>OX382200.1:5020000-10020000 GCA_947507515.1 Eulithis testata | reverse complement strand
CAAGAATTTTTGCTGGTATTATAAAATAAATAAATATTCATGGACATTCAACACAACGCCTTTTAGTCCCAAACTAAGCAAAGCTTGTACTATGGGAACTAGATGGCGGATAGAATACACAAATACATTTTTTTTGTAAATACATAGAACACCCAGCCACAGAACAAACATCTATGTTTGCAACACACAAATGTTTGTTCTCGGTGGGGATCGAACCCACGACCCACAGCACGAAAGGCAGAGCTACTACCGACTGAGTCATGACGCCTGTCATTATGTATCGGTAATATAAAAAATCTTATTATTTTATCATAAATCATGTTTATACAATTATACATATATTATATAAAACTCTTTTGAAGCTGACATAGAATCAACGCACAGCCTAAACCATAAATGGTATGAGGTATGAAATTTGGAGGGTATAGTATCCTCATATAGTGTAGGGACTAAGAAAGGAATTCTGAAAAGTCACACTCTTACGCGAGCAACGCCGCGGGAGATGGCTAGTACTTTATAAACCGTTAAAATTATTGTCCGCGAATTGTGAAACTGAAACAACGCTATGTAAACTACAATGATAATTATACACTGTACACGAATTATGTCAGCTCACTAGTGATTAGTTGAATTATGAGCCAGTCGACTTGGCCAGCTCGTAAATATGACCGTTCTGACAGCTTGACGAAATTATGCACCCTATATTTTATTGAAGCCCGGCAGGTTATCCTTTGATCTTATCGATTACGAAATGAGTCGATAATGTTTACATTTCTGTACTAATTTTCTTCTGTCTTCGTAGTAGTAGAGCTCTTTGTGAGAGCTCGTCCGGGTTCAGTACTACCACCGTACCTATTTCTGCCGCCAAGCAGCGATGCTCGCATTGCTGTGTTCCGGTTTGAAGGGTAAGGGCGCATGAGACTTCAAGATCTTTACGTCTCAGAGTGATGGACGCAGTGCATTGCCTTACAGGGCACGTCCTCATTGGACGTCCTCATTGGATGTCGTAGAGCAACTAGTGGAACAGTGTCGTAGTGCAACTAGTGGAACAATGTCGTAGAGCAACTAGTGGAACAGTGTCGTAGAGCAACTAGTGGAACAGTGTCGTAGAGCAACTAGTGGAACAGTGTCGTAGAGCAACTAGTGGAACAATGTCGTAGAGCAACTAGTGTAACAGTGTCGTAGAGCAACTAGTGGGACAGTGTCGTAGAGCAACTAGTGGAACTCTACATTTATTCGTAGTTTTCACATAATTTTCAACATCATCTTACATCACTTGCTTTCTAGATCCTCGAATTCCGGGGTTTGTCAGTGAAATGCTTACAATCTTTAATTTGAATTATAATTTGACGTGCTTTTGCATAGAAAATAAAGAAGATATCAGAAACGTGGTAAATAAAACCTTTCGATAGGATAGTTGGACATCTAACTAGAAGGTAATAATTTGTACAGCTTACGGCACATTACTTAAAACCTATTTAAAACATATCCTGATAACGCCTACAGGTACTAAACAATAAAACGTGTTTCAGCTAATGCGGAATCTGTGTCGCGGCTTTCATGGCCACACATTAACTTTGTCGGCCTCCGCATTATCATACAATACCCACTTGGCAATGCAGCTGAAGACAGATGAAATAATAGTATTACCAACTGAAGCTCCACTTTACCACACTATGCATGAACTTTAAGCACATATACAAGCAATATTGCATCGTAAACTCGAGCATGAGAGTTCAATTTAGTTGATAAGGAATAACGATAGAATTTCCTGTACTTTTTAGAGGAATACATCCTGCCAGGCAGTTTTAAGCCTACTGTACCATGCCATAGGGTAGTTTTAGAAAGTAAACTAATTGGAAGTAACTAGGAGTGCCAACTAGCAATTCACCCGTGGTGACAGATACGCGTTTCCGTAACCGAAAAGGGCGCCATTTTGTTTTACGTTTGGCGACGCCAAATGGCGGACAAGGTGCTTGTTCACAAGTACCTATGTTTAATTGTATCTTGTTTGGAATGTTATACAATTATTTTCGCATTATGATACTGTTCTGTATGTGTTCCTAGTCATGGTGTGTCAAGCAATGTGCGTAAATGGAACCTGCTAGCTTCATTGTATTTATATATAACCACACCACTAGAAAACATCAGTGAACTCAGTTGAAAAGCTGTCTTTTAAATATGCAAAATTGTTTTATTGTCTGCCAACTCTGCAATGTCTTGTAAGTATCTACTTAAAATTATTTCTTTTGTGAGTAAGGTTACTTAAAAAGGCAGCTTATTTTTGTAGTTTTACAAGGATACGCAAGTTAAAATAGTTTGAAGGTAAGCTTTTATGCTAAGTTGGCAGATTGGCATTGATTAGTCCATGGTTTAAACTCCGATTAAAACCTTGACTTTCTTTAGGGCCGGTTTCACCATGCTCTGTTAGTTAAACTAACAGCTTGTTAATTAACAGACTGTTAAATCTAATCGCTGATCTGACGGCCACCATATAAACCAGCTAAACAAAACTACATCTGCTTGCGTTTTATTTAAACAGCGTTGAACGTCGTTTTAATTTAGTCGCTTGACATTTTGACGCGCGATTACGTAACATTCTGTTAGCAAGACTTTGGTGAAACTGGACCTTAGTCTTCGTTCCGGAATAAGACAGATAGTGTTTCTCTTCAATTTTTGACTTTTAAGAACTACACCTTAAACATCCCAATGCTTAGGCTAGTAGTCTCAAACAAAAAAAAAATACTCACAAAGAAAATCACGTACCTATGTACAAAATTTATAAAAATACACATGAAACAGTTGAGCTATTTACAAACCGTTGCCAACGACTTATAGATAGCGTTTGCCAAAAAAAACTTGGTGTAGTGAAGTGACCACAGATTCACCCTTGAATTCATAGACCGATGAAAGAATTCACCCAGGGATAGATTCAGGCAACTAGGTGATAGCGAAACCATCAGCTTCTGTTAAGAATTCTAGCAGGTAAAAAGAGAGGTAAAGGAGAGGCAGATTTCATCAGGAGCATGACAGACAAAAGTAAAGCAAACGAAGTCAAAGGCGTCTAGAAGTATGTAAATGTAGTAATGACGTGTACAGTTCGAAGTGTAACCTCACCTCACACCAGTTATTATGTAACACGTGTAACAACGTTGCACTACGTGGTTCCTGCTCTACTTGTAGGGCTGGCACTAAACGTGAACGATTTTTGTGTCTTAGCAAACCAAAGTGCATATTGGTATAAAAAAAGAAAAATACTAGTATAGTAAAATGAATGTGCTTCTGTTTGACCTTTGTCTCGTGAGGATATTCGAGTATTGTTAACCTACCAAGAAATACTGAAGAAATGTCTAATCTCTGCTTGGAGATAATCTCGCCATAATTTTTTTTTCCTCTTTATAAATAAATAAATAAATGTTCACGGACACTTTAACACAACGCCTTCTATTCCCAAACTAAGCAAAGCTTGTACTATGGAAACTAGATGGCTGATAGAATACATTACATACATTTTTTTTTGTAAATACATACTTATAATACATAGAAACACCCAGACACAGAACAAACATCTATGTTTACAACACACAAATGTTTGTTCTCTGTGGGGATCGAACCCACGACCCACAGCACGGAAGGCAGAGCTACTACCGACTGAGCCATGACGCCTGTCTTTGCAGTGTATATGGTGAGAATACTACTATTAAGTAGTAATTTATTATAATTCCCTTATGCGTTTATAGGTAGGTATTTTATTAAACATCTTAGCATTTATCATAAAAACAGTCAGGTAAAGTAGCAGTAACCCAATTGATAGCATCATCATCATTATCATCAGGCTTAATTCACTCACTGCTGGGTCTAATTCTAATTCGTTGTGGGAGAATGTGATCTGCACTGACGTTCCGCGTTGGGGTGTTTTGTGCATAGTCTCCCTGCTGACCTCACCCCAACCAGCCCAACTCCTTAAAGTAACAGAGAAGGACTTTGGGTTGATGACAACAATGTTCCAGCATCCCCGATGGTGTTGCGGATGCCGAGGAGTGAGACCCGATCAGCTCCTGCAGTCCCGTTTTGGATCTGGCTTTGGTTGTGGCAGAGCAATGCACTGCTGGGTATAGGCCTCTCTTCGTTAGTACCAATCCTTTTGAGAAATGGTACCAATTCTATAAATATGAGAAATGGTACCAATTCTCTAAATTTAAAAAACGATACGTCTCATAAATTTTTATTTGATAAATGGTACTAATTCTCAAATTTTGAGAAAATTTTATAATTTTTTTTTATTAAAAAATCAGTCCTATCAACTTTTGGAAAATTGGAACCAATTGACAGCATTGTTGAGTTGTTTTTGCTAGAAATCACTAAGCAATTGGACATGATTTAGAAAAGTCTAGGCAGTGTAGGCAGTCTAGCAGCCCTAGGCCCCGTGACGAAGCGTTGCGTCAGGTGCCAGGCATAGCATTCGACACGGCTGATTACCTAAACTAGGCGGAAACGCGAGAAATCCCGCCTCTCACTTGCACTATTGTTGAAATCCTAATTTATGAGCAGGAAGTGTATAGTGTGGAATTATTGGACGCTGGTTTCAAATATAACACAGTATAGGCTTCTGTGTTAGATTTAAGCTCTTGGCTCTAGATAGTTGTCAAATCAAGAATTGGCCACTAAGGGCGGATTCGTCCAAAAGTCATCATATTCCTGAATAAGTATCCCTTGTATAACTTTACTCTTTGATTTTATTCTCAGATAAATTCGTTTTTGTTTTTCCATTGCAATCTTGAGAGTAGCCAATCCTAGGTATTGTTATTCTGTATATACATAAAAACCAACTTAATTCAAAATACAATTGCTTAGAGAGCGCAACACAATAATACATGAGCACACAAATTATCCGGGTGTCAAGTTGTCAATATCTATGAAAACAAACAGCTGTTTTGTCAAATGTAGCAGCCGCCATTAAAATATTCGACAGATAACTTGTTTATACCATAGATTTTGGCAGTATAACGATTTAGTCTCGGATAGACTAGTTTTTCCTGGAATAAGACTTGGTAGAACAAAAAGTTTCTTATCACTAGAGTAATTATTGATTTTATTCGCAGTATAAGACTTAAACTGCGTATAAATAGTTTGGTCGAATCCGCCCTAAATTAAGTAAGTAATAGGCAGTGTCCACCGCTTAAGATTAGGTAGGCCGTTGGCTTGTTCCATCAAAAAACTGAATAACAAAACCTTTGCAAGAAAAAAAAATCAAAACTTATTTTACTCAAAAGCACTCAAAACCTCAAGAAAACTTACAAAATCTACTTACATGATTGTTTTCTTTTCGAGTAGTCCGAATATTATAAGTCAAAATTCATCTTGTTTTATGATGAACTTAAGAAATTGACTTTGTGATCCATTTACAAAAATACAATTTTGGCAGATTTTGTGTATGGTTTAATCCTAGACCAAAAATCCCCACTGGTAGGGATTTCATGGTGGGCATTTCTGGAATATATCCAACTATCAATACCTACAGATAATAACTCAAAGTTGAAAGAAAATTAAACTTCAGTTACTTCTAAGAAAAGTAACATAAAACTGGGCATACACATAAATAACTTAATAGACTAAGGCTGCTAGCGCACTTAGCGGCCAAGGCGCGGTGGTCTGCTCAGCGGCGGTGGCCTAGAAGCTCTTATTTTTCTTTCATAATCTATGTCACCGCGGTTGGACGTCTAATGGCTAGCGTCCACAGGCCCGCATCGCACGCAACGGATTTTAGTTTGCCTTGTATAAAAACTCGTCCGTACGGTGCGGATCAGTGGACGCAGTTGTGTGAGTTTTTATACAAGGCAAACCAAAACACGTTGCGTGCGATGCGTCCGATGCGTGCGATGCGGGCCTGACCGCCGCCGCCACCGCCGGCCGCCTGACGTTTGCTCGCCTTGGCCGCTAAATGCGTTTGCAGCCTAAAAACCTTTTTAGCGATATCCGTTATGAAATTGATGTTTTAATTTTAATGGCTTAATATTATTTCATTGCTGTATTCGCAAATAAATAGGTAATTTGTTGTTTCCTCAATATTCCTCTCCCATTCAAGGTTTTATTACAAATTTTCTACTAATCATCTTTGAGAAAACTTAAGCATTGGCTACACAGATATTATTTTTCTTTTATTTTATTCATGATAATTAGCGAAGTCGATTAATATCTTAAAAATAAGATACCTAAAACTTAAATTAATAATATACGCTAATTTATACGACTACGTCAGAATATGCCGGATTACGTCACAATATGCTTTATATATTGTAACGTAATCCGGCTCTAAAAAAAGCCGGATTTTCAACAAAAACATTCTATTCTCTCCCTAGCTACACGACGCGACGTCTTGCCTTCTAGTGTAGTTTGACGCTTAGAATAAAAACAAACCAAAAACAAAATAAGAGCTCGTCTGCTTCACGCCCTCAAAAAAGCCATAGTTACGCTAGGTAGATCTAGTGAGATGGTGGTCAGACAGTTACCTATACATATTGGTACCTATTTAAAAAAATATAGCGTCTGTGCTCTATGTGGTAAACGCTTTAAATTTGTATTATTAGAGCAACAGTTATATTTTCAGCTATAAAATATATCCGTTATTAAAGTTATCGCACCTCCGAGAATCATCTTTCATTTTATATCTTCGTATAATTTGAAGGAAGTGTCATGGCGTCATTTAACATGCACTGTCTAAACTAGGCCTTAATAATTACTTGTACACGTAAGATTATGTTATAGCTCTTCTATATTATTATGTTTAGAAATTACAAGCGATTCTGCAAATCTCCCTTGATTATAATTACTATTTCCACAGAATTATTTACAATAATTAGTGTGTTTTATCGTTTCCTGATATTTGCTATGCGGCAATCAAACTCACAAATCATAATAAATGTTCCGTTTTCAATGAAAATTATCTCCCTTTATCAATACTTCAATTATTTGGACCAACACTGTGATTTTTATATGATTTATTAACCTCTACACATTTTCTAAATATATAAAACTATTTTGAAGCTGACTGATAATCAACGCACAGCCTAAACTATAAGTCCTAGAGGTATAAAATTTGGAGGGTAGTATCCTTATATAGTGTAGGGGTGCACTAAGAAAGGAATTTTGAAAGATCACTCTCTAAAGGGTCTAGAATGCGAGCAAAGCAACGCCGCAAGCGACGTCTATTTTTAATCATATTTTTACTGTACATTTTATTAAAAGGGGGTAAATGGTGTTTTTTATCATCTAAATAAAACTTATACAATAAAATACAACATTCTACTGCAAAGTATATTCTAGTCTATCAGAAGTCACGATCCCCGCGAAGTTCCCAGGGTAGCACGATATTTATGAAGCGGACTACACGTATGGAATATTTAAGGGCGCGTTTGCGACTAACTTGAAACTATTTTGACGGTCGCAAAAACTTCAGGCGGCAAAAGTAGATTAAAACCTTCAGGCTGATAAACGTAGGGCAATACCTAATAAGCCACGTCTTCGGTGGGTGCGACGTTGTGAGGTAATGAAGAGGGGTGATCACGAACAAATCTGACAGTCGTATTTGAGTTATATTGCGCGTCATCGCCAGCTCAGCTGACAAATGTTGTAGCGTCACCATGCAGTGTATTTCGGATACGCTAGCATCCCTACTAATATTATAAATGTGAATGTAAGTTTGTTACGCTTTCACGCGAAAACTACTTAACCAATCATCATGAAACTTTGTACACAATTCTTTGAGGTATTAAAAGTAACATAGAATACTTTTTATCCCGAAAAATCAACGGGATCCAACGGGACGCGAACGAAGTCGCGGGCGGAAGCTAGTTACAAATATTGTTAAAAAATATCCACCATTTTGCCTTCAAAAAAAATGACAGCCGAGTTGACTTACATTAATTAAAATGTCTCACTTGACACTGTCAAAATGACGGACAGAGGCCATAAATAGAAGAAGAAGAAGACTAAGCTGTTTTTGCGATACGATCGCGTGTCGTTGACCTCTGAAAGCGACCTTTACCTTTACCAAGGATGCAATACTAGATATGGATGGTGCTGTCACTGTAGAATTGAATAACTGTCATTTTGCAACAATATTATGGCAAAAGACGAAAAAGGGTTTAGATCGAAGACAAATAAAATGGTTTCCAATGGACGTCTCAAAGTATCGGTATATGCTGTGGTTACTATTAAACATCATATGGGTCTTTTTTTTATTAAACATACTGGCCAACGCCCGCGGCTTTCCACGCGTGGTATAACAGCATACAGTTTTGAAAACTTTTAAAAATTCTGAATCACTTTTCGAGCCAATTTATTTTAGGAATCTAGGTATGTACCAATTTCAAGGATCTTCAGGTGCGACTTTTCAAAATTTCTTTCTTAGTGTACCTCTATATCTTAGTAGGTATCCTTATATAGTGATATAAGAATACTACCCTCCAAATTTCATACCTCTAGGACTTATAGTTTAGGTATGCGTTGATTGTCAGTCAGCTTCAAAAGAGTTTTATATATTTAAGAAGAAGAAGAAGAAGAATGTACTTTGGCCACAACCTCACTTGATGGTAAGTGACGATGAAGCAGGACAGTCTAGAAGACACCTATTCACTCTAACCTTGAAAAGACCCGGATTGTAGTTGTGAGGAAAGACAGAAGACGGCAACGAGTTCCATTCCTTGGGTCATCTTGATCTACCACCTATTGTTGTCAGTCTCGGCTCTAGCAGTCGTCAGGCCGCGACGGAGCTGGAGGCCTTAAGGCGGCCTAAAAACTCCGTCATCAGAGTTGGCCACTATCTCATACGAGCTTGCATAGCCGACAATTATAAACAATAGGTAAGCGTAGCCAGAGGCACGTATAAATAAATATTATCTAACATTTTATAAGTAGTCTTACGTGACGGGTTGCAAGCCCATCGCCGTTAATGTAACTACGTTTCCGCATGACTAAGACACAGCCCACTTCCTTCTACAGCTAAATTAAAGTAATCATTTTGTTCTTCCCACGAAATTTTTGGTACACAGATCACCACGTCTCACCACAATCATTCAAATTCCCCAAATCTCGGGTGACCGCAAAAACACAATGACGGGGTTTCAGTGGTGAGGTTGGATTTAGTGGTCCCATTTTCATCAGAGACTTGAAACTCAGCTTGTTAAAATAAAATAACGGAAAATTATACTTACTAACTTTTTTAAAACGTCTTTGGTTACTACTTTAAAATGCATTTGTTTTCAAACCCCTTTATTCATATTTAACTGTCAATTTAGCGCGGCTTTAAAAATGGTCGATCAGTGTCAGTTTCATGACAACGAAAAGAGATGACAGCAGATTATTTTAGCTCAGCTTTAGAAGACCAATATGAATATACCGCATAACCCAAACTGCCCACTACTGAGCAAAGACCTCTGTGAACGATTAAAATAAACTACCACACTGTCATGTAGAGTTTTTCAGTAATGTTTTTAAGTTTAAAAAATTGCGAATACTATGACAATACTGTAAAAATAAAAATAAAACTTGTGTTCAAACTTTTTATGACCAAATTTCAGTAAAACTGTGGCTCAAGAAACAACATCAGAGCAAACTAGCCTGAAAGTTTTGTAAGTTTCAGTGGATTTCTGTGACTGATGATGATGATTGTGCCTAATTGAAAATAGGCTCATAAGGATTTCGCTGTAACGATGCTTTAAGTGGAAAGTAATCGTCAACATTCACATTTTTAGTCAGCCTTAAATGCTTTTTGCTCAAAATGCAATTTGCTGTAATGGTGTTGAGTTTGGGTGAAGTTGATTTTAGGTAGGTACGCACTTTTCATCATTATTATGATCATTGTAGTGCATCCGGCAAATATAATTTTACTAAATTTACGAAATCTATAGACCACAGTTTGTAGATGGCTCAAATGTTTCGTGTGTGTTTTGCAAATATCTATTGTAAATTATAATTATTATTAGCCAGTTTCATCCCACTGCAGGGCAAAGGCCTCCCTATCCCCCTTCCATTTCTCACGATCTAGTGCAGCTGCGGGCAAATCCTTCGAAAATGCGTCTAATTCATCTCGCCATCTCAATCTGGGTCTGCCGCGTTGACGTTTACCACCATTGGGGGCCCATTCTGTTGTAAATACAGTTAAAAAAAAATGACAAAATATTTACAAAAAGTTCAGAAACTAAGACCCGTATGCAAGCACTGATCCGGACTCAAGCAAATGTTTTTGTATGAAACTTCTACTCAAATATAAGTATGCTTGAGTAAAGATTTTTTTAATAGCATACGGGCATAAGAACAATGTTTTTGTTAGATAACTTGCTTGAGATTTTGATACGATATTTTTACTGAACCTATTGTAATTTTGCATAACTATATTCAATGATGTTTTATGGTTCTATCTTCGCTTGCTAAATTTAGCAAGCTACTATTACTGAAACTTAAAAAAACAAAAAATGAAAAAACTTATTAAATTCAGAATAATTTCATGAATATTAGTACAAAAATCATTGAACTATATCAATACCAAGCAGATTATAGTCATCAAGAGAGACGTTACATTAAAATCATTACAGAAACTGGTGTAAGGCCTAACTATTAAAATATATATAATATACACTTTTCTTTTAATACAAAGTTGCAGGCATCAATGTCAATACAGAAATTACTGAAATTATAACATGACTATTGACTGTTCCACATCTTACGAAAGCTAGAGTTTTCGGAAAAGATGGTGACTATTATCTAACGGTCGTGAAAATTTCAAGCCAATATTATAAGTAAGATTATGATCGCCATAAAAAAAAAAACAAAGCTAAATTCCTTAAAGCTCATATTTTACTACATTTTAACGCTGATTCATAGTTTTTCATCAGATTTTGAACTATTTCGCTGCTAAGCTGCAGATAGATTGAACCATAGTTGGTACTGAATTGAACATCAACCGTTGTAAATTCGAGGAATATCATAAGGCCCGGGTCGGTTGGTTGGTCATTACTAGATGAAATTACAAATTAGCGTCTACACAACGCCCCCATTTTTTTCTGGGTCTCTTACCGCCCTCCTATTAGGCCTGCAGCGCCCACTTTGGGAAAGGCTGGTCTATACGGTCGTCTTTTAGCGTCACCCGCCTTCTAAGGAACAAACTCAAGACTATAGTTTGCTGATCCACTTCACAAGTTGTTATTAAGTACCTATTGCATTTTAGCCGAGTATAAGAGAAAATTCCCCACTTCCTTTATAACATATTAGTAGTAAAGTTAATACGCGTGATACCAGCATGTGATCAAGACGCTATGATTAGCATGTACTTTAATATCCTGGGCATGTGTAAAATAGTCGACGACAATAATTTTCTTAGATAATCTAATTTTTAATATTGCAAGAAAATTAAATTGACGATGTATTTATCTACGAAAGGGTACTCAAGCAAGCAAGCTCGTATAAGTTAGTGGCCAACTCTGGTGGCGGAGTTTTTAGGCCGCCTTAAGGCCTTCGTCATGGCTTAACGACTGCTAGAGCCGGGACCGACGACGGTTTAACGTGCCCTCCGAAGCACGGAAAGGCGCAAATGTGCGCCTCTAACGGTCACCCATCCAAATAGTGACCGTCTAGAACGTCGCTTAACTTAGATAATCGTCACCGATTATTATCTTCACAGATTTACTTAGCAAGCTACGCCACGAGCGCTTCACATTGAGTACGTACCTATTTTGACAAAATCAAAACATACAAAATTTGTAGACATTACAGAAAGGGCTACCTTAAAATACTCTAAATCCAACAGACATCTAAAAATTGCAAATATATTTATTTAAAAGACACTGTACTTGTCTTAAAATAGTTTTTAGTTACATCACAAAGTATATTCTAGAGAAATTTCTGGAGAAAAAAATACCAAATCCCCACCAGTAAGTAATACCATGTAATACCCACCAGTGGGGTTTTCTCAGTGGGGATTTGTGGAGATTTCTAGAATATACCTATTTGAATACCATGGTACAGTAATTAAAAAATACCTGTGTGTTCTTTACTAGTATAATATTTCCTGTAGATCTTTTGATGTGTAAGCACGATCTTTTAGTCATAGCATAAGACATGGTTTAATTAAACAGTTTATCTTGTCATGTCACTAAAACTACTCACGAATGTGATCCATGCATGGAAGATCATGATCGTGGGGGGCAATCGTTATCTCATAAAAACATGCCAGTCATAGGTATATATTAAAATAGTGACATTACGCGTTCGCTGTTTTTTCCCGTCAAAAGCTTCTGGTTTTCGTATATCTGTAGCCACGTCATTTAACATTATGCTGGGCAGCGAAAGCAGTTCAGAGCTTACGATACGGGGGTATCTATATCGCGTTTGCACATTGGCCGATCCGACAACTGCGTGTTACCGACATATCAGTGGCTCAGTGTGAGCTTGTGATAAAATAAAACCAGCTGTATTATTTCACACGTGAGTTAAAAAGACAAAAATAATATAAATAAACAATTCATTTTCTTGGTCTAACCTTAAACCAAACACTCATTGGCTTTGTGTTGCTTAACAACGCCATCTGCTGTCGCATTAGAAGTATAACTTCAAAAAATAGTATTATTATTCGCCAATAGATGTCGGGAAGAGTCACATTTTTCTGTTTAAGTGGCAATAATGGGGCTACTTAAAAACACGAATAAAACGACATTTTCTGAAAATGAGTCCTAGCTAGATCGATTTATCGCCCCAAAATCCCCTGCATACTAAATTTCATGAAAATGGTTAGAGCCGTTTCCGAGATTCAGATTATATACAAGAATTGCTCGTTTAAAGATATATGATAAAAAAATGCTACGTAAATAACTCGTATTTTCTAGAAATAAATGAATGTTAAATGTAAAAAAAAAATACTTTGCTACTGACAGACATGCAACAATAAAAGACGAAAAGCACTCAGTATTTTTTTTTCAATTTAAGTAACGCTTAAAACTCAATTTGCTATCATTTAACTGCTAAGATATCTTCTTCGTTTATTTAGAAACTGCGGTTCAGACATTATTGTCCAAAATCATCACTCTATATGCTAATGTCAAAATATTTGACTAAATTAGTTTTAGTTACGTTGTTTCAAGCAGATAAGATAAGAAGCACTAATCAAAACCATCTAAAAATTCAAACAAGTTGAAAAAAATTAAGTGCTTGAGTTTTGATTCTTGAGAAAACTAAACTTGAGTATAGTTTCAGCATAGCGGATTTTAGAACTATTCCACAAAGAGCACTATGCGACCAAATATATGGATGCTCAAAAAATTGGTGCTCTCCGTGGAAAATTCTATAATGCTGAGAATTGTATGTATCGATGACAGTTTGGGCAATTCAATTCGAAACGAATTGGGCAATTTTCGGAATAGCTGTGTTTTGTATAATTCTTAAAAGCCCACACACACTAAACGTTTCTAAATGATATTATGCTAAAATAATGGGTTTTATACATACACATAGCGTTTTAAGCCATTAGTTTGGCAATTAAAATTAAAATGTAGTTTTTAACGGAGCACGAAGTATGAACGGTTTTGGCATGATCGCTTATAGAACTAGCTTGCGCTCGCGACTTTGTCCACGTCCCGTTCGCCCTGTTAATTATTCGGGATAAAAAGTAGCTTATGTGTTAATCCAGGTTACGAACTACATATGTTCTAAGTTTCATACAGATAAGACCAGTAGTTGCAGCGTGATTGAAAACACAAACATCCGAATATCGAAACTTTCACATTTATGATAGTACCTTAGTAGGATAGCAAGCGTAGTGTAGGACGTAGTGTACTACGCTTGGCAAGCGTAGTGTAGGACGTAGTGTACTACGCTTGGCAAGCGTAGTGTAGGACGTAGTGTACTACGCTTGGCAAGCGTAGTGTAGGACGTAGTGTACTACGCTTGGCAAGCGTAGTGTAGGACGTAGTGTACTACGCTTGGCAAGCGTAGTGTAGGACGCCCTCCGGATAGGTGGGGTGACGATCTGAGACATGTAGCTGGCAAACACTGGATGAGAAGAGCCGAAGACCGGGCTCAGTCGCGCGTCTTGGGAGAGACCTACGTCCAGCAGTGGACCAATATAGGTTGATGATGATGATGATGATGAGGATAGGATTTTGGCAGCGAGTATTGAAAGGATGGTATCTCCTTTGGCGTGGTGGTTATAGAAAATAAAGCATATAAACGTTTCAAATCAATGTAATCTTCTAAACATACAACTTTTCTCAATAATATAACACCTTAACACGCGATCTGTACTAAAAAAAATAAAAATAGTAAGCTTCACTACATAGTATAAAGCAGTCGCTTCCCGCGTCTGTCCTAATGTCTGTATGTATGTATGCTTAGATCTTTAAAACTAAACAACGGATTTTGATGCTTTTTTTAATAGATAGAGTGATTCAAAAGGAAGGTTTATATGTATAATCATCATCATTATCACTGCATTGCACCCGTGCGAGGCCGGGGCGGGTCGTTAGTTCAGTATATAGGTAGTTGTTTATTTATAAAACATGTAAAGTCACATTCAGAGCTAGTATAGGTAATCTGTGTGTGCAAGGGATCAACACGACGAGAGTTGGAGGCCGGACCATTGTTTTCGTGGGAGTGTGCTACAATAACTTGTTAAAAGCAAGCGTCCACAGGCCCGCATCGCACGTATCGGACGCATCGCACGTAACGGATTTTTAGTCTACGTCCACTGTATCGGCAGCGATCGCATTGCCGACGCGAGTATCAGCAATCGAATTGCCGATTCCACCTTCATTCGGATTTTTGTAGTGATCGTCAAATGCAAATGGCCGACGATGCGGAGCGAGCGCGCGGGGCGCGTCCACTGATCGGCATTCCGTATGACGTCATCGGTACGCATCGCATGTAGGCATTGCCGATAAGCGGTCCGTACGGTGTGGATCAGTGGACACAGTTGTATGAGTTTTAATACAAGGCAAACTAAAATCCGTTAAGTGCGATGCGTCCGGTACGTGCGATGCGGCCCTGTGGACGCTTGCCTTAACATTGCTTTATCAACTATGTAATTAATTACCAGCTTTCATCTGTGAATTTACTCGATACAAAGTGTAGCGAGAGGAATTCTCTCGATAAAATTTAGTGAATGTTATCAATATATGGGTTGTACGCTTGCGTTACACACGCACACTGCTTAGTGAGCGACCAAGTAAAAGTCGGGCAATTACCGTAATTAGATAATCGATTGTAATTTTAGATTGCGAATTTGTGAGCAACGCATATTCACTAAGCATAGACTCAATCAGTCACTGCATTTCAGGAAATATCATAAAATTATAATTGAATTTTTTTTGTTATTTCATGCCATTTTGTGTTTTGTGAAATTGTTTCATTAAAATAATTAATCTTCTGTTCAGTACTATTAATAAGAACTAAAGACAAATAGGATACCTAAGAAAATATTCATATCTTTCTAATTCCATATCAATAGCACGGTAGCTCTGTGCTTATTTATCTGTCACTTTGGTCACTATAAGTTATAACTACCATTCATCTGTTCTAGAAGGAATACCCGACCAATTTGCATTTTCACTTTAACCACAAATTGCCACTCTATTATAAACCTTACAGTGTTGTGATAGCGTTGGTTTAACTCAGCTGGTTGGTGTTATAGTCCTGGCTTAGTAATATATCATCCTTATTGTTACTTGTCATAATAATCTTCTTTATGTTGTTATCTAACTTTGAAAGGTAGGCGAATGTGTGGTCTACTTATGGTATGTTAAGTATTTCGCATTCATTGGTGAGGTCTCAAACTAGAGATTAAAGTGTCAAGGCCTTTTGATTAAATTCACAAGGCCTCTTAAGACCTGTTAATATAAAGCATTTAAATATACGGTCACCGATTGAATGGGGACCACGCTGAACGTTACAAAAGATAACCAACTGAAACTAGGTGAGAAAATGAACCACGTGTTCGCTTCAAATATTTTTTATATGCTTAGAAGGGTACTTGGCTTACAATATGTGAGATGGAAGAGGTGTGACTTCGATTACCACGTTGGCCAAAAAAGTTCTGCCATCCCAAACCAACCTCCAAAAACCAATATTAAAGAAACACTATTAATAGCACACACTTTGACACTGTTGTGCTTACATAAAATTATACATAATAACACAAAACTCGAGCCCTTCGGAAAACACATAAAAACCAATTTAAATCCCGCTGTAAAAAGAAAAATTAATTTATTTCTTATGACTGTGGGTTGCGTTGATTACGCCACGGGTTTCCGCCACTGGGCTGGAACTTGCAAACCAACTCTTTGACAGAGCTTTGACAATCTTATGTCACTGCAACACCTTTCAATCAAAACTGAACTTAGCTACATTGACTTTAAACCCAATACCCTTTGAGAACATAGAGCTTACCTGAGTTGATTTTAAGGTTCAATATTGCGTACAGTTGTCGAACGACACAGAATAAACACGTGCAGACAGAAGTTTCACAAGCTAGCACCACATTACTCAGCGGCATGTGTAAGCAAAACTGACACTTACAACCAGAGAATGATAGTTCAATTTCATGTAACGTAACACAATCAGCGTGAAAAGTGACATGCAATGTGTTAGTCATATATGCTTAGCTGGGTCTATTGCCACTGTGGTACTGGTGAATGAATGAGTGAATGAAATGTTTTGCATCAAAAAGTGTGGTTATTTTAATTGACTTCTTCTTCTTCAATTATGGTCTCTGTCCGTCATTTCAACAGCCAATTTTGCCGGTGTCAAGTGAGATATTTAAAATAATATCAGTCAAGTCATTCGTCAACTCGGCTGCCGTTTGTTTGAGCTATTGGAGTGCGTGCTGTCAAAGCATATGAACTGTCAAATTGAAAGTGACAAGAGCTTGTCTTCAGATACAGGTTATCTGTGGCGTCGGACACCAAGATCCAATTGAGATGAGCGGCTCGAAGCACGGCACCGACAAATGGAATACCAGCTAATGATAGTGCGCGCTGCGGTTAGGCCATTATTAATTCTATCTCGCTCGCACCCTCATAACCGCCGTAAATTAAAGCGAGAGGTATAATCAGAGATCGCTACGTGATCTCCATTACACTCCGCTGATGCGTTTTGGATTCTTTTGTTCTTCGGTTTTTTGGTTTTTAGATTAGTTGTGTGCGGTTAGTGGAAGTTGCAATTGTAGACATAATTTTGTAACTGTGAAGGGTTAGTAATAAATGAATATACAATAATCACACGCAATCTTTATCTTACACTAGGGGTTTGGAACTTGAGAATAGATACAATGCGTATATATTTTCCGTCTATGTTTTACGTCGTCCTGCAAATGAGCCAGCGACATACACTTTTCCATATACTTTCCAGAAAACTGGATTGTCTAATAATGGTGGCCATTACTGGGAACATTGTGCAAAAAAAAATTCAAATCTGTTGCTCATGAGTCTTGAAATGTTTAGAAAAGTGGCTACCGCTAGCCACTCGTAGCTTAAACTAGTAGCTGTGAGCAAAGATTGACAGATAGCATCGTATAACACTGCGTTTGGAGTGTTTTTTGTTGGAGTAGATGAATGAATGATACCACACATTGTTGCGCATAGCTATCTATACAAAACATGATTCAGGTGTTGTCCTTAACTGGCTAAACATACGTGATAGAAGCTATTATGTTTGCAATTGTATTTGATTTGTTTTTATTTGACAGATAGGTCCCATTCTCACGAAGTCACAATTTTTTAAAACTTTTGACTTGGACAAATACAGATTATTGTCTTTTGATTTTGACTTGGCACTGATATTTAACTAGAATGACGTATCTATACGTGACTACTATTCCACGAAAAGTCACAAAAAACTGATCGGTGCTCTTTGTGGAATAGCTTTAGAACCTCTATTAATCGGTGCTCTAGAACTGGGTGCGCTTCGTGGAATGGCGCTGTTAAATTAAAAAATATGATATTTTTGTCTTTGAGTTTTGACCTAGCAATGACATTATTTTTGGTAAGTACTCGTACATACTTGTATTTTATGTACTTACAAGCCTTTTGTGTGCAAATTATAAACATAGATTACCCATAACAATGATGGATCATGATCAGAATCCTTGAGGAAAACCACTTTTAGCATCCCAATTCACAATCAAAAAACCACTTACAAGTACATACCATTTGTCTTTTTATCAAAATAAACTTTACTTCATTCAAAAAGGATAAATTTTTGAATGAACGGTACCAACAGGACTTGGTATATTTTGGTGAGTACTGTACCTACAGTTTTGTTACATTCCTGTACATTGTTTGAATAATAAATAAGGACTAGATAGTAGTAGGTAGTAGAGCCTTGGAAGAATGATCATTCTCCCAAGAGTAGAGCATAAATTTGACAGATCATTATGTCATGGGTTTTTTCACGTTTTTTTTTTTACATGTTGAAGTATTTTTTTTGCTGTAATAATACTATTAACTCGTTGGTAGCTCTAAATTTTATATTGATAGTAAAAAATGGAGTAAGGTGCATTGGGGTAATTGCGAAAATGGGTATATTTCGAAAATCCATAAAATCAAGTAACTTAATGCGATATTTTCCTGTTGGCACGAGAATATATAGGACTGTCACAGCAATGCCAATCAAGATGGCGTCTAGACCAATGTTGCCAACAAAATATCGCATTATGTTACTAGGTTTTATGGATTTTCGGAATATACCCATTTTCGCAATTACCCCAATGCACCTTATTGATTTTTGGCATCTAGTTATCGATAATATTGATACTATAGTAGGTGCCAAATAACACCGCAATACAGGTTATTCACCCACCTTCACCACGATATCGCGAAATTCAATTTATGTATGGTATACAAACAGTACTACGAGATTCGAGCGATTACCGTCTTAGCGACAGGTTTGTATGGAAAGCGACAGAATTAGCCATTCGTAAATTGAATTTTGCGACATCGTGGTAAAGGTGGGTGAATGACCTGTATTGCGGTGTTATATGGCACCTACTATAGATTGTCTCGTAAGTAATACACTTACAAAAACTGGCTAATTAATAAAAAAACAACAATACGAATGGAAAGATTACCCACATTTGTTTTTATTAGTTATTTTCAGGTTCAAAAATACTTCTGGCTTTTTTTCTTTTTTTTTTATTACCTTCCATATGTTGACTGCTGAAATTATTATTCAGCCAATGTTCCGAGCGGTTGCAATCAAATCTGTATTATTTACCAAATTATACCTTTGAATTCCGCACTGGTACAACTGGTTGATACACCATAAAGCGTTTGCACACTAGCCGACAAGATACACGACACAGAATTCAGTAACTCAAAAAAAAATTGGGTCAGCGCCAACACGGTGTGAAAGCATCTATAGTAAAAAACGTTTGTGATTAACTCTGCAGATATCGTGTCGTATCGGTGTCGTGTCGATGCTAGTGTAAAAACAGCCTTACCAGACATTTCTGTTCCTGGTGGTTCTACAGTGCTCATTACAAAATTATTGCTTGTGATGTTAATAACAGAAATGTTAAAAGTTTTCGAACATCGTAAATTCATTTAGGTTTGAATAAATTTCATTTTTTGGCGTTTGTTTTTAAAGTTTGAAGGGTAAGCTAATGGAGCCACATTATTCCGTATCAAAAGAGGTTCACCCGTTTGGTACTTTCAACATGATTTGATCATTACGTATTGAACATTTTTCTTGCGTCTCAGTCAGTGGTATGAACAACTCAACAAATCAGGGGATTTTTGGAGTTTTTATCCAAAAATCCCTTGCCCAGCAGTCACAGGAGCCGCTAAGGGGATTTTTGGTCAAAAACTCTAGAAATCCCCTTCGCAGGAGGAACTCGCAGGGGTTTCTGGGGTCAAATAATATGCTTGTACTAAATTCTATGCAGTTCTTATGATTTTGGCGCTTTTTCTTGCGTCAACTTTTTATTTTAGACAACACTGAACACACGCAACCAACTGCTTTGGTAATTTTAAGTTATATATTTTTTCTATAGATTTAACATAAAAATGCGCTGTTCGTTCAAAATGTCTAGTGTATCTTTGAATGCCTATTTCCTTCGAACCTGACCAACTAGATCGTATTGCGATGAAATATAATCACATTTTATTTTCAAGTACTTTATTTAATTAAAAATGAGGGTGGGATTATGATATAATTACGCGCCGCCCTTCGACCAATCAGCGTCGTCAGTCGTGAAGTACCCAATTAGGGACGAGACAGGACATGCGCGGGACACGAGTTTTTGCGCGGTAAAACATGGCGGCGCAATGGCTACGGAAAATTGAGTAATTTTCTTTTATTATAACAAACTCATACTCTGATAACGTTTATCATGAAATCTAAAGTAAATAATAATAAATACAGACACAATAAAGCGCGCATAGTTCATAGAGTCCATAGTTTCTTTTGGGAACGCGAACTCTATGGTATACTTAGTCTATGGCATAGAGTTTGGTCTACTTTTGAAATAACGTCCAAAAACCATCAATAACATTCTTTTTAGACATTACTCGAGGAGGTATCAACGGGTTTTTTTTTAAATATGTATACACGGTGTAACATAAATACCCTATAAGTCCGAAGGCAGGGTATTCTACAAGTTATGGCGAACAGTGTTTGTTCTACGACTTTTGAGACTTCGAAGTTTTTCATTCATGAAATCAGGGGTATAAAATCAAAACCAGATACGTCCACTGAGCCTAATTTAGCAGGAAGTAAAAAAAACTTCTAATTTTTATTTACAACAACTGAACTTCAAAGCAAGTACTCCATAAGTTCGGGAAAAAAAACTCTACCTAATGGTACTACATTCAACATGCCCGTAGAACAAACAAATACGATAAATTGTTTAAAACTATTGGACATAACCACTTTTGATTCCAAGCTGTGGATAAAACCATGTTTGATCCCAACTTCTTAGGACGTAACCAACTTTGATGCCAACCTAATCTCAGGGCTGGATTTAGTAACTAGGGCTACCCCGATTACTGTAAGGCTAATTGTATTTTTTTTATTCTAAAATAGGTCCTACCAACTAAAACAGTTAATTTCGGAACCTAATGAGAATGCTCCATTCTAAAACATTTTCCGACAACATAACATTAATTTTAAAACCCGCTGTGTTTACAAAAAATATCTTGGATTCTAGAACGAAGTTATTGTAACCTGGTAGGTACAGGTACATACCTACTAAGAAAGAAAAATAAAATATGTTTTACAGCAACACCATTCATTTATTTTTACATTTAGTTACATACATACCTAACAATGAATATTCTAAAATAGGTACCTAAACAATCAAAAGCGGTGGTTCTTCTCTGGGTTCACATTCCAATTCTTCGGTGTCATTTTGGTTCTCCAGTAAAATTTCTACGTTGTTTATTACATTGGAATAAAAATTTAATTCTTCCAGACTTTGCCAGTCTTCTCCAAAATGCTTTGAAAGCAGGTTTTTCACATCCTTTATTTTCAATGCCTTTACAGGTACGTTTGGTCTTATTTCGTCAGGAGCAATCATGCTCATAATTTTATCTTTACGGCAAACATTCTCATATTTTCCCGTTTGTGTTTTATAAAACCTTTCCGACTGGACCAGCACATTTCCGATCCGTTTCGATCGTTTTATAAAGAATCTTTTGCATTGTGCAAAGTGCACTTTCCACTGTCCAGGCGGTTTCAAAATTTTTTCGGCTTCCTTTTTGAAATCGTACACAGTAAAATCTTCACCTACTTTCACAATAGTTGCCTGCTGAGAAATTACATCCAAATACTGTTTAGGAGTTATTATTGTGTCCATTTTACGAAATACTTTTTCACTGTTTCCGAATACTCTGTCTGCTGGAAGATAGGAGTGGCCAGTTACTGGAAACACGAGTTCTACTCTTTTGATGGAGGGATGTTCCAAAAGCCATTTGCAGCACATAGTAATTATGGTGGAATTTTTATTTTGACCGCCACAACCATCTGATATGAGTCTAATGGTAGTAATATTGGCGAGATCAGTTTTGTTTAGATGGTTGTAGACGGCAGACGCTATTGTATTGGAATTTTTGGAGTAAGTGTTTTCTGTCCAGACATTTGCGAAAACGTTGCTTCTGTTCAGTGGTGCCTTCGAAGTTCCTTCCACGATAGTGAAATTGAAAAGGTAAAGCTGCCTGCTGTAATAACACGATTGGTCAGGCACTTTAGGGAGGTTCATGTTCTTTTGGCAGTCATATGAAAGGATTTTTACACCCTCCTCTTCCGTCTTCAGCAGCGAATAAAAAGCTTTTGCCCTTAAGCTATGAACTCTTTTTTCTACTCTGTACTTATCCTTTTTTCTCTCATCTTTTTCATTTTTTATTTTCTCCAGCAGTTGTATGCATGTTGAGCACATATCCGTTTGAGGACTGCCAAATCCTAAATTGTATTCAGTATTAAAAATGTGCCTAAAGTATGACTCTTTTGCTGGTGCTGCGCATTCCGATTTATAAAGGCTGTACAGTTTTCTAATGTTTAAGTCGCTTGCCAAATATTTGCGAATTGTAGTTTGGCTTCGGCAATAGTGCGGTTCTGAGCAATTAAGTTTTTGAATAAATGCATGTATTGATGCCTTTGTGTCCTTAAACAGATTGGTCTTACGATCTCCTCCCCTTTTTTCTAGTGGAAACTCGCCACTCACAAATGACTTCTGAACCAGGTTAGACACCCGTCCTTTTTTTAAGCAAGTCGCAGCTAAAAACATTTTTTGGCATACAGTTAATGATTGTTTATTTACTTTTATATGGTATTTTATAGTATACTGCTTGCTGGCTCTTGCAGGGGTCTGGATTCCAGAAGCAGGATCCAGTCTCAGTGTCCTTGGCCTTTTTCTGCTAATGGGTACAGCTTGACAGCATTTTAATATAATTGCATCCTGACTTGTCTTTACAGGATGCTTATAAAAAGCTGCATGAAATTTTCTTAATATAGTGCCCGTCACTTTATTGCATTGAAATATTTGGCCTTTATGTTCACAACGGGGTATTCTGGGCAAAGACTTGGCAGAATACCTAAAACAAAAACAAAAGTAGATAAACAAAATTTTAAATGAAATTACTACATAGTCGTCCCCTCTAGCTTTATTAGTAGGTAGGTACCTACTTTTAATGAAACGATAACGTTAGTGCGACGGACGACGCATAGTCATAGTCACGTCCCTAATTACAACTTGCTTTGGTGCCGTGAATTTGACCCTACCTGCGGTACGGCCCTGGAAAAACATAAACTTACCTCATTTTTTTTGCCTTGTTTGCCTTCCAATTTTCTGGCTGCGCAGTCCGTTTTCGAGCCTGGTTTTTGGTAACAGGCAAAGGAAAACTATCCATCTTGATAAAAAACGATAGCTAGCACAATAGAAAGCAGAAATTCTTATTTATTTAGCTAAAAACAAACGAGTAACACTCGGTAAAGTTGTATGGGCAGCAGTTACTGTTTAGTTTCGAATGGAGCGCTCCTATTGGCTGGCGCGGACTTAGCTAGTTTTGATACGAAATTTTTGTGGACGTAGCCAAGTTTGATACTAACCCCATTTTTTAAATCAAAATAACTCAGGACATAGACAAGTTTGATGCAAAATTTTAGTTTTGGGGAAAAGATAATCCCGAAACGAAAGTGTTGCCATTAAAAAGTCGATTTCAAAAAATTGTGGACGTATCCGGTTTTAATTCTATACCCCTGAAATGAACTCGTAACTTTTACTTAAAATGTACGTACACACAGCTAGCGTGTGCGTGCGACGCGGTAGGAAGATTCCTACGTGTGCATGCGTGTGTACGGGTTCACGCAAATAGTAAACAAACACTTAGGGTTCTCGCAAATTTCTAAAATAATAAAAGTTGTATTTTTGTGTGAAAATTTCAATTACGATTTATTAACCCTTTACACAATGTCCAAGCACTCAGGTGGTCGGTCTGATAACACCTCCTTCGGGCTTATAGGGTAATTATGTTACACCTTGTATATATATTATGCATATTAACATCCAAACATAAAACAAACATCTATGTTTGCCACGCACAAATGTTTGTTCTCGGTGGTGATCGAACCCAGGACCCACAGCACGGAAGATAGAGCTACTACCGACTAAGCCATGACGCAACATCATTTGTTATGACAAATCATAACTTATCATCAGCGTCAAAAGTTTTTATAACATATTATTATGTAATTTATTATTTATTATAAGAGGAAGTCTGAAAGTAGCGCCAATAACGGACAAGTTGAGGAGTAATAGGTTAGTGTGGTATGGACATGTCATGCGGAGGGAAGAAAGCCATATTACGAGAAGAGTGCTAGACATGAATGTGGACGGATGTAGAAGTAGAGGTAGGCCTAAGAAAAGATGGATGGACTGTGTGAAAGAAGATATGAGTAAGAAAGGAGTGAACACCGAGATGACGACTGATAGAGGAGAGTGGAAGACGAAGACATGTTGTACCGACCCCACTTAGCGTGGGACAAGGGTAGGAAGATGATGATATTAACCTATTCCGTCCCACTACTAACAAATAAAAATAAACTTTTAATATTTTTTTGCTCACCTTACGAACATTAGGTACCTATGCTTAATCTTTTATTATTTTTCTCAAAGCATACTTGAGTTTCAGTGGTTTGCGGGAACCAGCTACTCCTTCTGTTATACACAACCTTTCTACTCTTATTCCAATGCAATAAGGTTTACTTTCAATAATAGTCAAGCAAATAGAATATGAAGATTTCTTGACAAGAATACGCGATGACAAGTAAGCTTGAGTTTATCGGCCTGACTGTACTTTAGCTGTGAACTTAAGGGTGTGACTGTACCAAACTATGAAAATGACATTTATTTTTTTCATAAAATGCTGTGTTGGGTCGTTTTAAAAATATTGTGGAACAAACGAAGGATTCCACTTTGCGCACCAATCGATTTTAAGCTTGGTGTGCAAAAGTGGAATAGTTTTAAATATTTAGAACTATTCAACTTTTGCGCACCAAGGATACAGAAACTAATGAATGGAAGTAAGTATAGTTTAATAAATAATTGTTAAAGGGTTTTTTTATTTTATTAGTACCCGATGCAGAACTAGATGGCGCTGCTAAATTTGTACGCATTGTAGAACGCGCTAGCGTTGCGTTTTGTGCAACGGGCCGCATTGGTATAGTAGGTGCCAGATAACACCGCAATACAGGTCATTCACCCACCTTCAAAACGATGTCGCAAAATTCAATTTATGAATGGTAAACAAACAGTATTGCGAGATTCGAGCGATTACCGTCTTAGCGACAGGTTTGTATGGAAAGCGACAGAATTAGCCATTCATAAATTGAATTTTGCGACATCGTTTTGAAGGTGGGTGAATGACCTGTATTGCGGTGTTATTTGGCACCTACTATAGTAATAGTTTGAATAAATAGACTCACTACATTACAGTCATAACAGTGTTTTATGTACACTCCCCCCTCTCGAGGCCTACCTATTAGTCCAACCATATACAATATTAATAAATATGCTTGGTCATTTCATACAACGCCCTCTAGTCCCAAACTAAACCAAGGCTGTATTATGGGAACTAGACTGCTGATTGAATACTTAGCTTTATGAGCTAAGTATTTTTTTTTATGAGCTATAGCTAAGCATTTAGCTGCCAGCACACCTGGTGGTAAGTGTAGCTGCAGCCTAAGGTGGACCACGCTTAGTTATAATCCACCTATTCACTCTTCTTTAAAATTCCTAGGTTATATCTTTCATACATTCACAATTCATTACATTCTTTGTAAATTACATTCTTACATTACAATTGGTTACATTCTTTGTAAATACACACTTATAATACATAGTAACACCCAGACATAGGACAAGCATCTATATTTGCCACGCACAAAATATTTGTTCTTGGTGGGGATCGAACCCACGGCCCACAGCACGGAAGGCAGAGCTATTACCAACTGAGCTGTGACGTCTGTCTGTTTAAGCTTTTTGTATATAATTATAAATATAGACTTATGCTTTCGTGTTTTGTTTGAGAATGAGAGCAGATGTAGAATTCTAAAAGCTAAATTCTTTCGTACTGAAGCCGTGAGAACTGGTGCTGAACCATTTTCGATGCTATTTTAATCCCTTCTATGTCCACTGCTATCTCAAATAATCAACGTCAAGTATAACGAGACGAATCGGTACAGATATCCTCTCGATCTCTTATCGATTACTGTCGCATCGGATCGCTCAATCGGTGGTCACTATCGACTATCGATGGGACATACCTGATACCATTCAACTTTCAGCCTTATTACAATCACTGTACGACAGTCTTTTGATTTACGGGTTCGAATGTTTCTTAACACAAAATCTACGGCCGAGTATCAACCTTAATACTATAAGCGTAAGCTATGTTTTAAATCTTATACAACATTTTCCATACAATAAAGTTCATGAAGCACGTGAATAGATTTTAAATCTTAACTCGATTGGATAGAGTCTACTTTATCAGTACGAATAATAGTCGTAGTTATTCAAATATGATCGTGGTATGTGGTATTTTGTCTTTAATTAGCATCATGTTAATGTCACTTCAACGCCTTCAGTTGTTTTTTTTATTAAAAAAAGGTCCGTATATTATATTGAAACTTATACTTATGACACGCACGTAGTAAAGGTGCAATGAACGCAAAAAAAACACTAGTACAAACAAAAATAAATGTCATTTTAGCCCGGCTTTAAAAAATGCTCTATCACTGTCACTTGTATGACAACGAAAAGAGATGACAACAGATTTAGCAATCATTTTAGTTAGCGCAGCTTTAAAAGACGAATTTGAATATACCTTGAGTTTTTTATTGGTAAGAAATAGTAAATTGTTCACCGAGAGGAGAAAGTGACCGATTACCGTCGAGGGTGGCTTTAAAATACCCGAGATCGGGAATCGCACTTTCTCTCGAGTGATACATAGTGCTATAAACTACACCTACGAGGAAAATAAAAAACTAAAACTGAATCCTCAAACAACACACAAATTGAAAATGGCGCCAATGGCATCTGCAATTTTCACATGTTCTTTTTTCAAATTGTTTATCCTGCCGCCGCAGGGTCTCACTGCCAGCCCGACACCATCCAACACACAGCTAGAGGCCAGTGTCATTTTGCGAACTTGGAGATAAAAACTCACTGTAAAAACTTTTTGGCTTTTGATATTTAGGTTACCGGCGCATAGTCTTACCAAAAATTAAAAAAGAAAAACCACGTAAGAAATGGATTTTCATACACTTTTCTCTCCCGCTCAGATGCGTTTTCTCCCCGCATATTTGTTCGATATGCAATGACGTACTTTCTACTGTAAATTTGATAAAGTATCAAGGTACTTTCCAAGCAGGTGTAGTATAAATAAATATATTTTTCCATTCATGTTCTTCTTAATTTAAAAGACACTCACTTTTGGTATTTTCTTTTCATCTCACTAATTTCACTATGTATACTTAACTCATTCTAACCTCAAAACATTTTATGGTATTAGATATACATCCTCTTAAATAACTTACGTACGTGTTTTCACGACATAGGGAACTTTGTTTTTTGTGAAGATGTATTTAAACCTACAACGTCCTGCATAAAGAATTACTTATAATGAGTTATTCGGTCAGTCTGTATGCGGCCTTAACATCATATCTAGAATAAGAATATAAGTTTATTTTTTGGAAAAGAAACAAGGCACAAGTTAGTAGAAAACGATAACATTCGCAGAAGTTTAAAAAACTGTGTCGCGAATATTAACGCCCTCCTCCACAATATCCAACATCATATCTAGGGTTGGTACTGCGGTCTTAAGGCGAGGTTATCCAAGAAGTTTAGGACGAAGACGTCTAGACGGGCACTGGGCGCGAACGAGCGAGCAAGGCGCAAGCGAGCGAGCAAGACGCGAGCGCCTGTACGGGCTGAACGTAGATTTTGATAGTTTTCTTTCACAGAGATGAATAATAACTAAATTATAATAAAAAAAATTACAGTTCTCTAGTAAATAATAAGCCCTATCTTTTGATATAACTTTGACATGATTTCAAGAAGAAACATCGTAGTATGATTATTTAGTGTCATCTTTACGATTTTTTTTTATCGAGAAAATTATTATTATTCACGTTTCTATCTTTACAAAGCTTAGGATATTATGTTCAATTTTAATAAAATATTTTTTTTTCGCGCAACTTTTGCACTTCAGTAGAGATACAGTTGTTAAAAAACCTAAAAGTTTCGGATAACCCCGCCTTAAAATATCATAGCTAGAGTTGGGAGTAGGGAACGTAAAGTTAACCTTTGAAATGTAACTAGAGTTGGGAATGACAAATACTTTACAAAATTTATTCGTATATGAATGAATGAATGAATGAATGAATGAATGTATATCATATGCAAAAGTAAATTTATATAGGACGATTATGATTGTCGTATGCATTTTTAGTCTTAAGAACTCAATTAGCAACCGTGTTCCTATAAAGTATCGTTTGTATGATCAAAGAGCCGGTGTACAGATCAGTGCAAAAGTGTATTTAAAAAAAAATGTCTTTTATAGTAGGTGCCAAATAACACCGCAATGCAGGTCATTCACCCACCTTCACCAAGATGTCGCAAAATTTAATTTATGTATGATAAACAAACAGTACTACGAGATTCGAGCGATTACCGTCTTAGCGACAGGTTTGTATGGAAAGCGACAGAATTAGCCATTCATAAATTGAATTTTGCGACATCATGGTGAAGGTGGGTGAATAAACTGTATTGCGGTGTAATTTGGCACTTACTATAGTAACGCCTTAGTCCAAATGGTAGCGCATTGCTTCAGCATAATATTTAAATAAATATGAACGGACATTAAACACAACGCCCTCTAGTCCCAAACTAAGTAACCTCATTAATTATTTTTTTATTATACTAGTTATAAGTATGATACAAAAAATTGGGGACAAATCAAGTAGGTACCTAGTTTGGTATCTAGGAGTAGTTTCTTTGTTTTGGTTGACAATACTTGAGATTCAGTAAAAAACTTGATTTTTTACATAATAGGTACCAATAAATCATTCCTCATAGTTTTTCTCAAATATCAAAAAACCAGACTAAAATGTTGTCTTTGCCTTTGGATTTAGTAGTGTATTTTATTTTATAACAGACAGCAACTACCGTTTTATGTAGGGAATTATTATAAACAAATTATGATGGTAGCTAAAAAGTCGTTTTAATCTTTGAGACTGCCATCTGTTATCAGGATAGCTAACTAATTTATTGGAACATAGCTAGTCGAAGTCTGAGAGAACCACTTTTCTCACCGACAGTACTTGTTATGCCATAACAGTACGACTGATAGAACTGGTTATATAAAAAGTTGATGCGATTCTCGACCCTATATCGTCTTAATAAGGTGAAATTAGTATAGAATTTGTAGTAACTATTAATGTCTACCCCGATGCTAATTTTCTGATAAATATGCATTTGTTAAGTACCTAAGTCGGGTTTATGCAAAGGAGAATATTCTTGAAATGTTTTATTTAATTAAACTTAATACATTACAACTTATTATTTTTCTTTGCAATTGTACTATGACTTCTGAAAGTTTACCTAAATATTTCTAAATTTATAATCTTTTCATATTTAATGGATGAATGGACAAAAAAGAAACTAATTTTTTTTAATGAAAAAGTTGATCATAATGTTGTAAAAAAATGACAAACAAAGTTGTTGTTGATTTCCATATTTTTAAGATACTTAGATACCTGAAACTTATTGAATATAATTAAAAGTTTAAAAAACTGGAAAAAACCGACTTCAATTTGATACGCATTCATCATCAAATAATGATGATGATGATGATAGCAGTTCATTGGGACTACTTTATTGATCGTAAGCACCACAGAAACGTCACAGGAAAGCGAATACGCAGTAGGTATCGTGTAAGTGAATGACGGTTTTTTCGAGTTATTCTTATTTAACTACCAAACTACTGAACTGATTTTGATAAAAAATTTATGGAACTAATGTGGAAGCATACCCGTTCAGATAAAAAAAGAATTTTTCAAATCGGTTCATAAATGACGGAGTTCAGAGGTAACAAACAAAAAAAAACATTCAACCGAATTGAGAACCTCCTCCTTTTTTGAAGTCGGTTAAAAATATAATTATGATTAGTCTTCGCGGTAAGAAAGTGGTGTCAGGATTATGTGTTTATTTTTAACCGACTTCAAAAAAGGAGGAGGTTCTCAATTCGGTTGTATTTTTTTTCTTATGATGTTACCTCAGAACTCCGTCATTTATAAACCGATTTGAATTTTTTTTTTATATCTAAAAGGATATGCTTCCAGATTGGTCCCATAAAATTTTTATCAAAATCAGTTCAGTAGTTTGGCAGTTAAATAAGAATAACTCGAAAAAACACGTCATTCACGCACACGACACTGCGCGTATTTGCTTTTCTGTGACGTTTCTGTGGTGCTTACGATCAATAAAATAGTCCCAATGAACTCCCATCATCATCATCATCATCATTTGATGATAAATGCGTATCAAATTGAAGTCGGTTTTTCCAGTTTTTTAAACTTATTATTTATTATTTTCATCTTAGTTCCAAACCATGTAAGTTTGTTGTGAGAGTTTTCAAACGTTGTCACAAGAGGGCGTTTTGTGTCGTAAAAACGTCGTAAAAATACAGTTTCTGGCTTACGGGCTTAGGTATGAATACTGTCGTTAAAATTTGTACCACATTTATTAAGATTTGTAGAAAATGTAACTATGTAGAAGTGATTTGAAGCGGTTAATGTCGGTAACAAGATGACCACTTTGAGGGTCGTAAAAGAGTTATAGATTATTATAGTAATTCATAGAAGAATGAGCAGGGGCATTATTCCGTATGACTTAGGAGATTCCTTGCCGTAGTACCGTATGACGTCACCGTAAGGAATGACATTTATGGCATAGGAAATACGTCATAGGCATAGGGCGATTTCACGCCGCTGTCTTGTCGTGCTGCGTTACGCGCTTGTATTGGTCATAGTGAATAAGGCCCCTGCTAGGTCAATGAGGGAAGGTCAGCCCGCACTTGAACGCACTTAGTCACTTTTAACAAGGTGCTACTAGTTCCATTTCAGACCATTTTTTACATAATTATTATTATTATTATAGGCAAACGTTTGACCACTATCTCACTTGTTGTTAAGCGATGATGTGGTCGACTCTCCTCTTGAAAACATTCAAATTATAAGTATTCAGAAACACAACATTATCTATCTATCTATACAGCCTGTATGCACCCACTGCTGGGCATAGGCCTCCTCTTTAGTACGCCAGTCTCTCCGGTCCTGCGCGAGTCTTCTCCACTGCTGCCCAACTACAGCCACAATATCATCGGACCATCGGGCGGGTGGTCTGCCTCGTGGTCTTTGAGCGTCCGTTGGCCACCATTCCGTAATCGCTGTCGTCCATCTTCCATCATTCCTTCTGGCCACGTGCCCTGCCCATCTCCACTTCAAGCTTGTGATCCTCATACCCACGTCTACAACTTTGGTCCGGCGTCGTATCTCCACGTTGCGTATGTGATCGAGTAGTGAGATACCGAGCATGGCGCGCTCCATTGCTCAACATTATTATAAATAATATTAAACAATAAACATAGATGTTTGTTCTGTGTCTGGGTGTTTCTTCTATGTATTATAGGTATGTATTTACGAAAAAAACGTATGTATGTATTCTATCAGCCATCTAGTTCCCATAGTACAAGCTTTGCTTAGTTTGGGACTAGAAGGCGTTGTGTTAAGTGTCCGTGAATATTTTATTTATTTATTAAAAAGACACAAATTAATATTCTACGCCTCATTTATTCAAATAGAGTTTTTTAAAACCACGTTAAGTATTTGTTTTTAAACGCATGCGCAATGGCGATCATAACAGGATTCTTAACAAAACCCCATTAGATTTGTATATTTTTGACAACGTCATCGTTCCATCAAGCGGGTGCCCACGCTCTTCCGGTTCAATAAACAAAAGCGATAAATGTATGAACAGCACACAGAAAATGCATAATATTAGACACAACATGCATTAATGTATGCATATTGTCATTATGGCAATGCCATAATATTGCCTACACATTGTCAAGTACATGAGCCATTAATCTGACAGGGTGAGTACAGTACCACACAACTACTAGGCGTCACTTCCACGCGCGAGTGAGGTGACAGCGCGACGACGACGACGACGCCGTATATCAGGGGTCACCAAATGGCGGACCGCGGTCCGCATCCGGACCGCCGACCCATTTTGTGCGGACCGCGAGAATACAGCAATTTGCACTACAGGATGTAATGTCAATACTTAACTTGCACCAATTTTACTACAAACTTCGGACAGAAGTCCGGAACAAAAAATGGCATTTTTCTCATTGATATGTAAAAAAATACCATTGTTGTTTCCTCAATCACATTTGTTTGATAAATATTTTTTTCTATAAAATGTTGTGCGGACGGCGATGGTCATTTCATTTCTTAAAATGGACCCCAAGCGAAACTAATTAGTGACCTCTGCCGTATATAAATATCCTTGGACATTCCTCGCCCTCTAGTCCCAAAACAGCAGATAATTACACACATAATTAGTTTATTTGGAGATTTAAGTACCTACTTATAAAAGTTTTTTGACAATAGTATTTTAGTTTTGTAAGCATATTTGCACACAACGTTTGAATTTATAATGAAGCAAAGAAAAAAAATATCTTTTAGGTAAATCAAGAAAATGTTTTAAGAACTAGCTAAAGTAGTAAAAAGCTATCATATATTTTATTTTTTTAAAGAAAACGAGTAACTTTTTTGTAGAGACGTTTTTTGGTGGCATGGGGCCTTTCAGTTGTGCAGCACTACCAAGGAAGCGCTGTGACGCAATTTGTCGTTGTATTAAACTAGATAGGCGAGAGCTAATGGTATGTTTGCATGGCTTGTATGAGAGGACTAATGCTTATTTTTACTGCAATTGCCTTGGATTTGTGGAATATACAGTCGCTGGTTTGCGGTTTTTTCTTACTCACACCTTAGAATATAATCCGCTTATATATTTAAATAAGCGTCAAAATCGGTTCCACTGAAAATCTATGAAGACTTGTGTTCAGTAATGACTGAATTATACGTACCTATTTTGTGAGATATCAAAACTACTGTCATTTAAATAACTTTATTTCAATCGGGGTAGAACGGACCGGGTGAATACGGGACGGGGTGAGAACGGGTCTAACCCAAAAATACTTGCGTAATCATACATCCGTTCATTCCTATAGGTACGTGAAAATTCCATCGAAATTTTAATTAAGTAGTTTGTAGAATCAGCGTGTTTTTGTAAATTTCAACCCCAGCGTAAGTAAATTCTCAACTGTTGTATAGATCTGAATCTAATTTCTCAATTTAAGGTGTCTTGTTGTAATTTGTAGAGACGCTGGGTGTTATTTTTAACCGACTTCAAAAAAGGAGGAGGTTTTCAATTCGGTTGTATTTTTTTTTTATGTTTGTTACTTCAGAACTCAGTCATTTATGAACCGAATTGAAAAAATATTTTTTTATCTGAAAGGGTATGCTTCCAGATTGGTCCCATTTTTTTTTCTTATTAATGTTTCTTACCTCAGAACTCCGTCATTTATGAACCGATTTGAAAAATTCTTTTTTTATCGGAAAGAGTATGCTTCCAGGTTGGTCCCGAACTGCCATCATCATCATCATTTGAAGATGAAGGCGTATCAAATTGAAGTCGGGTTTTCCAGTTTTTTAAACTTATAAATTATCATAAATTTCAATTCAATGTGAGCATAACCTCAACAGCTGTATAGATCTGAATCTCCCATCTCCGTTTCAGGGATATATCTGTTGGGTTCAGTATAACTCCCTTCAACAGCCCAGCGGGGGGACATGTAGGCGATGGCAGTGCTCCTAAATACTGTCACCGTTACATGTGGGCCGTATACGCATGACATCTAGATTGTGCTGTCTCTAATTTGTTACTGCCGCTTTGACTGATCATAGAATATGCTTATTACTGCTCATGATGCTTTTCAATGGTTTAATAACTTACACAAATACTAGTAAAGATATCTTTGTATAACACGATCCATTGAAAGGGAGAAATTATGCATTTTCAGAAATTTGACTAATAAGAGGTGTATTCTTCATTTCTTTCAAATTGTTAGGGTAACGTCAAAAAGCGTTAAACAACCTTTTTTCTCGCCCCTTTTAATATTTTTGAGTATACCTTACTATTATCAATATATATAAAACTCTTTTGAAGCTAAGATAGAATCACTGCACAGCCTAAAGTATAAGTCCTAGAGGTATGAAATTTGGAGGGTAGTATCCTTTTATAGTGTAAGGGTGCACTAAGAAAGGAATTTTGAATAGTCACACTCTAAACGGTCTAGAACGCGAGCAACGCCGCGAGCGACGGCTAGTACTTAATAATATCAAATCACTGAACGTAATTATGTATGCCAAATCGCAGACTTCACGATTTAGAGAATAAAAAAGTTGAGCAAATATATTATTTTGATTCAAAAAGGCTTAGTGACTAAAAATATTCTCAAACTACTAAATAAATAATTTCTGATTTTACAACTGTAAACGCTGCGCTGCGCTGATTGGTTGGAATAAAACTGTAACGGCTGACATAAACGGCCACTGCTTTTTAGGAAACTATTCGGAATTAAAGCAACTTGATGTCATTTGCAAGTCAGTCGCACCTACCCCACCGTGCAGTTACATAAACATGGACACTGTACTTTTAGACTCTCTCACCAAACTTGATCAGCTTTAAATATTCTCTCATTCTTCTGACAGCAATCTAGTTCCCATAGTACAAGCTCTGCTTAGTTTAGAACTACAGTGCGTTGTTTGAAAGTGTTTTTACAAAATTGTAGCAATTTAATTGATGTATATACTTAGAAAAGAAGTTTAATCCATTTTTTTCGAAATCTAATCCATTTTTTCGAAATATAGAGATTTTTGTGCAGCATTGGTCAACCAGTCTGAATTCTAGGGGTAATCTTCACTGATTTATCTAAGTTAAGCGACGTATTGCGCGGTCACTATTTAGATGGATGACCGTTAGTGGCATTTACATCTGAGCGCTTCCGTGCATCAGGGCACGTAAAACGGTCCCGGCTTCAGTCGTTAAGCCACGACGGAGGCCTTAAGGCGGCCTAAAAATTCCGTCACCAGAGTTGGCCACTAACTCATACGAGCTTGCTTGAACACAATTTATTCTAAATCTATTTTCACCAGCCCACAAGTTAGTACTTCCATAGAGCAACCTTGTATTTTCCTACTATAAAATCAAATGCTGTGGCTTGTCCGTCATAAAGCGGACCAGGGGGCTTGATAAAGTCAACATTTGCATATTTCTACTACACACTAACTTTACCTTGAGTCATAGAATACATACAACTATCGTATAGACTAACCACTCAACCCCTTGCACCAATTTGACTTAACTCAACCAATCCGAAAGTATATATTAAAATATTCTATCAGCAATCTAGTTCCAATACAAGCTTTGCTTAGTTTGGGACTAGCAGGCGTGTGAAATGTCCAAAAATATTATCTCAAGCGAAGGCAATAATAATAATTGCCGTCAAATGTCACTTTCTTCTTTTTTAATGGCTGTCATGACATGTGCTGAAAAATGTAGTGTAAAAAGTGACGTTTAGAAACAATGATCTAGGTATGTCACAGACTGGTTGCTAAGGGATTACACTATATAAGGATACCTTCCAAATTTCATACCTTATAGTTTAGGCTGTACGTTGATTGTCAGTCAGCTTCAAAAGAGTCAAATATTTAGAAGATACTCCACATATTATTTTTTTGAATTTTAAATGAGTGAAACTGTACTATTAGTAAGTATGAACTTCTCATAGTAGACTAGCGGTTCACGGATAAAATAAATTCGCTTTTTCTGTCTTTTGTGTCGCGAGTTACGACGGTTGATCGGCCACGATTTGAAACCGATTGTATTCTAATTTTAGGAGGTAGATTTCAATATTTGTGCGCTTTGGTCCTTGTTGTTGGAAACATGAGGTGCTTTGGGGGAATTTAGGGCGATGACTTTGTGCTAGGTTGGCTTCCGTGAATTTCAGAAAAGGCGATATTTTGAGGTACAAAAGCTGTTAAAAATAATGTAGCATGTTAAATTAGTATAATTATTATTAAAATATTTTTTATTGTGGATGGCGAATCATAATGCTGTGTCGAGACCTTTTCGCTGCTATAACATACTTATTTCTTATTATGTACTATTTTTATGTTTAAATTATTATTATATTATGTTATTTCAATTTAATTTTAACTAATTATTGTGATGATTTCTACATAAAGCGAATACATAATTGTCTATGACTATGTCTAAAATTATACACACGGCCAAAAGGTTATTTTAAAGTTATAGAGCTAAGTTCAAAATGTATATGGGTAAAGTCAGATTGATGGAACCTAGATTAGAACCATCTAGATCAAAAGAGCTTTCAAGTATGACTCTGCAAACACTAACACCTCAACAAATCGCATAACACTATGCATGACAGGACAAAGTGTTCAAATCCTACCGCCAGAGGTCAGCACTCGCAAACTGCGAGACGGTATCGTTATGATTATCGCTCTTGTGTACCAATAGTGTTTATGAGTAGTGCTTTGACAGGATTCCAGACTCTATAATAGTATTGGTATATGCAGGGTTCTTTACTATCAACGATTATTTGAAAAGCCAAAACTGATGTCAATTCTATAATGTTGTCAAAATGTCGTGTATAAAAAAAACAAAAACTGTATTAGAATGGCTATAAAATTGGTTTTTCGTGTGGTCGAAACAAGCAAAACCACTACTTTTGCTACTTTGGCAAACAGAAATACGCCACAGATTGCTTCCATTTTGTGGACGGACGTTGTCATTTGGAAAATAAAGTCTATACAAAATGAGGTATCACGTAAAAATGGTACAAAAAAAATTGTGTCACGTGAAATAAACATAAAAAAAACTTTTTTAATTTTATTTTAAGTACACCCTGTACACAGAATACACACACAGTTTATAGAGACGATGTTTTTGAGTAATAGTCGAATGCTTGACTATATGGGATAAGCTTGGGAAAGCTTCCTCCACCATTCGTATTACAGATCGTAAAACTCATAGTAAAGAAAGTTTGTGTGAGCTGTGGATAGTGTACTTAATATTATTATCTACTACGCAGACGATGATTTGTTTTGTAATTCTGATATACACTGCGGCGTTTCCGCAAGAGGTCGCTTCAAAACACAATGCGACTGCGCAATGTAACTCGAAACACCTGCAATCTTCACTTATGGCTTCGTAAGAGACCTATCAGGCTTCCGTCAAGGATTACCGTAGTAGCTCAACGTTATAGCTACACTTGGCAGCTTAACGTTCCGAAGCTAGGAAACGCGGAAATAAATTCTTTCAGTGATCACTTGTAACTATAAAGTTGTGGAAGACCAACAAACGATAAATAAAAATACAGATGGCGTCTTTTTTATTAATTTAATTATTGCTAAATATAACTTATTTTATTAATATATTGTATTAATTATTAATCTAAATATATAAAACTCTTTTGAAGCTGACTGACGATCAACGCACAGCCTAAACTATAAGTCCTAGAGGTATGAAATTTGGAGGGTAGTATCCTTATATAGTGTAGGTGTGCACTAAGAAAGGAATTATGAAAAGTCGCACTCTAAAGGGTCTAGAACGCGAGCAACGCCGCGGGCGACGGCTAGTTTGCTATAATGTTGAATGGTGAAAAAAATCCATAGAAAAAATTGTGCTCATTTTACACAAAAACCGCATAAACTATTACTAGAACTCTAAGCGATATATTTATGGTGTAATTCTTGTACGCATTGATATTTTCAACCATAAAGTTGTATAATGTATTTTGTATATAGCCTTCACTTTTAAGTAATTCCTAGATACATTTCCATTGTTCAAAAGGGAAATTGGTCATTCTTGCCCAACAGTTGCCAATTCTGCTAGCTCTATTGCAGGATATGTGAGGACCCTGCCCAGGCGCTGGTTTTCAAGTCTCGCTATGCTGCATGCTGATGGCCACAGTAAACTAAACTTCGTTGCCAAGGGCGTTTGTGCACTACAAGGAATTGTACTGGCCGGCAGTCCGATTTTTTACGGTCCGATATGGCACGTCATAAATTTATATACTAGTTTGTGCACTATACGTAATTTTACCGTCCGACATTTTACTTTTTCCCATTCCCGGCCGTTTTTCCGGTCCGAGATGACAGGAATGAAAAACGTGTATAAGCTTGTGCACTGCTGCGTCCGCGATATTCATGAATAGGCGGGTCGGGCGCGGGAAAGACTAAAAATCGGACTGCCGGACAGTAAAATTCCTTGTAGTGCACAAGCCAATCATCCGTTTTTTTAATGCCACACTGGTCCATAAAAAATCGGACTGCCGCACAGTAAAATTCCTTGTAGTGCACAAGCCAATCATCCGTTTTTTTAATGCCACACTGGTCCGTAAAAATCGGACTTCCGGACAGTAAAATTCCTTGCAGTGCACAAGCCAATCATCCGTTTTTTTAATGCCACACTGGTCCGTAAAAAATCGGACTGCCGGACAGTAAAATTCCTTGTAGTGCACAAGCCAATTATCCGTTTTTTTAATGCCACACTGGTCCGTAAAAAATCGGACTGCCGGACAGTAAAATTCATTGTAGTGCACAAGCCAATCATCCGCTTTTTTAATGCCACACTGGTCCGTAAAAAATCGGACTGCCGGACAGTAAAATTCCTTGTAGTGCACAAGCCAATCATCCGTTTTTTTAATGCCACACTGGTCCGTAAAAAATCGGACTGCCGGACAGTAAAATTCCTTGTAGTGCACAAACGCCCTAAGGATGTGTTTGACATCCACCAATAGGAATCGTTTTTTACTACAAGCGATCTCTATTGCTGGAATTCAAACACATTCTTAGCAACGTACCTTAGCTTGGCTATATAGTGGAAAAGCATCCTTATTATGAGACGTATGTTCTTGATACTTTTTGGTTTCGAATTTGGAACCAAAAGTGATTGATAAATCTGATAATACGTAACTGTATTTTTGTAAAATTCATAGCACTTATACTAAACTAAAAAACTGAGTGTTATTGATGTTACCGCAATGATAAAATTGTGAAAACTTCACATAACTTCTAGCATTATATTTATTGATTGTTGTCCGCAAGTGTACACGATAAGCGCTTGTACTAAACGACGAGGTTTTCGTGTCAGGATTATAAAATCTTAGCAATTTTCTCGAGTCGTTCCCGTTGTAGGAATTCTGTAAGATAATTTTGTGCGTTATATTTTATGAGGCAATTTGCGTGGCCTCAAGTATATTAGAATATTTCAAAATATAACTACCTAGAGCTTTTTGTATGGCAAATATATAATTTTTAGAAAAAATTACAAAGATGAAATTTTTTTGTGAAATTTTTAGTGCTGTCAAATTAGTGGTTTAGAAAAATCCACCAACAGAATCAGACTCACTATGTTTATATAATAAAAAAGGTGTAGACTAAATACGATAACAGAAAACATTCCATAAACATTAACCATGAATCATAAAAGCGTAGATGTCTCATACAGATTGTACTAATTAACTCACGCAATTCAATAAAATCACGCACATACATTAATTATATATATTCACACATACAGGATGTGATAAAACAACTCTTAAAAGCTCCATGGATTTAAATATTTAAAATATCAAAGTTTCTGTGGAACCGACTGTGAGCGCTAAAAGAAAACCGCCTTTTCCATACAAATGTTTGAAATAGTTCACTGATCAACTTACACTCTGCCAATGTTTGTGTCTACACTGAATGAATGAATGAATGAATGAAAACGCTTTATTGTACATAAATAACACCGAAACATATTCCTATGATATAAACAAAACAGGTTGCATTAAATGTACAATGGGCGGCCTTATCGCTCAATAGCGATCTCTTCCAGGCAACCTTTGGATGGAGAGGATTTGAATAAATTTAGAGAAGGGGGTCGGGGTGCTAATAAGAGAAATTTCGTGATTTAGTAAATACATATTATATAATATACGGATATATACATAACATGTTATACATAATATAATACATATACAATTCCAAAAACTAATATACCTATTTAAATATAATTAAAAAATAACTGTATGTACAGGTTGTCTCATGCCTAGCAGGTTTTCTAAACTGTTTTCATACAAAATCATAGGTATTCTGTGACTAAATAGTGACATTAGCGCGTTTCAGCGCGTTTTTTGCCGTCAAAAGCTTCTTGTTTTCGTTTATTTGTAGCCACGTCACTTGACATTATGCTGGGCAGCGAAAACAGTTCAGGGCCTCTACTGCAAATATTGATTTCCGAAGATTCGGTAGTGACGTTTGTGTTACACTGCGTGGTCGGCTCGAGCGATGGTCTACGCTCTTTGGAAGTCACAGCGTTACTGCGCAGTGTAACACAAACGTCACTACAGCCTTGTGCTGAAAATCAGCGCTGAGAACTCGTTCTCAGCACATGCTGAGCGCAGAGTTTTTTGTACAGGCTTGTACATGGCAGCGTTCCATTCCCCTTGCGTAGGTACGATATACTTACCTTCTGGTAACTTTAGAATTACTTGTTTAAGTTTTGTTATATAAATATGCATGTACCTACTAACTTAATTATGATTGCCTACTCCTGTCATGTACACTTTTGTATAAATAAACTATTTTGTATTGTATTGTACTACCGAATCTTCGGTAATGATTATTTACAGTAGAGGCCCATAGCTTACGATATGGGGGTAGTGTCTCGTTTGTCTTGCATGTGTAACAGTATTATATAATCTGTGGTGTAACATAGACTGTAATGAATGGTCTCTTTTAGAACAGGATGGTAGAAAATTACCTTATCCATAACTAGCAGCGCCTCGCGGTTTCACCCGCGTAATTCCCGTTCCCGTGGGAATTCCGGGATAAAATATAGCCTATGTTCATCAGGTATAATGTAGGATTCTAATGGTAAAAGAATTTTTTTAATCGGTCCAGTAGTTTCGGAGCCTATTCAATTCATACAAACAAACAAAAAATCAAACCTTTCCTCTTTATAATATTATATATAGTAATAGTATATAGTATAGAAAACTGAAATACTTCCTACAACCGATAGCAGTAATTTTTATGAATTATATTTTACTTAAAAAAGAGTCATGGTAGTCTCCAGGCACGGTAGATACTTTTGTATTCAGACCTCTGATATCTATTCACATTATGTTTACTTCAAATAATTTTAACCGTTAAAAGAATTTTCTGTATATTTTTTTTTCAAATATCTAAATGGGCAAGTTTAAACATAACATGGCTATATTTTTCTTTGGCGCTTCTCATTCAGAGTTGCTAGTTACATTTCGCAGATCAATGTATATAATAGAGATGTTCCACAAATGAAAAATTGCCAATAACATGTAAATAAGCGTGTAAACGCACGTTAAGTTGTCGAAAACGCAAAAGTTTAACATCTCTATAGGACTGCATCGATGTTCCACAATTTATTTATGTACAGTTGGACACAGAACTCACTAACAAAAGCTTTTTTTTCCAGTGTAGCTTTTGGACAGCGTTTTTTAAAGCCATAATCTTTCAATAGAATGAATTTTTATGTTTGACAGCATACCGCGTGTAGAATGAGCAGTACACGTGGGTTTCTATCAAACATGAAAAATATACATAAAATGTAAGCATACATAAGTGTTTTTACTGTATAAAATAAATCTAGATAGTTATATTAACTAGTCAATCATACATACGGCACGTTTAAAAGTTCTATGGCAAGATTAGCCTCGAATCGAATAACGGTGACTGTAACTTTACAGCGGAAAAGACTCATGAAATAAAATGTGCTTTGACTTTTTCTTTCAAACAAGCACCCTCTTAATACCAAGTCTGTAGTGTGCCATGCGAAAATCTGCAAGATTGCATGGATATACGAATTTGTGGACAAAATCAAAAAGAATGGTTAACAGCTAAAATAGTTAATTGTTATACAAGAGTGCAAAGTTGCTTTTTAACCGCGTGTTCCATTTTGATGACCGAGCAAGCGAAGGTTTCTAAAATTGAATCACGAGCGCAGCGAGTGATTCAAAATTAGAATCCTGAGCGTTAGCGAGGGAATCAAAGAGCACGAGGTGAAAAATCTTTGCACTCGAGTGCAACACGTACAAAGCAAATTGAAAAAATAACACCAAGAAGGTTCCGAGTCTGAGTTTTAAACAAATTAAAAAAAAGTTGTATGATATATTCGGCACCATAGAGGTAGGTAAATAGGTTCAATGTTTTTTTTAATTCACAAACTTAGTGCACACGATGTTCTAAATTCAATTTACTTTATCCTCTAGAGAATAAAAACGGCTTTTGCATTCAGATATTGAAGAGCAAAAATACTCTTTCCGAGATGGTTTGGTGAAAAATTATATTTTCTCATTGAAAAAGTGCGTAGTTGCCGTTGTCTGATCGGCTGTACCGTGCGTTGGGCAACACGAATGCGTGTGCGCTTTCCAACAAGCGCTACGAGTACCTACCTATGTCCCACTTAAATCAATTTCAAGTTTATTTTGTTCTGCGATCGTGTTTGTTGGAATCCAGTGTAATTGGAAGATGAGCTCGCAGCGTTTCTACTCATTTCCGGCATGTACCACAAAGTGTGAAAGAATTTTACCAAATAAAAATCTTAGTTTTTTTGATAACTTTACAGCGCTACTGAATATAATGTAAAAGGACTTGAATAAGACATTTCGATGTTTCCCATCAGTAATGGATGAAAAAAATTGACTCTAAATTCTTTTTATCCCCCCCTTTTTGAGTTTTTGCAATGGGGACTCCAAAATCTATGCGAAAAAAAATATGCCATTTCATAAAACTTTGCTTTCTGAATTTATCTATTTTGTAATTAATAAAATATATTTTTTAAGTTATTTTCTTTTTATCATTTAAATAATCATCATCATGATCACAATGTAGGTTTTTGTAATAATCAAATTTTTAGGTAAGCAAGCTCGTATGAGCTAGTGGCCAACTCTGGTGACGGAGTTTTTAGGCCGCCTTAAGGCCTCCGTCGTGGCTTAACGACTGCTAGAGCCGGGACCGGCAGTTTAACGTGCCCTCCGAAGCGCGGAAGCGCGCAGATGTAAATATGCCACTAACGGTCACCCATCCAAATAGTGCCCGCACAGAACGTTGCTTAACTTAGATTATGAGTTAAAATTGGGTAAGTAAGCTACGCCACGAGCGCTTCAATTTTTATGTGCTTTAAGTAATTATTATGTAAAATCTTAAAAACCGGTTATTTCTACGTCTCCACGCGACTAAGGGCGGATTCGTCCAAAAGTCATGATATTCCTGAATAAGTATCCCTTGTATAACTTTACTCTTTGATTTTATTCTCAGATAAATTCGTTTTTGTTTTTCCATTGCAATCTTGAGAGTAGCCAATCCTAGGTATTGTTATTCTGTATATACATAAAAACGAACTTAATTCAAAATACAATTGCTTAGAGAGCGCAACACAGTAATACATGTGCACACAAATTATCCGGGTGTCAAGTTGTCAATATCTATGAAAACAAACAGCTGTTTTGTCAAATGTAGCAGCCGCCATTAAAATATTGGACAGATAACTTGTTTATACCATAGATTTTGGCAGTATAACGATTTACTCTCGGATAGACAAGTTATTCGTGGAATAAGACTTGGTAGAACAAAAATTTTCTTATCACTAGAGTAATTATTGATTTTATTTGCAGTATAAGACTTATACTGCGTATAGTTTGGTCGAATCCGCCCTAAGCTTATTACAGCAACACAATGTGTAATGAAGTCAGTAATTTTAGTTTTCCTCTCCTCCCTTCCTATTCCTCCTCTTTCCTTTCCCTCATATTCCTCTAAGGGCTTGGCCACACAGTGCGTTGCACTTGCAGCGTCGTGCTGCATTCGCAATTTTACTTCCCTATAAAGCACTTACATTATAGTACCGCTCTGACGAAGAGTTGACGAATGATAGACGTGAGTGGAAGAAAAAAAACATGTAGTGCCGACCCCACTTAGCGTGGGACAAGGGCAGGGAAATGATGATGATGATTACAGTATGACTCTGACTGGTTATTCGCTTTATTTTCAAAGTGGTTTGAGGATCAAATGGAATGTTTTTGATTTCGAGACAATTGACATTTTCACATACTTATTTTGATCGGCGTTAATAAGTTGACAGTGTTGTTTATAAAGTAGATAGAGTAATAGAGCTAAGCTGGGACTTTTTGAGCATTATAATACGTCGGGGGATTTAGGCTAAAAGAAGTTTCGATACGCAATGAAGCTTTTTTGGGCTAAATTGTGTTTGCGCATCATAAACGGCTAACTTCACAATTACCTAGATTCGGCGTATTATACGAATACGTGAGTAACAATGCAGTAACTCCGCACTACCACCGCCGCAACGCATCGTGTATCCCGGCCCTAAGGATGCTGCAATTTAGTTAATTCGTATAATCACGAGGAGATGGGCTTGTGGCGTGAGGGCTACCTGCCTGTCTGCCACTACGATTTACTAAGACATTGTATTATAATAGTTTATTTATAAACTAAATTATTAAAATAAATTTTCTCTTTGGGATAGAACCTACATTTAAAAAAAACTAGCCCCTGCACAAAAGAAATCAGCAGAGATAATAATCTAGATACGAATACTATAGTAGGTGCCAAATAACACCGCAATACAGGTCATTCACCCACCTTCACCACGATGTCGCAAAATTCAATTTATGAATGGCTAATTCTGTCGCTTAGCATACAAACCTGTCGCTAAGACGGTAATCGCTCGAATCTCGTTAGTACTGTTTGTTTACCATACATAAATTCAATTTTGCGACATCGTGGTGAAGGTGGGTGAATTACTTGTATTGCGTGGTTATTTGGCATCTACTTTAGATGCTTTTACACGGTGCCGATACGGTGTGAAAGCGTGTCGTACTAAATTAGCTCTCCAACAATATCGTGTCAGGTATCGTATCGTTGACAATGTGAAAAAAGAGCTATAATTTATTAAAAGGTCGTAGCAAAGCCTTCATAAATTGAATTTTGCGACATCGTGGTGAAGGTGGGTGAATGACCTGTATTGCGGTGTTATTTGGCACCTACTATAGCGTGGCACGTGGTCTGACATTAATTATAACTAGGTGATAAATTCTAATTTGCGTAAATATTGTCAAATAAATTACTTTAGGAGTTAATTATTTATGAACTTTCATATAATTAAAGTGTACAAAAAACAAAGCTTAAAATTAAGTACCTAAGAGGATAAAGATTATAATATTTTTCTCAGAGTTACTTTTTCTAGATCTCATAGAGCTAAATATAGTAGACATTAAACAAGGTAAGTACTAAATGTTAAAAAAGCTAAAACATAATTATATCACGTTTAACTAACATAATGATATATCAAAAAGAGTTGAATCCAAAGTATCTGAACTAGCTTAAATACTCTGTCAAAGAAGCCAGACAACTGAGATTATAAAAAAAAAAAAAAACACTGTATTGCGAAGCATTCCACTTTCCGCACCAAAATTTTGCGCACCAAGATTTTCCGCACCTCCACTTATGTAAAAGTATGTAGAACTATTTAATCATAACAACGTCAATTATGTCATCACCAAAATCTATTTCAATTTATTAGCATGAAAGTGCCCGAAACTGATTTTTTTTTTGTAATATTAGGATTTTCCGTCAGATTCTTCTTCTTCTATTTATGGCCTCTGTAGATTGTCATTGAGTTATGTATTTTGTTAAATAATCTTGTATTTTGGCAAGTTCTGACATCCAAAAAAATAAATAGAAACGAAATAGAAAATTTCTCCATCATCCTTAAAAATTCCGCGTGATCATTTTAAAGATAATTTTTACAGTTAAGAGTCATCACTTACTTTGTTTGTAAGGTCCGCATGTTACGACGTGGTTTAGTATGTTTAAGCCAAGTGGTGCACTTAAGAAGATTATGTAGATTTTACGATAGAAATTGTTGATAATTTTATATATGCCTATAAAAATCGCAATATCACTTTTATTTTATTACATTTCAAAATAGTTTTACAAGATGGCGGTGTTTTTGAAAACTGATAAAAATTCAATCCTATTTTATTATAAGTTACTTTTACAAAATTATTTAAATTTATTAGTATAGAGTAGTTTTTCAGAAGCATATAAATCTGCGAACATGCGTTCTGAAGCAAACGTAGTTTTTCATATCTCATTATCCTTATCTCAGTTTGCAAAATGCTCTTTTTTCTACTGTACAATCAATCACCACTTCAGTCCTAACCATATTTTTTTTAACCCTTGACTAAAACGGAGAATGGTAAGGTTATGTCAAGATACTTTCATCCGACAACCATTATAATTATATCTTTGTATTTTAGTAATTTGTATCTTTTTTTCCATCATAATGTTTTTGTTTTGGATTGGTTACATCATTTCTATATGCAGATTTTTTTGATTTAACTCTTTCGTTTCACCATTGATCAAATATCACGCTTCCTATTTTAATTCGGTTTATCATCCAAATATCGCATCATATTGCAAATTCAATTCAAAGCACCTATTGTGTGAACAACGTAATTACTAAATCTAAATCCGAACAGTTTTACATACAATCAGAACGGGGTACTTCAGGGCATTACATATGCACTGCCATAACTCCTTTGTTATATTAGCATAGACAATAGTGCCATACAAATCAATATTGTACTGAATATGTTGCTTTTGCCTAAATAATGTGAATAAGGAAATATAGAGCTGCCCCCCACGAGTTCATGGATGACATTAAGCAGAAAGTTTATCTTAAAAATATATAGATGCACAGATCGTAATAATACTTGTACTATGCGTAGAAGATAGTCATAAACGTTACAATAGGCAGCTAGTAGCTTTAATATTAAATAACGTGATACCTCAGGGGCCTTACGGTCAGTTTGGCAGAAATTTTAAACTAATAGAGATAAATAAATAAATATACTAAATATAAATATTCTTGGACATTACACACAACGCTCTCTAGTCCCAAACTAAGCAGAGCTTGTACTATGGGAACTAGATTAATGATATAATACTTATATACTTTTTTTTTGTAAATACATACTTATAATACATAGTAAAACCCAGCCATAGAACAAACATCTATGTTTGCCACACACAAATGTTTGTTCTCGGTGGGGATCGAACCCACGACCCACAGCACAGAAGGCAGAGCTACTACCGACTGAGCCATGCCGCCTGTCAAGTGTGAAATGACGTCAAAACCTCAATTCACCAGAGAAGGTGAAGCTATAGTTTTCGGCCGAGATATGACGTCATCACTATTAGAGTAAAATATCTGCCGAAGTGAGCATAAAGCCCCAGAAGACAATGCAATGGTGCTTCATTTGGTTCAGCCAATATTAGTTTTTGACAGCTATCAAATTGACACATTACAAAAAACACCACTAAATTAAATCAGTCCTAAAACGAATTGAATCCAAAAGCGTGGTAAATGCTGATACCATTATTCTTTATATCCGACGTTAATCTTTAAATATTGTAATAATTACGGTGAGGTCAATACGTGGTCGCGCAGTTTTTTGCGATCTGTCACTCAGTTTGACAGCTGAGAGTTTAGAGCGCTAACTTTATGTCGACTTTAAATTAGATATGATTTGTAATATTTTTTAGGGATAAATATCCAAATACACAGAAAATCTGGCGAGTAACAATACTGCTTTGCCCGTCTGTCCGTCTTTAACAGGGTTGGTTTTGCTTATCTAGTCAGCATGTAGGTATAATTAGTAAATCCATTTGAACCATGTTTTTTTTGTAAAATATTGTAAACAAACTTTCGCGTTTATAATATTAGTAGAATACTTAGTTGTAATTTTCTTTGGAAATAGCTACTCGTATTACAAAAAAAAAGACGTGTCAAATATCTCATTGTAATATTCCATACTCAGATATTTGCAACCCTGCTTGGTTCACTTTTTCCATTAAGATAACTATTATACTGTGCTCTTCCATGAAATTGTACAATAAACCTATTAATCTTTATGTAATAACTTCATATTTTAGTAAAAACCCTAAACAGGTTTCTATAGGCGCGCTCGGTCTTATATTAAAAAATACCCGTGGCTAGATTGAACGTGCTATCGAAGCGAAGTGTGAACCTCCGTTTATTTTGAGTGTTCCGTACCTAATATTTGCTATGATACAAGTTTATAGTTTCATCTTAGAGCATTTGACTGATAGGACAAAATAAAAACTTAGATGAAAACAGACCAATTTTCAGATTCATGACGTCTATTGACGTTAGAATCTCATCCTCGGAAAAGTTCAATATCAATTAAAATGACGTCATCTCAGGAGAAGAGAGAAGCAGAAGAAATGTCAGACAGTCAAGGACAACATTTTACGGCGTTATTATGTTCTTACAAACTAGGAGTCTTATTCTCGGAAACATTTTGTCTTACGCCAAGTGAAAGAACGTCAAATCTCGGGTGGAATGGAAACAGACAGATTCTCATACAGTTAAGTTATCGGTTACAGCAATACATGAGAGACTTATGACGTTTTTCGTCATATCACGCATAGTTATGAGCATTTCAAAACACCGTCTTTAGGACTGCTAAAAATATTAGAGTGTGATAAAAACAGAAGTCCATACAGTAGATTATTATTTTAACGTTAGTTATTTTTAAGCATTTTGTGGTGAGTTGGCTCTACTGCCAAGTAAAACAATGACAACATTATTTATTTTATGCACTACTGTCGTAAAAAACCTTGAACAGGCATACGAAACAATTTAACAAGTGGTGCCGACGACTTGTCTTATGCTCGTTTGACAGATATTTTATTCTAAGGAAGATGACGTCATATTTCTCGACGTTAAATATACAGCCAGTTTGAAAGGATCCCTAAAAATTTACATTCAAAAAGGTTCGTGATTGTCTCTAAAATAGAATGGCTGGTAGATAACACATTTGCGCCGGCGTGATACTGTATATCATCTCGAACCATAGACTTTTATACCGCGTAGAATAGTTATTCTCACCATCTGTCTAACCATAATATTACTTAACATTGTTCCGGTTAAATTTTATTATTTTTCTGTCTGTGTAAAGATATAACTATTAAACTTTTTTATTTCATCAACTCTAGGTCCTTACTAACAGTGAAAATCTGGTGTTTTTGGTTATTATGTTTTGGGTTTTTATATTGAGGCATTCCACTTTCCGCACCAAAAAATTGCGCACCAAGATTTTCCGCTTAATAAAATAAATTCATTCTTTATTTAATTGTAAATCATAGCATCGTAAATCAAAACAATATTGTTGTCAAAAATGTTTGTGGCATCAGATATTTGTGTCGATTCTGTAAATAATAATCTCTACGGCGAGGTTCAACGCACCGATGGAATGCCACATCCCCGCGCGCAACATAGAAACATAATTAGTGTTCTCATCTCGACCTCCAAACGTCTATACCACCGCCATGATACACATACATCGACTGTTATGTTCACTGACGTAATAACTACAAGTTGTACTATCACGCAATGTAACGAAAAATTAGTAAAATATCGCTGCGAAAAAGCTTATGAAAACTTCTATAAGGTGACAACTTGAATGTAATTAATTCAAAATTGTCTAATATTTTTGATTTTGTAATTAAAAAATGTGTGGGTGTATGTAAATATTTAATTTAGCAGATTTATTTGATAACATCTCGCTATGAAAAATATTGCCACGTCAAATTAGTTACTCGTATTTACTCTTGACGCCCGACAAAGATTGCTGGGACAAGATAGATGTGACTTCACACATTTTTATATCATTGCCTATTTATTATAAATTAAAAAAAAAAACAGCTTTCGCAATTTTTTTTTCTTTAGTTGTATTTTTTTAACAACTAAGCTCACGATGCTTATTTCTCTGGTAAAATAAACAGACTTTTATTTGCGTTTTAATTTTTTTTTTAATCCTATATCTGTCTCTACTTAATTCAGTATATTCACAATAACTATGGTTATAAATACCTACATTCTCTGTTAACAATAGAAGTAGGTATCGACGATGGGTGGGTATCGGTACCCCATAACTTTGTCAGTAACTTTTACGCACGAAATTAAATTGACTGCCAAAAATAATTTATCAGTAACACTCCTGCTGTATTATTCACGCTTATGACAAATGGCCAGAAGATATTTTACGGATTTGTGAATTGCGATGGATTTTTTGGTCGATTTTATACTTATGCCTGTCTTGAAGTGTAATGTATGTGTCGATGAGTTTATTATTAGTCATAAGGTAAGGCTTCGGAATTATTTATTAAAGTGGAACTTGGTTTTACAATATGTTGTAAGAAAATTCTTGTTTGTCGTTTATGTTTAGTGGTAAGGTAAGTTAGGTAAAGTATGATTTTTAAAGGAAACCGATAGTATTGTTTTCAAAATTTACAATATTGCAACTTAGATAAAGTCAGACTTGACAGTGTTTTGTTTTTTCATATACTGATGTTCAAAACGACATCATAACTAAAAAAATAAATATTTAACTAATTATTAATTAAAAATATTTATTTCAAGAGCAATTACAAAAAATATCAGCAGAATGAAAGCTTTAGAAATTTCCTTTTGCGTGTCAATAGTCTACAACTCTAGACTAGGTCCAAATATAAACTTGAAAATACCAGGATGAATTCCTGAGGTCATGATGTCAAATGCTATAAAAACCCTACCGTTTAAACATACAAAAGTAACGTTTATATCATATTCCTTGGCGGTACGTGATGAACATAACAATCAGTACACGATTCACATTCAAATCGCATGTTTAAGGCTGATTCGGTGACTGTAGGGTTCAGGGCCGGCTCAAAAATCACATAAAAAGACGTCAAAAATGTCAAAAACACCCAAGTTTTTAATGACAACCGCTCAAAGTCGTGCAAAGTGTAACGTCATTGCGAATTGATTATTATGTCGAATGCTTTCAAGAATTTGAGCCTTTTCATTCATACTTTCGAACTCACATTGTGTTACTAACTATGAACATGCCCTCAGTGGACAAATTTGAGATCATGCTTTACAAATTTGCGACTATGATCTTAAATTTGTAAAGCCATAATAATTTAATTTAGTAAAAACATAAAAATTACTTAACTTTAGAATTTACTGAAGTGGTAACCACTAAACATCAGAGGGGCCTTCTGCTTATTCCATATATCAAAAAAATTCGACACAGAAAACAGTGGTATGTATATAAAAATGTCATGTTAACATTATGAAATAAAAAGTCTGCATTTATAATAGTATTTGTATCTAGATAAAACTTGACTAGTCCGTCACTGGTAAAAATATATATTATGTATATCCTGATACTGGTATACAACCTTCATTCGAACCCCTTCAGCATACAAAGAAGGTAGATGCTAATACAATATTGTAGTGGGTTCAGGGAAGCTTGGTGTGATTTACTGGTAACATTGTAGACCACTGAGAAACTATCAAGTGGTAGTAAGCCCACCTTTTGATCATAAGGTCGTGGGTTGAAATCCGGTCGTGCCAATGAATTTAGCTTCCATCGATGTCAAAAAGTATTTCCAGTTTTTTTTAATCAGCTGAAATCCATTTTCACTAACTACACACATAATTGACCGAGCGAGCGAAGCGAGTGAAGCGTCTCAGTTTCCACATTGGTTGACCGAGCGAGCGAAGCGAGCGAAGCGTCTCAGTTTCCACATTGGCGAAAAATGCGTTTGTCCGGATGTCTGTCTGTCTGTCTGTTCTCCTCTACAGGTCGCATTTTTCAACCGATCTGGACGAAACTTCAGCCAGCCACTAGTTATGAATATTCCACTTTTGATTACCAAACTTAAAATCTATAAGTGCTCAAAAGTGGAATATCATAGGTGCGGAAATTTTTGGTGCAGAAAGTGAAATACCTCTATTATACCTCGCTGTAGGTAGAAACGAATATACCTACCTACAACCTATTTTCGTAATCATTTGCCGGTACTAGCCACTTAACACAGGTAGGAGTTAAAGGTAAGCGTTCACTTCATTAATCGTCTTCAGTTCGAGCTGAAGTTTCTCTAAAAGTTGCCTCCGTCATCGAACGGTCAGAATAGTCAGAATATATTTCATTACAAGTGCGGAAAGGCTGTCATTGCAAAGAGTTCCGACAAATGTCTACCCGAGCCGAGGCGCAGCCGAAGGCGAGGGTTGACAGTCGGAACAAGTTGCAATGACGATTCCGCACGTATACTAAACGACTATTTTTAATACAGTTGCGAAAAAATGAAGCAATTTAATAAAATATTTTGTGCAACAAACAACTAAACTCGCAAAGAAAATTTCTGAAAAATGGCATTCTGGTAAGCAAAGGGAACTATGCCCATACAGCCAAGTCTTCAGTAGAATTTTTTTATTGATATGAAATGAAAATGAAAATGAAATTTAATGAGATGAAATGAAATGAAACCTAACCTAACTCATTCAATCAAATCATTAAATCTGATATTGAAACAAATTAGTAGCTTCTTTTAAATATATGTAAATATACGTATTTGCATGAATCATAAAAACTTCATGGTTGGTTTTTCATTATTTTGACAGTTGGGAAAGAGAACGCACGAGTTCGGAAAAGGTAAAAAAAAGTACGAGTATGTAATAGCCCACATCCTGAACGCTATACGTCCCTGCAATACGCCACTTTTTAAGCAACTGTATTAAAAAACTAATTTATTTATAAAATACCAAACTTAATCATAATATGCAATTTAATAAAAAAAATCTTTATAAAAATCCATGATCTTTTATATTTATTTATTTATTTGTTTATAGACGAGCAGCTTTCGCTGATGTGTCTAGGTCAGACAGTGTTAAAATTTTGTTGAAATTATAGTCTCTTATGTTTGGTAAATTCTTTTGAGCACTGATTTATTTGTTCGAAGCCAGATGTCTAGTTTGTAAGTTATGTATATAAAAGATAATTGTAAAAAAATATCATACAACTATAACTATGTGACAACTGTATCGATTCGCTTGTTCTAATTTTCTAGACTAACCTAATTTGACAGGTCTAATCTAAATTAATAGCCGTCCTTGTCGTTTCAGTTTATGAGAAAGGGACGGCAACATTTTTAGTGCTGTCATTAGTTTAGAAAAATGCAACAAGCGAATCGATACCATTGTATTGTATTCTCAAAATTAGTCTATAGCATTATGGTTAATAATATTTTAGGGCCAGAAGACCGTTATATAACGGTACCAGTATGTTAATATACCCTAGTTTGAGTGACAGACCAATATTCCGTTACTGTGGTTCTTCGAGGGTCGTCCTAAGTGGCCGATTGTACTAAGATTAATTGTACCTTGGATAAGACAAGCAGCATTAATTGCTGTTTTGTGTCAGTGATAGGACGCTGAGTATAAGCTGATTGCTTGCTATTATATGGGGCTTTACTGGACAGGGGGCAATCGTTGTCTCATAAAAACCTGCCAGGTTTAAGCCTGGCATGTTTTCTGAACTGTTTTCATACTAAATCATAGGTATTATGTGACTGAATAGTGACATTATCGCGTTTCAGCGCGTTTTTTGCCGTCAAAAGCTTCTTGTTTCCGTATATCTGTAGCCACGTCGCTTGACATTACGCTGGGCAGCAAAAGCAGTTCAGAGCTTACGATTAGGGGGGCAGAAAAGTGTAAAAATGTTAGCTTATCCGAGTTGGAAGAAAGTTGGAATATAGTTCGTAACCTTGATTAACACATAGGCTACTTTTTGTCAATCATCATCATCATCATCGGCCTTTGCGTCTCTGGCAGACGATTTAAGTAGTGCCTACATTTTGGTCGGGGTAAAGTTTTCTTGATGGGTGTCAATTTCACATTTTACGCATACTGCTTCATTGGCATCTTTCGTTTGGGGTAAACAGCTTATTAGGCAAATCTCATGTTTAGGTTAAATGCCCTCATTGGCATCTCGCGTTTAAGGTAACTCAATCAAAAGGGGTATAGAAGCCAATAAGACATGGTGGTACTTATGTATCAAGTTTAGTTTACATTCTACTAGACTAGAAAATTTTATTGTTTAATAATCACCGTGTTCTGATTATATCAGCGTTAATGAAGATATTTTTATACTGAATTTATGTCTCTAATTTACTAATTATGTCAAACATTTAGTCCCAAATACCAACTTGAGTTTTATAGCATTTTAATTGATAACTTCGAATAAATATTTTTGTGTAAATAATTTTTAATTTCAAAATCCGTTTTTTTGCTTGACATGTACGATTTATTAACTATAATATAATAAAAAATTACTTTTTTATCCTTTCCTACTTTTTTATTTTTAACCTCTAGTTTTTATCATGATTTTATTCATATTGTGTTTTTAGATAACAAATAATACTAACTATAGTAGGTGCCAAATAACACGGTAATACAGGTCATTCACCCACCTTCACCACGATGTCGCAAAATTCAATTTATGTATGGTAAACAAACAGTACTAACGAGATTCAAGCGACACCGGCTTAGCGACAGGTTTGTATGGAAAGCGACAGAATTAGCCATTCATAAATTGAATTTTGCGACATCGTGGTGAAGGTGGGTGAATGACCTGTATTGCCGTGTTATTTGGCACCTACTATACAGATCAACAAGCCTGTGTGTGTGGTCCAATAGCAAAACAGTTAAAAACAACTTACATTGCTAATTCTAAGACTGTCCTATAAATGCATGAATAAAAATTATTTTCTTTTTCTGCTAGCCACAAAGGGTACAGAATCATTAAGGCAGCCAAATTAAAGCTCGACCATTCGCTATACATCAACAATTTACTTTATAGCGATCGTAAAAGTGCTGTAAAACTGAGTTTTTATATATAAAAATTCAGTTTTACTATTCGAAAATACCTTTATAGAAGTAGTTTATTTATCTCTATGTTGAAAATAAGTATAATATAATAAATACTATTGAAAAAACGCTCGTGATAGTCTGAAAGTAAACAACATTGTCGCTGTTTTTTTATAAACAAACGTTTTATTATTATTTTTTTAATTACTAATCTGAATATTTTTTTAGGATTCAAATAATCTTTTACTGCAAAGCTGCCGTCGATAATTCACCGGGGCTAATTCACGTACGCGAATTAAGTTAAGGCATATTAAGTTTACTAAATAGTACCTACTGTCTGGATAATAATATTTATTTATTATTAAATATGAAGAAAAAGGTTATTTTTAAATTTTAGCAATTTTATTTTAATATTAGATAGATAGATAGATAGATAGATAATACTTTATTGTACACAAGGATTAAATACATAAAAATCTTAAAACTAAGTATAGTACAATGGGCGGCCTTATCGCTGAAAGCGAAAAAAGGAACAGGCTTGTAAACCTTTGACAACATATGGTGGTAAGTACAAAACTCCTCTATTTCAAATTTTAGACGTATTTAACCCTTTCCACAGCAGAAATGAACCTAGTCAACTACTACCTGAGTACCATAAGTTCATTATATGCTATTTGTACCAATTAAACCTTTGTAAATGACAGATTGGCCGGCACAGGACCATGGGTAACGAATTGGTAATAGTTGCCGTGAGTTCTGAGAGCCGCCATCTTGTTAAGGCGAAGAACCATTCAGTAATTAAATATTTTCAAAGATTTTGATTACGATTTTGAATAGATATTTACATTTATTTCTAGAACTAGCGACTCGCCCCGGCTTCGCACGGCTGCAATGCAGTGATGATGATGATGATGTATTATACATATAAACGTTCCTCTTGAATCACTATATCTATTAAAAAAAACTGCATCAAAATCCGTTGCGTAGTTTTAAAGATCAAAGCATACATACATACAGACATTAGGACAGACGCGGGAAGCGACTTTGCTTTATGCTATGTAGTGATACAGCAGTAGATATACCTTTTTATCAATACATAGTCATTCAAAAAATGCAAAAATGGTTTAAATATGATTCGAAAAAATTTATATGAACAAGATATGAAAAATTATTTATTGTTTTGACAAAACAAGTTATGAAAAATAAGCACCTCATTTGATGTTTTAACAAAATATTTTAAAAAAGTAAAAGAAAGGGTACAACAGCAAGTGGTTAATTAAAAACAGTTCAAAACTGTTTCCCCTTAATAACAGATAAGCAATATCAAAAATAATTTGGTTGTAAAGAAATCTATCGATAGTTATTCCCGCTACATTGATTGGTGGTTTCCCACAATGTTTGAACATAAAAATGTATAAAATTAATGTATAAAATAAACGTATAAGTGGCGTGACTAAAGAGTAATTCTCTATTTGTAATGCATTGTCTGAAATCTTCAAATGAAAGAGCCTTCGTGTCGACCGTGAGCCGGAAACAATCTGGGAAAAGCGTAAACCGTAAAATATTAAACACTAGCTGTGCCCGCGTGGAATAGTGTCATAGGGTAAAACTATACATCTGAGTGCTTCCGTGCTTCGGATGGCACGTTAAATTGTCGCTCTAGCAGTGGTTAAGCCCCGACAGAGGCAATAAGGCGGCCTAAAAACTCCGTCACCAGAGTTGGCCACTAAACTCATACGAGAAGCTTGCTTACCATGTTATCGACAAATTTCAGACGTCAATCATTTAAATCAATAAAACTCCCAATCAAAAATGCACATAAATCAAGAAATCAACTTTAATTAGATAAGCGTTTATAAATATTTGCTTAAAAGCTTTGCGATAACAAACGGAGGTTATGACATCATTTTATTATAGATAATTTATTTTACATCTCTCATATTCGGTAAGTAGGTCCTTATTACCCCCAATGGGGCTTGTAGGTGACCAATTAGCGCTCTAGGGTAATAATGTACCTAGAAAAGCCTTAGGGCGGTAAGTAATTAAAAAAAAAACACTTCACTCTTTCAAAAAGTTCGTGTACATGTAAGCATCATACTGGCAATAGACATCATGCATTCAGCCCAATGACAAAAGAGGTCGCTTCGCTATTCAGCCTTGTCTTCGTATGAGTATAATAGTCATCAATTTTAAATATCGAACGGCGAAGCTCAAATTATTTCTTGAAAAAAAATTTAAAAAAAAAAACAGATGAAAAAAGGCAGGAATAGAAAACTTTTACTTTAGGTAAATATTGTTTGTTTTTGGGATTTTTTTTATAATTACGTTCCAATTAGGAAAAAAACATGAATTCTGCAAGTGATGAAGATATAAGCTGCACTCCCGATTCAATGAAAATGGAAGCGGAAGCAGCAATTAACAATATTTTATTCTTGTAATGCCGGTTTTTTTCTACTTACCTCACAATCGAGATGTAAAGCAGAGTAGTTAGCTCGGGTGTAAGCATCAACTGCAATTGATGCCTTACAGCCCTTGTCTACTAATCTACCATTATTGTGATAAAGAAAGAAGTCTACAAAAAAATGCAATTATTAAAGCATTTTTTTTTTTGAGAAATCAAATTTGTAGATTTCTGGTTGTTTCAATCACTTAGACAGATATTAACTAAAACTAGAATTTGTATGAGTTCATTACATCAAAACTCGGAACAGATAATAAAATAATTGGTTGGACAGGAATCAAACTAGCACGCCTTTCATAATAGCGAAAACTTACTTGTTATATACTTCAGCCAGCTTTTGTTCATATTCATGTTTTGCTTACCTGAAAAAGAAATGCTGAATTAAAATTAAGTTCTCTATTATCACACACAAAGCACCACTCTACAATTTTTTTCTCAAGGAAAATACTTGAATTTTTTCCTGAAAATAACCTTGAATTTCAAAGAATTTTTGTAATCTTTAAACGGAGAAATTGTATTAATTTGTCATTTAAATGTAAGTTAACCCCGCAGACTACCAAAACTGAAATATTCTGAGGTTAACCCTAAAACCGTCACACTATTTTAGTTCCTTAGTTATTTTAGAATTCGAGCCCCAATCTGTCATTCACTTCGTATTTCTTAACCATTAAAGTCATGAGAACCCGAAAATATGGATACCATTCCAACCTCGGCAATCAAACATACATAATTATGAATATTATTATTACCCACACATGCACACTGCCCAAAACAGTTTCGTCATTCTTTTAACTCTCCTGTCAATGAAACTACTATCTCATCGTACTAGCGTAAGGTTTATTTTCCTTTGTAGTTGTATCACTTTGTGATTGGTCGTAAAATTATGAGTTTTTTTCATCTCTCAGGCTTTTTATAAGGTCGGAATAGTAGTTAATGGTGCAATTTGGGGAGGGAGAAGGGTAATTACAGTGGCCGTGGTGTGTCATTGCGGCTGGTCTAATTCTGGGGCCAATGGGGCCGGCACGAACAGAATCTTATTGGACCTTCATTCAGACCTTCTATCAAAGTCAAAGGAAACCACATTCTACCAGCGATGGGTTCTTCATTGGTTTTCTTCTTCTTCTCTTAAATTTATGGCCTCTGTCCGTAATTTGACATACAATTTTGCCAGTGTCAAATGAGACATTTGAAATTATATCAGTCAAGTCATTCGTCGAGTCGGCAGTCATTTGTTGTGAAGAGAAAATGGTGGATTTTCTTTTCAAAACCTGAAAACAAATTTTCACATTCAGAGAAACCACTTTACACACATTTATTATCACTGGTCTTCTAAAGCTTCTCTTGCTAAAATGGCTGTTAAACCTGTTGTGAAAATGATAGAGCTTTTTTTAAAAGCCACGCTAAAATGACAGGTGGAAACTGGAAAAGTGATATTTTGTCGACCTTTATGACAAACAAAAATTCCAATTCTGCATTTCCAACAAAATTCTAGTGACATTTGAACTAGTTTTTTTTTGGACAATCACTTCTCTAAAATCTCCCTACTCTGTTAGAATTTTTGCGATTCAATAAATAAACACACTAATGCAATAATTAATAAGTTTAAAAATTGGAAAAACTTCAATTTTGATACGCCTTCATCATCAAATGATTATGATGATGGCAGTTCATTGGGAGTCAGTTTAATTGGAATATGAGCCTTCTACCTCAAAGACATGAGATTTTTTACTGAAATCTCAGAAAGCAATATACCACCCCTATGTGCTAGAATATTATACTGATGTGTGATTCACAAAAATACGACTTTAAAAAAACTCCTAGCACCAATTCTAAATGAGCATTATTTATCACTACTCAGAGGAATTTCAATACACATTAGTCATAACACTGATTCGACCACACACGATTCGGCTGAATTACCAAAAGCCAACGCTAAATTGGACTACTGAGTTTAGTAACCCGATAATCTGTATCTACCACAAGACTACTTGATCATCGGACTACTGACACTAGGCCAACCATAATACTTCTGAGTAACAAACAGTTTCAATTATTACCAATTTATTAGTGAACGCTTAGGTAAGCGTAGTGTAAGACGCCCTCAGGCTAGGTGGAGTGACGATCTGCCAAATGTAGCGCTAACACTGGATGAGAAGAGTCGAGGATCGGGCTCAATGGCGCGTCTTGGGAGAGACCTACGTCCAGCAGTGGACCGATATAGATTAATGCTGATGATGGCCTTTACATCTGTTGGAGATGATTTATACAGCGTCAGGAGGCAACCTATGCCTACACTTAACGGGACACTGTAGTGCCTGAGATAAGGTTTTAGATGGAGTAGGCTTGCCCAGCACCTATACCATCTTCTCAGCCTAGTCAGCCATATCCATAAGAAAGACAAGGTCAATACAGAGCTGACTAAGCCAAGGGTTTCCTCACGATGTTTTCCCTCACCGTTAAGCTCATGTTAATGCGCATATACATTTTCCGAAACGAAAAATCCATTGATGCACGGCCGGGATTCGAACCCACGACCTTTGGATCGAAAGTCGAGGTGCAATCCCACTTGGCCAACACACGCACAATGATGATGATGACGATGATGATTAGTGAATAGACATTTTTACACTGCCAAAGACACAACACATACCTTCACAATATCATCCAAGAGTTTTTTTAATACTTGACGCTTTTACACCGTTGTCGACGCCGACAGCAATATTTTATTTGCAACTCTCATTTTAGTGTCGCGGTGCGCCCAGTGTACCCAGTGACCAATGCCAGTTGAATCGGTAGGTCTAGAATTAGTATTGCCAGCCATCACTGTTTATTGCCCACGGGTTAAAAATGAGTTAATGCTACAGATAGAAATATTTCTATCATCAGAACATTTTTGGTAAAATGATAAAGTCTAGGTTCCTTGGAATCCTCAATATAGACTGATTTAATTTTTAGATATAGATTAAATTTTGAATTTTTGCGCCTAATGTTGAGTGGTCCCCTCCCTATTCATGTTATAACCTCACAAATGCCATGTGTGGTTCTTCTTCTTGGTCGTATCACTCTTGGCAAAAAAGTCGTGGCCGTCATGTTGGAGCAGTGACCTGTCTAACAATCTTCCCCCATTCCTCCCGTAGCGCTGGTCTTCTGATACATTCTTTCAGAGGAACATCAATTGCAGCCTTGACTTGGTCCGTCCATCTCATCGGTAATCAGCCGCGCACTCTTCTACCCTCGAACTTCCCCTACACGACCAGACGTTCAATAGAGACTTCTCTACGTGACACATGTCCAAAGAACGTGAGAATGTGTAACTGCACTTTTGATGATAGACGCTGTTTCATGCCGAGTTCTTGAAGTATAGGCTGTAAGTTCATGTGTGGTTGCATTGTTTTAAAATCTGGTATCATCAGATCCTGAGAATTGTTCGTAAACACTTTGTCCGAGGAAGCTACTATCATCCTATTTCTACCAAGTAGTAGTAACTTACATTGTGGTGTTTTGATGTCTGATCATGTCTAATCATGCAATTATCAACAAAGTCTTTCACAAAAATTGCTCTACTACTTATTATTATCCTTACTGACATATTTTTAAGCTTAGTTTTTCCACAGAAGTCACGACAGTATTAACCCTAAATTTGCCTCATCAAATTCTAAGAATCACCTGCGCCAAATGACCAGAAATGTCCCAATGTCATTAACACCCACAATCATTGTTCCAAAATCAAAATAACACGGGATCTAGACCTGTCATTACTTGTAGATTAGTTGGAATTAAAGAATTATGGTTGTAACGACCATTTTTTGTGTATTCAGTAAAAAGTTTTGGTTAGTGTTTTGTGAGTTTTGTGTGATTACAGTTCATTGTCTGACTGATGACTTTGAAATGTTAGATTGTTTTTGCGCGCTGTTGTTGGTTTTACAAATACATACAAATACTTATAAAAAAGTTTATTGGTAAAAAAAAATTGCATTAACTCACTAGTGAGTGATTTTAAAAAACCCTAATTATACCTACAGATTTTAAGTTCAAACTTCAGATACTTACCTGCTTTTTGGTAATTGATCGAGTGAGCAAAGCGAACGAAGATCTTAGTGACAACTTGGGCAAAAATGCTTTGTATGTTTGTATGTTTGATCGTCGAGATCTTTTTAACCGCTTATCCGATCTTCACAGGATTTGGTAAGTATACGGATAGTACTCTTAAGTTGTACTGGTTTGTTAAATGAAGTAAATCGGTCAAGGGGTTGGAAAGTTAGGAGGTTCCAAAGGAAGTGGGGTGTCATATGATAGGGCTTTGCTTAGACATTCCAAAACCGGTCCTATTTTTATTCTAGGTTAAATAGTTTTTGAGTTGTTGTAAAAATTGTTATTTTGGTTTCTACAACACGAGATCTCAGTTCGGGGCGAAGTTCGGGTTAGTTTTATTATCTTATTTTCCTGGTCTTTTGGACCAAGACAAACTCTTCAGAAGTCTTCAGTTTCTAAGAATGGGTGAATCATTTGGACAAAGTGCCAGAAGCAATGAATTCTTTTCCAACTTAAATTAAAAACTAGTCAAGTGCGATTCGGTCTTGAGTAGTAAGGGTTCAGTACGAGTGAAATATAAAACGTCAAAATTCAAATTTATGAGATTTCTTTTAACCATTTTAGTTTTGAATATTTCGAGAAGTCATGATAAAAATGTAACTGCTCTTTATTTGCTTTTATTTATTTATTTGTTAAGTACCACCCATCTTAATATTTATGAAAAATTCAACTGGCAATCACATTTTAGGGATAAGGTTGAAATAAAATGTTTTTAGTTTGAAAAGGAGTAAATAACTAATTGGATTGAAAATCTTGGGCTGAAATAACCACTTGGAGAAGAGTATCACTGAAAAAATGGTGACATACAGACGCGTATTGTAGAGTTCCACACACAATGATACTGGAACCCTAAACCTTTAACCGCTAGAAAAATAGCCGCATATTTTTTCTAACCTACCATTAAAGTGAGGTTTTTTTTGTAGTCATTATCTTGTAATGATATGAAGCCAAATTACAAGGGTCGAGTTTTTGGGCTTATTAACATATCCACGTACTCGTATCATTTGGATTTGGGGATAATGGTTGAGAACCGGGTTCTGTTGTGCAATCATGAGAATATTGGTTTTGTGATTTTGAATTTATTCATCCAATACTCACTTTTATCCTCAGAATTCTTGATTATCATCGAACAAATAGATCAAAGTTTAGTTTCAATGTTTGGATGTTTTCTCTCAACCATGTCTTTAACTCGTCAGATTTGAATAAAACTTGGACAGCGGCAATGCAGCCAGAGTCTTGGGTACGCTTCCGACTGGTACTGATTTGGACCAGTTGAGCTATCTATAAATCGTTTGCGACGGTTTGTAGATAGCTCAACTGTTTCATGTGTATTTTGTAAATATTGTAAATACTGTATTAGTTTTAATTTTCTTTAAGTATTGTGAGACTTTTAATGTTTTTTTATGTTTATTAAAAATAATCTAGGTATATTTCAATTCATTGATAATAAACTTGGAATATAGTTTATATAGTAGGTGCCAAATAACACCGCAATACAGGTCATTCACCCACCTTCAAAACGATGTCGCAAAATTCAATTTATGAATGGCTAATTCTGTCGCTTTTCCATACAAACCTGTCGCTAAGACGGTAATCGCTCGAATCTCGCAGTACTGTTTGTTTACCATTCATAAATTGAATTTTGCGACATCGTTTTGAAGGTGGGTGAGTGACCTGTATTGCGGTGTTATTTGGCACCTACTATAGCTTGGAATAACACATAAGTTACTTTTCATCCCGGAAAACCAATAGGATCTACCTTTAAAAACGAAACTATTTGTTCAACTCGTTATCATTACCAATAAATGTGACAGTGTTTTATCATCTTTAATTGCACTTCTCATGCTAATGGAATCAAAACGACATACAACTGTTTAACCTGTATATTTATAGAAGGTCTTTATGATCCTTAATGCGTGCCTCTTGGAATCCTGCGTGGAACCCAAGTCCTTTAATTTAGGGTTAAATCTGTTGCATTACGTCACTGTTGAATTAAATCATGAAAAATCCTATCCTACTAATATTATAAATGCGAAAGTTTGTAAGGATGTATTCCTATAAACCTTGTGGTTTCCTTAGTGCTATAGTACAAAATAAGTTATTATGTATTTTTAAAACAATAAAAAAAAATGTATGGATGTATGTTTGTTCCTCTTTCACGCAAAAACTACTGATCCGATTTGGATGAAACTTGAAATATATTATGTTGTCCATGACCTGGATTAATACCTACATAGACTACTTTTTATACCGGAAAATCAACGAGATCCAACGGGACGCGAACGAAGTTGCGGGCTCATTTATAATCATTTCAGTATTATCCAAAATATTCTAAAACCAAAACTAACAAAAATTAATTTCTCTTTATCAGTGACAAGTATATATCTACGTAACTTAGCCTACTTAAATACATAAAGAGATGAATTAATATGGATCACATAATTAATGGAGATTTCTGAAAAAATAACTGAAATCACTGGTAGAATTTTTTTAGTGAAGAGTTGTGGAATATACCTTTATCCTTAAGTATAATACTTAGTATATCTTAAGTGCATCCTTTAGTGCCAGTTTACAAGAACTTCACGTTGCTTAGATTTACAAGAGATGCTGATTCTTTTTAAGTTAGAGAATATATTTCCTATAGAAACACAAGTTCTGTGACATAGTATATCGATTACTTGGTATAATTGTATTTGTTTTTTGACTATGTCAGTAATTGCCTCTTTACCACAGACCCAAAAAACTTTACCCTATTGAAGTTTAAAAGTATTTAAATATCTTTACAATACAAGTATCTTATATATTTTATTCTTATCTAATAAAGAAACAACCTCTTTCATTAACAGTTTTTACCGACAGCGGATGTGAATTATACAAAAACATAATTTGAACGGAAATCATAAAATTCATATCAATCAACACACTATTTGCACATGAAGTTAATCGTAAAACAACTAATTAATTTTTATTCAATTGCCAAAGGTACTGAGAACATAAAATATTATACGACCATATAATAGAGAAACATAAATTTTAAAAAAAATTGTATTGTATCTGTGGCAAGTTTTTTTTTATAATTATTGTTAGTTTATGATGAGAATGGTGGATTTTTAATATACAGATATTTTTTTATATTTTATCTTCTAATTATGTATAGCATCGGGCAATATTCTTTACCTTGGTATACAGGGTGTGGTGTGGATGTACGATCGACAGACAATGTTCGTTAGTACATCTAAATTTTTTTTTTAAAGATTCGGTTTTTGGAACACGTTGAAGACATAGATATAGAGTTATGGAAACATATACGCTCACTACGCTCACTTTCATATCTTTGTCGTAAATACTTACATTAGGCCTCAAACGCACTAGCGGTTAACCGCGGGGGCGGCTAATCGCGCGTTTCCAGTTTAATATGCAGCCGCTGCGTACAATCACAAGCTGTTGACAGGCGGTTCATATTAAACTGGAAACGTGCGGTTAGCCGCCCCCGCGGTTAACCGCTAGTGCGTTTGAGGCCTTAATCTATAATTTGATTGAAATAATAATTTGAGTTTTTTTTGTTGAATCTGTAGGTACATAAAATATCGAACAAATGTGTTAATTATTCAACTCAGTTAATAATTCTTTTCTATCTGTAGCTTATCAGTGAAATAAAAATAATAATAATAAGCAACGCCGCAGGAGACAACTTTTTTCTAATTTGACAGTTAAAACGATTATTAATTATATGATCTGTGGTAATGTAATGATCATTGACATATAGGTACTTTCAATTAATGTCGTACATACCCACCCTGTATAACACTTGCTTTGCCTTTCAGTTTCTCCCACGTTAAATTACCGCCTTGTTATAACACAGGAAGTGTTAAAATAAAGGCTCTCTTCCACTAATCTAATGCACTACAAGCTAATAGTCGTGATCGCGCCAGCCACCTAGGTAGCTTTAAATGTGACTAAACACTAAATGGGCTATATGTGGGCACATCCAAATATGGGTCGCTGGACTCGCCGGTATGGTGGGAGTCACGCTTTTAGGGTTAAGAATTGTTTCTACCAGAATTACCCGTCTAATGGTCAGAGACTTACTGGGTTTAGGAACTTACTAGCTTACGCCTTGGGGTGATAAAGTTTAGCTTTTTGGCGTCAAGTATTTATTTATTTATTGATGATTGCCAACAAAAGATACACAAAATAACAAAAGTTTTATATTACAGTATCTTTTATTCAGAAAACCAACTGGAAAAAAGAGTTCACGTAGGCCGATTGATCGAATTATCAGGAGTCTCAATAACACATGGTTCGATTAATCGAACCAACTGGAAAAAAGTTTACCTAGTCAGATTGATCGAACCATACAGTCGAACCACGTGGCCAGAAGCAAAAACACAAGGATACCTACTTTAGAGTCGTCTTACGAACTAGACCATTTTAGAGGCTTTAACATGTGCCTAATGTCGTAGGAAATAAAAGCTTTCATAAACTGCATAAAAGAAGAGTTTTTATGTACCGACAATTTTTATAAAATTATAATTATGTAAGTATTACTAGTTACATATTATGTAGTATATATATATTTTAATATATGCACATAGTTGGTGAAATTAATTAAAATATGTAGTCTTTTTTATTACACCCTCACTTTCGTTCATATAAAATTCAGTCCATCCAAAGGTTGCCTGGAAGAGAGCGCTCGTGGCGATAAGGCCGCCCATTGTACTTCACATAAGAATAATGAACTCTGTGTTTATTTTATAAATTCTGTAAAAGTGGTGTATAATAAAAAGTTTTCTATCTATCTATCTAATTATATTATGACGTAAATAAAACAAAATTATGTATCCCAGTGTAATGTTCTCCAATAAGCTTCAAAGCAATGCGCAGGCGCATTCGCTCTGGACTTATGTTACTATTAAAAACTCGGTACTTCTGTTGAAACAATACTAATTACTGAGATATAATGGAAACTATTATTGGTTGGTACTTACAAAGTTTTCTATATGTTCTTTTTCAAAACAGGAGTTGAATAGCTTTAGGTATTAAATTCATAATTTACTATGACCATAGAATATTAGCTATGACCGATTGTTGGAGAAAAAAAAATTGTTATTTCAAAAATATGAGATAAAAATATTATCTAAGTAAAGAATTTAAAACGCCAACTTCGGTAAAGGGCTGGAATAAGAATTATTAATGGTGGGGAAACGCTAACAATTTTTTGAAGATTTTTATAATCCCCACTGGTGGGGACAGCTTAAGGGGGATAAACCGAAATATATAAATAACACAATTTGAATGGAAGATAGAAGGTATCACGTGACTTTTCTTCCAGAAATTACATTTCCATACATTTTGATTAGGCTGGCCGGCCTTCCCACCCCAAGCTTCTGACTAAAAAAAAGAAATCAAAATGGCGCTAAGTGTTCCAGCGCCATTTTGCTTTAATTTGTTTGCGTGGTGTTTCCCGCTATAAAGTTAACGAGATTTATAATTAAAAACAAAGAAAAGGATCAATAACCTATTATCTGTCAGATTTCCTGTTCCAAATTTAATTGTGATGTTTACGACCACCCACACTCAAACCACTGTGACGGATGGAACGACAATTGTTTAAAAAAAAATCGTTACTTTTTGCGACCAATCATAAATGAACCGACTTTATTTAACCGACTAATAACCTACAGCCTTATTCATAACAGTTTTATAAGCCAACTAGCCGTCGCCCGCCGCTTTGCTCGCATATTAGCATGATACGCATTATTTGTTTTAAATCTATGATCCTAATTTTAGACACTTTAGGGTGCGACTTTTCAAAATTTTATCGCCCTACACTATATAAGGATACTACCCTTCAAGACGTATACATTAGGCGGTGCGTTGATTGTCAGTCAGCTTCAAAACAGTTTTATATATTTTAAGATATAAGAACAAGACTGCAAAAACCATTAGTAGGTACATACGCCATCTTTTTTCGTTGGTATAGAGACGTCGCGTTGGTTGGAGCGTGAGATCACGTGAGGATTTAGTAAACTGTATCTCAGTATTTCAATATCTTATAAAGCTCCCATAATGTCAGTGATCTTATAAATATATCAAACTCTTTTGAAGCTGACTGACAATCAACGCACAGCCTAAACTATAAGTCCTAGAGGTATGACATGTAGAGGGTAGTATCCTTATAGTATAGTGTAGGGGTGCACTAAGAAAGGAATTTTGAAAAGTCGCACCCTAAAGGGTCTAAAATTAGCTGGATTTTAACCAAATAATTCGTATGTTGCTCATCTGATTGAAGGGTGTCAGATGAGCAACATACGAATTATTTGGTCCTGTCCACTCAAAACTTTAAACTCAAAACTCTTAAAAACTCCTGTCCACTCCACGCTGTTCTACAGCAAATCGTTTACAGTTCAGGCAATCAAACTTTGGAATGATTTACCTGTTTCTATAAGGCACGCAAAATCTCTTCCTATTTTTAAAAACATGATTACTCAACATTATTTGTCTACACTTTCTCTAGCGTCATCATCATCATGAATCTTATTTCTTCTCTTTAAAATTATAGTATTTATTCATATAGGTATTTATTTATTTATCTAGGTTTATGTATGTTTATTATAAATATTTAATAATATATTATGTATTAGTTTATGTACCTATGTATCACTATGTACTTTTTGATTATATTTATTAATTAATTTTATTTTAATAATACAAATTATTTTTTATGTACGCCCCGTCCGTGTTTTGTGTATTAGATCCTGTCCATCCAAAGGTTGCCTGGAAGAGATTGCTTTAAGCAATAAGGCCGCCCATTGTACCTACCTCCTAAAACTGATCGTATTACCAATTATGGTATTTTTTTTGTTATTTTGTTTACATATAAGTGGTGTACAATAAAGAATATTCTATCTATCTATCTATCTATGTTGCTACCACGCGAGCAAAGCCGCTGGCGACAGCTAGTTGTGAATAAGGCCCTTTAATATCCAGAGAACTTGTAATAATCGGAAACATTAAAACGTTTGTGATGATGTCGGCGAATCGTTAAAATAAAAGGTATTTTTAAATGCATACACTGGAGTACTCAAACTTCCGAGAATATGATAAAACTGTATTATTGAAGAACTTTGAATATACCATTAGGCGCTTACACACTGGCACGCAGACTGCAGACTTTATCGGCTGATGTTTTGTCAGTCGTTGGGCTGTTAGTGTGAACTAAGCCTAAATAATTTAATAAGTAACTGAATACAAGATCATTTTATTTTAGGAACTAAAAGATTATAATCAGTAATTTAAGTATTTGTTATTAAACTCGTATTCGTATTAATTAGTTTGTAATTTTGTTTTTGTTTAAATATGTGTAAAGAATATCACTACACTAGTCGTGTCGTTCCTTTCATTTCTAATAGATGTCAGTGTCATGTCAGGGACTCCCAAACTGTCAATAATTTATAAGAAGTAAAAGTTAGGTTATGTAATTTCATAAAAACATGGAACAATAGTTTCGTAGATAAATAAAAGGAAAAATATAAACTAAGCTAGAAGTAAAGGCTTTAAATGTTGTTTTATAATAGTATTGAGTATGTTCCGTGAAATAAAGACGAAATTGCGTTTTCTGAAATAACAAAATATCTTTTATTCTGAACACAAACACATAGTTTTAGCACAATTACCCATTCAAAACAGAGTAACTTACCTGAAATAACAAAAAACAACATTTAAAGCCTTTACTTCTAGCTTAGTTTATATTTTTCCTTTTATTTATCTACGAAACTATTGTTCCATGTTTTTATGAAATTACATAACCTAACTTTTACTTCTTATAAATTATTGACAGTTTGGGAGTCCCTGACATGACACTGACATCTATTAGAAATGAAAGGAACGACACGACTAGTGTAGTGATATTCTTTACATATGTATACGAATCTGCCTCTACAGCCGCCTCTCTCCAGCCTCAAAGGTTTGCTGGAAGAAAATTCTTTTAGGGTTAAGCTCGCCTTGACATGTCCACTTTTTCTGTTTTTTTATTCATTTACCTGCATACTTATAACTTTTGCATGATTTTATTCAGCTATTAAAATTATTGGTGTCTCTTACTAACAGGTTATGTCAAACAGTGACAGATATAGATTTTAATCAACTGTTGTATGCGTTTGTTTTGACTGTCATTTCATTTTCAGGAAGAAAAATATAAGGCCTATGATAATTATGCTATACCTAGACTTACCTAATCGAAATGCTTCTGTCCATCCCAAGGTTGTCTGGAAGAGATCGCTTATAGCGATAAAACCGCCCATTGTACCTCATACTTAAAACTTATTTATCTTTTATTGTTTTTCTTCTTTACTTGGTGTGCAATAAAGAATATATCTAGCTATCTATCTAGACGTTTCAAACAAATATTCTAAAAAAGGCTACAATCGTGCATTTCTACAAGACTGTAATATTCGCCACATAAAAACTGCAGTAGAGTTCTTCATTATATCATTTGGTATTTTATCCACACTAATAGAACCATTTACTATAACTGCGATTGGCCTATGTCTGTCTGTCCGTCCGTCGACTTTTTCAGGCAACCACAATGACAAATTGCACTGTGTGGATAGCGATGCGAGATTGAAGTAAAAACTTTGCAAGGTTGGCTTGGCACAGTATAAAGAACAAACCAGTAAGTTCACTAAGGCAGAATCAGTCTATGTTTTAGTTCTTTAGCAAGGACAATAAGAATATATCATTTCTTAATAATATATGCTAACCTTGCTAACCTTCATAAAATCAGAAAGAACAATCATATGGAAAAGGTTTATGTGCAGTAGAGAACCGCGTCAGGCTATCAGTATTTTGGACCCTTATGGACTTTGCGTATAGGCCACTCATCACCGCCACTAGTGGCCAGTGACATATGGCGTTATAGTCGTGATTCATGCCGCGTCATTTTTAAGTGACGTCCACGTTGCGTTGGTAGCAATTTGTGCGTAGATGCCTTTGTCATCATCATTATCGGCCTGTGGAGTCCACTGTTGGACGTAAGCTTCCCACATTCTTTTTATCTTATAGTAGTCCACCGTTGGACATAGGTGACTTCCTGCTCCACTTTTGCCAACCCTGTTGCGTTTTGTACCTCAATATAAGCTTACAAGGGCCTAAAGATATATCCCCCAGGTCTTTTTATCTTATAGTAGTCCACCGTTGGACATAGGTGACTTCCTGCTCCACTTTTGCTAACCCTGTTGCCTTCTGTACCTCAATGTAAACTTACAAGGGCCTAAAGAGATATCCCCCAGGTCTTTTTATCTTATAGTAGTCCACCGTTGGACATAGGTGACTTCCTGCTCCACTTTTGCTAACCCTGTTGCCTTCTGTACCTCAATATAAACTTACAAGGGCCTAAAGAGATATCCCCCAGGTCTTTTTATCTTATAGTAGTCCACCGTTGGACATAGGTGACTTCCTGCTCCACCTTTGTGTTCCATTGGCTTCTGTACCTCTCCGGCTTTAGTACTTAGGTACCTACTCTAAATAGCCTTACAAGGACTTTAAAAGATATCCCCACCCCACCAGGTCTTCTTTATTTAATATCCTTCCATTGAAAATAGTTTGAAAAACGATAAAACCATGGAAAGCGATTTAGATAAATGCATGCAGAAGCCGATAAACATTCAAGTGGTTTCTTGTAATTCTTGGTCTGTGGTATTCAAAAAACTAGACAAGAATAAATAGCTGGTTGTTATCATAATTTTTGTTATTACGTCGTTTCATATTTTATTTAAATTGATACGAATCGATCTGAAAAACGAGCACGAACTAAGACGAGTATTTTGTTAAATTCGTTGTATATTTTTTTTATACTTACTAGTATCTTTATTAAGGCCCCACTGGGGATCAATCGCTATCTCATATAAACCTACCAGGTTTAAGCCTGGTTTTCTGAACTGTTTTCATATTAAATCATAGGTATTCTGTGACTAAATAGTGACATTAGCGCGTTGCAGCTCGTTTTTTGCCGTCAAAAACTTCTTGTTTTCGTATATAATTACGTAGCCACGTCGCTTGACATTATGCTGGGCAGCGAAAGCAGTTCCGAACTTACGATGCGGGGGCTGATCGCGTAATGCCCGCATTGGAAATAAACGCAATAATTGGGCTCGCACGCACAATGTCTGTCCAAATTCCATTTTTTTCCGCGCAAAATGACAAAGAACCATATAAATTCATAAAGTTAATTTCCAATTTGGTTTTGTACTCCTGCACTTTGCAACCTAGTTTCACACTTGTGAGGAGCTAGAGCGAGATAGAACAATCCAATCGGCAAGTTCAAAGCGACAATATCCCTTGATACTAATGTACGTGTCGATAAGCAGCGGCAGTTGGATTCCATCAGGCATCCACTCGATATAAAAGGTGGAAATAAGGCTAGGTTTAGTCATAAAACAGAATTTATTGCTGTGCTAACCTCTAGAGTATGGGGTGGCTACTGTGCCTAAGTGTAGCTTGTACACCATAGCTTATACACTCTGCTAAAAGCAAGCAAGCTCGTATAAGTTAGTGGCCAACTCTGTTGACGGAGTTTCTAGGCCGTCTTAAGGCCACCGTCATGGCGTAACGACTGCTAGAGCCGGGACCGATAGTTTAACAAACACAATAACAGTTGTGATTTCACACACAAAATGTAACAGCACGTAGATTACGAGGGTAACTCCCATTTGTTCTATAGAACTGTTACGTCTAGAACTGTTGAAACTTTTTTTATCCCTAATATCTGGTAACTGCCATTTGGGTAGGACTTTTGAAACGAAAAGTAGCCCTAATGGGCTAGTTTCAATAGTCCTACCATGGAACTACAGGGATAAAAAAGTTTTAAAAACAGTCTTATAGAACAAAATGGGAATTACCCGATTACGATAGTGAAATGCAGACTTGCTGACGTTTTGGACAAAATATACAAACATAAGGGAATAACTCGACTTCTGTCCTTTTCGACTAGAGGCTGGAGGATGGATACTAAGGGACTCCCTTTAGTTTCTTGTATATATTTTTGTGTGCACTCCGATGGTTTAAACATTAAAAAAATTTGTGTTATAATTTCATGAAACCCAATTTTCACCTACAAAATTGACAATGACTTCGTAGTATACATAACATTTATTTCCAACAAAATTATTTATTTCCTAATTAAACTGTCATGTCTTCTGTTTTCGTTTAAAAAAAAAGTGTTACAGAATACAGAAGAAAGTATATTACAAAAAAAAACTTGTTTTATGTAGGTACCTACTTTTTTATTATTTATAACTTGAATAGTTTCCAATTCGGTAAGGTACTAACATAAAATAAACACTAGTAAGTCTAGTAAGAGCTTTTTTATTCGCTAGGCTACGACTCTCAAGCGGTCGACTGGCTCATTGATAGAAATAGACATGAGTTTTATTAGAAGAAATCTAACTTTAATTACTTTTGTGCCGTCAATTTTATGGCTAATATAGATTATCGCTTCATTGCTATCGTAAACCGGAACTGAAAAATATAAAAAAGAAACTTGCCAGTGACATCGCATAATTTTTTTTTTAATTAAAATACTCTTACTATATCTTGTAAAAATATTAGGGCCTATTTTATTGTAACGATATTGTAAGGGACGTATGTTGTAAGAAAATTTAGAATTATCATCATAATTACGATTTTTTTCTAACTCAGTATGGGTACAGAGTATGTATGGTTACGGTTTTGTACCAGCTGCCTACGATACACTGTGACAGCTATAAAGAGTTCGCGCGTTTCCACTGAATGGTGCAATATGCCACCACTGTGTTGATATGAAATTCTACAGGCAATTAGGCACTTTCTATGGACCCTTTGAGTCGGTTTATTGATTGATTCGTAGAATAATCGTACATAAATAGTTCAAATAACTTTAACATGAACAATTTGACTTTATTTTGCTCCAGACTTTGATCTGCCCCCGTATCGTAAGCTCTGAACTGCTTTCGCTGCCCAGCATAATGTCAAACGACGTGGCTACAGATATACGGAAACAAGAAGTTTTCGACGGCAATAAACGCGCTGAAACGCGCTAATGTCACTATTTAGTCACAGAATACATATGATTTAGTATAAAAAAAGTTCGAAAACCTGTCGGGCTTAAACCTGGCAGGTTTATATGAGACAACGATTGCCCCCTAGGGTTATTCAAGTAAGCTCGTATGAGTTAGTGGCCAACTCTGGTGACGGAGTTTTAAGCCGCCTTAAGGCCTCCGTCATGGCTTAGCGACTGCTAGAGCCGGGACCGACAGTTTAACGTGCCCTCCGAAGCACGAAAATTATTTAAGTAACATTCAAAAAGGGGGTAATCATCAAAAAGTATTCCCACATTATGTACAATGTGATGCAGCCGCGGACAGAGCCATAGTCAATCCGTGCACTGACATTTGGCGTATCTCCTAGAACATCTACTGCATACATTAGACTTAATAAAGCGAACAAGGTGCTTTTCATTAGTGCAGCTCCTGCACTATCAAGATACGACACAGGAGCAACGGGCTTGCGGTCTCTAGGGATGTAACAGTGAAGTCGTATTGTTTTCATTATCTATCTTCTTCTATATAAAACTCTTTTGAAGCTGACTTAGAAACAACGCACAGCCTAAACTATAAGTCCTAGAGGTATGAAATTTGGAGGGGCAGTATCCTTATATAGTGCAGGGGTGCACTAAGAAAGGAATTTTGAAATGTCACACTCTAAAGGGTCTAGAACGCGAGCAACGCCGCTGGCGACGGCTAGTTATTTATATAGAACTTGAAATAGTTTAAATATTTTGTTATCTTGGTTTACTTAGTTATCACAAAAGTGATAAAAAGTTATGTCTGTTCGATAAAACGATAAAAAGTTATCTATATTAGGTTTAAAACAAAAATTATAAAAATTCATGACCAAATATATTTGATTAAAGGTACGAAAAAATATTGTTTAATAGAATCAAACACTTTTATCTATAAAGTTTTTTTTTGTACTTAGTCTATCTAGAAATACATACACAAAACGTTGGTACATCAATCTTAAAACCACTATTTATGTAAAAGGCATTATTATGAATTATAATGACGTTTAAACTCACTCTATTTTACCCTAAGATGACTCTTGATTGCAAAATATGAGTTTTTTGCTTAAGTTATTGATACTTTTCCAATAATTTATTAGTAAAGCTATTTAAATTCACTATAATGACAAAATAAACGATAGCGATTTACACAATAATAATTTTATAGAAAATACGAATTTAATTTTTTTTATATTGAGCTGTTGTTTACAAAAAAACTCAATTTTTTTAAACAAAACGACCAACCCTTGATGTGGAGATTGGTGAGTGTCCATTGTCTCCGAGCTGATTTTGCGACTGGCAGCCCTAACTGAGCCTGTGTCACTGAAAGCATTTTTTTCTCCTTGTCGGCAGGTGTAGGTATTTTTTATTCAGCTGTATGTATATTGAATCCTATTTTGATGTTTTTGCAGTTAAATCACTGATTTTTTATATTTAAGCATAGTAATGAGTTTCAAAATCAATGTTCTACCTATTTGTGCCGCATGAGGTTCATATTTCTTTGTATCCTTTGTATCAAGTCAACTGATGTATCCTTTGTATCAATTTCAATTTTCAATTTGTATTTTCAATTTATTCATAATAAAATAACATTACGGAAAGTACCTATTTGTGCCGCATGAGGTTCATATTTCTTTGTATCCTTTGTATCAAGTCAACTGATGTATCCTTTGTATCAATTTCAATTTTCAATTTATTCATAAAATAGATGTGCAATAAAGAGTTTTCAAATCTAATCTAATCTAATCTAACTGATTCCTTTATCATTGGCGTCAACAAAGTGAAAGATATTTTGGTTGATACTATTGTTCCTTCTATGTTTCGACCCTGGGATAGTGCAGGAGACGAATCTGTGTTTTTTTTCTAATTAGTGTAATGAGGGTAATTTTTTTTTGTATTTGATGAAACTAATTGGAGTTAGGTCTGTTTTGTTTACAATCTGGATTTTTGTATCACGAGGTTTTGTATCACAGACATGACTACACGATAAAGTATTTATAACTCAATGTTATGAATGCTCAACTCAATGTCCAAGATAGTGAAATAAATAAAGAAATAAAGAAAAAAAAAAGTATAAACATATTGTGTGCAATTCACACGTGGTAGAAGTGAAACCTTAAAAAATTTTGGCTTCAAAATAATGAGACTAATGTAAAATTTCATCAGGTAGGTAGGTACGCTATGCAATGCAGTAAGTAGGTAGGTAAGTATAAAATCTTGTAAGTAAAAATAAACATTCTACTAAGTAGTCAATTGTGACTATACTTGAATGTGTGTCACTAGAAGCACCTCTTAGATTCTTAGATTCTTTATTGCACACAGAAAAAATATGAACAAACAAGTTAAAACTAAAGATATGTACAAAGGCGAGCTTAACCCTAATAAGAGTTTTCTTCCATCAAACCTTTGAGGCATAGGAGAGGATTAAAATAAAGAGGTAGTATTGTGTACTATGAAACTACATATTAGGATTCGGACCTCGGGAAGCTTGTACTAACTTTTAGATAATCTGTTACGCAAAATGTAAGTGCAATAGTAACTAGTAGCTCATCTGTCATCTGTCGCTTTTTTTCGTTTCATCGACTTTCAAATCACAACGGTACTAAAGAATTTTTCACTTCAAAAATAATGTGTACGCCCCAATATTGTAAGCTCTCAACTGCTTTCGCAGCCAATGTCAAGCGACGCGACGCGCGACGTATCTACAGATATATACGAAAACAAGAACCTTTCAACGGCAAAAAACGGGCTGAAACGCGCTAATGTCACTTTTAGTCACAGAATACCTATGATTTAGTATGAAAACAGTTCAGGTTTTTATGGGACAACGATGGCCCCCCTGTACACAGTATAGATACAAAAGTACAGTCACAAAACTAAACAAAATGCATATCGCTATTAAAGCAAGAAACATCGACCGTCCCGAAAACGGATAATTGCATCAGAATTCGGTATAAACCCGACACGAGTATAGAATCGAGTTTTTGCTCTCAAATTTGGTAGTATCATAATTTCTTGTCCCTTCAGACTTTTTGCTTTTAAAATCCACTACGTTGTTTTTTGATACGCGCACAGATAATTCGAGTGTTTTCGGCAGTCGGAATAATGTACCTACTCATTGTACTTGTTAACAGTACCTCTCTTGCATGTAGCTGTAGGGTTGCCATACTTTACAGATATCCCGTTAACTAGGCAATATTTTTTTAATTTCCTAGGTGTGAAATGCAATAAAAATGGTAAGGATTGTGATTCTGAGAATCTGTTTGTGTTTTTTTAAATTATCTATTTCGTAGCTTGCTTTTGTCTAGCAAAAAAAATACTTTTTGCTTGGAAAGTACCTTGATACTTTATCAAATTTACGGTAGAAAGTACGTCATTGCATATCGAACAAATATGCGGGGAGAAAACGCATCTGAGCGGGAGAGAAAAGTGTATGAAAATCCATTTCTTACGTGGTTTTTCTTTTTTAATTTTGGGTAAGACTATGCGCCGGTAACCTAAATATCAAAAGCCAAAAAGTTTTTACAGTGAGTTTTTATCTCCAAGTTCGCAAAATGACACTGGCCACTAGCTGTGTGTTGGATGGTGTCGTGCTGGCAGTGCGACCCTGCGGCGGCAGGATAAACAATTTGAAAAAAGAACATGTGAAAATTGCAGACGCCATTGGCGCCATTTTCAATTTGTGTGTTGTTTGAGGATTCAGTTTTAGTTTTTTATTTTCCTCGTAGGTGTAGTATAAAGCACTATGTACTATTTATGAATTACCTGCAGTATTTTACAAAACTAATACATATTCCTCTTTTGAGGTCCGGTGGGTAGAGTGGTAACCCTACAATAGGGTTATGTAAAAGTTTTTTATTCGCTTTCTATTCTGTTATTGTCAGATAATGGGGTGTGATGAAGCATTTTTGAGTATTTCACTTGCGTGTCTAATCTTTATATTGTGTTAGAAGTAGCTACAAAGAAGTATTGATAATTAAAATTGTAAATAACTTTTTTGTGGGAAACTCGGTGGTCTTTGTAATGAAAAATGACAGTTTAGTTCAGTTTTTTTTTAATATTAGGTAACCTTTGACTTGTTACGACAAATGAAATTTGATACGTGAAACGGGCATTTACATTTATCTAGTTTAAAGATGTTTTAAAGGATAAACTTGTGTTTTATTTATTTATAGGAAAACCAACAGCACATAACATAGATTAGGTACAATAATGGAAACAGTAGGCCAATTAATTTTACTGAGTGGTTGCCTTCGTTTCAAAGTTTATCATAGCAACTGGAGATTTATATATTTATCCTATTATCTGATCTTATCTATTAATATTATGAACGCAAAAGTTTGTGGTTAAATGTTTGTTCCTCTTTCACGCAAAAACTACTGATCCGATTTGACTTAGTGACGATTCGGACCAAATATTTTGGGACAAATTCTCCCAATCGTCACTTTTGATTTTAATAATTTTTGTTGTGACGATTCGGAGAACATCAAATTAAGGAAGCCGTTGAGTACAGTCAGGTAAAAAAATGTTAAGCAAAATATTATTTAGCTATTTAAATTGCTTTGCGAGCGTGTGGTTACATTAAGGTGGTTCGATTTCCATACTAATTTATAAACTTCAAACGGCTATATCTCGGAAACTACTCACCCTAGAGTTCTCGTTCCAAAACCAAATGAAAGGTGTGATCAAGATCTAACTTTTTGATGACAGCTGTCAAATTTCAAACGGCTATATCTCGGAAACTACTCATCCTAGAGTTCTCGTTCTAAAATCAAATGAAAGGTGTGATCAAGATCTATTTTTTTGATGACAGCTGTCAAACTTCAAACGCCCATATCTCGGAAACTACTCACCCTAGAGTTCTCGTTCCAAAACCAAATGAAAGGTGTGATCAAGATCTATTTTTTTGATGACAGCTGTTAAACTTCAAACGGCTATATCTCGGAAACTACTCACCCTAGAGATCTCGTTCCAAACCAAATGAAAGGTGTGATCAAGATCTATTTTTTTGATGACAGCTGTCAAACTTCAAACGGCTATATCTCGGAAACTACTCACCCTAGAGATCTCGTTCCAAACCAAATGAAAGGTGTGATCAAGATCTATTTTTTTGATGACAGCTGTCCAACTTCAAACGCCCATATCTCGGAAACTACTCACCCTAGAGATCTCGTTCCAAAACCAAATGAAAGGTGTGATCAAGATCTATTTTTTTGATGACAGCTGTCCAACTTCAAACGCCCATATCTCGGAAACTACTCACCCTAGAGTTCTCGTTCCAAAACCAAATGAAAGGTGTGATCAAGATCTACATTTTTGATGACAGCTGTCAAACTTCAAACGGCTATATCTCGGAAACTACTCACCCTAGAGATCTCGTTCCAAAACCAAATGAAAGGTGTGATCAAGATCTATTTTTTTGATGACAGCTGTCAAACTTCAAACGTTTATTAAAAATATAGATTTTGATCACACCTTTCATTTGGTTTTAGAACGAGAACTCTAGGATGAGTAGTTTCCGAGATATAGCCGTTTGAAGTTTGACAGCTGTCATCAAAAAGTTAGATCTTGATCACACCTTTAATTTAGTTTTGGAACGAAAACTCTAGGATGAGTAGTTTCCGAGATATAGCCGTTTGAGGTTTGACAGCTGTCATCAAAAAGTTAGATCTTGATCACATCTTTCATTTGGTTTTGGAACGAGATTTCTAGGGTGAGTAGTTTCCGAGATATAGCCGTTTGAAGTTTGACAGCTGTCATCAAAAAAATAGATCTTGATCACACCTTTCATTTGATTTTAGAACGAGAACTCTAGGGTGAGTAGTTTCCGAGATATAGCCGTTTGAAGTTTGACAGCTGTCTTCAAACATTTAGATCTTGATCACACCTTTCATTTGGTTTTGGAACGAGAACTCTAGGGTGAGTAGTTTCCGAGATATGGGCGTTTGAAGTTTGACAGCTGTCATCAAAAAAATAGATCTTGATTTTAAGTTCTATGATTCAAGAAATAAATAAAAATTGCTTGTTAGGTATAATAATATAATTTCCCCCAAATTGGTAAAATAAATTAATATGGAAATCGAACCACCTTAATAGCTATATCACATTTTGCTTAAAAATTGTTTACCTGACTGTACAATGCAGCTATTTTTAAAGTTGTCCGAATCGTCACAACAAAAATTATTAAAATCAAAAGTGACGATTGGGAGAATTTGTCCCAAAATATTTGGTCCGAATCGTCACTAAGTCTCCGATTTGGCCGAAACTTTAAATATATATTGTCCGTGACCTGGATTAACACATAGGCTACTGTCATCCCGGAAAATCAACGCGATCCAAAATAAACTTAACAATTGAACGATAATAATATCCCAGTGTTCAATATTTTAATGATGTCAAAAACGGTTTCGTTTACACATGCAAGGAATACCGCAATCACAGATGTAAAGGCTTGTTCACACTATTTAAATATCACCTTATGCGTATTATTAGGCCTTTTGCACATTATAAGATATTTTTCTTGTGTCTTATGAGAAATGTCGATAAGACATTCAGTCGCTTGATTGTTTATATGAGACCGTACATACTAGACATTTTTTCTTACGTCTGATAAGACACGCACCATACAAAATTTTTCTTGTCTTGTGTTCGTGTCTTATAATGTGCAAAGGGCCTTAGGGTTTATTTATATGGCATTTAACGTCATTTACCAGTTACCTTTTAAATATTGTTTTTTTATTAGAGCATTTTATGTAAGTAAGTATTACAATTACACAATTTTTTTTAAAAAACAAGAAAATTTAATAAGGAGAATTTCAGGTGAGATTGTGGTCAAACGGTTGCCTTTATATCTATGTATTGTATTAAAAAAAAAAAAAAAGAACACTTACGTTTTTTTTATAAAATGAGTTGTCTCTCATTTATAGAAACTCAAAAGGTAATAATTAGATACTGCCGAATTTGGTCTACAAAACTGTAAACTCCTACAAATTCGACGTTTGGATTGGACTTTACAGTTAGTCCGGAAACATAACAATAAATTTATTTATGTACAATCTGCCATATTGAAATGTTAAGTTTTACTACTTTTGTGATTACTCCGTAAACTAAACAATAACTTCATTTACTCATTATTCTATAACTCCGGTATTTGAGTTCTTCTCCATCCATAGGTTGTGTGGAAAAAATAGCTTCTTAAGCGATAAGACCGCCCATTGTACATATATTTATGTTATAATTTTTTATTCTAGTTTACTAGTTGTAAGGTGTACAATAAAGTGTTTTCATTCATTCATTCATTCATTCTAGACATTGTTTTTTTTTGTGTGTTCTGTTTGCGTGCCTTTAGGGTAAGATTGTACTGGGACTGTTACTACCTATATTATTATCACCACCACCTTCATTCTAGCAAATTAATGATTATGATTATTCATTTAGTAACAATAAAAATTCTAGTGTACACAAAGCCTTAGTATCGGGTAATCTTAATTATATTCAGTGGTTTCATACGGACGGGACCAGTTTCGCGGCAATAACATAATTCAAGCCAAATATTGGGCTCCCATCAACTCTTATTTCGGTACTGAGGCAATCAATACCATCTTCTTTTTAAATATATAAACTCTTTTGAAGCTGACTGACAATCAACGCGCACAGTCTAAACTATTAAGTCCTAGAGGTATGAAATTTGGAGGGTAGTATCCTTATAATAAAGTGTATGGATGCACTAAGTAAGGAATTTCAAAAAATCGTACCCTAAGAGGTCTAAAATTACTTTCAAAGACTTTGACAGATAAGATAAAGTTGTTCAAACGTATACAAGTATTCTATCAGATCAGCCCATAGTAGGTACACGCTTTGCTTAGTTTAGGACTAGAGGGCGTTGTGTGTAATGTCCAACAACATTTATTTATTTATTTCAAGGTATTTTTAAGTTTGGAGGCAGGCAACTCTACACTTATTTAACCACGCGTCAAAAAAGACTTGGCAAAAGGACAAGCCTCCAGTGCCAGAACAAAATTAAAAAAAAAAATAACCACGCGTATTTTTTTTTTCTACAAAACTCAAGGTTATAGTTTCAATACCTACTAAGGTACCTATATACAAAGTACCCAGTACCCAGAGTTGAGTATGCATTAAAGTTTTGCGTATGTAGGGTATCGTTTGGAAAAAAAAAGTGCATTAGTTTAAAATATCGCCTGGCGGCTTTTTCCCATTGTGTATTCTAACAAAAATGAATTAAAAATAAACATTTTCCGTCTTAGAACTGCAAATACATCAATGTCACCGTATCGAATTACAATACCCGCCATTGTGATGTCGAGAGCCGAAATTCGGGAATAAAATGCCGAAAACCGACCTGGCTGTCACCTCCGCTTGTCTTTTAAAACGATATGGCATTGTCTTTGGTAACCCTGATATTTCACCACCAAACGAATCTACACCTTATTCTTATCAGCACCAAACCTGAAATAACGATAGCAAACTAGACCGGTACAGACTTTTTACAGTCTTATAAAGCTGAACTTTATTTTTGGTGTGGTAAAGGTTAAATTTCAATGGCATTGGAGATGGGTTAGGACGTTTTTGATTGCATAAGGATGCAGTATTTATGCAGTATACCGGACTTTCGTTGCGTCGTCCTATTTTATTGTCAGTTGCCGAAAATCGGCTGAATAAAAATTAAATAAATGAGCTTAATTTGTTGGATTTAGGACTGCAGTTGGTAACATTGATCGAATGTGGGTGCCGCTGTTACAAAAACAATTGGAACGTGTAAAGTACCTAATGTGCTGCCAATAACAAAAAAAAAGTAATGTGCTCATTTATGTGTCAAAAATATTCAGAAAACCAAAAAAGTCTTCGCCAGAACAAAATGTGGGTACTCTTGAAATTAATATTAGTCCCCATATTTTCTATAGAATCTTTTTGAGGATAAATAGGACCTAGATTTTGGGCTCTAACTACCAAAAAACATCGAGAAAACTTCGATATCGTTAGGTCTCAAGATTTAAATAAAGTGATAGAATATTACTACTTACATTTTTTTTTTATTTACACACCTAGACACAGAACAAACATCTATGTTTGCCACACACAAATGTTTGTTCTCGGTGGGGATCGAACCCACGACCCACGGAAAGCAGAGCTACTACCAACTGAGCCATGACTGGTCGAATACTCAAACGCCACTTAAATTAAGTTCACGCTTAAATTATTGCCATCTCTTACAAATGAGTAATGTCAAACAGAGGCAGAGCAAAAACGTCACTCAAATTTAAGCACCAACTAAAATTGCTCCGCCTCTGTTTGACATTACTCATTTTGTAAGAGATGGCAATAATTTAAGCGTGAACTTAATTTAAGTGGCGTTTGAGTATTCCACCATGAGAGTACCTAACATAAGAGAAGTCTCAGTAACTATTAGCACAGACACATCATCCACCTATATCGGTCCACTGCTGGACGTAGGTCTCTCCCAAGACGCGCCACTGAGTCCGGTCTTCGGCTCTTCTCATCCAGTGTTTGCCAGCTACATGTGTCTTCTCATCCAGTGTTTGCCAGCTACATGTGTCTTCTCATCCAGTGTTTGCCAGCTACATGTCTCTTCTCATCCAGTGTTTGCCAGCTACATGTCTCTTCTCATCCAGTGTTTGCCAGCTACATGTCTCTTCTCATCCAGTGTTTGCCAGCTACATGTGTCTTCTCATCCAGTGTTTGCCAGCTACATGTCTCTTCTCATCCAGTGTTTGCCAGCTACATGTCTCAGATCGTCACCCCACCTAGCCGGAGGGCGTCCTACAGTACGCTTGCCTAAACGCGGTCTCCACTCGAGTATTAGTTTGCTCCAACGATTGTCGGTTCTGCGGCAAACATGGCCGGCCCACTGCCACTTCAGCTTGCTAATCCTCTGAGCTATGTCGACTACCTTGGTTCTCTGTCGGATAACCTCGTTCCAGATTCTATCCTTCAGAGAAATTCCGAGCATAGCCCTCTCCATAGCTCGCTGAGCGACTTTCACCTTGTGGACCAACCCTACTGTCAGTGTCCACAAATCATTATAATACTATATTAGTATCTTTCGTAGTAAGACTTGACTTTCGTAGTCCGGTACCAAAACATTCAACATGCCCAATTAACCCTAAATCTCACAAAACAAACGGTTTTCACGATAAATCACGAACATTCAGTAGCCGGGAGTCGAACCCGCGTCCGATAGCCTCGGGTCACGTGATACAATCATTGAACATCTGTCAAAAGGAAATGAACCTAAGGTCTTCGAATTTACATTCTTTAATGGCGTGCAGCGAATATCTGTCACTGGAAAATGAGACTAAGCCCATTGTACTTAGATTCGATAGTGGCATGGAGCGCCCTATGCCTTTGCTCTATGTATTGGATTTCAATGTAAAATGCCTCTTATTGCGCTGAGCTTAGATTCAAAACTGCTTGCAGATCATCAAATGCAAACACGACATTATTTTACACATGTCAAACTCTCTACTTGAAATTAAGATTCAAAATCGCTTGCAATTTGCCATTGATGAAATCAAAACTATAATATATAAACGCTATTAGTGACAATTCCTTTCGTAGTACGTACTAACTGCTATGTAATCTGTAACTGAGCATTTTTCTTTCAGGCCAGCCTGAACCATCAAGTATTCGTTCGTCATTTATATCTGTCAATACTGCACACACACACATTCAGGATGATACGGCAAAGAGCGTCCAAGACATGTCCCGACTTCTCCAATGAGCACAGGAAGCATGGAATGCAACACTAAAATCAGACTGAATGCGGTCATATACGGCTGAACCGTGAAGCTAATTGCGCAGGCGCATGTTTAATTTTTTTCTCTATCTTTCTCTTTCTCTATCAGGAACAAATCTGACAGTTAGCGCGTTAACGTATTCGAGTTATATTGCGCGTCAATGCCAGCCCGACTGCCAACCGTTGTAGTGTCACCGTGCAGTGTATCCCGGATACGCTAGCGTTACGATACGTTTGCGATTGTCACATTTATTCGTAATCAAGGCAATGAGCCCCGAGTCTGTGCATTTGTTTTAACTTTCGACTCGAGTATAGCACACGCAAACGTATTCAACACAACGAATTGCACAATTCCCAAATCTCCCGCTAGAGGCGTTTATCCGGTTTTCATATAAAATTTCTCGCTTTGCGAATGCATTTGCGTGTGCTATACTCGAGTCGAAAGTCAAAACAAATGCACAGACTCGGGGCTCAGGTCTATACCTAATGAGTGTTGTGGAATGTGATTTGGGTATACACTTTACCTAAAATCTCAACAAAGAGGTCAACTTCTAGCATCATTAACTACAAAACAACAAAAATATCGTTATCGATATTTATAACAAAAATATCGTTATCGATATCGATATTTTTGTCACTGACACGCCGATATCGAAAGTATCGATGTCGGATACTGTGCAAACGCATTTTCTCAGACAGTATTATTAGGTATATCGACGTCATTTGACAGTGGTCTTTATAGAGCCTTTCGAAACATTGATACAAATGATTAATCCAAAACTTCTCGTTAGCTTTTATATTATTATTACGGGCAATAACCATTTAAATAGTACAAATCGCGCCAACTCGGGTGATTCACAAAGACACCGATAATAGTATTATTGTTTCATTTTGTTAACTAGCTGCGGCTCGAGGTTTCACTTCCAGAATGGTGAAATTTTATGTTGTGTTTGCATCTATTCAGGGGCCTTATTCACTATGACCAATACAAGCGCGTTACGCAGCACGACAAGACAGCGGCGTGAAATCGCCCTATGCCTATGCCGCATTTCCTATGCCATAAATGTCATTCCTTACGGTGACGTCATACGGTTACGGCAAGGAATCTCCTAAGTCATACAGAATAATGCCCCAGTAGGTGCGTTACCCTATCTCACATGCACGAGTGGTTAGGTACCTGTCAGTGTCAATCTCCCGACCTGTCAATGTCACCCGTTCGTAAGGGCGGGAGACGAGGTCGGGGAGAAGGCATACGGAGACGGTCATGGACAGGAGGACTGTGGAAACCAGCTCGGTGTACCAGTGAGCCAGGGATATAAAATACAGTATCTTACACTACTTACAGATTGCTAGAGCACATTTCGTTCAATAGTGTAAATAGTGTAGGTAATTTACGACAAAATGTATTTTCACAACATTTAAAAATTCCAGTGGCGATATGTTTTTTATATAATTTATATTGAATTTAGGGATTCTATTTAGTAATAATTATTTCACAATAATGTTTTAAGTTTTCTTTACTTATCTACCTAGTTATATAAAACTGAATAATTATGATTTAAATAAATAAATAAATATTCATGGACATTTTACACAACGGCTTCCAATCCCAAACTAGCAAAGCTTGTACTATGGGAATCAGATTTCTGATAAAATACTCATATAATTTTTTTTATACATACATACGATACATAGTAATGTGTTAAAATTAGATAAGATTAAGTAAATAATTTGTATCTGTATTAGTTGGACATGCCAAAGTTATATTATGTAACAAGTTGGTTAATAAATGAAATATCTGAAATATCACCCAGGCACAGAACAAACATAAATTTTAATGACAGTGGAATATGAATAAAGAAGTAAGAATATAAAAACTAAATAATTATGATTTATATAAAAGAAAAAACTCGATTCTTGCCACTAAAACTCCTGCTAAGCTACCAGACAGACATTATGTTAGCTTTCATTAATATAAACATAGAGATTAGTAATTAAGGCCATGCAAAGGCAATCTTTTATAATGCCTAGTGGAACCCGTTTGGGGTCAACGCACTCTATAATGCATTTTTGAACGCAACACACGATCGCTTGATAAAGATTACTAGCCTATTTAAATAATATTGATGACAGATTTTTTCTTTTTTAATTAACATAAGTTGCCAGTTGGTGCCTCAAGGCCGTTGAGTTGACATAAATATTCATTTGTTTTGTTTTCGTGTTGGCAGCACTGAAGTTCGAATTTCAAATTGTAATTTAATTTATTTTAATGGCAAATCTAATCTTATTTGTCGTTAGGAACGCATTTTAAGTGGATAGGTACGTTTTTTGGTAATTCGCCTGTTTTAATCGATTTCACCAATAATCGTTACCGATATAATTCTAATATTTTAATCTATAAAGTATTCAGATACTATGATAAGTAAATAATTATTTTTAACAATTCCATATACGTTTATAAGGTAAAGTTGCGTGTATGTATTCAAAATCTATACTTTGATAAGTAAATAATCATTTAAACTGACATATTAGATAAGTGTCTTTTTGGAAACCGCGATGTAAAACTTTCATTATACAATTTCACACAACACAAAATCAATTATCTTTAAATCTATTTTCGAACCAACAACTCGAGCGTTCTAATATGTAATAACTATAAAATTATTTCAATACAAAACTACTTGGCGAAAGGCAGACCGTATCACGTACACACTGAATTTTAATACAGTTCACACGCGCATTCAATCACCACCTTTAACCCCCTAGTTATACAGTTTAGATTTCCGTGCGTGTTTGTGCGAGGAGTGTTAAAGGCGTGTTATGGTGATTTGAGATTTATTACTGGGAGGTTAAAGTCTTTTGTTGTGTGGACAGGGTTGTAGGACGAGGTATCAAGTTTCGTTCTCACTTCGTCAGGTGTCGCTGCCGGCGCGGCATTGTTTTGCTCTCTGTTGTTCTACGGAGTGTGAACTTGATAAAAAGCAGACGGGAAGCGTCTTTAGAAATGCATTTTGAATTTCGAATGCTCTTTTTTTTTGTTTTCGAATGTTCGTTTTCGATTTTTAAATATATTTTTATTTGATAATGTTGATTTGCTTGCATGTCAATTGATTTTGATGTTCCAAGTTTTTTCACACAATCACGATATGATTTCGTTTTTTTAGTTTTTATTTAAAACTTACCTATAAGCTAAGTGGATAACTTTAATTTTTAGTCCACACTAAAACAAGCAACTTCGATGAGATAGTGGCCAACTCGGTCGTACTATAGCCAACAGCAATAAAGAATTTATACTTATATTTATTTACCTCAGAACTCGGCCATTTATTAGAAAAAAACCTCCTTCCAGATCGGTCTCATAAAAAAAATATCAAAATCAGTTCAGTAGTTTCGGAGACTCTTCAATTGAAACAAACAAATCTTTCCTCTTTATAATATTAGTATACCTAGATGCTTATATGACAGACGTCATGGCTCAGTCGGTAGTAGCTCTGCCTTCCGTGTTGTGGGTTGTAGGCTCGATCCCCACCGAGAACAAACATTTGTGTGTTGTAAACACAGATGTTTGTTCTGTGTCTGGGTGTTATTATGTATTATATGTATGTATAATACAAAAAAAATATGTATATAAGTATTATATCAGCAATTTAGTTCCCATAGTACAAGCTCTGCTTAGTTTGGGACTAGAGAGCGTTGTGTGTAATGTCATACTAATCTTAGGGTGTAGACTTACTCAATTCTTTCTTAAGTCATTTGAGTACATTTGAGTGTAATTGTTTGTTATCCTAAATAAAAATAAAACAAAATAAAACAAAACAAGTCTTTTATTTCAATGAGATCATTACCAAACTATTTGTAGATAACCTTAAAGACGGCGTTCCCGTCATCGATCAAACCCTATCGCATCATCTGCAGAGATAGCTGTTCAATGGGACCTATTGTGACAATTTCACTTTCGGTGTAGCCTGAGGATGTACCGTTAGCAAATAATTTATCTATAGTAGGTGTTTCTTTATAATATTAGTATAGGTGAAGCGCTCGTAGCGTAGTTTACTTAGCCAATCTTAACCGATAATCTAAGTTAAGCAGCGTTCTGTGCGGTCACTATTTGGATGGGTGACCGTTAGTGGCATTTACATCTGAGCGCTTCCGTGATTCGGAGGGCACGTTGAACTGTCCCGGCTCTAGCAGTCGTTAAGCGGCCTAAAAACTCCGTCACCAGAGTTGGCCACTAGCTCATACGAGCTTGCTTGCTTATAGTAGGTGCCAAATAACACCGCAATACAGGTCATTCACCCAACTTCACCACGATGTCGCAAAATTCAATTTATGAATTATTAGGAATAACTGAAAAAAAAAACACGTCATCCAAGTATGACGTGTTTTTTTTTTAATTCTCAAACTACTAAACCGATTTTGATAAAAAAATTATGGGACCAACTTGAAAGAAGACCCTTTCAGATAAAAAAAAGAATTTTGAAATAATGACGGAAAAAAACAACCGACTTAAGAACCTCCTCCTTTTCTGAAATCGGTTAAAATGATAGACAATAAAGCCCGCTGTTCCGTGCTGTGGGTCGTGGGTTCGATCCCCACCGAGAACAAATATTTGTGTGTGTGTATAATATTTATTTATTTGTTTCGGTTTTTTTTTATTTTCGATAAAACCACATTACAGTCCTTTATAATATTACTGGTGGGTAACATTTTTATATTAAAACGAAATGTCTAAAATGTTCTAACTTTTGTTAGAATCTTTCAAGTCCTACGTTAGTTTTAACCGACTTCAAAAAAGGAGGAGGTTCTCAATTCGGTTGTATTTTTTATATGTTTGTTACCTCAGAACTCCGTCATTTATGAACCGATTTGAAAAATTCTTTTTTTTCTGTGGTGTTTACAATCAATAAAACAGTCTCAATGAACTGCCATCATCATCATCAAATGATGATGAAGGCGTATCAAATTGAAGTCGGTTGTTCCAGTTTTTTAAACTTATAAATTGTATATAAAGACTTCCAGGTATTCCAAGGGTTAATATCCACTTGTTTCTCTGACCGTACATCATCGACATTTCAAGTTTTAATCCGTATCCCGTGTTAGTATTTCAACACGGTCTTACACGACCCTGTCAAACTAGATGCTCTATCCTTTTTCCACCTCACCAAATTACACGTTGTTAGAAAGAGACAGGGTGGCGGTAACCCGGAACTAGGGCTGTCTCACGTATTTAATTGGCCGAACATTATTATCTCAATAGCAAGATTTTTGAAGCACGATAAAAAAGACACTGAGTTATAATTCTTAAACATACCATGAAAAAAAAAAAAAAAAAGAGAAAGAAAAAGAGTCGTCATGCCAGTACATAAAATACTTTCAGGTAAAAATAACCACTAAAAAATCTACGAAAAACTAAAAAAAAAAGTTTTTTGTCAGTAAAAAACTCAAAACCCATCTTTTGTAGAAATAATCATAACAAATTATTTAGCTTCAGAACAACAGTAACTGATTCATATTTCAAACCAATTTTTATCAATAGCCGGTTCTAAATTCAAAACTCGGCTTTACCACATAAAAAGACGGTTTTTAATTAAAAAATTATCTAGCTTCAGAACAACAGTAACTGATTCATATTTCAAATCAATTTTTATCAATAGCCGGTTCTAAATTCAAAACCCGGCTTTACCACATAAAAAGCCGGTTTTTAATTAAAAAAACCCGGCTTTACCTGCAAGCTCTACCCCGGAACCAATGTAGCTTGGTGTATGATCTCATTAGCATTGGGAGAATAGGTGTAGAATAATGCATTCGATTGAGACCGTTTTGGGAGGCTGTGGTAGGTTCCACGTGATTGGCCGAGCTGTGTCTGAGCTAACGTGATAAGTTTTATTTAAATGATTTCTTTATTTTTACGTAGGAAAATTTATATATAATTATAGGTAAGTTTGTCTTTTTTGTCTTATCAAAAAAAAAGAGCTGCGTGTTTATTAGGGATATTTTTTTTAATTTTAATGGTAACGGGGTTTTTTAATATGGTTTGATTATTTTCGCGTTAGAAAACTTATATATTTTAGGTAGGTTTATCTTTTTTTTATTGCCTTATCAAAAAAATGTTTAGTTGGGAAAATACTTTCTTTTAAGTTCACAATGGTATCGATTCGCTTCTTGCATTTTTCTAAACTAACCTAATTTGACAGCACTAAAAATGTTGCCGTCCCTTTCTCATAAACTAAAATGACAAGGACGGCTATAACTTTAGAGCTGTCAAAATAGGTTAGTTTAGAAAAATGCAACAAGCGAATCGATAGCAATTACTTGCTTATCAAAACGTGTACTGTACAGGGGCCTTATTCACTATGACCAATACAAGCGCGTTACGCAGCACGACAAGACAGCGGCGTGAAATCGCCCTATGCCTGTGCCGTATTTCCTATGCCATAAATGTCATTCCTTACGGTGACGTCATACGGTTACGGCAAGGAATCTCCTAAGTCATACAGAAAAATGCCCCAGGCGGATTTTAGATTCAAAAGTGCGTGTTTCACTCTCGAGCCGATATTTTTTCATAATATATAAGTATTCTATCAGTAATTTAGTTCCGATAGTACAAGCTTTGCTTAGTGTGGGACTAGAAAGCCCTGTGTGATACGTAAAAGATTTCTTTTATCAGTTTTTTTTAAATTTTATAGACCGAGAAGAAAATTTATCTAATTTTGGAATGGTACCTACATAGAAATCAATTATCATACCTGGTCTCACCAATAGCATCATCCAAGTAGCTTACCTGTAAACAAAAAATGCAATCGTTAATTCAGTAGAAGCATTGCCTAAAATTATGGACCATTAATACTGGGCCCATAACTGATTCCCGTTCCAAAATAAGTAGGTAAACAGATTCATGAAACGATCCAGAAGAGTCTAGCACGAGTTTTTGACGGAAGAAAAGTTAATCAGAGACTTTTTCTTGCCTCCTGCTCCCATATCGTAAGCTCTGAACCGCTTTCGCTGTTTTGAGCATAATTTCTAAGCGACGTGGATCCAGGTAAACGAAAGCAAGAAGCTTTTAACGACAAAAAAACGCGCAGAAACGCGCTAATGCTTTATTCGAAAAGCTATGATCCAACTGATGTTGAGCAGCTAACTTTGTCCAAAGCAATTGCATTACCTAACAAACCACATCACTGATAATGATACAAGAAAGAACATGGCGGGGCATTCGTTATCTCATAAAAACCTGTCAGGTTGAGCCTGCTAGGTTTTCCGAACTGTTTTTAATACTAAATCTTAGGTATTCTGTGTCTAAATAGTGACATTTTTATCGCGTTTCAGCGCGTTTTTTGCCGTCAAAAGCTTCATATTTTCGTATATCTGTGGCCACATTACATCGCTTGACATTATGCTGTGTTCAGAGCTTACGATGCGGAGGCAAGTCTTTTTCCAGTGCTACACGAACTCGCAAATCATAAATACCCTTAGTAACTAGTGCTTAAACGTCTTAAGACCTTGTTCTGATTTTTTTAATTACTTAAGGATGCTATAAATCAGTCGTTGATTAATTTGCGTTAAATAAATGATGATTGTAAACTTTGTAAAAAAGGATAATATAATAATAATAATAAATAATAAATATTCTTGGACATTACACACAACGCTCTCTAGTCCCAAACTAAGCAAAGCTTGTACGATGGAAACTAGATGGCTGATAGAATACATACATATTTTTTTTTGTAAATACATACTTATAATACATAGAAACACCCAGACACAGAATAAACATCTATGTTTACAGCACACAAATGTTTGTTCTCGATGGGGATCGAACCCACGACCTACAGCACGGAAGGCAGAGCTACTACCATGGCGTCATGGCTCAGTCTGATTGTAAAAGAAACTACCAAATTGCGAAGTTCTTACTTTTTTGAAGTCGGTTAAAAAATGTCTCGCAGCGAGAGTAATCCCGCACCTCTTCCGTCGGCTAGTAGTTAGGCGCCACAGAAGTCGCGTCGTTATATTATTACCTCTTATGTTCTAAACGAATGTATTTATTGGCCAATCGCCAGTTTCCTGATAGTAATTAAGACATGATTTCTTAATAACAACCTACCGTCATTTGATTGCCGTTATAAGTACAACAAGTTAAGTTTTTTTAAAGGGCTTGAGAAAAATCTTAGCGCCATCTAGCGCGCTACATGAGAACTATCCTAGATCGCGCAAATGACTTATCACGGAGTTAGAACATACATGTAAGACTATAGTAGGTGCCAAATAACACCGCAATACAGGTCATTCACCCACCTACACCTCGATGTCGCAAAATTCAATTTATGTATGGTAAACAAACAGTACTAACGAGATTCGAGCGATACCGTCTTAGCGACAGGTTTGTATGGAAAGCGACAGAATTAGCCATTCATAAATTGAATTTTGCGACATCGTGTTGAAGGTGGGTGAATGACCTGTATTGCGGTGTTATTTGGCACCTACTACACCAAATACCATCCATTGGTCCTCGGAGCCCGAACCAAAGGTCACTTGGCGTGGAAGATCTTCCCCTTTCGTAGGACGAACCACATTCTGCCGTGTTCTCCTTAAAAGTCTTATTTACTCGATTCATGAAATCGATTTAGAAAATAAACTATACATAAATTCTAAATGTAGTTTTAGAAAAAAAAACAAAGTTTAAACTAATACGAACAGAAATAAGTAGATCATCGGGGTGTAAGGGTGCTTTTCCACTATAGTTAAACTAAGCTTCGTTACTAATAAGAACGTGTTTGACATCCACCAATAAGAATCGTTTAATATGAAAAAAAAGATCCTTATTTGTGGATTTCAAACACATTTTTAGCAACATAACTTAGCTCTGTAGAAATGCTGTCATACAAATTTTTATTAAAATGAAATTTTAGTTACTTAATACCAAGTGTTACATTATTACCCTATAAGCCCGAAGGTGGCGTAATCAGACTGAACACATGAGTACTTGGACATGTGCAAAGGGTCAATAAATCGTAAATGAAATTTTCATACAAAAGTACAACTTTTATTATTTTAGAAATTTGCGGCAACCCTGTTTGTTTACTATTTGCGTAAACCCGTACACGCGCATGCACACGTAGATACCCTCCTACCGCGTCGCACGCACACGCATGCTGTATGTACGTACATTTTAAGTAAAAGTTACGAGCGCATTTCATCAATAAAAAAATTCGAAATCTCAAAAGTCGTAGATCAATCATTGTTCGCCATGACCTGTAGAATACCCCCCTTTTAGATTTATAGAGTAATTATGTTACACCGTGTATAACCTGTTATTTACCTTAAAAAAATTGTTATCCATATAGCGAAAACAGTTTTTTTTATATAACTCAATGGTAAATCAATGATGAATGATTTTTGATGATTACGTTCGTCATCATTACGGTAGCCGCATTACAGAGAGTAAGGTTTAAGTGATGATGTTGAAACATCATCGGGTGATTAAGATGACTATAATGACGATTGGCTCATTAAAATGAATGGTAGTTTCATATGGGAGCTTTCATAAAACCTCGACAGTGATTAGGAAGAATTTTTTGAATTATTGTTGCTAGTTTTGAAGTCCTTGCTTGTATTTAAAAAAATAGTTTAATCCACGTAACATGGAGTAGAAACAAAAATGTGAACAGTAGGGCAGTTTTCACGAGTAAAAAAAGATTATAACGATAGTTACATAGTAGTGGACGTAGGACAGGGTAAGTCTGAACTTAGCCTAAACTTAGTTTAAACTTAGTCTAAACTTAATCTTAACTTAGTCTAAACTTTTAAACTTAGTCTGAACATAATCTAAATTTAGTCTGAACTTTATAAACTTAGCCTGAACATAATCTATGATGTAATGCGTTGTTATAAGCTGAGGTAACCACTTAACATCAGCTGGGCCATCTACTCGTTCAATTACTTTTTCTTATTTATTTTATGGAAAACCAACAGCTTAAATTAACTAGATAAACATTTTTATAGCAGTAGAAAGCCAATTACAGGTTTTCACGGATACGTTAACATAATAGTTACACATACAACTGTAAACGTCTGGTTGACGACAAAGTGACTAAAAAATCAACTACGTATTACCTATATAATAATAATTCTAATAAAATCAAGATATTAGTATATATTCAATATAGAGCTACCGACTTTCCGCGATCATGATAATGATATCCATCGTCCAGATAAAAGTACAATTAATAAAATAAAACAATTCGTAATAAACTAGTCCAAAAAACCCACACGTAAACTGCAAATGGAATAAAAACTAGCAACTTCATTAGAATTCTCCAAATCCGCATTTAAGAGTTGCGTTGACATCTTTATGGATACAAATCTACATTTCGTATCATTATGGATACAAATCTACATTTCGTATCATTCGTAGAATGCTGTGCTCACATAAAAATACAATTTTTAGTTATTTATCGTTATTGGTAAGTAAATGTTTCTAATTTTAATTCTAGTTCGTAGTGGGGGAATGTTTTCCTTCACCGTTAAGCTCGTTAAGGAAAACATCGTGAGGAAACCCGCGGCCTAGTCAGCTCCGCACGTATTGACGATGTCTTTCCTGTGGATATGGCTGACTAGGCTGAGAGGATGGTATAGTGCTACAAGCCTACTCCATCTAAACATTGTCCCAGGCACTACAGTGTGTCGTTAAGTGTAGGCATAGGTTGCCTCCTGACGCTGTATAAATCATCTTCAATAGATGTAAAGGCGTATTATTATCATTAGTGGGGGAATGAGATTAGCACTAACGTCCCGCGTTGGGGTGTATTGTGCATTGTCCCCATGGTAAAGCAAGCAAGCTGTATGAGGGCCAGCTCTGGTGACGGAGTCTTTAGGCCACCTTAAAGCCTCCATCATGGCTTAACGACTGCTAGATCCGGGACCAACAGCTTAACGTGCCCTCCGAAGCACGAAAACGCCCAGATGTAAATGCCACTAACGGTCACCCATCCAAATAGTGATCAGGCACGTCGCTTAACTTAGATAATCGGTGAAGATTGAGTAAGCAAACTATGCCTGACGTCACCCCAGCCAGCACAACTCCTTAAAGTAACGGATAAGGACTTTGGGTTGATTGAAATATGTTTTTACAGTTTGATGGTAGCAATGTTCCAGCAGCCTGTGATATAACTCTTAAGGAATACTCTGGAGTTTTTATCTAATCATCCCCAGCCAGCAGTCGCAGGGACCGCTAAGGGGATAACTAGTCAAAAGTTCTAGAAATCCCCATCGCAGGGGGTACACGCAGGGGATCTCTGGGATGATGGGCCCTCTGATGGTGTTGTGGATGATGAGGAGTGAAATCGGATCAGCTTCTCTGCAGTCCCGTTTTAGACCTTCCTGTATGTTTTTTAACTTAAAAATGTTTAAAATACTTAGACAATAATTAAAAAAAAATCTTTTTATACCTGTTTCAAATAATTCAAAACCATAAACAATATTTTTAAACAAACTAAGTAGCTCAACCATTTTTTTCAATTAGTAGAATTAATATTTGAAACCAGCCAATAAACTTTGTTCAAAATTGCTCATCTAAAAACCATATTGTCTAACATCCAAATAAATAGGAGCACCTCATTGGTCGTTTGCATAAATTAATGATTAAAAAAAAAACGAAAAGAACGACATCATGTTACAGTAGTCTAGTGTCATTGACACGACTTTTAGAACAAAGGCCAAAATAGTTAAATATAAATGTGGTGTTCCGTACAAAAATTAAAATTAGGTTAAAATTAAATTTGGTCAATAATGCAATTTGAGGTTTTAGGGTTAAAATTCATGTAATTTTATAAAATAAAGTTTTTGTACTGAACCTGTGGTAGGTAGAACTCTAAAATAGTATTTTTAATGTATTCTATTAGCACTGTTCTTATCTTAGAGTCTAGACTACTCTTTAGCCTGTTCATAAATTGTATTTTTTATGTTTTCTAATGACAGCTGAGAGATACGAAGTGCTACCGTGCTAAAGTAGAGATACTACTGACATATCTATTAGTAGAACCACACCTCATTTTAATGAAAAGTACTAATAAAAATTATACACGGTGTAACATAACTACCCTATAAGTCCGAAGGGGGTGTATTTACAGGTCATGGCGAACAGTGTTTGTTCTACGACTTTTGAGATTTTAGAGTTTTGTATTCGTGAAATGAGCTCGTAACTTTTACTTAAAATGTACCTACACACAGCTAGCGTGTGCGTGTGACGCGGTAGGATGGTACCTACGTGTGCATGCGTGTGTATGGGTTTACGCAAATAGCAAACAAATAATTAGGGTTGTCGCAAATTTCTGAAATAGTAAAAGTTGTACTGTTATGTGAAAATTTCAATTACAATTTATTGACCCTTTGCACACGTCCAAGCACTCAGGTGGTCAGTCTGATTACGCCCCCTTTGGGCTTATAGGGTAATTATGTTACACCTGGTATAAGTACCTATTTATAGAATATATTTTTAGAACCAATGGTGATTTAAAAATGAAGGGTTAGATTTTGCATTTGACTAACTTAACACAACGATATCCATGATTACACGTAAGACAATATATAATTGAGTTTAAGAAATCTGATGACGTCATCGGATAATCCAAAAAAACTCGTAGTGGTATCATCGTTCACGCCAGCATATCCAAGACAAAACTTGACCTCTCTTCTCCCATAAAGCTGACGACACGAAAGCTCAGGGAAGACTGGGCACTCTCCAAGACATAACTTGACCTCTCTTCTCCCATAAAGCTGACGACTCCAAAGCTCAGGGAAGACTGGGCAGGCTTTGACACCTCAAAGGCCTATTGCCACCTAACCCTTGGGCGTATGGTTTTACTTTGTCTAAATAATGCACATATTTTTGGAAGGTAAGCAGAACATGGTTTTATGTATGTAAATTCCTTCGGAGTGACGACATAAATAATGTACTTAGCGTATATTTTGAATTTGAAACAATAGCTTTTGAAAAATATTATTTTTAAAGATACTCGTATATACAGTACCTACAATCGTTTAATATTTACATTTACGGTATTAAGGAATTCTAATGTAAAGAAGCTTTTAATAAAGACATTAATTGAAGAATAAAATTATAATATATAATTTAATTTTTTTAATGATTATTATTATTTTTAAATTGTACAAAAATTGACCTAAGTGTTCTCTATAAGATCCTATGGTTTAAATAAATGAATTGAATTGAATTGAATAACCTCTCAATTGACAAAAAGAGGTTTATTATCTTATTTTATTTGATTTTGCTTCAGCTAAGAAGGGTTAAACTTTGCAAACCAGATTAAATAATACAATCTATTGAAACAAGCGTGTCGGGAATCGGCGATACATGCGTGCGCGCAGAATCACGAGCGATAAAGTACGAAATGGTACGCGAGTGTGCTTGGAGTGTCATGTAGAGAGTTGCAAGCGAATTTATAAAATTGTTCTTAGAAAACAAAAATTTCTAGTGAATAAAAGCTTAGAGATCCCTATCTTATTATCACCACTTTTCTTTTCAAAATCTTTACAAACCAGTATTTAATTATTTAAAAAAAATTACAAGTCGGGTAATTTTTGAATGGGTAAAATGTTTTCCTTATTTAATTAAAAAATAAATACATTTATTTTAAAATCGGTGTGATTTGTGAAGGAAAACCAACTCTACATACAACTCTAATTGATTCTAAGAATTCATCTTACGTTGTGCAGTCTTCTCTAACAACCACAGTTTACCAGACTACGACCAAGCATAAAGGAGGGGTATGATTTTGACCGCTAAGTTCATTATTTTTAAATACCTTTATAGATGTAGCATCCCTTGCAGTTGGTATACACTGACTGGTATATTCTCAAGGGCGTTTGTGTCTCTAATACCCACGATCAAATATAACCATCTGTATTAATAGTAAACAGCTATATCTTAATACCCATTTCGCATTTATTATTTTGAAAAGCTCTGACATTTTCAGATACACTGCGCCATAATGTGGCATTTTGCTTCATGTTGAAATTTTACCGACGTTTGTCCAAGGCAATGTAAATCTAAATGCAAATTCAAACGAAACGTTTATGGTAGATCTAGTCCCGAACGCGCCACGTTCTACACCGACGTGAAATGTGGCCGTAGGCGTCTGAATAACAAGGTATAGTCCTCTAAAACGACAACCATTGTAGACCCTATATAAAACTATAGAGTCGTTGCAGATACACCCTATATAAAGACACGACTAATAGTGTATCGCGATTTGGAATGTTTCTCGATCTAAGGATTATCTGAAGTGTGAGAACTTAGTAGAATAATGTGCATTTTATCATCGTCATCATCATCATTGTCAAGCTATATTAGTTTTGGCCGCCATTTTTCCAAGATGGCGGTGCTTCCGGCAAAATTGAAAAAAATTAAAGAACTTTAATGTTCAAAATTCCCGAAAACTTTTCCGGTTAAAACTATCAAATCACTGGAGTATGAAGTACTTACTCATCATTACAAACAACTTTAACCATCCGTAATTCAACAAAAGAAAATCAGTTGGTCCATAAATTTTTGATAAATACATAGTAGTACCCAGACATGGAGCCAACATCTATGTTTGCCACACAAATATTTGTGCCTGGTGGGGTTCGAACCCACAATCCACAGCACGGAAGGCAGAGTTACTACCGACTGAGCTGTGACGTCTGTCAAACTGATGGTAAGAAATATGAAGATTTTGGAAACTCTTCTATTACAGCCAGTATAGGTCCATGAAAGAGGCGATATGGAAGAGAAGAAGAAGAAGGTCCTTAGGGATATGTTGAGAGGACAGTTTCAAGGAACATGTTATATCTCTTTATAGTGGCTATTTTGCTCTAATATTCTGTGGAAAGGCGTTATTGACCCCTTATTCTAAACGACCTATAAAGACATGGCAAGAGGACTTTTAGAAATTCGCTTAAAAAGCCTAGCTTAAATGAGACCTCGTGCGAAGAACAGAGCTTATTCAGGAACATTTATTATGCACAACATACATACGACATGTGACACATTGGCGTAGGTAACTATAACTATATACCAGTGTTTTGTGTATCTATCAGACAACTTTTTTATGGTAAATAAATAAACTTAAATGTAAAGGCGGCAGTGATTGTAGAAGTCTTAATAGTTACTGATAAAATTGTATCTAAAAAATCTTTTATTCAACGAACTTCAAGCGTACAATATTCAAACTTGATAACATTTTCAATCACCGTCAAAAAAGTTCCATAGAACCGATAAACACAACAGAAATAACTTTTTTTATACAACTAAATGATGGAATACGCCGATGGCCACCTGCCTATCGATGCTTTGCCTCACTGAGCACGTTCACGGAGGACGTGTCCGTTATAGCTTCATCCATAAGATTCAGAATTACATTATTATGTACTTACTTAACATGTACTTATTAAAAATATTGCAGAACTAAATTAAAATACTAGAAGAATAAATTTAGACCCTCCATAAATTCCAATTAGCCTCGTTGAGATCATTGGCCGATTTTATACGAACGACATGACACCTAGACGATATCGGAGATACAAAATCCTTGCTGTAGCATAGATTTCAGTAGAGATTAAGAGAGAGAGAGAAGAGAGAAGCACTCGTGGCTAGGCTTGCTTAGTCAATCTTCACTGATTATCTAAGTTAAGCGACGTACGGTCACTACTTGGATGGGAGACCGTTAGTGGCATTTTAATATAATTTCCCCCAAATTGGTAAAATAAATTAATATGGAAATCGAACCACCTTAATAGCTATATCACATTTTGCTTAAAAATTGTTTACCTGACTGTACAATGCAGCTATTTTTAAAGTTGTCCGAATGGTCACAACAAAAATTATTAAAATCAAAAGTGACGATTGGGAGAATTTCTCCCAATTTTTTTCTCCGAATCGTACACTAAGTCGCATTTACATCTGAGCGCTTCCGTGCTTCGGAGAGCACGTTAAACCGCTGGTCCCGGCTCTAGCAGCCGTTAAGCCACGATGGAAACCTTAAGGCAGCCTAAAATCTCCGTCACCAGAGTTGGCCACTAATTCATACGAGCTAGCTAGCTAATTGAGATTTTCATACAAAAATCAATGCATGAGTGCGGATCAGTGCTTGCAAAGCGAGAAATTTTGTTGGGAATTGCACAATTCCCAAATCTCCCGCTAGAGGCGCTTACCCGGGTTTTATACAAAATTTCTCGCTTTGCGAATGCTTTTGCGTGTGCTAAACTCGAGTCGAAAGTCAAAACAAATGCACAGACTCGGGGCTCAGGCCTTAGTACCTACTACTGTCACGCTGTGTCGCCGGCGACAGCGGTTTTAATCTCGTCACTATGTCGGTATCGTGTCGGTGTCTTACAGTATGTCCATTGACAGTCGCATTATAATTATTGAACGCACGAATTAAGCTAGTTACGAAATTCGGTTACCGTTAGAGCGTAGGCGCGCGTTCCGCGAGGGTACATTACCTAGTGCTCCAATCCAAAGTCAAACTGAAAATTCTTTTAAAATAAAAAAAGAAATCATTGACACTCAGACATTTTTTTCAGTTGAATAATTTTTTTTTATATCTGTACCTTGGTTCGTCTTATGTATACTTCGAGATATGTATTGTAAGCTTTTTTTTTAAATTATATATGCCGTAGTACTTGCAGCAGTGATATTATTTCTGACTTTTGGTTAGCTATAGTAGGTACCAAATAACACCGCAATACAGGTCATTCACTCACCTTCACCACGTTGTCGCAAAATTCCATTTATGAATGGCTAATTCTGTCGCTTTCCATACAAACCTGTCGCTAAGACGGTATCGCTCGAATCTCGTTAGTACTGTTTGTTTACCATACATAAATTGAATTTTGTGACATCGAGGTGAAGGTGGGTGAATGACCTGTATTGCGGTGTTATTTAGCACCGCAATACATTCACATTACATTACGACATTTCTTAGTACCTGAGATAAGTTTTGTTTTACTTTATTCAATGCTGCTATTTATTTTTACTTTTACTGTGTAGGTGCATATTTAACAAAAAACCAAACCTAATATGACCAACTAGTAACCAAGAACTCTAAAAAAAAACTACGTTAAAGCTTTTTTAGACATGTCTAGTTTAAATATTGACAGTGATCACGATCACCATACGATTGCATTGGAGATCTTTGTAATTTATGTCATGCAAGCAATCATATATGAACTTTGGGCGTTTCCTGGTGCTATTGGGAACAAGCCTCGCGACCACCGATGAGTTCGTTTTGTTTATTGTCCATTATTTATCGTGTCTATGGCATTTTTATTCGAAAATTACTTGGAATTCTGATGTTTTTGTTTTAGAAAGCATTAGATTAGTAAATTATACACGTGTTGTACCCTTATCTCGTACAACTATTTTTTGATATGGTCAGTGAGCTTTTACAATAAAAATGAATGAAATATGAGCTTGCGTCAAATTCCGTGACGTGTTTTCTCTGGCAAGATTATTTTTCTTGTCACTTGATTCTTTTAAATATGCAGAGGAGACCAAACCGGAGTGAAATGCGTGGTCGGCCGGTACCTACCAATCGAACGTTTTGAAACATGGTTCGTATAAAAACTCTGCATTCTTAAGATTTGTTTGAACTCACTGCATGTACTCTCTATATGGATAGGGATGGTTTGCAGAATTATATATAAATAAGTAAATATTCACGGACATAATTAACACAACGCTTTCTAGTCCCAAACTAAGCAAAGTTTGTACTGTGGAAACTAGACGGCTGATAGAATACATAATTATATAATTTATTTTTGTAAATACATACTTATAATACATAGCAACACCCAGACACAGAACAAACATCTATGTTTGCTACACACAAATATTTGTTCTCGGTGGGGATCGAACCCACGACCCACAGCACGGAAGGCAGAGCTACTACTGACTGAGCCATGACGCCTGTCAAACTTACTTAATACTTAACTAACTAGTCATGACAATAATGCACTTTTGTACGGCGTATTTAGGGTGTAATTTTCACCCGTAAAACAGAAGTCTACGTAAAATAACAGACTCTTTTGCAAAAGTAACAAAAAAATACATAAACCAATATACCTACGCCCAGAACAATGCCCAATTCACATACCAACTTAGCAAATCAAGCAATGTGTTGATGGTCAGGCCCTTACACCTATCGCCTAGAAAGGCAAGTATGGCGGCCGACCTTACGTCACTTACGATATAGTAACCAGGTAAAAAAAGTAATAAGGGCATTCCGGAAAACTTTGGGAATTACGCTGACAAGCTTCAAACTTCTTGCTCGCACATTTCAACATTTCGGAAGATATAAAATCACTGAAATTATTTATTTAAAATCGTAAACAACAATGTTGTGTGCATTACATTGCACAAGTTCAGCAAACAAATCATTTTGATTCAAACAAATTTTCCAAACGAAAAGTAGTAAATAAGTTAAAAACAAAAATATAGGTACTTCGATAGAGAACAAACGTCAACAAAATTCTTATAAAATAGTAATTGACTTTACTGACTGCAGCTTACTGCGCAATTTTCAAACGGTTTTTGACCTTCGAATGTTTTTGGTTTTAATATTAGTTTGACAGTCTTGACAGTTTACTAGAACCATCTGTCAGTAGTTGATAGAGCGTCAAACATGGAATAAATGTGTATAAGTGGTTTTTCTGAATGTGAAAAATCGTCTCCAAGTTGTGAAGAAAAATATCCACCATTTTCTCTTCAAAATAAACGACTGCCGACTTGACGATGACTTAACTTTTATTATTATTTCAAATATCACTTGACACTGGCAAAATTGTCCGTCGAAATTACGGACAGAGGCCGTAAATAAAAGAAGAAGAAGATCGTTATGTGACAAGAAACACAAAGGTTGAAGGTTGAAGGTGTTTAAGATGTCCTTTACAATTTTGTGATATTGGCCGGAAATGTGATGTTCAAGTGGAAATTGTATACCATACCTACTACTATTGCGTCTGTGTCAGCTTGTTAGCTTCCCCGACCACTGTATAATTCAAATCGAAGGTAGTTGCTGCAGTGACAGATTTATACCGACTTACCGACTGGACGACACGACCGAGTGTGCGAACTCCGATCTGTGGCAATGTCACTTGATGCTCGTTCTCAGCATGTTTTCTGGGCTCAGAGTCTGTGCATTTGTTTTGACTTTCAACTCGAGTATAGCACACGCAAACATTCGCAAACTGAGAAATTTTGTATAAAACCCGGATAAGCGCCTCTAGCTGGAGATTTGGGAATTGTATAATTCCCAACAAAATTTCTCGCTTTGCGAATGCGTTTGCGTGTGCTACACTCGAGTCGAAAGTCAAAACAAATGCACAGACTCGGGGCTCTGTTGATCAAAGTCAATGTCATAAGTATTATCAAAAGAAAAGTTTTTTTTAACTAATTAGAGGTAAATAATAATCAATTTCGTAGTTCGAGATATTTATGGTTCCCAAGATATTAAAGTTTTTATAAATAAATGACCCGGAATTTTTGCTCTGAAGCGTACCATCACAGAAGTAATATTAGTTTTTTTTTACATAGACTGTTTTTTATTACCTACATATTATAGTCAAACGCTTGTCCAGATTCTCACCGGATGTTAAGCGATGATGCGGTCAACGGCGTAGCACATTTGCTCATATGAAACCTACTTGCTCTCACTAAAAAGTAATTAAGTAATAGAATGTAGTAAGTATTGGCATTATTTGAGGCCTTCCGCGTTTTGTTATACGCAAAACCCTTCTACAACTATGAGTAAAATTTTATTAGTTTTGCTTATGTTCTTGCCAAACGTCAGTTCATGTTTATGCAGGTGCAAGAAACAATTAATGAACAACGTAATTTGTGGAAAAGTATACATTGTACCATGAATAGGGTACGATCATGAACAAAACCAAGCCATAGGTGCTAAGAAGACGCGCCCGTATTTTTACTTGTCATAAACAAGATGATGGGTTTAAAAAAACAAAACACGGTCAAGTAAAGTTCATTGTCCTGCTTTGTGTAAATATCTGTTGGTCTTTTTTTAAAGACAGTTTCCTGCCTACCCTCGTAAATAGACTGGAAGACCGAATTAGAAAAACCTATTGAAACATTATTTACTGTAGGTAAATGAGACCAAGACGAAAAAAGAACATGACAGTAGTAGGTATCCAATACTTGAAAAATTACTTATGCAATTATAATTATTTATTTATTTATTTTACTCTAAGCAGGCATGAGTCACCAGATTGCAGGGCGAAGAGGGGGAATACGCATGCGCAGTAACGCCGATACAACCAATGCCACCTAAACGCGGGTTGCTGAACTAAAGAGACAAGCGTGATATTTCAAAAAGTCATTAAAAGTTCTGCTATTCATCGATAGATGGAAAAACTAAAAAGTATCACCGTTGTGCCGTTCGGAGTGGGGGGTGTTAGGTTATTTTCGTTACGGAATTTCTGGATTCGGTCTCCACGCTCAAGGCCCGCGATAGAAGCTATGCAATAGCTTAATAACGAGGTAGCTTGTACAGATGGCCAAAAATACGTCCTTTTCAAAATAGATATATAAATGGCAATAATAAATTTGTTTGTATACTGCGGAGTAAGCCCCCTTAAGTTAGTACGTTTCAAAAGTACGAGCGCCATAAGCAAGCAAGCTCGTATGAGTTAATGGTCAATAGTTTTTTTTTATTATTTAGCGTACTTGTACTAACATAGATCGTAATACATTCTATTACGATCTAGCCAAAAGGCAGGCTAATTAGTAATTTTACATTGACATACATTTTTAACATAAATTATTCTAAGAATGTGTCCATTGGCACTTTTCTTAATGTCTCTAATTACTTAAGGCGAAGACACTTTGTTGTTGTGTTCTTTATTAGGTGGCACTAGTTTTCACTCGCACTACATATCACTGTTTATAAAACACTAGCTCAAAAGGTTTTTGCCTTATGGCGAATAGTGACGGAGTTTTAGGCCGCCTAAGGTCTCCGTCATAGCTTAGCGACTGTTAGAGCCGGGACTAACAGTTTAACGTGCCCTGTGATGCTCGGAAGCGATCAAATATAAATACCACTAACGGTCACCCATCCAAATAGTGACCGCGCAGAACGTCGCTTAACTTAGATAATCGGTGAAGATTGACCAAGCATGCTACGCCACGAGCGCCATAATGAGTTGAACGTCATTACGTAAACACGGACTTAAAGTAGGAAGTAGGAGTTACTTTTTGATGCCCTTCCTAACAATACGTCCTAACTCTTAGGAGTTGTAGCCCGTTATATCATAAACTTTAACCGAGGTTTTAACTGAAAGTCGCTTTGACAGTTATTTGTCATAACTATTGCGAAAAATATGAGGTTTTGACTACGTTGGCAGTAATAACAGATTTCTTATGATGCTTAAGAACGTTTATTTCTCTTGGCTTCTCTATACAAACTGGCTACTATGTTCACTACTCGGCGCTAAGACTCATGTAGCATTATTCCTATAAACCTTGTGGTTGCCTTAGTGCTATAGTACAAAATAAGTTAGGTATATGTTATTTAAAACGATAAATAAATTAAAATAAATGTAGGTATATTTAAGTACCTACTTAAATTTAAATTTGGAATTAACCCGAAACCAAATAAAACTTTTTTAGGCAACTGGAACAGGTGAAAATTTAAAAATGAAACGTTAAGAAATAAATGACTGACTACTTATATTACTTGTGTGGTATTTTTTTTCTAAAAGAATTTATTCGTTAATTTCAGTTCGAGACCCATTAAATAAATTAGTTAAAAGATAATAAATATAAAACAAGTAATATTCAACTTTTTTAATGAAATAAGCGATTTTAGTTTTTCTACGAACCAATGTCAAATTATATTTGTTAGTCGTGCAAAAATTTTGACTCGTCTTAAAATTTTACTGCAGTCCAAAGAGGTTGCGCCATAGAGTAGGTTAGTAAATAAAAAATAGGCAAGTTACCCACTTGCTAGGTTACAAGTAGAATGGGTATCTTATCTTAGCTTTTGCATTTATATTTCCAACAATACAACAATGGGCACTTGAACTTAAATAAAAAATAATTACCAACAACAATGTAACATTAATGAACTTTCTCAAATATGCGCCAAAAAAACAAATTCGAAACTTAAAATTGAAGTCTACCATAAAAACTCGGTCAAATACACCATTACATTACAAAAGGTTTTAGAAAAATGATTTATGGCTTATCTGTCAAATATTGATTGTATTTTTTTCATGGTTTAATGTTTGTTTTATTATATTAACTGTTAAAATCTTAACCCTGACCGTTCATTTACTTAACTGTTCAACGGTGAAATGATGATGTATTGTGTCTGGATTATGGGATTTCAGTTTTATGTTTCTTTACTCTTTGTTATTTTTACAATAAATGTTAAATCATCGTTTTCAGAGTTCATAAAAATATGAGGTTAACGGCAATATAACTGAACCAATAATTTATCAACCCGTTCTCAATATTTTTTTATTTAAATAGTAATAAAAAACGCATTGACGTAGGTTTCATACAATTTTGGTAATTTTCCATTACTCGGTCACAGATCATTATAATACTAACTATACTAAACTCGATATAGACACAGATCATATAATACTAGGTATAGATAACGTCCCCAAAGAAATCACAATGCAAATGGTGGAAGCCCAAGAATAACGATCAAAGAGAAGCAGACTTTTTTTCGGAACAGTATCGGCATTTATTCAGCGCATACATACTATTTAGTAATCTACATCGGAGACAGGCCAGTATGGGGTCAATTATTTCTAACCCAATTTCACTAGGCTTACATTAAACCCTTGTGTAAGTTTACCTCAGCAATATATTCTAATCTATGTAGCCAGCTGTAACGGAACGTATCGCGATCATTTAAATTTGGAATTTCGAAATCTACCCGCGAGAGAATGTAGTAAAGATCTTTGCGCAGATTCGTGAAGCTTTAGGGGGTTCAATGTGAGGCCATGAAACTCGAGATTTGTTTTTATAGTAAACTAGCCGTCTCCCGCGGCGTTGCTCGCGTTAGGGTGTGACTTTTCAAAATTCCATTTTCGCGCTTTTCTGTTGAAATTTTTCCTGAATTTTCTTTGCTATAAACCTCACGGAGCCCGAGACCTTTCCAACGAATGCAAAACCGTGGAAATCGGTTCGTGCGTTCTGGAGTTATAGCGTCAGGAAGGAAAACCCGACTTATTTTTATATAGTAGATTCAGGGGGGCAGTAGCTATCCCATAAAAACGTGGCAGGTTTTCTGAACTGTTTTCATACTAAATCATATGTTTTCTGTGACAAAATAGTGACGTTAGCGCGTTTCAGCGCGTTTTTTTGCCGTCAAAAGTTTCTTGTTTTCGTATATATCTAGCCACGTCACTTGGCATTATGCTGAGCAGCGAAAGCAGTTCAGAGCTTACGATACGGAGGCTGCTGTCATGTTCTCAGTGCGCGAGTGCTTTATACGTTCGTAGAGTATAGAGTACCGAGTAGAGTAAGTATAGAGAGTAGTAAAAGTAGAGTAATAAAAGAGTATTTTTGAAAGAGTAGAAAATAATCGACACCTATATATATGTATTTAAAATGTCAAAATTGTTACTTTTTAGATTTTGTTTATGAGTTTATTAGATATAATAAGGAGATTATGATTCAAAGTTGTGTACCTACCTAACCCATTGGAAGATAACGTGGATAGGAATCATACAACTAACTGGTAATACAAAGGTTAGTTCTTAGCGGATGCAAAGGCAGTCCCAGGCACTCAATATAATGATATCTCCGCTAGGAATAACTCTTGGATTAATACGCAGTTGACAAGAAAGAGGCGGGCGGTGGGAAATGAATTATGGCGATTGTATTCTAGTCCTAGAAGTTTGAATAAAGGGAAGCTCAGGTTAAACTGCTGATAAGTTAAACCTACGTTTTGATTCTTTTGTAAGTATTTATGCTATTACTTAGAAATTTAGAATCACAATTAAACTCAAACATTGTAGCAAACATAGATGTTTGTTCTGTGTCTGGAATAGTCTGGATGTTACTATGTATCATAAGTATATATTTACAAAAAAAAAATGTATTCTATCAACCATCTAGTTCCTATAGTACACGCTTTGCTTAGTTTGGGACTAGAGGGCGTTGTGTAATATGTCCAAGAATATTTATTTATTATTTATATTTATATTTTTGGGTAGATAAATAAGCATGTTAATATAGTCAGCTGGCATTCTTGTTTTTCGGGAGGATTTAGAACTTTAACCATAATTTTCAAATAGACAAATATGTAGATATTTATTGATAATATTACATTATAAGTCAAATGTCTGTCCATTACATAAAATTAATCCATTAGAGTACCACTTATTTACATTTGCTTATTTAACGCGTCGATAACTCGCTCCCGCTTCCGCCTATGCCCCCGCTGTTCTCACAGCCCACTTAACGGCGCATTCGATTTATGACGTCGTAGGTACCCAGCGGCGACGACTGCTAATTGGTGCGTGTTCGAGGCTCGTCGCTTTGCACACGCACACACGCGCACCTCAATATTTGCACTGCTATCAGTGGAGTCACTTACACAAATACTAGAAGGTGTAGATTATCGAGTAATGTACAGTGTACAGTCAGTTTCATGAGTTGATGAATATTTTCTAAAAGAAGAGGAAAGATGGAAGAAGGGGTAGGATGGTATGTCCAACCAATTCTCTCTTGTATCTCCTCTATATGCATCCTTCATGTTAATGAGAAAGAGACTCTATTCCTTCTCATAATAAGTGATGTATTAAACTGTGTAGCCGGCAGATTACTCGTCACGTATATTCCACTTTTGCGCACCAAGCTTAAAATCAATTGGTAGGTGGATCCAATCAAATGTGGAAAAGCGAAGGTGCGGAAGTTCTTAGTGCACAACTTTTTGGTGCGCAAAGAGGAATACCTCATGCCTACATGTAACAACTTTTGACTTCACTGAGCATTACATGGCTTAGCATTCAATTCGGTATCGATGTGCTTGTCCCAATTTACTCATTTCACACAAGTGACTTCAAACTGGAACAACTGGGAGCAACTCCTCGTCTTCCCCGGACGAATCTATTCACAAAAAGCTACTATAGTAGGTGCCAAATAACACCGCAATATAGGTCATTCACCCACCTTCACCTCGATGTCGCAAAATTCAATTTATGTATGGTAAAAAAACAGTAATACGAGATTCGAGCGATTACCGTCTTAGCGACAGGTTTGTATGGAAAGCGACCGAATTAGCCATTCATAAATTGAATTTTGCGACAACGTGGTGAATGTGGGTGAATGACCTGGATTGCAGTGTTATTTGGCACCTACTATACTAACTATGATTTATAGCAAAATGCTATATACAAACATTAATTAGATCCACCAGGAATGCCCAAGCTCAATTTATTATACGCTTGCTTAGTTTGTACTTTTTACTCGCATCGTATTGAGACATTAAGACAGGTAAGGACACGATAACATTTTTTACAGAAGCAGAGTTGATCTAATGATGGCAGAAGTTCCTCTGGTTATAATAGGTGATAAGTATTCATCGCACGTGGGTTAGTAGGAAATGAATGGAGGTAAACATTTTTTTTTTTTTTTATTTGGCTGCCAGCACACCTGGTGGTAAGTGTAGCTGCAGCCTAAGGTGGAGCACGCTTAGCTATAATCCACCTATTCACTCTTTTCTTGAAAATTCCTAGGTTATATCTTTCAGGAAATACTGATGATGGCAGAGAGTTCCACTCCTTGGCAGTTCGCATTATGAAGGTGGAGGCAAAGCGCTTTGTGCGAAGATATGGAATATCTACCATGTAGGGATGGCATTTATCAGTGCGCTTAGTAGTTCGGAGGTGAAAGGGCGATGGGACATTCTAAAAACGATAACAAACGTCTTGATTTAAAGGACTAGTTTCGATGCTTGTAACCCTATTTGCGGGGTGCTAGTACCAGTATGTATAATAGAATATTCTTATCTAGCATACCATGTTGTTACTTGCCTACATAGTCAGTCATAAGACAGAAAAAGTCTTGATACCACGATCACAGTGACCACAGTCTCTTTTGTATAAATAGTAATGTTTTTTCCTGATTCTGGAAGCTATCAACTTATAATATAACTTTTCGTACCACTTGCTCAAAAAAGTGACATTCTATGACACAAAAAGCAACAAAAAAAATTTTTTCGCAAATGGTACGAAAAGTAGAGTATTTTCCTCGGTGATAAAGCTGTCTTAGTCTTGGGTGAACTTAAATCCCTCGCTACTCTCGGGAGTAAACTTCGAGTCCTTCGTTACGCTCGCGATTTAAATCGTCACCCGCGACAGAAGACACTGCTTTGTCCCCTTGTATAATAATCTACTATTTTATCATTATTTTATATTTATAAATAAGTACGCCCGGCATGGGTAAACTGTTGAAATCCTCTATTTTGTAAGATCTCCTTTTGCACAGTTTTACAATAAATGATTCTTATTCTGATTTGTTAGTTATACAAAAAGCGGGCAACACTTCTCAAGAATCGCATTTTATAGGCAATACAATAATCTTACAGAAATACGTCGATCAGTCTTACTCAATTTCTGTTGTTCTAACTAGCGTAACATTCTAATGCGTACAATTTTACCCAACCTCCTCCGCGAAGTTCAATAATCCTAATACAATTGTAACAAGGACGGTTTTAGCTTGAAGCTATTTTTAGGACGTTCAAACTTCTGCTACTAACCATGAAAGTTTGAATGATCCTTATAGTACAGTAATAGAGGCTATTATAGCTTGCAATTTGATTCAGTATTCGCATGTTTTGAGATCAATGCTACAGATATCTGTACCATTTCGTTTGAAATCTCTTAGGCAGCGTTTATTAGAACTCTGGGTCCTGTTTCAGGTAACTTACAATTATGTCAAAATAACAAAAAGTCATGGTAAGTAAATTTTTAATTGGACTTGGGTACATAAAGTATAATTTACTTAGAAGATATGCTAAGATATCAAAAGTTATGGGACTAAACTGAATCTTGAATAACAATAATAAATATTTACGGACATTTAACAGAACGCCTTCTAGTCTCAAACTAAGCAAAGCTTGTACTATGGGAACTAGATGGCTGATAGAATACATATACATTTTTTTTTGTTTGTAAATACATACTTATGATACATGAAACACCCAGACACAGAACAAACATCTATGTTTGCCACACAAATGTTTGTTCTCTGTGGGGATCGAACCCACGACCCACAGCACGGAAGGCAGAGCTACTACCGACTGAGCCATGACGCCTGTCAGAATCATCCACGACTGTTCTCTGCGATACAAGAATGTATTTATCAAATATATTTTAGAACATTACGAATAATATAAAAGTTTTTGTAACTTATTAATTCGTTTTGTAAAATGAATGAACTAATCCAACTAACACTGGTAAAGAGAGTAAAGCTGCGTATACATGTCTTATTGTATACACAAGAGATGTGCGAGAAAAAAAAAATCACCTATAGTATCACTTCAAATGAAGAAAGAAGAAAAGAATGAATGAATGATACACAGCCTAAGACGTTTCAAATAAGTCCTTGTGATTTACAAAACAAAATGCATAATATGGTATTTTAACTTTAACCATAGGTATGGTTGATACAGGGCTCTTAGTACCGTTACTCAGTTGCCCTAGTGTGGAATTCAATATACCTACTAGTGTGGGATAGTGCAGTAATTAGGTGCATGTTTTGGTACCATGCAAATATCTACCAAGCTATAGTAGGTGCCAAATAACATCGCAATACAGGTCATTCACCCACCTTCACCATGATGTCGCAAAATTCATTTATGAATGGCTAATTCTGTCGCTTTCCATACAAACCTGTCGCTAAGACGGTAATCACTCGAATCTCGTAGTACTGTTTGTTTACCATACATAAATTGAATTTTACGACATCGTGCTGAAGGTGGGGAATGACCTGTATTGCGGTATTATTTGGCACCGACTATAGTCAATAATTCAGTGGATGTGATCAGTGAGGTGAGTTATAAAACTGTTATGAGGCAGAAGGTACCTTTTTTTTCTTATGTACCTACCCATATGTAGTTTGAAGAGAAAACCATTTTTTTTTAACCAATTTCAAAAAAGGAGGCGGTTCTCAATTCGGTTGTATTTTTATTTTTAAATATTTGCTAAAACTCCTGAATACTTTTTTTGATAATAATCTTTAGATAGCTCTGTTTTATGATTTTTCTTTGCTCTCTTTTTTGTAAATAGACAAGTATTGTAAATCCTGTGTTTTAAAACTTGTAATTTATGTTCAAAAAACTACAATATTCTCTGTAGTAATTACAAATTAACATTTTTTTAAATAAAATAAAGCTTTAAATTCTTACCACTTTCTGGAATTCGCAACAAACACTGAAACACGCCGCAAATTATCAACATAGTAATTAAGTTGGCCGGCAGAGGTAGACCACAAATTAAGTTTTCTAATGCATTTAGTAACCCTTTGTTTCTGAGGTTCTGAGAAATGTGAGGTGGTCCTATCATCATCAGCAGTACCAGCAGAAGCATTATGAACCTACCTAATAGTATTCTGAAGAAATATATCAGTACTTTCTATTCTAGCTACAACTCAACATTCTACAATCACTATTTTATAAACGTCAAAAAAAGTATGAAAACAACCACGTAACTTTTTATTTTTCGTAAAATAATTTCCATTTTATTAACTTTTCTATTCTTTAAGGCAAGCGTCCACAGGCCCGCATCGCACGTATCGGACGCATCGCACGTAACAGATTTTTAGACTGCGTCCACTGTATCGGCAGCTATCAGATTGCCGACGCGAGTATCATCAATCGGATTGCCGATGCCACCTTCATTCGGATGTTTGTAGTGATCATCAAATGCAAATGGCCGACGATGCGGAGCGAGCGCGCGGGGCGCGTCCACTGATCGGCATTCCGTATGACGTCATCGGTACGCATCGCATGTAGGCATTGCCGATGAGCGGTCCGTACGGTGCGGATCAGTGGACGCAGTTGTATGAGTTTTAATACAAGGCAAACTAAAATCCGTTACGTGCGATGCGGCCCTGTAGAATGTCAACTTTGGGGAACTGAACAAAAATCTTCACAAATAATCATTTACACACATAGTACTTCTGACCCCACGATACTACACCCTATGTCGTAATAGACTTTACGAGAACCATTGATACTGATACTCAGAGCACATAATTCTAAGTATTCAAACAATATGATAAGTATAGCCCCAAACTAAGCCAATATTGCACTATGAAACCTAGATAACTGATCAAAAATTTTGTCAATTACGTAGATCCTACACCCCAGCCAGTACAGTCATCCACTGCGCCACGTTTGTCCATAGTTTTTTCATAGGTAGAAATCTCACTGATCCAACCGCAAACCCTAGTAATAATAATAACCCGTGGATTGCATATGTACCGCAAATGGGCCTCTTAAATTGATTCTACATACGACTGTTACAAAGTTGTACCTACTAATGTAAGCAGTCGCTGAGAATTTGAAATTAAAAATAATAGAACTAAAAACTGAAACATGGTCGTAATGATACAACATAGATGTTTTGCAATGGCTTATGTAACTACGGCTGAACCAGTTTTGATAAAACTTTTAATAGCATTTTTGTACCAATTTAGGTAAAACTTGAGGGACCATTTTGAATGAAATGAATAAATGTATTACCTAAATAAATAAATAAATATTCACGGACACTTAACACAACGCCTTCTAGTCCCAAACTAAGCAAAGCTTGTTCTATGGAAACTAGATGGCTGATAGAATACATACATACAATTTTTTTTGTAAATACATACTTATAATACATAGAAACACCCAGACACCGAACAAACATCTATGTTTACAACACACAAATGTTTGTTCTCGGTAGGGATCGAACCCACGACCCACAGCACGGTAGGCAGAGCTACTACCGACTGAGCCACGACGCTTGTCATGTGTGTAAATAAATACATTAACTTGAAAAATTTAATTATACTTAGATTTAAATTTAATTTTAATTTACATTAGGGTTATGCTTTTTAGAGTCACAAGTAAAACTCTTTTGCGGAGTTTAGTTGAAAATTGATCTCATGATTCGATGATAACACTGTCTACGATCCGTTTTCAATTCAATCCGATCGTAAATAAACTAAGTCCGATAGTAGGCATCTCGCTACTAAATCATATCAGATGCCGGAAATGTAAAGTTAAAAAAAACTAAGCAGTAAGTCATCGTAAAACAGTTAGAGTCTCAACTAAAGAGGTAAGTAATACCTATAATTCTTTTTTTTTATTTCCAAGTGCTCCACTTCTTTTGTTATTGGTCATACTCAACCAGTATCAAGTGATCAAGTCAGGCAAAACCGCAGTCTTTTCACTAGTTCAACATAGTGAATAAAAACACCAAACATCACTCATCGTTTAACAGCTCACACCAATTAAAATTAACTAGTGTTGCGCGCTGTCGATAAAAAGTTATCGATAAAATATACTACGGACACTTCTCACTTTGACATAATACGGTGCGAATGCCGTGAAGGGATTACCAGGTTTCCCTTTTAAAGCTATTCATAGTGTCAGGTTGCGGAGCGCTTAAAAATATCGAGATTAGCAATTTTACTATATACAGAGTGTAACAAAAAACTTGTCAGTTACATTAAGTGCATATTCCAACAGTTAATTTAAGAAAAATATTTGACAACCATCGCCGTAAATGAAATCGAAAATTTTTATAATGGTTTTTTTTTTCAAGTATGTTTAAGTACACTTTTATAAACAGCTGACGTGTCTAAGTTTTTTGTACTTCACATCATACATTTTTCGTATTTCATCCATCACAGTATTATCATCCTTAAAGTAACCAATATAAAACTCATTTTACAAAGAGAATCAACCCGGAGAGGCACAAACTGGCTGCAAAACGGGATAAGCGGATGCCTCGCAGGATAAAGCCCACTAAAGTTTGTTTTGTAAAAGTCGTAGTCCGTCACAATGACGACAGCATTTTATTTTTATCACGAATATTAAATAGGTCTTTAAAATTATGTCAAACATAATAATTATGAAAACACAATTAAGCAACTTCCATTTGCTAGAGTTTCAATATTTTGCCGTCATATGGTACCTACCTATAGGTCACGTTTAGTATAACGTAATGGCAAAGATTATTTGGACTATGCCGGTTTTTTGTACGCGTTGGCTCGTCTATTTCTAAAATAGACGAGCCAACGCGTACAAAAAACCGGCGTCTATTTCTAAAACCAAATACTAGTTTATTTTTACATCTATGATCTTGACGGCCACCGTATTTTCGAGAACTAAAAGCATAAGAAGCGACGCAATTATACCTGAGCTTAAATAGGCAAATGGTATCAGTCGGCATTTCGACGCGGCGATTATTTTATTTTATGAGTCTCGTTGGCTTTTAATTGTAATCGATAGTGCTGTGGCTGTGTCTTACTTTGTAGATGAAGCTGATAGCCGAAGTATTTTAATTAAAACCATTATGTATTGTGTTAAAAACATAAATAAATTTTTATTGACTGATATTATGTGTCAAATTTTGTCAATATAGCTATATAAACTAACCGAAAATAAAAAATAAACATTTACAAAAATTGCTTCTCTGTCTCATTCGTCAAGTGTTTTTTTAGAATTGTCACGCTTGCAAAATTAGAAATAAAATTTACTTAATCCATCGCTCATTCACCTGCCTTGATTATTCAGATTATTAATATAACAGGTATAATAAATTATTTTGGCATTCAATTTACATAAATCTAGACTGAACATGTGCAGACCAAAAAGGTTGTCTTAGATATTTTATTTTCAATACTTTTTGTCACACCAATTATTCGTAAATAATAGTTATAAAAAATTAGTTTCAACAACATTACATTGAGGGTTTATTAAGATTACTCCCATTCATATTGATACCCATCAAACAGATTCACCTATCGGGATTTTTTTCGGGATTTTATTGAGAAAGGTCTTATTATACCCAGTATTGATATGCATTGTCATTGTGTTACAGAAAACTAAAGTCGCATCTAAAATAAATCGAATCTATAAGAGTTGAGCAATAAAGAGGCGTCGATATCATGTCAAATCAAAAGCTATTGTAAATCGTAAATATCGAAGGCGTGGCCCAATTTATCCGAAACACCCAACAGCGTGCGAAAACGACTTTAAACTTGTCTCAAAATATATTTATAACACCCATGTTTGATAATATGTGGTTCAATCTACCTAAATTTTAACACATTCACGCCTATGTTAAAATAAAAATAACAATACCTCAAAGTATTTGATAATTTTCAATCAGAATATAATTTAAAAGACAATCAAAACCATTAATTTACAAATCAAATATTTTCTATTATGAGTAAAAGAATCAATTTTACTAAAAAGTTAAACCGACAAGGAAATAACAATAAAATATAATGACGCGGCCATCACAACTCATTTTATATTCATAGCCCATTCCGAAATTCAATACTAAAATTCGTAGTTTGATCGATGGGTTCAACTATTTGCGTGTAAAAGGTTAATTGTATGCGACACCTACGTTAAGAATCCTTAAATATTAACACTTAAAGTGGTTTAGAGCTTTTTTATTCATACAATGAAGCTCTAGTTTTAATTAAGATTTAATTATAATATAACCCCAGTTGAAATTGACAGTTCCTTTGAATTTAAGGCGCTACATGGTAATGGATAGATTTATACTCCCAAAATTATTGAACAAGTTTAACAGCTTGTATGATTTATGTAGCTATGACATTCCTTCTGTGTCACTTTTTAGTTCACCGTCTACTCAATAATTCATATTCCAAAACGTGCTAAGACTCACATTAACACTTCAACAGCTTAGAACAAACAAACAAACAAACGAACTGATATTGCTATTCCGAAAACGTTTATGAATTCATTTTTTTGTGCCGGTTTTCGGTGTATTAGAGACCATTGCACTAGAGATTTGGACCATTATAGTTTGACCTTTGCTGGGCGTTTTTTGTGTCTTTTAGAATTGGGTTCAGGGTCCTTGTTATGCTGGTTATGGAAGAAAACAGTATTTTTCAATAGAACAGCTAATAAAACCGTGTTTACACAAATGGTCCCATATCTCCATGAGATAGATACTTTGTGGTCTTTGTTGTGGCTACTCTCAAGTATTTGATATTTTTACGCTTAATAATAGGGTTGAAATATTTGTAGTAGTTGTCATCGTAACGTTCTTATTGTTCTTTTTTCTTAAATATGTAGTATTGTCTAAGTAAGTAATCATGATAAATCGAATTTATATTAAACGAAAATAACACAAAAATGTATGATTTTCAACAGGCTCTGCGTGATATTCTAGTGACGGGCACTGTTATCTAGCATGGCGTAGAACGTGTTAATAGAATTAAATACTGTGACTCCTGTAATAAGAACGGTTTTTTTTAATTCATTTAAAAAAAACAAATAAATTTATTACAAATATGCAGTGAGTTAACAATTTTATTACAAAAGTCTTACTTACTTTTAAATGTTACTTTTTATGTTACTTTTAAATTCTCTAAAAATAGTTTTTTTTTTTTCGTTATATTGTGATCGCCGCCATCGGCTTATTATCTTACAAACTATTAGCTTTGATAGTTTATTTGTTAATGGTTCATTAAGTGTCATTTTTACCATCCATGAAAAGATCTTGACCACTTAGCATTCTTTATCAACTTTTGAATAAATCAATACATTCCTAGATATATGATAACCATAATGACATAAAAATTAAAATCATAATTACATAAAACATCGCGTATATTATAACGTCATAATAATGAGACATATCACATAATAATAATGAACTATTTTGTCCTTGTGAGAAAAAAAAATTGCACCTACTTTTTAAGGAATAGACATTTTAGTAAAAAGTTAATTATTCTTTTTGCATTTATTTAGCACTATTGGTAAACGTTTGACATTTTAAATTCAATAAGAAACACAATAAAGTAATCGATTTAGAACACAGCCACGAGGCACGTTGGATACCTAAAATTGTTCTGTTTATCAGAGTTCAAAAATGCAGCGAGTCCATTCCAACTCTAATAAAAATACTGGTTTAATTTAAGAGTAAACTTGCTCTTTATTACAGTCGTATATATACGTTTTAATGCCTATTCTTTGCAAATGAGCCGCAAAATTATCAAAGATTCGATTAAGAGTCATCAGAGCTATAAGTGTAATTATTTAAATATAGGATAACATTATCAATGGTTTAATGTCTTGGAATATAAGTTATTGAATTTAATACATAAATTGCTTACAAATTTACGTATGTATATGTGAAATTTGAGAGTTTAAAAATATGTTTATAAGTAAAAACTCCTCAGAGGCACGCGGCTACGTAATAAAGTACATTACCTAGTTATTAAATACAAAAGTCTGTTTGCTATTTTTTTAAAATAATAAATAGTAAGTACCTCTAAAAAATAATAAAACATCATAAAACAAATAAAAATCTCTACAAGAAACAAGCCTACGGGTAGTCCGTTGCACATTTCATCGATATCGATTAAATTGTTTTTGACCTGCCACAACACTATTTTATGTCAGTTCGGAATGTCAGTAAAATCTAGAAAATATGGGATACCTAATGTGTGTTCGGTAAGCTAAAGCGTATATATAACCCATATTCGTTATGGCACAGATTATATAAACGCTAAAGCAAGGGTGTAAAAATGTGGGTTTAATTGGGACTAAATTACGCAAGGGTTCAATTGAGACTATATTACGCAATCTCTGGCCACTGACTTAACCGTAGCGACTTGACCAACAGGACTTGGCCGTAAAATGTGCATGAAGCTTAATTTGTGTTTCATTGACAAACCCGCTTTAGGTTTTGGTAATTGGAAATTTCAATACAGAACCGGCCTCTACCATCTAAGATGGAAAAGTGATATTCAACATTGAATCAAAGTAATAGTAAGATCCGAGACAAATACTCTCAAAGAAACTTGACTCACTGCTGACTCCTCCAGAATACACAATGAGGTATTTCTACACAGTTTAATGTCATTTTCTGTTGACTAACTAGAAATTATACAATAAATTCTACCTTAGATCGTATCACGTATCACGATTTTACCTGCAAATAATAAAATTATTATTAGTAACAAATCATACACTTACGTCTAAAAAGCAACATGTGGTATTTTGTGTAGGACGGTACATTTTGGATGATTTTTCATGCTGTGTGCCTACCACCAAATACATCATTTTTTGTTAAAACATAGGTAATTCTTTTTATTGTTTGTGAATCTAGGTAGGTACAATAAAGGTGTTATGTAAAGAAAAGGGAATCACTAGATCCTGCTCATTAGCGTACAAACATTATTGTCAGTTGACATATTTGAGATGCCAGAATAGGGACCTAGCCCAGTTTGTCATTCTACAGTTAGTTACTATAGAATAGAAAATGTCTATAAGTTATGGGAATAATCACGTGACTATCGTTTAGAACTGTCGATTCCATACATTTTTGTTTTATACGAACAAGTTAAACAAGCGTACGGCCCGCCTAATGGGAAGCGGTGCAACACCAGAGGTATCACATGCGCGTTGCCGACCCTTGAAGAATTTTAAAACACCCTTTTTGAAGTGCCCCATATTGTAGTCACTAGGGAAAGCCTCGACAGGAAGATCGTTCCACATCCTGAGTGTTCGCGGGAGGAAATTCCTCTGAAACCGGACGGTGCGCGACCACCCTGGCTCTAGGGTGTGTAGATGAATTCCCTGTCGTTGGCGAGCAGTGCGATGGTAGAAAGTTAGTTAGTTTTCAGTTTTCTAGCGACTATAGAACGTTTATTTGGCTAGAGAAGATGGATTTCTTTGCATAGAGACAAATACTGTGATAATATTTATAACACAGCTTGAAGTCTACTTCAAACACGTGGGTTGTGACTGTCGACGTCTGTCGTCAAAAAGAACCATTTTATAATCACAAAGACAATTCTCTCATAACCCTAAGTCTGCGCACACGAATTGAGATGAACGTGGATGATAAATTCTACAGATATGGCTTACTGAGAATACCATGGTCCCAAGTTACAAGAAGAAGCGATAACGAGTTTTTTGTACTAAAAAATCAAGTGTGTGTTGCAAGTGACAAAACAATGTTTCAAAGTTTAAAAACAATCCTGTTATTTCAATTTCATTATATGCTTTAGGCTGGTAGAATAAGGATGACGGCTGATAGAGGGAAATGGAAGATATCATTGTGTGCTGACTCAACGTGATGTGGGATAAGGACAGGAAGATAATGGTAATTGATAACATACCAAACTGAGCCAGTGGATTTCATAGACTTATTCAAAAATAAATCTGTAAACTTTATTTTTTCAAAATATTTAGTCAATCTCTGAAGCGGGCGGTTGCCCAATACAATAACTGTCAGCACTGATCCCTTTTACCATAAATAGAAGAAAATGAGAGCCACCAAGGGACGAGTTTTGACATTTTTGGAAACGACACATAGCACTTTTATTTTAATAGTTTTTCTTGTGTTATCGTGAGTATTGTTGTTTAATTTTGGTGGAATTTTAAAGAATAATACCTAGGTCGTAACATAAAGTGTGAGCCATTGGAATAAATGTGTGTAAAGTGGTTTTTCTGAATGTCAAAATTCGTGTTAGGTTTTGAAGAGAAAATCCACCATTTTCTTTTCAAAACAAACGACAGCCGACGAATGACTTGACTTATATTATGACAACTAAATCACTTGACATTGGCAAAGTTGTCTGTTGAAATGACGGGCACAGGCCATTAATGAAGAGAAGAAGAAGAGCCACCAATGAAGTCATAAAATATGTTGCACCATTTCTGATCGCTACCCGCTACCTCTCATGTCATACCAGTTCTGTCAAAGCATTGTCTTAATAAAAATACTTACGACGCACGATACAACATCCTCAGGCAATTTTGTGGGTAAAAGTAAAGCGGTACCTACCTAAGACGTGTCGACTGCGACGTGGGACGATTTTTTATAAACGAGAATATTTGAACGTGGGCCTTTACCGTCCCTTGGCTTGTCGGTGTGGTCGTAGGATCAATTTCTAACTACCAAATTTTGTACTAAATATTACCCCAATTTTGAGAATAAATTCAATTTCTCACCATTGCGTCAGTCGTGCAAGAGTTTTATGTACTCGAAATTGCGAAATAAAAACGGTTCCAAAAAATAGAAAAGAAAACAAGCACCTACAGTTAAATTCCCTAGCGTGATTTCTACCTGATTTTTTTAGCTTGCTTCAGTGAATCTAAATAACTTAAATAAAAAAGTTTACAATGAGGCTGACCTGATATTATGGCAAGTCTTTAGCAAAAATTAAAAAGGGTACCTACCTAGATAAATATAATGTCTAAGTCATCTTCAAGAGTCATTAAGTAAGGATGTGAAAGGCTCAAAACCTTTCCTGAGATTTGAAGTCATCTCTAACTCTCTGCAACGCCATTTTCCTATGATAGAATGTTTTACTTCACAAAGCTCCTCCATTATGAACTATTCTAAAATACAAATACACTCGACCAGATATCTCTAAAAACCTGAATCTAGTATTCATTGTTTCCACAATATTCAAGTTTTTATAAATAACCCAGAATTTTTTCTCTCGACTGTAAATACATGCCAGCAATGTGAAACCCAGCGAGGCCCTAGTATATTATACTCTGTGGTCAAACCCACAGTAGCAGCATCTGTTTGCGCTCCCATTAGCACCAGAGACTCTAAACTGGATACCGAGTTAATAAAAATTTGTTTTAGCGTATTCCGACCATTGTCTTCTGTTTATCTTACGGCTTAAAAATGCTCTTTGGCATCTGAAGCACTAGTTTCTTTCTACTTTAGTTTATAAACTCATTGCTTTAAAATCCTACTAATGTTATAAAGTTACCTAATATTTGTGTGATGCAGATAAACATACATTTTTGTTTTGTGTTTGAGAGTTGCATTTAGAGTGAAGAAAGTTACCAATGCCGATGAGCTTGCCACCTGTCACGCAAATAATACTAAGTCCTAATATTGTCCTAATATTTGAGTAAAATTTCTTTATCAACATACAGCAATGTTGATAAAGAAATTGTTACTCAAATATTTTGAGTAGAGATTCTAAAGTCTTGATAAAAAACTCGAAAAACATATGCTTGAGTTTGGATCAGTGATGAAGAAACAAATGCGAATGAATTTTTACTAAAAATTGTATATTTACGAATTTTTTCTAAAAATTGTGTATTTACCATTATTCGGTGTTTGATTTAAAAAAGTTTATTACAGATTATAAAATATTTGCTCGCCCTAAAGTTGTCGCAACTTTTGGGTATTATAATGCTCTCTAAACTTAGTGACTCGATAACACTCGATATAGTGACGGAGCCAGTGCTAATAGTACTGGTTTGGTTTGAAGGGCTCGGTATGTAGCTAATTAGCAATCTTCTAATTTGTAAGGTGTAAACCGTTTCCTTTGACGTTTCTAAGAAATAAATCAAGATTCTATGCGTAATGAGCTTTTTATTGCAGTGTATGTAATACCACAGGTAAAATAGTATTATATGATCTGTGCCACAGGTAATGTTACACTGGCTGTATATAGATTTAAGTACAGATTCTCATACAAAAATCAATGCTGAATCCGAAACAGTTTTTTCAAGTGAAAACTTCTTTAGCATCGTTGTGATTTGAAAGTCGATGAAATGAAAAACCGACAGTTCGACTTCCACAAAACGCAAAACACTTTGATAGCGCGTTCTAGGATCCGACCAAACTTAGCAGCGCCATCTAGTTCTGATTTTAGGCAACATGAGAACCTTTTCTAACTAAATAAGTAATGCATATTGGTTAAGTACGACAACACTAGAAGCACTATCAATGCGTTGCCTATATACCCTGAAGGACTTTCTTGAAGCGATTCTTGTTATAAGAAGGCGGGAAAACATCGGGAGGCAACTCGTGCTAAGAATCAGGCCCAAGTCTTCGATATAGACAGCTTGTCTAGAGCGCTCATTCTAATCCTAGACGGTTCTACTGTGCCTGATAGCAACTTAGCAATGGGCGCATGATGTCTACCGTGCCTGATTGCAGTTTAGCAGTGGAATCGCCGTGCGTCACCCAGGATGGCGACAGGAATTCCGAGCGGGCCGTGTCGTCGGCTCGCTGTCAATGCGCCGCCATCTGGATGATAGGGATGGGACCTGTATCGATGAAAATGCTTATGGATGATTAGATGACTTTTTTTTTATGATAAATGTAATGGAACAAGCCGATAGCTCACCTGATGCTAAGTAGTAACTTCTGCCTATAACAAGGCATTACCTCACAGAGCAAGTCCAATGAGGACGTGCCCTGTAAAGCAATGCACTGCGTCCATCACTCTGAGACGTAAAGATCTTGAAGTCTCATGAATTGACGGTTACTCCCAAACTTATAAACCTGTCCATCCAAAAGTCGCCTGCAAGAGATCACTTATAGCGATGAGACCGCCCATTGTGCTTAAGGTATTGGTTTTGCGTTATTTTTTGTATCTTTTTTTTCTTTTATTATGGTGTGCAATAAAGATATAATCCTAATCTAATCTAAACTGAGACTGAATAGTCTGCCGGACCGTTTCAGCATTTGTCTAAACCTGAATCTACCTCTAGAGAATTTTTTACATCTGTAATGATTCTGCCTCTAGAAAAGTTTACGTATACATCTGTGATGAATTCAATGGTATCAGTGCTTAACAAAGTAGGTAGGTACTTGAGTGGAAACCACTTTAGGAAGATCTCTGATAGGTGGGACAATGATTTGCAAATATAACGCAAAAACTTGAAGAAAACAGCTGAAACTCAAAAAGAAATTGAGAAATTTTTGTATTCGTTTTGTCATTTTATGTACTTATTTGATTTTTTCTCACACATTGAAATGAAATAAGAGTAAGTATTAGTTAAAAGCCTAGTTAAATTGATATTTTCTTACATCTAAAAATCACCTTTACGAATTGGCGAAATTATATTTTTACTCTGTACCTGCAAAACGACGCACCCATCACTACAAAAAAGCGCGGCAATATCATCTCTCCCTTTCACACTCCCATCACTATTCCCCCTTCCTGCTCACACACTGACTACCTTATTTAAATAAGGTCCTTCGAACCTAAGTTTTATCTCTATAGCAATAGAGTTGGGAAAATAGAGATGAAAAGAAAAATATAAGGACGGACTGCTCTTTGTATAAGAACAGTTGAGGTAGAAATACTTTTGCCAGAAGTATGGTCAAAATAATGACCTTGACTCATCATTTTTGGTATTTATTATCTTATAATGCCAATCAACTTTTTTTAAACTTAATTATTCAACTAAGAATAAAATTTTACTAATTACTTATGTTACTGTTGGTAGATATAAAAATTATGAAACATAGCTGAGTTAATAATAATGATAATGAATCTTACTTTTACGCGTTACCTCTTAAATATTATTACAGTTTCCTATAAAAAAACCATAGCCTAAAACCATATAGGTACGTACACCGCGCTAAAATGTATCACAAAAACTAAAAATAAACTTAAAAAAGTGCATCCATTCAAGAACATAAACATTTAAATATAATACAAAAGGCGATACAGAAGCATAAAGAAAAATCACCACCCGTCCACAAAGCACTAACTTATGTTACTTAAACATAACTTATACACTCAGCCACCGAAGCAAATCAACAATTTCCAGTTTTCAATGCTGTTTCTCTCTGAACTCAACAAAGTAATTGTAACTTATTTATTGGTATTTTATTAAAACAAGACTGATGCTAATTAAGTTGTATTTTTTTTAGTACAACTTAGTAGACAAACAAGCATGGCTTGCCCGATGGGAAGCGGCTACCTAAGCCAATGGACGCCTGCAACACCAGAGGTATCATGCGCGTTGCTGACTTCACAAACTTCATCTATTATTTGTGGCTTCTGTCCGTATTTGAAATAATATGAGTCAAGTCAAGTCATCGTCAAGTCGGCTGTCGTTTGTTTTGAAGGCAAAATGGTGGATATTTTTCTTCAACACTTGGAGACGAATTTCCACATTCAGAGAAACACACATTTATTCCAATGGCTCACATTTTATGTTACAACCTAAGTATTATTGGATAAAATTCCACCAAAATTAAACAACAATACTCACAATAGGTAATACAAGAAAAACTATTAAAATAAAAGTGCTAGGTGTTGTTTCAAGAAATATCAAAACTAGAATCCCCTTTACGAACTTTAAAAGCATCTTTCAATGAAAAGTGGTTAAGAAATATTCGAGTCAGAAATATTGAGGTAATTCTGCTGCTGTCTGTCCACATTTCACGCACGCCCACCAACTTGAAACCAAGCGGGGTTGACATGGGACAAATGGATCGCGATTCTTCAACTTAACTTAAGCATAACTTAGGTGTAACTTAGATAAGGTGGGTGAGTCTGTGCTTCATAGGATAACGATATTGATTATGCCACCGTAGATGTGGGTTTTGAGTAAGCTAGTGGTTGATTAAAAATGCTACTAGTAGACATAAACCCCGAACATTGTAACTGCACATTTCTACTGCAAAACACTCGCAATAAAACACGCACATAATATCTATCATTTTGCTCTCAAAGCCGTGGTTACAAATCAAAATAATAAGATTCAAAAATCTAAAAAAAAAATGTTTTTTTTTATTCTTGCTCATTTTATTTTCTGTGTGTTTAGGAATAGTAAAAAAATAATGAACATTATTATGAATCTTAAAATCTTCTCAGTTCTTGGGAGCTTGGTACAGTTATGGTAACACTACACCGCGGTCGAGGGTAAATGCTCTATCGCCTGTGAGTAACTCAAGGCGGTGTCAGTAGGTTAGGGGAAATGATCGATCTATCGGCATTGGTCAGCCTACACTTGGAAGTATCCATTCACTGTGAATAAATACATCAAAATAATTCAGAGACAACGAAGTACTTTTTATAAACAGACCCCGAAGTGTTACAATATGATGTTACTATATACTACTACTGTGTTACTATATGTAATTGGTATATATTAACCATGTTAATTAATTCAAAGAAATAAATAAATAAAAATGATAAAATTTTTGACGTTTCAAGCTTACACAAGAAGAACAAACACTAGACCAGAGTTTGTAAATATGATCATAGTCATATCCCAGTGTTGATCTGTTTGTGTGTTTACCATCCCCCAGCAAAAGTATAAGCTAAAATTGATGAAAAAAAAACGAAGTACTTATAGCTTGACCACAGATTATACAATACTATACGCTTGACAAACATAATTAGGCATCGATCTCAGGCCTTAGAGATCATGAATGAGGTTCTCCGATATATCATTCGTTCCTAAACTATTCTTGACGCACCAGAGCGCTATTACGAGTGATATGATTGTTTATAAGTTGACTATGTAAAGTGCGATTGCATACAGGAATATGGAGTCTAAATGTAACACAATCCAAGCACGACAGATACAAGCATTAGAAAATTATATTAGATACTTGTACGGTGTCTTGATCATTTGGTATTTCAACGATTCTTACTAGCAAAGAAAACCTCATTTGTAAAAAAATGAATACTTCTACGATTGTCCACGCTATATCTATTCTGTAGGCCAGGGGAAACTTTGGCTATGATTCCTGACATCTCAGTTGGAATACCAGCTTGTAAGTATAGCCAGTATTGTATGATCTGTGGTATAGCTTTGCCACAGATCATATAATACTGTACTAGGCTCTGCCTTCTATGCTCTAGGTTGTGTGAGCAATCCCCACAAAGAAGAATATTTACGTATGACAATACATAGATCTTTTTATTATTCCTTTAAATATTTTCGTATAGTAGGGTAAACTACCCTAATCTTGGCACCCCCACCAATTGTTGGCACTTCTGTGATTTATCCTATTTACTAAGAAAAAGCCAGACCTCGCGATGTTGTTATATAACAACAACTTAACATAATAATAAACATCGTGAGGTCTGGCTTTTTCTTAGTAAATAGGATAAATCAGAGAAGTGCCAACAATTGGTGGGGGTGCCAAGATTAGGGTAGTTTAACCTACCTATTTATTTCAAGATGGTTGTTTTTTATTAATGAATGAATGAATGAATGAATGAATGAATGAATGAATGAATGAATGAATGAATGAATGAATGAATGAATGAATGAATGAATGAATGAATGAATGAATGAATGATTTGCGTGAAGAGAGTATTTGAGTATTAGTATTATATTATTGTTATTTGTTCTGTAAATTTTCTATGTAAGATTCTAGTAATATGTAGTAATAGAGTTATTGTTTTGGGCCCACTGTTATGGTAGGTAACATCTATGTGAAATAAACAATTTGAATTTCATTTTTTTTTTCATAGTGGAAGGTACTACAATAGTAGTATACTTCCTAGAATTTCTTCTCAGGATCATAATTCATAGTGGAAGACACCATTAGCTACTGCTCCGCTCGGCGTCCTAGTGAACTACGATTATAATGCAAATAGGTACAGTCACATACTACCGTACGTCTTGTTAGACGAATGAAGCCGAATGCTATCCCCAGCATCCTTATCTCTCCTCAGTAGAGAGGATCATCAATCGAGTTGGCAACACTTTGCGTCCGATATTGCTTGCATTACGCTATCAAACATGGATGTCAGAAAATAGCTGGATATACTAATGGGAATTTCAATTGATAAAAGCTTCTCCAAGCGAATAAATTGACTAAAAAAATTAACTTTATTTCATCTAAATGACCTAAATGAGGCTATTCAAGTCAAATAGCCTCATTTAGGTGTAGACCTAAGATTTCTTGTTTATAAGGATAGCTTTAGAAAGAAGAACGAAAGAAAGATTTGCAAACATTTACACTAGAATAAATAAGTACAATAAAGCCTAGTATTGCAAATCGTACCCTGACTCAACATGAAGTAGTAACTAGTAATCATCATTATCATCAACCTATATCAGTCCACTGCTGGACGTAGGTCTTAACATAATATGATCTAGCAATAAGCTTATTAAAAAAAATAACACTGACTAATCAACGTAAGGAGACTGAAAATTTTTCTTTTGTGTAGTGAATTTAAAAAGTAATTTAAAAGAAATTCAATAAGTAAATTCCCCTGTGTCGTAGGCATCAGAAACCTGAAGCACCTTGGTATCTCAGTATCTTAACTCAGAGCACCCAGAGCAACTAAGTGCAAACATTATCGATCTACAGGCGTCATGGCTCAGTCGGTAGTAGCTCTACCTTCTGTGCTGTGGGTCGTGGGTTCGATCCCCACCGAGAACAAACATTTGTGTGTGGCAAACATAGATGTTTGTTCTATGTCTGGGTGTCTATGTATTATAAGTATGTATTTACAAAAAAAAAGTATATAATGTATTCTATCAGCCATCTAGTTCCCATAGTACAAGCTTTGCTTAGTTTGGGACTAGAAGGCGTTGTGTTAAATGTCCGTGAATATTTATTTATTTATTTATTATCAATGCTGCGTAATACTGCATACTTATGCCACGTGGACGACTACAACATGCCGCTTTTTGCAGATCTGAATCCTGAATGAGCTCAGTTTTACCGTTAACTAGTTATGGATGCGATGTAGACTTGAATGTTTAAGAAATACCAGCTTCCTATATTTTAGTACCAGAGGCGATAGAACAGACTATTTACAAATTCTATGGATACACTCGAGTGCAATAATAATAATAAAACTTTATTTCGGGCAACTTAAGAAAATTACAAGATGTAAAAGCTTATTCTAGGACCCATATCAATATGTATATACTTTAGAGACTAACATACATACAATATAAAAAAAAACACTTATTTATTTATTTATCCGGGTAAGTGACATATAGTTAGTGATAAGCCTGAGTGTTTTGAGAAAGGTTGTCGTGAAGGTCGCCGATGCATAAATATTTTTATTAATTACAAATTACTATTAATTTTAACTAGAGTTTGGAAAAAAATTAAGAATCTTAAAGTTAAATAAGTAATATACGCATATACCAAGTGTTATTATGATGGTCACTCATTTCAATCGTAAATTGTCAGTATGGACTGGTATTTATTTATCAATAAAAATTTAAAAATTTCTCTTTGAAACGCCAGAACAGAATCCACAACCCTAAACCAGAAGGCGGAGTCTCTCCCAGTAGACTACTAGTGCCCACTTGTTATTGGTGGAAGCTAAATACCTACCTATTACATCCAATATGAGAATATTGACTGAAATAAATTAATTATGTATATCTAACACAAGGCCATCAACTCAGTGAAGTTATTGGTCGATAATGTCTATAGAGATACTTATAAATAACGCCCACGCGATATTTACTTTAATAGTTTCATTTTCTAGAAAACGGGAAACAGTTAATCTCGGCCGTATTAAGTGTAGATACGCACTGCGATTTTTTGTATCGATCCATTCGTGGTAAGCACGCTAGCTCGTATGAATTAGTGGCCAACTCTAGTGACGAAGTTTTTTAGGCCACCTTAAGGCCTCCGTCGTGGCAAAGTCGTCGTCGTAGTAGAGTAAGAATACTGTCATTTGTCAGTAGCAATGCTGTTACAGTCACTGACTGTCTAAAATAATTGGTAATGCATTAATTTGCATCATCAGTATAATCGATACTTTTGAATCGAAACAATCGATACTGTTGAATCGATACAGACATCTAATAAAAATAGTATCCATAAATCTGTAAATTAATCGTACGACAATACAGTCACATATTTCTCAAGTAAACGCGCATTCGTATCGATGCTAACTGTCACTATGTGTTCTAATTCACTATCATGGTGGCCGTTCTTTAGAAAACCATGGTCCAAATTGGCCATGTGACAATAAGCTGAAGAATGTGCAAGCTTCCCAGTTCGGAGCATGTTTTACTCCAGATTTAGGCACCGTACTTATAGGAGAAACAGTTTTATCGCAATAACTAATGTAGTCCTAGCAACCGTGTACTTTGTAAGGTGTTTTTCGTTTTACACATACCTAGTTGGCACAGATAAAACAGTTGGCAGTTATCACAGCGCCATCTAGTTTTAGACTAAGCAAATTCTTGTAGTACAGTCCCAATTATCCCGATCTAAGCCATCGTCTTTGTGGTACGCAGAGAAAAAGTATTTTAAAAAAACTCGAACGTGCATAAAAACATCGATATTTTTATTGTATTTCACAACATCGATCTATTATTTCGATCGGTTGACGTATAGTAACAAGCAGGGGTTGTTACTGCAATTTGTCCGAGTGAATATAGTATCGATACTTACGCAGTATCGATATTATTCACTCGATCGCCCAAAAAGTCCAAAAGGTTGCCCTTTAAGAAACCTTACTTCAGCGATTCAGTGAAGTGTGCATTTGTACAACGCGCCCGTTAAATTAATATGAAGCGTACCGTCTCGATTCCACCAACTTTAATCGTATTGTGTTACTTTTGTACACTGCAGGACATAGAAAAGAATTTCTTTTATATAAAAATTTGAAATTTTGGTACGAATAACCAATAATCGCGTAAAAGGTGTGTCCGTTTTTTTAGTCAAGTACAAAAAACACAAATAGAGTAAAACCGTCGCAGTAGAGTGTATAAAACCGAATCTTTATTGAAAAAAAAGCATGGAAATTCAATTAGATGTAACTAGTTAGTCGTATATTATCATACTTGCTTAAACCAAGGACTTTATCATAATTTTCCAAGGGTTTTAGCAATAAAAAAATACTATTGCCACTCTAGGTCGATAAAGTAAAAGTTTTACGCATCCCAGAACTAAAAAGCAACCAAAACGAGAGTGTCATTGCGAGGACATTACATAGATCCTCATTACCCTCTCATTATACTAGCCAGAGCAGGCATGGACAACTTTGCATTTACCAAAACGATACAGTAAATATTTAAAGCAACTATCCATGATTTTATGCTACGATATTGTTGGCCACCGGGCCTAAGATGCGCACCGCGAGATATTTGTCATGTCGTTCTGTCAAAATGTAAGCATTTTGTACCAGTTCAGGAACTATTGCATTACCTGTGGTAATGTTGTCGAGAAACCGCGCCTTTGAATTTTCAACTTTTGACATTTCTGCATGACTATTATCTCGTCCTCAGAGAGGTACCACGACTAAGAAGTGTCAAAAGTGTACATTATGGCGCGTTTTGTCGACACCATTAGGTACCACAGATAATGCAATAGTGCCTACACTGGTACAAAATGCTTAAATTTTGACAGAACGACATGACAAATATCTCGCGGTGCGCATCTTAGGCCCGCAGGTAATAATTTACAAGCTAAGTCGATGGTCTCGCCATCTGCACACATTCAACCGACAACACGACACGCGAATCCCGGCTCAAACAATATATTATCGTAATGTAGAAATAAGTTTACCTTCCGCCATTCATATTGAGATGTTTATAACAGTTAGTTATTCGTATTTCCTAGTTATCGCACTCAAATTGGACTGTTAAGAACTCAACTGTTCACCTACTTTCGGAGACTTACGTTGCATTATTTATGAACTGCGACTGTTTTCTGGTGCACAAGATTAATTTATTTCGAACGGCCATGAGCACTGAGCGGCCTTCTTCTTCTTCTATTTATGGCCTCTGCCCGTCATTTGGACAGACAGTCTTGCCAGTGTCAAGTGAGATACAATTTGAAATAATAGGTGATGTCAAGTCGACTGTCGTTGGTTTTGAAGGCAAAATGGTCTTCTTCTTCTTCTATTAATGGCCTCTGCCCGTCATTTGGACAGACAGTTTTGCTAGTGTCAAGTGAGATACAATTTGAAATAATAGGTGATGTTTTTTTTTTTTTTTTTTTTTTTTCACGGACACTTAACACAACGCCTTCTAGTCCCAAACTAAGCAAAGCTTGTACGATGGAAACTAGATGGCTGATAGAATACATACATACATTTTTTTTTGTAAATACATACTTATAATACATAGAAACACCCAGACACAGAACAAACATCTATGTTTTGCCACACAAATGTTTGTTCTCGGTGGGGATTGAACCCACGACCCACAGCACGGAAGGCAGAGCTACTACCGACTGAGCCATGACGCCTGTCAAGTCAAGTCGACTGTCGTTTGTTTTGAAGGCAAAATGGTCTTCTTCTTCTTCTATTATTGCCTTCTGTCCGTCATTTCGAGTGAAATATTTGAATAATATAAGTCAAGAAATTCGTCAAGTCGACTATCGTTTGTGTTGAAGGCAAAATGGGGTAAAAGATTTCATATAGTACTCATTTCTGGCTGTCATAAAATAATGAAACAAGGAGACACGTCCTGACGATCTTCAAATCTGTCAATTTTTATTTTTATTTCCTTCGTTTCTTGCGATCCGCCCGTTAGGCATTTAGCGAGAGTTTTGTGATTCTACCACAACTCTAGGCATGTGTGGTCTGTGCACAGAATCTGTCAAATGGAAATAAAAACAATAAGATTTGCCGATGGTTATTATTTGGCCGTCTAGTAGTTACTTAAGAAAGGAGCCCATTTTTTTGTCCTGATCTGTAAAAGGCGGTTTTACAGCAAAGGGCTGGCCCAAAATCTAAGCGTGTAAAAAAATAAAAAGGAAATTGGCGCAGTTTAGAGCCATTATTGAATGCACATCGGTGGTCTAACTATGATGACAAGCTCGCTCAGATAAGGTTACTTTTATGAGGTCAGAATATCAGTAAGCCTAATAATAGTACATTATGATATGAGTGCGGTAAGTTAAAAATTACAGCCGAGGCGATATTGCCAGCCCGAGCCGTAGGCGAGGGCTACAAGAAAGCAGAGGCTGTAATTTTCAAAGCGCACGTATGTCATACGACGTTTTATAACACATTTGCGAGGAAATAAATAAAACTCGGACTTTCTTCAAGAATAAATATTTATTCACTTGTTGAAGCAGTTAGAAAAATTTGAACAATTTGTAAAAGAATGAAATGCTTATTTTTTATCATAGAGCGCGGCGCGCGCCCTCCGCCCGCGCCCCCCCCGTTCGTTTTAGTGGGAGCATCTTGATAAACCGTACGTTTTACATTACCATAACGCACGAGTGCGTAATGACATACATCACGATACTGAAATTGGTGAAATAAGAGACCCTTTACGAGCAAATGTGTTATAAAATTCTTCATGCAACAGTTTAGTTGAGGACTTCTTAATTAAATAAATCTTTGATATGTTTTGAGGAGAACAAAATAGTAATGTCACTGATAAGTTCGATGATTTTTTTTTTGTCGAGAATGAATTTTAACACAGTGAAAAAAAAATCCAATCTCGAGCGTCAGTAAGAGATCCGAGCGTTAGGGTGCTGTTCCACCAGAGGTAAGCTATAAGCTACGTTGCTAAGGATGGGTTTAAGAAATCCACCAATTAGGAATCGTTTGTATTTTTTATTTTTTTTATTTTAAACGGTTGGTGAATGGAAAGGAACCCTTTGAGAGACTAAACACATGAAAGCTGTTCACTGTACCTACAGTTCTTTAGGTGACCGCCACTACTATTAAGGCCGGTTTCAGAGCTTGACCGACCGTCGGTGCGTACGTCGGTCGCACCTGTCATCCTGTATGGAAATTCAGACGCGTACCGTCAGCGTAGCTGTGTACGCATTCATAGACTTGCATAGATATAGCTACGCCGACGTACGGTCAGCGCTGACTGTCGGTCGAGCACTGTTTACAGCCTAAGAAGTACTTGCCGTTTGAAAGCTAATGGCCGGTTTACATTATTCCAGTCCAGCGGTCCAGTCCAGTGCTGGATTGCTTACTGGAAAAATGTAAACCGGCACTGGAATGAACTGAATCCAGTAAGCATTCCAGTCCAGTAACTGGATTCGTGGTCTACTTTTGAATCCAGTGCGATCAATCCAGTGCAACTGGAATAATGTAGACGGCCAATCCAAACCGATCTCTTTTTTAAATCATTGTCACTGTAGTATTCACGTTTCAACGGCTTCTAAATTACTGGAATAATGTAGACGATAACGAATCCAGTTCAGCACTGGACTGGCTTACTGGACTGGAATAATGTAAACCGTCTTTAAAGAGAGATATCAGTGCAAATAGTCAGTAGTTCCATAAAACAGTCAATGACTAGACTTTATAGGCCTGCAAATGTTCCAATTCTAAGTACGGCTACTCCACTAAAATAATCCTTACACCCTTGACATAAAGTTCAATTTGATACGTATTGAACAGATTTCTTTCTTTGCACTATTAATCGTTTGTAAAACATAAAATCTTACGTAGGAATGCATGTAGTCTTGTACGTACATGCATGTATGTTATCGCTTTAAGTTTAAGGCGACCGCTATATCACGTATAGTAGGTGCCGAATAACACCGCAATACAGGTCATTCACCCACCTTCACCACGATGTCGCAAAATTCAATTTATGTATGGTGAACAAACAGTACTACGTGATTCGAGCGATTACCGTCTTAGCGACAGGTTTGTATGGAAAGCGACAGAATTAGCCATTCATAAATTGAATTTTGCGACATCGTGGTGAAGGTGGGTGAATGACCTGTATTGCGGTGTTATTTGGTACCTACTATTGCATAATTGCTTGTTGATAATTGAAAAAGACATTTTTACTAGAAAGATTTTTTTTTTATTTTCTTGGATTTTCAATTTTGGTAAGTACCATTACTTTTTAGACGGCCAATGAGGTCGTATATTGTTAATCAAATAAATATGATTTTGTCCGGTAAAATAGTTCGAGTTCGATTGTAAATGGAGTTCTTAATAACGATCGTATAATACCGGTAGTGTTTTTTTAGAAATCAAACTTTTCCACATACAAATATAAATTGTAGCAGACAGAGACTGCGTCAGTCACACAGTTATAGAATTAGGGTTGTCTGTTACAAAAAAGAAAATGTCATTTGTATTTAAACTCTAATATTTATTTACTTATTTAATTATAACGGTTAAACACCAATAACAATAAAAAAAAAGATTAATATAAATGTAAATGAGAGACATCACAGAAACAAATCTGATACAAAAATATGTATCTACAAGAAAAATAATGTTAATGTTTAACTTAATAATGTCTGAAAAAATTTTTGGTTTTTATTAAATGCTTGCATAAAAATACTAAAATAAAAAGAGTTACAATATTTCTACAAAGAAAAATATTTCATCTTGTGAGTACATCATGACAAGTAGCTTTGGAGTTATCTGGGAACAGATGAAAATACATACATACATAACGGTCAAATAGATAACCTCCTTTTGATTCGCCGTAGTAGAGTAAAAAAAATGTGTTCATTCACAGATGGTAGAAGTAAAACCTTCAAAAAAAGTTTAGCCAAAAAGTGAACGTGTTTGCTCGAGACTTGAACCCACGCACTACGAGCTAGTCTCGATTCGATCCAATCCGTTAGTCCACTTGGCCAGCAGTCTCCTTAGAATGCGTACGAAAATTAGCTTTGGGATCTCTCTTCTCGTGTCCTCACTTTTTCGTTTCATTGACTTTCAAATCACAAGGGTGCTAAAGAAGTTTTCACTTCATAATATACTTTTTTTTTTTAATTATAGCACTTAAAACCATTAATGATGCGTGCCAACCCTACCTACGGGTCCCGCGCATAAGAACTCAACTGCGAATGGACAACATACTCAAGTCTATTGTGCGCGTCCGATGCCGTCGAGATACGCGTATTTACAGTTACCGCCTTCTTCCTGACTCCTAACTAAAAAGATATAGTCACGGACACTGCTGATGATAACCCTACACTTCTTCTCCTATAGGTGCCAAATAACACGGCAATACAGGTCATTCACCCACCTTCACCACGATGTCGCAAAATTCAATTTATGTATGGTAAACAAACAGTACTAACGAGATTCGAGCGATACCGTCTTAGCGACAGGTTTGTATGGAAAGCGACAGAATTAGCCATTCATAAATTGAATTTTGCGACATCCTGGTGAAGGTGGGTGAATGACCTGTATTGCGGTGTTATTTGGCACCTACTATAGCTAAGTTTACACAGGGAGACCTCTGATAACTAGTAGTTCGCCGCGAACTGAGATCTCGTGGTCCGTCAAAAGGTTGTAAAGATATGAGGATCCAAACGGAATAAAAAAAAATTATAGTCGTAACAAAATATCAAGTGGGGTGTCACATTATAGGGCTTTGTTTAGACATTCCAAAACCAGTTTTATTTTTATTCTAGGTTAAATAGTTTATGAGTTGTTGTAAAAATCATTATTTATCGGCCGATAAAGCCGATAATCTCCGATTAACACTCTACTATCTTTTTTTCGTGCCATTGCACGTGCTGGGGTAGATAGATATATAGAAAATACTTTATTGCACACCTTAACCTAGAGATTACAATAAAAGGAAAAACAAAACACAATGGGCGGTCTTATCGCTAATTAGCTATCTCTACCAGACAACCTTGGACGGAATGGACTTCGAGGAATAATACAAGGGGTGCTGATTAGAGATAAAAAGATTGGGGAAATAAAAAGTTTTAGGGCAGAAATAGGTACTAACAGGAATTAACAACTACATTCTTTTTGATATGTAGACATGTAAAACCTCTAAGTTCTGATTCGTAACAACTTTGATCTCAAGGGATAATTCAGTATAACGCCTAAAAAAATGTGTTAATAGAAAATTAATTTTCTCCGTCAGAATAGTAAAAAGGCGACCTATTAAAAATTGCTGGAAACTAGGTGCACGAATAATCAGTTGCAAATATATTTGGATAAAAAAAAAACTGGAACCGACCACCTATTTATGCGAAAGATCAACATGTGCTAGCCGTTCATGTTAATACTGACGTTTGACAGACGTTTACATTTTTTTGCTACGTTCACACTACCTCCGTAGAGGTTCTATACTAGGATATAGAGTCCTTTTCATGAAAGAAGTCCCGCGGAAATTTCCGGAACTAAATTTTAAATTAGTTGTCAGGTGCTGTTAATGTGTTCGGATGCTAGTGCGTTTTTATTTGGTTTCTGTGATCAAAGTCTTGTTTTCAATGCCTAAAGTTGTTAAAAGTGCTGCCCGAGAAATAATACTTAAGGTCGACTACAGCGCCGCGTCTGCGGGACTCCTTTCATGGAAAGGACTCTATTTACCTACCAATGTTTTTTTTATAAAAAACCTGGCAGCAACACTGGGCATTATTTTCTAGCGTTGACAGTTACAGTTTTGTAAAATTCCCGCTAGGGGCGCTGCTCAATCTCTATCATCCATCCGCTGTCAATTCGATAATTCTTCATGATGTGATGATGTAAACGATGGGATCTGCTCCGTATAATTAATTCACCTCTTACAATTCACCCTGCGCTGAGTTAGCAGGCTTAATTCACCCAGGTGATTGAGAATTATTGGTCAAACTAACAAACTTCTACAATTATCCGCGTAAACAATAAACCCGTAAATAAAATACCACTGTCATCGTCAATAATTTAATGAGAATCATTACAATCAATCTAATCTTGGAGATCTGTGCATTTACGCGTTCATTATAAGGCATAGTACACACTGTATAATGACGGTACGACAATGTCGTAACTGTATATATTCTATCGTGCGATCTTATCGTGAGGTAAGCGCGTGCGCTTCCTAGTTACCTACTTAATTAGGGAAATTGTTTAATATTGCAAATTAATGTGGATATTATTTTTACCATAGATTTATTTATTGAGTTTTTAGGTGTGTTTTGGCAAGACTTACCTCAGCTTAATAAACAAGAAAGTAAAATAAATGCCAAAATTTACGTTAAGTACCAATACTTTTTACGTTACTGAAATATTTTAAATCATAAATTAAAAAAATCAAACAACATATTTGAAATTTACGTTTTATAGTTATTAATTTACTTATTGTTACAATACAAGACAAAGGTTTATAAAAAAACATAAAAACACTTGCAAAATATTGTCTATTGATCCTCGACTCTCGCACTAAATAATTAAAAACATTGAATGGCGCACTAAATAACTTGCATTGTGCGCGCGCGTACTAAAACACTGGTACGTGATGTCAACGCTTCCGCACTATTGATGTAGTGTGCGTCGCGGCCAAACTGTACGCTATCATGTTTATGGACTTACTTTTCTAAGGTACCTACCTCAGAATAACATTTTATCTAGAAATCATGGATGTGACCTAAGAGACCGGAAATAATGTCATAAGAATGATGACGATGGACAGATCTATAATTTGACGAAACAATATTCTACAATAATAATTGCTAAACAGAAAGTATCAAAAATGTACTAGATTATTTGCATTCATTTAATTTTTCTATAGGAAAATGCATTATTTCCATGGGAATATGTCAACACGGCTTATTTCCGTATGATCCAATGACATTGATCTATAAAAAAGCTCGTTTGGACTCACTCAGCTTGAGCCGTAATATTTAGAAGTGTAAACACACCTTTACATTTACAAAGTTTAACGTAATATAGTGTAAAATATAGCAAGTCCAACTGAGCTCAAAGCTGCAAATAATATGTAATAAAATATGTAAGGCGTCCACTCTGCACGCTATAAGAATTCTAAATGCTCTGGGCGTTAAGTTGTGCCACTACGTCATAGTACCGTAAGAGGCATTATGCTTAGAGAGTTTGATAATTCGAGGAAGCATTTTATAATGGAATGTCTTCTTCTTTTCTACCTATATGGCCTCTGTCCGTCATTTCGACAAACAATTTTGCCAATGTCAAGTGATATATTTGAAATAATATAAGTCAAGTCATTCTCCAAGTCGGCTGTCGTTTGTTTTGAAGAGAAAATGGTGGATTTTCTCTTCAAAATCTCTAAAATAACTAGAATAGGGAATGTCGTCCAAACCTATCCCGACTGTCTGTCAGAATGACTTGACTATACCACAGATCATACAATACTATTATACTATGCTATTTCAACTTTAACTTCTTGGTTTGTGGCTCTTGTTGGACACTGGCGAACAGAACGACAGAGATTCGAACTTCGACATTTTTTTAAACAACATATTTATATAGCACTTTTATTTTAATAGTTTTTCTTGTGTTATTGTGGGTATTGTTGTTAAATTTTGGTGGAATTTTAACCAATAATACTTAGGTCGTAACGTAAAGTGTGAGCCATAAGAATAAATGTGTGTAGGGTGATTTTTCTGAATGTGAAAATTCGTTTCAGGTTTTGAAGAGAAAATCCACCATTTTTTCTCAAAACAAACGACAGCCGACGTGCAAAGACTTTGACTTATATATTATTTCAAATTCATCACTTGACACTGGCAAAATTGTCTGTCAAAATGACGGACAGAGGCCATATAGGTATAGAAGAAGAAGAACGACAGAGGCCGTATCTAGAGTCGACTGTCTACAGTCTGCGAAGCCCAAGAGTTGCACCAAAGGAAATCGTGTCACGGCCTCCAATGATCATGATTATTAATTTAACAGAGAACCCTATTATTCATCTATCTGGCAACTTCTCACGGTTCAGCGAATTACTGTGAATGGGTGATTAGTGCGTTCACATTCACACTGGCTTTACCTACACTTATAAATAGTATTTGGTATGCAAAAACTGAAATTTTTCGTTGACTATTTCACCAGTAAAATTTTGATGTTACATACTATGTAAAAAAAATCGCTCTATTTGAGCTTAACCTTAATTTTTTTACTAAAATAAAACAATTATAAAGATTACTTTTAGTACGTACGTAGCATTAGGTACTTAATTATCATCATGATCCGCAGCCCCACTTCACCCACTGTTGGACATAGGTCTCCCTTTGTTCCACTCCCCACGAGCCTGCGTTAGACTCATCCAGGTGTAACTTTACTCAATAGCACATGCAATTTGACTTTTTATTTGATTTTTTTACGACCAACCCAATAAAGTTCATTATTATGCGTATATTTCGTCAGACCCTCAAAAAGGAAAAAGTTTCAAATGGTAACCACAAACAACCAGATACTGAAGTTAGGTATAACACTAAACTTTTCTTTTTCTACGTGCTAACCCTACACAGAAAATTATTAGCCTTACTGAGGAAAATTGTCAGACGCGCGCCGCGCTGGAACTAGAACTCCCTAGTTATCTTTTTTTGTGCGTTGCCAACCCTTAGCCAATTAAGATGTTCATATCGAGAGCTTGGACTGTTGGAATTACCGACAGTTTGTTCCTATCAACTACGTTTTTATGAATTGCGCTTTCTCTTGGGTTAAACTAAACTTTCGCGTTTCCTCAGCAAAACGCCCATAAAAGAAAGTACAGTAAGTATACTTGAAGGAAGTGGCAACGAACTGGCCATATACACTACAGCTTTATACTCCAGTATCTTAAAGTGCTTGATGATCAAGCAGTGATGTATAACTTAAAACTGACCTCACACTTTTGTCTCCCATTTGTTCTGTTAACTTTTCAGAAAGCCAATGTAAAGTCCATTATATAAAATGGCGTTAGGGAAGTACGAAAAAAATTTATGAACACTTCAAAGTGTCCGCTCCAGTGTATGTAAATAATTGCAACATTTAATTGCTGTTACAATGGAAGTCCCATAGGCTGGTCATGGGAAGGTAGCTTTTATTGTTTTGATTTGTTTTTGATTAGTTAATTAAACATATGTTTTCCAGCGCGTTTCACAGAGGGACCAAAAAATCAAACATTAGTGGAGGATTCAGGACTTCGGGCAGGAGCTTGTCCAAGCTATTTCGGGTTTTTGCTGATAAATCCTTGGCCATCCTTGTGTAGACTAGAGCCTCCTCCTCCTATATAGACCGTGGCTGGCCAACTTTTAACAATAGAGAATAGCTATAGTTGTTGTGGTGAGATAATAGCTATAGTTTAATTACTGTTACTTCACAGTACTCTATAACCTCTACCACGTATAATGGACCAATGAGTCTAAATGCGGAAACGGGAGTCCAATAATAAAGTATTCTAAAACGACGAAGGAAAACATCATTATTTCGCTGCTTAGTCCACACCACTTTATTTTTCACTTTAATATAAAGCCAACGCGACTGAAAAAATTGTATATGCGTGCTACAAGCCTATCTTCGTATGACCTAGACTAGGCACTACAACGTTCCGGACATGGGCATGGAAAAAAAGTGGCCCTGACGCGGTATAAATTATCTAGATTGTCTAAATCAGATGGAAAGGTCTTTTTTTTACATATAACGTAAAGCAAAAGTAAAATGTGTTTTTACTGGTTGTAAGTTAGTTCACCTTTGCATTTCTTACTAATATGTATACATAATAAACTTGACTTGTCCAAGTCATTATAAATTCTATAAAAAAAGAATTCGCGTCTCAATCAGTAGCATTCTTTCCCGAGAGGTATCAATCACAAATCTGAGCACGTTAGGTCCTAACCTATACATTTATCTACTCAGTCGTGACTAGGGCTGTCCAAAGTCTAGTTTTACATTTATATCTACTGGGGTATTACATGAAGAAGCCGTAATTTCAGCCAAGAACGCCAATGTTTTGGCACTTTAGAAATGTCGCGTTCTTGCGCTTGTCAGTACCTAATGTTTCTCGTGCATTGCAATTATCCCTTCAAAATGTTTGAAGCAAGCAGCTAGTAACAAAAAAATGTGCTCACGCCTTCGTATGAGCACAATTGTAGCAGTCCGATAGAAAGCGCGAATCCAAAGTGCATTGTACAAAATGTCGTTAGTTTTTATTTCAAAATCAAAACAGATCTGAATGTAATTCTAAATATTAGTCTCAAAGACAGGGTTGCACAAATGTTTGTCTCGCTGTGGGAAACAAACCAGCATTTTTTGCATCTTTAATTTAGTATCTCATGTACCACGCAGGTTCATAATAGATAGCCACTTGAAATATCGATAAAATCGTAGGATTTAAAAATTCTTGTTATTCAAATTAGATGATCATGATCACGATAATCAGTAGGAGGTACTTAAGTAAACGATACACATACTAAATCGACTACTTATAGCTATTTAGAAAATAAATGCTAAGTAACTATACCTACGTTTTGAGTTTCTGTTTTTCATTCCAGCCTCTTTAGACCAGATAACACGCTGTAGTTGTTAAAGTATAAACGTCAGGAATGAAAGTCTCAACTATCTTGCTTGCTTGTTTTGCTTGCTACTAGCTTGCTTGCTTTGCTTTGCTTGCTAATAGTGTCAACTTGGCTAGGACAACTTGGCAAACGTCTGTCGAAATGACGGATAAAGGCCATAAATAAAAGAAGAAGGTTTCAGTATATATTTGAAGCTGTAAAATAACGAATATGTTGGCAAGTTTTGAAAGGAAAATCCGCCATTTTGCCTTCGAAACAAACAACAGCCGACTTAACGAATAACTTGACTAATATTATTTCAAATAATAAATATGAAACTGGCAAAATTTATCTGTCAAAATGGACAGACGCCATTAATAGAAAGAAGAGGAAACTTTTTGTAATACCCTGACCATAAGAAATAAGAGCTATCTATACATCGTTTGCAACGGTTTGTTGATAGCTCAATTGTTTCATGTGTAGTTTGTAAATATTGTAAATACTGTATTAGAAATAAGACGGTTCTTAGCCATTTCCAGCTTCAAACCATATTCCAACACGTTTTTTTTTTTCAACGTTTAGGTTTGACTTCTCACAGCCCTACGGATCTGCAGTACCTACTCCCTGCCAATAAATCATTGCGTTGCTTACATCTACGACTATCTACTACATACTGTCTAGCACAGAGTTTTTGTATGGGAAATGGGAGAGCGGAGTCATAATGAGAGCAAAGCCGGTTACTGATTGTTTTCTACGCGTATAACTCCCTTCACAAAGGCATTATACGTGTAGATTACAGACCTAATCATATGTAGATATTGTAAGTCCCTAGTTTTGAACAATGGTTTTTGTAACATTTTTTTGTACCCATTACGATCAGTGATTTTTTACAGAATCTAATGGACAATTCATTAAAATATACGGAAATAACATTTTTGAAAGATTAGTCACGGAACTAATCCAAGATATAATAGAAATAACGAAAGGTCTGGACGCACCTCGAAGGGTAGCCATACCCTTCGTAAAAGTAGCAAGAATTAACAAAAGTTTAGTAGAACAATATCCTAGTTTACAGAGCATCGGGATTAGGAACAGTCACAGATATAAAGTACAGTGGAAGCCATAAATTGATTTCTTTTTAATCACACTACTAGTACAGTCGAGCTAAAACCTATCTGTCACTTTACCCATCATAGCTTAAGTTATCTCGTTGAGCAAAAAAGTCACCAGAGTGCTAACAGAAAACTAAATAAGTGAAATGCCAAGCCTTATTTTACGCTCGGTCTTCATTAAATTTAATTAAATAAATAACGTAGTTATACTTTGATCGTGAAATAGAACGGAAGCAGTTTACGCAAAAAGCTTCGCCACCGTATCACATAGTATTTTCTAACGTGAATTTCCTAAATGTAGCTACCGTCATTTGTTTACTACCACCAAATTATTTTACAACCAATAAACGTTGGCTTTCCAAGGTTCAGTAGTATTAGGTATATGATCTTTGGTACATAGTCTCAAAAACGCCTTGATTTTAAAATTTTAAAATCTATTTTACCCACTACCCACTAATCTTATTTTTTTCTTATGTAAATATTTTAGTCTGTAAGGTATTTATAATATGGATCTGAAATGTAAGTGTCTGAAACAAAATTTATATGGATAGAGATAGAGAATCTTTGAAATATTATTTTAAGTAAGCCTCAGAGAGTTTCAACTTGTAGGTGAGGTAAGGCAGGTTTACGACCATTTTACAACCGTTTTATGACGTCCACCGCTTTTTAGTAAGCAAACGTAAATGCGTAGAATGTGAGCTTAATTGTGGAGAAAATTTAATAACATCTGTCGGTTCCACAAATGGCTGGAGACAGTAGAAACTTAGTGGTTAATCGTTTTAGAACGAGAAATAACAAAAAAATGGATGTGGTATACTGCTCTAGTTTCGTAGAACTGAGCGCCCTAGAATTCAGTCACGTGATGTTCAAGTCTCTCGAAAGGACTAGAGTTTTAAACTGGTTTTTTCGTTGTAAAATGAAAGCCTCTTTTCATGATTCTAACTGATTGTCAGTTGAATTTGAACTAGATTATTTTTTGTACATAGAAAACACTGATATTATTAGATAGCTGGACTTAATGCCACAGAAAACTTTCTTCCAGTTTACCTTTTGTATTTAGAAAAACCCGTAATGACACCTCTATGCTAAAACCGGAAGGTAGGCACCGGCAAACCGTAGTTCACCAACCGGCATTAATCAAGCCGGGTTTGGGTTTAGTGAAATGATCATGAGATGGATTCTTGTTATAAGTTAACCAACTTCCAAAAAGGAGGAGGTTCTCAATTTGGTTATATTTCTTTTCAGTGATTTGGCAGATAAATAAGAGTAACTGGAAAACACGTCATCCACGTACACGACATTGCGTGTTTTGCTTTTCTGTGGTGTTAACGATCAATGGAACAGTCTCAATGAACTGCCATCATCATCATCATTTGATGATGAAGGCGTATCAAATTTAAGTCAGTTTTTTCAGTTTTTTAAACTTATAAATTATTTATAAACTAGGTGCCGCCCGCGACTTAGTTCGTGTCCCGTTGGATCCCATTGAATTTTCGGGATAAAAATATGTGTTAATCCAGGTCACGGACAATATATATTCCAAATTTCATCCAAATCGGATCAGTAGTTTTTATGTGAAAGAGTAACAAACATCCATCCATCCATAAGTACGATGTATCAAGCGTACAAAGAGAAAATATATATTACATACAATTATCTAGATATCTTTCGTACATCTGGTAGAAACTAAAACACGCGTGCGCAAAAACTCACGCGCTGAACTGGCACGTAACTCAGTGACACAATTAATGCTTCTTTAGAGCATTTATTTCGATGTTTATGTTGCAACTTACTAAATAGAGACACTGGATTTATTGTACTGTGCTTCTGAAGAATTTATCTTGGTCTTGATGCCTCGTATATGGATACTGGGTAGGTACTGAACTACAACAGAACTCTAAACATTAATAATGAAAACAATAATTTCTAATTATTATTTTTACTTAGTTCTAAGAGACAGTGTTTTAATATGGTGTCTAATTTTTGTACGAGTTTTTCTGATTTGATAAATCTTTTTCAAAGCTTGTCTACAAGAGATTGCTTTTAGCAATAAGATCGCCTTTGTGCTCCCTACCTGTATCTTTTCTCTTTATATCTTCTTTATGTACAATAAATATTATAAATACTGTATTAGTTGTAATTTTCTTTGTGAATAAATTCAGTCTTACCACAGAAGAAGAAGAGAAACCTAAAAATATACTAGTAGTTCGCCTCGAACTGAGATGTCGTGATGGTCGGAGGTTAATAAAACCCAAACAATTTTTATTGACAGTGGTTGTAATAAACTTTGCAAATCGCTTCGAAATCACCGTCTAGCTAAGTACCAGTCTTACTTGAACTACAAAACCATTGAAACTTCAAGAAATGAGAGCTCACGTCATACTGGGTTTGCCAATTTTATAATTTTTACAACAACTCAAAAACTATTAGACCTAGAGTCAAAATAAAAATGGTTTTGGAATGTCTAAACAAACCCCTATCATATGACACCCCACTTGATATAATGGTACGACTTTTTTTTTACTCCCTTTGGACCCTCATAACTTCACGACCCCTTGACAGATTTACTTCATTTAACAAACCAGTAAAACTTAAGAGTACTATTCGTATACCTACGTAAATTCTGTGAAGATCGGATAGGCGGTTCTAAAGGTCTCGACGAACAAACATACAAAGCATTTTTGTCCAAGTTGTCACTAAGACAATAAAGTAGCATTTTCGACATGCTACCGAAGTTACACGACCTACAAAACGTACCAACTAATAACAATCGAACCTTTTTTAGATATACTAAAAGTATAAGAGGGCTCAACCTACCCCGAATATAAGACCAACCCTTTTGTCCTAAGGGATCACGTATTAACATGATCATTCAAAATTCTTGGTACTGTTGTGAACAAAACTTGGTCACACGCACACGCTAGCCATGTGTAGGTACATTTTAAGTAAAAGTTACGAGCTCATTTCATGAATGAAAAACTTCGAAATCTCAAAAGTCGCAGAACAAACACTGTTTTCCATGACCTGTAAAATACCCCCCCCCCCCCCCCCCCCTTCGGAATTATAGGGTATTTATGTTACACCGTGTATATTCCATTTGTTAATATTTAACCAAAATTTGTAAAGAAAGTATAAAGTGAATGTGCGCGTTGAAATCTTTTGTATTTAGAAATTGTGTTAATATTTTGTTTTTGTATTTTTCGTGCTCAACTTTATTTTATAAGAATATGTGTCTTGTATAATAATAAATGTAATCATTGCAAATAATACACGTAATCATTGTCAACCATAGAAGTACACTGCGGGGGAAAACTTTATATTTCCGATATTAGCTTTTTCTCTCTTCCGTCTTTCTAACTGCCCTCAGAATGAAAGAAAGTAGTTTCAAGTACACCAGACATTCCAAAAACTCTTTCGGATGAATGATCTCGCACACCAAAAATAACACCTTTTCTACAAAACTGTACATTCCTAGGCGTCTCTTCGTCCCAAACTTCATGGAAATAATTATAAACACAGGCACAAAAGACCCGCATGAACCGTAACAAAACACTTATAAAGTGAAAAAAAAACAATGTCAGAATATGCGCGAAATTGTCCAACGATGATATTGTAGTTTTTTTTTTAATTTATTCTAGATGCGGATCCAATTTAGCAATATCTTTTTTTAGATTTTGTAAGCTAAAAGGTGACGTCGCAGTGTCGGACGATTTTTTTTCTTTTTCTATGAGTGGTTTTTTTTTATCAAATTTTATTTCTTTGCGATTACTTGTTATTCCTAGTTGGTAATTAAAATGGTAACTAAAGCATATCAATATATAAAACTCTTTTGAAGCTGACTGACAATCAACGCACAGCCTAAACTATAAGTCCTAGAGAAATTTTGGAGGGTAGATAGAAAACTCTTTATTGTACACCACTTTTACAGAAATTATAAAATAAACACAGAGTTCATTATTCATAAGTGAAGTACAATGGGCGGCCTTATCGCTATGAGCGATCTCTTCCAGGCAACCTTTGGATGGACTGGATTTTATATGAACGAAAGTGACGGTGTAATAAAAAGACTACATTTAACTAATTTCACCAAATATGTGCATAAATTAAAATATATATAAACTACTAATATCATACCAATACTACATAAATACATTATAATAACCATATCTATACTAGGTACACCTACACACCCACCTACAAAAATATATAAATAGATAATAAAATAAAATAATTTTATAATGATGAAAGTGACTGTGTAAAAGCTTTTTGAAGATAGGAAGAGATTTGGCTTTCCTGATATCAACAGGAAGAGTATTCCAAAGGCGAATGGCTTGCACCGTAAAAGAATGTCCATAAAAGGTAGAAGAGTGCAAGGGAGTTTTCAATTCCAACGTTTCAGAGGAGCGTAAGGTACGAGGATTGTAGTAGGGTAGTATCCTTATATAGTGTAGGGGTGCACTAAGAAAGGAATTTTGAAAAGTCACACTCGCGTCTATAACGCGAGCAACGCCGCGGGCGACGGCTAGTGAATAATATATGTTTTAACCTTGGAACTTTTGGTCTATGAGTATAATAAAAAACCCGTCACAGAAAAGTGGGTCATTACCACTCGCCCCCAGCAGCTCTAAGTCAAATTACCAGCACACACATCCAAACTTAAAAGCTTCACACATATACATAACGTCTAAACATCATCCTTCATGCGTCCAAAACAAAAATGGACCTCGGTCTTGACTTTTTTATAATAATAAAAGGAAGTATAACTAAAAAAAAGTTTATTCCACTCTACGCCCAGCCCTGCACTTTTATTACTGACTGTACAACCGCCGGTAAAGTAATCTAAGCCTTATTATCATGATGCCAGGGTATATATCTGTGTGTAGAGGGTAATGGGACTAAGGTAGTAATCTTGGGCTTCATCAATTATCTTCAGCTAGAGTTAATTACTTTTATAGAACGAGGGCTTTAATAGTAAAGTAGAGTTTGAGGAAGTTCGAAGCTATGATTGTTTCTTGGAAATTCTTGAGTAAAACCTGATTTTTACCCCTTGAAGTTTGATGGATAAGATCAGCTAGTTTTGACAGTGTATCAACATAAAAACACTATAGTTGATTCGCGCTGTGGCAAACATAGATGTTTGTTCTGTGTCTGGGTTTTACTATCCTACTATTTTTATAATTATGGCTAGCCATCCATCCATGGATGTTTGTTACTCGTTCACGTAAAAACTACTGATCCGATTTGGATGAAACTCGGAATATATCTTTTCCGTGACCTGGATTAACACATGGCTACTTTTTATCTCGAAAAATTAACGGGATCCAACAGGACGCGAACGAAGTCGCGGGCGGCATTTAGTGTATTTTAAGTATGTATTCACAAAGAAAATTATATATGGATTCTATCAGCCATCTAGTTCCCATATTACAAGCTTTGCTTAGTTTGGGACTAGAAGGCGTTGTGTTAAATGTCCGTGAATATATATATTTATTGCAAAAAACTATGAACTCAAAATAAATTAATTTCTCATCTCTCATCCTAAGGTTTGCTGGAAGAGAATTCTTTGTAGAGTTAAGTTGGCCTATATGTACCTACATGTTTTAATTTAAGTATCATTGTATACATCAAAGAATAAAAAAAAATGAATATTCCTTTCCATTTACTTACAAGAAAAATTCTTTTTTTTACTCATGTTTTTTTATGAACTTTGCTACTAGTTTCACAAATTTAAGTAATTTTTTGTAAGGTGCATTGGGGTAATTGCGAAAATGGATATATTCCGAAAATCCATAAAATCTAGTAACATAATGCGATATTTTCCTGTTGGCAACATTGGTCTAGACGCCATCTTGATTGGCATCGCCGTGACAGTCCTATATAATCCTCGTGCCAACAGGAAAATATCGCATTATGTTACTAGATTTTATGGATTTTCGGAATATACCCATTTTCGCAATTACCCCAATGCACCTTACTAAATTATGCATTATTTTTAACAGGAGAAGTCGACAAAACACAGTATGGTAAAAGCTCAACAATATTTTTAAAATGAACAAAATCAACATGTATTTAAGTGCACCGACCTATTAGAGAGCTATTCAGCTATCCAAATAAACATTTTTGCTGTATATTAACTCAATTCAGCTCAGTTTATGAGTTTACAATGCATAATACTCCGCTCTTTGAGATCACCGATCATTAACACCAATAAAAGACTATTTACAAAGTAATGCAAATTATTTTCCAAGTTTTACGATGCGTAATATGGAGTTTTTTTTAGTTAATAGATAACGTGTTTACGTTTTTCTGTTGCAGAATTATGTTGAAGATAAAAATTATCGTTCAAAGCGCTGGTGGTCATCTGTGGCGGATTCAGGACTTCGATTCTTAGATTCTTAAATTCTTTATTGCACACAAAAAAAATATGAACAAACAAGTTAAAGATATGTACAAAGGCGAGCTTAACCCTAATAAGAGTTTTCTTCCAGAAAACCTTTGAGGCATAGGAGAGGATTAAAATAAACAGGTAGTATTGTGTACTACGAAACTTTTAGGATTACCTATTATCAATGTAAGAATAAACCTACAAACTAATATAAAATACATAAACATTACATTACATTACATTACATTTGACTGGCGTCATGGCTCAGTCGGTAGTAGCTCTGCCTTTCGTGCTGTGGGTCGTGGGTTCGATCCCCACCGAGAACAAACATTTGTGTGGCAAACATAGATTTTTGTTCTGTGTCTGGGTGTTTCTATGTATTATAAGTATGTATTTACAAAAAAAAATGTATGTATGTATTCTATCAGCCATCTAGTTCCCATCGTACAAGCTTTGCTTAGTTTGGGACTAGAAGGCGTTGTGTTAAGTGTCCGTGAATATTTATTTTATTTTTTATTTATTTATTTGGCTGTGGTTTAACCTATATGGTACATTAACTTAACCTTAACCTATTTTGAAGCGCTCGTGGCTATATAGGCTTGCTTAGTCAATCTTCACTGATTATCTATGTTACTAGTATAGTATTATGATCTGTGTCTGAGTTAAGCGACGTTCTGCACGGTCACTATATGGATGGATGACCGTTAGTGGCATTTACATCTGAGCGCTTCTGTGCTTCGGAGGGCACGTTAAACTGTCAGTCCCAGCTCTGTAGTCATGACGGACCGAGGCCTTAAGGCGGCTTAAAAACTGAGTTGGCCACTAATTCATACGAGCATGCTTGCTAACATATTTTGGCCTATTCATGGGTTGATGTTTTTTGGTTTTTGGAAAAATTGAGCTCTCTAGCCTCTTCTTGGAGCCGCCTAGTTATATAAAAAACTTCGTGAACCTGCGGCTTAGGACTACATATTTGCAATATTAAATTGATCTTATTGCAGAGAGTTAAAAATATGATTGGGATTTCTAATAGATTTTAATGAGAGAATTATCCCATCTTACCGAATTTTATCTATAGTATTTATTTATCAGCGTATCGTTGATAGAAATCATCTGAAATGCAGAGGGACACTTGGAATTTTTCGTTTAGTACACTAACATTGATGTAAAAAAAATTTAAGTCGTATATTTTTTGAGTCTATTGATTTTTTTTGTTTATCACAATGATACAGAAACCCATTTATACAATAATTGAGAATGGTTATTCTGACTACAAAGAAAATTGACAATGATACTAGCGGAAAAAATTACGTCTGGCGCCAATGTCTCTAAGGTACCTGGCAGGGACTTTGGTTCTCAACTTTAGTAACCCAAAAATATCATAGTTTACGAAGCCAGTCAGTGAACATTTTTTGAACAACATTTTGTTTATAAGGAAATCAAGAGAGCTTGTATTTACTTATAGTTTTTTTTTATTCAAGTGTATATTTTGATGCTATTGACTGTACAGTTGACTATAATAATATAGATGGGTACAACATTACAAAAAATAAATTGATTTTATAAACTATATGTAGCATGCAATAAAACTGAGCTTATCATAAAACATAAAACAAAGTGGGATTAAGTATACCTACCATAAAATTGTCGCTATAACTTTTTTTACAAGACGTCAAACTCTCAATTTATTTTTTTGTTAAATATAGCCTACGTTTTAAGAACAAGTTCTAATTTTATTTCAAATCTTTGTAATGCTTCTTGCGCAAAATTATTTTCTGAGCATTAGTATAACAAGGATTTATGCAAAAAAAAATTTAAGCTACAACCCAACTGATTGACAATTTTGGAAAATGGTATGAATTACAAATTTTTACCAAAAAGTTATCTAAAATATTAATTAATGATTTTCTATCCCATAAAACGTATTAAAAAAGCAATTCCAAATTAATTAACGACAAAAAGCAGTAGCTCAATTGACTTTAATCGCCGCACGAATCAACTGTAATTTACTCTGACGTAAAATAGCACAAATTGAAATTTACATGCACACTAAGAACTCAACATCCTAATTAATCAATTTTCCCATATTTTTACACGAGGTTTAAAGAACCTAAAGATATTAAAAAAAAAACAATTAAATGTCATAATTAATTCATGTTTTAGTAAGTAACTAGTTTTAGTGGCAGTAAAAATTAGTAATGAAACGGAGGCGGCTTCAATATGACTCTGATAACGTTAATGAGAAGTATTTTTATAACAGCATAAATGTACGGTTACACTGTACTTACTTTTTACATAAATCGTGAGAACATTTATCAGATTCTATGTGCAAGTTTTATCAAGCAACCTGGTAAGTTAGATACCGGGTACAGTATCCAGTGAGAATCAAAAGAGTTTAGAAGGAATGTTAACAATAAATCTTTTATGCGAAATCAAGATATTTAATTCAAAAAATACATGTAAATTCTGGTTCACAAAATATTTGCTCCATATTTCCTATTATTTTAAAGACAGCGCCATCTATCGTTGCACTTTTGAGTAGTTCTTATGTACCTAGATGGCGCTATATTATGACTAACTACGATCTAATAAACACAAACGGCATAAATTAATTACGCATGTACAATTCCTGGTACAAATTAAGTTTAGTAAATGTACTTACCTAAGTAATCATTAAATACTTGCTGCCTCCGTACTTAACTGTGTAAAAAGTAAACTGCTTTTTGTACCCGCACTTGCAAATTAATTTGAGCCGGAAAGATCAAAGAGTTATAAAATATTAAACTTAATAGTATCCGTGACCATATAACGCACGGTCGACATACCGCAAGGTGTTAAGAGCATTTTTAGTTCTAATCCACGTGTGAATTTGCTTAAAACTAAATAAGTGTGATTTATTTTCTATGCAAAGCTATCACGCGCATTCAAAAGAAGTTATACATATTAATGTGGCAATATAATTTTCTAATACGATTCTATTGTAGAAGTTATGAGTACACTTGAACGCAATGGCAAAATATCATTGCTTTCAATTTAATATGGAGTCGTAAAAAGTATGGCTGAAAAAAGCTATAAAAAGCTTCACTTGGTTGGTACCGCTATATTCCTGGGCAGTTTTATTTTACTATCTATAGAAATTAGATAAGAAATATTACCATGGAAACCACCACGTTTCTTTAAGTTCTAAATAACATTTAAATAAAAATAAAATTTATTTTGGTGCAATTAAATGAAAAGTTTAAGAACCACAGTTCCGTCACAACGGTCCGATCCCATCTACCTGTCTACAATTCCCTGCCCAAATTGTACCCAAAATAATCACCATTATTACTACCTTCGCAGGTAGAGACAGCGACCCTCACTAGTCTGTAACTATCACATACCGACAGCCGACCATTTTTGTATTAGACGTGTATTTGATTGGACGAAATTGACAGTTGCGTGACTATGAATACAATAAGTAACAGAGTTTTTTTTTTGTATCCCAAGTGCTATGAGCCGATACAAAAAATATGTATAAGTACACCCTTCATTACAACCTGCCCAACTTTCACGACATTCTTATCAGAAAGGATGAGCTAAGACCCTCACGTGGTCACCAACTGAAGTTGAACCGTGACCCCTCCGTCTCCCTTGCCGCTTATCACTGCTTCAGCAATAGAGTGGTTCACAATTGGAACGTGCTATCAGATGACGTCGTTACTGCTACTTCCGTCAATGCATTCAAAAACTAGACATCTGGCTTCGAACAAATAAATCAGTGCTCAAAAGAATTTACCAAATATAAGATACTATAATTTCAACAAAAATTTTAACACTGTCTGACGTAGACACATCAGCGAAAGCTGCTTGTCTATAAACAAATAAATAAATAAGTTATAAAACATACCGTTCCCAGAAGTACACATAGAAGTCTATTTCATGGACGTACCTGTAAACAAAACAAAAAGTATAAGTACATTATTTATTTATTTATTGATTGATTGCATACATGGTTTATATATATAGCTTAGGTCTTATTTAGCTAAAAGAACAGTCATGTACCCTGTGAGGGCGTAGCAATAGTACTAAAGTAGATAGCAGTAGTAAATTAATATTATAGACTACCTGCATAATGAAATAGTGATAATGTCATGGTAAAAGTTGAATTTAGTCAATTCATATAATGAATGAGTCTTAAAATAAATAATTATCTAGTGTATCTACATATTTCATTAAAAAAATGTATAGAAGTAGGTATTCTATCAGTAATCTAGTTCCCATAGTATAAGTTTTGCTTAGTTTGGGACTAGAGAGCGTTGTGTGATACTACAAGAATTATTTATTTATTGTTCATTAAAAAAAAATATCTTACTTCTTAAGTATAGTTTCTTGCAGACACTAAAGTAAGTAGCAACGTTGCATTTGCTTGTACTATAAGTATCTAGTGTATTTACCTATTTAATAAAAAAAACTAAGGAAAAACCCAGTGCGTGCAGTCCCTACGCGCGGGAGAAGTTATACTTCGAGTGCCACGCATTCACTCTCGCTCTGTGTTTAATGTGAAATTAATTTAGTATTTATTTTTATGTACTTAACCAATATGCAGTACTAAATGTTCAGTTCAAAATAAAAAGTAAAAAGTTGCATGAACACTGCCATCTATTATATTTTGATTGTAGCGTATTATAGTCTCTTTCTATTCCTCCCGCTGTCAGTTGGAAGTCGTTTATCTTCAAAAACACGGGCGGTCAAATGCTGAATTGCTGAACACTGCCATCTATATTTGATTGTAGCATTTGTAGCGTATTAGCCTCTGTCTCTTTCTATTCGGGGGGAATAGAAAGAGACAGAGACTATGTTACCCCGTAACCCAACGTTGTTGGAAGTCGCATTAGAAGTATAACTTCAAAAATATGTTTAAATTAGCATTGTTGCATATGACTGTACGTGTACAATTGCAATCATTATGCTAACAGTAGAAGATAATCATAGTAAAGGCAATTGTAAAGGTGATTTTGACATGTAAAATTACAGATAATTTTGACTGTCCGTTTGTTCATGCTTCTTGACACTTCTGTGAGATTTTTTTACTTTTGTTTATTAGGGATGTCACATTGGGACATGTACATGCATGATCTTGATTGTACTAAATGATAGCCTAACTATATTAGAGAAACACTAATAGTCCCAAATGCACAGTATTTTGTTGTCTAGTAGAGATCGCTGATTAGCAATAAGACTGCGCAGCCCACTAATATTATAAATGTCAAAGTTTAGATGCTTTGATGTTACATATTCCTTGGAATGCCGAAACTTCTGGTCCGATTTGGATAAACTGACTTGGCTTTATATAGACAGATAGTTAAAATTACGCGGTACGATGGGCGGTCTTATCGCTATAAGAAATCAATGCCAGACAAGGTATTGATGGACAGAAGCATTTTGAATATTAATCCACAAAAACACGTAGGGATAGAGTATACATCCACACAGAAACAACATAGCTAAATTATACACGGTGTAACATAATTACCCTATAAGACCGAAAGGGGGGTATTTTACAGGTCATGGCGAGCAGTGTTTGTTCTACGAATTTTGAGATTTCGAGGTTTTTCTTTCATGAAATGAGATCGTAACTTTTACTTAAAATGTACCTACACACAGCTAGTATGTGCGTTTGATGCGGTAGGATGGTACCTACGTGTGCATGCGTGTGTATGGGTTTTCGCAAATAGTAAACAAACACTTAGGGTTGTCGCAAATTTCAAAAATAATAAAAGTTGCACTTTTGTATAGAAATTTTAATTACGATTTCTTGACCCTTTGCACATGTCCGAGCACTCAGGTGGTCGGTCTGATTACGCTCCCTTAGGGCTTATAGGGTAATTATATTACACCTTGTATAGTTAGTTTATAGATTGCATTTTTTCCAAGAGATAAAAAAGATCCAGAAATATTTTTGAAGCATGGCAACCCTGAATCATAGGAACAGTAATTTGCCTCCATTGTCCGGTAGACCAGGTACCATGATTGATGACCAGCATTCCTGGTATAAAAGAAATTACCAAAATGTACCTAACTATTATTTTATACTTAGTTGTACGGTAGATCTGGCGTTGAAAAATCGAAATAAAAGATGTTCTTAATCACACAAAATAAAAACGAGATTATAATAACGCGGCTGTCTCATTTCTAACATTTTTAAGCCTAAACTATAAGTCCTAGAGGTATGAAATTTAGAGGGTAGTATCCTTATATAGTGTAGGGGCGCACTAAGAAAGGAATTTTGAAAAAAGTTTAACCGGATTTGAACCCGCGGTCTTCGGATCAAAAGGCTTCACTCCCACTACACCATTCTCCTCCAACAACTTTAAAACAATAAAATGACACCTGACAGTTGCAAGTCTGCATGTAATTACATTGCAACATAATCTAACCTGCCCAGATAGCCCAGACCCAGTTCCACTGGATATTTGAACCAGTCTCGTAGGATTAGAAGGATCAGCTTAAACTGGGTAACTATCAATAAAGTTGTTCAGACGAGATTGACAGACAATCGAGTGAATATATTCGATGTAGGCTATTTCGTATACGGTCATGCGTAGAATACTATTTCAACCATTTAGTTACTAATTTAGTTACTAGCTTACCTATTAATGATCTGTGGTATAAGATAGTGAGGTCGAATAGGTTTCGAGTGCCTAGACCAAATTATAACCTCAAAAATTTAGGTTTTGGGGATCGGTCCGTCGAATCTGTCAAAAATAACTTGCATCGCAAAACACTCCTCAATCTTTGACTTTTTACCTGCGTAGCTACTTGTCCTAGACTAACTTTTTGCGCTATTTTGCTTCACCATTTTCAATACTATTACTATTATGACTAGCCCATATTTTCCCCTGCCGCCAGTCGCCGTGGTAGCTAAGGGTATTTTCGGACAAAAGTTCCAGAAATCCCCTACGCAGGGGATTTCCGGAATTAGCCACTGTCCTATGGTTGGGCAAAGGCCTCCCCAACCTCCACCAGTCTCCACCATCTTGAGCCCTAATTCTCCAGTACCTCTCATAGGCTTCACCATCTTCTCTACATAATATAAAACTCTTTTGAAACACACAGCCTAAACTATAAGTCCTACAGGTATGAAATTTGGATGGTAGTATCCTTATATAGTGTAGGGGTGCACTAAGAAAGAGATTTTAAAAAGTCACACTCTAAAGGGTCTAGAACGATAGCAAAGCCGCGGGCGACGGCTAGTTTTCAATAAAGCAAGAAAATAAGAACCATCTTCGTAATGTAAGAGGCAAAACGAGGTTTTACAAAATCATGTGAAAGAAGTGGCGTGCATTCTACACTCGTAGGTACCTACCTACCTGTATAATTTAGGTACCTTATTCTAATTCACCGCGGCTTATGCCTAACGCCCACTGCTACTGTCAAGAGTTGTCATGTGACCATGATTATAGGCAGCTTAAAAACACCCCAAAAATTAGATTTGAACTTACGCGTGTTTTTTGATACTATGCGATAGCAGCTGCCTTGGTATTTTCCCATTATTTAATTTAATTACATTATTTCGTTTGCAACGGTTTGTGGATAGCTCAACTGTTTCATGTGTATTTTGTAAATATTGTCAATATTGTAAATACTGTATTAGTTGTAATTTTATTGAAAAATATTGTTTTTTAAGTTATTTAATTACAATATTCGCAACATTCAGGTACAAAATACACATGCAACAGTTGAGCCATCTACAAACCATTGCAAATCATTCATTATATCAGTCCAAATTAGTACCAATCGGAAGCGTGCCCAAGACACTGGTTGCATTTGCTTATAATAATTATTAGAAAAACAAATGTATAAATGAGTGGAACTACAAATTATGTTTAGTTTTACTCATTGAGGCATTATGAGTGACCATTGTATCTAGAGGAGTGGCTTTTATTCAAGGAGTCCTGCAAAAAGCTGATGGAGGTAAATTTGTTGTCATCTCTTTTCGATGTCATGCAACAGACAAAGATAGAGCATTTTTTAAAGCCTCGCTAAAATGACAGTTGAATATGATAGAGGATAGTTCAGTATCGCGGTGAACACAGCTTGTTCAGTTTTTTTTCATAGTTATATGTATATTTTCGCGTGGTATTATTTTATTAGATATTTCGTTCGCATGGTCACTATTATCACCTAACCGATCGAACAAAGCCTCGATATGTAAAATGTATGTGGTTACAATCATTTTAACCCTTATTTTGTATAAATTAAAGTTCAAATTCTATCGCAAGTTATTTAAATTATTATTCTAAGTGGATTATGATTATCTAAATTATGATGTCAATACTATATCGAGGTTAAATTGCAAAACAACTATTATCAATGAAAATTAAATTTTGGTTTGTAATTATGGATAGATTGGTACCAAATTAGGATTATAATTAAATTACACAAAGTCGTGCTCTATGATATCTACTTTAATAGTATATGGCGTTTTGTAGGTAAAGTTTTAGGCATCGGCACAGATTATATAATACTATGCATCGGTAACAGCCATTTTGTTCTTTATAGATAAAAAACTATTAAAAAATGGATTCTGTTGTCAAAAATAATATTCCTTCATATTGCTATACCCTAAGCAGGGTCCATGAGACATATCTATTTACATCCACCACCAATGTAAAATTTACCTAAACCATGTGAAAGCAATAAATATATTGAGTATTGAAAAATACTATATTTACGGACTAGGGCGCTAAATTCCCTAACGAACATGTCAACTAAAACATAGCTGATCCGTAGTTTTTAATTTGTTTTCGGTTATTTCGTATTCTACTATCAATCTAAAATTATAGCTAAAATTATAGCCGTCCTTGTCGTTTCAGTTTATGAGAAAGGGACAGCAACATTTTTAGTGCTGTCAAATTAGGTTAGTTTAGAAAAATGCAACAACCGAATCGATACCAATAACAGCTGAAACATATAGCTGAACCATTTTGATCGAGCTGAAGAGTAAAGTTTCAGCTGTAGATCGATTATCTATTGTGAATTGAACGTCAACCATTGTAAATTATAGACCCGTAGAGGTATGTACAACTTTCTACAGCTAAAAACTAATTTACTGCCAGACTAGACGTCTCGTCGCTGTAGTTTGACGATAAATTAACAAAAATTGCTTGTTAGGTATAATAATATAATTTCCCCCAAATTGGTATGATAAATTAGCATGGAAATCGAACCACCTTAATGTCACCACACGCTCGCAAAGCAATTTAAATAGCTATATCATATTTTGCTTAAAAATTGCTTACCTGACTGTACTCAACAGCTTCCATTTGATTTTGTCCGAAACGTCAGTAACAAATATATTAAAATCAAAAGTGACAATTGGGACAATTTGTCCCAAAATATTTTGTCCGAAACGTCAGCAAGTCAAATTAACAAATAACTAAGCACCACATCTGCTTAGGTTGTTAATAACTAAAGTAAAACAAAAAAAAAAACTAAAGTTTGTAAATAGTCAAAATGATAAAATCTAGATTGTTTGTTTGTATATAGAAATACAGACGATACTAATCTCTCCCATGAAAGAATATCCTAAATCAATCAAGTTTGCATACCCTCCACGGAGTATTTGAGTGAATACCACAGATTCTCAACATTTGAGTAATAACTCTGTCTACCCAGTTACATATCTAATGCGATCTTTGTATTGCCATTCAATGGGCAACTCGTACATCTGTCCAGACTTGAATCAAAAATATCGGGTGTCCATAGTTTTAGGGTTTTAAAAAAACAGCTCAGTAGAGCGACCGTGAAGGAAAATATCGTGAGGAAACCCACTCATCTCAAAACCAAATGATATTAGACGTAGCTTTCTGGTTTTTTTTTTTTTTTTTTTTTATGCCATAGCTGGCAGACGATAGACTGGCCATAGCTGGTGTAGTGTAAGTGGTTTTTTTAATAAAAATCATATCAAAGTTATAGATCTAACTTGATACTAGAGAGCTAAGAGCTTGATACTATAAATTTCTGTAAGTAAATTAACCTTCTTAAATCTTCAATGTGCCTACGCAAAGGTCTTTAATTAGTATTAATTTATCTGTTAGATTTTTTACCTGAAACAATTTAAAACTAATGCCTGTGGCATAATAACAAAAAGTATTATAAAAAACAGTAATTATGGACACTATAGCGTCAGACTACATACAAAACTTGAATCAAACTCGATGTTTCCACTAAATATCCCAGTCGTGTCTTATATGGAGTTATTGGCGACATGCCAGCGATCTGGGAAACTATACGATACAGCAACATTAGCTTTGAATGTAACAAAATGTATTTTGTTTTGACGTAGAAATACAACTTCGGCCTCACAATGTATCAAGCTTTTTTGAAGTGAAAACTTCTTTTGCATCGTTGTAAAACGAGAAAGCGAAACAGTTCGACCCCCACAAAACGCAAAACTTTTCGATAGCGCGTTCTAGGATCCGACCAAACTTAGCAGCGCCATCTAGTTCTGATTTTAGGCAACATGAACATAGAACCTTTTCTAACTAAATAAGTACTGCATATTGGTTATGTACATAAAAATAAATACTAAATTAATTTCACATCAAACACGCTCTGTGTTTGATGTGTGTGAGTTTGATAGTGTTTGATAGAGTGAATGCGTGCCACTCAAAGTAACTCATAACTTCTCCCGCGCGGAGGGACTCCACGCACTGGTTTTTTTTTTTTTTGAAGGTTTCACTTGTACCACTTGTGAATGCACACAAATGTTTTTATTATTTTTTTGGGATATCATCATATACAAAGACTAGCTTATATTTCCAGTAGGTACCTACATTAGAAGAATAGAAGCAGATTAAGTACTCATTCGTGCTCATTCGCTATAACTGAAGCGCTCGTGGCGTAGCTTCCTTAGTCAATCTTCACCGATTTTTGATCACAATCTCACCTAATGTTAAGCAATGATGCGGTCGACGAAGAAGATCCTATTCACTCTATTCACCGATCATCTAAAATAAAGCAACGTACTGCGTGGTCAATATTTGGATGGGTGACCGCTAGTGGTATTCACATCTGAGCGCTTCCGGGCTTCAAAAAGTACGGCTCTAACAGTCGTTAAGCCATGACGGAGGCCTTAAGGCGGCCTAAAAACTCCGTCAACAGAGTTGGCCACTAACTCATACGAGAATGTAGCTATATATCTGTACCTCAGTATTTTCATTATTTTCTATAGTAGGTGCCAAATAACACCGCAATACAGGTCATTCACCTACCTTCAGCAAGATGTCACAAAATTATATTCATGAATGGCTAATTCTATCGCTTTCCATACAAATCTGTCGCTAAGACGGTAATCGCTCGAATCTCGTAGTACTGTTTGTCGACCATACATAAATTGAATTTTGCGACATCGAGGTGAAAGTGGGTGAATTACCTGTATTGCGGTGTTATTTGGCACCTACTATAGTCCCTTATCACTATCACAAATCCTAGTACTTATAAGATCAAAAGCAGATAACCAAGAGATACTTTGTAGACTTATTCAAACATAGTAATTCACAAACTTTGCAATATTGAAACACTGCAAACTGAACAAGTGTCGAGAGCGTTTCTATTGACATTTTGGCTTTCACTGCGAGCAGGCACTGCAACGAAAATTTGACACCAGAGTGTTAGCCCGCAGTGTAACACAAAATGTTATGCAAACCTTTTTTATCGTTTTAGTAGTATACAGGCCTTGGAACACGAAGTAGACAGACAGTCGCTCCGTTGTGCCGTTTGTATTATACAACATTGTAGTAACTACATAGGAATTCGCGAGTATTGATAAACTGCGCGGGCGCAGCTAAGATTAACTGCCCACTACAGCGAGGTTTGGCGTAGTCTACTAAACTTCACGTCAAGAGTTGGTCTAAACTTAGCTAAATAAGAGTTTTATTATTTACAACATCTTTAGGCATCTTATGGGCCTGCAGCGCTATTGCAGTGCCTCCGGAATATTTGCCGAAGCCAGAGTTGACATGACATGTTTAACGCCATTCAAGTTACCCCTGGCGCAGATTGCCACAGATAATAAATCGAGGCCCTATCCTTCTCCCCACCGGGAGCAAGACCCGTCGTCGTCGTGTAGGAGAATCGCGTCTTTTATGGACAGAGTCACGAATTGTCCCAACCTTATAATTAAGAGTTTATCGGATAGACTGATGCTGACTGCAACGTACCGACGTTGGGTGGAAATTGCCACCTAAAACACTTAGCTTTGGAATACCTATGTGTGTATTCTTTTATTTATTTTTGTAACATTTATATTGTGTTGTCTATATATTTTATGTGTATTTGTGCCTGTGGACCCACCGTGTCTGCAATAAAGATTTATTATTATTATTATTTATTAATTAAATGTGAAATGTTACTTATTTGTATTACTACAAGAGTCATTTTGAAACATCCATATCAGTGTGAAGTTGATGATGCGTTCAGTTTAAGATTAGCTGGTCCATTATTACTTCTTGGAGTATCTACAAGAAGTATCTATTAATAGGGAGAAGACTTAGTAGACTAGAAGCCGGGTCACTTTTTCGCTACGAACTGCGATACTCAACAGAACAGGTGGGGATAGTAGAGATAAGTCAGGTGTAAAGCATACTCTTTCACTTGTTATTTGACTCGCTACTGTACTTTATTCTGTGACTGTACAATTTACATCATCATCAACCTATATTAGTCCGCTGACGGACGTAGGTCTCTCCCAAGGCGCGCCACTGAGCTCGGTCTTCCAGTGTTTGCTAGCTACATTTCGCAATGTACATAATATAAGTGTAAATCGGCCATTGTACTTTATCCTGGGACTGTACATATACAGGGCGTCCCACGCGGCAATGCCACATGGAGGGAAAGTATCTTAAATAATGTAGATAGAAAATTTAACGAAAAATCAAGATAAAGTCTTATTAGAAAGAAGACTTTATTTTGATTTTAAAAACAATTTAAACTGCGGTCAAAGAATTTTGAATAATTGCTTGTCTGAACCGGGAATCGAACCCACCGAACCTAGACAGGCGATTATTCAAAATTCTTTGAACGCGGGTCAAATTTATTTATTTATTTTATGGAAAACCAACAGCTTAAATTAACTAGATAAACATTTTTATAGCAGTAGAAAGCCAATTACAGGTTTTCACGGATAGGTTAAAAAAAATGTTTTTAAAATCAAACTAAAGTCTTCTTTCAGTAAAATTTTCTATCTACATTATTTAAGATACTCTCCCTCCATTGGGCACGGCTGTGGGACACCCTGTATAAGTGTAAGTCGGCTTTAAGTCTAGGCGACTTATCGCGCGCCATTCAGTCTATACTTGAGGTCACTGATTAGTCGAATTTATAGTCTCGTTGTTCAATGCTATTTGTAAAATCTATGTATTTCAACAGGGAAATAATGCACAGAGAATTTGACTCACAAAACAGTATTGATCTAAGACAACTATTTTAACGTGGTAGATTTACCTTATTTATTACTTAAGTTGGTACTAAATACATAGTAGATTATTTATTAAAAAATAAAGTCACTGTCTATCTAATAGATAGGGACACTAGGTAGATCTAAAAAAATACTGAACTGATTTTAATACTGTTTTCAGCAATAAATAAATAAATATAAATAAATATACTTGGACATTACACACAACGCCCCCTAGTCCTACGCAGAGCTTGTACCTACTATGGAAACTTAATATTATATCAGCAATCTATAATCTAACTCTAGTTTCCATAGTAGGTACAAGTTCTGCGTAGGACTAGGGGGCGTTGTGATAGATTATAGATTGCTGATATAATATTAATATACATTATTTTTAATTCGAAAACTATACTTTTAGGAGACAATTTTAAATTTCAACCCATTTGACCTATTTAAGCATAATTTTCATAAAATTATACACAAAACTGTTTGATGAGACTCTATTACCTACTTAGCTTCTTGGTAAACTACCTATCCTAAATGAATGAACATGGTTCAAGTTTGTTAAGCAAAGTTAGCCAGTCAATTAGAACACCTAGGCGGCTAATATAAATCTAAATTTACTTAGTGTTAAGCATTTGCCGAGCTGTGTCAATAGCTTAGTAAGGTATACGAGTTATTTATTTGAAATTACGTAGAATTGTTTACAAGAAATATAGTTACCGTCATGTGCAGTTCATAATTTAATAATTAACAGCAATCTATACATCTATACATCTATACATCTATACAAATATTATAAAGAGGAAAGGTTTGATTTTTTGTTTGTTTGTTTGTTTGTATGAATTGAATAGGCTCCGAAACTACTGGACCGATTAAAAAAATTCTTTTACCATTAGAATCCTACATTATCCCTGATGAACATAGGCTATATTTTATCCCGGAATTCCCACGGGAACGGGAATTACGCGGGTGAAACCGCGAGGCGCTGCTAGTAATTTATAAATTTAAATCAACTGAAAAAACCGATTTCAGTTTTATACGCCTTCTTCATCAAATGATGATGGTAGTTCATTGAGACTGTTCTATTGATCGTAAACACCACAGAGAAGCAAAATACGCAATTTTTTAAGTGTGTAACATGTTTGTTCAAGTTACTCTTATTTAACTGCCAAACTACTGAAAAGAAATACAACCGAATTGATAACCTCTTCATTTTTAGAAGTAGGTTAAAAAAAATCACTAAAGTTTCATAAGTAGAATATTGATGAGAAGTGAGAACCATCGTTTCGTTTTCATGCTGACTGTACCAACAATAAAGCTTAGAATGTAGATTTTTTTATACAACAAGTCGAACTGATGTTACACTCTTTATAACAACGCATTGCCTCAGAACAGATCCGCTGATAAAAAAAAAACATAAGTAAAAAGAAAATATTGGAGTACACAGTCGACATTATCATTTCATGATTACGGTCGACATTAACAGTCGCTGCTTTTTGAAGACCTAACTAAAACTTTGAAATACTGGCTCGCCTGAGGAGATCATTTGTATGAATTAGAAATAATAACGGTCAAAGAATGCAGCCCTGTGATATACTACAAATTGCAATATTGAATTCCTTAGTTATAGCTCGTAAGGTTTTGTAATATCTGAAAAATTTGTAACAAAGCAGGATTTGCACACACTATTTTTAATCAATAAATAAATATTCATAGAAATTTCACACAACGCCCGTACTATGGGAACTAGATTGCTAAAATACTTAAAAAAAAAAAAATATACACCGACTGAGCTGTGACGCCTGTCATACGTAACATCATTCATAATCCATTAAACCCAGTAAACAGTTCTCCGATTGAAATAATCATAATCTAATCACACTTCAAGACAGACAGAACAAATACCAACGCTGGCGTGAGGTATCTACCTACTAACAATTTGCTTGAAGCTACAACAATTAAGGACACACAACGAATCTGAACCTGTTACACAAAACTAAAGCTTTACGTACTAGAAATAAAGATGGAAGTTGTGTAAAGAAGGATCGTGGTTGCATAACGAGCCATAAATTTGTCAATTTTGCTAGTAGGTTGTATAAGACGCGCGAAGGCCATTGGACTGTTGCGTTTGTAACACAAGTTTATTGATATTATCAATGAACTACGCTTACATGAAAACCATGTACAATTATGTACCTATAGAGCCTTTTTAACCAAATAAAAAAAAAACAGTTCAAAAACCAAAACTCGACTACTGAAAATCACGTTCTAGAAGTATGACAAAAAAAAAAGAAGATATTTTTTTTAGAAATTTTTGTGAACATAAGTAGTGAGTGGTTTAGAAGATAACCGTTATTTCTTTCTTGAATAAATAAATTAAAAAGTAATTGAAATGACATACACAGGTACCTACATACATCATACTGGTCATAATCATTCCTTCTTTTTTCTTTTTGTCGGGTAATTAAAGGAGGAATTTCAAAATTTAACTGTTTTTTTTTTTTACTCTGATAATTCTCCAAATTTTTTGAACATTATAATAGGAATGAATTTTTTACAATACACATTAATTATTGCATTATTTTTCGTAAAATAGCTATTGATCAACTCGATAGTGAATCGGAAAAACTAGAGACTAGTGCTTGAAGTACTAAGTCCTAGATTTAGTCACTTGTTTACGTGTTTCGATTAGATTCTGGATTCATTTATATATCTTTAAGATTGTAGTGTTCATATCTTTTAGAATAGATATTGTCATGAAAAAACTTTAAATATAATTATTTACAGGCTTTTTTGCGCAAAAGGGTCACATTTTAATCACGTGACATTTTTTCTAAGTAAATTATTATTTTATTGAATTTTTGATATTATGTCTTCACGGTTCCCTATTTTAAGAAGAAAACCTTTATTGTTTTCGATTCAAACACAAGTTAAATTAAAATAACCCGATTTCCATAAATTTGAAAGGCACATGACTCCTATAAGCTGTCATGAATATGCATCGACGCTTGACTCACTGTATTTTTGCGATGGCAATCAATGGCAATCTATTATTGGCGACGGGCAGTCTGATTTTAAAGTTATTCATCGAAGTAAAACACTTCATTTGAAATTTATGTAGGTATTATCTATATTTCTAACTACCGATTATCTAAAGCATGGTGGTGAGGAAACCCGCGGCTAAGTCAGCTCCGCATTGACCTTGTCTTTTCTGTGGATATGGCTAATTAGGCTGAGAAGATGGTATAGGTGCTGGGCAAGCCTTTCATCTAAACATTGTCCCAGGCACTACAGTGTACCGTTAAGTGTAGGCATAGGTTGCCTCCTGACGCTGTATAAATCATCTTCAATAGATGTAAAGGCCTAAGATTAGTGGTTCAAATAATCGGAGAGATTCAAATAATAGGAGCATCTGACGCTCAGAAACGCTCTCAATAACTTGCTTATGTAATTATGACATACTAGATTCCGCCCGTGACTTCGTTCGCGTCCCGTTGGATCTCGTTGATTTTCCGGGATATAAAGTAGCCTATGTGTTAATCCAGGTCACGGACAATATATATTCCAAATTTCATCCAAATCGGATCAGTAGTTTTTGCTTGAAAGAGTAACAAACATCCTCACAAACTTTCGTATAATTAAGTTCGCGTCCCGTTGGATTCCGTTGATTTTCCGGGATAAAAAGTAGCCTATGTGTTAATCCAAGTCACGGAAAATATATATTCTAAGTTTCATCCAAATCGGATCAGTAGTTTTTGCTTGAAAGAGTAACAAACATCCTCACAAACTTTCGTATAATAAGGTTCACGTCCCGTTGGATCCCCTAAATTTTTCGGGATAAAAAGTAGCCTATGTGTTAATCCAGGTCACGGACAATATATATTCTTAGTTTCATCCAAATCGGATCAGTAGTTTTTGCTTGAAAGAGTAACAAACATACTCACAAAATTTCGCGCTTTTAATATTAGTTCGCGCCCTGTTGGATCCCGTTAATTTTTCGGGATAAAAAGTAGCCTATGTGTTAATCCAGGTCACGGACAATATATATTCCAAGTTTCATCCAAACCAGATCAGTAGTTTTTGCTTGAAAGAGTAACAAACATCCTCACAAACTTTCGCGTTTATAATACATATTAGTAGGATTTTTTCGTCTTTATAATGTAAAAATCTCATAAGCTTGTATAATTATGAGCTATATATAATTAGTAGTTAGTATGCACCTGGCGAACAATCGCGCAAAGTTACGAGTTTATTGTACAGTGGCAGATCGAAAACAGCTTAGCGAAGTACAAGCTACATCATTACACTATCTTTTTTTCATCCCACACTAGGTGAGGTCGGTAATATCTTAGCTAAATTGATAAGCGCTTGAGCATAGAGCTCTAATCAAAATGACTGTTTATAAATACAGTCATTTTAATTTATATATTTGAACTTATAGTTTAGATTTGAGATATTTTTTTTCTATAAGAATACAATTCACTTTACGAGAAATACAAGGGTAACTGAAGTGTAAAAAATATTATAAGTCAGTAAAAGTAAATATCGGAAGATCTCTACGCTAGCTTAGTTATGTGTTTAATGAGAATGAGAATAATTAAGCGACGTTTTGCGCGAGAGTTATTCACAAAATCTCTTCTAAATATAAAGATTTCGAAAATTTAAAATCCAAAAAAATAACTGTAATTACTGTATTTGACTTTGTACGCGTGTGGAACTTTCCTCCAAAATATCTGTCAACCAGTATACGATGAACCTCGTGCCAAAGGCTGCTTTTGGTTTAAAGAGGTCAAGCTGTATCTAAGTAAATCCACGTCTTTAATTTCAATAAAATATAGCCTATGTTTCAATCCGGAAAAAGGGCTTCTGAATGGTATAAGTTTCATTGAAATTGGTTCAGTAGTTTAGGCGTGATTCGCGAACAAACAAACAGATAAACAGACAAACTCGATTTTCAGAATCAGAATCGTTTATTTAGTAGATCTGCATATTTAGTTTATCCATATCTTTAATTTCAGTTTTTGGCTTTTTACAGTTTTATAATAGTATAGATTTGATGCAATAAAGATAACCAGCTGAATGTTTATGAGCTGTGGCACTACCGATAAGGCTTCGACGCATTTGTCGTCTAATTGTTATCGCCATTACCAGATACTTTGGTTTATAAGCCGATTGTGTTGGTCCTTGATTGGAATTTGACTTGGCACTTATCGATTCTTATTTACTTACACTGTGACTCATACAAACAAAACGAATACAGTTTTTGGGAGTGTTTGATTAAAGTAAGACCAAAAAATAGAAGAAACCAACATGGGTGATCTACTATTACTTAAAACTAGCTGATACCCGCGACTTCGTACGCGTGCGAAACTTTCCACCAATTTATCTGTCAACCAGTATACGATGAACCTCGTAACAAAAGGCTGCTTTTGGTTAAGAGAGTTCAAGCTGTGTCTAAGAATCACGTCTTTGATTTGAGTAAAATATAGCCTATGATTCAATCCGGAAAAAGGGCTTCAGTATGGTATAAGTTTCGTTGAAATTCGTTCAGTAGTTAAGGCGTGATCTGAGAACTAACAAACAGGATAAACTCTTACTATTTTATCCATATCTTTAATTTAAGTTGTTGGCTTTTTTACAGTTTTATAATAGTATATAAATATATAAATATAGATATAAAAATAAAGATAATTTATTTGCAAAAACATGTGTAAATAAGGATGTTGTAGGTACATAATTTTAACATGTCTTACCGATTTTGGCGTGCAAATAGAGATGGCATGCTACAACTCAAAATGTCGAAGTAATCCGGAAATAGAAATACATTGGTATCGATTCGGTTGTTGCATTTTTCTAAACTAACCTAATTTGACAGCACTAAAAATGTTGCCGTCCCTTTCTCATAAACTGAAACGACAAGGACGGCTATAATTTTAGAGCTGTCAAATTAGAAGGTTAGTTTAGAAAAAGGCAACAACCGAATCGATACCAATATTATAATACCTATATCTTATTCAACAGTTAAATTATAAATTAACAAAATCAAAAAATAATAATTATAATAATCTATTATATAGATAGGTATAGATAGAAAAAAAACATTCAACTATCCTTTGAAGTTTGAGTATTGGAATATTGACCTCCTATCTCGAAATCACACCAAATTACAGCATCTTAGACCGGTCCATTGAAAAGCCTTTAGAAAATATCCTGACGTTGTCATCAACGCTTGGTTGTACCACTCTGTTTTAACGAACAGTGTAAAATGCACTGTACCACACTGCTTTAGGATATATTTTTGTCCGTCCAGATAGTTATGAACGAAAATTATCATGGATCAAAAAAATAACTGTCATTTAAAAGAGGGTATTTGGAAAACGTCAATGTTTTAGAAGCAACTGCAACATAAATTATTTTTTTTTGGCAGACAAAAAGGCGGGCCATCTGATGGAAAGTGGTCACCGCCGCCCATGGACACCTGCAACACCAGAGGTGATGCCAGTGCGCTGCCGGCCTTTTAAGAGGAGATAAACCCGCCTTTTAAAGGACCCCATTTCAAAACTCCGAGGGAAAACCGCAGAGGGAAGTTCGTTCCACAACTTACACGTAAGGGGCAGAAAAGACCGCGTGAAACGAGAAGTTGTGTTATAAAAGCTACTAGCTTCCGCCTGCTTCGGTCGCGTCCCGTTGGATCCCGTTGATTTTCCGGGATAAGAAGTAGCCTATGTGTTAATCCAGCGGTCACGGACAATATATATTCTAAGTTTCATCCAAATCGGATCGGTAGTTTTTGCGTGAAAGAGATACAAAAATACATACATCATTTCAAACTTTCGCGTTTATAATCTTCTTCTTCTCTTCTTCTAACTTAAGATCTCAGCTCTTGTCGGTGTAATTATGCTGTTCTCGCCATTTGTTCCTTTCCAGTGCAGCTTCCTTGATGTCCTTATACGACATGACAGCGATCTTTTCCTTCAGCTGGCTCGTATAGCTTTTACGCGGTCTTCCCCTTCCTCTCTTTCCTTCGTGGGACTTTATATCGTCAATATCGTTGTAGCCAAAGTAAGGTACGAAAGTGAAAAATAACAAAAAGACCTGCTATTATTTCTAGGGTTAGCGCTCAATACAAGCAACGAATCGAGGTACCTACATCAAATACTTTAATCTATGGGATCCACTATTCAACCATAAAAAACAATATCGTGTCGAATCGAAGAACATGGGCCTTAATTACAACCATCCTACACAATAACCAACCTTATGTACAAAAGTGTAGAGCTTTAAGTTGAAAAGAAGAGGACTGACCATAATAAGCTTTCTAAAAAATGACTCGCTCTGCGTAAGATGGAATGTGGCTCGTTCGTGAAGACTAAGCCGAAATGTGTGCAGCTAACTCATTGGTGTTACATTTTGATGAAATATTTAATGTGGACTACGCTTTATTTTATTGAACATTTAAAAAATAAATAAAAGAAATATTCACGGACACTTAACAGAACGCCTTCTAATAGTCCCAAACTGAGCAAAGCTTGTACGATGGAAACTAGATGGCTAATAGAATACATACATACATATTTTTTTTGTAAATACTTACTTATAATACATAGTAACACCCAGACACAGAACAAACATCTATGTTTACAACACACAAATGTTTGTTCTCGGTGGGGATCGAACCGACGACCCACAGCACGGAAGGCAGAGCTACTACCGACTGAGCCATGACGCCTGTCATTTATTGGTGAAAGAACCATGAGCGTATTAGAGTCAATAGTTTCTGAGAACTAAGAATGTGATTTTCCCGAAATGCTAGATTGAGGGACATTCATAGACATAGACAGGCATCACGCATTATTGGCTTACACATATACACTATACAGCCACCAAATAATATTGGTCTATCTTATAAAAAGTTAGAGTAGACATTATGTCTTGTTTAACATACGTAATCAGCGGGATAAGATGCGCACCGCGAGATATTTGTCATGTCGTTCTGTCAAAGTGTAAGCATTTTGTACTAGTTTAGGAACTATTGCATTATCTGTGGTAATGTTGTCGAGAAACCGCGCCTTTGAATTTTCAACTTTTGACATTTCTGCATGACTACCTATTATCTTGTCCTCAGAGAGGTACGACGACTAAGGTCCGTATTCCGTAGCCTTACTCAAGCACTGATCCGTACTCAAGCATAGATTTTTGTATGAAAATCTCTACTCAAATCTATGCTTGAGTAACGATTTCTGTCTCGGAATACGGACCTAAGAGGTGTCAGAAGTTTAGGAAAATTAAACAAAAGAATCGGGGGCATTAACTACTGAATTTTTTATTATAATTTAGTATTAAAGTTGGTACTAGACCTACCGCATTCGAATGACCAACTATATTTTAATGAGCGGAAGTTCTTATATTTTATTAATTATTTCCTCATTTTTTAGGTTAATAAGGTCCAAAATATTTATGCATAATTTTATGCCTAAAGTAGGTCTCGATTACAATCTTATTAATTTGATTTGAATTCCTCTTTAAGCAGGTACCTTAGATATACAGAGTGTCCCCGAATAGAATGCTAAGCCTAAACAGATTGATTCATACTTCAGGCTATAAATAAAAATTATAAATTATCTCTGAATATCATATTAACTTTTTAACTTGTAAAAACTGCCGAAATCGATAACACTAATCTACAATAATAATTTTAGTACCTAAAAGATTTTTTTTTTATTCGTTGACTGATTTATGATCTGTGCTGATACTGAGATTATTTCTTCAATCGTCATGATTATTCCTTCCACCAGCATTCAAACCGATAAAAAAAATTACATTGAGTAGATGAATATACTTTTATATAAGAACAACAATTATTTTCCAAACAATTATTATAATGCAGTGGACAAAACCTGGGCAAAAACTAGTCTGCGCGCAACTCTCCCGCCCGTAGAGATGTCGCTCTCGTAAGCTTTTTGTGCGCGTGCGCAGCCTTAAGAAGTAGCGCATGTATATTAATGACATTTAATGCTGCATGTCTAGTAGCGACCATCTAATGCTTGAACGATATTGATGGCTTTCAAGAAAAAACGGACTAATCTAAATGTTTACTATAAACAGCAAAATGACTGTGATAGCTATCTATGAAGCTATGTTACTATGCATGTACAAAACAATACAATGCAAAAATAGTAGATTGTATCATAAGGCAGCGAAATCATATTTTTACGGCGAGGGCGCTTTTTTGAATCCCTCGCTACGTTCAGGATTCTAGAGTAGAATCCCGAGCTTAGCGAGGGATTCTTTAGTAGAATCCTGAACGTAGCGAGGGATTCAAAGTACGTCGCCCGAGCCAAAAATATATTTTGCTCCCGAGTGGGACACTCTACTTTTCATCACTTACTATGAGAAAATAAAAGATAAGATAAGATAAGAGCATTATTTATTGCACAAAAATGAAGTACATAGGCGAACTTAAAGCGAAGATATTCCAAATTCAAAAAGTGCGCGGCAAAGTTAATTCCGGCGCACTTATTAAAATAAGTGCGCCGGAATTAACTTTTCGTACCACTTGCTGAAAAAAGTGACATTCTATGCCACAAAAAGCGAACATAACAATAGTCATTTTTAATCTGTTAAAAACAGGGAGAGAAAATTGTACTGGTTTTCTTTCATCCTCTAGAGGGAGAAAGTGATTTAAATTTGGAATACAATTTATACTGAACTACATCTCTGTTTACACCATTGAGTTTGTATATAAAGCATTATACATCTTTTTGAAAAAGGAATACGCATTTATTATGCAGGCCGTATGAGCTTGATGCCTTTGCTTTTCCGACAAAAAAATATTAGTCTAGGAAAATGCCGCGTTTTTGTTTTGTTCAAATACATAAACGTTAAGTTTATTTTAAATTATTTTTATAAATAAGTTAATGTTCTAAAATGCTATCTCATATTATTATTGTGTTAATTTTTTCGCAAATGGTACGAAAAGTAGAGTATTTTCCTCGGTGATAAAGCTGTCTTAGTCTTGGGTGAACTTAAATCCCTCGCTATACTCAAGACTCGTGTTAAATCCCTCGCTTCGCTCGTGATTTCAGTTTTTAACACCCTCGCTACGCTCGGGAGTAAAGCTCGAGTCCTTCATTACGCTCGCGATTTAAATCGTCACCCGCGACAGAAGACACTGCTTTATCCCCTTGTTAAATAATCTTCTATTCCCGCGCATTTATTGTTTCTTATAGAAAACACCACCTTTGGGTGCACATAAAGGCGAACCAAGTCGTTCTTTTCGAATAGATGTGATGAAAAGATTATTGTCAAACAAAAAGTACAACATTTTGTTACATTAGGTACTTATGTAGGTAGGTACTTTTAATTTTATTATTATTACTTTTTTATATAAAAATGACTAAAGACTATCTTTTTTTTTAATGTTGTCATAAAAGAAATTTATTCACAAAGAAAATTGAAACTAATACAGTATATACAATATTCACAATATTTACAAAATATAATAGTTGAGCCATCTACAAAGCGTTGCATTTTATTATTATTAGTTTTTAATATTTTGTATACTTTGTTTTGACAAGGAAAAAAATGGCGGACTTTTGTTTTTTTTTTGTTCAGTACGCGTCGTTGATTTGTCACTTTGGTAAGGCCTTACGGATAATTTATCGGATTATTTATAAAGTTTTTATTGCAACACCACATTTTTTAATTACAGCTGAGTCTTCCGAATTCTAAAAACCTACAAAATACAGATACTTAGGTACTACTACTTTTATACATTCCAATAACAAATACAATTTTCATAACCATCTTTTAATACAAAGCAATTTAGAATCCGATGAGGGTAGACCCGCGGGCCGACGCTTATCACTTACAAACAGATTAATTTTACTTTTAATAAAAAGTTTAGAGACCCGTAGGCGGCATCCTTAACCGAATTAAAAATATCATTCATAAGAATTTGCAAAACCAGTCCGTTGAGATCAAATCCGCGTCCAAAAAGATCAAAAAAAGTTCCGAATACAAAAAAGGTAAGTATGTTATACATTTTTAAGCTAGCAACATTATCCCTAATTCTTATTGACAGAAACGTCTCCTTGAGAATTATCTTATTTGGGTCACTTAAGAGGTGAACGATCCCGATTATATTCTTTTATTTAAAATCGTCGACTGGTTCATTTGCATATTATCAATACTATAATCTAAGGGGTAGGGCAACAATCCAGTGAAATATTCGCCGCTGAAATGCTAAAGCATATCGGTTAGTTTAGATTTTAATCATTGCATGAAAAAGTATCGAGCTCAAGAATCGTCGGTAAAAAAAAAAAGAATCGTTGGTAAGTACTTTGTATATTAATATAATTGTAATTAAAAATCGTTTTTGATTAAACCCCCTGGGGAGATCAACAGTAATTTCTGAGAACGGTGAATTTTACATATTACCAACCTGAGTTATATTATTAGTGCAGCACGTAATTTCTAAAACTGACCTTTGGAACTACGTAAGAAGAAGCGAGACTCCCATTCTACCAAAATTACACACAAATGAACTCCGTTTCATACATTGTTCGTTTTTTGAAAGTTCAAGTCTAGTTCGAGAGTTTCGCCAGTCTGCATCACATCATCGAAAAATGTCATCAGATATTTTTTTAAATTAGTGGAATGCTGTTGCATTATTTTCTATTCGGCCATGATAAAATAACACAGCACGCCGCGTAGTAATCATCTGAAAACCAAGGTGTTAATTCATCTGTCCGAAACCGAAATCGATTGCATATAACATTGACGATGTACGATTGACTCGATTCTCGTTTTTCGATTCGTTTTGTTTCATTATCTGTTGTGTGATTGTTGGTTACGTTCGATGCGAAATTTATGATTTAATTGCTGCTTGAAGTTTTTTACGGGTTCAACGCTCGGTCTGTTTGTACCGAGAACCGAGTTGCAGTCATGCGTGTAGACAATTAGAATATCGAATTCGGCTTTAGTATTAATATTGAGGGAAATTGAAAATGTATTGGCTTACATTCTTTTACATTCTGTCAAGTGTAAGCAAATTATTAAAATTAATAAAGTAAAAATGATTTAAAATTGCACAAACCGAAAACTACAGTATGTAACAGTCATAAATAATTCAAATTGGCAGTATTTAGCTCTTAAATAGTTTAACTTCCAAAGTGGTGGGTATAGGTACCCAGATTTCTATATCAAAAACTAGATCAAAACATGTAGGTATTTTCAACGGTCACAAAACCATAATCCTTAGTATTTAAAACTATAGCAGACAATAAGTAGATAGTAAATATATCTACGTAATTATTCACAACACATTGTACTGTTTGTTATAATGGCTAATAAAACACATGAAACCAAATGTGCTATCAGTGAGTAAGCGCACAACGCCAGACATTATCGTAACACGATACCGAACGAACATAACTAACAAGTCCCGGGTTCTATTCCCGGCTGTGGCCAGTCGATAAAACTTAGCGAAACAATATCGAGTTGATACCGAATATCGAGTGAGTTAATGCTCCGTCGAGTCGATAAACTGCGGATTCTGATATAGGGTGGGCATCACTAGTAATGCTTTTTTTAGGTAAGCTATAAAATTTCTGCACAATGTATACCAGTATTTTTTATTCCGATACTTAGTAAATAGTTTGTATATCAAGGTTTATAATAATGAATCACTTCGTTTACCAAAGATTTCCTGTTTGCTATAACTCTACTAAAATAAAGACACGTTACCAATGACACGAAAGGCCAGATCCCGCGCTTTTTACAATAAAATATGTTTTCCTATTATTTTTTACCAAAAGAAAGTAAACACCTACTTATCTCCCAAACAATAAAAAATGGCAAATGCACGAAAGGCGCGACGCCAACAAACAAAAAAAAATACTCGAAATAAGGAAATATTTCACGAAATAAACCACAGACAAACATAGACACTATACTTTTTCTTTTCTCAGTAAAGATGGGTTTACCAATATTTTAATAGTTTCCTGATAGATCTGTGAATTCATTTAAGTAACTGAAATAAAATTATAGAGTCGTAAAACTTTGAAACACCATAAAAGATGTTATTTTAGAGATGTAACTCAATGTGAATGGGCTGTAAATCTTAGGGTTTTCATATTTTAAAAACCAATTTCTTTTTATATTTAAGTACCTATCTAAAGTACAAAAAATAATGATAAGATAAGATAAGATAACGTTTATTCAGCCACCACAATAAAAAAAGTGAAAACAAGAAATAAAGGTAAAAACTAAAATAACAAACTATAAATATAATAATATCTTATATCTAGACGAAACCATATAGAATAAATAATTCTATATGAACTCATAGTGGTGGTGAAGAGGTCTATAGCTCAGCATGTGCTTCTGTATGTTTCCATGCGTTTTTGCATAGAGGTTAGATCAATTACAACCATGTTTTTCATTTTTGTATTTTATACGTAACTGTTTTTTTGTTTTTGTAACAATAGTTCTAAGCCCTTTAAATGTTTTTTTTTTCTATTTTCGTGAAAACAATCACAATCTTGTGTAAAACTTGAAAAAACTTGTGTCAAAATATGGCAACCCTAAAGAAACAATATCCTGAATCAATATAATATTTTAGGATTTGTACGCCTCAAATCTATTTGCATTTACGATATCCACATAGGTTTCATTTATATCTTTTGAGAAATACGTTAAATAGTGATAAATCTTGATAGGTTGTTTAGACTCACAAAATTTATTATCATTTTGTTGAGCTAGTTTGACTAGGACGAAGGCTCGAAGCGTCACATTTATTTTTTCTTTACGGCTTATTCCAGAAATCCTCTGTGAGTTGTCCCTGCTAAGGAAATTTCTAGATTTTTTTACCAAAAACCCCTTAACGTTCCCTGCGATGATCGGCTAAGAAAATTTAAATTAAAATTTTTGGTTCCAAGTTGAATCGCCTATTCAAATTAATTTATCAGAGGCATTGTTTTGACGTACTAGCGAAGTAATTATTTTTTTATATATTGGAGGCTTGTCCTTTTACCAAGGCTTTTTTGGTTTTCTGAATATTTTTTGACATATAAGAGCCTAGAAGTAAATCATACCTGTGTTGCCACATGTGATGAAAAATGTGTCACTTTATATAAAATCAATTATGGCCTCCATTTTATTTAAAGTGACAATAATCCCTGGTAATAATAATTATACTCTAAAACTTGTTTTATGACATGTTTTGTTATAATTAAGGACATATAGCTAAGCAACGTTATGTGCGGTCACTATTTGGATGGGTGACCGTTAGTGGCATTTACATCTGAACGCTTCCGTGCTTCGAAGAGCACGTTAAACTGTCGGCCGCGGCTCTAGCAGTCGTTAAGCCACGACGGAGGCCTTAAGGCGGCCTAAAAACTCCGTCACCAGAGTTGGCCACAGGCCACTAGCTCATACGAGCTTGCTTGCTTTTTACTCCGCGGTGGTGGTACGTCGTCCGCCATCCATCATTACGCGCCGGTGTACGCAGACAGCCCTATAATTTCCCATCCCCCTCCCACCCTCTTCTTTCCCTCTCGCACCCAGGTAATGCCTTGCTTTTATTAAAAGAAGACGTCGAAATGGAATGAGTTTCGTCGAAAAGCACTGTGAGTATTTTGTATTCAGTGGCTTTAATGTTTGGTTGGTAATAAACACGTTTTTTTTTTCTTATTTGCTTCAGTTTTTAAGAAAGTGAGAGGGACTTTCATCGCTTATATCGAGCCTTATTAGTTGTATGTAAATTGAAAATCGAATACCTCTTAAAATAAGTATATGCTTCGACTTCAGAAATAAGCTGTATACGTCATTTTTATATGTCATTTTGATAATGAAAATATTTTTAAGTAATGAAAATAGTACCACTTTTTCGTTCATTGTGTAAGTAGGGAGAATATTTACCATATTTTATTCACACGTAACCAATTTTCTTTTTTTTTTTCAAAGTAGGTATTCGAAGCTTGAATTGCCTTATTCTGATTGGTCTCAGTATTTCTCAAAAGGTCAATGATGAATAAATTATCAATTTCGCTTAAAAACTACTGAATGTAATTCCAACAGACCTACCTAAAAATAACTTAAGGTTTTAACATCATCTGATAATTATCATAAGTACTTTACTGGTATTAATTTAAATGTATTGTTTACTTATAATATTAATTAAGGAAGTTTTTCGATCTGTAGCGTATTTTTCGTCCTAGTGGACGAAATATATCTAGGTGCTTGAGTATATCTACTAGTGACATTTAATACCATCGAGGACAAAAATAATGATTTCCGCAAGTTTTGCATTTCAGACGTTCAGAACTTCCTTAGAAAAATGTATTATAAATCAAGAATTGACATTTGCCTATGGAAAACGCTTGAGACCGAGTTTGATGACATAAAAAAAAATTAGGAATTGAAAACCAACACTGCCAAAAAAAAAAACATATAATCTTCACTAGCGACATAAAAAATCATTTTATCTTATAAAAATAAGTTACCTCTAGGTAGAAAGGTACCAGTTATTATTGTTAATACAATAGTTCCAGTTTATAAATATTATTATGGCAACACAGAGCATGGAATCGGTTTGAACGGCTGTCACATGTCAACTAAATTGTTTCTAGAGCGCAGTCTCGCGATGACCTTTGCATCTCTTCAACGCATGCGCTATTATGGTAAAAATATGGTACCCACCACCAAGGAACTTTACACTTTATTTCTAGTAACTTAAGTATAAATTAGCATGGGTTTTCGGAATGAATAGTTTGCCATTAAAGTTGATTTGCGCGTAACACCCAATCATGTAGCTTGACGGTGTATAAAGAGTTAATTTCGTTTAAGGAACATTTTGCACTGTAAATTTTTATTTTTTTATTTTACAGAGTGAGTCGAATCCGAAAATTATTTTAATACGGTTGAAGTTAGCGGCCGATACAAAAAGTCGGTTATTACTCGAACGATCATCGAATCGAATGATTTCGAATCGTTTACATGAATATGAATTGGTAATCGATGCGATCGCGCGTAGCTCCAGTGATTTGCTCTACATCAATTCGATTTTAAATATTCGTTCGGTTTCTTCTTCTGTTTGGGTATCGTCAAACATTAGGGTAATGTTTTAAGCAGGTAGGTATAATTAAGTACCCAAATTTTTCTTCAAGACTGCATTTCTTGATTACTAATTTTAAATGAATTCACCTTAACTAAAGAGTTCGATTTCAACGATTTCTTTTATAAAATGTACCTATAGTAGGTGCCAAATAACACCGCAATACAGGTCATTCGCCCACCTTCACCACGATGTCGCAAAATTCCATTTATGAATGGCTAATTCTGTCGCTTTCCATACAAACCTGTCGCTAAGACGGTAATCGCTCGAATCTCGTAGTACTGTTTGTTTACCATACATAAATTGAATTTTGCGACGTCGAGGTGAAGGTGGGTGAATGACCTGTATTGCGGTGTTATTTGGCACCCACTATAAGCATAAAGTACTTTAAAAACTCTACATTAAGTTATATTGAGAAGTCTAGCCTATGACAATATTTAATTAAAATCAATGACAAAAATAAACAAATATGCACATAAATTGATACATCTATCCGCTGATTGCCACAGACTGCGGGTATTGTTCGAGCAGTAGGTACATAATCGAGTAATCGAGGCACCCCGTGGATACACGTCGCGTAATATTTTTATAATAATCGATCCTTCCGATACAACACGCTGTCAAACGATACGATGACAGCGGAAGGTCGAACCTATTTATAGCCAAGATGCTATATATATGTTAGCAGAATTAGGTTTAGTTAGTATTTTGTGTATATAGGTTGTTTTTAGTTGATAAATTAGGTTGTATATAATAGGGTAATTATAATCGGTCAGCGATTAAACACTGCAAATAAATTAAAAATTTTTTTTAAAAAATCACTGTACTAGCTGATACCCGCAACTTCGTACGCGTGCGTAACTTTCCACCAAAAAATATCTGTCAACCAGCATACGATGAACCTCGTGTCAAAGGCTGCTTTTGGTTTAGAGAGGTCAAGCTGTATATAAGAATCCACGTCTTTAATTTCAATAAAATATAGCCTATGTTTCAATCCGGAAAAAGAGCTTCTGAATGGTATAAGTTTCATTGAAATTGGTCCAGTAGTTTAGGCGTGATGCGCGAACAAACAAAGAAACAAACAAACTCGATTTTCGGAACCAGAATCGTTTATTTAGTAGATCTGTATATTTAGTTTATCCATATCTTTAATTTTAGTTATTCATAATATTTATTCATAACTCAAGCATACCTATTATTATTTGAGTAAAGATTCTCATACAATGATATATGTACTTAAGTTCGGTTCTAATTTCTTAGGGCCGAATACTGTAACGTCACTGAAATTTAAACAACACATAAAATTGCCCTGCCTCTACCATTACCTACTCGTTGGTAAGAGATGGAAATAATTTAAGCATAAACTTAGTATAAGTATAGTAGGTGCAAATAACACCGCAATACAAGTCACCGCAATTCAATCACGAATCAGGCACCAGTATCTCACAAAGTTAGTACAATATTTATCTTGTACTTGTTTGTATAATTATGTTTTGTGGGAGAAAATAAATAAATACATTATTAACAAAATACAGTCAAATAAATTACTTAAGTTAAACATTTAATTCCGGCTTCGGCACGACGCATAAGTAAGTAATATTAGAATGCAATTAAAAAGTTGAAAAGGAGCAAGCTGGCCTACTAGACACTAGTTAGACAACTTTTTCAAGATGGCCGCCAACTTTTCCCGCCATCTCGAGACGTTGACAACCATAGACACGGATAGCCACGTGCTAGAACGCCACCAATGATGAGTTTAGATTATAAATTTATGAGAGGGCTTCAGATACTTCTTTTGAATTACAGGGATATTTTGCTGTAGGTAATTTTATTAGATAGGTACCGTCAACAGTATTATTCGATTGCCAAATCGAGTTTCTTTAAGTCTAAAAAGAAGAGATCCCAAGTTATCCCAACCCGAATAGTTAAAAATTTAGATTTAGATTTTGAAACGCAGTTCTAATTATTGTTATGAGAAATAGAAATAGAAATAGAAATTATTTATTTTACGCAAAAACACATACAAAGATACATTGAAATAAACATTAAATTATAAAGAAAGATGCGTAAAAAGGGTACTCGCTCAGCAATAGGTAGGTACCTTTAGCATTTGCTGAGCGAGTACCCTTTTTACGCATCTTTCTTTTCTTCATCTTTCATAATTGGTGGCTCCTTTAGCGCTGGTTTTCAGTTGTACAGTGATGAGCAGTTGTACCATTATAAGCAAGTTTGAATATCTACCGTTTTTGCAAATGTCACGAAAAAAAATCAAAAGCTTCGAAATAGTACACATATACACACACACACATAGTTACTCAAAAATAGATTCGAGTAGAGATTTTCGTTTAAAAATCTATGCTGGAGTCCAGATCAGTGCTTGATCAGTAAATGAACATACGGGCATAAGATGCTACATTTTCATCTACATTCGCTTAGGAAAGCAAAATGTAAATGTATTTAGGTACTTGTGCTCACAAGTAAATTGCCGATTTTTTTTTAGCAGAAACACAGATACAAAAAATTTTTGATTTTCACAGCACATCCATCTGATCGTATCTATCAACAATATCTACAAGATGGCTTAATTAATCGCATGCCAATGATTCCCACAGCCCTGCAATAGGGCTGGCAAAAACTGAACAAGTGTACTGTACTGCGAGAATACCAAGTAATACAAACTTTTTGCTTCGTCAACCTTCTAGGATGGAATACACACACACACACACGACGCGAGATGATAGGACTCAGGCTAATTCCACTAACGAACTCAGCTGAAACGCATTTGAACCGTAGCTGTTCATCTTTTGTACATCCTCTCCATCCAAAGGTTGTCTGGAAGAGATCGTTTTTAGCGATAAGACGGACCATTGTATTTATTATCTTAAGGTTACACCAGTCGCCCACCTTTCCATACAAACGTGGAAGGGTAACTACTCCACTGTTTGACGCTGACCAACCAAAACTAAGGATTATATCAATTTATCTCGTCATAATCTATGTCTGTATACACCCCAAACCGTAAAAAAAGTATTCATTTAAAAAATACAAACTTGTAAACTTTCGTATGGAAAATAGTTTTTGCTTGTATTTTTTAAATGAATACTTTTTTACGGTTTGGGGTGTACACAGACATAGATTATGACGAGATAAATTCATATAATCCTTAGTTTTGGTTGGTCAGCGTCAAACAGTGGAGTAGTTACCCTTCCACGTTTGTATGGAAAGGCGTGCGACTAGTGCAACCTTAAATGGTTTCTCCTTGTATCCTGTTTCTTATTTGTGTACAATACAGAGTTTATCTATTTATCTGTTTTAGGGTATTTTGAATTTTACTATTAAACTTTGCTGCAAAAGAGCTGAAACACAGCTGAACCTTAGTTTTGATTTTAGTATAGTCTATTTTGATCCTACACAGTAACGTTTCAGCTGGTTTCAGCTAAGCTGATAATCGAAGCATAGTTGGAACTAAATACAACGTCAAACTTTGTAATTTAGTAGAATGCAACTAGAAAAGTCAGAAAACTTCAAAATAGTCTCAGAAACTGTCAATCATTTAGATTAAAAACAGTCAAAAGGTATTTAATTTTATTCAGTTCAGCGGGCCTAAGATGCGCACCGCGAGATATTTGTCATGTCGTTCTGTCAAAATGTAAGCATTTTGTACCAGTTTAGGAACTGTTGCATTATCTGTGGTACCTAATGGTGTCGACAAAACGCGCCATAATGTACACTTTTGACACTTGTTAGTCGTCGTACCTCTCTGAGGACGAGATAATAGTCATGCAGAAATGTCAAAAGTTGAAAATTCAAAGGCGCGGTTTCTCGACAACATTACCACAGATAATGCAATAGTTCCTAAACTGGTACAAAATGATTACATTTTGACAGAACAACATGACAAATATCTCGCGGTGCGCATCTTAGGCCCGCAGGTTATAAATCTATAAGGAACTAGTTATTTAACATTCCACTTTGCGCACCAAGAACTTCCGCATCAACGCGATTCCTCTTTTGCGCACCAATGAGTTTTAAAGCTTGGTGCGCAAGAGTGCCAGTGGCTGCCAGACGTACAACCTCTTTTTGAATTTATAAGTCAAATACCTACTTGAGATTGATGGAAATTATTTATTTTTAACCAACTTCAAAAAAGGAGGAGGTTCTCAATTCGGTTGTATTTTTTTTATGTTTGTTACCTCAGAACTCCGTCATTTATGAACCGATTTGAAAAATTCTTTTTTTATCTGATAGGGTATGCTTCCAGATTGGACCCGAACTACCATCATCATCATCATTTGATGATGAAGGCGTATAAAATTGAAGTCGGTTTTTCCAGTTTTTTAAACTTATAAATTATGTGAATTAACATACCGGCAAATTCATCCATTCGCTTATTTTCTACATATAATTTAATTAAATTATTTATAAGTAGGTATTTTAAGTTAAATAGGTGCTTTTTTTTCAGTTTAAGTGGGTTTTGTTTTGTAGCCGAAGTATTTTCACAATTTGCATTTATTTTATTTTACTCCGCTAAGTAGGTAATAATAATAATAATAATAAATATTCACGGACACTTAACACAACGCCTTCTAGTCCCAAACTAAGCAAAGCTTGTACGATGGGAACTAGATGGCTGATAGAATACATACATTTTTTTTTTGTAAATACATACTTATAATACATAGAAACACCCAGACACAGAACAACAAAAATTGATGTCTCTTTATTTTTACAGTCGACCGATTGTTAAATATTTCGAATAGTCTTACTTCTAGGTAATTACAGTGAGATATTCAACTATATAAAAAGACTAAATGAAACTTGTTTTATTCAAGAATTGTAGTTTTTGCTAGACTATCTACCGCGCGCGACTTCGTCCGCATCTCGTCCTAGTGATTTTGCAAAATAAAAATAAATAAATATCTTTGGACATTACACACAACTCTCTCTAGTCCAAAACTAAGCAGAGCTTGTACTATGGAAACTAGATTGCTGATATAATACTTATATACATTTTTTGTTTGTAAATACATACTTATAATACATAGTAACACCCAGACACAGAACAAACATTTATGTTTGCCACTGAAATGTTTGTTCTCGGTGGGGATCGAACCCACGACCCACAGCACGGAAGGCAAAGTTACTACCGTCTGAGCCATGAGCCATGAATGTTAATCAAAGTTACGATAAATATTTTCTAAGTTGCGTTTGAATTGGACCAGTAGTGATTAAGATACCAACATCTAGGCATATTTATTTATTTAAAAACTTCACACAAAGAAGTAGTGCTAGGAGGACTTAATGCTAAGAGCATTGTCTACCAGTCTTACAAATATTTATAAACTCGAGAACAAATATTTCGGGCTAGCTTTTGCATAATAAAATTAATCGAGTATTCTTGGACTACCTACAATGTCATCGATCCAGGGGTTCTACATTTTTTACCGGTGCGTTATCGGAAGGTATATCCTAAGAGGTAATAAAGGTCAACTTATCGGAATTTTATTTTTGCCCGTATTAAAATGCTCTTAAACTGTATTTTCATTAAGATCGACGACGGGAGACTCCGTAAGGATCTTAATGTATGATTTTATGACGTAAAGAGGCGGTGGAAGTTATAGCGAGTATATAAGAGGAGCGGATAGAGTGTAGCCCCGTTTTCACTAGGGGACATGTCGCGGGAACAAATCGCCTGACATTCACTTATTTGTCTCCGGCGACTGTTGAGGGACACGAAGGTCGCGCGTGTCGACGCTCGCAGAGCATCGACTAGCAAGTGCGCGACTCGTAAATGTCCCAAGCGACGTCGGGCGACATCGCGCGGGACACGTGAATTTCGTGTCGAGCGACAGAGTCGCAGAACAAATGTCCCTTAGTGAAAACGGGGCTTAATTTGTTTCTGGAATGAGAAGTTTCACCAGAAGTGGCTTGTGCACTTTGCGCGTGTGAAAAGTAGTTTAGTAATTTTATTTGTGTTACGTAAGTACATAAATGCGGTTTCAGTTGGTTCAGAATTTAGATCAAAGATTCCAATGCCTGTTACTTTATGCGCATTTATTTACAGATTATTAATTATTATTTATTAATTAAGTTTTTGTTATTAAATTAATTATGTAATAACTGGCCAGTTCTCTAAATAAAAAAACATTGCTGTCCAGATGGTAAAAATCCAATGTTCTTTTTTTAATGGCGCTGCGCTAAATGAGCCCGCTCTCACGCCAACTCCGCCCCATCGATTCTGCTCAATGATTGCTTTTCATAAAAACATTTTTAATTATCATTGCGCTGATACACACAGCAATAAAAGGAGGTTGATATGCAGCAGTAAACGCTGCAAATAGGTTTTAGCACTAAACCATTTACTTTATGCCTTTAGAATGTCGCCAGAAGCTCACTGGCCACACAGAATTAGCTAGGCCGACTGGTTCATAAAAAGTGACAGCTGTCAAATTATGACGATTGTAACATAGCGAGAAATGTTTATAGTGCCGCCAGCTTCTCTCTTCAGTCAACAGGGGGCGCCACGGTAGTAAAATTTTAAAATAAAATATATGTAGTGTACAGTTTTATTTTGGTTAAAGAAATATTTTAGTTATAGAAAGAAAGAAAGAAACTTGCATGTGTTTTGCTTATTGTAGGTAGTCATTAAGAGCATAGGTGGTCTAGTCGTAACAACCCCGCCTTCCGATCTTAAGATCGTGGATTCAAACCCGGTCGTGTACCAATGCTTTTTCTATTCGGAAAATTTATAAGGGAAAAATCGTGAGGAAAACCGCGGTTTAATCGCTCCGCACGTATTGACGTTGTCTTTTCTGTGGATAAGGCCGACTAGGCTGCGAGGATGGTATAGATGCTGAACAAGCCTACTCCATCTAGAAACTAAATCCCATGCATTAAAGCATCCCGTTAATCGGGGTATGAGTAGAAAGTGTCCCCCTGACACTGTATAAACTAGTAGTTCGCCCCGAACTGAGATCTCGTGATGGTCGGAGGTTAATAAAACCCAAACAATTTTTATTGACTAATGGTTGCAATAAACTTTGCAAATCGCATCGAAATCGCCGTCTAGCTAAGTACCAGTCTTACTTGAACTACAAAATCATTGAAACTCCAAGAAATGTTAGCTCACGTTATACTGGGTTTTCCAATTTTATAATTTTTACAAAAACTCAAAAACTATTAGATCTAGTATCAAAATAAAAACGGTTTTGGAATGTCTAAACAAAACTCTATCATATGACACCCCACTTGATATTTTTTGATGACTTTTTTTTTTACTCCTTTTGGACCCTCATAACTTCACGACCCCTTAGCCGATTTACTTTATTTAACCAGTAAAACTTAAGAGTACTATCCGTATACCTACCAAATTCTGTGAAGATCGGATAAGCGTTTCAAAAGATCTCGAAGAACTAATATACAAAACATACAAACATACAAAGCATTTTTGTCCAAGTTGTCACTTTCTAGATTATTGATTATATGACATTTGCATAGGAGTTTCCACCTATCGGTAAGTAAAATGAAGACATTCACGTGTTCGTGTTGCGTGGACCACGCTCGGCTGATTTAGAAAGAGAAAATCAGTGAAAATATTATGCAATGCATTTTGTAACAGTAATTACGGGATAATTAGTAACACGAGAGCAGTGAATGCTCTTTGTAGTAATGCTACATACGCATTCCATTGACTAGCGTCCCAATCGCAGCACAATCACACCGACGCGAGGACAGAGGTCTTTTGATTTTAGTGATTTTTTGATATCAATCTTTACTTATGAGATCATTTTACTCGTGGACTCTCCGAACGATATAGAACGTATGATTATAAGGCCTTATAGGCTACAAATGCTGTGCTCTTTTATTAACATAATCTACTAGTATTAGTAGTATTAGTAATAGCAAGCAAACTCGTATAAGTTAGTGGCCAACTCTGCGTTGAAGGTGTTTTTAGGCCGCCTTAAGGCCTTCGCCATGGCTTTACGACTGCTAGAGCCGCGATCGACAGTTTAAAGTGCCCTCCGAAGCACGGGAGCCTATATCAGCATCTGCGACTCTTTTCTCATATAGTCTCTAATCTAATATGGTGTAGTTTTTTTCTGCAATGCTCGCACCAACACCTTTGGCATATCAATCAGATTATCATCACTAGTTATAAGTGGAATGCAAACTATACTTTATTTATCTTATCTTTTTTTAAGTAAAGAAAAAGCAGTCATTTAATATAATTTTGAATCTGTGTAAAGTCGAGACGAGACTACAATCTCTACAATTTGCAGATTGGAGCAATAATAATTCTGTTACATAATTACTTGTATCGCGTGACTTTGGCCCATAACAAAACTTGTCCTCTTCTGTTTAGGCCAACGACTGCCGGTTGTTATTCTTTCGGTCTATAAATTTGTAGAGCTATATAGCTAAGTGACAGCCGCGATACAACATAAATAATAAATTAGCTATCGTAGAAAAACCTTTAAATTCACATTCCAATACTATCTTGATTTCGCCCGGGAGCAATATTTTATTTATCACAACTGACCATCCGGTTACGTGGTCTTAAAATTAAATAATTATAAAATATAATTAATTTTTTTTGTTATTCTGGCAGGTGTTTTTTTATATAAATAGGCCACTTACGTGCTTATTTTACTAAATCTGTACATTCTAAAACAGATACCTAATCCACTAGAACCTTTTTTGCTCTACTTGTGACTTTTTATTCAGGTTATATTTAGGTATATTTAAAAAGACGTACATTTTGAATACGGGGCTAAGTGCTGTTACACTCTTTTTAAATAAGTTTGTCCCATTAGTAATGATAATAAAATAACGTATTCACAAACGAGCAAGTCAATAAAAACGAACGACTATGTCCCGGTTTGTACTACAACATACTAATGTAGTTATTAAATAAAACAGTAACAAACTGGAACAAAGCTTTGGTTCAATTCCAATCCTACGCACGTGACGTGAGGACGCGGTAACTATAGCAACGCGCGGAATCCAAGATGGCGGCCGTTATCAGGTTATTCATGCCCGCGAAAACGCTACCAGTGTAATGGAAGTACCCTTATTATAGACTAGCAGCGCCTCGCGGTTTCACCCGCGTAATTCCCGTTCCCGTGGGAATTCCGGGATAAAATATAGCCTATGTTCATCAGGGATAATGTAGGATTCTAATGGTAAAAGAATTTTTTTAATCGGTCCAGTAGTTTCGGAGCCTATTCAATTCATACAAACAAACAAACAAACAAAAAATCAAACCTTTCCTCTTTATAATATTTGTATAGATGTATAGATTCAGAGCTGATTGATCGGAAAACATCAATTCGGACAATCAATATTGCAGAAGTTAAGAGGTACCTAGTGCTGGCCTATAGCGATAGGTTTGTTAGGAAATAAAAGATTTTTTAGCAAATGTTCTTGTTGTAATTTAGGTATGTCAAACGAAATTCATATTCATATAAATATTATATATATTCATATTCATATATGAATATTTCATTTGTTTTTTTTTTTAATTTTTCAATTAATTAATTTATCTGGTTTTTAATTAATTAATTATAATTATGGTTGATTTGATTATGTATATACATTTACTATGATTTTATTATTATAGTTTTTAACTATTTATGTTCATATGTACCTTATTTTAGGTAGAGATACCTTAGTTTGACATGTAACTTTTTACTCTGTTATGAATAAATTAACTATGAACCATAGGCAAAGTTTTATCCGATCACGGCGAATCAAAAGGAGGGTTATAATTATGAACAACCATACATGACGCCTCGTAATGTTTTCGTACGTAATGAACATGATTCTCACGTCATTATGACCTACCAAAAAGCTCCAAGCATGTTCTTTTCAAAATACTAGAACTGTATTTCGAAATAGTAAAGTCGAGTTGAGGTTTCAACGACACAATGATTCCTAAATAGCGGTATTTAACGTCTATTAAATCTCAAATGCAAAACACACGGCCAAATGACAATTGCTAAGATCGTGAGCATAGTACACGACGCAGGCGCAGGTGACGAAAAATCATTCGATTCAATTGTTTACGGTACCTAGGTACCTACTCGATCACGTCGAGACCTTTTATAATTGAAACAGTCTGTACAAGCTAGACTTGATGTCTCAATATTATGTTTAACTTAGTAACTTGGGTTTATAAACAAATAAAAAGTTAGTGATCTCTAAAAGTATCGATACAAAGTAATTTAACAACTAAATTCTATATCGATATTTTTTTTTTCATGCATAATAGTATTACAGTGGTATTATGATCTGTGGCTCTACCATAATGAAGATGCTTTTTTTTACTAGTTTTTCTTGATCAAAATTTGAATGGTTTTTTTTTTCAAATAAAACCGTTAGAATATCTATGTTTTGAAGCATAAGTTGGTAGGTGTGTTATCTAACGTTTGAATAAACCTCATTTTGTAACAAGTGATATCTGAAATGCCACGTGCAAAGTCTAAATGATCCTCGCATAGTGCCAGACAGGCGAAACTCTCGAACTAGACTCGTGCTTTCGAAAAAAGAACAATGTATGAAACGGGGGTCAAAATTTGAATCACGTTTCATACAAAACGAGATTTTCAGTGTGTAATTTTAGTAGAATGGGAGTCCCGCTTCTTCTTACGTAGGAACTACGTATTACATATTCTTTAATAGTGTTGGCACTCGCTGCAACCGATAGGACGCATCTCCGCATACACTGTTTAATTTTCAATTAAGATCGCAATTTCCGATGCATCCAACTCCCGCCCAAAGTGGCATCACTTTACGGATAGATTTATGTACATCGTAAAGGGTTGCCAAACGAGAAATTGAACTTGATGGTAGCGTACCTACCTACTTATTACCATTTTAGTATACGGAGAGTTGTGATACAGAGATAAAGTAGGTATACCTACATGGTTACTGAAAGATGCAACAATTTTTATTTATTATTACAAGTCAAGGTGCCTTTTAATTTGCACGTAGGTAGATATAAATTTATCGCTATAATAATAATAACTTCAATCAGCTGTTTTATACAATTGCTTCTTAACTCTTACTAACGGGTAATGTCAGAGCTCATAGTATATTCAGCGTTTGTGAGTGCTCATCGTAGTTTACTCAGAAATTATTGAGCTATGTATCAATGGAACAAATGTTAGCTTCACAAGAGGCAATTTGTTTTTAATTTTTCAATGTAGGTTGTCGAAAATCTATTGTTATTCAGATTTTAGTAAATTTTGATCATATACCCAAAACTCTTATTAGCTTTGGGTACCCTATATATACGCTGTACAAATATATAAAGTAAACTACAAAGTCAATCTTTTTATTTGTACCTACCTATGTAAAAATGAATTAAAATTACTAAAAATCCCCATGTTATTAAAAATTTAATAGCTTAGGGCTGTTTCTGATAAAATTGACTGATAATGATGACAGATACTTAATTTACAAAATGGTAGATAGTGAAAACTGCAACCTGTTTTTACACCAGTTGACCTTTTAACACCTATTATTTATCTGGCAACCCTGAATCACTAGTATTATACTTCAAAACTAAAGTTATGAGTAAGATAAGGTGCTAATCAGTAGTGCTACTCATCCACTCATCTCATTTTTCTTTCTTTTCTTTGTAGTTTTGTTAGTTTAGTTCTGTAGGTGTATTTTGTGTGTTACCATTTTAAGCAAATAAATGCCTGTCTATGTCTATGTCTAATGAAAGGACTTCGAGTGTCCATAACGCCGAGCGGGGAGCGGGAGCGGACAGACGCGGAGTCATCTATAATAAACAAATTCTGAAAGAGTGATTTAATTGTATTTAATATTAAAGCATGTATGAGTAAGTTTATTTTATTTAAATCTATGTTAGTATTAGTACAACTTTTTTTTATAAATAAATATTCACGGACACTTAACACAACGCCTTCTAGTCCCAAACTAAGCAAAGCTTGTAGGATGGAAACTAGATGGCTGATAGAATACATACATACATTTTGTTTTTTTTTGTAAATACATACTTATTATACATAGAAACACCCAGACACAGAACAAACATCTATGTTTACAACACACAAATGTTTGTTCTCGGTAGGGATCAAACCCACGACTCACAGCATGGAAGGCAGAGCTACTACCGACTGAGCCATGACGCTTGTCAACCTGTATTGTACCTATAAGTTACATAACATTCTCTGAGTAGTTTTTAGCGTTACATTGGCACCGTCTTCGGCTAACGCTCCGCTCGTTACTCTCTATGCTACGATTGCCTGGAAAAAACCATTTTCAGCGATAAGGCCGGCCATTGTACTATACTAATTCGTTTTTAAGATTTGTAATACCCCTTTCTTGCGTACAATAAAGAATTAACTATCTATAATTCTGACGCTAACTGTAATTGTACCGTTTGAAGATAAATAAATAAATAAATATCCACGGACATTTAACACAACGACATGTAACACAATATACCTACTTAGTTACTTAGTTCTGATGTACTTAGGTATTGTTGTGTAGCTACTTAACTACAGTAGTTTGGCCGAGATACCCTTATAGGTTCAACAAGCCTGGGATAGACTCGTCATGCATTTAGGTATTGACATTTTGCTTGCATAGTTCACAGCTAAACAAACGATTGCCACCACGAAGTTGTGCTCCGCGGCAAGACAGGCGATGGTTTAAACTTACCAATTTTACAAGTTTTTTTTTAACGTGTATAAGAAACCTACATGAAAACCAATTTATAGTAATCATTATATTTATAGTAATCATTGCGATAAAAAATGTTTTCTTTTTTTAATTATTAAATTAATGCCAATATTTAAAATAGTTTTGTCTATTACCTTTCCGACCAAAACAGTTTAGAAATCTTTACTTATTCCTTGATAGTGCTCCCAGTAAATACATAAAAGCAACTGTTTTTACATCATACACTTTCCAAAATCAAATTTTCTTTTACAAGCATTTGCATTGATAATATTTAATGTTCACAAGTTAGCAGGTAATATTATAAATAAAATATTTCATTATAATAATATTAAATAAGAGAACTGAACTTATCAATCGGTTAGTTTACGATTAAAAGATTCAAATTCAAATTTACATACATATAGATACGCATTCAATAAGCCTTTTATTTTTGATCGTTTGCGTCACCACCGAAATTATAATCGGGCTATAAAATTATGTTTTATACTACTAGAACGCCCGCAACTTTACTCGCGTAGGTAGATTAGTTATCAGGAAGTCTTAGTTTTTCTACACTCGTATTAGAACTGTTCTACGCTCCCAGAGGGCCTAGTACGAGTTTTCGTGTGTAAATATGGTGTAAAACGTCAAATTCATTAAAATTTAAGCTGTGATTGATTTAGTGCTTTAGCATAAGTATGCTAAAGCACTCAATCAATCACTATGTAGGACTTTTTTTTAAACATTAACACAAAATTGCGTGAATCAGTGTGGTTACACCAGAGTTTACCCATATAGATCAAAACCGAGATAAATGAAACGCCATATTAACCTGACATTGTCAAATTATGGTATGTCAGTGAATGTCATGAATCGTGGCTACACTAGGGAATGACTAGGGACAATAAATAAGCGTTGTAAAAATGAATGGGCGTAACTACTGCCATATCACTTGGGTACGGATGATCGACGTGTGCTTGCACAGTATCGACGTTTTATTGAGAGTTGAATGAGGCACATTTTAAGCACAGATAACAATATAGTACGGAGCGAACGTTTTAAAATTAATGTTGCCAACATCGTGGCCCTTGCACATAGTGCCAAAATTCTTTGTGATATTCAAAGTGTTTATAAATAGTCAGCGTTACATAAAAAAATCGTCAGTAAAACACTTACCTTTAGAATACAGCTGCCGACAGACTCGCTCTCCGCCACGGTGACGTTGTAGAAAGACTGGTCGAAGATCGGCTCATTGTCGTTCACATCCAACACCGTCACCACTAGCGTCGCTGTTGACGTCAGTGGTGGGTTGCCGCGGTCACTAGCCACCACTGTTAGACGCGGCGACGGATTTGTCTCACAATCCACGCGAACGCGCGTCGTCACCAACCCAGAACGCTCGTCAATCACAAACCAATCCGACTGAGGAGTCGGAAGTAACGAATAACGTATTTCCGAGTTCTCTGCTTCATCAGCGTCGGACGCTGAGACTTGGACTACGGGTGTCCCAGGAGGAGCCGCCTCAGGTACGCTCGCCTTGTACTCCAGCTCAGCGAAAACTGGAGCATTGTCGTTTACATCGGTCACCCTAAGACTGATAACCCGAGAAGCGTGCAAAGGCGGTGAACCCTTGTCGGTGGCTACCACGTTCAGGGTATACGTAGACTGAGACTCGCGATCCAAAGGCAACGCGACAACGACTAGATAAATAATGTTATCGTGTGTTCTAAGGTCAAAATGGCCGTCACCCCCGCTGAGAGTAACGTTCACGTTTGCATATTCGGTCTTGGAGTCGGGATCGTGAACCGATATTCTAGCTACGAACTCGTCTAGCTGTGCCGACTCGGATATTTTAGGAGTAGCATCATCGCTTAGGAATATGACGTCTATCGTGGGCTGGTTATCGTTCACGTCCGTCACGCGTATAGATACAAAAGCAGTGGTTTCCAAGGGTTGCGCGCCCTTATCCCTAGCTACCACGACAAGTTCATGCAACTCTTTAGTTTCAAAATCTAAGGCCTTGTTCACGGTGATTTCACCAGAGTCTGGATCTATTCTGAACATGTTCTCTTTATCACTTTGCCTTCTGTTTATCGAGTACTCGATAAAGCCGTTTTCTCCGGAATCGGAATCCGTTGCAAACACTTTGAGAACCGTTGTCCCTACAGTTGCATTTTCAGGAATTGTTGCAGAGTATGCACTCTCAGCAAACACTGGAGGATTATCATTCACGTCTAGTATTGTAATGTTCACTGTCATCGTTCCTCTTAAAGGCGGCGTGCCTCCATCAAGTGCTTCTATAACCAGCTCGTAATGATCAGTTGTTTCTCTGTCCAGAAAGCCATTGATCTGCAGATCTAAATAGAGTACGCCATCTCTTTCCCTATGTGACGATAACCTAAACGCATTATCCGTGTTCCCCGACACAATATTATACCTCTGAGTGTTGAATATCCCCAAATCCTGATCCTTTGCTGGATTGAGTTTTCTTTTTACATCTCTTGGAGTATTCTCTGAGAACTCTACGTTCATCACAGGTGTGGGGAATGTAGGAGCATTGTCGTTTTCGTCTAGAACCTTAACTACTACGCGTATGTTATCTCCACTGGCCGGTATGGCCACTAGCGCGTAATGGTCTCTGGTTTCTCTGTCTAGCGGGGCTCTGGTTCTTATTTCCCCCGTGTGAGGGTCTATCCGGAGGTCCGTATGGACTGCGCTGCCGGGTACTGGAACGATTGTGTACGGAGGTGCGGCATCAGGCAATTCATCTCCGAGATGTCCCACTAGGGTGTCAGCACGAGCGTTCTCCCTCACGGTGAATTCCCGCACGTGTTCGGCTGAGGCCAGCGCAGCCGCGAATAAAACCACGCGCCACATGGTGACGGAAAACATCACCGCACGCACATTGTCACTGTCACCTGGAAAAGGAAATTGGTATGATTAGACTGTATAACAATACTGAATATTTACAAAACAGGTGGGTGCCAAGTTGATCAGTGTAAATTAATTTAAAGCATGCTTCGTCTTGGCAAGGATCGGGCTTACTCGCAGTCCACTCTACATTGCAGATAACTTAGATTCTGCATGAATGGAATCATTATTCTAAGGACCACGTCTAGATGTAAAACCACTTACTACAAAATCCCCGTAAGATTTCAGCTCACGTATAAATAGTTTAGTATCAATGAGATAAATAAATGGAGACTATTAAGATACCTTTGATTCAAAATGATGCTCACGATTTAAATATCACAATTCCCTCAGATCTCTTGGCAGTCAATCAATACCCATGAGGATATGTAATGTGTTTGTTCAGACCCACGTCCAAACATTCTATACCGGAGTTAAAATTACTATAACCGAGACTTAAGCAAGCGTCTTAGCGATGATAATAAAATATTGAGGAACCTATATCCCAAGTAAGGTACAAACTCTACTTTGCAAGAGCCATTAAATTTTCGACCTTACTCCCTTCAATAACGGATACAATAGGTTCAAACTTTAGCATACACTTTTAAAACCCATAATTCTCTAGTGACACACAACGAAAAGTAATTGCTACAGTCCTTTATCGCAACTATGTTTCGACCTAAAAATACCATTTACACAACTTCATAAAAATGTCATACCATACATATTTAAGAGGACAACATGAAATTCTTGAAACTCGCTGCCTATATCTACAAAAAGCAAAATTTATTATATAGTTTAAAGAACATATTATAGGCTCGACACGGGTAAGGATTCACTATACTGTTTCAAGCAAAGTCCAAAATGTCCATTTGAACTCAATTTGTACGATTAGCTGTTACTTAATAATTATATTTCATTTAATTTTGTTAAACGTGAGAGAACGTACCCAATAATGAATACTGACATAGTACATAAATCTCAAAACTAACTTGAAACTTTAAAAATAAAATAGTGTTGTAGTAAAATAGTGACTAAAGTCAGGCGCTAATAATTACCCCTATTTTAAGTTAAGTTTTAGTTTTACTATGTTAGGTAAACCTAACATAATTAAACTTATACGATCTGTGTTAAAAAAGGGCACCCAAATCTATTAGGCTTCGCGGTAAGCAGCCGCTGCCGGTTCAAACACGGCCTGCATTTTTGTATTTAATGTATTTAAATATTCAGCTGTACTACTATAAAGATAAAGTTCCAAATTCCACTGAAGACTCGGACACGGGCCGGGAACTATGTGAAGTAAATCTTTGTCCTTGCAACTATCGATATTGACTGCTTCAACATCAACTGCATGACAAACTGATCATATTTTGTCTAAGCACCAGGTACTGGTCCGCTAGAGTGAATTTTGCATAATGAAACATTGTTTAGGTCACAGGCATATATGAGTCCAAGATACTGAAGTTAAGACTGGAAGACATTTTCTAAACTTTGCAATTTTTTAACCGTTAAATATCTGCATATTGACATTATTCCAATAATAAGCTTACTTATGTACTATAAGTAATAAGGATTTATGCAAGGGTAATACAGTATTTTTGTTAACTTTGGCTTCAAATATTTACGTTTTGTAAGAATTGCTCGTCTATCCCCGGCCTAAACGCCTAAGAGGATGTATATAAGTTTGTACGCGAGTAACCATGGCGATGTATCATCATGATCTACCTAACAAGTCTAGAATATATTTTCGGATTTCTTAGGAACCAATAATTTTGCTACAAAATGAGAAGAGTCTAATATCACTACCAAAGAATATGTAACTAACATTAACCTATCTAACCTAACAATCTTAAATTCTTCTGTTGACTATGAAGATACACTATGCTAATATTATTCTTCCTTGTAATCTTAAGCTCCCAAATTAAGATAAGTCACATCCTTCCCAAGCAAGACAAGTGCAAACAGTTAAAAATAATTCAGCTGTTATAAGTGCTTTCTTTGTTAGGGTGATCTCCTAACGCAGGTAACATCGGTGCAGGTAGATATATTTGGATATAAGTCAGGGTGAGTTTTAAACAATGCAGTTATTGTACCGTCTTCAAATCATATAGGTAAAGAAGAATAAAAAGGAACTTCATATCATCTAGTTGGTTTTATAAGGCTTGATCTGAGAATTCATGTAAGTTGTATGTTCGTGTTGTTGGAAAACCCAAAATACTTCTTTTAATAAAGATTAAATCGAAATTTTATATTTTGTAGATTTGGCTGTGTGCCAACTTGTTAAATTTTTATTTCTAGGTTAGGTGTTCAATAAAATCTCCACACATCCAGTTTTTAAAGACCAAGCACTCAAAACAAATATTTCGTAGCCTAGCGCATATAAAGAATCCTTTGAGATGTGCCGAACAGGTGTCGAGGCTTATAAAAAGGGGGATATCTAAGCAAATTAGCGTCAAAAATGCGTTGTATGCGCGCCGCCGCTGGACGCATTCTCAATTTGGAAGCTTTGGAGCCGCGCGGTTCGCAAACACTGGGAGTTATCGCTTGAACGATTAGAATTTACCTTTGTCCAGGTAATAGAAACATTAATGGTATGGTTATGTAATAAAATTATGTTCCTACGTAGGTAGCAATTTGCAGAAGAATGTAAAGTGGCACTAAGACACTTTGACGCCTAGATTTGGACGTAAACTTAGGCATTTAAATAATAACCGGCTTTTTAAACCTATCTTAGGTTTTTGGTGGCTATCCAAAGTAGAGATTTCAAACTTCAGCGTAGGTATTTTACGTGTAATATTATTAGTCGAAAGATCTATACAAATTGAATTTTGTTCTCGTCAAAACAAGCGAACAATATGCTGTTTTGCATTCAATGTGTTATCGAAGCTCGATGTATCCACACGGCCAACACGACCGTTGGAAACCCACTGTATAAATAATTGACCGCTTCAAAGGAATTTATTTTAAAAAATGGTATTTGAACATTTTAAATAGAGGAAAGTATAAATTCCAACGTTTTGAAGGCTTGCCGAAATAACCGCGAAAGCTCACAGATAATTTTGAATTCGTTTAGTTTTATTTAATAATTTTGAAGTGGATTTTTGTCATGTTACTTAGATTAATAACTTAGTACTCGTGTTATCTTTAGTTAAACTTCCAAAGCTCCTACGTTTTAAGTTTATCTGGGACTAAGAATGGAAAAACTTCAAAAAAGCTTTTAAAATAGTATTTACTGCTACCAGTAGGTAATTAGACAAAACCTTATGACGATTCAGTGATCAGGCGAGATTTTAAATTATACTGTGAAATACTACTATACAACTCAAATGGTTTTCTTTAAATATTTCTAATAGAGCTTAGAAATATTGACTTGTTATTGATGATGATTATGTATGACTACTTTTATTATTAATTTATATATTCCATCTGAACATTGTAAAGAATAAAAAACAGATTTACGAACGTTTTACTAAAAGCTAAACTATTCATTGCAATCGCCGCAAACCCACAAAGAATTTAGAAAAAGCCGGTCTCAACCGTTCCAACCAGTTTATTCTTTAATATCCACCGGCATATCAAAAAGTAATTAAGAAGAACGAATACATAGCCAGTGTATCTATAAACTAGTAAGAGTATAGCGAACGGTCTTACGACGTGTGGAATATTAGTAGCTAATGCAAAAGAGAGAATATGCCGCATGGCTTGTGTGTACATAATGTTTGGAATTCGCTTGGGCCTCGTTATCTTGGAGATGATATCTACCACAAAGTGAAAAGATGTCTCTGTTTTTGATACGTTCATTAGTGCCTATTTTAATACAGCAAATAATCTGACTGTCAACACTTATAAGAGGATCTCACTGAAACTTAATAGGTAATCTATTTAAAAACTTAACTTTTTTTAAGTCTAACTTAGGAAGCTTTTACGAGATTTTGATCTCGTAGAAAGTTACGGTGTTTCCAACTTATTTTTAATTTAAGAACCGATAAATACGAGTGGTAAGGCGAGGAAGCGTAAAAAACGTGAACCCACCTCCAAAGCTCGTCTTAACACAATACTATTTCGTACACTGGCATATAATCAATTCATGTTTTTCAATCGTAAACGGAATCCCGACCGAGGTAACACTGAATTTGTGATGAAACAGCACAGAATTATTGTATTTATAACACTACACTGCAATCCGATGATCACTTTCTGGCTTTGTAAGTATAACGTGTTTTTTGGGTGTAGGTTGCGCGCGCGTCGGTGTAGCCACGCCGAAGGCTGCAGAGGTACTAGCGAGCTGACGATGGAGGGGCGTCTCCCCCCGGGACAGAACAGGTTGTCTCGCATACCGCCTGAGCCACAGCTTAGCCGCCACTTAGTACCACATCAGCGCCAATTCTGCATCTCCTCAAGACTGGGTTTCGACGATTGATACGCGATTGAAGTAATAAGATAAATTTGGGTTAATGATGTCTTATTGTTGTACGGGACTTGTTGTAAGGTGTTGGTATAGTGATTTTCGATTTTTTGTAGATGTTATGATTTTTTAGTTTATCAAAATCAATATTTAGATGGAAAGTTATTGAGGTCGGTTAAAAACTCTCTTGGTTATTCAATTTCCAAAATAGTTAAATAGGTACATATTTTTGAATAGGTACTTTTTTTCTTTTCAAGAAACCGAATTATCGTTTTTTTTTAGTTTAAAGGGCTTGCCTATAGCATAGTTACATACAAGGAAAACGCCAAAAAAGCTCTTGCAAATGATTATCCGGACGGAGCGTACACATGTGCGGTATTTTCATACAAAAGACTTCAACGCGCTACTCTCCCATTTCGGTTCAAACATTTCGAACCAAATCCTGAGGTTTGGATAGGTTGGTTGGGTTGGTAGTAGGTACCTCATTATTTTTTATATTTCTTTTAATATAAGAGTCAAAGATCATTCCGACTACGGTTGGACACGGTTTACTTAAGTGATTATTAGATAGGAATTAATTCGTCAAAGGATAGGTAGGTAATTACCTAATTGAGGTAGGTAGGTACTTAAGTAAAATGTTATGTATCTTATTGCCGGTTTATACAATTGTTTTTATTTCTATGTTTGCATTGCTGTGTTGTTTAGGGTGTGGATGCTGCTGCAATTACGCAGGCACCTAACATTGTTTAACACTTTCATGCCACAAAGTAATGGATGCAGTGCAATACCTTACAGGGGACGTTCTCAGTGGGTATGCTCAGAGCCCGTAGTCTGTGCATTTGTTTTGACTATCGGCTCGAGTATAGCGCACGCAAACGCATTCGCAAAGCAACAAATTTTGTATGATAAACGGATAGGTAAGCGCCTCTAGCGGGAAATATGGGAATTGTGCAATTCCCAACAAAATATCTCGCTTTGCGAATGCGTTTGCGTGTGCTATAATTGAGTCGAAAGTCAAAACAAATGCACAGCCTCAGGGCTCAGGCCGGAATACTGAAACGTCACTCAAATTTAAGCACCACGCACCACTTAAAATTGCCTCTGTCATTACTTATTTGTAAGAGATGGCAATAATATAAGTGTGAACTCAATTTGAGTGGCGTTTGAGTATTCGGCCGTCAGTGAGGCAATGCATTGTTATAAGCAGTGGTTACCACTTAACATCAGGTGGGTCATCGGCCTGATTAATCATAGGCCCGTATTTCGATCCATTGCATAATGTACTAATTTGACTAAACATAACGAAACAACTGTATTCTACGTCAGCTCTTCTTTCAGAACTACGAGCTACAGATATACATACACACAACGCCATCAAACTAATAACACCTCTTCCTTTTCAGTCAAGGGTTAAAAATATAAGTTAGTAAAGTTACTGGTAGCGCCATCTATCAGCAATTTATGAAACTAAGAAAAATAAAAATTTCATGGTTGTTGTTAGGTATTTATTAGGTAAGTATATAGGTTCATACAAATTCGAATTATTTAACCGTATTTTAAAATAATACTTATTAATTACCTGGGATAAAAACCGGGTGTTTCCCACTATTTCCAATAGGTATTTCTATTGATAGAAATACTGGGACTGATTCTCAAACTGTTTCCATTGCTGGCGGCGGCAAAAAAAAAAACACTGCATCACCTCCTACGACGGTGTGCACATAAAAACTATTTATTTATTTCCTCTTTAGATCAAACCTCTTGAACATAGTAGAAAATGACTCATAGAAATAATGGGATATAATTTGGAAAAAAACGCCAGTCCCACTTTTTGTATTTTGTATATTCATGGAAATAGTGGGATACACCCAAAAAACCCATGTCCAATAATATCCATGGGACATGGTTTAGATGGAGTAGTAGGCTTGTACAATAGAAGCAACACAATCTCTTCTCATAGACATTGGGAGTTAGCAAGCAAGCTCGTACGAGTTAGTGGCATTGTTTATTTACAAATTAACTAACAGCAGAAAAATAGTAGATTATTTAACAAGGGGATAAAGCAGTGTCTTCTGTCGCGGGTGACGATTTAAATCGCGAGCGTAATGAAGGACTCGAGGCTTACTCCCTTCGCTCGTGATTTTAACACGAGTCCTGAGTATAGCGAGGGATTTAAGTTCACCCAAGACTAAGACAGCTTTATCACCGAGGAAAATACTCTACTTTTCGTACCATTTGCGAAAAAAATTAACACAATAATAATATGAGATAGCATTTTAGAACATTAACTTATTTATAAAAATAAATTAAAATAAACTTAACGTTTATGTATTTGAAGAAAACAAAAACGCGGCATTTTCCTAGACTAATATTTTTTTGTCGGAAAAGCAAAGGCATCAAGCTCATACGGCCTGCATAATAAATGCGTAGGTATTCCTTTTTCAAAAAGATGTATAATGCTTTATATACAAACTCAATGGTGTAAACACAGATGTAGTTCAGTATAAATTGTATTCCAAATTTAAATCACTTTCTCCCCCTAGAGGATGAAAGAAATCCAGTACAATTTTCTCTCCCTGTTTTTAACAGATTAAAAATGACTATTGTTATGTTCGCTTTTTGTGGCATAGAATGTCACTTTTTTGAGCAAGTGGTACGAAAAAGTTATTTCTCCTTTTAGATTGAAAAATTTATGAAGGATATGTATGCATTGTTATAGGAAGAGGTAACCACATAACATCAGGTGGGACATCTATTTGTTGCTCCACTTACTCTTATAAAAAAGACGTTAATTACATTTAAATTTAAGCATCACAAAATAACCTATGCTTTGTACCGCATTCATACTCTCGTGCTGCTGCCAGCATTATTACCGCGATTAATTCAGGAATTATTGCCACAGCAACAACGCCTTTATTATTATTAATAAGAAGCAAGGGCATGAATATGGGCACAGGACAGAGGCATTATCATGTTTCGATTACGCTCATGCCTTCTTGCCCAGTTCCCTGCCCACTGCCACTTAATCTAAAGGGAACATTATCAGTTTAATATTCAATACATGACATTTGATTTTTAAGGTTGTTTACAATTCAGTTTAGTAGCATCTTGGCAATTGTGAAGTTAGCCATTTTGATGCAATAATATTATGAATCAATCTAATTCTGATAAAATTTAAATATAAAAAAAAATTTAGTGTACCATTAAGTTTTTTCAAAATATACATCACCTTCACACATCACAAATGGCTTACTTCATGATTACCTAGGTATTACTATTACACTGTACTATACCTAAAAATAAAAACCAAGCTCTGTATGTTAAAGCCGAAGAGGTATGTTTGGCCAGAAGTTTGGTTTTTCTGTGTCACACAACCCCACAAAGTCCGATGACAAGTATAAATCTAAGGCCGCTATTCTTTGCCACGAGTCTCCGTACAGTTCCTTAAATTCTTCTACTCTGTCTGCAGCGGGTGTGGGATCATTAAGCTCTGCTTCTTTCATTCGCTCTTCATCTGCCTCTCTCTTTTTCCGCTCTTCCCGAGCTTTTCTAAACTCAAAATTCTGTTTTATAAACGCTATGAATTCCTCACTCATTTCCAATTCAAATTCTGATTCCTCTTTTTCAGAAGATTCATCACTATGTTGTTTAGAAGCACTTGCACTCGGCGGACAGCTTGCAGCACTGTCCGTGTAACTCTGTTCATAGTCCATAAGCTGCGAGTTTCTATTGTGTACATTCCGATTAATTTCTGGTGTTCTACGAACGTAATTTGCATTGGTTCCACCTCCAACATAGAACTGTTGTAGCGTTTCGCGTAGTACCTGATTCTCGTACTGCAATACCATGGCTCTGGATTTCCACATGGCCACCTGATGCTTTAGCTGCCAAGTAGCAGCTATCGTAAAGTGCTCAGCCCAAGTAGACATGGAATTCGCTAAGCTTTGCTTTATTTGGTTAGCCTGCTTCGTTTTGTTTTTTTGCCTTTGTTTTTTGCGCTTTTTGTGGGTAGATTTCTGTTTCTGTGAAGATTTCGATGGGTCTTTTTCTGCGGATTGAGAAAACATTCTGAATCCGCAAAAACCACAGAAAATCGGTCTGTTGTTTTGTTTCTTGTTTTTCTTCTTCTTTTTAATAAGGCCTTCTGATTGACTTCTCTAGAATCCATCAAAAATCCATCAAATCGTAAAATAAATTTGTAAAATTTACAAGTATGTCAAAGTCAATGTCAAAATAAATAGGAAAAGCATTGCCAACTTTACGGTTTTCCTGTCATTTCTAGCCGATTTAGATTGGATACGTTGAAAACGGAAAAAAATCTTCAAAAATGCCAGTTTAAAGTAGCGTTATTACCACAGTGTTATTTGTTAATTTGAGTTGTCGTCGTCGGTCGAAGCTCAACCTAAATGCTTCTAGGTAAGTACCTACTTGACGAGATTTGGATTTTTTTATTCTAACGAACATTTTTGTTGGCAGGCCGTAAGGATGTAATGTGTTCTGTGATTAGCAGAAATACACAAAGATGGCGAATTTTTTAAAACAGTTTTGGAAACACTTTTTTGTTTGGAAAAAATACAATACTTGGATTACTTGGTACAAAAAAAAATAGGTAGTTGATATCGGCTGTTTAGTGAGGTTCTTTAATTTTTTTCTAAATATTCAAGCCATAGGTACACAACATTTTAGGTCATAATGAATTATAAAGACTGCTGTCGCACCTGCCTGGGTAGTGAGAAAGAAATGCGGCAAATAAACTCCACTATTCTCATATCGGGCGAAAATGTTATACTATTAGATATTTTAGATAATTTCTACGGTTTCAAGGTAATTTATTTCATCAAAAATATTATATTTAACACTCTTATTCTGTTCTATTATCTCCTGCTATTTATTTAAACTTTCATGCTCTTATTTACAGGTGACAGACAATCCCTCCTATCCTAACATTATTTGCATCAACTGTGTTCACCAGCTCATTATCACTTACTCCTTCAAAACCCTCATAGAATCCAGCCACAAGACTCTTATGAATCAAATAGATCAGCAAAGATTCTCTTCTGCAAGCGAAGTAAACTATGAATCAGATGTCGAACAGCCAAAGCCGAAAGTGAGGTTCAAGAGAAGAATCATAAAAGTAGAACAAAGAATACAACCACCACCAAAAGTTTTATTTTGTGTTGAATGCAAGGGTCAATTCAATTCAATCCAATCTCTAAGTGATCATTGCAAAGAAAACCACCCTGTGAAGTGTACTGTAGGAAGGGACTGCTCATACTGTAGTGAAAAATTTGAAGACTTCCGTTCACTAGTTTTACACAGAAAATTGCATTTGAGGCCGTTGCTCTGTGAGCAATGCTGGGATGGATTCTACACTGAAGACGAGCTTAGCGCCCATACTTGCAAACCAAGCATGTACAAAGAAAAAGATAAGTCACAAAAGGTGTTACGCCAATGTGATCAATGTGGGAAGTCCTACCCACCAGGATACATCTCAATCCATATGCGTACACATAGTAGCGAGCGGCCATATTGTTGTAAGTTTTGTCCTAAGAAATTCAAAGTGCTTGGTGGACTGCACTCTCATATACTATGGAACCACAAACGAACTAGAAACCACAAATGTGAAGTATGCAATGCAACATTCATATCATCGAGCTCGCGAAGCTCGCACATAAGAAAAAATCATTTGAAGGAGAAAAAATATGGGTGTGATAGTTGTGGAAAGAGATTTTTTTCTAAATCCGAATTGCAAAGACATTCACTAACTCACACAGGAGTTAAAAACTTCCACTGTCATTTGTGTGATAAGTCTTACCAGACCAGGTATGGACTAAATGTGCATCTGAAATCACATTCACAAATGCAACAAATGAATATGCTGAACCTTTAAGTTGCAACAAAAATAGTACAAAATCATATCGATCTCACTAAGTTATCTGAATTTTGTATTCCTACTATAAAACTGTTTTAGGCATAATTTTATTTATTTTCAAACATGTAAGACACATGCATAGATGTTTCTAATTGTAGATAAATGAAAACAAGTTATTTATGACATAAAAATTTATTATTCAAAAATATGCCATTAGAAATAATGTGCTGATTATACAAAACAATTTTATGAACAAATAACAAGAATTTAGAACATACTAACGAAGGCTCTTAACTTAACAGTGCAGAATTTAATACTTTACAACAAAAGAATAGGACAGTAATAAACATTTTTACATAAACTTTCACAAAAACTTTTTGCTTGTCTTAGTTTACAATGAGTATCATTGATTTATATGTATATTAGCACCTTTCTACATATTTCTCAGTTATTTTTCAAATTTAGTTAACACCTAAGACTTTTAGGCAAGATTCTGCTTTTCGGTGGGTGGCCCAGGAATTTCTTTTGAATAATGTTTTTTTAAAGATTAGGTATTTGAGTGCTATAAAAATATAAAATATCACATTCCAAGTCCAGTCCTTGATATTCCAATGTTTTATGCATTGTTTTCTGGTGAATTTATCAGGCCAGCAATGCCCAAACCGTTTTTGTTACAATATGTATTTGAATCCCATTATATTCGAGTGTATCCTGCAAAGTAAAGATAACAATTAGAATAAAAATATATTGCACTATAGTCAGACATTTATTTTCTTAAAATGTTAAGGTTGACGAGTTAAAATCCACACAATTGAAACGGCAAAGGAAAATACATAGGTAGTTTGAAGTACCTATAGTAGGTGCCAAATAACACCGCAATACAGGTCATTCACCCACATTCACCACGATGTCGCAAAATTAAATTTATGAATGGCTAATTCTGTCGCTTTCCATACAAACCTGTCGCTAAGCAAGCAAGCTCGTATGAGTTAGTGGCCAACTCTGGTGACGGAGTTTTTAGGCCGCCTTAAGGCCTCCGTCATGGCTTAACGACTACTAGAGCCGGGACCGACAGTTTAACGTGCCCTCCGAAGCACGGAAGCGCTCAGATGTAAATGCCACTAACGGTCACCCATCCAAATAGTGACCGCGCAGAACAGTGCTTAACTTAGATAATCGGTGAAGATTGACTAAGCAAGCCTAGCCACGAGTGCTTCCTAACCTGTCGCTAAGACGGTATCGCTGGAATCTCTTTACTACTGTTTGTTTACCATACATAAATTGAATTTTGCGACATTGTTGTGAAGGTGGGTGAATGACCTGTATTGCGTTGTTATTTGGCACCTACTATAGTTTATAAAACAGGGTTTTTTTTCTCACTAAGTAAAAATAATACCTACCTCGTATATCCTTTCAGGAAAGGCTGTAAGAAACTATAATTTAGCATTTTTCTAAAACTTTACAGTCGACGGAGCTCTTAGGGTAATCCCCTATCTTATAAAAATTTACAGTAGACCTATGTCCTGATTACTAGCTACTGAACTAGTGCCAACTAATACGAACACAACAACAAAGTGTCTTCGCCTTAAGTAATTAGACACAATAAGAAAAATCGAAAAGTGCCAATGGACACATTCTTAGAATATTTATGTTTAAAAATTTATGTCAATGTAAAATTACTAATTACCCTACCTTTTGGCTAGATCGTAATATAATTAGGGTACAAGTATATCTGTTAGTACATGTACGCTAAAATTAAGAAAAGCAAAAAAAAAAACGTATGGTAAACAAGACTTATTGTCAACTTTTTATAAGATAGACCACAAATCTATTGTAACAAGAGAAGTGAAAAAGAATATTAAATGAGTATGAATTTTACAGTTCAAATATTACATAAAAAAATATTTCTTTATTCTTATACTTTGTAACGTAGTAATAAATAATTTATTAGGTAGATATACCTTTATCTTGAATAAATAGACAGAGCGATTATAAATTCATTTAAGGTAGCTTTCGAATTACCAAACAGTTTCTACTGTCGCGTTGCTTTCCACAAATCAATAACTAGGTACCTAATCGATTCCTTGTCCATTTGAGACAAGATAATACCTACATACAAGCTATACTACACATAGTGCAAGTCTACTTTACATCTAAACAAATTATCATACAAAAATAAGTGCAATTTATACAAAATAGTCTTTAAACTAAACAACTAAAGTGGGAAGTACTATGTATCTAATTTGAGTTTAGTTGTAGTGAAGGGTGAAGTTAACTAAGGTTGTGCACGAACTAATGATGGGCACAAAACACGTTGTTATTTACGAGACAAAACCACGGCTCTATGACAGAAAAGAAGCGACAAAACGTTATTGGAAGAAATCAGCTCACATTTCCAGAAAACAGATGAAACTTAAAGCAGTTGTCGGCAACTGCTGATTTTATAGTTTTTACCGGTAAATCAAACGCACGTACGTCAAAGATAATCAGAGCTAAGGCCGTTTGTCCACCAACGCCGGCACCGGTAATGCAATACCAGGGCAATACAAAACACATCAACACCACAGGCGTCACAACTCGCCGTTCACGTGTTTTATTGCCCTGCGGGCCTAAGATGCGCACCGCGAGATATTTGTCATGTCGTTCTGTCAAAATGTAAGCATTTTGTACCAGTTTCTGAACTATTGCATTATCTGTGGTACCTAATGGTGTCGACAAAACGCGCCATAATGTACACTTTTGACACTTGTTAGTCGTCGTACCTCTCTGAGGACGAGATAATAGTCATGCAGAAATGTCAAAAGTTGAAAATTCAAAGGCGCGGTTTCTCGACAACATTACCACAGATAATGCAATAGTTCCTAAACTGGTACAAAATGCTTACACTTTGACAGAACGACATGACAAATATCTCGCGGTGCGCATCTTAGGCCCGCAGGGCAATACAAAACACATCAACACCACAGGCGTTACAACACGCCGTTCACGTGTTTTATTGCCCTGGTAGTGCATTACCGATGCCGGCGTTGGTGGACAAACGGCCTAAGTCTATTGATATTACCTCTGAGAGGTAATTTAGTATACTAGTATTACTATAGTAGGTGCCAAATAACACCGCAATACAGGTCATTCACCCACCTTCACCACGATGTCGCAAAATTCAATTTATGTATGGTAAACAAACAGTACTAACGAGATTTGAGCGATACCGTCTTAGCGACAGGGTTGTATGGAAAGCGACAGAATTAGTCATTCATAAATTGAATTTTGTGACATCGTGGGGAAGGTGGGTGAATGACCTGTATTGCGGTGTTACTTGGCACCTACTATAGTATAGTAATAGTGACGTTTCTGAGTGTGGTAGTACCTACCTACAACCTAATTTCACTATGTCGAACGATTCCGAGCATAGGCCCGTGTTTTTGTGAGAAAATAAATTAAAACAAAACCCAACCAACTAAACTACAAAGCGCGTGCCTAAAAGTTCATTTCTAATCCTATTTGATACATAACTTCATCCACTTCTTCTTGCAAGTAATTTTTATCTTCGCCGGTGCTCGTACCATTGTTTTCGACAGCTGTCGACGTGCCAGCTGTGACGTCAGTGGAACTGTCAGAGTGCGTCGACATAGACAGGTTTAATGTGGGTAGTCCAAGAATCATACGGATTTGGTCGGTAAGGTGTGGGGCTGATACGATTTGGTGGTAAATTCCTTCAGCGGAACTCAGAATTCGGTCGACGTCCAAGCACATTGATAAGTCATTCACATGCTGAAAGGTAATAGTTTTACAGTTAACTTAACCGTATAACATAGGCAGTTGTAGGAAAGTAGATTATTACTACTAGCGGCCCGTCCCGGCTTCGCACGAGTTTTTTAGGTATTTTTTTACACCTTGGGTTACATTATTGGAGTTTTAGTAAGGATCCCAAATTTTTTTGAAAATATGTTATAGCCTATGTCACCCGGTGATAGAGTAGCTTCCCAACGGTGAAAAAATTATTCAAATCGGTCCAGTAGTTTCGGAGCCTATTCAATGCAAACATACAATCAAATCTTTCCTCTTTATAATATTAGTATAGATTAGGGAAAGTTTCTTCATAATCTTAATTATTTATTGAAAGTACTATAATTTTTACACTCGGTGCACCGCCCTGCATTTATTACTGTTCGCTTTTATTCATGCTAAGGACGCAAAGGAAGCCGATTCGATTCTTGCCGCGAAACATTTTGTTAAATCAAGATAGGTAGATTAGGTTTTTTGTACTCTTTGACATCGTAGTTTAGCTTAATTTGGAGCTAAATGGAGCTTGTGAAATTTCCTCCATTTATCTTATAAATAACCAGCGTCCGCCCGCGACTTCGTTCGGGTCCCGTTGGATCCTGTTGATTTTCCGGGATAAAAAATAGCCTATGTGTTAATCCAGGGTACGGACAATATATATTCCAAATTATATTCATAGGGGATCAGTAGTTTTTGCGTGAAAGAGTAACAAACATTCACACAACCATACATCCTTACAAACTTTCGCGGTTAGGGCTTTTATTATAAAATTGGATGTTTAGTATAATATTCTGTAACTTACTTTCAATATCTCAGTGAATCCGTAATCTCTGCTGATCAAAACCTCTTTTTCTGCATCGAGTATGGCAACACAGATGAGTAAGTGGAAGTTACTGCACGGCAACCCTGTCCATAACACCTCCCATAGCCTAGAAAAATAATTCACATGCCTTATAAAACGACACAGTACCTTTATTTCATTATCAGGACAGGCGTCATGGCTCAGTCGGTAGTAGCTCTGCCTTCCGTTCTGTGGGTCGTGGGTTCGATCCCCACCGAGAACAAACATTTGTGTGGCAAAACATAGATGATTGTTCGGTGTCTGGGTGTTTCTATGTATTATAAGTATGTATTTACAAAAAAAATATGTATGTATGTATTCTATCAGCCATCTAGTTCCCATCGTACAAGCTTTGCTTAGTTTGGGACTAGAAGGCGTTGTGTTAAGTGTCCGTGAATATTTATTATTATTATGTCAGTTCGATTCGTTATACCGCGTTCACACTATGCCCATGCCGCTGCCGGCTTTCCATAGAAATGATCGCATTACAATGCGATCATTTCTATGGAAATATCAAAATATTGTCCTTGCGCTACAAACTGCAAGTAAAATCTAAAAAATAAACTAAGTCCAATAGTAGACATCTCGCTACTAAATCATTAGTTTCACGTTCATTGAGAACGTGCCCTATGAGGCGATGCACTATTCATCTCTCGAGATTTAGAGGTGTTACGTCTCATGTGCCTTCAAATCAAAACTCAGCAATCCAAACATCACGGTTTGGCGGCAGAAATAAGTACTATACTTCCCCGAACTCGTTCGCAAATAGTCCTACTACTACAAGAAAGGTTCATTTACCTCTTAATATCTGTGTCGTTCGCAAATAGTCCTACTACTACAAGAAAGGTTCATTTTTCTCATAATATCTCTGTGTCGTTCGCAAATAGTCCTACTACTACAAGAAATGTTCATTTACCTCATAATATCTCTGTGTCGTTCGCAAATAGTCCTACTACTACAAGAAAGGTTCATTTACCTCATAATATCTCTGTGTGAGAACTCCCGTTTGAACCAGACGAGAAGCCAGCGGAAACAAAAGTACATGTTCCCGGAATCCTTTGAAGCGAGATGTTTTGCTAACTCGGGACTTGCGAATGTTATCAACTGTTGCAGCATTACCAGCTGGTTCTTCATACCGGCTTGGTCCATATCGAAGTTTGATGCCTGGGGATATGAAAAAAAATAAAATTAAAATTTGCTTACTTTGACATAAAAAATGTTACAAAATGGGTAGTATTTGAATTCAATTCAATTCATTTATTTAAACCATTGGATCTTATAGAGAACACTTAGTTAGGTCAATTTTTGTACAATTTAAAAATAATAATAATCATTAAAAAAATTAATTAAAATAAGATAGTTCATAAAAAGTTGTAAAAATACATGGGTAATTCATTTTGTGTTGCAGCTGTATAGGGGCTTTGTCTAAAATTATCTTAAAATTATAAATAAAATAAAAAGTTCTTAAACTAGGTACATATTGTAAAACATTAATAAATAAATAATGTAGCGGCTATATAGGGCCTTGTCAAAAAATAAATAACTAAAATAAACTAGGCGGCATATCAGTAGTATTATTCACAGCGACTGGAAAACACCATGCATTTTTATCATCCAAGTAGCTATTGATCGTGTAGTATGCTTTTTGAACTAAGTTATGTTTAATATATTTTTTAAATTTATTTTCATTCAAGTCTAGGATCTCTCCAGGAATTTTATTGTAAAATCGAATAGAGTTTCCCATGAAGCTTTTGTTTGTTTTTTGTAGTCTAAATGCTGTATTTAATAGTTTGTCTTTGTTCCGAATCCATGGGATCCCGAATTGTGTTTCAGGAGCCAGTGGCTTCTTCTAATTAAAACATTCGATTGGTTTTTTACTGTCGACAGTGACTTAGCTAAAAATAATCTGAAACTTAGTAGCTAACATGCATAAAGAATAAAATAATGTTTTTTTCCAAATTTATGTAGCTCGGAAAGCGAAAATAGAAAACAATGCTATAAACCAAAAATGTGATAGGAATAATAAATATGAGTGAATAATCAAGTGTAGACATAAAACTGTATACTGTATAGTCACAAGTGTTTTTGACAGTCAATAGTAGTACTGGCCTGGTCGTAGGTTCAAATTATTTTAGGGTAGAAAAGAGATCTTCAAGATTGGCCCGATATTTTTTTTATCAAAATCGGTGCAGTGTTTTGGCAGTTAAATAAGAAAAACTGGAAAAAACATGTACACGACCATCCATTTCATTGTTAGTAAAACGAAGCTAGAATATAACTCATGCTTTGTACGTAGTCCAGGTCAAAGTTATTCAAGACATGGTCATCAAAATGTCTTGTAGAACTATCAAGATGGGTTATTGCAGTAAAATACTCACGATTTTATCCATAAAACCAACAAAACACCAAAAACTATCCACTTCATTGTTCAATAGTAATAACAAGGGCGCTAGGATATCACTCATGCCTTGTACGTAGCCCAGGTCAAAGTTGTACATGACATAGGTCATAAGTATGTCTTGTAGAACTATTAGGTTCGGATTATTGTCTCCGGCGTAGAACGGATGGGTTCTATCGGTTCGGTTTACGTCTTTCTCGACTAAGCTCTTCCGGTCTCTGTACTCTGAGAACCTGTAAGATAATTTATTACATTACTAATATTTAAAGTTATTGGTTAGGGTGCGTTACGAGTGCACCTAAATTGAAATTTTATTAATTTTAGCTACATTTATGTTTTGCATGCACATTATCTAGCTGTCTAAGTACCTTACTAATTTATGTTCTTTCAAAAAAAGTGTTTTTTTATGTTTGCCTTTTCATATTTGTGTAAACACTAGGCCAAAGTAGTTAGGATCCTACCTACCTACTAATTATCTAAAGGGTCTGGGGCAAATTAAATGCCAGGTCCCACATTTTTTTAAAACTTGCAATGATGGAACTTTGCATTGTTTATCGTATTTATAGGTGTTTACGTCAAAATAATTACGTTATTTTGCGTTTTTGTAAGTGCTACTGCATAATAGTTTTTTTTTTTTTTAATTATTTAGCGTACTAACATAATACTTATACCCCATTATATTACGATCTAGCCAAAAGGCAGGCTAATTAGTAATTTTACATTGACATAAATTTTTAACATAAATTATTCTAAGAATGTGTCCATTGGCACTTTTCTTATTGTCTCTAATTACTTAAGGCGAAGACACTTTATTGTTGTGTTCTTTATTAGGTGGATATAGATTATGATAAGACCAACAAAAGTTATAAATAACAAAATTAATCTAAAAATTTACTAAATGTATGCAAATCGGGACCTGAAATGCCCCAACGCCTGTACCTTGCTTCCTGTCCATCGGTCATTGACCTCCACTGCAGCTTCATAGAGAAATATTCTTCAGTTCGCTTCCGTTGAAGAACTTTGATTTCTGAATGAGTTTTCTGCCACGGGTGATAATCCAGCAAGTATTTCCAAACTGAATGCCTTATCGAATGAGCTATACCCTATAAAATATTAGTATTAAGGAGATTAATGAGAAGTGTCTTAGGTAAACTAATTAGACCTGACATTATGATTTTTTTTTATTAACTTTTTGACTTATTAACTTCTCTGATCTGATAAATGCTACACTATTGAATAATAAAGTGATAAAACACACCCCTCTGAATATAAGCTGTTTGACTCCTTCAATTTCGGTAACCCTGCCTGAAGGGTCCTGTAAGCCATCCCATTTCTCGGTTGATAAAGGCGTCCCTCTGAAAGAAGGCGCCAATTAAAAAACTGACATAAAATCCAAGTTAATAACTGATTGTGCACAGGGGGACACAATGAAAACTCCCGAACTGATTTTAGGGCTTTAATTCTCGTTTATACATTTATTTGGAATATCGGTATGGAAAAACAATGCTACGCCGTGGCATGAGAAAAAGGTGACAGTTTTTACTGCACTAAAACACTTAGCACCACTTATTACTAAAGAGGCACTATGCCCAGGCAGGATGTATTGCTATAATTCATAGCGTAGGCGTTAACATCTTGGCCCCGTTGAAAAGCCTTGGTTTTCAACTATCCAGCTCTTCTGGAGTAGGCAGGGCTACCAGGCGGACCAACGGTCGTCGTACGCATCCTCTGGTAGTGCTGACATCTGCGACGCGAGGTATTCCGTCATCTGGTCCGTGAAACAATCGGGAGATTCTTCCCAATCTCCAGCACAGTGGCGGGACGTCATCTTCTTGAAGAAGAACTAAGTCTCCTACCCGAGGACTTAAGGAGTTGGTCCTCCACTTGTTGCGTTGTTGTAACTCAGCAATATATTCGCACTGCCAGCGCTTCCAAAAATGTTGATATATTTGCTGCAGCCGAGCGTAGCGTTGTAGATTGTTAGGGTTGCAGTCCTCCAAAACAGGTGATGGCAGAGCAGTAAGAGCCCGACCAATGAGAAAGCTCCCGGGAGTAAGGCAGAGGAAGTCATCGGGAGAGGAGGATAGAGGACATAAAGGACGGCTGTTTAATATGGCCTCTACTTGTGCAAAAAGAGTAGATATTTCTTCGTAAGTTAAATGGGAATTACCCATGACACGCTTGATATGAAATTTTGCGGATTTTACTCCAGCCTCAAAGATTCCGCCAAAGTGAGGAGCGTAAGTCGGTGAAAACACAAATTTAATTCCGTCTTCACTTGCAAAATCAGACAGAGAATCCGCATTGGTTTTAAAAAATTGATTAATTTCCTTTGCACCTGCTACAAAATTGCGTCCGTTATCGCAGAACACTTCAGTGGGCCTGCCTCGACGTGACACAAATCTGCGAAAAGTCATGATAAAAGCGTCCTTTGAGAGATCACTTACGGCCTCAAGATGTAGGCATTTATATCGTAAACAAACGAAAAGGCAGAGGTAGCATTTTATGACAACAGCACCGCGTCCTTTTCTGTTGAGAATAAAAAATGGACCGGCAAAGTCTAAACCTACAGTTTTGAATGGGAAACTAGGCGTAACACGTTGAGATGGCAAGTTACCCATCATAGGTTTCATTGTCTTTGCTTGGAGTCGTCTACATTTAAAGCAGTTATGAAACGTGCGTCGAGCTAGGTGTCTACCGTTGATGGGCCACACAAATTCCCGAATAGTTGCTAGCAGGAGTTGTGGTCCAGCATGTAAATTTCGTTTGTGCTCGTATTCGAATATAATTTTTGTAAAATGATGACTAGCGTGCAAAAGCACGGGATGTTTTTTGTCGAAGTTAAAATCAGAAGCGTCTAATCGACCACCAACGCGAATGACACGGTCATCGCTATAGAAAGGAGTCAATGACAAAATGGGAGATTTGGGGCTTAATGATTTTTTGTTGGCCAACAAGCCATACTCAATCGCAAATGATTCTTGTTGTGATAAGCGACATAAGCCAATGAATGAATCATTCAATTCTTGAACCGATAAAGAATCGGTGAAACGCGATTTAGGGTTTCTTGTATTATTTATAAAACGCAATATATAAGCAAATACTCGTTTTAATTTAGATAAACTAGAATATTTCTGGAATTGTATTATAGGATCAGTATTAGTTGTTAAGTTAGTTATAGTTGAGTTAGTTTTAGTTTCTGGTAAGTTAGTTAAATCAATTTTAGTGTTTAAGATTGGCCAATTACACTCTGGTTGAGATAGATAAGGAGGACCCGACCACCACATTGTCGCGCTACTTATTTGATCTGGAGAAATTCCTCTAGAAATAAGATCTGCGGGGTTAACAGCTGTTGGCACGTATCGCCAAGAAGCAGAATTTGTAAGCTCACAGATTTCTGAAACCCTATTTGAGACAAAGGTTTTCAGGTTTTGGAAGCTGCTTCGCAGCCAGGCTAGAACAATTGTGGAGTCGCACCAATGCACCTGGGCTTGCATATCGCACCTTAAAGATTCACGAACGGCCTTACATAGTTTGGCTGCCAATAAAGCGGCACACAGCTCGAGCCGTGGGATTGTAGTTGTTTTGATGGGAGCTACCTTAGATTTGGAACAGAGTAAAGTCACAGTGACCTTATTATCAGAATCTACAGAACGTAAATATATGCAAGCTCCATATGCATTTTGTGACGCATCACTAAACGAATGAAGTTCTACTGCTATAGGTGCGTCGCATAGTACATATCTAGGTACGTTGAGATTAGAAAGATTAGGTATAGCTATTGCAAATTTGTTCCAATCTTTTTGAATTTCGTTAGGGATTGAATCGTCCCATGACAGCTTATGCAACCACAACTGCTGCAACAAAATTTTAGCTTTAATTACGCACGGACTTAACAATCCCAAAGGATCGAAAATTTTAAAAAGGGATGATAAAATTTGTCTTTTGGTTAGGGTATGATCAACTGATGGAGGTGGAACCTTGAATGGAAAATGCAATTGATCAGTAGATGGATTCCAACCTATACCCAGCGTGGAAGAAGATTCACTTACAACCAGCTTATCATTTGAGTTTGAAGAACTTGACTCTAATATAGAAGGTAAGTTGGTTTTAAACTTTCTTAGGTTAAAACAGCCTTTCTGCAGAGCTGCCGACACAGCTTGATGTATGTAGCGTAACTCGTTGTTGTTGCTAGCTCCCGTTATTAGATCGTCGATGTAAAAATCGTGTTGTATTATTTGTTTAATATTAGGATCGGAGCATTCTTCACCTAATTGCCAGAGGCAGCGCGTACTTAAATAACTAGAACTTGCCATACCGTAAGTAATAGTATTCAGGCGCAATGTTTTGATAGGTTTTTTCTCATCTTCTCTCCAAAGAATGAGTTGAAGATCTCTATCCCCCCCACTGTTTATGAGACACTGACGGTACATTTTTTCGACGTCACCGGTAAGGAGGTATTTGTATTGACGAGCTCTTATTAGAATGGAGAAAAGTGAATCTTGCATATTAGGGCCTACCAAAAGGATGTCGTTGACAGAATACCCAGATGTAGTTGGAGCGGAGCCATCAAAGACGACTCGAACTTTGGTTGATTCGCTACTGTCCTTGAAAACAGCATGATGACATAGAAAATAGGAATTATAGGGTTTGGCTATAGGAGATTCAGAGAGATGGCCAAGGTCGGCATACTCTTGCATGAATTCTACATATTGTGCTTTGACTTCAGGTTGTTTCTTGAATCGCTTCTCTAAATTGAGTAGTCGTTTTTTGGCTAAATTGTAGGATTCCCCGAGACAGTCAGGTGAATCTTTGAGAGGTAGCCCTACAGAGAATCTACCAGAATCGAGACGGGAGGTGTGAGACAAAAAGTGAGCTTCACATGCCTTCTCGCTCTCACTTAGTTTGGATTTTAGGGGAACTTCTTCAAGTTCCCAGAACTTTGTTAATTCTTGATGGATAATATGATCTTCATTTGAAATGACGGAGTGATTGCATTGTATCGTATTATTGTATGATGTACTATTTGCATGCATAGGACCTGAAACAATCCAACCGAACTGGGAGCTCCTTAATTGTGGACCATTAGGACCGAGAGAGTGTTGCTCGCGGCCAAGAATATCCCAGAAGAGATCGGCACCGATGAGTAATTCAGTCGGAGATGGTTGGTGAAACATGGGGTCTGCTAGCTGAAATTCTTTGGATATTTGTAATTGTTTTGTATCGATAGGAAATCTTGGAATGTGACCCGTTAGTTGGGGTAATACTAGGAAACCTGCGGTGACATTGAAACGGCTGACTAATGACCTCAATTGTGCCACACAGGATTCTGTAACCTTACCGGTTTGTTGGTTACCTATGCCTATAACATTTACCTGGCAGTCGGTGTTGGATGGCAATGACAGTTTCTCTTTGAGAGACTGCGTTATAAATGAGGACTGGCTGCCGCAATCTAATAGGGCACGAACCCTTTCTGTTTGGTTCGTCCGAGGATTAGCCACCTCAATGAAAGCGGTAGACAGCAAGACCTGATTTGAATTTTGCTTCGAAAAGTTTGCTATGGTATTATCGTCAGTGTTGTCCGGCACGGCCGTGACAACACTGGAAGTAGAAACTTCATTAGTAGTATTGGATGGTCTATGTATCAGAGTATTATGTCTCCCCTTGCATTTGAGACACGGGCCTAATCGGCAAGTTTGTACTCTATGTCCGAGCCTTAAACAATTGGTACATAATTTTAGCCTATGTGCTTCAGCGATCCGCTCCTCGATGCTCTTCGCTAGAAAGGTAGGACAGTCATAGATGCGATGCCCTTCATGACAAACAACGCATGTCATATGGGGTGAGGAAGCGGTTCCTTCATCATTGGCGCAGGCAAACGATTTTGTAGGTACTACTCGGTTATTGCTTGGATTAGTGGACGCAGTCCTTTGATTAGGTTGAGTGGACACAGTCCTTTGTGTAGATTGAATGGATTTATTGGAGTTCCGGTTTATAGATTCGAGAACGTCAGCGCGATCAGTTAAGAATTTATAAAACTGCTGCAAACTAGGTACCACATCATTCAACGCGCTACGACACTCCTCCCACTTGAGAAGAGTATGATTATCCAGCTTGGAACTCATAATATGGATTATCAGGACGTCCCATTGGTTGGTGGGCTGCCCGAGGCTGGACAATGCGCGCAGGTTCTTTGTTATGTGATCTACCATAAATCTTAAAGATCTGTCAGATTCGCGAGTTGCAGGCTGAATACTCAACAGTGAATTTAAGTGATGACTTATCAACTGACGCTTATTATCATAACGATCGCATAATAATTTCCATGCACTGCTATAGTTAGCGCTGGAAACTTCTAAATTAGAAATAATGCGCGCCGCATCACCCGTTAGATAGGATATCAAGTAGTGAAACTTGTGTATAGATGCGATGCGCTCGCTGGTATGTATCAAAGATAAGAATGTGTCACGGAACTCAAGCCAACGGAAGTATGATCCGTCAAACTTCGCAATTTGTATTTGAGGCAATTTAAATCCCAATGATTCACGATGATCGACATTGCATTGAGCAGAGGATAATTGACTCGAGTTGAGGTCCTTGTAATTGCTCTCATCATGCTTGCTCGAGTTGTATTTTTGAATAATGTTTTGAGCTACAGCAATATTTGAAATGAAAAGCTGCTCAATGTCATCTCGCTCATCGATTTCGCTTGTTAGATTACTAGGATCTGAAACCTCAATCTGACTTTGCAAGTCGTCAAAACGATTGGATAGGGACTCAAATTTACCAAGCTTAAGTGTTAATTCAGCTAGCTCAATTGAACTCAAACTTTCTCTTGATTTTACATGGGCCAAGTAGTTTTTAAACTTAGTAATTTGACCCTTTATGGAGCTACGTTTGACAAATAAATCAAGTAAAGCTTGCGAGTCTTTCGAAGTACCAGCATCACCTACCATCGTGAACAGAATTAAATGTATTTAACTTGATAAATGCGTAAAAAAACAACTTGAAAATAAAGAATCGTTCGTAGAGACTGTAGGTCAAGGTTAGGTTCACTTACATAAAATAATAAAATGTTCACGGTGATAGAAGTGAAACTCCGGTACAAAAATATCAAGACAAAATTGTAAAAAATAACGTAAGTAGTAATGAATTTAGCTCACGCTCCTCGACTTAGACGTCACCTTTGCGGGAACCCAACCGAGCTGGTCCCAGCTGTTGAAGCTTGGCAGCTGCAGGTCTGGAGTAGTCCGCAGGAGTGTACGTGCGAATGCGCAACGTTAGCCTGGAATGTTTGGCGAAATAGCGTGAGCTTATTGCAAAATAAGCTAGGAAATTTTTGAACAAAGTTATGAAATGGATTGAATGTCACATCTATGCGACAAAACCTTTTAATTAACCCTAACTGCAATTTTATTTTTATGATGAATTTTTACTTGAAATGGAATGAATTTATACTTTGAATTTTATATTTTTTAGCATAGGACAATGAACACTTCGGTTTTAGAATACTAGGTTACGTAAAATGTGATCTTTGTTCAAAAAAATAATGGCGTGGGTAGTATAAAACTTGATAGAAAAACTGTAAAATAAGTGTTTTAACGATGAATTTAATGGAATTGATGATTTGAATTAGTTAAATTAGCACTGTATAAAGATAATTGACACAATTATTAGACCACAAAACTTAGGGAACATGTAAAAAAATGATCGGGAATTTTAGGTAGGAAGTTTGTATGGAATGACGGGACAAGTTTAGGAAGGTCACTTATCTGCATTGGCCTGAGCTGCGGCTCGATGCTGATTGCTGATCGATGACCGGCGGTGGCTGCAATGGATAGGCCTCCAGGAATCCCGAATATTGTATCTCGTAGCTGGAACGGTTGTAGCGGCTTCGGCGCAATAGGTAGCTAACCGATATGGCGGCGGTGCGGGTTGACCGTCCGAGCTTTTTGTAATTTGCTGTTTTTCCGAAGATATTTGCAGTTCTTGGTACGGTCGCCAGATGATTGTGCACAGGGGGACACAATGAAAACTCCCGAACTGATTTTAGGGCTTTAATTCTCGTTTATACATTTATTTGGAATATCGGTATGGAAAAACAATGCTACGCCGTGGCATGAGAAAAAGGTGACAGTTTTTACTGCACTAAAACACTTAGCACCACTTATTACTAAAGAGGCACTATGCCCAGGCAGGATGTATTGCTATAATTCATAGCGTAGGCGTTAACAATAACTTTTGGGAATCTGAAAGAGCCCTTGAGTTTGAGAATTGAGTTCACATCAGTGTTATAGTAACAATGGTTTGCACCTGGGTATCTCCGTCACCAGAGTTGGCCACTATAGTAGGTGCCACATAACACCGAAACACAGGTCATTCACCCACCTTCAGCACGATGTCGCCAAATTCAATTTATGAATGGCTAATTCTGTCGCTTTCCATACAAACCTGTCGCTAAGATGGTAATCGCTCGAATCTCGTAGTACTGTTTGTTTACCATACATAAATTGAATTTGGCGACATCGTGGTGAATGTGGGTGAATGACCTGTATTGCGGTGTTATTTGGCACGAACTATAACTCATACGACCATGCTTGCTTACCTGGGTATGCTCGGCCTAGGTGGTAATGTAGGCTTGACACTGATGACTTCATACTCCTCATTCCTGGTGGTATGCGTTGTGGTGGCATCTTCCAAAGCGCTCATGCTTTTGCTGAGCAAATCTGCCACCTCTTCAGAAACGTCGCGTTTGCCATTAACGCCTTCATTGCCGTAGTAAACTGTGAACGTAAGCAAACTTCAAACTTCGACAAGAATACAGCCTTTGTAAGCCCCAAAAGTAAAGGCATTATTTATTTATTTATTACTTTATAGACGAGCAGCTTTTGCTGTTATGTCTACGTCACATAGTGTTGAAATGTCTTTTATCACTTTTTTAGTCACTATTTTTAAGCACTGTTTTATTTATTCGTAGCCAGTATTAAAGTTAGCGAATGTACATTCAATGCAGTTTTTTTAATCTACGCTTTCCAGTTCACCAGATTTCGTCAAAACTCAAGAGCCTTTGTTTCCCAAGAGGTTATTATTTCCACCATAGCGAGCCCATTGCCACTTTAACTAACTATGAGAGCTACATGTTATCTCTTTATACAAGGTGTAACATAATTACCCTAAAAGTTCGAAGGGGGCGTAATCAGACCGACCATCTGAGTGCATGGATAAATCGTAATCGAAATTTTCATACAACAGTACACCTTTTACTATTTTAGAAATTTGCGACAAACCTAAGGGTTTTTTTACTATTTGCGTAAAGCCGTACACACACATGCACACGTAGGTACCCTCCTACCGCGTCGCACCCACACGCTAGCTGTGTGTAGGTACATTTTAAGTAAAATTTACGAGCACATTTCATGAATGAAAAACTTCGAAATCTCAAAAGTCGTAGAACAAACACTGTTCGCCATGACCTGTAAAATACCCCCCTTTTGGTCTTATAGGGTAATTATGTTACACCGTGTATGTTAAGAACCATACCAATATCAGTGAGTTTTGAAAATGCCTCCATCGTAGTCTCGTACGGTCTTTGTTTGAAGTTGGACACTAGATTCCAAACTACATCTGTTGTGTTCTCAGTGAAGATATCGAGCTCAGCAAACGACTTGTTCAACACCTGAAATAAGTTAATAAATAGTCATGGACAAACTGAACAAAGCTATGTACCTACTACCTATGGGAGACAGATTACTGATAGCATTGGGAGTCCTAACTGGTCCAGTCGCTGCGTGGTGATTATACGTTTGTCACGTGACGCCGTTCGTGCAAATGTACAGGGGCTAGGGACGTGTACGCGGGGTAAGACGAGCAGTGCGTTTTTGACCAATATTTAGGTAATGTTTCATATATTCCACATTGTGTGTTTTGCCAAGCAAAATCACTCAATCATCAATCAAGCCAGTGTAAACTTCGTAAGGAATGGTTTATAAGGGGCATGTTTGCCACATGCAAACCTAGGAGTAGATTTGTGATTCCATCACACTGTAACATCTGGACCAATTTGAATATAACAGAAAAAAAGTGTTAATTCCTATAAATAGATGAAATTCGTGGTCTAGAACATTTTAAATGCTGCTTTTCAGATGGGTCACTCATAGAATTTTAAATTTTTTACAATAGCTCTAAACAAAATGTAGAGTGAAATGAAATGGAAAGTTAGCAGTTTTCAGTACTGAAATCAATGCTAAAGAACTGTACCCACTATGCGAATGATACATAATTTATGGATTTTAGTGCATTTACCTGTGATTCAATATTAGGTTCTACAACCATGTAAGTGTTCCTGTCGTGTCTTGTCTTGGCGGTTTTAACATGGTTCTTCAGATGTGCCACGAATATCTCGGCGTTTCCGTGCTGGAAATAGAAAGTGGTCTGCCACACCCCAGGCTTAGTAGAAAACTGCATTTGCTGATTATTTCGTGTCACTCGGAATGTTTTGAGCTCGGAGATGGGTATTTTGATGATGCGCGCCCGTGCAGTTGCATAATCCGATGTCATGTTGCCGCTTAGAGTGCGCTGGCGCCGGCCTGGAAATAGCCAGTTTGTTTACTATTATGTATTTGACAGCTGACGATTGATTTGTTAAATATTGTATTCTGTGAGTACTGAAATAAAATACAGTTTTGTTACGAACTCGTAATGGCGTGTATCTTTTATTTACTACTAGCTTCCGCCCGCGACTTCGTTCGCGTCCCGTTGGATCCCGTTGATATTCCGGGATAGAAAGTAGCCTATGTGTTAATCCAGGTCACGGACAATAATATATATATTCTAAGTTTCATCCAAATCGGATCAGTAGTTTTTTGCTTGAAAGAGCAACAAACATCCTCACAATTATAATATTAAAGGTCGCGTCCCGTTGGATCCCGTTGATTTTTCGGGATAAAAAGTAGCCTATGTGTTAATCCAGGTCACGGAGAATATATATTCTAAGTTTCATCTAAATCGGATCAGTAGGTTTTACGTTGAAGAGTAACAAACATCCATCCATCCTTACAAACTTTCACGTATTAATAGGATTATTTTATGGTTCAAATGGGATATGTAGATATCTTATAGGTTACATATTTCTGAATTCTTACACTATTTTTATATATTTTTCATTTCGTTTGTTTGGAACCATTGTTTAATCCATGAGCTTGAAAAAGTGCCTTCGCGAATTTTATTAAAACTTACTTCGGCTTTATATAAATACATAAGGATAAATTGCGAAAAGCAAGGCCCCTGCGCTATGAACTATGCTAATGACTTTCCCATCATATAGTCAAAACTACCCAAGTTTCTCTAAATAAGATCGCTAAAGATGAGCTAAATCCCAGTCCTCATGTCATAGCTCTCTTAAACACATGTAAATCTATACTATTATAAAACTGTAGAAAAGCCAAAAACTAAAATTAAAGATACTAAACTAAATATACAGATCTACTAAATAAATGATTCTGACTCCGAAAATCGAAACAAACAACCAGACTGTTTGTTTGTGGATCACGCCTAAACTACTGGACCAATTTTAATGAAACTTATACCATTCAGAAGCTCTTTTGCCGGATTGAAACATAGGCTATATTTTATTGAAATGAAAGAAGTGGATTCTTAGATACAGCTTGAAGTCTCTAAACCAAAAGCCGCCTTTGGCATGAGGTTCATTGTATGTTGGTTGACAGATATTTTGGTGGAAAGTTTCGCACACGTACGAAGTCGCGGGTATCAGCTAGTACACAATATAAATATAGAACTCTACATTTCTACAATAAAAAATTACCAATAGTATTGACAACCGCCCACTCTTGATCCTGTGTGTCCGAGTCAATAGTTATCAGGTCCAGAGGCCTCCACTCGATGCACTTGCTTTCAGGGTACTGTACGATGCAGAGCATTCCAATAGAATTGAGATCAGAGACGGAGCGTCCGAGGCAGGCTTTAAGCAAAACCCCATCTTGGGTGAACAGATCCTGAAAGTTGAGTTTATTCATTACAACTACTGTTAATACCTAAAACTATACTGCATTACTTTATATAATAACTTTATTTTCAGACAACGAGATCCATAGTACATGTACATACATAGCAGGCACAAAACATTAGAAAATACACATTAAAAGAAACAATAATAAAAATAAAAAATAGAACCCATGCCATTAAATTACAAGCTTTACCCAATGCTGAAGTATAGGGCAATCATACTTATCAGCCAATAAATTCAAAATGCTGTTGCTACTTCCTCTCATTCTACTCATAATCAATGCGATTCGCTTACGCATTATCGCTGCAAAACCATCAGTGCGCACGTTAGCAAACATTTCAGACACACTGCAGTAGCGAGGAAGACCCAACAACATTCTGAAGATGTTAATATACTGGACTCGCAAGGCGCTGAGACTTCTTTGTATACTTCACCCATAGGCTGCACGTGTAAAAACATTGACAAAACGCTGCGGTGTGGAACATCGTGCAACCCTACTTTATGAAATGAATGAATATTGTTTATAGACAAGCAGCTTTTGCTGTTGTCTACATCACGTGTTTATAGATCTATTTCAATTACAAGTGTAAAATCCTGTATTTAATATCTCTGGCTCACTGTTACACCAAGCTGGTTTCCACAGTACCTCTCTTGGTGACTGTGTCCGACGGCTCTCTCCTCAACCTTGCATAAAAACACAAGTACTCACAAAAAATACACGATCTTGTAAGGAACGTGAAACCTTTTGTGCTTTGCATTTCCAAAGCACAACAAATCGTTCGATCTTTACATGCAATCCTTACAGGTTCTTTGGTGGAAACACTAGCTCAATAAAACAAATCGTTTGTAAGGATTGTGTTGTGAAGGTTTTATTGAGAATGATTAGGTGAAAACATACAGTCGGAAATCTTCTACTTTTCTTATGTACTGTTTACCAGCTAGACAGACCCTGTCCCACCGTGGAGGGTATCCAATGAAAGTCAAAAACGTATTATAGCGCGCAATACGTGATACCTACTGGAAACTAAATAGCTAACGTAACAAACATTTATAGGTATTGAGAAACAATAAAGCCTATAGTCTAGTTCCTACCTATGTCAAAAGTTGAGATTTTACAAAGAGCTCAATACTAGCGAGGGTCTAAACAAAAGGAATACTTACCCTGCACTGATCAGGAATATCCTCAACAGAGCTCGAAGACATCTTAACGTAAATACTGATAATTCCTTGTGGATTTAGATTACACTAGAGCCAAGAGAGCCATTTCATCGAGCCAAAAGAATACAATAGGTAGGTATGCTCACAGGAACACTCCTATGTACTTGCTCACGAGTATGCTACTACGTGCTACTACGTACTACGTACAATACAACCACGCACAACAAACGTAAATGAAAAGCTGATATGATACGGGTACCGTCATTTCACAACCATGGAAAACACAACCCCGGAATGTACAGTCAGGAATTGACGTATAATTTGGCAGCCAATTCCATGGTTGTGCAATCTCGGGACGTGTTTTCCAGGCCGTACAATGTTTTGCACAGGGTGGGAATACACAGCCATGGAATTGGCTGCCAAATGGCATCGAATTCCGGGGCTGTACTTTCCTTGGTTGTGTTTTCCATGGCTGTGAAAGCTCAGCACGTGTCGGGAATGCCCATCCACGGAATGTACAACCTGGGAATTGGATGCCAAAATACGTCATCACCTATGCTTTGTTTACACTTACTTGCCTGACTATGTGAACGATTGAACGATTGAAAGGGAACGTAAACAGAACAAAATATTTCATTTTTACTTAGGTAGGTACCTATATATTTTATTAGTGTGTATATATAGTCAACTTCGCAATCGGTAGGTAGGTTAGGTTAGGTTTGTTTATAAAAAATGCGACCGAAGCGAGCCCATTCATAAAATCTGCTAAAAAAATAAACTGAAGTTCTTTTTTTTTACGAAAGATCGACTTTCACAAATGAGTAGGTTAGGTTAGGTTTGTTTATGAAGGGGTGCTATGGTCGGGTAACCTCCTCGTGGTGCACCCTGGTAACACCGTGAAACACTCCCTCAGAGTACTGAGAAAGTGTTTCACGGTGGCCAATAACTCGACACGGTGGGCCTCTCCGCGTGTCCCTCTGAGTAGCAGAGGGCACAGTGTGATGAGGCAGGGTAGACTTCGGTCTACCCAGGTGGGTCCGGGCCCCCTTGTTTGGTGGCCCGGACGACCTTCTGGGACCTAGTCCCAGAAGGGAGCGGCGAAGCGCGCGCGGGAGGACGCGGAACTCTCCTGCGCCGCTTCGTGGGGGACGAGCGGTCCCATAGAAGGCGGCGAAGCGCGCGCGGGAGGACGCGGAACACTCCTGCGCCGCTTCGTGGGGGGGCCTTGGGCCCCCGAGCGGGGAAGAGCGCGCGGGACGACGCGGAACTGTCTCGCGCCGCTCTGACGCATGGTGGCGAATGGCGGGACCGACATGGAGCCCCGGCCCCGCATTGCACACATTCGCCACCTTTGCGGGCGGACGGGAACGGCCGAGTCGCTTGCCGTTCCCAGGCCCCACCCTGCAGGGGAGGGGCGTGCGGGCCCCGCTGTAATGGCGGGCTTCGTCGGGGAGGGACTGGATGTAAAGGCTCTGCCGGTTTCCCAGTCCCCCCCACTAAGACGACGCAGGAGCGCCGCTGGGTTTTTAGTGGGTATACCGGCCTTGGGGAGGCCGGGGAGTCCCACATACCCCCCTTGTCACTCTCCGTGGAGGGGGGATGCGTCATTTGCATTTTCCCAGCGCAAAAAAAAAAAAAAAAAAAAAAAAAAAAAAGGTTTGTTTATGAAAAATGCGAGCGAAGCGAGCCCATCCATAAAATTGGCAAAAAAATAAAATCTTCATTTTTGACCGAACGCTAAGTTGACTGATTGCGAAGTTGACCATAAATAAGCCGTACTTTATATTGAGATATGAAAACTAAACCTATGTAGGATGCCCTTATATTTATTATCTGTGGACCGTTCGTGTGAACGTTGAATGTTTTTGTCTATGCAAAAGTTGTCTGTGCTCGCTCTCTGCTAATAAAGATGTAAAATGGACGGACGTGTTTAATTCAAATAATAAATTTAATACGCTTCCACTGCGCAACCACAAAAATAAATGGTTGGCGCTTCGAAGAGCAGTTGCACCAAAAGAAATAAAGAAGAAAAAGTAAGAAATAATCAGAAATATCGACGATGTCTGCGGGCACGAATGTACAACTTCCCAAACTCATGGATGGAGCGAATTTCTCAACATGGTCATTTCGCGTCAAACTCATATTAGAAGAAAGAGGGCTTCAATCTGTCTTAGACTCAGAAGCTAAAGCAGAAGCAGATCAAGAAGCAAAAGCTAAGAGCATTATTGCGCAATGCGTTTCCGACAAGTTTATAGAAATAATAAAAAATTGTAAAACGGCTGCGGCCATGTTACAAAAGTTACAAGAAATATTTGCGAGGAAAAGTGTTTTCAACCAACTTTATTTAAGAAAAAGACTTCTTACTATGAAGTGCTCATCGGCAGATAATTTACAAGATCATTTTCTAAAATTTGACAACATTGTTGCTGAGTTGGAGTCAACTGGAGCCACGCTGAAAGACACTGACAAAGTTTGTCATTTGCTGCTGACTTTACCTAGTGAGTACGATACAGTCATAACAACGCTAGAAACGATTGACAAAGAACTCCAAATCGATTTTGTCAAATCAAGATTACTCGATGCTGAACTCAAAATGAAAGGTCAAGAAAAAGATAGTACCACAACAGACTCGCAAAGCTTCATGACTTGCTATAGATGTGGCAAGAAAGGACACAAGTCGTTCCAGTGCCGGACAGGGCAACAATCTTCCGTACGAGGCTTCGGCAACCAACGAGATTGGACCACAACAAGAGGACGGGGCTTATCCAGAAGACGCGGCCAATCCAGAGGACGAGGTTCGAGCACATACCGGACACCTTGGCAATCCAGCCAGGTGGCACAAGGAGAAGAAGAAACCGAAAGCGAGTATGAAGATACTGAAGAAGGAATGTCACCAGGATATAAGACAAAATCAGGAAGAAGAGTAAAGAAACCAAGCCGATATCAAGAAAATAATAATGAATTATATACAGCATATTGTCTACTGTCAGGAGATCCACAAGATTATGATGAAGCAATGGAAAAAGGATGGAGAAATGAGATAAACAAAGAATTAAAAGCACATGAGCAAATGGAAACTTGGAAGATATCAGATTTACCAGAGGGAAAGAAAGCTATAGACACAAAATGGATCTTCAGAACTAAACAAGATGGTACTAAGAAAGCTCGACTAGTAGCTAAAGGTTTTCAGCAAAGAAACTCGGAAAACAACTACTCCCCGGTAGCCAGAATATCCACTATAAGATTAATGATGAGTCTAGCAGTACAAGAAGATTTACCATTGAAACAGTTTGATGTACCGACTGCATTTTTGAACGGGAACCTAGATGTGGATGTTTACATCAAGTGTCCAAACGGATTGAAACTTGGTGAAGGCAAAGTTCTCAAATTGCAAAAGGCATTATACGGGTTAAAAGAAGCACCTAGATGCTGGAATCAAAGATTTCATGAATTTATAACCAAAGAAGGTTTCACACAGTCAAGAAAAGATTCATGCTTGTATGGAAAAGAAAACATTTGGATATTACTATACGTTGATGACATTTTATACCTTGGAGAAGATAATATAATAATAAAGAAACTTGAGAAGGAATTTAAATTGAAAAACTTAGGAGAAGTCAAGAATTACTTAGGATTAGAAGTCACAAGAAACAGAGATGAAATGAAAATAAAACAAACAGAAATGATAGTAAAACTTCTAGAGAAATTCAAAATGCAAGATTGTAAAGGAAATAAAACACCAATGGAAACCAACTTCAGTGCAACATCATCGTCAGCAAATGTAGAAGTACCTTATAAAGAACTTGTTGGGTCTTTACTTTACATTTCGACGAATACTCGACCGGATATCACCTATGCAGTCTCATACTTAAGCAGATTCCTAGACAAACCAACACAAGAGCTGTGGATAGCAGGTAAAAGAATTCTACGATACCTCAAGGAAACTCAAGATCAGGGGCTGACTTATCGGAAGACAGGGGACTATACTAGGCTTTATACTTATTCAGATGCAGACTGGGCAGCTGACAAGGTTGACAGAAAAAGCACAAGCGGATGTGTAATATTTCATGGAAATAATTTGATAACTTGGTTCTCTAGAAAGCAGACATGTACAGCGTTGTCAACAGCTGAGGCAGAGTACATAGCAGGAGCACATGCAATAAGTGAACTTATCCATTTAAAAGGCCTACTCTCTGAATTCTTAAATCATAAAACTGTGTATGCTCATATCTTCATTGACAACCAAAGTACAATTAAACTTATTCAAAATCAGATGAATACAAAAGCTTCTAAACATATTGCAATTAAATATCACTACATAAAAGATATCATAAATAAGAGAATTGTATCTATATCATATGTACCTACTGATGAAAATATCTCTGATATTTTCACCAAAGCTTTGCCAGCCAATAAACACCTGTATTTTTGTAACAAACTCAACTTAGCATAAACACCTAAATAACCCTATTAGGTAGGTAGGTAATTTAACTTGAGAAATTTTAATGTGATAGGAAGGTACTCGTTGGTACCGTACCTTGTGTTCAAGTAGCAGTATTTACTGATCCCAAGACACTGTCGCAGGGCTACTTTCATAAAACATTGTTTTGCTATAACATGTAATTCTAATTAGCAGTTTTTCTAACTGATCCCAAGACTTTGTCGTAGGGCTAATTAAAATAATAAAAGGCATGTCATTAGTAAAAGAGGAAAAGTTAGTGTCAGGAAAACTAACTTGTTTAAGTTGTTAAAAATTTATTTATTGTTTGTTTATTTGAAATAACATTCAGTTATTTTATTGCATGTAATCTAGAGTTGCATATTAGAGTAGAGTCAGATTTTATAACTTTGTATACAGTAGAGTCAAAATAATTTGTATAATTTGTTGTTCAAAATAGAGTTTTTTTTTATATAGAGTTGTAGAGCCACCATTAATTTTGTTAAAGTCAAATATATTTCTGTTAGTCAATTTAAAATCTTTATAGATATAAATCTGTTTAAATTGAGGGGCTGTATTGAGATATGAAAACTAAACCTATGTAGGATGCCCTTATATTTATTATCTGTGGACCGTTCGTGTGAACGTTGAATGTTTTTGTCTATGCAAAAGTTGTCTGTGCTCGCTCTCTGCTAATAAAGATGTAAAATGGACGGACGTGTTTAATTCAAATAATAAATTTAATACTTTACTAATCACTAAATTCACACTAGTACCATTTTTACTCTGTAGTTACATCTGAACGAAGCATAGAATGAATCGACCAATCAGGAGCAAGTACATCAATTCCATGGTTGTGCTTTCCACGGGCGTGAATTCCCTACACGTGTCGGGAATGCACGACCATGGAATTGATGTATTTTTTAGTTTTTTTTTTATACATGAATTCCATGGTTGTGTTTTACCGGGCTGTGCAAAATCGGGCCGTACAAACTCAGCACGTGTCAGGAAAGCACGACCGTGGAATTCATGTATTTTATACATGAATTCCACGGTCGTGCATTCCTGACTGCGCTTTCCACGGTTGTGTTTTCACAGGCTGTACATTCCATGGTTGTACAATAACCGGACCCATATGATACTGTAGGAGATATTTTGGCTTGCCGATGTCGTGACATGGCGTAGAGGACATCTAGACGTTAGGCCAGGACGTTGACGTTGACAGAAACATCGCAGTAGTTTCGTTCTATAGAGTTATACGTTCGAGATTGTTGGTCTGTGGTTCTACACCATCGACATCACGGAGACGAGGGAGTGTTGGTGGTTAGGTCTATGGTTTTGACGAGAATCTATGGAAGCGATTGGAGATGGTCGTCTGGTGATTTTTTGTGCACACTTCTGAATTTGTAATTTGATCGTTTTTATGTCTATTCGAGTAAAATCAATAAGATTTTGAAGCTCTGTTTCTCTTTTTGAGTAATGTCTGATCAAGTTTCCAAAATCAGAAGTGGGATACGAAAGTCCATTGTTCCCCACTTTGTTTGGCTATCTGGTTCGGTTAATTTTCTGTTTCATAAAAATGTGCGGTGATGAGCATTGTCAACGAGACTGCTTGACTCCTGCTGCTACTAGTTGGCATCGAGACTGCAAGACACACGATAAGTATGGAGAAGCGAGTCATGGAGAAGATGAGCACCAAGGTCGCGGATCTTGAGGAGTGATTTTCCATGCAAATCGTGTTGTGAATGCTATCCACCCAATTAACACAGTCAGTGGTAAGATCCAACCAATATTCTTATGTTCAAGCATTGATCCTAGTTTGCAAACATTGGTGATCATGCAACGTTTACACAATGCCAGTGACTGGACCCAGTTGTCTTAGTTTCGAACCCAGTCACTGCCAAAACGGCACAAAACTATTGTTTACATGCCCCAGTAACAAGTCAGCGCTGGACTGGGTTACTGTACTGCCATGTTACTGACCTCGTATAAACCTACCTTCAAGCTAAGTATGGAAAGATGTGTCTTTTGGGTTGAGTAAGTCAACTGTGTGACTGGTTTTGGTGTTAAGATTCTTCCGTACCTACCGATTGTACCTACTGTGCATTCAATTATACCTACCTACCTACTAATTTTAATTCATGGAGTGAAAATAAGATCTGCACCGAGTTAAAAACTTAAATTTGAGAACTGTTGCATAGTGTTCAAGCTGATCAAGACTGTATGTACCCTTGCAGTTGACAACTAATTTGTAACTTGTCTTTACAAAATAAAATCATTTGAATTTGACTGACATCTCTCGCTGGGATGTATTGTGTAACCGAGATGGACATAGACCTGATGGCATTAGTGTTCCAGTATCTTCAATGGTGTTATGTATGGAGAGGAGAATGACCTGTTCAACTCATGCAGTTCCCTTTTAGACCTGTCTTTTTTTGTGGTGTACCTACTTACTAGGAATAGCAAGAATGGCCGAATGCGGAGTTTAGTGAAAACGTCGGCTGATCAGTACTTATGCATTTTTGTTCTTTGTCAGGAACCAAACTCAATGTGCGATACGGTTGGTGGGATGGTGCAGAACCCCTGTGTCCTGTCTGTACAACTGTTTGCCATGTGTGGAGCGACAGTGCATCACATCTGTGTCGTGTCTGGCTGTGCACCTGCTTCACGCCGTGTAGCGCTAAGACGTAGAGCGTCTGCTTCATGCCTGTCTGCGCTTCTTTCCTTAACCAGGGTCGCGGTTCAAGTTAAGCTTCACGTAGTGCCTCTGACTTGTTCTCTGTTTACCCAAGTTAAGCTTCACGTAGTGCCTCTGACTTGTTCTCTGTTTACTTAAGTTAAGCTTCACGGTGTGCCTCTGACTTGTTCTCTGTTTACTTAAGTTAAGCTTCACGGTGTGCCTCTGACTTGTTCTCTGTTTACTTAAGTTAAGCTTCACGGTGTGCCTCTGACTTGTTCTCTGTTTACCTAAGTTAAGATTCATGTTGTGCCTATAACTTGTTCTCTGTTTACTTAAGTTAAGCTTCACGGTGTGCCTCTGACTTGTTCTCTGTTTACCTAAGTTAAGATTCATGTTGTGCCTATAACTTGTTCTCTGTTTACCTAAGTTAAGATTCACGTTGTGCCTATAACTTGTTCTCTGCTTACTGTTTACCTAAGTTAAGCTTCACGTTGTGCCTCTAACTTGTTGTCTGTTTACCTAAGTTATGTTATGCTTCATGTACTGGTATGTGCGCCTCGCGCGCCTGGCATGTGCGCCTCGCGCGCCTGGTATCTGCGCCTCGCGCACCTGGCATGTGCGCCTCGCGCACCTGGCATGTGCGCCTCGCGCAACTGGTATCTGTGCCTCGTGCACCTGGGATGTCTGCCTCGCGCACCTGGTATCTGGCATGTGCGCCTCGCGTACCTGAGATGTGCGCCTCGCGCACCTGGCGTGTGCGCCTCGCGCACCTGGCATGTGCGCTTCGCGCGCCTGGCATGTGCGCCTCGCGCGCCTGGTATCTGCGCCTCGTACGCCTGGTATGTGCGTCTCGCGCACCTGGTATCTGGTATGTGCGCCTCGCGCACCTGGTATGTGCGTCTCGCGCACCTGGTATCTGATATGTGCGCCTCGCGCACCTGGTATGTGCGTCTCGCGCACCTGGTATATGTGCCTTGCGCACCTGGTATGTGGTATGTGCGCCTAGCGCACTTGGTATGTGGTATGTGCGTCTCGCGCACCTGGTAAGTGGTATGTGCTCCTCGTGCACCTAGTATGTGCGCCACGCCGCCTTATAGCGTCGTGTCGTCGCGCTGCACTTGCGCGACTTGGTTGCGCATGAGATGCGCGCTACGCCGCTTCGCAGCGTCGGTTGTTCGCGCTGCACTTGCGCGACTTTGTTGCGCATGAGATGCGCGCTACGCCGCTTCGCAGCGTCGGGTCGTCGCGCTGCACTTGCGTGACTTGGTTGCGCATGAGATGCGCGCTACGCCGCTTCGCAGCGTGGGGTCGTCGCGCTGCACTTGCGTGACTTGGTTGCGCATGAGATGCGCGCTACACCGCTTCGCAGCGTCGGGTCGTCGCGCTGCACTTGCGCGACTTGATTGCGCATGACATGTGCGCTACGCCGCTTCGCAGCGTCGGGTCGTCGCGCTGCACTTGCGTGACTTGATTGCGCATGAGATGTGCGCTACACCGCTTCGCAGCGTCGGGTCGTCGCGCTGCACTTGCGTGACTTGGTTGCGCATGAGATGCGCACTACGCCGCTTCGCAGCGTCGGGTCGTCGCGCTGCACTTGCGTGACTTGGTTGCGCATGAGATGCGCGCTACACCGCTTCGCAGCGTCGGTTGTTCGCACTGCATTTGCGCGACTTGGTTGCGCATGAGATGCGCGCTACGCCGCTTCGCAGCGTCGGCTCGTCGCGTTGCACTTGCGTGACTTGGTTGCGCATGAGATGCGCGCTACGCCGCTACGCAGCGTCGGGTATTCGCGCTGCACTTGCGCGACTTGGTTGCGCATGAGATGCGCTCTACGCCGCTTCGCAGTGTCGGGCCGTCGCATCTTTACGCGCCGCACCACAGGGAGAAAACCAGCAGGAAGCAGTGGCTTCCACACGCGAGGACGAGTCTTCACAGCTGGGCGCTGGATGCTGCTGAAGACTGACCAGCAGAAATAAAGGAGTTCGAGGCGAACTCTGTCAGGAGAGGCCGTGTAGGAGATATTTTGGCTTGCCGATGTCGTGACATGGCGTAGAGGACATCTAGACGTTAGGCCAGGACGTTGACGTTGACAGAAACATCGCAGTAGTTTCGTTCTATAGAGTTATACGTTCGAGATTGTTGGTCTGTGGTTCTACACCATCGACATCACGGAGACGAGGGAGTGTTGGTGGTTAGGTCTATGGTTTTGACGAGAATCTATGGAAGCGATTGGAGATGGTCGTCTGGTGATTTTTTGTGCACACTTCTGAATTTGTAATTTGATCGTTTTTATGTCTATTCGAGTAAAATCAATAAGATTTTGAAGCTCTGTTTCTCTTTTTGAGTAATGTCTGATCAAGTTTCCAAAAATACACAATATGATACCTCGACTGTACCACAGATTATATAATACTATACTAGTCATGATACTTCGTCTGTGATAATAGTACTGTACTGTGCTACGGGCTAGAGGTGTCAATTATTAGCTATTATTAGCATCTAATGATGTATAGATGGAATAGGGATTCGAATTTTGTCATTTTTTGAAACAACACATAGCATTTTTATTAGTTTTTCTTGCGTTAATTGTGAGTATTGTTGTTTAATTTTGGTGGAATTTTAACCAATAATACTTAGTTCATAACTTAAAGTGTGAGCCATTGGAATAAATGTGTGTAAAGTGGTTTTTCTGAATGTGAAAATACGATTCCGGTTTTGGAGGGAAAATCCACCATTTTCTTTTTAAAACAAACGACAGCCGACTTGACGAAGACTTGACTTGATTTATCATTTACGCAAGACCAACACATATACAAACTACGAACTTACTATGGGAAAAAACATAACGTAAGACTAGGCGGTATGGTTTTAAAACTATAGCCTGCTTCAAGGAGCGAAATAAAAAAATAAAAATGATGTATAGATGATAAAAAAAATATCGATAATTTTAATGGTTGATTGATTTCCACCTAATAAAAGAGTGAAAAGTCTAAATAAATGTTCATGCCTTAGGTCTCATTCATTCATTTTGCCAAAAATAGCAATTGTATTCATGATCCTTGGATAGAAATCAATATTATTTTATTTTAACTATTTTAAAGCATACAATTGAATGCAGGTAACTGTTGTTAAATTTACACTAACCGACTTTTTGGACAAAAATAAGATTCACTCTATATTATGCTTTATTACATAGTTTCTAGAGTACACAATTAAAATGCAGGATGAAACCGGAAGTGAAATTGAACACCCCGGAAGTCTAAATGTTAAAATAAACGGCTGTTACCCGGCACATAGCACTACCTACCTTCAGGCCAGTCAAGACTAATAATAATAATAATAATAAAACTTTATTTCGGGCAACTTAAGAAAAGTACAAGTTGTAAAAGCTTATTCTAGGACCCATATCAATATATACCTTAGAGACTAACATACATACAATATAACAAAACACTTATATATTTAATAATAAATAAGTAACTAATGAAAATAACAATACTATTCATTATATCTAGCAAGCATAGGTTCAAATTTCAATGCAGTAAAGTGAATAATACAAATATTAATTACCTACATACGTTGTGTTGAAAATTATCATGCGATAATAAAAATATTCGATCACCTCCATTTTTTTATCCAATGATAGTGATATTTTTTGTTATTAGTTGTTTTTATTGGTTGAAAGAAATATTAAACACCTCTACTACGGGCTACGGTACGGGACGGGCGGGTCCGGTTATTGTACAACCATGGAATGTACAGCCTGTAAAAACACAGCCGTGGAAAGCGCAGTCAGGAATGCACGACCGTGGAATTCATGTATAATGTCCACGGTCGTGCATTCCTGACACGTGCTGCGTTTGTACAGCCCGATTTTGCACAGACCGGTAAAACACAACGATGGAATTCATGTATAGAAAAAAAAAACAAATACATCAATTCCATGGTCGTGCATTCCCGACACGTGTAGGGAATGCACGCCCGTGGAAAGCACAACCGTGGAATTGATGTACTTGCTCCTGATTGGTCGATTCATTCTATGCTTCGTTCAGATGTAACTACATGCATATGCTTATGTCTAATCGAGTAAAATCAATAAGATTTTGATGCTCTGTGTCTCTTTTTGAGTAATGTCTGATCAAGTTTCCAAAAATATACAGACTAATAAAAAAAAAAGTTATGATTTTTCTGTAACTTATAGTCAGGCAAGTAAGTGTAAACAAAGCATAGGTTATGGGCATTCCCGACACGTGCTGAACTTTCACAGCCATGGAAAACACAACCAAGGAATGTATAGCCCTGGAATTCAATGCAATTTGGCAGCCAATTCCATGGCTGTGTATTCCCACCCTGTGCACAACATTGTACGGCCTGGAAAACAACCATGGAATTGGCTGCCAAAATATACATCAATTCCTGACTGTACATTCTGGGGTTGTGTTTTCCATGGTTGTGAAATGACGGCACCCGGGACACCGAACATCTATATCCTAGCGGACCCGGGACCACCCCGGGACGGGCAATACGCAAAGACCTTATACGGTCTTTGGCAATACGTAATACTCAGAGAAGAACGCCATCTCTCTGGTTAAAAGTTAAAATAAAAAATGCAACCATAGCTTTAGAAGAGGTTGTACATCAATACTCTAGCGGCCAAGCACGAAAACAAAGCAAGCGAATAGCGGGAATATTCAAATGAAACCTATTTGATTTACCTTGGTAGTAAATCTATTTACTGTACCTAGGTATCCAACCTATTTACTTTACTAAGTATTAAAAGTATTTGGTTTACCTAGGTATTCAACTTATTTGGTTTACCTAGGTACCTACCTATTTGGTTTACCTAGGTACCTACCTACCTACATACCTATAAAAACACAGACGAAGTATGTGTATAAAAATATATAGAATTTAATAATATAGGTAGATAAATACTTACTTCTACCTACTACCATCTAATTAGGTAGATACCTACCTAGAAAGAAAGATACCTACCGGTACCTACCTACCTACAGGTACCTATACATAATTACGTAATAATAACGCAAGCGAAGCTGCGTGAAGATACCTAAGTACCTACCTAGGTACCTAAGTATTTAAAACTTTGTTTAATTTTCGTGCCGGGTGCATTGTTTGGTCAAGTGAAATTGGTAGGTGGGAGGTAAGTACATAAATGAGTGCCAAGCTTAGTTTCAGTTAAATTTCAGTAGTCTAGCACCATGGAGTTACACGATATAGTGAAGACACTGCAAACTCTTCAGCTGCTCAATGAAATGCTGTGCTCCTATACGGGAACTGATCAATTTTACCCAAAACAAGCCACAGTTTCAGGTGAGATTTTAATTTAATTTTGCAAAGTGAGGGGTATATTATGTAGGACGGCTCGATGGACCGACGACGACCGAGGATCGCGTGAAGTGGAAAGATGGAGGAATCGTTATTTCTGGCAGGTCCATCCAGGTAGTCTGGTCTAGCAGTGGATTATTGCAGGCTTTGAATAGAACTCTTGCATTCAAATTCTAAAGCTCGTAACGCTTAGGTGTCTAATTGGTGGGGCTAGGGCCTAGTGCTCAGCGACCGATGCTCACTTAGGCAGACATTTTACTGTAATAAGGATGACGTCATAAAATCTCAGCCGTAAACTCGTAACACCCACTTAGCCTAAGATCCCGCTATAATACCGACCTACAACGATTTGCACCGAGCTGGTTAATGGATGAAAACTATTTTATTATCAACTAGCTGACCCCGCAGACTTCGTACCGCCTCAGTTTTATTTTCATTTACCTTTTGAACCATCCCCCAATAAATCCAAGACCAAAATTAGCTAAATCGGTCCAGCCGTTCTCGAGTTTAGCGAGACTAACGAACAGCAATTCATTTTTATATAAGTATAAATAAGATTTATATATAAGATTAAATTAAATATGTCAAAAAATATATTGCAAATGGGTTGCCTAAAAAATTTCTGGGCAGAATATAAATTAATAAAAAAAATTGTAGGCAGGTAGGTAGGTACCTATAAACATAAACTCAATCGATACTGTAACTTGGGTCGGTCTGCCTAATGAATTAGAGTTAAATTAAAATAAAGATTATTTTATTACGAACACGGTGGTAAGTATAGAGTTGTCTGCGAAAAATCAGTCCTGAATTCCGGCTGTCGAGGTTTAAAAATGAAATTCATATTCGGAACTGAAATTTTTTAGACAACCCATTCGCAATATATTTGTTGATATATTTAATTGACAATAAAATAGTTTTCATCCATTAACCATGCAGTTTGGTGCAAATCGTTGTATAGCGGGACCTGTACTAACTGGTGAATCAAGTTTTCGTCGTCATCCCTATTATAGTAATGCATTCTGCAAGTGGACTGATTCTGATTAGGGTAAGTTTATGTACCTACCTAGTTATGATTATATGATTTCAGATTGTTATAGTTATGACTTCATCGTGGTAGGAGGCGGATCTGCTGGATGTGTTCTTGCCAACCGGCTAACTGAAATCAGCAATTGGACCGTATTGTTAATAGAAACTGGTGACATTGCACCTCTTACTTCAGATGTAAGTATTTACTTAGCTATAAGTCTAATCTAGTATGTAATGTTGCTGCTACCTACCTGTAATAGTGTCAGAACTAGAGCGTGACTAGAGCGTAGTAGCCACGGTATTATAGCGTATTTCTAAGTAGAGCCAAGTAGAGCCTTTTATTATAAAGAAAAGGCAATATAACATAACATAATAATCTACCTAGGTACCTACATATAATAGACAGGTTAAATACATACCTAACCTACCTACCTACCTCAATAAATAAATAACTAGTAGTACGCCCCGAACTGAGATCTCGTGATGGTCGGTTAATAAAACCCAAACAGTTTTTATTGACCAATGGTTGGAATAAACTTTGCAAATCGCATCGAAATCGCCGTCTAGCTAAGTACCAGTCTTACTTGAACTACAAAATCATTGAAACTCCAAGAAATGTTAGCTCACGTTATAGGTACCTACTAGCTTTTCCAATTTAATAATTTTTACAACAACTCAAAAACTATTAGACCTAGAACCACAATAAAAACGGTTTTAGAATGTCTAAACCAAACCCTATCATATGACACCCCACTTGATATTTTTGTACGACTTTTTTTTTTACTCCGTTTGGACCATCATAACTTCACGACCCCTTGACCGATTTACTTCATTTAACAAACCAGTAAAACTTAAGAGTACTATCCGTATACCTACTAAATTCTGGGAAGATGGGATAAGCGGTTCAAAAGATCTCGACGAACAAACATACATATCATTTTTGTCCAAGTTGTCACGAAGATCTCGTTCGCTTCGCTCACTCGATCAAATATTCTTAGACATTTTACGCAATGTCTTTTAGTCCCAAACTATGCAAAGCTTGTAGGTACTATGGGAACTAGATTGCTAATAGAATACTGAGATAAATAGACCAATTTTTTTTGTATATAAATACATACCTACTTAGGTAAAATACATAGAAACACCCAGACATGGAACAAACATCTATGTTTACCACACGCAAATATTTGTTCTCAGTGGGGAATGTGGGTATCACCGAATCGAACCCATGACCCACAGCACGAAGGCACTGCTACTACCGACTGATCTGTGACGCCTGTCAACTACTAACAATATTCTGTGAAATTCTAGAATCCCAGCTTTTTCCCGTTAACACACTCGTCATCCGTGGACTGGAACTACACAGTATCGTTTGATTATGAAAACAAAACACGCCAGTTTCATGAAGCCAGGGGCAAAATGCTCGGTGGTTCCAGCGCTATCAACTTCATGTTTTACGTAAGAGGAAACCCAGCAGACTATGACCACTGGGCCGAACTAGGAAACGACGGATGGGGATGGGAGAACGTTCTACAGTATTTTAAGAAGAGCGAACGTCTTAATGACACTAATATCGCACAGAGTAGTTCAGGTAACATGCATGGCACAGATGGGTATCTTGGCGTTACACACCCAACGTGGGACGCGGCCACAGTTCCGTACCTCAACGCATTTAAGGAAAATGGCCACGTTTTGCTAGAAGACCTAAATGGACCCCGACAGTGTGGGTATTCGACTCCCCAATATACCATAGATGACAACATTCGGCATAGCACCGCGGTTGCATACCTCAGGCCAATTAAAACCCGTCCGAATTTACCGTGCTGGATACGGAATACTTTCAGAGTATGGGTTCGAAGCTTATCGATATGAATGTAACTGAGTGTCAGGACTTGGTGTTTGGTAGTCGGGAGTACTGGAAATGCTTTGCTTTGAATACGGCTTCGACTGAGTGGCACTTGTCGGGGACTTGTGTTATGGGAGTTGAGGGCTACGGGGTGGTAGACGAGAGGCTGCGAGTGCGAGGTGCCGGGAGGCTGCGTGTGGTGGACGCCAGTGTGATGCCCACCATCGTTAGAGGAAACACCAACGCACCCACTATCATGATCGCGGAGAAAGCCGCTGATATGATCAAAGCTGACTATGGGCAACTATGAGGAATATCATGTCATTGACTGCACGACTTGTTGATCAAACTTAAATTCGTTAAACTGCTATGGATTTTATTTTTTGAGAACTTTCTTTGATTTTCATATCTTTCTTTTTTCGTGCGGTTATGTTGCTTCTATACGTTATCTTACTATAGGTAGGTACTTATATATTATTTTGTATTTGTCAAACCTTAGATACTTCTTTTTTTATTTTCATTTTTGTTACCGTTTTACTTTTACATTTGTTGTTTTTTGTTGTTATGCATTTTGTTGTCGGCCTCCCGCGAGTGCGGAGACCATTCGTAATTTTAATACTGAGGTATTTTAATATAGGTACCTACCTATCATATTAATGGTAAATAAATGAATTTGTATCTGTTGTATGTATTTTCATGCCCAGCGTGGCGATTAGGGCAAACCCTCCCAAATGATGGACACAAGAAGAAGACCGGGCTCAGTGGCGCGTCTTGGGAGAGACCTACGTCCAGCAGTGGACTGATATAGGTTGATGATGATGATGATGATGATGTATGTATTTTCAAACCTTAAATAAATTCGGTTTATGTGGTCCTTCAAGCCGGATGTACATTGATTGCTTAAAATGCAAAAACACGTTTGCGCACAGAAGGTGCACTACATATACCTGGGTACTGTAATGTTAATGCCCAATTCAGCACCTCGATTTGGTGCGAAGAATCCTCCCTTTTCTATTTATTTATTTTCTTTTCTTTGGGAAACACAGTAGGTACAATATACTTTTAAATTAAAAACTATGAGATAATATAATTATAGGTAAACCAGTGAAGTTTCCTAAATTACATAGGGCAATATTACCTACCTACTGTGAACAGAATTAAAATTAAAAGGTACATACCTAACCTAGGTACCTACAATCCCTACCTCGGTCTTGCTCGACCTAATCAAGAGTTATAGGTAAAAAATTACTGTAATATAAAAATTACACTCGCACAAGAACAGGAGTCGTAAGCCAACTTTATTTAGCAAAAGTTATAATAATTTTTATTTATGTTATTAATTACATAGGTAGGTATATCAAAAATATCGAAATAAATTATTTTAGTGTAAAATAATCAAAACCACCATTTAATTTTATAGGAACATATAACTCAGATTACACGTTTGTGGTATCTTTGCAACAAATATCCATAGAAACCATTTTAAAATTATCATTGCTATCGTACCTATCTCTCTAAAACTCGTGTAAGGGTGCACTAAGAAAGGAATTTTGAAAATTCGCACCCTAAAGGGTTTAAAATTAGGATCAAAGATTTTAACCAAATAATGCGTATGCTGCTACCACGCGAGCAAAGTCGCGGGTGACAGCTAGTATGGTATGAATCTCAATAACTTTCAATTTTCTTACTGTATCATTACATAAATTGCTATAATACATATACTAATATGTATTTATGTAAACTTACATTAATCAAGGTTTGGTTCCATGGTTACCCTGTGCTACCTAGTTCTACTTTTCTTTATTTTTGTTTCCAAGATGTGTTTTCACAAGATGATTTTTCAAACTTCTGCTGCACGTGAATTTTGTTTCGCATATTTCGCAGGTATAAGGTTTTTCACCGGTGTGAGTTCTTATATGGTATTTTAAACTACCCTTTTGATTAAATCTTGCGTTGCATATTTCGCAGGCATATGGTTTTTCACCGGTGTGAATTCTCATATGCTGTTTTAAATCACTGCTTTGATTAAATCTTGCATTGCATATTTCGCAGGTATATGGTTTTTCACCGGTGTGAGTTCTTATATGGTATTTTAAATTACCCTTTAGATTAAATCTTGCATTGCATATTTCGCAGGCATATGGTTTTTCACCGGTGTGAGTTCTTATATGGTATTTTAAACTACCCTTTTGATTAAATCTTGCATTGCATATTTCGCAGGCATATGGTTTTTCACCGGTGTGAATTCTCATATGACGTTTTAAAACACCGCTTTGATTAAATGTTGCATTGCATACTGTACATTCGTAAGATTTAGTTTTTTTGTGAATATTACTATGTACATGTAGACTTGAAAATGATGTATACCTTAATTTGCAAACCTCACAATTATACTTCCGATTTAGATCATGAAATCTAAGATGTGATTGCAGCTCTTGCTTTGTTGCATACCTTTTGTTGCAAGTATCACAGTAAATGTACAAGTCTTGAACATTGTTTTGGGTTGCAATGTTAGTTTTGAACTCTACCTTATCCGGATTATTTACTTCATTGTTTCTACTTTCCTGTTTTTCAATGCTAAAAGGGTTTGAACTGGGAATACATGTACTATCTTGTTTGTTTTGAACTGCCTTTGATTCTTTACAGTTTTCTGTTAAAATTACATCGTTTGTGTTATTTATCTCGCTGTTGTTATTCGCTGCTTTATTTTTAGTTTTTCTCGTCTTAGTAATGCTCGTTTTACTCAAAGGGTAATTTTTTTTGACTTGTTCTGAAGCTGTCGTTCGAATGACTTGTCCATTCTGCATTCCAGTGGTTATGTTTTTGATAGCAACCTGTGCAGATGTAGACACATTTGTATTAGTCATTTCGGAGTTTCCCGTTTTTACTTCAACTCCTTGAGTTTTGGTTTTAGTATTATCATCGTTCGGTTTGCGTTTCTTAGCAACTGGTGCACCTGTAAGTAAATTCAGTATATAAATACTTAGCTAGATATGGTAGTCTAGATCTGTGAGAGAGTTTGTAAGGAAGCTGGCCACTGTGAGAATTGAACTCGCATCTCTTGCGTCAGAGTTGCATGTGCCTAACTCATTCATGGTTTACCTACTTTCTTGCTAATTAAATAAATAAATAAATATTCACGGACACTTAACACAACGCCTTCTAGTCCCAAACTAAGCAAAGCTTGTACTATGGAAACTAGAGGGCTGATAGAATACATACATACATTTTTTTTTTTGTAAATACATACTTATAATGAATAGAAACACTCAGACACAGAACAAACATCTATGTTTACAACACACAAATGTTTGTTCTCGGAGGGGATCGAATTGTGGCTACAATAATAGTACTAAGGGTAAAAATAGATATATATCTTTATTGTAGACCAAAATAAAAGAAAAAAAGGTACAAAGATATAACGAAAAACAAATATGAAGCACAATGGGCGGTCTTATCGCTATAAGCGATCTCTTCCAGATAATCTTTGAATGGACAGGAACGTGGAATAGACACTTTGTTAGGTATTATAACGTTTATTTCTATGTTCCAGTTATGTATTTTCGAATTAATAATAATCTTTATAAATATTCTATCATGTACCTAAAGATAATTGGTTGCCATAGCAGCTACTACCTACTATAAGCTAGGTATAGTAGGTGCCAAATAACACCGCAATACCTTCACCACGATGTCGCAAAATTCAATTTATGTATGGTAAACAAACAGTACTACGAGATTCGAGCGATTACCGTCTTAGCGACAGGTTTGTATGGTAAGCGACAGAATTAATCATTCATGAATTGATTTTTGCGACATCGTGGTGAAGGTGGGTGAATGACCTGAATTGCTGTGTTATTTGGCACCTACTATAGGATAATTAGGGTTGCTTACCAAATTTCTGCGCGTATCCAGTCGGTGAGTTATATCTACCGAGATCGACGTCCAGTTCACACGCGAATTCACTGCCGTAGAATACCATCAGCTCCGTGTATCGAGGAATTATCTTGATAGTTCTGAAATATTCATTTTACTTTTCATCAAAATGTTTTGTACTACTTCTATACTACGCCCTTCTGTCTAGTTTATGAAGTCCACTATTATAGGTAAGGTAGCTACTGGAAATATGCCCCCTGTGGACTTAGGTCCGGCTAAACTCGATTTAAGTACCTATGTACCTAAGCTTGGAATAGTTACACAGTATTTTGTATCTTTTGATCTTTGAATCTGCGTTAAAATAGGTATTAAACACAGGGTACCTACCTACCTACCTATTCTAAGCAAGCTTGCATCGAAGTAAAACCCCGTTTTGTAAAACATATTATTATTATATTATTATGTGATATTACAGAGCATATTATTATGTGATTGTGTCATCAATAGGTATTATCATAGTCATCCTGAACGAAGTCCACATACAGGACATAAAAGCCTTCTTCAAAGAAGTCCACAATGGTTTAGAGACAACTACCGACTACCGACTTCCTGCCATCTTTTATTTATTTATTTATTGAATAAAGAACAGCGCACATAGTTTACAATACAATAATCACTTTTGAACCCTTATTCTATAAAAAGTGTGCCAATTACAGGCATGCACAGCATTTGCAATAATATTATAATGACTACTACAGACAACAGCAAAGAGGAAGCTTAAATTAAGTATTTACAATTAAATAAACAAAAAAACACAAAAAAAAACAACTTCTAAAAATAAAAATAATTAAACTAACAAAAACTAGGTATAGGTAACTAGATGCCATTTTGGTACTTTTTTACTTAGTCGCCGGACTGGAGATTTTGGATATTTAAAAAATATTTGTATAGTTTACTCTTATTTAGCGAAAGTAAGTCACCAAACTGATCGAAATAAGGTATTTTCTGCAATATTAAACTGTACTCTTTACACATCCTAGGAAGGGGAGAATTGAGACCAAGGTTCGTTCGTGAGAAAGTAGTATTACATTTTTTACAATATCATCAGCACATTAGGGTTATATCCTACGCTTCGTCTTCCGGTCTTCACTTACCTGTAATACAATTCCCCTTGATATTGGTATGCCACAAGGTTTTGTTCCTTCCAGTGTCGTGCGCAGTTGACGTAACGCATCCAATTAGATCTGTTTGCATCTGCGGCGTCAATGCAGTAAAGTGGCTTACGGTTTTTGTCGTAAATCTGAATAGAAGTTATAGAAGTAAGCACCCTAATTTTTTTTTATATTACTACATATATAAAACAAAGTAGCTTCCCGCTGTCTGTCTGTCCCTATTGTGCACTATATCTTTAAAAGTAGACTTTGTGACGATTCGGACAAAATATTTTTGGACAAATTTACGCAACGGATTTTGGTACGTTTTTTTTTTTATCGATAGTTTATATACGTATAAAACATCAAAATATAATAGAGAAATACTATGATGTTGTTTTTGAAGTTATACTTCTAATGCGACTTCCAACAACGTTGCGTTACGGGATGACATAGTCTCTGTCTCTATATATTCCCCCGAATTGAAAGAGACAGAGGCTAATACGCTACAAATGCTACAATCAAATATAGATGGCAGTGTTCAGCAAGTCAGCATTTGACCGCCCGTGTTTTTGAAGATAAACGACTTCCAACTGACGGCGGGGGGAATAGAAAGAGACTATAATACGCTACTATACTATATTACGCTGTGTCTGGGTGTTTCTATGTATTATAAGTATGTATTTACAAAAAAATATGTATGTATGTATTCTATCAGCCATCTAGTTCCCATCGTACAAGCTTTGCTTAGTTTGGGACTAGAAGGCGTTGTGTTAAGTGTCCGTGAATATTTAACTTACTTACTTACTTACAATCAAAATATAATAGATGGCAATTTTCATGCAACTTTTTACTTTTTATTTTGAAGTGAAAATTACCTACTGCATATTGGTTAAGTACATAAAAATAAATAAGTACTAAATTAATTTCACATTAAACACAGAGCGAGAGTGAATGCGTGGCACTCGAAGTATAACTTCTCCCGCGCGTAGGGACTGCACGCACTGGTTTTTTTTAATTGATAGAGTGATTCTAGAGGAAGGTTTATACGTATACAACATGCAAAATATAATAGAGTATAATAAAATTACCAGTTTAATAGATATACTGATAATTTTAAAGGTTTTTAATGTAATGTCGAAAATAAACACATATTTTGCGTTTACATTGCAAACGCTGGCTGAACGTATCAGCAATATCAGCATTGCACCCGTGCGAAGCCGGGGCGGGTCGCTAGTTACTTCCTTACCTGCCAACAATATGTAGAGTTGACAACGTCAGTCCTCTGCCCTTGGTAAGGGCCGAATCGCACTCCTGAAGGAAGCGCCCTTGATGTGAAGACACCCAATCCAGCACCTAGATCGGAATCATTAGATAGGGTAAACTACCCTAGTCTTGGCACCCCCAAGAATTGTTGGCACTTCTCTGATTTATCCTATTTACTAAGAAAAAGCCAGACCTCACGATGTTGTTATATAAATAACAACTTTACATACTAATAATAAACATCGTGAGGTCTGGCTTTTTCTTGGTAAATAGAATAAATCAGTGCCAAGATTAGAGTAGTTTACCCTATTTATAGCCAATGGCGGAACCAGAACTTCGGTTTGGGGACGGTTTCACCCAGCTACCTACATAGGATTTTCCCTGACAAATCCTGGGTGCACCAATGGGTAGAACCCTTATTCATAACTAGCTGTTGCCCGCGGCTTTGCTCGCGTGGTAGCAGCATGCGCATTATTTGATCCTAATTTTAGACCCTTTAGGGTGCGTCTTTTCAAAATTCCTTTGTTAGTGCACCCCTACTCTATACATATTGGGATACTACCCTCTAAATTTCATACCTCTAGGACTTATGGGTTCAAAACAGTTTTATATATACTATATTGATGATGATGATGATAAATAATAATAATTAGAAGACGATTTAAAAGATATTGCTATTGAATATTTTGCTACTCGCTATACTTACGCAAATAATAGTATATTATGCAACTAGTGAATAAAAGACGGATTTAAAGCGAGGGCCATAAATGAATCACGAGCAAGTGAAGGAATCTAACTTGCTCGTGATTCATTTATGGCCCTCGCCATGATGATTCAAGTGTTAGAATCCTGAACGACGTGAATGGTTCATGGCCCTCGGTATAAATCCGTTTTATTCAAGAGTTGCATACAATACTTTATACCATGACTACGAGAAAAAGAAAGATTGGAAGTTGTATAGCCAATGCTATACAACCTCCTTGCGCAAAAACAGTAATTAGATGGAGGTCAAATATATTAGGAGTGTGTTCTAAATTCAAACACCAAAACAGTGAGTAAACTTTTTATTCACTGTTTTCAGTGAATAAAATAACCTTTTCGTACCACTTGCTCAAAAAAGTGACATTCTATGCCACAAAAAGCGAACATAACAATAGTCATTTTTAATCTGTTAAAAACAGGGAGAGAAAATTATACTGGATTTCTTTCATCCTCTAGGGGGAGAAAGTGATTTAAATTTGGAATACAATTTATACTGAACTACATCTGTGTTTACACCATTGAGTTTGTATACAAAGCATTATACATCTTTTTGAAAAAGGAATACGCATTTATTATGCAGGCCGTATGAGCTTGATGCCTTTGCTTTTCCGACAAAAAAATATTAGTCTAGGAAAATGCCGCGTTTTTGTTTTCTTCAAATACATAAACGTTAAGTTTATTTTAATTTATTTTTATAAATAAGTTAATGTTCTAAAATGCTATCTCATATTATTATTGTGTTAATTTTTTCGCAAATGGTACGAAAAGTAGAGTATTTTCCTCGGTGATAAAACTGATAAAGCTGTCTTAGTCTTGGGTGAACTTAAATCCCTCGCTACTCTCAGGACTCGTCTTAAATCCCTCGCTTCGCTCGTGATTTAAGTTTTTAACACCCTCGCTAAGCTCGGGAGTAAACTTCGACACTGCTTTATCCCCTTGTATAATAATCTACTATTTTAGAGGGGGAATGGTATAGAGATAATTTAATTATAATAAAGAGTTAAATAAGAGTAGGTACCTAGGTATTATCAACTCTTTAGGGGTGTTTAGTCGCAGCGACGACGAGTCGACTAGGGTATACGCCCCTGGCTAGGGGTTGGTCTGTGTGTTGGCGACAATGGTAATTATACCTTTGTTAGTCCATGTCTAGTGTTGTACGCGTACGCAATAGGTTAGGTACCTACTACATCACTGGCTATTTTTTATTCTCTAAATTGATGAATTGGGTGACCATGTTGTAAGTCTACGTTGTTCCTGTAGGATTGGGTCAACAACGGATCACTAACCAATTCAACCACTAATGAAACGTAAACCTACCTAAATGACGGCATATGCACTCGTGTAAATTTATGATTGGGCAGATAGGTATTATTTGGGTGTAAGCTATTTACCTATCGTCGTTCGCGTTGGTCTACAGATAGCTCAACTGTTTCATGTGTATTTTGTAAATTGTTTCCTACTGGTGCCACTGGGTAGTAGGTACATGTTTTACTCAGGTTTACCTAGGTACTTACCTATACTTAAGTAATTTCTTTGGATAATACCTAATTTAAAACAGTTGTGTATATAGGTATAGGTACCTAACCTACCTAGTAGTAGGTAAGGTATCTCCTAACCTAGCACAGAAGACGATCTTCGGTGGTATACTGGTATAGATTACCTACCTAGTTACAATAAGCCTACGGCAGGCCGAGACGGTATTACAAGAGATTTATATTTTTACTAATGGACATTGAAACGTATTAATATAGAAATACAACATAAATTGTTGTTTTAGAATGATGCCGTGGCATCGAAAGGGATACCTACCTAGCCTTGCCATACCGTCCGGTCTGCGTAGGCCTTAAGCACTAAGTAAGTAGGTACCTAGGTAGGTAATAAATAAATATTCACGGACATTTAACACAACGCCTTCTAGTCCCAAACTAAGCAAAGCTTGTACCTACTATGGGAACTAGAGGACTGATAGAATACATTTTTTTTGTAAATACCTACATACTTATAATACATAGTAGGTAACACCCAGACACAGAAAAAACATCTATGTAAATAAGCAAAACACAAGGTCGCTGAGCGCGAAACATTCATACGTTTTGAACCACCAAACTACAGGTAGGTAATTTTAAATCGATTTCTATTGTGATCCTGGACAAATCTGATAATGAATAACTATACTCAAAGTTGACCCATGCATTCGTATCCATTTACTTCAGGTCGTACCGGCGTAAACGCGATTTGCGAAGACAAGATTGGACCGGAACATTCATAACCGTCTTCAAGCATTTTCATACAAAATACAACCAGCGTATCTCACCATACAAGCCTCAAGGTAGATATATTTAAATAACAGTAAAAACCTGCCAAAATTTCACATAAAACTACCTACTTTACCTCGATGAAGAAATTTCCCTACTCAGTAACTAATTTATTTTATTTATAATCTTTAGCGGGGCTGTCAAATGGCGATCAGACTTCCTGGGCCTCAATCGCGCTAAGTTGCAACTGCTCAGCCGCTTCTGTTACTGCTTCGTTATGGCCGATTTTCACAGATATCGTATCGCCTTAATTTTCTGACCGTAATTGATCCGTCAGACGCTCGTTGCTTCTACTCTAAACATGTCGGAATAACGTTTGATTAGCGTGCTTGAAAAAGTACATCGGGAGGTACTTTTTGTGAACGTTGTTACTACGTTACAGTGTTTTAGAATTATTTGTGACTGAAATTCCTTGAAAATAATTTAAAAGTGCACTTGTAAGGATTTACTAGTGAGGGTAAATGAATTGGATGCGTTGTCCAAGCCAAGAATGCAAGATACATCTATCTAAAGTGCGGAGTGATCAGCAATTTGTCGAAAAGATACCTACACTATAATGGACCCTTTTGGACTACTTGCCTCATCAAATGTTTAGAAAGTTTACTCATCACTTGCCACCAATCGTACCACATCACATAATATGTTGATACTTCCTTCAAACAACGGTACAAAGGTAAGAATGTTGTGTTTAGGAAAATTTCTCATCTGTGGACTCAGCAAAACTCTCACTCTAGGCTAGATGACTAGATGATTTACCGTTTGGTTCCACTCCATACTCCACAAGTAGACAGTAGATAGATAGGTCTAAAGTACCTATCTAGGTACATAAATAACTACAATTTCTGAGATTTTACATCTACATAGGTAACCTTGAGTTTACTTAGGTACCTACTTGCCTACTGACTTTCCCATTACAGCATGATGAGAGGGAATCCTATAGATACTTACCCACCTTCATCTAAAAACTATTTTATAGAACTATCCATCTATCATTCTACAATAAACTATGGGTAAATAGGTTATAAGCTTAATGTTGTGTAAGTTTTTCCTGCTAATTAAACTTTTCTTTATTTCAGGTCTTTAACAAGCTTGAGATGCAGAAGTATACAGACCTACATCCAATAGGAATAAAGCAGTGCCAATCGTTTTAGGTGAGCTCATGATGAGATGAATCAATTCATAGAAGAGTGAAGAAAACCTTGAAGAAGTTATAGACATCCAGGTACTTACAGAATTATTAATATTAAATACTTCCTTACTACTGATCAGTTACCTATCTTTACAACTTACGCTGTTCTAAAATTGTATTAAGCTATTCACCGATCAGTTCAAAACTAACTATACCCATACCTCATGGTATGATATTTCTGAAGGGCTACATATTCCATATTATATTACAAGTATATCCTACTATAATTTTATTATGTAAGTTCATGATAAATGAATTTTATTTATTTCAGCTTCTTTGGATGCAGATTGAAGACACCCATCTTAGACCCGTAACCTAACATGCTTGAGGTTGTGAATTACACTTAGGTACTACAGAGTATAAAGTGATGCCCATCCATTTTGCAAAGCAAGCTACCACTGTGAGCTAATATACTAGCAATATATACCTACAATGTGACCGGGGTAGTAAGACTAAAACTCTTGAAATAAAGTAAAATAATAATCAATGTTATTTTATTCAGTTATAAAACCTATAGCTAAGCTTACTTTACTAGGCGGTTAACAAAAATATGAAAAAACTAGCAAAGTTTGTGTAAGTACCTACTAGTCACATCACTTGTATAGCCGATGGTGGTATGCAAATACTGAAACAAAATAATATAGGTAAGTTTTCTTGAATATGAATTTGATGTACCTAGCTACATTTCATTCATAATAACTCTATGTTATTACTAATTGACCGAGCGAGCGAAGCGAGCGAAGCGTCTTAGTTTCCACATTGGCCAAAAATTCGTTTGTCCGGATGTCTGTCTGTCTGTCTGTCTGTCTGTCTGTATGTCTGTCTGTTCTCCTCTACAGGTCGCATTTTTCAACCGATCTGGACGAAACTTGGTACACAGGTTATATGACTTATTAGAATTTTTTTGTCGTCGGGGATTTTTGATTGGAGGGGTACTTCCCCCAAAAAAAGGGCAAAAAGGGGGCTATTTGATATACTGGATATCTCCACCAAATGAGATCCGATTTCGATTATTCTTTTTTTATTTGAAAGGTAACTGTAAGTTGGTTTCATAAAAGTTTGGCGAAGATCTGATAAGGATCTTCAGCATGATGAACAGGATAGCTCATCAAACAATCGATGGTTTTCAATCAAATTTGAGAGAAACACAAAGGACTTTATTCTACACAAGATGATGCAAAAAAAATCAAAAAGATCAAAAAAATCACAAAACGGAAAATGCACTTGCACAGTGGGGGTTGCGGGTGAGGGATGGGTGTCAGGTGAGAAGTAGTGGGGATGGGTATTTTCTACTTCTCTTCAACATTGATAGGTTTCTTTTAAAACTCTGAAATAGCTTTTGCTAAGGCAGTAAATAGCTCACTTTTAGTATGCTCACGAGGTCTACAGCTCCCAGAGCCACTAGTATAAAATGGGATTGATTTGTCTGAAACTGTTTTTGCACCCAAAAGATTTGCAAAAAAACATTGAAATGTTCTAGTGCCTAACTACTAGGAAATATAGGTAGGTAGATGCTTTGTATACTTACATCGTCATAGTCTAGTTTGTCCTGTCTCAGCAGGAGACGGGGAGAGGTACACCTTCCAACATTGTTTTTGCGTAGGTATTTATTTCCATCAGTCAGGTTAGGATGTTGGGTGCTATTTCTTGCTAGCTATTTCTATTTAGCATGTACGGTATATAACCTATAGCACCAAATTTGCACTGACACAAGAGTATTTAACTATTTAGTGGTAGTTACATTCCTGTAGAGAAAAACAATTTGTTAGATGGGTAGCATTTCACAAAACAATTTATATTGTTATAAATATGTAGGTAATAACGTTACACGGGCTCTTTCTTTTCTTGTTCTAATAGGACATTATCAAGTTTTACAAACCACCTCCTAAAATTATGTAGAAATAGAAAGAGTTTCATGAAATTGTTTGTTTACAAAATCGAGACAAAAACATACATTACCACAGAATACGCATTATGTTCTATGTACACATTCGACATTTTCTTACTATTGTCACTGTCAGCCATCAAAACTAGGGTTGGACACTGCAAAATGATGAATCGATTGACCGGTTTTGCGAAATTCTAAAGAAGAAGACGTACATATTTAACGGCTGCACGAACGGTGGACCACGGCAACGAACCAGCAGCGTAAAAGCATGATAAACGTATATTGAGCTAACGCAATACTGATTTCCGGAAAAATTAGAACGCTACGTAGTTTGGACGTACCGTTACTTGCACGTTACGTCTCTCACGGTCGACCGTGTAAATTTAGCGCAATCGGGGCCCTGAACCACATCACAAAACGCTCTCGTCGAACGAGCCTAGCAGCTGGTCGATACAATACCTAAAGATCCGAGCACGTTCACTTCGCATACCCAAAACAAAACGGCTAGTTCATAGTATAGTTCATAGGTTAGTTAGATAGAATAGGAAGAAAGGCAGCTAAAACCCGTTCTTCACCACTACTCACCTACCGGATCAAGTGTTTGCCCTATCTCTAACTACTACTAACTCAAGTATTGTAGGTACCTATAATATTGTAAAAATATCAAAGTTTCCGCCGAGTCAGACGTCAGATGTGCACCATTCTTATAAAAATAACATCTATTTAGTATACTTTTAGGCAATTTCTACCTAGTTTACTTAATTTTAAGTACTTTAAATCATAGCATTTTCACCTACTTGTTACTATGTACTTTGAATAAATAAATTCTTGTAATATTGATTTTTTAAACTTATTTTCTTCTTTGCCTGAGTTTTCCCTTACAGCAGGAAAGAAACACTGTTACATTGCCACACACCAATATTTGTTCTCGGTGGGGATCGAACCCACGACCCACAGCACGGAAGGCAGAGCTACTACCGACTGAGCCATGACGCCTGTCTGTAATAGGTAAGCAGTAAGTTTAGGTACCCAAGAACCTACAAGTACCTACGTATTTATTATCGCGTCTGTTCCACGTTTCGTGGAGCGTAGGTATAGGAAAGGAAGGAACAGGAAAGGTTCAAACCTGGTATGATTGAATATGTGATGTGCAGGAACACGTGAGGAATAGTTAGCGCCGCGCGAGGCACGTACGGTGGGACATTGGGTTTGGCGGGAACCTGTAGATAATAATAAACAGGTCTTTGCATATAGGTAGGACAGGACACCGAAAGAGACTAGGGTAACTACCCTTATCTTGGCACCCCACCAATTGTTGGCACTTCTCTGATTTATCATATTTACTAAGAAAAAGCCAGACCTCACGATGTTGTTATAGGTAGGTACTCGTAGTTCTGCCCGAACTGAGATCTTGTGATGGTTGGAGGTTAATAAAACCCAAACAATTTTTATTGACCAATGGTTGGAATAAACTTTGCAAATCGCATCGAAATCGCCGTCTAGCTAAGTACCTACCAGTCTTACTTGATCTACAAAATCATTGAAACTCAAAGAAATGGTAGCTCACGGACACTTAACACAACGCCTTCTAGTCCCAAACTAAGCAAAGCTTGTACGATGAAAACTAGATGGCTGATAGAATAGAATACAACACACAAATGTTTGTTCTCGGTGGGGATCGAACCCACGACCCACAGCACAGAAGGCAGAGCTACTACCGACTGAGCCATGACGCCTGTCAATTATTTCTTCTGCGATCTATGCAATGACACTACCTCACACAGCACGTCGCCGATGGTTACGTGCCTACGTAGGTACTTTACCTTATCCTCTGGTATGACCAGTAAAGGTCCATGAATGGCACAGTACTCGTACACGTAGTCACCGCATTTTTCGCAAACTGGAAATAGATTAGGTAGGTAAGTATTTGAGCAAATAATACTTAGGTAGTATACCTAAGTACCTACCTAGGTCAGATAGTATTATATGATCTGTGGTAAGAGGTTAGGTACCTAGGTACCCATATTTTTTTCTATGCTACCTACCTAGGTACTACCTATCTACTTATTAGGAGGCTTGTGGTTTTTCGACTGCTGATTGATTGTAGGCAAGAGAGAGCTTCATTTCCTTCTCTCACTACGAGTCAGACAGACATTACAACAAAAAATAGTAACGAATTAACACGGGCGAATTAACTGTGCTGTGCACTTCACTGGAATGCGACCCCACGCCACCGCCACGGTGACGTCAAAATTCGAGGTGCACAGTTTATTCGCCCGTGTATCTAGGCAGGTACCTACCTATTAGAAAGATATTATGTAGGTCCTTAGGTAGGTACCTATCTGTACTGTACTAACAAATAAGATGGATTACATGGTAAGTAGTAGGTATATACATATACGTACAGACATACTCGTCCAAATTGGGTTCTTCTGGCTCATAATAACTTATTCGCGGCTTCTGCCGCAGATTGCGCTGGGACATTGATCTGAAACATTCATTTTTATTTTGTGTAACAAGATACCTACTAGGCACTAGGTGCGTAGGTAGATCCTAGGTGTATTTTGAGAGTAGGTAGCGCAGTGTTTGCTTAGGTACCTAATTTTTCTAGGTACTAGGTACTTACCTTTCCGTAGTAGCGGGTCGTAGCGGCACGGAGCAGATATCATGGGTGATGGGGCCTACCTAGTACGTGGTAGGTAGCGATTATTCCTATTTTAGCTGCTTGTCTAGGTGGTTAGGTACTTGGTAACTCAGTAGTAAGTACAGAAGAACTTGCTAAAGAATAGATAGAATCAAAGATTGACAATCCTGAGAAAAAACATTTTCCCGCTCTTTTTTTACTCGTAAATTATTTTTTGCGGTTGACTGACCGGAAGCTATGGTTGGTTATGAACCGATTTCTGAATCTATCGATTATTTCAAATAATCGATTCGATTATACATCGAACTCGAGATTGACAAGACGTCTTCGAGGGGGCCAGGTAGTGACGACGATGCAATGCAACGGTTCACGAGCCGGTATACACGAGGAGCAGCCTGAAGCAGCAAAACAGAAGTCAACCAATCAACCAACTTCTTCTGGGAAAATACCGATTCGGAAGTTCCATGTCCCGATTAATGACGGACAGAGGCCATAAATAAAAAAAGAAGACGAAACTGTCGTTCTACTGTCAAGTGAGGACTTTGTGTCAATGTCATGTCAGTCAAGTTTTTTTGAGGTACAGTGTTGCCAGATTTACCTGCCGATTCTCTAACTTTCTATGGCTTTGTCGGCTTTGGCGACCTCTTGGTATAAACTCTAATAACTATTTTAGAGGACTGACGGGATGGTTTTTCATTTTTTTTATTAAATAAAGGTAAGGAACCAAATAAATACATACATAATAAGTTACCAATTCTTTTATATCGGCTCTTGCTTGCAGCCAAAAAATGGCTCCTCTGCCCATTGTACGTATATACATTACATATTCCAGCCTTTTTTGATTCATGTGGTGGCATCACTGTTGTTGTGTTTGCTTTGCTTGCGTGCGTGTGTTGTTCGTGTCTTCGCTAAAAGCTTTCATATTCGGTAAAATGCGATTTACTGCTTAAATAATGCAGTAAATCTTGTTTAGAATCTAAACAGCAGCATTAAATTCGTCAAAATTTGCGGGTTAGACGTAATACAGTCCCCGGTAACAGTCATGACGCACCTGGATGTAAGTGTACACATTTTGAGAGCAATTACACCTTGTTTCGAATGTACCTAATTCGAGAGTGAGGGAGCCTAGTTTCTCTCTGGGCACCAATATCCAATAATATCTATCTATACCTAGTCTTTGTGATAAATAAAAAGTAGGTAACCTAATGTAAAATTACTTCGGTGTTGCATGGCATGGTAGGTATATCATGCCAGGCGTCTAGGTAAGTACCTACTATAGACACTTACGGAGGTCTCAGAAGAGTAGCATGTTGCGTAGTAATTGTTATGCGAGATTTTTGTCTCACCAAACAAAACCTATTGGTTCATAGTTCCTACCTAAGTACTCTTGTTTTCTTTTTCAGGTGAGTAATAGCAGTACAGACAGTAGCTCGGGGTCTACATCTGACTCCAGCAGCAGTGGGAGCTCCTCCACCAGCTCAGGGTCAGGGTCCAGCAGTTCAGACTCTGAATCATCTGCTTCTGATACTCCCATTGCAGTCAATAATATCCCGATACCTAAATCACCTCCGGCCAAAACCGAGGAAGTAAAAAAGAAAGAGGAACCTAAAAGACGTTTGTCTAAAGTAAAAGTCTCATCATCCAGTGATGATGATATACCTAAAATTGAAAGTCCATTACCTCCTAGAAGAAGGGTATCGGCAAAACCTAATAAGCAACCAGCTGCCTGTCTCGCAGCGAAAGGCCGGATGACACCAAGGATTCAGCCTGGTGGAAAAACCCCAAAACCTGTACCCAGAACAATTCAAAGGGCCACAAAAGCTGAAACAGCATCACATAAAAAGAAGAGTATATTTTCACCAGACAACAGCTCGGAATCTGAAGCAGAAAGCAAATCACCGAAAAGTTCAAAAGGATCACCCAAAAGTAAACGAAGTTCTAGAAAATCTAGCGAAGAAAATGGCACTAAGTCCCCAATCCGAGTAGATAATGATGATTCAAATTCTAATTCAAAAGACTCCAAATATTCAAAAGACTCCAAAGAGTCCAAGGATTCTAAAGAGTCAAAAGATTCAAGGGACTCAAAGAGTTCCAAGGAATCTAAAGATTCAAAAGAGTCTAAAAGTTCCAACTCTAAGCTTTCAACTCTTTCTAGCTATTCTAAAAACTCTTCTAGGGATTCATTATCAAAACGAAAAAATGGCAACCGACCAAATGGCCCTCCACCCAAGAGAGCTATTGAAAGTAAGAGTGCAACATCATGTTCTTCCAGTCAGTCATCGGTTGAATCTGTGTCCTCAGACAGTGATAGTGAACCTGCTTCTAGAAAAGGTTCATTACGGACTGGAAAAACTAAACCACCACCAAATTCCAACTCAAATTCTGTCAAGGTGAGAGCAGGCCTCAAAACAGTCTATTAATTATGAAATCAATAAGTAAAGTTTACATTTACACAAATCTTTTAGAACTGTCTGAATGTTACATAATTATACTAGGTGACGCCCGCGACTTCGTTCGCGTCCCGTTGGATCCCGTTGATTTTTCGGGATAAAAAGTAGCCTTTGTGTAATCCAGGTCACGGACAATATATATTCCAAGTTTCATCCAAATCGGGTCAGTGGTTTTTACGTGAAAGAGTAAAAAAACATCCATCCATACATCTATCCGTACATCTATACTTACAAACTTTTGCGTTTATAATATTAGTAGGATGTGACCCACACTGAACTGACAACTACAATAAATTTATAGTATAGGTGCTGGGCAAGCCTACTTCATCTTAAATTTAGATAGAGTAGGCTTGCGGATGGGACACCGGATACGGGACACTGTAGAGCCTGGGAGAATGTTTTGATCCTAAACATTCTCCCAGGCACTACAGTGTCAGGTTAAGTTTATTTATATAATAATAATAATATCTTTGGACATTACACACAACACCCTCTAGCAAACCCAAACTAAGCATAGCTTGTACTATGGGAACTAGATTGCTGATACATACTTATAAATAAGTTATAATACATAGTAACACCCAGACACAGAACAAACATTTATGTTTGCCACAGAAATGTTGGTTCTTGGTGGGGATTGTCAAAGTCAAAAATCTTTTATTCAATAAAATCTCACTGATCACTTTGAATCGTCATTACGTTTTGTATGATTAGGTATGATTACAATTTTTTTTATTAGGTGAGTTGGAGCTAATTCGTCCCAAGCTTGTTTGTCTTCTAAATAATCAGATATTTTATAGTATGCTTTTAAAAGAAGTCTCTGTTTTATAACGTTTTTAAACTTGCCAATCGACAACTGAGACACATTACTTGGGATTTTGTTAAAGAAGCGTGCACATTGCCCTTTGAAAGATTTACTAATTTTTGTGAGCCTAGTGGTGGGAACAGCGAGTTTGTCTTTATTTCTAGTGTTAACATTATGATTATCACATTTTTTGTTGAATAGATTGATATTTTATTGAACATACAATAAGTTTTCATAGATGTACTGGAAAGGTACTGTCATTATATTTATTTCCTTAAACTTATTTCTTAGTGATTTTCTGGGACCCATGTTATAAATTGCACGAATAGCCCTCTTCTGCAATACAAATATGGTGTTTATATCTGCAGCACTCCCCCACAACAAAATGCCGTACGACATAATGCTATGAAAGTAGCTGAAATAGACTAGTCTTGCGGTTTCCACATCTGTAAGGAAGCGGATCTTCATGACTGCATATGCTGCAGAACTAAGTCTCTTCGACAATTTATCTATGTGTGGGCCCCATTGAAGTTTATTATCTAGAGTTATGCCTTAAAATACTGTGGTATCCACGAGATCTATATTATCTTCTTTAATTTTTACATTGGCATTTATTTGTTTGACGTTTGGTAGAATAAACCGAATACATTTAGTTTTCTTTACGTTTAGTAATAAATTGTTTACATTAAACCAGTTTACGACCTTAGAGATTGCATTATTTACATCGTCATAATTAGTTGGTCGTCGTTTCACTTTAAATACAAGTGAAGTGTCATCTGCAAACAGTACAATCTCATGATCGTTTCTAACCACTCGTGGTAGATCGTTAATGCAAATTAAAAACAAGAACGGTCCTAGTATTGATCCTTGTGGTACACCCATTTTTACCACTGACACCGGAGAACGTTTTCTATTAACATCAACTCTTTGAATTCTGTTACTTAAGTAAGAATTAAGAAGTTCAAGAGCAATCCCTTTCACACCATAGTGGTTTAGTTTCGTGGCTAACGTATCATGTGTATCATACAATCAAACGCCTTAGATAGGTCACAAAAAATGCCTAAGGCGTCATGTGACTGCTCCCAATTTTCAAAAATATGTGATATTAACTCAACACCCGCGTCGGTGGTTTAGCGACCCTTTGTGTCGAACCCACGACCCACAGCACGGAAGGCAGAGCTACTACCTACTGAGCCATGACGCCTGCCATGAAGTATAGGCATAGGTTGCCTCCTGACGCTGTATTAATCATCTTCAATCGATGTAAAGGCTTAAGTATAATAAAATTAGTTACACCTGTGATATTTTTATAATGGGTTTGTCTATTTTACAGCTAGGTAGTACAGGCAAAAGCGGCGATTCTGACTCGCAAACGGGTGCAATGACGAGAAAGTTGACGCGCTCTCTGTCGGCGCGTGCGTCGAGACTCGCGACTGCCTCCCGTCCCGCTAATACTGACACCGACTCGGAGAATGAAGACAAGAATCATATTGACAAAATGTATGTATGCTATGACTCTAACCTATTGGACGCCTCGCAGGCTGCAGACTTTCTCATCAGCCGATAGTTTGGTCAAGCTTTTGGGTACATTCACTAATATAAACTTATATTCTAATTACCTACATCAATTCTAGAGTCTAGCGGAGTTGATGTAGGTAATTAAAGTCTAACTAGTCGCCCACCTTTCCATACAAACGTGGAAGGGTAACTACTCCACTGTTTGACGTTGACCAACCAAAACTAAGGATTATATCAATTAACCTCGTCATAATCTATGTCTGTATAAACCCCAAACCGTAAAAAAAGTATTCATTTAAAAAAATACTTTCACGTTTGTACAGAAAGGTGGGCGACTAGTTGGACCTTAAAGTCGTCTAGCGGCTAGACAACGTACTAAATAAGCCCATAATCAGTTTCAGCAATCACAACAGTAAAAAGAACTACATGAAGGGGCGAAGTGGGGCTGTGGGTAGATCACCAGCCCTACCCTTACTGCCCTTGGAACTGAGGCCGCCCGGCAGGCGAGAGTGCCCGGTCAGGGGCTGCGATTCTACTGGACATCTTGGTATGTGCAGTACACATTATTGTTACATCATTTAAGTTATTGTTGAATTCGTTTTGAGCTATCTATCAGTTAATTACTGGGACTTTGGATTAATGTACTGCGTTTGTAATCATGCAAAAGATTGTCAGTCAGATTTTAATTGAGGTATTTATTTAATCGCATGACAAGTACACTATGTATAAAAAATATAAATTATCAAGATATACATACACTGAAGTAGATACATATTATTATGCTAACATAATAAGACTTGAGTATTGAGTATATATTTTTATAGATATAATTTTAGATATTTTGCCATAACAAGATAAATTTTATGAATTTTTAAGATTGTGTCAATTTTATAAGTAAGTAGGATCTAAGGTAATGTGATATATGTGCTTAAATGGCTTACTGCGCGCGTTGGTTAATACTGTAAGTGCATAGCAGCTGATTTAAATAAGGAAATAACCATTGTAATGTTGTTGGGGTAGGTGGTAAATCAGAGCGTCACTTTACATACGACGCGTGTCCGGTGTACCACAACGTGACGGGCTTGTGGTGCGTCGCGGCGGGCGAGGAGCGCGCCGCGGCGGGCACCGCGCGCCGCCGCGCCGCCGCCACGCTCCTGCAGCGCGGCCGCGCGCCGCCCTCGCTCGACCAACGCGCATACCAACTCAAAGTAAAGGTACTGCACATACCCTACTTCCTACCTATAACTACCTGCGCCGCCACGCTCCTGCAGCGCGGCCGCGCGCCGCCCTCGCTCGACCAACGCGCATACCAACTCAAAGTAAAGGTACTGCACATACCCTACTTCCTACCTATAACTACCTGCGCCGCCACGCTCCTGCAGCGCGGCCGCGCGCCGCCCTCGCTCGACCAACGCGCATACCAACTCAAAGTAAAGGTACTGCACATACCCTACTTCCTACCTATAACTACCTGCGCCGCCACGCTCCTGCAGCGCGGCCGCGCGCCACCCTCGCTCGACCAACGCGCATACCAACTCAAAGTAAAGGTACTGCACATACCCTACTTCCTACCTATAACTACCTGCGCCGCCACGCTCCTGCAGCGCGGCCGCGCGCCACCCTCGCTCGACCAACGCGCATACCAACTCAAAGTAAAGGTACTGCACATACCCTACTTCCTACCTATAACTACCTGCGCCGCCACGCTCCTGCAGCGCGGCCGCGCGCCACCCTCGCTCGACCAACGCGCATACCAACTCAAAGTAAAGGTACTGCACATACCCTACTTCCTACCTATAACTACCTGCGCCGCCACGCTCCTGCAGCGCGGCCGCGCGCCGCCCTCGCTCGACCAACGCGCATACCAACTCAAAGTAAAGGTACTGCACATACCCTACTTCCTACCTATAACTACCTGCGCCGCCACGCTCCTGCAGCGCGGCCGCGCGCCGCCCTCGCTCGACCAGCGCGCATACCAACTCAAAGTAAAGGTACTGCACATACCCTACTTCCTACCTATAACTACCTGCGCCGCCACGCTCCTGCAGCGCGGCCGCGCGCCGCCCTCGCTCGACCAGCGCGCATACCAACTCAAAGTAAAGGTACTGCACATACCCTACTTCCTACCTATAACTACCTGCGCCGCCACGCTCCTGCAGCGCGGCCGCGCGCCGCCCTCGCTCGACCAGCGCGCATACCAACTCAAAGTAAAGGTACTGCACATACCCTACTTCCTACCTATAACTACCTGCGCCGCCACGCTCCTGCAGCGCGGCCGCGCGCCGCCCTCGCTCGACCAGCGCGCATACCAACTCAAAGTAAAGGTACTGCACATACCCTACTTCCTACCTATAACTACCTGCGCCGCCACGCTCCTGCAGCGCGGCCGCGCGCCGCCCTCGCTCGACCAGCGCGCATACCAACTCAAAGTAAAGGTACTGCACATACCCTACTTCCTACCTATAACTACCTGCGCCGCCACGCTCCTGCAGCGCGGCCGCGCGCCGCCCTCGCTCGACCAGCGCGCATACCAACTCAAAGTAAAGGTACTGCACATACCCTACTTCCTACCTATAACTACCTGCGCCGCCACGCTCCTGCAGCGCGGCCGCGCGCCGCCCTCGCTCGACCAACGCGCATACCAACTCAAAGTAAAGGTACTGCACATACCCTACTTCCTACCTATAACTACCTGCGCCGCCACGCTCCTGCAGCGCGGCCGTGCGCCACCCTCGCTCGACCAGCGCGCATACCAACTCAAAGTAAAGGTACTGCACATACCCTACTTCCTACCTATAACTACCTGCGCCGCCACGCTCCTGCAGCGCGGCTGCGCGCCGCCCTCGCTCGACCAGCGCGCATACCAACTCAAAGTAAAGGTACTGCACATACCCTACTTCCTACCTATAACTACCTGCGCCGCCACGCTCCTGCAGCGCGGCTGCGCGCCGCCCTCGCTCGACCAGCGCGCATACCAACTCAAAGTAAAGGTACTGCACATACCCTACTTCCTACCTATAACTACCTGCGCCGCCACGCTCCTGCAGCGCGGCTGCGCGCCGCCCTCGCTCGACCAGCGCGCATACCAACTCAAAGTAAAGGTACTGCACATACCCTACTTCCTACCTATAACTACCTGCGCCGCCACGCTCCTGCAGCGCGGCCGTGCGCCACCCTCGCTCGACCAGCGCGCATACCAACTCAAAGTAAAGGTACTGCACATACCCTACTTCCTACCTATAACTACCTGCGCCGCCACGCTCCTGCAGCGCGGCTGCGCGCCGCCCTCGCTCGACCAGCGCGCATACCAACTCAAAGTAAAGGTACTGCACATACCCTACTTCCTACCTATAACTACCTGCGCCGCCACGCTCCTGCAGCGCGGCCGCGCGCCGCCCTCGCTCGACCAGCGCGCATACCAACTCAAAGTAAAGGTACTGCACATACCCTACTTCCTACCTATAACTACCTGCGCCGCCACGCTCCTGCAGCGCGGCCGCGCGCCGCCCTCGCTCGACCAGCGCGCATACCAACTCAAAGTAAAGGTACTGCACATACCCTACTTCCTACCTATAACTACCTGCGCCGCCACGCTCCTGCAGCGCGGCCGCGCGCCGCCCTCGCTCGACCAGCGCGCATACCAACTCAAAGTAAAGGTACTGCACATACCCTACTTCCTACCTATAACTACCTGCGCCGCCACGCTCCTGCAGCGCGGCCGCGCGCCGCCCTCGCTCGACCAGCGCGCATACCAACTCAAAGTAAAGGTACTGCACATACCCTACTTCCTACCTATAACTACCTGCGCCGCCACGCTCCTGCAGCGCGGCCGTGCGCCGCCCTCGCTCGACCAGCGCGCATACCAACTCAAAGTAAAGGTACTGCACATACCCTACTTCCTACCTATAACTACCTGCGCCGCCACGCTCCTGCAGCGCGGCCGCGCGCCGCCCTCGCTCGACCAACGCGCATACCAACTCAAAGTAAAGGTACTGCACATACCCTACTTCCTACCTATAACTACCTGCGCCGCCACGCTCCTGCAGCGCGGCCGCGCGCCGCCCTCGCTCGACCAGCGCGCATACCAACTCAAAGTAAAGGTACTGCACATACCCTACTTCCTACCTATAACTACCTGCGCCGCCACGCTCCTGCAGCGCGGCCGCGCGCCGCCCTCGCTCGACCAGCGCGCATACCAACTCAAAGTAAAGGTACTGCACATACCCTACTTCCTACCTATAACTACCTGCGCCGCCACGCTCCTGCAGCGCGGCCGCGCGCCGCCCTCGCTCGACCAGCGCGCATACCAACTCAAAGTAAAGGTACTGCACATACCCTACTTCCTACCTATAACTACCTGCGCCGCCACGCTCCTGCAGCGCGGCCGCGCGCCGCCCTCGCTCGACCAGCGCGCATACCAACTCAAAGTAAAGGTACTGCACATACCCTACTTCCTACCTATAACTACCTGCGCCGCCACGCTCCTGCAGCGCGGCCGCGCGCCGCCCTCGCTCGACCAGCGCGCATACCAACTCAAAGTAAAGGTACTGCACATACCCTACTTCCTACCTATAACTACCTGCGCCGCCACGCTCCTGCAGCGCGGCCGCGCGCCGCCCTCGCTCGACCAGCGCGCATACCAACTCAAAGTAAAGGTACTGCACATACCCTACTTCCTACCTATAACTACCTGCGCCGCCACGCTCCTGCAGCGCGGCCGCGCGCCACCCTCGCTCGACCAGCGCGCATACCAACTCAAAGTAAAGGTACTGCACATACCCTACTTCCTACCTATAACTACCTGCGCCGCCACGCTCCTGCAGCGCGGCCGCGCGCCGCCCTCGCTCGACCAGCGCGCATACCAACTCAAAGTAAAGGTACTGCACATACCCTACTTCCTACCTATAACTACCTGCGCCGCCACGCTCCTGCAGCGCGGCCGCGCGCCGCCCTCGCTCGACCAGCGCGCATACCAACTCAAAGTAAAGGTACTGCACATACCCTACTTCCTACCTATAACTACCTGCGCCGCCACGCTCCTGCAGCGCGGCCGCGCGCCGCCCTCGCTCGACCAGCGCGCATACCAACTCAAAGTAAAGGTACTGCACATACCCTACTTCCTACCTATAACTACCTGCGCCGCCACGCTCCTGCAGCGCGGCCGCGCGCCACCCTCGCTCGACCAACGCGCATACCAACTCAAAGTAAAGGTACTGCACATACCCTACTTCCTACCTATAACTACCTGCGCCGCCACGCTCCTGCAGCGCGGCCGCGCGCCGCCCTCGCTCGACCAGCGCGCATACCAACTCAAAGTAAAGGTACTGCACATACCCTACTTCCTACCTATAACTACCTGCGCCGCCACGCTCCTGCAGCGCGGCCGCGCGCCGCCCTCGCTCGACCAGCGCGCATACCAACTCAAAGTAAAGGTACTGCACATACCCTACTTCCTACCTATAACTACCTGCGCCGCCACGCTCCTGCAGCGCGGCCGTGCGCCGCCCTCGCTCGACCAGCGCGCATACCAACTCAAAGTAAAGGTACTGCACATACCCTACTTCCTACCTATAACTACCTGCGCCGCCACGCTCCTGCAGCGCGGCCGCGCGCCACCCTCGCTCGACCAACGCGCATACCAACTCAAAGTAAAGGTACTGCACATACCCTACTTCCTACCTATAACTACCTGCGCCGCCACGCTCCTGCAGCGCGGCCGCGCGCCGCCCTCGCTCGACCAGCGCGCATACCAACTCAAAGTAAAGGTACTGCACATACCCTACTTCCTACCTATAACTACCTGCGCCGCCACGCTCCTGCAGCGCGGCCGCGCGCCGCCCTCGCTCGACCAACGCGCATACCAACTCAAAGTAAAGGTACTGCACATACCCTACTTCCTACCTATAACTACCTGCGCCGCCACGCTCCTGCAGCGCGGCCGCGCGCCGCCCTCGCTCGACCAGCGCGCATACCAACTCAAAGTAAAGGTACTGCACATACCCTACTTCCTACCTATAACTACCTGCGCCGCCACGCTCCTGCAGCGCGGCCGCGCGCCACCCTCGCTCGACCAGCGCGCATACCAACTCAAAGTAAAGGTACTGCACATACCCTACTTCCTACCTATAACTACCTGCGCCGCCACGCTCCTGCAGCGCGGCCGCGCGCCACCCTCGCTCGACCAGCGCGCATACCAACTCAAAGTAAAGGTACTGCACATACCCTACTTCCTACCTATAACTACCTGCGCCGCCACGCTCCTGCAGCGCGGCCGCGCGCCGCCCTCGCTCGACCAGCGCGCATACCAACTCAAAGTAAAGGTACTGCACATACCCTACTTCCTACCTATAACTACCTGCGCCGCCACGCTCCTGCAGCGCGGCCGCGCGCCACCCTCGCTCGACCAACGCGCATACCAACTCAAAGTAAAGGTACTGCACATACCCTACTTCCTACCTATAACTACCTGCGCCGCCACGCTCCTGCAGCGCGGCCGCGCGCCGCCCTCGCTCGACCAGCGCGCATACCAACTCAAAGTAAAGGTACTGCACATACCCTACTTCCTACCTATAACTACCTGCGCCGCCACGCTCCTGCAGCGCGGCCGCGCGCCACCCTCGCTCGACCAACGCGCATACCAACTCAAAGTAAAGGTACTGCACATACCCTACTTCCTACCTATAACTACCTGCGCCGCCACGCTCCTGCAGCGCGGCCGCGCGCCGCCCTCGCTCGACCAGCGCGCATACCAACTCAAAGTAAAGGTACTGCACATACCCTACTTCCTACCTATAACTACCTGCGCCGCCACGCTCCTGCAGCGCGGCCGCGCGCCGCCCTCGCTCGACCAGCGCGCATACCAACTCAAAGTAAAGGTACTGCACATACCCTACTTCCTACCTATAACTACCTGCGCCGCCACGCTCCTGCAGCGCGGCCGCGCGCCGCCCTCGCTCGACCAACGCGCATACCAACTCAAAGTAAAGGTACTGCACATACCCTACTTCCTACCTATAACTACCTGCGCCGCCACGCTCCTGCAGCGCGGCCGCGCGCCGCCCTCGCTCGACCAGCGCGCATACCAACTCAAAGTAAAGGTACTGCACATACCCTACTTCCTACCTATAACTACCTGCGCCGCCACGCTCCTGCAGCGCGGCCGCGCGCCACCCTCGCTCGACCAGCGCGCATACCAACTCAAAGTAAAGGTACTGCACATACCCTACTTCCTACCTATAACTACCTGCGCCGCCACGCTCCTGCAGCGCGGCCGCGCGCCACCCTCGCTCGACCAGCGCGCATACCAACTCAAAGTAAAGGTACTGCACATACCCTACTTCCTACCTATAACTACCTGCGCCGCCACGCTCCTGCAGCGCGGCCGCGCGCCGCCCTCGCTCGACCAGCGCGCATACCAACTCAAAGTAAAGGTACTGCACATACCCTACTTCCTACCTATAACTACCTGCGCCGCCACGCTCCTGCAGCGCGGCCGCGCGCCACCCTCGCTCGACCAACGCGCATACCAACTCAAAGTAAAGGTACTGCACATACCCTACTTCCTACCTATAACTACCTGCGCCGCCACGCTCCTGCAGCGCGGCCGCGCGCCGCCCTCGCTCGACCAGCGCGCATACCAACTCAAAGTAAAGGTACTGCACATACCCTACTTCCTACCTATAACTACCTGCGCCGCCACGCTCCTGCAGCGCGGCCGCGCGCCGCCCTCGCTCGACCAGCGCGCATACCAACTCAAAGTAAAGGTACTGCACATACCCTACTTCCTACCTATAACTACCTGCGCCGCCACGCTCCTGCAGCGCGGCCGCGCGCCGCCCTCGCTCGACCAGCGCGCATACCAACTCAAAGTAAAGGTACTGCACATACCCTACTTCCTACCTATAACTACCTGCGCCGCCACGCTCCTGCAGCGCGGCCGCGCGCCGCCCTCGCTCGACCAACGCGCATACCAACTCAAAGTAAAGGTACTGCACATACCCTACTTCCTACCTATAACTACCTGCGCCGCCACGCTCCTGCAGCGCGGCCGCGCGCCGCCCTCGCTCGACCAGCGCGCATACCAACTCAAAGTAAAGGTACTGCACATACCCTACTTCCTACCTATAACTACCTGTTTTTGCTTTGGATATTGTAAATTGAAGGAGGGCGTTAATATTCGCGACACAGTTTTAAGAAATAAGAAACATTTTATTACGTGTACAGGAGATCTATCTTATAATAGTTTCAACAGTTTACCCATTCCGGGCGTATAATATCTTAACCACATAATACTATCTTAACCATCTAGTAACAGCCAAAAACTTGTTACAAAGTATTATAGTACTCTTCCAGAGTATAGTGTGCTCTTTTAAACTTCTGCGGTCGGTCAAGAGGTTGTAAAGATATATAGGTCCAAACGAAATAAAAAAAATGTACGAAAATCAAGTGGGGTGTCATATGATAGGGCTTGCTTAATTTGGGAGTAGAAGGCGTTGAGTTAAGTGTCCGTAAATATTTATTATTATTTGCTTTATTCTCAGGACATGCGGTCAAAGTGGAAGGGCAGCCAAGAACTGAGGGAAAAGGAAAAGTTAACGTTAAACGGCGAAGATATGAATGAGGAACGCGAGCCACTTTTGGAAGGATTTGCACCTGACTACGACTTGAGACTGTTCCGAGAGGCGCAGGCCTTAGCCGCTATTAAAGTTGAAGAGGAATTGGGAGATCTACCTACTGATAGGGGGACAAGGTATGCAATAAGCGCATCTAAATCGAATCTTCACTATATTTCATTTCCAAATATTTAGTTCCACTTGAAACTAAAAACGAGTGACTAGTAAATAATACTACCCAAACTTCTGGGTAGTATTATTTATTAGTCACCCGTATTCACTGTAACAAATCTTTTTTTTTTGTTTTTTTTTTAATTACATTTTTTTTACCACTGTCGGGTTCGCTAATGCTAGTGTAATTAACACATGAAGGTTGTGCTGACTAAGACTAAGGAACTATGGTCAGTGTACAAAGGGAGGTACAACCAAAATTTTTACAATCACCCATACTCAAGAGTATGAGGTGAAAACCGGATCTAGGATTTCAAATTGGAAGGGCGGGGCTTGACCATTTATAGTTAGTAGGGATTGCCGTAGCTATTCAGGGTTTTGCCTCACAAATTCTGGTCCACCTTTCTTTAGACTCAGAACTTTTGAGGCGGGCTTGAACCCCCACCCCTGGATCCGCCAGTGATTAAGATTAACACGTTTTTTTCTTATTTCATTTAGCCTTTATTTCAGATAAACTACATGTAACTGAAAACTAATTCCTATACTATGACATCGACACTGTAGTGAATGACAGCGAAGCCTGCACTTTCTACTATGTATGACTGCCTAATTACTGGTTATTGCGTAATTTTAGAGGGCTTTTCAATTAAAACGACACGTGTAAGTTTTAACTGACATAGCGTATAATGACGTAGTATAATTTTTGACATTTTGTTTCATTCAGAATAGAAAAGTAGGTAGGTACCTATCATAGGCTAAGACTAGATAGGGAGTAGGTAGGCGTCATAGACACAGGATCACGAACAGACACTGGAGATGTTTGTGCCTCCTGCCAGTCTTTTGGTAATTAATTTAAACGATGTATTTTCTATGATGTATATATTATTATGATTATACCATTTGAGTTTTACAGGCAATTAATTTAATTATGTTTCCTTCGTTAGCGTAGCTTGAGAATAGTTCGAAGAATAAAAAAAGAATGGCCGTCTCTAGGGATGGGACACCACTCTAGGGATGCGCTCGTTGCTTGTTTGTATTGTTTGTTTCGATTCTTGCCAGACACTGTTATCTGTTTGCTCTTTTTTGGGAAAGGCCTCCATTCTCTTCCACTCCTCTCTGTCTCTAGCTACCCTTGTCCATGTTTTTCCCGCAGTAGACCGTTTAAAAGATGGGAAGACGAGTTAGCTCGTCCACCCATCTTGAACTAAAACCTTGAACTGTGTTTAATATTTGAATTCCTTGTACAGATACGTAGTTATGGGCAAGTTCATGATGGAGGTGTGGTACCAATCGCCGTACCCGGGTGAAGCGGCGCGGGTGCCAAGACTATTCGTCTGCGAATTTTGTCTCAATCATCACAAGTAAGTCTATATACTTACTCGTAATATATGTTGTTTATCTTTACTTTTTATTTATTTTATTAGGACAACCAACAAAGGTAACACGACCAAAAATAACAAGACAATGGGCTTATAATCTATGTGTTTCTTCAGTTAAAAATGCACAAAAGTATCGCCTCAGCTAGTGTGAATAAATTATAATATAAGTCCACCTCCTTGCGTCTCTATATCTGTGGTTGAGGGTCGCGACCTTTATATAAGACCTTGTTCTGAATGATGCTCTTCCAGCGGGATCTATTTGATATATATATATATATATAAGTACAAAGCAAAAAATAAAAATCACCAATATTGAATGTATTAAAAATAAAAATAAACCATTTTTTGGTTAATAAATAAATAAAATAAAATAAATATTCACGGACACTTAACACAACGCCTTCTAGTCCCAAACTAAGCAAAGCTTGTACGATGGGAACTAGATGGCTGATAGAATACATACATACATATTTTTTTTGTAAATACATACTTATAATACATAGAAACACCCAGACACAGAACAAACATCTATGTTTGCCACACAAATGTTTGTTCTCGGTGGGGATCGAACCCACGACCCACAGCACGGAAGGCAGAGCTACTACCGACTGAGCCATGACGCCTGTCAAATAATAATAATAAGACTGAACGCCGCCAAACGGGCCACTAACTATAGCCACCAGCCTGCGACAGCCACGTTTCCTTCTTATGCATTTTGTAGAGACTCTTTACATACATGTAACCGTGGCGGCCACTCACTACACCATATGTCGCAGGCCACCAGTGGCTGTGGTCGGTGGGCCGTTTGCGGTAAGCGTAATATTAACATAAATGGTTATCTACTCGTTTGGCTTTCTGTTATAGATCTGAGGCCGGCGCGACAAGACATCGCGCTAAGTGCGTGTGGCGTCATCCACCGGGAGATGAGGTACTAAATACAAATACTCATTGACCGAGCGAGCGAAGCGTCTCGGTTTCCACATTGGCCAAAAATGCGTTTGTCCGGATGTCTGTCTGTCTGTCTGTCTGTTCTCCTCTACAGGTCGCATTTTTCAACCGATCTGGACGAAACTTGGTACACAGGTTATATGACTTATTAGATTTTTTTTGTCGTCGGGGATTTTTGATTGGAAGGGTACTTCCCCCAAAAAAAGGGCAAAAAGGGGGCTATTTGATATACTGGATATCTCCACCAAATGAGATCCGATTTCGATCATTCTTTTTTTTATTTGAAAGGTAGTAACTATAAGTTGGTCTCATAAAAGTTTGGCGAAGATCTGATAAGGATCTTCAGCATGATGAACAGGATAGCTTATCAAACAATCGATGGTTTTCAATTAAATTTGAGAGAAACACAAAGGACCTCATTCTACACAAGATGATGCAAAAAAAATCAAAAAGATCAAAAAAATCACAAAACGGAAAATGCACTTGCACATTACATTCCTCAAAAATTTACAAAATTAAATAGAAAAAACATCACATCACACACACACACACACAACATTTGGCATTATAGTTAGTTTTCAATACGTGACAGGCTGCAAGCGTTTCGTCGCTGTTAGAATACTAACTGATAATTAGCTTCATGATGTTTTCCTTCACTGAATGAGAGCATCAGCATAATAATAAGCCTTAAATTAGAAATTAATAAAAGTGCACTTAAAGACTTTCAGAAAACACCTTACACGACATTGATGATGTTGATTGATGATGTTGAATATTGGAATATTTAGTATGCTCGCGAGGTCTACAGCTCCCAGAGCCACTAGTTTTATTTATTTTACGTTAAATATGTTCGAAATTAAGGTGTACCCTGTCTTCTGTTTTAGTTTAGATAAACATGTGTTACAAAAGAAAGTGCGCTCACCAATAATCTTTGCTAAATGAACCAACCAATCTATTAAATTTTCCTTTCACGAAAACATTTTCTTTATGGCAATTTTGCAACGAAAAAACTCTATATCTAAATCTATTAAACCTTTTTCGACTCGTAATATTTAAGGTTGTTTAATTCCCCAGGTGTACAGAAAAGAATCTCTCAGCGTATGGCAAGTCGACGGTCGAAAACACAAGCAGTATTGCCAACAGCTATGCCTTCTAGCAAAGTTCTTTCTCGACCACAAGACTTTGTACTACGACGTCGAGCCTTTTCTATTCTACGTGATGACGTGCGCTGATGATGAAGGGTGCCATGTTGTCGGCTACTTTAGTAAGGTTAGTTTACTTAACCTTTGATATGCCGGAAGTCAGATCTACGAGAGACAATAGATTTTTTTTAGTCTGTTAGGCCGTGCTCACTTTGGATACGATTTTATCCGAATTTGATTCGTACGACTACGCACGAATGATCCCGACCTTCCAAGGACTATGGTAGCGCTCACACTGCATGCGATCAGTCGTACGTATACGTACGTTTACTTACGACGTCCGAATACAATCCGAACTTGTTGGGATTTATCACGCAGTCGTACTATTTGACGGAGAAAAACGTATTCAGTGGGAGCACTCAATTCGTACTAACATTACTTGTACGTTTACGTACGAACAAATTCGAACAAAGTGAGCACGGCCTTATCATACCGACTGCGCCATATAACGTATGATCGGTTTTTATATTCTACGAGCGTCCGTTGGTACTACGGAGTGTCATCGGTTCTTTTTTTTCTGATGATCTTCGCTACTTTATAAGGTAATCTGAGCTTTTTATCATGCGAGATGTGAATAAAATCAATGAATAATAAAGGTAAGTACCTCCTTTTTTTTTATTCAATTAATTCACTAAAATTCACAAGTTTCAGCCAAATAGATGCTCTGCTAGAAGTTTTTAAATACCGTATTCGAAATCTCTTTCGAAGGTTTTCGATATCGATCTTTCCGAATGAATCAGAATAATACTGAGCTGTCTCATTTACAATGTAAATAGTAAGGTATCTAAGGATTCACATTAATTTTTATGCGCATTAACACGAGCTTAACGGTGAACGGTGAAAACATCGTGAGGAAACTTGGCTTAGTCAGCTCCGCACGTATTGACGGTGTCTTTCCTGTGGATATGGCTGACTAGGCTGAGAGGATGGTATAGGTTCTGGGCCTACTCCATCTAAACACTGTCCCAGGCACTACAGTGTACCGTTAAGTGTAGGCATAGGTTGCCTCCTGACGCTGTATAAATCGTCTTGAATAGATGTAAATGCCTATTATCTATTATTAAAAATGTATGACTAGCAAAACAAACAAAATTGAAAATAAGGAACAATAATTAGACGCATACACCCGTACTACCGCCATTGAGCGGCGTCGCGTCAGCTGTGGGGTCAACGACCTGCAGGGGTGTGCCACGCCTTCCAAATGCACCCCCACGTGAGGGTAGTAAATATTGCGAATAGGATGCTGATTATATTTAAGGTTTCAAACCGAACCTGTCATTTTAGATAGGAAGATAGAAAACTATTGTACACCACTTTTACGGAAATTATAAAATAAACACCAGAGTTAATTATTCTTACGTGAATGAATGAATGAAAACGCTTTATTGTACATAAATAACACCGAAACATATTCCTATGATATAAACAAAACAGGTTGCATTAAATGTACAATGGGCGGCCTTATCGCTATGAGCGATATGTTGAACAACATCATCATCAATCTACTATATAAAAATAAGTCGGGTTTTCCTTCCTGACGCTAAACTCCAGAACGCACGAACCGATTTCCATGGTTTTGCATTCGTTGGAAAGGTCTCGGGCTCCTTGAGGTTTATAGCAAAGAAAATTCAGGAAAAATTTCAACAGAAAAGCGGGAAAATGGAATTTTGAAAAGTCACACCCTAACGCGAGCAACGCCGCGGGAGACGGCTAGTATTATATAAAACTCTTTTGAAGCTGACTTAGAATCAACACACAGCCTAAACTATAAGTACTAGAGGTATGACATTTGGAGGGTAGTATCCTTATATTGTGTAGGGGTGCACTGAGAAAGGAATTTTGAAAAGTCACACTGAGACGGAGACGGCTAGTAACTATATAAAATCGTGTTGAACTTTGCTGAACTTAGTTGAATGTCATGTTTTCAATGTAAAGGTTACGAACTAGTCTAGGTACATTATCATTAGTAATTTAATCTATCTTGGTTCCACCCTGTGTTTTCATAAGCCCCTCATTTCGCAAGAACAAATAACTCTTCTCAGTTTATTTGTTTCATAAAATAAACCAATTTACTTAATTATAGTGTTGTCATGTTATTATGTCCAACATTGCTAAAACAACAGTCCTGGGGGGATAGTAGGGTTATTGCCGGACTGGGTTTCCAACTGTCTGTTTCAAAAGTTGCTATAAAATAAAATAATTATATTTTTAACCCACTTCAAAAAAGGAAGAGGTTCTCAATTATGTAGTTTTTTTTTATGTTTGTTACATTGCGCGTCACTCCCAGCTCGACTGCCAACCGTTGTAGTGTCACCGCGCAGTGTATCTCGGATACATTGCGTATTTTGCTTTTCTGTGGTGTTTACGATCAATAGAACAGTCTCAATGAACTGCCATCATCATCATCATTTGATGATGAAGGCGTATCAAATTGAAGTCGGTTTTTCCAGTTTTTTAAACTTATAAATTATTTATCGTTATATGTATGGTGTGCAGTCAGCACCAGGAGAAGATTACTGTTTCAAAATTGTGTCTTCGCTCTTATTCGAATTATTTATTATAGTAAAAAAAAGTTGGGTAGAATTTTTACTTTTTCTTCATAGAAAAATTGAGAATTCTTAGTTTACAGTCAATAACATTTAAAACTTTGTCTCACACTCATTTGCTAATGATACTGATTGACCCGGTGACGCTAGCGTGGGATTTATTCGTGCAGTGAGAAAATGATATTTTTTTTTTGTAAATTTTTGTACACCTTATCTACTTACAGTCGTAACCGTCTTGGTGAGAGATCAATTAGACCAAAATCCATGTTAGCTTTTTTACGCTTGTCCAATTTTCTATTATAATATGCTATGTATAATTCTGTAAAAAAACTGTCATTGTCGTTTCACCGGTTAAAAATAATATAATAAATAATAATAATAAATATTCACGGACACTTAACACAACGCCTTCTAGTACCAAACTAAGCAAAGCTTGTACGATGGAAACTAGATGGCTGATAGAATACATACATACATTTTTTTTTGTAAATACATACTTGCAATACATAGAAACACCGAAAGTAAAAAAAGTAAAAAAAAAAAGAAAAAAAAAGGAAAGTGCCGAATATCAAAGAAATGCGGCCAAATGTAGCGAAAGATAAATTCTATTCTTCACCGTTTGTCACGATCGCGACCTTTGCGAGGGCGTTTGAAGGGTATGAAAAAATAAATTGCCCATTTATTGTGATAAATGTACAAACAAACAACACAATATACACCTCTATGTTGTTAGTTGTTTGTTTCGTCTAGTTTTTTTTTTCTACTTATTTTTTGTGAGAGAATATTTGCACAAAGAATGTACGACTATTCTTTTCGATTTCTAGAGGCGTATATTTTTATCTGTTAGATAGATACATTTATTCAAACCCTGTTCTACCCTTTGCGAGTAAATATACCTAAAACCTAGTTTCTGAGACGTTTCGAAGTCATTGTTTAGCGTTGCGACAACGAATCGTAGAACTAGGGCCCGTAATCTGATTTGCTCAAGCACTGATCCGGACTCAGGCTTAGATTTTTGTACGAAAATCTCCACTGAGATTTAAGCTTGAGTAACGATTTCTTGATTAGCATACGACCCGTCAAACTTTTACCTAGTGTCTGAGACTAGTCTTATACATTTCTTCCTGTCACCACCTAGTATATTTCCAAGGATAATATGTCTGCCATCCCTGAAAACGAGTAAATACGTATCTAGTAGGATGACTGGGATAACAACCTACTTCATGAAAAAAAAACAAAACGGGTTGGTTTTCGGTGTAACAGATGCATTTGTATATTTATGTGTATGTATGAGTGTAGTCAGGTTAGGGCGCCCATCACCCTCCGCTGTCTACCGCAGGGTTAAATCTAATAACTGATTCTGAATTTGAGTTCACAAATTCGCAATAAACGTGCCAGACAGGCTCCACCCTACCCTTAGGTAGGTATACGACTGACAGCCGAATACTCAAACGTCATTCAAATTTGAGAACCACTTAAGATTGCTCTGCCTCTGTTTGACATTACTCATTTGTAAGAGATGGCAATAATTTAAGCGGGACTTAAATTGAGTGGGGTTTGAGTTGCGTATTCGGCTGTGAGTGGCGTATATTAAACAATAGAGTACCTACCTTTGGCTGGATTAAGAATGTTACGATCAGCTTATTGCATTTTGTAAGTTAAAGAAACAGTGTAAGCTGTCACCTTTTGCAAAGAGAGTATGAAATTAGGTACTAATGGAAGATTCAAGGAAAAATTCAAGAAATAATTGTATGGGTATTGAACGCTAAAGCCCAAAATTTTACGCTATTTGTCATTTCATTGACTAATGTGAACTGTCATATTTATTTTAACCAATGAGATAAGAGACCATCCGTTAGAAAGCGATCTGTTTAGGTACGAAAACGAACACACTCGAAGATGTACATAGTATCCAGACATTCGTTAAGCAGTAAAAAACAATCTATACTAAGTACGTCGGCAATAGTAACTGTTCGTTAATCTGTATTAAGTCCCTACGTCAGCCATAGTAATTGTTAATTTATCAACGCGCGCAGCTTCATTCAAAAATTATGAACATGCCAAGTCTCCGTAGCTGTAAGAAGTAAGGTCTGTCATAGTAACTGTTAACTTATTCAATGTTCGCCACAACTGCTACGCCAGCTCGTAGCAACGTGACTACGTAACGTAGCCCTGGCGCTACGCCGTAGCACGTAGTAAATTCAAGTGGTGTGGTGCAGTTTACTACGAATAGTTCTGCGTGCTCGTTAGTGGTAGATATCGTAGTATCATTGGCTAGTGATCTTACAAGTCTATAAAGATAAAGAGTGAGATTCTGACATCGATTACTGTTGAAATATTAGGAAATTAAATCCTCATTAAAGTGATGCAATCCTGTGTGAATAATATACACCAGGCATATTTGTCTATGTATGACAAAAACTATTTCAAAAACTTCCGTTTGTCATCATCACCGTGATCAGATCTTAATTTTAGTACCTAACTATCGACCCGCCCCGGCTTCGCCCGGGTGCAATGCAGTGATGATGATGATGTATTATACATATAAACCTTCCTCTTGTATCACTCTATCTATTAAAAAAAAACTGCATCAAAATCCGTTGTGTAGTTTTAAAGATCTAAGCATACATACATACATACAGACATTAGGACAGATGCGGGAAGCGACTTTGCTTTATACTATGTAGTGATTTATATAAATTATATAAATTCCGCTTGCTCAATAATAAGCTTTTATTGATAATCTCTACAATTACCGTTAAAATCAAAATCTTGATTAGTTACTAATAGTTATCATATAGTATCCTGAATCAGCACAACATACTAAAAATGGAAAGTAGGAGGGCTTTGCATCTCGCCACGTTGATGTTTGAAGTGGTGAAGTCACAGAAGCCTCAATACCTCTTCTCGAAATTTGTATGGGCTCGTGACCACAACAGGTATACTGCCCGTACGTCTTCGTTGCTGCTACAGACTCCCCGACATGGTTCTGCTGCTTTTCGCGGTAGTTTTAGGTTCTGTGCCACGAAGTGCTGGAATTCTCTTCCCCCTCCATTACGTGCACTTCGGTGTAAGTCTACTTTTAGGTTAAAATTAAAAAAAAACTTACTGGACTTGCAAAAGTCTATTCAGTGAATCCTCTTTCCAAGAAAAGCAACTCTATTCTCCGCACTATACAGAGGCTCTTCACTGAATTCTGGACTTCTATTAACCGATTTGATGTTTTGTTTGGTGTTATGTTAACCCTGCACCGTGGTACGGGCTCGCAGAGAGTCATTAGCAAGTTAGCAGAAATGCAGACACATGTCATGTTGTATTCCCACTCCCACGCATACACACAACCCATTCTTGCACATCCCACACGCGGGGCACTCCTGTGATACCCAGACTCTTATGAGACTGGTAGTAGCAGGAGAGCCCCCAAACGCACACCCATTGATCCCCTGCTCATCACTCAAGCATACACACACGCACACACCCTCACAGATCTATGCTCCCTGTAGGTTTTATTATTATTATTTATTATAGCTAGTTACTAGTTATTTATATATATTTTTTTCTGTGTTATTTTTTATTTAGATTTTTTTATTTCTGAATTATTTATACAGAAATTTTTTATAGCAACTTTTGTGCCGTTCGTTATCATTTATACTTATTATTAAATCTAGAACTTCCTACCTACATTTCTATTGTTATACAAGTTTTTTTTTTAAAGAGTTCGTGCGTCACCGAAGCCTTGTGCTGAAAATCAGCGCTGAGAACTTGTTCTCAGCACATGCTGAGCGCAGAGCTTTTTGTACAGGCTTGTACATGGCAGCGTTCCATTCCCCTTGCGTAGGTACGTTATACTTACCTTCTGGTAACTTTAGAATTACTTGTTTTAAGTTTTGTTATATATAAATATGCATGTACCTACTAACTTAACTTAATTTTTTTATGATTGCCTACTGCTGTCATGTACACTTTTGTATGAATAAACTATTTTGTATTGTATTGTATTGTATTGTACCCTAGCTTGGTGAATACACTTCACGAAACCAGATCTTTTTCTTGTCAGGGTGACCAAAAAACAACTTGAAGCACGCACGAACGAAGAATTAACTCAAAACAGCCAAATTCAATTACAGTCAACTTATCAATATGTACGCAGCTCAGACATAACCCCGACTCCCCTAAACCACAGTGTACAGTATAGTATAAGGCTGAAATCTCACTTCAATGAATGAAAGCTCTTCCTAAAGTACGATCTAAAGGCAAGCGTCCACAGGCCAGCATCGCACGCATTGCACGCAACGGATTTTAGTTTGCCTTGTATAAAAACTCATACAACTGCGTCCACTGATCCGCACCGTACGGACGAGTTTTTTGTACAAAGCAAACTAAAATCCGTTGCGTGCGATGCGTCCGATACGTGCGATGCGGGCCTGTGGACGCTTGCCTCTATGGCTCGCTTGCGAAAATAAACCTTAAATAAATAAATATTCACGGACACTTAACACAACGCCTTCTGGTCCCAAACTAAGCAAAGCTTGTACCGATGGAAACTAGATGGTTGATAGAATACATACATACGTTTTTTTTTGTAAATACATACTTATAATACATAGAAACACCCAGACACAGAACAAACATCTATGTTTACAACACACAAATATTTGTTCTCGGTGGGGATCGAACCCATGACCCACAGCACGGAAGGCAGAGCTACTACCGACTGAGCCATGACGCCTGTCTCATTAACTCTTCATAAGGTCGTATAAAGTTTGTAGACGCAATCAGATATCGCGATCACAAATTTATCGTAATCTCGAACTTAAAATAGATGGAACTCATTTTAGATTGCATTATTTACCATCAGATAATCTACCGAAAATTAAGTAGCATCCACGCAATATTCAATCTAAACACAGCAGGATAACGTTCATTTTAGATATCATGGTTCACCTTTGTCCAGATAATCTTAAATCCAAAGGCTTAGATCCACGCAATTTGTGAATCTATTGACAACAACATAAAGGCTATTTTCCATTGCAAACTGGTAGGAAGTGAGGTACTCCGTCTAAACATCCCCCTGTAGACACCCTCGGCAGACAGCCTCATCGATCGTTAATACACCGTAGACTGTAAAATTGGCATCTCACGTATACGTTGAAACTGCGCATCTCAATATTTTGGGGGTCGTGAGTTATGACCCCCAAAATTTCTAAGTCCAATCAAACATTAGTACTTGTGTAGTGGTTACTCTGTAGTTCATGTTATTTCAATGTAAATTTACCTGCACCAAAGGCGTTGGGGCATTTCAGGTCCCGATTTGCATACATATAGTAAATTTTTAGATTAATTTTGTTGTATTATACAGTAGCAGTCACGAAAACGCAAAATAAAGTAATTATTTTGACGAAAAGACCTGTAAATACGGTAAACAATATTGAAAAAGACGCATTTTTTTAAGTAAAATGTCTAATGATTCCCGCTGCTTTCTTGCGGCTTTCTTACATTTTCAACACCTGCATTGTAAGTGCATTGTAAGAAACAAAGTTCCATCATTGCAAGTTTAAAAAAAAATGTGGGACCTGGGCTCCATCCAATTTGCCCCAGACCTTTTCTAAAATATTTTTTCAAATTTATTCGAAGTATTGACGCGTTTCACCGCGTTCATCACTAAGTAAGTCATGTGTCTGTAATTGCACCGGCACCCATACCCTACCAACCGGAACAAAAATGCGAGCATCACTGCTTGGCGGCAGAAATAAGTAAAGTGATAGTACTTTTTCGGATTAACTACTTCACGATAAGGTTACTACGACCAAAACATGAACGATGAACGTAGGATGGTTGCGTAGTGTTGGAATTTTGCAAACTGCTGTTAAAGTTTCTCGTTGTTAAAATTTCGGTTCCCGGGCCGAACTCCCTTGTTGTCTGAAACGTCTGACACTTTGAAAAACGATTTGTTAAACTATAAGCGGCGAGACGGGGTCGATGACCGCAGCATCTGACTGTTCCTGGTTCGGTAAGATTTATTACAAGTAGGTATGATACCTTTTCCTTTTGGTATTTGAATTTATTTGCCTTTTCTTTGAACGGACAAATTCTGGCGATCGTTTGACGACTATTACAGTCCTAGCGAATAATAACGAGTGCGGTGGGTACTGTTCCAGTACTTAGACCATCATCAGAGCCTGGTCGGTCTTACCCACAGGATACTTCCCCAAAATTTCCTACAAATAAAAACCTTAGGTATACCTACTCGACCGATATAAATCGGAAGGCGTAATTCAATGTTTTCCAAACTAATATGACCAGTGTACCTACAAATTATACCTATCTAAAGGAATAAATACATTGATTGATAAAGGTACAACTGCTAATTTCTTTAGGTTGCCACAAAAAAAATGGTTTAAAAAAACTATTGACATGAAGACACAACACAACTCCAAGAGCATAGGGTATATTCAAATCCTTGTCTACACAATCAATTAGTATAACTAAGCACATCCTACCCCTAATGTGCCCCTACTCATCTGTCAAACTTCGTGTACCCCAATAAAACCTTAATTCGCCCTTTGTCCCTGAATCTCCACATCTTTGTGTACAACCTTTATATTGAAATACTAAATGTTAGCTATAGAACGAGGGTATGAACATTTACTATCAAAATCTCCAAGAGGTTTATGAGAAATTACTGAAATATTGCTATGAACAAAATACTATAAAATACCTATAAACTCGTAGATTCGAGAGTCTAACCCACATTCACCTTGCTATGAACAAAATACAGGAAGTATTTTAACAGCTAACTAGTAGAGTCTACTGTCTAACCCAGATTTGAGCCCAGAAGAATTGGCAACGTACTTACAGATTTCGTTTTCGCTGTGTTTAATACAAAATTAAGAGCTTGAATGCATTATCCTTTGAAAGTAGATCTACAAGAGATTATCTTTCTATGGAATAGACTATCTCCAAGCTAGTCACGCTCGTCCCAAAGTGACAATATACCGATGTAAACACGCCCGGTCGTCTAGACGTCTCGCCGCCGGCGGTAAATCGGCTGCTGAGAACTGTTCGCGTGTTTCGGTATTGTCTGCGCACAAGGTAATTTAGATAAAAGATGGTGGAGTCCAGTCCACCTGCATGGAGTCTCAGCCTTAAAAAAATTAATAAAAACATATCAAGTCTCCTGGGCCGGCGCCGGTAGACAAAACCACAAGATATATGGCTCATTTAAATTTTTTACTGAAAACATTTGCAAAATTGCGCCATACGCTTTCGTTTAATACTCATAATAATTATTGACGGAATATGCTGCATTGCCTTGCATTCATCACTCCGCGAGCATGTAATTAAACCGGTACCACCTTTCAAATCAAAACAGTAATCACTAGCCATTCACTTCCTTTTTTACTTGTGGCTCCCTTTTCAGGTTCATACACCTTCAAGTTACTGACTCTATAAGGTGATCAAAACAGAACCAGTGGCACGCCAAACGAGCAGCTTTCCACGTCCACTCTGTCATTTCGAAAGTTGCCTAATTATTGAAAAGCGTGTGACACGTATCATAATCTAAATGGAGAGCCTAATTTCATAAACAGCGTCGCGTCGTCTGGTCGCCCACGACAACCTTTAATTTTAACCTGTACGTCAAACTGTCTGCAAGAACTTTTATAATTAGCGAAGTTTCTCCTTCAAAAATGTCTGTCTCGTCGAATAAAGCCTTTACACACAGGGCGATGCGAGATTATGTCGAAAACCTTGGTACTCTAAGGAAGATCAGATCAGAGGCGCGTTCTTACATTTCTCAGTGGCCAATAATATTTGATAAATTTTTCGATACTAATACCTTGCATCATACGCATACAGAAATGTAGCTGGCAAACAGTAAATGAGAAACACGAAGACCGGGCTCAATGGCGCGTTTTGGCAGAGACCTACGTCCAACAGTGGACCAATATAGGTTGATGATGATAAGTGCAGAAACAGAAGTGTTTGTAGATTCGTCGCTTGACATCGTTAGTACACCATGATCGTCAAATACCATGTTGAGGCGCAATGATCTGATTTTGATATACCTTTCTGTCACATATTGTCGATCATGCGGCAGCTTTTCTCGTCCACAAGAACATCTAGATAAAATATTCCAGCAACGCTCGCGACGCTGTGCAGCGTAGGATTTAGGAGTAAATATATTTAAGAGGTATCTAAGACGAGAGGCTATCTATATGATGGGTAGATCGAAGAAGCCTCCGTCAGTGCTTTGTAAGCAAGACGCTTATTATATTTATAGGTGGTCCTACCCAGAGATAGTTTAGTTTTTACTACAATCAAATGCTTAATGCTTTGCTAGTTCAATTTTCGCACAAAGTCTGACCGAGACTCAAAGCGTAGAAAAAAGCTATGCGAATTGTACGTGACTCTAGTCTAGAGCTATACTCTAGAGTCACGTACGATTCGAATTAAGCATTTTTTCGAAATACTTGTCAGCACTTAAAAATAATCAAAGAATGGGTGTTTGAATACTCTTGGTACTAAAAACTATATGTTTTCTAGGTTCATGAAAATGCTATTCCACATTATAAGTCAGCGCAAGTTTGTATGATCTGACTAAGCCAACTACAATGTATGAGTTTACCAAATCCAGACATAGCTCACATGAGTTGTTTTGATTGGCGCACAATGCATTCGCTGTAGGGCCCCAGGGTTTATTTTTAACGATTCGGGAAGTGCCCGCCCTTCCACCCCCGTCTGCAGTTCGATGACCTGATGCTGCAGACACCCTCCCTCGATTTAAGGTATATGTTGTAAAGTTTGGTTTAAATGCTTTTAGGTTTTTTTTTCGCTATTTCCCCCGCATTTTATTTAAGTATACAATTTTATTTAAGATTGAAAATGGTGATTCTGTTGTTTTATTTTCCTTAACTAACCTAATTTGACAGCACTATTTGCCATTCTTTTCTCATAAACTGAAGCTAATTTTCCCTTCAAAACAAATGACAGCCGACTTGACGAATGACTCGACTTGACTGATATTATTTCAAATACCCCACTTGACACTGGCAAAATTGACTGCCGGAATGACGGACAGAGGCCATAAATAGAAGAAGAAATTGAAACGACGGCTGTCAAATTAGTTTAGTTAAGACTAGCAGCGCCTCGCGGTTTCACCCGCGTAATTCCCGTTCCCGTGGGAATTCCGGGATAAAATATAGCCTATGTTCATCAGGGATAATGTAGGATTCTAATGGTAAAAGAATTTTTTTAATCGGTCCAGTAGTTTCGGAGCCTATTCAATTCATACAAACAAACAAACAAACAAAAAATCAAACCTTTCCTCTTTATAATATTTGTATAGACAAATGCACCAACAGAATCGGGCCCGTTATCTGTCTTTGTTTTTAATCTAACGCGTTTATTCATATTTGTATTCGTGTGTAAACTGTTGGCAAACCTAATAAATAAAATAAACTAAAAATTCATAGTAGATGATGAGTAATGTGCTTTTCTGGCTTTACTTTATGACACGCTGGTGTTGAGGTTTCGAAAAGTGCAATGACATTCCAGTTCCGGGGTCTAAGTTCGATGACCTGAGGCTGCAGACACCCCTTTAGATTTAAGGTGCTAGTTGTAAAGTTTGCATTAGTTTGCAGACGTCTGTTCGTTCCAGTTCGATCTGCTTAATGGCGTGGCTTTCAATTGTTTAAGCGGTGAATATAATTTATAAATGACTGTGGAACCAACCACTTTAGACAGCTTATTTTCTATACGTAAAGCCGTTATGACATTTCTTTGAGATCTATTTTTAAGTTATTGGAGATTTCCTTGTGAGTGATAGATTTCGTTTTTAAGCTTTGAAGAAAAAAATCCACCATTTTCTCTTCAAAACAAACGACAGCCGACTTGACGAATGACTTGACTTGACTGATAGTATTTCACTTGACACTGGCAAAATTGTCTGTCGAAATGACGCACAGGTCATATAGAACAGAAGAAAAAGATTATTATACTACACCTGCTTGGAAAGTACCTTGATACTTTATCAAATTTACGGTAGAAAGTACGTCATTGCATATCGAACAAATATGCGGGGAGAAAACGCATCTGAGCGGGAGAGAAAAATGTATGAAAATCCATTTCTTACGTGGTTTTTCTTTTTTAATTTTGGGTAAGACTGCGCCGGTAACCTAAATATCAAAAGCCAAAAAGTTTTTACAGTGAGTTTTTATCTCCAAGTTCGCAAAATGACACTGGCCACTAGCTGTGTGTTGGATGGTGTCGGGCAGTGCGACCCTGCGGCGGCAGAATAAACAATTTGAAAAAAGAACATGTGAAAATTGCAGACGCCATTGGCGCCATTTTCAATTTGTGTGTTGTTTGAGGATTCAGTTTTAGTTTTCTATTTTCCTCGTAGGTGTAGTATAAAGCACTATGTATCACTCGAGAGAAAGTGCGATTCCCGATCTCGGGTGTTTTAAAGCCCTCGCCTACGGCTCGGGCTTCAAACGACACCCTCGACGGTAATCGGTCACTTTCTCCTCTCGGTGAACAATGTACTATTCCGTTTCGGTCTTATTCCAGAACGGGGACTAAAGAAAGTCACGGTTTAAACATCAAGGTTTATACAACCCGGGCGAATTAAGCGGTGTAGCGGGGGAAGTATCGAGTTCCGAGCCAGGTGTCATGTTAATTCGGCCGGGTTGTATAAACCTTGACGTTTAAACCGTGACTTTCTTTAGTCCCCGTTCTGGAACAAGACCATTTGTGTTTCTCTTATTTTAAAAAGTTTGTAAAGTACAAAACTCTATTTACTTTAAAATCGGTACTTATTCAAGATGGTGAAATCGATACTCAAGAGGTAACAAAGCAGTTGTTTGATTACAATAAATTACGCGAACCAAACGTGAAAATCGTATTTAAATTTCTAAATAATCTTAAAATAAATCGGGTGTTTCACTGACCGTGACCTTATTTGACTTTCACGTTCTAAAACTGGTAAAGCATACCACTTGTTACCAACAGCTCATCTTGATCTGTTTATAAAGTGTATAAATATATAAGCTATGGATGGCACAGTTATAAAATTATTCCTATGTTTGAACATACACAACACAGCCTTGTCAAATTAGCTCCATCTATCGAGCTATATAGAACAATTTTTCTGCTTCTTAGTAAAATAAAAAGACTATCTTGACTCCCGTAATTTAACTCTCAGCGTAGTGTAGGATTAAAATGTTGTAAAAAATGCGTTAACAATAAATAATATCACATTTGTACATAATACCATCAAAAAAAACTGGAATATAATTTAAATATACAACCTTGAACTTCCTTATATCTGACCGCTCTTGACCAGTTCTCAAAATATTTTTTCTTCGTTATGTGATCTTATTAATTCTTTTGCATACTATTACTGGCTTCACAACACACGTATACCTAAATTAAGTTTTTGGTTGCGATTTAAAATCATTTCTCCTTATTTATATGTATTATTCTACAGTTTTTTATTATAATAAAATAAATATTCACGGACACTTAACACAACGCCTTCTAGTCCCAAACTAAGCAAAGCTTGTACTATGGGAACTAGATGGCTGATAGAATACATACATATTTTTTTGTAAATACATACTTATAATACATAGAAACACCCAGACACAGAACAAACATCTATGTTTACAACACACAAATATTTGTTCTCGGTGGGGATCGAACCCACGACCCACAGCACGGAAGGCAGAGCTACTACCGACTGAGCCATGACGCCTGTCAATAATTCAGAGTCAGTACACGCTAAGTCTGCAGCACTTTAAATATGCAAAAAAATTTAAAACCTATAGTTAGATACACCGTCTGTAAATACCACGAAAATATAGTTGTATTACAAACATTACTACGAGCATGTAAATATAATGCGGTACCATTATACACATGTACAAAATATTTATAGTTTAGTCCATTTATTTCATTGCAGACAGCGTGATCAGATTCTAGAAACTGGATATCTAGAAATCGGACGATGATTTTCCTCTTGTATATTTTAAAAGTAGCATGAGGCCGCAATGTACCTAATGAAACTTTCCACTTGGGGGCTTATGATATACCTCATCTCTACCCCGTGTCAAATGCGACTAATCTATGCAAAAAATAAATACCTTACTGTAAAACGCTTTCTTCCGCAGGAAAAGAACTCATTCCAAAATTACAATGTGTCTTGTATTTTGACACTACCGCCGTACCAGAGGCAGGGCTACGGAAGATTGCTCATAGATTTTAGTAAGTATCTGTGCATATTCATAATCTTTATTAGAAAGAAAAAAAAAATAATGTACGCTTTAGTATTTAAATAAAGTAAGCGCTCGTAGCTAGGCTTGCTCAGCCAATCTTCACCGATTATCTAAGTTAAGCAACGTTCTGTGCGGTCACTATTTGGATGGGTGACCGTTAGTGGCATTTACATCTGAGCGCTTCCGTGCTTCGGAGGGCACGTTAAACTGTCGGTCCCGGCTCTAGAAGTCGTTAAGCCACGACGGAGGCCTTAAGGCGGCCTAAAAACTCCGTCACCAGAGTTGGCCACTAGCTCATACGAACTTGCTTTGAGTATTTAAATGTAAGCTTGTGTTTATGTCAAATGATATCATGATCGGCCCTCTGAGAGGTTTTCGCGGCCATGTTTTGAAAGTTGAAAACAGGTGGCGCTAAGCAAAAGAAGGAGTTTTAATATTACCAAACAAACGTGGTAAAAAATCCATGCTCTTGTACTAAAAATATTGACAAACAAACCATCAAATGCAGCAACGCATAGAGAGGCAAGAAAGAATAAGTTAACAAAAAGTACCAATCAATAATTATACTCATTTGATTTTAAGTCTATCAGTGGTCGCAACGTGCAAATTTTTACAAATCGGGGTCCGCACCTGCCTACGGTCAACAACATAAACCCCTGTGGTAGAGCTAATCTAGGGAAATAGCTGGTACACTTTACTGTTCCATAGAACGACTTGTGGAGTTACTGTTTTCGGCGGTAAATTTTTGGGTATTCTCAAGGGCAAATAGCAGTGTTATTAATTTTATCACCTTAGGCTTCTAGGACCACCAATGCTTTATCACAAAAATGTGAATTATGATAATTTTCTTACTAGAAAGTGACCTAGCCATAAAACAGCTGTACCCAGGGGTTTGTTTTGTCCCCTTACCTCCCCGCGGGGTTCGTCGCGTCGTAGGGCGACGACCCTGCCAGACCGATCGATGCATTGCAGCTATGGATCGCATGCCGTCTAGACCGACCCTCCCTTAAACCCCCATACTGTACCCCCCTCTTTTCCCCCTCTTCTTTCCCCCGGGGGAAGGGACGCAGACGGGAAATTCGGAGCCCACGGCGAACACCTTAATTATGATTTTAGGTGTTAATTTCATGATAAATCCTTTGTTTCACTACAACTAATGACCACTGACAAGATAATTGGAATAATATCACGGAACGATGCCATTTCGTAGCACAGACATCGTCAAAACCTTTAGATTAATGCAGAGCCAGAACGCCATGCTTTCTTTTGTTTCGCGCCAAAGGGGTTACGAATAGAGGAAATTTTGCGTTGAGGTAGGTCGGTGTGGATGGCTCAATAAATAGCCAACCGCGATGTTTATATGAAAGTTGGGTACCTACTATTATGGCAGAAATCCTTTCGAGTATTTTATTCCGTGCAGAACGCAATGAAACGTTATGAATACCGGTTTGAAAGTGCTAAAAACGCCATGTTTACGGCAAATACATTGCCTATTCTTTAGTTGGATTGACGCTTATGTGGTAGAGTTGATGGAACTAACGTAATAAAGTTTTGACGGAGAATTTAGAAGATATAAAATGACTCGTAAAACAAGAACTGTTATTAATTTGATCGGTAATTGAAAATAGTAGGTATATACTTTTAAGTCTGTATGTACTTAAATAAACGATAATGCTGCCGATTCTTTTGTTGCATTTTTCTAAATTAGACTAATTTGACAGCACTACAATGATAGCTGTCTTTGTTGTTTCAGTTCATAAGAAAGGGATGGCAACAGTTTTAGTGCTGTCAAATTAGGTTAGTTTAGGAAAAAGATACAACAGAATCGAGGGCAATATAAAGGTAATGTTACATCTGTTGAACAACAGGCAATTTTGTGGAAAGCAACATGTTGAAAGCTGTTGCGTACGACAATCAGTTGCTTCAACAAATTTCGGATAGGCGTAAATGCACCTTGAGCTGTGTGTTCACAAGCAACATCTTTCAACAAGCCTTATTTTGTGGAACGGCCGATGTTGCTTTGTTTACTGTTGCTTTCAACATGTTGCTTGTACGACAATCCGTTGCTTCAACAGAATGTTGAATAAGCGTAAACGTACCTTTAGGGATCCTAGGGTAGGCGACAGAAAGTGCTAAATATTTTATTTAGAAAAACGAATAAACAAAGGTATTATCACCAGGTTACCTCCTCACGAAAGTGGAAGGCAAGGTTGGTTCTCCAGAAACTCCACTCTCAGACCTCGGTCTCATATCCTACCGTTCATACTGGAAGGAAGCGTTGTTGAAAAGACTATGTTCAGCACCCGGACCCACGCTTTGCATTCGGGACCTCAGCAAAGACTTGGCTATCGCGTCTTCGGATATAGTGTCAACGCTGCAGGAAAGAGGGCTGATGAAGTATTGGAAGGGCAAGCATATTGTACTGAAGAAACAGGTTAGTCTCATTCAGAGCGTCAGCGTGATCGAAAGTATCTGGTACAGTGTCAGCATTTTTTAGTTTCGTGTGTCGTTTGTAAAATGCTACGCATAGTTTGCTAGTTCCTAGTAACTTACACGTGTAATGCAAGTTGAGTTTTAATTACATTAGAGCACAGGAGCAGAGGATCCTCTCGTTTTTCAATTAATTAAAATTATTTATCGATTGCTAAAGCAGAACACATTAACAGTACTAAAAACGAGCATGTTGTCTTACTTTACCCTTCGCCTTAAGTGGCGTTAGTATCTCGTCATTTATACAAGTTTAAAATAGCAATAAATTGAAATGACACAAGCAAGACTATTCGGCGCTTATTGATCGAGTGAGCGAACGAGATCTTAGTGACAACTTGGACAAAAATGCTTTGCATGTTTGTATGTTTGTTCGTCGAGATCTTTTGAACCGCTTATACGATCTTCACAGAATTTGGTAGGTATACGAATAGTAATCTTAAGTTTTATTGGTTTGTTAAATGCCGGTCAAGGGGTCGTGAAGTTATGAGGGTCCAAAGGGAGTCAAAAAAAAGTACAATAATATCAAGTGGGATGTCATATGATAGAGTTTTGTTTAGACATTCCAAAACCGTTTTTATTTTGACTCTAGGTCTAATAGTTTTTGAGTTGTTGTAAAAAATATAAAATTGGCAAACCCAGTAGGTATATAACTTGAGCTACCATTTCTTGGAGTTTCAATGATTTTTTAATTCAAGTAAGACTGGTACTTAGCTAGACGGCGATTTCGAAGCGATTTGCAAATTTTATTAGAACCATTGGTCAATAAAAATTGTTTGGGTTTTATTAACCTCCGACCATCACGAGATCTAAGTTCGCGGCGAACTACTAGTATAATGTTGTACAGGAGGTGCTGGAGGAGGTGTCGCGTCGCGCGGCGCGTGCGCGGTGCGTGGAGGCGGCGTGCCTGCGCTGGTGGGGGAGCGCCGCGCCGCCGCCGCGCTGACGCCGCGCCCGCCGCGCCCGCATCACGCGACCCAACAGCAGCGCTGCCAGGTCACTCTTCTAGCTACCGGGTGACCAGTGCGGGGTGGAGCGGGCCGGCCGCGGCTATGTGCACTGTCAACGTTCATATCACGTGACCTCAATACAGTTTAGGCGGGTGACGAATGCGTGGTGAAACGAGCCAGGCGCGTGACCAGTGCGGGGTGGAACGGGTCGGGCGCGGCAATGTGCGGTGTCAGCGTGAATATGACGTGAGTGAATACAGTTTGATAATTGATACACTCGCATCTTCCGCCCCTATAGTTACTAGATTGCTCTTAGAGGCGGGTGACGAGTGCGGGCGAAACGGGTCAGGCGCGACAATGTGCGGTGTCAGCATGAATATGACGTGAGTGAATACAGTTTGATAATTGATACGCTCGCTCGCTCACTCGCATCGCCCGCCTCTATAACTAGATTGCGCTTAAGAGGCGGGTGACGAATGCGGGTGTATCAGGTCAGGTGCGGTGTCAGCATGAAATATAATGGTGACGTCAGCGGGGGTCGGCATTATAACGTTAGTGAGCTTGGTGAATACGTTTTGACAGTTGATACATACGCCTGCATCACCTGCCCTAACCTCTTTTAAGTATATGTGGGTAAGACGGGCCGGGGTGTCAATCTGCAGTGTCAGCGTGAAGGCAACTTAGTGAATCCATTTTGAATCAGTGATACGCCGAAAATATAACAGCATTTAAGGGGTGACGAAACACTGTCAGCGTTAGTTTGAAGTGAGTGTCAAAACAGTATTACCTTCTAAGGAAATAAATGCCTGTCTATTTAGTGATTGACATTTTCAAAGTTGATACATTGTCAGCGCAGAGTAATAAGTTGACGTTGCGCCAGTAACATATACCAAGTAGAACGTGTAAAAGAAAGGGTACAACGCCAACGGCGCGTTGTCAGCATTCTGGCGCGGTGTCAGCGTAATATCTGATGTAAGCAAAAAAAAAACATTTTAAAAGCTTTATTGGTGATCTGATGTTACAAGTATTATATCAGTTTCTGCGTAACACCTGTGATGTGGTTATTCGATAGCATAGCGTAGTGCAAAGTTAGCAACTCAATATTATTTAACTTTTATGAGATCAGTAAATTAATTATGTAAAAAATAATAGTTACATTGAGATAAGTAATAACTGTACCACAAAGTTTCACGTTACATTTTACACGCATTAAATAATTTGAAATAAATTAAATTAATTAAATCATAAATTAATTTATATCTATCAACATCATGGATATTATTATTATTTTAGGCCGTGCTCACTTTGGATACGATTTCATCCGAATTTGATTCGTACGACTACGCACGAATGATCTTGACCTTCCAAGGACTATGGGAGCGCTCACACTGCATGCGATCAGTCGTACGTATACGTACGTTTACTTACGACGTCCGAATACAATCCGAACTGCCTATTTGACGGAAAAAAATGTATTCAGTGTGAGCACTCAATTCGTACGAACATTACTCGTACGTTTACGTACGAACAAATCGTGTCCCAAGTGAGTACGGCCTTATTTTAACAAATTAATTATTTGAGCCATGGTGTCAGCAATAAAACGTGTAAATAGCACATTTTTTTATAAATGCAATGTCTTTTTGCTAGCTCTTAAGTTTAGTAATGTAAGTCAAGCATTGTTAGAAATGCCCGGAGTGAACGTCGAATAAGTAGTATGATTCTATGGTTTTGACGTTTATTTTGGGCTCTTTTTGACGATTAAATCTCAAAGGAAAATAATTCTTATAGATAAATAGATGTATAACTTAATTATACCCTATCACTGTGATTTGTATATATATATATGGTTATAGTGCAACCAACTTATATGTTAAGTTTATTAAAGGCGAAACAAAATGACGTTTTATCATCTGGTTTCGCGGTCAGTTCCTTCATTTTATTCTAACTTGCGATGCCTCTTAACAGATATGTTGGCGGCACTGAACTATTTGCTTTATTGCAAAATATCGCTTGACTTTAAATAAAACTTTGTTACGACAGCAGTCGACTAATAAACCACACTTAAGTAACTTCTATTTATCGGGTTAAACAGTGGTTTAGAGACTATAAAATATATAAATTAAATGCTAATTCGCTACGGCAAAACATCGCGGCGTTGAAATGACTTATGAAATTGGACTAGTGATATTGTAAAAAATCTACCTCAAAATTGTCTAAAATAATTGTAGTTTTCTGCAAAATGTTGAACACCTTTGAATGTGGCAGGCATCTCGTAGAGTTTAGACTTTGCCTTGAGACAGGCGATAGTGAAGTGCGATGCTAGGCTAGACAGGAGTGATAAACGCGTTTGCATTTTAATACTTATTATTAATTGTATTGCTGTTCTGCAAAATGAAATGCAGGCAATAATTATCATCGAATGTATTTTTTACATACAATTAAAGAATCACAACTTCGAATTCATAATTTGAATATATTATGGGTAGCGTTAAAAATTGATGTCGCGCTTATAATGTGCTTGAAACAACCAACGAGCCGATACATTTTACAACGGGTATTTTGCAGTGGCGGTGGCCCTGTAGAATTTTCTTACTAATAAAACTCACTAAGTATAAAATCTACATTAAATAGGTAAGATAAGCATAAATAGTTTAAATTTATACTCAATATTTTATTGTAATGATTGTTTTTAACAAGTAAGAATTTATCAGCATAATATTTAAAAGATTATATTTATTACTGTCGTAAGCTTTATTTACTTATTTTCAGTTTAAGTTCAGTGACAATATGATTATGAAATGAGATATTTTGAGAATGGTCCCACATGTTTACATTATTTTAGCGATTTTTAAAAATGTGTAATAAAATTCCTGCATGATTTCAAAACGTACTTAATGCTATAATGGATTATAATTCACTTAGAAATAAAACTAGTAAATTATATTTTATAGAACAATTTGACTAAGTATTTATAACATGACATTTTATACTTAGATAGAATAATTATAAATCCAAGCAATATTTTATATTAATTGATAAGTTAAATAAGAAATGTATATTGTACGTACTGTAAAATGTGCATGAAATGAGCTGAACTAGTTCTCATCTTTTTCAATACTTAAAATATTCGTTTTAATCAACATATAAAATTCAGAATAAGAGAATACATCCCAACTCACACTAATTGTAGCTGTACAAAAATCAGCTTATTTCGCCGACCTTCACACCAAGTATTTCCTAATTTTGTAATTTCAAATTTTAACTTAGAAGTAATAGAGAAATAAAGGTTCATGCTCTATAAAAGTATTATGACGTTTTATTTATGTCGATTTATTTACTCAATTCTAGGTATTATGATTCAACTAAAGTTCAATATATTAACCAAGTTTTTTTTAATTTTATACTGTATATTAATATTCATAAAACGTTTACGGTTAATGTTTGATTCATCTATGTAGGCAAATCTGTAATTAAACGTCATCAAATAAAATTATAAACAGTGAAATTATTCATCGACACAAGATAACAACGTTTAGACATTGTTTATCTCTCAACAAACATTGGAAACAACAGGCAAATAATGCTCATGATTAATGTAGCTACTTACAAAAAAAATGTAATTTCCATGGATTTTCAAAAATAATTGTGATTAGTTTTCTTAAGATTTTTTTGGTCCGAAAGATTAAAACAGAAGTACCTATTCTTTAGGGCTAGGACTGGTAGGATTAAAGTTATGACCTTCTTGGACCCCAAACAGGTGTTCAACTTAGGCTCAGACTCGGTATCACACCGAGCATGTCATTCTCCGCTAGTACATTTTATCAGGCCATTAGTTGTGGAGTCCATACCTACCTTTTATCAGTATAATTGCCTCTGACGTCACCTGAACGGTGTGCCAATGAACTCCACGCGACCAAGGTCTTGAATGTTTAGGGATCACAAGGCATTTTTTCAAAAAGAGTGCTGTTTTTCTTTTTATATTATACCTACTAGACTAATTTCAACAACACTAAATACATTCTTGCAGCTTTAATTAATAAGAGACGACAATATTTATAGTGCTGCTAATATCTGTTTGAAAGAAAGCAACAACAAAATAAACCTATGCTTCTAAAGCTACCGTCAAAAGGGTAAATATTTCTGATTTTGGTATGTAAATTGTACTTAAGTATAAAGAAGATTGACTAAAGTAGCTACCTATCGTAAGTATTCATTTTTGAATTCAACAAGTGTGTAGTTGATTTTCCATAGTTTAGCATCTCTCTATTTATGTTTCGATCAAGTCATTTTAATTAAAAACAAAAATAAGACTGCATTTATCTATGTTCTCTTTGTAAAAACACAAATTGAGTTCTGGACCGTAGCAGACTAGACACGGCTTGGCCAATAATACTCCAACAAGCCATCAACGACCTTGCTCTTAACGTTCTACGAGCAAATTTAAATGATATGACATTCGACGTGCTCCCGCCGTGCTATTTTGGCGAGATTCATTTAGTTTTACGACTTGCTTTGCCGATCGCCAATCAACAACACCTAGGACGTATGTAAACGCCAAAGTCACCGATATTTGTATAAGAAAGTTGCTACCTAGAAGATGGAATGTTTAGGACGCCTTAAAGCCTCCGCCAAAGCTTAGCGACTGCTTGTGCCGTCGCGCACAGCTTAACACTTTAGGTGACAAAGTAACCATTACACAAAAAAAATGGTTGTTGTTTATCAAATTCTGTACCTCAACTAAATTCCCATAGAAATGATCAAAGAACATGGATTATCTCTATGGATCAAATGATTTTTTATGGGTTTTAACGCTCGTAATAAATAAAACCTAAATTACCCAAAACTAACCTTTAATGAGATTAAATAATTGTGTTCTTCCAAGTAGTTGAAGTTACTATTGCAAGCCAGTTGAATTTCGTTACAATGTCTACCTGCTTAATAAAACTAGCATAACATTTTGTTATTTCCCAGTTATGAGGCAGATACAGCATAAAATAATTATAGCGTGTTCTAACATAAGATTTTCATGTTCACTCCGTGAAATCTAACTATATAAAAAATAAGTCGGGTTTTCCTTCCTGACGTTATAACTCCAGAACGCACGAACCGATTTCCATGGTTTTGCATTCGTTGGAAAGGTCTCGGGCTCCGTGAGGTTTATAGCAAAGAAAATTCAGGAAAAAATTCAACAGAAAAGCGGGAAAATGGAATTTTGAAAAGTCACACCCTAACGCGAGCAACGCCGCGGGAGACGGCTAGTTCTATATATATTTGAAAAACTAGGATTACCAACTAATTTTGTAGGATTTCTATAATACCTTTTCCTGACTAAGGTAAATTACCTATTATAATAAACGTAGTCAAGTTCGTCTACTACTTAATAAAGGAATAGCAGAGTATCTATGTATAAGCCAAAACGGGTTCAGAAAAATGAGATCAACTACAACAGCCGTTTATAAGTATGTACAAAAAGCCCTCCAACACATAGACGAAAAGAAAATAGTTATAGGGTTATTACTAGATATGACAAAGGCTTACGACAAAGTGTTATATAATATACTTCTTCAGAAGATATACGGCTCCGGAATTCGTGGACCAGCATATCTCTGGTTTCAATCCTATTTACAAAACAGGAAGCAAATTGTCCAAGTAGAAGACTACAATATAAATAAAAAAGAAATAATTGAAGTAAGGTCTAAAGTTAGAGATTTAACATGTGCAATACCACAAGGAAGCGTATTAGGCTGTATACTATTTCTTATTTATATAAATGACCTCCCAAAAATATTTAACAAAGAAACAACTTTACCAACACTTTTTGCTGACGACGTTTCCATACTGATTAAATGTGACAAATATGACAATTACAATTTAATTTTGGAAAATACTCTAAATACAGTAAAATGTTGGCTTGAAGAACATAATTTAGAAATAAATCACAATAAAACTAAAGTAATGCAATTTAAATCATAACCTCCTCACTACACCACCACGTTTGGGTTGGCTGGCAGACAATGCTTTCAGCATTAAGTCCACCCTTTGTAACAAATTTATAATTTTGTGCAATAAAGTATTAAATAAATAAATAAATAATAGCCCTACCCTAAAATTAAACATAGATTTTCAAAATAATCCATTAGAGACAGTTCAAACATTTAATTTACTTGGCTTAAATATTGACACGCACCTAAACTGGAAGACTCACATTGATCACATAAAAACAAAGCTTTCAAAATTTATATACGCTCTATTTCAGTTAAAATATAGTACAAACACAGAAACTGCACTGTCAGCATATTACGCATATGCTTACTCTTGGCTCAGATATGGAGTAATGCTATGGGGAAATAGTGTTAATGTAAATGAGTTATTCATCATGCAAAAAAAATGTGTAAGAATCCTAGCCCAAATTAATAACACTCAAAGCTGTAGACCCTATTTTATTAAATTTAATCTCTTGACACTTCCATCGATTTATATCATGGATGTATGCATATTTGTTTACAAAAATAAAAGTAATTTTCTTAAAATTAGTGAAACACACAACGTAAACACCCGCCACAAAAACAAACTCTATCTACCATATTCTAGAATAAAAATGTTAAATAAAAGCCCGTATTACATGGCAGTTAAAATCTTTAATAACCTACCAAATGACATAAAAAATGACATAAAAAATGAAACAAAAATAAAATCATTCATAGGAAAACTAAAATCATACCTAGTCAAAAAATGCCTTTACTCAACCGAAGACTACTTTGAAAAAAAATAATACCCACCTAAAACTAAAGTAAAATATTAACTTATATAGGTACCTAGTCAAATTAGCCATAATAAATTTAAGTACATAATTAGTAAAAAGTATACCTACCCTAAGTAAGAACTAGTTAAGTAGTAGATAAGGAAAAATGTTTTAAAATTTAGTGCATGCCCAAAGGTATGTACCTACCCAAAATTAATGTTATTAATTAACTACCTAAGTTTAAGCGCCCAAAACATTTGCGATACCTGGAAAAGGTGAATAAGTTGAAAAGTGCCTCCTACATATAAGACCAAATTGTAACACTTATTTATGCAAATAAACATCTTGTATCTTGTATCTTGTATACCTGCGGGCCTAAGATGCGCACCGCGAGATATTTGTCATGTCGTTCTGTCAAAATGTAAGCATTTTGTACCAGTTCAGGAACTATTGCATTATCTGTGGTACCAATGGTGTCGACAAAACGCGCCATAATATACACTTTTGACACTTCTAAGTCGTCGTACCTCTCTGAGGACGAGATAATAGTCATGCAGAAATGTCAAAAGTTGAAAACTCAAAGGCGCGGTTTCTCGACCACATTACCACAGATAATGCAATAGTTCCTAAACTGGTACAAAATGCTTACATTTTGACAGAACGACATGACAAATATCTCGCGGTGCGCATCTTAGGCCCGCTGTGCCTGGTAAAAAAAACTTTCATACTCATTTACTAGCAGCCGTTAAAAACTTTGATCGTAATTTCTTGTCTTTTTCAATGTGGCTGTCTAAAATGAAATAAGGATTTTTAACCAACTTCAAAAAAGGAAGAGGTTCGCAACTCGGTTGTATTTTTTTGAAATATAAGGTAAGTAGGTACCCACACAATTTAACCAAGTATTTTTTAGTTTTTATCTTTCATTTCACCATAAAATGGATTAACATAATTATCTAAGTTACACACTGGGTACAGTACGGCCGGCGGATCTAGACCGGCGTTAAGTTCGTTCGGAACGCTGCGCAGTAGTCACTTTTAGGGTCGAATAGGTGGTTTGTCTCGCCTGTACCTGCGCACAATTTCCGAAAGCGCAACTTCAGACCGGTCTAGATCCGCCGGCCGTAGTGTAGGACACGTTAGGTATAGTCGTAACATGCGTCCTGTAACTATATAACCTCCTTATAATCCTTGCATAACTTTATTCAGCTGTTTAAATTATTTCTGTCTCTTACGATTATGTCAAACTAGACAAAGCTAGTTTCAATCAAGTGTTCTAAGTAACAGATTATCATGGAAATGTGATGATGATGATGGCAGTTCATTGGAACTGTTCTATGGACCGTAAACCTCACAGAAACGTCATAGAAAAGCAAAATGCGCAATGCCGTGTACCTACGTGCAATGTATGGCGTGTTTTTTCGAGTTATTCTTATTTAGTTAAACTGCCAAACTACTGAACAAAGTGATAAAAATTTTATGGGACCAACCTGGAAGTAGAACCCTTTCAGATAAAAAAAATAGTGCGTGGAGTCCCTCCGCGCGGAAGAAGTTATACTTCGAGTGCCATTTGCGTTTTGTGGGGGTCTCCATATGTGACCACTCTCGCTCTGTGTCTGTGTCTTTCTATTCCCCCTAACCAGGGCCGTTAAACGCTGTCTCTTTCTATTCCTCCTTCGTTTAACGTTTAACGCTGTCAGTTGGAAGTCGCATTAGAAGAATAAGAAACTATTCAAAAATAATTTTTCAAATCGGTTCATAATGCCGAAGTTCTGAGGTAACAAACATAAAAAAATAACAAAATACAACTTAATTAAGAACCTCCAACTTTTTGAAGTCGGTTAAAAATACAAGCGAGTGTTTTCTACTAACAATTGTTTATAAAACAAATCACAGATGTAAAAAAAATATTTGCTAACAAGTCATGCCACCTTACGAAGGGCAGTCGCGTAGGGCGACCGTCGACTCACATTGAAAAGACAATGCCTCGTTCAAGGGTATGCTTACGACCTTAAGATGTTTTTTCAACCCTAAGGTTATTAGCTATTCTGTGCCCTAAGGTTATAGAACGAAGATCTCTAATCCTGTTGCCACAATGTTAGTAGATTCTCATACAACAATGTATGCTTGAGTCCAAATCAGTTCTTGAGCAGTAAAATGGAATACGGGCTCAGAACAAACGTATCTAGTAGGTACCTAACCCCTTTATTCATATTCAACTGTCATGTAATCGCGGCTTTAAAAATGCTATATCACTGTCACTTGCTTGACAAGGAAAAGAGATGACAACAGATTTAGCAAATAATGGTATCGATTCGCTTGTTGCATTTTTCTAAACTAACCTAATTTGACAGCACTAAAATGTTGCCGTCTCTTTCTCATAAACTGAAACGACAAGGACGGCTATAATTTTAGAGCTGTCAAATTAGGTTAGTTTAGAAAAAAGCAACAACCGAATCGATACCTTTAGCTGATACCCGCGACTTCGTACGCGTGCAAAACTTTTTACCAAAATATCTGTCAACCAACATAATTATGATGAACCTCGTGTCAAAGGCTGTTTTTGGTTTAGGGAGGTCAAGCTGTATCTAAGAACCCACGTCTTTAATTTCAATAAAATATAGTCTATGCTTGAATCCGAAAAAAAGGCTTCTGAATGGTATAAGTTTCATTGAAATTGGTCCAGTAGTTTAGGCGTGATTCGCGAACAAACAAACAGACAAACTCAGATTTTCGGAATCGGAATCGGAATCGTTTATTTAGTAGATCTGCATATTTAGTTTATCCATATCTTTAATTTTTGTTTTTGGCTTTTAACAGTTTTATAATAGTATAGATTTAGTTACTTACCTCAGCTTCAGAAGATCAATACCATGCCAATACGAATATACACCACAGTATGAAAGCAACCGTGGTGAGCATGAAATAGATTAGCTGCTCCGTACTTTGCTAGCGGATAACAACCCACCTGTAGGTCGTAGTATTTGGTAGATAACGGTTTTCGACCTAGGTCGTGTCCCCCGCACATCAAACCCACGACCTTTGCTTCAGAAGGTGGAGTCTGTTAACCCTGAGGACGACTCTTCCAACTGTCACCCCAGTATTCTAAGCAGTATATTTTTCACTTCAAAACCAATTTAAGACTGCGTCTCTAAAAAATGTGTAGGTCCGCTTATCCTCCGTGACACCACTGCTTGGAAAATATTTCTCGTAACACTATATCTAGGTATATTTAACAAATTGAGCCTTTATTACTTGTGCTAATAATCTGTGCATTTGTACTTACTTGATTCAGAAGTGAGTTCGAATTCAGAATCTCAATATTAAAAGTTGTCTTCTTCTTCTTCTTCTCTTCATTAATGGTCTCTGTCCGTCATTTCGACAGACAATTTTGCCAATGTCAAGTGTTAAAATTGTAATATTATAAATTTATAAGTCAAGTCAAGTCATTAAATATTATATTTATATTTATATTTATTTATATTTATTCATCAAGTCAGCTGTCGTTTGTTTTGAAAAGAAAATGGTTGATTTTCTCTTCAAAACCTAGCACGAATTTTCACATTCAGAAAAACCACTTTACATACATTTATTCCAATAAATAAATAAATAAATATTCACAGACACTTCGCACAACGCCTTCTAGTCTAAGCAAAACTAGATGGCTGATAGAATACATACATACATTTTTTTTTGTAAATACATACTTATAATACATAGAAACACCCAGACACAGAACAAACATCTATGTTTACAACACACAAATTTTAATGTTTGTTCTCGGTGGGGATCGAACCCACGACCCACCACACGGAAGGCAGAGCTACTACTACCGACTGAGCCATAACGCCTGTCATGCCTGTCATGACGCCTGTCCAATGGCTCACACTTCATGTTATTATTCTTTAAAATTCCACCAAAATTAAACAACAATACTCACAATAACACAAGAAAAACTATTAAAAAGTGCTATGTGTCGTTTCAAAAAATGTCAAAACTAGTGTCCTTAAAAGTTGTGTAAAACCGTTATTGGTTTCAAAATTGACAAAATACAGCAGTTTGTTTTTGTTTTTGAAGGATTTCACTCGGCGATAAGGGATCATACGCTCAAGCTAGGAGTGGAAGAAAACCGTGAACGAATACGGGTGCTAATGCTAAACTTTTTTTTGGCAATAAACGACCTCTGTCTGTATATTACTTGATTTTTGTTTTACAGTGAATTCAAACTATGCGTAGGAAGGGCGCGTAGATAAAGATGCGCGTGCTAAACTTGCAAATTAGTGAGAATATAGACATTTCAATTTCGCTTGACAATTATTTCAAACTATGAGTGAGGATAATAAGTGAGTGAATAAAGGATACGGGCGTTAAACTTATAAATTCTGGCGGACCACCTCTATCTGCGCCGTGGTCATTTTTAATGTAACCCCGAGGACATCAATTCTAAGAAATACCTGCGTTCACCTTTAGAAGTCAAATTCATAGAAGTACCTAGATAATTGGACTTTATCAATTTGACTTTCGGAAAGCAATAGGACGATTTCGCAAATCCACGAGTTAGGAGTTGAATCAATGAAATTTTTGTTAGAAGAGCGATAATTATAGATACTTATAAGAGCCTTAAAGCACCTACCAATATAACATACGAATAGGAAAGTAAACCCATGAAACGTTTTCATGATAACTACTATAGGTAGTTAGATACGTATGATACTTACCTAAATATTAATAAACAAAAACAAATTCTAAATTATACCTATCTGTGCCAAAAATAAGTAAAATAAGACTACTAATTGTATAGAATCAATAAAATCTACAGTGTACAAAAAATTTAGTCTGGCTCTGAGCTAAGTGCTCACTTGGATCGTTCTAAGATAAAAAATGAATCATATTTTTTTAATCATAGAATCATCGGTGTTTTTAATCATCATCAATCATAAGAAACTTAAAGAAAGCAGTAATTAAATGGGACCTGCCGTACCGTGTCCAATGTGGGCATATAGAACAAATAAACTGTAGAGCTGTTACTATAATTTTATTCTAGAGCTTCGTTTAGATCCGCGTGCAGTGTATCCGTGGTTTCAGTCTATTAAACCTTGGTCTCGTAAAAAGACAAGACCGCTGTGTAACGACCGTATTATGTGGTATTACGGTGGCTGAAACCGGATCTGTTTGATTTCCAAGATCCGTTAAGAGATTTTATCGTATTAACTTCATTATCCTATTTGCGTTCATAACATGAACCGGTTTTTTTAATCTAAGAGGATGCTTAGATATAGGATATACGTCTACAAATGGACGTAGGTCTTTCTTAGGACTTGCTACGTAACACAACATGTCTTCTTGCGTTTTTCATCCAGTATTCTTTTGGGAAACTTCACCTGAAAAATAAAAGCAAAGAAGGAAAATAACTGCGGAGTCTACAAGTCTGGGATTGTCACAGCAACTCTAGGTTAATGATCATGGCTAAATAACGATCGTAACGTACCGGCTACCGTTTTTTAGGAAACCAGGAACTTCTTGAAAACACCAACGTTAAAAAATGTGAAAAAAAACTAACTAACCACGTTGTTTTTAGATGAAAAACAACAGTTACTGCTATTCTCTGTATTTTACTGTATCTATTAATACGGGCATTAACTATTTTTTTTTAGTCCTATTTTTTTTTTAGATACTGTCAAGTTGGCTTCAATCTTAGATTTTACACAACTGCCAAACTAATCGAAGCCTGTAGGTACAGGATGTGAGTGTAGTATGATATCTTACAATTTTTCAATCGTTACAACATAATATGACACCACGTTTTATTTAGCACACTATTATTTGCCAAAAGATAAGAATTAATTGTCTGTGACTCCTCGAGCAAAAAAGAAAAGTGACGCGATTCTATGACATTGATAATACCTGAACTAAACAATGACGATGAAAACTGCCTTATTAAGAACCCCTAGAATTCATACGAAGATGATTATTTTCAAGATTCGTGCCATATCTTCTCGGGTACCTACATAGCTGTTGTTACAAGAGATTCATTGGTGATTTAATGACAGTTTATGTCAGTGGTGCCTTCTTACCACCAACCGACCGACTGCCGACCTTCCTTATTTGATTGAAAATTTTTAAATGAAAGGTTTGAAGGGTCGAAACGCAACCTTTGATTTTAATTTCATACCAAAAACTGCTGTAGCATGTCGTGACTACTCCAGCGTCGGAGATTGCTTATTAGTTTAAATTCTCCCGACAACCTTCTTCCAACCGGAGACAAAAACCGCGTCCCATTTTATCAGTCGCCTTTGAGCATGACATTGACATGGAATCATTTTCCTGCAGGCCCAATTCGCGTTCCGAGTCACTCGGGAAAAAAAGGCCTCGCCTCCCAGCCAGCCTAAAATCATTCAGCGCCCTAACTTGGTGAATGTCACAGTGCGATGAGTGAGGGCGCGGGGCGGTGCACGAGCGGGACGAGGCGAGCGTCAGATTCGCGAGGAGGCTTCCGCGGGCGGGGTCAGCGACCTCGGCCCCCGCGCCCGCAACCTCCGCCAATGTCAGGGCCGGTGCAGCCGCGCTCAGCTGACGTCTGGCGGCGCGCGGGGACTGGCGGCGGCTCCATTGCCGAGTGCCGAGCTGCAGTCGAGCCCCGCCAGCTCACGCAGTCGCTCGCGCGCCTTCGCGCCGTACACCCGCGCTCGTGAGCTATTTATAGGAGATGGACGGTGGCGGTGCGCGCTACTCCGGCGCCGGGGCTGTCCTAGCGAGTCAGGTACCTGAAGTAGCGCGCGCTGCTGCCGCCCGAGCCGGCTTGCGGCCAGCACCGCCAGATCAGAACACCAGCCGCCGCACGCCCATTGTACTTCATCAGGTGCTCTGGTGTTCATGTATCCAGGCGCTTGTTGGAGTGCACTTACCGTGTCGGTGGTTCTCAACTAGTCGACGCGCGGCTCGGTGGAGATCGTCGCACGTGGTGTAGTGAGCACGTGGTGGCAGAGGCGTTGGGCCCCTCGCGCCTCGGCTCTGGCGGATGGAGGTTAGTAGCCGGTGCCGGCGACGGCAGCACCCGTGGCCGTTGGTGAGTCACACGCGGCGCTAGCTCGCCGTCTCACCCCTCACAGCCGCACCCCTGCACCTAAATTCGCAATCCCTACCCACACATTTGCATTGGTCATCGAACTCCTGCCGAAACGCCCGAACAAAGCAGCTCAAACTGGTTTCGCATTTTCGCCGGCAGCCGGCCGAACGACGACGCGCCGCCGTTTTCCTGTATATATGTGCCATTTGCCTATTGGCCTGTCTGGAATCTGTGGTTTTTAATGACTATTTTCAGGGTATACGTCACGACGGCGGCGGCTAAAACTCTAAATTACTAATTTGAGGAGTCAATTGTGGCTTGTTGTGTCTGTTCTTCCGGCGCAGAAGTCCGAAACGTTCGAGAACAAAGCGTCACATGGAATGGAAACCGCTTCTCTATAATGTTTCGTTCGAGTCTCTAACGATTTGTTTCGTGTTGTTAGAAATCTGCGTGACGTCAGGCTAGATACGCTAATATTTTGCGGCCTCGTCATTGCCGAGGTGATTTCGAAACGTTATTCCCCAGTGGGTACTTTCGAGAACCACCTGATGCGGCTCGGTAGCCAATTAAAAGCCAGCTCGATACTTGCCGCTAAAGGCATCATTGCGTGCCGGTCCGCGAAAACACATCTTTGCCGCGATAAGTAATGCAAACAGCCAATAAAAATACAAGTCTCGGGTGGATGACTCACAGGAATGCGCCTAATTGTCGAGGAGAACGCAAACAATCGTGTTAGATTTCAAATTGTAGAGAATCGAAATCAACTTGCTAATAGCCACTCTCTTAAACCGTCTCAAACACTCCCACTTTTAAAAACAGCTAAATTTTGAATGTCTGAAAGACAAGCATCAAGCAGTCTTTATTTAAAACCAAAAAGAGCAAGCTTGCATACCCATGACATTCTCCAAGTGAGTGTTCGGTGAGCAATCGGGTGCACTGACTCCGGAGTCAGGGATGACTCAGCTCACGACAAGAAGATACGAACCGATCTAAACGGTTTTAAAAGATTGAAACAGTTTTTTACATGATCGGCTAGTAATTGATATTGCTGTTGCTATGGGATTTTTTGAAATCAATTATTTAGGTCACAGTGATACAACGTCTCTTGAAATATAAACTGTAGTAGTGACAAAGAAGCCTTTTGTCTTGACGGCGGGATGATAAGACAAAAATGTTTGAAACGAAGGGAAAATCCGAAACCCATGCAAGCAGACTCCGAGTTTGTTGTATAATTAAATATGTTTTTGATATTGACACGTTCGTAATGGGGGGGTGCAAACGTTGCAGTTTTGTTAACACATGACACCGATTCAGATTTGCTTGTTTTGTTTGAACATAAAGTCATCATTTTGATGAGCATGACGTCAGTAGGTACTCAGTAGACTTGTTGAAGTACTGAATTCAGCACACGTATTATTCAACTAGTAGAACGCCTGTGACCTCGTCCGCGTGTAATTACCTATGTACCATTCGCATGTACATGGATTAAAAGAGAATTTATTAGTAACTCGCTTTAGAAACCCAAATGAAAATGTGCTCCAAACAACAGTATGGTTTTTTTCGTAGAAATAACGATAAAAAAATATTATTTACGTCCGAAGCTTACAAAATTAAAATTACTAGAGAGAAGCTTAATCGAGCCTAGGTCACAAAAAATAGCCTGACTCAGCATAATATTAGCTACCAACCAACGCTGGTTTTTTCAGAGCTGTTGAATGAGGTCCAGACTAACAAAAACAAAGAAAACTTGTTTTGTGCTGACAATTTTGTGTGTAAGAAGAGGTCAATTATTATCAGCAAATTGTGGTTACTAGTCTACTCGAAAACCAGTTTAATAATTGTTTTTGGATGAATTCGGAAAAATATTTCGAACGCAACGCGTGTCTGGCATTAGTATTTCGTTTTGCCCTCATAACGACCTTAGTGTTGACATTGGGCCGGAATAAATTATACGTTTAGATAGGTAGGTACCTGCTGAAAACGTTGTTTGAGATAAATGGAGAATAAGCAATTGCCTAATCATAAACGAAAACTCCTGACATGTATTTCTTGAACGATATAACATAGAAATTTTCAAGAAAAGAGTAAATACAGGTGGATTATCGCTAAGCATGCTCCACCTTAGACTGCAGCTACACTTACCATCAGTTGTGCTGGCTGCCAAATGTTTAGCTCATAAAAAAAGTATTTAATACCAAATCCATCAAAATACTAGCTAATAAACATTTTAATCATTGAAGTCAGAGGAGTAACGCCTAATTTATTAGTTACACGAAAAATACTCAAAAGCTGAGACATAATGAGAAAATCAATAGGGTTGCTAATGTACGGTGGCTTTTAGACTTCTTAACTTCGTAACAGTTAATTAGAAAAAACCGTCATAATAAGAGCCCTAGATTATTTTTTAATTTAAGTAGACTACCAAATTACCTATGGCATTTTAATCTTTTAAAATTAGGTACCAAATAACATAATTTAAAGCCTGCTAATAGGTAGTTCCCGCAATTTTTATCGGTATCCATTAGGAATTGAAATATTGTTTGACATTTGTATAAGTGGGTTGTCCTATTTTATAAAATAAGTAATTTTTTTACCATTAATGATCTATAAAAACAGTATAAATATCCATGTAGGTCAAACACTATATCAGTGATTCTTAGCTTTCATGAGAATATACTTTTTTCGAAGAATTCGCATGATAAAAATGAGAAGTGTCTATCATTATAAACAATAATATGTTTGATAATACTACTGATTAATGAGGAAAGTAGGTATGAGATGGGTGACAAAGTATAAAACGTACCTAATTTACCTACTTACATACAAAATATAAGTAATCAATTACATAGGTAACTAGTCTACATAACAATAATTAATTAAACAAGGTAATTGGTTTATACGAGTTTATATAACGTATCGCATCAGAGCAATACTTCTTTTCGCCGATCTTTTGTTTTTCAAATATAATTTCGCAATAATTTAGTGCAGAAATCTCCTCACAAATCCAAAATCTTTTTAGTGTCTATCTCTAGTATTTAATTACATAGACAACGTAGGTTTAAAGCCAGACAGAAACACAGCAGTAAATAAATTCTGTATTCTCAGAACTTTCAGATTTGTGAAGGTTATATAGATGTGTTTTTGTACCCCGAAACCAAAAACCACCCTCTATTAAAAACTTCCTCGGCAACCCATTTCTGATTTCTGTTCGTGTCAACGTGCTGTTTTTAGACAGTTCCCAAGAAAGATCTGTGGAGAGATATTAGTACCTGACAGTTGGGTTATTCATAACTCTAGAGCCCCTATTGCGCCATACGTAAATGTAAATAGAAAACAATGTCCATTGATCAATTTTAGTAACAGCGATTCAACAGTTATCACATTTCAGTGCTCGAGGACGTCTCGAGGTTACAAGTTATAGAAAAATACCCTCGTTCGTCGCCCTCTCGGGGTGCGTAGATACACCCTCCGCACCCTCTAGCAACCCTCCGTCTAGACCGACCTTCCTCAACGTCCTTGTGAAGCGAAGGTCGTTAATCGAGCTGACAAGATAACGAATAGACTAAATTAAATAGGTTTTTATGAATACCGAACGTTATCTCCTACTTGCAGACATTCTCTCAGGCAATTTGTTGTGCCAATGATGAAAACAGATAGAGAAACTTGCTTTTTTTGTGAACACACGCAACGTGAAATTACATATCGTCGAATATTTTTAAATAAATTTATTACTATCCATTTATTCACAAAGAAAATTAAGACTAAAGAGATCATTGCGACTGATATAGTATTTACTTACAAAATAACACATGAAACAGTTCATCTACTAACCATTGCAATCGATTTGCAGATAGCTCAACTGATACAAATCACAAGACACTGCCTGCATTACCGCGCTGAATAGCAATGCTGATACGCTGGCCCAGATAATCACCATCCCTAAGATGCCCTGAAAGCCATCTCATATCTACCTATGTACTTGTTATTGATAAGTATAGTTTACAACCGGCTGATATACCTAGATATGTCGACGTCGAAGAAAAAGCTGTACATCATTCGGAAACGTCTGTCTCCGTTCCGACCTGGTGCATTGGACAGTGATCTGATGCAGTGATCGCTCTGGTGTAAGCAGCGATTCTTTTCAAAGTAACACCTCGAAGGTCGCTGACGACCCGTCTAAATTAGCCAATAGAATTCGCGAGGTCATGGACGCGCATGCGTACCTAATGGCAAGGCGGCTTAGTAACAAGATTTTTATAGCCCAGCGTTCTTTCAAGTTGTAAAGTTGTTCAAGGTAAAGGTACTGGAGGACAAAGTTATAAACAAAGCCAAGTGTCTCATATTGTGTACCAAATGGTGAATAAATATGACTATGGCAAAGGAGGAGTCTATAAGGAGAGTTTTTGTATAAGGAGAGGTCAGAAGAACTACCACAACACAACAACGACGACAAGCACATACCCACTTACTCTTTTTAATTTACTCAGTGATTTGAAATTACAAGCCTCGAATGGTGTATTTTTTTTCGAACTAACTAAAATGCTATTGTAATCGTCTGACGATTGCTGACAGCGTTACCGAACTACTGGAAAACGAATGGTGTATTTATGTAGTAGCATCACATCACATCACCCACAGGGTAATAGCTGCTGGATAAATCTTACGTCCCGTCGCGTCCGTCGGAGTGCCATGCCGGCGGGCGGCGGGCGGCGATTCTTCATTTTGCCGATCGAAATAAAGGGTACATAAAGGTTTTTAGTCTGAGAATGTGGTCGGATCGCGTGCTTTATATTGTTCTTTTTATGTTCACATGTTCATTGCTATTAGCTTCATTTGGGTCAATAACTGTTTCAACTGATCTTATAACTTACAGGTCTTATTGATAGGATTTCACGGATATGTTTTATTTTTCAGAATTTGGACGTGGCATCGTACAATCTTAGCAACTGGTAACTGCATGGCTGTTTTTCTTTTGCATGTCAATGGCCAGGACCACATTTCTAGATAAGGTTCAAATAGAACTTCGCTACTTGCCTATTATGAAAACTAAGAATGTCTAACGACCTTCAAGTTTCAACCTTTGACTAAATTCCGTTCGAACCAGCCCTTACATTCCAGTCGTCTAGACATTAGACAATCCCAGTTTCTTAGAAAAACAAACTTACCTACCTACTATGGGAAAGTGAAGACGACCCAACAAATTATGGACACAATGTATGCTTGTCGATGGATATCAGCGTTCAATTGCTCTGTAGAGGCTCTGTAGTCATAATACAAAGGCGCTTGCAAACTACGGGTTATAGAACCCAAGATAGTGACACTTATACTGCTACAATAAAGGCAGTTTCTTGTAAACATTGCCTACCTTTATTTAACCTTTCAAATTAAAACAGAATCCTTTTGATAACATCCGATGCTGAGTGATGGTGTCCCATTCCTGAATATTGGAGAACAATCAAACTCACTAACTAGGTAGGTATTAGTAAAACTAAACTATCAAACTATTATTTAATTATATAAATTATATGTTCATTACCTACATATAATTAACTGTCATAAAGAACGAAAACATCAGAAATGGTCCATTTTATTTCTTTGGAGCTTTCCAGTTGAGCCTTCAGATGAGCATTAGTCTCCTTCATAGCCTCTTAGTAATTAAAAATTACACTAGTGATGATAATATCCCTCAGACTTAAATTTATTTTTCATTTTCAGATGCAGTTTTATCCTCAGGAAAATGCACGCTAAAATTTCACGACATTTTAAAATGTTCACGATATTTCTTTGCGAATTCCACGGCAGTTTATCGCTTCGGCAGTTATCTGCGAAGGTCTGTCACCGGACGGACGGACGGAGCAAGGTCACGGGTGAACGGCCTACTCAGGTAGCTGCCAGGGGCCCTAGGCTTGATTATTGGCTAAGTTTGAAGATTCAATCACAAATTAAGAGGTCCGTACACTAACCCAACTCGGCCAAACCTAATACTTAACTTTGGCAAAGAATAGATAAGTAGGTATAGTCCCTCGGCAGAGGTAGAAAGAGCTCTACATCAAAGTCGTAGGTACATTTTGATAAAACAAGCTATTTTGCATTCTAGGTAAACCTATTAAGATAAAATCAGAGGTAGATTGAAATTCAGAACAGTTAGTTCAGTCAATTGAACTTGCTAACTTTAAGGCTGGTTTTTACAGGGTCAGTAACTGACTTCGATTTGGAGACAAGTCAGAGCTGACCCGAAAAATACCCAATGTAAACTGATTTGAAGTCAGTACAGCGGCGGGAAGTCAGCGCTACCACGACTACTGACTCCATGTAAACGAATGAAGTCAGTGTCGGCGGCAGTTTCGGTGCCGATACTGACTTGCGCACTGACCCTGTAAAAACCTGCCTTAAGGCTATGGTAACCACTATAGCCTAAAGTTAGCAAGTTCAATTGACAATGGGCAGAGATATGTAGAAATCTGTAGACTACCCAAATTCGCAACATTAGTCAGTTGTTTGGCAAAGGTACAAATAATATACAAAAAAAAAATAAAGATACAGTGGACTTCCACTCAGTAAGTGTTACTCGGAAAAGTAGAATTTGGGGTAGAAAAGGTTCAAGTGGAGATCACGAACCGAAAAGTGGTATCCAGACAGTAGGACGATCCAGACCGATGGAAAAGCGACTGGACGACTAGAAAGAAAACCTACGTTCAGCTCAGCAGTGGACGAACTAAGGTTGAAAATAAAGAGTTATCGATAACAAAAAATTAGCAACTATCGGACAGAAGAGCTCAGATGAAATCCGTCATATCCTAAAATTTATAGGATCTCGTCATCAATGATGTATTTATGGATAAACCAAAATGCATCACCATGAAACGTATGAGTCACTACGACAGCTGAACGAGCATGAAAGTAAAAGTATTTAGTGTCACATATGTCGCACTGACTCGTCATGCTGTGACACACCTACTAGCGATGCTAAAATTGTAAAAGCTTTCACCAGCGGGCGTAAGATGCGCACCGCGAGATATAATTTGTCATGTCGTTCTGTCAAAATGTAAGCATTTTGTACCAGTTTAGGAACTATTGCATTATCAGTGGTAATGTGGTCGAGAAACCGCGCCTTTGAATTTTCAACTTTTGACATTTCTGCATGACTATTATCTCGTCCTCAGAGAGGTACGACGACTAACAAGTGTCAAAAGTGTACATTATGGCGCGTTTTGTCGACACCATTAGGTACTTACCATAGATAATGCATTAGTTCCTAAACTGGTACAAAATGCTTACATTTTGACAGAACGACATGACAAATATTTCAGGCCCGCAGGACTACAGATCCACGAGGACGTTTCTAGAATTGGTCGCAACCCGCTGGTATCTTTAGAATCTAGAAGTTTAATAAACACATCCTTGTATCGAGGGATAGGTATTGGGTTCAAATACTGTTTGGCTATATTGGAGTATTAGATAAAATGTATGTAATTGCGTAAAAACTGTACAATTGAAATAAAAAATTAATTGGTGCCAGTGTTTTTGTTAAATGTGTTTTTTATTATCTAGCTGGTATACGTGGAGGGGAAATAAAGAAGAAACTAGTTAGATACCTACTACTGCTAAAGTTAAAGGCAAAAGCCTACAGGAAAAATAGCTCATAAACAAAATGGAGGAGGTTTGGCAGTTAATAATTTGAATTGAAGCGGCGCGTGTAGTCTCGTCTCGACCAATTACATCTTGAGATACCTTCAATAAAACAGCTGAATAATTCTCCGAACGATTAAAGAATTCGATCAACCACCCCGATCGTACACAACAAAATAAAACATATTACAGGCCAATATATTAGGACACATAAATGTTTATGTATCACATTTTTGCATGTCTGTGTGTATTATTAGCAGTGGGCGTCGCGCGCGCGACCTTCTGGCGAGACGCGAACTTACCACGAGCTCCAACCTCACGAGATCCTGGGATGATGAACCTTAGCATTTACGCACCATTGCTGTATTCAAAGGCTGAGTTCTAGACACGGTTCGTTGAACAGGAGTAATGTATGCCGTGCGGTTTATGGTAGTAGTTAATGTTCGTCCGTGGTGCGCAGGCGATGGTCTCGCGCCTCAAGTCTCGTTCGCCAATTTCGCACACTGATAAGTTCATCGACTCTGCACAAGGATGCATGAATCAAGACAATAAGAACGATACGGCAGTTTGGACTTTGTTTAGCGGCTGTGTCATTGTTGTCCAAACAAAGAGACTGGCTATTTTGGTAAAGTTTTTTACGCATAGTCTGTTTTACGCAGCTCTTGTTATGTTTACAACTTTAGAAGACCTTTTGTTTTTTAATATGTACCTAGATGTTTATCGTGAATTTAGTTATATCTAGAATTCTAGACTTATCTAGAATTTTGTACAATTTTATGTAGTACCTAAATAATGTGTAACTTCTCGCCACTTGTTTTTATTATATTATGTTTAAATATTACCTAGTGTCAAGCAATTATTTATTAAATGGATAATATAATTAATGGTTTATTTTATTCCTTCATTTTCTTATACCTGAAAGTAGGTTAGGATAATTACACCCTAAACAGCTCGCCTGAATAACCTGTCTATTCTGTTTATCAAAAAGACATTGCTACGCGATGTCGTAGCATATGCTACGCGACCTCGTTGAAGTCTTTTGTACAGAAAATGAGTACAAGATAGGCACATTCTTTAAAAAAATGCCTTCTTTAGTAGCTAACATGCTCTGGAGCTAATACGAAGTCAAATTACCCACACGGGTAGGTATTATTAAAACAATAGATACCTACCCACCTACCTAACAATAATTTTAAGGGTATACAATACACCAATCCCAAGTTTTACTGCATCGTCAGCCGCTGCAGTGTTATAATTACGTACCTATCTGGTATCTTCGTGGAGCAGAGGTAAAACCAACTGAAAAAAATTGTCGTGTGGGTTCGATTCCCGTGGTTATATAAAATTATTGCAAGATACCTAGATTTATTTACGACGACATAAGGATCATAATTTAGCTAAATTGTTGAATTAGGTAAAATACCTTCTCCACCAAAAGTGAATCAATTAAAATTAGCTGATTGATGTGTGGCGTCACTCACACACGCACATTCAATTGTCGTCACGTACACATCACATAAATTCTCTATTCTTTCTTATTTGGCCCACCGCCATTGAGGTCACCATTTGCCAATTTTAGTAGCTTCATGAATGAGCTATTTTCCTATAAAATATGATTAAGTTCCCTGTGAGTAGGTACTTTGTTAGGAAGTTAGGAACCTATAAAGTAAGTAGATAAGTACATATTTCCCTTTTGTATATTTTTCACCTTTGTTTTTTTTTTTTGTATCCCTAACTCTGCTGATCCTTCTTCCTAACCCGCATGTCAGATCCCGCGCTGTTTATAATTGACCGAGCGAGCGAAGCGAGCGAAGCGTCTTAGTTTCCACATTGGCCAAAAATGCGTTTGTCCGGATGTCTGTCTGTCTGTCTGTCTGTCTGTTCTCCTCTACAGGTCGCATTTTTCAACCGATCTGGACGAAACTTGGTACACAGGTTATATGACTTATTAGAATTTTTTTGTCGTCGGGGATTTTTGATTGGAGGGGTACTTCCCCCAAAAAAAGGGCAAAAAGGGGGCTATTTGATATACTGGATATCTCCACCAAATGAGATCCGATTTCGATTATTCTTTTTTTATTTGAAAGGTAGTAACTGTAAGTTGGTTTCATAAAAGTTTGGCGAAGATCTGATAAGGATCTTCAGCATGATGAACAGGATAGCTCATCAAACAATCGATGGTTTTCAATCAAATTTGAGAGAAACACAAAGGACTTCATTCTACACAAGATGATGCAAAAAAAATCAAAAAGATCAAAAAAATCACAAAACGGAAAATGCACTTGCACAGTGGGGGTTGCGGGTGAGGGATGGGTGTCAGGTGAGAAGCAGTGGGGATGGGTATTTTCTACTTCTCTTCAACATTGATAGGTTTCTTTCAAAAAGTAAATAGCTCACTTTTAGTATGCTCACGAGGTCTACAGCTCCCAGAGCCACTAGTATATATATATGTTTCCCTAATATTTTACGCAAAATGGCAAATGCACAAACAGTGCGACGGCACTAACAAAAAAAAACCTAAACCTTTTAATGGTCTAGCTAGTGACTGCTCATCTGAAACACAAGAAACAAAATCTTAGTTTTAATAATCACCAATGAACCTGTAAAAGTCCACTGCCGCCTGTCGCGAGAAGTCGATGGATGCAGTAAGTAAGTATGTGAGGTACCTACAATACCTAGTCTACCTACCTACTAAGTTATTATTATCGTAAAAAAAACATACAACATTACATTTGGTCCCTGCAGTAAATTTCTGTTAGTGCGACTTAGCGCGCCTAAAACTAGATAATCTTCAATCCAGGTCATTACCCTCCCCCCCTCCCGCGGCTAAATATAGCTATGGCAAGTACCTACGTCATATGTATACAGTGGTGTATATGTATGTACATAATATACTGTCGGTAGGTATACGGCATCGCGCAATAATAGTGTCTGGTATAAATCCAACAAGTAAGGTAGGTATATACCTAATATAGATGATTGTACTTATACAGCGTGTATGGGACCTAATTCTGCCCATACCATGATGAGGCGCTGCTGTGCCTAGGACATTTTTTTAGATAGAGACATGCAGCACTGCACCTATACTATACCTACCATCATCTCAGTCTAGTTGGCCACAGGAAAGACGAACATGCGGAGCTGACCAATAGGGCTACTCTTGACCATCGCCGTTCCAAATTGCATTCGGATTTTGACAGATCTGTCATTTTGAATCAGAAACGTGTTATTTTGTACTGAATATAAATATGATTTGAGAGCATTGGCATTGCGTACATTCTCTTTTGATCGAGTGAGCGAAGCGAACGAGATCTTAGTGACAACTTGGGCAAAAATGCTTTGCATGTTTGTATGTTTGTTCGTCGAGATCTTTTGAACCGCTTATCCGATCTTCACAGAATTTGGTAGTTATACGGATAGTACTCTTAAGTTTTACTGGTTTGTTAAATGAAGTAAATCGGTCAAGGGTCGTGAAGTTATGAGGGTCCAAAGGGAGTAAAAAAAAAGTCATACAAAAATATCAAGTGGGGTGTCTTAAGATAGGGTTTTGTTTAGGCATTCCAAAACCGTTTTTATTTTAATTCTAGGTCTAATAGTTTTTGAGTTGTTGTAAAAATTATAGGTAAAATTGGAAAACCCAGTGGTATAACATTTCTTGGAGTTTCAATGATTTTGTAGTTCTAGTAAGACTGGTACTTGGCTAGACGGCGATTTCGATGCGATTTGCAAAGTTTATTGCAACCTTTATTTGTTGTTGTTATCGGTCAATAAAAATCGTTTGGGTTTTATTAACCTCCGACCATCACGAGATCTCAGTTCGGGGCGAACTACTAGTTTATTATGTTTATGTATGAGATACGAGTACCATGTTCATTTCATCGGTCCATCGCGCATGCGTATAGTGTAGGTACGCACTAGTGAACGCATCATCGATTAGAGTCGTTGATCTTTTCGAATCAGCGGTAATTGTCTTACTAATAGGAGAAGAGAGAGATGCAGTAATCAGTGAGAGCTGAGAGCGATCAGTATTTTGAGTGGTGGCGGCACAATGTAACAAATTCCATAGCATAACATAAGCTTTTAGTCAAGTTGCCAACGTTTGTGAGTTTGTTTGTTTCGTCGGGCCTGGGGTATGGTGGGTTCGATCCGAAGTGGTCAAAACTGACAAGTTTAATTTACCGATGTCCGATTTAGCTGAAATTTGGCATACCTACTGCTTTGACTGAACCGATTTTGATAGAGGTTGGAATGGAAACGATGTTTTCATGAAAAGCGAATGATTCGAAAGATATTTAACGCATATTTTGCAAATTAAAGCTAGGTAGCCTTAACTAAATCTAAGCATTACAAAATACCTCTCAGAATAGGGTACATACCTATCTTTGGATGGGGTTTTTATTGCCTGTATAAGTTTTATTCGGACGGAGCTATGGCTAAATAAATTCCTTGTCCTGGGCCCAGGACTGCATTCCGGTGCTGGCGCACGCTGACTCACTTCCGAGCATTCCACCGCAGACGCCTTTGTTAGCGTGCTTCTAAAACAGCTTTGAGGAAAACGTTGCGCTTTTCGTTTTTACTCATTATGATGACCTAACAGACACATATCCAGAATTGTCTGTAACCAATCCAGGGCTGCGCAAAAAAACTGCCCCGCGATGGAAACCGAACACGCGTCTTCGCGTTCCAGCTGATAAAAAAACATAAATAAAAGCAAGAAATAAATTACCGGAGTCTAGGCGGCTAATTAGCTGTGTTTATTGCATCGGTGTAGCTCTCCATCATCATCAGTGCAGAGAAATATCCAGAATTCGGTTTAAAAAAATGATTAATTAGTGTCATACCACACTACCTCTTTATGTATTCTATGTCCAGCAGCTTGTACCAGGCCGGTATAATAATGATCTATAATAAATACCTCTACTTAGGGCTTTATTTTTATTTAACCTAAATCGTCCCACTGCTGAGCACAGGTCTCCCCCAAAGACTTCCAATGTTCTCTATCCCAAGCTTCATCCCACCATCCTCTTTCGAAGGCGTCAAGTTCGTCACGCCAACGCTTTCTCGGCCGACTCTGAAACCGCCGAGGAACCCAAGGTGTGGAGCTTCTAGGGCTTACAGAAGTTACAACTGAAGGCTCTTAAAATAATGGCCTGAAGCCTCTGGTATTGCGATTCCAGATTTACACTATCCGATACTAAACGTTAGGTTTTCAGAATACCTACTATGGCCTATGAACGGGAACGGTCTAGGATAAGTAGCATGTCAGCCAGGTGCACCCCAGCAGTACCTAGGAATCTAATAGTTATCATAGCACACCGGCATCTCGGAATAGCCCGACCGTGCGTGAAGCACGCGATACGTTTTTTTCAGAAACGCAACAGAGCGAGTGACGTTGAAAAACGGAATGAGGGCTTACTACCTACTTACTCCTGAACGGTACCGCGCAAGCTCGTGCTGACTGATGACTGGCTGCCGGAACAGGGACGAGGCATGTGATCATCGCATTTTACCTCTACTCATAAAATAGTAGATTATTATACAAGGGGATAAAGCAGTGTCTTCTGTCGCGGGTGACGATTTAAATCGCGAGCGTAATGAAGGACTCAAAGTTTACTCCCGAGCGCAGCGAGGGTGTTAAAAACTTAAATCACGAGCGAAGCGAGGGATTTAAGATGAGTCCTGAGAGTAGTGAGGGATTTAAGTTCACCCAAGACTAAGACAGCTTTATCACCGAGGAAAATACTCTACTTTTCGTACCATTTGCGAAAAAATTAACACAATAATAATATGAGATAGCATTTTAGAACATTAACTTATTTATAAAAATTAATTAAAATAAACTTAACGTTTATGTATTTGAAGAAAACAAAAACGCGGCATTTTCCTAGACTAATATTTTTTGTCGGAAAAGCAAAGGCATCAAGCTCATACGGCCTGCATAAAAAATGCGTATTCCTTTTTCAAAAAGATGTATAATGCTTTGTATACAAACTCAATGGTGTAAACACAGATGTAGTTCAGTATAAATTGTATTCCAAATTTAAATCACTTTCTCCCCCTAGAGGATGAAAGAAATCCAGTACAATTTTCTCTCCCTGTTTTTAACAGATTAAAAATGACTATTGTTATGTTCGCTTTTTGAGGCATAGAATGTCACTTTTTTGAGCAAGTGGTACGAAAACGTTTTTTACTACATATTGGTATTGTTTCTTTAATGACTACCTATCTGTTGATACTGGAATGGGATATGTACTCCACAGTGTAACCATCGTGAGGAAATCAGGGCCTCTACTGTGAAAAATGAATTACGAAGATTCGGTAGCGTCGTTTCTGTTACACTGCGCGGTCATCTCGAACAATGACGTGGGCTCTTGCGAAGTGACAGCGTCATTGCGCAGTGTAACAGAAACGACGCTACCGAATCTTCGTAAGTCATTTTTCACAGTAGAGGTCCAGGGCCTCTACTGCGAATATTGATTTCCGAAGATTCGGTAGTGACGTTTTTGTTACACTACGCGGTCGCGCGATCGAGCGATGGTCTAGGCTCTTTCGAAGTCACAGCGTTACTGCGCAGTGTAGCACAAACGTCACTACCGAATCTTCGGTAATCATTATTCACAGTAGAGGCCCAGGGCTGGCGGGCTGCGATAGAATTTCAATACTTTCAAGTTGTCACGCACGTCTAGTATGGAGACTTGCCACAAAATAATAGTTTAAGGTGCTGCTAAATTAAGGGTTCAGCGCTAATGGGCCACCGACCACAGCAACTGGTGGCGAACTAGAGACTGTACTACGAGTATAAAAAGTAGCTCTTGCAAGCCACCGGTGGCTATGGTCCATAGCCCGTTTGCGCTCACACTAATTCCAGTAGTAATGCTTGGCCCGCGCCTCTGATTAGGTACCTCCCTATCTATCAAGTTGATAGATGTCGTTCCTATATGCATGGTTGATATTAACAACCATGCCTAGTGATGACAATACGACACCCGCACGATGAGGTCATTTTAAATATCTTCGGTTTCAAGATGTAGGAATAATTCTTATCAACCGAAGCTTGGAATCATTCGCTAGAATGGTTCACCTGATGAGAGGATAATAAAGCCAGGGCACCTTGGCGCAAAGTCGTCCGTACAATGACATCGTATGACCCTGGACAGTGGGCACGGTGGCCAGTCTGCTTTTACGGGACAGCCAGGCAGGACCTTGGTTTATTTATAGGTTCTGGTGCTTATAAAACCTTCTACTGGCGTATTTGACTGAGTGGTAGGTATTTTAGATACCTTTAACTACTAAGAACAGAATATTAGTACAAGTATTAATATTATGTACCTAGTCAAAATAAAACGCTCATGCCACTACCTACTTTGCAATGGGCTCATTGAGATTTTTACCATCTGCCCCTGTTGGGCCAGTCAGCTTTCTAAACGTGTGAAGTTGTGAAATTAAGAGTTGGTAACATCGCCTGATTGTGACTTACCTACTAGGTAAGGGAGAATGCACATTGAAGATCTTATTCTTGTTCAATGCCGTCGGAATCCCAAAACTTATGAAAATAGAGATTGTAGCGCCCAGCGAGGTAAGCTAGGTACCTACAGATAGCAGCTAGATCATTTGGTCTGATATTACAAATACCTAGCCTAGTATGCAATACTTATGTATGTAATATTATGTTCTACTTCAACATACCTAATACTACAGTCGCGTGCACTGTAGTGCACTTACTCATTAATTAACAACAAAAACGCGTCACGGCCTCGCTTGCAGTTTTTGCGGCGCGTCGGAAACGCACGCGCTGCTACTGCTTTTTCTAACAAATGCATTAATTTTAATGCTAAGAGAGCATTGCCCGCGCTTTAATTAATATAGCCTACGAACAGGGGAGAAATGGGTGGTGATTGATGATTCGATCCAACTCAGCTCGAATCTAGCAGGGCTTATTGGCGCGAGCTAGAAATTACACTGTGATTTGCCACCAGTTTACCTACACCACAGAATATATTATATGCCCAGCATCAGGTAGATAAACTATACGTATAGGTAGTATTAATTATTATGATCTGTGACTATACATAATGTAGGTAGGTATGTACCTATCTACCTACCTACCTACACTCTTTGGCCCAAAATCGTCAAACTAACTTCGTAAATATTTCTAACTGGTTGAAGATTCGGGGGCGACTATTTCTAACGCATAGTTTGGTTTCGACTTATGATTTTATGATGAAAACACTCCAAAAATTACCGTGCTCCATAACTTCTAAAAGCTTTCAACCAAGATATGGGGGGCTTATCAACTTGCATAGATTTTGGAAAAGTTCTCAATCTGCACGCCCTCTTTGGAATAGAATGCGAAGCGAAAGAACCGTGCTCGAACGACATTGACAACTGGCTGACGTGATTGTTAAATCTATATGACATTTACAACGTGACAGACAATGGACGCTGACTAGACTGACAGACAGCTGACTCGATTGAGCCTGTGGCCTGTGGTGGGGTGCAATGAAATGATGCCAACTTAGCTACTTCATAGCTAGATCTAGCTCGCTCTATTTCTTGATGTTAGATGACACAAAGAAGGATACGTCCATGACCTACCAATAATGTATACCTAGATGTTATTAGGTATTACAACAAAATAATCGGAAATACTAATACTAATAATACTAAAAATTTAGCTACTCCTATCTATCTAGCACCTTTTCTGGGTAAAACCACAGAATATTTTGTTGGTAAAACTGGCAATCTAGCAACTTTTTGATAGATTATTCGCTACCTACTGTCAAATCAAAAGCTAGCAGAGTTGGCAGCACTGGCTGGCTGGCTGACCCAAAAAAACAAAGGTGTAGGTACTATGTAGTAGGAACTTTACTGAAACCTATGCAAAAATTTAAAATTCCTTCCACCGAAGCAATAATATAATACCTAGGTAACTAGCAGGTACTAGTTATGCAAATATAACGCAAACGGACGAAGAAATAATTGAGCATCGTATAAGTTCGCAAGCACCCATCATGTGGAGTCCAAACATACATTTGTTATTGTTTGTTTTGAGGTAAATATTTTACTGCCTATAAAATGCTCTGTATTATTTTTACTTAGCACTTGGTATTGATTCTAGCTTGGGGTACAACGAAGCTGCTACGCAAGATTGGGATTTTTTAATTTACACTCAGCATTGGCCTGCAGCAGTATGTCGAGTGTGGACGGAGTCGAATCCAGCTCACGCGTGTTCCTTACCACGGAATCCTGCCGCATGGAGTATCCACGGCATCTGGCCGTCGATTCCTGACTCCATGGGTCCAGCATTCTGTAACCGCACATGGCTGTTTGATCCTGAGGAAGTCAAACCTATAGAGACAGAGTTGGAACAGAGCTGGATAAACATCGAAAAAGGTATGGTATACCTATAACTTATATACCTACTAGTACCTACTATCAACTAAAGACTGCTTGCACAGACACTGACCTTCACCTTATTCTAATTCGATGTGGGAGAATGAGATCTGCACTGACGTCCTGTGTCGGGGTGTATTGTGCATTGTCTCCCTGCTGACCTCACCCCAACCAGCCCAACTCCTTAAGATAACGGAGAAGGACTTTGCGTTGATGACAGCAATGGTCCAGCATCCCCGATGGTGTTGTGGATGGCCTTTCACCTTATTAGTAGGAAAGATAATGTGCATAATTTTCATTTCTTTTCTTTACATCTTTGTTAATTTTACCTATTTCAAGCTGGGTGAACTTTAGTAGTTATGTTTTTACATCTAAACATAGGTTTCTCATCTCAATTGCAGGCACTCCAATTTATGATCTATGGACACACGAGTGGAACAAACACGGCACCTGTGCAGCAAAGATTGAGCCCCTCAACTCGCAATTCAAGTACTTCAATCAAGGTCTAAAATGGCTTCAAAACTACACAATGACCACTATACTATCAGAAGGAAATATTGTACCATCTGAAAGCAAAACATATTCACAAAACGACATCTACCAAGCTATTAAGAATAAGCTAGGGGTAGATGCAGAGATATATTGTAAGCATGATAAGGGCAAGCAATATTTGTGGGAACTGCGGCTTTGTTTCTCCAAATCACTGGAACTTATTGATTGTAAATCTAAAAAGTACCATCACAACACCTATAATGCTGATATTTCTAATGTTGGTTATATCGGGAACTGTAATTCAAAAGTCATCTATACAGAGTCAGTGAAACCTCCGAATAGGGCTTTAGTACAACTCTATAAGCTGACCACTTGGTTGCAGTGGTTCACACTGTGAAGGTTTTATTAGTGCAAGGGTCATTTATTTGGTTAATCGCACTGTGTCTCTTTTCACCATTGAATAATGTTATGGCTGCACTTGTCACACAATGGTTTTGATTCGCTTGTTACATTTTTCTAAATTAACCTAATTTAACAATACTAAAAATGTTGTTGTCTCTCTGTCATAAACTGAAACGACAAGGACGGCTATAATTTTAGATCTGTCAAATAAGGTTTATAGTCCAGTCAAATTAGTCAAAATTAGGTAAGAATCTCGGAATGTGAGATACCCAGCTATATACTCGCATAAACTTGTATCTTGACCTAAAAGTTGTCTCAAAACCTACATTATGGTAGGGTGTCCGCGTCCATTAAAATCTCAAGGTCAAAGGTTACAAAAATCGACCTTTGCAAATATCTCGTTTCCTATAGGTTTTTGGCTACTTGTATGTATGGTCAATATTGTAGAGGATTAACTTCCCTACAACTTTTGTTTCAATAAAAATTTTATAAGTTGAATCGTTTTCTAGATAGGAAGGCGGAGAGCTCGTTTTATAATTTTTACTACAATTCAAAAACTATTTAAGCTAGAATAAAAATTAAAACGGTTTTGGAATGTCTAAACAAAACCCTATTCTATGATATCCAACTTGATATTTTTGTACGACTTTTTCTTTTTTTACTCTCTTCAGCTAGAAATAGCAAAAACCCCATAGAAATGCTAATTTAACTGGGCTATTAGTTTAGAAAAATGCAACAAGCGAATCGATAGCAATGTGAATATTTGCTGATCCTCAGTAATGCACCAAGGAATAAAAAAAAACAGTAAACCATTGTTTCTCAAATGAATCATTTTATCTGCAGAACCTTTGAAATTATGCTCAATTATCATAAAACTACTTTTTTAAAACTTTACTCGGTTCTGTCCATGAATATGTGAAATGTTTAAGAAATAAGGGTTCCATGCATAATATTCCTTTATATTCTATGCATATACTTCTTAATCGATTTTATAAATATAGCATTAGAAAGGCTTGTAACTTACCACTTAGATAACTTGGGTTGATGTATTGTGTCATAATGTTTGATGTAAGTTTTTTCTATGTACCAGTCAAGTTCGTCGGACAAACTTTTGTGAGTCAATATTCTCAATGAATTTATATACCTAGTTAAAAACTACCCGTGTTATTATTAAATTAACCTTTTGAAAACTTTTTTTTTATATCTACATAATACCTATACCCTACTTTTTTTCTACTCTGAGAAAAGTGTAGATAGATGCTGGTGGATGTGATGATCTAAGGTGTCTAGTTTGAACGGTTGTTAGGACATGATTGCTGAAAAGGGGAGCCTTCAAAAGTATAAAAGTTAAGCGCACATTAATTAATAACGTGCGCTTTGCAACAGTTTATAAAACAGTAGGTACCTAAGGTTTATTTGGTAGATATTGACCTACATAGAAAGTACTTAAACATGGTTTAAATAGGTACTTTGGGGTTATGTATTGGTAGTGAGTAAGTAAAATAGGTACCCACTCACGGAATTTTCATACCAGTTAGCTGAAAACTGCATTTCAATTATCGGTTTTTTTAATATGCGCTATACCTTTTACATACCTACTTAATCTGACCTAGGTTAAAGCAGTAAGTAGGTAGATTAGGTATACCTACCTACTGACTTACACAAGTAACTAGTACTCTAGTAGGAGTAGTTAGACGTTCATTAGCGGACTTCGCAAGCACTCACTATGTTGTGTCTAAATATATTGCTTTTAATATTAGCATTATGGTAAGTTATGTCGTAAATAAAATAAGTGAGACGTAGGCACTTATTTTATTTTATTTCATTTTTACACCCTCATTCATGATTTCATATTCATGATACACAAGGTTTAAAATCAGTTCACGGACTGAGCTGAACGCTTTTCTTTTAACATCCGTCAGATGACGCTTTTGCGAAATTTTAAATTTCTACGTCTGATTTTTTGATGTTCTGATTTCTGACGAAACAATTCCCGAGGTTTTGTAGAGCATAGATAGATCATGCCTAAGTTTGTGGTCGGTTTGAGTCAGATGCTCCATGTCATTCGATCCACCCAGTGATAAATATTCTAAGAAAAGTTCAACTTGTAAATATGACTGTAAAGTTTGTGATCAAATACCTAAATGGCCATATTCAAAATGTGTTCACATTTTCAAGGTCCATAGATGCAAACAATGACTGGACCCACCTAATGTTCAGTCAAAGCTGGCCAGCCACCGTATGCAGGATATGGAGAGAAAAAGATCCTACGCACACCTGCATCTTTCCACTTCAGCATAATGCATGGAGTATCCATGGCATTTGGCCATCCGTGGCGAACTCAACCGGGCCATCGTTCTGCAATGACTCGTGGCCATTTCATCCAGAGAATATCATACCTATACAGGCTGAGTTGGAACAGGGATGGATAAATGTGGAAAATGGTGAGTGAAACAAAGAAAAACTATACTTTAGTACCTAGTAGCATTAGTGAAAATAGAGTGCCCGATCATATCTCTTTTTTGATATACCTAAATATTTCTGATTCTTAGCAAGATAAGTTAATTATTAGAATTTTTCATACCCAAGCGAAGGTTTCGATTCCCTTTCCGCCTACACTTCCCTGTACCATATTTACCTGTGTTATGTATACCTATAAGGATACATAACATAGGTAAATACGTTCTTTTACGCACAAAAAAGTAAAAAATATATTCAGTCAGGAAATAATTTTACAGTCTTTGCATGTTTCCAGGTACCCCTATTTATGACCTGTGGAAACACGAGTGGAACAAACACGGCACCTGTGCAGCGATAATAGAACCCCTCGACTCTCAAATCAAGTACTTCTCTCAGGGTCTAGAATGGCTTCAGACATATACCATGGTCGAGGTTCTTGCAGAAGCAGAAATACTACCATCTAACAAAATATTGTACACAAATCGACAATTCTACAAAGCTGTGAAAACCAAACTAGGAGTTGACCCGGATATAAACTGTCTACACGATAGGGGTAGGCAGTATTTGTGGGAATTAAGAATATGTTTTTCAAAATCGCTTCAAAACATTGATTGCAAAGCTGATAGTCGCCGCAAATCCTACATCAGTGATGTAAGTTATGTTAGCAACTGTAATTCGAGCGGAATCATTTACGAGAAAAAAGTTTCTCACAAACACTATAGAAAAACTAGAAGACAACATAAATATAATCAGTAAGAAGCATGCCGTCTGCTACTGATCTAAGCATGACCCGTAATAAAACTGTTGGCAGTTTGCTCATAAGAGGTACCTTAGATGAGTCATGCTAAATATTAAACGAAAATATGGTTTCAATTAAATAAAATCTAAATCAATTAATATTTAGTTTCACTTTTAAAGTCAAATTGCCAGTTCTATAGCAGTAGGAATATCAATAATAACAATATTAGGTCAGACTGATTAACGCAGTGTGTTGCCTCGCAAAGTACATTCATTAGACGCTCTATGCATTATTTAGGCAGAGGTACATACCTAACCACTTAAAATTCTAGTAGGCCATTGTTCCATCACTTTTTCTCATAGGCGAAAACGTTATCAATTTGTTAGAATTAATCTCAATTCGACAGGCGTCATGGCTCAGTCGGTAGTAGCTCTGCCTTCCGTACTGTGGGTCGTGGGTTCGATCCCCACTGAGAACAAACATTTGTGTGTGGCAAACATACATGTTTGTTCTGTGTCTGGGTGTTACTATGTATAATAAGTATGTATTTACAAAAAAAATGTATATTATGTATTCTATCAGCCATCTAGTTCCCATAGTACAAGCTTTGCTTAATTTGGGACTAGAAGGCGTTGTGTTAAATGTCCGTAAAAAAAAAAAATTACAGTTTTGATTTTAATATATTTGTTGCTGACGATTCGGACCCTAAGGTAACGGATAATAAATTAAGTAATTGCTACCATTTGGCATTGAGCACGTCAATCGAACGCACACACCATGTGCGTTCGAAATGCTTGTGTTATTGCTGCACATTTCTATATACTTGTGCTATTTTTTATACAGAGGTAAGTTTACTTTATGAAGTATTGAAATAAATTAGTATTTTATCGATTTTTTTTTATGATATAAATATGCGATACCTATCCTACTTCAAAAAGGGTTCTCTACTGGAGATCTATTCTGTAATCCGTGGCAGAACCACCATTTGAAAAAACACCATTTGATAACATTAGGTATAGTATTATATATTATGATCTGTGACTTTACTAATACCACAGATCATATCATATGTAATACCAATTTCATTACAGCCTGAATATTACAAATGCTGCTGAAAATTGGGACTACCTAATATTCTCTCAAGCCTGGCCAAAAACTACATGCCGAGTGTGGAGTAATAAAAACAATACAGATGCCTGCGCTTACTCACTCGTTCATAATACGTGGACTGTTCATGGAATTTGGCCGACATTAACTGGGTCTCAAGGACCGGAATTTTGTAACCAAACGTGGATATATGATCCTGAAGAAGTAAAATCTTTAGAATCTGAGTTGGAGCGGAGTTGGACCAATGTTTTACGAGGTAAACTATTCTAATATGTCCAATTAACCTTTGACACCAGATATTTCCATAACCGGTCATATCGTAAAAATCCTGGTATTTAGGTGTTACATATTTTAGATTAGTTAAAGTAATAATATTATTTCAGACTCCCCTAAAGATTCTTTTTGGACTCACGAGTGGAATAAACATGGCACCTGTGCCGCTGACGTGGAAGTATTTAACACGCAAAAAAAGTATTTTTCTATCGCTCTGCAATGGTATGCAAAGTACGCCATGAACGCTCTCCTATCAGAAAGTAACATAGTGCCATCTGATACTAAAATATATACGACAGAAGAGATCTATAATGCTGTGAAAAATAAGCTTGGCGTCAAACCAGAGGTAACGTGCGCATCAACAGAAGGAAAACAATATTTGCGGGAAATACGACTGTGTTTCTCGAGATCCGTAGAGATTATTGACTGCAAAAACAAGGAATTTGCTCCAAGCTTTTCCGATAATCTTGGAATTATAAGTAACTGCGATGTATCGGGTATAATGTATGTTTAAAAAGAATTTAACTAATCACGATTAACAGGTACCTAAGTATCATAATTTTTTAGGAAGTATTTAATCCGTCACGGTGATCTTTTTTGTCCCAGTGTTCATAAAAAAGAATCTAGAGAATATTATGATTCAATTTAGTGGTCCCAACCAGTTGTTTAATATAATTTTTTTTTTCAAAAGGATCAAGCATAATTTCAATTTCCGTTGAACTATAGAATAACTATGGTCTAAAGTAAGGGAGCTTTTGGCTTTTGTTTTAGCAACTTTAAAATTTATCATAACTTCCCCCTGCCCTCCTTCCATTCATCGCGGGCCAAAATAACCCACTGCATCGTTCACAATTATTATTCGCGCGGAAATTATATCGCTGATAAATTTATCGGTAATTCTAACCTCGCTATGAATGACCATAGATAAATTATAATTATACCCATAGAGCATAAAGTTTAGGTCATGCTTATCTACGCTTCAGCACAGCACGGTGGTTGACCAGCGAAGTGTACGTGAATCGTGATGTAGATTGACCCGGTTAGATTATGTATTGTAAGTAGGTATTGTTAATTTTATACTTATTTGCAGAAATGTGGCCTTGTACTTGCCTTGTAAAAACTTAAAACATTTTTAACTAAAGTTATTACGTACCTATCTATTTTTGTAATTTTCGATTACTTATAAGAAATAACAATAAAAAAAAAGAAATAGGCATACGTACTTAGATAATTCGTTATTCTGGGTCGTACAAATTTCGCTTTTGAAAATTGTGAGTCAAACACACCGTAACGGTTAGACATTTGAATGACAATATCTAGTTCGTTACCTGAGACCGATATAGTACTATTTTCAGGTTTTTATAATCTTGGTGCCTAGGTTGAGTCGCAGTCAGAATTAATAAACAAAAATTATAAAATGACCAGACTTTAATTCTCATAGCAATATCCCACTGTCACACACCATTATATAATATCTAATTAGGATCGTGTTTTGTAAACTTACAAGCTACAAATTAGGAGCACTAATATTATAGATAAATAAATTATTATTTTATTCAAAGTTCATACTTTATTGGATCTTAAAACTGTAACAGAGGTAGAGAGAAACGAATTTAAATCATTGTACGAATGTTTTTTGTGAGTTTCGCTTTCTTTACAAAAAGTTGTAAAGGTGAGAGACCAACAGAAATAATATGCATCGACATAAATATTTCAGCCTATGTCTAATGTGCTTTATTCATATTCAACTGTCACTTTAGCGCGACTTTAAAAAATGCTCTATCATCGTCACTTCAATGATAACGAAAAGAGATGACTACCCATTTAGCAATCACCTATAGAAGACCAATATGAATATACCCCTAAATCTGTAGCATGTATAGCTTTTGTAAAACTTATCCCAGCAATTAAATTGTAGAAATAAATATATTTTAGCATCAACATTTGACAGGCGTCATGGCTCAGTCGGTAGTAGCTCTGCCTTTCGTGCTGTGGGTCGCGGGTTCGATCCCCACCGAGAACAAACATTTTTGTGTGTGGCAAACACATGTTTGTTCTGTGTCTGGGTGTTACTATGTATTATAAGTATGTATTTACAAAAAGAAATGTATATTATGTATTCTATCAGCCATCTAGTTCCCATAGTACAAGCTTTGCTTAATTTGGGACTAGAAGGCGTTGTGTTAAATGTCCGTGGTTTTTTTTATTTTTTATAAAATCTTTTCTGTTTTTTATGTTTCCAAGGAAGGATTTCGAAGAAATAGCTTGCATTTTGAAGACAGTTACATTTTGAGGTTAAGGTTAGTTTATATTGCGCAAAAATCAAAAACAAATAAATTTAATTCTACAATTTTTATCCCGTAAGATTCAATTCTTATAAATAACATTTTATGTTTTACCTTACGACGCAACTCCTTTTGAGATTATTATCACCGCTGATGGAACTAGACCTAGAACAAACATAAGAATTTTATTTCCCGAAATTTGAATCCCGGTATTTGTGGGATTACTGTCCCACGGAATTCCGCAGGAAGGCGATTTTTTTATTTAGTTTTCTTCATTGAAGAAGTCTATTAATCTAAAACCAAAGTAAAATGCTCAAGTTGGACATTTTTACAATCAAATTGAAAAATATGTATTTGGGATACCTGTATCAGGCATGAATAATACTTGTTTTCTGTGCAAGGCATTGCCTACAATTAAACGAGATGGCAATACCAAACCAAGTCTTTAAATTTTTCCCTTAAAAAATATCGCTCTATCATGTAGTGAACTCACCTAATTCTTCCAAAGGCCTTTCATAATCGTCCGATGTGAATATCTTCTTAGGAAATGTAGTCATCATCTTGAAGTCAATATCAGCGAATTCTGCAGCATTTAGTTGTATGTAGACTCTGAAACAAAAACATAATAGTAATAATATAGCCATTTATTCCAAACTTTGAGTTTACATAGTTCTGGTTATCATGTTATTCGCTCAAAGTTTATAGAATGTCCCGCAATTTGGTGTGCCTCTCGGCATAGGCCTCCTCTAACGCTCTCCATTGGTTTCGATCTTGTGCTAACCATCTCCAGTGTTGTCCAGCTGTAAGTTTTAGGTCGTCTTCCCATCTTGTTTGCTAACGGCCTCTATTGCGCTTACCAACCCTGTGGGCCTAAGATGCGCACCGCGAGATATTTGTTATGTCGTTCTGTCAAAATGTAAGCATTTTGTACCAGTTTAGGAACTATTGCATTATCTGTGGTACCTAATGGTGTCGACCTACTGGACCCAGTTATCTTAGTTTCGGACCCAGTCACTGCCAAAACGGTGTTTACATGCACCCAGTAACAACCCAGTCCAGCGCTGACTTGTTACTGGGTGCATGTAAACACCATTTTGGCAATGATTGGGTCTGAAACTAAGATAACTGGGTCCAGTCACTGGCATTGTGTAAACCATGCATTAAGATTCAGTCTCACCTGACAGCAGAGAGTTGTTCTCTCGCGCCGAAAGAGTGCGTTAGCGAGTTTCCGTCCGGCATGCGCATCTGTATCCGCGCCTGCGCGTACGATACTTTAGCCGGCGCGGGCGCGGGTGCGGGAGCAGGCGCCGGCACCGGCACTGGCGGCGCCTGCCCGGACTGCGCTAGTCTGCAAAACAAGCAGGTTTCATCTATTAAATATCATCATCATCAACCTATATCGGTCCACTGCTGCACGTAGGTCTCTCCCAACTGCCCACTGCCACTTCAGCTTACTAATCCTCTGAGCTATGTCCACTTCTGAGCTATGGTTCTCTGTCGGATAACCTCTATTAAATATACCACAGGAATTTTATAACTTAACAGGCAGCTCTGCCTTCGGTGCTGCGGGTTGGGTTCGATGCCCACCGAGAACAAACATTTGTGTGTGACAAACATTTTTTTACACTATTCCTTACACCTGCAGTACTTACTTCCTGGCTGCCTTATCAGCTTCAATTTGAGCCCTAACCCTCTCCCTAGCCTTCTGATCTTCCACTTTCTCTCGTCTCCTCTGTTCTACCAGCTTCTGCATCTCCTGCTCCTGCAGTCGAAGACGGGCATCTTGCATGTCCTTGCCAGACTTGATGCGGAGCCGTTCCTTCTCTAGATGCTCAGCCTGGAATTATTTAGGCCCGATTAATTTCTAAACAATTAAGAGTGTTCAATAAATAATATGGTAAATGCTAATGGTTTAAGCTGCCAGAGACAATAATCAGTGCTCCAACAGTAAACACTTTTAAAAACAGACTAGATAAACCAAGTACACAGACTATATTGAGTGACACACATGTAACAGCTTTAAGCTACAGATCGCGCGGCGAGAGTTTGGCTTTGACCTTCGGGTGGAGGGGATTACTGCGCATGGTTGAACGATTGGAGCGCCAATCAGAGCACCGCATTGCCCGTTGATACCCAATTTCTGATTTCTGCGCAATAACGGTCAAAGCCAAACTCTCGCCGCGCGCACTGTACCTGTGTATTATGCAATAATAATAGTAAAAAGAAAGATGGTAAAGTAAATTCACTAACCTTTTCTCTATCCTCCCGCTCCTTCCTCTTTAGTTTGAGCCGCTCCTCAAGCAGCACCAGCTGAGCCTTCTTCTTTTCCTCTGACAACGGTTTCTTCTCTTCCGTCGACTCTGAGAAGCTGCTGTGGTTTGTCTTGGCTGCATGAAATTCTACCTCCTCCTGATTCTTGAACAGCTTCCCACACTCATCGCATTTCAGTGATTTAGCCTCAGGCGCTTCATCTGTAGATGTTGTTTCGTTCACCGGCGGTGGGGGCGCCGCTGGGTCTGAACCGGAGGCGCCAGCGCCTACGACACCTCCAATAGTTTGCCCGGACGAAATAGTACCGAAATCTTCGGCATGAGCCAATAGCCACTCCATAGCCGGCTCAACTCCTTTGTAGTTAGTGACCGCTAGAGCTTTCTCTCTGCAAAAGCCGGATTTATAGATAACCTCAAGTTCAAAACATTCAAGTCTACATGGTGCAATACTTACGCGCGATCCTTGGTGAAACCCATTTCAATAAGTATTTGTATTTCTGCCATTTTATATACGTATTTAGTTCGATTTATTCACCACAAAATTACTAATTACTAAGTATTTCCTATAATTCAATTATTTTACAGTAAAATTGGAATAATGAGTAAACAATATTGCATCGGCATCGCACAGGCGCAGGCGGACAGAACTGACAGAAGCGAAGCTGTCTGTTCTGTCATTTTTCTGTCACTGTCAGAACAGACAGTGACAGAAAAATGACATTACTTTGAGTGACTCCTCTTTAATTGTTACAGTAAATTTGGCTTGACGTCGATTTTTTTAGCAGGTGGAGTAGTTTTGCTCTGTGGTCGCGTGGCGGGCGGTAAAATCAAAATATATTTGTCAAAAGGCAAACTGGAAATAGATGTTCGGTGAACTGGAAGGTCGAAACAAGATAAATATTTTCGGAAATATTATTGTATATTTTCCGTCATAAAAGATCATGGCTACACAAAAGAAGCACCGACGCAAGAGCATACAATGCAGTGATCCAGGGAAAATATTGGATTTGGTGATGAGTCTGGACAATGACCACTGCGACCAGTTACAGATCAACATCAACACATACGTAAATTTCACAAAATTATATTTATACGAGACGACCACCATTATAACTCTACCGTAACTGCCTAGTGCCTATCTGCCTACCTAAGTAGATTCTGATACCTACCTACTTTTAGGTTATAGTAGGGCCGACCGTGGAGACTGGGAGAGTGGCACAGAGGCCTATAATATTATGCCCAGCTGTGGGTGGGTGAGGTGAAGTTGGGCTGCGCATGATGATGATAATGATGTTATATTATATCTGATACTGTACCTATTTTTCTAGATATCGAACTAACATTTACAATTTGCAGCTGATGGAAGAATGTGAATCGGAATTGGTTCTCCAGATCATAGTCAATGGTGAGCGTATGGAAGCTGCAATGGAGGCAGTTGGTGTCACCTCTTTGCCAAGAAAGATGAAATTATTGGTAAGTTAGTTAGGTACATCAAACAGAGTTTAAATAGGTAGGTAATCTTACTATCTTGAAATAGGTAGGTACCTACCTGGGTAAGTACTTTACTTACCTATACCTACCGTAGGTAGGTATTAAAAAGTTTTTGCTTGATTTATTTTATTTTATTTCATCTTAATTCCTCGACCATGAGTGACCCTAGATCACCTTTAAGCTAGGGTCACTCATTTCAAAGGTCACCTCAGCTCAAGTCAAATTTCTGTCCAAGGCACGGTAGGTAGTACCTAACCTACCTACCTGCCTGCTTATTTGTTGCATGGTGTATCCCTTATTGTTCACAACTCGTGAGCCTCACAGCCACAGATATGACCAAAAAACTTAAAAAAAAAAAACCTAAAAATACCTATATTTACAAATACCTAAGTAACTAGCTAGGTATATTTTTTGTAGATGTCTCCTAAATTCAGTGACCTTCTGAAAAACACTGTGGAGCAAACTGAGCTCTTGACAAACTTTCCACCAGATTTTCAAGCCATCGTTACACCAGTAAGTAACAAATTCTACTAATATTATAAACGCGAAAGTTTATAAGTATGGATGGATGGATGGATGTTTGTTACTCTTTCACGTAAAAACTACTGATCCGATTTGGATGAAACTTGGAATATATATTGTCCGTGACCTGGATTAACACATGACTACTTTTTATCCCGAAAAATTAACGGGATCCAACGGGACGCGAACGAAGTCGCGGGCGGCACCTAGTACCTACCTATATACTTTCGATCTACCATGTGCTACCATACAAATTTCCGCCCTAGGTATACTAAACTTCCTCTTTCACAGTATTTTCGTGGTTTAATGGTAGGGGTAGGTACCTATACCTATAAAAAGTACAATGTAAGTGGGTATGGTTGTGCTGTGTGATCTTATTTTATTGTTTATTTTTTATGGTAAGATACCCCAACACGGGTTTACACTATACAGTTCAAGAGTCGTTTACAGAGAAATATGACAGTGTTCCCATAATTATACTTACTTGGTTCACAGAATTATTTAATTATTTATTGAATTCAGCTGCTTACTGCACTTACAGTTTTCACCAACGCGCGCAGTAAGCCATTTAAATACTTAAGAAAACTTATGACCTGGTTTATACCTTCGCCTTAACCTAGGTAATTTACCAGTATAATTTTCCAGTACGTTGCCAAGGACGGCGGCCCCAAGAGAAGAATAGTGATGTTCCCAATACACGACAAACCTTTTTCTGTGATAGTTTGCGTAGTCGCTCCGAAAATATTGGAGGAGCACGTGGCTGCTTTCATACACGAATGTTTTCTGTTAGTCTTTTATTAATTTACTATCTTCCGAATTCATAAACAGCGGCTGATTTATCCGCCAAACCGTCTCAACTAGTATCATCTAGTGTTCACCTAGTGCAGCGCTAGAATCTGCCTCTAGAGGAGTCTCTACATCTGAATTCGAGAAATAAAAGGTTCGGGGAAAGAAAATCCCAAGAAGATTTACTGCCTCATGTCGAGATACAATTCACTTCTAAGTGATGCGATTCTTGGCCTTGAGTGCCCTCTGACCTTATGATAGGTACTTGGACGAATTAATTCTGGTGCCTGCGGTGTCCGCGTGGGCGCTACAAGCTTATTACTTTGTGTCGAAGTATACTAACGTGCTGTTCTGTGAAATAAACTATAAACTAAACTATGCTTAATTCGTCCAAGGGTAGGTACTATATAATCTTATATTTCTATAAGTACAAGGAAAGGTTTTTTTGGGGCCAACGGTAACCCAGAGTGAAAAGGTCACTCACGGTCACGAATCCCCTGTTGGAACATCCCGGACATTTATTTATTCATATCACACATTATGGAAATATCTTCGTCAGCTATGTAATAGAGAAATGCAATAGGTTTGCCTGGCCAACACTGAAGAAGTCCATTGCGTTTGACTACGAGTGCACTCTGAAGCAAAAGTGCCAGCAGCTTCTACGAGTTGCCAGGAGGTTGTTCACTCAGGTACCTACCTTCTTTATAATTATCTACGCAAGTTGGTAACATAAAGTAGGTAGGTAGGTGGTAGGTAATATTTTACCTACCTACGTAATACTTTGTAAGTCCATAGGTAGATGATTTTAAAAAGCAACAGCGTCAGGCGTAATTTTTCCACACTCTGACATCGTTTTAGATAGATACGAGTAGATAGATCGTTTATTTGACATACACACAGAAAAATACAGAACGGACGTAGAAAATATAGCAAACATAAAGATACCTACAAGAAACAAACAAAATAATAGTTAAGCAACAGCTATAGGTAACCTAACGTAGCAAGTGGGTACTACTCGTAGCTATTCTCGTTCCTCGCTGTATGCAGCCAAATCGGTCCCGACTCAGCTTATTGCTGAGATGGTTCCACCCTGCTAAACAGCGCTGGTTTTCAGGCAGGGCCAAAAAATAGGGTGACGTCACAATTAGATATAGATAAAATAAATAAACATGTTTAAAAATAAAGGGGGGGGGGGGGTACTACGTGTGTAAAAATAAGTAAATAAAAAAGTTTTATGCAATTAATTCAATTAAATAAATAAAGTTATTTGGAAAGCACTATGTGTCGACAGTCATACATTTCTGATGAGTAAGATTTACCAGGCGAACACTAAATAAAAACCGTATGAAAACTTTGGTTGGAGAACAAATTTTAAATGATTCCTAAAGGTTGCTAACGTTTTTTAGAGCACGGATTCGCGGGGGTAGGTCATTCCAACACCGGGATGCGGCAAATAGATGAAACTTAGGTTCACCAATATTTGCCATCCTCTCAGCGTAGTCGCCCTTATCTACATGAAAGTCATCCAGCCTATACATAAGTGAGATTCTAACTAAGCCACAGTTTCCTCACGATGACGTTTTCCTTTGCGGAAGAAATTTTTGTTTAGAGGTAAAACTCATGAGCGGATTCCAACGTCATATGCTGTGCTTCCCAAGCCGCTGTGATGTTGTTTGAAAGTTCAATCGTAGGTACCATAAGTTACCTATAGCACGATTATCAGTTGATCCAGCAATCACTGATGTCGTCAGCGCGGTCTTTACGTTTCTACATTTATATTGCAGTGATTATTTTGATTACGAGGATCATTTAACGACTTATCGCCTGCGATCATAAATTATGAGTACACTAACTATTAGGTTTGCTGTCGATAACCAGTTGATCTGGGGATCAACTTGTTGATGATCATGTTTGTCCATAGTGTCCATCCGTGACAAGATAATAAAATATTTTGCACGATTATTCTTTCGAACCAAACTGCACATCAGAACAGGGTTTAATATGTGCAAAGCCTTTTATATTGTTTGTTGTCATTGTCGCTATAAAGTGACAAGGATAACTTAGACCAGTTTAACTTAGCCATTCAGTAACAGATGGATATAAAAACCACAATTTAAATTCCATTAATACTAGATACTTAAGCAGTCGAATTCCAATCTAGTTTTAATAACTAGTTCGAAAGGATAAATTATACAGCGTTTATCACAAAACATGACGTGACTTTTAGCAGTGCAAACACGGCAGTTTGGGTCCATTCCATTCCATTTAGTCAAAGCAGTATTAGACATTTCCCTCCAAGTAATAGCCAGCTACCTTGACGTAGGTATGTTTGGTACGAGCATCAAGATACTGTAAATTGTGATTTGTAGGTGGCATCATTGGAGACGCTACTTCAAATAGCAATGGACCAAGCGAAGCAGCTGACCAAGGCAGCGTATTGCACGGTCATGCTGGTAGACGTAGAGAAAATGCAGCTCGTTGACAATACTCCCACCAAGGTACCGGAATTCTTAGACATTACTCATTTTAACTATCTTTATATAATAGCTAGGTAAGTAGTAATCAATTAAGAAGGCTAAAAATAGAGATATATCGTTTTTATAGACTATGCTTTCTTTTTTTTCTTGCTTTTCTATCATATCATATCTTTTAGTTTATACTCACCAAGTATTATTTCAGAACCTACGTTTTAAACGATTGCACGTCTTGGTCACAGGAAGAAAATCCGCCCGAGCGTAGATTCCCACTAAACAAAGGAATAGCTGGTCTCGTCATCAAGACCGGATCGCTGGTCAATGCTAAAAACGCTAAAGAACATCCATCTTACGATCCTGATATCGACGGTTATCCTGCAGTTGATAGCAAGTAAGTTAAACATGAGTCTGAAAAATAAACGTACAATCTAGACTATACGAAAATCAAGCAAGAATATGCTACAAATGGGATTTTGCTGTACTGTAACTAACACTTGTAATCACATTCGAAGGGAACAGAAGATATCGAGCAATAAATAGGTATAGGGGTATTAGATGGTATTAAAAAAGGCACCACAGGCTAACCCAGATTTGCAAATATTTCAATTACAAATTGCCTCTGCATCAGCGTAGTTCATTATTTTCAGACATTTCGGTACTCTAGGTCCTAGTACAATTTGAGTCGGTACAAAAAAAAAATAACCAATAAACTCTAACACACTAAAGAAGTTTATATCTGTGGTAAAACTAAATAACTAGGATTTATTTTCTTAGGACAATCCTCTGCTTTCCAATCCGAGAGCAGACAGGCATCATAGGCGTAGGACAGCTGATAAACAAGATAGGCGATCCCTACTTTGACGGAATGGACGAAGAGATGGCTCTAGCGTTCAGCATCTACTGTGGTGTTTGCATCACGCATTCTGTGGTTTACCAAAAAGTACAAGAAGCTCACGTGAGAAATGCTTTGGCGAATGAACTCGTTATGTATCACATGAAGGTTAGAAATTAACTGCCTATATGTGTTTTAGGCTCTTAAACCCATCTTCAAATGGGAAGAGTAGCCGAAGTGAATGAGGAAATGGGCTTACTAAATTTTATCAGTTTACGTCTCCAGCGTTATCGTCATCACCCAGACATTCATTAGCTCTGAATTTCATGTATAACTTAGTAGTTGTAGCATTTAATTCAAACTCTATTATAAAGGACGCCCCAACTATTTTGAACTGTATGCTTCACATTATTACCTACATTTAAAAATCAACAATTCATCTGACTGTCGTTTTGGTTTGTCAAACGCTTCTATTCTACGCTTCATGCACGTTACGTCTTTATACATTTTAAAAACAGGTCATAGTAGCCCATATTATGGGCTATACGAATTTGCCCGGATGCCATTTGGTTTGAAAAACGCTCCTCTATTTTAGCCATGATCCGTAGTTCAACAGGGTTAAACCTCTTTTGAAATTTCGCAGTTTTAAATTCATGAAATTTTCTTAAAAATCGCCTGGCATGGCCATGGCACACGTACTGAATTGTCTATGTGTGTGCGAAGCGATATGACGGGGAATGTGTAGGTGTACTTAGTAACCGGCTGGATACTGTATACGCAAAGTAATCAAACACACCATGTGTTTCATTACTTGACGTAGGTGGTCGCAAAATGTCTAAAATAATAATGATTTTACTTTTGTGTGCCAATTTCAAATACGATGTTAAACTTTCAAACAGTTACGTGCCCCTTTTCGGAGTAGGTATTAAACTCTTGCGCAAGTCAAACTAGTGCCCCATTTCGGATTATAGTGGTAGGTACACGTAATATTATGTACCATAGGTGGGCGATGCAGAAGTAACTCGTCTGATGGAATGCACTGGATTTCACAACCACCCCCACATATCGAGCTTACACTTCAACCCTCGCGCGTTGCCGCTGCGTGAACTACCCTGTTACGTGCTCAAAATGTTTGCTGATCTCGGATTTGATAAAATGTAAGGCTTTGATAAGTAGCTTAGAAGTACCTATCGAACCATACAAAGAAACAACTGCTGTAACTAGTGTAAAAACCTACCTTCAAGATTAATAATGCATGTATACATGACGCTGTGATAAATGTCAACTGTCACCTGCGTGACAGTAGTAACTTTGAAGGATAACCTAAAAAAATAAGAAGACGAAGTATTGAGTAGTTGACGATGAGATAGATTTTTGAAAGGTATTTTCATTGTTGTTTTGAATAGAGGTTAAAAGCTGATAGTTAAGTATGCATACCTACTTAACTGTCAGCTTTTAACTAGGTATCATAAGTAAGGTATAACTTTATCTATTTTAGGTTTAACATTCGGCCGCAAAAGCTATGTCGCTTTGTGCTTTATGTAAAGAAGGGGTATCGCGATGTGCCATATCACAGTTGGCTGCACGCTTTCAATGTCGGACAATGGGCGTACGCGGCTTTGATTAACTACAAGTTGCTTCAGCATGGATACTTCACGTTAGTTGTATTTTGTAGATCACCACTAAGTACAGTCATTTGGGCGTCAAAAAACGGTTTGTCCGGTAAAAACACCTACAAACATTTTCTAGGAGTTAGAAAATTGGTAGGCCTAGCCTAGTCAGATCTTGATGTGCTCTAAGAAATTTCACATTGCCGGATGAGCCGCCATCTTGGTAATATGGCGTCCACAAGCACGATAAAAATATGACCTAACTACTATAAAGGCATCTTCTACAACTTTTGCCGAAATATTTTTTTTTACGTAGTCATCGCAATGCAATGCCTTACAGAACACGTCCCCGTCGGCACTGGACGTGCTTTAAGATGTAGGTAATGCATTTTTATAGGCAGAGATAACCGCACACTAGTCACTAGTGTGCGGTTCATATTCATATCATTTTATTGCAATTATTATGTTACATGGTGAGGTCTTAAGGTTTAAAATAGTAGTAGATACATAATAAGCCCTCTGCCTCTGTTATCTCTGCCTATAAAAATATAGTGAGAAAAAGTGAGAAAAAGTCACTTTTTCTCACTATAAATGCTATTAATTTATTAACAGCATTAAACTCGCCTCTGTACGATTTTTTAAAAGTGCAATAAAGAATTTTCTAATCTAATTCTAATCTAACAGAGAACTGCAAGCCTTTATGTTTTTTGTGGCTGGATTGGTACACGACTTGGACCATCGAGGGACCACCAACAGCTTCCACATTCAGGGACGTAAGTTTTCAACATTTATGGTGAAAAGAGTGTTTTAATCAGCAAGATTTTTTTGCCTACTGTTCGATATATCTACTAGACTAGACTAGGCTATTATAAAACTGTAAAAAAGCCAAAAACTAAAATTAAAGATATGGATAAACTAAATATGCGGAGTTAATAAATAGACGATTCAGATTTCGGAAATCGAGTTTGTCTGTTTGTTTGTTATCGGATCACGCCTTATCTACTGGATCAACTTCAATGAAACTTATACCTACTATTCGGTAGCTCTTTTTCCGGATTGAAATATAGGCTATATTTTATTGAAGTCAAAGACGTGGATTCTTAGATTCTGCTTAGACTAAAATGTATGTATGTATTCTATCAGCCATCTAGTTCCCCTAGTACAAGCTTTGCTTAGTTTGGGTCTAGAAGGCGTTGTGTTGGATGTCCGTGCATATTTATTTATTTATTTATTTTATTTGTGTAAACCAAAAGCAGCCATTTGCTACGAGGTTCATCGTATGGTGGTTGACAGATATTTTGGTGGAAAGTTTCGCACGCGTACGAAGTCGCGGGTATCAGCTAATAGCTTAATAAAGTAATTACAGTCACATTTGTACTAAATCCTATCCTACTCCTAATAATATTATAAACGCGAAAGTTTGTAAGCATGGATGGATGGATGTTTGTTACTCTTGCACGCAAAAACTAAGGAACTTACACCCCCCCCCCCCCCCCCTTTCAACCCTTTACAATCCTTTTTTCGCATTAAAAAGTAGCCTATGTTCTTTCTCAGGCTCTACACTATCTGTGTACCAAATTTCAATTAAATCAGTTCAGTAGTTTTGGCGTGAAAGCGAGACAAACAGACAGACAGACAGAGTTACTTTCGCATTTGTACAAAAAAAATACAAAATAGTTTATTTGCTCAAAAAAGATGTACATAAAATAAAAACACCATGTACCTACAAGTTAGTACTACAAGTAGTTATAATACCTACTACCCAGGTTTGGTAGGTATCATATTATAGTAGGTGCCAGATAACACCGCAATGCAGGTCATTCACCCACCTTCACCACGATGTCGCAAAATTCAATTTATGAATGGCTAATTCTGTCGCTTTCCATACAAACCTGTCGCTAAGAAGGTATCGCTCGAATCTCGTAGTACTGTTTGTTTACCATACATAAATTGAATTTTCAGACATCGTGGTGAATGACTTGTATTGCGGTGTTATTTGGCACCCACTATAGTATGTCGTTTATTTTTATATAGAAACAACACTAGCAGCTCTATACTCGAGTGAAGGCAGTGTAATGGAACGTCATCACCTAGCCCAGGCCATGTGTATCCTGAACACTGAGGGCTGTGACATACTGGAAGCTTTGCCTCGACGGGACTACGATAGAGCTATACTACTACTGAGAGATTTCATTCTGGCTTCAGATCTGGCTAATTATTTTAAGTTAGTAGATATATACACATTATATACATTCACCACCCCTCTTCTACCCCTCAAGAAAGTAGTTTCCCAAAAGCAAATTATTACAAGGACCTATCCATAGGCATTTAGAGCGGTAGCAAGCAAGTTCGTAGGAGTTGGTGGCCAACTCTGTTGACGGAGTTTTTAGGCCGCCTTAAGGCCTCCGTTGTTAACGACTGCTAGAGCTGACACCGACAGTTTAACGTGCCTTCTGACGCACGGAAACGCGCGACTAACGGACATCCATCTAAATAGTGACCCCGCAAAACGTCGCCTAACTTAGATTATATAATCGGTGAAGATTGACTAAGGAAGCTACGCCACGAGCGCTTCAACGCTTTGCAAAAATACATGTTGATTTATGGTGCTTTATGGTAAGAAATTGGGAGTTCAGTAGAGGGTTAAAGTTATACAGCACCCCTTGTATTATACCTCAAAGTTCATTCCGTCCAAGGTTGTCTGGAAGAGATCGCTGTACAGCGATAAGACCGCCCATTGTACAATTAATTTATGTTTGTTTTTTATTTTCTTGTAATCCTTAGGTTAAGAAGAGTATTTTCTATCTATCTGTCTAAAGTGCTCACGAGTATTTATGGCTGCCGTCGGCCGCGGCGTTGCTCGCGTACTAGACCCTTTAGTGTGACTTTTCATAATTCCTTTCTTAGGGCACCCCTACACTACTTATATAAGGATACTAACCTCCAAATTTCATACCTCTAGGACTTATAGTTTAAGCTGTGCGTTGATTCTCAGTCAGTTTCAAAAGAGTTTTATATATTAGGAAGATTCATGGGCATTTTAACCGTGTGAAATTTTTAGGAATGGTCTTATCACCTGTATCTATAGTATTTATCCCACCTTCCATAGAAACCTAAACGAATACAAGACGATATCGTACGACTACCAGAAGGGTAACCGCGTGCACGGCGTCGCATTGCAATGTCTCATGATGAACGCAGCTGATCTTAGTGATCAGCTCAAAGACTGGGGCAGCGTCAAGAAAACTGCTGTTAGTTTAACTGTTTTATTCGTATTGGTAATGTGTTTGGGATTTTAATCGGAAGAAAGGTACATTTTGGATCTGTCTGACACAATCCATCTCTACTCTCTCTAATATTGCGGAAACGGGTGGGCCTTTTCCCGCAAATAAAAATATATAACAATTTATTTATACAACTAGATAATACACAGCGTCAGGGCTCACTTTTTTATCCATGGCCCGATGTATCTGATGCTTTATTGTCTTCCCTATCACCTATACCATCCTCTCAGCCTAGTCTACCATATCCACGAGAAAGATAAGGTCAATAAGCCGCGTTATTTGTTTGAGTAAAAGTTCTTCCTTTATTTGCATTCCTCATAATAATATCTGAGGATCGTGACCAGCTTTTGTTCTTGACGATGGTACGCCATTTGTGTACATCCCCTAATGGCAGTAGGTACGAATCAATTGGATTACTATAGCACTTCTAATACAGAAGAAAAATAGAATAGTAAAAATAAAGTACTATTATCAGTAGCAATAACATATCAGGCTGCAGTACTAACGGAGTTCTTCAAGCAAGGCGACGTGGAGAAGAGTCGAGGGGATCTACCTTCGATGATGATGGACCGCGACAAATGTTTCATACCAGACTTGGAGATACAATTCCTGATGACTACCTGCATTCCGTTGTTTGAGTGAGAAATTATTATTCAGACTAGCTGTCGCCCGCGGCTTTGCTCGCGTGATAGCAGCTTACGCATTATTTGGTTAAAATCTTTAATCCTAATTTTAGACCCGATAGGGTGTGACTTTTCAAAATTCTTTAGTGCACCCCTACACTATCTAAAGATACTATACCTTCCAAATTTCATACCTCTAGGGCTTATTGTTTAGGCTGTGCATTGATTGCCAGTAAAGAAGATAAACATTTTATGATTCCTAAACGTCCCACTGCTGGGCGTTCGTCTATAGAACCTAGGTAGGTAGTATACATAGTTTGTGTGCCTAACGACCCTAGCTTAATTTTTATAACTCTTATTTTAATATATTCAGTACTTTGGGAAGAATGATTCCGAAAGCAGCAACTTGTGTCAGAATAATAGAAAATCACATCGAGAGATGGGATGCAGCGAAGCCGGTTTTTGCAGAGGTACCTATAAGTACCTATTAACTGTAGTTACCTATGTCTATTCAATCTCTGATACTACTGGGCCTATACTCGAGTTATACTCGATCTATGACATATTCTAACTTTTATTTACTAAAATTTTAATGAATAAAAACATAGTTCCATAGTTGTTACAAAACTTGAAGGCAAAGCCAAAATTGTCTTCAACTTTTGTAACCACTATGGAACACCTAACTTTAGTTTTTTCAATTACAATCCAGGTGCCGGCTACAGCAGGTCTATCTGTCCTGCTCAGTCCCGAGTTAGATACCCTTATAGAGCAGAATATGAAAGAGAAAGAAAGAATTCGTCTTGAAGAGGAAGCTGCTGCAGCACAAGTCGCAGCCTGATCAGACTCTACAAGTTGTACCATAAAATGTTTTCTTGTGGAACAAATTGTGAGGTGAATATTTTAGAGATTTCCAACAGGTTTTCCTTTGGTATAAATTGCGTAAAGAGAAAGTGTTTTTTTTAAATAAAAGTAATTTTTTTTCTACATTGATGTTTATGTCATTGTATTGTTTCGCACCAATTAGTAAGGAACCTCTCTTAATAAACATGAAATATTTATGTACCAAAGCTAATTAACAAATTTTTCCAGGTATTAATATACATTTTCACGTACATACCTACAATGCCAAAAAATTATGGTTAGCTAACCTGAATAATAACTAGATACAAAATGTCATGATTACCCAGAATACCCAGTCAGTATTCACTTGTGTTATTTTAGTCATTGTGATTGTAGGTCTATAAAATTACATTTAGCACTTAGGTCTAATTGATTGCATATTCATTTACTAACATAAGGCCATGCCAATCGATACTCAAACATAGATTTGAGTAGAGATTGAGTCCCGGACAGCGGTTGAGCAGTAAACCAGCATACGAGCTATAAGCTAGTAAAAATCAGTAAATACCTATTAGGCTAGGCCATACCCTTGATCTAAATACTTGGCAGCAAACGATGACAAGGATACCTATCTATTGTCGTTTATTTTTCCACGGGTTTTCCTGTTCACTACAACCAAGGTAAAAAGGCAAGAGTGAATAGACTATCTTCTATTGATATCAAACAATGTTATTTTAAAGTTCTTTTAACTGCTTTTGGCTACTTAGGGCTCGCGTTCTCTTAATTTTTTTTAATTATATAGGTACTTAGTTCATCATCGCCCTCATAGAAAAATAATAGCTAAGAATGAACTAGATTGTTTTATAGTTTAGAACCAGTTTTCCTCGTTCGCACCATATGCTTGCGAAACCTGGCAGTACCAAATTGACAAAAAAATGAGGAAGGAAAACATCGTAGGAAACCCGAATAAGTCACGACCCAAAGAACTTGTTAGAAACTTGTTAGAACCCAAAGAACGAATGGTAATAACGATGACATGGTAATGACCGTATCATTACCATGTCGTCGGTATTACCATTCGTTACTTTCTATACTTACATAATGTCACAGGAAAAGAGTATTTTAAGGAATGGCAAGCCAATAAAAAATATTTAGCAAACAAGTTTTATTAAACAATAACATTATAATTAAATAATCACAATTTCTTAAAGTAGAGGACGATTTCTTTCCCAATTATGAAAAAGAAAATTTACAATAAATACTTGACTAAGGGCCTGTTTCACCGTCTGTGAGTAACGCTATCCGCCACATAAAAATATTTGTTGTTTTACAAGTCAAAAGTAGAGACAGAGATACCTGATAACTGGGGCTTATGTCCAGTTCAGCAGAGATTTTAATTAAACAGGGAAACTGTCAAAGTGACGTCGAAAACTCGAGTTTTTAGCCGAGATTTGACATCATCGTAGCAAGATTAAAATATCTGCCAAACTGAGCATAAGAACCCAGAAACTGACGGATACCTAGCGTAATGAGATGGTGAAATGGGCACTAGCGTAATACAATACACAAAGCGTATTTATTTGAGGTAGGTAAGACCACATTCGATTTCGGCAGTTAAAGTACCTATACCCATATTTTGCTATGAAACCAATCAGTGGAAACACGAAAAAAATGCATGCAAAATGTTAGTTTCATAGGAAAAGTATTTCACATTGATGATTGACGCCCCGAAGTTTTCAGAAGTGGTCTTATTACAGGTTTCATTCAAAGTCTCTGTAATGCGTCTCATTACAAAAGTACAATAAAGTACATTAGTACAAAACGTTACTAAACCAAAAAACCTATACAAAAAACAGACACAGGCATTAGGTTTTCGAGTTATTGAATCAATTTACTAAATTCCAGATTGATTCCATCGGCTGCAGCGGTGAATGTCGCTCGGGTGTCTAATTTGTTAACAGCTGCTGGTTGTTGGTAGACTTCAAACTCGGACAGTATCATAGATAGTACAACTTTGACGTGCATCTGACCGACTTTTACACCTAAAAAAACAACAACTTGAGTTTCTTTAGCCTCAGTATTAAAACCAACTTGATAGCGAGATAGTAACGCACTTAATAAGTCAAATAATATGATTGTTTTTGGCAAAGAACCGAACTAACAAACATGTTTATATATGAAAATGTAGCATTTCCTTCAAATTTAAGAAAGATATAAATTTGTACTTACCGATACATTTCCTGGGGCCGGTACCAAAAGGAATGTAAGCGTCAGATATTGTTCTATCACTATTGAAGCGTTCTGGGTTGAATATTTTAGGCTCATCAAAGAACTTTGGGTCTCCATGTAATCCGTACAGCGAAATATATATTGGAGTGCCTTTCTCTATAACTATATCAGTATTAGGAACCTGAAATATAAAAGATTTATTAGATTTCTTCTTAGGGATCTTTAGATTATTATTATTTAGATTTATTTAGATATATTTGGTAATAAAACTTGTTAATTTTTCTTAGCGGACAAAACATGTAAACTGTTCTAAAATTACCTTGTAATCTTTAAGAGTGTACCGATCAATGGTAGAAATAGATGGATGTAAACGAATGCCTTCAGCAATGCACTGATCCAAGTATTTCATTTCATTTAACGCATCGATTGTCCAACCATGTTTGTCGATAGCTTTTTTGATGTCGTCTCTGGCGCGCGTTTGATATCCTTTATTTTTTGCCAACTCCATCAGAGTGAAAGTGGCTGCAGTGGAACTAGACTCGAAACCGGAGAAAAATGTCCCTGATTGGAACAATAGGTTCTCGCCCTCAAATTCTGTAAAAAATAGTTTTTCAAAATTGAAAACGTCTTATGGTTCTTTTAAATATGTCCGTTTACGATATCTAGTAAAAAATAGTGCGTAGAGTCCCTCCCTTCGCGCGGAAGAAGTTATACTTCGAGTGCCATTTGCGTTTTGTGGGGTCTCCGTATGTGATTACTCTCGCTCTGTCTTCTATTCCCCCTCCCCAGGAGCATTAAACGCTGTCTCTTTCTATTTCTTCTTCGTTTAACGTTTAACGCTGTCAGTTGGAAGTTGGAAGTCGCATTAGAAGTAAAACTATTCTAACCTAGTTCCGCTACCTAATTTCTTTTTAACTAATTACAAAAACTTGCAAGAAACTTACTGTAAACTGGATTTTGTTTCCCGTTCTTCAACTGAATAATTGAGTCAATAAAATCTCCCCTTTTTTGCTTGCTCTTTTCTCGGGATTCGACGGCATTCCAAAATATCTTGCGTATAAATGTTGAATCGTAAAGCATCGGACTTCCAATCATCTCTACAAGCTCGGGAATGAAGAAAACCGTAACCAATGCAATCATTCGTTTGAGAGAGTGGAAGAAGTCCATAACTGAAAACAAAACATATTATAATCAATCAGTTAGGTAGGTACAACACAGTGCAAATAGAGTTAAGACATAATAAGCTTTCTAAGGTACTTACGACATTTACTGTAGTCAGAATCAGGATTGTTAAAGGAATCTGTCTTGGTACCAAGTGCAATATTACCAATGAGATCTGAGGTGTATTTGTAATTAATGTCCTGAGCATCCATAACCTTCGCTTCATAATCAGTATCGACGTTTTCCTTCAAATATCCCATCATGGGTTGACCAGTTTCAATCATCAATGGAAGCATCGTCTTCAACTTACTTCGCGTAAGTGTTGGTGTCATTTTTTTCCTCAAATATTTCCACGCTGGATTTTTCAATCCAAATAAGTTTACCATTCCAATACTGTCCTTCTGTTGTGACCCAGCGAAATGTCGATTGGAAAAGTTATTAAAATCGCTTATCATGATTTGCTTGATAATTTCCGGGTCTTTCAATAGCAGGCATGGTTTGTGGAAAATGTAAAATCCGACAAAAGGTACATCTGAAGGCGCATGACGGTAAATTTCTCCCAAATGATATCCGGGAGCAGTGCGAAACAATATAGCATTTTTGAAGTCTCCAAATATTTTGACTGTGCTATTTAATTGTTGAACACCTCTTCTTTTCCAATAATTTAATTTATAAGAACTATATAAATAAACAATAACGAATAGTATTGGCAGTAGAAACAAGGCAAAAAGGCCGGGAGAGTATGCTTCACGTAACACTTCCATTATGAAAATGGTAAGATGAATCATTTATTCTTCATTTAAATATTACCTATTATCTTAGTAATTATCACTCTGTTTCTCTCAGTACAGCCGGCGTCATAAACCAATTGTGTCATAAAATTAAGAGGCACTTGTAATGGATATCTATGATTTGATTAGATACTAAGTAATTCCATTTGTATCATCAAAAAGGCAATAAAAAAAGACATCACGGTAAGTAAATTATAAGTTTAATTTTGACCCCTTGTAATAAAATTCTACTACGCAAAACGTAGATAAATACTTAGTAAAAGCTTGTGCGCAAGCTCAAACCGTCCTCTGACAAAAAACTCATACCTATGCCAATGTGTACCAGTCTTATATAGGTAATGTGAATGTTCAATAATATACAGTTAGCATGATTCGTACCTACTCATTCATAATCTCCGCCAGCATCAGGTTATCTTGTATTAGAAATCGTTTGTTGGGTTTCCGGGCAGTTTAGATCGAATGAGCGAAGATCTATGAGTTAACTTGGGCAAATCAGCGTTGCATGTTAGAGCATAAAATTTGAACCTTATATCCGATCTTCATAGAATTTGGTAGGTCTACGGATAGTAGGTACTCCTTTAAGTTTTCTGGTAACCGACTAACTTTGTAGAAAGCGAGATACAAGATACGTTTATTTGCATAAATAAGTGTTACAATTCACTTTTCGTCTCATCCTACTAATATTGTAGATAATGGAAGAGTAAAAGTATAGGTACTCGGATATTTGTTAACTACTCAATTACTTTGCTACAGCTGGACCGATTTGGATATAACTTGGATTATCTAGGTTACTTCCCATCAAATTAAAATTTTGATTTATAGACATTATGGGAACTATATTGCTAATAGAATACACTTTTTTGTTGTAGTATGTTCAAAAAGAGTACCTATAGAATTATTTTAATTCATATCCCTGCGCAGTGCGCATGTCTTTAAGTATACGGAAATGCCGAGATATTTACTAATGGTACGTAATACGTATGCTGAGGAAATCGCTTCTACGTTTGTGACGCAGTGGTAAGTACAGATTCTAGGAAATAATGTTTTAAAACTATATGCCTACCTAACTTTCCCAAAGATGCGAGGCGACCAGCTAGGACATTTTGGAATTGACTGTACCTAATTAGCAAACTTGCTAGACAGAGTGCGAATACCAAAAATACATTCTCAAAAGCTGTAACCTGCTTACTCAACGCGTGGCCTAAGAATATTCGAAAAAAAATAAACGAATGGTTTTCCTAGATGCTTTTTTCCAAACTTACAACCTTCACATCGGAAGGAAACATTCGATTCCATATGACTAGACCATTCGTAAGTGATCATAATCTACTGTAAGAATACTTTTTATAACTGAACATGGTTTTCGTGAATGTCTTGAATGTACTAATGATAATCACCTAATACAGTAGTGTAGCCCAAAGCTACACTACTGCGTAGCACACACCTCTTACTACGGCGCGCGTAGCACAAAGCTACACTACTGCGTAGCACACACCTCTTACTACGGCGCGCGTAGCACAAAGCTACACTACTGCGTAGCACACACCTCTTACTACGGCGCGCGTAGCACAAAGCTACACTACTGCGTAGCACACACCTCTTACTACGGCGCGCGTAGCACAAAGCTACACTACTGCGTAGCACACACCTCTTACTACGGCGCGCGTAGCACAAAGCTACACTACTGCGTAGCACACACCTCTTACTACGGCGCGCGTAGCACAAAGCTACACTACTGCGTAGCACACACCTCTTACTACGGCGCGCGTAGCACAAAGCTACACTACTGCGTAGCACACACCTCTTACTACGGCGCGCGTAGCACAGAGCTACACTACTGCGTAGCACACAACTCTTACTACGGCGTAGTTATAAGGGCACTGAGTATCGCGAAACCGAATTTCTTGTCTTAGTTCTCCGTAGCATTATAAATAGCTGTACATTCTTTCCCAGGGATAGCAAACAAAGGTGTGTGTTAATAAAATACTAGTTCCACGTTCTAAACATCACATTTATTATAATAAACTATAAACGTACATTGAATCCAAATGTCCTAGACTAATTTCTAAGGCTTATACAAGGTAAATCTTTAGTAAAATAAGTAGCAGATCTCTTTAGACCGTTTAACGCATCCCATTATGATTTACAAGTAAAATTTCTTTTACAAATCGACTAAAATGATATCCTAGATGACCTAGGTCTTGTTTATACTATGTGCTCAGGTGACATAGGTTAGGTAGAGGACATAATGAACTTCACCGAAGTTTGAGGGTAGAAGGCGCTAAGAATCTGTCAAATGATCGCAAATTATTGTAACATATTACACACGTGAGCCCTTATTGAATTTTACAGATGAGTATCATACAAATCACTTCTATGGAATGCAATGATAATATTTAAGTGGAATGGTTTCTTTGGCAATCATAAACATCTAGAATTAAAGGAACAAACTTTTAAATTACACATAATATCAAATAACCAACCTAAATAAAGATCATAACTTGCGTATCGAAGTTATGTGGAACCTAAGTTAAAAATTGTCCAAATAGGAACTGAAATATTTTTTGTTTTTATAACTTTTAACATCTATTTAAATAATTTGATAGTCAAAATATTGTTACGTTTAAAACTTATATAAAAACTTTAAATAAGGGTTCTTTGTTGTACTTCAAAACCTTTAAAACACAAACTTCTAAATATTTATAACTATAAAAAAATTAAGTAACAAACATGGCACGAAAAAGTAACAAATATATAGTATAATAAGTAAGTATAATATAGCATAATAAGAAAATAGCTACTTCAAAATGGACGTAGGACGTTTTGTTTTTTATAAGAATAAGTAGGTACCCGAAGTATGTACCAACATTAATATAATATCTTTTATTTATTTATTTATTTAACTCTTTATTGCACAAAAGAACAAATGTACAAGTAGGTGGGCTTAATGCTATAAGCATTTTCTACCTGCCAACCTTACAGGTCAGGAGAATGGTTGGCGTGCAAACTTGAGATAAACAGTACCTACATGTTCAAAACAATCAGAATCTTTGTCATTATTACTAAAACCGAAGAGAAAGTTACAGTGTTTTGTATTTTTTAATAGTATGAGTACTTACTACATATATTTATTTCCAGGAATAAATATTGACACTAATGAATCCGTAGTCTGAGTTTTGCTATGTTGATTTGCGACAAGCGAGAATCGAGAAACTCGCAGTTTTTGTATGGAGAAAAAATTGTTTGCAAAGCTTCCGCTAGAGGCGCTTATCGGATTTTCAAAAAAAATATCTCGCAAGTCGCTTCTCGATATGCGTTTCGATCAACAAAACGAAACTAGGACTACAGGCTCTGTCGAGTAAATATTTAAAAGGGGGATTGTTGTTGCGTGTGCTAGGCTAGGTAAACATTTTTGGGATAACCAGAAAATGATAAATCAAATCTAAAATCTAATTGTTGAGGTGATATTTAAGATTACCTAGATATACGTATATATAAGTAGCAATACCTACTAACATACACAGAGTAACTTTTTTTTAACGAAAGTATGATATAGGACCAAATTAGTATAGGTACCTTTGACAAATTTTATCATACGCACGTACAAAATTTATTAAAAAAATACATGTTTTTAACACGAAATCTGGTAATTTTGACTTAGATACATCCAAATTGCATTTGATAATGATCAGACATATATTATAATGAAGCAGAAATAAACGGTAATACATAGATATACATAGCGATTATAAATATTAAGTAGGTAATTGTAGTGGTTACACAAGTTCTACTTCGATATATATAATATTATATACAATATAAAAATTATCTTATATTATATTACTTAGATTAGAGAAAACGCGCCACGAGGTTAAAAAAAATCATTGTTCATACATACTTACTAAAAAAACTCAAAGAGGTTTTTTTAATATAAAAACAAATGAAAATGGAAGAAACATTATTTAAGCATAAATAAGATTAATCTAATACGAAATGAAGCTGTATAATCTTAAAATTACAATTACTTTTTGCATCCAATATTCACAAATACATATTCGTATACCGAAATAATAAATTATGTAGTGTTGGTAAGATACATAAAATGTACTTTTTGACTCCGATATAGAGAAAACACATACACTGTACTTAAAAAAATAAGGTTCGCCCCTGGCACGCGGTAACATTAAGAGATTTGAAATTGAACATTGACAGCTTTAGTTATAAAAAATTGTGAAAAGATAAACAATGCTCAGTATTGCCATCTCAACAATAGGTCTTGACAAATTGAAAAACAGTGACAAAAAGATAAACAATGCTCAGTATTGCCATCTCAACAATAGGTCTTGACAAATTGAAAAACAGTGACAAAAAGATAAAAAATGCTCAGTATTGCCATCTCAACAATAGGTCTTGACAAATTTAAAAACGGTGACAAAAAGATAAACAATGCTCAGTATTGCCATCTCACCAATAGGTCTTGACAAATTGAAAAACAGTGACAAAGAGATAAACAATGCTCAGTATATTGCCATCTCACCAATAGGTCTTGACAAATTGAAAAACAGTGACAAGACTATTAGAAGGGGCATGTCTGAATACTTTTGTATATTACTTGGTCCTCAATGGGCCCAGCGGAAGACCAGCGCATGTTGCAAAACCGGCACATGCTGAGTTGGGTCCATTTTGCAACTTCATTTACCTACTTAGCTATGTTAGTTTTAATTCTATTTCTACTTTATTTAGATTTTTTTCTGTTTATATTTACCTAATTAAATTGCAAATAAAGCATTTGATTTACATTTTTTTTAATATGTACTAATTTTATACATTGTTACGATGGAGCAGCTATAAAATTTAGTCAGGCCTTTGCATATGGTTTATCGTCAGGGGTCACTTTTTACCGATGCCCAGATGATCGAGTCGCTGTAACAGCGACATGTTTTAAATGGAGTAGGCTTGCCCTATCCAGTCGTTTAAGGACGGTAAGGAAGCTGCCCTTAAAAGAAACTCGTATTAGAGCCTCTCCCAGCACCTATACCTTCCTATCGCTAGTAACCACACGAGTCATGTACATATTGGTAGATGGCAGTGATCAAAGCATTGCTCGAATCCAATTATTCGGGCTTCACTATCACGACATAGTATAAAGCAAAGTCGCTTCCCGCGTCTGTCCTAATGTCTGTATGTATGTATGCTTAGATCTTTAAAACTACGCAACGGATTTTGATGCAGTTTTTTTTTAATAGATAGAGTGATTCAAGAGGAAGCTTTATATGTATAATACATCATCATCAGCACTGCATTGCACCCGTGCGAAGCCGGGGCGAGTCGCTAGTTAGGTAATAAAATTACGCTCACATGTCGTTGTCTTTAGACGAGTCCGTACTTCCTGGGTTGGATCAGTTTATCTATGAAGTCGTTCACCATATCTTTCAGTTTCTTTTTCATTTCTTCTTCTTCATCGTCACTGCAAGTAAAATAATATTGAATGGGTGTATCATACTATTTCCATTAAGTATTTCTGTTGATAGAAATACTGGGACTGATTATCTCACTGTTTCCATTGCTTTCGGCGGCAAAAAAAACACAGCATCACCTCTTATGACGGCATGCACATAGAAACTATTAATTTATTTCCTCTTTATATCAAAACTCTTGGACATTTTAGTAATTGAGTCGTAGAAATAATCAATATAAGGTGCATTGGGGTAATTGCGAAAATGGGTATATTCCGAAAATCCATAAAATCTAGTAACATAATGCGATATTTTCCTGTTGGCACGAGGATATATAGGACTGTCACGGCGATGCCAATCAAGATGGCGTCTAGACCAATGTTGCCAACAGGAAAATATCGCATTATGTTACTAGATTTTATGGATTTTCGGAATATACCCATTTTCGCAATTACCCCAATGCACCTTATATAAAAGTCTTTTGAAGCTGACTGATAATCAAAGCACAGCCTAAACTATAAGTCTTATAGGTGAAATTTGGAGGGTAGTATCCTTATTTAGTGTTGGGGTGCACTAAGAAAGGAATTTTGAAAAGTCACACTCTAAAGGGTCTATTTAGAACGCGAGCAACGCCGCGGGCGACGGCTGGTGTACAATAAAGCGTTTTTATTAATTAATTAATAAATAAATATTCACGGACATTTAACACAACGCCATCTAGTCTCAAACCAAGCAAAGCTTGTACTATGAGAACTAGATGGCTGATAGAATACATATAAATATATTGTTTTGTAAATATATACTTATAATACATAGTAACCCCCGGACATAGAACAAACATCTATGTTTTGCCACACACAAATGTTTGTTCTCGGTGGGGATCGAACCCACGATCCAAAGCACGGAAGGCAGAGCTACTACCGACTGATGATGCCTGTCTCATTGATACCTTTGCACGGTTCCCTTATAGAGTAGTTCGGTGTAGTATTTGATCTTGGGTTCTGTCCCGCTGGTGCGCACGGTGACGCTCAGTCCGTCGCGAGTGCGCAGCATCACCATCTCACCGGCCGAGTACTCGCGGTCTAGTCCCGTGCCAACCACCTCTGCAATCATTATGGTTATAAACTATGATTGACATTTCATAAAAAAAAACCGGTGCGTGGAGTCCTTCCGCGCGGAAGAAGTTATTCTTCGAGTGGCACGCATTCACTCTCGCTCTGTGCTTAATGCGAAATTAATTTAGTATTTATTTTTATGTACCTACTTAAACAATATGCAGTACTTATTTAGTTAGAAAAGGTTCTATGCTCATGTTGCCTTAATTCAGAACTAGATGGCGCTGCTAAGTCTGGTCGGATCCTAGAACGCGCTATCGAAGTGTTTTGCGTTTTGTGGGGGTCTCCGTATCGGGTAGCGTTAAACGCAAAACGCAACCTTGTTGGAAGACGCATTAGAAGTATAACTTCAAAAAATAATAACAAGCTCAAAACTAAAGACAACTTCTTATTTAAAATTAATTTAACAAACATAGCAGTATGACAGTATCTGAGAGTAACGTCCGTCTATATCTGGCGTTCAGGCAAAAGTGGCTCTCCGAATGCCGCTCGCACCACTCTCTGCGTGACGTCACAGGCCACGCCCTCTATCTAAACCTTTCCATGCTTATTTTATACTACTTTACTAATCAGCCGAATCAAATGATTCAATTCAATTCAATTCAATTCATTTATTTGCATAAAAATATGGTAATATAAGTACAAAGATGTAAAAGTATAAATAAGTGCCGCATATTTTTACCAAAGTGATTGGCGTGCAAAAGTTAGGTCATCAACTAACTACTAGGTTCGATAAAACAACACACTGAAAGTCACTGTAACAACAAAAGTACCTACCTACCTATTAATAGTTGTAGAAGCGACACGAACCCTTCTTCAAAAAGTCAGAAACTGAATAAAAGCTCTCCAATATCAACCATTTTTCCAACTCAGTACAAAACTTTTTATATGGAAGATCAACAATATTTTTTGGTAGGGAGTTGTAAATTAGGGGGGCCATATATACACAGTTTTTTCTGTAAGTTTCCAGCTTAGGCACTGGCATCTTCAGACGAATAATAGTTGCTAGTCTTTTATTGATGTTAAGATTTTTCTCAAAAAGAGAGTCATTGTTTTTAATAAATTTGGCGACCTCATAAATGTACAGAGCAGGAACAGTCAAAAGTTTTTGGCTTTTAAAAATAGGTTTACAGGACTCAGTCCATCTCATACCAAATACTGCGCGAATGCATTTTTTTTGAGCTATAAAGACTCTCGAAATTTCGGTAGAGTTCCCCCAAACAACAATGCCATACCTTATTATTGAGCAAACATATGCATGATAAACCATTAAAGCTGTTTGTTTTGACGTAGTATTTTTCAGTTTTTTGAGAGCAAAAACAAACCTATTTATTTTTACACAGATGTTGTGCACATGATATTTCCATGACAAGTGCTCGTCTATTGTAATTCCCAAAAAGGATGACTCCGTTACTTGTTCTACAACATTTCCATCAACCGTAACATTTAAACATAATGGTTTCTTGCTGTAAGTTTTAAAACTTAAAATTTTCGTTTTGGATACGTTGAGCTTAAGTTTATTTATGTTGAGCCAGTCAACAATGTCATTTAATGCCTTAGTTATTACAGGTTCGTAACTATTATTATCATTGCATTTTATTATTAACGTTGTATCATCAGCAAACATAACACAGTCATGGTTTAAGACTTTTGGCAAATCATTAATATAGATCTGAAATAATAGTGGTCCTAAAATACTTCCCTGTGGAACGCCACTAGGGTTAATTCTTATATCAGAGTCAAAGTTTTCTAAAGTCCTATTGTTGAGTTGATCACATGAACAGTCTGTGATGACTTCTTCCCACTTTTGGATCTTCCTCTTCAGTGCGCCCCACACCTTCTTGCAGGTATTCTGAAAGATTCTCCTGCTACTATCCAGCTTTCAATACTAGGTAATATAGTATAGAGTACCTAAATTGCACTAGGGTTATCAAATATTAAAGCATTCCTCGTTAGGTGTGAAGTAATTAAGACGTGAATAGTTTATATCATAATGATGTGATAGGGTTGGTGAATATCCTTGATGACGTGGGCATTCAAGTGGAAAATTGGTAGAAATTGAAAGCATTTGCCAAGAACTAAGAAGGATCAAAGTGACCATAATTCTTGAGGCTTGTGTATTTAGTAAATTATACGTACTTAGGTGTGCTTCTTCGACGATCTCAGAAATCTTGACGCCGGCAGCCAGGTCGTGGATGTACACTATCTCGGCAGATCCCACCTTCTTCGGGTACTAAAACCAAAAACTAAAATAAATATACTAAAAGGTAAATTTTTTTATGAGCTCGGAATAAAGATATTTGTCAGATAAAATAATCTTAAATGATAGTATTTTATCTGACAAATATCGTTAAAAACAGGACTAAAATATTTGGGTTATTCCCATCGAGCCCACTGGTGGGCCAGATGGGAAACAAATTCCCAACGAGCCCACTATGCAAATGAGTGGGGTCGATGGAAAAAAAAACTATCTGGCCCACCAGTGAGCCGGCCAATGGGTTCGATGGGAATAACCTAAATATTTGAATCCAACGAATAGAGTCATTGAGCTAGTAAAATCCAGCCTCAGTACTATTTATAACGGATTTTATAGTGAGTTGGTGTTATTTTTATATCATTTTGTACGTCAAGGTGTTTGAATAACACGCAATATTAATATCTCGCAGCTCTGATACAATCGCAGAATGCTAGAAATCGCAAATCGATATATAAAATAAATACGTCGCTATTCGCTAACAGCAAAATTAAGTCAGTCTGGTAAGATCACCAGTAAAGACAGAAGAAACATCTGTTTGCCCAGAAATCTTTGTTCTCGGTGGGAAACGAACCCACAACCCCTACCTCAAGCAAGCAAGCTCGTGTTAGTAGCCAACTCTAGTGACGGAGTTCTTAGGCCGCCTTAAGGCCTCCGTCATGGCTTAACGACTGCTAGAGCCGGGACCGACAGTTTAACGTGCCCTAAGAAGCACGGAACCCCTCAGATGTAAATGCCACTAACGGTCACCCATCCAAATAGTGACCGCGCAGAACATCGCTTAAGGCGTATGTAAAAGGCAGACAACCCTCTCGCTCGCACATTTCAACATTTTTGAAGATATAATATAACTAAATGTAATTATGTGAAATTGCAGAGCTTCAGGGTCGAGAGAATAACAATGCAAAGGTTCAGTGAAAATATCACATTGATCCAAACAAGTTTTCCGACCAAAAAACTTGTACCAATGCGATAAATTAAAGTGTACATTTTTTGGTTAGAAAACTTGTTTGGATCAATGTGATATTTTTACTGAACCTTTGCATTGTTATTCTCTCGACCCTGTAGCTCTGCAATTTCACATAATTACATTTAGTTATATTATATCTTCAAAAATGTTGATATGTTTGAGCGAGAGGGTTGTCTGCCTTTTATATACGCCTTAACTTAGATAATTGGTAAAGATTGACTAGCTCGGAAGGCACCGAATGAGCCGAATTTGTCACATTAATCTTATCTTACCTTTCCCGGTCCATCATAGTTGCGAATTCCTCTAAATATCTGTTGGATAATGTTCGGGTCATGGCACATAAAGTACGCGTTATGAGTGAGGTGGTATCCATAATCCTTGTATAGTTCCTTCAGTTGTTCCTTCAGAGACGAAGCCCTGGAGTATAGGCTAGTAGCTAAAGAAGCCACCTTGTAAGAAAAAAAAAATCAATCAGATAATAAATTTATTGGTAAACTAGCGACCCGCCCCGGCTTCGCACGGGTGTAATGCTGATACTAAATAGACTACAGAATGTCTTTATATACGGTGAACAATTACTGTAGTACATTATTTTAATCTATCTCGTAGGATTCGGCCAGTCTTTGCAATGTAAGCGCAAAAATTTTGTTTATTTACGACACATTAGAAACCTCTAAAATTATCACTGTTTCTGTTACGTTTACATCCATCACGTTTACAGCCAAAATATAAGTTTTGAAGAATCTCGCGTGAGATTAGGGGTGGGGGGAGTTGAGGAAAATCTTACGATATCTCACCAAGGGGGGAGGGGGGGACGAAAAATTCTCAAAAATGCCTCAAGTAAATTATGGACGACCCCTTATTAATAAAAAAAATTAAAAGTACTTACATGGACAGCAGCCGAGATGCCATCTTTGTCGACAACGTCCGGGAAGCACATGTACCCAATGGCTTCCTCAAACGCGAACACAGGTACCTTGCCTTGCTGCTTCAGTAGAAGAGCAGTATTACCTATAAATAAACAATAAATATTCGTAACATGTTCTAAGCTCAATAAGGGCTGTAAGATCAATAGTGGTTTAAACCACGAAATAGAGTCTCACCACCACCTCCAGTCTCCGATTATTTCATAAGATCAATGGTAGTTAATCGACCATGGGTAGCTTAAACTACTGCCCTAAGGGCCGTAAGATCAAAAGCAGTTTAAACTATGGGTTTCGTAAACTACGATTACATTTGATCGAGGGATTAATCTACTGTCATCTCTGTCAGTTTAAGCTACCGATGGTCGATTAACTACCATTGATCTTATGAAATAATCGGAGACTGGAGGTTAAACTCTTGTTCGTGGTTTAAACCACTATTGATCTAACGTCCCTAAGCCTTTTTCATTGTAGCTATGGGTATACAATACATACATACATATACAGGGTATATGGGTATACAGACGATCGATACTAATAGTAAAAGATGTACAAATTCCAAAAGTTAAACCTTCATTTTTTTTCTAATGATTCTTTTTTTTTGTTGTTTTTATTTCCTGATAACTTATCAGTGATAAGCTATAGATAAAAAAATTATGGGACCAATATGGAAGATTTAGCCCATCAGATAATTTTTTTTTCAATTCGGTTTATAAATGACGGATACAAATATAAAAAAAATACCACCGAATTGAGAACCTCTTCGTATTTTGAAGTGGGTTAAAACGTAGAAAAACCACCTTTATCATGATACGGCTTCATTACACGCTGATGACGGTAGTTCATTGTGATTGTTCTATTGATCGTAAAGTCACATCAAAGCCAAAATTGAGAACCTTATTTTTTTGAAGTCGGTTAAAAACAAACACAGCACACGTACACATCCACTTGAATCCAGTGAGTGTTTCAACAAAATGTCCTCTCCCTTGTACAATAGCGCGCAACATCTTGTAGCTGACGACACTTGCCAGTACGTACACATCGAAAATTAAGAACCTTTTTCTTTTAAAGTCGGTTAAAAACAAACACAACACACGTACCCATCCATTTGAATCCAGTGAGTGTTTCAACAAAATGTCCTCTCCCTTGTACAATAGCGCGCAACATCTTGGAGCTGACGACACTGGCTAGTACGTACACGTCGTCTGGGTTCGCGTCTGGATGCCGGCTGTAGTATTGTTCCAGTGCCCACCAGCCGAGGATAGCTCCCATCTCGTTACCCGTAAAAGTTTTCCATTCTTTTGTACTGTAAAGTTCATCATATCAAGTAAATAAAACTTAGAATGAGAATCCTACTTATCCCTACTAATATTATAAATGTGAATGTAAATTTATTTGTTACGCTTTCACGCGAAAACTAATTAACCGATCATCATGAAACTTTGTAATTCTTGGAGGTATTAGAAGTAAGACAGGATACTTTTTATCCCGGAAAATTAACGGGATCCAATGGGACGCGAACGAAGTCGTGGGCGGAAGCTAGTAATATTATAAACGCGATAGTTTGTAAGGGTGTTCCGATCTGGATGAAACTTGGAATATATATTGTCCGTGACCTGGATTAACACATAGGCTACTTTTTATCCCGGGAAATGAACGCGATCCAACGGATGGCAGGATTGTAACAATCGACTTACTTGGCAAAAATGTATGGAACTAGCTGTTGGCCGCAGCTTTGCTCGCGTGGTAGCAGCATACGCATTAATTGGTTAAAATATTTAATCCTAATTTTAAACCCCTTAGGGTGCGACTTTTCAAATTTCATACCTCTTGGACTTATAGTTTAGGCTGTGCGTTGATTGTCAGTCAACTTTAAAAGAGTTTTATATATTATAGAAGAAGATAATTAACAAATTATTAATCTGTACGTATGTTATTTAAAAAATACAGTCAAGCCGTCACCTCTCATCAAACTCAGCGACGGCCAGTCGATCAGCGTCAGGGTCATTGACCAGCACCAGCCTAACTTTGCTCTGCAAGGCCAGCAGCTTGCTCATATACAGGCATTCCTCCTCTTCAGGGTTCGGGAACTTCACGGTGGGGAACTCAGGGTCCGGAGTCATTTGCGCCTTCACGCTTATCACTTGCTGAAATACATGAGGAATATAGCAAGCTCGTATGTGTTAGTGGTCAACTCTGGTGACGGAGTGACGGACTTAAGGCCTCCGTAGACAGTTTAACGTGCCCTTTGAAGCACAGAAGCGCTCAGATGTAAATGCCAGTAACCGTCACCTATCCATAATAGTGACCGTGAGGAATATTAAAATTGGGGTTAAATCGACGTTGTAAAGGTAATCGTCGGTCTGGTATAAAAAATACGTAATTTAAAAAAAAACCTTATTGTTATATCATTGGTCTGTAATAAAAAGCACGTAACACAAAAAAAAATATTACTTAAAGGTAGTTCTATTTGCTCTTATGGATTAAAAAAAAAGATAAGGGGGAAAATTCTATATCGACGGCTATTTCGTCGGTCTGAAGGTAAAAACAAGTAACCCAACAAAAGAGCATTTTTAAAGAGAAGATTTCAAGAATGCCACTGAAAATTATTCATACCTTCAAAGAACAGTACTGAAAGGCCCGTGCAATGTATGGATATCCAACCCCATGCATAGCGCTGTATACTATTTCTATGGGGAACTTCCGGTTTCCCATAAGTACGTCTTCCGGGATGCTCTCACGTAGATCGTGGACGTACACATTCAACATATAGCCGCCGTCGCATACCAGCTCGTGCTCCAAAACCCCTTCCACATCGTAATGTTTAGCTGGAATTCTGTAAATAATTATTCATTTTATAGTATTACTCACTATTTTACCAAAATATATTTATTTTACACAGAAATGTTTACAATAATGAATCTTAGATGTATATCTTTTATGAGGATATGTCTTCACTCACTTTCCGAACGGTTTAATGTAATATTTCAATCTTTTTAATGGTATTTAAAAATTTGGTCAGTTTGGATGGACATGTTTACTCTAATTATTTTAACTTTAAAGATAATATACAACAAGTTCCGTTTTAACCCGTGTCTTAGCGAGTTGAACAAACAGTTTCAAGAAATACGATACGGTTTCTTATTAACTACTTACTCCAAGCAATGCAAGATCTCGTCGAGCAGATTCCCATCATGAGGTTCGATAATCTGGCAACCGTTGCCCCAGTACACCTTGTACCTTGAAAATTTGTAACCAGCATTAAAAAGAGATCATAATACATTAATTTTTTTAACGTGCATGCCAATAAATGAATACCCATTATCGTCTTTGGGGTTGTGCGAGGCAGTGACCATAACTCCAGCGGCAGCACCATTCCTGGCAGTCGCGAAAGCCACCAGCGGCGTCGGACACTCCGTGAAGAAAAGGGTCACCCGGATATTGGCTTCTATGAACACTCGGGCAGTGTACAAAGCGAATCTGAGGACAACAGATTATGTTGGAGCCGGTGGTGAGAAGTCACGGACCAAGCAAAAGCTGGTTCACTCGCTAGGTGCGCTTTAAACCCCGATTATCGAGGTTAAAACCAAACAAAACTCTGGCTTATACTCGAACTTCTAATTTAATTCAATCCTTGACTGATAGTGTTGCCGCTTTTTCATGAAAACTTAAAACTCCAGGATGAGCTTGGCTGAGCAATTAAGCATCCCTGTGTATGTGTACAATGTAAGTAACAACTTTTACGTGAAAGTATATCACGTAAAAGTAATATCACAATAACAAAATGAATCAGCGGGCCTAAGATGCGCACCGCGAGATATTTGTCGTGTCGTTCTGTCAAAATGTACCATTTTCGAAACTATTGCATTATCTGTGGTAATGTTGTCGAGAAACCGCGCCTTTGAATTTTCAACTTTTGACATTTCTGCATGACTATTATCTCGTCCTCAGAGATGTACGACGACTAAGAAGTGTCAAAAGTGTACATTATGGCGCGTTTTGTCGACACCATTAGGTACCACAGATAATGCAATAGTTCCTAAACTGGTACAAAATGCTTACATTTTGACAGAACGACATGACAAATATCTCGCGGTGCGCATCTTAGGCCCGCAGATCATATTACAAATCTGTCACGTAACATCACTAGCAGACTGAATGCGGTAACATTATTACGAGTTTTGTCATTCGCGTACCGTCAAGGTCAAGTCAAAGTCAAAAATCTTTTATTCAATAAAATCTCACTGATCACTTTGAATCGGAAAGGATTGAATTAAATTAGAAGTTTGAGTAAAGTTAACTGTTACCTGAATAAGTAACATTTTAAGAAAAAAATGGCGTTCAGTGTTACCTTAGAGACAGATCTCTACTAGGTAGATACAAAGAAGTTGCGGAAAATTCCCAATCCCAGAGCCCCGAGTCTGTGCATTTGTTTTGACCTTCGACTCGAGTATATACTCAAACGCATTCGCAAAGCGAGAAAATTTATATGAAAACCGGATAAGCGCCTCTAACGGGAGATTTGAGAATTGTTCAACTCGTACTAGGCCCTCTGGATCTAACACATAGGTAGGCTAATTTGCGGGCGGAAGACTAAAACGCTACTTGATGTATTTCCAAAACCGATGACATTCATAAACTACTGACGCAATATTAAAGTGGAGATAACAGCAACAAAAATAATAACTATCAATAACAGACTATCCATTTATAGATAGCTTTATCTCATCTTAATATTACTATGTACCCTAGTTAATGAACTTTATGATTAAGTATCGTGAAGTAACTATGTAGATAAGTTTCTACTTGAAATACAATAAAAAAACAAGTAAATCACTTTAACATTTTTGACTTTGTCTTGACCTACGAGTATTATACGGTGTAATTTAGCCCAAAGGGGATTTTGAGACCGAAGAGTATCAAACTTTCAAAATCAAGGGGATTATGAGACTAACCCTACCTACCAACCCAGGTAACTATCTTTTACAAAATAAATCTCAGTATGGACTACTGGGCCATTTCATAACTCGTTAAAGATCGCATAATCAGCGACAAACTGACTAAAAACTGAACAAGGAAAAATATTAGAAGTAATCACCAAATACTATCAGCCCGTAATTCATTATGAAATCTTCCCAGGCTACTTCCAGAAGCTTCCTATTAAGGGGATATGGACCTAGTATTGCATCTGCGGCAGGCACGCGAAATTGAACCGTGAGAACATCTAGAGAGAGCTCAACCCAGTTGCATCAGGATGTATCGCGCATGCGTGCCTATGACCCATGCACTTCGTGTTATTGATTGAAAGAACTAGACTATAGTTACTTACCTAGGTACCTTTATAGGTATGTCTGTAAAAATGCTCCCCTATCCCCTACATTGGCACGATATTAATAAGCGGATACCTACGTTTGCATTATTGCGTTTCGTACATTTCGTGTTAAGAGCGCATCTTCTAACAAAAGGCGTTGGGGAATTTCAGGTCTAGATTTGCATACATTTAGTGAATTTTTAGATTAATTTTGTTATTTATAACTTTTGTTGGTTTTATTATTATCTATTATGCATTAGCAGTAACGAAAACCAAAAATAGTTATTATTTTGACGTACCAACACACCTATAAATACACCGTACGATAAACAACATTGAAAATGACGCATTTTTCGTAGTAAAATGTCTAATATCTAATTATTCTCGCTGCTTTATAATGACATTGTAATATCTTTTAAAACTGCATTGTAAGCCTATTGTAACAAACAAAGTTCCATCATTGCAAGTTTTAAAAAAATATGGGACCTGGGCTCCATCCAATTTGCCCCAGACCCTTTACTAAAACAGATAACGCTATAACACGTCCGTGAATTCCGTTATTATTGCACTTGTATTAGACATCATTTACACTTTGCAATACTAAAGAAAGCATACAAAGAGTACTTAAAAAGACAAAAAAACATTTAATTATTTTGTTGAATTATTTGCGGATGACACTACCATTATTATAAGGGGAGAAAATAAATTGACGTTCGAAAGAGAAATTAATACTGCACTAGATAATACGATTACATGGTTAAAAGATAATAATTTAAAAATTAATATAAATAAGACTAGCTTAATACAATTTGGGACATATCGTCAATCAAAAGAAAACCTTGTGATAAAATACCAGGATAAGCAAGTTCAAGAAGTTGATACAGCAAAGTTTTTAGGAATTTGCCTTGATCAGCACTGCAATTGGAAGTCACATATACAACAGGTATGTGACAAGATTGACAAGTTCATTTATGCAATAAAAATGCTCAGACTCCGCGTATCTATGGCTGCAGCACTCAGTGCCTATCATGGATATGTTTCATCTGTTTTAGCCTATGGACTAATTTTGTGGGGAAACTCGGTTGACATAGAAAAAGCCTTTAAGGTACAGAAAAAATGCGTAAGGGCCATTTGTGGTGCATGGAGCTTGGATAGTTGCAAGCCATTATTCAAGCGATTTCACATACTTCCACTAGCCTGTATGTACATTAGGGATATATGCATATTTATAAGGCAATATCCCGCTTATTTTCAGAAGCATTCAGATATGCTCACAAGGGACACAAGGCACACAAACAGACTTTACGTACCTCCTTGCCGCCTTGAACTCGTTAAACGAAATGCTCATTATCATGCTATTACAATTTATAATAAATTGCCAAACGAATTTAAGGACATGCCTTTGAATATTTTGAAATGGAAATTAAAAAAATGGCTTTTGGACAAATGTTTCTATGACGTCAAGGAATACTTAGATAATAAAACTTAATTAAGATTGTTGACATTTTACCTATATTATTATTATGATTATTATTTGTATTTGATTTATTAATGACATATCTTTCCATTAATTAGTGTGTATTATAATTTTGCACGCCTTGACGAGGCAGAATGTAAGGAACGGCACTCATCCTAATATATTTATAACAACTATTGTACCTACATTTTTTGCAAATAAATATTATGATTATGATTATGATTATGATTATGAAAAAGTCAAAGGATACCTCCTGCTGTTGTATCTTCCATCAAAACCAACGATAATTCCCTTTTCCAACTGGTCATGACTGCATTGCTTCTTCAAGTAGGAACAAAGACCCTAAAAGACAATATTCTATTTAGGCTTTTCGATTTTCTGATAGACCAACACTAATTTTGTATTTAGAGACAAGGAGCTAAGCTGGTAGGTATGTCAATTGTCAAATATGCAGTGTTGAGATTGTTATTTTGTCTCAGCATACAACAATGATATTCCTCACAGAAACCCTACTGATAAAATGATTAAAAGAGAGTATTATGACTTAAAATGACTTTAAGATATTTTATCAGTGAAAGCTGCTCATAATTTTTTTATTATTTTCTTGCAATCTTTGTTGGGCATCAAGATAAAAATAAATTAACATTGAACAAGTGTCACCTGTGCCGTCTGAAGTATAGTGACATCATTCATCGAGTTGAAGCCCGCACACATGCGAGCACGCATGCCTGCTGTTCCAAACTTCATGCGTGTCAACATGATTTTCCGAAGATGGGCCCAGTTCATCGAGCGGATATACTCTTTTACCTCCTTGATTGTCGTCTCATTCTATGGAAAATTTCAATAATGTGGAGCAGTTGATAAAAAATACTTGTGGATAGTTAATACAATACCTTCTAGTCCCTAACTAAGCAAAGCTTGTACTATGGGAACTTAGATTGTTGACAGATTACTTACCTTTCTTTACCTTACACTTTTTTGTTGTAAATAAGCAAGTACATACCTACTTATATAATAATACATAGTAACACCCAGACACATCAGACAGTCATATTTGTCACAAATATTTGTTCTTGGTGGGGATTGAACCCACATTCCAAGGCATGGATGCCATAGGCATTACTGACTGAGCTGTGACACCTGTCATACAATTAATTAATCAACTGCTTCAAGAAAGTGTTTTAGCTAGAATTGTGTTTTGTTTGTTGATTTTTCTCATAATTTTGCTTGGATCCAAATTCTCCACCGAACATTACTTCTCATCACTGGTCGTTCGCCATCGTGCTAAGGTCTAACAAAACGTGACATTGGCGAAATTGTGGTCAACACTGCAAAGGCCATAGACAAGAATTGAATTGAATTGAGTGTTTCATGCTGTTACTGTTGTTTCTATAGGATTCATGAAAATTTATGGTTATTTTAGACCCCAAAATTATCAGGAGTGGTCTTAGTAGGTTGGTTCCTTCATGTAGTAGGGACGAATATGTGCAGTTCTCTTTTTTGATACTCCTACCAGATTATTTATTTCTTTAAAAAACTTTTGGTAATGTAAATAGGTAGATACTTACATTACATTTACCTTTATCTACATTTTATTCGCTTGACATTGTTGGTTACCTATCCACTATAAATTACTTCAGACATTTTCAATGGCAAAACAATCAGAATCTATTATGATTTAATTTGTAAGAACAATGGAAACTACTCTTAAGTCCTAACAGGTAAGGTACCTAATTTATTATTCAGCTACTTACTAAGAATAGGACTTCTTCAAGGAGAAAATGTTAGGTATGTAACTCAAGAACCAAAGAAAGAATCTTCAAGCAAACTACCATAAGACAACGGAGCTCATTGGAAGTGTCTTCCGGCGAGAAAATATTGTAAATTTAAGATAATGTTGCATTCACACTCAGCTGCCGTGGGCAGGGCATGAGCCTAATCTAAACACGATCATGCCTCTGTCCCGGATCGTGCCCATGTTCATGCCCGTGCTTTCAAATAAGAATAAAGGCGATGTTGCTGTGGCAATAATTACGGAATTAATACCGGCAGCGGCATGAGCTGAGTGTGACGCGATATAAGGTCAAGGATGCAGTCGGCATGCATCAAGGCCAACAGTCTTGTGACTACTGCAATCTAGACTAGAATCCAAATAGAACCTTTTATGACTTACCTGGTCAAGTCTGAGCCATAGGTTGACTGCATCATCTAACTGCGGGTCCCCACTATCGCACACAATCCTTGCAGAGGCCATTATAAGCTCAAATAAGCTTTGACTTTGAGAATAATACGATCCTCAAACTAAGCCGGTGTCGGATTGCGAATTGGCCTGATATCTATTGATTACTGCTGTTCACGCAGTGTGATAGCACCGAATACCACACCCAAAGAGAATACAATAGGTAGGTACGTAGTAGCCACACCGGTTTCAACACTGAAATCCAATTTGAGACTGCAAAATTCACGTTAATATATCCATACAATTTGGGAAAATCAATCATTGCTTGACGTACGTTTGACGTAGTTGACAGCTGCGCTTCGTTCGGAAACAAAGCCAAGAAGTTGAAGTTCGGAAACAGAAACGTTACATGTACCTATCAATGTTCTTATAAACCTATTTCGATGATACATACTGATTGTTTAAGTAGATAGGTACCTCGATGGTGGCACCATACCAGCGTAGGTAGCCTTTTCCGAGACCGTACCATCACCGTAACTACCTTACCTTACTTAGAGAGAAAATATTAATCTACGGTGGTGGTGATTGAATCGCACCTCCATAAGATTTCGTTTAGAAACTGTTCTGAATGTTTTAGGAAAAAATCTTCAGGGTCAAGGCTGAAGATGATAATCTGATAACCGGCAGATGAGAAGGAATGAATATGTAATAGGTAGGAACGTATATACTGGCATTACGCTACGCAGATGAAACATAACAACAACGGTAGGTAGGTACCTAGATTATTTTAGAATCTTTGAATAATAGGTACCACCTACCTATGTAGGTAGTAGCCATTAATTATTACTTCTCTCTGGAAAACATCTACCTACCCCGTTTCCTAGGTATCCAATGACTCTACCACACAAGTAGGTACCGCCTGCATAAAAAGCACGAGCAACAGGGAGTAATGCTAACCAAACAGGCGCTAACTCCCTGACTGAAAATAGTAAACTAAATCCTTCACCTACATAGCCCATGACGTCACAGGCTTTATTAGGAAATAGTTGAGCAATCAGTGACCAATCAGATAATTTGTAATTGGCGGCGGAACCGTCCACTCCAGCGAGGGGCTTCCTTCTTGACTGAGCGGACCGGACCCTACTAATTTGCTGTACTATAGAGTGTAGGTAGGTATACGTATGATTTTGGATGGTATGATTTTGGCGAAAACTAGGTACAAATACCTACGGATATAAATTGGGTGTATTATGTGACCACTATCGAAAACATCGTAGGGTATAGGTAGATAACTACCGTACTATCCCGGTAGGTATGATTATTACACAATGCAGATTTTAACTGCAATAAATAATCAGAAACAGACACCGCAATGGCAAAGCCAAATATTATTTCATAATCGAAATCAGTTCAAATCGAATAGATACATGATACAATTTATTGCAGTATCGCGTCTGCCTTTCGATTTTATTAGCAAGATTACAGTTTATTTACGATTAGTGCACTTGACCATCCTACCTAGGTACCTACAAGTACTATATCTCTACGTAAATAGTAGGGCGGGCGGCCAACGAAACACTCGAGTTTGGGCGGGCGGCGAAAGTATCGTGCTACACTGCTAGTGCCAGGGTTTTGTTGGTGTTTTATTTTGCATTGTTTTGCAGTGAAGTGATGGGACCTGAAGATCCTAACCAGCTGGCTGGAGTGGAATTTGAAGTCTATGGACAAGTTCAGGGTTCGTAGATCATAGAGAAATCGTTACTTATGCATACTTAGATTTGAGTAGAGATTTTCACTGCTTGAGAAGTAAATCAGCATGCTGGCCTAAGGTTCCTAACTTTCTAATCTTATTTACTTCATGGGAGAATGGCACGCATAGATAAAAGCGGAAAAGATTGTAGTGACTATGCCTAGATAATTTTGCGGACAATGTTGATTTTTACAAAGTACACGCACAAAATTCCGATTACGGGATTTTTCGTCTATTGGTAGATTAGTATGGTATAGTAGAGTAGTTTTATTTGTTCTGTGGTAGAGCCATGTCGAGGTAAAGTTTTAAATGTGTTTTACGGCTGAAAAAAACCTTCTTATTATTCAGCTTAAAAATATTTCAGCAGGTGTGTCTAGCGTAATTAATCGTTATCGGTTCTGCAATTAATGTTTCAGCACTGACTGATCTGTAATCACTCGGAGTATAAATAGAGCTAGTACATCTAGGTCGTTGTCAATGAGCTATCAGCTATTTGGACATGAAGTCAGGCGTGACACGCCAATTTCAATTAATTTGATGAGAAGTGCCTGTTTACTACTCGTAACTTGTATACGCTCACCTATATCAAAACCTGGGGCTATGTTCAGGCATACTTCCAAAGGTCTTTTCAAGGTTTTGACGTCTACCATTGGCATCGACAAAACAGGCAGACGTCTCTACCCGTTCTCTATCTGACGTCATTCATTAACAGACAGAAAATAGGCTCTTCTAAAGGCTCGTTACACTCTTTCTCATAAGTCTGAAACCCAATAGGTACCTAAGTATCTTACTTCTTAAAATGGCTTGCCATAATGTTGAGCAGAGCATCGTAATCACCTTTTTCGAAAGTCACTTGACAAGTGTTAGTCAGGCGAGACCCAATATCTGCAAGATTGGTAGGTTAATAAGTTGATAACCCTATGTCCTGGATTTCAGGTTGCTTCTTCACGAAATACTGCAAGGAGTTGGCAGAGCAGCTGGGCCTCGGCGGCTGGGTGAAGAACTCCAAGAAAGGCACCATCGTCGGGAAGATTCAGGGATACAAAGCGGAGCTGGACCACATGTCAGTAAATATAGCACACACGAGTTCTTTGTACTCTTAAGTATTGCAATTAAACAGATCAATTACAGATCATTTTGTAAAATGTTGCCAATCAAAAACCAAATGTTTTTTTTTAACTTCAAAATTTGGCTCTCTTTTCTGTTTACTTCAACGCTCTATAAATAAGTTTAGGAAGTTGGTGATCTATTACGATCGATTGGAAGATTCGGAAGCGATCCAACGTTACTAATTAAATTTGAGACAGCTTAGCTTACCTTAATACTTAGCTTAATACGTTATCAGGAAATTTAAAATGTACGTAAATTCTACAGATTTGTCCGCCAAGTTTTATCTGTATCATATTTTATCTGAGCATAAGATACCTTATAAAAATAATAACTATAGCTAGGTAAAGATATTTAAAATTGATGATTCCAGGATTGATTGGCTAACCACCACGGGATCTCCGGGATGTAAGATCGAGAAATGCGACCTCACCAACTGGGAGTACACCACGAAACGAGGGTACACTGACTTTACCATAAGATTTTGATAAAAAAATGCTATTTTTATTTATTATATGAATTTATTTTGTAAAATTAATACTAATAGCTTAGGCAGGTAAGGTATACGGAAGGTATTTCCAGTAAAATCCGTCCTACTTCAATAACTAGATAATGTGATAGAAGAACCCCAGCAGAATGTTGGCACTCAATAAGTAGAAGTCGAAAGGCATATTCAGCTGTTTAAATTATTGCTGTCTCTTCATATGCTGACTAACAATTAGATAAATGTTAGTGACAGAGCTAGATTGACTCAACAGGTGAATCCAACTTTACTTGTAGGCTCTACATTTTATTCATTATGTACTAACTACAATTTGAAATCGTTATCATAAAATTTAAAATGGATCATTTGTTTACTCGTATACCGACATAACAATAGTTTTATTGTATACTTACAACGAGGGAAGTGTTTTGTGTAAATTGAGACAAAGATTATAAAGTTCATCTAATAACTTAATAGTAATAAAACAGCAGATAAAATATCAATAATAAATTTATTGTTCCCCGTCGTCGAATACTTACAACATAGCATAACTTACGAGTACTTATTTACAGTGTAACTTAATGCTAACTTCAAGTGATCTGACTTAGATTCAAAGCTTAACTTATAAACTTAATACTTAGAAAAATGCACTTTAATTTTTTCTTCCTGTGTTCATTTTCAACTTATTTCCCAAGTATTAAAATAATTGCGAGTATCAAATTATTTCGTTTCTATTGAAAATACTACTGAAAACAAATCAAATCAAGATAGAGCAAAGTAGAGAAAAAATAAACATTTTTTGTCACAGTTTTTACAGCAACTTTTGTACCTAATAAAATATAGATGCATACAATGAGTATGAGTATCCTTGAGAATGTTTTAAGTAGTAAATAAAAGATAATATAATACAGTAGGTACCTACATCATTCAATAAAATTACACGTAAAATCTACATCAATATTACTTCTACAGTCTATTCATTACAACTATCTACAGATTATTCTATAACATGTAGTAATCTAGGTACAGTACTTTAGGTTTAAGTTGCTTTTATTTGACGATTTGGGCCTTTAAAGTACTATCTTTATGGTACCAGAAGGGCCCACGTTAAACTTTTATTTTTTTTATATCAGAAGACCTTTCATTTAAAAAGTAACAATAGAAAACATCTTGTCTGACATTTTGAACTACCAAAATATAATTGCTTCATTTCACTGTCGATTAAGTTGTTTTACATTGACCGTTTTTTCCAAAGCTCAAAGACAAAACACCAAAATTGAACTCCTTTAAGGTCCGTTCACACAGTCCGGCTCGAAGAGAATCGGCGCGCATTTTTCTTTTCACACAGACCGGATCTTATACGCTTGGAGTTGGTCGGAGCGAACGAAAAAAAGTACGCGATCGGAGCCGGTCAGCTTCTCTTATTATTTCACACCAAGCGCGTTCAAGCATTCTTAATGACAAAAGCAGTGCACATGCAAAAATAAACCTTACTACAAATACTAAAAATTCTGATTTCAACGTGATAAGAATCTGCTCTCCTCTCCGTGCCGGTCTGTGTGAACGGACCTTTAGACTAGACCTTTTCCTCCGGCGTCTGCAATGGTAAGCTACACTCTTCAGTCCGCTTGGACGCAGCCGCTGCCGCTGCTATAGCTCTCTTATGCCGCTTCTTAGTCCGCTCCTTGTGGAAGTAAAGGCGTAGGTAGTGGCAAGGGAAGACAACGCACTCCCCAGCTGGTTCTTCTGCGTCGATGTAAACCCCCCGAACTAACACTGAGTTGGAGCAGTTTAGCAGGATGAGGAGTGCTAGGCTGATGACGTGAGAGCACCAGTTGCTTAATATAGGTGTTTCTGTGGACAAACCTCGAAATTAATAAGTATTTTTTTACACCTTAGCGCAAAACACAGTGCACACTAACAATTTACATGTCACCATTCTCCATTAGATTTTTTGAAGTTATACTTCTAATGCGACTTCCAACAACGTTGCGTTACGCGGTTGACATAGTCTAATACGCTAATACGCTACAAATGCTACAATCAAGTTTTTGAAGTTATACGACTTCCAACTGACGGGAAAATAGAAAGAGACTATAATACGCTACAATCAAAATTTAATAGAGTTGATTAGATTAGAAGGTTTTCTGTTTTCAGGTTTTTTTTTTGAACTCTTTCATTGAAATTCCCTTTGATGTAAATGATCTTTTAAAACATTTGCGATACGTGGAAAAGGTGAATAAGTTGAAAAGTACCTCCTACAGTATAAGACCAAATTGTAACACTTATTTATGCAATTAAACATCTTGTATCTTTCATATCTATTCTGAGGTATCCCTCAGGGCTCAATCTCAGAACCTCTACTATGTATTTCTACTATATATTTTTTCCCGTTTTCTTCAACTCACCTGGGAAAAAGTAAACATCGAGCAGGCCCCACACTCCCCGCCACACATTGACAGTGGCAAAGAAGGAGATGAGATGGTACACGTCTGCAAGGAGTAGCCTCGGCGCACCGTGCAGCCTCGCGGCCGCCCACCGCGCTGCACCTTGTAACGCAAAGGTCGCAACCACTAATGCATACCCCGCTATCTGTTCAAAAAAATATAAAATATAAATATAAAAAATAAAAAATATACTAAAATATCTTTTCAACATTTACACTCAAACAAACATTCAACAGACTGGGCCGTAAGATCAATAGTGGTTTAAACTGGTAACTCCCATTTTTTCTATAAGACTGTTTTTAAAACTTTTTTATCCCTGTAGTTCCATGGTAGGACTATTGAAACTAGCCCATTGGGGCTAGTTTTCGTTTCAATAGTCCTACCCAAATGGAAGTTACCAGATATTAGGGATAAAAAAGTTTTAACAGTTCTAGACGTAACAGTTCTATAGAACATGGGAGTTACCCGTTTAAACCACGAAATAGAGTTTAACCTCCAGTCTCCGATTATTTCATAAGTTTAATGGTAGTTAATCGACCATGGGTAGCTTAAACTGACAGAGATGACAGTAGATAAATCCATCGATCAAATGTAATCGTAGTTAACGAAACCCATAGTTTAAACTGCTTTTGATCTTACGGCCCTTAGTAAGGTGTTTCTATACGAATAAGAGTATAGAGATTAATTATTATGGGAATACCTTTTAAAATTTCTTTAATAAGTAGTTTTCCTATGCATAAGTCACAGTAGAGTGCATCAATGGGCAGAACAATGAAACTCTGCATAACTCGAGTTAAATATACCAGACCAGATAAACACAGTCACCATGGTTAAAATCGGCTAGGACATCATCAACAGTATTGCTATTTTTAAACAGCAAACACAATAACAGTGCAAAGCAGTTTATTATCGAGCTTAACAAATTTATATGCGCCATTGGCGCCTAACTAATCCAGCACAAATGCATTCTCTACTTCCTTATCTATAAATGTAGACAGGCGAACAATAAGCCTTGTCAATATCGTAAAATTAAGTGGTTTGACGTAGGTAACTATGGAAAATTACCATGAAACAATGATAGCCATGCAATTTTCACTTAGATAAGTGAAGTGAACAAATAAAATTCGATTGTATTAATAATTGAAGAAAAATGCAGGCACGGATGTGGAGCGAAATATTCCACATGAAGACCCGAGGACGACGAACGAAATGTTAAGTTATATCTTCATCAAATTAGGCCTGTGCAAGTGTACATCTTATCCAGATAATGGCGTCAGGAGGCACTTTTTATTCATAAGTAATCTTTATTTGCAAGAATGTAGGTCTGTAGGCCTCGTTTTTTTTGCAATGATCTTTTACACCTCTTTTTTTCCGCCGAAGACAATAAAAATTTTGGTGCTTCGGTATTAATTAGTTAAATTGCTGTTTTTTATTGTACTAACTTTTCAGTGTAAGTACTTCAGTATTGTAGATTTTATTATTACAATGATATACACCAACTCTTGGATGTTTGTTAGTGCTTATCGACATCCTAGAATACTGTCTGTGCAATGCAACAGATTAGCGTGAGTAAATATTGTTCGATAGGTAACTGAACCGTTGATTACGTATAAACAAATATTTATAATGTTATATCTATTCAATGGAATTGTAGGAAATGATAAAAGCACTAATGCCAATACCTACTAGCAAAAATATCTAAGGAAATACTAAGTAATAGATAAAAGGGAACGTAAAAATTGTAGACAATTTCGTAGAGGTGCTACGAGCTCGTAGCATTCGTAGAAGAGATGGTTGTATCTTGTTCTTTTATTTTTAATCTTTCTAATTTTTGTTTCTACTCATTGTTTTTTTTTTCAATGAGAATTTACCCTAGTGAAATGAGTTTTTATGTCATAAACTTCGAATTTAACACGACTTCAAAAGATGAGCCGATTTTACCTCATACATGGGCCATTATATGCCGCCGTTGAGTCAGTGACCAGTTAGTAGGTATAGTTCAGTACGCAATTGGTTCATCCTCTTGTCTTGTCCCCTATCTAGCTCTACTACGAACAAACTATTTGTTAAACTGTGATAGAGCACAGTATTTTAGAAATAGCATTTAGAACTATTTCGCAAAAAGGTTCCAGGTTTAGTCATAAACCCTCATATTTTTCGGATGAATGAATGAATCATCATCATCATCATCACATGTAGCAAGTCTGCTACTGTTGCAAATACGGCACGCGGTTCCAATGGAAATGCAATCAAACTGGAATTCTAAAATTATTAATTTGAACTCTTTTCCAAAGTTGGACTCTAGTGGGTATTCTACGGTCAATAGGTTCCAAAGAAATAGACGTATCGCTACGTTAGTACAATAGATATTTTGAGGTATCGGTCAACAACTTCAAGATTCAAACTCTGAACTGCTAGGTACGGGAGATGCATGGACATTGAACTCTAAATGCACATAAGACGGTTTATTTAGGTCAAAGAACTGCATCCAACCAGTTTTAAAATTATTTAATATCCAGGGGTGTCTGTTAAAATCAGAGCAATGACTGCACATAGAAAATAGATGACGGGTTACTTCTTCATTCTGAACTTGAACCCAGTGTGAGTGAGAAATGCAAGAATGCTGAGATGGCAAGAAGAGCACTCTTTACGAGTAGTCGACCAACTCTGGAGCAGCAAATATGGCACAAAATCCCTTCAATTTGGTCACCTCAACTTGTCACAGCACAGCCTCGTCCAGTCGCGTTTTTATTTGGTCAATTGTAAGGAGATTTATACTTCGCTAGAATATGCGATTGGCCGCCAGCAATTCATCGTTCTACAACGAAGATTTATTACAACAATTTAATCCCTTCGATTGAGCTGGTCGCCTGATTCTAATCCACTTCTCCAACATGTCTAAATCTGGATCACAATGGAATCAACTCTTCACGTTCAATATCATGCGATGACATTGAGCTAACAGGCACGTGGGAGTTTACGAACAGCCAAATACAGGGTGTCTCAGTAGGTATATAAAAACTAAATATAACACGAAAGTCAACTTCAACTTCAACTTCTTGGTTTGTGGCTTTTGTGGCTAGTTGACACAATTCTGCCAGTGTCGAGTTCGCTAGCGCTAGTGTCATAAACATGAGGGGAGTACGGATATGGTCAGAGTACAAAGGAAGGTACAACCAAAATTTTTACAAAAACGGAAGTCTACAGGTAGAGTACATTTTGGGGCACTATAATACCACCCATGTACTTACGTCTGTGTAGAAAATGTATTATATGTGACTTTGCCCAAACTAGTCCGGAAACACGGAGTTTTTATACCATAATTTATAACTTTTAAAGAACAAAAATAACGCAATATGCATGAAAATTATTCCGGTCCCCTTGAGGTGTTCCTATATCAGGCTTCCGCATGGCACTAATGACAGCCTGTATACATGAGAAGTACGTAAACATCTCACAAGAGACCATCGTTTACCTCATTAGGTTCTTGGACCGGGTTCTGGAGTAATGGGATGATTTAGGGCCTATTTCTGGACATGTGTGACGCGGTTTTCCTTATTTGCTAAATCAGCAACGGAAGAGAGCAATTTGAACTGCCTTTTATGAAGAGACGTCTTGAATTTCTTGGGATAGGACTAAAATAGAACAACTATCATACCGCATAATGTTGTATTGCAGGAATTTAGGAGATCTGATAGCGGTAGCCGGGGAACTGTCATATATATTTAGCTAGTAGGTAAACACATATTGTATGAAAATCTCTTCGTATTTACTAGGCATTGTTCTTCCTATGCTAAATTACCTAACCTACATACAATCTCACCACAACAGAAGTAAGAAATATTGGAATATCGCTAAATGGGAGGAAACAAAGGTTGTGACTTGTTAAGTTCATGACTTATAGAGTCTTAGACTAGCATTGTACAGCTATAGTGCGTTCATGTGTGTGAGGTGGGTCCGAAGTGCGTCAGTGAACTCACCAGTGAGGTCCAGCAGGACTTCACCGTCTCCTCAGGGAAGAGGAAGATGTCGAGCAGCGCCCAGGAGCCGCGCCACACGAACACCACCAGTGAGCCGACGACGCCCACCGAGAACACGCAGTCGAGGATGTACAGCGCCGTGTCACGACTGTTCTGTAACATAATACATTTTTTAAATATAAATTCAAATTGTTTATTTCACACAGATGTTACCATAACAGTGGGCCCAAAACGACAACTCAATTACTAGAAGAATCATACATAGATAATTTACATAACAAATAACAATAATATTATAATGCTAATAAAAAACAACCACTTTGAAATATACAGGGTGAATTTTTGAGACGGGACAGTAAGGGCAGGTACCTTATTCATTATAGTTACAGAAAAACGCTTTTAGGAGACTATCCATTAATTTTTAAGATATTCTGAACTGCATTTACAGATTTTGGAAAAAATGTACAGTCAGCAAGAAAATGGTAATTTTACACAAAAACTTTTTTTGATGCCAATCAATCCTGTTTCTTATAAAGATCAAAAGTGTCTACAGGACCAACTAAGGTTTGAGTACTAAAAATGTAAGAAATTGGCGAAACAAGTTTTACCCTATGCTATACTTAAGGTAGTATAGTATTATATAATCTGTGCTTAAGAGCACTATTCCACGCGGACGAAGTCGCGCGGTCAGCTAGTTTATAATAACATTCTACATAATTTGAGAACACCAATTTTACAAATGTGCTTCGATGTCTCCCTTACAATATTTCAGTGTAATTTTGAGGATATTGCGAATCCTATCAGCACATACGTCCATCTCAGACGATTTATACAGTGTCTGGGGTCGATTTTTACCCATGCCCGAGACGATGTACCTAGTGCCTGGGACATGCACATAAGCTTGTACAGGACCTATACCATTATCTCATCCTAGTCTTCTTCTTCTTCTATACCTATATGGCCTCTGTCCGTCATTTCGACAGCCAATTTTGCCAGTGTCAAGTGATGAATTTGAAATATGCGTCAAGTCATTCGTCAAGTCGGCTGTCGTTTATTTTGAAGAGAAAATGGTAGATTTTCTCTTCAAAACCTGAAACGAATTTTAACATTCAGAGAAACAACTTTATTTCAATGGCTCACACTTTTCTCATCCTATAGTCAGTTTTATCCATAGGGAAGACAAGGTCAATACGCGCGGAACTGACTAAGTCACAGGTTTCCTCACGATGTTTTCCTTCGCCCTTTGATAGCTGGTCTGAAATGTTTTTTTTTAATTTTCATATACTACGTAATCTAGTTACTGAAGACTGTTGGAAACCTAATCTTATTATTCTTATGTAAGTAGATACTTTATGTACTGTTATCTTAACCCTAAAGCCCCGTATTCATGGTAAACATTTGTTTAGCAACAATTGAGCAACATTGTTGATGAACGTCAAGAATGTTGCTGGAAACTTTGTTTACATCAATATAGGTTGTCCACACACCAGTCTTTGTTTAAATGTTGCCTTGCATTATTTTATCATTACTCCACGCTACTGCCATGTTTATAAACTGTTGCAAACACGTTCACACACGTCAACATTTGTTGCTAAACTAATGTTTACGCTCGTCGGGCGAGAGCTTGTCAACATTCCGATATCAACTCTGCAACACGCAGTGTTGCCAGCAACATGCTGACCGCAACTCGCAACACGTTGATTCAACTTTGTTGCTAAACAAATGTTTACCATGAATACGGGGCTTAACGATGCACGTAGTTACATGACAGCGCAACAAGCCTTTCAAATGCATTGTTCTGAAGAATGTAAATCAGTGCACTAATAGATTGTGTAAGGTCGTACTAAAACAAATTTTTTTTGTAGGAGCCTTTACAGGGCTTAAAAGACTACTCTTGAAAACTGAAGGTCATGCATGTATCCTTATATAGTAGGTAATTATGATAAAATGACATGTTCAGATTATGGCAGCTTTCAAAATAATGACGGCTACTGTCAGAAATATCGTATTTATCTATACCTGTATCTACCGGAACAGCTCTTGATGCTGCTCTCTGCTGAGTGCTGACCCCAAGTAAAATAATCATAAAAAATTGCACTCATCAACACTTTAAAAACCATCAATTATTTTTAGTTCTATTTTTCGGTAGTACCTATATAATTAGGTTGGGTATATTCTCAAAAGTTATCAGTTTTTTCAGTTTATCAGTAAGTTTTTTTTTTTTTTCAAAAATACCCACCAACAGACTGTCTACGTCGCGTCGTAATATGCTATGGTGTAGCAGTGGAGATTTTTTGAATATTTATAATGGCTTGAACCACTAAAGGTTTCGCTAAAGTTTTCGACAGTGTCATTTTTACACCCTGTAATGCCCGTTTAATTGTATGTGTATTATTAATGATAGTTAAACTGTTAACCTGTACGAGATAATATGATAATAATAGAGAGTTCTAAATAGTAAATTTTTTATTAGCATTAAGGGTTAATTTTCATCGACGATTCAGGCGGTGCGCGCTTTGTAAGATACACAGTGTAACTTTTTTATAAGAAATAATAATAATAATCTCGGTGTGAACTGAGAACACCTAAGTGGTGGAAAAAATTGATTGTATACCGACCTGATAATTTTTTTGTACAATATATAATTCATTCGCTTCGCTCACTTGATCAATAATTAGAATAAATGAAAAAGTTCATAGGTAAAATGTGATAAAGTCCAAACGATTACAATGCTAAGTAAGTAAGTATATCTTTTGGAAACGAGTTCTTAGAATTTATAGAACAAATTTTACGAGATCAGTCGAACTGAAATATTGGTATGGAGTGCTATAAAGACTTAGATAATATAATTTATACGAATTTATGGCTTCATTAGACTCAAAGTACACACCTAATCTTAAGCACAGATCATAATTAATACTAGTGTAGTACCATATTTTTTTTTGTTAATTACTTTGCTCTTAAATTTAGACGCACGGGAGTGCGTCAGCCTAGTTCGGCTAAGCAAGGATTATTTATATAGCTCCAAAGGTTTTTATCCGTGCCCTTATGGACGGGGACGTTTCAGTGCTTGGACGTCATGTTTCTAAGGTTCCAGTCCATAGTTCCATTCATTCATTATTCAAAGTATTCGGCTTTATCTGTTTTGATCAAATCAAACCAGGGGGTAACCAATCGCTGATGGTTAAGAACTGAAAGAGCCCCCCTCTACTTCCCAGTTCTGTGGGTCATGGTGACTGCACCTATATCTAAAAGTGATGGGTGAAATGATAGGCATACAGTTACGCGCGTCTGTTTTACCACTCGAATCGAAAGATTCACTTCACGATTATCCAAATATTCACCGCTCGCCGCGTACGCAACCATCATCCGAATGCATGTCGGGCGATCCACATCACTCAGATCGTCGAGGCACAAGGGTCCCGAGGGGCACTAACCGTCCGAAACATGGTAGGCACATCAAAGTAATCCATGGGCGAGTCGACTGCAACGGCGAAGGGTGCCGCGCAGATGTTCCTGAGCGCGCGCAGCGCCGCCAGCGAGAGCGTGGCCGCCGCCGTCGTCGGCAGCAGCGTGCGCGCGCCCGAGCCCGTGCACTCGTTCAGCAGGTTCCAGACGCCACGCCACGCCGCCACGCACGCCACGCCCGCCACGCACGTGTACAGCCGCGACAGCGCCAGGTATCCTCGCGCGTCAGGTCGCAGGTGTCGCGTCAGCCTGCCCTGCAACACCGTCAGCAGGAGGTTGGCGGCCAGGCCGGCGGCGGCGCACGCGGCGGCCGAGCTCACCGGTCGGTCGGGCAGCACGTGCAGGTCGAGCAGCGTCCATGTGGACTTCCAGTAGGTGACGACGGCGGGTGCCACCACGCAGCCGGCGAAGAGCGCGTCGGCGGCGAAAAGCGCGGCGGCGCAGGCGCGCGAGCCGCCCGCGAGCGTGTCGGCGAGGCCGGCGGTGCTGCCGCGCATGGCTCCAGACTGAGCGTGCGCAGGCCGCGCAACTAATTGCATTATCGCTGCGTCCCGCACCATCTCTGACGTCGCGCCGACGACCCGGCCGACATCCGACAGCAGTGTACACGATCCGGTTATTCATCTTCGTCACAAAACTTTGACGTTTCAATTATAAATATTTAAATGATAAGTATTATGTATGAAATTTAAATAAATGAATAAATATTCTTGGACATTACACACAACGCTCTCTAGTCCCAAACTAAGCAGAGCTTGTACTATGGAAACTAGATTGCTGATATAATACTTATATACTTTTTTTTTGTAAATACATACTTATAATTATAATTTGTAATATCTTGACTTTGAGCATAATTAATGGAAGTGAAGTGGTAATGGTTGTCCTGTGAGGTAGGTAATGCATATTACCATAAGTATACTCACATTAATTGGGCCATGGTACTTCTATTACTTTTTCCCATTAAAAAAAAGTAAGGGATTAGTGCTTACTTGTTTGTCCAACTCTTTCTCAACTCAATTTTTGCAGTCGATCTTAGTCGTAGGCCCATGCTACGAAAGCCTACGAGATGTTCTATGAAAACACTTTTGCGAATTTGAAGCTTTAGCAAGTCCATGCTACTCAATTTAAGCCAGGAAACGCGTACACCAGCAAGGCTTTCAGATGGAATAGAACTACATCATCAGTGGACCCAAGACATCATACGAGTGTGAGTCCTGTGTTCATGTGTGGTAGCCGCAATAAAGATGTACTACTGATGCTTTGGCCCTGTGGCAACGACGTAGCGTCGCCAAAGGGTTCGATTTACCTTAGGATCTGCCCGAATCAATTTAACTGTGTGAATCCAGATAAAGTGATGTTGATTTCTTACTGATTTCCTGAACTGACTTATACTTTACAACCGTCTATTTCTAATGTGATTATAAGGTAAGATTACCTTTATGAGTCTTCATGAGTATTTGCGCCGTTTATTTTCTGTTTCGAATTGGAAAGATGCGGTAGGAAAGACTTAGTTAAAAAGTGGAGGAACCTAGATCAAATAAGTCACTTATTTGAACTAGGTAAAACCTTTCCGGTTTTGTAACCGACGAAGTGTGTCATGCTCAATGTTTCTTAAATTTACGTCGTCGACAAAAATTTTAATAAACTAAATAGCATGTTACAATCTTTTTTGAGAGAGATACCACTAGACCGATCAGTTAATTTAATTATGACAATGTCTTAATTTAAATAAGATATATTTAAATAGTAGATGACCATCAAATTAACAAATAAATAAGATAAAATGTTTACTTTATCCATTTGAGTTTTCAAAGGTCAAGGCGAGCGATGTGGTCGGTAGGAAGAAGATAATTTGGTCCCTACTCCTGATTTGCTGACCATTGCGCAGTTTACTTCCAGGGTCAAATTAGCGAGCCCACGTTAGCTTCAATCATTGTGTCATACCAATATTTATTACCCATAGTTCGTTCAGAGAGAGAGAGATGTTATCTAGGAGTAACATGGTCAACCGGTCCCAATAAATTCGTGGGCTAAATTCCGGTTTTCTGTAGGTGAACTGAGAAATCAACACAAATAAAGGCCTTTAATATATGAGAGTATAAATATGAGGATTTTGGTAATCTGAGATTTTGCAGTGACATCAGCCAGCAACGTCTTAGCTAAGAGGTGCTAATAAATTCTTCATAAATAGCTATTTATGAAGGTTTGAAGACTGTTTTTCTATTTTTACTATAAGCAAATTAAAAACACAGTGCTTATAACGATAGCTCGATTTCCTAAGCGAGGTTTTCTTGAAAAAAAAACAAAAGAAAACCCTACTACTATACATCTAAAGATTTTTCTCAAACATGCTTGGAAATTAAAGCATTATTTTGACAACCTTCTTTGTTGACAACCGACCCCACTTCATTAAAATAGCGTACAATAGAAATTATAATTATATTTTGTTTATTTTAGTTTTACCCAAAGATGAGTTCAATACTTACATTTATTGTTTTGACATGGTTTACATGAATTTTACATTCTAATTATTTGATAAGATTAGACAAAGCCAATCGTAATTGACCAAATAGTTTTAAGTTGATTTTCATGTGTAACTTTAGAACAAGGGAATAGAGTTTAAATTGTCCCTTCCTAGTTCTAAGTTTTATTAGAACTAGGAAGGCTTCGCGCCCCCAGTCCAGATGGTGTGAAACGTTGCGTCGCTTTTAAATAGCATGACAATTGAGCTCATAAGCATTCCCTTTCGAGGCGACGCGCGTGCAAGTTCTTACTATCTGAGCGGTCTTATTTTCTAACAACACGGTTTTATTATTTTTCTCAATCCCGGAACCCCATTGGGACATTGGGCTGTGGGACAGGCTAGTTTAAACTGACACTAGCTGTTCACTACATTCTTCGAGATAAATCGAAAATGCAGTACTGGCCAAATACATGCGAGCAGCGGCCAGATAAAAATGTATGAAAATCCATTGCTGGCTTGTTTAGCGGCCAAATAAAAATGTATGAAAATCTATTGCTGTCGTGTAATTTAAAAATGGAACGATCTTTTACTCCATAACATGGCAACCAAGGAGGTAACTTATCAAAGGTTTATTCAAATTTAGAACAGGCTTTCAGATAGAGAGCTGATTATTGAAAAAAAAACAAATGAACACTGTAACTTTGTTGTTCGTTATTGGTTTTGAAAAGTAATTGTATTTTATTGTAGGTGCCCGTAGCATGCTACGACGTACCTAGTCAACCTAGTTTCGAGAAAATTAATTGCTAAGCTCCACAGCTAAAATAGCTGAGTATTATATAATCTGTGGCTGCAGCATAAAAATTACAATGACAAGTCATTGCAATTATGTAGTAATAAAAAAATTCAATGACAACTTGTCATCAAATATTCCATACTTTCAGAACCTATTTTATAATTTTTACAACTCAAAAACTATTAGACCTAGAATCAAAATAAAAACGGTTTTGGAATGTGTAAACAAAACTCTATCATATGACACCCCACTTGATATTTTAGTACGACTTTTTATTTTACTCCGTTTGGACCCTCATAACTTCACGACCCCTTGACCGATTTACTTTATTTAACAAACCATTAAAACTTAAGAGTACTATCCGTATACCTACCAAATTTGTGAAGATCGGATAAGCGGTTCAAAAGATCTCGAAGAACTAATATACAAACATACAAACATACAAAGCATTTTTATCCAAGTTGTCACTAAGATCTCGTTCGCTTCGCTCACTCGATCAAATAATTGATTTCTTTCGACACAGTTGGTTTCATAGGATAAGTTTTTCAAGAGAAGAGCTGACAAGGATTTTAGAAAGGCATATTTTTATTACCTGAGTCTGGAACCTGGTAGTGAAGAAGTATGTGGGTTCCTTCCCGTCAGTGACGAGGAAGTACGGCGATGCCAGAATGTTGCGCGATGAGCGAAGAGATAAGCTGCATCCGTAGAATAGAATCAGAAGCACTGCTATTAACACTGGCCTGTCGACAAAGAGATAAATGAATTAAAAAAGAGCTCATAATCTTATTTTCGTTGTTACTTCTTTTTTTTGAAGTGAAAACTTCTTTAGCACCCTTGTGATTTGAAAGTCAATGAAACGAAAAAGTGAGGACACGAGAAGAGAGATCCCAAAGCTAATTTCCGTACGCATTCTAAGGAGACTGTTGGCCAAGCGGACTAACGGATTGGATCGAATCGAGACTAGCTCGTAGTGCGCGGGTTTTTTTGAAGTTATACTTCTAATGCGACTTCCAACAAGGTTGCGTTATTCGAGAGGACATAGTCTCTGTCTCTTTTCTATTCGGGGGAATAGAAAGAGACAGAGACTAATACGCTACAATCGAATATAGATGGCATTGTTCAGCAATTCAGCATTTGACCGCCCGTGTTTTTGAACTTATAGTACGACTTCCAACTGACAGCGGGGGGAATAGAAAGAGACTATAGTACACTACAGTCAAAATATAATAGATGGCAGTGTTCATGCAACTTTTTATTTTGAAGTGAAAATTAAGTACTACATATTGGTTAAGTGCATAAAAAGCGTGGCACTCGAAGTATAACTTCTTCCGCGCGTAGGGACTGCACGCACAGGTTTTTTTTAAAGGTTTCACTTCTACCACGTGTGAATGCACACATGTTTTTTTTTCTTAGGTGAAAATTTAAATGACCACCTCTCGCAAAGAGTTTTTTTTTATGATCACCACTATGCCGCATATTGACGGGCACAGAATACATCCACAGTGGTGGTCCTCTGTAAAGTATGCATTTTTATAGATGGATTGAACCGCTTATAATCAGTTGAGATTATTGGTATAAATGAGTTTATTCTGACCCCAAATAGGACTAAAACTGAAAGCTAGACTGAAAAATTATGGGTGGTTCTCATTTGTTCTATAGAACTGTTACGTCTAGAACTGTTGAAACTTTTTATCCCTAATATCTGGTAACTTCCATTTGGGTAGGACTATTAAAACGAAAACTAGGCTTAATGGGCTAGTTTCAATAGTCCTACCATGGAACTACAGGGATAAAAAAAGGTTTTAAAAGCAGTCCTATAGAACAAATGGGAGTTACCCAAAATTATGTTCTTTTACATATTTCTGTGTTATTGTGCTTTCTTTCACTAAAATAAAATGGGGAAACAAAATTTTTGTTTTTGCTCCGGTATAATTAAAAAAGAACGTACCAATCTAACACTTATTTTAGTAGTGTATCAGAAACATGATTGCCCCTAAGTATTTTTACAAATCGATCTGTGATTTTTAAAAGTCGATCAGGGGCCTTATTCACTATGACCAATACAAGCGCGTTACGCAGCACGACAAGACAGCGGCGTGAAATCGCCCTATGCCTATGCCGTATTTCCTATGACATAAATGTCATTCCTTACGGTGACGTCATACGGTTACGGCAAGGAATCTCTTAAGTCATACAGAATAATGCCTCTGCAGATAGATGGGCCGTCAATCCATACTAATATTATAAATGCGAAAGTAACTCTGTCCGTCTGTCTGTCTCGCTTTCACGCCAAAACTACTGAACCGATTTTAATGAAATTTGGTACACAGATAGTCTAGAGCCTGAAAAAGGACATAGCCTACTTTTTAATGCGAAAAAAGGGTTGTGAAGGGTTGAAAGGGGGGGGAGGGGGGGTGAAAGTTCTTTAACCTTTTCCATAAAAACTTTTTTAATGTCACATTTGAAATAACTGAGTTGTTTGACAGTAAGAGTTTGAATGACAGGACAACGTCTGTCGGGTCAGCTAGTTTGATATATTCCAGAAATCCCTACCAGGGGGGATACTTTTTTAATTTCAAAAAGTACCTGTGCGGGTCAGTATCGTCTGGTATGATGGCAGCCACTGCCGCATCAAGCAGTCCCCAACCTCCGCGCCAATGCATGATGTTTGCTAATATAAACACGTAGGTATACACCCGGGATAAGATTCGCTCTTGCAACCATTTTGCTGGCGTACGGGGTTTGTTAGCTTCGACAGATCGGCTTAGGAGTTGTGATCTGGTATGAAAAAGTTGTGATGAGTTGATATTTTAGTAGATTAGTGCTGGGCTGGAGATTGAAACCTGTAACGATTGTAATACAATGGTATCGATTCTCTCGTTGCATTTTTCTAAACTAGCTGGTTTTAGAGCTGTCAAATTAGGTTAGCTAATTACTTTTTTAGTTTGACAGCCCTAAAAATGTTACCGTCCCTTTCTCATAAACTGAAACGACACAGACGGCTATAGTTATACAGCAATCAAATTAAAAAAAAAATTAGCTAACCTAATTTGACAGCTCTAAACTATAGCCGTAAAAAGATTTTATATGGAAATCCCATCCTATACCAATAATATTAAAAATGTCAAAGTTTAGATTTCTATGTTTCAATCGCGCTGCAACTGCTGGTCCAATTGGGATGAAACTTGGAATATACAGTTCGCAACCAGACCATTAACACGTATCTACCTACTTAGGTTACTTTTTATTCCGAAATATCAACAGGATCAAACGGGGAGCGAACGAAGTCGCGGGCGGAAGCTAGTCCAGAAAATCTTAGGATTGTTCAATTCCATACTCCAGCATAGGACTTACTTGATAACAGCGAAGCACACATGCAAAATGATGCCAAGTAAGAAAATCTGCGCGAATGGGAATAGTTTCGGGTGGAGATCCATAATGCCCCACGTTCCTCTCCAAACGCTCACAACCATAGGAGCAACTATGAATGAGGAAAATACTGCGTCTCCTGAAAAAAAATATAGTGTCAAACATGGTGGACATTCTATTCCCAAAAACACTATAGTAGGTGCCAAATAACACCGCAATACAGGTCATTCACCCACCTTCACCACGATGTCGCAATTCAATTTATGTATGGTAAACAAACAGTACTAACGAGATTCGAGCGATACCGTCTTAGCGACAGGTATGTATGGAAAGCGACAGAATTAGCCATTCATAAATTGAATTTTGCGACATCGTGGTGAAGATGAGTGAATGGACCTGTATTGCGGTGTTATTTGGCACCTACTATAAATAACTAAAGGCCGAAGTATAGCGACAACTACGCGGCATGCAACAACACATATTTTCAGTATCTGGGAAGTTTTGCCCTGCCGACAGTCACTGGGGTAGCTAAGGGGATTATTGGACAAAAGTTCCAGAAATCTCCCACGCAGGGGACTGACGCAGGGGAAAACTGGAATGAGCCGAATAAACAACTAAACAACTGTTGTTTTGTTTTCTTTTCTTGAACAGTTATCTTTTTATACCCTGTATTGGTTCGAGGGGTGACAAAAGCGCAAGAATAACGGGTTTGATTCCAAGGAATAAATCAATGAAATGAAATTAAAGGAGAAAAGTGTTATTTATGGACTGCATTACATGAATATTCAAAACAAAAGTTTGTGAAGTGAAAACTTCATGAGCACCGTTGTGATTTGAAAGTCGATGAAACGAAATAGTGAGGAAACGAGAAGAGAGATCCCTAATTTTCGGCCAAGCGGTCTAACGGATCGGATCGAATCGAGACCAGCTCGTAGTGCGTGGGTTCAAGTCTCGAGCAAACTCGTTCACTTTTTGCAACTTTTTTAAAGTGTGTTAAGGTTTCACTTCAACCACGTGTGAATTACACACATATTTTTTTTATACAGTAGGTACTGTACCAAACGTGAATAGTATAGGTATAGTAGGTGCCAAATAACACCGCAATACAGGTCATTCACCCACCTTCAAAACGATGTCGCAAAATTAAATTTATGAATGGCGAATTCTGTCGCTTTCCATACAAACCTGTCGCTAAGACGGTAATGGCTCGAATCTCGCAGTACTGTTTGTTTACCATTCACAAATTGAATTTTGCGACATCGTTTTGAAGGTGGGTGAATGACCTGTATTGCGGTGTTATTTGGCACCTACTATAGCAGCCCACTGCGTTGTAAATGGTCTGCAAATATTTGTTCAGTGTCTTAGTATTGCTTACATCATGGAGTAGTTTATTCTGATACTTACAATACAGGGAATCCTAGTACCTACTTAGGTATACGTATGTAGCCAGATGACGAGTAGAGAGTAGAATTTTATGCCGTAAAAGGAGTTGGGGCATTTCAGGTCCCAATTTGCATACACTTAGTTAATTTTTAAATTAATTTTGCTATTTATAACTTTTGTTGGTTTTATCATGATCTATTATGCAGTAGCAGTCACAAAAACGCAAAATACAGAATTTATTTTGAGGTAAACATCTGTATACGTTAAACAACATTGAAAAAAAGACGCACTTTTCGAAGTGATAATGGTTGCACTTGTGGCGATTGCATCGTCCTCCTTCGTTTTTCCCAACCCTACGAGCGTGTCCCGTCACTAGCGCTGAGAAAAACGCCGCCATTACTTTTGACTTTGACAGCCTTGACACGACAATTTCGTCTCACTGTTAGTTTTCTAAATAAATAAGCTGTATTAAGTCTTAAAGCAATAAACTTCGTACTTCGTATCCGGCATTTATTATTTATAATCGTGGGAGTGTAAGAAACTTCCACACACTCTATTGAATGTTGTGTTCACCTGTAATTTGTGTGTGTACCAATACTGGACCGCTCATATAATAATATTAGGGAATAATTCTGTACACACACTGTTGGTGTTCCTTTTAATAAATAATAGTAGATTATGCATTAAGGGGATAAAGCAGTGTATTATGTCTCGGGCGATATTTTGAACCCCAAGGACGAGGGATCCGAAGCGAGGGAGTTACAGAGTTAACTCCCGAGCTGTTGTGTATGGAAATAAACAATCCTTACTACATAATTACTAGTTTTATTGTATTAAATATGTAATGCGTAGACATAAAATCAATGTAATAATATGGGTCCGTAATACCACACATTCGTATTCGTGAGGCTATATTCGTACTGCTTATTCCTACACGTTCCTTATATTTACACACAGAATCCCATATGGACTTTGACATGACATATATCTGACACTCTCCCTCGTTGTAACTTCGCTGTAGGTCACACCTAAAGGTTTAAGCGATCGGGAGGTCTTCGTGCTCTAGTGCTTCGACGAACAGGCTCCACTGTCGTCGGTAGCACTTCTTCAACAACAGCTCTAGTAGGAGTAGAGTTTAGCTCTGTAAGCATCGTTGTTTCAGGTATAGGAAGTGTATCATCTGAGATGGACGGTAATGATTTTCTTACTTGTTTAGGTGTCTGTTCATTGTCAGGAACATCTGGATCTTTAGTACTGACCGGCACCTCTCTGGTAATAATAGGGACTTGTAGAGACATTTTCCTGTCATTGCTTTCATTGCAAGCCGTCTTCCTCATCTGGTCTATGTGACGAACATGTATCCGGCCATCAACATTTACTTCATAGTGTAGTTTACCTTTTCTATTAGTTATCATATCAAATCTCCACTTATTACTGTCATAAAATCTTATCTGTACTCTCTCGCCTTCTTCGAATTCCTTGTTTTGTATTATTTGTTCATTATTTTTTTTAATCTCTATCTCTGTTGTAGGATCTCTTTTTACTAGATCAATTCTTGTTCTGTATAAGCGTTTAAACATCAATTCTGCTGGACTAAGTCCTGTCGCACTATTAGGCGTTTTCCTGTACATCATCAAAAATTTAGCAATTTTGTCCTGTAAAGTTCCGGGTTCATTTTGCATGCTTTTCAGTTTATTTTTAAACGTTTGTACATAACGCTCTGCTTGGCCGTTTGTCGCTGGATGGAATGGTGCTGTAAATTTAGATTGCACTCCATTTTCTTTTAAATAATTCATCATTTCTTCAGACCTGAATTGTCTTCCATTATCTGATACTATGGTGATGGGCAATCCAAATGTAGTAAATAACTTTTTTAGAATGTTGATTGTAGCCGTTGCTGTTATCGTCGTAGTAGGTATTACTTCCAGCCATTTGGTGTAAGCATCCACCACTATAAGGAAATAGCTATTCAAAAAAGGTCCTGCGTAGTCTATGTGGACTCTGCTCCACGGTTCTTTTGGGTATTCCCAACTATGTATCTGTACTTTCGTGGGATTTTTTTGAAGCAAACAACAAGTTTTGCATTCTCTTACTAGTCTTTCTATGTCTATATCCATGTTTTTCCACCATACATAGCTTCTCGCTATTGCCTTCATTTTTACAATTCCAGTATGAGCGGTATGCAGCTCTTGTAGAAGCTGTGGTTGTAGTTCTTTGGGTATTACTATTCTGGTTCCATAAAAGATACAGTTTTCTTGGAGAGAAAATTCATGAAGCCTTGACATATTACCTGTTCCTGATTGAATTTCCTGAATTAATTTCCGTAGTTCTGTATCTTTCGCTGTAGCTTGCTTAATTTCTTTCATGGTCACTGGCATCATTGATATTTGATTTAAGTAGTAAACATCATCATCTGTAAGTTTCTCTGTTGTATCATTATCTGTAGGTTCTAATCTTGAAAGGTAATCTGCATTTGCATGCTCTGTAGTTTTCCTTACTTTAATATCATAATTGAATCCTGCCATAAAGTTTGCATAATGTACTAGCCTTATTGCTGTTGTGTTTGGTAATTGTTTTTCCGGGTGTAATATTCTTGACAATGGTTGGTTATCTATGATCAATGTTATCTTTCGCCCATAGCAATATTGAAAGAACTTCTTTAATCCCCATATCAATGCAGCAGCTTCCTTGTCGAGTTGGCTATATCCCCTTTCTGTCTTTGATAGCGATTTGGAAGCAAATGCTACGGGTCTCTCCCTTCCATCTGGCATGATATGTGATAACACTGCTCCATATCCTGTAGGTGATGCATCTGTTGCCAGTGTAACCGGTAATTCTACTTGAAATGGGGTAAGTACCTTTTCACTACATATTTCTTTTTTTAGTGTCTCAAATGCAGTCTGACATTCCTTTGACCATGCAAATTTTGCATTTTTCTGTAGGAGCTGGTACAATGGGTTCAATTTAGATGCCATATTAGGTATGAATTGTTGGTAGTAGTTAACCATTCCAAGAAATGTACGTAGTGCAGAGATATTTGTGGGCCGTGGACTGTTTATGATTTCATTAACTTTCTCTTGAGTTGAGTGTAGCCCTTGTTCATTGATAGTATGCCCCAAGTAAGCCACCGATTTTTGGAAAAATTGGCACTTCTTTTTATTTAGATGTAGACCACATTCACGTAGCTTTTGAAAAACTTGACTTATTCGTTCAATTAATTTGGTATATGTACTTCCTTGTATGGCGATATCATCAAAAAAACATGCTGTACCTGTTATTCCAGTAAGGGTTTGATCCATATATCTTTGCCATTGATTTGGTGCAATTTTTACTCCAAACATTAACCGATGTACCCTGTAGGTGCCCTTGCATGTACTGATTGCTTGCATTTCAGCTGTATCTGCATCTGTTTTCATGTGTAAGTATGCTTGCTTAATGTCCAAAGTACAAAAGTACTTACCACCACTCAATTTTGCAAATATTTCTTCAATTCTTGGAATGGGATAGTTATCATTCTGCAGATTCTTATTCAGTGTGGATCTGTAGTCAGCACACAAGCGTACATTCCCATTCGATTTAACCACTGGCACCACAGGAGTACCCCACTTTGAATAAGTTACTTTCTCTATTATTCCTTGCTTTTCCAGTCGGTCAAGTTCTTCTTCTACTTTTTCTTTTAATGCAAAGGGTACTGGCCTTGGTTTTAAAAACACTGGAGTGACATTTTCGTTTAATGCAAATGAAACTTGGTAATCTTGTATTTCTCCGATCTCTTCTGAAAATAAATCTTCATATTCCTCCAATAATTTTGTCAATTTTTCTTTGAACTGATCTTCCGTTAGTGTTTCTACTGTTTCTATTTTATTTATTTGAAATTTTATGTTTAGGTCTCTGATCCATTCTCTTCCTACCACTGGGTCCACATTCTTTTTTATTACAAATAGTCTTCCCTCGATTTCCTTATTTTTATATTTTATCATGGTTGTACATGTACCAATGGGTTCTATAATCTCTCCGGTGTATGTTTTTAGCTTAATTTTTGTTTTTTCTAATTGTAAGTTTTTGAAGTACATGTTGTAATATTCCTCTGAACAAGTAGTTACTGCTGCTCCGGTATCTAATTCCCAGGTATGTACTCTGCCTTGCAGTTGTAATTTGATTGTAAACTTTTCATTGTTTTTATTTATTTGTATTTTGTGTATCTCGAAAATTTCTTCATCTGAATCTTGATCTAACTCATCTTGAATTTGTAGCTGTTTCATTTCATTAAAACAAACAGATTGCACATGGCCCTTTTTGTTGCACTTCTTGCAAAATAACTTCTCCCAGTTTATCCTGCACTCAATAGCTTTATGGTTAATTTTTCCACATCTGTAGCATTGTATTTCTTTTTTCTCTCCCTTATTTGCACTTTTTCCAGCTTGATACCCACCTTTGTTGTATGTGTTTTTCTTTATTGATATCTTATTCACACTACTCATGTTATCATGTCCCATTGTTTTACTTTCCAGCTTAGAGGTTTCTATTGCAAGTGCTGTCTTTACAATATCATCAAACTTAGTGGATGGAGACTCTTGCAAGAGCTTTTCTTTAGTTTCTGTGCAACGAAGACCTCGGACAAATTGCACTCTCAAATGTGTATCGAATGTGGATTTAGAACAGCTGGTGCAAATAAAATTACACTTCCCTCCTATCTCTTTCAACCCTGCTACATAATTTGCAATAGATTCATGTTCATTTTGTGATCTCAAACAAAACCTATGCTGCTGCGCAATTTCGCCTGGTTCTGGCGCAATATGATTTTTCAGTATTTTTACTAACTCCTCATAGCTTTTTTTTTCGGGTGAATCTGGTGCTGTAATATTTTTCAAGACTTGATAGTACTTAGGGCCAATGCAGTTGAGAAATATTTGCATCTTTGTAGTTGGATTTGTAACATCTTTTAGGTTAATGTAATTTTGTAATCTCTGTATGTAACTATCAAATGTTTCATTTGTTTCATCATATGCTTGCAGTTGAATACCTCCAATACCACTTTTTGACGAACCTGGTTGGTTCACCAGTGTCTGCTCTAGACTAGCCTGTTGGTTTTGCAGACCTTTTAGAGTTTCTACCAGTTGCGTCATCAATTTTCCGAGTTCTTCCATTTTGGTTTAGGGACAAGGATTTTGTGAAGCGGGCGATCATCACCGGATTATGGGAAGCCCTTGGACTCACAGGAATGTAAGGTAATGGATTTCAAGATGGATGCTCAGATTGTAGATATATACTCACTTTTCGTAGATTCAATCACTTTCGGCTGCGCCAATTTGTTGTGTATGGAAATAAACAATCCTTACTACATAATTACTAGTTTTATTGTATTAAATATGTAATGCGTAGACATAAAATCAATGTAATAATATGGGTCCGTAATACCACACATTCGTATTCGTGAGGCTATATTCGTACTGCTTATTCCTACACGTTCCTTATATTTACACACAGAATCCCATATGGACTTTGACATGACATATATCTGACACGAGCCAAGCGAGGGAGTTAAAGCTAGAATCCCGAGGCCGAGGGGTTCAAAAACGCCCGAGACAAATACACTGCTTTATCCCCAAAATGCATACTCTACTTTATATAAACACTGCGAGGCAATAAAACATAATACAGTTTTTTTTTGTAGTGGCAAATTCTTCTTCATGCAGGTTTCTATGAAAAGTTTCTCTGAAAAAATATCTTTCACCTAAAAAATCGTTCTAAACCGCATTTCAGTTTTTTCCAAACTTAAAGTTCCAATACTACAAGCTCCTTCGAGTAGTCAATAATAACAAAATGTATACCTATACCATAGGAAAAATGGTTGCAAGTGAACTCTTCCTCATCATCACAGGACTCCAGAGATGTCTCCTTTCTGATATTTGGAGAAACTTGAGTAAGTAGAGCTTCTGACAACTTTGACGCCATCTGTGGACAAGAACAAGAACATACTTAAAAAAACAAGTCACAAAACTGTAGTAGGTAAAGGCACGTAAAGGTAAAGTGTATAGTATTATTATGATCTGTGGTAAAGTATTTTTTTAATAATGTCCTCTGATATTAAATTGGTCTTAAAATAATGCATAACTTACTTTTACACCATTCCCCCTCTAAAAAGGTTATTTTATTCACTGAAAACAGTGAATAAAAAGCGCTTTTTCTCACTGTTTTGGTGTTTGAATTTAGAACACACTAATATATTTGACCTCCATCTAATTATTGTTTTTGCACTCAAATATATTAGTGTGTTCTAAATTCAATCTTTCCAATCCAATCTTTCTTTTTCTCGTAGTCATGGTGTAAAGTATAGTATGCAACTCTTGAATAAAACGGATTTATAGCAAGGGCCATGAACCACTCACGTCGTTCAGGATTCTAACACTTGAATCACTCCCTACGGTCGTGATTCAGTCGTTAGAATCATTCACTTGCTCGTGATTCATTTATGGCCCTCGCTTTAAATCCATCTTTTATTCACTAGTTTCACAATATACTATTATAATTTCTGAATTATTTTTTTACGAGCTGCACTAAAAAAACAAAAACATAAAGTACAGGTACCTACTTAGAGTGTTTATTTACTGTAGGAATTAGGTAGGTACTAAAATAGGTAGTATTCCTGCATCTATGTATAAGTACACACCCACTTATATTGCTCACTATGGAAAATATGCAAATCAAAAACTATACCGAAGCGAAATGAAATGGCGTCATAGTTCCGCATTAATTATTTGGAGTCAATGTACATGAATTTTTAGGTTCTATTTATCAGCGAGCTATCTGTTTTAAGCATAGTAGCACAGATCATATTTTATAATAGATAGTAGTAATAGGTACGTAATTTTTTTTTATACAATGTAAGCGACCGTTTGACCACAATCTCACCTGATGTTAAGCAATGATGTGGTCGACGATGTAGCACGGTAATCTACTTACACCAATCTACCTGCGTGGTAAGGTTTTCGCATGGGACTCAAAATGGCCAAACAATAAGTGCCAAACTCCTTAAAATATTGGATCATGATCAAACCCAGGCGTAATCACTTTTATTGTTTTCATCATACTTATATTTAAATAGACCTGATAAAGTTTGAAAAAACAAACGACTTCATAAGTAGGTAAGTGCCTATGTAGTTTCCGGTCATAAAACATCCCTTTCAATAAGTTAGGTACTTTGGATAAAACAGTGGGAGCCGAGACAGGCCATACAATAAAGAATCGCTTTGCGATAAAACCCCTAAAGTAAAAAAATAAATAAAAAAGAAGATCGCACAAGTCTCCTGTCCAAAATTCAAAAATGACTTGGACCAAGGAGGTTATGTTACTATAAATCTACAATAATTTATAAGTTTAAAAAACTGGAAAAACCGACTTCAATTTGATACGCCTTCATCATCAAAATGATGATGATGATGGCAGTTCGGGACCAACCTGGAAGCATACCTTTTCAGATAAAAAAAGATTTTTTCAAATCGGTTCATAAATGACGGAGTTCTGAGGTAAGGAACATTAATAAAAACAAAAAAAAATGGGACCAATCCGGAAGCATACCCTTTCAGATAAAAAAAGAATTTTTCAAATCGGTTCATAAATGACGTAAGGACATAAGGTAATGACGTTCTGAGGTAAAAAACATAAAAAAAAAACAACCGAATTGAGAACCTCCTTTTTAGAAGTCAGTAAAAAAATAGAAACTTCATATCGAAACGCACACATTAACAAAAATCTCACACATTATAGGTAAACAAAGAGTTCGCACTCACGGTTTGTTAAGATGTAGGTACACTGATTTTTATGCTACTGATTTTTATGTGTGATAATGTTTCAGGTATCCTGATATTATATCCTGAAAACTCGAACGAAATTCTGCAAGTGTATGAGGATTAGGTGGTCACGAGAAAATCAATAGCACAACTGAACTAAGATCGAGAACTACTAACCAGCCAGCCAGAACACAATTCAAATTGAATGTAAACAGCGTTATAGAAAACTAATTGCTTTTAAATCGATTGGCGGTTTTGTATTGAACCGATTTTATTTTTGTGGTACGACATATTTAATTCCTGTAGGTACAGCGGGTTCTGAGTAGGTCAAATTGGAAGTACCTACAAAGGTACTTCCAATTTGACCTACTCAGAACCCCTTGTTAGTACCATACATTGCTGTAGATAATAGGGGAGAGAGGGGTAAATGTGAAAGCAGCAGGGCTAGCATGGGCCGGGGACAAATTGTCTTTCCACCGTTTTTATCTACTTGTCGGTGGAAATAATTCTCTTCTCCACCTTACATAGCATGGCAACAGGGAAAAGGGATAAAATGTTTCCACTTGACGTTTTTCGTGGACATTATATCCCGCTACTCCCACTTCATAGCATGGACTAGGGAAAGAGTGGATAAAATACTCTTCGATTGACATTTGACAGGGAATAACTATCATCTATCTCGAAGGTGGGTATAAAATGTCTCGATCATATTTTTTCATCATTACGTCTCAATTCATTGATAAAAATGAACGGAAAATACACAGGAGGGTTATAAGGGATGCAAGTTATCCGTTCCACTTGCCAGATACCGAATTTCGCCGACTTTTTCGCGTCCACAAAGAAATGGCGGTATATCTGTGCGAGGAGCTGAAGGATGCCTTGCAGCCTCAAAATTCACGAGATGGTTTGCCGGTGCATATCAAGGTTATTTTAAAAATATTACGCTGTACCTACTTTGCTACATTCTGTGAAAACCTTATGCTACATAGAATTACTAACCACGATAACCTACCTACAATTGTTTTTCTATTATGTATAAATCCTTGCATCTATACGCCTAATGGCAGATGGTAGTTACCAGAGAGGTACCGGGCAAGACCATGGTTTGCCAGAACAGACCGCAAATAGTCGCAAAAAGAACGAACTATTACCATAGATTTAATATACTGATCAAAATATTGAAGGTTGATGCGTCAATATCTCGTCAGTATTGTTTATTTTCTAGTAATGGCAACACAGACGTAGAGAACCGTCGAAACGCTATTCCCCTCGCTATTCCCCGTGGATAAAGCTTTCCACAGGCGAGGCCATGCTCGGAGGGTGGATAAAACTGACAACGGGGAAATGGTATTTATCCTTTCCCGGAGACAATTTGTCCCCGGCCCATGCTAGCCCTGCAGGGCAGGTAATTACACTGCGTTTAAATATAAGGTGATAAGATTTTTCACAATGTTCCTAGTTCAATGGACTAGTTTAGTGACCGTTCTATTAAAAATTATTAGGAAAGCAAAATACGCATTTTCGTTCACCTGGAGAATATATTTTTTCAGTTATTTTTATTTAAAATCCAAGCTGGATTCGATTTTGATAAAACTTTTATAGGACCAAATTACTTAAAAGTAATTATTTCATATAAAAAAGAATTGTGTAAATCGGAGTTAAGATAAAAAACAAAAACAAAAAAAGAATTGAAGATCTGCCTTATTTTTTACGTGTGTTGCATACCAGCTACAATAATGTGTTCGAAGTTTAATTAAGTGATTATTGCCATTATGTCTTGACAGGTCCAATGTTTCCCTTTTAAAATTCCTTCTCTTCTCTTAATTTATCTTTATCTTTTCTGTAAATCTTGAGTACCTAAGTACCTAGATTACTTTTTGACATTAGTTTTTGACATTAGTAAAAGGTCAAATGAAAAATAGAATAAAATTGTTTTAGTATAATATTATTTCTCACCATTTAAAAAAAGTATTCTCGTGACATTCAAGACTCAAACTCTTGTACACAAAGTAAACAAAGTCAACTAAAACAACTCGATAACTTTAAACAAGTGTGTGCATGGTGTCTCTTATCTAGACTCTATCCAGAGAATGTATCAACTCTAACAGGGTTATATAAATAAGAGACCACAGATAAATCACCATTATATATTTTAACATTAACTTACCTACTCTAATTGGCTCAACAAAGAACAGTAACACAGCTACCAACATTTGCCTAACACATAACATCGCGACAAAACGATTAACTTGTAGAACTAGCTGAGAGAGAGCAAGCTACAAACCAAAATGGCTAGTATGAACCTCAGAAAAGTCCCCTTTAATCGCCAATTAAAATAGGCCAAAGAAAGGCCTATCTACAACAATAATAACTGCTTTTCCATTGCAAAAAAAATTAAGATGTTTTTATTGGAGACTTTTACAAAAATAGTATTTACTCGATAGCTTGTTACATATTGCTATCTGACTGAGACTATGTATATAGTCAAAGGTAACTACTAAGATAAATTATCCAACATGAGATCTTAAATCTCTACGTCTCAGTGGGGAACTTCACAGGGCACGTCCTCAGTGATCGTGCTCTGTGAGGTAATGCATTGTTATAGAGGTTACCACTGAACATCGGTTAAGCAACATGTTTCTTCCATGACTTATTATCATAAAAAAAATTACACAGAGACCAGTTGCTAAGTTTCTAATGTCACAGGTCGATGGGATTTTGATATAATTTAAAAATAAAGCTAGTTTTGACAGTTATAGAAGCTGAGATAACGTAAGACTAGGCGGTATGGTTCTAAACTATAGCCTGCTCAGAGGAGCGAAAAAAAATAAAAAAAAAATTATAGAAGCTGATAGCTAAAACAATGATTATTAAGGTCAATACATCAATAGAATACATGATAATTCAGTAATATTTTGTAAAGTGATAGAAATAGAAATATCTATCTACGTAAAATTGAGCACAACAAACACAGATAGATGAGAAAATACTTAAATATGTTTACACAGTAATAACGATTTACACAGCACTTTTTTATAAAAATTACAGTAAAATGTGTTGTTGTCTATATTTTTGTAGGTTTCCAGATGTATTTATTCATTTTATAATAATGTCACTATTATTAAGTATTTTCAAAGATTTTACTAGTAGACGTAGTTCTTTTCTCTCAATTTGAAGCAGATTTAAAGGAAATACTATCGTTTAATATTTTTAAAATATTTAACATTGTAATTTACTTTACTTAGGTATTGTATTTTTGTACGGGATTATTTTAGTACATTTAGTGGAAATAAAAGGCACAAAGATAAACTTGTTTTTTGGATCGTACACAACCAACTCTCATTTCACACAACTAAGCTAAGCAACCTTCAACGCATTCACTATTTGGGTGGTTGACCACTTTACTTACATAGATTTACATCTTATCTTCGAAGCACAACACTTGTAGATACAGTTTAGATTATTTTTTTGCTAAAAACATAGGTACCAGTCAAAATCATAAGCCTTCTTCTTGATTCGACGTAGTCGGGTAAAAATGACAAGGTTTATATGGCAATTTTTCTTCGTGTACGTCTTTTTAGATATGTCTAATGATAGGTACAATTAACTATAAATAGAAATAACTAAGTAAGTAAGAAGCTACAGAACAAATTACATTGAATTAAATATACTTACCATACTTTATTAGATTTTCAATTAACCAACAGCTTATTTGGTTAAATAATTGATCTATAACAATTTTTTAATCCTTCGGCAACCAACACTTAAAAAAAAACATAAATACATTTGCAACGTTTACAGGCTGTTATGAAAAACTGTTGAGACCACCAAAAAAACCTTTTTCGGTAGGTGTGATTATACACGCTTTTATAATTTTTGCGAATTGTGAGCATTTGGTCATTTTGTACACCTTTCCCCTACTTTTTTACTGACAAACCTATATACATACCATTTTACGCATTTTTTTTCGGCACCCAAACTCGCTGTGATAGATCCTTGTACTAAAACTCTGTGAAATTAACCATATCCCGCGGCGGACATCGAACCCGCACCATATCACAGCCGGTTAGTCCCACGCTGAAGAGGTAGGTACTATACAATCGTATCCTTGAACTTCACAAAAACTTTACAAAATGGTCTATCTCAGAACAAAAACGTTATCTACATTTCTTTAATCTTTACATACAAAGCTCCACAGATAAAAAATCTATTGTTGCGTGATTGCCGTGATACAAATTGCATGATTTTCGGTTTTTACTACTGTTTGGTTTTTTCATGGGTAGGTATTACCTTAATCCTATAGTTTGGAAAAAATGTAGAGCTACCTACTATTAAATACTCTGTGGCAACACGTAGGTCGGTTTTTGAAAAGCAAAAATGTTTGTAAGTATAACTATAGGTGTAATATTTTGTAAACAGTTAACTAGACCTTGCAATAGTGATATTATCTAAATAACTTACACGGCCAAGCCATCTCTCTCTTTAGTATAGTAAAACTATTTAATATACGGTTTTGATAGGTAGAATTATTATTAACAGATCTCGATTTTATAATATTGTTTGATATGGTAAGTGTGTGCGCAGTACGTAAATAAGATATGGTTTTAATAAGTAATTATAATTGAAATAAGCATTTAATAATATACACGCAAAGGCATACTTTTATCCCACATAGATAAGTAGATACTTACTGTATGACCTATTCATCTACTCATGTGTGCTTTTAATGGTGTGTTCTCTGGATTCAATTCCGCCCTTTCTAGCCAATTTTACATTTTACGAAATATGATGCTAGAACACAGAAAACTATAAGAAAAAAAAACTTAATGTCCAGACGATTCCAGACGATAAGTCCAAGAGGTACAAGAGATGATTCCAATACATTTTTGACATTTATATAACGTTAACTTTGTTAGAAAGTCTGTACAGATATAGCACACTCTCCCCTTTTTTGATAAACAATCTACTAAGTACGTAGGAATCTACATAAGTATTTATTATTCAGGGGATATAATTTGACAGGCTACGTACTCTGGCTTGGTATGAAACGGCTCTATAAACTCTATCTCATGATAAGCTAGAATTTTGTCACAAAAAGCGCTTTCAGAAAGAGTAAAACTAGACATTTGCAGACAAACATACACTCAATATAATGTCATAGGATACAATTTAAGGTTATTTACAAGACAAGAAGAATACAGTTTCTATGATGATCTACAGTGTCAGGGGTCACATCACCCATCCCTAAACGGGACGCCGCCGTAATGCCTGGGACATGATTTTAGATATGATTTTGGGACATGATTTTGCGATAATGGTTATATTCAGGGACATGATTTTGACAGCCTAGTCAGCCATACCCACAGGAAAAACAAAGTAAATACGTGTAGAGCTGACTAAGACGCGGGTTTCAATGTTTTCCCTTACTTTTAGAAAGCACAGATTTTGCGCATGTATAAGTTTTCCATTGGTCGACGGCGGGTTTCAACCCACGATCTTATAAAGGCCGTAAGATCAATAGTGGTTTAAACCACGAAATAGAGTCTGATTATTTCATAAGATCAATGGTAGTTAATCGACCATCGGTAGCTTAAACTGACAGAGATGACAGTAGATTAACCCATCGATCAAATGTAATCGTAGATTATGAAATCCATAGTTTAAACTGCTTTTGATCTTACGGCCCTAATTAGGGTTGTTACCACTAAACCACTCATAGTTTTATTATAATCCAACATTAAACAACCCTAAAGCCACAACAATGATAAGCTCAATCCTCTCTCCCCCTACTCAAACTGAATCTGCGGTGGAACTTAAACGTCTTCTTCTTCTCTCTCTCCTCCAATGGCTTGTCGAGGTTATCAGCACTTTTCGCGACTTGGACGCTTTTTCGACGGTTCTTCATTGATTTCACGAGTTTGTAGAACTTTCCGCGTTTCTTCGGGTCTTGGGTTAGCTCGTGTGGGTCGTCGTCAACCTGAAAGAAACAAGCATTCCTTAGTTAAAACCATTTTAGTCCATGGTTAAAACGAACAAACCTGTAGGTAGGTACAAAATGTAGAGGTACAGTTTTTGGGATCAAAATAGTATATGCAACTAGTGAATAAAAGACGGATTTAAAGCGAGGGCCATAAATGAATCACGAGCAAGAGAAGGACTTCAACGACTGAATCACGAGCGTAGCGAGTGATCAAGTTTTAGAATCCTGAACTACGTGAGTGGTTCATGGCCCTCGGTATAAATCCGTTATAATCAAGAGTTGCATACCATACCTTATACCATGACTACGAGAAAAAGAAAGATTGGAGGTTGTATAGCCAATGCTATACAATCTCCTTGCGCAAAAACCATAATTAGACGGAGGTCAAATATATTAGTGTTTTCTAAATTCAAACACCAAAACAGTGAGCAAAAGTGCTTTTTATTCACTGTTTTCACAATTTTTAGAAGCGACTTAGAATAATTTTTGTTTGTTGGGTATTGCCAAATACTATCCCACTAACATTATAAACGCGAAAGTTTGTAATTATGCATGGGTGGATGGATGGATGGATGTTTGTTACTCTTTCACGTAAAAACTACTGATCCGATTTGGATGAAACTTGGAATATATATTGTCCGTGACCTGGACATAGGCTACTTTTATCCCGAAAAATCAACGGGATCCAACGGGACGCGAATGAAGTCGCGGGCGGCACCTAGTCCTTTATAAAAACGTACCTCTACACTAAACTCTGAGGATATGTCTCCGAGATCCTCGACGCTGTGACTCTCGACCTCCTTCGGCTGCGGCACGCCGAGCCTTGACCTGGAGGTGTCGGGCTTCGGCTCCTCGGGGGGTGGTGGCGCATCCGGGTCCACACACTGGAAATAACTCTAGCGTGAGTAGTTTCCGAGATATGGTGGGTTACTCTCGACTACAGTTCCAATCCGGATTCACGGAATTTGACAGATCTCGTGTCATTTTGTACTCAAAAATGACAGGATTTCTGTCAAAATCTTTGGATCCGGGTTGGAACTGTATTCGAGAGTAACGCACATGGGCGATTGAAGTTTGACAGCTATCATCAAAAAATTAGATCTTGATCACACCTTTCATTTGGTTGTGGAACGAGAACTCTAGGGTGAGTAGTTTCTGAGATATGGGCGTTTGAAGTTTGACAGCTGTCATCAAAAATTAGATCTTGATTATAAGTTCTATGATTCAAGAAATAAATAAAAATTGCTTGTTAGGTAGATATAATAATATAATTTCCCCCAAATTGGTAAAATAAATTAGTATGGAAATCGAACCACCTTAATGTCACCACACGCTCGCAAAGCAATTTAAATACCTATATCACTATTTTGCTTAAAAATTGTTTACCTGACTGTACTTAACAGCTTCCATTTGATTTTGTCCGAAACGTCAGTAACCAAAATAGTAAAATCAAAAGTGACAATTGGGACAATTTGTCCCAAAATATTTTGTCCGGAACGTCAGCAAGTCAATTACAAAGTCAAATCTAAGGAATAAACAGACCATTATAATTATGGTACAGGTTTTGAGAGTTTTGTGTCTCAAAATTTGATGCACAAAAATGAATAAAATAGGAAAGTTATGTGCAATTTTCCGCGGAATCGAACCTACATTCTTTTCGCTCATCTACCGTTCAACATACTTGGTATTTTGTAGAGTATCAACAGATAACCAAAAGATAATTGTGAAAATCCACAAGGAAAATTTACTAATTTTAATTTTCAAGTTAAATTGACTTCAAAAGTTTTTACGCAAGACTTGAAAGTTCCCTAAAACGGCAGTAACTCAATCGCTTCTTAGAAATGTAAATAAATTAAGTAAGCACCTAATACAACCCCAAATCGGTCCCGAGTAAATAAATACTGGCCTGATTGAGATAACTTTTTACCTTGTTAAAAGTTTGTTTTGGTTTGTTAGGAGCTTTCTTCCCGTAGGACTTAAGTACTTACGAACAGGTTGAAGTCGTGACAGTTTGAAGGATATGTGCCGGTGCAAATAAACGTAGTTACTGCGACCATTTTGTTGTAAGTGTCGAGAATCGTCCCCTTTCGGTATAACGTACTAGTTCCGGGACAATCTATGTATGGGTGATGCCGAACCTGACCCCTAAGCCCATGAGAAAATAAAAGACCTAAATTCTTAGTAACTTATCCTTTTGATGTGTCACTCGATACTCTCGATAGTCACATACGATTGTGCACAGGAGAGTTCCAAAGTAATTTATTTATTTAATACTTTATTGCACAGAATTATAAATTTGTTACAAAGGGTGGTGAAAGCTGAAAGCATTGTCTGCCAGCTAACCAAAACGTGGTGGTGTAATGAGGAGGTTGGCGTGCGACCTCACAGAGAATAATATTTATCTCACTTAAGAACTAACTTATAACCTACTACATAATTTAATATATAAATATATATATATATAACATAACAAATCCATAGAACATTATGTAACAAAACACAGAAGTACTCACATCTTCCAGCGATATCCTGTAAGGAGGCACCTGCTCTGGATGCCTCCAGGGCTTGTGGTACGGAAAGTCAGTGACTGCCTTCCAGCTGGGGTAGCGACGCGCAGCGGAATGCAGCTGCTGGACTAGTCGAGGTGCCAGTTGGGCTGTAACCCTGAAAATATGAGGTATACGTTCAGATGTATCACTGTTACCAAGGCGAAACCCTATTAGTAGAGCTCTTTGTAAGAGCTCGTCCGGGGAAGTACTACCACCGTACCTATTCTGCCGCCAAGCAGCGATGCTCGCATTGCTGTGTTCCGGTTTGAAGGGTAAGGGCGCCGGTGTAATTACAGGCACATGAGACTTCAACATCTTTACGTCTCAGAGTGATGGACGCAGTGCATTGCCTTACAGGGCACGTCCTCATCGGACTTGCTCTGTGAGGTCATGCATTGTTATAGGCAGAAGTTACCACTTAACATCAGGTGAGCTATCAGCTTGTTCCATAACTTTTATCAAAAAAAAAAAGAAAAAAAAACTTCTAGTGATAAATTAATCAAGTCATTGAACCATTCGTGGTCAAGAAGTAATTGGAGAAATCCTAATTATAACGCAGCCGAATGAATATTAATTATAAGCAGTACATTTTTATTCAACAGGTGTATTTTGAGGTGTCTACAATATCCAGTTAAACACCATAAGAGATTTCTGCAGTATACCTACTGCATCCTACCCAGATCATAATGGCCCTCAACCAAGTTATAAACATGGTATGCTGGGTTTAGACCTTGTTTTCCGTTTTTCCAGCCTTCTTGATCCTGTGCAACCTGGAAGGGTTTCCTTCCAGGTGTTCCCCGCGAATGTGTTGATACCACGCCCTGTTAGACGACCTATATCAGGGCACTCCTTGAAACCAGTAAAACAGATTAGATGAAAACTCACCTGTTGACCAGCCAGGCAGGTAGGGCACCGCGAGGGTCGGAGCGGGAGACATAGCCCAGCCAACTGCCCAAAACGCCACATCGAGGGCGCACCACGAATCCAGTCAGAAGAGATATTGCCCTATGGATACAAGCCACTTACAGAAAGAGTACATAACATAATACGAAAGAAAGAAATATAGTAACATAATATACGTAACGTAATGTAGATATGCCTCCTCATAGATAGAATAGAATAGAAAAAGTCTATATTGTTCACGATAAATTACATAAGTTAAAAATAGGTAACACAATGGGCGGCCTTATCGCTGAGAGCGATATTTTCCAGGCAACGAAAGCAAAATAGATTTCCAGGAAGATCGATTTTGGGACTTCTACTATTACCAAACTTTCCGCAGTCAACAATGACGTCCGATAAAGTCTAGTTTGACAAAGTACTTAATTATACTTTTTGTTTCGGCTCGTGTTCATATTGTACGTAGATACTTTGGAATTGCGTCTTTCAGTAATTTTATTAGAAATCTAAAAGGATGTTGAGGGTTACTCCCACGAACACCATAAAGTTTTCCCTCATGCCACATGAGATCAGTCAAGTTGATATTCGACAATTGCAAAACGAGGTAGGTACTTGTATCTAATTAAACTGTTGGAACTGACCCATGAATCACGTGACTAATATCTCCATGTATTTTATGTTTTCTATTATTTTGCGCTTGCAAAATGTCAGCAGATTACGAAGGCTACGGACATTCAAAGCCCGAGGATTAGAGCCAATAGACTATTCCATTTTTGTAATCGATCACGATAGAATTTCATGCCAATTGTTTGTGCATATCTATTTGATTGATAGCTACAAAACTGTGTTATCCACGTCACGTCACAAGTCAAGAGACGGGCATGGGCAAGGTCGTCACGGTTTGACGCACACCTTATCTAATCGACGAGTGGAGTGTGCAAATAAACCATTGACTAAGGACCGCCCACCATAGCCCACCATGTGTTTTTAGGAAAGCTTTGGAAGAAAAAGCGACAGGAAATTCTAGGCACTGGTTTGTTGGTTCTAGGTAGTCATCCATGCATAAGGCAATATAAGCTAACGATAAAAAACTCCTCAGATTACTGAAAACGTAGGCACGGTATACCTCTTTACGATTTTCTTCCCAATCAGCGCCGGTATCTATACGGGAGTTGTATGTTTAATTTGTACTTTGTATCTGCTCATTACCGAGCCTAGCACACCTTTTACAGAAATGGAATGCAATGCAAAAATATGAAGTAAATACCTATGTGAATTGTTATGGCCGATAAATAACAATTTTTACAACAACTCAAAAACTATTTAACCTAGAATAAATATTGGACCGGTTTTGGAATGTCTAAGCAAAGCCCTATCATATGACACCCCACTTGATATTTTGGTACAACTTTATTTTTTTTTTACTCCCTTTGGAACCTCATAACTTTCCAACCCCTTGACCGATTTACTTTATTTTTCAAACCAGTAAAACTTAAGAGTACTATCCGTATACCTACCAAATTCTGTGAAGACCGGATAAGCGGTTCAAAAGATCTCGAACAAACATACAAAGCATTTTTGCCCAAGTTGTCACTAAGATCTTCTTTCGCTTCGCTCACTCGATCAATAAACTCGAAAGCGTTTTTAGGTTCATAATTATTCACCTTGTGGAAACCTTGTGTCTCAAAACCTTGACTCAAAGTTTCAGTCGCTTCCAAGAACTTTCTGATTAAGCTTTCAAGAAGCATGTTCGTTTTGAGACGACAAAAAGATGCTACCTCGGCTAGAGGATGAATATTAAGATGGTTTGAAAAGTTTGCCTTGAGTGGACGTCTCAGCTGAAGAAAATTGTAATAATTTTTTGAGTGAAAAAATAAAAAAAATAAATAAATCTTGTTGGACATTATAACACAATGCTCTCTAGTCCCAAAGTACGCAAAGCTTGTAATAAGGGAAATAGATTGCTGATAGAATACTTACATAATTTTTTTTCATAATACATACTTATAATACATAATAACACCCAGACACAGAACAAACATCTATGTTTGGCACACAAATGCTTGTTCTCGGTGGGGATCGAACCCACGACCCACAGCACGGAAGGCAGAGCTACTACCGACTAAGCCATGACGCCTGTCGAATGTAATCAAAGTCCAATTTGGTCGCAAGTTTCACAACGTATAACGACGCTTCTAAAGGAAACAATCATACAAACTAAAAAATGCTAAAATCTTAACCTTCTTATGTCCGTTAACCCCAGAAACATCAGACAAGGTAACCTTCACAAGTTTCCTTTCTCTGTAATCAGTATAGGAAAAAATTCAATAATTTTCCACTACGTATTTTAATACTTATGCATGGATAGATTACAATATATAAAAAGGATTACATTCTTCTGAGTAAAAAGTATAAGACCAGTTAATCCCAGCTGAAGAGTACCACTCTATAAAATATTAATATTTCTTTCACAGATAATGTTTTACAAAGATTAAGTGAATTTATTCCAGTTCAAACAGGTTCCCAGGCGACCGATCGCATTGGCCGTTTCAGTAATTAAAATTCGTGGTTGCAGTCCTACACAACACAGAGGTCCCATGAAAAATATGCCCCAGCAAGGCATATTTTTCACGGAAATACATCGAAAAGATCTAAGCTTGGCCCACAAGCCTAGTCTCAAACTAAACATAAGAATTAAAAACGCAGTTTGCGAAGGATTATCAGAAAAAAAACTTTATGTGTACTCTTACAAATATTTTATAACTTAGTGCTCTAAAATTATTTGTAGACTGTATTATTTATTAGTTAATAAATAATACTTCACAACTCCAAGGTGCCTATTCTTCTTTCTACGTTATTGTAGAAAGAAGAATAGGCACCTTGGAGTTGTGAAACACTGCGTTTTCAGTCCTCAATTTTCAGAAAATTCTCAACTAATTACGCTGTGGCATCGCAGCACCCAATTCATTGTGTTCTCCAAATTAATTGGCTGTAATCAGGGATCTTAAAGACCTGATAAAGATACGGTTTCTACGCCAACTTCAATTAGAGGTCGCCATTTTTCCTCGGAATTGTAACAATTATTTTAACAAAATTTCCTTTTGGAGATTATTTTTTCCTCGTACACCAAGCTAATAATCTTTTTAATTCGATTTTATTTCGTTTTTACCATTGTTTGAGGCATATGAGAAAAGTGGGGAAAAAAAAGAAACGCTCGTGGCTTGCTTGCTTAGTCAATCTTCACCGATTATCTAAGTTAAGCGTCGTTCTGAGCGGTCACTATTTGGATGGGTGACTGCTAGTGGCATTTACATATGAGCGCTTCCGTCTTCGGAGGGCACGATAAACTGTCTTTACCGGCTCTAGCAGTCGTTAAGCCATGACGAAGGCGTTAATGCGGCCTAAAAACTCCGTCACCAGAGTTGGCCATACAGTATTATATGATCTGTGGCTTGCTTGCTAGTGGGGAAATGAAGAGATGAATTATTTGCTGTTGGACTTGAAAATGTTATAAGTACTCTTGTTTAGTGCATTTGTGACTGCCAACATGAACTTGGATCAGCAGCCGAATATCCCGATTATTCTGATATCAAAGTTGGTGATCAGCAGTGTAGCTGGAGGGTTTGCTAGATTCTTACCTGACATATCCTTTCCTAGGCGGGTAGTCTTTATGGAACACCGAGTGGTTGAGGATCATCTTCTCGTCCCCTGTGTCCAGCCATGACCTCTGCAGCACGAAGTCACGGTTTTTGAGGGGTGCTGGGCAGGACACTGCAAATACAGTTTTATTTAGAAGACCTACATCATAAATTCGACTTTAGGCCCGGTTTTGACGATGTTTATTGTAAAGGCAAGTTTTACTATTGTTTTATTCGTGAAAAGTTCATTTATACTTGGCCGCCATCATTACTTATTCGTCAGAAACTACACTTGGAACTTGGTTATTAATGTGGCTTTGTAAAAGTAACTCTATTTACAAAGGAAGTTTTGAAGTCTGCTGAAAAATTTAGTATATTTTTGTGCGGTAAGCCGTCTTGGGTGTGAGATTTGCATTGGCTTCCTGCCAAGCCAACCCTGAACTGGAACGGACTGGTTTGTTGGCATCGATGACCTAGAAATGCAACATAACCTACCAATGTTTAAGGTAAGGGCTATGCACCCATTCAGCGTAGGTACCTTTTATTTTCTCCCATCTCCCGTGTCTATGATATAAGTAATATTGTAAACACATAAACACGAAATGTTCAATTCTCAGAATGACCAATACGCATAATGACATAGCCAAATGCCAATACGCAGAACATAAAAAACAAGAGACGCATACGCCAAACGACTAAAACGCATAATGAGCAACACACATCTTATTGACACCTCATATTTATTAACAGATCAACTCATCCTGCTGAAAAGATTCGAACCGACAAGTCCTGCGTATCATCTGATTAGTAGTCTCTGCGCAATAAGGTCGAATCGTTCAAAAACCGCTTTGAAAAAAATCCGAATCGCAAAATTCGCAAAACCATCAACGATACGATAACAATGCGATAACAGTGAAAACAGCTTTTCTCCCGTAAAATAACCGAAATAAAATAACGCGGTGAAAGGGACAAGGTTTTCCTTCGATTTCCATTATAAAATTACTACTCGAAGCAAGTGCGCGCAAAATAAACGAAAATTTTAATTTGGAAAACGCCTTGATATTGCAAACTGGGTAGTAAGTGGTGTCTAATAGTATAGTTTTGATCACCGAAGAACATTGAATATATCAAGAGCATAGGTTTTACAGGTTTGTAAGGTGTGCCTACGTACAATAAAGTATTTTCATTCATTCATTCATTCTTTGTCTGTGTTTATATTCATAGATCGGTTGACATGGTGCTAATTTTGTTATGCTATGTCCTTATCGGACGTGCTCTATGAGGCAATGCATTATTATAGGAGAAACTACCACTTAACATCAGGTGAGCCAACTGCCTGTCCCATGACTTATTTTAATAAAAAACTTTTAGATTTTTTCCATTTTGTAAGGATAGATACTTAATTGAATATCTGATAGAGCATGAAAAGAGCATCTACGAAGGTCACTGTATTCAATGACCTTCACCATATAAAGTTATTTTTACAAAGGCCATTGCTAACATCACTTTCTGGATGAGTAGAAAGCTACTGACACGATAACGGACATTTGCACACTAAGCCGACATCGACACGATAGGAAGGAACCAACCAACATGTCAGTTAGCTCTCCGACGACAACGGTCGTGTCGGTAGCGGTGTGAAAACAGCCATAGTGTATTCGCATCATTTAAGAATACACATTCCAAACAAATCTCTACAGTAACCACTATGGTGTACTCATGATTATTATAGTACAAATATTTGTACAAAACCTGTGACTTCTGTGGTGTGAACGAAGAAGTGAACGTGTTTCAAGTTTGTTTCAAGAAGTGAACGAAGTGAAGTTTGCTCGAGACTTGAACCCACGCACTACGAGCTAGTCGCGATTCGATTCCAATCCGTTAGACCGCTTGGCCAGCAGTCTCCTTAGAATGCGTACGAAAATTAGGGATCTCTCTTCTCGTTTCCTCGCTTTTTCGTTTCATCTTCGTCATTTCCGTTTCATCGACTTTCAAATCACAACGGTGCTAAAGAAGTTTTCATCCCACCATCTCGGAAAGAGTATTTTTGCTCTTCAATATCTGAGTGCAAAAGCCGTTTTTATTCTCTAGAGGATAAAGTAAATTGAATTTAGAACATCGTGTGCACTAAGTTTGTGAATTAAAAAAAACATTAAACCTATTTACTGCTACCTCTATGGTGCCGAATATATCATACAACTTTTTTTTAATTTGTTAATTACTCAGACTCGAAACCTTCTTGGTGTTCTTTTTTCAATTTGCTTTGTACGCAGTTCTTTACGTGGCATTTTTCCACGTTAAACCTTATATTAAAAACAAGAAACTTGAAAACAAGTGAAAAAACTAAAATGAGTGATTCTAGCGACGAGGAAGTTTGTTTGACGCCAACAGAATTGACTGAAACTGTTAATAATGCGCAAATGAGCAACGTTACTTTCAAATTTTCTTAATTATTATTTTGTTATAATTTAAAGATTATTCTGTAATACTTACCTGTCATAATGTAGTAGTTAATACCTAAACTGAAATAAAAGTACCTATCTTGTGATTGTAAACGTTTTTTTTTTGCATTTAGTCATTTCCTCGCTGAGGTGGAATGAAAAGTTACGTGTTGCACTCGAGTGCAAAGATTTTTCCCCTCGTGCTCTTTTGATTCCCTCGCTAACGCTCAGGATTTTAATTTTGAATCACTCGTTGCGCTCGTGATTCAATTTTAGAATCCTTCGCTTGCTCGGTCATCAAAATTAAACACGCGGTTAAAAAGCAACTTTGCACTCTTGTATAACAAATAACTATTTCACTTCAAAAATTATTACGAATAAAAATGTCATAATAATAACAAACGATCATATAATCCTTATAGTATTATATAATCTGTGGTCTGGATTATTGAAATGTCCCTATAAACCATGAACCTAGGAATTCTTTTTTCCCTTACTCTATGCTATAAACTGTAAGTCACAGTTTATCCAGACATTTCGATGATTCAGTCACAGTCTGGGACTGAATATTTTTCGCTCCTTAATTTATGACGTCTGTCATATAATGCTTTCTCAAGCGAGGCTGAATTGAATCCTAATGGCGCGTTTATTCGCTTTGTTTTCGCCAAGACGCCAGGCTACCGCTTTATTACACAGTACCATCTAAACAAGACTAAAAACTTTTGAATAGAACCAATACCAGACGTAGAACGACCGCAGAGAGTCTGACTACTAAGAGAATTTTCTTACAGGTAAACATACTTTATAGAGCAGTGTAAAAGTTGCGATATGATAGAAGATTTTGAAGCAAGCTACTGTCCAGTATCAAGAATGCTGCCACCAAAACTAAATTAAACCTATCTAGAAATTTCCAGCCCTGTGCCAAAAGCCCAGCGCGTGAAATGAAGGCAACAGACAGGACGGAAATTGAAATTGGTTGAAATGTTGAGATTGAATTTTGTTCTACTTGAGTTATCTAAGCAAAAACAGATGACTGCCTTCGTAAAACCTATAGCAATTTAGTAAGATGCCTAATTTCGTTCGTTGGTGGAATAGCAATCACCTGTGCGAAACATGTCCAATCAGAGTTGATTGAAATCATCGAACTCAGGAAGTCATCGACGTGGCCCATTTGATATGCTTTTTCCCTGGCGTAATGTAATTATGTTGCCAATGTTGCCATGGAGACTAGATTAGGCCACCCCGTGAGCGACCAACAGACTACTTTGTACTCTGTAGTGGTTGTGTTGTATGTAGGAATGCTAGGCACAGAATAGATTATGTAGCCTCAGATTATTTCAAATCTATAGAGTTGTTTTTCTATGGAAGGCGAGCGCCAATATGGCACCTACAAGTCATATAATGGTAAACTGTTACATCTAACGAATGGCATGGGTGCGAAGTCGCTGAACTGAAAAGTTTTTCAAGCACGATGTGTGAAGAAAATCATAAAAGATATCCTAACATTTTATTAATACTTTCTTACTCTTGGGAACTGTTTCAACGTTCAACAGCACCAATGTACAAAGTCGCAACAAGTTGAAACATAACATTAACCTACCTGCTAGGACGAGTAGAGTTACTAAATTATTCCTAAGGCCAGACAAAATGAATGGGTACCTAACGTGGCTACTAATCTACTGTCACTGTGACAAACATTTTCATAAAATTGTGAACTACATTAGTCAAGCAGTTGTATTAGGTACTACCGTATAACTGGAGATACCCGGATGATAATCTTTTGGATGTTTGTTTCCTAATCACGTCGCAATTTTTTATTTTTTTATTTTATTTAGAATCACTAAATCCACAGATCTTAAAGGCGAATTGTTTAACAACTTAAAGATAAACCTTACATCCAATAACGGATTTACTTTATATAAAAAGATTTAATAATATAAGAGAGCAGTCATACCAAGTCATAACAATAACTTAGGTTATGTACTTGTACTTATAAGAAATGAACCTGAAAATTATACAACAAACTTAATCAACAATTTAACTCTAAAAGGATATCGGTTACATCTCTTCTAAACACATACTTACTTGTGTTAAAAAGATCTACTGAACTAAAGAGTGTATTATAAGATTTAAGAGTTCGACAAATAATGGAATTTTCATAGTAGTTAGTTTTTGTGTAAAGCAATTTAGATAAAATTTGGAATATAGTTGTTAACCAGTACTTGCATAAGTATATGCTACGTATTATATCCTGAAAATTTTACAGAATCTATAGAGAAGAAAGGACGAACAAGACGCGGACGAAGTCGCGGACGATATCAATACAGACAATAATATCAATCTAATATTCTAGACATTCCAAACATTTTCTTAAAGGTAGAGAAACACTCAGAATTCCATGTGGAACTTTCCCGGTAGGCATATTGGGTATACAAAGGGCTTCGAGAAGAATCCAAATAAAGCCGTCTCGCAAGGAAGTCATCGTTTATTCATGAACACGCATTCAATGTGGGTATGTCGTTCTTATAACTTTATCAAGTTTCCCGAGGATATGAGTAAAACAAAATGCCTTACAGGTGCTTCGAGATTTGATCGATATTTTTAGGGTTGCGTACTCAAAGTTGTTCCCTTATTTATTACCTACTCAGCATGGTGGCAGAACTAATTTATGGGTTATCTGTTTCCACTATAACTTTAAAAATAATGTTTATTTATAAATATTTAATTTTGCTTAGCATTCATTAGTTTTGCCGCCCCAAACCTATTAGTATTAAACTCGGCAGTGAATTCGGTAGACATTTTACTGCATTGCGTTTTCCAGCGAGATGGAAAGTTCCAAGTGCTGCTGAATTTGGTTTAAAACATTCAAACATGTCCGAATTTTCAGCGTGAATCTAAATAATGTCCCTTGTGTAAATAAATTAAAATATTATGTAAAGCGTCTGACCACGCACTCTACAAATTGAATAAGGGCATCAGCCCCAAAAAGTTGTACTTACATGTCTTTCTAGTATAGTAGGTGCCAAATAACACGGCAATACAGTTCATTCACCCACCTTAACCACGATGTCGCAAAATTCAATTTATGTATGGCTAATTCTGTCGCTTTCCATACAAAGCTGTCGCTAAGACGGTATCGCTCGAATCTCGTTAGTACTGTTTGTGTACCATACATAAATTGAATTTTGCGATATCGTGGTGAAGGTGGGTGAATGACCTGTATTGCCGTGTTATTTGGCACCTACTATAGACACTTTTGTGGCACATGGTTATCAAATCAATTTCGAAAAAATGGTGCTTCCATCCAAAAGCTCCGCTACCAACCATAATAACTTTTCAAATTGTGTTGCACACGTGTGATCAGAATCTATTTAAAATTGTTGGCTATGTTCTTTCAATAGGTATGTCATGAACGTGAAGATATTATCAAAAAATATTTTTCCTTTACTGCGGCGAACAAAGATCTAGCTAGAGACTATAAACATACGATATAAATACGAGTCTACGAGTATAAGTAGGTAGATACGATACCTAAGTAGTGTTGTGTTCTATTCCGCCCCAGTTCTGTCCCGCTAGTTATTACAGAACATTCCCACTGAGCAATTCAATTAGCGTTTCCCGGAATTCCACATAACTCTATTGTAGGAAAAACATTATCATCTTGATAGGTATTCGTTTTGTTCGTGCGTGATGATTTTTCATAATACCTAGAAAAGAGAGTAGTTTTCCTCACGTTATGAGGTCAACATGACCATTATCTAACGTTTGTATGAGGGACGATTTTTATTTTGGCTTTCAAAGAGCTTCTATTCTACCCTACTAGCCCTATGTTGATATGCTACAGTCTACAGTTGATCCATACTTACTATTATAAATGCGAAAGTAACTCTGTCTGTGTGTCTGTCTCGCTTTCACGCCAAAACTACTGAACCAATTTGAATGAAATTTGGTACACAGATAGTCTAAAGCCTGAGAAAAGACATAGGCTACTTTTTAATGCGAAAAAAGGGTTGTAAGAAGTTGAAAGGGGGGCTTAACCTTTTCCATAAAAACTTTTTTAATGTCACATTTCAAATCACACTGCCGGTTGTTTGACAGTAAGAGTATGAATGACAGGACGTCTGTCGGGCCAGCTAGTAGATAATATAAAACAAATGAAAATGATTATGGAACAAATGTCGTTTTGGAACAAATTGTTACGTGATCATCCTCATTTTCTGACGATTCTGTTCTCTACCGACTTTAGTACCTTTCAAAGCATAAATCGTTTTAGATACCTAAAAGCTCTTCTGTGCTTTACTACTGCTAACAGTCGAGCTGACGTACAAAGCCCATCCACCCAGATAAACATTTATTTCTAAAAACTAGAACAATAACCAGTAGCCAATAGCCATTCTGAACAATCAGTATTCCACGTCCAGTATGCGAAACTTTTTAAGTTCATACCACATCGATTGCGGACTATCTGATTGTTTGGACCACTTGGGAACCCACTCACGTCCTTTATGAGCGGAGACGAGAGTTATCTGTACCTACCTTAGATTTTATCCCGCTTTTATGAGAACCTTTTTGCTGAGTAAAGGTACCTATATCTAGTTAAGTACGTATACTTGCAGAAACCTTAGATACAGAGATGACTTGAAAATCATTCGTCTTCGTAATAACAACGAATACCATCATAAGATTCGAAAAATCATAAGTAGTCTCAGAATACTGGAACCTCTTGCCCCCGATCGTAAGCTCTGAACTGCTTTCGTTGCCCAGGATAATGTGAAGCGATGTGGCTACAGATATACGAAAACAAGATAGCCTAAGAGCCAGTGAAACCTTCGATAATGTATCAAGGCTGAAAGTTTGTCAAGTTTTGAAGCTTTTGACGGCAAAAAACGCGCTGAAACGCGCTAATGTAACTACACACTAATGTAACTATTATGTAGTCACAGAATACATATGAATTAGTATGAAAATAGTTCAGAAAACCTGCCAAGTTTTTATGAGACAATGATTGCCCCCCTGAGAGTAGATTCCACGTTTTTTCACGCTGATTGGCTAGATACTACCACCTACTTCTCAACTGCGATTAACTTAGGTATACAGTACACTCACTGGCATAGTAACCGACGTCGTTGTTAACATTGAGATGGCCAGCATCTTCAGCGGCCAGCATGTGCGTGTCCCACACGGAGCGGTACTCGGGGTCGTGCAGCACATCGTACAGCGCATCTGGTTCCACGTCTTCAAACTCTGCGACCACCTGGAAAGTGAACAGGCTTTTACTTCAATTCTAGAGGGCTTTGATTTTATTATGGGGCTCTACGATATCCATTCATGGCTCGCCTCGCTGTCACTCTAGCCATATTATATCTAGAATCGCAAAGGAATAGGAAATAAATCGAACTGGGTGTTTTTTCGTAGCCACATTAATGGTCGGAACAATATTACATTTCTCAACAATAAGGTAATTGACTCTACCCACACTAATGTCAACTTGGCTAGATGGGCTGGGTCTGAGCTGGGATTTGATTTTATATGGAGTACTCCATAGCAAGATTTATGTCAGGCTAGTCGGCTTACTTCTCAAGAAAGACATGATGAACTTAATACCTCAAAGTAAAAAACTCTCATCTAATACGTGCGAAGCGATGTTTTTTTTAGCAGCGCAATGGCTTACTTATACACGCACTGATTTTTCTATTACACGGGGATTGATATTCACAAGGATAAAAATTATAATACCAGTTTTTTTGGCCAAAAACTTCTTCGTAAGCTTTCAAGCCCTGCGGTTATAAAAACAGCTCTCTCAGTACACTTCTCATTGAAATTTTCAATCATAACTGAAATACTGGATCGTTGTTTAATGTTTCTCGTTCTCCTTTAGTAAAACACGATTTAAATAAAAGCCACCTGGCGTGCAGCCAGCTGACACCTTTACTGGGCTTTTGTCGAGAACGGGAAGCTTACGGACTAAGGTAAACTTCCTATAACTTACAGACTCGGCGATATCAACTCTCTTATGACGTCTCTATCAACTTCCACGAGGATCTTACGTTTGGAGAAGCTCGATAAATTATTTCATTGGAAGAGATGACGTCAGAATGATAAAGATGATGACGAAATAAACACTTGGACATGTGATATTAACTTTCTTATAAATGACTTTACCAACTTCAAAAAAGGACTTACATTTTCAATGTTAGATAAAAATAAATATATAAAAAGTGCGTGCGTAATTTAACGTTGTGTACGACATAATCAAGATTTACATTTTACACCATCCAATCATGTAAAAGTATCATTAGTAAATGATGATCAGACAAAGTTTCAAAAAAATGGTTTATAACTGAAAACTAGAAACTTTCCAGTTTCTTTGTTCAGAAAACTGTGCCCTAAAAGTACTATTTACTTAGGCAAAAAATATGGTAACAACAAACAGTAACAATTTTGATATTAATAAAATGTAATTTACTTCTGATGCTGACCTAGAGTCAAGAGAAAATAATCCGACTGTTCAGTTGAGCAAACTCAAACTTTGCGATAAATAACTTGTAGCTTTCATAGCAGACTGTTGCATTCAAACAGAACATATTCACTGAAGGTAGGTACGATGCCCTAGTTGGGAAGTTTCAACCACGAACCAACTGGCTAGGCAGTTTCTAAATAGCGGCTATCGTCTTATTACGGCCATGTTGCGACAAGCCTGATGGTTTTGTAACGGCTTTTGCAGAAACAAAAAGGGTTAGCTACTTACTACTGCAATGCTGTAGCTAACAGATAGAATCTTCAAAAATGTTGAAATGTGCGAGCGAGAGTGTTGTCTGCCTTTTACATAGGTACGTCTGAAACGTGGTGTTTTCAGAGGACCTAGTCCAAGTTTTCAGTGTATAGTGTGGGTGTGAAACGCCTGATGCCCAGCACACCATTGGGCGCTGATTTGTATGGAGACACTGAGCGGATTCTTTGAAAAGCTCGACATGCGAGTACGGGCTTCGTGTAGACCAAGCTTCTCAAAGAATCCGCTCAGTGTCTCCATACAAATCAGCGCCCAATGGTGTGCTAGGCGTCAGACGTTTTACACCAGATTTAGGGTGACAAATCAACATCGAGCTATGCTGCGCTGTACTGCGCTGTGCTATGTTTGGTCAACTCGCTCGTCTAATATTTTAATGAGGATACAAACAAACCATGCTGTGCTGCGCTGTGTGAGGCTACGCTCTGTTTAAAAACGCAGTAGTCTCGAGCGAGGCGCGCTACCCGCCGTGCTGAGCCGCGCTGTGCCGAACTGTGCTATGTTTTTAATACAATACTGAGCTAAGCAAAGCGTGCTAAGCAAAGCGCAGCACAGCTTGATGTTGATTGTTAAAAAAATGTAGCTTAAGAAACACAGCACAGCACAGCGCAGTACAGCGCAGCATAGCTCGATGTTGATTTGTCACCCTTACACACCAAAATTCGTACTAGGCCCTCAGGGGCTCAGACATCACAAAAAGTTGAAATGCACATCGCGTCGTCAAATCCCAATTACCTAAAATAATGGTTTACTCAGAAGAACAATTTTATAGCTTTTAGCGTAGGTATAGGTAAACATTTATGTGCGAAAATCAATAAAGAGATTTATCTGCCATCTTAAACTGCTCATAAAAGCCACAATCGAGGCCTGGTTTATAAGAATGATATAAGTACCTACACAAAAGTGGACGGGAAGTTAGCAGTTGAGTATAAATCGGCACCTACAAGGTACCTACATAATATGGAACGGTAGAGTCAGAACAGTTAGAAAGTAGTGATACTTTCGTCGTGACATCTGTCATCGGAACTGTCATCAAATGGACAACATTTTTAGAAATTATTTTTTACAAATTAAAAAACCAAACGAATTGAGAACCTTCATTTTTGAAGTATAGGTTAAAAATGTTGCATTTTTGTAAATTAATCCAATTTGACAGCACTAAAAATATCGCAGCAATGCAACAAAGACAGCTATGATTTTAGCGCTGTCAAAATAGGTTAGTTTCTTGTTAGTTTAGAAAAATTAAACAAAAGAATCGCTACCACTGTCACTGGGTGTCAAAAAAAAAAGACTGTCGATATTTTTATTTTTTTTTCTTTTCGCTCCTCGGTGCAGGCTATAGATTTAAAACCATACCGCCTAGTCCAACGTGGTTTTTTTTCCATTGTGTTAGTTTGTTTATGTACGTTTGTCTTGTGTAAATGATAAGTCAAGTAAAGTCTTCGTCAAGTCGGCTGTCGTTTGTTCTGAAGAGAAAATGGTGGATTTTCCCTCCAAAACCTGAATCGAATTTTCACATTCAGAAAAACCACTTTACACACATTCATTCCAATGGCTCACACTTTATGTTACGACCTAAGTATTAATAGTTAAAATTCCACCAAAATTAAACAACAATACTCACAATAACACAAGAAAAACTATTAAAATAAAACTGCTAAGCTGTTTCAAAAAATGACAAAATTCAAATCTCAGACTGTCGATAAGCGACAAATAAAAAAATTATCGGACATTTTAACTAGTGGAGCCCTCCCCTATCAATATGAATAAAACCTTTTTTTATGATTTCCTAGTAACAGCCCCGATTTAAGGGAAGACATGATAAAATAACTCTGTCACTCTTATCAGTCAGCCCGCGGCAGTTTATAACCGCATTTATTAAGGTGTACGATCAATTTATTATTTAGAAAGCTTTCGGGCCCGCAGTCGCAACATGATATTCCATAGACAAGAAACATAGACAATATTCGTATCACTGGATGAGATGTTTTAACCCAGACAATAATAGATCACGTGGTGGAAAGTTTTGGCGGTACCGAGAAGTTAATGTAGGTACTCCAATCCGGGGTGCTATGGTCGGGTAACCTCCTCGTGGTGCACCCTGGTAACACCGTGAAACACTCCCTCAGAGTACTGAGGAAGTGTTTCACGGTGGCCAATAACTCGACACGGTGGGCCTCTCCGCGTGTCCCTCTGAGTAGCAGAGGGCACAGTGTGATGAGGCAGGGTAGACTTCGGTCTACCCAGGTGGGTCCGGGCCCCCTTGTTTGGTGGCCCGGACGACCTTCTGGGACCTGGTCCCAGAAGGGAGCGGCGAAGCGCGCGCGGGAGGACGCGGAACTCTCCTGCGCCGCTTCGTGGGGGACGAGCGGTCCCATAGAAGGCGGCGAAGCGCGCGCGGGAGGACGCGGAACACTCCTGCGCCGCTTCGTGGGGGGGCCTTGGGCCCCCGAGCGGGGAAGAGCGCGCGGGACGACGCGGAACTGTCTCGCGCCGCTCTGACGCATGGTGGCGAATGGCGGGACCGACATGGAGCCCCGGCCCCGCATTGCACACATTCGCCACCTTTGCGGGCGGACGGGAACGGCCGAGTCGCTTGCCGTTCCCAGGCCCCACCCTGCAAGGGGAGGGGCGTGCGGGCCCCGCTGTAATGGCGGGCTTCGTCGGGGAGGGACTGGATGTAAAGGCTCTGCCGGTTTCCCAGTCCCCCCCACTAAGACGACGCAGGAGCGCCGCTGGGTTTTTAGTGGGTATACCGGCCTTGGGGAGGCCGGGGAGTCCCACATACCCCCCTTGTCACTCTCCGTGGAGGGGGGATGCGTCATGCATTTTCCCAGCGCAAAAAAAAAAAAAAAAAAAAAAAGGCCCCACCCTGCAAGGGGAGGGGCGTGCGGGCCCCGCTGTAATGGCGGGCTTCGTCGGGGAGGGACTGGATGTAAAGGCTCTGCCGGTTTCCCAGTCCCCCCCACTAAGACGACGCAGGAGCGCCGCTGGGTTTTTAGTGGGTATACCGGCCTTGGGGAGGCCGGGGAGTCCCACATACCCCCCTTGTCACTCTCCGTGGAGGGGGGATGCGTCATGCATTTTCCCAGCGCAAAAAAAAAAAAAATAAAAAAAAAGGTACTCCAATCTCCGTACCAATCTGTTTTTCCCTATGTAAAGATGATAACTGTAGGTAGAGTCCTTTCCATGAAAGAAGTCCCGCAGACGCGGCGCTGTAGTCGACCTTAAGTATTATTTCTCGGGCAGCACTTTTAACAACTTTAGGCATTGAAAACAAGACTTTGATCACAGAAACCAAATAAAAACGCACTATCATCCGAACACAATAACAGCACCTGACAACTAATTTAAAATTTAGTTTTAAACTTTAGTTCCGGAAATTTCCGCGGGACTTCTTTCATGAAAAGGACTCTATATTATTTTCATTCAGAAACAAAAATTGAATTACGAGTTACAAACAGACAAACACAATATCTTAAATGGGACAGTATTGCACAAAGCTCAAAATGAAGTGGGCTAACCAACAAAGGGTGGATCGGAAACCTACCAATGGGCTTAAAATGTTCGTAAATTACGTTGGTAAACTCTAGCCTAAGCCGTTTGGAATCCATGAACCTTCCAAAGGTCTTCATCACCCTGTCCATTGATATTTAAGCGTTGCGTGTATGAACCCAATTACTTGGAAGATGAAACACTACACAAGGACAGGAAGGGACTTAGGAAAAGATTGGGGCAACTTTTTGTCATGAAACATATCCCAACTGTAAAATCCTGTATTTTAAACCACTGGCTCACTGCTACACTAAGCTGGTTTCCCACAGCACCCCTGTCCGTGACTGTTTCCGTCAGCTCTCTCCCCGACCCCCTCGTCTCCCGCCTAAGCGTACGGGTGACATTGACAGGCCAGGCGCTTGGCCTGTTACGACCATAACTAATATTCACTTACTCTACCTACCATGAGTAAAACTAGTAAGCTCGTTGACCAATGAAGTATCGGTGTGCCTACTGACATCCGATAGTTGTTAATCGAAAATAATCTGTATGACAGTACGTTTAGACCCCTTGGACTTTGAGCCTGAGTCCATCTCTGTAAATCGGTTGAGTGATTGCTCACGCACCGGAAAGTGTCTCGGAATTGCTTTCGAGGCTGGCTGGAGCGAACGCAAATTCAACCTTCAATTAACACACCACTGGGTGTAATTTGCAATGGAAATACCTATCATTTTCGAATATATTTTCTGTGATGTGCCTACACACGTGCTACACACGCTATGAACTGACAACTGCGGCACAAAGGTTTATAAATAACGACGAAAGTGAATCCACCCCGACCGCAAAATGAGTACTTACTTAAATAAATAAAATATAAATATTAGTAAGTATATTCATGGACATTTCCCACAGCGCCCTCTACTCCCAAACTAGGCAAAGCTTGTACTATGCGAAATAGATTGCTGATAGGATACTTTTTTTAAATACATACATATAATACATAGTAACACCCAGACAGAAAAAAATCTATTTGCCACACACAAATATTTGTTCTCAGTGGGGATCGAACAACGACTATGGGTACGGAAGGCTGAGCTACTACCGCCTGAGCTGTGACACCGCCTGTTAGGCTGGGTTCCCACTACGCCGGACCGGCAAATCTGCCGGGTCGGTAAAACTGCCGGAAGGGCTAGTGGCTGTACAATTTATATAGAGCTATTCACATTATCCCGGATCCGCCATTTTTGACAAATCCGGCATTTTTACCGAGCGTTTTGTCACTGCGAAGTGCCGGTAGAATCACCGGACCGGAGTAAAGTGAACGAGTTTGTGCCGGTATCTGTCCCCCGCTCGCCCCGCCCGTGCTCCCATCGCGTCATTCGGCTCGCATTTTTAGGTCCAAATTCAACTGAGGTTAGTACTTGACTGTCCGATTTTCTTGAGGGATCCGGTGTAATGTGAACACTCTGTTCAGGTGTCCGGTTCCCGGCAGATTTGCCGCGAACCGGACACCGGAACAGACTGGGAATCCAGCCTTAAATGATAAAAGATAGCCCAAAGTTTGATATTACTTTACACTGACCAAATTGTCTGTCGAAATGACGGACAGAGGCCATTAATTACGAGAAGAAAAAGAATAAGTTGTTCTTATAAATTCATGGTCTTTTATCAGCTGTAGACTTCTACAAGCTGATATTAATGATGAATTGGTGATGCTTCACAATCACTCTATCATTAGGTCATAAAATTAATGCTTATACAAAGCCATTTTACATTAATATCGGTCTTGTTCAGTTTTTAATGACAGTTTGCTCGTATCTTATCGTTACAATGGGCTCAACGTTGTTTGTAAAATCATTGATTTATAATGTGTTGCGCCTTCCTCGCACAAAGGGCTTATGGGAAGGGCAATTTGTACCCAGAAATTACAAGCCCCGTTTACAAACGCTTCAACGGTTAAAACACGCATGTCATGCATTAATGAACCTTTTTTAATTATATCTAAGTTATGGAACAAGCCCACGGATGGCCCACCTAATGTTATCCACAATACATTACACCTCTGAGCACGTCTACTGAGAACGTGCCTACGCTTATGAGCTACATACAAACATACCTGCAAGAAGGTATGTACACAAAACTAGAGTATTCGTCTAAAATAATCATCTTAGGTCACTTACAAAATTAACTGCCACGGTGCTACGCGAAGCTACGAGCGTAGAGGCAGCTACGCGATCTTTACTTACCATTATTTATAAGTTTAAAAAACTGGGTAACCGACTTCAATTTGATACGCCTTCATCATCAAATGATGATGATGATGGCTGTTCATTGAGACTGTTTATTGATCGTAAACACCACAGAAAAGCAAAACACGCAATGTCGTGTACGTGGATGACGTGTTTTTCCAGTTACTCTTATTTATCTGCCAAATCACTGAAAATAAATATAACCAAATTGAGAACCTCCTCCTTTTTGGAAGTCGGTTAACTTATAACAAGAATCCATCTCAAGATCATTTCACTAAACCCAAACCCGGCTTGATTAATGCCGGTTGGTGAACTACGGACTGCCGGTGCCTACCTTCCAGTTTTACCATCAGATGATGATGATGCATTGGGAATTGTCGCTTTGCGAATGCTTTTGCATATGCTATAAGTCAAAACAAATGCATAGACTCGGGGCTCTGTGCCTTGATCACGAATAAATGTGACAATCGCCACTGCGCGGTGACACTACAACGGTTGGCAGTTAAGTTGGCAGCGACGCGCAATGTAACTCGAATACGCTAACGCGGCGACTGTCAGATTTGTTCGTGATAGAGGTAACTACTTACTGTTCTATTGATCGTAAAAGTCACAGAAAAGTAACAAGAAAGCCAAATATGCCATGTCGTGTACGTGTATGACGTGTTTTTTCCAGTTATTCTTATTTAACTGCTTAATCACTGAACCGATTATGGTAAATGACGGAGTTCCGAGGTAACAAACATAAAAAAAAAAATTAAAAAAATACAACCGAATTGAGAACCTCCTCCTTTTTTGAAGTCGGTTAAAAAATACTATCTTGATAGTCTCCGTAATTGTGGTGGTTTTAATTACACTCGAGAGTAAAATTCGAGCTAGATGGCTCGGAATTTTACTTAAATTCCGAGCCATCTAAAAACTTTAGTTTACTAAGTAAAACTTTAAAAAATAAACTAAAGTTTGAAAGTTAAACTTTAGTTTACATTCATGGTTTGAAAGATATTCAAGTTTCTATAAATGACCCGGAATTTTTGATCTCGACCGTATCATTGCGATAAAAACATGACGATAATAATTAACAAATATACCAATTATACTGTACTGCATTACGAGAATATATACTGTGCTTGTGTGCATGTCACAGATAATTCGTAGTAATTCCACGTAATACACTAGTTACCATAATCTCATTATCGTTGTATTATCATTTGCTATCGCAATTAGAAGTTAAGCACTAGACTATCCAAATGTGTAACCTTCGTCTGTAACCTTTTCACTCGATACATCGTTAAGTTTTATTTCGGACTAAACGACATTTTCATTTGCAATTTCGCAAATTTTAAAGCGAACACATTTATAGGTCCTCCCGTTAAATTTTAGCGTTTCTAATTCAAGCATATTAAACCTTTGTAATGCGGTTATAAAAACTTACAAAACGAGTATCGCTTTGGGACCACATTACAATGTTGAGTATCATTACTATCACCATTTCATCCAAACGTATAGAATGAACATTCAGTACCTCTATCACAAACAAATCTGACAGTATTCAAGTTATATTGCGCGTCAATGCCAGCTCGACTGCCAACCGTTGTAGTGTCACCGCGCAGTGTATCTCGGATACGCTAGCGTTACGATACGTTTGCAATTGTCACATTTATTCGTGATCAAGGCACAAAGGCACGAGTACGTACTCTGACATTTTATAAACGCTAAAGAATATAAAACGTTCCTCAGTAAATACATAGTTGTGCCGATTCTGTTCCTGTTTTTGCACTTTTCTAAACTAACTTAATTTGACAGCGCTAATATTAAATCCATCTTTGTCGTTTCAGTTTATCAGAAAAGGACGGCAACATTTTCAGTGCTGTCAAATCAGGTTAGAAAATGCAACAACAGAATCGTGGCCAGTGTAATGTATTATAGTCGCAATTTGCAACAAAAAGGAGCCGCGGACTGAACTTTAATTAGTTTGCTAATTAGTTACAAATTAAAACTGAACAAAACAATGTTTTACAGACTCTGTTTCTGTTAGGTAGATAATTGATTAAGTAACTAGGTTAACTCAAATCTGTTGATGAAAAGCGGCGAGAGGCCAGCGATGTAGAACGAAAGGTAATTGCCACTTAGTACACTCTATCGCTGTGTGAATTGCATTTTATGTGCAGTTCGTACATCGGCGATCGGACAGCCAATAGACATAATAAAACCACGAGTACTTTTTTGTACTAACATAGTTTCCTTATTAATATTCTCCGTGTAAAAACATAAAATCTGAGAACAGGCAAGAGGCCAAAGGTGGCCAATAATCAAATTAAAAACTTTGCGTCAATGTTTTCTTTACATCACCGTACCACCATAATTTTCCATCTAATGGAGACAACCCTCTCCTTGGAAATCCTCAACCAATAAACCTACTCAACAGACACCGTGTTAAGAACCAATTTCAACCCTATTAAAGTGTAATGCGTTGAACCATGGAAAGCAATATATTAAAAGTATATCGAAGGAAACACTCCAGTGGCTACCATCCCGAGGGTATTATGGGGGCAATAATTTAACCTTTTATCCCGTGCTAGGGTTGTACCAATCCGGCTCATTCTAGAATTATATTTTATCAAAAATACTACCTAGCTTAAATCTGTAAAAATGTTTATAACACATTTGCTCGTAAAGGGTCTCTTATTTCAGCAATTTCAGTATCGTGATGTATGTCATTACGCACTCGTGCGTTATGGTAATGTAAAACGCACGGTTTATCAAGATGATCCGCGCGGGCGGGGGGCGCGCGCCGCGCTCTACGATAAAAAATAAGCATTTAATTCTTTTACAAATTTTTCAAATTTTTCTAACTGCTTCAACAAGTGAATAAAGATTTATTCTTTGAAGAAAGTCCGAGTTTTATTTATTTCCTCGCAAATGTGTTACAAAACGTCGCATGACATACGTGCGCTTTGAAAATTACAGCCTCTGCTTTCTTGTAGCCCTCGCCTACACGGCTCGGGCTGGCAATATCGCCTCGGCTGTAATTTGCAACTCACCGCACTCGTATCATAATGTACTATTATATCTATGGCACATTATTCGTGTGTCACCCGTCCTTCACAAGCGTAACCACACACTCACAATGAAGTAACTCTACGGTAAAAAACTTACTTTAAATTAAGTACTTCGTAGCACATCTAAAAGTTTACAAGGGTTGCAAAACAGTACCCATAAGAGATACCTATTTAAAATCAAAAGCTTAGAGAGTTAACCCGGCTTTTCTAATCTCCGTTTCATGGGAAATCTCTAGCACATCAACGCGCCGACCGGTAATACATAGTTCAACTGTCGGGGGAGAAAGGAGCAGATTTTCAATTACAGATGCGAGGTCAGGAATCAATTTGCTTTGTGCCGGCCAAAGGACATTTTCTTGCGATATTCTTGCTTATACCTTTGCAGTTCTTTGCGGTACACGTTGTGATACTACAGGTTTTAGCAGTTTTTTCTATTTCTTGGAAACAAGGACTAACTTCTGCCTTATTTTATTCTAATTGAGCGAAGCGCTCGTTGCGCAGCGTGACTAGTCAATCTTCAACAATTTCTGCGCGGTCACTTTTTGGATGGGTGATCGTTAGTGGCAATTACATCTGCGCGCTTCCGTACTTCGGAGGGCACGTTATACTGTCGGTCCCGGCTTTAGCAGTCGTTAAGCCATGACGGAGGCCTTAAGACGGCCTAAAAACTTTTATGTAACCTACCAACCTATTTTAGAGTTTGATGTAGAATATTCTATTAAATGTGTGATCGCCGTACCTACCGCACGTACGCAACTGGCGCCACTGAAAACCAGCGCCTAGGCAGGGTACTAACATATCCTGCCCTGGCACCACGCTGAGTGGTGGCCATTTTTGTTATTTTAAATTATAGTTCTAAGATTTAATTTTGTAATACCTCTGTAGAATAACAAAATAATAACATTCTATTCTATTCTATTCTATTCTATAGGTATGTACTTAATTTGAAACTCGATGGCGCTTTGTAGAATGTCCAAGAATATTTATATTTTCAAATGAGCTAGTGTAATCTCTGAAAGGCTCAAAGCTGCAAAGTAGAGCATCCACCACAGACTACTTAATAGTTCATCAGATAAGATGCTTCAAAGGCATCGCAGACTGAACTGTCTAAACTGTTTCAGCTAGTTTTGAAGTCGGAAAACGTAGTTATAATATAAGAGGTGAAATACTTGCTATGATAAAATCTACCTACTAAGAAATAAGATGGGATGATACAATTTTAACTTTATAATAGGTTCTATAACAAAAGCAAAAACTACTATATCGAAAATTCACTTTTTCAGTTTGGCCACAACTGCAAAAAATCATAGCGTTTTTTGGGGTTACTGACAATCAGAACAAAACCACAATTAAATGCTGCAGGGGTTTCTACTCGGTGCGACGGGCGTAGCACCCACGTAGAGCTTGCGTGGTATCCGCGTAGCAACTATGTAGCACCCGTAGCGCGTAGCAAAATGAATACTTCCAAATATTTGTAGCTACTAAAAGCCACTAAAGTGCAAATACCCTCCCAAACGAAAGTTTTTCCCAATAAGCCGTTTCATATCTGTGACCGATCCTAGGAACCTCTGCCTCTTTAGTAGATCCTTTTAAACTCTTTACGATATTCCAGAGGCGTAGGCGAAAGGGGTACACAAACAACAGTGAGTAAGGTCGTCAGTCAATTTGTTTAGATCCGTCCTTAGGTAATTGAATAGCCGTGTTGGTAAGCATTGAATTAACTCCGATAGTGAGGAAAAGGCATTTAACCCTTTAATCCCCGATTTAAATAAAACCCGGCTTGGTTGGCCTGGTTGTTGCCAGGGGTGCTAAAATGAAATAAAAAAAAATAAAAAAAAATGAACACGTATGGTAAGCGCCATCTCCTAAGTGCTTGCTTACAGATCGAAATAAAAACGCGTAAAAACGCGTTATTTTGAGCTCTATTTTTTACACAAGCATATTTTCAAACTGAAACACAGAATGCAATCGAGTGCTAGAGAGTTTTTGGTCTCTACGATTGACTGAACGCACATCGCTTGAAATTATTTACCTTGATAATTCAACAGGAGTATTAGAAAATTAAAAAATTTCTAAATATTTTTTTTATAATCGCATGTAGTTGATGGATGGATAAAGTCAATTTCGTTCTTTCTAGAAATCCGTTTAGTAGCTGTATAAGTACTTATCGTAGCTGTGAGTTTCCGCAGCACTTATTGTAATACATAATTCATGATCTCGCAGACAGATACGTTCAGGGTAAGGTGTATGAGATGATCTGTAAATGTTCCTCGTTTAATGACTGTCCAACTTAATCATGATATATAGTAATCTCACTAAGGTATACGCTAGTGGATTATTAAAATTAATATCGTTGACCTACTCCAGAAGACGAGTACACTTTATTTCTCAAAAAACCGTGTAATAATGACGCTGGTATTAAATGAACCAAGGCAGTTATTATCACCGTGTATATTTTAGAAAGAGCTCAGCCTGATTTAAATGACTATCTAGGTATATGAGTTTTACCTATATGACTACCTACATATATCGACTTCTACAGGCTATTATGATAATGATGTCGAAAATTACAGTTGCCAGTACAAGGTAGTCCAAAAAAAAATGTCTTAAAAAACACTACATTACATAGTGCACATACGCAACAAAAAGACTAAAACAAAAACAGACCTTGACCGTTCGGAGCGCGCCATGCGCAGCGTCCTCCGCCCACACTTTGACGCCGTCCTTCTCATACTCCAGACTCCAGCCGTCATCACCAGCGAGAAGGTTCTTCAGGGTTTGGAAGTCGGAGTCATCGGCGACACGCGCCTCGCCGCGCGCCCAACCCGCGGCGCCCATGCGCGCATTACCACGCGATAGCGCGAACTGAGCTCATCCGCTGGGGTGGCCAGCCATTAACGAACGAAAATGCTTTACGAATCGCTTTTGGTTTTTCCTAAAGATTCCCACAAGGTGGAATCTTGGAAGTGCTTTTCCATGGAGAGCTCGTCCGGGGAAGTACTACCACAGTACCTATTTCTGCCGCCAAGCAGCGATGCTCGCATTGCTGTGTTCCGGTTTGAAGGGTAAGGGCGCCGGTGTAATTACAGGCACATGAGACTTCAACATCTTTACGTCTCACAGTGATGGACGCAGTGCATTGTCTTACAGGGCACGTCCTCATTGGACTTGCTCTGTGAGGTAATGCATTGTTATAGGCAGAAGTTACCACTTAACATCAGGTGAGCTATCAGCTTGATCCATTACATTTATCACAAAAAAAAATTGTTTCCGATAATGTCACGGGTTAATTCGATATGTTAGTAACTATTTGCACCAGTTTCAATATGTCTCTTGAACTGGTCTTCCGGGCGGAGAGTTTTCTCGGGTTATTCCCATCGAGCCCACTAGCCGGCCCACTGATGGGCTAGATGGGAAAAAAAATCCAATGAGCCTACTATGCAAATGAGTGGGCTCTTTGTTTTTTTCCGTTTTCTCTTGCAGTTTTTCTTCCTATATAGAAAACTTGGTTAGGCTATTGACTAATGGGGAAGTGGGTTTTGGCTGGCCAGTAACCAGATTCAGTCAAATTTGTAAGACATCCAGGCCATGCTCCCAAATGGATAATTTTTCCTCAAAAGTGCGGAAAAAAGCGCATCTAGCCACCTTGCCAGCCGGGACCACTCGCACACAGACACATCACACAAGTCGATGAGAGGAGCACCGCGCAAGCGCCAAAACCGGCATTTTTCATGGGATCTCGGGCACCGCTGCTAATAATTACTATATGGTGAGTTGACACCTATAAACCACAACACGCGAACTTTTTTGATATTAAAACATAACAGGCGAGGTGCTTTGTTCCTATTTTTGCTTTATGTGGAAGTTCACGTGCATGATTTAACAACTTCCGAAATTAAATCTTACCAGCGACTCTATGTCGCAAGGAATTTCAACTAAACTGCCACTAATCTTTCACCAGTTTAGCATTGCAAACTCTCAATCAGATGTCTAGGATAGGAAGTTTTCTTTATCATCCTCGATTGGAAAAATCCATCATTTTTGTAAAAAAAAATCGTGGTTGGTACCTATTTGACAAAACACACTGTAAATATCAGAAAAAATAAATATTCTTCATTAACGCACCTACTGTCCTTACTCCGCGCAATACCCTACGTATACACGTCCCTAGCCCCTGTAAATTTACAGGGACGTGAACTCACGTGGTTTACCTATAGTAGTATAGTATTATATAATCTGTGCCTATAGGCACAGATTATATATTACTATCTATAGGTAAATTAAAGAATTCAGGCACAACGTAGTTTCCAATACTTTTTATTGATAACAATATTAATGACATAAGTATATCGGTATTACATTACATTCGACACACTAGATTTATTGCGTACCTAGAATAAAATAAGTAGATACTGATTACAGCCAAGTTGGATTTCATTTCACTGAGCAAAGCAACAGTTATTCTAGCCAAAACATTTGACAGCAAAGTCGAGTTTGGGCAGAAATCACCAATTAGTATCAAAAATAACTCATTTAAAAACTGTAATGCGCTTATTGAAATTTAGCACCTAGATCATCAGATGTACTAGCCTCTGTGAGCTGATGTAAATGGAGTACAATAAAATAAACTGCCTACGAATATTCATCAGACTTTCAATAATGTTCGTCCAGTCTTGAACACTTCACCTAACTTTCTTTGCTTAGTCTTTGGTAAGGGAGATATCTCGATTTAGCATCCGCTAATATCTGGCAGAGAACCGGGTTTCTGGCAATGATTCTTCCAGCCATACCAGGCGGTGAAACTGTGCCGTTTGAAGATTTTCAGTGCGCATTTAGCTGCTTTCGTGATGTCGTCGGTCATCACATCTGAAGAAAAATTACAAATAAAAAATAATATTTTGATAGTCCCAGCGTCCCACTCATCATTATAATCTTTACTAGTTGCCCGCGACTTCGTCTGCGCAGGGTTAGAAGTGCAATTTGCTATGCGAAATCATCTAGGCGTGGAAGAGTTCCCGTTCCGTTAGATCCCGTTGATTTTCCGAGATAAAAAGTAGCCTATGTGTTAATCCAGGTCATGGACAATATATATTCCAAGTTTCATCCAAATCGGATCAGTAGTTTTTGCGTGAAAGAGGAACAAACATACGTAGTAGGATTAATTTCTTTCTGTGTTAACGCACGTCCACTGAGGCCGTGTCATGTGCAACATTGCACTGCGTCCATCACTCTAATACCGCGTTCACACTATGCCCATGCCACTGCCGGAATGTATGGCGGCATCAATGCCGCGGACTTATTGCCACAGCAATATCGCCTTTATTCTCACTAAGCGGAATTCATGCCGGCAGCGGCATGGACATAGTGTGCACGCGGTATAAGACATAAAGTTGTTACGTCCCCATGTGCCTTTAATTGGTCTTCAAACCAGAACACAGCAATGAGAGCATCACAGTTTCGTGGCAGAAGTAGATACGAAGGTAGTAGGTATACTTATCACATTACGAAAAGAGATAAATATGACTGTGCCTGGGTATGCAAGTAGAGGAAGACCGAAGAAGATGTTAGATTGTGTGAAAGAGGATATGAATGTGAGAGGAGTAGATTCAGAGTTAACGAATGATAGGAGTGAGTGGAAGAAGAAAACATGTTGTGCCGCTGCCGACCCAACCTAGCGTGGAATAAGGGCAGGGAAATGATAATGATAACTTACCAGCGCAAGTGACATTGCAGTCCTTGCCAGCAGCGCCAGTGGAAGTGCACCAATACTTGTCGTTGATCTGGAAGAGGCCGTAGTCCTTTGACTTGTTGCGGTTAGTGTTGATCTTGTCAGTGTAGCGAGCGCTCTCGTGCTCAACTAGGCATACCCCTGAGTGGATAAATCAAATTATATAAATAAACTAGCCGTCGCCCGCGGCGTTGCTCGCGTTCTAGACCCTTCAGAGTGTGACTTTTCAAAATTCCTTTCTTAGTGCACCCCTACACTATATAAGGATACTACCCTCCAAATTTCAAACCTCTAGGACTTATAGTTTAGGCTATGCGTTGATTGTCAGTTAGCTTCAAAAGATGGGATAACAATTTATTTAAACGTAGATACTTACAATAAACTAATTATACTTTACAAACTATAACATAATTCATTTAAAACAAAATAGAAGATAATTATTACTAGTAGTTTTGTACTTATATTTTCACTGATATCCTAAAAATGACTACCATTCGAATTAATCATTTGACCGGTTTGAACTATTATTTTGTATTGTTTGCAAAAATACGCATAATCAACATACTACAATGCAACAGGAAAATCATTTCAATACTTACCGACGACTTGTATGATTATTTTATACAACCTCTATGTCTCTACCTACCTACAAACAAATTTAGAAGGTGGTACTTACAGTCCCTCATTTTATCCTCAGGAAAGCCTTGCCTTCTCAGTTCCTGCACTAGACCGCATCTGTCAAATCTCTTCGCCTCAGTCAGGCAGATGACCGCAGCCATGACGAATATCACTAATAACTTATTCATGTTTATTTTACAAGTGCACTGATCCAAGTCTCTTTGAGGAATGACTAGTAGAGCCTGGAGCGTGGCTTTTATATTCAGCTGAAGTGAGTATACACATTGTTGAACTGAACGGGGAATCCTATCTATCGTACGAGGTACCTATTTATTATTAGCATAGCTTGTATTCGCTAGTTATGTACCTAAAGTCAGCATTTGCAACACAATTTTTTTAAACATTTTCAGATTGTCCAACAATGTTTTGGGAGTTTTCCATTTTGCTTGGATTTTCAAAATATGTTTCTGAGTGTACCTCACGACACTTTGAATAGGGTTTTTGATACAATGCACATACCTATGTATATAGGAACGTACTTGCACGATTTCATTTCATCATTTGTTCGATTTCAAAGTGAATTCTATGAGAAAGGATCATTGTTGCTTTGAAGTTGTCCTGTCGTTGCATCTTGCCCATGCTTTTCATAACTTAATACCTAGCAAATGTCATCTCATAAGTTTTACTGGTTTTACAATAAACTCTTTCAACGACAAGGGTAAGAAGATGATGATGATGATATGTGATTAGGTACTTATAATATCATTAACCGACTTCACAAAAGGAGAAATAATAATAAATAAATATTCTTGGACATTACACACAACGCTCTCTAGTCCCAAACTAAGCAGAGCTTGTACTATGGAAACTAGATTGCTGATATAATACTTATATACTTTTTTTTTGTAAATACTTACTTATAATACATAGTAACACCCAGACACAGAAGAAACATCAATGTTTGCCAAACAGAATTGTTTGTTCTCGGTGGAGATCGAACCCACGACCCACAGCACAGAAGGCAGAGCTACTGCCGACTGAGCCATGACGCCTGTCAAACAAGGTTCTCAATCGGTTGTTTTTTTTTATGTTTGTTACCTCTTAGTGTGCGTTACTCCAGCAAAAAAGTGTTGAATCTGAAAATTCTAAAAATGCAGATAATTAGAGCCTATTGCCCTGTAATTGTGCCCCAAGTTTTATATTTGTGCCTATAGCCGTTTCGAAGTTATTCAAGAAATTCACTTTTTGCTGGGGTAACGTTTTTTGCTGGGTCGATTTTCGTTCCTGGTTGAGCTAGCGGAATGAATGTTAGCTTAAAAGGGGGCTAGAATTTGTGCCAATTAGTGCCCCAATTCCTGAATTTGTGCCTCCTAGGGCTTCAGAGTTATTTCAGTTTTTGCTGGAGTAACGTTTTGCTATCTCCGAAACTACTGGGCGCACAATCATGAAACTCGGTCAGTATAAAGGTATTTTGATTTAGAAATTTGTGCCAGCTTTTGTTTTCCAAAAAAAGGCTTCATTCGCGACTTATAAAGCTTTTATTAAAAAACTAAAACCGCTCCTAGCTCTCTAACCATAACACTGGGGAACCTATTGAAAGTGTCATTCTGTACCTCTTATTAGGTTGCAACTGCTGACTAAGTTACAAAAGTCTACTTTCAGTAGTTAACGAGAAATAAAGATTTTAAAATTGTCCAAAAATGTCATTACTTTGACCCCGAAATACACTCGTTTCCTCTAAAGCTGTCGGACTGATTCTTTGCTAGGAATTAGAGCCTATATTCAAATATACGCACACGAAATTTCAACTTCATTCATGCTATTATTATAAAGATATCGATAAATAACCTACAAGAATCAATTTGTAACCCATATTGGTGGTTAACCGGCTAAATTCAAATGACTGTTAAAAAGCGAACGTCCGATACATGGCGCCTACCTCTTGCAGTTGACGGTATTGTATTTTAGTAACAGTAGGTACAGATACAAACAAAATTAATTCAGAGTTTTTTTGCTTCTATGAAATAGGAGTTGGGTTGCCAGATACGAAGAACGTTCACTAGTAATTCGCCCCGATACTTTGTTGTCTTTTCAGTGTCAAACCACATATTCTTTATTTGAATAAGGAGTTCTACATAAAAAGTATCCATTACAAAGAAGTTCATAGGAAAATGCTATAAACCTTGATTGGACAAACAAATACCCTATACTTACGCCATGCCTGGCATGGCGCTTTGCATCACCGGTCAATTTTTCTCTTATTGTGTCGATATAATCTGTGTCATTGAAGACAACACAGCACGTCGACCTTTAAATATTTTTTATTTCATTGTATCCTGTAACAACAGTAAAGTTATATTTTAGCAAAAGAGCAAAAGAAGAAGAGGCGACCCATCATCAACAAACCTTATTTTTAGAATACATTCGAGTAACTATTTTAATGTTACCTAACAGGAATTAGGTACCTACTTATCTTAGGTACCTACTACATTAGGTGCCTTTAATATAAACCTATAATATAAATCGTAAAGAAATTCACACGACGCAGGTAATAAAAATCGAATTACTACACAGGTGAGTGTCGATGAAATACGTAGGTACCTAAGTAGGTAGGTACCTACCTATTGAGTAAATAGGTAGGTACATACTTATAATACACGCAAATGTTTGTTCTTGGTGGGGATTGAACCCACGACCCACAGCACGAAATGCAGAACTAATACATCAAGATAAATATTATGTACTTACCTACCTAGATAAAAAAAAACTATTACATAATAAAGTAATAAGTACCTAGATCTATTATTACAAACAACCTAAGACAAATATTATATTTGGCGAGTGCTATATGAACTTACAAAAATGGCGGACACCTATGTGTGCGTTTTATGTACCTATGCATTCGTGTGCGTGAACACATTTCAAGTGTCAAAAAGCAGATATAGCTGCTTCATAATCTATGAGCTGCTTGCTTCTGATTGCAATTATCTTTTTTTTATGATAGAAGTAATGGAACAAGCTGATAGCTCACCTGATGTTAAGTGGTAACTTCTGCCTATAACAATGCATTACCTCATTATTATTATGTTGGGTACCTAGGTAAGTTACCTAAGTAGGTACATAACCTAAAATAAGTGAAAAAGTATTTTTTAAAGCCAGCTACCTAAATAGGTAAGCAAGGTAAGCATGCCTAAGCTTTTTAGTAGGTACGTAGGCTACCTACCTAAAAGTTACCTATGTAAGTATGTATCTGATTCGAGCCACACGTGTAGGTAGGTAGATAACTATCAAGAATTCTCTACGTGTTCCTATGTATCTATGTATGCACTGCACACCACCATCATTCAATGAGGAGTTCTGTTGAACAGCTTCTGACTTTTTGGTAGGTACTTACCTACCTACCTACCTAGTATCCTATAGGTAAGCCTACCTAACAGCTTCAGACTCCATCAGGTAGGTAGGTAAACATACGCTATGCAATGCAGTAAGTAGGTAGGTAAGAATAAAATCTTGTAAGTAAAAATAAACATTCTACTTAGGTAGTCAATTGTAACTATACTTGAATCTGTGTCACTAGAAGACCTCGGGAAGCTTGTACTAACTTTTAGATAATCTGTTACGCAAAATGTAAGTGTAATAGTAACTAGTAGCGCATCTGTAATTCAAAATACATAATTTATTTCTCACTTACTTTTTCATAGACTAGGGCCCGTATTCCGAGACAGAAATCGTTACTCAAGCATAGATTTGAGTAGAGATTTTCATACAAAAATCTATGCTTGAGTGCGGATTAGTGCTTAAGTAAGGCTACGGAATACGGGCCTAAATCATTATCACCCTACCCCGTAGATTTCAGAATCCAGAGAAAAAATGTTTGCTAATGTGGTTTGCTAACATCATAGACTACTTAAAGTTTTTTTTTAATAAATACCTTTTTTATCCAAAAAATGCTGTTCGGTATAGCAGCGCCGAATATATTTTATAGATATACTTATCCTAAAAACCTAGAAACATTATAAAATAGTTATGTTTGCAAGTACTTACATTTTCTCAGGAATGTTAAGGGTCGTTATCGCGTTTCATTCGTCGGGTCGTATCGTCTAACGTATCCGGCTAATGATGGTGATGTTGATCACCATCATTAGCCCTTATAGGCCGGTTTTTATATTTTCCAGAAGGAACGATTTTAGCCGTTCTCCAGCCACAGACCTCTGGTGACTTAGTTACAAAATTGCTGTACTTATATGTGGGCAACCCAGGAATTCTACAGAGTAAAAAGTAAGATCTAAATTAAAACCAATTCAAAGTTTCGTAACCGAAAAAAAACCTATCTAAGAATACACTTTTGCACAAGAATATACAGAAACCAATAATGCTATAGCATAAATTTAAGAATGTAGGCGCCATGTATCGTACGTTCGCTTTTTAACAGTCATTTGAATTTAGCCGGTTAACCACCAATATGGGTTACAAACAGATTTTTGTAGGTTATTTATCGATATCTTTATAATTATAGCATGGATTAAGCTGAAATTTCGTGTGCATATATTTAAATATAGGCTCTAATTCCTAGCAAAGAATCAGTACGACAGCTTTAGAGGAAACGAGTGTATTTCGGGGTCAAAGTAATGACATTTTTGGACAATTTTAAAATCGTTATTTCTCGTTAACTATTGAAAGTAGACTTTTGTAACTTAATCAGCAGTTGCAACGTAATAAGAGGTACAGAATGACACTTTCAATAGGTTCCCCAGTGTTATGGTTAGAGAGCTAGGAGCGGTTTTAGGTTTTTTAATAAAAGCCTTATAAGTCGCGAATGAAGCCTTTTTTTGGAAAACAAAAGCTGGCACAAATTTCTAAATCAAAATACCTTTATACTGACCAAGTTTCATGATTGTGCGCCCAGTAGTTTCGGAGATAGCAAAACGTTACTCCAGCAAAAACTGAAATAACTTCGAAGCCCTAGGAGGCACAAATTCAGGAATTGGGGCACTAATTGGCACAAATTCTAGCCCCCTTTTAAGCTAACATTCATTCCGCTAGCTCAACCAGGAACGAAAATCGACCCAGCAAAAAACGTTACCCCAGCAAAAAGTGAATTTCTTGAATAACTCCGAAACGGCTATAGGCACAAATTTAAAACTTGGGGCACAATTACAGGGCAGTAGGCTCTAATTATTTGCATTTTTAGAATTTTCAGATTCAACACTTTTTTGCTGGAGTAACGCACGTTACCTCTTAACTCCGTCATGTATGAAACAATTTGAAAAATTCTTTTTTTTATCTGATAGGGTCCAGATTGGTCCCATAATTTTTATCAAAATCTGTATAGTAGTTACTTAATAAAATAAATAAATAAAAAACACGTCATCCACGTACACGACATTGCGTATTTTGCGTTCCTGTGACCTTTCGATGGTGTTTATAATCAATACAACCAACCCAATGAACTACCGTCATCATCATCATCATCACCATCATCTGATGATGAAGCTGTATCAAATTGTAGTCGGTTTTTTCAAGTTTTTAAACTTATGGTACCTACCTACCTATATTATTTTGTAATTTTTTGTCTATAATAGTTACTTACAAATTGATATTATTATGTTGCTGATAGCATCATGTTCGTAAACATAAATATGATAGCATAGGTAGGTAGGTGACTATATGTTAGAGGTCAACGCTTTATCAAACGATATTACGTGTAAACGGGCCTTCCCGGCTAATCGGACGACGATGAGGCACGACAGAGGTTAAAGGAATATCTTACCAGATATCTTACCTATATTTAGTTACTAGGTATACTAACCCACACCTTGTTATTTTTCATCACATCTATTCGAAAAGAGCGACTTGGTTCGCCTTTATGTGCACCCAAAGGTGGTGTTTTCTATAAGAAACAATAAGTGCGTGGCAAAGTTCATTCCGGCGCACTTATTTAAATAAGTGCGCTGCAATTTACTTTGCCGCGCACTTTTTGAATTTGGAACATCTTAGTGTTCAGGGCCAAAGAAATCGAACGAATAGAAAACATAAGAAATAAGTGGTTTTCATTATAGATACTATTTATTTTCATTTTAGTTGTTACTATATATGTTTTATTAAATAATAATATTACAATAAAATATGAGGCGCCTTTTATTTTCTCATAGTTGGTGATGAAAAGTAGAGTGTACCACTCGGGCGCAAAATATAATTTTGGCTCGGGCGAAGTACTTTGAATCCCTCGCTACGTTCAGGATTCTACTAAAGAATCCCTCGCTACGCTCGGGATTCTACTCTAGAATCCTTCACTTCGCTCTGGATTCAAAAAATCGCCCTCGCCGTAAAAATATAATTTTGCTCCCTTATGATACAATCTACTATAGTATGTATATAACTAGGTACCTAAGAATGTGTGATATGCAATTTTGTAGTTCGTAATCGTTATTTATCTTTTTCTTTCTATCCTATTCTACTGCGCAGAGCACCGTCTCACTTCTCTCACATTCAAAGTCAGCGCTATTAAATCGTGTCGGCACTTAGTTTAGTACATTCAGCATCAGAAATAAATCACTTTCAGAATTTCTGTACAGCTTTTAGTCATAATTATTCACCATAGTTACCAATAATACTGCTTTTAAAACAGGTGGTAAAACAAAATAGGTACCTATCTAGCTATTTTTCAGTTAAAAATCCTACTAATATTATAAACGCGAAAGTTTGTGAGTATGGATGGATGTTTGTTACTATTTCACGTAAAAACTACTGATCCGATTCGGATGAAACTTGGAATATATATTGTCCGTGACTTGGATTAACACATAGGCTACTTTTTATCCCGAAAAATAAACGGGATCCAACGGGACGCGAACGAAGTCGCGCTGGTTATAAATAAATTTTAGAAACGCTGTTGGTCAATTCCTAATAATGTTGAGTGTACTAACTTATTGTATGTTTTACTAATGTCGGTACGTATTTATTAGCACATCTAAAGACTTTTGTATTGTACCTACCTAGTCACAGTATTTACCAAGACAATGGCTTGAGGAAAACAACATGATGATTCAATCAATATCCCTAAGTACACAGGAGTTCCCCTTATCCACATACGTTTTTAATACCCATGGTTTGGCAAAGTTTATCATAACATTACATGTATACTGGAGTACCATATTAGTTATAACTTATAACTCATATCTACTATATAAAAATAAGTCGGGTTTTCCTTCCTGACGCTGAAACTCCAGAACGCACGAACCGATTTCCATGGTTTTGCATTCGTTGGAAAGGTCTCGGGCTCCGTGAGGTTTATAGCAAAGAAAATTCAGGAAAAATTTCAACAGAATAGCGGGAAAATGGACTTTTGAAAAGTCACACCCTAACGCGAGCAACGCCGCGGGAGACGGCTAGTGTCTTATAATAGTTAGGTATAAGGTGGTATAAGTTAGATATAATAAATATTTATAAATATAAAATAAATTCTACAACTAGTTTGGTAGCTATAAAAACACGCTACACCATCTTTTTGCACGCCCATTAAGACTGGTATAGTAGGTGCCAAATAACACCGCAATACAGGTCATTCACCCACCTTCAAAACGATGTCGCAAAATTCAATTCATGAATGGCTAATTCTGTCGCTTTCCATACAAACCTGTCGCTATATAAGACCGTAATTGCTCGAATCTCGTAGTACTATTTGTTTACCATTCATAAATTGAACTTTGCCACATCGTTTTGAAGGTGGGTGAATGACCTGTATTGCGGTGTTATTTGGCACCTACTATAGACAATGCTCTTAACATTAAGTCCTCCTAGCAAAACTTGTTTGTGTGAAATTTTAAAATAAATAAATCATTATGCAACACTGCAATATCAGTATTGTAGTTTATTTCCGTTCAGAGTTCTTTTGTGTGGTTAATATTAACCGTAGCCAAGTTAATTTTAAAACCGAATAGGATCTCATCATCATTATCAGCCTGTAGAACTCTACTGCGGGGCATAGCATCCTCATAGGTTTTTTTTTAAATGACAATAGCACCTATATTCTCTACTAGCCGTCGCCCGCAGCGTTGCTCGCGTTCTACCCTTTAGAGTGTGACGTTTCAAAATTCCTTTCTTATAGTGCACCCCTACACTACGTAAGGATACTACCCTCCAAATTTCATACCTCTAGGACTTATGGTTTAGACTGTGCGTTGATTCTAAGTCAGCTTCAAAAGAGTTTTATATATGTGTGATTTGGACACTATTTGAAACGAATCTACACTTTATTTGACCACTATAAAATCGTAAACAAAACAAAACATCTTCGTCTTCTTTCCTGCCAAAACCTAACCTCTAAGCGCAAAACAGTGTTACCACCTAAAACTTTTTAAAAACTTCTAAAACGAATATTAAATATCCGACATATATATATTGATGATATCTACCTAGGACCCTAGGTACCTACTTACGATTTAACTCTTATTATGAAGCGCTCGTGGCTATAGGCTTGCTTAGTCAATCTTCACCGATTATCTTAGTTAAGCGATCTTCTGCGAGGTCACTATTTAGACGGGTGACCGTTAGTGCCATTTACATCAACTGTCGGTCCCGGCTCTAGCAGTCGTTAGGCCATGACGGAGGCCTTAAGGCGGCCTAAAAACTCCGTCACCAGAGTTGGTCACTAACTCATACGAGCTTGGTTGCGTATGCCTGCAATAGCACTGGAACCTAACCCAATAAAAAGTCAACAATAAAAATATAGATAAAATATTTATTACACTAACCTTAAAATTCTATAGTTAATCTTACAAATTCCGACTCAGCAGTTTCTCTTGCACCCTTTTTTCTACTTCCGTGACTTTTTTCATCAGTAAATCTTCCACTGATTTAATCTGTAACAAAATTTTATAACCAAATTCAGCGAACATCTTCTAGCTAGATTAATATGACGTTTAGTAAAATCAGTGTTACGATCAATTAATCTTAATTTTGCATGCTGGGTTTCTCTGGCGAAGTGTGAGAATCAATAATTTATTTAAGATCTACTATTGTACCACTCTTCACGCAAATAAATCATTCATTCATTAATTAAAACAGTCCCAATAAACTGCCATTATCATCATCATCATCCGATGATGAAAGTAGTCAAACTGAAGTCGGTTTTTTTATTTATTTATTTAAACTACTAGCTGATACCCTGAGAAACTATCCACCAAAATATCTGTCACCGCATACGAACCTCGTAGAAAATGGCTGCTTTTGGTAGTTCAAGCTGTATATAAGAAAAATCAATAAAATTTGTCTTTGATATCAATAAAATATGTTTAATTGAAATTGGTCCAGTAGTTGGGTGATACGCAAACAAACAGACAAACTCGATTTTCCGAATCAGAATCGTTTATTTAGTAGATCTGCATATTATTATTTAGTTAATATCCATATCTTAAATTTTAGTTTTTCCCATTTTTGCAGTATTAGAATAATACTAGGTGTGCCCGCGACTTCGTCCGCGTGGAAGTGTCTTCATTGAAAAGTAGCCTATGTCCTTTCTCATGCTCTACACTATCTGTGTACCAAATTTCATTCAATTCGGTTCAGTGGCGTGAAAGCGAGACAGACAGAGTTACTTTCGCATTTATAATATTAAATAAGGAAAGTAAGAATAGAATAGATATGTTAGATGAACTTACAGCAGCACAGAATTCATTTTCTATAACAGCCAGTTCCTCAATTCCCGCGGATTTCTGCTCTTCATACTTGAGTGTGAGCTGTTTGATCTCGTCCGTTCGTTGCGCGGCCATTTTGCAACGCGACCGGTTTTTTTTATCCTTTTCTTCAGCCTCACGAAGCGCACTGGAGAGAAAGAGATAGATTTTAGTAACTAAAATATGGCTAGTACTAGAGTTGTGTGGCTTCAATCTTACCCTTGATTACAGTAACTAGCTCAGGCAGTACCTATACTTATCTACTATTATTAACAACTAGCTACCGCCCGCGGCTTTGCCCACGTCCCGTTTGATTCTGTTCATTTTCCGGTATAAAAAGTAGCCCATGTGTCACGAACAATGTACCCGTAACGACAGGCGTCATAGCTCAGTCGGCAGTAGCTCTGCCTTCCGTGCTGTGGGTCGTGGGTTCGATCCCCACCGAGAACAAACATTTGTGTGTTGTAAACATAGATGTTTGTTCTGTGTCTGGGTGTTACTATGTATTATAAGTATGTATTTACAAAAAAAACGTACAAACTTTGCTTAGTTTGGGACTAGAAGGCGTTGTGTTAAGTGTCCGTGAATATTTATTATTTACCTATATTCCAAATCGGACCAGTAGTTTTAGCGTAATTGAAACATAAACATCCAAACATCTACACTTTGACGTTTATAATATTAGTAGGACGGGATTAGGTACTATGTTCCGCTCACCTTATGTAAAATCGTCCTATCGTTTAGCTAGTCTTACGGCCGATTACTCAAAACGCTATTCATATTAAGTTCATGCTTAAATTATTGCCATCTCTTACAAATGAGTAATGTCACACAGAGGCAGAGCTATATTAAGTGGTGTTGTATAAATTTGAGTGACGTGTCAGTATTCGGCCCTTAACTTTACCACTTTGTAGCTAAAATAACTACACCTATAGCTTAGATAGTATTTAGGTCACCTTATAGCCTGTGACTTCTCGTTCTGTCGTTTGGCTTGGCTCTCGTGTCGTTTGTCAGCCGCCTCGGCTCTAGCGGCCTGTAGCTCAGATAGTTGCACTTGTAGCTCAGATAGCTCAGTATTTAGTACATCCAGCTCGCCTTCCTTACTGTCCGATTCAAGGTCGCCTGATTCGTTATCCCTAGAAAGTATAAGCTATTATTTTTAGAAAGATTTTATAGTGTTACTTATTCCAACCGACGATTACTGTTAAATTATAAGAACAATTAGAACTCGTAAGTGAAATAAACATCACGGATTTGATTCAGGGGTCAGAGAAGTGGTTATTTAAAATATGTAAATATTTTAAATAACCACTTCTCTGACCCCTGAAAATTCGAACATTTAAAAAATAAAATGAAGTCTCTGGGAAACTAGCCTAGTCAGAGTTTCAAACAACGCGACGTTACATGCGCGACACGCGTGTAACTTTTTGGGTTTTAGTAAGATGTTGTCGCGCAGTGTAAACTTACTTCAAACTGTCAGTCAGCTTCATAATCTCGTAGAGCAAGTTATTGGCGGTGTCTAAGCTCGGTTTGATAGTTTGAAGGTTTTTCAAACTGCTCTCTTTTTGCATGAGAGTAGATCTCAAAGTATTCAGCTTCTCTTCTGCTTCTTGGACGTTTTGAGCGGCTTGTTCTGCCTGAAAAACATACATTTTAATACTAGGAGTCCCGAGGCGAGAAGCTATAAAAAAGTGATGATATATATAGGAAAGTCGAACCTAATCCGAAGCAAAGCGTCATCGGTTTGTTTGATACATAGTAACACCCAGACACAGAACAAAAATCTATTCGAATTCAAATTGTTTATTTCACATAGATGTTTATTACATCACTACATATTACTAGAAGAATCTTACATAGAAAATTTACAGAACAAATAACAATAATATAATGCTATCAAAAAAACAAGCACATTTCAAATATATAGAGGCTATACGAAAACATAAAAAATACAATTTATAATAAACTAGCTTCCACCCGCGACTTCGTTCGCGTCCCATTGGATCCCGTTAATTTTCCAGAATAAAAAGTATCCTATGTTACTTCTAATACCTCCAAGAATATGTGTACAAAGTTTCATGATGATCGGTGAAGTAGTTTTCGCGTGAAAGCGTACCTAACAAACACTTACATTCACATTTATAATATTAGTAGGATCTATGTTTACCACACACAAATGTTGGTTCTCCGTGAGGATCGAACCCACGACCCACAGCACGGAAGGCAGAGCTACTACCGACTGAGCCATGAAGCCTGTCAAATAAAGGGTGGTTTTGTAACAAACTAGCGACCCGCCCCGCCTTCGCACGGGTGCAATGCAGTGATGATGATGATGTATTATACATATAAACCTTCCTCTTGAATCACTCTATCTATTAAAAAAAACTGCATTAGAATCCGTTGTGTAGTTTTAAAGATCTAAGCATACATACATACAGACATTGGAACAGACGCGGGAAGCGACTTTGTTTTATACTATGTAGTGATAGTGAAGTCACCTGCGCTTTAATATCATCAGCGTCATACACCCTCAAAGCCTTCTTCCTAGCCACTTCAGCCATGAGAGCATCGCGGTGAGATTTCTTCTGTTCCAACAGCAGTTCCGTGTGATGATTCTCCTTGAGGATCGGCTCCAATTCCTGCTTCTCCTCATTATGCACCTCCTTCTCCTGTTTCAGTTCTTCCTCAAACTGCCTCACGTCTGGCCTGAGCTGGAAAATATCAAATACTAGCTGATACCCGCGACTTCATACGCTTGCGAAACTTTCCACCAAAATATATGTCAACCAGCACACGATGAACCTCGTGCCAAAGCCGGCTTTTGGTTTAGATAGGTCAAGCTGTATCTCAGAATCCACGTCTTTGTTTTAAATAAAATATAGCCTATGTTTCAATCCGGAAAAAGAGCTTCCGAATGGTATAAGTTTCATTTAAATTGGTCCAGTAGTTTAAGCGTGATCCGCGAACAAACAAACATACGCCCGCCATCCAAACGAACTGGTCTTTAACCTTATGAACCCCACCGAAATACCATTCAAACAAATTGGAGAAGAGCTCCTCAAGACCTAATAAGATGAAGTGCGTCGTGTCACTGGGCACAGACAACGCATGGAGTGGTGGTAGACAAACATAACTCTCGCTAAATGCGTGACGGGCAGAACGCAACAGGATTAAAAAAGAAATTATCACTTGAATGATAGATTTAGCAGTCATTAGCTACACTAGCTGGCTGCTATGAATAAGGCCATAATTTTCTTACCTTTTCTAACCGTTCAGCTCGTTCTCCTTTCTCCTCGGCTTGCTTGTTCAGCATCTCAAGAAGCTTATTTTTCCTAGCTTCTAGAGTAATTACCTGTAAGTGTTCATAATTCATCATGAATGAATAAATGAAATCGATTTATTGTACATAAATAACACCGAAACATATTCTCAAGATATAAAACAAAACAGGTTGCATTAAATGTACAATGGGCGGCATGGGCGGCCTCATCACCATCATCATGAACCTATACCACTCCATATCTGGACGTAGTCTGGGCTCAGTGTCGTGTCTTGGGAGACCTGGTGTCCAGCAGTTCATAAATTACTAGATAGTATTCACATCATTCTTTCCTGTGGATATGGCTGCCTAGGCTGATAGTATAGGTGCTGGGCAAGCCTACTCCAACTAAACATTCATCATCATCATCATAGGCAGGTTGTAGTAACCCACTGCTGGGCATAAGCCTCCTCCCTGAAACGCTACTCGTGTCTATTTTCGGCTTTTTGCAACCAGGTCTTCCCCTGTACTAAACATTGTCACACTGAAGGCGTTGTGTTAAGTGTCCGTGAATATTTATTTATTTATTTATTTATTTACTGAAACTACTGGTCTGATATGGATAAAACTTGGAATATATGTATATCGTTCGTCACCCAAACTAACACATAGGCAACTTTTTTCCCAAAAATGTACAGGATCAAACGGGACATAGCAGTCATGGGCGGAAGATAGCTACTTATAAAAAGGTACTTACATGTTCAGTCTTGGCGAATAGCACCTCTTCATTAGGTGCAATCTCATTGACCCTGCCTTCATTGAACACCATGAAATTCAAAAGCAGTAGAATTATAGACTTCGAAGTATACAATGAGGGTTGCAAGAAGTGTGTGATGCTGACTGCACCGACCGGCATTTCAGAGACTAGATGGCTGACCACCCGAATCATGTTGATAATGGGAATCAAGTCCCAGTAGTAGACGGTTGATTCATTGCTATCTTCTTCAGATGGTGGCTGAAAATAGAATGGAGATAACACAGAGGTTCCCCAACTGAGCCAAGCTTACGCTATAAGCTATGGAAACTACTTGCTACCGATTGCTGATAGAATAGGTACCTATACTTATTATTTTATTAAACTTATTTTTTTTTGTAGTTTAGTCATACAGACATTTTATAGCAAAACTGTTTCTACTTACAGCGACCACAAAATCCTTGTCAATACCAAGTCTATCAAAGACATGGAACAAGGCAAACATCAGCGCGTGAGGCTTTTTTAGGTCCTCAGGTTTGAGGGTGTTTTCGGGAAAGCACGCATTCCAATTGTCGATTAGACTATCCAAAGGGAAAGTTTGACCTGCAAATGTAATGTTTTTTTATTTATTTTGCGTTTAAAAAATCTACATTCTAAATAAAGCTAGTCTAGAGTTCCAGAAAATGTTTGCATAGAAATATTTCGAACCTTTGTCCATCCTTTGTCCTTTGGCGTTTCGTGGATTCCAATAAATGGTTTGCAATTCCACTAAGTAGGTACCTACGTATAAACTTATCAATCAAAAGACGAATAAAACTTTTATTTTGCTGAAAATAACGAAAGAAAAACCATTTTATTCGAACGCAACCGCTCACGATTTTTTTTTTATTTCGCTCCTTGAAGCAGGCTATAGTTTTAAAACCATACCGCCTAGTCTTACGTTATGTTTTTTCCCTAAGTTCGTTTGTTTATGTGTTTGTCTTGCGTAAATGGCGTAAATGATAAATCAAGTCAAGTCTTCGTCAAGTCGGCTGTCGTTTGTTTTAACCTGTGGTATGCGCGAGCGTGGCCCTCTACGAACGTCAAGCGTGCGGGAGTTTGGAAGTGCGTAAATCGCGCGTGTCATTTGTTCGATTTTGATAATTATTTCCATTTATGTCTATAAACCATACACTGAGTATGATATTTTTTTAAAAGGTTGATGTCAAATAAACAATGTGCAATACTTTTTAGTCATGAAAAAGAATTCTCTATTATATAAAGATACTTTGAAAATGGCAGTTACGGAAAATGTGCACATCGCATGTGTGTGTGAACTGCATTGATGTGTAGATTGCTTTAGAGCAGATCTGACGATTGTTTATGGTTCATTCATTCAATAAGGTTAAAATAAAACAATTTTAAACCCTAACTGTATTTATTTGTATAAAATTGACAAAATTATGTAGCATGTCCCTTTGGAGCATATCTGCACCAAAGCACCGAGAACACTAGAGTAGATCTGCTCTTAAGCATACCACAGGTTAAAGAGAAAATGGTGGATTTTCCCTCCAAAACCGGAATCGAATTTTCACATTCAGAAAAACCACTTTACAGACATTTATTTCAATGGTTCACACTTTAAGTTATGACCTAAGTATTATTGGTTAAAATTCCACCAAAATTAAACAACAATACTCACAAATAACACAAGAAAAACTGTTAAAATAAAAATGCTATGTGTTGTTTCAAAAAATGTCAAAATTCGAATCTTCCAACCGCTCACGATCATCAGCAATGTCAGTGACACGTTAGTAACGCGAATACGATCATCAGCATTTGAAGTAGAGTGGGAGAGAGAGAGAGAGGCAATAAATAATGCACAGCAAAATGTTGTATAGACCAATAATATGTACGACAACACGATAATCCGGGTCCCCCGGTTTGAATTGTTGGGCCGCGCAGTATCATGTTGCGCGCCCCAACCTTCTTTGGCTCTGGGGGAAAATCAAATTTTAGGACTGGCAGCACTTTCTCACCTATACAAACAAAACCAAAAATATTTGGCAAAAAGACTAGCCTCCAGCGCCAGCACAAAAGTAAAAAAAAAATACAAACAAAATAAAAAGATGTACTTTGTTTGTGGTCGGTCGCTCTGTGGTCGCTACACATTCGCTACGTCGACGAATTTTTCAAATAAAAATATCTTCGTAAAGTGAAGCTATTTTGTGATGAGATAAATTTATAACAGTAGAAACATGAGGATCACTAACGTACGCCGCAGCAGGATCATACGCATGTGCGCTGGGTGTGCTATATTGCTAGTTTTATTGTTTGCTCTTCATAAATGGTCTAATGAGAATGTCGGGGCTGAATCTATAGATTCATTACTTTCCGAGTCTCAAGTTGGTTACTACAAGTTCCACCGTGACGTGTATCCTACGCTGAAGACAGGTGAGTGGCAGAACAGCTGAAGTGTGAAGAAAAATGGCTTCATGTTATGAGTACTGTTATGTGGCCTACAATGCCGGCGTGTGGCTCACTGTGCGGTGTTTTTATTACGTCAACACTTGCATTGCGGTTTCGAACGATAACAGGTTTTTATCAATTGGCAATTCCACTAAAACATTCTTTTATTTCTGTTTACCTTTTGGTTAAACATAAACAAGACTAGTCTGTGTTCGTTGAAGTGGAACTTTGGCATCCAGAGCTAGGTTCAAGGCCCCTGAACATATAACACAGTAACTATCATGATCTACCTATGATTGAGGTAGGTTGAGACAGTATACTAAACAATAATTTTTTGTACAAGTGTCATTTGCATATTAACGGTGTTATTCCAGAAGGGGGACTAAATAAAGTCACGGTTTAAATATCAAGGCTTATACAACCCCGGCGAATTAACATGACACCTGGCATGGAACTCGATACTTCCCCCGCTACACCGCTTAATTCGCCCGGGTTGTATAAACCTTGACGTTTATACTGTGACTTTCTTTAGTACCCATTCTGGAATAAGACCGTAATAGTTTAAATTAAATAAACCAGGCACTAAAAGCCTAGTGCATATCACTAACTTAGTTTAATCTGCTGGATACATTATTTATTTAATATTCTTTTGCAGAGCTAGGAAACTTTGAGCCTAAACCTCGTAAACCGATCAGTGGTCCAGGCGAGGGCGGAAAGCCCTATCACATGCCACAAGACCGGGCAAATGACATTGCAGAGTCGGAGAGTGAATATGGCATGAACATTGCTGCTTCCGATGATATTGCAATGAACAGGTGATTGCTGCAGTTTTTGTGTTTAAAAAAAATAGTTAAAGTCAAGGATTTCATTTTCTACAACAAACATTTCATATCTCATAAGCTTAGTTTAAAAAAAAAGTAAAATGTCTAATAACTAATGATTCCCGCAGCTTCATAATAACATTGTTACATTTTTTTAACTGCTTTGTAAAGTATATTGTAGCAAACAAAGTTCAATCATTGCAAGTAAATGTGGGACCTTAGCTCCATCTAATTTGCCCCAGACCCTTTTAATGCATTTTTGAATTTTTCCCATCCACCACTAGTGGGACAGAATTTTTGAAAGAAGAAGCATTTATTTATTTATTTGTTTATAGATGAGCAGCTTTCGCTGATGTGTCTACGTCAGACAGTGTTAAAATTTTGTTGAAATTATAGTCTTATGTTTGGTAAATTTTTTTGAGCACTGATTTATTTGTTCGAAGCCAGATGTCTAGTTTGTTTTTGAATGCATTGATGGAAGTAGCAGTAACGACGTCGACTGATAGCACGTTCCAATTTAAAGGATGTTCCATTTCAGATCAATAGTCGACACGCGACTAGATGAGTGTCAGTATTGGCATTATCCTGAAGCCCTGCCCAGTACATCTGTCATCATAGTGTTTCACAATGAAGGCTTCTCAGTACTCATGAGGACAGTCCACACGGTCATCGACCGGTCACCGCCCAATGTGCTGCACGAAATTGTTCTGGTATGATTATTGAAGTTATACTTCTAATGGGACTTCCTAAACAAGGTTACGTTAAACGTTGTTAAACGAAGGAGGAATAGAGAGAGACTGCGCTTAACGCATTAAACGGGGAATAGAAAGAGACAGAGAGACAGTGATCACATACGGAGAACCCCCACAAAACGCAAAACACTTCGATAGCGTGTTCTAGGATCCGACCAAACTTAACAACACCTACACTACCTCTAACTAAATAAGTACTGCATATTGGATAAATGTGCATACAAATACTCGAAGTATAACTTTTACCGCGCGGAGGTACTCCACGGACTGGTTTTTTTTTATGTGAAAGAGGTTAAAAATCCATGCACCAACGCGGGACGTCAGTGCATATCTCATTCCTCATAACGAATTAGGTTAAAAAACTATTCATTGACTTGTTCTTTCAGAATTACATAGCAATGGGCAGGCCTTAATAGCTTGAACTAACAACGCTGAGGCATGAAGGTGCTTAAAACGACATAACTTTCCGAATTGCTTAGCCATTTTCAAGTGGCAATAGGCAGGCCATATAGCTCACAGAACTGACTAAAACTGTCACAGCTAAGAAATACAAGTTATCGAAAGGCAACCATTTTGACTGTAGGTATTAACTTGAAGCATAGGACAATATACTAAAATTCTGTGGCAGAGATCATTTTTTTTATTTCACTAGACAAGTAAATGAAATAAATTAAAAATGTAAATGATTAAATATTACCCCTATGTACTTCGTTGTGTAATATTTGAACAGCTTGGATGGAGGTTAAACAAACCTAAGTAATGAAACTTAATATACAATTTTACTTGTAATAGGTAAATAAATATGTAGTAGGTATTTTAGCAATGTAAAACGGTTCTATTCAATTTCGATTCTAAAAGATAACATAAGTAATTACCTACATACATGTCTAATTAGAAACTATCTGATACCATCTGTGTTTATTACGAGCAGTAGAATATTTTATCATTTATGTACACTATAATCACAGAAATACCGCCGTTGTCGTGTATCTAAAGTGCTTCATATTCTGTACGCACCTGTAATTTAAACAATAATTATACCCAACCACACCTAACGTACCTAGGTACACAATAACTTCCAGAATACAAACAGTTACTTTGACAGCGATAAAAAAAAACGGAAGGAAAGTTTTGAAACCAAAATTATTTCGAGATTAATTAGTTCGAAAGTCTGAACTTATTTCCGACTAGCTTCCGCCCGCGATTTCGTTCGCGTCCCGTTGTATCCCGTTGATTTTTCGGGATTAAAAGTAGCCTATGTGTTAATCCAGGTCACGGACAATATATATTCCAAGATTCATCCAAATCTGATACGTAGTTTTTGCGTGAAAGAGGTACATACATCCTCACAAACTTTCGCGTTTATAATATATTAATAGAATTGTAACTATATCGGCTAAGTAATCTCCCACAAGACCACGTAAATTATTTAATTTAAATCTTTTATCCTAGGTGGACGATTTCTCAGACAAAGACAACCTAAGATCTAATCTAGACAACTACATCAAACGCTGGAAAGGCAAGGTCCGGTTAATTCGTAACACACAACGCGAAGGCCTAATACGTACAAGATCTCGAGGCGCACAAGAAGCCACCGGCGAAGTCATAGTATTCCTAGACGCACATTGCGAGGTCAACTTGAACTGGTTACCACCACTACTCGCTCCTATCTACAGAGATTATAGAATCATGACCGTGCCTGTCATAGACGGAATCGATCACAGAACGTTTGAGTATCGACCGGTTTACTCGCACGGGACTAACTATAGAGGTATTTTTGAATGGGGGATGTTGTACAAAGAAAACGAGGTACCGGATAGAGAAGCTAATCTACACAAGCATAAATCAGAGCCGTATAAAAGTCCTACGCACGCTGGAGGCCTATTCGCAATAAACAGAAGATATTTCCTTGAAATCGGCGCGTATGATCCTGGTTTACTCGTATGGGGAGGTGAAAACTTTGAACTAAGTTTCAAGATCTGGCAGTGTGGGGGCAGCATCGAATGGGTTCCGTGTTCCAGAGTAGGCCACGTGTACAGAGCCTTCATGCCGTACTCATTTGGGAACCTAGCTAAGAACCGCAAAGGATCGCTGATCACTATAAACTATAAGCGGGTTATCGAGACGTGGTTTGATGAAGAGCACAAGGAATACTTTTATACTAGAGAGCCTATGGCTAGGTTTTTGGATATGGGGGATATTAGCGAGCAGATCGCTTTGAAGGAAAGGCTACAGTGTAAAAACTTTGATTGGTTTATGGATAATGTTGCGTATGATGTTTATGATAAGTTTCCTAAGTTGCCGAAAAACGTGCATTGGGGCATGGTGAAGAATAAGGCGACTGGTGCTTGCTTGGACACTATGGGGAAGGCTGCACCTGCTTATATTGGTAAGTTTTAATATAATGTGGAATCAACCACATATTTTTCGACTTATTAACCGAGTCCAAAAAAGGAGGAGGTTGTCAATTCGATTTTTTTAATGTTTGTTACCTCATAACTCATCTAAGAAACCCATTTGAATAATTCTTTTTTTATCTAAAAGGGTTTTACTTCCAGATTGGTCCCATATTTTTTTTTTCAAAATAGGTTTAGTGGTTTGGCAGTTACATAAGAATAACTGAAAAAAACACTTCATTCACGTACACGACTTTGCTTATTTTGCTTTCTTGTGACTTTTCAGTGGTGTTTATGATCAATAGTCCCAATGAACTGCCATCATCAGATAATGATGATGATGATGGCTTATCAAATAGAAGTCGGGTTTTTAAACTTATAAATTTCTAGCTTCCGCCTGCGACTTCCTTCGCGTCCCGTTGGATCCCGTTGATTTCCCGGGATAAAAAGTAGCCTATGTGTTAATCCAGGTCACGGACATTATATATTCCAAGTTTCATCTAAATAGGATCAGTAGTTTTTGCGTGAAAGAGGATCAAACATACATACCTACATACTTTCGCGTTTATAATACTAGCTGATACCCGCAACTTCGTACGCGTGCGTAACTTTCAACCAAAAAATACTTGTCAACCAGCATACGATGAACCTCGTGTCAAATGCTGATTTTGGTTTAGAGAGGTCAAGCTGTGTCTAAGAATCCACGTCTTTAATTTCAATAAAATATAGCCGATGTTTCAATCCGGAAAAAGGGCTTCTGAATGGTATATGTTTCATTGAAATTGGTCCAGTAGTTTAGGCGTGATGCGCGAACAAACAAACAAACAGACAAACTCGATTTTCGGAATCAGAATCGTTTATTTTTAGTAGATCTGTATATTTAGTTTATCCATATCTTTAATTTTAGTTTTTTGCTTTTTTACAGTTTTATAATAGTTCTAGCCGTCTCCCGCGGCGCTGCTCGCGTTAGAGTGTGACTTTTCATAATTCCTTTCTTAGTGCACCCCTACATTATAAAAGGATACTACCCTCCAAATTTCATACCTCTAGGACTTATAATTTAGGCTGTGCGTTGATTCTATGTCAGCTTCAAAAGAGTTTTATATATATTGATAGATGGACAGGATTTAACTGTAAGTTTTCGGAAGTGGTACTACACGGTGTATATGTATAAATACATGTATAAATGTACTTCAGGTACATCAACATGTCACGGCTCTGGTAATAGCCAGCTGTTCCGTCTGAACGCAGCCGGTCAGCTCGGCGTCGGCGAACGGTGCGTGGAAGCCGACGCGGATAATGTTAAGCAAGCAATATGCCGACTCGGGACTGTCGACGGACCTTGGAGGTATGCACGATATATTATTACAAAACTAGCTTCCGCCTGCGACTTCGTTCGCGTCCCGTTAGATTCCGTTGTTTAATTCTTATTTCATTGTATCTTTGTATGTTTTTGCGTGAATTTCTATTCTATTTTCTGGCCCCTTGCTTTCTTTCCGTTGATTTTGACCCCAGCTGCAGTGCAAGTACCGTTCTTGTCGATCGCATAATTTGACATTTAGAATCGTCAAAATTAAAATAGTTACCAACGTTACCAACCTAGTCTATCGGTAGACAAATTCGTTAAATTTTAACGAATTGGCAATGATGTATGTTTACTCAGTTTACTACGTTTTGATTCTGACAAACGAAAGTGATTAACAGTGTTAATGACAGTAAACTAGTAAATCACGGCAGTACTGAACGAATGATTTCGATAAACTCTGACCTTATTTTTCTGAATACGGATCTTTTGTCGACAAGAGATCCGTACTCCCATGGAACGATACGATTCGATACGTTTATCGACTTTAGCGATCGACAACTAAGCGATCGATAAGAACGGTACTTGCACTGCTGGTTAGACTTAAGCTTTTGGAAGGTTTTCTAGAGCACCATACCCCCTAGATACACTGGTGACCAGCATAATATTACAATAAAGCATGCGAGCTCGTATGAGTTCTTGGCCAACTTTGGTGACGGAGTTTTTAGGCCGCCTTAAGGCCTGCGTCATGGCCTAACGACTGCTAGAGCCGGGACCGACAGTTTAACGTGCCCTCCGAGTCACGGAAGCGCTCAGATGTAAATGCCACTAACAACGGTCACCTATCCAAATAATGACCGCGTAGAAAGTATCTTAACTTAGATAATCGGTGAATATTGACTTAGCAAGCTACGCCACGAGCGCTTCAATATTACGATAATAATATGAGGTTTCCAGGTCAGCGGTTTTACTTAATTTTATTACATTCTAGTTACGACGACAAGCACAGTCAGCTAATTCACCGACTACACGGCTACTGTCTAACGCTGCAGCCACACTCACGACAACTCGGCCTAGCGCCGTGCGATCCCAACAACACGTACCAACAGTGGACTATAGCACACAGCAAACCTAACTGGTGATTATTTGTGGGTACATTAGGATAAGTGAGACGAGGTTTATACAAACTGTTTTGTATTCTGTGCGTATTGATATGAAGAGACATGCGGGTGTTATGGCCGGTTTACAATAGGCAAGTGTGTTTAGCAGTTTTTCAAGATTGATCATTACAGAAATTTGGTTGTTTTGACTGGAAAGTTTTCCAGTCCGCCATTTCTCTAAGATGGCGTCGCTTCTGGCAAAATTACGAGATAACGAAATGAAAAGTAAATATCACATCAAAACCTGTAAATACTACCAAGTTTCAAAACTTCCGGAAAATTTCCAGGCAAACCAGTTTTTGTTCCCTGACAGTTATATTTAGCTTATTCTAGGTAGGTATAGGTACTTAGTAGTAATTATCTAATTTTACTTAAAAATTGTATTAATTGTTTCTTTGTATAGGTTAAATGAATCTAAATATTATTATAAGGGAACTGTCAAAACACTTTTATAAACACTTGCATAATGTAATCCAGCCATAATCGAATAAATCTGGCTTCTATCTGTCAAAATGTATACTCTACTCATTCTAACACGAAGCACCACCGCAGTGTTAGAATGAGAGAGCAATACCTTCACTTGATCACGTCAATAGCCTTTTTAAATTATGTTAGTGTATATCGAGAGTAAAATTATAACTTCCAAGTTTTCTGTCCGTATTATAGGACAATGCTCAAGTCGGAATCAGGATATTTTATGATACACCAACGACAAATCGTTTCATCTTGTTTATGTGAGATGTCTGACTATGGGTAGGTAGATATAGGGCAAACGTTTTCGAAAAGTAAGTACCTATGTCAAGTCAAGACAAAGTATATCTACTGTCTAATACCGCGTTCACACTCAGCTCATGCCGCTGCCGTCATTATTGCCGCGATTAATTCCGGAATTATTGCCACAGCAACATCGCCTTTATTTTTATTAGGGAGCAAGGGCATACCATTGGGCACGAGCCGGGACAGAGGCATTATCGTATTTAGATTAGGCTCATACCTACTTTCCTGCCCACTGCTGCCACTCTGAACTCGCCATAACGGCAGTCTTCGCTAATAAAAGCTGGTAATAGTACATTACTGCAGCGGCCCGCAACAGAGGCAATGAGTGAAGAACGTGTAAATACGTGAGTCCATCATTGCCTAGTTGTGGCCAAGGCTTGTATAGTACTTTTCTCAAATAATGCAAGGAAATTAAAACAAATTACAAATTGCTGTTATTATATATATAATTCTTGATGTAGTTTCTACTCTGTAGCCCTCTTTCACATCACACGTCTCGGTGCAGATCTATCCGAGAGGGGTAAATTGAAAACCAGCGCTGGATGTCTATCATCCAGTTTATGCTGAATTTACCCCTTTTGCCCTCTTCGAAGTTACTGTTAACTATAACCTTGTACCTTTTATAATATCTACCGAGGCAATAAATGTTTTTTGTATTTGTATTTTTTGTATTTGTATTTGAAAACTAAGTAGGTACCTAGGCAAAACTTTTTAGTTGAAAATACAATTACTTTTCAAAACCAAAACCGAACAACGAAGTTACAGTGTTCATTAGTTTTTTTTTCAATAATCAGCTTTCTATTTGAAAGCCTGTTCGAAATTTGAATGAAACCTTTGATAAGTTACCTCCTTGGTTGCCATGTTATGGCGTAAAGGATCGTTCCATTTTTAAATTAGAGTCCTTTCCATGAAAAAAGTCCCGCAGACGCGGCGCTGTAGTCGACCTTAAGTATTATTTCTCGGGCAGCACTTTTAACAACTTTAGGCATTGAAAACAAGACTTTGATCACAGAAACCAAATAAAAACGCACTAGCATCCGAACACATTAACAGCACCTGACAACTAATTTAAAATTTAGTTTTAAAGTTTAGTTCCGGAAATTTCCGCGGGACTTCTGTCATGAAAAGGACTCTACACGACAGTTATGAGTTTTGTATGTAATTCATTTATCCGCTAAACACGCCAGCAATGGATTTTCATACATTTTTATCTGGCCGCTGCTCGCATGTATTTGGCCAGTCCTGCATTTTCTATTTATCTCGAAGAAGGTTGTCAAAATAATGCTTTAATTTCCAAGCATGTTTGAGAATAGAGTATTTCAGCCTTAGTCACTCTTGACAGCTCTTATACACATGCAAATGTTAATTGTATTTTAGTTTTTCCTATCCTAGACCAGTAGGAAAATACTTTGGCAGTCTATTTGTTTTTTTTTATTATTTTTGTTATATAAATACGGAATTTATTTATTGCAGGTATGATTTTAATTTTAAGAGATTGTTATTATTGTCGCCTCAGTGTGTTCAATACGCAATAATAAGTACTATTGGTGTTTATGTGTAAAATGAAATTTCTATACAACCCTGTCATATCAGAATAATTCCGATATTTATGAGTAAGCTAAGATTACGAGACAAGACATTATTTTGAGCATTGGTTAATTTTGAGTACCTCTTTGAAATATAAAAAATCTTTGTACCTAGGTACCTATTTGAATGTGCCTTTCTTGCACACAATAAAAAGTTAACTGAAGAGGATTATCGAGTGTCAATATCAGAACCGCTTACTTATTTGTTCAAGCTAAATTTAAGGAAAATGGTAGCATGCAGGCTCTAACTTAAATGTTCTATTTTACCCAGTAGATCACTTCCAATCCATTACCGGTGGCCTTCATCAAATCCTGAGTGTTTTACACTGATTTTATGTTTGGTATGTATTATGTCAGTGTCTGGGTATAGCTGGGGACCTATAGATGACGTTCAGTAGGTAAGGTTGACCATTTTTTCAGTAGCAGCTCTATAGAGCAGCAAAAAAAAACATCGTGGTGTTGTTTCTTTTTTGAGAAATGAAAACTAAAAGCACTGTACCCATCTGTATAATAATAAAATAATGTCATACGTTTAAATTGTGTACTTGTAGGTACGATACATTCCTTTTTTTGTACTTTATAACTAGAAGTAGGTACCTAACCATTTTCTATATAGGTAACCCTTTTGTATATAGATACGGACCCTTTTCCATGTACTCGTAGGTACAGCGTCCTTTGAAGTTCATGTGGAAAATTACCTACATTTCTTTCTGTACTTAACATCTTCTTGGATAAATGTAAAGCCTGGTCAGGTACTTCGTATACCTACCTACTTACTCTTGCCAGCCCTCGAGATCGGTATATAAAAGTTTGACCTAAATGAAATTATGATGTTCAGAATCTCAAATTAGTTGTGCACTTTTTTGTTAATTGTATAGGTACCTAAGTGTATATGTGCATTTCTTATTAATGTATTCAGTCCTTCTAATTTTTTTTTTCTTGTGACGGTTATGTAAAACATGGAACTTACATACCTACTTAATTTTATGGAATAAATTAATATTTATTGTTTTTTCTGTATTATTTGATCTTTTAAATACCTTATAACCAGACAATTGAGATCTTTGTAAATAAATTGCAGCGTTTTTCTAATTAACTTTATTTCATAATAAATTAGTGAATAAATGCTGACATTTTATACTAGATCAAATGTGAAATTACAATATGGCTCACTATACAAAAGAGAAGCATGTGATAGGTAGGACCCTAGCGTCAACAAAATAATTATAATGGCAATGTCACTTGATTTATTTTATCTGTGAGGCGTAAAAAAATATAAAAACAAAATTATTAACAAAATTGACCATCTTTTTCGAAAAACATTTTCCGAGTCGTAGTTCTACCAGTTAGGATAATTGGTTACATTTGTTAGACTATCTATTACTGTTGTATGCAATTCAATTGATTAATTAACTGAAATTTTACAACTATCTATAAGCTAAATACTAGGGAGTTTTGGACCACCACTCATCCCAGCACTTAACTCTTTGTGCGACGTCCAACACCGACCAGTTTGGAGATGGGATATCCGGAGCCAACCAGTTAAAGTCATCTAATGCATCCCAGTTGTTACTAACCCTACTCAGAGATGACGCAATCATATGCTTCTCAAGATCATCGTAATACAAATTGTAAGGCGCGGTCCGAATCTCCGTGCAATCTTCCACGATCCCTTTACTAGTAACATGAAGGTAGATATCACATTTGACTGATGTGTGCATCCTCAGCTGTTGACACGCAGTCACGATTTTACAGTTGGAACACTCCTCGACAAAGACAGAGGATGTCACGGGACCAGAAAGCACAATGCAGTTTTGTAAGTTAGTCAAATGTAAGGTGCCCATGACGCCTTTGAGACCTATCGTACAGTTCTTCAGATTGCGTAGCGCGACATCTCTTTGGAACAACTGTTCATTCTCCAGCAGAAGTACTTTATTGTCCTGTGAATCAAATCCGAAAAGCTTCTCATTCCATTTGTTACTATCCTTCTTATCTGCGCCGTCGTTTTCGTCAAGCGAGTTTTGTTTTTGATGATCTGATTTAGGAAGCTTTTTCTTGGAGAATCCGAACTTTTTCTTAGGAACGTACCTGTCTTCTAGTTCGTAGCATTTCGCCTGTAAGTTCTGCACTATACCCAAATATTTCCGCATGTTGAACTCTTTTAGGAAGAACGATGAGGTGATGACGTATTTCTGTAGATCATTTAACTCTTGTTTGAGGACATCAAAGTGTGAAGTTAGCATGTTTGTTTCTAATGAAGGCACCGTCATGAGGAGGTCTTCGACATCTTCGGCTTTGATTTTAAAAGCACCAGAGAAGTAATCTTCGTTTTCGTTTGACGCGTCCACTTCCTCTCTAGCCTTGTGAGCCTTTTGTAACTTTTCTAAGCGTTGAGCATCTCTCCTACTCAATCTATCTAAAACACTATGTTTGTCATTCATTTTCCTTTTTTTAACAAGTCGTCAATTTTTTTGTTTACTTCTGGGTCGTTGTTTGCAGCTCCTTTTAGGATCTCTAAAGATTTGTTTGCAAGCCTCCTGGTGTCTGTGTTCTTGGAATCTTGATCAAACTGTAAATAGAAAACCATGAGCTACAGAATAAACAGCAATTTAGCAAAGCGAGTAGGTTAGTCTTATATTCAGGAGCCCTTCCTGACGAGTATTTTAAATAGAATAACATTTAGATATGTTAGCAATGCCAAACCATACATGATTCAATATTACCGCGGGGCTACACTCACCGCGATATATTTACGAAGGCATCGACGAAATGGTTTAATATAATGATGTGGCTAATTACGCCACGTTAGAGCGAATTTTCGCATTGAGTGCAGCCCTGGCATTAACCAAATGGATCAAACATGATGAACTCACTCATAATGCACACTAATGGAATTGATGATAGAAATTCTGTACCAAGGAACTTTCTAAACCGAGTCCTAAGTAGGTATGTATCTAATAATTATTCTGTTATTAAAATCAAGCTTTCTTTCAGAGGTAAGCTGCAGGTTGTCTTAGGAACCATTTAGGTTACCTACCAATTTGGTTTGGTTTTCTTTGGTTTACAATCAGGATTACAAAATTGGAGAGTACTTAGATAATTTATTTAACTAAGTAGGTAACCCTTTTATTTTGGTTGTCTATTGAAAGGCTTGTGGTGGAATTTTACGGCGTAAACTAAAAAAACCCATTTGGGGTATGAATATGCTTAAAATAATTTCACCCACAAAACATGGTTACTCACATAGTATGGTGCTTTAGTTAAACAAAGAAATTTGGACAGACAAACATGCACACAGATTATTTAAAACTTCAACCCAATACAGTTATCTACAACACTTGTGACAGAATAAAAACTCATAATAATGACCTGCTTAAGTAGTTCATCATCTGGTTTGACCAACTTGAACAGACCCCACCCGAGCGTGCCAAACGTCAACACCCAGAATGTGGACCTTATAGCTACACTCATCTCACCGATGATATTCTATAGATGCTATAGATTATATCTTCCCCTCGTTATTCCAAACTCTCAGATCGTGCTCTCGAGTTTTCTGATCTGCAATCTTTTCACCAAGGGCGTAGAAACCTTCCAGTGCCCAGTTGTGGTTCTTGAACATGTACAGACGGAAATCTGAAAGGTATTGTACCGGTGAAGACCTACACTTAAGATTTGTTGGGGTGGGTAACAACATTTTTAAAAAGAACACAACAGAAAAAAAAATGCCTATATACATATTATGATAGAAAGAAATAATAATATTAAAAATGACAGACCCACAAAAAGTAACTAGTAAAAGTTATGTAAGTACATCTACTAGACATGGTATAAGAGGTTTCCCTGCAATCTTTAGTAATAAGGGATTGATAAAAATCTAAAACTGAATAAGAAATCACTGGAAACTTGTTTGTTATGTGTCATGTCAGTTTAGTAAGCTATTGACAATCACAACACCTGTTTTAGAAACTCTAAACCAAATACATTTTAGTAATGTAAGATACTATTATTGAACAAAATTTGCTAGGCTTCTAGCTAAAGAAGCTAATAATACATAGCTAATAACTCAAAGTTTCGTTTCCTTCATAGCCTATCCTGATAAGACCAAAGGTAGTGTGATGTAAAGGTAGGTCATATTGATCAATCAGTGTGGTTGATCTAATAACTAACGCGTGCAAGCCATAGCGCCAGGCTTGTGTTTATTAATTCGAAACAAAAGGGATACCTTCTTTGTTATTATAACATAATTCTGGATAAAAATAAAAGAACTCACCCCTGTCGGAATTGAGTTTGTACCACACACCGAATGACACTGCAAAGCCAACCGCTTCCGCTAAAAACGCCGCTTTTAGAGTAACGTTTAAAGCTCGCTTGAATGTAGATGCGGGGGTTTTTGTTAACATAATAAAACGAGATCTACAGCCAATTTCCTTGGCACTTTCATCAGAATTTTATAAAATTGCAGAAAATCTCATCTCGCAATGGCAGGAAAAGAAGGAAGGAATGAGAAATGAATGAATGAAGCACTTGAAGTACTCATTCATTCATTCAACTCACTCACAGCCCGTGCCCCGTACGGTGCACCGAACATCTATAACCGGTGGCCCGTGCGTTGCCGTACGAACCACCAAATGACCGAAGACATTAGAAGACAACGTTCGGAAGCGGAAGAAGCGAAATGCGTTAGCATTCTTCCTACTCTGCGGGAACAAAGTAGCTTTGGGTAGTAATCAAAGGGCTGTTTTATTTTGTAAAAATTTAACTTTTTGTTTCTTACATACCCGATTATGCAAATAAACATAATAATATAATGCGGTCTTATTCCAGAACGGGGACTAACGAAAGTCAAGGTTACCTAGACTTTCTTTAGTCTTCGTTCTGGAATAAGTCCGCTTGTATCTTGACTTAGGCCCGTATTCCGAGACAGAAATCGTTACTCAAGCATAGATTTGAGTAGAGATTTTCATACAAAAATCTGCCTTACGGAATACGGGCCTTAGGGCCGTATATTCCGTAGCCTTACTCAAGCACTGATCCGTACTTAAGCATAGATTTTTGTATGAAAATCTCTACTCAAATCTATGCTTGACTAACGATTTCTGTCTCGGAATACGGACCTTAGATAGAAAAATACTCATTTCTGAAAATACGCTAGTTTCTGAACACACTGTTACGTTCCGTTTCACTGAAATAAACTGGCGTATATAAATCAGTAGCCTCATTAAATTCTATTCATTATTTATTTATTCCATAGGCAACTCCAACAGCGCACATACAAATAGTTGATTGTAGTATACATTACAATAATCACTTTTGAAAATGTTTTTCCATAAAATCTGTGCCAATTACAGGCATGCACAGCATTCTAAAATTACACCCATTTTTTCCTCCCTGGTCGTGTGCGTTGCGTGTACTGGTGTTCCTGGGTGGACTATCAAGCGTTTTTTATTTTATTTATTTAAGTGTACAGACTACCTTACGTACCTACCTAACTAATACACCTAGGTTAGTACCTCCTCACACTTTTAATAGTTGATTGGGTGTACTGACGCTTAATAGTAGGTAACCTATTTGTATTTACAGGCAAACAAACGCATGCAAGCAAAATGCAATAGATATAAAGCACAAAGTTTATTACTCTTCTTCTATCTGATTTTCTTCACATGGTTCTTCACATTTCTCAGTTTGACTGCCATCTTCGTTTTCTAAGCAATGTTGTGGCACTACTTTATCTTCATACGAGGGACCCTATAGAAATACAATTTTCATCTACATTCTAATAAAATAATTCAAATTTGATCACGATTAAGATCGCGATCACGCGGTAAGGTATCTAAAGTTCAATTTTTCAGAAGATGAAAAATAAACTGCATGGCCTAACTCTATGCAGTTTTCACTAAGAAACTTGTTGTAAGAAGGGTAGGGAGGAAGGACAAGTTTACTCACATTCTCAACATATTTTCCTACTGCGACCCCATCGACGATGTGATACCGAAATCGTATTTTGAATCCGTATATGGTGTTGCCAATGCATTCTCCCTGGCATGGCATCCACTCTTCCCATGGCGTCATCGGACAATCTCCGGTAGAACCTGGATCAACTGAAGGTGGCTCCTCACTGACAAAAAATATTTACCTAAGTAAAATAATTAAAGTGTTTGCTTTTTGATATGAAGTGCCTAGCCAGCTTAAAGTTACCATGAAATAGGTTCTTAAGTTGACTGTATCTAGGGAAAATAAAACTACAATGGCTTCACTTATTTGCAGTTACCTGGTTGTTGTCCTATAGGCTGGAACATAAACAGGTTCTTGTGAGTTTTGATCATCACTGTTTCCATCATCTCCCTCTCCTTCACCACCGATCTCACTATTTTCATTACTCCCACCACCATCATCACCTTCGTCGTCATTATCTGCAATGTCAAAATATATTGGATACCATCCTGATAGCAACGGTATACAGGTACCATATTACACGCTTAAGAAAAACAGTGCCTTCAGCATAATAATATGTAAATAATTAGAACCCAGACGCCATCATTAGTAGATAGGCAGGTACCTACCTTGTTTTTTTGTGGAATTTTCTATATTACATTCAGGGGTGTTATACGTCCTTATCAGAGATAGTATTAGTCTTGCGAAAGGTTTCTGAGCTCGTTTTCCATCAATTAGGGCCAAGGATATTGCCTGGTGTGGTAAAGTTACTTCATTGGCAGACTGAAATGGTGAAAAAAGCGCGTAATACTGCTATAGGTTTCACTAAAAAGTAAACATCAACATTGTTATAGAGCTTAAAGTGCTACTTACACGCGCTAAATGTCACCTCAATTACAGGGTGTAAGTAAACTATATGCACTTACATTAAAGTGTGTTCCTTTATCAGTGCCCGCGTCTAAAGGATACAAGTTGAGCGTAATCTTTTCAGCCCACTGGTTTGTTTGAATACTACAGAGTTCCATGTTGGAGACGCCGAGGAACCAGTCGGGTGATGGTACGATAGCAGTGGCTATAGATAGCCGGTGAAAGCCTTTACTCGCCCTGAACTGTGTAACGGCTGCCATATTTGGTTCGGGTGGACTCGTCGCTTTGATTACGGTACGAACGTTTTCACCTAGCTAAATCAAAACAAATAATAAATAAATATCATTGTGATGGTGACTGGAGTCTCCAATATAAAATCGTCCACTTACTCCTTTTTCAATTTCAATTTCAAGCCCTGTAGTATTGCCCTGCTCTGCCAGCATTTTCAATCCATCAGAAGCCTCAGATCCAATTCTGTATAGAGTGAAACTTTCAGAATCGTGAGAGGCACCAACAATGTCACTGAAGTGAGCATGTCCGGCTTGAGACGGCGGTGGGAACTGCTGTAGGTGCGTGTTGTAAGACCACATGCCTTGGAATGTTAACTATAAAATAAACATTAAGATTATTCATTGAACTTTAAATGTTACTCCTTCCAAGCATTTAGAGTTGAAGTAGCCAACCAAACGAATTCAATTTAATAGCTCACCTCATATCTAGCATCTTCACACACTTGACATTCATCATTTTCCATAGGAGGCATGTCATCATCTTTTCGAGGATCTTCGCATATCTTTTTAGACAACGGGCCTTCAAAACTGTACCAAACGTTAGGCCTGATGGCAACCACGGCGAATATTGTAACACATTTATTGCCTTTACTTGGTGCGATCCATGTAGCCTAGAAAATTATTATCTTTCAAGTCAAGAGTGTTATTTAGTCATAAAAGTAGACAGTGGGCTCAATACCCACTACACCCACACCATACCTTTATTATTCTGATAAACAATATTAAACTAAAATGTTTACTACGGAAAAGATACCTCAACAGAAGTTTTAGGCGTAATATTTGCCTGGATAACCGTTTTGTTGCAGTACATGTGAGGCACAGCGGAAGCCCCTTTAGGAATTAAATCCCCTGCCATCAAGAACCTTGGTTTTCGAGGATTTGCCACATTAGGCTCTGAATCCTCTCGAAGCGATATCGTAAATCCCATGAATGTCGATCTTCCATCTCTTGCGTGTAAACGAACTGAAATCATATCAAAATATGTCGATAGTTACTGTTATAATCTTAATGGACTCTAAAATCAACATTTTATTACTTCTTATATAATCTAGTCCTGACAACTTGTTTGCGTGCTTAAGTAGGTACAACCCTGCCTGGTGTGTTTTGAGTTCTAAAATGCTTGTGATATTATCTAGAGCAAAATATCAAAGAATAATTATTTACCTGTGTAGTTATGATTAGGAATATATTCGTTAGCTCGTATGTCGTCAATATCTAGGACAAACTGATTATCCGGGAGCAATGGTGCTGTTTTAGTACCGAGCGGTCGTCGATCACAAACGTTGTCTAAACTAGAGCTGAATTCTACCAGCAAAATTATATAAGCCCCTAAAACAAAATTGTTTGATACATATAATAACTAAATCCATACTTAACTTTAATATCGAATATAAATAAAAAGAAAAAACTTACCAAAAACTCCCAACAGAAACATTTTTTATTTCTAATTTATTGAAACTTTAAATAGACAGTGTTCCAAATGGTCAATTGCCGGTTAGATCGCATTAACTCTGCTGACTAAATGACCGCGAACAATTAGGGTTGAATTACCTTTCCTCGTAGTTAGGTACTTTTAATTAGTAGCTTCAATTAAATTTGATACTATTCATTGCCCTGAATTATTATTGCTTCTCATGTTCTATCACGCCAAACTAGGACAATGGTTTGTAACAATTTGCTACATTGTATTGTTAACTGCTAAATACCTACAAGAATGTAACAAAATAGTATTCAGATGCAATTGATTGTAGATACCATAATTAACTATCGAGGTTTTTTACTTAGAACACCACCGCCTTAAGAATGTGGCCAATTCGCTTCTTGTTATTTAAATCTACCCGCAATGGATTCGAAATTGTTTTTTTTATCTTATGTACCTACCGGTTTCTTATAAAAAAAAAAAGTAAATAAAGTTTTTGAAACTGAAATACAGTTAAAAATAGTACCTACAGTTTATAACCTAGGAGACGAAACTAATATTTTGCTTACGCGCATTTTCCTCCAGTGAGTGAAACAACCATTCGTTTGTTAAAAACTGTTGTTTATTAGGTATCACTATTGTTAAAATGAATGAGTAAACTTAGATTAGGGATAGGTGTCCAAAGCTGGTTAAGTTGGAGACGATCATCAAGATGTTTGTCCCACTGTTTTGTCTGAACCCAGTACATTTCTCTTTTGAGAAAACCAAGAGAAACCAGGAATGATAGGATCCATAATTCTACGTTCAACTGGAACAAATAATTACATACCTCATAATTTTAGTGGTATGTGCTTTTAACTAAACACTGACTTTATTTGACCCAGCTATAACCAAAATTGATAATTATAGAAGTTAACTCACCGTTAACTTCTTCATCACCATCTGGAGCTGGGCAGTCATCTTCACATTCTTTTCTCTCGAAGTCGGGGTAGTGTGATTTGCAGTATTTTGATACCTGCTTTTTGAACGGATGTCTGACCTAATAAAAAATATATAGGTATTACAATTTTATGCATCGTCAAAAAGTATCCTTATTTTTTTATGCTGGCTACTAGCTACCACCTGTATGTGGAGTTGAATATAAGTTAGGTACTTTTTATATTCTTATATTAGCAATTATCTTGTAATTATCTTAAAACATGCAGAAGGTAACACCTTTACCACAAGCTGCACGTACATTAGGATCGTATTTCTCGACAGCAACACCATCTACCAGATGGTACCGCTCCCTCCACTGATATCCAGCTATCTTGCCATCGTTACAGGCACCCTCGCAAGCACTCCAAGCCGACCACGGAGACATGGGACAATCCTCAGTAGACTGCGGATCCTGTATTATTGGAGCCTCGGTGGTCACGATCGGAGGAGATCTATGATAAATCTTTAAATTAATTGAAATTATGCTGTATACATATATTACCACTTAACTCTTTCTGTCTCTACGTAGGTAGGTTCAACTAGCGTAGATTGCAAACTTTTACTAACAAACACAAAGCTTTATGAAAAAGATTTGATTCTAAATATTGTACAATATGTTTTGACAATGATTCCGCCTGAACGTCTGCTTCTAAAAAGGATGAATGAGATGAATAGAATCAACTAAATCTCACCCCCCACGTTCTCCGGAATCAATTTCTGGGTTTTGGTACCTGGAGGGCTCTTCAGGCTCCGGTTGTTTGGACTCTTCTTCTTCCGGTTTTACTTCTTTACTTTCTTCTTCACCGCCTTCTTCTGCAGGTTCCTCTGGTCATGTAGATTAACTATTATGCTATCGATGATCTGTACCTTATAAATCCATAGCACAGCGTTTTTCAATGGTAAATGAGTCACTAACATGTAAACATGTTTAGAAAGAAATAAAATATCTCACCTGTAGTTTCCTCGCAGTCTCTGTGATAAGTTCTGATCAGTTTAATGTGTAGTTTCCCAAAAGGATGCATGTCTTTCATATCCATTTCAAAAAACGGCGAGTTTTTATCGTATGAACTCATCTGGACTCGCGAAACTGCGTCTCGTGGAAAAGTTTCTATGTTTGCCGACTGCAAATAATAAAACAGCTGCTAAAAACTTTGCTACAAGTTGCCAATAGTGTGTAACGATAGAAATAACTAAACCTCGTAGGTCACCCCGTTGTCTGTCCCGGCATCCCATGGGTACAGATTTAGCTCTCTTTCCTTTAGCCAAATGTTGTCCTGGCAAAGCTCAAACCTGGAAACTCCTAGAAACCAATCAGGGGAAGGGTATAGACCAATGGCGACCGTGAAGAGATGGTTTGTTTTATCTGTGCGAAAGAACGCATAAGTAGGATTTCCCATTTTGCGGTAGCCATGTCCTTTGCCCATTATCATTGTTCGGATTCCATCACCAACCTAAACATTTAAAATACTGATATAAACTATTTATTAATAAGCAAATAAAAAAAATATTGTTGTGACCTTATACCTTCTCTCTAATTTCACCCTCAAACTTGCTAGAATTAGCGTACTCAGCGAGTTCTTTCAAGCCATCTGACGCTAGTGATCCTGGAGCCCAAAGGATGAGATCTGCAGCATGGGAGGCACCCACTAGGTCACTGTAGCGAGGCACCCAATCATTCTCAGGGTACAGACGAGGGTGAGTGTTTCTGGACCAAACTCCAGTGAAAGATATCTGGAGGAATAACAACTTCGGTCTAATAAGAGTCAATGATTGAAGCCGATCTTTTGGAATATGAACAAAATTAACTCACCTCATATTTAGCTTCATCACATATCTGGCAGTCATAGTTTAACTGAGGTGCTACATCGTCCGGTTGCCTCATATCTTCACATAGTTTCTGCGTGAGTGGCGAACCGTCCTCAAACCACAGGGCATCACTTTCCATTACCATCGCGCGGAGTGTCACGCATCCACTACCGGATGACGGAGCTTGCCAATAAGCCTTAAGACGGATATTATGGATTCAACATTTTGGGTTTGGATTCGAAAATTATTAAGTCATTTAATATTCTAACTAACAAAAAATTATTATTTACGCCTGTTCTTGTAACGTATCGATCTGAGGTAGGCATGTATAAGTCAGGTAGGTTTTAAATTTAATAATTACCTCAACGGAAGATTTAGGCGAGTTCATAGCTTGTTCAATTGAGTACAAGCAGCGATCACTGAATCTAGCCGTGCTAGGATTCGCAGGTCTGATCTCGCCAGGGTACAGCGCTACAGTTCGTCTCGGATTTCTAGAGTCTGGCTTTGTATCACCATCAGCAGATATCATGAAAGCCGTGAACCGGGACGCTTCGTCAGTTTCTGTTATTCGAACTGAGTAAAAAAATTAATTAATAAAAATATACCTACCTCCTACGGTGCTACCTACTACGACTAGTCGATCTTGACGAAGGTTAACAAGTCTTCATAGAACTTTGTACGAATAATCAAGAAATATCTCGGTTTGCTCTTTCACTACCGAGATCAAAATCCAGTGAGCAAAGCAAGCTATTCCTTGAAATCAAGTTGAACATTTTGTCTTTTCTACAGGCATTTTACGAGAAGATAAAATAAAACCTTACCAGTGTAAAGCTGCTCTGGAATGTAAGCGTTGTTATCTGCACCAATTACTTCAAGCTTGAATCGACCATCTGAAGGAGATACATGAGTTGTGCTTCCATAAGGCTTACGATCGCATCGAAAGCCGCATAATCCTTTTGTAGCGAGTAATAGTAACAACACTTTTTCAAGTATGAAATAACACATTTTATTATTATTTGACTAACCTGAAAAATAAATAAAGAAAGTTATGTGCAAAATAGGTACGGTATGTATGAACTCGTACTCGTACTTATGTACACCACAGTCAACTATGAAATAAATAAAAAATAACAATAGTCGTCACTTTACGTCTTAAATGTGTGGTAAGTGGAACAAGACTGAAATACTTTTAACGATTAAGGCATTCTGGGTTTCATAATAATTAGGTGCTAGATCAAATTTCACCTACCTAGGTACTTCGTTAAGTTCTATTGTAAATGATTGGCCCAAACGTGTTAATTACGCAACGGCCTTTATTTATTCTAAATCTAGTCTTGCAAGTGTTAATACTAGTCCACGGCTAAATGATAACAAACTTGTGCCGCTGACTGTCCAAAATGTGCAATTTTTTTTTTTTTTTTCGCTCCTCGGAGCAGGCTATAGTTTAGAACCATACCGCCTAGTCTTACGTTATGCTTTTCTCATAAGTTAGTTTGTTTAGTTGTATGTCTTGCGTAAAATGTGGTCCAAAATAAAAAATAGAACGAACTAAACATTTTTACTTTTAAACGTTCCTGTTCCGTAGTATTCCGAACTTCCGTACGTTCATATTCCCATTCATTTTGTTCATTCATTTTATTGTCATTCATTCTTACGACGTACGAGGCGAGGTGTGGTGTGTTGTTTTGTTTGTGCGTTTTTGTATCAAATGTTGGATAAATGTCTACAAAACCAATAAAAATGCCGTCGGCAACTAAAGAAAAGGATTCTACAATCCTCAAAATAGCTGTGGAGATGCTGAACGCACCAGATAAAGTCCCACAGTTGATAGAGTTCGACCAGAGCCAGCCGTTGTCCAGTATCATCCAACTCCTTTGCAAGCCTTGGGGGCTGCCTGATCCGGAAAACTACGCCCTTCAGTTCTCAGAAAGTATCAATCAAAACTACATAACTGAAAAGAACCGCAATGAGATCAAAAACGGATCGGTTTTGCGATTGGAGTTGTCCCCCGCAAGGACGGTGCAAGACATCCTGGGTAAGATTAACTCCGGCTCGGAAGCAGACCAAATCGCGGCCCTCACCAAACTGTCCGTACTCAGCACAGACCTCACGTTCGCTCTCGAGTTTATCAACAAGAAAGGGTTGACTCTCATCATCAACAATATCGAAAACGGGAAGTTCAAGGGGAAATCGTTAAAATTCGCGCTTGTTACTTTCGTAGAGCTCATGGACCACGGCATTATATTTTGGGACATACTTGAGAATCAGTTTATAAATAAAGTGGCAAGTTTTGTCAGTAATCAGGCAAATGCTCAAGACCCCATAGTGATCCAATCCTGTCTGTCTATTCTTGAGAACATAGTGCTCAACAGCTCCAAGAACTCTCATGTTGAAAAGGAAATAACCATTCCAAACTTGATATCACATTTACAGAACTCACACAAAGATAGCAAAATTCAACAGAACACAATTGCTCTTATCAATGCAATATTTTCCAAAGCAGATTTTACTAAAAGGAAAACGATTGCGGCTACTTTGTTCTCTAAACAAGTCAGAAATGTTATTTATGAGTATCTGATAGCAGGTGAAAGTGGAAATGGCACAGAGCTGGTTCATCAGCTCTATGTCCTACAGACTTTGCTACTCGGTCTGCTAGAACCTAAAATGAGACAAAGGGCAGACTCACAGGAACAGGATTCACAAGATAAAATAAAGGAACTAAGAAAAATTGCTTTTGAGAATGACAACAACCCTAATTTAGAGGTAACAATGAGAAGACCGGTGGGGAGCTATTCCAAAGACTTCAAGAAACTTGGCTTCAAGTGTGAAATCGATCCAATCAAAGATTTCAATGAGACTCCACCCGGACTCTTGGCTTTGGACTGTATGCTATACTTTGCTAGAAATTACCCAGAACACTACACTAAAATTGTTCTAGAAAACAGTTGCAGAGCAGATGAACATGAATGTCCATTTGGCAAGACTAGTGTTGAATTGGCAAAGCAATTGTGTGACTTAATGCACATTGGGGATGCACCGAGTGAACAAGGGCAGACCTACCACCCCTTATTCTTCACCCATGACCACCCCTTCGAGGAACTCTTTTGTATTTGTATAGTCCTTCTCAATAAAACTTGGAAGGAAATGAGAGCTACCATTGAGGACTTTGTCAAAGTATCCAGTGTTGTTAGAGAGCAAGTTAGTAGGGCTCTCTCTTCATCTCCAAAAGGCTTTGACAAGTTCAAACAAAAGATCAATGAGCTAAGTTATGCGGAGATCACACGGATATGGCAACAGGAAAGAACAAGCCGAGAAGTTTGGGAATCAGATGCAAGACCCATTGTTGAGCTAAAAGAGAAAATAACGCCAGAGATTATCGATTTGATACAACAGCAGAGACTGGGAGTTTTAGTGGGTGGAACACGGTTCAAGAAATACTCGACCAGAGGTCAAAGAATAAAGGACAAGTTTTGGTTTGTCCGTTTATCGCCCAACCATAAGGTACTTCACTATGGTGACTGCGATGAAAAGAGCACTCCTAGTTTAGAAGAGCTAGGGAATAAAATAGCAGTGACAGAAATTAAGTGTGTTATCACTGGAAAAGACTGTCCACATATGAAAGACTTGAGAGGGAGAAAAACCACTCCTCATTTAGCTTTCTCATTGATTCCAAAGTCTGCTGAAGTGGTATCCTTAGACTTTGTAGCTCCCGATGAACAAATGTTCAATTACTGGACAGATGGGGTCAATGCACTGCTCAAAGAGAAAATGACAAGCAAATCATTTGAAAATGATCTACAGACATTGTTGTCAATGGATATAAAAGTTAGGCTGTTGGATGCTGAGGGTATTGATATCCCCCAAGATCCTCCTCAGATCCCAGACGAACCAGAAGACTATGATTTTTATTATGATAATAATTGAAAAGTTTATTTATTGAAGCTTCTCTACTGTACATAAAATTATAATCTATTTTAAACTTAGCAGAAATATTTTATCACTAAAATTACTCATTTTTAACCAACTTCATGTAAAGCTTTGTATGTACATATTTGAAATTGCTTTTCTTAATATAAGCAACCGTACACAGTACCTATTTAAATGGAATTGGTATGCATAGAGTTATGGATGTGTTACCAAATAAAGCATCTCATATCCTGTTTGTGGTTTGATGTGCAAGGGTGTCTAAAGTAAGACGAGGTCTTGCATACTAATGAATGTTTGAACTGATGTCTTGACTAAAATGTATTCCACTAATATTATGTAGAAACATACTTAGATTCGCTATGTATTTTATCTGTAGCTAGCTGTAAGTACCTAATCTGGATTCCGATATGCTGACTGATTTTCTAAACTTCCATTTTATGTAATCTATTGTGGCCATAAACCAATATTATATTTTATATACCAAAGATCATCTTAAAAGAACAAAATATATTAAAATGTATAAATAAAAATTTTAAATGTACCTGTAGCTTTCTTTTTATAGAAATCAACTCTTAATCAAGTCCTTGCCCCAAAAAACTCTAGATCTTCCCAATAGTGGACAAGGATTTGTCAGAAACACCCCTAATATGCTGGGCCAAGCCCACCCCATCTGGTGCAGAAGTAGAATTTAGATTTGCCACTTTCGTTGGTTTAAATGAAAATAAATAAAACCTCTACATATCCTAAGGTATCGATTTTATTCCACACTAAGCAAAAATATAAGTAATCAATCAGCGACATCACAGTAACAATAATACTTAAACACCTACTGCATTTTGGACACTTCGAATTTAGTGTTAATGATTTCTTCGTCCGAATCTAGTAGAGGTAACGAGCTGGTTGGTATATTTTCTTCCACCCAGCGGAGATCTGATTCTAAGGAGTTGTCAGGTTGTGACTCCCGGTCTACGTCACCATTGCCTATGCTAGTGCCGCGCATTTTCACTCCGTAAGCGTCGTTTACAAACTGTTCCTCCTCTTCTGAAATTACAAATTATTAATATTAACTGGGTATAACACCACAGAATACCAGATGCATAGTAATCCCTCACTTATTCTATCTATCAAGTAAATCAAGTGGGTGTAAAAAAAACCTTCTAGACTTGCCTCTATCTTTCATAACCAAGCATATATATTTTTTCAAAACGCTTGAGTCTCGATTTATATTTGAGCACTGTTTGGATTCGACATAATGGCACGTTTAGGAATGATCAGGAATGAGTATATCAGAGGAAGTTTGAAAGTGGCACCAGTGAATGAAAAGATGATAAGCAACAGGTTAGCATAGTATGGTCATGTTTTGCGTAGAGATGAATGTCATGTAACAAGAAGAGTATTAGATATGAATGTAGATGGGTATAAGAGTAGAGGTAGGCCAAAGAAAAGATGGATGGACTGCGTGAAGAATGACATGGGTAAGAAAGGAGTGACAACTGAGATGATGGCTGATAGAAGAGCATGGAAGAAAAACACATGTTGTGCCGACCCCACATAAAGTGGGAAAAACGCAAGGAGATGATGATAATGGCACGTTTAGATATGGCAGCAGTGGGCAGGGAAGTAGACATGAGCCTAATTGAAACACGATAATACCTCTGTCCGGGCTCCTGCCCATGTTCATGCCCTTGTTCCCTAAGAAAGAATAAAGCCGATATTGCTGTGGCAATGATTCCGGAATTATGCATGAGCTGAGTGTGAACGCTACTTTAGAACATGTTAATTTTACCATCGTCATCCTCAGCGTTATCAAGCAGCGGCGTGAACGCGTAGCGTTGGTTGTTGTTGGTCGGTCGCCAGAGCACCATGATCACGAACAGGATGCAGGCAAACAGAATGTGCCAGTATGCCTCATCCATCCACACCTCTTTCCATTCCTGCAAACAATGTTTACGTTATATACAGTCAAATTAGCTTCCGCCCTCGATTTCGTTCGCGTCCCGGTGGATTCCGTTGATTTTCCGGGATAAAAAGTAGCCTATGTGTTAGTCCAAGTCACTGACAATATTTAAAGTTTCATTCAAATCGGACCAGTGAGTTGCAGTGAAATGATTGAAACACAAACATCCAAACTTTGACATTTATAATATTTAATTATAATTTTCAAACTGAGCGTAAAGGCTGGTTTTTACAGAGCCAGTAACTGGCTTCGATTTCGAGACAAGTCAGCGCTGACCCGAAAAATACCCAATGTAAACTGATTTGAAGTCAGTACAGCGGCGGGAAGTCAGCGCTACCACGACTACTGACTCCATGTAAACGAATGAAGTCAGTGTCGGCGGCAGTTTCGGCGCCGATACTGACTTGCGCACTGACCCTGTAAAAACCTGCCTTAATGTGACTTTTTTTATCTTTGGAGGCAGAAATAGTTATTGTGGTAGTATTCGCCGGGTGAACTTTTATTACTAGGGCGAGTGTGCCATGGGGCATAGCGATTGCCGATGGCACCCCCAGTATGGGTATGGGTATATATAAGTACGTATTTACTTACGGTGATGCACTGTGCAACTCTGTACGTCCTAATGGAATACAGCATGAACACCACAGATGATATTACAGCGAATATAAGCGTGTTTGTGAAATGTCGGTACAGTGACAACTTTATTGTGTTTCTGGAACAAACAGCAGAAGTTTAGATATAGTTTAGTTATACATTACTAGGTTCCGCCCACGACTTCGTTCGCGTCCCGTTGGATCCCGTAATTTTTTCGATAAAAAGTAGCATATGTGTTAATTCAGGTCACGAACAATATATATTCCAAGTTTCATCCAAATCGGATCAGTAGTTTTTACGTGAAAGAGTAACAAACATCCTCACAAACTTTCGCGTTTATAATAATAGGTGCCGCCCGCGACTTCGTTCGCGTCCCGTTGGATTCCGTTGATTTTTCAGGATAAAAAGTAGCCTATGTGTTAATCCAGGTCACGGACAATATATATTCCAAGTTTCATCCAAATCGGATCAGTAGTTTTTACGTGAAAGAGTAACAAACATCCATACTTACAAACTTTCGCGTTTATAATACTAGAAGGATTAATAGGATATCCCAACTGATACCCGCGACTTCGTACGCGTGCGTAACTTTCCACCAAAATATCTGTCAACCAGCACGTTGAACCCCGTACCAAATGACTGCTTTTGGCTTAGAGAGTTCAAGTTGTATCTTATAATCGACGTCTTTGATTTCAATGAAATATAGCCTATCTTTTATTTTCGATTTTGGCTTTTTTACAGTTTTGTAATAGTATACATAGATTACCTGCGTAGTTGTAATGTCCGCATAGTGTGCGCGAGAGATACAAACACCCACCAAGAGATGGCGCTGTCGACTAAAGATAGCGGCACTTCCGATAATAGGAGATCTCTGTTGTTCTCGGTATCTTTGTGATGGAGACGAAGCCACGCGTTTAATGCAGCTAGGATGCCCCAAATCACTCCTATACTGACTACGCGTTGTAAGGCTGGACCTAAGCGGGGCCTGTAATTGAAAAAAAAACATTTATACTACACCTGCTTGGAAAGTACCTTGATACTTTATCAAATTTACGGTAGAAAGTACGTCATTGCATATCGAACAAATATGCGGGGAGAAAACGCTACTGAGCGGGAGAGAAACGTGTATGAAAATCCATTTCTTACGTGGTTTTTCTTTTTTAATTTTGGGTAAGACTATGCGCCGGTAACCTAAATATCAAAAGCCAAAAAGTTTTTACAGTGAGTTTTTATCTCCAAGTTCGCAAAATGACACTGGCCACTAGCTGTGTGTTGGATGGTGTCGGGCTGGCAGTGCGACCCTACGGCGGCAGGATAAACAATTTGAAAAAAGAACATGTGAAAATTGCAGACGCCATTGGCGCCATTTTCAATTTGTGTATTATTTGAGGATTCAGTTTTAGTTTTTTATTTTCCTCGTAGGTGTAGTATAAAGCACTATGTATCACTCGAGAGAAAGTGCGATTCCCGATCTCGGTTTAAACGACACCCTCGACGGTAATCGGTCACTTTCTCCTCTCGGTGAACAATGTACTATTATCAATATCAATATTATCTGTGGCACAGGTTTATCAAACCTATTTCAGGCACCAGTCTATCACAAAACAGGTTCACTTAAAATCAATAGCATGTCCTTACCTACTGTCTCCTAATACGTACCTACTTAAGTTTACCTATCTGCCTCTGTTTGTTCTACCCTGTTTTGTAGAGAGAAAATAAACGATTTATTTTAATTTATTAATTGAGTCAGATATATCTCAGGTAAACGTCCTTCAAAAATCTACGGTTGGTAAATACACATCAAATACATAGTAATGGAATGAAAGAAAAAAAAACTTTATTTGACAAAACACACACACAGTAGGTGTACCCTAGAGAAAAAAGAAAGTAGGCATGGTAAAAACGGACAGGTAAAATGAGTTCTACAAGTCCCAGTAATACCCCGAATATTGCAATATTAGTGATACTCATCCGACCGACGACGCAATATTAGACGTTATTTTAAAACCAACGTAACTAGAACCTTCTAAATTACATTGATATATGAATAATGACTATACTTTTGTCCAAGATACTTAAGTAAATTTTGAGTTCATCTGACAAACTTAAAATGTCCATTTGATTGCATTTTTGACATCAGTGTAACTTACTTGACTATTCCAAATCCAAGAGAGACGATAATGACTAGCATACGCGCCAGGGCGCGCTTCGCAATCGATACCCATTCAGCGAACATATAGGCGTTCACATTGAAATATCTGAAACAAAACAATACAATAGTATTCACTATATATAATACAATAGTATTATAGGCCTCCGTTATGGAAATTCACTATATATAATACAATAGTATTATATATAGTGAATTCCCAAACAAAATCACTAATATTATGAACAACTAGCTGATACCCGCAACTTCGTACGCGTGCGTAACTTTCCACCAAAAAATATCTTTCAACCAGCATACGATGAACCTCGGGTCAAAGGCTGCTTTTGGTTTAGTGAGGTCAAGCTGTATCTAAGAATCTACGTCTTTGATTTCAATAAAATATAGCCTATGTTTCAATCCGGAAAAAGGACTTTCGAATGGTATAAGTTTCGTTGAAATTGGTCCAGTAGTTTAGGCGTGATCTGGGAACAAACAAACAGACAAACTCGATTTTCGGAATCAGAATCGTTTATAAGATCTGCATATTTCGTTTATAATCTTTAATTTTCATTTTTGGCTTTTTTACAGTTTTATAATAGTATAGTATAGATAGAAGCGGGATGAATACATGCGATATTAGTACCCAGAATTATTGATGGCAGAGTAAACGGCATAGTAAGTAGCGCTTTCCACCATGCCTAGTAAAGCAACTCCTCCGATCCAATACTGAATGCGCAGTAGATCACGCCATTGCAGTCCGCAAACCACCAGCCAACATGTACACATTATAGTGTACACTGAACACATTGTACCGAAGAACTGAAACAAGTTAAATAAATCAGTATTCAGTAAAACCGATGACAATAGCTGGAGCTAGTTACCATGTATCATATGTATTTCATCATCATTATCATCATTTCAGCCCGTTTGCACCCACTGCTGAGTATAGGCCTCCTCTATAATACGCCATTTTTTCGGTCCCTTGCGAGTCTTGTCCAGTGATTCCCAGCTTATATATTTACATATTACCAGTATGTATTTCTTCTTCTTCCTGTCCTTATCCCACTAGGTGGGGTCGGCACAACATGTCCTTTTCTTCCATTCTCCTCTATCATCCGTCATCTCAGTGTTCACTCCTCTCCTATGCATATCATTTTTTACACAATCCATCCATCTTTTCTTGGACCTACCTCTTCCTTTATATTTATCCACATTCATACTTAGCGCTCTCCTTGTTACCAGTATGTATTTACATTTAAAAAATTCATGTTTGCCACACACTAATTTTGTTCTCGGTGGGGATCAAACCCACGAACCACAGCACGGAAGGCAGAGTTACCGACTGAGCTATGACGCCTGTCTAAGCATAAGCTCATATGAGTTAGTGGCCAACTCTGTTGACGGAGTTTTTAGGCCGCCTTAAGGCCTCCGTTATGGCTTAACGACTGCTAGAGCCGGGACCGACAGTTTCACGTGCCGTCCGAAGCACGGAAGCGCTCAGATGTAAATGCCACTAACGGTCACCCATCCAAATAGTGACCGCGCAGAACAGTGCTTAACTTAGATAATCGGTGAAGATTGACTAAGCAAGCTACCGCCGCGAGCACTTCACTTATTACCGGTAAAAGTGGCCATATGGCAGCGGAGAGGTATCCGTGCGGAGACAACATCTCGACGTGTACGCTGCCGTTGTACCGCGTACTGCCGCGTACTGACATACGCAACATGTAGATAGCCTCCTTACTGACTGTCGCGAACGATGGAATTTTCTACAACAAATGGGAATTGTGTAGTTTAAAGGCATAGCTGGGCAATAACTCGTTAATCCGTTCATTAACGAAGTTAACATTTTGATTAACGGATTAACTTTGAAGTTAACTTTTAAAAATGTTAACGGACACGTTAACTTCCGTTAATATGCAGAAGTCCGTTAATCGTTAATCCAATGCCTAATAAATAGTTACCGCACGGCACCGCGGTAACTATTTATTAGGCATTCATTAAATACAATACTGCTATGCCCTCAAGCGCTGCAGTTGAACGTCTTTTTACCACGGATAAAGGCATTTTAACACCAAAACGAGCCTCGCTTTCAGACGAGAACTTCAACATGTTAATGTTCATGAAGGGGAATATGCATCTTATGACCGACGATTAAATTACACATTTGAACTATACAAGTATTTTGTTTTGTTCCTAACCTGTTAACTTCCAGAGCCTAAACCAACAGGTTTTATAAGTTCACTAACGCAACGATATAAAGATGCAATTTTAAACATATTAACGGATTAACGATTAACGTTAACTTGCGTTAATTCTTCCGAAACGTAACGCTTTAACGTTTAACGAAGCAACTTTTTATTGTAGCGGATTAACGATTAACGAAGTTAAATATTTGATTAACGGTGCCCAGCTATGTTTAAAGGCTTTGCCAAACAGACCGCGTACTAACGCCGCGTCAGAGACACAGAGAGCCGGCGCACTGTGGGGCCAAACGGTGCGTATCGTGCCAAAAATCTGTATCTTCACTAGTTTTTGAAATAATCAAATGAAATTTTGCACACATATTAATAGATATATAAGCTACAAAATGATTTATTTTTTATGCATAAACTTGTTTTGGTTAACTTAAAAAAAAATCATAAAGATAAAAGTTTTTTATTTTTCATACAAAACTGTTAGCTTTTGCACATCTAATACTTTTAATACTTAGTATATCATTATATTTTGTAAATATAACATAATATGAGATGAAACAAACAATATAATATTACGTAAAAAAGTCAATTATGATTAAAACTATCAATTTTATGCTGAAACTAGTGAGTAGTTGTCTCGGTATTTATGAAATAAAAAGCTTCCTCCCAGAGCTCTTTTGAAATTGTTTATGATGGTTGCCTCAAGCTAGATATATATATGGATCGGATGTATACAGTAAAGCATGGAATACATTTTCGTTAGTAGTAGATCTAGAACACTTTCTTGCGTGTGTTAATCTAACTTTTCTGCATCTTCAGACAGTTTTGTTATGGGTAAAACGGCAAAATGTTTTATTACATTGATATTTTATTTTTCAACGTATTATTGGGCAATGTTGCGCGTAGGTATATTCTCCAAACTTTTGTGTATTAGTTGACAAACCTGATTGCAGGGTCTGTAGAATAACATAGAATCTTTTTACTAATTCTTCGTCAACCCCTGTGATTTCAGAAGAACAGTGGTAATTTAAAAAAAAACTACGAGTTGTATTACCATCATTACTCTTGCGACTTCTTTGACAAGGCTTATCGATGTGTAAACTCATCTGTGTTCTAAACAGACCTTGCACTATTTTTTTGTCTTTTTTTATTTTCTTGTTTTCTACAGTCGTTGCCGACCATTTTTGGAAATAAAGGTTATAGGGTATGTGTAACAGCATCTCCATGCATCTTATCCATGCATGCAAGGTCGATAAACCATACTGATAAGCATCTTCGTTTTCAGGTTTGGATGTGACTTTGTTCAAATCATTCATCTAATAATTTGTTTATCAATTTCAATTTCAATTTCTTATCAATTCGGGCAAGAGCAGAACTATACAATAAAACCATAAAAACAGTGTGGTTTTGATTCATTACCGTCCTAAAAACACGTTAAACATGATATTGTTTTATATTTTTTTGTTAATATTTTTGCCGCGTCTCACTTTTTTGACTATAATCCAAAATGGGGCAAATTCGGGCAAGTTTTTTTTTTCTTATTGAATTATATACAAACTAATGAACGTAACCATATATGTAACTCGGCATCGGGAAGCATCGGTAACAAAGAAAAGTCAATCTGAAATTCTGAAAGTGAAAAATTACTAGGAGTTCGAGAATTTATTTTTTTACGAGTAAGTGTACATATATTCTCAATATTTTATTATTAAAATAAAAAGAATAATTAATAGACTTTCAAACGATGTACAACACGGATGCGTTTTGTTTCGAAAGTGCCTAAAATTGTTGACGTAAAAGTCTCGGTTTGTGACATCTTCTGGGGCGCGGAATTACGATAGTAAAGTTTAAGTGCAAAGTTTGGCTGTAAAAATTATGTGCTGATATTTATTTTTTGTAGTAACAAGTAGCTTAGACATCCTATTAGACGAATCCAACTTAAAAACTATTAATATCTAACTTTCACCTAACCTATTTTTGGCACGATACGGACCGTTTGGCCCCATAGTGCGGCGCTTGCTGTACGCAATGCTCTGTTGCGCGTAGGTTTATGTGTGACAGTAGAATACTGTCATAGTAGAACACAATTCGGCGCTATAGCGCGTCGTCGTCGTCAACTTAGCGCTCTGACGCGGCGTAAGTACGCGTTCTGTTTGGCAAAGCCTTTATTGATAGGTATAATAACAATTACCTACATTTATAAAGGTTAGTTCTAAGGCAGCTTACATACATTTTGGGCACTGCAATTTGTTTATTTACAGAGGTAGTTGTACAAAATAACAGTAATAATAGTCACAAAAGGTATATAATATACACAGTCAATCAGTACAGATTTTGATAAAATATGTCGTGATTTTTTTACCCCTCCCCCGTCCTTGTCATATTTGGTCACATTTGTGAGACTCCCCACTACCTACGAGTGACGTCACATATCACTTCCTAAATTAATTTATTTCCATTTAAATTATTTTTTTATAAGTTTATTTTAACACTTAGGGATAAGTTAGAATAGTATAAAATTTTAAAATGTGACGTCACAAAACTTAGGACACTTACCACCCTTTGTCACACAATGTCACACTTCGTCGACCCCCTCCCGCCTTAACGTGTGACTTAATTTATGGATGACCCCTTATGGTAATACTGCGTTCACACTATGCCCATGCCGCTGCCGGCATTACTGCCGCGGACTTATTGCCACAGCAACATCGCCTTTAGTCTTATTAGAGAGCAAGGGCATGAACTGTGGCTGGGAGCTGGGACAGAGGCAAGATCGTGTTCACACTATCCCCGTGCCCACTTCCCAGCCGACTGCGGCATAGTGTGAACGCAACCTAATAGTGTCGTTATGTGGTACTATGCATAAAACAGAGTCTTACCGACTGCGAAGTCTTATCATCGTCAGATTTCTTGATCATCGCGTCGAGTTTATCGTCGGTATATATAATAGACTCCTTTCCGTGACATATGTGCGTTTGTACGTTTCTGTATACAGAATTTGTGCCGTTATCTGCCGATCTCTCTACGCGCTTTGGACATTGCATTATTTCCTGTCAAACAAGTAATAAACCAAGTTATCTAATTTATTTAACACATTGCTTATTATTATGTTAGTAGACAACACTGTATTAAAAACTGTCTGCTACTGCGTTATTATTTAGTTACTAGCGACCCGCCCCGGCTTCGCACGGGTGCAATGCAGTGATGATGATGATGTATTATACATATAAACCTTCCTCTTGAATCACTCTATCTATAAAAAAACTGCATCAAAATCCGTTGTGTAGTTTTAAAGATCTAAGCATACATACAGACATTAGGACAGACGCGGGAAGCAACTTTGCTTTATATGTACTATGTAGTGAAGTAGGTACCTCTTTATTCATATTCAATTGTCATTTTAGGGAGCCTTTAATAAATGCTTTAGGAACTTACTTGTTCGAAATAATGCATGTAGTCAGGTGAGCAAGGATTCTCAGTCCATTCTATTTTGGAAGTGATATTTGTGGCCTCTGTGACATCACAGTGCACTGAAAATTCAAAGTCCAATTTTTTTTTATAAAAATGTGTGTTTTATTGTTTACCTATATCTAGCTTCCACCTAAACTTTTCATCATAAAAAGTAGCCTATGAATTACTCCAGGTTAAAGAAATATTCCAAGTTTCATTCAAAGCATGATTGAAACACAAATATCCAAACTTTCACATTTACGATTATATTATAGTAGGATAGTAGTACTTGGGAATTCTAGTCCCAACAGGAAAAATAACATGAATACATTTGACATTGAACAACTAGGTACCTTTCAGATAATTATCCTTTAGTTACCTAGCAACAGTTCATATTGTAATCTGCAAATTGGACGGAGCCCAATTCCCACAGAAATTTTGTTTGTTAAAATACACTTGCAATGCCGTTTTTAAAAACATAACAATGTCATTATAAATAAGCAGGAATCATTAGTTATTAGACATTTTACTTCGAAAAATGCATCTTTTTCAATGTTGGTTTCGTATTTACAGGTGATAACGTCAAAATAATTACTTTATTTTGGATTTTCATGACTGCTAGTCACAATAGATTATAATAAAAACAACAAAGTTATAAATAATAAAATAATCTATAAATTAACTAAATGTATGAAAATTGGAACTTGAAATGCCCCAATGCCTTTGCCCTCCAACGCAATCAATCCATCTTTTGTCTATTCATAACTCCAACTGCATTCATGCAATAAACAATGTATGAAATGTAATCAAAATAAAATCAAAAGTTTTTTATTTCAGACAAGTAACATAATCCATTTTGTTAGTAATAATAATAAAAACATGCGAATCCTAAAAAAAAAGTAGTTACATACTAAAATAGCATTTTCTGACGGTAGGTAATGCATGCATTTATGTTATCCGTAGTGATTGTTCAAATTTATAAGTATGTATTTACGAAAAAAAAATATAAAAGTATTCTATCAGCAATCTAGTTCCCACTGTACAAGTTTGGGACTAGAGGGTGTTGTGTAAAACATCCAAGAAAATTTATTTATTTTAAATAAATGTGTCATGCAACAGCAAGTGAAACATGACATGACCTAGTAGCAGCCTGCTTATCTATTACCTACATTCTGTTACTAAAATTTGTCATTTAAAAAAAAAATATATCTTACTAATATTATAAACGCGAAAGTTTGTAAGGATGGATGGATGGATGTTTGTTACTCTTAAATGTAAAAACTACTGATCCGATTTGGATGAAATTTGGAATATATAATGTCCGTGACCTGGATTAACACATAGGCTACTTTTTATCCCGAAAAATCAACGGGATCCAACGGGACGCGAACTAATATTATAAACACGAAAGTTTGTGAGTATATTTGTTACTCTTTCAAGCAAAAACTACTGATCTGATTTGGATGAAACTTGGAATATATATTGTCTGTGAACTGGGTTAACACATAGGTTACTTTTTATCCCGAAAAATCAACGGGATGTAACGGGACGAGAACTTTAATATTATAATTGTGAGGATGTTTGTTACTCTTTCAAGCAAAAACTACTGATCCGATTTGGATGAAACTTGGAATATATACTGTCTCTGACCTGAATTAACACATAGGCTACTTTTTATCCCGAAAAATCAACAGGATCCAACGGGGCACGGCCTCTAGTTAAGTACATATGTATGTACGTTCATTAAGTACACATAATGTACATTCAATATTATATAGACATAGAAATAGTGAATACTCACATACAATATATACTTTTGTGTCTTTAAATAGAGATTTGGCTATTGTGTAGAGGCAGTTTTCCTGAAAATACACATGAAAAATCAATGCTCAAAAAGAAATAAGTGGCAAATAACAATTATTCATAGAAAATAAGGTAATATGTTTATGTACCTACCTGTAGGGTTGTATGTTGTACTTACCGTTTATCAAAATATTTCAACAAAAAAGGTAAGTATAGAAAAATCTAACAAAATGAAGATGTGATGCCTACATTTTCTTTGGGCAACTGAACAGATATAAGTTATGCTAATGGCACTGAAATATACCTACTTGAAAATACATTGTTATCTAAAAACATGAACCGGTATGTATGTAGGTAGGTACCTACCTACAAATTTTTGTTTGTTCATTCTTTTAGCAATTTTCTAACTATCTTGAATGGCCATTAGCCCTAACTAAAACTAGAAACTAGAAAAGTTAGATGGGATGATTCGTGTGGTTCAATTTGTTATCCGGTTAGAGCACTTTATGTACAATAAATCGCATTTTTCTTACCCCGCTCAGCGGTAGATCCCATTTGCCGATATCGGAGAAGCAATGTGAAAATTCTAACAAGAGAACAACCAATACTACTAGATTCTTATACATTTTAGTTTCTGATATCAAACACCGTTATTTATTTATTGTTGTAGTGCAAACTACATGTTTACTTTCAAATATTTATAAAATTTATTTTCTTGAAACACTGCACTGCACCCACTTGACATAACATGACACATAATTTTTTTCGCGCAGTGTTTTAAATGTTTCCCCTTTTTAACAAGAAATTATGTTTGTATAGATAAGAAATTTCAAGCAGAATTCGAGAAAGAAGTAGGCAAAATCTAAACATTTAAGTAGAATGGTAATTTCACGTATTTATTTCCTTTCGGCCCGTATCTATCTAGACTCGAGCATAGATTTCTGTAAGGTTTTTGCCGATAAGCCTTAGTTTTGGATGGTGATTATTACTATAAAAATAGGGTTAGCAAAATTCTCCATATCCCTAAAATAAATAATTGATCCCAGAACTCACACATAATTTTATTATTTTTCCCAAAAGAGAGAGAAATTCCTAAAAACGGAAACACTGCCCACTTGACACATATTCGTTTTTGACACACGCTATTGGGGTACGTTCAATCTATGTTCGAGCTAAAGTATCAGACTTGGACGCCGTAGACCACAGACGAAGTATACTTCGTCTGTGCCGTAGACAAAGAAAATAACTGGCCATTTTTTTTCTAAACACTATTGACATGACATTGACATTTCGTTTTATTTCCATCATTCACTCAGCTCGCTCCGACAGGGGTTGCCAATCGAACGCGGTTCCTCGTACAAATACGAGATTTGTGGTGCTTAGTTCCAGATACGAAGACATAACTACAAAATTGTACAAATTGTACTAGGTTGTATGTATAATATACAATACGTACGTGCCGATGAAAGTCGATGAATGTAGAAGTCCCAAAAACACTCTTGGAATATTATCAAAGAGGCCTATGCCCAGCAGTGGACTTCTTCAGGTTGATATGATGATGCCGAAAAAATAATTTTAAACTTTACAGTTTTACCGGCATTAAAATGAAAACGATGTCGTTGACATTTTTCCAAACACCTTTATGTATTCAAATTTTATTATAATTTATGTATACCACACTCTCTGTAAAAAATCATGATTGTTTTGTTTCACGATGTTGAGCTGATGATGAGATCGAAAATATGAGATTTTATCTACGATTATGTACGACGAGGAAAAAAATCTATTTCTGGCAACACAGTCACACAGAGAACAAAAAAAAAAACAAAGTAAATATTTTATTTCGTCGTGTATTTTTGTTTTGTATCCCAAATTTTCCAAAAACTACCAAAATAAAATGTCTCGTTTGTGATGTTTTGTGCTTATTTTATTACGGTGCCGCGTATAATTTTATTTTCAAACTGGAATATTTATGATATTTAGATGATAGATTCGTCATAGTCGCGGACGGTGTAGTCATGTCAGATTGCGCGCTGGTAGCCAATGTAAGCGAACACGATGCCATGGACGTGGGAAACGATAAGTCTCTATTCGAGCCCACGGTTGATATGATGGTAAATGATTTCGATGACGAGAGAACACTAGACGAAGAAGAAGCATTGGCGGCGGGCGAGCAGCACGACCCGAAGGCGGAGCTCAGCAGCCTGCAGCAGGAGGGGGACATGCCCCTCGAGGAACTTCTGGCCCTCTACGGATACGACAAGACCATGGACAAGCCTGCCCCCGAGCCTGTCCCTGAAATTATCCCTGAAGAGGTTGTTGAAAAGCCTGAATCAGCTTTGCAGCAGTTGTACAATGATAATGCCAGTCCTGAGGCACCTCGGTACCTCAGATCTGGCTCCAGGCCTCCATCAGAAGAGGAGGAAGACAATGATTACAGTCCGGATGAAGATGATTGGAAAAAAACTATTATGGTAGGCAGTGACTATCAGGCTGCAATTCCAGACGGCCTGTGCAGTTATGATGATGCACTTCCTTACGAGAATGAAGATAAGCTCTTATGGAATCCCATTATCCTAGATGAGAATGAAACGGAAGATTACATGAATAAGGTATCAGCATTAAATTCTGGGACAGGAGTGGATGCTATTCCTAAAGGGAGACAGCTACGAGATGATGAGGAGGCCTTGTTCCTTCTCCAACAATGCGGCCACAATGTCGAGGAAGCATTGCGGCGGCGGCGGATATCCGCCCAAACCCCTCCTCACGCCAGTTTGTGGTCAGAAGAAGAATGCCGGAACTTTGAAAACGGTCTCAAAGCTCATGGAAAGGATTTTCACTTGATAAGACAATACAAAGTACGGACTAGATCGGTAGGGGAACTTGTGCAGTTCTATTATATATGGAAGAAGACAGAAAGACATGATATATTTGCTAATAAAGCTAGGTTGGAAAAGAAGAAATATACACTTCATCCCGGGCACACAGATTATATGGACAGGTTTTTGGAAGAGCAAGAAGCGGCATCGAGTGCTGGGGTGGTCAGGGCAGTATCTCCTTCACCTATGATGGTGTATGCTCCAACGCCAACCGCACAGCCAGATCCACTTGCACTGGGAGAAAAGGAAGTGTTCTCGCAGATGAATGCCCACACTCCCCCCCGAGCACTATCCATGGAAGAGCAAGAACCGGAACCTGGCTCTTAATACATCTGTTGGCTGGCATCCAAGCCAATGGTGCTGATTCTCTTGTTTTCCTAAACGAATATAATTTTTAATTTGACAATAATAAAAAAGTTTGCTGTTTGTGAGGAAAATCACTCAATCATTTCTGTGTGTGTCAAAAATCCCACCATGAGTATCACTTTATGTGATGAATGCAGAAATCCACCAATGCTATTTGTATTATTCTTGTACACCATACATCTTTCTCGTGCATCTTTGATTGAACATAGGCCCATATTGATAAATACCTTCTATCTAACATACATTATAAATATATTATTATAGGCTATGATGCAGCCTTATAAAGTAATACAAAAATGATGGCTATAATTTTAGTATTGTCAAATTAAGATATGAGTAGTTTAGATAAATGTTACAACAGAATCAATACATGGTACATGGTATTCACGTAGATTGCACTGTTTGTAATTTGTACCATAATTCATTGTCACATAAGTATAAGCGAAATTCCCCTATTCATAAATAGCTTATAATCATGTTTCACTATTGACACAAAATATATAATTATAAGTATTTTAAATGACTGATGTATTTAAATGTAGAAATAATTATATACTTACCTACTTTTAGTATATCCAAAACCATACAATGTAAATAAAATAAATTGTTTCTGTGTTTGTGAACAGGGGAATCTATGACTGTTGTGTGTCTGTCTGTTAGGAATGAATGTTTAAAGATTTATTACTGTGTGGTACCTAGGTATACAAGTACCTACTACTTGAATTTAAGAATAAACAGTGCAAGAAAAAATGCTTTTGGTGTTATATTTTAAAAACATCCCAGGGTATGATAGTAATAATACCATGTATGAAGCTAGATTGCGTATAAATTTGACCTAAGTTCAGTTTCAGTACATTCTGCGCGGCCACTAATAAAAGGATGGGTGACCGTTAGAGGCATTACATCTGAGCGCTTCCGTGCTTCGGGGGGCACGTTGAACTGTCGGTCCCGGCTCTAGCAGTCGTTAAGCCATGACGGAGGCCGCCGGCCTAAAAACTATCCGTCACTATAGTTGGCCACTAACTCATACGAGCTTGCTTGCTAGTTTCAATACGCCTGCCTTGATTGTGCTGTCAGATAAAGGTAGGTACAAGGAAGATGAGTTAGGTGCAAAACGATAACTCTTCATGTGATGAATAAAGTGGTTTTATTGGTGGATATGAAATTGTTAAGTCCATGTTAGTAGGTAATTATAGGTACTACCATACTACCTAAGTAGCAAGATGTTGCTTTGTTTGTATATACGTAGGTACCAAGTAGGTACAAGTACTTGTATTATTAATATCTGTGATCTAGGTACCAACTAGTTTGGGATTACATGGCGTTTTAAGCTGTGCATGCATAGCGTTTGATAAGAATAAAAAGGTAGGTACCCTCAAGATCATTGGGTACCTACCCTTTATCGTGTCGTCAGATAATGCGCTATACATTGTTATGCTGTGCAAAATTTTGCTGTAATGTACAGCCCGCTCTCAACAAACAGTTCACTTACCTATGTATACCGCAAATAACAAATAGCACCATAATTCATAACATGTTTTGGGTTATTTGTTGCGTATTCTTGTGGTGGATATTATATTGGCCCGAATTATCATGCTGCATAATATATGAACGAAATAATATGGTACAACAAACAAGAAATTCTAAGTTGTTCTAAATTTTTAATTTAATTTGTGCTGAAACTATGACTGTAGGCGACATTATGACTGCTAAAGAGATCTTGAACGATTTCAAAGAAAACTACAGTAAAGTGCGCCGGTTACTTGATGAAGACAGCAAGAATGACCCGGAAAATGAGCCATACTTTTCGAAATACAAGGCAAAAGAAATCCTATGCTCTATGAACGAATCACTGCTGAAGCATACAGCTTCTAAACACTTATTCGAAGGGAACCGACTCGAAGCCATGCTGGGTGCTGTTTTACTCAACATTGGGATCATAGATATGGAGACAGATGAGCTACCTTCCAGTGCCAACATTCTGTCTGAGGCGGTGACTATTCTTGCACCTTATTCTTCAAAGCCAGAAATTGTTATTACTTTGATCAATGTCTACAACAACTTAGGTATTCTCTGGTGCAATCGAGATGAGCCAGAGAAGGCAAAAACTTATTTACTTGAAGCCAGAGAGGCTTATCAGAATTTTAAATGCACCTTACTCATGCCATTACCGTTGGAATACATTTTGAACAACACAGAGCCAAATGCAGCTGACTTTATGCTCATGGAAAAAGCGCACACATTAACTCTGTACTACCTAGCTCAAGTGTACGGTTCTCTGACTGAAAACTTAAAATCCGCAATTTACTGTCATGTTACACTGCGGAGACAGCTACAGTACCAAGATTTTGAGCCAATAGACTGGGCTTTGAATTCTGCTACTCTATCTCAATTCTTTGCCGAGCGAAATGGATTTTTCCAGTCTCGCCATCACTTAGCAGCTGCTTCAACTATTCTGCAGCAGTACGGAGATACTCTTCATGAGGCTGAGAATAATGATGAAGTTCAGTTGGCTAAGCTGGAAACCTTTAAGCACAGATCAGCTGATGTGGCTCGCTGCTGGGCTAAGTATTGCATTCTACTGATGACAGCTTCCAAGAATCGGCTGATGAATGACACTGATGGATTGGCAGAAGCTATCACTGGTAAGAACCTAGAGTAGAGTTGGCTCTGATGAGAGCAGCCTTCAGATCTCCGCTCTTTTGTTAAAAGATTAGTAAACAAGTAAATGCCAATAAACACTGACCTTAGCAAATTTGTGGCAGCCCTAGCCACCAAACAGACGCAAAAAAAAGAATAACAGGGCAGCCTTGTTTAAGTCATATAAAGAGCTGCCTTGTGATGGCATTAGAAGATTATTTTAACTTTATTACTTTGTACCACTTGCCTCAAATTGGTTACATAATGGAGTAAATTTTTCGTTGTTACTTGTTCTATATCATTCTGATATAGGTATTCTGGGTATAGGAATGGAACAATATCTCATGATCACGGTGAAGTGTGTGACACCAATACTAACTATAATACCTACCCATTACAACAATACTTCTGCCAAAAAAATTATTTTCTAATCACACTTCTAACTCGTTCCAGACATGTCAAACTTATCACTAGATGACAACGAGAATATATGTGGAGGTGACATGAAGAATCTTGTCTTCCCAGACTTGGATGTTTCAGCTTACGAAAGCAATATTACTGATAAATTCCTTCTGATGTACCAGGATGCCAGGGAAGTGTTTCTAAGCTGTCAAACGTGGCTGAACAAAGCCAAAGAGTATTATAAGCTGGAAACCTTAGCTTCAGATTACATAGAACTGATACAAGACTGTTCACAGTCCTACAACTACTTGTCTTTCTTTGAAGAAGATGATGAAAGGAGATCTAAGATGCACAAAAGACGCGTTGACATGCTTGAGGAACTAGTTAAAGAAATTAACCCGACATACTACTTACAATTCTGCAGGCAGCTGTGGTTTGAACTAGGCGAGGTGTACTCGGATATCCTCAATATAAAATTAGAAAAGATGACTAAAAGTAAGGAGAAACCCACCCCGCATTCTTTGAAGAAAATTAATGTGCTGTGCGAGAAAAGCATAGAAAATTATGACCACTTTTTGAATTCTGTTAAAGACAAAAATGGGAAAATGCCAGCGAAACTAGAGTTTGACGTCATTCGACCAGTTGTCAGTGCCCATGCATTTATAGGTAGGAACAGTATGAAGAGAATTGCATTGGATAAGCATATCCAACTGAGTCATGTTATGAAAAGCTATGAGTCATATCAAACTGTTGTGGATATATGCAAGAGTGACCCTGATGCAGCTGTCATGATGAAAGAGGAGTACAGCCTTTGCCAGGAAATGGTGAAGATATTACCATTGAAAATTAAAAAGCTACAAGCTGATTTGGTTGGATAAGATAAAGACAGAGTGGCTAGTCCCATAAAATGAAACAGTAGGTAACACTTGTGTTCTAAAATGCTGGCTAGCTTGGATGTGCTTCTACTGACAAGATATTCCTTAGAGGATCGGAGTAGGTATCAAGATGGTGATGTCTACCGCGCCTGGGAAAGTTGTGAGTCTATTTAATTTAATTTTTATGATTCGTACTATATCTGTTCATAGGTACATGATATATATTGTAATTGAGATGTTTAAAGAAAATTATCTTATACTTTGGAATGAACTCTAAATGTAGTACACCAGCCTACTTCATTACATATTTAATTAGTTGTCTGTGTATAGCATAGGTAAATAATGTTACTTTGCTTACTTATAAAAATAAGTAGGTAGGTATCTACTAAGCCATAATATGCTATGTAGAAAAAAAAAAATGCCTTTCGTTTATGATGATGTTGTGCGAAGAAAAAAATATGCTTCTAATTTTATGAACAATGGTACATAGATGTTAAAATAAAAAACGCAATTTAAATTTTGGATTTATAAGGGTGCATTTAATTCACAGTAAAATTGGTAAAATTTAATGATTACCTACCTCTGAAGATTTTTTTTATACGGAGCACCAAAAAGAACCCATTATTGGGAAGCAATATAACATAAATAAAAATATTTTAACAAATAATTTATAATTTATGACTCAAGATGTATATCAAGTTATAATAATAAATAACAATAATCAAACGACTTTTTTAACCCTTTCGCATGCAACACACCGCTTCCGCCCGTAACAATTTATGACCGGTTTTAGTACATTACGTATAGTAGGTACAATAGGTACGATACAGAGTTGCGGACCCAATTACGGTCAAAGGTGGAAATTGGGTCCGTATCGAATATCGTGAACGCCAGAATATGGTATTTTTGTAGACGTTATTCCAAAATGTGGCTTGTTAGTAAATTATTAAAACCTACACTGTAAATGTTGTAGCACTTTTTAGGAACTATTAAAAAATATAATTTTAATAAAACTGAGAATTTCTATATTTTGTGACAATACAATAATAACAAACTAATAGAAAATGCTAATTATTTCGCATAATAGAGGATAACCTTCATGAAGATATCTTCACAGTTGTGATCTTTTTTCTATCACATCAAATGTACAATTTTCAGTTTTTCACAGGCCTATTAGCATAAATTAAACTACATGCCTATCTATTTCGGTAAAAAAAAATGTTTATTCATGTTGGTTAGCATAGTAACTAGGCTTACCCATACCTACCTAAATACATATTATTGTGCCTCAATAGCAAATTGTTTCTTACTTATTCCTAAAATAAATAGGTACTTACACAGCCTACAACACTACGTTTTGTCGCTAACTACTGAGAATGAACTAAAAACTGTTAGATAAGTATAAAGATAGGTGCCAACCTGCCAACCAACCTAAGTACATAATATTTACCTTATTGAAAACTACCTACATGAACTGTTATTCGAATATATTCTCTAAACTCATCTTCGCAAATTTTTATCGGTAAGTATATAGATAATAAGGCACTTAATTATAAAATCACAATATTATTACATACACCTGTCTGGCCATGCGTGAATTAGGTACTCAGCATACTTATGTCCTTGGATTACCTTCCATAATTAGATTATTATTTTCATAACTTATAGTATGTACATCTATTGCCCAATATAGTTTTGATAATATCTTTAGAATTACAATTTTGGTACTCGATATTATTATTGGGTCCGAGCCGACGTTTCTGTGGTCAAAACGGCGCAAAAACTTTTGGCGAAATTCTCCACTACACCACAGTAACGCATCATAAGTCAACTTACAATAGAGATACCTACTATTGTAACTTGTCTTAGTTATGATGCTTTACGTTACGTGACGTTATGTTAACGCTTAGCACGTGGCCCACATTGTTATTTGCCAAACTATAGAAAATCCGAAGACTAATATTTCTAATAATAGTTTTGGCACCGTCTGGAGCTCTAGTGTAACTTTTCCTTCCCATTACCACCGCTAATAAATCTTAACGTACACACTAAAATTAGCCTTAGGACTGCTAGTAAGATGCCTAGAATTACTAAAACTGCTGCGGCAACATCTAGTAGGAAGTGTTGGTAGAATGGTTGGTCTTTTGCGATTGTGTGGAGTTGGTCGCTGTAACCCCAGCGGATGACGCGTTCAGTTGCAAACACCGCGGTGTCCAGGGGTTCGTTTTGCCTGTCAAGCCAGATTTTGGATGCACGACGAGCGCTTACTCGCATTCTGAAAGAACATAAACTTCTTTAGTAGTGGTCTATTGGTTTCTGGTTCAATTTGAGTTTCGAATATAATTTAGGCTTTTCGGAGTCATCGAACTATAACCGTAGTAGGACTAGTCTCTTTTCCAGTAGGTAAGTAGGTACCTATCCGATAATAAACATATCTTGCGAAAGACGAGTAGGTAATCTACTCCGGTAACTTCCATCTGTTCTATAGGACTTCGTATTCATTGACAAACGTGTAACGCGAATTCTTTGTTTTCTTTCCCCGGTGTTACATTGACGGCGTTGTGGGTCTGTTTGTGCCATTGATTTAGCTTACTTGTAGGTGGGTTTTGCCCTCGTAGCTCTGAAACTAGGGCTCATTCAAACGCGGTTCTTTTTGTAAGAAAGGTGATATTGATATTATTTGGGTTTTAGATGTGTTTGATGAAAATTGGTGGAGCCATTTCCAAGAGGATATTCATCAGCTCTGAATGCCAGTTTTGAAGAAACTTAGGCAGTTTAAAACATTTCGTTTATGTATTAGACAAATTTTCTCTTGGATTTTATTTTCTGAAACCGAACCCGACAGGTTCCAGTTAGCGCGACTATGTGTTCACGAGACTTCACTACTAAGCTTGGCTTGGCTTTAGTTCAAACATGTTATAAGTAGGTACCTAAGTACTCAGATACTCACTCAGCACTAAGTACGGTCTGCAGCGCATCCAATAGCAATTGCTCCGTCATATCAGCGTAAGACAGCGTCTTCCCAAAGCCGATCTCCTGCGCCTGCGCGCCGTTCAACGGCTGGTCTCCAAAGAAAGGAACCACCAGCATTGGAACGCCTGCCGATATCGCCTCCGTCATGCCAAGGAGGCCGCCGTGACCGATAAAGGCTATCACTTTGTTGTGTCCTGAAAAATATGAAAGATTTTCATTTTGGTAGGTAATCGGAGTTGGGAGTTGTACCTACTAGGGCTTTCTCTGACAAATCCACCCTGAATCCACTAGTGTATCTCTGTATCTCTCTACCTACCTACTTACCTAATAAAAGCGTATCAGCGGTCTAACTACCTCAAAAAATCAAATGATATTAGCGTTGCAAACCAAAAACGGTTTTTTTGAGTAGGTACCTAAAGCGAAATGTCACGTCTTAATACATACCAATACAAATAGAGTTATATTACATCCACCGTCAACTTTGTTCTACTTTGTACGGTCGGAAGGTAGATAGTTAGGTAGGTAGGTACCTATAGGCACAGATTATACGTACTAGGTCCCTAATTGGATTTCCTCGGGTTGTATTATCGTATGCTCTACTTAGCTAATACTCTAACGCCTACCAAGTTATTAGACACTAGCTGTCGCCCGCGGCTTTGCTCGCGTGGTTGCAGCATACGCATTATTTGGTTAAAATCTTTGATCCTAGTTTTAGGGTGCGACTTTTCAAAATTCCTTTCTCAGTGCACCCCTACACTATACAAGGATACTAACTACCCTCTAAATTCCAGCCTCTAGGACTAGTTTAGGCTGTGCGTTCAGCTTCACAGCATAACAGCTTCAAAAGAGTTTTATATATTTATATTAATGTTACATAAGTTGTAAATTTTATCAAATTCAATAAAAACACTCATTAAGGTGGGTCCACATCACAACAATTCAACGCGCCGCCGCCGCGCCGCCGCCGCCGCCGTGTCTAAGAACCATTCAATTCAATCTACGTGAGTGTGTGATTTCAATTTGAAATAAAATTTTATTACCTAGATATTCTTTTCACTAGGGAATGGTAGGCGAACCAGCTAGTTTCATTTATAAGTTTGCATTGAGGATCTTTATACCGGCATTCTTATGTAGGTTCATGTTAAGGCGGGGTTATTCGAAACTTAGGTTTTTTAACAACTGTATCTCTACTGAAGTGCAAAAGTTGCACGAAAAAAAAATATTTTATTAAAATTGAACATAATATATCCTAGAGCTTTGTAAAGATAGAAACGTGAAGAATAATATATTCTCGATAAAAAAAAATCGTAAAGATGACTAAGATGTTTCTTCTTGAAATCATGTCAAAGTTATATCAAAAGATAGGGCTTATTATTTACTAGGGAACTGTAACTTTTTTTTATTATAATTTAGTTATTATTCATCTCTGTGAAAGAAAATTATCAAAATCTATACGTTGAGCCCGTTCAGGCGCTCGCGCCTTGCTCGCTCGCTCGCGCCCAGCTCGCTCGCTCGCGCCCAGTGCCCGTCTAGGGTATAGACATCTTCGCCCTAAACTTCTTAGATAACCTCGCCTTAATCTATTTCCGACGTGCTGCGGAGTAAGTAAATTCAGCACGTAACTAAGTAGGTACCTACCTAATATAAAGATTATTTATTTCTTTGACTGCACAATCTCGTCTTCTATTTCCGCGGTTTACCTTAGTATGTAAAATACTTGGACTTGATATTAGTTAGTTCCAATAATAATTCATATCCCGGTGATTTGCATTGATTATATAGAAATTATCTATTTACGATTAATGCTCAACCACAGAAATAGCAAGAAACGTGATGGATATGTACACTGTGTAAGCAACTACAAGATCGTTATCTATACTATACCTAAAGGTTAAGCTAATGACTGTAGTACTTTAGTGCCCTAATTTTGATTTTACGATTTAGTATAGAATGGTCGCTCAAAAAAATTACCGAAGATTTCCTATTGTAGGTTGTGACTGGTGACATGTGATGTGGTAAAGTATAGAAGTAGTAAAGTGGCTAGTCATTTAATTAGGATGTACCTACCTACACCTACGTCTACTTTTCTACCTAAAGATGATAAGAGGAAGTATGTTACATGACCTGGCTAAGAACGTTTAATGAATGCCTATTTACCCATATGCTCTTGGCCACAGAATGTTATTATAATTATACACAAAGGACAGTAGATATCCTTTCTGTGTTTTCCTGACCCTGTTAAACTTAATACCTACATCAAATAATAATATTCACGTCGCGTTATCGCTGGGTTCAGAAGCCTTGCTGCAACTTTGAATTTGATTTGCGCTTATCGAGTTTTATAAGCGTTTCTTTTTATCGTTACTCAAGCTGCTCAAGTATTTAGTATGCTTGATTCCGGATCAGTGGTTGAGCAGTATATCAGAACACGGGCTTAAGTAAACTATACAATGTATAATTTGCGCTCTACTTGCGTTTCCTAAAACCAGGCACAACCGTTCTTACAGTCCTATTTTTTAAATGCTGTTTAGAAAGTAACCTTTTCGGAGTTGAAATAGTACGCATACGGCACTCACGCAACAAATCGTACTGCGGTATCCACTTGACCCTCAGAATATTTCCTTCGAGAGTTCCCTCGTCGCCACTATTTTCGAACTTCCAAATCACGCGTTGCTTCAGGTTTGAAAGTGCGTTAACGATTATCTGTTCCTTGTGCTTCGGGATCGAGGATGTCTTGATGAGAGAGCCAAAACTCAGGAGAATCACGCCGTGCTCTGATTCGTTTAGGAACCGCTCGATAAACTGTAACAAGAAGTCGATTGTAACAAGAGAAAGAGGGTACTGAGGTAACTTCATCTTTTTAAGAAACCTTAGATGCGTAAATAATAAAACACATGTCTAGTCCCAGTCTAGCTAGTATTTCCAAGAAAAGTAATGTGAAACACAGCACTATCTCATAAACCGTCTTTATTGACCCCGGCCCCCGGTAATAGAAGACCAATTGTTTCATTTAACGGTTCGCTGCAAGACACGACATTCCGACCAGACTAACGTATAGGTAAGCTCTGAAATTTTACGAGTAGGTACTCACCTAAAGGAGACGACGCAATAATTTTTTTAAAACCTTTCAAGATTCGACGAACTTATCTTACCAAATTGTTGCTTTTTACCATGGTCTAAATTTAAAACTTGTTTTGTCGCCAAATATGACAAAAATTACGATACTTTTACGCTCATTTAGGTACCTTTTTAACCTTTTTCTACCTTCGTATGTTTTTATTCACTGCATAATAAAAATGTCTGTGTAGGTGCTACTTTACGACTTGTTCGTTTGGTATGAGAGAGTTGAAAAAGTATCGAGGTTTCTTGCGAGCCACACTTCTCCCGTGGAGGACTATTCCCGCGGACTCTATGAACTCTCATTCGCGTGAGTTCGACTCTTAATTCGGGGTTCAGAAGACGCCTAGTTATATTAACAAGTCCCTTAATTTTCTCTTAAAACTCGTACTTATGGTTATCGGTACCTTGTTCTGCAAGTCGACTTTCCAATATTAAATAACTAATGGATCCTTTCTTTAATAAGACGTAACGATGTTATCGTGCTTTTATTGAAAGCAGGCGTAAAAAAAATTACCCTCCATCGTTGGGTATGAAAGGACAAGACTATGAATATTGGTATTACGCCTGATGATCGAACGATAGATAACTGGTCAACCACCATCCCTAGTATTGCCCTACAGCGACCGTCACGGGTGTTAGGATAGGAGATAGTGATTGATCAACGTTCGCTGTAAGCTTACTTGCCTAATAAAAGTAGATATTCGCACCAGTTAGTAAAGCAACCATACAATCATAAACTTCTCGGCTTTGTGATGCAAAATACGCAGCGCATTGTTATGCTCGGTGAATGCAATTTTACTGTTTGCTTTGGCAATTGTCAACAGTTTTGCTGCACGGCATTTGTTCGATAAATGTAGCACTAACTAGGTACCTACCTTATGTAAACCAAATCAAAAAACTAATGTAGGTACTTAAGTTGGTATTTCACTTAGTATAAAGCAGAAGAACTCGGGCACCTAAGGTAAGGCGTGAAGAACAAAATCGACTTAATTTCTAATAAGGAAAAAGTACAAATCAATTTTAAAAATCGTAAGTAACGTTATCTTTTGCAAGTTTATAAAATTTAAGATCTTTTGTACCTACCTTCAATATGAATGCAATAGCGAACTTGAACTTGAACCTACCTACACACTACACAATATAAATGCCTACCCATGAACTTGTTGAAGTAATTGATGGAAAGTACCTAATGATGGATGGTTTGTTGGTAGTCAGCAGAATGATTTTGATATTAGGAATACAAAAAAGAATCATACACTTATTCCAAAGGTTAAGTTACGTTACCTACTTACATATGATTATACTTACATATGATTATACTTTCGTATGTAAGGTAGGTACAAATTTACATACAAACAATGTTTGTATAAAGGACTTTGTAATAAATGGCCTCATCTCGACGACGCGACGCCGTAAAACTTTATTCAAATTTGTACAAAATGACTGTCCATCACTGTAACAAAACGGGCTATTTTCCGCATATTACTTATTTTCAGTATTTTCTAAGACGTGGACATAAATAATTCAAGACACCGAGTCACGAGCTATTTTAACTACCTACCTAGGTACACTGTTAACAGATTGCTACTGTTAAGTATTTGCTGAAACGAATAAAGTTACTGTTTTGTACTTCCAAATGTCACAAGGCACTTTAAAAATCATAACATAAGTACCTAATGTTGTTACACCATTAAAACACACATAGGCTTACCCAGTAATTAATTCAAAAAGATCGAGTAAATCGAGTGAGATTTGAATCAAACCCACAACCGCCCCTTTGATACAAGGATAAAACTACTTACCGGTGGTATAGGCTTACTGGTGTGATCTAAATGCATCCCGCCCACCTCTACGATACCCGGCAGCAACGGACGCGCGCCATTTAGACTATGGAAAACATTCACCAGCATCATTGTAATATTTTTTGCCAGATCCTGCAAATCTGGGATCTGCACCCCAAAGTGCTTTTCAATAATAGCCTCTTCCTTAAGCTGTATCGAATACCGGAACCACAGGTTGTAATATACATTCAGTAAAGTATTCTCAAACCTCTGTGCGAATGTCATCTTCTCTGTGTAATCAGCGCTCACAATCGGTACATGTGACGGGTTATAGGACACGCCGATGCGGCCCGGCGACCAATGCATCAAATTACTCGACAGCAATGCAATCATCGGCGCTTTCACGCCATACACATGTGCCAATCCGAGCATGCAATCGCTGTTAAACTCTTCCACTAAAACCACATCATATTCCTTCTTTAACGCTTCAGCGAGAGGAGCGAAGTTTACCAGCTTCGAGCAGATATCTAAAGCCATGTCTGCAAGAGGTTGAAATTCGAAAATTTGTTTGAGAACTTTGTCTATTCCTAAATATTTTAGCACTTTATTTGGGGTTTCAAAGTATGCTAGATCTATGGTTTCCACTCCCAGCCCGGCGATCCCTTCTAAGCTGACATCAGTGTAGTTTGCAGGTGGGTTGCTGACCGGGAAGTGTGATACGACGGTGACATGGTGTCCTCGCTCCGCAAGCCTCCGGAGTAGCGGATCGAAGACCATCTGATGGCTTTTTCCGGTGTGAGGGAATAGTCCGAGAACACGTGCGGTTTCCGCATTATGCGAGAGTGTTATTATCACGAAATATATCGTTATGAGGGAGAGCATCGCGTGAGCTCTGCCTTACACCGCCGCGACTGAAGGACTGATGCCGGTTATAATATCGCTCGCCCGCGTATACCGATGCCGCCTGACACGCTATTTTCAGCACGTCAGTTACGTGCTAAACAACGTCAGCGTTAGGGTGAGGGATCGATTGCTAAGGACAAGGTTTTTAATAAGATCAAGGTCTACCGAGCGAGATTTTGTTAAAAAATAAAAATTCTGTTCAGCAAGAAGATTAAATACTTTATCAATAGTTTTATTAGAATATATTTTATAATTTATTACATGACAGAGTTTATCGTATTTTAATTACCCGATGCAGTTGCATAATGCGGAGAAGCATGCAAAACCAGAAGAAAGATAGTAATATAAAGTTAGATATGTACCTACCTACCTACTTGCGTATAGCTCAATTCAATTACGGCGTGATCTGATGTAAGTAAGTATATCTACCTGCCTAGGTAGGTACCTGAATTATAGAATTGCAATTTATAACGAACCACTCGATAGGTAGGTATACCTTTACTGCTTGCGCTCATTTATAAAGTGTAGGTAATATCAGGGCAAAGGCTCGTATGCTAGGTGTACCTATTGCTCAAAAATTACCTACTTTTAACCTTACTACTTAATAGAAGGTACCTAAGTAGGTACACAAGTAAAGTAGGTACTTAATTTGTTTGTTTGTTATTGTATTGACTGTAGCAGATAACTAGAGTAGGTACCTACATAATTGACTTTTATCTCCTAAGTATATATTTTAATCTAATATGCTTGACCGTATTTTATACTACGTACTTAGGTAGGTACCTACCTACTTAATTATCTACTGTGGAACTTCTTAGTTAAGTTTACTTATATTTTAATTTTTTTTATTAGGTACTTAGGTAGGCTACACCGGTTACTATACCTAGGTAGGCTAGCGCCATAGGTATTTTCTTGTTGAATACACAGGAAGACTTTTTTTTTCCTAGCAGTCTAATACATGGTATAACTAAAATATTCGTCAGTAGAGTAAAAACAATTTAGCAGCAACCATTTGAAGAGTCTACGTTTAAACAAAGATATCGGCAATTCTTTAAATTCATCAGGCAACTTATTAAATATTTTCACAGCCATACAAAATGCGTTTTTACTATGAAATGTCGAATTATGTTTTGGTTCTATTTTTATGTCTAGTATGTCTTGCAAGCATTTCTTCGTGTCTAATAAAATAATTGGGTGTTTGACAAAAACGCAGATTTCTCTTATGTACCTATACATGCATGGCAAGGGCAGTACTTTAGTTTTTAGGAACAGAGGTTTACAGCTATCTAAGAACCAAGCTCCGCAGACCGCTCGAATACATTTTTTACCCGAATGAATCGCAAAAATCGAGTTTGTACATTTTGTACCTACCTACCTACAGAGTGGACAATTTTTGGGTTAAAACAGTAAAAAAGATAAAAACGTACAATTGGGTTCGCTTTTCGCCAAACTTTCTTTTGCATTGAATTTATACTTACTTCGGTTCGTGGTTCTTTTTGGCCAGGTAGGTAGGTAGGTAGGTACAATGAAAAGAAAAACGAAACTTTGTTTAAAAAAAATTGATCATCGGGTAAAATGGTTTCTGCATTACCGTACCCCTTCCTGCCAGTTATCCACTCCCTTTCCTTATGTACCTACCTAGGTATACTTATAGTTACCTACCTACTCTCTTATGGGTCGTAGGTAGGTACCTACCTACCTAGTAGGTATTCCAATACATTACCTAAGTAGGTACCTACTTAGACCTATATCTAGGTAATGGTAAAAGTAAGGTAGGTAGCTTATTAGAATATATATAATATATATAATAGACCTTTACATCTATTCAAGATGATATATAGGTACCTACAGCGTCAGGTGGCAACCTATGCCTACACATAACGGGACACTGTAGTGCCTGGGACAATGTTTAGATGGAGTGGATAACCTCCCGAAATATACCTTACTAGGTAGGTACCTACCTACCTAGGTAGGTACCTAGTAAGGTATATTTCGGGAGCTTATCCACTCCACTTACTTATACCAATAACAGGACAATAAAATTTTAAAATTATTGACCAACTTAGGTTGGCTATACCTACCTACCTACTTCGGAACGTTCAAGTCGTCGACGTCGTCGTCGCTCGCCGTGTCGTTGTTGGGTGAATAAACTGTTTTATTTTGTGGCGCGGCCATTGAAATACTTTATAGTATTTCGATGGGCGCGGCAGTCATTGCGTGCTGGCGAGTTTTGCCCACGGACGGTGCTAGTGATCTGCTAGTGCATAAGAGGTCAGTTAGGTCAACCATCATCATGATGACAGACATGATGATGGGTGACATAACTGACTTCTTAAGCACTAGCAGATCACTCCAAAAGCTCTTGAGTCTACCCAAGAATGTCCATCCATCAAGCAGCTTTTGGAGTGCTTTGTCAAAGATAATCCGAAAATAGCTGGGTTCAGTAGGTACCTACCTACATATTCGCCTAGTTAGTAGGTAGGTAGGTATAACAGCCGAATCGAATCGAAAAGCCGACAACCTATAGTCCGATCAGAATAATTATCGTATTCAAATAAGGTTCCTAAAAGAAATCCATAAATTATTTGATTTATGCACTGATAAATGTTATATTATGTTATGAAGGATGAATAGGTGCTTACTTACCTGTTATTACTGTTAAATTAGGTACCTAAGTTCCTGCTTATAATTTTCTCTAATGACTTACAACTGAAAACAGACAACAAAAAAACAATAAGAAATGAAATTTTATTACCAAAATACTGTAAATCACAAGATAAACACGTCACATTTGTTCGTTGATACACACTACATTAAAAACCAAAACTTGGGTCTAACAATAAATTATGACTTATAAGAAAGTACATCAATGTTGTAGATAAAAGTTCTTTTACTTAAGCTCACGCTGCTATCAACACCACAATCATTCTGAAACAAAAAAGTTATTGTTATAGTTTTTATAACTATTGCAATTTGCATTGATTTCTCTCTACCTTTGTGAGTTTCTTTGATTTAATAAAATAATTTAGATTTTTTGTTTTAAGTTTTATCTATAATACTTTCCCACTGCTGGGCAGTTTCTCATATAACCTTTTGTTTCACAGGCTTGGTGAATATTAATGAGGTTAGACTATGTAGTCATAATCTAATCTTCATACATATAGGCTTACTTACTAGGCCATTTCTATTATATAGTGACCAACTCTGGTGATGGAGTTTTTAGGCTGCCTTAAGGCCTCTGTCATGGCTTAACAACTGCTAGAGCCAGGACCGACATTTTAATGTGCCCTTCGAAGCATGGAAGCACTCAGATGTAAATGCCACTAGCGTGTCACCCATCCAAATAGTTCGAGGGCAGAACGTCGCTTAACTTAGATAATCATATAAAATATATAAATAAATAATTTATATTCTATTCTATTCTAATTTCTAATCGGTAAATATTGATTAAGCAGGCTACTCCATGAGTTTATCTCATAAAAGAATATAGTGTTTACTCACCCATAGAGATACATAAAGAATGATAGCAAATAGAAAGCAACTTTGATCCACCCCTCTCGTTGGCACGTGGTCAAGACATCGGCATTCATTATACTGGTTGGGTCATACAAACCCGGCCCTGACATAACTGGCCTGGTGTAGTATCTAAAATAAAAACAATAGTCATTGTGAGCTAATTAGGTATAGGGTAAAGGTCAAATAACCTTTGGATTCAATTTTTCTTTTTCTAGGTAGTTGTCAATAATATCTAATACCAACAGAGTAATTTAAAATTTAGATGGTAAATATACCTAACTTACTACTTATAACTACTTATCTACATTCAATGCAAGCACAGTGGTATTCTGTTATTTTCCTTAGAGGAAGTTTTTTGTCATTGAGGTCGCACTCACGTCTCACACACATAACTTTATCAACAAACACTACTGACAATAAAATTACCTGTGAATGTGGTAGAGAATCAATGGAATGTTTATCAGTAGAGAGATCCATTCTCCCGATAACAGGAAGAGGACATTGATGAGTAAATGTAGCAGATATTCTGGGAGCACCAACTGAAATAGTAAAGTAAACACTGCAAAGTCTGCAAACAATACACAGTCATGGTGAGGTTATGTATTGGAACACTTACTGGATTTAGACTATTGCATTGATCTATAGGGTTTTTATAGTCCGTTTTGAGTTCATCGAAAGCTATGACATGAAATATAGAGAAAAATATAAGAAAAGCGTCTACAATTAGCGCAATAATGTAGGAAAAAGCTGGAAAACTAAACGCCATCTTTCTGTTTCTTTGTAATCTATGTTTTATGTTTGTTTGTCTGTTTGTCTGCAGTTTTCAAAATGTTGAATTGACAGCTACGTTGACAATGACTGATTAATGACATCACGAATTTTTTTTGTTCTATTTTGATCTGCGATCAGTCTTCAGACTACGGAGCAGGTTTGGAGTAAGCAGTCAGGCATGTAGGATGGGAGCTCCAGCGAGCACTTTTCCTTTTCTTGGGAATCATAACCCATCTAGTTCAATGATATAAATAAATAAATAAATAAATAAATGATGTGACATCATGAATGACCGACAAAAAGCTACAGACAAGATTTACATGGAAATGGAACTCTCTTGGTAAACTATTGTACACGCAATTTTTGCAATCTGTGGTGGTATTGACAAATGACAGATCTCCAACTCGTATTTATAACACGACCAAATTTTCGTGAACTTGTTTTGGTATGTCCATCCGCTTACAAATCGTGTTTCTAAATTGGTAGCGTTATAGTTTTTAAGAAAAATTAATAGTTTTGGTTGGTACGATTTTCCAAGTTTTTATTGTTTTTCTGATAGAATGTGCTTGTGATTTAATAAAATGAAGTATTTTTGGGGACTCCTGCTGAGTGTTATTGGATTTGTTTTGTGTATTGAACATGATCTCAAGGGATTTGATGATTCTATACTGTTCGGCATAAACTGGCCTGGGAGTTCTGAAAATATAGAGCATATAGTCGAAGGGGAGACAAAACAGCCACAGGTAAATAAAGCTGTAAACAATTAACCTGCTTAGCAAGTTTAGAAGCCCGACAAATACCGTAAACTTTCAATATCACCGACCTTTAGCTCCTCTGTTCGTTTACTTTCAAACTAACTGAATTATACATAGGCCTTCCATCTATGTACGCCGATCACATACCTTGGTCAGAGTACAGCAAAGGGTGTGCAGTAGTAAAAAGACTTAGAAAAATTTTGAAGAAAAAAATTATGTATGTATAACCACCTCTTTTTATGATTGCATCCTGTAGGGGGTTTATAGAGGGGTATATTTTGTTAAGGTCATTGACCTCTGAAGTCAACCATAACAGAACTACGAGCTAATAACGGTAAAAAAAACTCTGCCGAAATTTCGATAAAAAAAGACAGAAAAATTTTTAAGAAAAAAATTATGTATGTATAAGCCCCCCTTTTTATGATTACATCCGGTAGGGGGTGTAAGGAGAGGTATCTTTCGTTAAGGTCATTGACCTCTGAAGTCAACCATAACAGAACTAGGGGCTAATAACGGAAACGGTTTGGGCAAAAACACAATTTTGGCTAGCCACCAGCGTTGACCCCCGTAGTACTCCCCCTGCCTGCCACAAACCCACCATTAGAGTCACCGCAAACGGCCAGTTTTGGCTAGCCACCAGCGTTGACCCATACGTAAATATTTTTCACTAAGCGATGGATGGGCTCGCTTCGCTCGCATTTTGTATACTAACCTAACCTAACCTACTCATATTTTGTGCAAGTTTCTTAAAAAAAGAAATGCATTAACTTCAGGTCATGCTAGGCCACCTGAGGCTATTCGATCACCCTAGGCCTCCTTAGGCCTCTCTAGGTCACCTGAGGCTATTCGATCACCCTAGGCCTCCCAAGGCCACCCTAGGCCTCTCTAGGTCACCTGAGGCTATTCGATCGCCCTAGGCCTCCCAAGGTCACTCTAGTCCACCCTAGGCCTCCCAAGGTCACTCTAGGCCACCCTAGGCCTCCCTTCGTCACCCTAGGTTACGCTAGGTCACCTGAGGCTATTCGATCACCCTAGGCCTCCTTAGGCCTCTCTAGGTCACCTGAGGCTATTCGATCACTCTAGGTCTCCCTAGGTCACCATAGGCCTCTCTAGGTCACCTGAGGCTATTCGATCACCCTAGGCCTCCCTAGGTCACCCTAGGCACGCTAGGCCACTCTAGGCCACGCTAGGCCACCTGAGGCTATTCGATTACTCTAGGTCACTCTAGGTCACCTAGGGTCACTCTAGGTCACCTAGGGTCACTCTAGGTCACCTAGGGTCACTCTAGGTCACCTAGGGTCACTCTAGGTCACCTAGGGTCACTCTAGGTCACCTAAGTAAAGGAGCTTATACATAATAAAAAAAACTTCAAAATTTTTCTAAGTCCCTTTTTATCGAAATTTCGGCAGAGTCTTTTTTTATCGAAATTTCGGCAGAGTCTTTTTTACCTAGTACTGCACACCCTTTGCTATACCCCAACCCATACCTTAGCTACAATAAATCGCCAATGTTCAAGTTATAACCACTACATTACCTACTGATTAATTTTTTCAGAAAAATGAAATATTAAAAGTGACGACTTCAAATAAAGAATCCTACGAATGCCTCATACCTATTGCCAATGTAGAAGAGACGAAAAAGATTGAGGATTATGATGGACCGTCCCCACTGCATTTGTTAAAGCCGTTGGTTTCTCAGAAGATATGCTCGTACCGGCTAGAAAGTTATTGGAGCTATGAAGTTTGCCATGGAAGATATATTCGGCAGTACCATGAAGAAAGAGATGGTTTGTATTGTTGGTTTTACTCAGTTGTATTATTTACACTACTCCAAGTTAGAACAACCTACTCGTTAACTAAAAAAAATTAATATTTTTATTTCATAAAACATAGCCTATGTTATCCGAAAAAGAGCTTCTAAATTGTATAAGTTTCATTGAAATTGGTCCAGTAGTTAAGGTGTGATCCGTGTACAAATATACAGACAAACTCGATTTTCATAATCAGAATTGTTTATTTAGTAAATATTTAGTTTTTAAGTATCTTAAATTTCAGTTTTTGACATTTTAAGTTTTATAAAATTTTATAATTTTATTTGTAAATATATAAAAATACCTAACTACTTACCAAAAATGCAAGTTGCAAGCTGGTACCTAAAATACCCAATGATGTTTCCTCTTCCTGAATAAAATTCTTATTATTTCCAGGCAAGAAATCAAACATGCAACAATACTTCCTCGGTCACTGGAGTGCAGAACGGCAGTTAAAGCTGGAGGAAGATTTCAAAGAGGCATTTAACTCTAAGGAGGCTCTTAAGACTGTCAAAGTGGACGGCAGTTCCGTGCCCTATGTGGAAATGGCTATGGACGATGGTAAGGTTCCAACTTTCTATCACTACTTCCTTATGTTGAGTTTACACTCAGCTGCAGTGGGCAGGGAAGTGGGCATGAGCCTAATCTAAACACGATAATGCCTCTGTCCCGGCATGTTCATGCCCTTGCTTCCTAATAAGAAAAAAGGCGATGTTGCTGGGGCAATGAGTCTGGATTAATCGCGGCAATAATGGCGGCAGAGCGGCTGAGTGTGAGATCTTAGACTGTACGGTCTGCAATTTTATGTTCAAAAGATATTTTATTTTTCTTAAACATGCTTGGAAATTAAAGCATTATTTTGACAACCTTCTTCGAGATAAATCGAAAATGCAGTACTGGCCAAATACATGTGAGCAGCGGCCAGATAAAAATGTATGAAAATCGATCGCTGGCGTGTAATTTAAAAATGGAACGATCTTTTACTCCATAACATGGCAACCAAGGAGGTAACTTATCAAAGGTTCTATTCAAATTTTGAATAGGCTTTCAAATAGACAGCTGATTATTGAAAAAAAACAAATGAACACTGTAACTTTGTTGTTTGTTATTGGTTTTGAAAAGTAATTGTAGTTTCAACTAAAAATTTTTGCCTAGGTACTTAGTTTCAATTTCCGCGCATTATTTGAAAAGAGCCAAGCCTTGGCCACAACTAGGCAATGAGGGACTCACGTATGTGTGCCTCGTCTTCGACTCGGCCCACATTTTCTTCCCTCATTGCCTCTGTTGCAGCGGCCCTGCACTATTTTTGTTTTTACAATAATATGGCGATTCGACGAATATAAGTGATAATTTTATAGGCACAATCTGTGATCTAAGCGGCAAGCCCCGTCTGACTCGTGTCCGCTACGTGTGCTTTGTCCACGGCAAACATGATGTATACTCCTTTAAAGAAACATCTACGTGCGAATACGAGATTATTATACTATCTCCGCTGCTCTGTGAGCATCCCCTGTTCAAGTAAGTCCTACTAATAATTTAATAATAATAATATTATTAACTATCCTACTAATATTATAAACGCAAAAGTTTGTATGCATGGATGGATGGATGAATGTTTGTTACTCTTTCACGCAAAAACTACTGATCCGATTTGGATGAAACTTGGAAAATATATAGTCCGTGACCTGGATTAACACATAGGCTACTTTTTATCCCGAAAAATCAACGGGATCCAACGGGACGCGAACGAAGTCGCGGGCGGCACCTAGTAATTATATATTATTAAACGCGTAAGTTTGTAAGGCTGGATGTATAGATGTTTGTAACTCTTTCACGCAAAAACTACTGATCCGATTTAGATGAAACTTGGAATATATATTGTCCATCACCTGGATTAACACATTGGCTACTTTTTATACCGGAAAAGCAAGGAGATCCAACGGGACGAGAACGAAGTCGCGGGCGGAAGCTAGTATCTACATAATACCTACATAGCTTCAGTAGTAGTTTCTTTGACACTCTTTTTGTCCAACTTCACCACCTTATAGGACCAAAGACGCTGGAGAAAATATCATCGACTGTCACCCCGTCGACGATGCTCCAAGAAAACCCAGAAGTCTCCTTAAAAGCGAAGTTGACAGTTTGAAATTCCACCACCAAACTATTCGACTGAGTGTAAGTACAAACCGGTTTGAAGTTACCTTAGCTAGACTTCTGATTACTTCAATCAGTAGCGAGAGCGATAGCAGTGTGACAGTCGAATAAGGCTGCGTATCCACTCCACCAGAGATGTGAAGGTAAATGATGCTTCAAGTAGTGCCTTGATCACGATTCACGAATAAATGTATATACGAATACGTTATATGCATATTATATACATGGATAAATATGCATCCATGTATTTGACGAAATAGTGAAATAACATAATACATGTCAAATCATAACAATGCATCACAGAGCACGTCCTCAGTGGACGTGACGTGATGCATCGTTATAGGCAGTGGTTACCACTTAACATCAGGTTAGTCGTCGGTTTGTTCCATCATTGAGTTTTACTACATTGTCGTGGTTCGACTATAGAGTCGAACTACGCGGTCCTAAGATTGATCGAATCATGCGGTCGAACCACGTGGCCAGAAGCCAATCGCAAACGTATCGTAACGCTAGCGTATCCGAGATACACTGCGCGGTGATACTACAACGGTTGGCAGTCGAGCTGGCATTGACGCGCAATGTAACTCGAATATGTTAACGCGCTGACTGTCGGATTTGTTCGTGATAGAGGTACAGGATCGACCAATGAATGGTGCGAAGAAATCCACCATTCCTTCAACCTATGACGAATGAAGTGATTATTGATATTATCAAACAATACTAAATTTATTCACAAAGAAAATTACAACTAATACAGTATTTACAATTTTCACAATATTTACAAAATACACATGAAACAGTTGAGCTATCCACAAACCGTTGCAAACGATTTATAGATAGCTCAACTGGTCCAAATCAGTACCAATCGGAAGCGTACCCAAGACACTGGCTGCATTGCCGCGCTGAATAGCAATGCTGATACGCTGGCCCAGATAATCACCAGCCCTCGGGTCACGCGTCGCTTCGACTAGACGCCCTGAAAGAATTTTGAAAACCATTATTGATTGAATTTCCTCGCACACTGTTCATCTGTCTTGTACATCTCTGGTTACGCAGCCTTAAGACGATGACTAACGTCAACCAAACCAGACAAGTTTTCTGCAAATTTTTTGTTTGGAAATCTGTTTTTGGATCAAAATGATATTTTTAATAACACAATTTTTTTTATACACCTAACACTTCTAACTCATTTGCAACGATTTCATAGTTTTTTTTTATAGATTCATTTGATCATCATTAGATCAGAAATCACATCATTTTAATATCAATCTTTTGTTTGTACAGAACAACTAGTATATAGAAGCATAATAATATAGAAGAGTTGTTTGGTGTAACGTTTGTTTTGAATAGTTGCTTGTAACATTTGTTGGCATCTTCAGGATCAGGGGCCTAAGGATGTGCTCGCTGTCCTGAAAGTTGAAACTATTGAGAAGGTAATTTGTTTTTGCTATAATATATAGTGCTTATTACGTTTGGTTTAGAACTCATTTTTGTGCACTTTATACCGCGTTCACACTCATGCCGCTGCCGGCATTAATTCCGGAGTTATTGCCACAGTTACCGCGCCTTTATTCTTTAGAGAGCAAGGATATGAACATGCCGGGACAGAGGTATGATCGTGTTTAGACTAGGCTCATGCCCACTTCACTACCGACTGCAGCTGAGTGTGAACGCAACATTAGCTATCATAGTACCTAGGTACAAGTTTGACTTTCGTTGAGGAACACTTAAGGTGTTAGACCGTGGTGCAGTGGATGACTAACCGACTAAAGAGGTGCAAGTTTGATTCCCGTGGTGAGACAGTTCCTATGGATTTATCACGCAACGGTGAGACTCTCAAAAGTAAAGAACTAGGTACGCACAAACAAAGCCACCAAAGTCATAGGCCGGAATACTGAAACGTCACTCAAATATAAGCACCTCTGCCTCTGTTTGACTCATTTGTAAGAGATGGCAGTCATTTAAGCGTGCACTTAATTTATGTGGCGTTTGAGTATTCGGCCGATAATATGATAATATACATGTGTAGTAAAAAAAACTAAAACGTGTAAAATTTTTCAGGATGGTGAAACCCACCTTAAATTCGAGCTTCACCCCTTAAGCGATGACGACACGATCACGGAAAATACCCAACAGCCTCTACTACCGGACAAAAGCTTGCCACCCGTCACAGACGACTCGCCTGTGAGAGCCTTTCTTAATGGAGAGAACTGTCTCAATGGTGTAAGTATATCCTACTGATTTAAAAACAAAAAAATAACATTAAGACAAGAATCCCACTAATATTATAAATGTCGATGTTTAGATGTTTTTGTTTCAATCTGCAACTGCTGGTCCGATTTGGAAGAAACTTGGAATATATATAGCTCGTATACCTAACCTAACCACTATATATATATTCAGTTAGGCCACTTTTATCCCGGAAAATCAACGGGATCCAACGGGATTCGAACTAAGTCGCGGGCGGAAGCTAGTTTATCTATATTGGAACTCAAGTGACGTGTGAGAAAACACAAGCTTATGAACAAACTAGGTGCCGCCCGCGACTTCGTTCGTCCCGTTGGATACCGTTAATTTTTCGGGATAAAAAGTAGCCTATGTGTTAATCCAGGTCACGGACAATATATATTCCAAGTTTCGTCCAAATCGGATCAGTAGTTTTTACGTGAAAGAGTAACAAACATCAATCTGGATGGATTGATGTTTGTTACTCCATCTATCCATCCATACTTACAAACTTTCGCGTTTATATTATTAGTATGAACAAATTCAAATTTTATTGTCTGGGATTTTAATGGCGTCATGTCTCAGTCGGTAATAGCTCTGCCTTCCGTCCTGTGGGTCGTGGGTTCGATCCCCACCGAGAACAAACATTTGTGTGTGGCAAACATAGATGTTTGTTCTGTGTCTGAGTGTTTCTATGTATTATAAATATGTATTTACAAAAAAAAATATGTATGTATGTATTCTATCAGCCATCTAGTTCCCATCGTACAAGCTTTGCTTAGTTTGGGACTAGAAGGCGTTGTGTTAAGTGTCCGTGAATATTTATTTATTTAATATTCAAGATTGCAGAGAATTTATTTTACTCAAGAAATTACATTTAACTTATCGAGAATTATTCTACAAGCGAAACTAAAGCATCAACATATATATATATATATGTTGATGCTATATATAGCTATATATAGCTCAACTGATTTGGACTAGTTGAGCTATCTATATATCGTTTGCAACAGTTTGTAGATAGCTCAACTGTTTCATGTGTATTTTGTAAATATTGTGAATATTGTAAATACTGTAGGTATTAGTTGTAATTTTCTTTGTGAATAAAAGTTACTTTAGTTGGTAATAAAAAGAAGAAAAAAGCATGTTTTACCCCCCAGGGTACGGGATGGTGGAAATACGAGTTCTGTTACGGGAAGCACGTGGTACAGTACCACGTGGACCGAACTGGGGAAAAAACTACTCTCATGCTGGGCAAGTTTGACGAACAAGCGCATTTAGACTGGATTAAAGAAAATAAGGGGAAGGTGCCTAAACCTGTTGGTAAGTGTGTGTCTTCCGTGCTGTGGATTGTGGGTTCGATCCTCACTGAGAACAAACATTGTGGCAAGTTCGTATGAGTTAGTGGCCAACTCTGGTGACGGAGTTTTTAGGCCTCCTTTTAGGCTTCTGTTCTATGTCTGGGTGTTACTATCCTACTAATATTATAAACGCGAAATTTTGTAAGTATGGATGGATGTATGTATGTTTGTTACTCTTTCACGTAAAAACTACTGATCCGATTTGGATGAAACTTGGAATATATATTGTCCGTTATTTGGATTAACACGTTGCCTAATTTTTATCCCGGAAAATCAACGGGACGCGAACTCTTCAGAAACGCCTAGAAGATTAGGTACCCATAGCAAATTGCACTTCTAATCCTGCGTTGACGAAGTCGCGGGCACCAGCTAGTGTATTATAAGTATGTATTTACAAAAAAATTCTATAAGTATTCTATCAGCAATTTAGTTCCTACAGTACAAGCTTCGCTTAGTTTGGGAATAGAGGGCGTTGTGTAAAATAACCACGAATATTCATTTATTTATTCATCGCTTATAGCTTAAAGATTAGGCTAAGAGGATGGTATAGGTGCTACAAGCCTACTCCATCTAAACATTGCCCCAGGCACTATAGCGTCCCGTTAAGGCGAAGGGTAAAGCCAGGCAACCTTCTCGCTTGCCCATTTCAACATTTTTGAAGATATAATATAACTAAATGTAACTATGTGAAATTGCAGAGCTTCAGAGTCGAGAGAATAACAATGTAACGGTTCAGTAAAAATATCACATTGATCCAAACCAGTTTTCCGACCAAAAAACTTGTACCAATGCGATAAATTAAAGTGCATATTTTTTGGTTAGAAAACTTGTTTGGATCAATGTGATATTTTTACTGAACCGTTACATTGTTATTCTCTCGACCCTGAAGCTCTACAATTTCACATAATTACATTTAGTTATATTATATCTTCAAAAATGTTGAAATGTGCAAGCGAGAAGGTGCCCTTCGCCTTAAGTGAAGGCTGTATATATCATCTTTAATAGATGTAAAGGCCTAATTATTATAAGTGTTAGAGATATTTTGGCTTCCCACTGTCATGACATGGCGTAGAGGACATCTAGCTAGACTTTAGGCCAAGACGTTGACGTTGACACGCGCTCGCTGTCGTGACACAAATATCGCAGTAGTTTCGTTCCATAGAGTTATACGTTCGAGATTGTTGGTCTGTGGTTATGTCTATGGTTTTACGGGAATCTATGGAAGCGATTGGGGATATTGTCTTCTTGTGATTTTTGGGCGCACTTCTGGATTTGTAATTTGATCGTTTTTATGTATATTCGAGTAAAATCAATAAGATTTTGATGCTCTGTGTCTCTTTTTGAGTAATGTCTGATCAAGTTTCCAAAAATAGCTTAAAGATAGATACCTAATCATAGTTTCTAGAGTGATCTTTGATGCTTAGATAATAAAGACCATTCTAGCAAAACTTTAATTTTTCAGAGCTTCGTTCATCAGTGTCTCACTTCTACTCGAACGGTGATGTTTGCGATAAAACTGGCAAGCCGCGACAGACTGAGGTCAAACTCAAATGTTTGGAGAATTCTTCTAGTCCGGCTCAAGTCTCGTTGTATCTACTAGAACCTAGGTAAATAACTCGTAGCTTGTAGCTTTTCATACAAAACCTAACGTACTTAATAACTTTTATTCATTATCACTACATAGTATAAAGCAAAGTCGCTTCCCGCGTCTGTCCTAATGTCTGTATGTATGCTTAAGGGCCGGTTTCACCATGCTCTGTTAGTTAAACTAACAGCTTGTTAATTAACAGACTGTTAAATCTAATCGCTGATCTGACGGCCACCATATAAACCAGCTAAAGAAAAATACATCTGCTTGCGTTTTATTTAACGTTTTAATTTAGTCGCTTGACATTTTGACGCCCGATTACGTAACACTCTGTTAGCAAGACTTTGTTGAAACCGGGCCTAAATCTTTAAAACTACACAACGGATTTAGAAGCGGTTTTTTTTAATAGATTCAAGAGGAAGGTTTATATGTATAATACATCATCATCATCACTGCATTGCACCCGTGCGAAGCCGGGGCGGGTCGCTAGTAACAAATAAGAATAGTAAGAATAAGAATAAGTTTATTTTTGGAACAGAAACAAGGCACAAGTTAGTAGAAAAAGATAACATCCGCAGAAGTCTAAAAAAACTGTGTCGCGAATATTAACGCCCTCCAGTTTACAATAGTCCAAAGCAAAAACAGGTAGGTATAACTAGGTTGACTCTAAATTTAAACAAATAAGACAAAAGTAGATAAAGTAAACGTGGAAGTGTAGGTATGTGGAGATACGAGATATGGGTTTGAGGGTGTGTATATGTAAGGGAGTGTTTGTGTGCTTGAAGGGTCTCCTGGTACGCCAGTCTCTTGAGAGTCTGGCAGGAAAAAGACATTGTACAGTCTCGACGTTCACGAGAGAAAATGGTCGAACACCAACAAGCAGAATTTAGGATCAAAGATTTTAACCAAATAATGCGTATGCTGCTACTACGCGAAGAAAGCCGCGGGCGACGGCTAGTCTATACTATTATAAAACTGTAAAAAAGCCAAAAACTAAAATTAAAGATATGGATGAACTAAATATGCAGATCTACTAAATAAACGATTCTGATTCCGAAAATCAAGTTTGTCTGTTTATCTGTTTGTTTGTTCGCGGATCACGCCTAAACTACTGGACCAATTTCAATGAAACTTATACCATTCAGAAGCCCTTTTCCGGATTGAAACATAGGCTATATTTTATTGAAATGAATGACGTGGATTCTTAGATACAGCTTGAAGTCTCTAAACCAAAAGCCGCCTTTGGCAAGAGGTTCATCGTATGCTAGTTGACAGATATTTTGGTGGAAAGTTTCGCACGCATACGAAGTCGCGGGTATCAGCTAGTTTTTAAATCAAAATTATTAAATTTTGTTCCAGAACATGCCACTACATCCTAGGCGTGGAATCACCTCTCATTTGCGACATTTTACCGCTCGCAGACGACACGGGACTTATAAAAACGGCTAGACCACTTTTGATGCGACAAGACAACGTGATAGAAACCAAAGAGGAGGACAATGAATATGGAGAGACTGTAGTGAAGCTTGAAAATGATTAGTGGTAGGTGAATAAATTATTTTAATGTTATACAATCATTGTTTTTATTTAATAGTCTCTCACAAGTCACTTAATGTATGGTTTACACAATGCCAGTGACTGGACCCAGTCATCTTGGTTTCGAACCCAGTCACTGCCAAAACGGCACTAAACTATTGTTTACATGCCTAGTAACAAGTCAGCGCTGGACTGGCAAGATGACTGGGTCCAGTCACTGGCATTGTGTAAACCATGCATAAAGCCTGACCATGCCAAATCTGCAGAATTTAAAACATAGCAGGGTTTGATAACCTATAATTGGAAACACGGTCTGTACTGCGATAACGATCTGACAAATTAAAAAAAATTAGTACTTAGAAAATTAAAACTTAAAAGTGGGACGGACAGGAAGTTATTTTGAAATCTTCCCATTCGTCCCACTAGTGGGACGATCCAGTGAGACGGAAGGGAATAAACGTAAGATGATGAAACGGAATAAACTGGCAGCCCTAAAAAGTATGGTCCAAAAAGTCTTGGTAAAAGGACAAGCCTCTAGCGCAAGAAAAAAAAAACCATACATGGTGTCCGATTTTTTTAGGGTTACCATACCAGTTTATTCCGTTGCTAACTCATCGTGGTACGGGGTACTATTTCTGTCGCCAAGCAACACTTGGTATGAAATATACAGGGTTTTTTTATTTCACGTAAAAAAATACTAGGTACGTATAACCATATAATAAAACAAAGCTGATATTTTTTTAAACTTGACATTTATTTACATTCATATCAACAAAACGGGTGTTGTATAAAACAGTACTTTACATCGTAATTTTATTTCCAATTTTGTAAGTATAACTACTAAACATCGTGCCTTGGTTTTTGTGAAAAAATATTTATATTTTGCGTTTGTCATTTTTCTTGGATATGCTGTTTTGCTTACCGTGACTCCGTCAAGCATGGCTTTGTAATAGAAGTACAAAAAATGCATAATTAATTTACATATTACAAAAGTCATTCAAATCACGTAATATTCGTCGCCTTTCTGATGAGACTGTATAAGTAATTGACCGTTATTTATGGAATTCCACACCGACACATCTATTTTCTCGAAACTCCTTGCTATACACGGTTTTTTGAATTATCCTATAAGTCCGAAAGGGGGGTATTCTATAGGTGAACAATGTTTGTTCTATGACTTTTGAGATTTCGAAGTTTTTCATTCATGAAATGCGCTCGTCACTTTGGGATTTATAGGGTAAATGTAACACCGTGTATAAACATTTATTTCTTCGTATAACACAGGTTTACATATGAATAAAAATAAATAATTTGTACCGCCATGTTATACTACGAAACATCATTGCAACTTGAATATGGTCAACATGATTAGCTTCATTAAAAGTAACATCTCATAATTTTATGTTGGTAAGTATTTTAAAATAACTTGCTTCAACTTTATGGCGTACATTTAAACGGTAACAAATATCATGGTGATACTGATTAAAATCATAAATTAATGTCGGTAACTTCAATTCATGATGGATATTCACAAAACACAATCTGAGCCTTATTTTCAATTCGGCCGATATGTCACTCTAATAGAGATGACGTCATCTCGGCCGAAAACTCGTTCCACCCACAGTATATCGAATTTTCAACGTCATTTTGACGTAGTAGATAGAAATCTCTGCCGAAGTGAATATAAGATCCCAGAAGCTTTATATTCTGAAACGTTCGACAAATAACAGTAGATTAGTAGCCAAGGGCTGTAAGGCATCAATTGCAGCCCGAGATATTTAGGCGTACGAGCGCAGATATAGTTCGAGGGTGCAATTGATGCTTACACTCGAGCTAACTACTCTGCTTTACATCTCGATTGTGAGGTAAGTAGGTCCTTATTACCCCCAAATGGGGCTTCTAGGTGACCAATTAGCGCTCTAGGGTAATAATGTAGCTAGAAAAGCCCTAGGGCGGTAAGTAATTTGAGGGAAGAACGTGTAAATGTGGGCCGAATCGAAGACGAGGCACACATACGTGAGGCTTTTCTAGCTACATTATTACCCTAGAGCGCTAATTAGTTACCTACAAGCCCCATTTGGGGGTAATAAGGACCTACTTACCGAACATGAGAGATGTAAAATATATTGTAACAGGTATCGTTACATTTAGATTAAAAACAGACACATTCCAAGTGGTGATATTAATGATAGTTTGTCGAAGGTTTCGGCTATAATATTATATTCGGTTTTTAGATCATCAGTATCAGCGATCGATAAATCAATCCGTCGATGTCACACGTTTCTCAAATAAATTAAAGTCACATTTTGGTAACGGCTGGTGTGAATTTATAAGCATCAAAGCAATAATGATGTTAAAAAACCAGCCTTATTACATACAAGTTAAGGTACATTCCTGTACAACAACAATGAGGTACCCGTCTAACATACCTAAAAAATTGCAGGTAAAAAACTCTATTCACATTATGTTTTGATCTTTATCTAAATCACACATTGTAAAGAGGCGTTTGCGTTCCCGTGTCTAGGATAATAGCTCTGTCCGTTTATTTACATCTATATTCCGAATGTCCGTTTAACAATAACATGCCTTTATTAATAATTTATAATCTTAAATAACAAGAAAAAAAACACTGAATGACAAAAAGTGATTTTACACAAGATTCACTAAATGAACTAAAGGAATCACAAAATACGATTACATTGTTGTAACAACTAAAAGGGAACTTATTCAGTCTAGATATTGTCTTTCTTGAGACATCCAAAAACATTGACTAAAAATTAAAACTATTATTTATATTTCTTTTATAATCCACCATTTAATACTCGAACTTAGTTTATTATAATTATTTTTGATGCTCTCTTTACATCAATTCTTTTACGCGAAAAATAGTTTAAATTGGTCATAGGTCGTTTTTGAAAAAAGCGCGTTGGAACAAATCTTCACCAAAATAATATAAGAGAAACTTTGTTTATTATATTTTTAGGATTCTGTTATTGAGCGTTTACTTTGTCTGGTAGAAATAAAGATATTTGATAAGCAAAGACTTAACAAATTATACGCAACAATGTTACGGAAAATAAGCAATCGTTGGTTTGTAGATTTCTTTGGTGATAAAAAATAAATACACATTTAATTAGTAGGGAAATAATAGGTAGATTTTTTAAGGAGTCGTGCAACAGAAAAATATGTAATAGGTATGATTATTTTAACGATAAAAATATCTTTTTTTCCGCAACAAAGTTTACAAATCTTAATTATTAAATAGTAGGTAAGTAGATAATTAGGGTAAAAGTGCCACAGCGACTGAGAAAGTGTTCTAAATTTCCAATAAAGTTTAAAATGAATTAAAGAATACCAAACTTACACACGAAAATATTAACTACTATATTTAAATTTAAATACTTATCACTAAAGAAATGAAAACGTTTTGACTAAAGGGCCAGTGTTCGATGTGTGGTTGCATCTGACTGCTAAATATATTAAAATAATAAATTATACACAAACAAGCACATAATAAGTAGTATGTTAATTGTAGATTTCAGATTTTTATGAGATACCACCTCTCCCCATACGATGTAGAGTTTATAGTCCTGGAGCTGACTGGCATATTTATTACGCCATAAACAGCGAGTGGTTTTAAATAGAACATGATCTAGTTACACGTTTTACGATTCGTGTTGCGCGCTTTCTTATTGCTTTTTACGAGTGTATCTTTTATGTGTTACTTTATTTTATGCACTTGGTAAATACGACCGAGTGAAAACGTGACGCTAATTTTCTTTTAGGACTCGTGAAAAAATATTTAGAATATTATATCTTTTATATTATTCAGTTGAGCACTCATAAAAACCTCAAAAATCTACGCGTCTTTAAGGACAGTACGTTTAAGACAATACGTTAATTCACAAAGTTTAAGTACACCATTGACAACAAGTAATGTAAACAATAAATACACTGATCACTTTGAGATCATCTTTATTCTAAACACATTAATTTATTAACAAAAAAAGATTGACTTTATCTGAAAATGGCCACATCAAAATATTACATATTTTTTAAATTATAACTATTAATTGGTAACATAAAATTAAGAACTTGTAACAAAACATAATATAGACATGATTCGGATAAACTAACCTATCAGCAATACTTGTGTGGTACTCGGTACACTTGCACCAGATTACTATGGAGCACTCTTTTAAGACATTGACACTATTTTGTAAGCATTATAGCTCTTTGGTGACTAAAAACTGCATCGATTCCTGAACAAATGTAAACTTAACCTTAAAACGTGACTACAACTTAAAAAAGTTAAATGTTATTTAATAGAAATAATTAAACAATTTGGGGAATACTTTGGAAACGATGAAATCCTTTGACACAAACCTTAACCTTAAACTTATTAGTTAACAACTGTGCACGTGGACTTTCGTACGAACTTACCGACTACGTTTTAGTTCAAGTGCACTCGTAACATCACAACAAACGTTCTTACAACCTCCTTGCAAGTGTTTTTTTTTATTTTACTTTTTATATTCACTAGGAACGAGTTCTTGGAATTTGCTCTAGTAAGGTCTAGATAGTTCTTTAGAACGTTTCAATTGAACTTTGAGTCTCTTTGTACCTATTTGAAAGCCGTTCATGGCTTGTATGGCGGCCTGGGCGGAGGCAGCGTTGTCGTATGAAACGAACCCGAAACACTTGGAGAGGTTCGTCTGTTTGTCAATGAACACTTTAGCCGAGATCACGTGACCAAACGGCAGGAACGTAGACGCCAGATCTGTGTCTGTGAACTCTTGAGGAAGGTGGTAAATAAACAAGTTGCCGCCTTCAGGCCCTGGAATCGAGAAATGCACTTTAGTTGATTGCATGATGAGCGAGTTGGGCTAAAGCGGTTCTAACTACTTGTGTACAACTAAAAATAAAAACTCAAAATTTGGATAGGAGAGTGAGATGTAAGGTTCGCAGAGCAGGTACGCTTCTAGATAGAGGGTATCTTTAAACCGAAAGTACCTTGCAGTATTCTGCAGATGCTTGTGTTTAGATACAGATTTGCCTTGATTTAAAGGTACTCGTAGGTTGAATCAATACCCTCTGTAAGCAATGATGTTGTGAAAAGTTTCTAACCTTTGCTCACACAATGGCCAAAGACTTTTGTGGCAGCTGTCAAAACATCGTAGGTATGTTTACAGTATTTGCTATCTCTATTAGGTAAGTTGAAAACTTTGATTCATTGGGCTTGGCACTATCACGGTGCGAGGAAGAAAATCCTATTTATTTATTCTCAGTATTGGCCAAGGCAAACCAAATGATAAACTGTTTGTTTGACTAATCAATAAATAACTGTTCACGGCTTGGTCTGTGTTCACATCACTATCGCTGTCATTTAAATCTATACCTACATAATAAATCTATTTAAAGTTATACAAGGAAAAATAATGTTTATTCAGGAAAAATAAACGAAAAAAAAATTACACCCGAGCGATATGAAACTTGAATAACAGGGAAAATGTCTCATTTTTCCATGCAAAAACAGTCGCACACATTAGCAGTCTCACAGTGTCAATGTCAAAACTGCTTTGACAGCTGTCACATTCACGGATGAGGGGGCGGGTTACTAAAAAGTGATATGTACCTTCAACTTGTTTACCTGCGGCCGCTGCTGCCGCGGAGCCGAGCACGGAGCCGAGCGGCGCGGCCGCGAACGCGCTCCCGAACTGCGCGGCGTACGCTGAGCTTAGCGGCTCAGCTGTGGACCCTGTAATGTTGCGCGCGTGCGGTTAGCTCTCCGACTATTTTTTTTTGTTAAACTGTTTATTTTTTATGAAACTAAATGTACGTTGACTAAAACAGACTAGGCAGTAGATCCTTCTTGGATAGATGGTACCAGTACTGCCATCAGCTTTGATATTCGCATGTAGATGTAGAACAAGCTAAATCGATTTGGGTTTAACAAATATAATTGTCGAAAAAAAAAATTTTTTTTAAGATACGTAATTTGAATTATTTTCTTAGTTGCTTGAATTTGGGTGTTTTCAACTTGGCTTTGTACATTTTTGTCTATTTTTTTCTTTTTAGCTGCCAAAAGTTGGTGGACTCTCAAATGAAAAGTGATTGATTATATTAATTTAGTAGGTATTTAGGATAGCACTTCATGCAGAAAATGTTATCTGAATTACGTATTTTGTCATAGTAACCATTTTGTAATTGCCACAAACTCACCAAAAACAATTACAAAGTTAGTAAAGCATAGTAAAACAACGATGAACAAATAAAAACAAAGAAGAACGCTTTGCGTCTACATTTATTATGCGGACAGCCAAAGAGTGGAACTCGTTGCCGGCGTCTGTGTTCCCGAATGACTATAATTTGGAAGTTTTCAAGAGTTGAGTGAATAGGTATCTTCTAGGTAACCGTGCTACATCGTAGACCACATCATTGCTTAACATCAGGTGAGATTGTGGTCAAACGGTTGCCTATATTGTATAAAAAAAAAAAAAAAAAAAAAAAAGAAAAAAAAAAAACTGATGTCATTTTCAAACAAAGAACGCGTTCGGTAACACGAATCGAGCTGTTATTTTCAACTTACAAAAACATTCAATCAAAACAAAAAACAATCTATTTATTTACATACACTCGGCTTTTGGCCGATTTAAAAAAAAGCCAAGCGTCATTAGGCACTGCCTTCGCGAACACACAATCAAAAGCTTACTTAGACTTGTGATAAATGTACGATACGTGTCTCCGTCTTAATGTACGTATAATTTTTCGTATTCTGAAACTGAATCTGAAGAGAAATATAAATATGAAACGTGCCTTTTCATTTTACACTGGTATACATCTACCTACGCTACAACTGTATCTACTTTGCAGTTTGTGTACCTACTTAAACACTTTTACACTAAAGTCGGTAGTAGTAGGTACCCCCTTTGTTACCTACAAAAAAATATATCCCTGCCAGCTATAGTAGATGCCAAATAACACCGCAATACAGGTCATTCACCCACCTTCACCACGATGTCGCAAAATTCAATTTATGAATGGCTAATTTTGTCGCTTTCCATACAAACCTGTCGCTAAGACGGTAATTGCTCGAATCTCGTAGTACTGTTTGTTTACCATACATAAATTGACTTTTGCGACATCTTGGTGAAGGTGGGTGAATGACCTGTATTGCGGTGTTATTTGGCACCTACTATAGTGCTCAAGTTCCATACCGAATTGCAGAAAAAAAATGTTGCATCTACGTATGCTACGGAAGTGCTACGCCACCTCTACGCCAGCTACGGCCTACCGTCTACGTAACTTTACTGGCTCAAAAATATGCCTTCACTACTTCTCTATGTTTATCATCACTATGTCTAAGTTAGATACGCTATATTTCAGACGAGTAGGTATGTCACAAGTGGTGCCTACCAGTATCGACCTCAATATTAGCTAGCTGCAACGCTGCACGTAGCGTACTGAATTTAAAGCGGCTACATTGTTTTCTATCACATCTATATAGTCACGCTTCCTTATAGAAACAGCGCCATATTGATAAACAATAGATACTAACTGGTACTGCGTCGCACGATTGTGAATAATAATTACTTCTAAGTAATGCTGTGAGGCCAGAATTTTCTAAAATAGCCAACATCATGAAGTCCGTTTGTTTGTTTGTCGTGGTATGTATGTACTGCACCAAAGAATATGTAATACGTAGTTCCTACGTAAGAAGAGCGGGACTCCCATTCTACCAAAATTACACACTGAAAATCTCGTTTTATACGAAACGTGATTCAAATATTGACCCCCGTTTCATATACATTGTTCGTTTTTCGAAAGCACGAGTCTAGTCCGAGAGTTTCGCAAGTCTGTACTGCACCTAAGTTCATGCATTGCCAGTCTACAAAACAAAATAGCGCCACGCATTTCATTTATCACAGCCCAAGAAACCAAACAGTTAAATTATATTCATTCCATTTAAAACAAAATGATTAAACACACACTTTGAAAGCGCATTCGCTTTTACCTGTGATGTTTGTCTTCCCGAGAAGACCTGAAGAGTGAAAAATGTTCAACGTTAATTAACCGTTTTATAAATGGCAACATTTTTTATGTCCAACCTGAAATAGGAAAGTTTGCGGACAAAACGGTTTGTTACAGAGTTTTGTTGTCGGAGCGAATGTTGCATTCCGATTAGAGGTTTGATGCAATTATCGACTACTGATGAAATCTAGAGTTTCTGCTGACTAGTTTTTCATCATCAGAGTAGATTCATCTTGAGTTGCCTTAATAAAACGCGGCAATTATGAAGGAACTAATTCAGAGTACCTCGAAATAACTGCGCGAACTGAGTTGATCGTATGATTAGAACGACATCTTATCCTCTTGCCAAAATCTGTTCCGAGCACACCAAACTTCTGTAATACAAGCTAGCTTACAAAGCACAGAAAGCTACTTACAAAGTTGTGGAGCGGCTTGCTGTGGCGCTGCCGCGGGTGCTTGCGTGACCACTGGTGGCTGCGCGATCGCAGCCAGTGCTGCCAGATTCTGCACCGACACCGGCGCCAGCAACCCCCCCAACTGCTCGCTGACCGCCCCCCCGCTCAGCCCTGCGCCATTGAAACCGATATCCTGATAGTTAACACCTGACGTGGAAAGAACCAAAATAAAAGGGGGGAAAGAACCAAAATAGAAGGGAAAAATAAAAAGGGAGGGGGGTACCGTGTTTTCTCATCTGCGGTAGATTATAAGGTGCCCTTCTCGTATCTGATTATGAGATAAAAGAAGTTGAGCTTGTTACAACCTGACTTGATAATAGGCAAAACCTAGGTTTGTTGAAACTTTATTTTTATCTAGGTTTAGCTTAAAAATATTATATTAAAATAATTGACAGATGTTTATAGGTTATTAGTGTCAACTGCAAGATGAGATCACAGTATTGGAGTATGAATATAGGATAAACATAAATTATAAACAAAATTGAAACAACTTAGAGCTAGACTACGATAATCATTCAATCAATGTATATTGTAGAGTACAATAGGTCAAATAAAACATCGGTTTGATTTACGTTGAAAACAAAATGGCGTCAGATAAAGTTGCCAGAAAATATACCTAAATCTTATAAGGTTATATTTTTACCCATTGTACCCTCCAGTTAGGCGCTAGAGATAAGTAATTAAATGTAAGTATGCTCACCTACCCCCCCGCTCAGCCCAGCGCCATTGAACGCGCCAATATCTTGATAGTTAACACCTAAACGGACCGAAAGAAAAACAAAGCGTAAATAAAATAAACGGGAGAACTTAATTGGAAGGAGTTGGGTAAAGTTTATTTGGATAAACAAAATAAAAAATAAACCTAGGATCATAAAAAAAATAAACCTAGGATTTTGCTCGCCGAATCGTTTTGACATTTCTAAAACAAAATGGCGACTGCAAATCATACCATGTGAAATTCAAATCCTCTTCCTTAGTAGGATAGAGGCCATATATAAAAGAAGAAGATTAACTTTCTAAGGAGTTGGCAACAAGCATTCAGGCTGTACATTAAAATAATAAAGAATAAAGAAATATTACTGACTATATTATGCACCGTTTTAGATAACAATTGATGTCAATGTGATGTCACAGACTGATCACAACTTACATTAAACAACCAAGGACAATCAAATTATGTTAGATTAGACTGTTTAGTTGTAGTGGATCATAAAAGTTGAAAGGTGAGGTCATCATATTGTTTCTGCTGTGCACTGACTAAGTGTTCGATATTTTATAGGGCTTCGACAGTCGAGGAAGGAAAACCGTGCATTAAAACCAGCGTGTGGTACTAACTTACGCTGAACCATAGTATTATTCTCACGTTTCATACCTGTACCTTTAAGCCATAGGAATGTAGGTATGGTAGGGCGAACGCATGTACAAAAGAAAAAAATTGGCAATGGGAATAAAAAATGCAAACTATGCTAAATAAATACTATGCTATGCTCTTTGCTAAAAGAGTCCCTTCCACATTGTTTTGTATCATACTTGTATAATAAACACTTCTCTGAAGCAGGCTCTCAGTAGATCCTAGAAGTTACAAAATAAAGATACCTATAGTCGAATGCTCAAACGCCACTTAAACCTCACTAATTTACGTCACGCTTAAATTATTGCCATCTCTTACAAATGAGTAATGTCAAACAGGGGCAGAGCAATTTTAAGTGGTGCTCAAATTTGAATGACGTTTCAGTATTCCAGCCCTAGGCACTTAAGATGTAGAAAGCACAATTAGATAAACCATAGGTTTGAAAAAGAATTACCAACAAAATTCAATCATACGCAAAGCATTTGGATCTATATCCCAACGAATTAGCCAGAGCCCATGCAAAGACCAACTACATTCAAAAAAATAAGGCGAAGAGCCCCCAGGACTTCATTATAGCTTATGCTAGGAGATAATTATAAATATGGAGACACTACTGGGTGTTTGCCATCCATGCCATTTACTGACCAAACTCTAGCTAAATGCTTGTACGGGCAGATTGCAAGAAAAAAAGGATATATAAAAAAAAAAGGTTTGAAAGGCTAACCTTGCAATAGCGTGGAGCCCTGCCCTTGCAGCAGTTGCTGTTGCAGCCCAACCGCCTGCAGTTGCTGCAACAGTTGCAGCTGCGTCGCTGGCGAGAGCGCTGCTTCCGACGCAAGGTACGCAGCCGGCGTCACCGGCGTCGTCAGTCCCCATAGACTCGCCTGCATGGCTTGGAACTTCTTCTGCTCCTTCTCTTTTTGCGTGTCCGCGAATTTCACCACTAGAGGTGCTGAGCAACCTTCCATTGTTTGACTGTGGTGTAGCGCCTGGAAACAGTAAGGTAAACCATGAACTAGGTACTCTTACTGTAGGTTTCCACTAAAAAAACATTCACAATAAAACATGCGCAACTCTGTGAAGATATCGATTTGCGTTTCCACCGCCAAACCTTGTGCATGTTTGACATTTTGAATGTTGTGCAGATTGTTTTGAAGATTTTCTTGATTGTAAAAACAAATCGTTTGTAAGGATTGTGTTGTGAAGATTAAACATAAACTGGATCTAAGAACCGTGCTTCTCAATCCGCTACGACCGGCAAAAATGTCAGTAGCATTTTTTACCGCCGTTTTATATCCAAGACGAGTCCAAGACGCGATCTGGTATCAGTTTGAAGAAGTCCACAGTGAGAATATAGCCACCCTCATAGTTTACAAGGACAAACGATTTCGAATCAATCTCATCCAATGATTACCCCGGCTTTACCTATTCTGGGGCGTTTTACGCTCCGGTTCACTAGCTGCTTATTACTTTTGAACATTGCAAGTAAAACCATGGAGACAAATAAGTACCTTGATAGCAGCAATGGCAGCCTGCTTCGACACAAAAGTGACGAACGCGCAGCCTTTGCTCTGCCCCTGCGCGTCGCGTAGTACCGTGCACTCCTCGATCGCGCCGTGGCCGGAGAACAGAGATCTGACGTCATTCTCTGATAGTTTCTTGTTCAGCATGCCGACAAATAACTTGCGTTCTGTGGAAAAGACAAACAAACAAACCTGTTATATCAACCATTTTATGTTGTTTTGTTACACAATTGTCACAATTGTGAATGAATGAATGATTTAGCGACACTTATTTGGAAGTAAAATAACATTGTTTCACAATACGCTCAGCACCTTGGTTTCACTTTTCACCAATAATGGAAAGAAGAAATCCACGAAAAGTCCACGTTGGTTGGTTATTTTGAGAAAATGACGTACCTTTATACCTACCTAGCACCGTATAAAATAATAAATGTAAGCTATGCTCAGTTAAATCTTATTCAATATTTTAACGAAGAGCAGAATTCACAGAATTCATATTTGGCTTGTGCCACCGAGGAGGTCGCGGTTTCCTTTGCACCGTGCTCAACATTAATGTCAAAGAGATGAAATCTATATGCAGATACCCGCGCCACATAATCTGCATTGGGTATTATTGCAGGTTCGTTGTGCAGTGCATTATTGTTATAAGCCTTCGGTTCTGTGCTGGGCGAACCAAATGGCTCCTCTAAACACGATTCTAAAATATGCACTACACGAGTCGAGCGCTAACTACGAATTTACGAGGCCGACCCGCCACCCTGACATAAACCATTCTCGCATCTCCGCACTCGAATTTTTGATGCCAATTTAATCTTCCACTGAAATGTGGGTCATTATAAAAGAGCAAACACATAAAAATATTTGCAAATATTCCACCGTCAAAGGCGAAAACAAAACGCAATTTCGCGTATTACGAACGCGTAAAATTCAACATTCGACGATTTCAATCCCCGCGGGGGAGGCCGGGCGAAATTGAAAAGGTACCGTCGCTCACGGCAGCGTATGCTAGCAAATATTTCATGCCCACAAAATCAGCACGCTCGCTCAGAGATTAGCATGAAAATGGTGCGAGAAAACGAGCCGGCTCTTGATGAAAAACTCACTCCAGCGAGTGAGCCTGAAGACAAGCTAATTTCCGACGATTTGCTTGCACACGCGATGAATGTTTAAACTGAAGATCAACACTTGCGGAAACACATCTCACGAACCGTGGAGTTGTTCGCTCGACGAATTGTTCATAAAATTACCGCACTCGATCGACTGTATCTGCGACGATATCCCTCGCTAACATTCGAATTAATCAGTCCGACGTGTAGCGACTTTCATATAACCTTATTTCGGTGCAGGTCACGACGAGAGCTATGCGCTCAAACTGAAAATGAACTGAGAGAGTGGAACGTCTAATTAGAATCTTCCATAGTGAATCGCTATCTTAAACAAGGAGCGTAATCAGTATAAATGCAGGAGTAATTGTGTACTTAGAACAAATAAGGCTTTAAAATGTTAATGCTTAAAGTGCGCCATCCAGCTAGTAACGGCATCGTTCGTTAAACAATTTACATAACCTCTTGAACGAGCCGCGTTGGTCCGAAGGGGAGGCTGGGGTTACGTGAACTTACAATGGCGTGTTTATTTTTACCCAATTCATAGCAAATAGGCTTGTCGTGCTCCTCTTAAAATGTTTACCAAACAAGGTCTTTAGAGCGAAGCTTGGCGGACAATAGCCAGTTTAAAAAGTTTGTTGACTGCAAACTCTCTTGCTAATAACGTGTTGAGCTTTTTTGTAGTACTTTCCTTATTAATAGGAAAATAACTAGTTGTGTCACAATTGATGCCAAGTTCTCTGTTTATAAAAAGCTTCGTTCTACAAACTCTATTGGCCGAGATGGGTATTAGCTCAATATTAAAAATAATTATGTGTCCAAATTACCTCCTCTTCCTCCGTAAATAATTTCCCCAGCAAATATAGCGGAAGACCTTCTTTGTTTTACGGCTGGCAACATTGTCGGTTAGATAAAAATTTAAATAATGAACACCTTGCGAGATTTTGTATTAACTTTTTAATTAAAATGCTTTACGCGGTTTCTAGCCACCTCCAGTCGGCCAGTGTTTCACAGAATCTTTCCTTTTGAAATAGGTCGTTTAAGCAATTTATGACAAAGTTAATTACCATTTCAATTTACCTTTTGTAAATGCTGTTTTGCGTTTTTGCGGGCGGTTATCGTATTTTTACTTGAGAAAAGATTGTAGGCAGGTTGAACGAAGAGGTTGCGTTTTCTTTTTATTTTTTGCCATTACACTGAACGTTAGATTTTAAAGTAACATACTTAGATACAGCAGTAGGTATCTACTCTACCATTCATTTTGTAAAATACGCGAGCAAAATACTGTGTTTTAATGTGTTTTTTTATTTTTTTATCTATCTAGCTAGAGGAAAGCATTTCAGAAAAAAATTATATTATTTATACCAAATTCGCAATTTATCGCATGTTCGCAAGATATTATAGTCTCTATACCTTAAGTCTAAGTGCATCGTATCTCCAGATTGTTCTAAAACAGCTCATAATATTGACGTGTCTGTATCAAAGTGCGTTAGCTTGTACCTGGCACTCACATTAGAAGAGATGCCGTAGTCGTTCATAATCAAACTGATAGATATTGAGGATGGTAAGTGCTCACTGACTGCTTGTTTACTGCGGCCGCTGATATAAATAGTGCCTACTAGCTGATATTGCGACTAAGTACGCGTGCGAACCTTTCCACAAAAACATCTGTCACTAGCTTACGATAAACCTCGTAGCAAATGGCTGCTTTTGGTTTAGAAAGTTCAAGCTGTATCTAAGTAAGAATCCACGTCTTTGATTACAATAAAATATAGCATACATAATAATATTACATGTTTTAATCCGGAAAAACGGGCTTCTGAATGGTATCAGTTTCATTGAAATTGGTCCCGTAGCTAAGGCGTGATCCGCGAACAAACAAACAGTTAAACAGACAAGCAGATAAACAGACAAACTCGATTTTCGGAGTCAGGATCGTTTATTTAGTAATCTGCATATTTAGTTTATCCATATCTTTAGTAGTCAAATCTTAGTTTTATATGTAATAGTATAGATAGATAGATAGACAGAGGTCATGAATAAAAGAAGAAGGTTTTTATAACGCGAGAAAAAGTTAATAATTTGTAGGTAGGTAATACCTACTAAGTCTACCAACGTAAAGTACTTGACCTTTAGATAAATAATAAAATAATATTTGTTGGTAAAACCCAGGTTCAGGTTAATCTACCACTTCATAATTTTAACGCAAAAGTTAGGCAAGTAGGTAAGTGGTATTTCGTGTACAAATATCTTAAGTACCTACCTACTTAACTAAGAAGTAGGTTTGGAGTGCTAAATGGCGATTTATTAGTAGGTAATTGGTTTGGTATCCGACTTCTAAGTATTTTATATGCTTATTTTTATAGCCAACCGTAAAATAAAATATTATTAGGTAATTTTTTTTTCTTTTTTCGCTCCTCGGATCAGGCTATAGTTTTAAAACCATACCGCCTAGCCTAACGTTATAGTAGGGGAGCCCACGAGGCTAAATGGGGATTTACTCGAGCGTCCTAGAGACCTATTGGGATGCAAAGCTTAGATGATATGAAGAAAAAAATGTTATATGATATATACCTTTACATCGGTGGGGGAAGCGGCTATAGATTTTTAAATATGTAAAAAAAAACTGTTGCATGGACATCCTCGAGCGCGTCAGATATTGATAGCATCAATGCCCTACGTATTTTTAATAATGTACGCATGTTAATCTGATCGTTTGCATGATGCGGGTGGTTGTATTTAAGGGTTGAAAATGAAAAAAAAAAAATTTTATCGAGCGCGTCAGATTTTCTAAGGGAGTGTTAAGTGCACCAAAAAAAAGCTCTCATTCACTAATCTGATGATTTCGATGGGACGCAAACTCGCGGCCATTTTCATAATGTGCAAAAAAAAAATCGCCATTTTGAAATACTCAAGCGCGTCAGATTAAGATATATATGGTTCATCTTTATGTTCTAAACGTACTGTCTCATAATCTGACGATTATCTAGAGGGATTGGCCTGATCTGACAAAAAAAAATAGAAAAAGGTTCACCTTAAAGCTTAGGCATCGAATTCCAGGGCTTTACATTCCTTGGTTGTGTTTTCCATGGCTGTGAAAGCTCAGCACGTGTCGGGAATGCCCATCCACGGAATGTACAACCTGGGAATTGGATGCCAAAATACGTCATCACCTATGCTTTGTTTACACTTACTTGCCTGACTATGTGAACGATTGAACGATTAAAAGGGAACGTAAACAGAACAAAATATTTCATTTTTACTTAGGTAGGTACCTATATTTTTTATTAGTGTGTATATATAGTCAACTTTGCAATCGTAGGTTAGGTTAGGTTTGTTTATAAAAAAATGCAAGCGAAGCGAGCCCATCCATAAAATCTGCTAAAAAATAAACTTTGTTGTTTTTCTCTATGCTTTTCAATCGTTATATTTCTAATCTGTTTAATACCTTTGATAGCCTGTGCTTTACTAATCACTAAATTCACACTAGTACCATTTTTACTCTGTAGTTACATCTGAACGAAGCATAGAATAAATCGACCAATCAGGAGCAAGTACATCAATTCCATGGTTGTGCTTTCTACGGGCGTGAATTCCCTACACGTGTCGGGAATGCACGACCATAGAATTGATGTATTTTTTTTTATACATGAATTCCACGGTCGTGCATTCCTGACTGCGCTTTCCACGGCTGTGTTTTCACAGGCTGTACATTCCATGGTTGTACAATAACCGGACCCTAAACAGTATGCCACGAGTCTTTATGATCAGCTGTGATGGCGTCATGGCAACAGAAACCAGAGTGGGGACGGAGTGAGAGAGTAATAGATAGAGAAAAAGTGAGAGAGGAATAGAAACGCGGAGAAGGAAATGTAGGCATCACGCAACTGCACGCATTTAACTTTATCGACGAATTTTTGTTATTTCGGCTTGCGGAAATCGTCAGATTATATATTTTTCATTATTCTTGAATTATTTCCTTCAAAATAAAAAAAAATTTAGCTACGCTCGAGAATGTCGAGATGACGTTTTTTTTTTACAACTTTGTTGCCCTCCCCTTTTTTTACGTCACTCTCAAATTGTCAGATTAGTGGAATATACACTTTTTAGGATGTAATTAACCTACCTTAATCTGACGCGCTCGAGAATTTCTGATGGTCAATTTTTTTTTACTAATCTGATCCTGTATCCTTCACGGGCGGCCTTATATATGGGCCTCATGTTTTGTGGAGGTACTTAACCGGGTACAAGGTATCCCCCTGTATATTAATCTGTCGCGCTTTGGTAAATCCCGAAATCCCCGCTTGGGCTCCCCTACTATTATGTTTTTTACCATAAGTTAGTTTGTTTATGCGTTTGTCTTGCGTAAATGATAAGTCAAGTCAAGTCATCGTCAAGTCGGCTGTCGTTTGTTTTGAAAAGAAAATGGTCGATTTTCCCTCCAAAACCTGAATTGAATTTTCACATTCAGAAAAACAACTTTATACACATTTTATTCCAATGGCTCACACTTTATGTTACGACCTAAGTATTATTGGTTAAAATTCCACCAAAATTAAACAACAATACTCACAATAACACAAGAAAAACCATTAAAATAAAAATGCAAAAAGTTGTTTAAAAAAATTTGAAAATTCGAATCCTTATATTATAAACATAAAATAAATGGATGTCTCTCTGAGATTTTTTTTTAAATTTTGTATATTAAGTAAATATACTTTATTATTTTTTAAACTGCTTAAAGTCACGAGCTCGAGGCAGACAAAAAGTAATTATCTCACCACTTAGAACTTAAGTAGTTATAAAATAGGTTGAAACGAATGAAGTACCTAACTCCTTCATAAACCACTTTTCTCTAGTTTAACTTTGCTGTGTAGCCATTTAGCACGGTTTTATCAGTGAAAAAGACCGTCTGTAAACGATCTAAAACTGAATGCTACTACTTTACTTTTTTTATGTACTACTTTAGTGGTTCAGAGTAAAATGTTCCTTATTTCAACATAACAAGGAGTATTTTGAAACATACGGCTGTGTAAAAAGTAAAAAGAGAGAAAATGAGGTCAGTTTTGTGTAGGCTTCCTTTTAGGCCAATAAGAAGTTGTTCTATTTTTAAATTCACTAATTTATTTTTAAGATGAGCGTCCGGAAACTTGTTCTGAAAGTCGAACAGAAATCGCGATCGCTGAAAAGCTTTCGAGTATCGCGAAAAATTCCGTTCTCAACAAACAGATTCCTGCGAGTTTGCGAACTCTCAATGCATAGTACCTACTGCTATAGATTGCAAAGCCGGAAAAATAAAAAATCCTGTTGTTTCAAAACCGGTCTTCAAAATCGAGAAAAAAACGTTCAAAGTTGTTTGTTTGTTAGAAAAAACTATATTAAGGTTGAACAAGTCGCACACCTTTCCATACAAACGTGGAAGGGTAACCACTCCACTGTTTGACGTTGACCAACCAGAACTAAGGATTATATCAATTTATCTCGTCATAATCTATGTCTGTATACACCCCAAACCGTAAAAAAAAGTATTCATTTAAAAAATACAAGCTTCTAAACTTTCGCATGGAAAGTATTTTTAGGTTGTATTTTTTGAATGCTAAATAAAAACAGCTATTGGCATAACCCTTATTAAAATATTGGGCCCCTTTTTTAACGCAAATAGTCCGTTTATAAAGAGTTCGGAATTTCTAGATACATTCATGTACGAAAAGACTTGCAAATGCTGTGCATGCCTGTAATTGGCACACATTTTATAGAATAAGGTTTTCAAAAGTGATCATTGTATTGTAGGTAAACTATGTATGTAGGTTTATCTCAGTCCGGACCTCCTTGCAACTCTAGGTTCGCTTTTTGAAATTACCGCGCAAACACTACACAATGGGTCGGCATTGTTTCGCCGCCGGAAGCGCTCAGCCGCATTTATCTCGGAACGTAGGTACTTATTTGACGAGAGTTTATTATGTGCGCTAACTTTTCAGCGAACGTGGCACGAAAATGTCTCCTTACAGACTTGTATATACGTAACGTCTACGTACAAGTCTGTAAAGAGACATTTTCGTGTCATGATTTCGGTTCTTGCAAAGAAGTTCTTGCATACATTTTGAAAGATGAGATTTAAGCTTTTTTTTTACCCACACAAACCTTTCGTGATTTAGGGTACAAAATCTAAAATGTCCATTTATATTGTTGTAAGTGTCGAAAAAAATAGCGAACGTCTGTGATGAATCCAGTTAGATACAAGGTTTTGATATTGACCACACCGTTTTCATCAACCTCTTTATATAAATAGATAATTAAAAAAAAAAAAGGTTTGCTTATGAGATTTTCTGATACACTCTGTTGTCAAGCGAGACTGTACAAATAAGTTAAAACTTTATTAAAAATACTTTGAAGCTATTTTGTATAATAAACAAGTAACGTACTAAACGTTCCAAATTAATTACAGAAACCAACACTCAAAAATCAACAGACGACGATCTGAAACCCGACGCAGCGCATCCAACTATGACAGAATGAAGTAAGCTCACGAATCTTAATAGAGCACGGTCCAGGAAACAGCGGTGATTCTCGCACATCATACATTTGCTATCAAACGTTTATAGCCAGTACCTACTTCTGTTTTTGTAACCACTTGTAAGCAGAAAGTAGTAAGCTGCAGTGTTGTATTAATTTTGTGGTCATCATAGTTTATCTAACCTTTGTCAATAATAGCTCGTAGTTAAGGTACCTTGCTTATCTAGATATTGTGTATTTTTGTTTGCCTTGGGTTGCGTACAAAAATTATATCTTTTTGGGCACCGACGAGAATGTTAGATTACTAGAATCTCGAATTTTAATGAGAATGCACTAGCTAGCCGTCACTGTTTAAAATCGTGACCACGCATATTTGGATCGGTTAGAAATGACCAAGCACGCTACGTCACAATATTATGTCCGCATCGCACTGCTTGACGTAGTTGACGTATGTAACAGACTATCAGACCCTGGCCTAGCAAGCCAGTGCGCCGCACGAGACGTTTCATTTCCACTCAGATCGGTTCGTGAAATTGAATAAATTTGAATTTGGAGTCATGGCGGACAACCTACATTTTGTGGAGGCAAAACTCGAATTACGGTAGGAAAATAGTGGCCCCTTTTTTCTGTGAATGGAAATTGGCAACTTACAGATCAGATGAGGAAAATTGTGAAACGTATATTTTTATTACAAGATGCGAGTTCAAATTAAAAATTCAATGAAATCAAACCTGTAAAATTAATCATCATTATGTTAATCACAACCAAGTAGGTTATAAAACGAAATTCCTTCTTGTTTTTACCAAGTTTATTTATCTAATAATTCAAAACGATATTACTCACAAGTTCTGCGGATGAGTATTCCAAGAAAAACAATTCCAGCTCACTCCCTTAATACTTCGCGATGTAATCCATCTATCATCTCCGTACGAGTGCTACAAATGGAAAACACTTCCATATATTTTTATTTTCGCGCAAATAATAAATATCGCGCGATCCGCTTTCCAATATAACTGCCTACTCAAACGATATAACATTTTCGTCCGTAAATTGGAACGCTTTACCTGTACGTACCTCCCTCCAGGTATGTATCCAACTGCGTGAAAAGAAGCGTAACCTGTAATACTCCTCTTTTGCCGTTCTTTGATGTGAAAAGAAACGAATTTGCTTATTTCATTATATTATGGCAATATAATATTACACCATGACACTCGAATGGCTCGGAGACAAAGTACCAATGTCGGCATAAAAACTGAAATAAGAATAAAACATGTGTAGGCTTAAGTAATCCTACATAATCTAATTTTATTTGCCTTTGCCTAATATATTTCGGATGATTATTTGACGTCGGTGGATCTGAGAGTTTTCTCTAAATCTTGTTTCATTTGTCTTAGAAACTACATTATATACTAACATTATACAGATGGAAATAATTTTCAACAGAATATAGAAAAAAAAATACTCCTCCGCCCTCAAACAGACTGAAAAGTTATTACTAAAATCGGTCACTCGTGATTTCTATCTCGTCCAAAATATCTTATGCCTATTTTCGAAATAATATTAATAACGTACCTAATGAAATTTATATCTACTCAGGTATGCACGCATAACAGTCTCCAATTCGCGCAGCATTGTTAAATCAAACATATAACGGGACAACGAAGCGAAAAGATACGAAATTCGTTCTAAATAAAGCCACAATATCGCGCCATTGTGTCAAATTTTGCGACGATTGCGATCACGACTTGCTTCGGACTCGAATACACACGGTGATTTTTAATCGAATTGTCTTGATTGTGTCAAATGACACAATCCAACACTCAATCAGATGGGTGTTGGATTGTGCAGTTTGACAAATGCAAGTAGCAAATGTCAAATATGATAAACTAGAAGCTAAAGAATACTCAGCAGATTGGATTTCTGTCATTTTTAGGGGAAACATCGTCTCTTTTATTTTAAAGGTGTTATACTGAATATTGTTTTTTAATTTTGGTGGAAATTTAATCAATAATACTTGTGGTTGTGGCATAAAGTATGAGCCATTGGAATAAAAGTATTTAAAGTGATTTCCTTTAAATGAAAGATTTCGTTTTAAAGTTTTGAAGGGAAAATTCCACCATTTTCTCTTCAAAACAAACGACACTCGACTTGACGAATGACTTGACATGACTGATTTATATACATATTTCAAATATTTCACTTGACACAGGCAGAATTGTCTTTCGAAATGACGGACAAAAGCCATATAGAAGAGAAGAAGAAGAAGAACAATACTCAGTTGAGACAAATTTATTTTAAACACGGAACTCAGAGTGACAAGAACAAGGCGCCTCATTCAATTACCGATGCAAAACACACGGGCACGCTTAAAACGTAAAGAATGCTCAAGTGAATCTTTGGCATGCTTCAAACTGGTACAACAACGTGTCATTAAACGGTAATGAATCACGCGCGCGAGCAATAACCAAAGCATTGTTGTTTGGCGCGCAACTCTCAACTGACGTCTGTCAAACCGCAACTTACGGCAGAAAATTAATTAAACTCGTCGGAATACTCGTCCCGTATGTGGTGGCGTTCGCGCGTCCCAGCAAAATGTCAAGCAGAATGTGTGAGAAAATTAAACAACGATGTCGCTTTCCATTTCACTTGATGCCGTTGACGTTCCGAATCGAGTTCGCATTGTTTTGCGCGAGTAGGCTGCTGCAGTTTCGAGTTTAAAGTAATTCAGGCAAATGGTTGAATCAAAATTGCATTGTTGGACTATCCTAACAGACAAATTAGTAGTTAAAGTTGTTCTAAATTTTGTTTCAAACATACAAATGTTCATAAACGTATACAACTTAAAGCATTTCAGTTATTATTAAGCATCGTAACATAAGCGTCTGTCCTGCGCGCTCCAGTGCGCAATCCCGATGTCAAGCATCAATGTCAATATTTGGAATCGCCGTCGATCCGTGTGAGACTGTCGAATTGATTCAATAATTCCAGGTATCGAATCGAAGCGGCTTAATTGGGATCAAGTCGCAATCGCGTTCAGGGCCAGGCGAGACGAATTTATTTGAAAAAGTTCTCTGACAATCCCATTTTGACAGATCAGAGTGCATTTTTTCGGCCGTATTTCACATTTCCAGCAGCAAGCAAGTTCATGTCAGAGAAAGTCCAAGAACCTAATCGAAGAGAAGCAGATTCGATAATTCCAGGTATCGAGTTCAGGATAAAACTGGTATCGAACTCGATATTTTTTTTAATCAAATAATTTGTTTTAAGTATAACGGTTGATGTAAAAACCAATTCCGACCTAAGTATCATTTTCTCACGGTATTCCTAGAACAAAATTCCTATGGACATTCCGAAATAATTGCGGAGCGTGTAATTAATAATTATTACCAAAGTTGAAAAATACTCGAGTCGTTCGCGAGCTCTAGAGTTACTGCTGGAATAAATTGCGTTAAATTGAGTAAGCTTTTGATTCAGAGAATTTCCTTTCAAATGTTGTGCTTTTGTGAAAAAGCTGCGAATTAAGATAATAAGTTTATGAGCAACATTTTTAGAAGGCTCTTTGTTTACGTAAATCAAATTCATTTACTTTAAATGTTGGTGTATTTATGTACCTAAAATATTCTGATGGTTACAACCAAAGACAAAACTAACTATAAGATCTACCTATGTACAACCATACTTCTGGCAAAATAAATAATTTAAAATTAAAAAAAAAAAGTAAAATGAGAACTTCATAGTAGTATTTGAACATAGTACATATACAAAACACAGCGTCCTCTTTTTACAAGTTTATGATTATAATAACACACCGAGTAGAAAATGATTAAAAAATGTCGCAAGATGTCGATGATCAGAGTTTCGGGAACAAAGAGAATATTGAAATCCGTATTTTTTTTATATATTGCGCCAAACAGAGACCTACTACTAAAGTTCTTGTAAGCATCTTAGAAGGTAAATGTGACACGTCAGACTTGCGACTTACTAAAAGCTTTTACAAAACTTTGACTCTACTTAAAAAAAAAGCACCTGTCATGTTTGCTTACTTTATAAATATGTTAAGCTGCTTAAATTCGCCGTGGAAAAAGAAAAGTGAAAAGCTCTCCTAAGTACTTCTGGACACTTTTTGTTCTGACTCTATCTACAGGCAAAGTCAATATTCGGGCAATTCCATTCAATTCATTTATTTAAACCATTGGATCTTATAGAGAACACTTAGTTAGGTCAATTTTTGTACAATTTAAAAATAATAATAATCATTAAAAAAATTAAATTAAAATAAAAATTAAAATAAACTGGAGCTAAACTCAGGCAAAAGTTATCACTATAAATATCGCTACAAAACAGAAAAAAAAAACATTTCTCGTCGTAAAGTCCCACACATTTTTGAAGTCTCTTGTCTAGCGATGGTAGAACTTCAAATGCATGACCTTAGTTAGACCGGTTTTTTAACAAGATTTTTACGTTAGAGTCATCATTTTGACTCTATAGGCGAAGTCAATGTTCAGGCAAAACTCAGTATCACTTCTACAAAACAGAAAAAAAAACATTTCTCGTCGTAAAGTCCCACACATTTTTGAAGTTCTCTTGTCTAGCGATGGTAGAACTATGACCTTATAGTTAGACCGGTTTTTTCACAAGATTTTTACGTTAGAGTCAACATTTTACCCAAGATAAAGTTGACGTAAAAGTAGAAAAATATTCGCGTTGAATAAAAACACAGGAGTTACTTCTTTATGAACTAAAAGAATGTAAACTAATTCTTAAAAGTCAGCAAACTTATGAAACAAACTTATAATTTTTTAGTCCGTCGCATTTTTTACTCAAGAACTGATTCGGATTGAAGCATACCTTTTTTAACAGTTTTGTATAAGATTCTCTACTCAAATTTCGCATGAGTTTGAGTTCTTTATCAAGGCTCAAGTTAGTTCTAGTTTATGCCACCAGGGAAATTCAGTTTTCGGTTCTGTCAACAAAAATGATACCACATGCGAAACTTTACATGGCGCACAAAATGACAAACCTATTTAATTAAAATAAGCCGTACAGGGCATAACTTTGGGCATAATTTTACAGTGGAAAATTGAATTTTACTATTGTTTTTGTTTGTGAATGCCACTAGGCCCGGGGGCCTAGTACGTTGGTCTAGTATGAGTTTTGCATACTGGCTTACACGACTTGTGGATTCTGATATAGCGCCTCTAGCGGGGCTATTTGTCAACAGTGAATCCGTATCAAACCGCATTCAATAAGTCCCAAGTGGTTCCATAGTGAGACTAGTCGCCTGTGATGGGTTTTGTGTTAACACGACCCCTGAAACTCCAATCTCTCACTATGTAAGTCTTCAGAACACATCTCGAAAGGCGGTACAGACAAACCATGGAGTTTCTACTTGCTATGATACTAATTACCTGTTATCGCTAGAGCGTAAAACTATTTTTTTTAATATAGCACGCCTTAGATGGCTTAATCGCTACTCGATCAGAATCGCAACATTGAAATTTCGTAGCATCAGTGCTACGCCGTAGACGCCACATTCTTCTAAATAAGTTGACATTATTAAAAAATATTTCTTATTCCAAGGTTTATAATAGTTATTTACTTACGATTACTTTTTAATTGCGTAGTGTTTACCTGCAGGGTTGTGCTAAATCTGTCAAAATTTACCTAACTGACAATAAAATCCTGAAGTCAATGTTTCCAATTTTTTTTTAATTTACATACCTAATTGTAGATTTAAATCTCTATATCTTACTAAATCTGATAAGGGTTATGTGCCGTTATAAGTTAAAGACAAGATCAATCGTAGGTACTGGGGGTTAATTCCATGAACGAACTTGTCGACTAAAACGCAGCTGAACCGTAACTTTTCATTTGTTTTAGGGTATTTTGTGTTCTACTATTAAACTTTGACAGTTTAAACGTAGTTAAATCAGAGATTTCATCCGTTTTAAGCAATTTTGCTTTACGTTTCAGCGAAGCTTAAGATCGATTTAACCATAGTTGGACCGGAATAGAACGTCAACCGTATTAGTAGAATTGAGGCTCTCTTTTCGTAGTGCTTATTATTCTGGTTTCATCCAGTCATTACCTACTACCTACTCAATTTCACTCACATTCAACTGTGATCTAAGTTTACGTAAGACGCTCTGCAAAACAAAATCCCACGATAGAGACACAATGGAGGAAGCGCATAGGCACGTTTGTTTATCTAAAAACGAAAGTAAAACTTACGTAGTTTTGTGCCGTCAACGACTGAATAACAAGATAAAAAAAACAGATTATGATGGCATTTTTGTACATTTGCAATCATTGAGTACTAGCCGTCGCCCGCGGCGTTGCTCGCGTTCTAGACCCTTTAGAGTGTGACTTTTCAAAATTCCTTTCTTAGTGCACCCCTACACTACATAAGGATACTACCCTCCAAATTTCATATCTGTAGGACTTATGGTTTAGGCTGTGCGTTGATTCTAAGTCAGCTTCAAAAGAGTTTTATATGTTTATATCCACGAATATAAAAAAAAATTAAGCTGTATGATACTAAATCTAAAATTCTATGTGTTCGTTCCCGCAAGTTCTCCCTCCTTCCATTGCGTTATTTGTTAATCTGTCTATGAACATTTGCAAGACAAAAGCAGCAGTGAATTTTCTAGCAAATCTTTTGGTATCTTTTAGCAATTTTTCCTTTCCTTTCATATCATAATACTTATTTATCTACAGTATGTCCAGGTTGTATTCAGGTTTCGAACGATAAAGTGATGAAATACTTCGCCTAAGCCCTTCCCCAAACTATTAGCGCTATTCGTCCCAGTATTTCCCACAAATAACTCTTTTCAACAACACCCTCCAGCCAGAACTGGATAACCCTCGTTATTATCAGATAGTGAGGCTCTAATGTCCGGCTATCTTAGGATATAAGATGATGTATAAAGCATCAGGGCCCACTTTTTACCCATGCCTTGATGAACGAAATACTCTGTTCCTCGGACATTAGTAAGATGGAGTAGGCTTGCCAGGCACCTATACCATAAGCTCAGCTTAGTCAGCCTTATATACAAGAAAGACAAAGGCAGCCTTTGAGTTTTAGCTTCAGCTCCCTGGCCCAAATGATCTGGTAGTGAGCCACCGAACAACCACAAAAAAAGAAGAAGAAGATCTGGTAGGGGGATACTGTTACCTCAAGCTGTAGAGTAAAAAGCTGTCCCTAACATTGTAAATATTATAATACAACTTGTATAAAGATTGTAAAGGCCTATTTTTTTTTTTTTTAGGGTTTTCATCAAAGCGTGTCCTGCATTATAATATAACGCATTAACCGCGTTACTGGTTACATTATTACCTACTCGAGTTTAACCGTGTTTAAAATTATAAACCGGTTATTTGAAATTACCTATTTTGACCGGTTTTCCAACCACTACCCGTCCATCCAATAATCCCGTGCTTTTCATCCTTACCCCAGGTATTTGTACACGGTAATCTCAAATGCCTTAATAGGATCCACGGCTGTCTTAGCCGCATTATCAGTTATTATCGGTTTAACCGGAATAACGGTATCGGTTATAGCTGGATTATACTGGTTTTTGAAAATGGTTTGTTTGTAAGATAAGATGAATACGCCTTACCTTACCTTTGTTATATATAGAGCTGGGTCGTTAAAAAAAGAATGAACAATCTTTTTCATAGTTTGTTATGAAAGATGGAACTAAAGGGTTGCTTTTATCTTCCGCTAACGAGCACAAAAGTACAGAGTTTGATGTTATAAATCCTAAAAAATTCTATACCTACTGCCACGAAGAAATTCAAAGACTGAAAACCGTTTTATAGTCCAAAAATCCATTAAAAAATCGCTTAAGAGCGCCCGTTTGTGTGACTTTTAAACATCCTCAATCGCTCGATAAAACCACGTTCCAAACACAAAAACCCGTGTTAATTATAAAAACCGGTACGTCGATTATAAAAGGAAATTGTCCCCTAAAAATTTGTCGTCAAAAGCGGAGGTAATCCTGCGTGAAATCGGAGTTTAATATTAATTAGGAGCCCCGCGCTAGCCCGACCGCGGGCCTTTGAATATTTCACCAATACAGCCTTCTTGCGGTCCGAAACGACAGGACGCACTTTGGCTACACGTTTTCGGAGGAAATTGAGTCGTAGAATTACGCACTAAACACCTTTTTGTATTTTGTACTGAGACGCAGATTTGCAATTTGAAATTGTTGAATGTAGAATTGTAGATTAATAAATTGGCCCTTACCTAACCTAAAATGTAAATTAAGTTCTTAAAAGTTGTATTTTATTTAATGTTGATAAGAAAATACAAAAAAAGTAGTTGAAACGTGAATCATTAGTGAATTTTACGTTTAATTCGAAAACATTATTCAATGTTAATATAAATTTATTTATTACGTTATAAAATCTAAACGATAAAAATAGCAAATTATTAGCTAAATAATACTAATTTATGCAGATATTTCTATTATTGTCATCCCATTGTGTTAAATTTTATACCTAATATTTAGGTTAATAGCGTTTCTTTAGATATACAATATACTACCTTATACCTATGTAATAATGTATTATTTTCTGTACTTACAAGCTTCTCGCATATTATTTGTAAGGTGCACCTACGTAGAATAATGTATTTTTATCCATTCATACCTACAGGTTGGCAAGGAATTCACTCTGAAGACCAGATACATTATGACAAAGGTACAAGGTATTGCGGTTATCGTATTGAGAATTCGAGATACCCCGAATGCGGGTCATCTCAGGGGCAACCCTACCTATACCAATAGATAGGGATGTCTCCTCGCATTGTTTCCAAGGTCCGCTAGTTAGGTATTCGTGCTAATTGCTATTGGATTGGGCTCGATATCAATATTGGATGAGGGCCAATAGTAATAATTTTGATGTTACAATAACTGTTATAATCTAAAATTAACTTATCCATGCCTACTTGACTTAATATCACTCATTTCATTAATTTAATTTCATTCATTTCATTTTATTCATTCATTTATTCCTTCATTCATTCATTCACTTCATTCATTCAATATGGCTCATTCGTAGGAGTCAAATTACAAATACTTACTTAATTTTAAGACCTAATAGGTACAATAATGGTAAGTAGTCGAAAAAATCACTTACCTAATGCTTGACCTTATGATTAGAACGGTAGGTACGGTTGTTACCACTAGGTCGTAGTAACTCTTCCATTAGAACTGCCAAGGAATGGAACTCGTTGCCGTCTCTGTCTTTCCTGACTGCTACAATCCGGGTCTTTTCAAGGTTAGAGTGAATAGGTGTCTTCTAGACTATCCTGCTTCATCGTCGGATTCATCGTCACTTACTATCAGGTAGATAGTAAGTGACGATGAATCCGACGATGATTGTGGCCAAAGAACAATCTATCTATATGACACAACACATCGCATTACATTTTTGAAACCACCCGCGTCCCTTTCCCTTCAGATAACATCTCTAAAATAAAGGAGCATCGTTATTGTCCTAATATTCATAACCTAGGGTTGCCACAAAGGACCGCGTCCCTTTCACTTTACAAGATATCATTGTTGGTCCCTTGATACCAATAGCGCCAATAGGTATGCATGACATTCGCTGAACAATGGAGGACACAGCACACACGCGTACAATCACGCAAACACATGCGTCTTGGGACGTATCGCTCTAACCGGAGCTGGAGGTGTGAAGTCGGCATAACAGCTGAATTGTTATCGCCTAGGCGACGCGATTATTATCTAGGGTTGCCGCTGCGACTAATTAGCAGTATTTTAATCCAAGTAGCACGTAATGTAGAATGTATTACGTTGGTATGCAACTTATTTTTTGTGTATATGTCCAAGAAATTTAATTATTTATTTTTATTTATTTTATGAATATCAAAGCGTATATTATTATCTAAGATTCAATTTTAAATATCTTTGAACGAATAAAGGCTATGATTTTATACTAGTTCATTAAATAAAGAATTATTTAATACTAAATGGTTTCGATCATTTCACAAAAATTATATGAAAAAAGCTATAGTAGGTGCCAAATAACACGGCAATACAGGTCATTAACCCACCTTCACCACAATGACGTAAAATTAAATTTATGAATGGCTAATTCTGTCGCTTTCCATACAAACCTGTCGCTAAGACGGTAATCGCTCGAACCTCGTAGTACTGTTTGTTTACCATACATAAATTGAATTTTGCGACATTGAGGTGAAGGTGGGTGAATGACCTGTATTGCGGTGTTATTTGGCACCTACTATAGTTGGTGAACATTAAAAATAATCATAAGTGCTTTTAACGCTAATGTTACTATCAGTGAAAACTTGTTATTAGCCTTCTGTTTCTAAGTGTTTGTCTATTGTGTTTTTAAGAGCTGTAAGTTTTCCAAAAAAAAAAAAAAAACTAACATTAGAAGAATTATTTATTTGATTTCTTGAACTATGACGTTATCTGTGGTAATTACTAAATTCGTAGTTTTCCGTTCCGTAACACAGGGAATGGTGACACACAGTAAGCTCAATCTATGATTTTAAACTATGACAACCCTGCAATCGCATACATGCGTCGAATTACAAGCACGTACGTCACACAAGCGCACTTCACCTGTCAACACACGCTCACGTTTCCTGTCTCACTACATTCACACAGGCGCTGGAGAAAAGCTGGGATACTGACAACTAAGACGCTTATACAAGTACTTACGAGAAACTATAACCTAAAAATAACGTAAGCAACAACTTATCTACATAAGATCACCTAAGAACACTAAAAACTCAAAGTCCAGTTTGGCAAAAAGAAGTAGAAATAATTGAGGTCGCCACTGTCTTTGCATTAAATCAGTACGTTCATTTTTTTGTTTAAAATGAATGAACGAGATATATAGTTTCAAAGTTACCAAAAGATCTGAGAGGATTTCATCTCATGATGTAATGACTAAATATTGACTAATATTATTTCTAACACTATTTCTATTTTTAAGGTATGTTATTTTTCTTAATTTTTTCTATGTATGTGACTTTTAAGAATTGTCTCTTTAACTAATGTAATTGGTCTAACCGTGTTAGTTAAAGTAAAATAAATAAATAAATAAATGATGAAGGTGTGTCCCTATTTCATGTTCATTTTTATAGAGTTATCCAGCTGTTTGTAACTGACCTATGTTATTAGCTAAACAATGTCACACGGACGCACGCACACACGCGCAATGGAATGTATTTAACATAACACTTCGAGACCGCAATGTTCTTAGATATTAAGGTACGCTATGCCTGGTTTGTTTTATTTATTAGCTTTTTGGCAAATTGCCCATCAACTTATGATTAGTAAGATGATCTACACTGATTATTCTAATTGTAATAAAAAATAACTTTTATTTATCTGTTGACTTATGCTAATGACTTCAATAACATTTAATCTTTTTAATTAAAAGCAAAACAATCAGAAGAATCTGACTGATTCTGACTATTAGATTATTATTTAGAGTTTGAAAGTTTTATTACATTTTTCAGATTCTAATAAAAAAAAAATTACAGAGTTGAAAAAGATTTATTCTCCTTTTTTATTTTTGGGGAAAATTAAACCTGATTACAGTATCTATAGAAAGGTAATGTGACGTATATTACTTACAAGTTTCCAAAACATTTAACGAGATAATAAAATTATTCTAAATGTTATTATATCTATGGGATTCTTATAACCCGTGATGGACGACGATCTTCCCACTAATATCATTCCCAATAATGATAGGCTACAAAAATTATTTAAGGTTACTGACATTTAGAATGGAAATAAAAACGTAGTTCTGGAATTCTCTGAAAAATTACAAAAAAAAACAAAATAATCTATCTATGAATTCTGTGTACGCCCGTGTAGTTCGATAGAAGCAACCCTATTCGCGCTATACCGTGACGTCACGTGCGCATTACCCCAGTACCCCCAGTATCTCAAGTTGTTTTCCAATTAACCTAATTCGTAATTAGAATGGGTGAAGTTTTACGGCTGTAAGATTTTGCGCTGTACTGTAATTAGGTAAGTGCGTTTTCAGGGTCCGCGCACAGGTTAGGCTTCAGCGGTTTACGTAATTAGGTATTTCATTGTTTTTTTTTCAGTACGTATTATTTCAAAATAATATTTTTTCCATCATCGCATAGTGAGTGTAAACGTTTTCTGAGAAAAATCTCAGCTATAAAATGCTTAAAAAAAGCGTTACTTTTTAGTAACGCTTTTTTTTAAAGCAGCATTTTATAGACAAAAAGTTAATGCTTTTGTTACGAGAGAACCAGCTTTGCAATTTTTACAGGGGCTTTTTTTAATCCACATAAAAAAGTTCTTCATTTGATATCTTGTTACTAGCAGTATAGCAGCATTATCAGTAATCGTCAGCGAGCAGAAAATGCTTATTATCACTTGCAGCTTTTTTACTAGCGCTTTAAGCACTTACAGTTTTTAAAAGTCAAACAATATAGTTTAGGATATTGTTACCTACATTGTTGCGGTTCTGATTTAAGATTGCAAAGCGAAATTTTAAAGAAAGTTATGTGATCACCGTCGATGATCGCAAGTCGCAACCGACAACGCAGAATTAAGCGCGTAAGCACGTCAAAAATAAGCACATAAGCACGCTTAAAAGCGCCGGCTATGCGCTAGCTCTAAGATCCACCGAGAGGTTTTATGTATGTGTACATAAAAGTTTCCGGCCAGTCTCTTTTACGTGAAAGTTTTTTAAAGGATACATTGATTTTAAAATGGCCCGTCCCGCTCTGAAATTTATGTTTCAGACTGACACTGCATACAAATAAGGTTCTACATCGACACCAGTAGCTTTTTTTGTAGTTTGTATTCGCATACAAGCCTTGATAGACCTCTTCTTCCATAAATGAATCTTTCTTCCATAGCATGTCTCATCTGACCTACACTTGCATATCGAAGAAGCTTCGAAACATACTAAGTACTTAGATAATTTCATTTGCACCAAAAACTATGTTTGCTTAGTTTGAAATAAAGAAATAACGTTTAAAATTATTAACTCCATTTATCAAAGCAAAACAATCTCAACTTGAAATTAACTGTTAAAAAACTTATGAGAAACGTGATTTGAAATTATAACATTTCTTGTTAGAATTTGATTTGCAAATTGGAGCGATAAATTATTTTTATTGAATTTAAAGTTTTATAACTAGACAAATTTTAATAAGAGTTTCTACTTTGCAAATTATTTCTGTTCCAGTTGAAACGTCAACCTGCCATCATCATCATCATGCTTGCTAAAAATTTTCGACTACGAAACGGCTCTAATACACTCTACACTGACGGTAGAGCGTATGGTAGACCGGCTATAGAGTCTTATCTACAGCCTATAGCAACAACTTCAATCAATCATTCATTCGTTCATTCATAGTTTTCAGTCAAGTCAGCCGGCTGTCATTTGTTTTGACTTAAAAATAAATAGAGGAACTTGTTTACTCATGTATAATAGATAGGTTAGTATGCACACTTTACGATGTGTTGAAAAAACCGGCAAGATTTTATTTATTTACAGAAAGCATATAAGTATTCTATCAGCAATTTAGTTTCTATAGAAAAAGCTTTGCGTATGGGATTAGAGGGCGTTGAGTGATATGTCCAAGAATATTTATTTATTTATTACTTTGCTAAGAAGGCTAAAATCTGAGCAGATACGTTGTGCCATCAAAGTATTATGCGGTACGCGGTACCTATAGCTTGAAAGATCTTGCCAAGTTCGCATTTGACCCTCGCAACAGATCTTCGAACCCCATTGTTCAACGTAATGGCACTGCCGAAGCTCAGTGAACTAAACAAAAACCATTCATAACTGTCAAGTATTCGTAGCTGCGTCACTGGTGGAGTGCGACCTATAGGAACTATAATAACTTTTAGTTTAAACTGGAACACACGCAGTTGCATTGATGTGGGTATTATAAACGGCAGGGTTAGTCGGTAGGTACCCCACTAATATTATAAATGTGAAAGTTTAGAGGTTTGGATGTTTCACGCTAAACCTACTGGTCGGATTTGGATGAAACTTGGAATAAATCTAATTCATAAACTGGATTAACACACAGGCTATTTTTTATCCCGAAAAATAAAACGGATCAAAAGAGGAGTGGGCGAAGTCACGGGCGAAAGCTAGTTATTTATATTTACGGCTTGAAAGTAAGTTGCGGAGATATGAAGCCTTCTGACTTTTTCTCAAAGACGTTTTAGCCCAAATATTTTATCTCAAAACGGTGCACGAAGTGAAATCCAAACCTATGTAGATCTTTAGATACCTACCTTTGATATAAATTTTGATACGAATTGCGACCTTTTCAATACTCAGGGTGCAAAGTAAACTAATTCAGTGTATTGTACTTAGTTTTGAGACGTGCGGCTTACAGGGCACGTTCTTTGTGGATGAGCCCAGTGTGGCAATCGCATTGCTAGGTGTAGACTTAATAACAAATGAGCCATTACATTTAGCATGTTGTCATAAAAAAAACAGAATAGAAATACCTAAATGAAGAGCATTGAAATCCGGGCGGTCTAAGGTGGTAGATATAAACTGAGCGAGAGGGTTAGTGGTCTGTACATTAGTATTCTGTGTTCTATGTATTCTGTGGTATTGTTTAGTCTGTGACGTCACTGGTCACGTGCCTCATCCATCAGCTCGTAATATTGACGAATGGCGGCTTCCAACGCTGATATTGCTAGCGCGTAGAGGATTAATCATTTAGAAATAGTAAACATGCTCTGACAGATTGATCACTGGGTAACTTACTTAATCCTATACAAAAATGCCTTGTTTTATCTAAATAACCAAAAAAATACATACGAAAGTAAACCTTTGTCAAAGCGCTCATCATTTGTAGATAATGGCAATTATAATATACGACCTCGACAATAATCATAGCGGTTGGTACCAGCATGTGCCGCCATCTTGGATTTGTATGACACTGACAGCTCATTAGAGGAACTCAGGTTTTGTTGCTTGCTGATTTTGTGCGACAAATCACGCACAAAATCAGCAAGTTTTCGACATTAATTTAAGTCGTTTCACGTCGTTGTCGCTTCCTGTGCGTGACGTGTGGCACCCCTGCTTCCGATGACAGCTTGCGGTGTGAATCTGTTGTGGTCCATGCTCAGAAACGTACTACGAACACTGAGAGAGATGAGTCATTGACAATCATCGGCAAAAAATAAACGCCAAAAAAAATATCTAGAGCCCTTATTAATAATTCTCCTCTCATATTATAGCAGCTCTAAAAATATGTGCTATTGTGAATTGCATAATAATATCAACAAAAATAAGGCATCGGAATTATTCGTTACTAGCGTCTGATACGCCTGCGACTTCGCTCGCGTCCCGTTGGATCCTGTTAATTTTTCGAGATAAAAAGTAGCCTATGTGTTAATCCAGGTCACGGAAAATATATATTCCAAGTTTCATTCAAATCGGATTAGCAGTATTTTTGTGAAGGAGGAAAAAATTTACATACAATCCATACATTCTTACAAACTGTCGCGTTTTTTTTAAAGATGTGGATAAATTGAATTTATTCACAAAGAAAATTACAACTAATACACTTATTTAAAATATTCCCAATATTTACAAAATACACATGAAACAGTTGAGCTATCTACAAACCGTTGCAAACGATTTATAGATAGCTCAACTAGTCCAAACCAGTAGGTACCAGTCGCGTTTATAATACATATTAACAAGGAAGTAGGATTTTATCAAAGCCAGCAACAAATATGAATAAGACTACCAGGTTTTCGTGTGAGATGTGACGTCATCTCGCCTAATGACATGTTTCGAATATTTCCCAGAATAAAGGCTTTGTTAGCAAGGAATACTTAGATCGTGAACAGTACAGATAAGCTGATATCTACTTAGTCGGAAAGTAAACTATGAGTCAAAATTATATCGCGGAAAAAACATTGGGTTGTGTTTTATACTAGCCGTCGCCCGCGGCGTTGCTCGCGTTGCCCCATTAGATTGTGATTTTTCAAAATTCCTTTCTTAGTGCACACTATATAAGGACGCTAACCTCCAAATTTTATACCTTTAGGAACTATAGTCGAGGCTGTTCGTTGATTGTCAGTCAGCTTCAAAAGAGTTTTATAAATTTGGATTTCTTTTGTCTAATAATAAGTACTGTTAATAAGTTTAGAAAACCCAAGGTGCATACACTGTAGCATTCAGTCTACCCGTTAATTTTATTGACCTATTTCTGTCAACTGGATAAGTGCGAATCATGCGCTTTGCGTAGGTGTGCGATTACCGCGCGATGTGTCAAACGCGACACAATTCTAACGGGCTAACTGATTAGCGAGTGTGAGGTGTAATGTTACCTACATATTGATTGTGTGCTGGATTCGAACCGTTTTGTCAATGAGAATTTTGCTACATGATCAATGGGTAATGGGCAATATGGGCATGTCTGTAGTTACAGCGGAAATAATCTTTGAAATGTAGAGTTTTCTTATGTTGGCGCGGTGATGATCTGCGAAACGTAGACTGGATGAGAAAAGCCGAAGAGGCGAAGGCTGGGCTTAATCGTACGTCAGTGGAAGAGACTTACGCCCAGCAGTCACCCATCGGAGTGATCGCGTTGAACGATTATTCGTTTAAAACTCTTCCACGTCTGTTGAGACAGTGCGTGGAACGGACGCACTCGTATGCGCCGTCCGTATGCGCACGCGCATCGAATATTAAAACGTAAGGATCAATAACCTACATGGTGAGAATGTGGGGAAACGGTGACAAAGAAATCTTTAGACAATGCGCATTCATTAAAAAAAACTCTTTTGGTCTTTTATTCTTTGCTGCGGTACAAGTCTTCAACTCATTCAATACCTATAATAAAAAAAATATAATCATACATAATCGTACAAAACCTAATGCCGATTCAAAGTGATCAGTGAGATTTTATTGATTAAAAGCATTTTGACTTTGACTTTTGCAACGAAGATATAGAGACTTACTAACTTTTTTATAACGGTATAAAACTGATACATAAACAAGTATAGGTAAATAGATCAGAGAGAAACGTTGAACCGAAGTTTGTAACATTAGAATTTGCTCACAAAAAATAGACCAGTTTCTTAGAAAGATATTCCCTAAAATAAACACGGGTCATGGAATCGGATCTAGGAGCTGTGGTATTTCACTTGAAGAATGCCTCAGATGTTACTTTTATCCGAACACAATACTTTCAGGACAAAAAAAGACGAATAAAATGTATGTTTTGTTGGTCTCTATTTGGCGCAACATATCTGATGAAGAAACGAGGAATTCTACATTTTAAGACAATGACCTGTAAATGTCTTACTAAGTATACCTTTTTAGCATGTCTTTCGCCATTTTTTTTGTCTACAGTAAAAAAGTAAGATAAAAATAAAAATAATAATAATTTCTAGACACACTGTGCAGAAGTGCAACCGAGATATTTCTAAATAAATGCTATAATATTTCGAAGCTTCGGCGTGTCGCTGGAAACTGCAATGCGTTTGTCACACAGACGCGCGAGATATGTCTACTCTATCCTTCCTTCCTTGTAATTTCACAGAGTTTCGTGTAATTTTCTTTGAGTTTTTGCTTCTTTAATGTGTTGGGTGGTTAAAGGTTGTACGTCCTTTAAAAATGCAGCATTAGAACCTTCTTAGATTCTTAGATTCTTTATTGCACACAGAAAAATATGAACAAACAAGTTAAAACTAAAGATATGTACAAAGGCGAGCTTAACTCTAATAAGAGTTTTCTTCCAGCAAACCTTTGAGGCATAGGAGAGGATTAAAATAAAGAGGTAGTATTGTGTACTATGAAACTATTAGAATTACCTATTATCAATGTAAGATTAAACCTACAAACTAATATAAACTACATACATTACATATAAATATATGTACCATACTAAAATATATACTAACCTGACATGTTCATGTTTCCCTGTCATTTTATAATGACTATAAATACTGCTATTAGTAGCAATTCTGTTATTTCAATTTCTGAAAAGAACCTTAGTCTGACAGAACTAAAAAAAACCAATCATTTTCTTTTCCAAACAAACGACAGCCGACTTGACTTGACTTATATTATTTCAAATATCACTTGACACTAGCAAAATTGTCAGTCAAAATGACGGACAGAGGCCATTAATTAAGAGAAGAAGAAGAAGAAGTAACCGAAACGTCAATATACGGCTTTATTCGTGCTGATCCCCAAATCTCTTTCATAATGCCGTGAGTAGGGTTTTAATCTGATAATAGATCTCTAGACATAGGTGGGCATGGACGTACCTAAATCAATACAATCGTCTGGCCATCTATTCTTAGTTCCTCTTGGATTGACTACTAGTCCGTTGCAAATGTCAAATTTACAATACCATTCGAAATAGCAATAGTCTTCAAGCCGAAGCTCGTATCTTTAGTCATGTTCACTCATTTACCTACTCTATTCTATTACAAAACGCTTTGAACTCGTGCAATATTCCAGTGGGTTTTTTTTAAGTGCGAATTGTTCCAGCAATTTTTTTTTTTTTTTTTTTTTTTGCATAATTTTTTGCTGATTGACGAAGCGTGCCTAGACAATGTCACTTCTTCTAAACAAAACAGTTATATTTCTATAATTTTTTTTTTTAATTTTCTTGTAAAATTTGGCACTTGGCTTTATACAATATGGATAAAAGTGGTCGTTTGATGCTGATCCATTTCATGTTTGGGTTGTTTTTTTTTATTTTTTATTTGGACAAAAATGATCGAATAAACCGATGGTCTACCTGATGTTAAATGGTAACCACTGCCTGTAACGATGCATTGGCCCATCCAGCACATCCACTGCGGACGTGCCCTGTGACGCATTGCACTGCGTCCACCACTGGGTATACTCTTTTTTTTGTCTTTTTAGAAAGCTTCATCGTTAAAATGAAGCTTTTAGTTCCAAATACTGTTATGATGAGTGTTAAATACTCTAACTGCTTGTCAGTTTGTGTGACAGCTTTAAATGTCACATCATAAACATAATGAATTATGTTTGTGGATCTAGTTTCGGACGTATTTACACATTTTCTCTAGTTTTATTTACGATTACGCGCTATGTGTCATTTTTTATTGTCAATTTATGCTAGTGCGTGCTTGTTAATGGTTTGTTTTTTTGTAATCCAAAAATTCGAAGCATATAGTTTTTAAGACCACGAACCAGAGTCAGGATTTGTATAAATTATGTATGACAGTTGTTTGGTGTTTATTTTCATACTCACTGGATGAATATATAAAAAAAATATTTTTTTAGATCTTTATATTTAGCATTATTTGAAATTTTGGTGTGTATGTTCATAACCAAGAATCGCAAAAACTCTAATTTCTTTCTGAAAATTGATTTTATCTCGTTTAAATTGTCAAAATACAGAAAATCAGTTCCAGACGTTGATAACATGTCGATTTGTATTTTATCTATCTACCCACGGGTAGCTCTAAAACTCAGATACCTACAGAAACCGGGACTTAAAACTAATCTTACCAACATAGACATTATAAGACGCAGCTTAACTTACCTGAAACAAAATTAAACAATCATTAGCATCAACAGTACAATCACAGAATGTAGGTACTTATACTTTTAAAAACTAATATTTTTATGATTAGTTTTTAAAAGGTTTGCAAGATACAAAAAGATAAGGTGATGATGATTACCTATCCTAACGTAACGATAACCAACGTATTGCGAAAGTTGGGATTGTATACAGTTACCCTATTATTAATAAGCTCGCGATGTATGTTTGGAATAGTTACACCGTGTATTGTTTTTTGCATTGACAAGCGGATTCAAATTGGATCGAAAGAGAAAAAAACACCAGTGTACCTAATTATTACTAGCTTAGGTACAAGTTTATTAACTATTAGTTCGCCCCGAACTGAGATCTCGTGATGGTCGGAGGTTAATAAAACCCAAACAATTTTTATTGATCAATGGTTCTAATAAACTTTGCAAATCGCTTCGAAATCACTGTCGAGCTTAGTACTAGTCTTACTTGAACTATAAAATCATTGAAACTCCAAGAAATGGTAGCTCACGTAACACTGGATTTGCCAATTTCATAATATTTACAGCAACTCAAAAACTATTGGACCTAGAATCAAAATAAAAACGGTTTTGGAATGTCTACGAAAAGCCCTATCATATGACACCCCATTTGATATTTTGGTACTTTTTTTACTCCCTTTGGAACCTCGTAACTTTTCAACCCCTTGGCCGATTTAACTTATTTTTCAAACCAGTAAAACGTAAGAGTAATATCCGTATACCTACCAAATTCTGTGAAGATCGGATAAGCGGTTCAAAAGATCTCGACGAACAAACATACAAATCATTTTTGACCAAGTTGTCACTAAGATCTCGTTCGCTTCGCTCATTCCATCAATAACAGGGTGACTGACTATATACAGCTCGAACTTTTGCAATACGTCGGCTTTCGTTATACGTTGGAATATGAAAGGTATATAATCATCATCACCTTACTTTCTTGTATCTTTCCAGTGTAACTATTACCAGTTTACATCGAGTTTATTAATCCTACTGTCTGTATTAGTGTCTGAGTTTTATCAAACCTACCTAACAGTAACTATAATAGGTATAAGATTAGGGATTGTACGAAACGAACCGAATAGTAAGAGTACATTTTGTACTGTTGTCGAAAATAACCACGACTACAAAATAATAAATCAGTGAAAAACGCGACTGCGAGCGATGTCCGGCTATCCGTGCGACGTTATGTTTCGAACTTTCGATGCATATTTTATTGATGTTAAAAAAACAACAAAGAAAAAAACTACGCGAATATCTAAAGATTGAAAAATACGAAATGGTTTATATTTTTGGTAAAAACGGTTGCCCAGTCCAAATCAACTTTACTAAGCAATTAAAATCTTTTTTAGCCAGCTGTATTGCGTGCACGCTATGTTGACGACTGACATGCGGCTGTTTTTAATGCAACTTATTAGAACTTATATTTTTTTATGAATAATAATTAACCTAACTAACTACAGCTGAGATTTTATTTCCATAAACATACAATCTACCAGTCAGATACATAAAATCATTGTCCTATGGATGTCTTAAAAAGGTTGGTAATGTGGGTATGTAAGAGCAACCATATTATTTTGGCAATATCTACAAACTTTTTTCCACTTTTTCGCGCAAAAACTGATAAAGGTAATATAAATTGGCTTTAACAAAGTGATAGCAAACAATGCCGGCGAAGAACCGAGCTAATCGGACGGCGGGAAGTGTTCGCTAAGTGAGTGACGTGACGCGCGATAATTGAGTCCTACCTCCGCGGTTTGTAGAGGCTGCGAACACAGCGGGTGCATAAGAGCCTGTCCAGATGGGGCGTTTTGCGCGCGAGTCCACTCGCGCGGTTCAATTTATTGTATGGAGAAACGCGCGACAGGTTCTGGACGCGATATATGTAGCTCTAGTATCTCGAGAACGCGCGAGTGTCTACGCGCGAGTCCACTCGCGCGCAAAACGCCTCATCTGGACAGGCTCTAAGGTATAGCAAGAGCGAGTTTATTTATTTATTTCTCGAAAACCACCAACTATAAGTGATTGGTTAGTATATTAAATATGAATAAAAAAATGAGCTTTTTTCAATTGTAATTTTAGGGTGGCCTTAAAAATTGCTCTATCATTGTCAATTGCATGACAGCGAAAAGAGATGACAACAGATTTAGCAATTCGCAATCCTTGTAAGTATAGATAAAAAGCACTATCGACTGCAACCAAAAATATTTTTCTTCATACAAAAATTGCGAATTCACTTTTCGCATATCTATCAATATAATAAAAGTCAGACTATGTACTCAGATGTATGTTAAGCGATAGAAGAGCAGTTTGTAAAAAAAATATATAATTATTCGTTCACGCAGCTTAGAAACCGCTATTTTCTTGGCCCGACACTATCAATTAACTTTGGCTACACACTTGGTGAACTTATACGAATATATCACACTATTTTTTACCCACTACTTTGTCCGCGTATATTTAGTTTTTCCATGCGATTGATTAATTACGACATCCCTTTCTTACACAAATGAGTATCTTTAAGTCCGAAATGTGTATCATCCTCATATTTAAGCTCAATTGCGTGGAGAATCAAAATTAGTTTATATCAACGAAAAAACAGACAGAGCAAGCGATTTCAATATATACCGAAGGACCGATCCTATATTTAGGCTCGTAGGACCGTTTTCTGTATACTACAGAAGGAATTTAGGTTTTACATAATAACATGGTTTCGATTGAAACTTAGTGGACTGTATTCTTACTTTTTTCGTAGATCTAACCATGGACAATTTACATGTTCGGATACAAATCCTTAGTATCTATGTTTGCATTGAACAATATTAGTGATGAGTTTCTACGGAACCGACATTACAAATAACTTCCCGGTATGTATTTTTATATTTGTGACATTCGTGTAATGTATTTCCGCGGTTATTTTTCGAAAATAGATAGATCAAAGAAGCGACAGTGAGATTGAAAAATGAAAGACGGTTGCCATTCAGTCATCGCATTTCCGAATAACAGCCAGTTTCTCGAACGCAGATCATCTTCATAATTAACTAATCAATGGTCAAATCTCTAATCAAATGTCATTTGGGTTGCACGAACGTTGATTACGTACTTTAATTTTGAACAGAGATTAGTTGACTAGCCTGTCAAATCCCTACAGCAAATCTCTTGTCAAACATAAAAATGGGTTTCTCGAACGCTAATTAGGCGTTTTTCGTTGGTCAAGCTCTTGTCAAATCAACGATTAACTAATCGGTGATTTTGCTCTAATTAGCTGAAATAAATACTACAATTTACTATGTTTTGCTAGGTTCTAAACCAAATAAATCTTAAAAACCACCAGGTTGGTACTCCAGAAGTGGTTTTGTTATATTTTACAATACGTATGGATCGTTCTACCAATAAAAAATATACTTGTAAAATAAAATAACATCTAATATTTTAGGGTGTCGCTTACGGGTGTAACAATTAGCAGCAGCAGTGAATCTGACGAGGTATACAATACACCTGAACCCTCAAGAATGTTTAGAGCTAGAGTAGAGCCACATTTCATAAGTTTTCAGAAGCGGAATTCAATAGATGAGATTCCGTATTTATTGGGGGTCTATAAAACCACATAAGTTGGGGAATAAATCATTAAGTTGTAATGTAACAAGGGAGATCCTGTAACACCTTGCACGGCTGCTAAAGTATCTACCTTTAGTAGTATATAGTAGTTAGGTACCTACCTACTTACTAACACTGTTTGGATATAAAATGTACTGATCACATAGTATGTAAGCACTTTATTTTCATACATAAAGCAGCCTTATCAACATAGGTAAGTAGTTATTTATTTCTAATACTGTCAGTATCTACCTAGCAATCTAGGTACCTATACTTCTGAAATAAGTCAAGGAAATACAGTTTAAAGGTACAAGTATTTAATTGTTTAAAATTGTATTAGTTACAAAACACTGTTAGATGTGAAGCACGGTTTGGAGAACTGTAGAGGTGAGGTGGGGTGGCACCCTTTGAAGACTTTGTAGAGGTGAGACGGGTTTGGAGTTGGTAGTGAGTTGCCTCGGCTGGTCCAGAGGTATCAAGGCGCGGCGCTGGCCGCGACGGAGGTAAGGAGAGGCACGATGCTGGCCGCAGCCTCCGGCGAGTTGTCTTCGGTATGTACAACGAGAAGTGGAGAAGGTTTTGAAAACTTTATAGTATCACAAGATGACCACGAGATGACAAAAGTTCCCGGGCTTGCCTGGCCCAGGAATGGCCTTAGTATTCAGCTTGAATTTCTGTCTAAGTTTTAATTTCTAAAATTATTTTACCAACAATAGTCAAATGTAAACAAAGATACGTGAAACATGACACAAAAATATGACATTATTGATGTTTAGGAGTGAATGATGGAACTGAAGGATTGATTCAATTATGTGTGACCCTATGAAAATATACACTGATTTGACAATCGTAAAATGATCATTGATTACTTAATTAAGGTCTGATCAGCGTTCGTGCAACCCGATTTGATTTGACCAGTGTGTTAAGTTAATTGCTTTGTCAACTGATCTGCGATTTGATTAGCGTTCGAGAAACCGGCTGTAAGTCTGTTAATAAGAAAATAACAGTCTTTGTTAAAATCTTTTGTAAGAAAAGATTCATCCTACTTAATAATATAAGCGCGAAAGTTTGTAAGTTTGTAAGTATGGATGGATGAATGTATGTTTGTTACTCTTTCACGTAAAAATTACTGAGCCGATTTAGATGAAACTTGGAATATATATTGTCCGTGACCATATAGGCTACTTTTTATCCCGAAAAATTAACCGGATCCAACGGGACGCGAACGAAGTTGCGGGCGGCATCTAGTAACAAATACGTTCATACGTTCCTATTTCGTTCAATGATATCCGATACATTTAATATTCAAAAATACTTCGAATTTTTTCTAGAGATAAGCTCTGAATGCTATGTTGAATAACCTTGGGCCTCCGTCTTCCTGTCGCGGTAACAATACTGAGAAACGAAGGGAGGGGGAGGGAGACCAAATCCAAATCAATGCATCATCTGACACGAATACCGAGGATGCCAAATGTGTGCCAAACATTGATTGACAGGCGTCAAGACTACTTCTTGTATGTATCTCTAGCTAGTACCTCTAACAAAAAATAGGCACCGAAGCGAAATGAAATGGCAAAGAAACTTATGCATGCATTGTTTACTGGCGACTGACAGTTACCTTTTACTAAGTGCATAAAAAGATATGAATATTTTCTTATACTAAAAAGCTGTGTTATTTCTTCACTTCTTGACAATACTAGCATTAAATTAATTTTTTTTTTAAGATTTCGAATATATATAAATAACAGTGTGTTTATAGATTTCAGCCAATAAATTAATGATTCTCTATTAAGATAATAAGGTATTTGGTGAAGTAACAGTAAAATTAACACTTCATAAAGTGAAATAAATAAATTTCTGTTGATTTATTAAAAGCGCAAACGAGAGAAGACATATCTAAAAGGGGAAACACCACGAGTTATGACGACAATAAAATTAGTGTAATTCCAACTCAACACAACGACTAAGGTACATTTCCACTAAAGCTTCGTGCTGCATACGTGTAAAAGCGATTACTCTGTTTGTTATAAACTCTTATGTGACCTTGGAATAGTTATACCTCCGTGTTTCGCTGGTTTCGATAGAATTCGAAACTGCTTGTCAATGCAAAGTCACTGTTATATGAAGTAACCTGGTTATGTACCTGGGGTCCGTATTTAGAAAATAATGTTTGAATGTTTGAATTTTTTAAGACTATAGGTAGGTACAGATTTTTGCTAAGTTTCAACTAGTACAAGTTCTGATTTATATTTGTACTAGCTTCCGTCCGCGACTTCGTTCGCGTTCCATTGGATCCCGTTAATTTTCCGGGATAAAAAGTATCCTATGTTACTTTGAATACGTCCAAAAATATGTGTACTAAGTTTCATGATGATCGGTTAAGTAGTTTTCGCGTGAAAGCATAACAAACAAACTTACATTCACATTTATAATATTAGTAGAATAGGATTTAGGTAGGTACACTATTTCTGTTCGCAGGATGAAATGCTTTATTGATTATTTTTTCAGTTCTATCGAGAACATTTAAATATTGTTTTGTATTTTGATCTTTGAGACAACCGCTTTAGCTGTTTCTACACTTTAGTGTTTTTTTTTTATAGCTACAATAACAACGCATAAATCCGAGTGTACAGTAAATATTGATTTATGTTATGTAATAACTAAATGCAAGTGAAACACAAAACGGTTATTACTAATACTTAAGCGTTTCTAATTTTACTTGCAATATTCGTCAAAAGTTTTACTGCATTATGCCATAGAACTTTTACTTTGCTCATAGAACTTTTAATCAACGCACACCACATCAAAAACGTTATATATCTAATCTAAAAACGAACGCTCGACTAAGTAGTTTGGTTATTCAAAGTGAAATGATACTTATTACTACACTAGCAGCGCCTCGCGGTTTCACCCGCGTAATTCCCGTTCCCGTGGGAATTCCGGGATAAAATATAGCCTATGTTCATCAGGGATAATGTAGGATTCTAATGGTAAAAGAATTTTTTTAATCGGTCCAGTAGTTTCGGAGCCTATTCAATTCATACAAACAAACAAACAAACAAAAAATCAAACCTTTCCTCTTTATAATATTTGTATAGATGTATAGATAATATTTGTATAGATGTATAGATGTATAGACATACAAGGATCATTCCGGAACATCATAATAGTGCGCGTGTTAATGTGAAGTAAGCACATTCAGTTTTTGATGGGCATTCTTAACATTTTGCCATACTGATATCAGTCGACGCACACCACTACAGAAGTGTATAAAACATTGCATGAGTAAGTACTGAATAAAGAATGTAAGTTCGAAGGGCGCTGTAGGGAGTGAAATTACAAATGAGCCTAACCAAAACTCTTGCAAGGAGGCTCTCATAGAGTTTTGAAACTACGTGTGTATAGAAGTGTCACTCGTCACTCAAGTAGGTTGACAAGGGAACCTTAAGTGCTAAGTGGCAACCTCTGACAATGCATCGAAACTGCTGTTTAGGTTAAGTAGTTTCATGAAGTATGAATCTTGGAAAAAAACTCTTAAGATTGTGTAATTTATTAGTCAAAAACTTGCAAATAAATGCTAAATTATTATTATTGTCGAACCTTTTCAAAAATTCTAATTCTTATCAGACAGAATTATAGAAGATCAAAATTGTTTGTATTAGATACATTTTTATAGATGTATTTTTTTTTCAATATATCAACGACAATTTGACGACTACCATCTAAAGCTGTTTCACCTAGACACCTACCTACATAATTATTATGTATGCTCGTAAATGTGGCTGAGATTCATAGCGAGCGCTGACCTATATTCGCAGAACTTTTTAGACATTATTTCACCAAAAAGAAGCGCAATCCACCGATCCATTAACGGTACATGTATTGTTTTCACCCAGTCCATTGTCTTTAAATACTTAAAAAAAAACAGCATGACGCATAGGTCGTTAGCAGACGTAGCATTGGCATGCCCATTTTACTCTGGCCTTCCTAGTTTCACATCTAGTTTGGCGAGTTCGCTTTTACTCCAGGTGTCATAGGTCTGGATAGAATGGTCAATGTTATAAATAGGTATGTCAGTTCGCAGTGTTGTGGGGTTTGGTTCCCGAATGCCGATGCACAACTAATGTGGGACGGTGGACGTCAATCTTCACGGCGATTGAGATCGTCTGAAATGTTTGCGATTATTTCAGGTGGCTTGCAATGTAGCGTGAAATAGTTAAAACAATTAGCTGCAATTACTTAGCCGCTTTTAACTGGTGAACTGGGATAAGGAAATGTCATAAAACCACATACTTGACTGCCATTTTGTGACAAAGTCTCAATCTACTTTTTTTTTTCTTTTTACTTTTTTTACATAATATTGTAGGCAAACGTTTGACCACAATCTCGTATGATATTAAGTGCATTTGCCTAGAAGATTTTCAAGAGAAGAGTCAATAGGCACTCTCTTCTTCAGAGTCAATAGACTCAAATTATAAGTATTCAATAAATAGAAATTGTTTTAAAAAAATTTAAACATTTCATACCTAACTTACCCTTGCTATTACCTACCGGCACCCGGCTTTTATTTTACTGTCGCATACACAGGTACACAAAGTCCGCAAGGTCCACATAACATTTTAACACTCGCATAATACCTCGAATTATCTCAAGAGTACCTCACAACAATTTAATGACTTCATACCCTTGCTGACCCTTTCGTCTTTCCAACCTACCCTATATCTCATCATCATTACCTGTGTCATATTATATTTGTAACATTTTGGCAATTTGATTCGTATCACTAGTTTTTTTAGGACACATTTGACATAGGTTATTGACGCACCCCAGCATTGTACACTAGAATAGAAAACCTATCAAAATGGGAATGGCCGATTTAGTCACGTGACTGTCTCATAAATTTTTGACGTTTTTTCTATCGATTGTAGAGTGGTATCACAAATGTTAGCATTTATGTAAGTGCTTAGGTAAGTAGGTAAAAACATAATCGCAAGTTATTCTAGTTCTTCTAAATTCAAAATGTTGTTCATTCTCCAACAATCTAGTAAAACAGTTACATTAATTCGATTATCTGAATACCCTAACATTTCCCTCGAAATTTTCAATTTCAGCCGGTCATTTTCCTAATGCTTGTCTTTAGCACTTAACCTATATTCCTCAGCAGGCTGTGGCCCATCACATTTATAAAAAAAACCATTACAGCGATACCGAAGAAAAAACAGTAGGGATATCTTAATGAAATTTTACAACGAGATTTTTGCATTCGTGTTGAGCGAACTTGAACCTTATCGCGAGGGTGATAGCGTGTGCTGTGTGGATTAGCGTCGAGCGTATAATTCGATCCGGCACGTCGACGACACGCGACGTAAGAGCTCGTCATGACGGATTACAGCTGTGCGTAGCGCCACAGCGTACTAAACAGTTAGTATGGTTCAGTGGGTCTTAAGTGCATGGGATATTGTTCGTAAACTTATGTTGATACCCGTGTGTTTACGACAGTTTTGTATGTTTCTGCAAATGTCTATGGAAAATTTATTTTATTTTATTATTGAGCATTAGCTAACTCCCAATAATAATATAAAGTAAGAAGAACGAAAAATAAAATAGGTAAGCGAAGTTTTATTCTGTACATAACCATTTTTTTGTAGATTACCTACTGATGAGTCAGAGAACAATGTAAACATCTCCAGTGAGACGAACGGGAAAAAAAGAATACATATTTTTTTTTGCATTCCCATTTGTCCCACAGGTGCGGTGGTTGGACGAACGAGAAAAAATGGAATTTACAAGTTATATCGCTCAAACTAACATTGCACTTTCTCAGGCCCGTATGATGATTTACTGATCGAGCACTGATCCGGACTCAAGTATCGATTTTTGTATGAAAATCTCTATTCAAAACCCAAATCTACGCTTCAGTAACAATTTCTGTATCGACATACGTGCCTCACTCTACTTAATTTAATAAATATTTATATCCGTCCTCCACAGTCGGTCCCTCATTGTTGAGGTTCGTGACTCCTTGCAAGGTACTGTGGATAGCGGCTCTCCATTCGGAGCGGTCGGTGGCCTGATGAAGTGCCTGGTGTACCGGCATTTCTAGTAGCTCCGACACTTGGTCCGCCCAACGCTTAGGACTGCGCCCTCTCGGTCTTTTGCCCTCTAGCTTGCCTGTTACAATTAGTCTCTCGATGTTATCGGTGTTTCTGCGAGCAATGTGGCCAAAGTATTTTAAAATTCTGTGCAGGCAAGTAGAGGACAGCCGCTTTCGATGTTGTCGTTTCAGCTGTTTCAGGATAGACACATTGGTTCTATAGGCCGTCCAGACATTTATATATCTTTTAGTTAAATAAATATAAATAGGTAGCACTGACCACGATATTGTCATCATTTAGGGGATTATTAAAAGGGGGATGGTTGCGGGGGTGGGTAAAATTGCGTTATTGCCAATATTAAGCTTCGAGAGGCGCATGTAGGAAGTAGGTGGTGATATATAGACCGGGGATGTTATATGGGGCGTGTAGGGTGACAATAAAGTTACTAAAGTGAAATAACTTTTATTTATTTTTAATCGACTTCAAAAATATGACCTCTTTTTTTTAAGTCGGTTAAAGATAAGTTCCTAATTAATTCAGTTGTATGTTTTTTCGAAAATAATTAATGGCATAAGCTAATAAATTAATGAATAGTATAATTGTATTATACGTAGGAACACCTTACAAATAAAATAAATATAAAAAAAAAAAATCCATCAAAACCTCTACTCTTTTTGTAAATATTCAACGAAATACATACGTCCAAATAATTGATTGCCACCCTTATCATCCGGCAGAACTCGATGCAAACAAAAGAAAAAAAAAAAGAATTCTAGCCCCTCGCTTCCGGAATAGATTTAAAGGCATTACGGTGAATATGCGCATAATATCTCTTTTGATACTTATCGCTTCATTTGATTTCATGGCATTATGCCGATTTATATCTACTTCTTTTACAAGAGTATTAAGGAGGCTGGAGCATTTCAGGTCCCGATTTGCATACATTTAGTAATTTTTTTAATTTTTTTGGATTTATTATAATTTATTATGCAGTAGCCGTCACGAAAACACAAAATAAAGTAATTTTTTTGAAGTAAACACCTGCAAATACGACAAAAAACATTGAAAATGACGCATTTTTCGAAGTAAAATGTCTAATAACTAATGATTCCCGGTGCTTTATAATGACATTGTTACATTTAAAAAAACTGCATTGAGTATTGTAATAAACAAAGTTCCATCATTGCAAGTTTAAAAAAAAAGTGGGACCTGGGCTCCATCGAATATGCCCAAATTGTGTAAAAAAAACGGGGCACTAGGGGTTTTAATATTCTAATATTAATATGTTAAATAGGATATCTCCTTGCTTCCCCCGTGAGTACAAAATAAACAAAAGGAAACCATGATTTTGATCGTCAGAAAGATACGGTAACCAACCCTTCAGCTTTTTGCTAATTTTTAAAGTCATAAAAATTAACTATGTACCTACAAACAACGCAGGTGTTCAAAATACATTGTTCTTTATATCAAAAATATACCTAATTTTGTCCCGACACCAGAATTGAACCTGCGACTCTTGGGTCTTTGCTTCTTATTCTTTCTTTTCTAAGTGACATTTTCTATTAAATTTAATTGCGAGATAAGTTTTTGGCCTGACTAATTGCAATACCGTTCACTATTAATGATCCAAATCGCTATAGTTAGTTAAGTTTTATTAAAATAACATAGAATACAATTTATTATTTTATTGTTCTACCCATAAAACCTATAAAAACCATGATTTAAACACAAATAATGACGACACCATTGTTTTATTCCTCAACCTCATTGCTAGAAGGCTAGCAGTCGACAGTGAAGGTCGTATTACAAAACATATTGCAATATTGCATTGATTCTAACTGACCATTGCTGGGTGACAAGCCTGAAAACTAACGACGTACTCAAACTGCAGAAGAAATCCAGCAGTGTATGTGGTAGAGTTAAAATTGTCATCAAGCAAGCGATGGTTTCTCTAAATGACCTTTGCCTAGTTAGGTAAAGTTTTACAGTACTACAGATGCGAATTTTGTCTTAAAAATTAAACTACTTAAGTAACTACAACTATTGATAAGCAAGCAAGCTCGTATGAGCTAGTGGCCAACTCTGGTGACGGAGTTTTAAGGCCGCTTTAAGACCTCCGTCGTGGCTTAACGACTGCTAGAGCCGAAACCGACAGTTTGACGTGCCCTCCGAAGCACGGAAGCGCTCAGATGTAAATGCCACTAACGGTCACCCATCCAAATAGTGACCGCACAGAACGTTGCTTAACTTAGATAATCGTTGAAGATTGGCTAAGCAAGCCTAGCCACGAGCGCTTCACTATTGATTTACAATAGTTTTAAATTACATTCAAGAGAAAAAAAATCAGGTCATCTATAAAAACTTGAATATCGTGGAACCCATCAACATTAGTTAAGTGAAACTAATTAAAAGTAGGTAATTGTTCAATTGCATTACACTAAGTAGCTTGCATAATTTGGAATTTTGCTCTCGAGTGTATATACATGGTAACAAGAAAACTGCTGGGACAAGTTAGAGGAACTGCGGCTCAACTTTCAAAAAATCTTATCGAATTTCAGGAATCTCTGTACTCTACAAAAAAAGAAACTTAACCTAAAAAGTCATGTTTCTAGAACGTAAAGTTCAATTTGTGAGTTGATTGTCAGTCAGTCGGCCAGTCACGTAACAACTTAATATATTTAGATAGAATATTAGATAGGTGCGCAAGCGCAGGCCTTCCGTTACGATTAGCGCTACCTTGCGAAGTGTCGGCGCACGATTTAACCAGACTAAAGGCACAGAATATTTGTAGGTACAACTAAAGGTATCATTCTATAGCCAATGCCGGCAACAGCGGCTTGCGACACGACGTGTCACCGCGTCATGTCGCCGCTCGGCCGAAGTGGCATACGATGCGTCGCTACGGAAGAGGTCCGGCACAACAACAATGGCATCAAAAATTTACAATAAAATTCCCGAACAATTTAAAGAGATAGAAAAGGATAGAACGTTTAAAATCAAATTGAAGGACTTATTAATTAAAAAATGCTATTATAATTTAAATGACTTTTTCAATGATGAACTGCCTGCGTTGTAACTTAATTGAAATGAACACAAACAACTAGCTTCTAATTTTAACTTCACTCAAATTACGGCCCGCTTCCACTCCAAATAATGCTATGCCCTAAGCTTAAGGGCTATTATGCACTACTATTTTAATCTTAAGACCTCACCATGTAACATAATAATTGCAATAAATGATATGAATATGAATATGAATATTTCATGGAAACCAGTATTGTCGCGGCGACCCGTCGCCTGTTGCTTCTTTCTGCAGTCGGCTACGGAATTATACCTTTACTTAAACACCTATTTTGTTCGTATTACTAGCAATAACATGATATTTACACAATCCTAGCACGGATTTACTATTGTCTATTTTTAAGCCGAAACTAAATACGATATTCAGATGCTGTGCCATCTAAAATAATCACAAAAGTTATGAACCGATTTGTACATAAATGGTAGTATTATTATGGGACTAAGAATAAATATTTTAAAACCAACAAATAGGATAATATAATTCAGCAAAAAATAATTATGATCCATGCATGGTATTTTTCAAAAACGTATCATACATCACTCTTATTAAAATATTAAATGAATACACATATTGTACAAATCCGTCACGTCGTGCCTTGAGCTAGCCAGAGCGGGAGCCCTCGTCTCTACATACAAGCATGTGCTTAGTTAGAGCGAGGAACTCAATGCTATGACTAACCCGAGGTCTTGATGACTTAACATTGCACTTTTCAAAAATGTAGCAAATGGTTGGTAGGTATCTAAGTTAGGTGCCTACTGTACTTTCCACTGTCCACTTATTTCTACTGTAAGATGTAATGTTAACTTTAAGACTATGCAATAAACATTTTTATCTTTATCTTTTATCTTTATCTTTAAATAAATATCTCGCATCAGAATATGTTTTATTTACCGTGTCTAGGGAATTATACGGAAGTTTTTTCTTTTTTTGCTTTTTACTAGACACATACATTAAGCTTTCATAAATAAATCGAACCAAATTTATTGGTATCAAATATATCATGCAACCATAACGTCAAGTAAATTATTCAGAATGAGAAATTGTAAACGCAAAATTTTGGAGTCCGTTTTCAAGCTTTGGCTGATCTTTTAAATTGTTTTTATGTTGGCAAGAATTCTGTGCACGTAGTACACAGAGAAATACTTGTAAATCTAGTAATGTGAAAGTGTTTGTTCGTTTATCGAAGACACATATATGTATAAGGACCTATATACTTTGTTGTAGTTCTGTACACAGACGTAGCTTACTTTTGATTGACCGCAGAAAACTTAACCACAAAAAAAACACATTAGAACAAGCATTTAGTGGCTAGTAGAGTTCAGTAGAGCTCTTTGAGAAAAAGTCCCGACATTTTTATTGATCATAACATTACGTAAATTAACCTACCCAGAATGGTATATCTTGTAGCAAGATATGGCAAAAAGTAAAACAAATGACGGTAGCCAGCTGCTTTTACCTACCTTAAGTAGTTTTGTCTACCAATCTCGTAAGTGAAACGATCGAATTTTGGTAAAGGTAATCGCGTGCACAGTGTAGTAATCGATTGTCTTAGCTTTGGTTCCATATAGCAGCATGTAGCCTCGTTGGTGAATAAAAAATTTATTTAGTTCAAAGGTTCGAGAACCGAAATTGGAACATGGACATGATTTATCTACCAACAGGAAAAAACTTTTTGAGAAATCAATGTTTACGAATGTGTTAAAAACTTGAAGAAAAAACTGATTTTTGAATTCAACGCAATTAACAAGTGCAATTCGCACGTATCCAGATCAACGCATAACCCAACTTTCCTAATGTATGGGACAACTACAAAAGAAGAATGGGTACGTCACAGTGTAGGCTGACCCCTACCTCGTCTTGTCGAATGTAGGTCGCACTGAATTGAGATGTATCACGGCAGGATGGGTATGCTGTGGCCTGTGTGCATTGTAATCTAGACTGATAGGCAATCTAGATTTATTTTAGGTAAAACTTTAGCTGAAACCAGCGGGCCTAGGATGCGCAGCGCGAGATATTTGTCATGTCGTTCTGTCAAAATGTAAGCATTTTGTACCAGTTTAGGAACTATTGCATTATCTGTGGTAATGTTGTCGAGAAACTGCGCCTTTGAATTTTCAACTTTTGACATTTCTGCACGACTATTATCTCGTCCTCAGAGAGGTACGACGACTAAGAAGTGTCAAAAGTGTACATTATGGCGCGTTTTGTCGACACCATTAGGTACCACAGATAATGCAATAGTTCCTAAACTGGTACAAAATGCTTACATTTTGACAGAACGACATGACAAATATCTCGCGGTGCGCATCTTAGGCCCGCAGGTTTTTCTAGGAAGATAATTATTTGATGTGTTCCAGAAATCCTCACTATTAAATTCCGACTGGTTATGTGTATTCTTTTGCCACAGAATGCGTATAAAATATAGTTTCTACTAGATATTGTATGTTATCGAAGTGGGAATGGAGATCGAGAAGTAGTTTGATCACTGTTGAATTTCTTTCTTAGCCTTTGGTGTCTATTCTGTTATTTCATAAAAAAGGGACGGCAATATTTATTGCTTTCAAATTAGGTTAATTTATATTTGGACTATGTAGGTGTATTTTGAAAAGTTTTTATAACTGAGAAAATATAGTATAAGTAGTTTTATAATTTCTCGTATATACGACTTGTTTGGTACCTATAAAAACACGCCACACCACCTTTTTGCACGCCAAGGAAGACTGGTAGACAATGCTCTTAGCATTAAGTCCTCCTAGCACTACTTGTTTGTGTGAAATTTTTATCAACTTTCTGTACGTACTTTAATATGATTATTGTTAACAGAGTTTTTATTTGTTATGATAAAAAATTATGATTAGGAATGTATAGAAATTATGAAATAGTCGAATACTATTTCATAATTTCCATACATTCCTTTGAAAAATACCCTTTGGGCAAAATTACACCGTAATAGCTCAAGACAAAGTGCTATTATTCAATAAATTGTCACTGATCACTTTTAATCACTTTGTATTTTTATTTTACTTACTAGGATTATGAGACTAACATTTGCTCCAGCTGTACAAGTGTACAGTACAGTAAATAATACTAAGTAGTACAACAAAAGATTGAAATTAGTAGATATGTAAAATATTTACAAAACATTAAGATAATATTAATACCGTATGTCCTAGGTAGATAATAATAATTACCTATCTGCATTGTAACTAGCCGTGGCAATGAAATCAATATGCGACCTTGGAATAAACAATTAAAACACAGTGTGGGTGTAATAAAATAAATACTGTACTTAGAATGACAATAATTAATATTCACTGTCTTTTTCATTACCGTTTAAAGTATGCTAGTGATAAGACCGCGTATTGTCCAACACTAGAATTCACTCAGTTTTTAGATAGATAGATAGATAGATAATACATTTATTTGTCACTAAAACACACACATAAAACTTACAACATAAATAAGAAGCAGTACATTGCGTAAGTAATAACTAAATAGTAGATTATTATACAAGGGGATAAAGCAGTGTCTTCTGTCGCGGGTGACGATTTAAATCGCGAGCGTAACGAAGGACTCGAAGTTTACTCCCGAGCGTAGCGAGGGTGTAAACTTCGAGTAAACAGATTAAAAATGACTATTGTTATGTTCGCTTTTTGTGGCATACAATGTCACTTTTTTGAGCAAGTGGTACGAAAACAGTTTTTATATTCAAAACATAATTATGACCAACCAAAAATCTGATGCTGACTATTGTTCGTTAGCCAAGAGGGGAGGTGAGGTTATCTATATCAGCGGAAGGGGGTGTGTAATCATTCTAAACAGTATCTACGTATACCGGAGTCCATAGGAGTTTTTATGTTGATTTGCGAGAAACGAGAAACTCGCAAGTTTTGTATGGAGAAAAATAGTTTGCAAATCTCCCGCTAGAGGCGCTTATCAGAAAAAAACTACCCCTTAAGAGTAATACTCTTGTAGACAATAGTATATTAGTAAGATTATGTACTCCATTTATAATGTAGCACACATGCTTACCTAAATACGTGCAGAGTTTGTTAGCGTATTAGTATTGCAATGCAATATTGACGATGGTACGATAACTCAAGCCTATTATCACAATAGGTCGTGTTTCACTTCTATAGACATTTTTCTTTGACACGTATATTAATCAAACTAGTGTTTACCAGTATACATAATATTTTATAGTCCAAGCTTTTTATTATTATTACCCAGAGCTATAGAGATTCTTTTTTATTTTTTAATTTTTATATATAATTATATGTACATAATATATGTAAGGTGCATAAAAGTAATGTATAAATTACGATACTTTCAAAATTATTTCTTCGTCTTTTCAGTTTATCTGAAAAGAATGGCTACATTTTTAGTGGTGTCAAATTAGTTTCATTAGAAAATTGCAACAACAGAATCTACCAATATGTACCTATCTACTTAGACTTACCTATATTTGCATAGTAATGTAGAAATACTTCTTAAACTACTTTGCAAACACGGTTACCACGCACAAGTCCAGACACTTTATTATTATTACAAATGGTAGATTTACATAATATTTACCATATCAATAAGCTTAAAATTTTTCTACATCATGGTACTTCGAGGAAGTATGGGAAACCCACGTGAGTATTGTATGAACATACGTACATACGAAGATACATTTGCAAGTTGCTTATTAGGAATCTTAATAGTATTTTTCTGCTTTAGCACATTACTGTTGATATTTTATGCAAACTCCACGTGATGTGAGTGTGCCATGGTCAAGCGTAGGACATACACAAGAAGAATGTTTGACGAGATAAATAGATTTAGCTTTTGTCTTCTTGGGACCTAGCTGATTTTTTTAATGAGCTAATCATTTGGCTGCCAGCACACCTCATGGTAAGGTAACCTGGTGGAGCACGCTTAGCCATAATCCACAAATTGACATTCAACAATCGCTACAAAGTAGAAAACTATTAAAAATAGGTTATTCCCATCGAGTCCACCGGCTGGCTCACCAGTGGGCCAGATGGAAATGACATTTTTTTTTCCAAAAAGTCACGTGACTTTTTCTCAGTATGAGTCATTTATCTGCCGTAGAAAGCCAATTTAGGATGGGAGTTTATGTGAGTGCTTCGAAATTTTGATTTGACGTAAACGTTCCATGCATGACGCAGAAAAAGAAGCAGAAGTCCAAAAACACTCATAACATAGGATAGTTTTCCAAGCTGTACGACTCTTGAAATATTATATTAGAAGGAGCTGACTAGGTGCTTTGAGCTAATAAAGAAACTCACACACCAAGCAAGCAAGCTCGTATGAGTTAGTGGCCGTTGACGGACTTTATAGGCCGCCTTAAGGCCTCCGTTATAACTGAACTTAACTCACACACCCAAGCAAATACAGGCCTTCTTGGTACGGCCAGATATAACATACTTATAGGTACTAGTAATACGGACAATGAAAAGTTTTACAGAAAATACATTAAAGAAATATCTCCGCTGACCGGAGTGCACATTCAATACTCATAGCTCGGATATTAAAGGTCCGTGGGTACTTCTGATGGAAACGGGCACACAAACTATTTGCTGTGCATTGCTTGTGTCAATAACATTGTTAAGAAACAGTAGTATAGCTGCATTGTTTGCTGCGGTATGCATTTTGTATCCAGTTGGGTCAACTAGCTCAATATCAGTAACGTTCGTATGCCGTTTGAGCGTTCACTTTCGTTTTAATGTTTTTTAGAACATTTCAAGTACTAAATTTCTTTAGGTAGGTATGCACTACTGCCCCTTTTTTTAGAGTTCCGAGATTTAAAGGAAGAAACTCTTATTTTTTAAGAACAAGCCAAAGTTTGAGGAGTATAAATTGTTGTTTAATTAAATCACAACAATATTTCGAGGCATTTCATAAACATCACCATTTTTAAGAGCTCCTACGGTGTTTTCTGTAGAACACCGCCTGCCAATCGAATCAAGTCGAATCAAGACTTGGATCAAGCAAGAAATTTTGTTTAAAAACCTTATGAATAATCACAGATTTTTTTATTAATTTTAAACAGAAATACATTTAAGAAGTCCCAACATTTTTAATTATGGATTTTCTAGTGTGAAAACCGGTTTCACTTTTAGCACCGTATGAAGGTACGGTTAGGTGTTATGCTACTGGTTTCGTATACTGAGGTGAGTACAATACACAGTCGCGTTATGCCAACATGTCATTGAAGTTGTACCCGCAGCAGATAAGGCACATCGATGGCTGAAACCGACCAAACACACACACGAAGAATTCACTCGCGTAAGCAAGTATAGTATAGATTGTTGAACAGCACGTTTGTTACCTATACGTTTCGCAAGAAGCGTATAATTTAGACGAAAATAACATAACTTAATTACTCCGATATTAGCGAAGCCGTAATCTTGATTGCCTGCCGGGTTTGCTGATTAAATTAACTAAAGCAAAGAGCTTTACAATAATGAGGTTGCTAGGTGATGACGTATCAAATTTTCTACTATTAAAATTATGTACCGATATAATTAATTAGGTTAAGCTTTCTCCGTGGCTCATGGCGGACATACACGTTCAGATTCAATCATACCTGGGTTCGATCAAATGATTAAATCACAAGGATCTATAAGGTATGTGTAAAGAACGGAAACGCTCTTAATGTGGTTGCCACTAGCAGCCACCCATCCAAATTGGAAACGTGTTGCTTAGCTTAGACGTTGCTTAACTATTATGGTCCGACTTTGTTTGTCCGTTCGTCTGTCACGCGCCTTATTATCTCAGAAACTATTAAAGCTTGGAATAATTTATAATCTTATTTGTCAAAGTGAAAAAAAAACCTTTTTTATTTTATTTTTATTATAAAGAATTCAAAAATAGAGAGTTTTATCATTCTAGAAAATTCTGACTGTGCTTTAATATTCTCTCGACAGAAATTTAAAAAAAAAAAGTTCCGTGCTCTCCCCAACTTTGGTAAGTGTCACTCGAAACAACGAGCATAACTTTTTATTCAGCTTTTTTCTTGATTGTGCTCAAGTGCCTTGTTATTTTCAAAAGCTGGATAGAGCTACCCACTTGTGCATAATTTATTGCAAGGTGACTAAAAGGTCATATTTGAAGTTTAAATGGAGTTGTGTCTCAAGTTTATTTACCGACACTTAGGGCTGCTTGCACGACAAACAACAATTCATGCATGACCCCTGATAACTTGACCAATGACTCGACTAAATTTTATCCCACTAGTGTTAAAAGTAACCTGCAAACCTGCCGTAAAAGGTCAACACCGAGTCACCGACCCAGTAACAGAGAGGACTAAATTACATCTACAACACTGACGCGGAAGGACGTATGAACCCACCGTTTTGACCTCTCGAGAAAACCCTCCAATCATGAATACGAACCTAAGAGAATATCGTCAAGAAGAGGATAATGACTGGAGGTGGACCTCGACCCTCAGATATGAGGAACCGAAGGAGGAGTGTTTTAAATGTGTGAAAGTTTCGATGTTTGTGTTTCAATCACGTCGTTTGAAATCCTAATTGCTAATATCAAAACCAATGAATTAAAATCAAAAGTGTCAATTGGGACAACTTGTCCTAAAATGTTTTGTCCGAAACGTCAGCAAGTCGAAATCAGAATGGTATAAGCTCGATGGAAACGTCAAAGCTTGGCAAACAATCTTGCTGCACTGCTAGACTGTTACGGATCCTCTGGTCTGGTGGTCGCCACAGTAGACAAAGTTTAAAACAGTAGCTAAAGTTTAAAAGTGACTTATTCAAGTAGTTTACAGGCTATGATGTCTTGAGTTCAAACAATGATCCCATGTTTTATTTATTTTAAAATTTCACACAAACAAATATTGCTAAGAGGACTTAATGCTAAGATCATTGTCTACCAGTTGTGTTTCTTTCTTTCTATGTATCATGCACAATTTTACTGATGAACTCTCATCTCTTTTATCAACCCGAACGTGTTTTGTAAGGTGTCTACGAGTTCAATGAATCATCCTGTTTTATTTTAATTATTTCTATCTTTCCAAACATAGACGAATATGTTTTGTAGCTCCTTTGTTTATGTTCAGATCTCTTTTATAAAATAACAAACGAAGGTTTGCTAATTGATTAGCTAGTAGTTACAGCCATCTTGTGGCAGTGCGAAGAACCTTCGCATAATGTCTTGCGGAGTTGACCTTCTGGTTTCTACTAGACTGTGTTCCAGGTCCGTTCGTCTTTTGTTTCGCAACTCAATTAAAAGTTGCCGGTCGCAGCTCCGGAACCGTGTCACCGGCGGTAAAGTGGATTGCCCGGGTTACAGGTATATCCAGCTCACCAGCTCGCGGTGGAACATTTACATTTCAATACGAGTTTTGGACTTTCTACAAAGACGGTAGTGAATAACTACGCGATAACACATCGCACGACCTTTTTGCATTTTCAGGAAGATTGGTAGGCAATGCTCTTATAGCATTACGTCCTCCTACCACAGCGAATGTGCTCAGTGAGGCAATGCGCTATACCCACAAAACATCACGTTGACCATCATTTAGTAATGATAATGAAACAAGCCATAAATGATGGCCAAAAGTATGTTCAAAGTGTTGTAGAAAACTAGAACTTGGTGTTGTTTTTGAAATAATATTAACTTAACCGATATTTTAATATTGACTAAACGTAATTAACATTAACATTGAATCAAACAAGTACGCACAGTCACATGTCATTCGTCACTTAAAACTCAATTAAGAAAGTAATTATTAAAATTGATATCCCAAATAGTTAGTTAAATTGAGTTAACCGCATGTATAATTAAGGATAAAAATATTTTACATACGTATTCAATAACCTTATCAATCGATTATTAACACAGATACCTTATGGAATATAAAATTAAGTTAACAAGTAATTTTATGAATACCTTGAAATCTCCATGGCATTCTTCATCATATCTTGATCATCATCAAAACTTAGAACAATGGCTCCAGTTTGTCAAATCTAAACGCTTTGAGATGGACCGTTCATTTTAGACTGCAAATGATATACTTACATTGATTTGAACGGTAAATAGTGATATCTAAAGATTAATAAATATAGGAATACAAGTCAAGCGTCACAGCTCAGTCGGTATTAGCTTTGCCTTCCGCACAGATCGTGGGTTCAATCCCCACTAAGAACAAATATTTATAAATGTGTGGCAAACATACCTAGATGTTTCTTCTGTGTCTGGGTGTTACCATGTTTTAAGTAGTGATATTTCCAAAAAAAGTATAATTATAAAGATCAGTTAGATCAGCAATCTAGTTCCCATAGTACAAATTTGCTTAGTTCGGGACTCGAGTGCGGCGTTGTGTGAAATGTCCTTGAATATTTATTTATTTATAAGTATAGTCAACTTAAAATGAAGCTGTTGCATATAAGCTATTGCATCCTGATTCCTCGGTGCTGGCAGAAAAACAAACGCAAAACGAAATGTCTGATGTATGGCACAGCGATAGTGAATTAGTAGTTGGTGCGCAGATTAAAGAGAGTAGGACACGTTGAATACGAGCTCGCTTAATAGGGCTGCCACGCGTTAGATACCACTACCTTCACACATAATTAAACATATTAAATCACTTTCTTCTCTTATTTATGGCCTCTATCCGTCACCATAAATCTAACCCTCAAAACTAGTCCTGACAACGATTTTGCCTGTCCGTATGAAATTTCAAAAACTATGATGTTTTACGATCAGTAACTTTTTTACAATCAGTAAAAACATGCATAAAAAACACTGCTTAACATTTTTGGCATTTCAGCTAGAGCTTTTCAACTATTATCCGATCTGCATAGAATTTAGTAGATCAAATAATAGTACTATTACTAGTTTACTGGTTGAATTATAAGCTGAATCAGCCAAGAGTTTGAAAGTTTATAAATGGGAGTAAACAAAAAGTCGTACAAAAATCCAAATACATTCCAAAACCGCTAGAAATAACGAAAACCACACTAAACTTAGGACGTCAGAAAAGCATTAAATTATTAAAATGATTATAAATAACCTAAAAATAACATTTTAAACACTGACAACCCTAGGTGCCAGCGTGACGCGAATTACATCGCATACCCAGATTACCTATTGGGCGACGCTCTGCCTCACCTAAACAGTTAAGCGTTCGCGGCTCGCTTGCTCCCAATTGTATTGCCATAGGTCTATTTAGAGCGAGCATTGTATTGCAAAATAAATAACACTGCTGTTCCGACCATGCGTCTGAGTGCGCAGGATTTATAGGCGTTTGGAATTACATAGAGCGCTATTGGCATTTGGTGTTTATTATGTAGGAAGATTGCGTTTATAATAAAACGAGGTAAATGTATTATGTTGCATATAAATAATAATAATAATAAATAAGCTAAATAGCACACAACAGTCGTGTTTTAATAAATCGCACGCTAAGATTACTATTGTATTATTTATAAATGAGAAACTCGTATGTACAATCAACGATAGAAATCACAGATCATTTTCTGGATTGAATTTTACATCGAAATTTTGAAAGCAAAAGTACTGCATACCGCAAATTGTCGTATTGCGATTAAATTCAGTTTTTATTACGATAAAGAAAAAATCAACTTATATACGAGTAAGTCCCGAATATTAGAACCTTTATTTTAAAGGCCTGCCTTGACCTATAAGCCATCAAAAGGTTGTGAAATTCTTTGGCTGAAAATTGTAAAAATTACTGATTAATTTTATTGATTAATTTACCACAAAGAGTTGTCTAATAGATACTCAAATCAGCAATACTTAGTTACAGTTACCTATACTATACATAATGTGATTCACATGTTATTTGATTGTGAAAAAAACCCTAAGCATTATTGCAATAGGTTTTGAAACGAGCTAATCCACAACGCTACATACTAGTAGTTTGGTAATTAAATCTAGCAAACGCAGTAAATGAAGCAATGTTATTTTGAAACCACGTATTTTGTGCTTTGTCGCATTATTATCTACATTGGTAATGGCTATACCTACTGTTTCAAGGTATACGGTGTCAATGACTTGTGTATCAGGTGTCGACGATATGTATGCAATTATTGTGTTAATTGAATTGAATAATTGAAATTACGTTTGATTCTATTATACTCAGTAATAGGCTAACTAAAGGAATTATTCGTATTTTACAAATGGAAAATCGAGTGGGACGTCCAGCAGTAGAGTTCTTTGAACTACAGTATAGATACACAGTATAGTACTCTACACAGCTTTCCTCTCTTTTTTTTTCTTTCTTTTATTTAGCACTAAGTTGATATTCTGAAAAACTTCGTCAGTTAAAAAAAACACACAACTAGAGTTCTAAAACTTAGTAATACCAAAATAATCACTGCAGTACCATGAGTGTCTTCTGAAAACTTTGAAACTTTTTGAATAGTACCATGTGATAAATTTTACAACAAGAAAATATGATTTGCTTTATAAAAAAAATATGAAATACACACTTAACCAGGGTTCTACGATGTTAGTGATGGAAAAAGAACCTCAGTAGTGAAAGACCCAGAGTGACTGCTGAAAGCTTTATCTAGTTCCTTAGAACTAGACCACGCAAGAAACATTTATTAAGTTGTTATGTGGTATTTCTAACTATAAGCTCGTGTGGTCTCCCAGCAGTCACCATTGAGGTAACTTGAGAGTGCTTACGTAACACAATACACACTTGTTCAAACACAACGTGCGCCGGCGCAGCCTTCGAGCGATAAACATCTTTAGATTACGAGAATAAAACAGTAAAACGTTGAGTTTATCCTGTGTATAAATTATAGGGGAAATTGTCTGTTGTTTTTAAGATTAGTTGCTAGGCTTGTTTTGGAAAAGGTAGATTAGACCACCGGTGTGTAATTTACTTTCCAATTTTTGGTAATAGTTATAAATTCATCATTTTTTTCTAAAAAAAGCGTTTTGTGCCAACATCACGCAACATTACGTTTACAATATTTTCAAATAATCATACAACATAGTCATCATGTTTCTTAAGTTAATTAAGGGCAAATAATAATCAATTCTGATAATGTCTTCTCAATGGATAGATGTTAGTATGGATAATATAAAAACAATGAAAATGAAACATAAAACTGCAAACAATTCTGTAAAGTGAAATAAGGCCACTAAACTACTAAACTTAAGTTAAACTTATAAAGAGCAGCATACATTATTTATCTTCTAAAATTTCTAAATGAATCGTTATCTGGTTCAAATGATTTTATTTTGCTCATTTAATTTACTTCCCCCAACAAGCAAACCAATGTAGATATTTTTTTCCCATCGTCCCCACCCAGTGAGCCAAACGGTGGGCTCGATGGGAATGGCCAACAATTTAAAGTCCTTTTGTACTCGCAACGTAATAATGTAACCAATGTTTAAGTTATTTTTCTATAACAAATTGTTCTTCATTTCATTGATCATGATGAACGAAGATACTGAATGATTGATACCAAACAAAAACATTTTCACGTAGATATATTTACATAACACTCGTTATTTTTATTCACAAGTCGTTTGCATACCAGAGCGTAATAATATTCTATCCAATATAAACAGATGTGATCTATTCTAAACAGAAAAAGATGTTTTCATTATTTCCATTCGATAATGCCTCATTTTGAAGTTATACTTCTAATGCCACTTCCAACAACGTTAAACGAAGGAGGAATAGAAAGAGACAGAGCGAGAGTGATCACATACGGAGACCCCCACAAAACGCAAATGGCACTCGAAGTATAACTTCTTCCGCGCGGAGGGACTCCACGCACTATTTTTTTTTATTATCATACAGTGTAACAACCAGTGGAAAGAGATCATTCGCTTGATTTAGGCTTACAACAAATTCTTCCCTAGCACCGTAGAACATTCCTCACATTTTTTAGTTCAGTTTGAGCAGCGTTCAACAAATGTTCCAGGTACTACCTTGTGGTGACGCTTTATGATAATATCCTTGTGTAGACGCGGGCCAATAATGATCCTACCTACGTATAAATTTAGCAACCAGTTTTAGCAAAACAACCGCAAATATGAACTACAATACCAGGTACATAAGGTCTCTATGATAATAACCTTGGGCTAGTAATGATTCTATATCGCATCGTACAAGGTTTCATACTTTGCAATCCCTCTTAGCGAAAATCGTCGCAATTATTGCATTTATCATCTTCGTGTTGTATGAGAAACTATTTTGTCGTACATTGTTTGTTTATTTAAGATCCAGCAAATGCATTTCAAACACAAACATCGATGCACCGTAGGAATGTTCATTGTGATCTCACGTAAACAAATCCAGGGATGGCGTCATAGTGCCCACTGATTGATTTGTTTGATGACGTAGTTCCAAAGTTTTCAAATGAATCGACGGGCGTTTGCATACTGGCACGACATCTACACACGCCTCCGACATGTCTTATCAATTTCTCAAATAGAAATACCGTTGTCGTTGACGATACAGTGTGTTAAATTTATGAGATAGGCTCCTTACGATATCGTAGTTGTCGTGTCGGTGGCAATATGATAACGCCCGATCAGTAATAGACCCATTAGAACTTAGTTCACGTGGTACAACTTAAGGCGGTTCGAAATAAATATTATTCTCAATCAACTCAACTGAATTAAAACGTTAGTATTGAATGTGTACCTATTTACGCTCTGAAGTTATTGAACCCTTGAAAGATAGAGTAGCGCCAGCAAAAAGGTTTTAAATGAAAAAAAATAAAAAGTTAACTAATGTTTTGTTTATAAGTGTTTTACCTTCATATAATAATAATATAATATTCATTTTTTTTAGTACTCTTGGGAATATACATACATCTTATAAGATGATCTGTCATTGTTACAAGATAACGAAAAGAGATGACAAAGACTCATTGGCACTCATTGCAACTAGTGGGATCCTTATGCTACACGTCCACTGGGTCGGATTCTTAGTACGAATTGACAGAATTTAATTCTTTGTTTTGATTTTTATCGTGCACCGGCATATTTGCACATACATATTGTAAGTACTGACGACGACGGCTCGTACGCTGCACACGCTCCGGTTCCGACCCAGTGGACGCATAGCATTAACAAGCAATATCAATAAGATTATACGTTTACAAGTATGAGTACTATTTCAACATCTTATGCAATCCTTTTAATAATAATAGGCGTTTACATCTAATGAAGATGATCGAGTCAGGAGTCTACACTTAACGACACACTGTAGTGTCTGGGACAGTGATTAGATGGAGTAGGCTTGCCCAGCACCTATAGCCATCCACTCATCGCAGTCTTGAAGTTCTTTTATATTTTCAAAGATAAACAGTTTTAATGACAAGAGTGTAAATTAATTACCGAGCAAATTACGAAGGTTTTCAACGTTATCAGTTTAATTATACCAAACTGTAAAAATATCTTATCAAGTTTAAAGCCAGCGTAGTAATAAGGATAAAATTCACAGGAAAACTTCAATAAATTGTATTTAACGCTTCATTGCAATATGGGGTTTATAATGAGGAAAAAATAAGTCGTGCGATAAAACGAGATAACATAGGAAAAGCCTGGAATAAATACTATAGCTCTTATTCCAGACTGGTAGAGAATTTACCATAATATTAATAATTTTATCACACCCCAGCCTGTAGTCTGAGTTTTGTTATGTTAACCGAAACGCATACCGAGAGGCGACTTGTGAGATATTTTGTATGAAAACCCGATAAGCGCCTCTAGCGGGAGATTTGCAAACAATTTTTCTCCATACAAAAACTGCATGTTTCTCGATTCTTGCTTGTCGCAAATCAACATAACAAAACTCAGACTACGAGCTCCGGTATATTTTTTTTAATTTGCAAATTCACCACAATTTCAGCTTTATAGCTACACGTTCGAAGAAAACTAATACCCGAGTAGTATAACCTCTTAACCCCTTTTTCCCGAGGCTAATTAGCACCCAAGCGCCAAGTAGAATCACACGCGCACAAATCATGGTTTCACGTACCAATAGCAGACTTGTCATATTTAATATTTATGTATCGTTCTATACGAGCAGTTATTTATTAAACTAGAATATCGCTGAAGGCCTATTTACACGGGGACAGTTTCACGTCTCGAAGATGCGATTGTCGTAACATGCCTTATTCAAAGTGCAAACAAATCATACTCGTAGGAGAAACTATTGCCATGTAAATAAAAATTCATAATTCAATATTTTGTGCGTTTGTAAATACATGAAAGCCTTAAATAATTGTCTGCTTGAATAAGAGAAAAAATAAATAGATAAAGAAGTTTTTTATCAATGAATAAAATTATCCATACAAAAGACTTAAACGCGCTCGAACTGTGAAATCGAAACTTGACACATTTTTATATTTTTATCTAGTTGCAATGATGTTTGTTTGAGTCAATATGACATATCAATATGATGATGATGTGCGCTACTTATATCAAGTTCATACTTAAATTATTGCCATCTCTTACAAATGAGTAATGTCAAACAGAGGCAGAGCAATTTTAAGTGGTGTTTAAATTTGAGTGATGTTTCAGTATTCGGCTCTATATGACAGTATTTATAGTTATAACTGTGCTATGTACGTAGGTACATAGTTAATCGCACTTCCAGCCTTACTACGTTATTGTCTAGGCTATAAATAAATAGACGAGTTAGAACAAGTTAGTTAGATAAAAACGTAGTATTCACACGTTTAGTTATTGCGACACAATCGACAGCCGTCTCTAGAACCTATCTAAGTTAGTTAATTAGAGTACCTAAACTAGTATTATCTTGGTAACTTGTCTAGTCAAAATTCATAGTTTTCTTTATTTGACTACATAAAGAATTCGGCTCTAGCAGTCGTTAAGCCACGATGGAGTCCTTAAGGCGGCCTAAAAACTCCGTCACCAGAGTTGGCCACTAGCTCATACGAACCTGCTTGATAAAAAATTATACAGCTACTTATTATTTCGAACTATAAGACTTTGATACAAAGAATTCGTTTATAAAAAAAAACCTGTGCGTGCAGTCCCTACGCGCGAGAGAAGTAATACTTCGAGTGCCACGCATTCACTCTCGCTCTGTGTTTAATGTGAAATTAATTTAATATTTATTTTTATGTACTTACTTAACCAATATGCAGTACTAAATTTTCACTTCAAAATAAAAAGTAAAAAGTTGCATGAACACTGCCATCTATTATATTTTGATTGTAGCGTATTACAGTCTCTTTCTATTTCCCCCGCTGTCAGTTGGAACTCGTATAACTTCAAAAACACGGGCGGTCAAATGCTGAATTGCTGAACACTGCCATCTATATTTGATTGTAGCATTTAAATAAATATAAATAAATAAATAAATATTCACGGACACTTAACACAACGCCTTCTAGTCCCAAACTAAGCAAAGCTTGTACGATGGAAACTAGATGGCTGATAGAATACAGTATGTATTTACAAAAAAAATATGTATGTATATTTTTTTTATAAATACATACTTATAATACATAGAAACACCCAGACACAGAACAAACATCTATGTTTGCCACACAAATGTTTGTTCTCGGTGGGGATCGAACCCACGACCCACAGCACGGAAGGCAGAGCTACTACCGACTATTTGTAGCGTATTAGCGTATTAGACTATGTCAACCGCATAACGCAACGTTGTTGGAAGTCACATTAGAAGTATAACTTTAAAAAAAAAACTATTATAATCATTAACAATGGTTACTTCTAAAGATATTTTTATACAACAAAATGACCAACAAACTACTACTTAAAATTACTTGTATTGGTTAATACATTTTTTTTAATAAGTCAGAAACACGTCACTTACATTGGTACCCTACACCTTTGCAGTACCTACCTACTTTTACCTATCGTCGGTAGGTGTTTAAATTAAATGAATTGAAATTGTTCACCCAACAGGAAAGTTTAAGGTTAATAATATATTCAGCCCAACTACTCGTAACTAAGCCACGTCACACAGCAGGATAATAAAGCAAAACGAGGTAACTCCTGATTTATTTCAGTCTCTTCTGATCGAGACTGTACCACAATAGTTTTACAATCGCTCTTCATGAGTTCTAAACTAGATCTAAATCATAGATGGCGTTGGAAACTTATGAAAATACTTATTAAAAACAGTATAAGGTATAATTATGACTCGTACAAAATTTTACTAAAATTCGTCACCATTAATTTGATATTGACAGAACAATTTACAATGGGTTAGTTAACTTAAAAGAGAGGTCGATACAATGAGTTAGTTAACCCAAAAGAGAGGTCAATAGGCTTAGTCTTCTCAATCGTGGGGCTGTTGATAATGATGATGAAGTTTAATATCAAACTGTTTAGTATCAAGATTAACTAATAGGTATAACTAGTTTATTTATTCATGCAAAAGCCTATTTCTACATAAGAAAAATACGTTTAAAATTAAAATAAATAAACAAAATAGTCATAAATAGAAAAATAAATATTCATGGATATTCACACAACGCCCTATAATAGGAGTTACTTATTTGTAATTTAAATAGTTATAAAAGCATAATAATCAAACATACTCTATAATAAAATTCTTATTAAATCTGTGCGGAAGTATACCTAACAAATTATGAAATCCGACATTTTCTTATTATAAATACCTACTGGGATTTTGCATAGTAAGTACGTTGTGGTATAGTAGGTGCCAAATAACACCGCAGTACAGGTCATTCACCCACCTTCAAAACGATGTCGCAAAATTCAATTTATTAATGGCTAATTCTGTCGCTTTCCATGCAAACCTGTCGCTAAGACGGTAGTCGCTCGAATCTTGCAGTACTGTTTGTTTACCATTCATAAATTGAATTTTGCGACATCGTTTTGAAGGTGGGTGAATGACCTGTATTGCGGTGTTATTTGGCACCTACTATAGGTATTGTTACGTATTCCGAGTTTCTGGCACAGCTATTTATATACAAAGAAGTAATTCTAAAGCGTATGTAATTATTCCGACTAGAATTGTTTGACAGAATTCTGCCAATACTCAGAACAATGTAAACCACAAACAATTATTCTACGCAAGTCAATAAAAATCAATCACAAGTATGTATTCACTAGATGACATAAACTCAAGGTTCACGTGAAGTACTAGTTACATTCTTGCGTATTTAGTTTTTTACAACATGAAGTTTGCCTCATTCCCAGCCAATAATTTACTTAGATTCAAACAAGAAGTCAAGTAACTGTTATAGCACGTTAGTGACATTATACTCAAAGACTAATAAATACGTAGGTAGGTATAGGTATATGTACGAAGCGTAATATACAACGTACCTATTTAAATTCGTCAGCTTCGTTGGCATTGTATGTTAATTGCTTTTTTATAAGACAGAACGAAATAATTCTTATTATTTGAAATTTTTAATACAAATAAGGTCACATTTTCACTGTATTGAATCTTGAATTAACTTTCGTACATTTTCTTCAATTTTGTTTGTACAATTTGTATTTTAGAGGTTATGTAGAGGTTACCAATGGACCATTATAAAGCTTTTTTTAATGGGTGCCGAAAAAATGTTTCACTGTACAATTAAGGGAAAGGCTCATTTATTTCATGCCTATAACGCACATCTTCTATTACTACTTAGTATTAAGACAAAAACTTTAAAATGTAATTTCATAACGATAGGTACTAAATTTTATAAAAAATGGTCGTTAAACGTAATTGGATAATGATATCAGGAGTGTTCAGACTCATTACTACTAATAAAGTACCATTAAAATCATCCTTAGTGATCGTAAATTTGAAATATTTGCGTTGAAATTCTGAAACAGTTATCCAAGCGCGAGATATTGTTTTTCAGTTTTACAGCTGCATATCGGTCAATGCCAAGCGCGTTTTCCATTTCAAATGAGTAAAAAATACTGGCAGATAGAGATGTGAGTTTTAAAATAATCTTATATTTGTGGATTTTGTTAAAACTATGACTTATTTTATTTCTGTTTGTCGCATTTTAAATCAGTCTATACAATATGATAACTTTCTTGGAATATTCTTCGATACTTGTTCATTTTGACAGGAAGTATTTTTCTTGTACGAACTTGTGGTGTTTTTGGACTAGACAGTATGTTACTACTTTTTTAATGCTTTTTACTAGGTAGTCTAGGTAGACAAGCGATTTATTTACTTAGATTAAACAGTATGTAAAGTTTAAGTAGAGTTAAAAATGTTCATGTTTGTCCCGAAAATTGTATAAAGAACTGTCTTGCAAATGTAAAACTCTACAATGTAAAAGCCACTTCTTGCCAGTGTAATAATGAACACGATGCGGTAATTACGAGGATAATTACACCTAATGTTGGTCATGGGCGCTGTTTTTTAGCTGCGAAATATCGCAATTTTTTCATTCCGTAGTTTATAAGGTTACGCAGTCATCAAACAAATAATCTGTATAACAGATTCGAGTTAAAACTAAAAGTGATAGACCTACTAAGAAATAGAGACTTACGGTCATTCTTCATTATTTGATCTGCAAACTGCCTCTAATTTTACCTTACTAAAGGTGGTTTAACATAGCAACATTTGTCAAAAACCTGGCTTTACTTTTCTATAAAAATACGACTGTGCTTTTACTCTATCTTTAGTACATTGTCCTTTCCTAATGTCGTTTCCCATTAGGATCTTACTTCACTATTTAGTTTACTGATTAGATATTTTATGAGTATTTTCAATACTGTTGAATTGTTCCACGACCTATCATGCTTGAGTAGAGTAGTCCAGGATTGAGTTTATTTGTACGTGGTTCTACTTGGTACTCTTTTATAGTATCCAAAATTTTGAAGTTCCATACATCAAGGTAGGTAGTTTGTCAGTTAACACGTTAGATGTTTGAACTAATTTTATGTCAGCGATAACAGTTTGTAGCGTTTTTATTACTAAGAATCATCTGTTTGTGGAATGACTCATGCTCTCAGGTGAGCTCTTATCAAAGCCTAAACGGTTTACGCTGAGTAACCTAGTTTCCATTCAGTTCAAGTAAGTTAAAGCATCATCCAGCATGCTCTGTCATCAGTTCAACCAAAGCAAGGCCTGGATCAGTCCAGGTTGGTTTTGCAATAGTTCCCGGTACTGACTGTTTCTGTAAGTTTTTACGCTTGATTGGATGAGTCCAAAGAAGTCATAGATGGTGGTCCAGGGTTGTTAAGGTTGAGTTTTGATGCACCGAGCTTACTGCACTCTCTGATTCGAACCTGGCACATGGTACGGCGTCGGGTTGGACGGTGGCAGCCAATAAGCGGCGCTGATTGCCGGGTAGCCCCCGTTCCTCGCCGGGCCGGTCTTGCCTCTCGCGCCGCCCGTCTCACCGCGCATCCTTGTTCACGTCACTGCACTTCTTTTACATCGCATGACACACACGTCCACGTGTTACCGCGCTCGCGACAATACTGGCCGGCTGCGGGCGGAGGTGCGCGCGCGCCGACGTTGACAGACGACGCACGATCAGTCACTCCTCGTGGTGTCACCTCACTTCCACTCCCCCCTTGCTAATGAGCTGCGTCCGTCGGTGCTCGCGGTTCAATTGTGCTCCTCTACTTGTTGATAGAGCGTCCATAGACTCTATCTAGGTCTAGGCATACGCAAATGCTAGGTCGTTACTTGTACCTGTAGCTCGCGCATCGAGATCACAGTTTGTATTTTAATCGATTGATTGAAGGCTTCAGATTTCTCTTGAGATTCAGTTACATGCGTCTGCTTGGAAGATATTAAAAACAATGAAGGTAGGAAAAGTGGCATTGAATAATAATGTCACGTTCACAAATTGGTACCTACTATTTGTGAATGTGAGGAAAACCTTTAGAATTACCATAATATGGTAGAGTTTCAGTAAAGAATGTTGCCATTAATGTCACAATCACAATCACACAATCGCTACTGAAGCCTTCACGGCGTATTAGCATCTACAAATTAGTACACGGATACTGAGCAACACTGGCATCGAATAACAGGACCTTGGGAAAAGAAACTGTGACCTGAAACCACGCGATTATAGACACTTTTTGTTAAGATCATAATCCTATGATTCTAATGACTTTTTTTATATTTCATGGTCGAAGATTTCATAAACGCAGTCGCGGTGATTTGGACTTGTGCAGTCAGCGGCACGGAATCTTGAGCATCGCTAAAACCATATCATTTTAAAGAGTTTTTAATAAAGTAGTCTTGCTCTGGTTGATAGTGTTTATTGTTAAGACTATTATTTTTATTTATGAGCATGTCTTAGAGTTGGAATACGAGAGTACACTTTTTAGAGTTCTGTCTGATACTGCTACGGGTTTTAAGAGTAACGCTTTGAATGTACTGGATCTAGTTAGTACATACGCCTGCTAAGTTATCTTATCGATATGTAAATAAGAGGTAGAGTTGATCCACAATAGACACAAAAAATGCTCCAAAAATAATACTTTCAGGCAAAAACAAAAACAGTATCATTTTTCAAAATATTAGCAGAAACTCTTTTACGGTTACGATACCGTAGGGTTTTGAAACTCTTATGGTGCGACTTTGTCCGTCCGTCCGTCTGTCACCGTATTATCTCAAAAACTGTTAGACTTATTGACATGAAATTCGGAATAGTAACATAATTATCTTATTTTTTTTATAAACGGTCCGATCAAACGAAACAATCCGAGGTCAAGAATTCTCCTGACCTATGAAGAACTTTTAAGAGAATTCTTTCTAAGTAAGTACATACAATTCTCCTTGTAAAACCTTATTTTACGGTACAGAACAGATATACTTTACCTGGGATGTTACTTTAGACTTGGTTTATAGTTAACCATCTCACGTAATGAGGGCCATTGCGTTCGCGAGAAAGACACATCAATTTCGAATAAAACATGGCGAGTACCTTCCTGAACTTATATAAAGTTATATAGTTAGCTCTATAAAAGAGTAAATAAAAATACATTATTTCTTATCCCAAAACATTTAGGTCTAATTGCATCAAAGTCGAGTAAATTTTACTCAAGAGTAAAAAAACATTTCAAATCAGATTCATACAAAAATATTTCCTAATCTCGTGTAAAACTCAATGTTGGTAAAATCGGTCTTTAGTCATAAAAAAATGCGATTAACCGCAGAAAAATACATAACACATTTTAACATTAGTATTTCAAGGATATTTATAAATAAATGGTATAAATAATTTCCAATAAATACCTGTGAGATTTGCTAGTATTTAGTATAACATTTTGAATATCTACTAAAATATTTACATTTAATATTATAGCAGAATTGATAATATTATAACGGTTGTGGACATCAATTTGGCCGAACGCCTAATCGTACATTCGTTTGATAAGCTTCCAAATATTTATTAACACGTATTTGATTTTGACATGAGAGAACCAAGTGCTTCATTCATAAAACTTCTCTAAATACTATGTACAGTCGGCAAGATAGTCGACTAACAAATTGAGTTTTTAAATTCACGTAAAGAATCACGCAAGGGATCGTTTGTTTTCATATTAAACGATTCCTATTGGTGGATGTCAAACACAGCTTAACTTAGCTCTGAGCCTCGAGTCTGTGTCTCGAGTCATTTGTTTTGACTTTCGACTCGATTATAGCACACGCAAACGCATTCGCAAAGAAAGAAATTTTGTATGAAACCCGGATAAGCGACTCTAGCGGGAGATTTGGGAATTGTGCAATTCCCAACAAAATGCCTCGCTTTGCGAATGCGTTTGCGTGTGCTATACTCGAGTCAAAAGTCAAAGCAAATGCACAGGCTCGGGGCTCTGGTGGAAAAGCACCCTATGTAGCAAAACCGGTCAAAAACCATGAATAAAAATAAGGCTTTCATATGAAACTTTTCTTATATCCCCTAAATCCTCACAAAGAAATCCCCATCAGTGGGGATTTCATTTTTTCCAGAAATCTCTTCAGATTACGTCGCTCTACAATACGGTGTGGCAATGACGAGTGTCACAATCACAAACCCGATCAAATATTAAAACACCTTGTAGTAACCATCTTAATTAAAAATCATTAAATACATTCTTCCCAATAACACAGTCACCGCCAGCTCACTAAAACGAACACTAGAATATCCCCCTACGATTTGAACTCGAAAAATAGTCACGCGCACACTCAACTTCGAATAGCCGGGAACGTGACGCGGGTGCAAAGTGTCAGTGTCGTTACTTGAGGCGTAGACCAAATAATGATAGACTGGCCGCGTTTTCAACTTAAAATTTTAAGAGTAACAACGGTAAAATATTTTTTTTTAGATGCTGCTGGATAGAAATCTCCTAGTTTTCTTCTGCTTATCTCACTCCCGTGTCTGAGGTTTAAAAACATTGGAGACAGTGTGTAGAGTTGTCAACTATTAATAATCATTGAAATTGAAACATTAAAAATACCGAAACAAGAAAGATTTTTTTCAGTACTAAGTATTCAACACATTTTTATATCTGTACATACTAAAGCCAATGATTTTTCATACAACCAAAGGATGAAACAAGCCGATGTCCCCCCTGACAAACATTGCCTCACTGAGCACATCCACTGAGCCAAGTCCGCGATTATTTCGTAACTTGCTTTACTTACTTGCTATGCGAGTCTAAGCTACGTTGCTCAACTTCAACACGAAAAGGCACATCCATCCCATTTTAATCTTTGGCTCAAATTGCCGGTTCCAATTGGTTCCGCCGAATTCGGTACTTCAGAATAGACGTGCATTACTGCCGGTGAACAGTTTCGTAATCGAGAGTTGAACTCGATTTTTGAATGCGTTTAGAATTACTAAGGTTTTATCACTCTTAAAATAATCGCTCGTGGCTAGGCTTGCCTCATCAATCTTTAATGATTATCCAAGTTAAGCGACGTTCTGCGCTGTCACTATTTGGATGAGTGACCGTTAGGGCCTTTACAACTTCGCGAGTTGGCGAATAAGTCATCTGAGCGTTTCCGGGTTTTGGAGGGCACGTTCAACTGTCGGTCCCGGCTGAAGCAGTCGTTAAGCCATGACGGAGGCCTTAAGGCGGCCTAAAAACTCCGTCATTTGGCCACTAACTAATACGAGCTTGCTTACTCTTCAAATCTTTTTGACACAGTTTTTTAAACTTTGATATCGTTCTCTAGTAACTTGTCCCTTGTTTGTGTTCCTAAAATAAACTTATTACTATTATTTTTAAGACTCTAAAATTTTCTGTTTCTGTCTGTAAAATATTAGTTAGTCACATAGTTTTATGAAAAAGACAGTGATAGATAAAGAGAAAGAAAAAAGAAGTACTTATCTACTGCACCTACCTACCTACCCTACCTTTAAAATGGCGGCCACGCCTTCAAGTATACTTACAAAGCCAGGCTTGTCATCAGTGCGAATAAATGTGACAATCGTAAACGTATCGTAACGCTGGCGTATCCGAGATACACTGCGCGGTGACACTACAACGGTTGGCAGTCGAGCTGGCATTGACGCGCAATATAACTCGAATACACTAACGCGGCGGCTGTCAGATTTGTTCGTGATAGAGTTACAGAAGGTATTATGATCGCCATAAGTTTCTGCAAATAGCTTGCATTGATTCATTCATTCATTAATGTATCAGTCACAAACTACCAAAATGTATAAGAGTAAAAAGGCCAAATTATTATAGACCTTTCGAGTAAATTCGATTATCTCTAAGACACATTGAGCAGCACAGCTCAATTACTTAAAGTCATCCCTTAGGCCTTCGGCACACTTGACAGGAATTCCGTCGCGGACCTTTCCCGACGGTACGTCAATACATGTTATTACATACATGCCCCGCCATACAGGCTCGATAGAGACCTAGTGCGGGGAACTAAACTCATCAAGGTACACTATAGTATATTTATGAACTGTACTCATTTATATAAAACATTATGTTACCAACTATTGTACCAGAACACTAGTTTATTTACCAAATAAAATTTAAAAAAAAAAAATTACATGTAAACTACAAATAGCGGGCACACTACGCGGTAGATCGGTCGTCCGTCGCGGACGATCGTATGGTAACAGATTACCTCCCGCCGAAGTTCAGCGACGGAATTTCCGTCAAGTGTACCGAAGGCCTTAGTGCTTAGTCACGGCTCACGGCACCTTAACTTGCAAGTTGGGCCATATATTATGTAGTTATTTGATCAAGTTGATTGATACCAGATAGAGAATTAATCCATCTGATAGATCAGGAGAAGGAGACTGATTATGTTCATTTATCTAATTAATCTAATTTGAATTGCTATATTTTTTTTATGGAACTATAATTGGTGTGACAAGATTATATAACTATAACGCTTCCTCACTGAGCACGGTACACCCTGGGTCCATCACCCTGATACAAAAAAGTGATCTCATGTGGCTGTAATTGCACCGGCACTTATACGCTTCGATTTATATTTGTATTTCACAGCAATGCGAGCATCAATCACTGCTTGGCGGCAGAAATAGGTACGGTGGTATTACTGACCAAATCTTTCCCAAACCTACTGTTACTAATGGAGTTATGATTTTATTTTTATGGTTTTATTTTCAACTATAGCTGATACCCGCGATTTCGTACGCGTGCAAAACTTTCCACCAAAATATCTGTCAACCAGCATACGATGAACCTCGTAGCAAATGGCGGCTTTTGGCCAAGAGAGTTCAAGCTGTATTTAAGAATCCACGTCTTTGATTTCAATAAAATATAGTCTATGTTTCAATCCGGAAAAAGGGCTTTCAAATGGTATAAGTTTTGTTGAAATTGGTCGTTGGTAGTTAAGGCGTGATCCGCGAACAAACAAACAGACAAACTCAATTTTCAGATTCAGGATCGTTTATTTAGTAGATCTGCATATTTAATTTATCCATATCATTAATTTTAGTTTTTGGCTTCTTTACAGTTTTATAGTATAGAAGTATCTATTCTGTTTTTATAACTTTGGAATGTGTTTATTGCAATTGGTTTTACTTCCCAAGATAAAGAACCTTGAGATTTATTGCATAAAAACATTACCGCAAGTAGCAACACTGACGTAAGATAATCCCGGCCGACTCCACGTCTATGACGTATAACACCTATGCGATTTGTATGCACTTTGTATTATGCAGTCATATCGATCATGCAGTATCTGTGCGGTGTTATACGATCGATTCAATTGCTATGTCGTGAAATCCTTGAATGCCCCAACTACTTTTTAAAATCTCGATAAAATATCAGACGAATATTCGTCGATTGTTGATTTTTGGTGAGCGCTCAGGTATGGCCAGTGATTGATGACCCCTGTAGCACGTTGAGTGACTAATTGCCTAAGATGTAGGAGGCGCTGCTGGTACAGTTTCCTACAGTAGGGTGGAAAGAGATACATATCTGCCTATTTTTCCGGGTCTGTTTATTACTAATATAACCAGACCCACAAAACAGGCCTACACTAGCTATGTTTTGAGATATCCTCATAATAGAGATTTTTGTTTTAGTGTGCATAAGGTTCAATATTATTTGAGCCCTTATGTATAAGATTCCTTACAAAAAAAATGCGTTCTCTAAAGCAAATATGATCCTACGCAGTAATCGGCTTTGAAAGGTTTTAAGTAAAAACTCATGGTACGGGATTTCTTATCATTCTTTAGCTAAACATTGCAAAGTAAACACGTGGATCATCCTTTGAATAGTTTTAACATACTGCCAACCGAGGTCGCAATGACCTTGTTTGATCTCGGTCTAGGTAAACAGTACAAACTGACACTTTGATAAGTAATAATTATGTATTGTACCAGTATAATTATGTATTGTTGTAGGTACCAGTAGTGGACACTTAAAACTTCAAAAACGGTATGTTCTAAAATAGCAATTTGGTTAGCCCCACTTGAATTATCTTAATCACAAATGTTTTTTTCTTTAAATTAGATGGCAGGTACTGTCTGTTTGCAGCGATTTCTTTAAGATTTGAATTTTGAGATTTGAAATCGTCGAATGTGTGCACATTTTTGCTATGATTTTATGGAAATTAGTAATAAAAATCATTTTGAAAATACAAATTACAGATTTAGTTTTACTCGTTTTTTGAAATAGGTCAGCTTCTTCTCTACACAATGAAGATTATTTTGATTCTGCGATCTGTGACATCTTTTTACGGTGTAGTTGCGGACTCCAAAGTAAAAATCATAGGATCCTAATGAGAGGTAATGTATTTATTGAAGCTATGTATTTATAATAAGTTAAAATATATTAACACTTACCATTTCTGTTTTCACTGTCAGCCGGCTTCATCTGGATTGGATGGTGCATCTGTAACAATTAATTCATTTAGTTAAATAATTAGGTACAGTCCAAAATTAAAAGAGAAAACTAGGCAGCAATGTAGTTTTAAATTAATATTCTATATTAGTAAGTAACATCAGGCACGGTAGGTGACCTTTTAGATATTTTAGTGATAGTTCCAAAATAATTTGTTATTAAAGTAGGTACTTAATAATAAATTATTTTGGACCTAGTAAGGTGTCCTAGGATATCCTTATAGTGCTAGTAGATAGAGTGTGCTTACAGTCATTACATATGACAGGTGTGACCCGCGGGGCTAAGATTTGCACGTGAGATATTTGTTTATCGTTCTGTCAAAATGTAAGCATTTTGCACCAGTTTTTGAACTATTGCACTATCTGAGATAATGTTGTCCAGACAACGTGTGAAACGTGTGCACCTATGACACCTCAGTGGACGGTCATATGTGCACAACCGGATTACCGGATTAGAACCAACGACCTTAGGATCAGAAGAGTCCACCCCCTCACCGGTGCTCACCCGTATTATACCAGTATTTTTAGTTTAAGATTTTTTTTTAAATACAATTCAGGTAACCGATTGACCACAATCTCACCAGAGGGCCTAGGATGCGCACCGCGAGATATTTGTCATGTCGTTCTGTCAAAATGTAAGCATTTTGTACCAGTTTAGGAACTATTGCATTATCTGTGGTAATGTTGTCGAGAAACCGCGCCTTTGAATTTTCAACTTTTGACATTTCTGCATGACTATTATCTCGTCCTCAGAGAGGTACGACGACTAAGAAGTGTCAGAAGTGTACATTATGGCGCTTTTTGTCGACACCATTAGTTACCACAGATAATGCAATAGTTCCTAAACTGGTACAAAATGCTTACATTTTGACAGAACGACATGACAAATATCTCGCGGTGCGCATCTTAGGCCCGCTGATGTTAAGCAATGATGTGGTCGACGATGTAGCACGGTTACCCAGAAGATCTATATTCACTCGACTCTTGAAAACTTCCAAATTACAGTCATTCGGGAACACAGATGCCGGCAACGAGTTCCACTCTTGGTCCGTCCGTATAATAAACGTACCTATATATGCTTTGATACAATAATATTTCTTCGACATGAAGTTACTTTAGTTTCTAGTATGCTCCGTCTGTTAGCAAGAGAAGACGATGGCACGTCACTCGTCAATCGACAGCAGGCTATTTTTACAAGACACGCATCGCCGAGCGACCAATATTGAGTAACGAGCTCATTTCTATTGGCAGCTTCAATTTAAATTAAATAGACAATTAAATAATTTAAATTGTTCATTTACGAGCTTTCTAGCCTACTATTGGCCATTTCTAGTATTCAATCCTGTCTTTGGTTTTGCTCAAACGTTTGCCAATATGTAAAAAATAATTAATGTAAATACAGATTAGGTCAGTATTTTCTGAAAGATATAACCTATAAATTTTCAAGAAAAGAGTGAACAGGTGGATTATAGCTAAGCGTGCTCCACCTTAGGCTGCAGCTACACTTACCACCAGGTGTGCTGGCAGCCAAATGCTTAGATATAGGTCATAAAAAAAAACCTACCACAGCAACATTGGGTGTTTGAAAAAGAATAGCTCTTTTGGACACATTGCTATGTTAATCTACCTACTGACATCCCGGCCATAAAATAACTACTCGTAATAATGGCTTCTAGTACCCGTAGGCTGATATATAGAAATTGTTACTCAAGCATAGGTATGAGTAGAGATTTTGATACAAAAATCTATGATTCTTGAGCAGTAAATCAGAATACGGGCCTAAAAGTTATTGCCATAGATTAATATTAAAAAAAAATCATCGCTCTGAAACTCTATGTTGGGGAAAAGTACATTAAAATACTCAGATGATTCCCAACTTAGATATAACGAAGCTTCGAAACCCCATTCCAAAATAAGTCGTCCATCAACATTATTTAATTAATAACTAACAAACAAACTATCGAATAAGTGAACATGTGTACAAATTAACTTTTTCATCGTTTTATAATGTCCGACACGACTATCACTTTTTAACCTACTTCAAAAAAGGAGGAGGTTCTCAATTCGGTTGTATTTTTAGTATTATTATTTTTTATGTTTGTTACCTCAGAACTCCGTCATTTAGGAACCGATTTGAAAAATTATTTTTTTATCTGAAAGGGAATGCTTCCAGGTTGGTCCCGAACTGCCATCATCATCATCACTTGATGATGAAGCCAAATTGAAGTCGGTTTTTCCAGTTTTTTAAACTTATAAATTATTAGTAAAAGCAAGCTCGTATGAGTGAGTGGCCAACTCTGTTGACAAAGTTTTTAGGCCGCCTTAAGGCCTCCGTCATGGCTTAATGACTGCTAGAGCCGGAACCGACAGTTTGACGTGCCCTCCAAAGCACGGACTTTTTAGTTATACTAAATAAGTTTCTTATGGGTATGGGCCCAGAATGCCCCAAGATTGTAACTATAATTATTATTGTTTACTAAAGTCATTATTATGATCTACCAGGTAGATATGCCATGCTTTATACTCCTCCATTTTTTCTATAGCCAAGTAAATATTTATTTGATGGAAAAATAAATAAATATTCACGTATATTTAACACAACGCCTTCTAGTTCCAAACTAAGCAAAGCTTGTACTATGTATGGGAAATATATGGCTGATAGAATACATATATAGATAATACGTTTATATACATATTTTTATTGTAAATATATACTTATAATACATAATAGTATATAATACATAATAACATATAAATAGATGGATTAATCTGTTTCAGTGTTCTTCTTTTTAAAACTTAGCTATGTTTTTGGAACCCGAGTGCGGTATCTAAATATTATTTAGTGATGTCGTATCGTAATTACTCTTAACTACTCGCTTACGCCAGAGTACTCCCCAGACAATGTATGAATCTGCTACATAATTAGCAGTAAGTGATCATCGATCACTCAGAGCATAAGGTACAACTACACAAACATAGCTTCGGCTACGTAGGCAATTTGTCATAATATATTGTACTGGATAGTTCACGTAGAATGTATGTAACTTGTATAACCTATCTATACTGTTATAAACTGTGAAAATGACAAAATGTCAAATTAAGGCGTATGTATAAGGCAGACAACCCTCTCGCTCGCACATTTCAACATTTTTGAACATATAATATAACTAAATGTAATTATGTGAAATTGCAGAGCTTCAGGGTCTAGAGAATAACAATGCAAAGGTTCAGTAAAAATATCACATTGATCCAAACAAGTTTTTTAAACTAAAAATTTGCATCAATGTGATATTTTTACTGAACCTTTGCATTGTTATTCTCTCGGCCCTAAAGGTCTGCAATTTTACATAATTACATTTAGTTATATTATAAAAACCGACCGTAAACCGAGCTTGTCTGTTTGTTTGTTCGAGGATCACGCCTTAACTACTGGGCCAATTTCAATGAAACTTATACCATTCAAAAGCCCTTTTTCCGAATTAAAACATGTATTATTGAAAGGAATATTACTGAATCATTTATTGAAATCAATGACGTTGATTCTTAGATACAGCTTGAACTTCCTAAACCTTTTGCTACGAGGTTCATCGTATGCTGGTGACAGACGTTTTGGTGGAAAGTTTCGCACGCGTACGAAGTCGCGGGTATCAGCTAGTTACTTAAAAAATCTGATTTTATTTACTACTTCATCTTATTCAGTCCAATTTCTATCCATAAATATTACAAAATGCGATGAAGACATTTATTTATGACAGAGCAGTATCAAAAAGCAGACGCTCCTTTAATAAGCTCGTGCTCACTTGGCTCAATTTCCCATCGTCAATATAAATTCCCGATCGGCATTTTATACCTACACTACATGCTATAAGTGGTGTATTTATGCACGATCAGGGAAAAAACGTCTATTCCGCATTGCATCTTTACCGAAAGGAATTTTTTCAATATTAACTTATCGAAATCGTTTGGTGCGCATATTTTCTGCTTTTGCATGCGTGTGCTTACGATAAAACAATTTGAGTAAGCAATAACTTTTTAGCTTTATGGTAAAGGAGCCTTTTCAAGTACCTCCTTTTTTTTATACAATTTGATACTTGAAGAATACATAGAAAAAAACAAACGTCAGTATATCATAACGGTAAATAGTATAATAAATATATAATAAAGATTGTATAATAAAGAGATAAGTACAAAGTGTTTTATGAAATTCATGAGCGAATTTATATAAGAATCGAATAAGCTTTGGGTTGTAATACTTGTTATTCATATTTACAAAGTTTAACGGCAGTAAAACTACCTCATTTAGCGATCAGCTAAGCCATTTTTTTTCGTAGCATACAAACCAACGAGCGCAGAGTTTAGACAATTAGATTTTTACCTCGCCAGTACATTTGGACGGATAGATCGTTTAAAAATAAATGAGGTGTGTCGATTCGCGCCAAGACAAGACGACTCGCGGTCAGGAGCGACACGTACTGATTTATTAGCCTTCGAGACGTATGCATGTCTTTACTGATTTAGCTAGGTACACTAATTATATTTAAAAAAAAACGCGTATACTGTGTAACTGTTTGTTTACCCTAATAAATACAATAAAAGTATAGATCCAGATTCCAGATGCTAAACTATTTAACCTAGAATAAAAATAAAACCGGTTTTGGGACGTCTAAACAAAGTCCTATCATATGACATCCCACGTAATATTATGGTCAGACTTTTTTTTACTTCCTTTGGAACCTCATAACTTTCCAACCCCTTGACTGATTGATTTTATTTTTCAACCAGTAAAACTTAAAAGTACTATCTGTATACCTACTAAATTCTGTGAAGATCGAATAAGCGGTTCAAAAGATCTCGACGAACAAACATAGAAAGCATTTTTGCCCAAGTTGTCACTAAGATCTTCGTTCCCTTCGCTCACTCGATCAGTAAAATAAAAGTATAGATCCAGATGCTAAATTATTGTTCTCGCTCAACGGACATGCCACAGATCAAACCATATTTTTATTCCCCGACAAAGTTCAATTTGTTCTAGAAGTTCACTCGGCGACACTTGAAATCGCTGCATTACCGGCCGACACGCCGCCGCCGCCGCCTTCGTGTCGGCAAAGAGCGTTTTAGAGTTACGTATCCGAGAACCGCAAGTAAAACCCTTTCGCAATATACTGACATGGTGTTTGAGAGAATAATCTTTACAAAAGGTATGCACGGCTTATTCCCATCGAGCCCACCGGCCGGCCCACTAGTATACAGACAGGGAGTCTAAAAGATAAAAAAAAAATATAAATAGAAATGACGTTTTTTTGATAATTTTGAATAATTAGGACCAAATAGAGTGTACTTACCTAGTTAAGAACTTACAGGCTACGTAATTAGTTTTACAATAGTGAAGTGATAAACTTATTTAAGTAGATAATGGATAATTTCAAGAGATGGTTTAAAAATAATCAATTTGTCGGTGAACAGTCTAATAGATTTGTTTTTTTATTTCAATTCAATTAATTGTCTTTTTTATTTTTATCAGCGATGATAGAAGGAGACCCCAGCGAGTAAGCCCAACTCTCCCTTGTCCGGTTTTTTTCACCGGCCCTCCCCTGAACCGCGTAATAAGCCTAAAAGGCCCTTTGATTTCGCCACTCCCTCTAAATGCCTCTCAGTTCACCTTTTGTGAGCGACCGGCTATTTTCAAACGTCAAATCTTTAATACCTCCATTGGACATAGTCTAAGCAAAAATAGCTGACTCTCTCTGCTCTTTTACCGAAATAATGCAATAGTAATTAATTAAGTACGACGTATGTTTGTCTATATGTACAGTAATGTACACAGTGCACACCCACTTATGTGACGTCACTCCTATGGTGCCCTGCCTGAAAATCAAGCAATCCCCTAATATGCCTATAGCAACATTAAGGTGAGTCAGGACCTGGTTTGGCTACATCTGATGCGACGCGAGTCTGGTAAATGCCTATACCTACCCCCTGGATGGGTACGTGTAATGTGATAATTTACTTTTAGTTACCTATTATTTTAAAACTACGTTTTCCATTTTTGTATACCTAATCAGATTTGTTACCTGGTAATTTCCTGTTGTGTTGTGTGTTTGCTAAATAAATCATTTATCTATCTTTGTACTCTTCGTAAAAGTGCCACTAGTAATTAAGTGGGCTCCAGAGGGACTGCGAATTGCTCATACAGACGTAATACCAAGACCACTTAATTGAATAAAACTAAAAAAAAAGAGTAGTTACGGGTAGACCACCCTGTCTACCAACTAAATTTACACGCAGTGACCTAGCTATTCCCTCTCAGCTGTACCCAGTCACCGCATCTTTGTCAACGGTATCAAGTTTTTGCTGTTATCCGCTGGACCCTTTATATTTTCTTAAAGGGCCTGCCGTTATCGGCTTTGATGTTGTAGAATGATGTGAGGTCTGGAGGTTTGCGCGACTCAATCAAACTATAAATAAATAAAATAAAATAACACGCTTAAATTATTGCCATCTCTTACAAATGAGTAATGTCAAACAGAGGCAGAGCAATTTTAAGTGGTGCTTAAATTTGAGTAACGTTTCTGTATTCAGGCCTTGGACATTTATCAAACAAGGCCTTCTAGTCCCATACGAAGCAAATCTTGTACTATAGGAACTAGATTGCTGATAGAATACTTATATACATACTTATGATACATAGTAACACCCAGACACAGCACAAACATCTGTTTGCCACACACAAATGTTTGTTCTCGGTGGGGATCGAACCCACAACCTACAGCACGGAAGGCAGAGCTACTACCGACTGAGGCATGACGCCTGTCCACCGCATTCTATACTTCGACAGCATCGTGCTAGTCAAATGAAAAAAAAATATTGAGTAGGTGACCCTTAGGCACATTATTATTCCCTCTCTTTTGTAATAGGTAGATACTCCCAAAAGATAATGGTCAAAAAAGTAGTACAGAAATGACTACATGAGACTATTAGGGCGTTGTTGCCTAAACAATTTTTATCTCAATTTATTATGTATTAAATAATAATCTATCCTACTGCACGTTACAAACTGTGGCTAAAGTTTGACCTTGCTCAGTATTAAGTAAATTGTATGGCGTCTCGTCTGACGACGGACGGAACTCGCAACTGTGACTTGGATAATTTCCCTCGGCGAAAAAGTTTTCATTCGGTGAGCTGGGAGGCTGGCTGTGACTAATTCGTTATTTTTTTCGTCGAGTTCATGGTATTTTTGTACACGTAAAAGCAAAAAGTTTTTGTTCTTGTTTATGTCAGTTTGTAAAGTTATTATTCACTACGTTTGTAATGAATCCACTGAACCAATTTTGATGAGTTTTTTTGTAACACATTTTAAGGTGAAAAAGCGCGCACACGAAGTCAGAGACAAAAGCTAGTACATGACGGCAAAGTTTACTAACACAGGTACAAAACAAACCCCTAAACAAAGTCGCCCTAATACCTACAGGTAGAACACACCAAAACGATTCATGTGAAAGATTTCGGCAAAATCTCCTCTGATCCCTGTTTATTTTCGACTAAAGGTTCGGCACACAGAATCGACCCCCAAAAGTTGGCCCCAAAAGTTAGAGGGTTGGAAAAAATCGTCCCAAACTAATGAGCCGAACGATGCGAATGAACTTTCCAAGTCGCCTACGTAGCTTTTTTGTTAACAGTCGCATTTGTGCAGAAAACAGGGCCTCTACTCTGAATAATGAAACTTACGAAGATTCTCGGTAGCGTCGTTTCTGTTACACTGCGCAATGACGCTGTCACTTCGCAAGAGCCCACGTCATCGTTCGAGATGACCGCGCAGTGTAACACAAACGTCACTACCGAATCTTCGTAAGTCATTATTCAGAGTAGAGGCCAAGGTCTCTAGTGGTATTTAAGGCACACTGCTTGGCAACAAGGAAAGACATAATTCAGGCGTGTACAAAATACAAAGTTGCTGCGTAGTGTAACTCAAGATTTTATCTCACTAGCGAATCTTCGTTTATAATGCGAGCCCTTTGTAGGTATTTATTCTGCTTATTTGTTCAGGTTAACAGCAAGCTTTCTTCAAAAGAAAATGTAAAATAATGACATTGAAACGTAACACCGTCATAAAAATAAACGTCGGAGCGTGTCAAAGGAAAATAACTACGTCATTTTCCTTGTGATTTCACCGGACCGCAGTTCAGAGATTGCTGCAGTGGAAATGCACTGGCAATGAAATTTCACTCCGTGTTTGGATATATTACAGAAATTCCCACTAAGAAATCCCTACTACTGGGGATTATAGTTTTTTTCCAGAAATCCTCACTGCTACGATGCAGCATGTCTACGACGTAGCAGTGGGGATTTCTGGATTTTTTCCATAAATCCCTACTAAGTATGTGGTCTCGCCTAAAAGCCTTTCGTTATATCCATTAAAATCTGTTATTAAAAGCACTCTTGTGGTAGTAGCCTCGGTTTTCAATCTTACAGTCGTGAGTTTGAGTCAGTCTTTTGGTTTTCTACCAACATTATTTTTTTAACCTGAGCATCATGGATACCTACTGCTTGTTAGAGCAATGTGTTAAGTCCGATTCTACTGACTAAAACCGCACGGTCCGTCGGGCACTTGTACCATGAGTTAGTTCTTCCATCCCCATTCCATCATCAGACCGACGTAGAGAAACGAGGCACACTTATATGGTTGACATGCCACCTGATGTCCGCACCAAGAGCTTTGATTTAACATTTATAATGAGGACCTCCAATGAGGAGAACTCCTTGTCGGCGTCTGTGATTCCAAAGTCATGTAATTTATTTAGTTGCTTTCAAGAGTGAATAAGTTTATTCTAGCCAAATGTGCTACATCGTCAACCACATCATCACTTAATATTTAGTGTGATTGCAGGCAAATGTTTGTATAATTATTTATTTTTTTATTTTTCATGCGTGGTTTTCCCACTGCAGGGCAAAGGTCTCCCCTCTCTCCTTCCACTCTTGGCGATTTAACGCTGTTACAGGCCAAGATTTTAAATGTGCATCGAGTTCATCGCGCCATCTCCTTCTGGGTCTTGTATAATGTATAAAAATATATTATATTGATACATATTTTTCCCAATGTTAGGTGCTGTCAAACGGCGAAGGACAACCACGTGAGGAAACTTGAATTTTACTCAGCTATGGATTTTCAGTGATAAAATCCGGATGATAAACGAAAAATGGCAAGTGCATTTCAAACGCCCTTGTAAAGTATAGCAATATTGCTTCGAACCGGGAAGGCACTGTATCCAGCACAATGGATATAAGCGCACTGCGATTTGTAATATCCATGTTCAAAACGCTTCTACTAGCTCTTTCAAAGGAATTCATAACTTAGTATATTGTAACAGAGTGCCTATTTGTAGAAAGTACTTTAGTGACTGGTCGAATGATCTCAAGTTGACTTGATTCCAATCCAGGACATATTGGATGATGAACTTAAACTTCATCGGCGCGTATTTTGATAAAGAAATCGCTACTCAAGCATATATTTGAGTGGAGATTCTTATACAAAATCTATATTTGAGACCAAATCACAATACGAGCCGTATACTGTCAAATGACTCAAGTTTGGAGTCGAGATTCAAGCATAAATTTTTAGACAGTTTTAATTGATAATCTTTTTACTCATATCTTTGAGTATCGCTAGACGACTACGCGGAGAGATTTTTTTGTGCACACGAATCTAAGATTTTTGTAGGAGATAACTATATGACAAAACAACCAGATTGCTGTACTGGGCCCCACCAGTGGGCCAGTCGGTGGGCTCGATGGGAATAACACATATTTAGCACACGAATCTAAGGTACGAGATAACACTACGATAAAACAACCAGACTGCTGTACTGATCTTTAGAGGTAACCAACCTCTGTACCGTAACTGTAAGTTCCAGTTAAGAAGAGTTTTAAGCTGACCAAAAACCTTTACTAGAATGAAACACTGTCTCACCGTACGTACGAAGAAGAGCTACGGCCAACGAAACCCTTACAGCGAAAGCTCACAATGGATAATATGTATACCTTCGATATTCATCGCCAAAGGAGCGGCTACTGTTTGCACATAGCTTTGGCCGGACCAATATGATGCCTCTTATTCACAAAACTTGACCGAAGGAAAACGCTTATGCTTCTACTACACTTTGGTCACACCCTTCTGTATTTTATCTACTGTCACTTTGATATGTCACATCGACTTGGAAACCTGGCAATATGGCATTTTTATGCATTGGGACTCACTTAGAATTGCATATCAACTTAGTAATTCTATCTACAGTTCATTCCCGTTTAAAAGCGTACCATTTCGCTTCATTTATTTAGTGATCAATAGAAATAGAGATAATAAGCAATGTTTTAACAGTATTGCCAGCTCTTAGGACTAGGTAAACTTTGATCTTTTCTTATTTTAGGTCTACTTTTAATTTCTTCATAATATTTTAAGGAAAAAAATTAAAAAGGACGTAATTTTTTTTCGAAAAAATATTCCACATATTCACAATAGGGGTGCGATTGAATGACATAAATCTCATCCACAAATGACTAAATTTAAACGTAGTAGAATTATATCAAAGAAAAATAATTATAAAATGTCAAAATCTAGTTTTTCTTTTCGTTTGTAACTCCATTACATTCCTCGTGTACTTCTACACTGCACAGTACAGGCATGACAGTGCCCCAGAAACGTCGGCCAGTTTCAATAGGTATTATACAATTGTCTACTTACAGGCAGAATGCCGGTTAACGTGCATTTAATTTTATCGGTAGAGCCAGCTTTATTTTTTTGGTAAGTAACTAGTCACTTTAGTGAAATATACCTAAGTTTTAATGACTTTAGTGAAATATACCTAAGTTTGTATTCAATTGAAATGTAATAAGACTGCAATAAGACAAACGAAAAATCATAAACAAAACTGTATTTTTCCCATATTTACAACCTCTCGGCGGCGGTCACGGCGAAGTAGGAAATTTTGAATTTTTAGACCCAATTTTAAAAATTACACGCGCCATTTTGCTTGTCTGGGTTAGCCGGTGGCTGTACTGTGTGAAAGCGGCCATAGCCCGGACCCGACCTGGGTAGCTTTCCCGATGAAATGCGCAAAGGAAGCTCTCGCCATCATTCCTGTTGACAGACGTCTTGTATAATGCCGGCACTATCAATAAAATATGCGCTGACTTGAGTAATGGGTTTGAAATGGGACATTCGACTTGAGGATACAAAATAATAGGAATCGAATAAATTCATTTTGAGATAATGTATTAGTTTTGCGATGCAAGGGCTGAATTCTTTCCTATTAGGACACTTTATATAGTCTGTCTTAGCTTAGTGGTCATTATGCTGCGTTATTCCGATTGAGCCCACCGGCTAGATCCCTGGTGGGCCAGATGGGAAAAAAATGACCACAATGGTCTGCTTGGTTGGGGAGGTAAATTAAATGACCAAAAAAAAATTAATTATTTAGAAAATATAATAACAGTGACGTGCTCTATGAGGCAACTTGAAATACAAAATACAATACAAAATTCATTTATTTACCAAAGGAGTAGTTGCTAAAAATGCATGAAATCACCTGTGGTCCCCGCACTAGGTCTAGCCTGTGTCGCGGGAGGCCGAGAACAAAAACAGCTCTGAGATGTAATGTTTTTTTGCATTTACCATCACAGTCACGTACAAAGTTACTGTCGCCATTGATTGGGTAAGCAAGGTCTTTTAAAACCGACATGCTGACAGTGACAAAAATGACAGGTGCCAAAACGATAGTTTTTGTAACCTGTCACTTTTGACAGTTATAGACGTCGGTATTATTCACTATTTCATTTTATTTTAGGTACTGAATGAAACTGAATTAGCATGAAAATTCTTTTTATACCTTAGCTGTGTGGCTTAGGCCGGAATACTGAAACGTCACTCAAATTTAAGCACCACTTAAAAATGCTCTGCCTCTGTTTGATATTACTCATTTGTAAGATATGGCAATAATTTAAGCGTGAACTTAATTTAAGTTTGAGTATTCGAGAACCTAAAACTTGTGATTTTGTTGAAACTATTTCGTAAGGTCACATTTTATAGATAGCTATAAAAATATGCTAACAATGTCAGTTGCGTGCTAACGAAAATGGTTTTTATTTCAACTTATTTTATTCATTACCGTTTTATTATTTTTAAACTCAAAAATAGGATAGATAAGACAGATACGATGATATTCCACGCAATCAGTATAACGTATTGTATAATACTCGCGTAACTTACAGAAGCTTACGATTCCACGGAATACAATTTCAATCCGCAAGATTCAAGATGGCGACTGCGATTTGAATCAATACACCGTATATTTCTATTATTCAACTAGTAAAATGCTCGTGACTTCGAACATTCTAGTGCTCCTTGTGAAGAACTCGTCTGTGGAAGTACTATCACTGTACCTACCTACTACTTTTGCCTCCAAGCAGTGATGCTCGCATTGCTGTGTTGTAGCTTCAAGATGTTGGGTGTTGGTGCAATTACAGGCACCTTTACATCTTGGAGTAATAATTATTATATTGCGTCAAAGAAAACTAAAAACTGACATCAGGTGGGCGACATGTTGCGCCATAAATTTCTCTTATAAAATACTGTAGTATTTTACAGACCAGTATTCCTCACGCGTATAGACAAACCCTTACAACCAGCAGACTAGATTAAAAGACTAGACGGCCAGACTGATTTAACGATTTTTTTGTCGTGATCGTAATCTGTATTGTAATCCATTATGACGCCGCCATAATAATTTTTCGTCCATTATTCTTTGACAGTTAAGCAACGCGATTCACTATTTTTGTAGATGGCAATAATTTAACTATAGCAAAATATTTTTTTTTCTTTTTTTACTGAGAGTACGGTATTGAACCTATCTGCTACATAGTCATCTAACAAAACGGATAGTAGTCTAACTATACTGGCTACCACAGATAATAGACCGCTGTAAAGTTACATCAAAGTTACTGGTGTATGAACAAGGTGTGAAAGAACTACTTACGAAAACCCAAAGTATAACTTTTATTGAGTAAAATCAGAAAGATCTTTTAGAACCGTCATATAAACTAGATGATTCTAGGTGCCAGTTATTCGCAACCAGAGCCTAAAAACGAGCAAGAAACTACGACCTTTTTTGTATAATCCTTACAACGAAAAGTTCCAGTGTGGTTTTATTTAAATTTAGTAACTGAAGGTGCTTGAATGAATCGCTACTCTTTCTTAGAGCAATGGATTCTGAAAAAGCATTCTTTTTAATGCTGGCTACAACATTACGCTTACGAAATCTTTATGATTTTTTTCAAATTTTAGTTTGAAATGAAATGGAATGAAATTTATTGACATAACAACACACATTAATATTACATTTTCAATATCGTAGTTGAGTTTAGATATTCCTTTCATTTCATTTATTTTCTTTCGACATTTTTACTATATTCTTAGAGTCAGTCACAAATAGGTATACATTGCAATAAAAAGTTTAGATAATTCCGTTTCAGTTTTAGTTAATTGTTACACCCTGTACATAAACATAATGTATAGTAGAGCTCACAAGAACAAAGTACTTGTTGGTGTTTCGAAGGCTTTATCTGTGAAGTTGGAGTTTCAATTGATAATATCCATTATCGCTGCATGACTCGTCTATGGACTGATAACTTCAAAGTAAATTAAGTTTGATTCATTCTGTACTTTAACAGGGATGAGACAATTGAATATCGGTTGTTCGACTCCAGAGAATGCTTCGGGTACCTTTGTCAAAGGGTCCTACAGGTTCGTTATTTCACGTCAGTCTCGGGTCTAACAGCCAAACAATAAAGCACATAATTTCATATAGTATGTATCGACATACCCTGGGTAAGAAACTTATTTAAAGTATTGCTATTTAAGCCTTGTTCAAGATAAATTCTTTCATATAAAACTGTTTATAAATTCAAACAAACGCTCCCCTATTATTACATCCATGCATAATACAAGGAATATGCCTCATAATTCAAACATTATATCCGTTACTTGACAATCTTTATCTATTCTGCACCTTATCATAAAAAATGGGGGACACTGCCTCAACCTCATAATGTAAAGGCTTCGATTCGACATGGAAATCTATAAATTTAAGGCCACAGGCCACTGAAGCTACGCGTACGAGATCATCCGCGTGAAAGCTCGAGAGAGCGCGGGAAAGTATCAACAAAATGTAACTTGGTTTCTTTGTGGTAAAATAAATCAGCTGTTATCAAAATATGTAAAATAGCTTACAAACTTGTAATACGGCTACGTATGTGTAGCTTTTGCATAATGTTTGAAACCAACTTACATGTCTTGCGAGGCAAAACCAAACTATTAGTACCTAGATTTCTTACTTATGAGATTTTCCGGCAGGTTTCATATTCGTACAAAATTTTTCTCACTGTGTGATAAAACTTAGGTACCTAGCAAATTTTACGTATACAATATTCAAAAAATTTTTTCCAAAGTTTTCTACGTACCCATTGGTTTAGTAAACGTTCCACTTTAAGCTCCCATTCGACCGAATATCTATAGATTTATTAAAACACCCACTCTCCTACCCGGTTTGCAGCCCGGGTTATAGGTTATCCAGATAGAACCGGGTAACATGATGCATGGCCGGATAAGACAATGTAGCGGAAGGGACTAGCGCACCCGGTTACCCGGGTCGACCTTTCAATTTCCTTGATTGTAAGAGGTCTGAATGAAAAAGCGTTTACCAAGAGTGTAAGGAAGCTTGTAGCGGAGCGTGGAGCTGAGCGTGCAGCGCCTCTTGTGTTATTTTTACAATACTTCAAAAAGTTGTTGCTATAGTTTGCTAGGTGGTAGAATTCTGCAGTAGGTACCTAATAGCTAATTTTGAAATATAACCACTCCAAAGTATATCTTTTAGCGAAGTTCTTAGACAAATGTACTTGTAGACTATAAATAAATAGCAAACATAAGATAACTTGGAAATTTTTAGAAACTTCTTTGTTTAATGAACAAAGATCACAAACTAAGCTGCCTAAAAAAGTACTTACTTGCAAAAATAGTTGAAACAGTCGATTCTGACAAGTTGAGCCAAACGCAACACGCTCCGCTTACCGCTCAGCTAGACCGAGCACCAACCTTACCCAACTGGTGTCTTCACGTCTCTATCTACACGACCGCGATCGCTCAGCTAGACCGAGCACCAACCTTACACAACTGGTGTCTTCACGTCTCTATCTACACGACCGCGATGATTCCTTATGGTCAGTACATTGCAATCTAATCCAATCGTTTCAGAACTTTGCGGACATCGTCTGACCCAACGAGGTAAATGAAAATTGTGTGCCCCATGCTCAGGGCTAGCTTTGTGTATTGCAAAACCAGGTGATTCGCTTTTGTTTTGACGGACCTCTTTTGTTTTGGATGTAGCCTTAAATGTTCAGTTGTTTTACAAAAAAATATATATGAGTAATCTACGAGCAACCTAATTTTACTAAAAAATTCTAAGATTAAAAAAAAAGCAATCTTATTCCTATAGTAGGTACAAATGTACTTAGTTTAGGACTAGAGAGCGTTGTGGAATGTCTAAGAATATTTATTTATTTACTCAAAGTAGTTTTAGAGTGTACTTTGTACTTTGAAAGTGTGAAATACCTCAATTTCAATAGTAATCCTAAACTTTTTCATCGTGTTTCGTACTAACCTTTCATTCTACTCCCAAAGCGTGCAGCTCATTCTCTTTGCACTGGGTATCCTCTATAGAACTTAAGTGGGACAGTTATTTGAACTATTCCAATAGTGCTCTGCGAATAACCTGCACCTTTGCCTCTTTTAACAAACCTACAATGTGAACCGAGTCTTATAGCGCTGAGCTTTGGTTGAAAATTATTTGGCAGCTAAATAATACTATACAAAAAATTTGCACATAAAGCTATAGGAAAATAAGTCTTATCACGCAGATTTTTGGTTCAGACTCGCTAAACTATAGAAAAAGTTCAAAAACTCGACAGTAAAAGTGAGACTATGCACGTTGAGTAGTCGCGCTCGTGTGCAAAGGCCGAAAGTGCAATGTTCTACTACAAAAGTGATGGTAGTAATTCGACTTTTGTTATTCACTTTTTAGAGAGCACTATCGGATAGATTTTAGCAATGTCGCTGTGCCAGCACAAATCTGATATCTCCATTTGTAGAGCTCAATTTCCAATCGCGTTCGAGGGGAAAATCAAATGGACCAACTTTGTTCGATTGAGCTGATTTTGCAGTTAGCTGGCGGCTTCATCACTTCATTTAGCTCTTTTAAAATTTACTGGTAGAATATTGCCAGTAGAAAACTTGTTTTAGTAGCGATAAAGTTAAAAAAAAAAAACTAAAATGATTATTAAATCAAGCCATAGTTTTTATAAGATTAACTTATTGAACATTATGTTATTTAACACACTTTTACTTATTCATAATCGTAGGGCAAACTTAATAAAAATAAAATAACCAGTATGTAGGTACTTTTAATAGACAAAGTCTATAGTTTTAGTGATCATGTCAATTAATTGAGAAAAAACACCAAATTTACACTATAGTAGGTGCCAAATAACACCGCACCGTATTGCGGTGTTATTTGGCACCTACTATAGTACCTAAATAAAACGTTTCTATTATATTCCACAAAGCATAATCCATTTACTACCTTTACGTCTTTAACTAGAATATTTTCTTTCCACACGAAATAACCGGACGTTTCACGACGTAAGCGGTCCTAAAGCCTGTAATGATTGATGCGACGACGAAGCGGTCTGGATAAGACAATGTCCCGGAAGGAGCGACCGGGTAGAACCGGGCTGACTACGCCAGACCGTATGACATAACCCGGCTGAAGCCCTATGCTCAGGAACTTTCAAAATGTTTTTGTCTTTACAACGCCTGAAAAGTCACTCATTTCTGCATGACTATTATCTCGTCCTCAGAGAGGTACGACGACTAAGAAGTGTCAAAAGTGTACATTATGGCGCGTTTTGTCGACACCATTACGTACCACAGATAATGCAATAGTTCCTAAACTGGTGCAAAATGCTTACATTTTGACAGAACGACATGACAAATATCTCGCGGTGTGCATCTTAGGCCCGCAGGTAGGTATAAGTTCCTTGATTGCCCTGCCTTTGTTTGACATTATTCTTTTTTTTTAATTGTTTTTTGTTTAGTAGTCGACAGCAACTTAGTTCTAGTTAGTAGTTAGACCTAGTAGTCAACAGCCTTAGTACAAGATTTGCTTTGGAAATAGAGGGCGTTGTTTAAAAATCCACGTGGTTGCCGCTGAAGCGAGTTTTTTAGATCATCAAACGTAATCTCTCTCATTTTCATTTATCGAAGGTTTTTGTTAATAAGGGTTTTTGCTGGTCTCTACTTTCCTAGAACGATGTTATTGAATTAGTGCAATGTTGGTCGTAAATAGACTGTTGCGATGAACAACATAAGCAAGCAATCTCGTATGAGCTAGTGGCCAACTCTGGTGACGGAGTTTTTAGGCCGCCTTAAGGCCTCCGTCATGGCTTAACGACTGCTAGAGCCGGGACCGACAGTTTAACGTGCCCTCCGAAGCACGGAAGCGCTCAGATGTAAATGCCACTAACGGTCACCCATCCAAATATTGACCGCGCAGAACGTCGCTTAACTTAGACAATCGGTGAAGATTGACTGAGCCAGCTTAGCCACGAGCGCTTCATTGATAAAAGTAATACATAACGACCACGACCGCTCTGCCAAGAGTGTAACGTATAATAAGAAGAAGAAGACATTGGCGTCACAGAACACCAGCGTTGTAGTAGTTAGTGTACACGCTACTATAGCATTATGCTGAATGACGACCCATTTTGTTGTCACACAATCTTTATTATGTTTGCTGTAATAGTCATGTTTTTTATTGTGCAACTAAATAAACGCCACGAGCGCTTCAACATGATGAACAACATGATATTGAAATTTGTAGAACCTTGTGGACCCTTTTCCAAAAGCGCCCATTTGTTAAATTATACGCACTGTTGAAAAGGGTACCTATAAGTGAGACATACAAGAAACTATTTCAAAGGAGACCCAAGGTTTTGTCAAATCCTTGATCCGATACTATCAAATTTTGCAACACAATTTTCATATTGATTTTCTACATGTGTATTTGTTATAGGAACACACACATACTAATACGTACTCTGAATATTTACGACGAGTGTGAGTTGAGTACCCACACAAACTTTACGTGGTTTACAGGGTAGAACATCTTAAATGTATACCAATATTTTTAAAAGTGTTAAAATAAATAAAAATATATATTAAAAGAACTTATGTACACAAACTTCTATGTTTCAATCACAAAGAAGCATTGAGCCAAACTGTATAAAATCTACTTTAAATAAGCGAGCATAATCAAAATTTTCTAAAAAAAGCTAGGAACATAATTTGCCCGGAAACTACATGATTTTCTCTTTAGCAAAAGCGTTCATATTATCTCTATAAAGGAGTTTGCAGCCTTGTTAAAAATGGAAAGTGATGCGTGCTTTATAAATGTAGGTGTTGGATATCAAAGACTATCTCTTACCTATGCTCTCCTAGTACTGAAAGAAAGGCCTTTGTTGTTAAGAAATCTCTCAATTCTCGGATAGTTAAACAATATTTTTTAGGAAATATTGTTTAATAGGATTCGTTTATCTTTCGTAACACAATAGCTTGACACCACTAGTAGTGCCATACGAAAAATATCCGGGTAAATCAGAAATTATTTTGTGACACAACTCATTGTTCTTTTACGCATTTGTTTCACTGACCTGCGGGTCTAAGATGCGCACCGCGAGATATTTGTCATGTCGTTCTGTCAAAATGCAAGCATTTTGCACCAGTTTAGGAACTATTGCATTATCTGTGGTACCTAATGGTGTCGACAAGATAATGCAATAGTTTCTAAACTGGTACAAAATGCTTACATTTTGACAGAACGACATGACAAATATCTCGCGGTACGCATCTTAGGCCCGCAGGTACTTATTGAAATCTGAAACAATATTTTTCTTGCCTGGAAATCAAGAAAACGTTAATTAGTCTATTTGATGGCTAAGTAGAATTTTATTTTGATAAGGTTAGAGATATGACTTACGTATATTATCTTGAATAGTCGATGATATATTTTTAAAGTAAATAAAACAATAGTGTTACAAACCTAATATAGTTACTATTGATTTCTGTAAGTAGATAAACCCAAGATATTTAAAATGAGCTTTTATACTACTATCTTTGAATATTCCCATTTATTTCAAGAAACCTGTGTTACGTACCGTTAAGTAAAGAGGACATTTGGTATATTGTTTGAGATATTGCATCAAAAGAAGCTAAAATACTAAAGTTACAATGAGAGAAATATAATACGTAGGTAACCTAAACCCGTATTTTACACAAAAGCTTTCTAATGCTTCAAAGGCTTCAAAGACTTTTGCTACATTATACACAGATAAGAAAGTAGAAGTAAGAAGCTACAAAAACAGCCGAGTACTTAAAATTAACTTACAAACGTAAATGAAAGTAGTCATATCTGAGGAGATTAGTTCACCGACGATATCATGTAGGTGTCGTGTCGGTAGCAGTGTGAAAACGTAGTTCAGCCGGGTTCTAATAAACATATCAAGAATCGGGCTAGCATGTAAGACCCGGAGGTCGCCCCACCCAGCTCTTGGACTATTCAGTTACAGGATGTTCCAGGACTTGGGGTATACACACTTTCTTGGATAAGACAAGTTTCGCTTATTAGAGTTTCATAAAACTCATAGTTTTGACAAAAAAAAGAGAAATAAATACTTTGTGGAGTCTTCATCCTCTATCGTAGAGTCAAATCAACCTTGCAGCAAGTCTATGAAATTGAATCTTTTGCTATCTGAAAGAAATCACTGCTGAGCGATAAAGCAGCTTATTTTATGTATGCTGTTGTAACAAAATTGTTTATCATTGATATTTTTTAGTTTTTTTATAAACATGAATTTGGTATTGTACAAACTTCATGTTTTAAAATTGGAAAGAAACTTCCGAGTGATTTAATCGTAATTCTTTACGTTTGTGTATACTAACAGTGGAGTATATAGTTGAGTCAACTGCAATTTTTCATGTCATATTTCAAAGTGGCTATGGTATTTTTCACAATAGAATGGTAACACCATTGTATAACTCAATAGTTTTGTAGTCCAGTTCTGAACGGTTCTATGAGCTAGTGTTATCGCGGGGCAACGGACCCCATTATGAAATATGAGGGGCACTGCGCTCGATATTCGGATTAAGAGGAAGCTAATCCCTGATTGAGAGTTCAGGAAATGGCTCATTGTTACCAACGAATTGGGAAGTGAATGTGACTTTTTTATCACTCAAATTAAATAAATTTTGTGAAAAAAAGTAGATTACGGCATTTTTGCACGATAGATATTTTTTATAGAAAGGTCTAATAAAAATATGTCAAATGGGTAGTTAAAGGTACCTACCAAAATTTTTAATATTTAAACAGTTTTAACCGACTTAAAAATTAGAAGATTTGAAATCGTTATGTTTTATACCTACATTTTTCGTCACACAGTTTTTCATATGCCTGCTTCAAGTGTGGGCTAGAGTAAGATCAGAATTAACTAGCGACACCTATGGGTAGCAAATTTTATGATTTAATTTTGTTATGCAGTAAACTGCAATAATCTTTTGATCTATGGAAAATATTCAACTATTAGTCAATATATGTACTAAATTATTGGTTAGATAATCGATAATCCAAGGTCTTAAAGAAAAAAAAAACAAAATGGTGCCCTGCTATGCTGATCATCATTAACAATATTGCAGACACTTTACATTGAAAACTAACACCGGCGCCGCGACTTTCCTCCAGGAATATAAAACAGGAATTGTTTTGTGAGTCTGTCGCAGACAAGACATCGTTATCGTGAAATTCAAAATGCTTTTGGAACAGCTCGCGTTATGCTTGAGCACCACTGTTTGCAAACAAATCTATAAAGTATAGAAAGATGGTGATTTTTTAATGTTCATAAACTATGTTAGGTTATGCTACTATTATAAAACTGTAAAAAAGCCAATATGTAAACTAAATAGACGAATCTAATTTCGAAAATCAAGTTTATCTGTTTGTTTGTTCGCGGTTCACGCCTTATCTACTGCACCAATTTCAACGAAACTTATACCATTGGGAAGCCCTTATTCCGGATTGAAACATAGGCTATATTTTATTGAAATCAAAGACGTGGATTCTTAGATACAGTTTGAACTCTCTAAACTCAAGCAGCTATTTGCTACGAGGTTCATCGTATTCTGGTTCACAGATATTTTGGTGAAAAGTTTCGCATGCGTACGAAGTCGCGGATATCAGCTAGTTATTAATAAACTCGATGTAAGATTGGAATAGTTACACAGTGTTTTGTTTTTCCATTTACAAGTGGATTCAAATTCGATTGAAGAGAGAGACTAGAATGTACAGTCAAATATAAAAAGATCTGATAATATTATAGCGCAGTGTAGCTTAGCGTATATGTGGAATACAAGACTAGTTCAAAGAGCTAAGAATAGATACGAATTTTATGGCAACTTCGTTTCGTCGGATTGATTTATTATATTTTCAGATATCAGTTTTGGAGTCAGATTGACCTTTCAAGTTTAAAAAATATCGGATAAATAAGTAAGACCTATAATTTCAATCTTCGGTGGATGTGGTCTGTGAGGTAATCCAATTGATAGGCAGAAGTAAGCGCTCAACATCATACTTCATACATTATTTTAACATGTGCCTTTTGTTTTGATATGGGAATCAAACTTGCACTTCTCATTAACCCACTGAACAAGTCCAATGAGGACGTGTTCTGTGAGGAATTGCACTGCGTCCATCCCTCTGAGTTGTTAAGCCGTTAAGTTTAAAGTACCCTTCCAACCGGAACACAACAATGCAAGTGTGATACTGTTTGGCGGCGGAAGTTAGTACGGAGGTAGTACTTCCACGGACTTTTTTACAATATAGAATGGAATAGAATAGAAAACGTTTATTTGTTTGCACAATAACATGACTCTGTCTCTCATATTAGTTTGTAAGGTGTACCTACGTACAATAAAGTATTTTCATTCATTCATTCATTCATTCATTCATTCATTCATTCATTCATTCATGCATTCATTCATTTATTCATTCATTCATTCATTCATTCATTCATGACTATTACAGCAAACATAATAAAGATTGTGTGACAACAAAATGTGTCGTCACTCAGCATAATGCTATAGTAGCGTGTACACTAACTACAACGCTGGTATTCGGTGACGCTAATGTCTTCTTCTTCTTCTTCTTCTTATTATACGTTACACTCTTGGCAGAGTGGTGGTGGTCGTTATGTATTATGTACTTTTATCAATGAAGCGCTCGTGGCTAGGCTTGCTCAGTCAATCTTCACCGATTGTCTAAGTTAAGCGACGTTCTGTGCGGTCACTATTTGGATGGGTGACCGTTAGTGGCATTTACATCTGAGCGCTTCCGTGCTTCGGAGGGCACGTTAAACTGTCAGTCCCGGCTCTAGCAGTCGTTAAGCCATGACGGAGGCCTTAAGGCGGCCTAAAAACTCCGTCACCAGAGTTGGCCAATAACTCATACGAGCTTGCTTGCTTTTTTATCAATGTCTGTGGCACGTCTCACGATATCTCGCCACTTCTCTTTTACAGTCATCCGGGAGCATTCTTGTAGGTTTCCATCCACCGCCGACTTTATCTGGTCGGTCCATCGCATAGGCGATCTGCCACGCGGTCTAGTACCTTCCACCTGTCCTTGAACCACAAGGCGCTCAATCGAGTCAGTGTGTCGCCGTGAATCGTGCCCAAAGTACTTTAGAATGCGACATTGAACCAAGCTGGATAGACGCTGTTTGACGTTTAGTTCTTGAGTATCGAAACATTGGTGCGGAACTAAGTCCATGACACCCCAAGCATTTGTCTCAAACACCACATTTCCAAAGCGTCTATCTTTTTTTTCTCAACCTCACATAGAGCCCATGTCAAGAAGCTAGGAAAATGTGTTCGAGTTATAGCTCAATTCATAGTTATGTTACAACGGCCGAGAGGGACCAATCATGTCTCCTCAAGCTGATGTTTATGCGCGTCTTGGGTCGAATTTCATGTATTATGATAATTTACGATTTAATTAGGGTAGAAACTGATCGTGGAATGATTGCTACATCAAATATTTAGTATAGAATAATGTACGTAAGGAAATTTGCGGTAAGTATTGTTTTGTACGTTAGCTTAATAGTAAAAAAACACCATCACAGTTTAAATTTTTCATCTTTGTTTGCAAAAATTTCAAAATTATATGAAATCTCTTAGCTACTTTACTGAGTTTTTCTATTGATAAGGTAAAAAGATGATTTTTTTTATTCCATATCACTAATACTATTTTTATATTATTTTAGATATTATTGAAGGCCTTTTTTTATTTTGTTCTGACTGTATACGTTTTTAGATCTAATCTAAGATCTAGATCTAAATATCTAAAACTAAGCCTACGATTTTTTTACCATTTTCCCAAATTAGTATTTAAAATATTTTATACTCTGTAAAAGGTTGTATTTTGGTTTCAAACAGAACATACGCATGAACATGACATACGTTCATACATCTAGGTACGGAAGCGGCAGGCGACGGTGCGACCATTATGACGCATTGTACGTGTGATTTACAGTATAGACCATTACGAGAAAGCTTTTGGTACTTACCTGTAAAATATGTGTGAAATAGTTTTCACTTCTACAGAATAGTAGGGATTTCTTGGTGCGACCAGCAAGAATTGAGAAACTCGCAGTTTTTGTATGGAAAAAAATAGTTTGCTAATCTTCCGCTATCGGATTTTGATACAAAATATCTCGCAAGACGCTTCTCGATATGCGTTTCGATCAACAAAACAAAGCTCAAACTACGGGGTCGGCCCAGCGGCCACATGCCGTCTGCTGCTGTCTACACGGTGGACTGCAGACCTTTAAACTATCTTCGTCTATACTCTTCCAAGTCAAACATTTGTCCGTACAAAGCCGGGGCCGCACTAATGGAGCCAGTCAATTACCTAAGACCGGGGAACTCGATCATAAATCCGGGCTATCGATCAAAGTTCGGCGTGTCCGGGGCGGTCCCTTCCGACGGGTGGCGGCATAGTGAAAGTTCTTACACTGGTTTATTTTGGGCCACCCTGAATTTTCTTAAAGGTATTTTTTTTTATTATAAGTATTTATGGCTTAACTCATTCCATTGGGATTGTTCTATTGATCGTAAACACCACTAAAAAGTAACATGAAAGCAAATTACGCAATATCGTTAACGTAGACTACACTTTTTCCAGTTATTTCTATTTAAAAGCCCAACTACTGAACCGATTTTGACGATTTTTTTATAAAACCAATTTGAAAGTAAGTATACCCTTTTAGATAATAAAATATTTTTTTAATCGGTTTACAAATAACAGACTTCTGAGGTAAATAACAGACAACCGAATTGAGAACCTCCTTCTTTTTTGAAGTTGGTTAAGAACTACTAAGATTTTGGATGAATAATGATTCTTAAACATATTTTTTAAACCTTTCTGGGTAGCCCTCTGGCAACCGATCCGTATTATCCACGCTTTTGTGAGTTTGCGTTCGCGTCAGAATGCGACCGACTGATTTATAGACCGGTTGGGGGTTCGCCTTCAGTCAGTTATTCAATATCTTACGTAAAAAATATGAACTACTTATCTTACGTTTATCAAAGTCAAAAACTCTCAGAGTGCCAAAAGAGTTTTATTTTACCTGTAACTATTAACATACGAAAATGGAAATCAGAGTTCATAAAGTAGTCTATGTCCTTTCTCAGGCTCTAGACTATCTGTGTACCAAATTTTATTCCAATCGGTTCAGTAGGTCCGAAAGACAAAAAAGAAAGTTGCATGGAAGTAATTAAAAATGCTACCCAAAAGACACTTTTGTATATAAATATTATGTCTGTGAGTATAAATAAAGTATATAATTATGTTTCGATTATATCGTGAATTATTTTGAATTTTTTTATTATAGTAGGTACCAAATAACACCGCAATACAGGTCATTCACCCACCATCAAAACGAAGTCGCCAAATTCAATTTATGAATGATAAACAAACAGATTCAACAGCGATTACCGTCTTAGCGACAGGTTTGTATGGAAAGCGACAGAATTAGCCATTCATAAATTGAATTTTGCGACATCATTTTGAAGGTGGGTGAATGACCTGTAATGCGGTGTTATTTGGCACCTACTATAGTATAAGTGATGGGATATGCATTGCATACGGATATAATTTTTAATTAGTTACTTCTACATATAACAGTTGCATCATCTCACAGAGCACGTCCACCACAATTTCTTAGTTCAACTGCCATTGCGAGAGATGCTATCCTGTAAAAATGTTACAGTTTTTGGTTGGTTATAGTTTCGGTACTCCCGAGTATATCCTACCCCTACTACTCATAATGTGCAATCCGTCTATAAATAAAGACCACTGTAGATCCATTTCATAGTAAACAATGGCAGAATACGACAAAATCAGAGTATTAATTTATACAAGGTGTAACATATTTACCCTATAAGCTCGAAGGGGGCGTAATCAGACCGACAACCTGAGTGCTTGGACATGTGCAAAGGGTCAATAAATAGTAATTGAAATTTTCACACAAAAGTACAACTATTATTATTTTAGAAATTTGCAACAACCCTAAGTTTTTGTTTACTATTTGCGTAAATCCGTACACACGCATGCACACTTAGGTACCCTCCTACCGCGTCGCATGCACACGCTAGCTGTGTGTAGGTACATTTTAAGTAAAAGTTACGAGTTCATTTTATGAATGAAAAACTTCGAAGTATCAAAAGTCGTAGAACAAACACTGTTCACCATGACCTGTAGAATACCCCACTTTATAGGGTATTTATGTTACACCGTGTATAAATATGTTTGAAAAACCAGTTGAGCTATCTATAAATCGTTTGCAATGGTTTGTAGTAGGCTCAACTGTTTCATGTGTAGTTTGTAAATCTTGTAAATGTTGTAAAATACTGTATTAGTGTTGATTTTCTTTGTGAATAAAGTATTTATTTTTGTTAGAAAAATTTCTACTTTGGATGTTTGTGTTTATTTCGAGCCACGATCTCATTGTGAGAGATTTCCTCCGAATCATCGTTGCTTAACTAAAAGAATCACGGATTAGCCCACGTACAGTTTCATTGTACACGGGTGCTACGGCTGCTACGAGCCGCTACGCCGTAGATCCTCTACGTGCTTTCCGTAGCCGATGTGTTTCCAACAATGTAATCAATTTTCGCGCTTTTCATTTGTTACTTTTGCTTTTATTTTAGCTTTGAAAGGAGAAAGATCTAGAACACAGCAACGTTCGGTTTTTGTATGTTTTTTTTTCTGCAAAAAAAATTAAAATATTCAAGCAATTAAAACTACCGTCTTTTAAAAGAATTTATAAAGTTTTTATGAACGGTTATGGAGCAGGTGTTTGTCCAAAAGTGAACGTTTTCATGCTGATGGTAACGGTGGTATGAATCCTACTAGTATTATAAACGCGAAAGTTTGTATGGATGTATGTATGCATGGATGCATGTTTCTTCCTCTTTCACACAAAAAAACTACTGATCCGATTTAGATGCAACTTGGAATATACATACATATATTGTCCGTGACTTGGATTAACATATATTATGCTACTTCTTATCCCGGAAAATCAACGAGATCGGACGGGGAGCGAACGAAGTCGCGGGCGGAAGCTACTATGACATAATTTTATTTGTCAAAGGGTCAGCAAATAAATCATCATCATCACCTCCCTTTATCAGTCCACTGCTGTCTCAAGACGCGCCACTGAGCCCAGTGAATCGCTTGTGGCGTAGCTCACTTAGCCAATCTTAACCGATAATGTAAGTTAAGCAACGTTCTGTGCGGTCACTATGTGGATGGGTGACCGTTAGTGTCATTTACATCTGAGCGCTTCCGTGCTTCGGAGGGCACGTTAAACTGTCGGTCCCGACTCTAGCAGTCGTTAAGCCATGACGGAGGCCTTAAGGCGGCCTAAAAACTCCGTCACCAGAGTTGGCCACTAGCTCATACGGGCTTGCTTTACTGAGCCCAGTCTTCGGCTCTTCTCATCCAGTAGTTATAAATTTCATTATTTAAGACATAATAATAGGCTTAAAAAAGAAAGAATTTTAATAAAACTTATTCAAATTAGAATACCTAGAACCGCGTAGTGCGTGGCATAACTAAATTCAACAGAGGGCGCTCGCGGCTTAAACTATGTCAAAAATTCCAAGACTGACTACTTTGGGCTAACCGTCATAGCAAACTTATTTTCGGTGAGGGTTACTTTCAAACTATGCGTTGGGGAGACGTATGACCCCACTTGACGCTGAGGGGTTAATGTCCAAACATGCCGGCTTCATATTACTATGACGGGAAGTGGTGTAACATGTCAGGATAGTAGGTACATTTGACAGAAATTAGTAAAAATATAGTGACAGAGAGGAGTGGAAGAGAATGGAGGAGGCCTTTGCCAAAAAAAGGGCCAACAGATAACATTGTCGATGTCATAGTATATAGCAGGTGCCGAACAACACCGCAATACAGGTCATTCACCCGCCTTCACCACGATGTCGCAAAATTCAATTTATGTACGGTAAACAAACAGTACTACGAGATTCCAGCGATACCGTCTTAGCCACAGGTTTGTATGGAAAGCGACAGAATTAGCCATTCATAAATTGAATTTTGCGACATCGTGGTGAAGGTGGGTGAATGACCTGTATTGCGGTGTTATTTGGCACCTACTATATACTATGACATCGACAATGTTATCTGTTGGCCCTTTTTTTGGCAAAGGCCTCCTCCATTCTCTTCCACTCCTCTCTGTCTCTATATTTTTACTAATTTCTGTCAAATGTACCTACTATCCTGACATGTTACACCACTTCCCGTCATAGTAATATGAAGCCGGCATGTTTGGACATTAACCCCTCAGCGTCAAGTGGGGTCATACGTCTCCCCAACGCATAGTTTGAAAGTAACCCTCACCGAAAATAAGTTTGCTATGACGGTTAGCCCAAAGTAGTCTTCAGTCTTGGAATTTTTGACATAGTTTAAGCCGCGAGCGCCCTCTGTTGAATTTAGTTATGCCACGCACTACGCGGTTCTAGGTATTCTAATTTGAATAAGTTTTATTAAAATTCTTTCTTTTTTAAGCCTATTATTATGTCTTAAATAATGAAATTTATAACTACTGGATGAGAAGAGCCGAAGACTGGGCTCAGTAAAGCAAGTTCGTATGAGCTAGTGGCCAACTCTGTTGACGGAGTTTTTAGGCCGCCTTAAGGCCTCCGTCATGGCTTAACGACTGCTAGAGTCGGGACCGACAGTTTAACGTGCCCTCCGAAGCACGGAAGCGCTCAGATGTAAATGCCACTAACGGTCACCCATCCAAATAGTGACCGCACAGAACGTTGCTTAACTTAGAAAAAATTAAAAAATGGCAAATGAAAAAATGAGAAATGATAAATGAAAATAATGATAAATGATGAATGAAGTAAAATGGCCATTACTACGTGAAATTCCTAAATATAGCTAAAACAAAAACAAAACTGATACGATCTTCAGAAAAAAAAAACAGTCTTTGGAAAACTGTGATATTTCTCATCATCATTATCAACAGCAACAAGTTCACTGCTGGATATAGACCTCCCAAAACAAACGCTTAGGAGCCTCTCTGATACCTATTGAAATAGCGATGTACCTATTGTCGTTTGCTTTTAAATGCTAGTGATTTCAATCAATCTAGTGTACTGTTAACATCGTTGGCACAGACACGAGTTACGAGCTATTGAATCGATAAGGAATATCGAGTCAATAGATCGATTTCGAGAACTTCCATCAAAAGAACGAAGCTTGAATCAATCGAGAGAAAAAACACCCGATAATAATCTTCCTTACAATAGAATTGAATTATCGCGAGATGAAGACTAGAGCGAGAGACTGCAGCAGTTTTCTACGTCAAACAAATAGGAAGTGGATATTTTTAGAATAGGTAAAATGGTAAGTAGGTATTTAGTGTTTGTTGTCTTACAAAATATATTTTTTAATACAGTTGCTCAAAAAGTGGCGTATTGCAGGGACGTATAGCGTTCGGGATGTGGGCTATTACACACTCGTGCTATTTTTTTACCTTTCCCGAACTAGTGCGTTCTCTTTCCCAACTGTCCAAATAATGTCTATTAAAAAGAAAAGCCAACCATGAAGTTTTTACTAAAAAAATTCATAGAAGTTTTTATGATTCATGCAAATACGTATATTTCTAAAAAGAAGCTACTAATTTGTTTCAATATCAGATTTAATGATTTGATTGAATGAGTTAGGTTAGGTTTCATTTCATTTCATATCAATAAAAAAATTCTACTGAAGACTTGGCTGTATGGGCATAGTTCCCTTTGCCTACCAGAATGGGTGAAGAAAAAAAAAATCTCTGCTTATATTCTACGGTTGGCGCCATTTTTCAGAAATTTTATTTTTATTAAATTGCTTCATTTTTTCGTAACTGTATTAAAAATAGTCGTTCAGTACACGTGCGGAACCGTCATTGCAACTTGTTCCGACTGTCAACCCTCGCCTTCGGCTGCGCCTCGGCTTGGGTAGACATTTGTCGGAACTCTTTGCAATGACAGCCGTTCCGCACTTGTAATAAAATATACTATTGTTTTATACATGTTTAAGTATGATGTTATAGTAATGTAGCCTTACGTTGTTTTTTAGGAGTGCTGATAATGTAGGTAAGTTCTTCTGGAGTATTAAAGGCTGTGTTTTCTGCAGTAAAATGAATGTATCTGTTTCAATGGACCTTATACCAACTTTTAGAACTTGTCGTGCACTAAGTTTGAAGCGAAATCCTTTACTAACATCTAGTTTGATGTAACATATTTGCCACTGGCTCTCGAGGCCGGATGAAGACGCAACGGGGGACCAACGCCAACTCAGATAATTCGATTGTGTTCGCTAACAATCGCGTATCGAATTGGATATTTGTTCTCCTATCTCTGTTTGACGGTGTAATGCAATAAAGAATATCGGTCGCAACAGGTTTTTCTTTATACCGACAGATATTCTAACCATTGAGTAACCTAAGGTTATCTATAGATCTGTAGAAGTTTTAAACAAAAAAATACACTAAGCAAGCAAGTTCGTATATGAGTTCGTGGCCAACTCTGGTGACGGAGTTTTTAGGCCGCCTTAAGGCCTTCGTCGTGGCTTAACGACTAAAAAATACACTTAAACATAAACTTTTTTTACAGATTTTATGAAATATTAAAAAGAAAAAGAATCTGAGACTAACCAGCTATTATACTGCTAATATTGTTTACTAGCCGTCTCCCACGGCGTTGCTCACGTTAGAGTGTGACTTTTCAAAATTCCTTTCTTAGTGCGCCCCTACACTATATAAGGATACTACCCTCCAAACTTCATACCTCTAGGACTTATAGATTAGGCTGTTCGTTGATTCTATGTTAGCTTCAAAAGAGTTTTATATATATTGATTGATGATTGATATTGTGAAGAGCATTAGCATACCTAAAGGCACTTGTACTGTACATGGATAAGTTAAGTTTGCATGCAATTTGTTGCTGAAATTGTACGTACAGCCATATTGCTTTCAGCCTTTTGCGAGACCCGTCCAGCTATACTATTCCAGCAACAGATGGCATCAAAACTAGCCCGTTCACAAATGCCCTAATCTTGCGGCACGGACCGTAGAGAACATAATCTACGTTCAACGTCACATTGTGTGACAGACAGACAGGACACACGATGCGTCGTACATAGAAATATCCAAGGCACCCGGTACAGTTTAGACCAGCTAGATTACAGCATATTGCATAAAACCTGTGTGATAGGCCAGATTTTGTTAGACTTAAATTCAACCTACGCCGACGTCGTTCGCTGACGTAGGTCGAGCGTACAAATTAATAAAGTGTTCAATGAAGTTCCAGTGGGCTTAAACTACGACGCTGAAATCAGCGGCGGACGGTACAAGATACAAGATACAAGATGTTTATTTGCATAAATAAGTGTTACAATTTGGTCTTATATGTAGGAGGCACTTTTCAACTTATTCACCTTTTCCAGGTATCGCAAATGTTTTGGGCGCTTAAAGTTAGGTAGGTAATTAATAACATTAATTTTGGGTAGATACGTACATACCTTTGGGCATGCACTAAATTTTTAAACATTTTTCATTATATGCCTCATAGAACTGTCATTAGCATGCTCGACCAATGATGGTCAGCAAGTCACGCCAACTTAGGACCAATTTAAGTGTTATATCCTTTCGTATCACGTGATCATACGTGACAAGACAGGCCGGACGTATACGCGTACATAGAGAAAAAATAGTGCAATTGCTGTGTGCTATCGCATTATTTCTTTGTAGCATCCAAAGCGTCAAAACAATGTAGGTAGGGCGTAGTAATCGCGTGGCCTGACAATCACGTGCTAGCAACAAATAGAGGAACATAGAAAACACTTACCCCAGTCATTGTTTTTATATTGTGCAAAGCGTCTTGGGCTTTCAACGCCGCTTTGCGAGTGAAAAACGTCACAAAACAGCACCCTGTAACAAAAGCGCACACATACATAACATTGCACGCACACATGGACGTCGTTTACAGGGAGCCTATACACCACAACTTCGATGGCAATACTACGCACACAAACGGCCTTGTAACATGAACATGACGGACGGCACAGTCAGTCCAGAATAGATTTTGAATTCAACGATACAAACACACTGACATTCATCTACATACACATACACAGTAAGTACTTATCTAGAAAAATCGTCAGCGCTCCTGAATTTATCAGCTGACTTAACGGAAGAGATGAGATATAAAGTATCATCGATGTCAGAAGATACCATTACTATGACGTTAATTGTTAATACGATGATCAGTATTGAAAAAGCGGCAGTTTTTGAATGTCTAATAAATAATGACTCTCGCTAAATTTTAATGAAGTTGTTACTTTTCTAAAAACTGCATTGTAAGTGCATTATAACAAACAAAGATCCATAATCGCATGTTTAAAAAAAAAGTAAGACCTAGGCAAATTTGCCCTAGACCCTTTACGAACGTTTTATTACAATGATTTTCATCATAGCAGAATTACAACTGAAAACTTTTGCATATTAATGCATATTTCCTTAGTGACTATCCTCAGTTTCCATCCTCTGACGTCATTATTCTTAACAAAATTTCTTTGAGCCAATCACGTGAAAGGAACTGTCGAAAAACCCAACAGAAAGAACTAAACTACGTTATTGCACAAAGAACTGTATTCGCGAAACAGTGACAAAGAAAATATAGTGTAACGAGCAAAAAAAGTAATTTTATAATAAGCTAGTACATGCAAAGTAATAAAGGTGAACTTTGCAATCTAGCAGCTTATTAAGGCGACAAAGCCAGTCAGGCCGCAGCCCGGTAATCGCATTACCCGGCGTACTGCATTGCATATGGAAAATAGTGAAAAAACAAGTTTCGTGTCGAGGCACAACTTTTATTCTGATTGCACTGTGTGGCATGGTAAGGCGGCGGTATATTGCTAAAAGTTAAGATGGACTTTGGATCGTTGCGACTTGAATTAAGCTGGCTTTTTTTGCAATTATCGACTTTAAACTTACAGGGATAAGGCGAATCTTTAAACACTTTAAATCTTCTGCACATTCGACGATACTCACAGCATAGTTCGATCTTAACAAGAGCTAAGTACTTATTTACAAAAAATGGGACTAGATGGCGCTGTGTGAAATGCCCAAGAATATTTATTTATTCCCAACGTCCCATCGTTGTGCTTGAGTTATTGTTTTAATGCTAACAGAATAGTTCCATGTTTATATGATGTACAAATTATATGGGGCTTAAATGATATTATACCACAGAGCTGGCTTTCGATACAAATGCTTACTGGTCGCCGAGATTAAAACCTCCCCTTAAAAGTAGAAAGTTTGCTGGCAACATCCACGGTCTAGTTTTTGACCGTTGCAGTAGTTAGGCATTCCTAAGCTGTTAGGAAAGTACGCCCTTTGCAAGAGTGGCCGCAAATTCTTGTGATGCTGCAGCTGAATGCCTTGGCAAACCAAATACATACCTACCCAAATATATGCGAACAAATTTTAAATGCTTGAAACCACGAGCAAAATCCAAAAAGCTAAATCAATGTGAATGTGAAAATAATTTATAAGTTTAAAAAACTGGAAAAACCGACTTCAATTTGATACGCATTCATCATCAAATGATGATGATGATGATGATAGCAGTTCATTGGGACTGTTCTATTGATCGTAAACACTACAGAAACGTCACAGGAAAGCAAATACGCAGTGTCGTGTAAGTGAATGACGTGTTTTTTCGAGTTATTCTTATTTAACTGCCAAACTACTGAACTGATTTTAATAAAAATTTTATGGGACCAATCTGGAAGCATACCCTTTCAGATAAAAAAAGAATTTTTCAAATCGGTTCATAAATGACGGAGTTCTGAGGTAACAAACATAAAAAAAAATAAAAAAAATACAACCGAATTGAGAACCTCCTCCTTTTTTGAAGTCGGCTAAAAATAGTGCATGATTTATTTTTAAAAATAAATCCTGACTGGCCTTTCTAGCATTCCCATTCGTCCCACTAGTGGAATGAAACCCAGTTGGACTAACGGAAATGAACGTAAAAATGGCTTACGACCTAATAATGTACATAGATCGACAAGGCGTCAAAGCAAGCGTCATTTTCAGATTCAGATCATCAAGTGGATGCGTCTTCAATTGATCCAATTGAAACGTAGACTTTTCAACAGACTTCAATAAAAAAGGAGGAAGTTCTCTATTCAGTTGTATTTTTTTAAATTGTTTTAAATGTTTGTTACCTCATAACTCCGTCATTTATGAACCGATTTATCAAAAACGGCTCAGTAGTTTGACAGTTAAATAAGAATAACTGGAAAAAACACATCATTGCGTATTTTGCTTTCCTGTATCTTATTTGTGGTGCAGTCCCAACCCAGTGAACTACCATCATTATTATCCTCATTTGAGTTGAAGGCGTACCAATTGAAGTCGGGTTTTCAAGATTTTAAACATATAAATTATGTTTAAATGCCTTCTGACTAAATCTTTACCTAGCCTCACTATGTTGATTGACAAGGCGTCAGGCGTCAAACCGTCAGTTTCAAGCTCATTCCAACATTACAGGCGTCACGCAAACACTTCGTTACTACTAAGTGGTTCGTGCTAGGAGTCATGAGCTGTGCGTGGTTATAACTGCATTAGACGGATTTTAAATGGCTATTTACGGGCAATTACGTATTTTTTTAAGGATTTCAGTCCATTTCCTGGAACAGGAAAACCTATACTAATATTTGAATTGATATTTCTCATATTTTTCCAAAATACCTCGACGTTTTCCGCTTTTTGTCGTAAAGAGCTTCCAATGGACGAAAAACCGTTTGCAAACTTTCTACTGGCCTTTAGTAATTTTATAAGGAAAAATGACTGATGATTTTACTGACGGGGTATTGAACTCAATAATTGAGTTAATTATAGTTAATTGAATGTTACTTTTTGTAAAGTTTTTTACATACTACTTAGACAATAAACAGGGTCTTTATATCAGTATTCATTTTCCCTTATGAAATTACTTTTAAAGTAGCCGTCGCCCGCGGCGTTGCTCACGTTTTAGACCCTTTAGAGTGCGACTTTTCAAAATTCTTTTCTTAGTGCACCCCTACACTATATAAGGATACTACCCTCCAAATTTTATACCTCTAGGACTTATAGTTTAGGCTGTGCGTTCATTATCAGTCAGCTTCAAAAGAGTTTTATATATTTTAAATTAAAAGCAGAGCCAAGAATGAACACAAAATAACAAGAGCCATCTCTGCCATCTCACCACGCGGATGCGGACAAAAGAGGCCGTTTGCATGAAAGGAGCTTTTTCCAAACAAAAGACGACTAAAACATAACAAACAAAAATGAAGACATGTACATAACATACGGGGTACCTTTTGTTACGTTTTGTAATATTAAACAATGTTACAGAAACGTTGCTATGAAAGAAACAGCGAGATAACTAATAGGGTAGATAGGAGAGCCTGTTACGTAGAATGTTTTCATAGTAGCTCCTTCGTAACATTTTGTGCAGTGCATTCGCTGAAAATTGCATAAAAAGCGTCTATTTTTAACATTATTCTTCGTGAAAGTAATAAGGTGGCAGCTTTTAACAGCGCCATCTGTTTCTAACTTCTGAAGCTTTTTTGGTAAACGATACACGATTATAAAACTCTTGAACGGCGGTCTAGTAATTAAAAAAAGAAAGGAATATATTTTCTGACAAACATCTCTTCAAAACCTCTCCATTGCATCATTTGTTAGTCCGACTGCACAAAATTGGCAGTGAATTTCATACGCATTTTACTTCGTATAAAATCTTATGACGTTTTTAGGACCATTAAGGCCATACGCATTTACTCGTACTCTCCGGATTGTAATCATGAATTTTCATCATAATTTAGCGCAATTCGGGCAATTTAAGTATAAAGTCCTATAAATTATTGCCATACGTTTAAAGATTTTTCTCATCCTCCCTACTAGTAGAAGAAGCCTGAAAGGTAGGGAGTTTACCTTAATAAAATCTATGGGACCATATTTTTACTATAAAGTTTGTACCTTTGCTCGCGCCCGTGATTTTATCCCGAAGCACGTTGATCTGGTGCACCCTGCCAAACTCCTCAAACATGAGCCGAAGGTCGTTCTCGTCCATACTCCTCGGTACTTGGCCTACGAACATCTGGAATTGAAGACGGAGGATAGATTAGGACGAGTGTTTTTTTAGAAATGCTTTGATCTTTCTGCGCGAGCCCGAGGCTGACATAGCCACCAGTGGCCTGCGACAGCCATTTGTTTCTTTTTTCATAAATTTTGTACATACTGGCCGCGCACGAGTGGCCGGTGGCGATCACTCGCTACACCATGTGAAAATATAAAAAGTGGCTGTCGCAGGCCACCGGTAACTGTGGTTGGTGGTTTGTTTATAGTTTAGCCTTATAGTTTATCTTGTGCTTGACGTTCATGATACTTGTGCTTAGAGTAGCTGTTTTGGTAACCAAGCAAAATACATTATTTTTTTAATTTATTAACTGACTACATCAAAGTAATCGAACCCGCACCTCACCGAATTAATCCGCATATATATCCGAATTAAATACAATACGAGCTCATTAAACATACGAAATGAACTCGATAAAAAATCCTCCGTTTCTCCAATACATAGTAGGTATATGATCTGTGCCAATACTATTGGAAAATTTATTTTATGTTTATAATTTTCAGTTGAATAAAGCTAGGGTTGACAAACATGATGCGAATAAAAGCAATCAGGGTTCGGTAATTGGGCGCCTACCGTTGTGCCGTGGCTCAGGGCTGTCACGCGACAAAGTTTCGCAAGCTTCTGTAACTATTTGTAAACTTACCTAATACCTTATTGGGCAATTTGGAACGGAGAATGAATCAATTTAGAAAACTATTATTAAGTAATAGAAATGATTTTCGCAAACAGTAATGTTGAGCAGCTTTTAGATGACTAATAATGTGCTTTCACATTGTTTTTTATGAGGTAAAATGATTGCACAACAATGCTTCACAACCCTTAAACTTTTTCTATTTTTCTATATAGTACCAGATCTACCCACTAGATAGAAAACTGTAAAGGGGCAGCCCTACAGTAATAAGTACTCAGACGCATTCATTCATTGATGAGGTAGGACCTTTTTAATTATGTCGGTATATCACTTCATTTTGCAAAAACATTATTTCCTCTCGAAGTTTTGGTTTCCACTATCACTACGGTCAGCACGCAGGTCAACTTTCCTAAGATACTACCGGGTGGTCGATTCCATTGCACATTGCACTTATTGACGACTAAGAGTTTTAGGCCCAGTTTCCACCAAAGCGGAGAGGAGAGAAGGTGTCCTGCAAAGCTGGCAGGTTATTTCCACCAAAGCGGAGAGGAGAAGTGTAGCGGAGAGGAGATGTGAGCTTTGTGTAATAGATATGTGGGCTGTGTGTGACAGATCAACGCGAATGACGCTTTCGAGTGTGCGAGGAACGAAAACGGATTGGTTTATTCAAACACATCTCTAGTCTCCTGTCCTCTCCGCTTTGGTGGAAACAGTATCACGAACAAATCTGACAGTCGCCACGTTAACGTATTCGAGTTGCATTGCGCGTCAATGCCAGCTCGACTGCCAACCGTTCTAGTGTCACCGCGCAGTGTATCTCGGATACGCTAGCATTACGATACGTTTCCGATTGTCACATTTATTCGTGATTAAAGCACTGGGCCTTACGTTGCGCTATATTAACGCAGATCGTCTTTTCGGATGTTACAGTCAGAAACAAAGACTTCATAGCGTGTTCTATTCTAACCACATAATGGCTGAAATAGAAACATAATTATTGTATGTACCTTGATGTAGTCCGGGTCAGGTACTTCTGTTTTCACCTCATTGTTGTTGTTGTTTATACTGTTGTTATTATTGTTGTTCAGGTTCATATTGATCCCACTGAAACAAAAATAAAACAACTTTAACCCTCTTTTTGCTTCATAAAATACACAAAAGAATACATAAAATTTAAGTTTATTCATTTGACTTTGTTTATTTATTCTTAGTTTTATAGATAGGTATCATTTAAAAGAAAGTAGATGAAGTAGTCTTATCACATCTCTCGTATTATAATAGACATTTAATAGTAGGTACATACTTAAGTACTTATCTATACCTGAAATATGATCTGTGGCAATGTTAAAATTATTAAAGTGATATAAATTATTAAGTTGAAAATTATACCTATTTGTGAGAAAACAGTAGAAAATTAATAAATATTCTTGGACATATCACATAACGCTCTTTTTGGAGTCCAAAGTACAAGTAGTTGTTTATTTATTTATTTATTTATTGAAGATTGGTTATCAAACCAATATAAAAACATAACTTTGTATTAATAGAAAAGTAAAATTTAAATCAATTGTGAATTATGTAAGTACGAAAATGATTGATATAATAATATTATGTTGCATGATATTCTGTGATTCTGTCATACAAGTTTATATAGCTTACAGGTAATCAAATCAAATCAAATTTTATTTCAAGCTAACTTATGCTACAAAAATAACAAAGGCCTTAATAAATTACAGACTAATATACATAAAAAAACAATAAAAGAAATACCTAAAGACTAACATAAACTATTGCAAGATGCGCAGACGATATCGCTGTAATAGCGGGAAAAAATTGGATGAGACTGGCACGGGGTCGTAAGGAGTGGTACATAAAAAGAGAGGCCTATATCCAGCAGTGGGTGAAATCAGACTGTGGATGATGATGATGATGATGATAATGAACATACACTATAAATAAAACAATAATGTATTTATGGTTATATGTACCTCATAATTCTAGAATATCCAACGTTCCACACTCCATATTGCGTACACTTGTTTGCCATGACGTTATCACTGATAAGAGTGTACATCGTTTGATTAAACCTTATCGCTATCAGGCGATCGACTAAACTGTTGTGCTCGAGACTGGCGAGTTTGTGAGTAATACTACTAAAATGTGGGTAGTTTTGGTTGATTGCGTGTGTACCTACTGTTGCTAATGAAAAACTGCGTTCGGAAACAAACAAACTAAATGAAACATCGAAGTGAAGTATTGAAAGTAGATAAGATGTGTTTTTGTAGACTATGGTTTTAATTAAAACTAAGTATTCAAGTTTTATGGATGATCCGCAATCTTTGTGTGGTATTTGTAGTATTTTCTCATGATCATGATATAAATTAGTTAGTAAAATCAATGTGTTGTTTTTTGTAAATATTGAAGTTAAATAAATAAATATTCCCGGACACTTCAACGCCTTCTAGTCCCAAACTAAGCAAAGCTTGTACGATGGAAACCTGATGGCTGATATAATACATACATTTTTTTTTGTAAATACATACTTGTACAACACACAAATGTTTGTTCTCAGTGGGAATCGAACCCACGACCCACAGCACGAAAGGCAGAGCTACTACCGACTGAGCCATGACTGTATTAGTTGTAATATAACATTTTAAATGATAATAAGTTTTATTGCATTGTAATTTTCTGAATCTATAACTAAGTAAGCGTTGCCGACTGGCAGAGCGTAGCCCAAGATCGGAGTGTGGGGAAGGCCTTTGCTCAGCAGTGGGACACAAAGGGTTGAATATAATAATAATAATAAAAAAACATATTTTTATATACCTCAACTTCACAAATAAATATATAGTGGTAGATATTTACAAAAAATACTTCAGGTTTGTCTGTTCGTTAACGTTTTACGTGAGCCCAACAATCTAACAAGCCGTTATCTTTTTATCTATTGATCGAAGAGTGCACAATAGGGCAGCCATTACTAAAATAGGGTGCTTTTATCATTACAATATTTGTTTTATCGGACACCTTTAGTGATGTTTATATAGGACAAACACAGGCGCTAATGATGATAAATGTTATTTTGAGTAGGAAATAGTTCTATAGCACATACATTGATGAAACCGACGTATGTGCACTTTCCGTCGGTTAATTTAAAGAAGCTTTATTACGTAAAATTCAAAGGTTACCTAACTATAATTTTGTTTTTAATTATATTCCTTTCATGCTTAGACTTGTTCTATACCTAATAGACAGCAAGTTTTGTTAGCGTATCAAGATCTTTTGTTTTCTTTGTTACCTCTTTACCTGTGGGTAATGGTGTTGGTTTAACATTAACTAATTTTCGTTACCTTACTTTTTGCTAGACACAATGTATAACTGTTTACTGTGTGAAATAAATAAAATAAAAATCGATGGACTTTCAGGGCTTTTTAGTGTAAACTAGTGTAAACTAGTGTAGGACTAGTTACGTCATAATTCCAATGATATCCAAATTTTTGAACTCTACTACCATTTTCGTTTGATATTTGCTGGTCTGAAACCATCAGCATCAACCAACTTTCTGTATAAATCCAGCAACAAGGGTAATCACAGTATACGGAACACCCGTCACACACGTATCCAGAATAATAAGGACGTCTCGGTATTGCGCCGGGCCAATATGTCGCCACAATCAGAAAAATGGCTGATACCACAGCTGTCATACTAATAGACGACAATGGGGTATGAAATGCTGGGTAGAGAGAGAGACCTTTTGCAGTGTATTTACTACGAGATTTACATACAAAACTTCATAAAGTTTTACGCAAAAGAGCAATCTTGCCCGTTATTCTGGGCTCTGGTCGCGAGGCACTGGTACCTATAGAATCATCTAGTTTTTGTGATTTTACTGAATAAAAGATATTTGATGCTAGAGGTGTATGCTAAGATTTAATTATGTAAATTATTTGTATTAGTTTGACATGCCCAAGTTATGTAATGTAACAAGCTGGTTAATAAATGAAATGAAATATCTTGATTTTGACAAATTTCTTGCTAATTTTTAGATGAAAAATAAACAATAACTTGGATGTTGAGAAAATGATTTTTGTAATAATAATAATATGTGTAATGGTCCAATAAACATTTTCATAAACATAAACAACATGACCATAACTTATGGTCATTTTACATACACACATATCATTTTGCGCAATACTAACCAAATTGTGCAGGATTTTAATTAAAAACAAACCTCGATGGTTTGGTGAAAGTTAAATATTAAAAAATTTAACAGTCCCAATAGCATTAGTAGCCCCTGCTGCAAATGGTGGTGTATAAAAGTACATATTATTATGTATTTAATTTATATCTAACACACAGCTTTAACACACAAGTATTTTTTAAAGTTTTTGAACAAAAACATTCCTCACGACCAAATTAACGATATGCTCTAAAACTACCGCGGTTATTAGTTTAATCTCTTCTTATCAGCTATGTAAATAACCGCTTTTTGTGATGTGATACTTGAGCGCTATCACTGATAGCCTAGATCTATTGTAATTGTACCTACTGCTAGAGAAGCTACGGAGTTTTCCTACCAGCTACATCAGATTTCTCAATTTTAAACACGGTTGACCCATGATAAACGTAACCATCATCATCATCATCATTTACAGCCTGATTTCACCCACTGCTGGATATAGGCCTCTCTTTTTATGTACCATTCCTTACGATAAATGTAAAGATCATGTAAATTACATGCAACCCTCACAATGTTTTTTGGTGGAAACGCTAGCCAAGTAAATCAATTGTAAGGATTGTGTCATGAATGTTTCTAAGTGAATGATTTCTTAATTTTAATCAAATATAATTCTTTGAAGAAAATCTAGAAAAAATACTTGGGGTTTTGTTTAATAAAGTCTCAAAATGACTCGATGACATTCCAACGAAACTCCAATGACTATATTTTATTGTGAGAATTAACCTTCGTATCTAGAATTAATAAAAGTATCAAAATAACATTCGGATCTGGTCTCGATGTCACGAGTTCCATAAAAAAATCTTTTTAGTAAGTGTTGTGTAAATATTAGTGAAAAGTGTAAACAAACTATAGAACACAAGAACCCAATGTTGTTGCCTTAAATAGAGACATTAAGATACGTGTTAATGAACACGTTTTTAGAATAATCAATAATATTGTTAAATTACTCATTAGCTGACGTTGTGGTTTAATCTTATTAGGGCACATAATATATATTCTTTAGAAAGGGTCTGGGGCTAATTTGATGGAGGTCCCACTTTTTATTCAAACTTGCAATGATGGAACTTTGTTTGTTACAATACAATTAAAATGTAGTTTTAAAAACTGTACCTAATGATGCCATTATAAGCACTACATACCTAGATCATAAATAAGTTTTTATCTACTGTGTAACGCCTCGCCATGTCATCAGCCAGCTTTGTCTCGCCAAGCCAAGCCAAGCCAAGCTAAGCCAGCCTTTGAAAGCCGCTATGCCAAGCCTAGCCCGTCAAGCCAAAAAGAGCAGTTGCCATAGATTGAGATTAGATTTTTCGTGACTGATAGCTCGAGACGTCATGGTGGTTGGTGATGAAATTGCCACCGGGTATTTCTGAATGAATTCTTTGCGGTACGGTGGTAGCCTGAACGATACAAAACCTAAGCAAAAAGATTGTTACAGAAGAAGGAGAGAATAAATTGTTGTGCAAGTCATTTTGTCTCCGTTTCAACTGGTTTAATGGGCCATTCATACCTTCCATTGTTATGCTAGTTTCATATTTTCTTCCCAATTCGTACCTTAAGTAGTAGGTACTGTACTGTGTTATTCTGTGGCACAACACAGGTCAGTACAGTCGAAATAAAAAATCATTTCAAGCTATAGAATATTGTAACATCACCACTTGCCCTGATTATCAACATGACGCAGGATAACCATAAACTATGCAAAATGAACGGTACAAAACTTATCTATTCCCGTTTCGGTGTAAACACGGTGCCACATCACCACTTAGCAAATATTAACCAGTAGATTAGGGCTAACTTTGAGGCTAAGGACATTGTAAATATTAGCTAATCTGTAGCCAAAGTGTCATCATAGTGAGGTCATGAATGTGATGTCACTGTAAGTGTTAAGTTCTATAATACTAAAATGCTACTATTTATACCAGAATACTTTACAGTCATAGCAGTAGGTACATTTTCTATTGTTATTGTTGTTATCGAAGTTAGAGAAAGTTATTTTTGAAGTACATAGTTATTGTGTATTTGCAGTAGGTTTAATAATTATAAGAATAAAATACTAAAGATGATACTTGAAATACTTGAACGTACAATAACGTACTTTTAAAGTGTAATATCGTACTTTTAAGATGTAAAACCGTACTATCAAAGTACAATACCGAACTTTTAAAGTACATCGGCTTGATTCTCTTGTTTCAATTTTCTAACTTTTGGCAGCTCATCAACTGAAACGACAGCTACCAATTTAGTTTAGTTTAGAAAAATGCGCCAACAAAATTGGGCCCAATACCGTACTTTTAAAATACAATATCATAACTTAAACTACAATAAAGTTTTATTCCCCATTACACATATCACCCAAAATTATTATATTAAGGTCCAATTAGTCGCCTACCTTTCCATACAAACGTGGAAGGGTAACTACTCCACTGCTTGACGTTGACCAACCAAAACTAAGGATTATATCAATTTATCTCGTCATAATCTATGTCTGTATACACTCCAAACCGTCAATAAAGTATTCATTTAAAAATATAAGCTTCTAAAATTTCATTGAAAGTTTAGAAGCTTGTATTTTCTGAATGAAATGGTTGGTCAACGTCAAACAGTGGAGTAGTTACCCTTCCACGTTTGTATGGAAAGGTGGGCGACTAGTTGGACCTTAATAATAAAAACTAAAACAAATACCGGCCCTAGAGCAATAAATTCTAAACATCTGGGGTAATGACTACTGTAGTTAGGCCGATGATCTAGTGAACAACTAAAAAGATATTATGCACTAATGAAGCCCCCTTGGGAGGCCAACGAATTTATTTTGCAACAGTTGTGCCTCTTATCGGTCGGCCTGGGCTTTTCTAAGCTAAAATTGGTGACAGATTACGCTCAGAACCTCATAGTTTGACTAAGGAAGTAAGTAAGAGTGACTCCTTCGGAAGGTCTTAGAGGATCCTAGGTACTTTGGCTTTACAGTGATTTGTTATTACCAAGGGATAAGTTATTGTAGCTTCTTATGCATTAAACATCTTTAAGATACTAATTATGACAAATGTATTTATTGGTTCCCATTGATTTGGTTCCAAATGCACAAGAGCCCCGACTTCCGAGCCTCCTCAAAGAAGTTCTCGTATGCAAGTCAGAAAACAAGTGGCACGTTCAGATCCTCGAAGTCTTATAGCTAGTACTCACTTCGGCTTCGCGTAAGGTGATGACGGCGATGTCGCCTTATGATTCCGATTGGGGTGCGTCGGTCGGTTCGCGTTGGTGTCAAGGCCGCCGCCCGGCGATATCTTGCCGGCGAGTGCGTTCAGTGAGTGAAGCATTGCGGGCGGCGGCCGCTCAGCATGCGGCCTGGTCAGACTGATGACTCGACTCCCTTTGCCGAGCTGCCTCCGACGAGCCACGGTGCCTTATCTCGTGATAAGAGGCGCGGGGGCACCGCCCCCCGCCTCATCGCCACCTGACACTCTCACGCTCACAGACACACAAATATTCAGGTTCGGTTTTTTTTTTAAATACGGGTCAGCGTCCTGTCCGTCTCAGGCATGGTGTTGACATTTTGTCATCACTGTTTGGTTTCTGCGTTTAGTTTGGCACTGTTTCTATGATCACTTCAGGTTACTCCGGTTGAACTATGAAAGGTTTGGTTAGAGTTAGACATTTACGTTGCGATGTTGAGCGTTTTTGTCGATGTTATCGTAAAGTTTTAGTGGTGGATATTTGTATGGGAAATAAGTACTTATCGACCTACGTGGGTAGGTAATTGATCCGAAAATATTTTCCATGAGTAGGTGATAAAAACACGTGTTAAATAGGTAAGTACATAATAAATATGTATATCGCGTTTAAGTATCCTTTGCAGTTAAGCATATGTGGTGTTTTATTGTGTTGTATACCGCCAAGTCTATTCCGTTAATACAAGCAGTAGCTGCAGCAATCGACGTTGGAACGAACCTACCTCTTCTCACAGTTAAAAGTGACCAATTTGGTAGGTACTAATCAGACACATTAACAAAAAACTAAAACGGCAACACTGGTAGGTATCACTGTTAACAAAATGACTGCAAGTAAAGTAGTGGAATGCAATTGGGTTAGTATTAGAAGGTACTTACCAACACTAGGTATAGCTACCTAATATGTGGTACCTAGGTAGGTACCTATATAAAAAGTTCCGTTTAGCATAAGTGATTCTACAAATTTGCGCTCGTTCCAAACTTGTAAAGTACATAACAGCCGTGTTCCTATTACCCAACTGCCGAGGGCTATTTCCTCTGAGAGAAAGTCTTAGTGTTAGATTCACAAAAGCGCCTGAACAAAAACGAGTAGCAACCGGTAGATCTGCGCGTAATGAAATATGTGACCGCAGGCGTCCACGCGAAACATTATATTGTATTTTTTTCGTGTTGATATTAAATTTGCGAAAAGCAATATTGTATTATCGTGTCTAAGCTCCCGCGTCATGTTTCATTGTTTCCATAATAAATTGCTACGTGGAAAATACAAAACATTTTTGTCATAGCTTATAGGTAAGTATCTACTATTTACTTATTTTTACGAATTGTGTGCGATAGGTACTTTTATTTTGAAATAATAAATAGGTAGGTACCTACCAACATACATTATCTACTTATCCCTAAAGTTATGTATCGGGGAGTGGGATTTGAACCAACCACCGCGTCGTCTAATGAAATTTGTGCAGTAGCGCTAGTTATCAAAACCACCTGTCTTTTCATGCGTTATTGTAGTTCTCAAGGCTGTCTACAAAAAATCGCTTTAAGCGATAAGGCCATCCATCGTATTTTTTTTGTTATCCTGTGCCTATGTCTTTTCTTTGTATGCTTTAGTGTAAAGTTTAATTCGTTCATTGATCAATCGTTTGTCTATCAAGTACTAAGCGTGATAGAGAAACCTCCGTGCTCAATTCTCCATGGACAAAACTCATCAGCGCCCTCCGATAAAAATCTTTACCATTCTAGCAGTACCATTTCGCACACCCAATTACACCGTACCTCTAATCAAGCGATTAATACCCGGCGACCGCACACATTAGCTGACCCGGGAACAATCCGGGTGTCCGGTTACCGGGACACAATAAAATTAAACGGAATGCGGTATTGAGATTACATCTGACGCGGTGGATCGACTATTGCATATATTGGATGACGGTACAGACTTTTTATTAGGCTGGCAATATAAGTTCTGTACAACTCTGTTGAAATGTCTATACGTCTATACCCAGAGAATCACTGGATACTATTAGTCCTATACCATACCTATTTGCCTGTTTACAGGCTTCATGGCAAAGTGGGTAGTAGCTCGCAAATAACTGTCTTTGACCAAAAGCTCCTTTGACAAAAATGTCTTGACCTTTGGCAAAACGAACCTTTGACGAAACGCACCTTTGTCAAAAAATGGTTAATGACGAAAAACAGTTTTGACGATACGCATCAAACCCGCTGTGGGTTGTGGGTTCAATCCCCACCGAGTACAAACATTTGTGTGTGGTAAACATATATAGATGTTTGTTCTGTGTCTGGGTGTTACTAATGTTACTAGGTATTATAAGTATGTATTTACAAAAAAAAATGTATATAATATGTATACTATCAGCCATCTAGTTGCCATAGTACAAGCTTTGCTTAGTTTAGGACCAGAAGGCGTTGTGTTAAATGTCCCTGAATATTTATTTATTTATTATTATTTATAACTAGTTGAAACCTGTAAAATTGCATGCAGTACCTAAGGTTAAGTACTAAATAAATAAATTTCATTTCATTTCATATAAATACTTGATACAACTAGAATATTGAAGAATAAAATACATAAAAAATCGCTGTAACTTTCAAAGGGCAGGCACGCCATGATTAAGGTTATGAAGCCATTTGAGAATACGCTATTACGCTCACGTGGTAAAAACGTTTTTACGTTTCTGTGATTTCGAACACGTAATCTTTATTTTTTTTTAATGGGTAAGATACGGCTCTGAGAATGAGTTGTAGTAATTAAAATAATAAACAAGCCTCTGCAACTAATCTAAAATTGATTGATTATACAATCAGGGGTTGAAATATTTTTTAGACAGAGTAGGCTTGCCCAGCGCATTAGCCATCTTCTTGGCCTTGTCAGTTGGCCATAAGGTTACACTAGTCGCACACCTTTCCATGCATACAAACGTGGAAGGGTAACTACTCCACTGTTTGACGCTGACCAACCAACACTAAGAATTATATCAATTTATCTCGTCATAATCTATGTCTGTATACACCCCAAACCGTTAAAAAAGTATTCATTTAAAAAATACAAGCTTCTAAACTTTCGTATGGAAAGTATTTTTAGCTAGTATTTTTTAAATGAATACTTTTTTAACGGTTTGGGGTGTATACAGACATAGATTATGACGAGATAAATTGATATAATCCTTAGTGTTGGTTGGTCAGCGTCAAACAGTGGAGTAGTTTCCCTTCCACGTTTGCATGGAAAGGTGTGCGACTAGTGTAAACTTAACCACAGCGAAAGCAATTCATGGCTCTTTGAAACCATACCATGCTTCCGAACCCTTCCCATCAATAGGCAACTTTTTTAAGTAAACCAGCAGTGTAATGTAAACCCGGAAAAAAATCGGTCATATAAATGGAATACCTACATACATGGCAAAAATATATGTAAACAGGCTCGCCTGAATACTGCAACCCTACTTACATTAAATTCATCTCTTACTAATGGGTAAGGTAAAAAAGAGGCAGACCAACTTTAAGTGGTGTTTAAATATTAAGTGATATTTCAGTATACGGGCGCTAGAGCCTTATTACGATTATACACCAGTGTAATGAGTATGTCACAAAACTACTGAAATTCTCCAGCTGATTACGAGATTACCTGCAAGTTACTTCGTTTCTGGAATTGTGTCAACTGTCAGAAAGTCACACATATTATGCAGTTCTTAGAGCAACTGCTGCGGAAGGCGAAGTTTCACCAACTCGTTCAAACTGTACGTCTCTCAAACTCAAAATGATGCAACTGTACAAGTCTATGCAGCGACTTGACTTTTGTACATTTGTTTCTAACATTTGTATCGCTTTTGGTATCCAAATTACACAAAAAGCACTGAATAATCTTCATAATTTAGTTCATTATTGTTAAGGTATACATTAGATAAATGTAGTACAAAGAATAGGTTTATCTTTTATATCGTATGTACACCACCGTCTTATGTTTTCGTAATTCCTGTTCATCCAAAGGTTGTCTGAAAGGGTAACTCCCATTTGTTCTATAAAACTGTTACGTCTACAACTGTTAAAACCTTTTTTTATCCCAATATCTGGTAACTTCCATTTGGGTTGAAACGAAAACTAGCCCTAATGGGCTAGTCTCAATAGTCCTACCATGGAACTACAGGGATGAAAAAGGTTTTAAAAACAGTCCTATAGAACAAATGAGAGTTACCCGTCTGAAAGAGATCGCTTTTAGCGGTTAAGGCCGCCCATTGTACTGTCTGTTTTAATTATTTCCTGTAATTATGTAATTTCTCTTTGTGGCTAATAAAGTGTCTGCTAGGCATAGGTCTCTTTATAATTTTACAGCAAGAAGGATTGTAAATCTTCTTCAATAACTCATACGCTTTCGTTACTTTTTATATAGCGCCACTGAACTGAAAAATAATATCTAATTATTCGTAGAAAATAGATATCGTACATGTCGTTTTGGGTTTTCGTTGGTTACCCTAATATTAATTCCATTATCATAATGCCACCCGTAATACTATCTAGCGAGGGTTGCGACTGTGAGTCAAAAGCTTGACTCTTCCTATATATACTGTGAACAGGCAGATTAATTTGAATTTTATTTATTTCATAATAAAGCTGAATATTCAGTAAACAAAGCTGGGCAGTCGTCTTTATGTTTTGTGATCGACAATATTCAACCATATCGACGTACAAATAAAGCTCGAGTTGGTCAGGCATCTCGAGGACGAGCCTATCTCGGCACCGTGTACAATGTAGTATGTATCAGCCTAAAACCATGATGGCTGCTATCGAATGCCAAATTATTTCTTTATTATTTTTAAACTCATTATTATGTACTAGCCGTCTCCCGCGGCGTTGCTCGCGTTAGAGTGTGACTTTTCAAAATTCCTTTCTTAGTGCACCCCTACACTATATAAGGATACTACCCTCCAAATTTCATACCTCTAGTACTTATAGTTTAGGCTGTGCGTTGATTCTATATCAGCTTCAAAAGAGTTTTATATAATATCATATGACATTATTTAGGATAATAATAGTTATCTTCTAAATTTATTTGGGGTGCTTCGAGAAATATATTATGAAAATAGGAACTAATAACACCCAAATAAGATTATCTGTTAGACTATAGCATGATCTAATTAGTACCAAAATGGCTTATCTATATAGAAGTCAGAAAGTTTCTTTGGTGCCTGGGGACAACGGTGTGTATTTTTGGAATACCTATTCTTGCCTATTGCTTAGTTTGAGGCTAGTTGATGTTGTGTAAAGAGTCTATACTATTATGAGACTGTAAAAAAAACAAAAACTAAAATTAAAGATATGGATAAACTAAATATGCAGATCTACTAAATAAACGATTCTGATACCAAAAATCGAGTTTGTCTGTTTGTTTGTTCGCTGATCACGCCTAAACTACTGGACCAATTTCAATGAAACTTATACCATTCGGAAGCCATTTTCCGGATTGAAACATAGACTATGTTTTATTGAAATCAAAGACGTGGATTCTGAGATACAGGTTGACCTCTCTAAACCAAAAGCCGCCTTTGGCACGAGGTTCATCGTATGCTGGTTGACAGATATTTCGGTGGAAAGTTTAGCACGTGTACGAAGTTGCGGGTATCAGCTAGTTCACCAATATTATTGTTACGCAAAATGAATGAACATGAAATAAGATTAGTTAGTAGTTTGTGTGTATATTTTTATTGGAACAAATGCTACGCTGCTACGCCGTAGCACTAACTAAGGTCTACGAAAACGTTAATTACCGTTCAAATGTACAAGCTGGTGAGCAAAACAGGTACGTACCTAAAATTATATATTTTTTGACCCACTAACTTCCACAGTAACGAACGAACGTGAACGAGAACAAAAATAATACTCTTCATATGAAAAAAAATACTGTCCCTTTTCTTACACCCTGTATACAAAACTTCTCTTTAGTCAAAATATACAATCAAAAAAAAGCTAAGGTCATTAAAAAAAAACGGGGCAAAAAATACAGAAACAGTCAAGTAATGGTACTTCTGTCTCGGAAGCTACTCACTAATTAGTTGAATGTTAAGGCTGTTGAGCCCCGTTCTTGCAGCGAGCCAGCTTTATTGAAACTTATGCCAAAATAGACAACTTTTAAGGGGTTTGTAGCCAAAAGTTAGAACACGCAGATGTTTTTATAACATTAGTAAGTCTGAGTTTAATTTGGTTTGATGCTCGAGAATCCAATCTTTCTATTAGGCCTTTACATCTATTGAATATGATTTATACAGCGTCAGGAGGCAACCTATGCCTACAGGACACAGTGCTTGGGACAATGTTTAGATGGAGTAGGCTTGGGACAATGTTTAGACGGAGTATGCCTACGGGACACAGTGCTTGGGACAATGTTTAGATGGAGTAGGCTTGGGACAATGTTTAGACGGAGTATGTCTACGGGACACAATGCTTGGGACAATGTTTAGATGGAGTATGCCTACGGGACACAATGCTTGGGACAATGTTTAGATGGAGTAGGCTTGGGATAATGTTTAGAGGGAGTATGCCTATGGGACACAATGCTTGGGACAATGTTTAGATGGAGTAGGCTTGGGATAATGTTTAGACGGAGTATGCTTACGGGACACAATGTTTGGGACAATGTTTAGATGGAGTAGGCTTGGGACAATGTTTAGACGGAGTATGCCTACGGGACACAGTGCTTGGGACAATGTTTAGATGGAGTAGGCTTGGGACAATGTTTAGACGGAGTATGTCTACGGGACACAATGCTTGGGACAATGTTTAGATGGAGTATGCCTACGGGACACAATGCTTGGGACAATGTTTAGATGGAGTAGGCTTGGGATAATGTTTAGAGGGAGTATGCCTATGGGACACAATGCTTGGGACAATGTTTAGATGGAGTAGGCTTGGGATAATGTTTAGACGGAGTATGCTTACGGGACACAATGTTTGGGACAATGTTTAGATGGAGTAGGCCTGGGGCAATGTTTAGACGGAGTATGCCTACGAGACACAGTGCTTGGGACAATGTTTAGATGGAGTAGGCTTGGGACAATGTTTAGACGGAGTATGCCTACGGGACACAGTGCTTGGGACAATGTTTAGATGGAGTAGGCTTGGGACAATGTTTAGACGGAGTAGCCTCAGCACCTGTACCATCCTCTCAGCCTAGTCAGCCATATCCACAGGCAGGACATCGTCAATACGTGCGGAGCTGACTAAGCCAAGAATTTCCTCACGATGTTTTCCTGCACCGTTTAGTCAATTTAATTTTAAAATTGGCTTGTTTGATTTGCATTCGTACAAATTCCAGCGTGCATTTGATTCCGAATACGTTTTCTGTATAAAATTACGATAAGTGCCACTAGCACTTTGAAAAACATGTTTCTTGAATACTGTCAATTCGTTACTAGATTTTGGAATTTGTTATAAATTAATAAAATAAAATAAATATTCTTGGACATTACACACAACGCTCTCTAGACCCAAACTAAGCAAAGCTTGTACTATGGAAACTAGATTGCTGATATAATATACTTTTTTTTTGTAAATACATACTTATAATACCTAGTAACACCATTATATTATTATGCATTTTTTAAAATGTTAAAGCCTTACTTTATTTAGCTAAACTCAATGCTAAAGCTATAAACTCAAATATAATTCAGATAAATGAAACTTATCAAATTATCTATGTAACTTTCAAATGAACTCCGCAGTAGTTTTAAACTACGTGGGAGTGATAATTTGTGGTTTTATGCAGGAGTAACTAAATGTTTGGATTTAGAACATTTAATTTAGAAGTTTAAAAATATATTCGAGTAACTTACACTACGTACACCGAAGATTTATTTTTCTCAAGAAAATATTTTTTAAGTAGGGGTACGTCTATAGTAGGTGCCAAATAAAACCGCAATATAGGTCATTCATCCACCTTTACCACGATGTCACAAAATTCAATTTATGTATGGTAGACAGACAGTACTACGAGATTCGAGCGATTACCGTCTTAGCGACAGGTTTGTATGGAAAGCGACAGAATTAGCCATTCATAAATTGAATTTTGCGTCATTGTGGTGGAGGTATTTGAATGACCTGTATTGCCGTGTTACTTTGCACCTACTATAGTAATTTAATTCTGAGCTCAGTGAGCTAGTGTGCTTAAAACATTTAAGGTAAACTAGGTAGGTACCTATTGCATAATATTTATTTCTATTTATGAATATTCCGGCATGCAAAAAAAACTAGGAATATCTTCTTGAAGGGAATAATATTTGTTATAAATGAGGATGTTTTAACTATAGACCTGCACGGTTTTGTTGTTCAGAAATCTAGTTTAATATAAGTGGTTTGTCAGACATACCGGCACCGTTAACTACATTTTCCTAACAGTGCAGGCCAACTTCTCGCCATGTGCGGCCAAACGTTGCTTTCTAGCCGAAACACATGCAATATCCAACGAACATAATTCAGCACTGAAAACTGAGCGTAGCTGAACAGTTGAGTCACTTTTTGAGGGTATAGTTATCGTCAAAACGTTATCGCCGGTGTATATCTATTTAGGTAGTAAAACGCATTTATTGTCCAGAAATACTTAATTTATTCAATGCACCTGCGCTTGGGTCCATAAAATCCTAAAACGCAACGATAGCGCGTGCTAATTTGGCCTGTGGCGCCATCTAGTTTGGTTTGTGGTAAATAGTACAAATCAATAGAGTAAAATTCAAAAGCACCGGCTTACCTAGCTACCTACTCAATCCACTCATCTCATTTTTCTTTCTGTGTAATTTTTGTTTCTTTGTAGTGTTGTTAGTTTAGTTCTGTGGGTGTATTTTGTGTGTTACTTTATATGCAAATAAATGCTTGTCTATGTCAAAACTACTTAAACTGTCAACTTTCAAACTCAGTGGTTTATGTTACGAATTAGTATACATATGGTTTTGGACTATCCTACGATCAACGAGTTATGACATTGGTATCGATTCGCTTGTTGCATTTTTCTAAACTAACCTAATTTGACAGCACTAAAAATGTTGCCGTCCCTTTCTCATAAACTGAAACGTTAAGGACGGCTATAATTTTAGAGCTGTCAAATTAGGTTAGTTTAGAAAAAGGCAACAACCGAATCGATACCATTACCAAACTACTAAGCAAGCACCTTAACAAATTTTGCGTAACACGGAGTTGACTTGGGGGTAAATGATGACCATTTTAAATTTATTAAAATAATACAAAATAATAAGAAAAACAGAAAATTCAGTGATAAACTGTTTTCTAAATAATTAGAAAAGCCAAAAACCAGTACCCCGATTACGTTCACAAATTCACGACAATCTAATACTGCAACGACATAAGCATTATTCAAATCAACCAGCTGGTACAAGTAGCTGAAATATAGTAATCCAGCTGAGTTCTGATAGACTGTGTCGCTGTAAAGCCGGTCTGTTTAACCGGGAAATAGGGCTGCTATAATACGGCAAAGTCTAATATACTGTTTGTTTATAGGCTACCTTAATATTGGCCGGTGGTATTTGGCTGGGTATAGTTTTATGCTGAGGATATTGTGCGCGTAATTGAAAGTTACTGCATTACTCTAAACTTTGTGAAGCGAAATATATAGTACAAAGCCTATGGAAACTTTGTCTGACTATTGGGCGAATACTCAAACGCCACTCAAACCACACTCAAACCACACTCAATTTAAGGTCCGCTTAAATGATTGCCATCTCTTACAAATAAGTAATGTCAAACAGAGGCAGAGCAATTTTAAGTGGTGCTCAAATTTGAATGACTTTTGAGTATTTCAGCCTTTTGCAGTTAGATTTTAGAAAGCACCAAACCATTTTAATGTTCATATTATTAATAACTTGATTTTTGAAATCTTCTTTCTCTAAATATATAAAACTCTTTTGAAACTGTCTGACAATCAATGCACAGCCTAAACTATAAGTCCTAGAGGTATGAAATTTTGAGAATAGTATCCTTATATAGTGTAGGGGTGCACTGAGAAAAGAATTTCAAAAAGTCGCAATTTAGGATAAAAGATTTTAACCAAATAATGCGTATGCGGCTGCCACGTTAGCAAAGCCGCGGGATACAGCTAGTCAACGTATAATATAGACAATACCAGATAACGATAGCAATGAACAAGTACATACATTTACAAGTCATATTTTTTTTAGGAAATAGCTTCAAAGAATGTAAGTGCTAAGGAAATCTAGTCCATCTATGTATTAGGTAGGTCCACCGAGCCGAAAGTTTTCTTGGTGGGTCATTCCTGCGGGCCTGAGATGCGCACCGCGAGATATTTGTCATGTCGTTCTGTCAAAATGTAAGCATTTTGTACCAGTTTAGGAACTATTGCATTATCTGTGGTACCTAATGGTGTCGACAAAACGCGCCATAATGTACACTTTTGACACTTCTTAGTCGTCGTACCTCTCTGAGGACGAGATAATAGTCATGCAGAAATGTCAAAAGTTGAAAATTCAAAGGCGCGGTTTCTCGACAACATTAACACAGATAATGCAATAGTTCCTAAACTGGTGCAAAATGCTTACATTTTGACAGAACGACATGACAAATATCTCGCGGTGCGCATCTTAGGCCCGCAGGAAACAGCTGTTTATACCAAAACAAAGACTTCCTCTGACGTCCTCGAACTCCGTCACCAAAGTCAGCGCCAACTTATTATTGAACTTGTTGATAAAATTTTAGAAACGCTTCTAAATAAGTTGTCAACATTGCTGTGTGGACACTTCCGTCCGCCTTTGTAAGGGTAGGATGAACTGAGAAAGCAGGGACAGTCCGAGGAGAGCATCCCGACCAGAATTTCATTAATTTTCGTCCAACTTTCGCCTCTGCCTTCCCCCATAAATTGAGTAGTATTACCGTGTAGAGATGAAACTCCCGTATTATATTTCGTATTTTTAAGGTTGTGCATTATGATAATTTTATTAGTGTGTAACAAAGTTGTGTAATTTTTTTACATGCTTAATAAAATAATTAAATTTATGCGCTTGTTTTTAAATATATAAATGGGTACATAAGTGTTTAAAACTTTTGACTTGTTTAGGTTTAACGTTTAGTATTTGGGTAATAATTGAAACTGTAATACTTACTTACCTTAAATATTATTTATATCAGTACAGTTTGGAGCACCGTAGGTTTTTTTAGCACACTGTTGTATTTGACTGTACCTACTGCGATATACTTACATACTCAAAATCACAATGTTGAAAAAAAATTTTTTTTTCAAGATTGTAACTTGTACTATTCTGGCCATCAAGACTGAGTTCAGTTACTAAGTCACTCTTTTTATCGTGATCCAATTTAACAGGAGCTCAACATGCTCAACTGAAACTTCAGCATACGCATAATGCTTTAGTTTCACATCTATACAGTAAACTTGTACTATTACCCCACGATCTCTTCTCTACCTCCGCCTTGAAAAGTTACTCTGTTTAGGATTTAGAGGAGTCCCGTAGCAATTTCACAGTTACGGGTGAACGCCTTCGAGTTTAACACGATGAAGTTCACTTGAGCGCGGTTCCGGCCATCTCTGCGAACTTGCAGTTTGTAAAAACACCTTTTCCGGTTAATAATGTACGATTCGTAGGATCTCCGATTGTCTACAGAGCCCCGGGTCTGTGCATTTGTTTTGACTTTCGACTCAAGTATAGCCCACGCAAACGCATTCGCAAAGCGAGAAATTTTGTTGGGAATTGCACAATTCCCAAATCTCCCGCTAGCGGCGTTTATCCGTGTTTCATACAAAATTTCTCGCTTTGCGAATGCGTTTGCGTGTGCTATACTCGAGTCGAAAGTCAAGACAAATGCACAGACTCGGGGCTCAGGTAGTGCTGGTTTGTTGTCCATCAGATAATCTCTCACTCGGTAGTATCTGCGACACAGTTTTGAAACTTCTGCTGATATCATCGTTCCACCGGTTGGGTTATTTGTGAACTCGATTTGTTCCCTGAATAAAAATTATTCTATTCTGATGAGAACACCTCATTACTATTTAGTCACTGAATTTGTCACAAGAATTAGACCTCCGGTGCTCACTACATAATAAAAAAAGCCCTTTTTAACCTCAAAATACCGGATGGTTTAATAGCACGGCAAATACAAATAAAAGCACAAATAGAAAGCTTATATCTCAGTGAATTTATGTTTATCTATCTATTGCATGGTTTTATGACACAGTTAATAATGGTAAAATAGGTGTATTTCCGTATAAAGGGCACAATTTGTGGTTTTGAATCATTATTTGTATACTGGGAACTCGTATAAAACAAAATAGTTACAGAAGCATGTGTGTAAAATGTTATTTTTTAATAAATAAATAGGTAAATAAATATCTTGGTTGTGATTTTGGCATTCGTTTTAATTTAATTAAACGTAGGCAGGTAGTATTATGAGCATTTTGATACCTTGAAGCTGTCAACACTTCTATACCCGCACTATACTATAATTATTTAAGTTCAACCCGCCAGTATTTTAAGACTTATTCAGTAATAGGGTTCTACCCCAAAAAGCGCGTGTGCTCCAGGAAATGTAATTTCCTACAAGCCATGCTTTCCTGTCGTGTGACGGCGTTGCCAGCGGGTTCCACCGGAACGGATTATAATGCTTCTAATTGAGGTTTGTTTGATGGTATTGTATCTCAAACAAACAGAATACACCTTGTACTGTACATACTGGGTTTTGTCTGAAGCAGAATGACCAATAATAAAAAAAAAAATCTAATCTTTGCCATCGGTCCCATTCGCATATTGACACCTCAGATTACCATAAAATAATGGACGCATTTGAACTTTAACGTGCGGGCCTAAGATGCGCACCGCGAGATATTTGTCATGTCGTTCTGTCAAAATGTAAGCATTTTGTACCAGTTTAGGAACTATTGCATTATCTGTGGTAATGTTGTCGAGAAACCGCGCCTTTGAATTTTCAACTTTTGACATTTCTGCATGACTATTATCTCGTCCTCAGAGAGGTACGACGACTAAGAAGTGTCAAAAGTGTACATTATGGCGCATTTTGTCGACACCATTAGGTACCACAGATAATGCAATAGTTCCTAAACTGGTACAAAATGCTTACATTTTGACAGAACGACATGACAAATATCTCGCGGTGCGCATCTTAGGTCCGCTGGAACTACGCGCTGAATTTGTTTTCTCGCTGCCTTGACTAGTTGTTTGAGTATGACTCCTTTTTCTGAAAGGACGCTCTTCTAGAAGATGTATAAAAAACAGCAAATAAGAGCGTTTTTCCAGCGCTAAGCTTAGGTACGTTGGTATGCATGTGTTTGACATCCACCATACGAATCGTATATACTATTATAAAACTGTAAAAAAGCCAAAAACTAAAATTAAAGATAAGGATAAACTAAATATACAGATAATAAATATTCACGGACACTTAGCACAACGCCTTCTAGTCCCAAACTAAGCAAAGTTTGTACGATGGAAAGTAGATGGCTGATAGAATACATACATACATATTTTTTTTTGTAAATACATACTTATAATACATAGAAACACCCAGACACAGAACAAACATCTATGTTTGGCACACACAAATGTTTTTTCTCGGTGGGGATCGAACCCACGACCCACAGCACGGAAGGCAGAGATACTACCGACTGAGCCATGACGCCTGTCATGACAGATCTACCAATTTCAATGAAACTTATACCATTCAGATGCCCTTTTTCCGGATTGAAACATAGGCTATATTTTATTGAAATTGAAGACGTGGATTCTTAGACACAGCTTGGCCTCTCTAAACCAAAAGCAGCCTTTGACATGAGGTTCATCGTATACTGGTTGACAGATTTTTTTTCGGTGTAAAGTTAGTTTAATATATCAGCTAGTTTAATATAAAAACAAACTCTAATGGTGGATTTCAAACACATCCTTAGCAACGTAGCTTAGATTAGCTCTGGTGGGAAAGCACCTTAAAAGCAAAAGTGTGACGATGTTATGCGATATTTAGAGCTGTCACACTTCCAAAATAAAACATGACCAAAAATTTACCAATAGCATATTAAACAGCAGAGTGAAACACATTAAGAGCAATAATAAGCAATTAAATAGAAATTAAATGAAAAGGATAAACCAGTTAAAGTGGAGATGGGCAGGTCAGGTGGCTAGGTGGGACGACGGAAGATGGACAAGGGCAGTGACCGAGTGGTGGCCTCGCGAGGGTCATAGGTCACGAGGCAGACCACCAGCCAGGTGGGCGGATGACATTGTGAAAGTGGCAGGAACACACTAGATTAGATTGGCGCAGGATCGGAAAGAATGACGTGACAAAGAGGAGGCCTATACCCAGCAGTGGGTGAGCATAGGCTGACTAGATAGATAGATAGAAGCAATTATTTTTCCAATAATAATAAGCAATAATTCTACACCGTACATTATTATTTTGCGTCGCTGGATATCATTCCTGTCATAGCAAACGGTCCCTTGAAGGCGTATTATTTCACGCATTGATTATCCAACAGCCAATTACGGAGGGAAAATTGCCTTGATTCGAATGTCACCGAATATTCTAGAGAGGGGACAGAATGTGTTTTATAAGAATTATTTTCTTTATTATTTGTACACAAAAATATATAAATTAACAGGGAACTTTAAGATTATGAATGAATGAATGAAAACGATTTATTATACACTAGGTGCCACCCGCGACTTCGTTCGCATTCCGTTGGATCCCGTTGATTTTTCGGGATAAAAAGTAGCCTATGTGTTAATCCAGGCGACGAACAATATATATTCCAAGTTTCATGCAAATCGGATCAGTTAGTTTTTACGTGAAAGAGTAAGAAACATCCATCCATCCATACTTACAAACTTTCGCGTTTATAATATTAGTAGGAGTAGGATAAAAAACACCGTAGCATATTCTTATGAAATAAAACAAATCAGGCTGCATTAAATGTACAATGGGCGGCCTTATTGCTCAATAGCGATCTCTTCCAGGCAATGGTTATGTACAAAGGTGAGCTTTACCCTACTAAGAGTTCTCTACCAGCAAAACTTCCACTTTTTCTCATGCTTAAATGAAGTTTTATAAGTTGAATAGGTAGCGTATGAGGGCTCAGTATATTTTTACCTAAGATATTGCGAGATTATTAATAGCCGTTTTCACGTAGTAAGTTAGGTATGCGTTGCGCGTAGATTGGTTAACTTTTTTTTTTAGTATTATTTACGTAGAACATCTTTTGACTTCAATCTTACCTGGGGCATTATTCTGTATGACTTAGAAGATTCCTTGCCGTAACCGTATGACGTCACCGTAAGGAATGACATTTATGGCATAGGAAATACGGCATGGACATAGAGCGATTTCAAGCGATTTCACGACGCTGTCTTGTCATGCTGCGTAACGCGCTTGTATTGGTCATAGTGAATAAGGCCCCTGATGGTAAGCGACCATGATTCCTTTCGATTTCGAGGTGCGTTTTTCGACTGACAGTAGCCGTTTAAAGGGGATAATTTTTAACCTGTAAACCAGAGGTTCAAGCTACTAACAGAGAAAGATCTACATACTATTTATTTCATATCCGAATCGTCACATGCCTAGTAGTACGTTTCATAACAAAATTCAAGACAAAATAATTGCGTTCCACCACCCCACGCTTCACTTTGATCTGGCATGTGTGATACTCGTAATTGCAAAACTGACATTCATTATTGGACAACCTTTTTAAAACCCAACATTTTTGAAAAACAAAAGTTTTGAATGTTAAAAAAAATCCAATTTGTTGATGTATAGTTTTTGAATGAAGTATTTGAGATGATGTATCAGGTGGAGTGATACTCACAGAGTGTATGTGAAAAATAGGCGTGAGTTTACAGGTTTCATAAAGTTTTTTTTTTTATGTTTTTAGTTTTAAGCTATTGCATAGCTTCTATCGCGGGCCTTGAGCGTGGAGACCGAATCCAGAAATTCCGTAACGAAAATAACCTAACACCCCCCACTCCGACCGGCACAGCGGTGATACATTAAAAAATGCTATGCAATAGCTTTACCGCGGCAGTCTCCGAGTGCCACACGTTTTTTTTTCTTGATTTTTTCTAAAGCATGAGTGAAACCTTTACTTCAATTTCCTAATTAAATACATTGTTCTATGTTTTTATTTTTTATCTTGAGTGGAGTAAAAACCAAAACATTATAAGCGATCATTGGAATAGATTGCTTTTAGCAATAAGACTGCCCACTGTAGGTACTTTATATTTTTACATTATTTATATTTTCCCCAATTTTTTTATCAACACACTAACTACGTTTGACACTTATCTATGTATCTACCTGTTTGTTTGTAATATTCTAAAACCATTCGCTTACGAATATAAAAAAAATTGTGTAAAATTATATTCAAAATCCGAGACCTTGCAAAGAACAACCGTCTGTATTTATTCGCACAATCAACAACTACCCAGAACTCTGAAGTATCTTTCATCTCTAATTATTTTCGGTATAAACTCACAAATTTTCAGAGTACAGTCACCAGCAAAAGTATGTGTATGAGCTAAGGGATTGATCTCTTTGAATTTATTTCAGTGTCACTTTGTAAATACTCTATTGAAGAAACGATCGTGGCTTCATCGATTATCTAAGCGCGGTGACTGTTTGGATGGGTGACCGCTAGTGGCATTGACATTTAAACTGTCAATCCCAGCTCTAGCAGCCGTTACATCTTAGGGCCTTAGGGCGGCTTTAAAACTCTGTCAGCAGAGTTGACCTCATACGAACTTGCTTTGATTAGGTACTCTATTGATGATAAAAACATTATACATACTATTATTATGTTGTATATTATAATAGGTCCATTTCTACCAAAGTTAAATTAGCTTTGCCCTAGAGGAAAAACTGGTTTTACAAAAAATGAGGGTAGACATTATTTTCATACTAATGAATGTGTTTAATAACAGTTTTTCTGTAGAATGAAGCTAATTTTATATCTAAATCGTTTTACGAACGTGATTAAAAAGTGATTTATTAGGTCGAGTTAGAAAAGAGTAACTAATGCATGCGACTGTACCTAAATAAGACTTGCCTGAATTGAATTTACTTAGACAAGTGTACTTCTCCGAGTGTTTGAAAGATCGCGAGCTCCTTTGAAACAAAATAACTTTAAGGCCAGCTTTATCGATATTTCCTAGAAAATATGAGTCCCTTGGGTAGCGAGGGAAAGTTTACGATTTTTTTATTTATTATTTATTGAATTATGACAGGAAAATGTTCGTGTCAACTGTTTCTATTTCACCTTTATTGGGCGCAAACTGTCCATTGCTTTGAGGATAAATAAAAAGAGAACGACTATTTTAAGATGGTAATAAAACTGTGATTGCTTTACGCTAAATTTGTAAAATACAACGGATTAAGGCAATGCTGTAAAATAGTAGATTGTATCATAAGGGAGCAAAATTATATTTTTACGGCGAGGGCGATTTTTTGATTGTCATTTAATTAAAAAAAAGTCCTTTTAGGGGATCGAATCCACAACCAAATATTAGAATGTAGAGCAGAGCCAGACCAACTGAGCGTCCATAATGTAAGCAGAGAAAAATATTATTTTGAAAACATTTTAGTTTGAATAAAAAAAAACTGGATATCTCTATGATAATTGTACGGGCCCACTGGTGGACCAGATGGAAAAAAAATCCCAACGATCCCACTATGCCAATGAGTGGTCTCGATGGGATTTTTTTTCCTCATATGGCCCACCAGTGGGCCGGCCGGTTGGTTCTATGAGAATAACTCATTTATTACGCACTGTACACAGCTTCCTTAGTCATACTTAGTATTCTTATTCAGTGTGTCTTTGTTAGCAGTATAAATGCTCGGTCAAAATCTCAAGTCAATTTTGAGGATGAGTTACTATGTTGTGAGAGCACTTAAATCTCTAATGCTCCGTTTACAAATTGAATACAATGAGCAAACAGCGACCGGACGACGACGGGCCGGTCTGGCCGGACGACGGACCGGACGGGCCGGATGACGGACCGCACGGGCCGGATTGACGGACCGCACGAACCGGACGAATTTTCTCAATTTCGCTGGAGATCTGTGAGGGGGCGCGCAAGTCAAATAGTCGCGAGGCCCGAGCTAACTGCTTAGCTTTGACTCTATGTGTGTTGATGCCTTTTCACGTTACAGTTCAATAATCATCGAATACATACATGAAAATACATATTGACTGACATTGACACATTATATACTGACACTGATTCATATTTACATATACATTATTGACTGTTTGTTTGAAAAAGTAATGGAATAAGCAGATCCATAAGGTTGGCCGTACTCCTGTTTATCTACTATTATCTACATAAAAATAAATGGCCCACTTTATGTTACATGGTTACATTGTCTTAGTCTATAGCAATGCATTACCTCAGAGAGTAAATCTACGTAAATGTAATGCAAGATGTGACAGATCTCAGCAAACAACTAAAATTACAGTCCACAATTCGTTCGCTTATACGTTTTTCATGTATAAGAAAAAGCGTGGTAGGTAATGGGGTCGAAGCCGTAGCCATTCTACATTAATTAACTAATATTTGCATTGGTTAGTTGAAACAATTTCAGCGTACACCTGCCAGTAAGTAGGTACATGCGGGGTATCTAATGCCCGTATTCTTAGTCGTTACTTTGAATAAACCTCGCCTCGACTCGACCTCGAAATCGTGCTTTGGGTAGCTTTGTCAAAAGTAACAAAGCACAATTTCGAGGTCGAGTCGAAGCGAGGATTATTCGAGTTGACAACTAGGACTATAGGTTAGGTTAGGTTAGGTTAGGATTTTACATCAAAACATAACTAATTTACTATAAGCACTTTGCTTTAAGTGGAATAAAAAGAAAAAAAAACGTGTGGCACTCGGAGACTGCCGCGGTAAAGCTATTGCATAGCATTTTTTATCGTATCACCGCTGTGCCGGTCGGAGTGGGAGGGCGTTTAGTAGATTATTTAACAAGGGGATAAAGCAGTGTCTTCTGTCGTAGGTGACGATTTAAATCGCGAGCGTAACGAAGGACTCGAAGTTTACTCCCGAGCGTAGCGAGGGTGTTAAAAACTTAAATCACGAGCGAAGCGAGGGATTTAAGACGAGTCCTGAGAGTAGCGAGGGATTTAAGTTCACCCAAGACTAAGACAGCTGTATCACCGAGGAAAATACTCTACTTTTCGTACCATTTGCGAAAAAATTAACACAATAATAATATGAGATAGCATTTTAGAACATTAACTTATTTATAAACATAAATTAAAATAAACTTAACGTTTATGTATTTGAAGAAAACAAAAACGCGGCATTTTCCTAGACTAATATTTTTTTGTCGGAAAAGCAAAGGCATCAAGCTCATACGGCCCGCATAATAAATGTGTATTCCTTTTTCAAAAAGATGTATAATGCTTTATATACAAACTCAATGGTGTAAACACAGATGTAGTTCAGTATAAATTGTATTCCAAATTTAAATCACTTTCTCCCCCTAGAGGATGAAAGAAATCCAGTACAATTTTCTCTCCCTGTTTTTAACACATTAAGAATGACTATCGTTATGTTCGCTTTTTGTGGCATAGAATGTCACTTTTTTGAGCAAGTGGTACGAAAAGGTTATTTTCGTTACGGAATTTCTGGATTCGGTCTCCACGCTCAAGGCCCGCGATAGAAGCTATGCAATAGCTTAAAAATAATGAATGAGAGAGCAAGATATGCTACAACTAAACCACAGTAGAACTTTGTAGCTACAGCAATCTACTCGTTACTCATATTCAACTGTCATTTTAGCGCGGTTTGACAACAGATTTAGCAGTCATTTTAGGTAGCGCAGCATTAGGATATCAATATGTTTTTTTTTTTTTTTTGTGGTCGACTATGTAGCACGGTTACCTAGAAGATACCTATTCACTCTAAAACATCCAAATTATAGCCATTCGGGAAAACAAATCCTCTAATAGTTTAGTAACACTATAGCGATAAAATACGCAGCGCATTCCCGTGTGTTTCCACTAACTACATTACAATTTAAAGTACATAGTTGCATAGAGGCGAATTTGTCGTGCGATTTGCAATACAAGTGTCGCACTAAAGTCTCGCTTTACTGCGGTTTACTGTAAATTTGGTTTTTGGCTGTAAAGGCCGATATCCACTAGTCCAGTGCACTACACAGTCGCTTTCGTGGACAATCTAGATCCTAACTCCTAAACTTTAATTTTGTATGACTTTAGAATTAAACTGTGGATTGTTTTTTAATCAACCTATATGCTAACTTTTTAAATAATCTGAGTTGCACGTGACATCGTGCCTTCGGTGAGTTCAAATTCTCTAAGGGGTAGGGCCATGGACGTATTATACGTCCATGGGTAGGGCTAATTGCTACTTGTTACTACCGGGACAAATGATTCCAATCAAACTAGCAATGAGTATAAAGATACTGATACACATGCTAGAAAAATTAGCGTGCTAATTAGCATGCTTAATGTTAGCATGCTAGTGAGGAGTTTACATTTACTAGCAATAAGCATGCTAGTTTTAAGCATGCTTCTGAATAAGCATGCTAAAAGCAAACACTCCAATACACATGCTATTTTATAGCGTGCTCTCACGCTCTCTGTGCACCCGCACCTGTCGCAAACGACTGATCGATCGACACTAGCATGCTCAATAAGCAAACCTGTTCACACGCGCTAAAAGCACGCCCCCCTTCACCCCCGCTGCAGGTAGCATGCTCAAAAATCGACGGTCGTGCGATTTTCTAGCATGCTAATAATTAGCATGCTAGTTATTAGCAAGGTTTCGATACACATGCTAAATGAGCACTTGCTCTTTTATCAGTAAAATGATTTTTTCTTTGGGAAACAAACAGTTCAATATCTTATTAAATTAAAACGTGATGTGTGATCCTACTTAATATTATAAACGCGAAAGATTGTATGGATGGATGGATGTTTGTTACTCTTATACGTAAAAACTACTAATCCGATTTTGATGAAACTTGGAATATATATTGTCCGTGAGCTGGATTAACACATAGGCTACTTTTTATTCCGAAAAATCAACGGGATACAGCGGGACGCGAACGAAGCCGCGGGTGGCACCTAGTAGTACATAAACCAGCAAAGATTTCTCCATAAAATAGTGCAATATGACTGTGAACAGAATAAGAAGCTATAATAAAAAAAATGTAGTAGTATTTATAAGCGAATTTAGGAATATCTGCAGTCAGAATAGCAAGTAATGTTACGAGTACACAAATTGTATTTGCGGCTATAGTAGGTGCCAAATAACACCGCAATACAGGTCATTCATCCACCTTCACTACGATGTCGCAAAATTCAATTTATGTAGGTATGGTAAACAAACAGTACTACGAGATTCGAGTGATTACCGTCTTAGCGACAGGTTTGTATGGAAATCGACAGAATTAGCCATTCATAAATTGAATTTTGCGACATCGTGGTGAAGGTGGGTGAATGACCTGTATTGCGGTGTTATTTGGCACCTACTATAGCAGTTAAATTCTGTGTTTGGTCACCGGCTAATGCAGTTGGATCCAGTTAGCTGTGTGACCGGAGATCAGTGCTTTAGCACTTGTGGTTGCGATGTTGTACTGAGCTGGCAAAAAGCTAATGCTTCTGTTCATTTATATTTCATGCAATTAGATAGTGTACGTTGCCCGAAATAGATAGACGCCAGGAATAGTGGACGTTGTTTGAAATAACCGACAGGAGAGAAGATCTGCAGGCCTTTGTTTTGCAGTGGACGAGTACTGGGCCTCTACTGTGAATAATGATTACCGAAGATTCGGTAGTGACGTTTGTGCTACACTGCGCATTAACGCTGTGACTTCGAAAGAGCCTAGACCATCGCTCGAGGCGACCGCGTAGTGTAACACAAACGTCACTACCGAATCTTCGGAAATCAATATTTGCAGTAGAGGCCCAGGCTCTTAGTACGTAATATGAATAGTTGAAACTTTCTAATTATACACCTGTTATTTTAGCGCGGATGCAAATGCTCTGTCATTTTAGCGCGCATACAAAAATGACAATGAAAAGAGATGAAAATAGATTTAAAGGGTGATTTTAATCACTAATCCAAGCTAACGTAGCTTACTTTGGCTCATTCCAGAAATCACCTGAAAAATCATCGAATCATCACCTGCGTAGGGGATTTATGGAACTTTTGTCCGAAAATCCTGAGGTGTAATATTACGATAGATACTAAGATTCAGCATTCATCTTCATTTTGTAGTCAGTATTAAAGGAGACTCGCTAAAGAATACTCGTTTCAATCGAATCCCTTCCCCTCATGGCGACCCTGCCATATTTGGGGTGCGTGACGCGGTATCGAGTTGGTTAGGCGTTGCAGCTCCAAATATGTAGAGCGAATCTATCTTAAACAATATAAAAAAAAAAAATATGTCGTGATTTGATTGGAAACTAATAGTGAAAATGTGTCAGCCGAATATTGGAAACCGAGTTCCAAAACCAAACCTCAGTTGGGGCAAACAAAGCCGATTTTCATGAACTAAAAGAACATAATATTTGTCTAATATGTGGTGCTGATAATTGTATGTGTGCTGATGGGGCTCGGCGCTGTATATTTGCTGTATCAGCAATATAAAAAGTGTCACCATTCCTGAATTAACGAGGCGACGATGGCGCAAAACTACTTCAGGAGGTCTTTCAGCCGTTCCCGAGCTAACCGGGAGGATGAGCGCGATGCCGTTATAATACAAATTAAATAAGTGTGGAGTGTGTGATCGTTATATAAGTATGTGATGTGCAGTGAGCAGTGCGGTTCTTAAAAAAAAAAAAAAAAAGTGATTAAATAAGTTGTTACGGCTTTAATAAAAATAATAAAATACACAGTCGACCAGTTCAAATATTAATTAAATAAAGACTGTAAAAACATGATGAACTATAAATAGGAACTATAATGAAAAATTAAGATAATCACCGATAGTTAAGTGAATGAATATGAGTAGTGGATATTAGATCGATAGATTAGATTCGTAAAATGTTATTTTATTCAAGTGTAATTGTTTTTGCAAGTGAGTACGTATTAGTGTATCAGTTTACATTACTCGAGAGGCCCTACTATGACTCTACTACTCGCAAGCCAAATGGTATGTTTTAAAATGTATTATTTTAACTTTAATTATGTATAGAAGATTATGGAAGAACAATTGATACAATATTTACAGGATATTAAGCTAATAAGACGATACTTGGTAAAAAAAAGGTAAGTATAGTTTACAAGGAAATGTTATATAAACTAACTGTCAGAAAACTGAAGTTATTTATGAAAAGAGTATAGAACTATGTAAATTGATGTAAGGAACAGCAAGAAACTGATATAGATATGGATAGTGACAGTTTTAGTGAAGCAAGTTCAAATCAAGATACAAACATGGAGTTTGATCTGAAAACGGCGTGTAGTTTGATTCCTGTAATGAACGGAAATGAAGATAGCACCAAAGGTATCATTGACTCCATAGAAATGTAATCAGAAGTAGAGACAAAATTGCTTATTAAGTTTTCCTAATATAACAACGCATATCGTGATCGAGATTATAAAGTGAGGAACGAAAACCGATCGAGTTATGAAACTCGTGGTAGAGGTAACAACCATCGTGTATTTTATACAGATCAATTAGATGATCACAATGAACCCGTGACCTCAAAACCAACCGAGATGCAGTTTTTTCGTTCTGAAACATAATATCATAGCATTTAATGGTAATGCAAAGTTTATAAGTTTCTATATTGGTATAAGAAAGTACTTTTGGTTAGTTGACACGGGAGCATCATTATCTGTTATAAAAGGTGATGCATTACCAAGTAACATTCCCATAATTAAGAATGAAACAATCATAAATGGAATTGGGGGTCAGATTCAATCCAACGGATTTGTAAATCTATGCTTGACTCATCATGATGAGTTCAACAGTATATTGAATTCGATACTAAACTTTATATTTTCAACAACATTCCATTAAAGGCGGATGGCATATTAGGTTTAGACTTTTTAAGTCACTATGCTTCGAATATCAATTTACAGACTAACATTATTTCGTAGTCCAAATCGGGAATAGAATATTCCATGGCGTTACATGACACATTTGATCATTCAAGTGAGGTATTATATATCCCAGCGAGAAGTGAACCCATTCGTAACTTGTTTATGAATGATCAATTGAAAGGAGACTACGTAGTGCATAGAAAACAGTGTTGCAGATGCATTATCTAGAATTTGTATAACATCAGATACTTTAAAACAAATGAATAAAGAAATTATATCGGTTATGACTAGAGCGCAGAAAAAAAAAAGAATAAATGAAATTTCAGACAAGTCAAATAATTCAAACAAACCTAATGACGAGTGGCCTGATCAACCACAAGTTGTAGAGGTGTTGAGAATACCTAGTGACTCTGTAGAAATGAAATTTATAGGAAATGAGGACTTAAATAGATTAAAGAAACAAAACAACGCATGAAATAAAGGAATGTTTTGTTTACAGTAAAACGAAAAATAAATTATTTATTGATCTTAACTTTAGGGCACAATTATCGCGAGCCGAATTTGTGACTAAGTTAGGACAATTTTGCAAACATGCGGATATAAACGAACTATGCATAGTAAGAAGTGAAGAATATAAAAGTTTTATTGAAGATTTATTAAAAGAAATAAAAAGTAATAAGGATTGGACCCGTCCACGAATTTTCGTATTAAAAGGAGTTAGGAGAATTGATAATGAAGAAGAGAAAAAATATATTTTACACGATTTTCATCTACTACCCAGTGCGGGTCATGCAGGTGTACGTAGGATGACAAATAATATTAAGAGAAAATTTTATTGGCCAGGTTTAGACAACGATGTCAAAACTTTTGTAAGTAAATGTGTAAAATGTCAAACAATGAAGCCTTGTAAATACGTAAAAATGCCCATGGAGATAACAACAACAGCATCGTATGCTTTTGAAAAAATATACCTGGACATTGTAGGTCTATTAGAAAAATATTTTGAAGGTAATTGTTATATTTTAACACTACAATGTGAATTAACTAAGTTCGTAGAAGCTTATCCATTAAAAAATAAGGAAACGGTAAGTGTAGCTAAGGCATTAGTTGATAATTTTATTTTAAGGTTTGGTGTACCAAAAACAATAGCAACGGATCGAGGAACGGAATTCGTGTCTTCAGTAATGGAACAGGTATGTAGACTATTAGAAATAGATAAATTAACATCGACGGCATATCATCATCAATCTATTGGCGCTCTTGAAAATTCACATAAAAATTTAGGTTCATTTTTGCGAATTCAATGTAATGGTGAAAAAGAAACATGGAGTCATTGGTTACCGTTTTGGTGTTATAGTTTTAATAATACAGTTCATACAGAAACAAAGTATACACCGTTTGAATTAGTATTTGGTAGAGCTAGTGTAATACCATGTAGAGTTAGTCAATATAATGTTGAACCTTTGTATAATCCAGATAGTTATTCTTTAGATCTTAAGTATCGGTTACAAGTAGCACACCAAGATGCTCGTAATAATTTAATTTTAAGCAAATATAATCGTAAATGTGATTATGATAAAAAAGTGAATAATGTGGACTATACGAACGGACAATTAATATTAGTAAAAAACAAAACGGCAAATAAATTAGAGACTAAATGGGAAGGTCCATTTACTGTGTTAGAAGATTTAGGTGTTAATGTTAGCATTGTAAGAGGTAATAAGGATTATTTACTCCATAAAAATAGAACTAAACCATTTATTGCATAAAAATATATAAATATATTAATTTTACTTATATTTTACATAAAAAAAAAAAAATTAATAACTATTATTAATTTTTTTTTCCTTTCACCCCCGAGGTGAGGTGTAATATTACGATAGATACTAAGATTCAGCATTCATCTTCATTTTGTAGTCAGTATTAAAGGAGACTCGCTAAAGAATACTCGTTTCAATCGAATCCCTTCCCCTCAATCCCCTTAGCTACCACGGCGACTGGCGGCAGGGGAAAATTGGATAAAAGTTCCAGAAACCCCCTTAGGGGCCTATTTACACCGTTTTTTTAAGACAAATAAAACAAAAAAAACCGCGGCTTAGCCAGCTCCGCACGTATTGACCCTATCTTTCTCGAGTACAAGGCTAACTAGGCGATGAGGATGGTATAGGTATAAGGCAGGCCTACTCCTCTGAGGCCCAGTTTTATCAAAATCTTGCTAACAGACACAGAACAAAACAGTCGTCGTGGTAGCTAAGGGGATTTTCGGACAAAAGTTCCAGGAATCCCCTACGCAGGGGATTTAGTTAGCGCAGCGTATAGTATTATATAATCTGTGGCGCAGCTTTAGAAGACTAATATATATAAACCCCTAAAGCTTTTTTTAATATTTGTCTGCTATTACCATACAAAGATTGTCACAGTTATCATACAATTTAATCTAGTGAGTTATCATCAGTAAAAGTCTCAAATAAAATTTTATCAAGAGCCATACAAATTGGGCATTATAAAGTCAAATCAAAAGGCATAAAATAAAATAAAAATCGCCACTAAACTCACAAAACTTCGTTCGACTGTAAGAATTAAATGAGAGCAATATTTTACGAGAAAATTCCGCTACAGAATTGGGAAATTCGATCGACGAATGATTTGTTCCCGGATCCCGAACTACCGGATCAGACGGCGTCGGGAGAAGTTAAGGGCACTTATAAAAACGTCACCTCAAGAGACATTGTTCTCAGGTTGTGATAAAGTGCCGGGAAAATGTTTTTCTTTGACTACCTCTTAAGATGGAGCTGAGAAATGGGGTTGGGCGCCTCTGAGACAGATTTACTTACGAATACCTGCTCTATTCGTTGAGTGCCAGATTCTTGGCGTTACATTTGACATTTGGGTAAAAAATAATAATTTTGAGGTCTTAAGACTAACACGCCGTACAGAAGTCATTTTTTTGTCTTTGGCAAAATCTTTTACCTTATTTGAAATAATGAGTAACGATTGAAACGAATAAGTATTAGATACTTATGTCTAATATATGTCACTGAGTGTGGCAGTTTGAGCTGCTTGCAATATAACGGAGCATTCAATATGGTACGTTATATAGTTTTAGATATCTTTGTATTATTCTTGTTACCTGTTAAGATCATAAATCTACAAGGATTCAAAGTTGTCTCCGCGATATTTATGAAACAATTCAAAAAGAAATCTCATTCGCTAAACTAAACAAAACTCAAGAGCCAATACAGAAAATTGCTACCCCTACAGAACTGTTATTAGTTCATACGATAAATACGGAGAGAACGGTCGAAGCAAACAAACTCTAAACCCAGGAGAATCTTATTAAAACTTGCCTCTAGGTGTACATTTTGTTGACCTACTCCTAGGTATTCAAGTGTTCAAGTTGCACAAAGAGACATAGGGCATATCAGTCTATTTTTAATATTTTTTTATACAGTATAGGCAACCGTTTGACCACAATATCACCTGATGTTAAACAATGATGTGATCGACGATGTAGCACGGTTACCTAGAAGATACCTATTCACTCTACTCTTGAAAACTTCCAAATTATAGTCATTCGGGGACACGAGTTCCACTCTTTGGCTGTCCGCATAATAAATGTAGACGCAAAGCTATTTTTGATCTTCAGACTATGAAAATGTTTAGTGTAAGCAATCAGGCTTGTAGAATGAGAGTTCTAAGCCTTTTTCTTCGGGATCATAATATCACAAGAAAAGGAAAGTTACAAGTTTCTTTGAGCTTGCAACAAATCAAAAGGTTACCTACACAAAACATAGAGACTGTTTAGTAATCTGTGTGCACTGTGAGAAAAACTATTTTCCACGGATCCTCTGTAAGAAACAGGAAGCCAAGTTAAGACTTAAACGTTACCGGTAAGTCTGGTCTATACCGGCACCCTTTGTAGTGCTGGGAAATGAATAAAGCCCGGCTTTTGTCAGAACGGACTTATGGATACAAACAGAACTAATACAGGGCCCTGGAATATGGCAGAAGCTAGTACAAAAAAAAGCTAGGAGAAAATAATAATAAAATATTGTGTAAGGTGAAACTATCCGGTTTGCCGAGAAATAATAATTTTTAAAATATGAATAAAAGAAATAAAAGAAAAATTTTAGCATTTTCCGGGTAATATGATCATAATAGGATCATTAAAACTGAGTCGTAGAAAATACAGTGTAGTTTACAGATGCTAGAACCTGGCCAACGTAGAAAATATTAAAAACCAAATTTTATTATACATAGATGTTTGTTCTGTGTCTGGGTGTTACTATGTATTATAAGTATGTATTTACAAAAAAAAAAAAGTATATATGTATTATATCAGCAATTTGGTTTCCATAGTACAAGCTCTGCTTAGTTTGGGACTAGAGAACGTTGTGTGTAATGTCCAAGAATATTTATTTATTTATATTAATTTAATTTGTAGCCAAATTTAAACTTTCAACTTTCAATTATTTTCTTACAGTTTTTCCTTTCCGTAATTAGGTATGCTGTTTTCAATGCTTCATAAAAGCCTACGCAGACCGGAATGGCATGGCAAGGGGTTGAATTTTTTAACAATGGACATTCAAATATATTGATATATAAATACGTTCAATGTTCATTGGTAAAAATTGCACATTTACCATCTATACAGCTTCTTTGTTAAATACAAGTCTTTATAGCCGGATTTTAGTCATTCCCTAACTGTATTAGTTTTAGTTCGATACGGTTAAGTTTAAAAGAACAATACCCGGTACGAATTTAATTTAGAACCTCACCGCAGTATGCAGTAGGTATCAATTTATGTAAAAGAAAAAAGACCATGTGTTTAAACTTCTATCATTTGGAATCAGATTTAAATTGAATTTATTTTACTAGTTCCAAAAGACAAATAATGCACCATCTCCAAGAGAGAAAGGTATCGATCACCCTCACATAAACAAGTCTGTAAAATATAGTCCAGAGTAAAAAATCCAGGTTATTTATACAATTTGAATGTCCTGGAATCCATGAACGCTAGCTTGTCTTGTCATAGGCCACCAGTGGCTGGTGATCACTGGTCAGTTGCCCGTTTGCATTCAGCCTAACACACATTTATCACACAAGTTATCAAAACCTCTTATTGATTTATGTGAATTCGAGTTAGCAACCCAGAACTGAGGTAATTGATTGGAAGGCATCGCCGCGGGCGCGCACACCCGAAAATTGATAAAGTTTCGATGAATATTCAGTCGATAAGTTCCCGAACTCGACCCACCGCCGATATGAGTACATCATTTTAATTTAATTTTACAACAAAGTACTCGACGGGTTTTGTTACTCAATTTAGTTAAATTATACTTAATGTTAAACTGTTTTTTATATCCGCGGGTTTGTGATCTTTTCAATTAAATCATTAAAACCTACATAGATTCCCGTTCATGAAATCGAATATTTTCTATTCATGAATATAATATTATGAGAATATTTTTTTAAACTGGAGTTTGGATCTGAAGATACTTTCATAATTGAAACCATTTTCAAGTTATTTATTTTTTATTTATTAAAACCAATAAAACTTGAAAGTGGCTGCATCGATAATTTTATATACCAAACTTAGATAAGACCATAATTAGAACGAAACTTTTTCATAATAATTAATTGTTCAAAAAAACTAAAAAAACACGCTTTGTATAAAAAACCAAACTAATATGGTTGGATATTAATTTTAACATCAATTCCTGCCTTATCGACTATAGATAAAAATTATATAAATTGACAAAAATCTTATTTTGCAAATTAAATAATGGAATAATCTTATCAAATTAGTTCATTGTCATCGGTCCTTGATAAACCTACAAAGTTTTAATGAAATCTGGCCGTTTAAAGTGGGTCAAAATCGCGCCCAAAGGAGTCGCTTACAAACAAACAAGTGAAGCTAATATAAAGCGTGTAAAAACACATTGTATAATTGCAATAAAAGCACTACTTTCAGAGCTACGAGGCCATCGACTAACGAACAGACAGACACACTAAGGCCTCGCATAACGCTTCACTTTTTACATTCTGCACGGGGCTGAAAATTGTAGATTTTTACGTTCATAGGTAGTTGCAAAATATCAGAAACTCGTTTTTTAACTCAGAAGTTTCGAATGAGTTGAACACTGGCAATAAAGAGTCTGAAGACTGGTACAGCTAAATGGTATTTTAATTAGACTGGCGTTAATTAAAGAAGCCAAAGAGATGCCAGCGAGGCCTTCCGTGGGGAATCTGTACTCTGTAGTAGCACATCTATGATTTTTCTGTCTAAGGAAAATAATAGAAATAATTGCGCGAATCGCCTCAGATTTCACTATGTTCAAACGTGATAATTTACTATGAATACCTAACAGAAGAGACACACCCGAGTTTACGGGTGTTTTTATAGTCTACATAGTCAATGTTAGTGCCACCGGAGAAATATAAATAGGTTTTATTCAATAATAAAAAATAACACAGAGTTGGAATTAATATTTAGATTTTTTATAGCAAGGTTAGGAGTTGTGTGGGATATGATTTTTACCTAAAAGACTAGTAGATGACAAAAAATAGACACTAATGTGAATTCTCAACAATTAGTTCAAATTGTGTTGAAGTTATGGTACTGAGTTCACAGTACTGTGTCCAGCTCTAGGCGTGTTTTTTTTTTATTTCTTTACTTACAGTTCATTGACCAAGAGTTAGCTTCACTTTGAGCAATTTGTAATTAAAATAATAATTGTTTGAGCCTCGCGGCGAGGTCGAGAAGGAAAAATAATTCTTACACAGAAGAAGATGAATATGATGAAATTATTGCTTACTATTTTCGCCCCTATGCATATCTGGTAGACATTATTCGAATTTTAGAAATATAGTTTGCGGAAAATATTATGTTTAAACACAGTTTCTAAATGTTTGTGTTTGGTAAATTCTAACAACCCTCAAACCACTACTATGAATATGAATCATTACCTACATATTTACATTATTGAAAATGTAGCGTTGTCAATATGAAGTAAGCCTAATAAATAAAAACTCTAACAACTCGTAATATGTATGTTTTTTTTATGTGCACACCTGGTGGTACGTGTAGCTGCAGCCTAAGGTGGAGCACGTTTGGCTATTATCCACCTATTCACTCTTTTCTTGAAAATTCCTAGGTTATATCTTTCAGGAAATACTGACTATGGCAGAGAGTTCCACTCCTTGGCAGTTCAACTTGGCAAAGCGCTTTTTGCGAAGATATGGGATATCTACCATGAAGGGATGGCATATATCAGTGCGCCTAGTAGTTCGGAGGTGAAAGGGTATTCATGTGTGCTAATGAAGTAGCAGGTTGTCCTACACTACACATAGACAAAGTACTTCATCTCCGATCCCCCATCTCTTTTTTAATCACAATACAAACACTCAATACATCACGAAGTGGGCACTCCTAGCGACTACTTTAGGGTTCCGTAGTAAAAGAATACGAAACAATAAAATTTTACGAACATTTTGATGTTTGTTTCAGTCGTGTCTGTCTGTTTAGTTTTTATTGCGCGACAGCTGCATAGGAGCTTTAGAATTTGTCGCGTGTAAAAGAGAATTTATAGCTTAAAATATTTTTCTAAAAATAGCTTTCACTTATTTAAATAAATGTTGTTTTAAGACTATTTTGGTATCGATTCGCTTGTTGCATTTTTTTTTTCTCTATAATTATAGTCGTCCTTGTATCGTTTCAGTTTATGAGAAAGGAACGCCAACATTTTTAGTGCTGTCAAATTAGATTAGTTTAGAAACATGCAACAAGCGAATTGATACCTTTGTATGACATTTTAAAATTATCTTTTGATTAAATTCAATAAATACATTATTTTTTTTTTATTTACCGTACAGATAATTATTATACCCTAATTATATCACGATTGGCTAGAAAAGGCAGGTTAGTAATTTTACATTGACATAAATTTTTAAACATAAACTAATCTAAGAATCTACGAAACTATTTTGGTCTTTGATCACAGCGATTATTCAAAACTCACAGCGCACAAGGCTACTCTCACTTGGCCGTTTCACGTTCCTTTATATCTGATCCACTGGTAAGGGGGGCATATTCTACTCTGCAGAACGATAGACGAGGATTTGCTAGTTATGTTTGAAGTACACTGCGCGACCGTCTGGTGTATTATGCGCCATCGCGTGGAAAATCCCGCGTTGACAAGCAGTGTAATTTAAAATGTCAATAATGAATGTTTGTCTATCGTTTTTAGAGTAGACTTTCCTGTATAATTAGCGGTATTAATTGCTCGATGAGCTATTGTTCAAAGCTCTTAGTTTTCCTGGATGGTGGATTAAGAGGGATCTGTCTGGCTTTTATGAGAAAAAGTGATAAAACAAGCAGATGATTTACCTGATCTGAGCGGTTGTCATTATTACGATGAAGCGCTCATGGCGTAGCTTGCTTAGTCAATCTTCATTGATTTTCTAAGTTAAGCGATGTTCTTCGCGGTCACTAATTTTGTATGGGTGACCCTTAGTGGCATTTACATCAGGGCCTCTACTCTGAATAATGACTTACGAAGATTCGGTAGTGACGTTTGTGTCATACTGCGCGGTCATCTCGAACGATGACGTGGGCTCTTGCGAAGTGACAGCGTCATTGCGCAGTGTAACAGAAACGACGCTACCGAATCTTCGTAAGTCATTATTAAGAGTAGAGGCCCAGGGCCTCTACTGCGAATATTGATTTCCGAAGATTCGGTAGTGACGTTTGTGTTACACTACGCGGTCGCCTCGAGCGATGGTCTAGGCTCTTTCGAAGTCACAGCGTTACTGCGCAGTGTAGCACAAACGTCACTACCGAATCTTCGGTAATCATTATTCAGAGTAGAGGCCCAGGTGCTTCCGTGCGTCGGAGGGCACGTTTAACTGTCGTCGGCTCTAGCAGTCGTTAAACCACGACGGAAGCCTTAAGGCGGCCTAAAAACTCCGTCACCAAAGTTGGTCACCAACTCATACGATCTTGTTAGCTTATTATTGTTACAGCTGTTTTTTAAAACAGATCACGTGGTAAGACTGCAGCAAAAGCACGAATTTTAGTAAAAATAACATGTACTCTCCGGTTTCTCCAGGACAAGCATTAAACTTTATATTTGCTTGTAAATCCTGCAAGTCAAATGGAATAAACCGATAATAACATTGATTGGAAAATTCTAGCACATGTGTTCGACACTATTACCCCGGGGTTCATAGCAGTGTTCATTCAAACATACATAACACACCGATGGTACGTATCACTGCATCGCTATCTATAGCCTTTGCGTCACGTGGGACATTGATCAGGCCATTGGATCGAGAGGATTAACTAGAGAAGTGCAGTAAACCTGTAGAGCTTTGGAGCTGTGGATAAAATTCTTACGTCACACAGCCATCAAACCTTCAAACTCTTGTACAATTTACGCACTCATAAGGTGGCGAGTTAATACGTGTTAAGTTATCATTGCCACACCAGACTCTTGCATTGAAAAGAAAACATAAGATTTTTGTATGAAAATCTCTACTCAAATGTATGCTCGAATTATGATTTCTTCACCAACATACGAGCCTTAGTGTAAAAAAATGAGAGTTCATAAAAAATGTTTCAAATGTTATTTTTGCTATAATTTTTTTAATTAGAAATTTAAACTTGATAAATAATAGGTCCAGCAGCAGAACTCTATACGTATACTTAATTAGGTGTGACATTGGTATCGATTATCTTGTTGCATTTTCTAAACTAACCTAATTTGACAGCTCTAATATTACAGCCGTCTTTGGCGTTTCAGTTTATGAGAAAGGGACGGCAACCTTTTTTGTGATGTCAAATAAGGTTAGTTTAACAAATGCAACAAATTAATCAATACTAATATGACGTAAGAAAATTATCACCAGTGCTCATACTCAGCTCACACAGGTAAAGTGTGTTGAGGGAGAAACGTTGTCGACTCAGGTGTCGTAGTCCTGAGCCGTATGATCTCATGTTACCTCGTACCTATAGTATTGAAAACAATGTTAAGTAGAAGCTTGAACTACATTTGACTGAATGAATCATGCATTATGTAATTCTCTCTTGCACTTTCAGCATTATTATTATATCAGCCATCTTGTTTCCATCGTACAAGCTTTGCTTAGTTTGGGACTAGAAAGCGTTGTGTTAAGTGTCCGTGAATATTTATTTATTTATTTATTTATTTTATATGACGAGACAAAACTTTAAAAAAAATTAATGACTTTTTCTGAGAATGAGAAATTTTTCATTTTCTTTTTTCAACTATGATAAAAAAGTAAAAAGGAATACAGATTTTATATAATATTAGGCAGTAATGACTTTATTTAAATATCTATAATATATTATTTATTTACTGTGTGTCTGATAAATATTTAGAAAAAACTTTTTTATTTGAGTTTTTCATCTTACTCATAATCACATCTTTTAAATTCATTCCCTAAGCCTTCATACAAATGTTTACATTAGAAACTTTACTGAGCTAAGCAGGCCGGAGGGAGGGGTAAGCAAACAACTTGTTTTTTCTCTTCAAATTATGTAGATTCTTGCTAAATTACTTATTTAAGCAATAAACGAAGCGTGACTTTTGTATAAAAATCTTCGTTGCGAGAAACTGTCTTGGATGTTTGGTGCAAGTCATAGAAAACTGTTCTTTACGTCAAAAACCAAGGTCAAACTCAACTTGAGCTGAGAGAATGTATACTCGTACTCAGCTTAAGTTGAATTTCAATTTGTTTGAGTGAATCAAGACTCAGCATAAGTTGAGTTTCAATCTGTTTTTTGCAGTTGTTAAACACTTACCTACCCTCTTATTCATATTCACCTGTCATTTTAGCTTCAGTTTTAGGGCACCAATATGAATATACTCCCTAATTTTTAGAGGAACTGTGTCATCTGTGCTTAGGTTTTATAATATCCGGTTTTTTTAATATTGGGAGTAAACGGAACTGTAAAACTTCACTGCTTGCTCTACCTTTTGGCTGTAATATGGTTTCAATGAATGCTATTCCAAATCATAAAGAAAAGAAAATTCTCTTTTCCAAATCGAATAAATCAATCCGGTAATTGCGAAATAATTGAGTTTGAAACAAATAACACACACGAACGTAATTTATTAATAAGTGAAATCTGATCTTGAAATCCTATTTTCACGAATTTTAAATTTAACACGAAAAGCTACAAAAAATATCCAGAGCAAAAAAGATACAAGAAAATTAAATGTTGCTTGGGGACTAGGTAGACTGCGTAGAGTTCAAGGATGCTATTTTTATGAAACTCCTTACGCAACATATATTCTTATGAACAGATACCCCGCTTCTAATACAACACCTCCAAAATTATCTGGACCGAAAAACCGTCTCGGCAAAGTTTGGTGCAAGTCATAAACTCTAAGCAAAAGCGCCAGTGCAGTAAGACAGCCCGATGTGATAAGTTTTTATGCATTTTATTATTTTGCCCAGTAAGAAATAAGATGTTCGCTTGCTGTAAAAGGATTTTAGTACCAGAAGTTATCCTCGTGTTATTTTACGACAAACGTTTTCTTATGATAAGTTTTTCCAAGTACAGACAAATCCTACGTTTTAAAAAAGCGTGGTCTTGCCTGTAGATTTTATGTACATACAGTGATATGGCAATTTTTTTCGTCATATATAATAATAAAAATGTGTCTGGATTTAAATGTAGGTAGGTATCTATGCATGGTGCATGGATTATATTATCGTCCGGAGTGCGTTAACAAATATGAAAAAAAAAATTATTCCTTGGAGTTAGACATAAATAGACGAAAGCTTTGTAACTTAGACCATCGACCGTCAAATGGACGGCGTTGCGATAATGTTTATGTGCAAAGTTGTCCACTGGAACGGCCAAGTGCGACAGTCTCGGGCGACGGTGCCTATCTGTATCGAATACTTTACTGACCGCGCAAACACGTCTTGTTGTTGGAGTTTGCTATTCTTTGATCAAAATAGAACAAAATATACTATACTATCCGTCGCTCGCGGCGTTGCTCGCGTTCTACACCCTTTGGAGTGTGACTTTTCAAAATTAGGTTTAAAGACATTTATTCTCATAAAAACATAAAAGTTCTTTTACAATGAGATACAAAATTCTTAATTATAGAATAAAGTTATTTTGCCTCTTGATGGCGCTGCCGCAGCTTATTAGGTAGGTAGTTATATAAGTTTGTAGGTGCTTATCTAGGTATAAAAAGACATGTATAATGTCGATACAGAAATCGTTACTCAAGTATGGGTTTGAGTAGAAATTTTCATGCAAGGATAGTAAAACGGCATAGGGCCTTAGGTACAATGCAATGCTAGATAAATAGGTTACAATGTGCTTACGTATTCTTCGTAAATTCCTTTCTTAGTGCACCCCTGCACTATATAAGGATACTACCCTCCAAATTTCATACATGTAAGACTTACACTTTAAGCTCTGCGTTGATTATCAGTCAGCTTCAAAAGAGTTTTATATTATTTAGAAGAAGATGAAAATTCTTCTACTTCTTTATGGCCTCTGTTCGTCATTTGGACAGGCAATATTGCCAGTGTTTAGATTACGTGCCGCCCGCGACTTCTTTCACGTCCCGTTTGACCCCGGGATAAAAAGTAGCCTATATGTTAATCCAGGTCACGAACAATATACATTAAGCTTGAGCCCCTTAGACCCACTCCAGAGTCCACTACCTAACAACCAGGTGCTGTGCATATCTTCTACGCAAATTATCTAAAGTAATATTATAGTCACTCAACGCTCGTGGCTAGGCTTGCTTAGTTAATCTTCAGCGATTACCTAGGTTAAGCGACGTTCTGCGCGGTCACTATTTGGATGGGTGACAGTTAGTGGCATTTACATCTGAGCGCTTCCGTGCTTCGGAGGGCACGTTAAACTGTCGGTCCCGGCTCTAGCAGTCAGCCATAAAGTAGGTCTTAAGGCGGCCTAAAAACTGCATCACCAGTGTTGGCAAACTCATACGAACTTGCTTGTTTGCTTACTCAACGTAAATATAAGTCAGAATAAGTAAAGATAACTCTGAAAACCTGTACAAATTATACAAAATAAGTTATTATGTATTTTTAAAACAATAAATGAAAAAAAAAAAAAAAAAAAAAAAAAACCCTATTTTAAAATAATTAAAATACAAAACCGTTTAAACGCTGACCGCAAAGTAGAACAGAAGAAAGATAGAGTAAACTTGTCAATTGAACGAATAAACTTAGTCGGCGGCAACTTACCAGCTATAATAGAGCGAAATAAGTGAGAAAAACTATTTTCCTTCCATCTCTTTAGAGATGGCTTGTTGGCATGATTTTAGTTACGTTTTAGTGATTTAGTTGAATAATAAGTAGACAATGGGCCGAATACTGATACGTCTCTCAAATTTAAACACCACTTAAAATTGCTCTGCCTTATTGCCATCTCTTACAAATGAGTAATGTCTGTTTGACATTACTCATTTGTAAGAGATGGCAATAATTTAAGCATGAACTTGATATATGCAACGTTTGAGTATTCGGCCGTAAGAGATCTAAAGTAGATATAATAATAATATCTACTTTTACTACTAACGTTAAATTATAATTTGTGGTTATTTTTATCGGACATAGAAATTGTTTGAAGTAAAAGCAATGTAAATTATTCAAGAAAAAGGGACAGTGATGCATTGTTTACGACTTATGTTTTTTTACGGGTAAGAAAGCGTTCTTTATTATTTTGATTTTGATTTACTATTAAAAATATTAAAAAATAATAATTATAAATATTTCTCTATCTCTCTATCTATCTCTCTCTATCTCTATTAGTAAAAAAAAATGCTGATGGATAATGAAATGCAAAAAGAAAACTGAAATCAGTAGAAATATTTTTAAGACCACGACCACGAGCCAGAAAGTGTAGGACCTTATGGACCGACGACATAGTCGATGGAGAAGGTCCCAAAACGTTCTTTCTTGAATATATTTAATAGGTTTTTTACATCTATTGAAGATGATTTATACAGCGTCAGGAGGCAACCTATGCCTACATTTAACGCCACACTGTAGTGCCTATGGGACAATGTTTTAGATGGAGTAGGCCCAGCACCTATACCATCCTCTCGGCATAGTCAGTCATATCCACAGGAAAGATAAGGTCAATACGGAGGTGACTAAGCCGCGGGTTTCTTCACGATGTTATCCTTAACGGTGAATAATATGGGGGAGGCCTGTGTGTTCAGGATAGGGAACAAGAATAAAATAGAATTTCGATTACCTAAGGTTTAATGCGCGTTTTACAATTTAATGCAACGACACAATGGAAAATGCAATAAATTAGGGGCAAAATAGGGAACGCCAAGCGTGCTGTTGTATGGGAGAGCGGGCAAAGAGAACGGCTTCCGTGGCTCTTTGTAGCTTTTTTCTTCTATGACGTGATGTATCGATCACGGTATTGGTTTTCTCGGTATTCTTGCCTATGATGTGATGAGTCGCTTCCGTCATTGGTTGATTCAAGGCAACCACCGCAGCTTTAGATGAACTGTCATGCGTAGGGTATGTCGCTGTCACTGTCACCTTTGCTGGGCTTAGATCAGTTCGGTAACAGGTTGGCCACAGATAACGAAGACGGCGTCGACACTGTGTTCAACAGTAGACTTCTACAGACCGCTATGATAATTATTTTCAAGACCGAGTTACTAGCACATTGTGAACAAAGCACCACAGCAGTCACCGCTCATTGGCCAACGGGAAATGTTTAATTCCGTTTCAACTCTAACTCGATTCGGTTCGAATGCTGGTTTTACTTTGAACTGTTTAATTCCATTCATTGAGAGGTCGATTGCGATTGTTTCGTGTTGTTCAATTGTTCCTTCTTGTCGATAGCTTCCGTTTTTGGTAAGTAGTTTGGTGGAAAATTCAAAGTCATGTAAAACTAATTTTTTTGTTTGCAAACACCACCGACTTGGTTAAAATAATAAGGCAAATTTTTTTGGAAGTAATTTTTTTTGAAGTGAGAACTTACTAAATAGGAGGGTTATGCCCAGCAGTGGACGCATATAGGCTCAATAATAGAATTATTTTTGCTATATTTTTTTATATTATGTGCAGTTTTAATTGAAGACGAACTATCTTATTCGAACTTTTTTTTGAAACTGTTTTACACTTTAATAAGTAGAGACTATATAGATCAGTAGAACAAGCTGAGTGATGCGTTTCAATGCGGCAATACTTTTTTGTTTTTGGAAGTTATATAATATTACTTCATCATCATCATCATCAACTGCGGACGTAGGTCTCTCCCAAGACGCGCCAGTGAGCCCGGTCTTCGGTTCTTCTCATCCCATGTTTGCCAGCTTCATGTCTCAGATCGTTACCCCATCTAGCCGGAGGGCGTTTCACACTACGCTTGCCTAAATATGACTTACTACTTTTAATTCAAAGATTTCTTCAGCCACTGAGGTGACAACAATCTTAAAAATACCGTTGGCTTATGTGACGTTCAAATTCAACGCAGCCACTCTAAAACATTAATTAGAATGCAAAACATCAGGGTAATGAAATAACGTGCTTGCAAACTAGATTCCATGATAACCATTAACAAAGTTGGTTAATGGATTTAAACATGAAATAAATTATTATAATCGCGTGCCCGCCCTCACTCACCTTTCAACTCCACACTACGGCCTGGTAATCAATTTGAACAACTGTTTAACAAAACATGCGTTTTTGCATTGTCATGATGATGCGGTGGAATAGAGTAAAAATGATTTGCAGTGTGTAGTTTCAAGGTAGCGCCACATGTATTAGTATCTCATTATGATTATCATTATGAAATTTGCGTATATTTGGTGAAATGTGAGAGACAATGTACCTATTATTAAGATCTTATTTATACCATGTTTCTAGCAAATAAACAATTTCAATTTCAAAGATAAAGATAAGATAAGATAAAAATGTTTATTGCATAGTCTTAAATTAACATGACATTTTACAATAGATGTAAGTAATTGAGGCCTTTGAGGTTTTTTGTTGATATTTCTTGTATCTTTGAACACCTAATTAATGTGCAAAAATATTTTGTTCAAATGGATCAGAAATGAGTGGAATTATAAGAAGCTTTTTGTCCCAAAATGGGATATTTTGGTTGTACATAATAATTATAAATAACAAATACAATTACATTCTCTAAAGTATCTAGGAAATTAGTTGCTTTATCATCAGATTTTTGTAATCAAGTTTCCGGGATTAGATTTACTGAAGTTCTTAATTTACGCATTATTTCGTGTAACACTCAAATGCCTTTTTGTATATATTTTTCATTATAGATATTGTTATTTTATATATTTAATTCTACTGATCCTAATTTCTAACCCGCATGTGTTTCAAATATTTTATGATGGTATCTCTAATTTTTTTTATTTTTTACATAAAACAAAATAATGACAAACACCAAACAAGAATAAATTGTAGGTGGATCTCTCCTACATTATAACTAGTCTATTATTCTAAAGATCGTACCTATTTGTACCTACCTATATCAATAGCCACATAATAAATGGCCTGTCGTTAGTTTAATGGCAGAATTAATTGGTGTTTTGTCTATGCCCGCGGCCCTGGGTCACGGCAGAATTTATCGCATCCCCTAAACCAAACTCCATAGATACACAGGGTGTAAAAATACTGCAGCCAAAAACTAAAATACTTTCAAAACTTAACTCTAGACTGTCCTGCTTCATCGTTGAAAAATTTGCTGTTTCATATACCTATTTTTACAAGTACGTAATTACATGGAACTATTTTTTTGCGCTTACATGGATGGTTTTTTGGGAAGAGTTTGTTATATTGATAGTAAAATATTAATAAATACTTAAATAAATATTCACGGACACTTAACACAACGCCTTCTAGTCCCAAACTAAGCAAAGCTTGTACGATGGAAACAAGATGGCTGATAGAATACATACATACATTTTTTTTTGTAAATACATACTTATAATACATAGAAACACCCAGACACAGAACAAACATCTATGTTTACAACACACAAATGTTTGTTCTCGGTGGGGATCGAACCCACGACCCATAGCACGGAAGGCAGAGCTACTACCGACGGAGCCATGACGCCTGTCTATACGCCATATTGATGACTATTTGAACTCCTTGAATTCTTATCAAACCCCTTTGCTTTCAGGAGTGGTTTTATTGCACCTTGTATAGATAAATGGCCCACAAATAGTGAATAGTAGGTACTTATCTTAGGGTAATAGATTACTGGGTGCTTATCGAAACCATCCAGTACGCAGAAATTACGACTATTTGCGTTTACTTGTCCAGCTGCCAAATAGTATAACAATACACAATATACTTAATGTTGTGGAACGCTCAGCTAAATTTAGCATTTAGCACGAACAATATAATGACGTAATGTTGTAAAATCAGTAGGATAGGGTGCGATTTTTTGACAAGAAAGAAGAAAACCATATTACGAGAAAAGAGTTAGATACTATGAACGTGGATGGATTTAAAAGAAATAAAAAATAAATAAATATTTACGGACACTTAACACAACGCCTTCTAGTACCAAACTAAGCAAAGCTTGTACGATGGAAACTAGATGGCTAATAGAATACATACATACATTTTTTTTTGTAAATACATACTTATAATACATAGAAACACCCAGACACAGAACAAACATCTATGTTTGCCACACAAATGTTTGTTCTCGGTGGGGATCGAACCCACGACCCACAGCACGGAAGGCAGAGCTACTACCGACTGAGCCATGACGCCTGTGTTATGACGAAGAAAACCATATTACGAGAAAAGAGTTACATACTTTGAACGTGGATGGATTTAGAAGTAGAGGTAGGCGAAATAAAAGATGGATACATTGTGTGAAATAAGGTACGAGTAAGAAAGAAGTCAACACCGAGATGACAGCTGGTTGAAAACAAAGACATGTTCAAATTTTAATTGTTTATTTAATATAGACGTTATCATAACATGCAAGAAGACAACTCTATTACATAAAAAAGACAAAGATCACGCAAAGAGCAGCAGATGCGTTAGTGGCGAAGATTCAGTGTGTTTGTCAAACAAAATCACCTCCACCTGCCCCTGTAAAATTAGTAGGGAGTGATCTCATAGTTTACCTTCATGTACTTAACCTTGACCTTCTTTCATCAGCCTCTGTAAGGACCGTGAAATGAAAAATCTTAAATATCCACCAAACAAAAATATTGTCTCTCTCAACAGCTGATGAAATTAACATTTTTGCACAATTACTTTTTATGTGAGCCAAAAAGTTACAAAATTGAAGTTTAAACTACTCTAACCTGAGCTTTATAATCTGTTACATAAAGTTCAAATCTCGGAGTAAATTTTTATCTCCACTGAACCTTATACTTTTTATTTTTACCTTTAGGTTTCAAGTCACGCATAAGCTTGGCTTAGGTATATTTAGGTCAAAGTTTGCACGCAGAATTGAAGAAAATTTTAGGTCTTTTGTGCTAAATATTTTTAGGTCTAAAGGAAACTAGTGCAAGTCGAATACTGGCATAGTTAAACTAGATAACATATTTTTCAAACGTCCAGTAATGAATTACCCACTATAGGCCAATCTTGAAAGCAAAAAAAAACTAAACATGCAAAATGCCTCCTCTTTTTGAAGTCGCACACTAATGCGATGCATTTTAGTTCCTATTCATATTATATTGATCGCTGAGCGACCCACTAGCTAAAATGTATGGTTTGCTAGCATACAAACTTGATATAGTGTGACAAGTATTAATATAAAATAATGAGAAATGTAAAGAATGGTCTAGGTATACCGACATATAAAAATAAATTTTTAGAGCCAGGTCTTAGCGTCGGTGCTCACTTGACGACAAGACGTCGCGTCGTGTAGTTAGGGAGAGAAAATAAATATATTTTTTTGAAAATCCGGCTTTTTTTAGAGCCGGATTACGTCACAATATAAAGCATATTGTGACGTTATCCGGCTAAAATATAAAATTGGACGGCATAAATAGGGCTTTGCTTAGCCATTCAAAAACCGTTTTTATTTTTATTCTAGCTTAAATAGTTTTTGATTGTAGATCGTAAAAATGTTTCAATACTTTTTTTCTTACGAGGCACCGTTTTTGAGATATTACGAAATAAATACGATTCGAAAAGTTTTATAATTATTACTACAACTCAATAAAATTGTCAGAGCCAGGTCTTATTAATAAAATAAACTTTACATATAAACTGAATAATACTGTTAAGCTATTTAATATTCATAGTCGGGTACTAGCTTAGCTTGCCAATTCAAAAAACCCTTGACATTACACCGTTCTTTCCATAATTTACGAGTGCTATCATTTTCATTTCAATTTATCATCCCGCTAGAGTAATATCAAGCTAACCACATGATAAAAAAAAAAACTTAGGTGTGACTTATTTAACTTTTACTTGGTTGTTTTGAGAAGTTAAATGGTGTTTTTTAATTTAAAAATACCGTACCATTAAGTCTCCCATGCCCTTAAATTTTGTAATCGACTGCGAAACAAAAAGGAGGGTCATGATACTGACCGGTGTGTATGTTTTCAATGGCCGGTTTACATTATTCCAGTCCAGCGATCCAGTCCAGTGCTGGATTGCTTACTGGAAAAATGTAAACCGGCACTGGAATGAACTGAATCCAGTAAGCATTCCAGTCCAGTAACTGGATTCGTGGTCTTTTTTTGAATCCAGTGCGATCAATCTAATGCAACTGGAATAATGTAGACGGCCAATCCAAACTGATCTCTTTTTGAAATCATTGACACTGTAGTATTCACGTTTCAACGGCTTCTAAATTACTGGAGTAATGTAGACGATAACGAATCCAGTTCAGCACTGGACTGGATTACTGGACTGGAATAATGTAAACCGGCTTTAAGGCTCGAATGCTGATAACGAAATTGTTATTCAAGAATAGATTTGAGTAGATATTTTCATACACACATCTACGCTTGAGTCAGGATCAATGCTTGCAGTAAATCAGCATATGGGTGTTGGTCTTTCAATTATCAACAACTTTTCTAAATGTTCATACGTCTATGTTTAAGTCCCCTAACCTCTTGTCTCGATTATTATGTCTCTAACAACCGCAGACAAAAAAGACAAGTTTTTTAGATTTATAAAATGGAAGACTGTCAGTACATAGTTCATAGTAGTTTTGATTTGTTAGCATGCAAACTGATTTACATTTGCAGAGTTTTTTACATTAACATATTTTGTATAATAAGTTCAACCTGAGCTTAGTCGGCGTAAACTTACTTCAAGTTAATATTTTCAATACACAGCTCAGTTGAATAGCTCAGCCTTCCGTGCCGAGTACAAAATACATTCGGGATAAAAAGTAGCCTATTTTTTGTGTTAACCCAGGACAATATATATTCCAAGTTTCATCCAAATCGGATCAGTAGTTTTTGCGTGAAAGAGTAACAAACATATATCCATACATCCTTACAAAGACTTTCGTGTTTATAATATTAGTAGGATTCTTTAGTGTCTACACGCAACAAATATATTGGTTCTATGGACGTTACTTTATGTATATAATATAATGAATTTTATGAGTATGTATTTACAAAAAAATAATTAAGTATTCTATTAGCAATCTAGTTCCCGAGGTGTGTATGTCAAAGAATACTTATTTATTTAATACGTAATTTATTCAATGAAAAATAGGATTATTTTAATAATAAGGTAGCTTGTTATTTATAAATAATGTAAAAAGCTAACATATCCTTTTAAATAGAATTTAGTATGAAAGAGAGACGTCTGAATGGATTTCGAGTAATAATGGCTCGTTCGCATCACGTGACCACCCCGTGAAAGCCTTAGTTACTGCGACTATTACTACAGAATAGACGACTATATATAATAGACGTTTCCAACCAGCTTCGATTCAGATATTGGATGTGAATTGAACGAAATAATCTCGTTTGAGATACGTACTGGTCATCAGAAAAAAACTCTCATACAAATTCTCTGTATTATTCACAGTCATCACTTATCAGACACTCATCATCATTTATTTATTTATTTATTTATTAGGATTGCCAAAGAATAATACACATAGCTTAAAACTAAACTCAAACAGAACATAGCATGGCTGGTGCTTATCCACTAAAGGCAACCACAGCTAACGCAGGTAAAATATTATGAAATGTAAAAAGTATTTTGGAAACAAATATATACAATGGTTGAAAAAGCTACGATAAACTAGGGTGAGAGATAAAATAATTCATAATCATCATTAATAATCATTTAATCATTTAATCATTTAATAATCATCATTTTGTTTCTTTGAATAAAAAACGTGCAACTAGTTTTTTTAGTTCGCAAATAAATCATTCATTCATTCATTCATTTGAGCATCAAAAGTAACAGACCTATTTTTCAAAACAATTACAGGCTGCCCTATCAATTAGACTCTTTTTATTTAACCTATTGTGTCCAACTGCTGGGCAAATGTCTCCCCCAAAGTTTTCCACTGGTCCCGGTCGTTGGCGTTGTTCCACCACTCTCTCATGTGAACGTCGAGATCGTCCCGAATTAGACTCTATCTATGTATTATAAGTATGTATTTACAAAAAAAAGTATAGGTATAATATGTATTCTATCAGCCATCTAGTTCCCATAGCTTTGCTTAGTTTAGGACTATAAGGCGTTGTGTTAATGTCCGTGAATATTTATTTATATATTTTATATTTTATTTAGCGAGATAACGGCTGATAGAGGAGAGTGGAAGACGAAGACATATTGTACCGACCCCACTTAGCGTGGGACAAGGGTAGGAAGATGATGATGATGATGATGATATTTTATTTATTCTGACACCTTTTATACAAAATGCATACAGTTCCGGACAGTAAAGATAAAAACCATAAATTAAAACTCAGTGTCACATCGACAGATTTATTGTGGCATATCAAATTGCTTAATAAAGCAGATCTGAAAAGCAACACTTTTAGTGTGAGCAGCTTCTGCAAAAAGATTACTCTCAACTCCTGAATCTTTATTACCTGCCCATTGGCTGCGTTCCGTAACACCGTAGGCGGCCAACCGTTAAACGGAACGTCGTAAATAACGGCCAGGCAACGATAAATGAATAATTAACGGACGTTAAACGCTTAACGGCGCATCTAGAGCGGTTGATGCGTAGTTTTGATACGGCATTGCTGTCGAGCCATTTCTCATTTTACTGTTGCGGGTATTTAACGACCAATCAGAATTAGGACAATAGCAGCAGGCTCATAATGAGCTAGTGGCCAACTATAGTGACGGAGTTTTAGGCCGCCTTAAGGCCTCCGTCGTGGCTTAACGACTGCTAGAGCCGGGACCGACAGTTTAACGTGCCCTCCGAAGCACGGAAGCATCATCATCATCATCATCATCATCATCATCATCATCATCATCATCATCATCATCATCAACCTATATCAGTCCACTGCTGGACGTAGGTCTCTCCCAAGACGCGCCACTGAGCCCGGTCTTCGGCTCTTCTCATCCATTGTTTGCCAGCTACATGTCTCAGATCGTCGCCCCATCTTGCCGGAGGGCGTCCTACACTACGCTTGCCTAAACGCGGTCTCCACTCAAGTATTCGTTTGCTCCAACGAAGCAAGCACGGAAGCGCTCAGATAAAAATGCCACTAACGGTCACCCATCCAAATAGTGGCCGCACAGAACGTTGCTTAACATAGATTATTGGTTAAGATTGGCTAAGTAAGCTACGCCACTAGCGCTTTAATTAGGACAATAATATTATTATATTTTTAATTTAGGATGTCTGAGATAGTCCGTCGGTCAATAGCAGATAGATAGTTTGATAGTGTTTATTCAGCCACCACAAAAATCTAAGAAATAAAATAAAAACTAAAAAACCAAACTATAAATATATCTTACTAGTTGTCGCCCGCGGCTTTGCTCGCGTGGTAGCAGCATACGCATTATTTGGTGTAAACCTTTGACCCTTATTTTGGACCCTTTAGGATGCGACTTTTCAAAATTCCTTTCTTAGTGCACCCCCACACTACTTATGGATACTACCTTCTAAATTTCATACCTCTAGCACTTATGGTTTAGGCTGTGCGTTGATTATCAGTCAGCTTCAAAAGAGTTTTATATATATTGATGATTGATGATATCTAGACAAAACCATATAGAATAAACAATTCTATACGAAATCATATTGGCGGTGAAGAGGTATTAGGTACAGATTATGGTCTGCCGGAACATGACAGAATACGCTAATCGGTTAAGTTGTTGAGATAGAGATTCTTCTAGGTTCTGGTGGTGAGATACTGATATCTGGAATCACGTAGCTTATAGGGTTCTAAAACTCAAAAAATAAAATTTTATTATGAATTTTGGCACCTAAATCACTATATTTTTACCCGAATTTTTTATTTAAATAAACGCATTTTAATTTTAATTATTTAAAACAAAAAGTATTTTTACTCACAGAGGATCGAACCCGAAACCTACAGCGCGGAAGGTAGGGTAATACCAATGAAGCTGTAGTAGGTATATTGCCAAAGTGCTCAATTTAAGCTGTTATCTTGCGAGCACAGTCGAGTGCGTCCGCCGGAACTCGCTAGCCTCGTCGCGTTCATTATTTGACGCTGAAGTAAATAATTAAATTGAATATTAAAGAGAATATCATATTGGAGAACATAATTAAACATTCTCTTAAAATTTGTATTTTTACTAATAAACAAAAAAATGTCCATTACGACATCCTGCAAACGGCGGTCTTATTTTATAGTACAATCTCTTCCAGACGACCTCTACTAATATGTAATCTAATCTGACACTACTCGTAAAAACTAAAACGATTTAAGAATAGTAAAAGTTTCTTTGATTTACTTCTAAAATAAAATCACAAAACTCTTCGGTATAACTTAAACATGAAAATGATCACACGATTTCGCATTTCTAAAGTTGAAACAATGATTTATAAGTGGGTCTTATTGTGCAATTTATAAAAAAATATGTTACATACATGAATAAATGTCTTTTCTTATTCTTTCTTTCTTCTTTTTCTAACACATACGATACGTGTTCACAATATAAGGAAATAAGTAACTTTGCAGATTCATTTGAATTTATAAACAGACTTCAAAATAGAAAATTCTCAATTCGACTACTTAATACTATGTTTTTTTTCTATGCACTAATTCTAGTACCTACTACAAATAAAACCAATGGTTTTGGAATAAGGAACCTACTACGACAAACTAGGTGTGGTTTTTGAGTAAAACAAATCTAAAAGTAAATTTACATCTGTTCAACAACAGGCAATTTTGTCGAAAGCAACAGTGTTGCCCGTTCTCGCAACAGCGCGTCGACCGTTCCACAAAATTAGGCTTGTTGAAAGATGTTGCTTGTGAATCCACAGCTCAAGGTGCATTTACGCTTATTCCACAATTTATTGAAGCAACGGACGCTGTTGCGTACGACAATTGCGTACGGTACGAACGTACGCAATTGTCGTATGCAACATGTTGCTTTCCACAAAATTGCTTGTTATTGAACAGATGTAAATTTACCTTAACACAGAACTTACAATACAAACGTTTCAAGCAAACGACAAAAGTAATGAATCCCACAAATTCTAATTAAAACAAATGACCTGCACTCACACCGGTTGCCACAATTAATTCATATCATCAAACAATCGGTCTAACTGAGATTAATAAGGTTAAGCGCACACCGCGATAAATTGTTGCACGCTAAAACGCTAAACGAATAATTGATGAAACAAATGGATGGACCGCCCACTCCCGCTTTAGCACCAGAGCTAAGCAAATTAATTATCAACGTACCACTACCGGAGGTGGTTTACAAACACCGGAAAGCTGTATCTCTAGGGTTGGCAAAAGAATTTTTTATGAAGAATTGAAACCGTGGCGGGAAGTGTAAATAAAAATTTCATGTCGGTAGAGTGAAATATTTTCTTTTTATTTTGATTTTAAAGCCAAACTACTTAACCAATTTGGATGTTTTTTTATGGGACGAATTGGGAAATTATATAATTTTAGATAAAAAGATTTTTTTTTTAAATCGGTTTATAAATGTATTTTTTAAATGTTTGTTACTTCAAATTCAGTTCGGTTAAAAAGAAGCTAAATAATGAAAAGTTAAGTTAATTAACTTCTGAATTAACCAACAAGTTAAAATTCAATATAAAAAATTACAGGTTTTAGAACACATTTGCCTAGTTCCTTATCTTAGAAGTTAAAGAAAACGTGGCGTTTGTAAGTGAGAGAGAAAAGTAAGAGGCTCTTCTAAAAATTAAATTTTCGCACAATGCTTTGTTTTTATGAAGATTAACAAAACACTAAAAAGACCTAGATATTTTTCTTAAATTGCTTACAATAATAACTTTCAGCGTCAGGGTTGGCCAAGATATCGAAATTAATTTTTTTGAAGGGGAATATTATGAAGTGGCAAAGACAGGGATCGTTAAACGAAGTTACTCATCAAGATAATACTTTTGTTGCTAAAATAAAAAAAAAATAAAAAAAAAATGTTTTGTTGACAGCCCTGGGTTAAGCTTTGCCAATGGGTACTATCAAAGCTGTGTTTTTAATGTAAACGTAGGAAGTCGATTTCGTCCAAAGAAGGTTTCACTAATGAGTTTTTTCCCTTTTCCCTTACATTTATTCCACTCAGAGTTTAAGGTCCATCAAAATTCCCGTCTCGTAAGTAATTTGGGGTTTCGTTTGTTTGTTTTTTACATTTTTTTATCTAATTTTCACTGAAAAAAAGATTTTTTATCATGATTTGCAAGATAATGACGTAATTTTTTACTCAATTCAAAAAAGAAGAATTTTTTTAACCTTCACATCAGCAACTTTTTTATGAATATGGATTACTTGGAAGGTTGGTGATACTTTTGGCCGCCAAAAAACCTTTACCATGAAACAACTACTTTAGAAACTCAAAAATAATGGTAATATTCCGTTTTTAGTGAAAACTAAAACCGTGACAGTTTCAAAAGATATGCGATGCCTTTTCTAGAGGTTAATTAACCACGCAGCGTTACTTTTTGATCTGTAATTTTTTTTTATATTGAATATACCATCTTTTGACTTCAATCTCAACTGATGGTTAGCGACGATGAGCCGACGATGGAGCAAGACGGTCTAGAAGACACTGATTCATTCTTGCCCTAAAAACATTCAGATTATAGTGATCAGAAAAGACAAATGCCGGTAGTGTGTTCCATTCTTAAGCGGTTCGCATGAACCGTACTATGACAAGTACGAGATTTGTGCTACAGTTTGTTTTTTAGGTCCGATTTTATTGATCATCGAGATACTTCGAATACTAAAAAACAAACTCCAAGTACCGGCAAGTCTCGCTATGTAACGTTGCCGGCGATATACTAATTGACAGGTCGAGTGACATGCTCTCACTGCGATATAGCGAATTGGCGGAGCGGTAGACCCTTTTCACACGTCCCGGTCGCCAGATAGCCGGTGCCGGGTACTCGGCGGTGAAGAGCACAGGCTGTGTACATGGTGATAGATCAGCCTAGTCCTAGACTGTTTGAACTTTGAACTATAATAGAAGTTGATCGGGCGAGGCCGATTATGTTTCTTTTCCAATAATTCTCTGCATGGTATATAATCTTCTTCTCTTCTTCTTCTATCTTCTAAATATATATAACTCTAAAGTTGACTGACAATCAACGCACAGCCTAAACTATAAGTCCTAGAAGTATGAAATTTGGAGGGTAGTATCCTTATATAGTGTAGGGGTGGATTAAGAAAGGAATTTTGAAAAGTCGCACCCTAAAGGGTCTAAAATTAAGATTAAAGATTTTAACCAAATAATACGTATGCTGCTACCACGCGTGCAAAGCCGCGGGCGACAGCTAGTAATGTGTATAGTTATGGTTATGTTGAATGTCTAACCTAACGTGTACTCGTGTGTACATTATCCTACACACATACCGACGTAATTTGCCCAGCAAACTCATTCCCTTCGCAACCGGGTACCCGGGATCGGTTACCCGGCAACCGGGGCGCGTGTAAAGGGTCGTAGAATACAGAGGGGAAGCACGAATAAATCTGACACTCGCACGCATCGTAGCCCATCCAAGTTACACTGCGCGGTGTCGCTGCAACGTTCTTCAGTCAAACTGTCGTTAGCACGCAATGTATGACCATGGCAAGTTTTACTAACGCACCCTCATCAGAATAATAATTTTTGAGTTTGTGGTGCACTGGCGTTTATCACTTTGTGCTTAATATCTCGTGTTCACACAGTTTTACTATACCAATCTTAAAACGCCTATAAACAGTCTATTCTGTGAAATATCTTTAGCTGTCCCTAAACAACTCTTAAACGCTGTTTAATACTTGCACAATTTGAGCTAGATTTTAGTTATTTCGCTATTATCCAACAATATACAAGCGCATTTTACTGAATTCACTTATTACAATCAGCTACCTCTATCACGAACAAATCTGAGAGTCGCCGCGTTAACGTATTTGTGTTATATTGCGCGTCAATGCCAGCTCGACTGCCGACCGCTGTAGTGTCTCGGATACGCTAGCGTTATACGTTTGCAATTGTCACATTTATTCGTGATCAAGGCACAGATTAGGTATCTAGATAGCGTAACTAGAGAAAAAGTTGACAATCGCCAACTTCTGAAAAGTTTATTCGACAATTCAATAAGGAAAATAAATCAGCAGCTTCAAACTGGAATTCCAATTCGTTAATTCACTCCCTAACTTTAGTAATTAAACTTGACTTTCTAGTTTCTATCTAGGTTCTAGGGCATACTTGATGATCTTAATAATTGTAAAGCATTCAAAAGTTTTAAGGAGCGTTTTATGAAAGCGACAGATTTTCCTTGACTTAAAACTAATTATTACCTCAAACTTATGGCACCAATTAGAACAGGATTATGTTTTTTTCACTGTTCTGTGAAAATTACCTGCAGAATTATTTTCATGCAACAGTTTATCGATTCACTATTCAGGCACTATCGATAAGAAACGTTCGAATTTAGAATCTTTTTTGGATCCGATAAGCGGTCGCGTAAACTCAAGCAAGAACCTATAGCAGGATAAGCACTAATCCTACTATCACAAGAATTTTGATTAAAATCTCCTATCAGTAGGTAGGCACTATATTTGAGTGAAGCTCAGGAAATAAATGAAGGGAGACACTGAAGCGAAATGAAGAATAGTGTTAAAGTGAGAAATAACTGTATAATGAAAAATACTAAAGCAAAAATACAAAAATAGCGAGAGTAGGTAGTACACAAAAATAATGAGCGCGCGTGCGGTAGGTAGCAGAGGCAAAGTTTTTAGCTAACAAGTTCCCAAGAATCGATTGCCAATTAACCAACAGATCACGGATAACTGTTGCTGACACAAAGTGGATATTTTGCAAATTATGTTACTCTGCAAAATCCATTAGCTTAGAGCCGGTTAATTAACTTTATAACTAAGAATTACGTCACATAGCTTAATTGGGAAGTTAATTGGTTTAAAAAAGATAGATAGTTACTACAATAATCTCATGAGTATATTTAGGCACTAATATTTTATTTTACTGTGTTCATTTCAATTTATTTTCTGCCATTTGCTTTTGGTCATATGATAGTGACAACACGGGATAGATTAAGTATGACAATCACGAGAATTGATTGAGAAAAGAATTGATTGGAATGAAAATCATTTTTCTGTTCATGATTTAATGGGAATGACAGAACCGATTATTATAAAAGAACTCAAACATAAAAGTATGTCTATAAAAATAATCGACTTCTATTTCATTTTTCGATTTCCTTTCCATCAGATAAAGTGCTCAATTTCTTTAAAATATGGCCTAGTCTGCCCATAAAGGACCCGAGAGGGCCCGCCATTGTCAGACCTCGCAGAAAACGGCAAACAAAATTAAGAACCTCATAAATTACCTATTCTTCTCAAAGGCACCACGGCCGAGACCCTAAAGTGCCCCCGGTAGATATACGGCGACACTGCGAAGATATAAAGGCCGAACAAAACACAATCGCACCTAATATTACTCTGTAGTGGGCCGTATTTGTAGACCCAGAGCTGGTGGGAAGAAAGCAGCATCACACAATCGTAATCCACTTAAACTGACACCTTAAAATTTCGGAACGTTTTGACACCATTAATCCAAGGAGGATAGTCAGCAGTTATACCTATCTTAAGATGACATTAAATCACTCTGTGCCGAATACTGAAACGTAACTCGAAAAACACTACTTAAAATTGCTCTGCCTCTGTTTGACATTACTCATTGGTAAGAGATGGCAATCATTTAAGCATGAACTTATTATAAGTAGCGTGACCTTCTATCTGCTAGATACATGGAGCTTAGTCAGCAATGGATACTAGATAGCGTGAGTAAAACTAAATAGCTAGATATGGGTAATAACAAAGAAACTCAAATAATCAAAGCGACCATATTGTGCCAATATGCCAATTGAAACAGTTTAGATACTTTTAATTTTTGTGATATTATTCAGATTGTCAACAGCATTGAGTTTTAATGAAACTTACGTAGTTTTCAACGACTTTCACTTGCTGTCTCTGTCTTTCTATTTAGTCAGGCTCAAGCGATATGATGGAACAAACCGCCCACGTGCTCCTGCCTCACCTTTGTAGCGGGCCGTATATTTAGAAACTAGGGGCATGGCGCGAGTATATTTTCAATTCCAACAACAATACGGCGCTTTTCTCTCAAACTACCCACTTAAATATAATGCGGCGATACCGGCGCGATACGCTGTTTTTATTCTCGCGTCGCGGTTTGGTACTAAAAATGAGCGCAAGCGATAATTTACGTAAATTATCTTTTGCGATCTTAATGAAGTTAACCTATACAATTTAAAATACGAATTTGTAGCGCCATCTAGCACGCTACATGAGAACTATCTTAGATCGCGCATATGAAGTTATCGCAGAGTTTGAACGGTTTATTCCATTCAGTCCCACTAGTAGTTCGATTATTATCTAGCTGTTTGGATAAAAATATTCCGAATTGTTAGACTGACTGACTAATTGAACATACATTTTTGGGTTTATGAAACTCTATTATTTCGTCTTGATTACTAAATTTTTCTCACAAACTTATAAAAGAAGATGGTGTTAGTGCTACTGCGTCTCTTTATTAAAATATACTCGTAGTAAATCATAAAAAGTAATGAAAACCTACTATTTTTGTTTTCTAACTTGATATGGCAATATATTTATATTTATTCTATTAACGGTTTGTGGATAGCTCAACTGTTTTATGTGTATTTTGTAAATATTGTGAATACTGTAAATACTGTATTAGTTGTAATTTTCTTTGTGAATTAATAGATTTTCTTCTATTAAATGCTGATTTTCATAAAAGAGAAGGAGAAGTTTTTTTTTTTTTTTTTTTTCATTTATTGTTTTAAAAATACATAATAACTTATTTTGTACTATAGCACTAAGGAAACCACAAGGTTTATAGGAATAATGCTACATGAGTCTTAGCGTCGATAGCCATTAGGTAGGTATAGCAACTAGGTTAGATAGGTAAGTGTATCAGTGTCTCTTATGGCATGCACCAGCTCAGTTCAAAGTCCCCAAAGGAAGTATTTCATTAAGAAATATTGTTTCTGTACAACTCGACGCGATAGACGCTATCTACTCAGGTATCGACTCGGGGTGAGGGAATGCTATTTATGCGGCCATTTTAGATGCAGCACCGTACGGAATATATTTTAAAGTAATCTTGGTTGCAAGCATTTTTGAGCTTAATTTATAGTTAGGAGTGTATTTAGTATCGGTCGATCAGCAGCGAGATGGATGAGATCAGCACAGGACCGTGAGGAGTGGCACAGACAAAGAGGCCTATACCCAGCAGTGAGAGCAGTCGGGCTGTGGATGATGATGATGATGATGATGATGAGTATAGTTGGAGTCGATGTTGGTATCCTCAACACAAGGTTCAAAGCTGTGAATGTAGAATATTTTATATCCATAATAATGATAAAATATACTTCATTTTTTTTTAATAATCGCTGGTAGACTAAGGTCAGCGGGCCTAAGATGCGCACCGCGAGATATTTGTCATGTCGTTCCGTCAAAATGTAGGCATTTTGTACCAGTTTAGGAACTATTGCATTATTTGTGATAATGTTGTCGAGAAACTGCGCCTTTGAATTTTCAACTTTTGACATTTCTGCATGACTATTATCTCGTCCTCAGAGAGGTACGACGACTAAGAAGTGTCAAAAGTGTACATTATGGCGCGTTTTGTCGACACCATTAGGTACCACAGATAATGCAATAGCTCCTAAACTGGTACAAAATGCTTACATTTTGACAGAACGACATGACAAATATCTCGCGGTGCGCATCTTAGGCCCGCTGGTCTTGCCGCGGCGGCCGGTTCTTTTTGACAGATAAATAAATTGAGAACTTACTACATAATAGTTATGCTGAAGATTATACATTCTTTCTAGTAAACATTTTATACTCACCACAAACTATGAAAAACCCTGGAAAAACCCATTCCACAGCCGACATTTCATACCTGCTCTCTTACCGTGAAGCTTAATGCAGTAAAAAAAAATTTAATCGAAATCTTTGCAACCTTAGCGCAAGTCAAATAATTTAAAACTCAATTAAAAGAGGTAAGCAGTGAGTTTTAAAATATCAAGCTAAAAACGTTGGAGACGACATTCGTATGGTACAAGCTAACAAGCTAACAAGCTAACAAAAGGTTTGAATTCCACTACTGGTACGCTTTGCGGTAGGGTCGCCGACTCATTACTGCAGACTCTATGAAAGGGGATATTCAAAGGTTGTTTATTCATGTTTTGGGAATGTCGTACACCGCGGTACGGTATCGTTTTCGTAGAACCAATTATTTTAATTCGTAGCATTCTCGTAGCAAGAGCTACGAATTCTTAGCAATTCGTAGCGGTCGTAGCATTCATTTGCAGAATTTTTTGGTTATTACAAAGGTTATAAAGATTTATCTTTCTATTGTAGATTCTTATGTAAATAATGAAATTGTTATAAAACATCATCATCAGTTTACGGTGTACCATTTGCTTTTTCTGTTCTGTTCTGACAACTCGAGACAGAGCCTCCCGGCGCAAAAGTACTAGGAGGACCAACCCCAGATAAACTGACAAAAGAAGCAGGAAGAAGAAGAAGCCAAAAATGAACTACGCTACTTATACCGACAACCACAGCTTACGTCTCACATAAAAATATATTAAATATCGTCTACTCTAAGAATGAGTATTTTTTTAATATTATGCTATGCATATCCGTACTCTGGTACAAGAGATACTTGCTTAATGGTACCAAGAACTATTTTATATTAACCCTTGAGAAGTTGAGTTCAGCTTTGCGGATATAAAATGCAACGCAATGAACTTAGATTAAAAAAATTAAAAGTAATTTTGGTGACAACGTTGTTGGAGAATATGGAGTTACTGGTGTGCGTTAGGTCAATGACCGCCGCGGCCTTATTGTGTAACTTGAAATCCATTACCAGTGAAGTTCAAGCCCATTACCACCGGTCGACTCTGTCAGAATTTTTTCGGTATTGTCTAAGGTATTTCACTGGTAATGGGCTTCAGAATGAATGACGTGACTCCAATTTCACAAGTTTACGATCATGTGTCAGTTCAGTGGTAATCGACATCGGCTTCGTTTTTGACATTTGAAACCTAGCCTGGGACTTCAACTGTCACTTTCGTATTTGTCTAACTATCTGACATTTGCAACACCATTACCAGCGAAATTTGGTATTGTGTAGCGCCGAAATGAACTTCATTGCCCATTTGAAACGTCAGATGAAGCAGGGAGCTCTTTCGAGTCTTCTTTGAAAAATATAGGGAAATAAATTGGACAAATCTTTACAATATATCCTTTAAAAGAAGGAATTTGTGGTAAGTAACATTGTTTTGAAGTTTTAGTAGTTGTGTACCTACTTCAATCATCTCAGAAGTACATAATAAGAATCATAACACCCCTAACCGTTTCGTCAAAGAAAATACAAAGCAATCAAATTTCTCCTTCGCAAGTAGGAAAGAATCGTGCATGCCGGCATGCTTATGGATTATATTTCACCTAAATAAGAAGTACATACTACATGTTATTTATTATTGAGAATAGAAGGTACGAATCAGCTATTACCCAACACAATACACTACATATGTAGTTCTGTTACACATTATTATTTGGTTTCAGGCGTTATGGCGCAAGCTATGTTGATGGCAGCTGCGGAAGAAAACCGCCTAAAAAAACGATTGCGATTGGACCGCAGAGTGTCATTACACTTAGTCATTCATTCTGAAACCCATTGCCAGTGAAATACTTTAAACAATACCAAAAAAATTCTGACTGAGTCGACCGGTGGTAATGGGCTTGAACTTCACTGATGCATTTCGAGTTACACATTGCATTTCGTCATAATGCAAGTATGAGTACCGGTAGTACCCAGTGGTACTATCGTTTCTATTCGCGATATAGTCGTTTTACAAGTTGCAAAAATGGAATTCATATTTAATAAGCTGTAAAAATTAAAATTACAAATTAAAATTTCAAAACTTATTATGCGGAGGTATATTCGATCACTCAAGGTCACTCTAGTTCACCTGAAGCTATTCAATCATTCAAGGTCTTTCAAGGTCACTGTAGGTCACCTGAGGCTATGCGATCACTAGGTCACTCTAGGTCACTCTAGGTCACCCTAGGTCACCTGAGGCTATTCGATCATTCAAGGTCACTCGAGGTCACATAAGTCACGAAGTTATTGAAAAATGTTCCAAGAACAAACTTGGCAAAAATTTACTAAATCACAGGCCCCTATTCCGAGACAGAAATGGTTACTCAAGCATAGATTTGAGTAGAGATTTTCATACAAAAATCTATGCTTGAGTAAGGATCAGTGCTTGAGTAAGGCTACGGAATACGGGCCTTAAACTTCGTAAATTAAAGCCAAAATACGAAGTTCCATTCATTCACTGGGTTTGAATTTCACTGGTAATGGTGTTGCAAATCTCAGATAGTTAGACAATACGAAAGTGACAGTTGAAGTCCAGTCTAGGTTTCAAATGTCAAAAACGAAGCCATGTCGATTACCACTGAACTTACACAATAAGGCTGCCTGGGATGATGCTCTGAATTTTTTTGTAAATAATATTAGTTATTTTTTTTAGTTATAAAATTATTGTATTAAAGTATAGAAATATATGAACCAGTGTGTAAATAGTCATTGGACAAGTAAGTTTAGTCAGCATCATTAAATAAACGACAGTGAGACAAGTTTTAAAACTGTTTTTTGACAAAAAACTAGGAACATTCCATTTTTTTTAACTAAGTATATTTCGGTGGTTCATAATTATGATAAGTTCGTACACAATTTTTGAATTCTGAAGAAGTGACCTACTCCGATGCGACTGTACCTACTAGGCTCCTCAAAAAAGTATTTTCAAAAGGTTTAAGTTTCATTATTATATCCTGAGTATCAATTATATCAGATCTCAGTGGAAGATGCTGGAGGAGGCCTTTGCCAAAGGGCACACTGAACTGAGAGATATTTTGTAACAAAATAAAATAAATAAATAAATATTCTTGGACATTACACACAACGCCCTCTAGTCCCAAACTAAGCAGAGCTTGTACTATGGGAACTAGATTGCTGATATAATACTTATATACTTTTTTTTTGTAAATACATACTTATAATACATAGTAACACCCAGACACAGAACAAACCTTTATATTTGCCACACAAATGTTTGTTCTCGGTGGGGATCGAACCCACAACCCACAGCACGGAAGGCAGAGCTACTACCGACTGAGCCGTGAAGCCTGTCAAAGAGGAAAAAAAGTTCAGAACAAAAGGTTTAAATATAATATAAATAAATCAATTATATCTTCCCAATTCACTTGTTTACATTTTCCAAAATGCAATAAACCCTGGCACAGATGTTAACCCTAAAATGGCCGCTGTAATCAGATTATCGCAATTATTTTTTCACCGTCCCGAATTAAATCAAGCGAGGCTTATCCCTAATCGTGCACCCCACTTTGTGAGTGGAGAGCACACAGTGAACCACGGATATAGATTGAATGGAATAGTCGTTTGTAATTCATGTATTTACTGAAAATTAGATTAACCCATATTTAGATTTTTTTTTTCTTGGTGTGCATCAATAACATGTTATTGTTGCACACCAAGAAATAAACACTGTACAAGGCAAGCGAGTTAACATTATGAAGTAAAATGGGCGGTTATTGCTATGAACGATCTCTTCCAGACCTTTCAGAAGATATACTTGTTTTCAATTTGTAATAGAAAAACAAACAATTTTTGAAGTTATACTTCTATTGCGACTTTCGACAAATTTGTGCAACCGTTTAACGCTCCTTACAAGAAAATTTTAAATTCAAAAAGTTGTGATTCCGGAGGATCGAACTGGCGGCCTTCTGCGTGTAAAGCAGATGCGAGAACCACCACACCACGGAACCAGTTAAACTATACACGAAATTTTGTATCCACTGGCACATTAATGTACAAAAGTTACGTCATGTGATCACAAAATAGTTCTGATTTAGGCATGAGCATAGAACCTTTTCTAACTAAAAAAAAAGTGGGTTGAGTCCCTTTGCGCACTAAAAGGTAGAAAGATGGTGACTTCGTTGCAGCGAAGTAAACAGTGTGAGCGTCATGAAATTAGCTGTTCTATTTTAATTTATAATATTCATTATTTCATTTACTTGTTTTTCAAAATTAGTGGATAAGAATTGTAAAACATGAGTGAAAATGAGGTTATGTTAAGGTAGGTACGTAATTTTCTGTGTTTTTTTTAACTTTTTTTATACAATATAGGCAACCGTTTGACCACAATCTCACCTGATGTTAAGCAATGATTATTTATATATTTTATATATTATATATTTTTCTACCTCTTCTTACTTTCATTTCCACATTACGAAGTACAACTTCTTCCGCGCGGAGGGACTCCACGCGCTGTTTTTTTTCTAGTAATTAAGATTCCCAGTGTCCTCGCAATATTGTATATTGCACTTTATCATAATTGAAGTTTAACAAAAACGAGATAAAATAACCGAATCCCAGCGCGTTCATAACACTGTCCACAGGCATATAAATCACACACGTTCTATCCCAATCTGATTCCGTGTCAGTAACAACGCGGGCAAATTACAGTAATTATGTTCGCGAGGCCCTAGGGAATAATTTGTCGGTTTCGGACCCTTGCGAAATGTAACACCGAGCAGCGGGGGGTTAACCCCCAGCGGGCGAGGGATGCATTTTTGTATCGGAAAATTCAATTATAAATATCGGACTATTGATTTTTTTGAGAACAAAAGGTTGAACAAAATATTTTTGGTTGCGGGATATAACAGATGTTGAAAGAGCTTACGGGTTTAAAACATATTCCCGGGATTACTTAGTGGAAACAATTTTGTTTGTCATTGTAAAATAATCCTTTTTGGTAACAGAATTCGGAGGGTTTTACTATTTGGTTTCTAATCTGATACTTTTGTTGATTTTAATTATTTAGCAAGAAACAATTCTAAAAACTGTCTATTCTAAATTATTGTTTGTATTTATTTGGCAGCTTACAGGTTAATTTTAATAAAAAAATACTTATACAAAATATTAAAAGGCTCGTAGCTGTCAAGCCGATACAGTATAAATTACCTTGAACCTCCTAGTATATCTCCTAGCATGTTTTAACCAACTCAAATATATTAAAAGATAATTATATTGAATTATGAAATGTCAGTATAAGCAAACGTCTTAGTTTAAGGGTTAAACTATTTTATAGTCCTAATACTATAATTACAAGATACTCTCTACAAATGTAATGTAGGCGTCTACATTTTACAAAGTAAATATTTAACAATCCCCAACCCAAACCTATAATAGATTAAATTATCCGTTACAGTAAGTCATTGACCTTCTCTAAGTTTAAATTAAAATGTATTTTATGTAATTCATTACAACGACGATATTAATGACGATTTTTGTCTCGTTCCTGGTTTCTGTGTAGGTTTATGCATCAATCTTTTGATAAAAAAAGAAAGTAGTTTTCTTTATTAGCCCATTGATGTATTGCCATATCTATCGTCAGACAGAGGCAGGGCAATTTATAGTGGTGTTTAAATTTGAGTGACGTTTCAGTATTCCGGCCTTAGCCTCATATTTTTCCAAATCTTCTACCTACTACTCTAAGAATCTCTAGCGTTCCTCAATGCAAAGATTTTTGTCCATTTTTGCAAATATCATGTCGACCAACACCAACGAATTTACGTAAATAAATAAATGCGGTTTCAGTATAGATTGTTAATTCTAAAAATAAAGTAAAAAAAAAACCCAAAAGCGTAAATATTTCAACCACTAAAACGCTAAATCCCTTAAGCACATTACATGGTAAAATAATCGCACAACCAGTATATGAACTCTGTCGAAATACGAGCGCATAACTTTAAAATATTACACGGTCAACTTTTAACGAGCACGACTCCAGTGCCAGTATTATCTCGATCGTGTTTACAGGCACCCATAAAACTAATTTAGCCATAATGAGTGCCATTTAGCGCACACACAGACAGTGCGGTACTGAATTTGAATATTACTATGGCGCTTTGTTTTCGCTAATCGTAACACTTAAACTTTTTTCTGGTTGCGTATTTTTTATTCCCTATCTATGCATTGAGAAAAGAATAGATTTAAGGCTTAAATTTTCTTTTCATGGCAAAAAGAATTCCACAACTAAATCGAGGCTAATGGCCCATTTAAATGATGCCATTTTTTTACGTACAAGAGCGATTATTGAATGCAATAAATGAAGCGCAATAATTGACCTCCAAGAATTGTAAGCAACTGTTTAGACCAGAAAAAAATATACGAAAGCTTTTGTATATTTTTTTAATAATGTTGTCTGTGCCTAATTTTAACAATAGGTAATTTAGTCATATTACATACTAAGGCCCAGTTTCACCAAAGTCTTGCTAACAGAGTGTTACGTAATCGGGCGTCAAAATGTCAAGCGACTAAATTAAAACGACGTTCAACGCTGTTGAAATAAAACGCAAGCAGATGTATTTTTCTTTAGCTGGTTTATATGGTGGCCGTCAGATCAGCGATTAGATTTAACAGTCTGTTAATTAACAAGCTGTTAGTTTAACTAACAGAGCATGGTGAAACCGGCCCTTAACATTGTAACTAAAAAAGGAATGTTAGCAATTCAGTCCTAGAGAAACTTTGGTTTTTTTTTGACACGAGAATAAAAGTTTGATATCAGTTTTATCAAACAAGAAATACAGTTCTCTTGGGTTCTTTTTGTGTACATAAACGTTTTATGGTTTGATATATTATGTTGCAATTTCCATACTTATCGGTGTTTATAGTTGTGTGCTCTATCGTATAGTTAATCCACCTGAAACAAAAGAAGAGATTAGTTAAATTATGTCGAAAACGTACAAAGTACACTCGAGAGCAATGATTACGGGTCACTTAAAGAATGTTAAAAATCTCGGAAACTAAAAATGATAGGTTAATGCAATAAATTGTATTTAATAGACAATGTAATACTCCTTAAATGAAAGTAAAAAAATATGAGTCACCATACATTTTATTAACACAAAATTACATAAAGAAAAAAACTGCTGATCTCTCCTTAAAACAAAAATAGGAAACATGAAATTTTTGAACTTTATTACGATTTGACTTGAATTTTAATACTTCGTATTGCCTCCTCGTGCTTCCATTACTGCGTTTACGCGGTTTGGCATGCTGTACACCAAGTTCCTTATACGATTTTGGGGAATATTCTCCCATTCCTCTGTGAGAGCAATTTTGAGCTCACGAAGCGTGATTGGGGGAGGGTTTCGTTGTTTTACGCATCTGCCTAGCTCGTCCCAAGCATGCTCGATCGGGTTGATATCCGGGCTGCGCGCTGGCCACTCCATACGAGTAATGTTCATCTCTTGAAGGTAGTCATTCACAATCCTACCTGTATGAGGTCGGGCATTGTCATGCATAAATATAGCATCCTCACCTAAATTGACCATAAATGAACCAACATGATCATTGAGGATTTCTTCCACATATCTTACGCTAGTTAAAGAGCCGTTTTCTATGATCACCAGCTCTGTGCGACTTTCAGAAGAAATTCCGGCCCACACAAGTACAGACCCACCACCGTAGGCTACTTTTTCTTCGATGCATGCTTGCTTGAATCTTTCCCCTGGTCTTCGATACACTCTGTGTCTTCCATCGTGCTTGTAGAGCATAAATTTTGATTCGTCGGAGAACATAACTTTTGACCAATCTTCAATACTCCAATTTACGTGGCTCTGGGCATATCTTAGTCTTGAAATACGATGCCCACGCTCCAGTTTAGGGCCGTTTGCAGGTCTAAGGGGTTTTAAGTTAGATTCAGCAAGCCGACGTCTTACTGTCCATGCACTTGGGTTACTTCCTCCGAGGCGTCGAAACTGATTTGTGAGTTCAGTTCCTGTGAGAAAGCGATTTCGAAGCATGGTGTTCACCAAGTATCGGTCTTCTCGTGCTGTGGTACACCTGGTTCTGCCCGTTCCTGGTCTGCGTAGGTTAGAACCAGTTTCTTCGTAACGTCGGAGCACTCTTTGTACTGTTGACAGCGACACACCGACAGTCCTGGCTGTATCGCGCTGACTCCGGCCGGTTTCCAGCATTGTAAGTATTCTGGTGCATTCTTCAGGCGTAAGCGACATAATTTCAGCTTGAATAATGAATATAGAGCACTATCAACATGGTTTATATACCCACATAAATGACAGATTACAAACAAAAGCAAAACCAAATGCTGTAATTTCGTAGTTCCATCTTCGAAAGTGGCCCTTTTTCAAATTTGATTTTTTTAAGATATAACTTTACAATAACTAAGAAGTTTTAATACCTTCATTTAAGGAGTATTACATTGTCTATTAAATACAATTTATTGCATTAACCTATCATTTTTAGTTTCCGAGATTTTTAACATTCTTTAAGTGACCCGGAATCATTGCTCTCGCGTGTATTTTATTATTATATATTTAAGTAAAAAAGTATGAATGAATGAATGAATGAATGAATGAATGAAATGAATGAAAAACGCTTTATTGTGCATAAATAACACCGAAACATATTCCTATGATATAAACAAAACAGGTTGCATTAAATGTACAATGGGTGGCCTTATCGCTCAATAGCGATCTCTTCCAGGCTCTTAAAGTATGTATATATACAGTAAGAAACAAGTACAAAGTATACATTATATTTATTAGTTATTTTATGAAATTCAGTGCAAGCCAAATTCAAAGCGCGGTCAGCATTTGGATGGGTGACCGTTACGTCTACATCTGCATGCTTACTGTGTTCGTTTTACGTGTATGTACCTGATTGTACCTACTACAAATGATACGTAAACTATATTTTTGTATAGAGATTGAGCAGCGCCCCTAGCGGGAACTTTACAAAACTGATGATTCTCCATACAATACTAATACTTTACGTGACTATGCAGTATACTGCATCAGTTACTGCGTGAATACGTGTGATGTATACATCACACGTATTCACTATGCATGCTGAGCGTTTTCGTGTCTCCGAGGGCAAGTTAAACCATCGATCCCGGCTTTAATCGTTTATAGATACGAGTGCTTAATCCATAAAAGCTACAAATCAAACTCCTAACAAAATCAGAGCATTGCAAATTCGCAAACAGCGCGATTGTTTTGCTATCATCAAGTCGGCATCGCGGGATTAATGAATAATTAATGATAAGTCGTCATGTTGATTCGGGATACACGGCGATTACAGTACGCGGCGTGTAAAACCGCCTTGCGGTATTGACGTGCGTGTTAAACAGCCTTAGGCCGTGCACACTTTGGACACGAATTTGTTCGTACGTAAACGTACGAGTAATGTTCGTACGAATTGAGTGCTCACACTGAATACTTTTTACTGCGTGATAAATCCCAACAAGTTCGGATTGTATTTGGACGTCGTAACTAAAGGTACGTATATACGTACGACTGATCGCATGCAGTGTGAGCGCTCCCATAGTTCTTGGCAGGTCGGTATCATTCGTGCGTAGTCGTACGAATCAAATTCGGATGAAATCATATCCAAAGTGAGCATGGCTACGCGGCGCCGTGCTGATATCAACACGGCGGCGCGAGGCATCACGGCGCAAGACCGCTACCATGTCTTTGTGTCTCACAGTGATGAGCGCAGTGTAATGAATCACAGGGCATGTCAGATGTGCTCAGTGAGGCAAAGCATCGTTATAGGCAGTGGTTACCATTTAATATCAGATAAGCTATTGGCTTCTTCCATCGACTAGTTGTAAAAAACAACGACGTAAGACATTTTTGTGCAATTTTTATTCGGAAAGGCCAAAAACTATTCTTCAGTAGTCCAGATTCATACTTAATTTACGTGACTGCGTAAGTAAGCGCCATGCACTGCAGTTTTCATTTGGCTATGTTCGCATTGAGCTCGACTTGATGAGATCTGCTCCGAGTTTCAAGTGTTGTATACACAAAAACGTATTTGGTGTTTGATTCGGAGCATTAAATTATTCGTTCATTTGAATACATTAAGAAGTATTCAAATAGTTACAGATAATATAGCTAAATAATTGATAAAAAATATACACGTACAATTTTTAAGAAGCTGCCTGCATTATTTATATTGTCTGCAAATAACAGTACGTTATTATTCAAGTGTGCTATGTAGATCATTACACTCGTTGTAGTATCTAAACAACAAGAAGTAGAAAATAAGTTTAAAACATTCAATTATTATTATTTTGGTCAAAAAACTTGTTTGGATTAACATGATATTTGAACTGAACCTTCAGGTGTTAAATGAGAAAAATTATAACTTTTGTGTCTACGGAGTTGCATAAAATTAATTATAGTAAACAAATTGCGCATGATGTGTATGCACAGCAGATTTCTTTATTTTTAATTTTCGTATATTCTAGAAATCCCCACTAACAAATTCCCGATTTCAAGTTTATTTTCCAGAAATTCCCACTGGCCACGTCGTAGCATCCTTGTAGCCGCTTTTACAATATAAAAACCTTAGAAAAATCATCACCTTACAATGAATTTATTTAACTACAAAAAGCAATTGTACGCTAGTACTCATTTCCCGATGAAATAACCGTCGGAAGCAAGAACTCATACCAGTAAATCAACCAATAGCGTGCTGTCACACAAATACATTTCCGTAATTTGACCAATGACCGCTCCGGTATTCCATTATGACGGTCAATAACACACAAACGTAGATAAAATAATCCTGGCGTAGTATGAAATCGCTGAGAAGATGTACCTATTGGACAAACAAAACTCGAACAGCAAACCGCAACCGGTCTGCTGTATCCCCATACTTGAGTATTGATTCTATGTAACATAAATTGCAACTTGTCTAAGGCTCAGTTAAGTTACCGCAAGAAATACCAGCCGCTCGATCGATTCCCAATCGCTATCAAATAACAATATAATTCAACTGGCTAGCCGACTATCCCCACCTGTTTCCCCCTTCACCCCTCCCCTCTGGGAATACGGAAGAAGTACAAATTGCAGACGCATAACTCACTATCACGAAGATGTGTGGCAGCATTATGAGTGTAAGGCCGATGAATTTAAATTTATTCGTAAAGTGCTCCCATTTGTCAAGTGGAGTTTTGGTTGCAACATTCCTTTTTCGAGATTGTAACGTCTTTTTACCTCTTCCGTGTTTTATTTGCGTGATTGTGAAAGTACTTTGATAATGAAACGGGTTTTATTGTTTGGCGGGATGCATACTAAACTCGGTAGGATAACTTTGGGCAAATAGTGGTGGTTACGCTTTGACGAAGCTTTTCGGGTTTGATAGCTCAATCACTAGGCTTCCACCTAATACCAACGTCCTTCGTATTAAAGGCTTCACAGCTGTTGGTAATAGTTCTGTCTTCTGAGCCAAGATACTCGTATACGTACTTCAACGGAGTTTTTGACCGCGAAAGCCTTTGAGATGACTTTATGGCTGCTGTTGGCGGAATCGATGACTTATCATGAACTAGACTTTTCAAAATTCCTTTCTTAGTGCACTTCTACATTATATACATTAAGGTGCATTGGGGTAATTGCGAAAATGGGTATATTCCGAAAATCCATAAAATCTAGTAACATAATGCGATATTTTCCTGTTGGCAACATTGGTCTAGACGCCATCTTGATTGGCATCGCCGTGACAGTCCTATATATCCTCGTGCCAACAGGAAAATATCGCATTATGTTACTAGATTTTATGGATTTTCGGAATATACCCATTTTCGCAATTACCCCAATGCACCTTATATAAAATTTGGATACTATCCTCCAAATTTTATACTTCTAGGACTTATAGTTTGAGCTGCGCGTTGATTGTCAGTCAGCTCCAAAAGAGTTTTATATATTTTTAGAAAAAGAAGAAGATATTCGTAATGCATATGACATCCCAACCGTCTTTTCACATTTTAACTTAGCAATAATGCTACTCGTTCGTTGCCATATGTTTTACATCTAAACATAAAACTAAGAATAGAATATATGTCTTGCGCAAACGAAATAAATTTAAAGTTTAAACTTGCCTGACTTCATGGAATATATCTCGTGAGCCAAACTTTTCACTCACGCCATATTTTTATTATTACGGTATAAATTCAATGGTTATTTTTGCTGTTGATCGCTAAAGTTACTTAATAAAAAGTGTTTTATTATTTAACTTTGCCATCAGCCACTAAGGTTTTGTTTAAGTAAAAAAACTACTTAAAATGTTTAGGTAAAGGCACAATCAGTTTTTTAAAAAAAATGTAGTTATTTTCTGTTGAAATCGAGCCCATAAACCACAGTGCGGAAGAAAGCTAAAATCAACTGCCTAGCTATCGTATATGATTAAATTACTATAATAATCTTTAGTACTAAACGCCCGTGTTCACTAGCATACGAATTTTGAAGACGTAAGTTGCAACTTAGCAATTTTACGGGAGTTACACCAAACTTCCTGAAGCCGGCTTTAGAAGAAAGGAGGAAAATCAATGGGCATAATAAATCAGTACCTGATATAGATACCTACGTCTTACCTGAGAGGGGGTACATAAGTTATGAGAAAAGTTTGTGTGGGGAGGAGAGTTTCAAGCCTAAGTCGTTAGTGTTGTTATTAAGAAAATACACGATAAAAAAACTTCTGTATTGTATTGAGCTAAATATTATAATTTTTTTCTTATTATGTGACATTTATTATGGACTAGCCGTCTCCCGCGGCGTAGCTCGCGTTAGAGCGTGACTTTTCAAAATTCCTTTCTTAGTGTATCCCTACACTATAATAAGGATACTACCCTCCAAATTTCATACCTCTAGGACTTATGGTTTAGGCTGTGCGTTGATTCTATGTCAGCATCAAAAGAGTTTTATATATTGATTTAAATTTAAATGTATCTAAAATTTGCATACCAATATTTGGTGAATTGTGAGAGACAATGTACTTACTATTAAGATCTTACTTATACCATAGTTTTGGCAAGTAAACATTTCCTAATTTCTAAAAAACAAGATCACAGCCTCAGGGCATTAATCAAAATAACCTAGTTTTCCGGTTCGAATAAGTCATTCTTTTCCACCAGAGCTAAGTTAAGCTACGATGCTAAGGATGTGTTTGACATCCACCAATAGGGATCGTTTAATATGAAAACAAACGATCCCTATTGGTGGATTTCAAACTCATCCGTAGCTTCCTAAAGGAGACAGCGGAGAAAGCGAGAGAGAGATTCTCGCTTGACCCAATTCGACGTGGATGGCGTGGGCGTATCAGAAGAGCACGCGGTGCTTTTCTGCGCCCATAGCATGTTACTTGGCAGTGTAACAGCGCAAGGGGCCATTATAGTCATTGGCCAACACGGCTGGGATCGCGGAAGAATGCTAACGCGCCCTCGCGTCCCCCGGTAAAAGTGCCCGACGGACCGTGAGGTTACAGTCAATAGAGTCTGACATAACCTACCGCTGTAACAAGCAGTAGGTATCCATGATGGATTTCCTCACGTAAAAATAAAAAAAAAAAAGCTCTGTTTAGTTTGGGACTAAAGCACCCTTATAGTAAATTTAAGGCTGAGCGTACAAATATTGAACTTTTCGAATTAAATCACATATCAATATTCAGAAATATTTTTATCACAGATCTGAATTTCAGCTATTCAAACAAACTATTGTACTGGTGGAATTGAATTGCCCCTGGCTAGACACTGGTTTTTATTATTTACAAAAGTATTATGGACAGTTTGCACAGGCTTCAGCTCAAACAAGTACACTCAGTGGCAAAAGTTACTAATATATCGTTCCACATTTTTTTTGTGCCTAGATCTACTTTAATTTAGATACTATAATCAAACAAGTGGCCCATAGAAAGCGTATAGCCTAAAAACCCAAAAATGGGTTTGTTTTAAGTAGGTGGTATTTGAAAAAAATATTGAATGTTGCCATCACATGCGATTTCATGTTGTGCAAGTTAAGTACCTTAAGCTTAGTAGAACTCGAGTTCAATAAACAGGTTAAATAAGCAATAAGCAAAATACGGCATCTTAACGCATACTAAAAAGTTTATATTTACCGTATTTTGTATGTAGATTTGTAAGTTGTATAAACTTTTCGTTAGAGGCGCTTATCGTGAACTTTATTAGTATGCATAAAAAAACTAGACTAATACGTGCAATGCTTCCAATGACACAACTCACACTCTACTGAATATTTTAGTCTCTTTCGCTTAGTCGTTTCAGTCAATGTGCACTTTTGCTCAAAGTAACATATGTCACTGACTGTACTGTCTGTACATTCGCTCTCAGACAGCACTTATTAGCCGTCCGTGGTTCGACAGCCACTAAATAACGCTGTTTTGTTGCGGGTTCCGGCTAAAATGTATTTCTCTCAATCCGCAGCCCTAGTGGATATAATTAAATTCCACTGTTGAATTCCTTTATAATATTTACTGGAACAATCTTGGTTGGTGGATAAATTCTGTTGGTTTTTGTGGTCAGTTTATTTCGTAAAATGTAATACATGAATGTTTAACCTTGCGTCTGTTCTGTCGTTCAAAGCGAACTATAATAGTTATTTATTCATTGTTTATTGTATAGCAATCTTAAGGTTAATAAATACCTACGTAGATGTCACATGTCAAGTCAAAATATTGTTTATTTGAATGAAAAAAATCAAAGGTGTTCGAGCGATTTGCGCTTTGCACTCTTACCTTTTTAAGTTCATTTCTTTTTAATAAATATTTGCTTTTTGGTAAAGCGAATGTTTTCATATTTTTTATTCATTATGGAACTTTTATTATTAAAGCAGGTAACATTTATACTCGATAGTGTTCTGCATGGCACATCTAACTAAAGTTAGTTAAATCTGGCAACCCCGGGGCGGAAACGCAGAGGAGCTCCTCAAATGTTGTTGTTTTATGAAAATTTTTGTAACAACTCGACCCGCGTCTGAATACTGAGCATATTTTAATAGGTAGCAACACTGACGGCTGTTTGTGCTACGGGAAATAATTCAAATTGCTCCAGAATATCGTGAATTTTACAGTGTGCTGAGTGCGGGTTATTCCCCGAAAACTGCAATGCTTTTAAAATATTATTTAATATTTAACAGAAATGGCTTTTTATAACGGTTTCGCAGAATTGCAACGGAATAAAACATAAAGTTTTAATTGTATTTTCATGCACGTGTAATTTTTCCAATGATAAAAAAAACAGCATTTTGACGAGAATGTATTTATTACGTTGAGTAATATAATAGTTTTTTTGTAAACGCAATATAAAATCGTCTTCATGTTAACAAACATAATTATTCATTATTTAAACAATCATAAGAAAATAGTAGGTAAATACCAAACACCTGCATTACGATCATTCAGTTTTAAAGCTCTTACAAGCTTATATAAAACCGTATCAATCTTTGTTGCCTAAAAAAATTGAATGTTGCTACTCTAGGTACCCCTATATAGAGTAGCAACAGTTACCGATGTGAATTCATATTGCACCTACTGTCTCCCGTACTTCTATGACGCCATGACAAGTTCAGGTGTCGAGCTCTGTGACGTGACCGTTTTGTTGTACGCCCGAGGTGGGTTTTCATGTGCAAAAGAGGATTTGGTCTGTGTGCAGCGTAATGCATACTGTAATAGTAAAGTGACCTTTTTGGATAAAATTTGATATTTCACCCAGCATTATGAGTCAGCTTGTCACGGTTTCTATGTCCTTTATGAAAGAAAAATGCTTTAAACATCTCTAAAGCATAATAATATTCATAATTTACTATCTGTATTTTTACTTCTAGGTGCTGCAGAAGTCAAAAGTTTGTACAAAACTTCAGTATAATTAAAAAAAAAAAAAAAACATTAGCTTACCAAAATATTATAATTGTTTTCGGAAAATCTGAAAAGCTTTAGAAAAAAACCAGTTTTTTTGTTTGATTAGATTTTACAATCTCACCTGCTTGATAATAAAAGCCAGCATTTCCAAGTAAAACAAAGCTCTTGGGAAATCCAATGCTTCTTTAGAATCCTCAATGAATGTAATAAACGTGACTGCAGCATTTCAGGTGAATGCTATCACAACACTGTTTTTCTCTCATTGCATTTAGTGTAAAAGTGTCCTAACAAGGTATTGTTAGGACACTTTTTGTGAAAAAGATATACGTTTGTGTTAGACCATGATCGTAATTTTTTCTATTTTTCGTATTAAAGTGTAATGTGTTTTGTAGTAGTTATTTTGGAAATGTTTACTTATCCTTAACTTAAATTTTTTTAAAGTTTTATTTTGGTACATACAACATAATTTTCTATGTTCCGAATTTTACGTTACGAATTGATAAGACTTTTAAGAGAGTATTTTTGGTAAGATTTTTACCTTGCTCCAACAAAACCTAGAACTTGATAGAACGTGGCAGCGGTTAGCAGAAAATAAACTTACTTCTATAATATACACAAAAAAATGAAGCAGTTTTATTTTAAACGAAAAATACGTAAAAAAACTTTCGGTGACACAGAGAAAAAATTACTTACATAAAAAAGTATAAAAAATGATGGCATTAAGCAAACAAAAGGGAGCCCAGAGTGTCATAACTCGAGGCGCATTTTCCTTTGTCACGGTGACGATCGCAAATCCGACGGTGACGCTATATTATTTATGGACATCGACCACAACGGGAGAACAGCTGGCTCACTCCGTTTATTGTGCCTCGGGCGGGATTGATCACGAGCAAATCTGGGGCCTTATTCACTATGACCAATACAAGCGCGTTACGCAGCACGATAAGACAGCGGCGTGAAATCGCCCTATGCCTATGCCGTATTTCCTATGCCATAAATGTCATTCCTTACGGTGACGTCATACGGTTACGGCAAGGAATCTCCTAAGTCATACAGAATAATGCCCCTGACAGTTGCTGCGTTACGTAAACATAACGTATTCGAATCATATTGCGCGTCAGGGCCAGCTCGACTGCCGAACGTTGTAGCGTCACCGTACAGTGTATATCGGATACGTTACAATACCTTATGCCGCCCACATACGTAGCGCTATACCTGAACGGTGTACCCGAACTGAAGGCTTGTGCAAGTATACCGGAGCGTGTGTGTGACAAAACTTCCACAAGTTTCCTGACTTACACAAGTCTGGTAGGCAGATCAAAACTACGATCTGTATACCTGCGCAAACTAGTTTGTGCAAGTATGCATGAGCGTGTGTGTCGGAACGCTTTCAGTCGCACGCGCGCCAGTGCTTCGGTCGGTTTGTGCGTTTATTTTCGCGCCAAAATGTTGGTGTGGGAATACTTATTTCTTTTCAGTAACCATTCTTTACACTATACAGAACGTTTCTTCTTACACTTCTCTTTTTTCTTAATAGCACCAAAACAATAGCCAAAACGTCATCATTTGTGGGTGCCGGTGGCATATTTCACAAAATACTTATTGCACAACCCGACTTCTTCGGTTTGTCACAGGCGCAGAACTGAGACTGCACAGGCATACTTGAATCGTGTGTGGTCACTATGGACGTTAGGTATACTTGCACAAGCCTTCAGTTCCGGTATACCGTTCAGGTATACCATTCAGGTATACCGCTACGTATGTGGTAGGCATTAACGATTCGTGATCAAGGCACTGATTACAACACTCCCTACTTCACACAACGTAAGCAACAGGCTGAGCCATGCTATTTTCAAGACTTTTGGTTTATTCTCAGTCCATCCACCATTAAATCTTAGGGCTCATTCCAGTTTTCCTCTGCGTAAGTTCCCTGCGTAGGGGATTTCTAGAACTTGTTTCGACTAATCCCCCTAGCGACCCCTGCGACTGCCGGCAAGGCATCATTGAACAGGGGAATTTGGAAGCTGTAAACTGTGCTACATAGAGTAATTTTTTAAAAGGAATTACCGCACGAGTGAATCTAAAGATTACAAAGTAGGTATTAAAACTTTTTTTTATTATTGCTGCCTAACATCAATAAAGCTTGTACGATAATGTACGTGGATGAGCATCTACATAAACTTTCTAAACCATAGTTTACGGTTCAACTAAACTGTGTTGAGTTTTGTGCATTTTTAAGTCAGTACAGCAGTGAGCTAGCTGTTTCCAGCAGTATGTAAGGACGCTGCGCGTCGTCCGGATCTGCGGATACCTGGGTCCGTGTTTACGGATCTGGAGCTCCGCACTTATTTGCATTTATGTGTTTACGCTCTGCTAGGATCACCGGGATCTCGCAGGTTTTGTAAACAAGACAAAGTCAGAACCTAGATCTGACTTTGCCTGTCTAGTCTGGATGTAATTTGTCAAATTGTAATCCAGTTGATTGAATTAACTAAAGCTTTACATATATTTTCTTTGTACTTTTCAATAAGTACTCACCTACGAGATAATGATGATAGTAATTGCAAAATAAGTAAATCTGATTCGCAATAATTTCGTAATTTTCCACAATTCAAACATCAAACTGATATTGTTTATAAATATTAAAAAAAGACGGTTTTGAACTGTAAATCCAATTATTTGTCATCAGATGTACGAATTACGATATGTAGGTATCTATTATTTGTAATCAAAGAAAAATAACATGAATAAAAATATGAGGAAATACCTACTTGTAGGTAATTCTTAATTTATTTAGTCACTAGCAGCGCCTCGCGGTTTCACCCGCGTAATTCCCGTTCCCGTGGGAATTCCGGGATAAAATATAGCCTATGTTCATCAGGGATAATGTAGGATTCTAATGGTAAAAGAATTTTTTTAATCGGTCCAGTAGTTTCGGAGCCTATTCAATTCATACAAACAAACAAACAAACAAAAAATCAAACCTTTCCTCTTTATAATATTTGTATAGATGTATAGATGTTACGCAATAAAATTGTACCGAATTGCCAATAATGTACAGAGAGTGATGTTTGTTTGTGCTGTACAGTAGCCAGTGTTGCCATGTAAACAAAAAAGGCCGGAAATTTTAAAATAAATTCATTTTTGTAAGCCTACTGCCTCATCAAATCTATTTTGTCTTTATGAAAGAACTTTGTAATCCTTCAAAAACCACGTGCTTGAGCTTACACCCCACGAATCAAATTCAAGTTTGCTATTAGCAGTCATTTGCCCATATTAATGTAAAAAAATCAGACGGCCTACACTACATATTTTGTCAGGGCCATCGCATACATAAAAACAATACTCCATACACGACTGGATTTGCGCGCTCCGCACGGATTGAAATGCTGATGTGAAGTATCTACTTTTTTATATATCTATTATCTATATACTATACCTACTACATAATATTATAAAACAGTAAACAAGCCAATAACTAAAAATAATAAACTAAACATGCAGATCTATAAAATTAATAAAGAAAATCTAGTTTGTCTGTTTGTTTGTTCGCGGATCACGCCGTTACTACTGGACTAATTTCAACGAAACTTATACCATTCGGAAGTCCTTTTTCCGGATTGAAACATAGGCTATATTTTATTGAAATCTAAGACGTAAATTCTTAGATACAGCTTGACCTCTTTAAACCAAAAGCCTTTGGCACGAGGTTCATCGTCTGCTGGTGACATATATTTTGGTGGAAAGTTACGTACGCATACGAAGTCGCAGGTATCAGCTAAGTTTTTTATATGTTTACCTTTTTGGTATTAAAAGACGGTTGTCAAACATCACTAGAGTATTATTGCGTGCTTTATTCGCAGCAATAAATACTTTTCCCCCGATGCTTGCCTTTCCCGTCCTTGGATTGTTGCGTGCGCCGTTTTTACTCGGATTTGGAGAATAAACCAGCGATTTAACATTTACGCGGGTTTAATAGGGTTACATTTTTGTACAAGATTGTTCTGCGGGCCTAAGATGCGCACCGCGAGATATTTGTCATGTCGTTCTGTCAAAATGTAAGCATTTTGTACCAGTTTAGGAACTATTGCATCATCTGTGGTAATGTTGTCGAGAAACCGCGCCTTTGAATTTTCAACTTTTGACATTTCTGCATGACTATTATCTCGTCCTCAGAGAGGTACGACGACTAACAAGTGTCAAAAGTGTACATTATGGCGCGTTTTGTCGACACCATTAGGTACCACAGATAATGCAATAGTTCCTAAACTGGTGCAAAATGCTTACATTTTGACAGGACGACATGACTAATATCTCACGGTGCGTATCTTAGGCCCGCTGGGCAGACATAAATGCGATTGTAGTATTGCGGTACTATTTATTTAGGCCGCCCTAAATTATAAAACCAGTTGGGAATTGCCTCTAAGAAAGTGTGCCGAGAGAAATGTACGGCGCCAATAGTTTAGCTAAATACGCTTGCAGTATTTTTAAAGTAGCCTATGTCATAAAAGTGAAAATTACGTGGCGATTATGAATACTAATAAAATAAAATAAATAAAATAAGCCTCTATTACTGCTTTTGTTTTAAAAATTTCTGCCTATAACTTATTGCCTTATTATGAATACTACGACCGGTCACCAAAGTGTCGATGCCTTCCGCATTCCACTGGTGTGTCGCTACACTAACCTGTTAGTCTTTTTTTTATTTTGTACCCAAACAGTACCAAAAACAGTACAAATAAACTTGTTTGGTTTAACTTTCACTAGTTTACTGGCTTGTGGCACCAACACCGTTTACGACAGATTACATAGGTAATAAGTAGTATAGTTTGGTTTAGTCTTAGTTCCAAAGCACGTAAACAATCTCAGAGCTCATAGACTCAAGCCAATATTTAGTCCATCAAAAGTAATTAGTAAGTAAAGTACTGAAAATTTACGATAAAACATTATTTGAGTTCGGAGTTCGGAATTGAAGTATTTTCTAGAACAACCGAGTCACTTTTTATGTAATCAATATGAGCTATGATACCAATTTATTTCATAAAGCACCATCCAAAGCGGCTTAACTTAACAAAATATATTCAGAATTTATTACCATAAAAATGTATTTCAAAGATCTTCACTTAGTAAAAAAATATACAGACCAAGGTGACATATTTCTCCTTTAAAGAAACAATATCGAGCATCTTTTTTTACCTTAATTTATAAAATTGTCTTACAAAATGTTCAACAAAACGTCGTAATGAAACAAAGAACTTGGCTGAAAATAAAATTGAATTATCAAACTCTTTCTGCCTCATTATGACTGGCAGCGATATTATTTTTGGGATTCGTACTTTTACCGTGAAATTATTAGTGAGGTGAAGATAGAAAGCGTTTTAAGTTCCCCTGCTAACAGTCGCTGAGGTTGCTGAGGGGATTATTGTTATGACAAAAGTTCCAGAAATCCCCTACGCAGGGGACCGACGCAGGTGAAAACTGGAATGAGCCTTATAAATGATTTCACATGACACAGATTATTTTAAACAACAGTAAAAGAGTTTTTTTACGGAGGTTGAATTTGGTATTCGTGTAAATTATAAAGTTTTTTTTTTTTCAAGTTCAAGTTCTTTATTGCATTCATATTGTGGGTACATAAGATATTAAAAAAATTTAATAGCTTCCAATATGAACCCTGATAGGGCACGACAATATTTACCATTAGGTGGCAAGTATTAATACTATACTACTATTTGTTACTATGTATTATAAGTATGTATTTACAAAAAAATAATGTATATATGTATTCTATCAGCCATCTAGTACCCATAGTACAAGCTTTGCTTAGTTTGGGACTAGAAGGCGTTGTGTTAAATGTCCGTGAATATTTATTTATATTTATTTTATTATAAATAAATAAATATTCTTTTACATTACACACAACACCCTCTAGTCCCAAACTAAGCAGAGCTTGTACTATGGGAACTAGATTGCTGATATAATACTTATATACTTTTTTTTTTGTAAATACATACTTATAATACATAGTAACACCCAGACATAGAACAAACATCTATGTTTGCCACACACAAATTTTTGTTCTCGGTGGGGATCGAACCCACGACCCACAGCACAGAAGGCAGAGCTACTACCGACTGAGCCATGACGCCTGTCTATAGTATACTATACTACTTATAGGTACTTATTTTATGAAAACGTTTGTCTCGCCGCGGTCATTGAAGCTGCACCTCTTGTTACCTTCCGGCTGCATTTAAGATGCCATAGATTTTTTTTATGAATGTTCAAATTTGAGGAATTTTAAGATATTACATCTATAGGATAGACATTTTGGGAAATTGTGCAGAAATAGAATATTTTGGGAAATAGACACTATACCATCTGCAATGTTTCCTAAGATGACCAGTCAGATTAAAAGGGAAAAGAGAGAGAGAGAGAGAGAGAGAGAAAAAAAAATTACAGTTTTTAAACAAACAGATACAATGCGTCGGATAAAATAGATTGGACAAAGAAAGTGAAGAAAGCTCTGATTTCACAATAAAACAATGGCCGTAGAATGTATCTAGAAAAAAGAGCAAATATGTGCAAAGTTTCTCTGAAAACACACGAACAAAGTCACCTGCAATTTATATGCACCAACTAGATGTTGCCCGCGGCTTTGCCTACGCATTATTTGGTTAAAATATTTTATCCTTATTTTAGACCCTTTATAGGGTGCGACTTTTTAAAATTCCATTCTAGTGCACCCTTACACTACACAACACAAGGGTACTACCCTCCAAATTTCATACCTCTAAGGCCCAAAACACACGGTGAAACGAAATTGCAACTAAACCCTTTTGAAATTATTGATTTGAAACCAGTTTCAACTATTTTCCACACACGCTGCAACCACAATCATTTCGGGTTTCGTTGAGAAAAGACGTCTGCATAATGAGTTCTACAAGTGATGAAGACATTGTGGTTATGTATTTGTATCTTCGACAAAGAAGAAGGCGCAAAAGGAGAACTATGTTGATACATTCCTACATTAAGAAGAATATCAACTGTCGTATGTTTGTGGCTGCCAAAGAATTACAAGATACTGATAGAAATTTCTTGGATTGTTATCGTATGAGCAAAACTACATAATTATTATCTTAAGCTTGTTGAAATAATGACACCTCATTTGCAGAAACATAATAGGTACTAACAAAAAATGAATGAAACGCAACGCGAGTTTCCTGCACGCCGGTATCAATGCGACTGATTTGCAACGCGTTTCAAACCGGTTTCAAACTGGTCGCGTCATGTGTGGTCTCTCAACGGAATCTATGGCAGAAACTTAAATGCAATTCAAAAGTAACCAGTAGTTGCAGTTTCGTCATTTTTGCGTGTCACCGTGTGTTTTGGGCCTAAGACTTATAGTTTAGGCTGTGCGTTGATTGTCAGTCAGCTTCAAAAGAGTTTTATATATCCTATTCTACTAATATTATAAACGCGAAAGTTTGTAAGTATGGATGGATGAATGGATGTTTGTTACTCTTTCAAGTAAAAACTACTGATCCGATTTGGATGAAACTTGGAATATATATTGTCCGTGACCTGGATAACACACAGGCTACTTTTTATCCTGAAAAATTAACGGGAACCAACGGGACGCGGACGAAGTCGCGGGCGGCACCTAGTTTAGATATATTGCCTTCCGGTTCTGTGGAGTTATTCTCCGGCATTGTTGGTATTCCAATTTTTACTTCTGTTTGTATAACGATCACGTGTGAGCACTGCCGGCTTTTCAATCAGACTTGCAAATACAAACTTTTTACTGAATATTTTGCAAAATTTTCACCAGAACCCGGAAAAATAATATCGTAAATTACTGTACAAATATTATTTCATTTATTATAAAAAAAAAAAAAAAAAAAAACCCATCCGCCCCACCAGTGGGCCGGCCGGTGGGCTCGGTGGGAATAAGCCAATTTTTTTTATGGTATTTAATGATGGAACAAGCATATGATCCTCTTGATGTTAAGCGGTAACCTCTACCTATATCATAGCAATGGAGAACTGACTCAGAGTGATGGGCGCATCGTGATGCCTCACAAGGCACGTCCTCTAATATAATATGCTCATATCTAATATGCTTGGTGAGGACACATCCAGTGAGGACGTGCTCATCGACTACGTAAGTACGTGAATCTGTGCTGTGAGGGAGTGCATTGTTAAATTACGCAGGTAGAGAATAAATAAATAATGCATTTGCTATCGGATGGTAAGAGTAAAATGTAAGAAATTCATTTGTTTGTTAAATATGAACGCCTACAGAGTTTTGCCTTAAAAGTGTAAACAAGAATGAAATAATTGATCAAACGAAACCCATCAAAGATTCAGAGTTGTACCTAAGTTAAAACTTAGCCTAACTTAAGTTTATATTCGAAAAGTCGCCAGAATACTAAATAACCGTTGAAATATTTATTTACTTTCAAATAACTGAAGCAAATAAGGTTGAAAATCGCAGTTTTAAAGTCTTAAAATACAGTTAATAATTCCAGTACTTCTTTTCTTACTTACCTATTATAAGGTTGCATTTACCAGAAATGTACCAGATAGACAGGTCCGAGTAAAAATGGACCTATTTCGACGGAAATAAAGATGGAAATCGCCTGCACTGACCCTCTAAAAAGTGTCTATTGACCAGCTCTATTATCTACCGTCATAACAACGGTTGCTTGTTTGAAATGTAAAGCCTTGGTCTCGCGATCGTAACGCACAACGCTGCGGTGTGCGGCACAACGCAAAGTACCTCGTTTGCTCCTCACCGCTGACGCAGACTGCGACGTAACAAAAGATCATACGAGACGTTTTCCATACAATGATGTGTCCGGCGCTGCATGCTGCATACCGCTGGGGCCTTATTCACTATGACCAATACAAGCGCGTTACGCAGCACGACAAGACAGCGCACTATGGGGCCAAACGGTCCGTATCGTGCCAAAAATGGGTTAGGTGAAAGTTAGATATTAATAGTTTTTGAGTTGGATTCGTATAATAGGATGTCTAAGCTACTTGTTACTACAAAAAATAAATATCAGTACATAATTTTTACAGCCAAACTTTGCACTTAAACTTTACTATCGTAATTCCGCGCCCCAGAAGATGTCACAAACCGAGACTTTTACGTCAACAATTTTAGGCACTTTTGAAACAAAACGCAAACGTGTTGTACATCGTTTGAAAGCCTATTAATTATTCTTTTTATTTTAATAATAAAATATTGAGAATATATGTACACTTACTGGTAAAAAAATAAATTCTCGAACTCCTAGTAATTTTTCACTTTCAGAATTTCAGATTGACTTTTCTTTGTTACCGATGCTTCCCGATGCCGAGTTACATATATGGTTACGTTCATTAGTCTGTATATAATTCAACAAGAAAAAAAAAACTTGCCCGAATTTGCCCCATTTTGGATTATAGTCAAAAAAGTGAGACGCGGCAAAAATATTAACAAAAAAATATAAAACAATATCATGTATAACGTGTTTTTTGGACGGTAATGAATCAAAACCACACTGTTTTTATGGTTTTATTGTATAGTTCTGCTCTTGCCCTCGATTGATAAGAAATTGAAATTGAAATTGATAAACAAATTATAAGATGAATGATTTGAACAAAGTCACGTCCAAACCTGAAAACGAAGATGCTTATCAGTATGGTTTATCGATCTTGCATGCATGGAAAAGATGCATGGAGATGCTGTTACACATACCCTATAACCTTTCTTTCCAAAAATGGTCGGCAACGACTGTAGAAAACAAAAAAATAAAAAAAGACAAAAAAATAGTGCAAGGTCTGTTTAGAACACAGATGAGTTTACACATCGATAAGCCTCGTCAAAGAAGTCGCAAGAGTAATGATGGTAATACAGCTCGTAGTTTTTTTTAAATTACCACTGTTCTTCTGAAATCACAGGGGTTGACGAAGAATTAGTAAAAAGATTCTATGTTATTCTACAGACCCTGTCATCAGGTTTGTCAACTAATACACAAAAGTTTGGAGAATATACCTACGCGCAACACTGCCCAATAATACGTTGAAAAATAAAATATAAATGTAATAAAACATTTTGCCGTTTTACCCATAACAAAACTGTCTGAAGATGCAGAAAAATTAGATTAACACACGCAAGAAAGTGTTCTAGATCTACTACTAACGAAAATGTATTCCATGCTTTACTGTATACATTCGATCCATATATATATCTAGCTTGAGGCAACCATCAGAAACAATTTCAAAAGAGCTCTGGGAGGAAGTTTTTTATTTCATAAATACCGAGACAACTACTCACTAGTTTCAGCATAAAATTGATAGTTTTAATCATAATTGACTTTTTTACGTAATATTATATTGTTTGTTTCATCTCTTATTATGTTATATTTACAAAATATAATGATATACTAAGTATTAAAAGTATTAGATGTGCAAAAGCTAACAGTTTTGTATGAAAAATAGAAAACTTTTATCTTTATGTTTTTTTTTTAAGTTAACCAAAACAAGTTTATGCATAAAAAATAAATCATTTTGTAGCTTATATATCTATTAATATGTGTGCAAAATTTCATTTGATTATTTCAAAAACTAGTGAAGATACAGATTTTTGGCACGATACGCACCGTTTGGCCCCACAGTGCAGCGGCGTGAAATTGCCCTATGCCTATGCCGTATTTCCTATGCCATAAATGTCATTCCTTACGGTGACGTCATACGGTTACGGCAAGGAATCTCTTAAGTCATACAGAATAATGCCCTTGCGTTGTGCGTGACAATTGCGTGACCAAGGCTTTATGTTTCAACTCAAAAAGTCTTCAAGCCTCAATCAGCCTCCAAAAGTGAGATGAAATATTGAGAGTAACCAGAACCTTTGATAACTTACTTTTTCGCTGAAAGCACCTGTAACTGTGTTTCGAAACTTTTGACTTTGGCGTTGAAACAGCTTCGGGCACCTTCGGGAAACTTGATACAATTGGAAGTTGTGAAAGGAATGCTGAAATATTTGGATATTTCAACAACAAACATTGAGTTAATTTCAAAGTATTTCAACTACCTTGAACTTTTCAAGCAGTTTTGAAAAAAGGCTGAGGTTTTCAGTTGTAATGTATGTAATAAAACAGATTTCCTAAGAGTATGTACTTTGTAAATATCATGTCATGCGGAGGGAAGAAAGCCATATTAAGAAAAGAGTGCTAGACATGAATGTGGACGGATGTAAAAGTGGAGGTAGTCCAAAAAAAGATGGATGGACTATGTGAAAGAAAATATGAGTAAGATAGGAGTGAACACCGAGATGACGGCTGATAGAGGAGAGTGGAAGACGAAGACATGTTGTACCAAACCCACTTAGCGTGGGACAAGGGTATTAAGATGATGATGATGTACCTTGTAAATATCCTCACACATAATAGATTTTTTCAATTGTGTTTATGCCAAATAAAAACCTTAGCGGAAAGTTATTTTATTTCGCAAAGAACACGGTCTTTGTTCGTGATCCTGTGTCTTGTCTATGACGCCTACCTACTACCTATCTAGTTTTAGTCTATGATAGGTACCTACTTTTCTATCTCTATGAACTAATGTCAAAATTGTATACTACTTCATTATACGCCATGTGAGTTGAAACCATTGCACAAGGTTTTGATTGAAATTCCATAAAAATACGCAATAACCAGTAATTTCGCAGTCACACCTAGTAAAAAGTGCAGGATTCGCTATAATTCACTACAGTCTTAAAATAAAACAAGGCATCTCAAAATGAGCTACTTAACTGTTTTGAAGGATAAAATGGCAAAGTAAAAATGAAGCTGAAAATTGTAGACGAAAATGATATCTGGGATTAGGGATCAGTAAGCTACAGAGAAACTAATTTAAGGGTTCTAAGCAAAGAAATAGGCTTACGAGTTTAATCTCCTTTAGACGTCTTCAGATCTTTTTAGATAGTAGCCAGAGGCTAATCTTAGAACTAAATACAAAATATCTTAAAATAAAACAAGGCATCTCAAAATGAGCTACTTAACTGTTTTGAAGGATAAAATGGCAAAGTAAAAATGAAGCTGAAAATTGTAGACGAAAATGATATCTGGGATTAGGGATCAGTAAGCTACAGAGAAACTAATTTAAGGGTTCTAAGCAAAGAAATAGGCTTACGAGTTTAATCTCCTTTAGACGTCTTCAGATCTTTTTAGATAGTAGCCAGAGGCTAATCTTAGAACTAAATACAAAATATTATTTGATTAATTTGAATAGGTATTTCAAAAAGATCAAAACTACACAGATATTGAGCATAATTCAGGGGTATACTAAAAATCAGCGATAAACGGGCATGAGGTCTACATACCATTTATGCTGAGCATACCCCCTTTGTCTTAACGAATTAGTTAGGGTCCGTTACGAGTCTACCTAAATTGATTTTTTTTTAATTCTCGCTACATTTGTGTTCCGCATGCACATTATCTAGTACCCATACCTAGGTACTAAATAGCTAGATATCAGAAAGTACCTAACTAATTTATGTTTATGGCAGTAAACTATTACTCTTTCTTTCATTCAGATCAGATATTACATACGTATATGTCTAAGATGTGTACTCAAAGTTGAAATGTGCATTATCCGACTAAATAAAAAAGAAACAGATAAGAATATAAAGCTACTCACTTTACTACTTCTCGAGTGAAATATAAAAAGTATCTTTTTATTCTGATGCTGCGAAGTTTTAAAAATAAAAGCCAGAATTTCGAGTAACCCGCGTATCATCACGTCGCTTTTCAGCTCAACACTCTCCCTTAAGGTAACTTAAGCCACAACACTTGTTTATCCCCTACGAAAAGTTTCCAAAAAAAAGAAATATAAGTTGGCCTTTCTGCCTTTCTTTAAGAAGGTTGTAAAAATACTACTTTTCAAAGTCAATTTAAGGGTTATTTTATCGAATACTTCCAAATAATTGGATAGTATTTTGAAAAACTAAACTGCCTTTCAGCCTCTCACCTCTCAAAAAAAAACTATCGCCTTGTTAAGCAAGCAAGCAATCTCATGTGAGTTAGTAGCCAACTCTGTTGACGGGAGTTTTTAGACCGCCTTTAGGCCTCCGTCATGGCTTAACGGGATCGACAGTTTAACGTGCCCTCCGAAGCACGGAAGCGCTCAGATGTATATGCCACTAACGGTCACCCGTCCAAATAGTGACCGCGGAGAACGCTATAAGGCGTTCTGCTATGACTTACGTATTGGTGGCTGAAGTAACAAAGTGCACTTTAAGTTCTCAAGAGTTGCTTTTTAACACCTTGTACCTTGAAACTTGCCTCTTAAATATAACGAGAGAGTTGGCCAACTCCTCAAAATGAGAGGGCCAATAAAAAGTTTCCATTTTACTTGTCAAATTTTAACGCCGCGTCGGTTGAGCCTTACCTTCCAAGTTTTAAGATTGATCGTGTTGAAGCTTTAGGGTTTTGGCAGGTACTACGTGACTGTAGCTATAGGGAGGTTTGCGAAGTGAAAAAAGTTTTTTCGGGCTGGACTGCATGTTAAAATACTCAGAGAGACGCTTACTGTAGCGCCTTTATAATGCAACACACCATGATGATGATGAGTATCATAATCAATACTATACAAAAAGACTAAAATAATATTTTGACGCTTTGTGTTTCGACGCTCAGTGTCGAGCAACGCCGCTCAGATGCGATCTTACCTTTAACACTGCAAGTAGGTATGTATTTAAGTAATCGGGTCGAATTATTTACCAACTTTACACTTGTCTTGTTATATAAAATACTACGTAAAGTAAAGCTTTTTTATATTGTTTTTATAAACTAATAATTTGTGTAGTTCAAGGTTAAGTCAATATTATTTATTTATACTAAAAATACTCTGAAAGTCTTTTGTGAAAGTGAATTCAAAAACGCTAGACACGTTTGAAATCTCAACGATGTAATTTAATACTTTTTATAGTAAAAAACATTTGCGCTTCTTTTAAATTATATTCCAGTAAAAAGAAAGATTGAAAATCAAAAGCGTAAAATATTGTTATTTTATTCCCCGAATCGTGACGCTTAAGAAATATAGACGGCGTCCATGGAATACGGAATGCCAAATATTGTCACGCCACTGTAAGGGGACGGCCATATGCAACGAGTTTTATCAAAAAGATTACGAATTTAAAATGGCTGAGTGTATTTTTCTGGAATTTTTAGATTTTCTCCGTGGAACTTAAACTTTTTGTGTGACTGCAAAGCGAGCTTATGTATGGCTTTCTTTCTTGTCTGGAGCTATTTCTTTTTATTATGAAAATAAAGCCGTCTGGAATTTTAATGTGCACTTTGGGTATGGCATATTAATTATTCTGGAGAAACTTGATTTGTTTTATGTAGTAATATCTAATGAACAGAATAATATGAAATTATTTTGCTGGTAAAATTATAAGTTTGTTTAAACTTTCTCGATCGTAACAGAACATTAATTTAAATTAAGCTAGAGGCATTTCGAGAGGGCTAAAGCTGCCCGGTAACGATTTCTTCTGGTCCTACTCCTCTGCCTGCATAAAACTGTAATATACATATAGAGAAGTGATGTTACACCTACCTATTAGAACACATTACACTTAAAATCCAAGATAGCCGACGCTTTATCTCAAAATATCGGGCGAGACACACAGTCCTAAGTTACGCACCGCTTTTAAGGTGAAAAGATCCCCCTTTTGGGGTGAAATCTCGAGCAGCATACGAGATTAACCCCACCCCGCCTTCGGTACATTTGAATGTGGTATATTAGTGAATGGTTAGATTTATCGTCGGTGAAACGGCGGCCCGGCTTCAAATTTATTGCGGGACATGTAGCAATGAAGTACTGACAGTAGGTCAACTCCGTTTGACTTCGGTTAGAAATATGAGGTGCTGAGGGGAAACGCGTGTTTTATGTTGTTGTCTTGTCCACTGGTTTTATGGAATATTATTTTTGAAACTTTGGTCTATATAAAATTCCGTATAAAAGCCAACATATCCAAAATTACGAAAGAACACACGCATAAAAGTAAAAGCTACACATTTCTACGAAACCTACGAAATTGTTACGCCGTAGCATCTCATAGTCCTCTCTGTAGGTACCAGTCGTAGCTATGACTTTGAACTATAAATCCATACATCCGCACTGAGAAATTCCCACGTGGGGATTTACTTTGTATGTGCCATAATGTGCCGTCAATATATATTTTTTTATACAATACAGGCAACCCTTTGACTACAATCTCACCTGATGTTAAGCAATGATGTGGTCGACGATGTAGCGCGGCAATCTAGAAGATACCTATTCACTCTACTCTTGAAAACTTCCAAATTATAGTCATTCGAGAACACAGACGCCGGAAACGAGTTCCACTCTTTGGCTGTCCGCATAATAAATGTAGACGCAAAGCGTATTAAATTGAATTGCATAAGTAACAGTGTTTGATTCTACTGATTGCTTCACGCTGTGACATTGCGTAAAACGCAGCGGTAGTGAGAATTCCGTTTCTCGTTTTACGAATGTGTTCGTCGATTGCCTCAGTCTTAAAACGTCTCGGTACATTTAATTTTACGAGGATTTATTTTCCACGTGAAACGGGTATACCTTCTACGTTATATTAGCAGGTTTTGCTCATAAACCTCGCAGGGGAGTTGTAAAAATGAGCTGATGAATAACGAGCAGTTTTTTTGAGTTTAAATAATTTATTTTTGTGAATTGAAAAGCAGAATCTCTCTTACTTCCGATTTGATAAATATGATGGACTTAAATAATCATTAATTTAATCATATGCACTTGCCCCAGAGTTTATAGTTTAGCATGAGCTGGTATGGCACTCAAATAAATAAAAAGAATTCAAAGTCATTAATTTTAATTGTCCCATTTCGGGCGCCAATTTCAGGCTAACAGCCATTATCATACACGTCAAATTCTAACCCACTGCTGACCATTTTGCATTACATCATCCTCTTTTACTGCTGTTCACTCTGTTTTTACAAGTTGCATAACACCATCAAGATCACACTGTCTTAACAAATACTGGCCGCTGCTGAATGAATAAAAAAACTTGCATAATACCATCCATACCATATGATATCACATACATGTACTCGCCACCAAAAAGTTTGCATAATATTATCCTCAATGCCATTACACATTAAACCACTGAACAGTTGCATAACCCCATCCCCATTTTAATAAAGGTAGAAGTGTATTTTTGCGGTGTGTTCCATTCCAGGCGGTCGTGTTAATAAATTCCGGTGACCGCGTTTATGTCATTCCGAGTTATTTGATTGCAGTTACGCGGTCTTTGCGTTCAGGGTTGCCAGTAAATAACATAAATAATATAAATAATGGTGGGCATTTCGCATAGCGTCATCCAGGCGTAAAGTAAGCTGAAATTGTGTTTTGCTATTTGCTAAAAGTATATCTAGTCTAGATAGTAGCTCAGGACCGCAGTGGATGGCACAAACTTGGGGAGGCCTATGCCCAGCGGTGGGTAAAGTCGGGCTGCGGATGATGATGATGATGATGGTGAAAAGTATATCAGATATATGTATTGGTTATAGCCATTTTTTAACCCGAGGAATGGAAGGTGTGTTATTTGAAAGCTTTGTGTGTCTGTCTGTTTCTTTGCATGTGTCGTCGTCGTAGCTCTGAAAATAGGGCTCCAATTTGAATGTGGTTTGTTAATGTAAGAAAGGTGACTTATCTAGGATGTTTTTTAGCCATGTTTGGTCAAAATTAGTGAAGCAGTTTTCAAGTTATGAAAACCAGTTCTAAAAACCAGTGTTGAGAAATCTCAAGCATAATTCCAGTTTGAAACATGTAAATCAGATTAAATGAATTAGCATACATACTCCAAGGTCTGGTGATGAACAGGAATGATGAAGAGGATCTAACGAGCTTTTCATGGTCAACAATCAAGTAATAAGATTTGTCTTGAGTATCTTTTTTACCTTACCAGCCCTTAGCTTCCTCTATCGGGTATAGACAAGAAGCAAAAAAAAAATAAAAAAAATGTGTGTACGTGTTAGAAGCGAAACCTTCAAAAAGACTCAAATGACAACGATGCTAAAGAAGTTTTCACTTCAAAAAAGTTGCAAAAAGTGAACGAGTTTGCTCGAGACTTGAACACACGCACTGCGAGCTAGTCTCGATTCGAACCAATCCGTTAGACCGCTTGGCCAGCAGTCTCCTAAGAATGCGTACGGGATCTCTCTTCTCGTTTCCTCGCTTTTTCGTTTCATCGACTTTCAAATCACAACGGTGCTAAAGAAGTTTTTACTTCAAAAAGGTGCACAAAACATAGAATAGAAACGATAGCACGTCCCTTTTTACTGATAGGAAAAAGTCCCCATATTCCCTTCAACTTTACCGTGTCTCGGAACTGAACCTCATAAATACTAACTAACAACGGAGACCCTAATTGCCACCATACTATACGCTATCGCGGCTCTCCATCTTACCACAGTGCTATGAAAATGGCTGTACATTTTACTGTTTTCTATCATCTAGTTCATATTTTGATAAATCACAACTTCCGCCTGAAACAAGTGACGTAACGTCGACCTCTCGTGTTGAAAAATGTTGCGCCACTTATTCATTAAAACCCGTTTATTCGAGATAAAATGTAGCCTATATTGACACATAAGCTACTTTTTAACCAGGTTATGAACTATATAATTATAAATTGAAATTTTGTCTCAATCGGTTCAGAAGTTTTGGCGTGATTGAAACACAAACATCCAAATATCCAGACATCTAAACTTTCGCATTTATAATATGAGTAAAATAAGATAAGAAACCTGGAAGAGACAATAAATGAGATTATTATTTTTGTACTGTTTCTTCGTTAAAATTCCAAGCCCTTTCTTAACGATCTGATCTAAAGTAACACGCTTTTATGTTATTAAAAAGTCATGAATCAACCCAGCTGTTTCCTCCTCACTGTGGTCGTGTTGATAAGTTTACGAATAGTTTACTATATTATCGCGCGATCTGACAAACGTCGCGTTGCCGACACGTGAGATTTAACCAACGAATAAACAGCGAATTAATGAGGTGTACATTCGTACTGATAAGGGAATTATAGCGAAAATATGCCGGGTTTTGGTGGATATGGAATATATGAATAATCATGGTAAGGAAGTATTTAATGAAATGTTTTGGGTATTGAATAATGCTATGAACAGGGAGACGTCTAAATCGTCACATTATGTTAATTATTATGCACATACAGTGGAAAAAATACAAAGAAAATCTAATTGAAAGATCCATAGAATTAAGGAAGTACCGTTGAATTTTCTGAAATATAGTTCAAAACACAAGACTACAATTTTTCAAATTCACCTTCAGATATACTTTTTACTTTAATTAAAATAAATAGGGGACCGTTTGTAAAAGACATCTTAACAAATATGTTTGAACCTGATATATATACTTAATATGTAACCTATATACAGTTTTTTAAGTAATTTAATAGTAATTTGCTTTTTTTCAGGTTCGTTTCGATCATTTCATTTACGTTTGATCCAATTTCTTCTAAAACATTATATCAATAATCAAATTATGTTTCCAACTCTACCTGTAACCGAATTACTCAAAATATTGAGTTACGTCTCTCGTTTGACACTCGAACTAACATTATTAGTTACGAATTTCGGGGAATCAACACGATATTCGCGTCAAAATTAAATTATCTACGAACCTCTCTAATTGCGTAACCAAATACCGCTTGAGGGATAGGGCCTGCCACAACGGACTGAAAACGGCTATTTAGACCTCTCGTTATGTTATTTGAGGCCAAATAACAAACTTTAAACACTAGAAAATTTCTGCGAACTTCATATTTTATAGATACCATAACCACAGAGTTTTGATGTAGGTGTGAATAATGATTTAAAGTAAAACAGTAAGTAGAAACTCATGATTTTGTATTCCTATAGTAAATAAATAATGTGTCGTCATTTTGTGTAAAGTATTAATAACCTACCCAGTGTATTACACATACTAAGTAAATTATCCTATTAATGTTGTAACTTAATATAAAAATTATACATAAATCAAAATGTAAGTAGATCTAGTGAAAAATCTCCATAATTGAATATTTAATAGTTTTTCCAATCAAGTTAAGCACTTGAAAAAACTCGTAAATACTGAGGCTCGTATTCTCATACTGCTCAAGCACTGATCCAGCCTCGAGCATAGATTTTTGTATGAGAATCTCTACTCAAATCTATGCATAAGTTATTTATTTACCAGAATACGACCCTAGGTCGTAAAAGCTCATAAATAAAACAGCTTCTTTATTACAACTGATTCTATTCACAACGCGTATTATTCAGAGCTAGCTGTCGCTTGCGGCTTTGCTCGCGTGGTAGCAGCATACGCATTATATGACTTTTCAAAATTCATTTCTTAGTACACCCCTACACCATATAGGAATGCTACCTTACAAATTTCATACCTCTAGGACTTGTTTAGGCTGTGTTTTGATTGTCAGTCAGCTTCAAAAGAGTTTTATTTATTTAAAAAATAATAATAAAAGATAAGAGTATTTTCAACTCCATTGGGTTTGGCCAAAAAACTAGCTGTAAAGTATTGTAAACAAGCACTAGTGCTTAAATTGACCATTGTCGAGCACTACATTATCTCGTTCGAAGCAATGGCCCCTAATGCGGGCCATTACGGCAACTAATGTAAATGTGTTTGCTGGCCATTTGTTGTGAGCGCTGGCCGTTTTGCTCAACAACCTTTACGCCAGTCTTCCACTACAAAAAGGTAAGTGGGAAATAGCTTAGTGTAGCCTTATACTATTTTGTTCTTTGGCAAAACGGAAAAACAGTCTTGGCTTTCCACTAAGAAAAGAGTTTGAGTGGTATTTGCTTTCCATAGCTGGCTTTGCGGTCAATTTCATGACTCTTTCTTTTGACTTTGACTTTGACTTCGTTTAGTCTGCTCTACACACTTTTGCTCTCATACAAAAATTAGCCCCAACTTATGTTTTAACCGACCTCAAAAAAAGAGGATGCCCTCAATTCGGTTGTATTCAGTAGTTTGGCAGTTAAATGAGTGTAACTGGAAAAGACACGTTATCCACGTGCTCGACATTGCGTATTTTGCTTTTTCTGTGGTGTTTACGATCAACAGAACAGTCCCAATGAACTGCTATCATCATCATCATCACTTGATGATGAAGGCGTATCAAATTGAAGTCATTTTTTCCAGTTTTTTTAACTTATAAATTACTAGCAGCGCCTCGCGGTTTCACCCGCGTAATTCCCGTTCCCGTGGGAATTCCGGGATAAAATATAGCCTATGTTCATCAGGGATAATGTAGGATTCTAATGGTAAAAGAATTTTTTTAATCGGTCCAGTAGTTTCGGAGCCTATTCAATTCATACAAACAAACAAACAATCAAAAAATCAAACCTTTCCTCTTTATAATATTTGTATAGATGTATAGATGTAGAATACTAGAGTCACGCGGTCTTATTCCAGAACGAAGACTTAATAAAGTCAAGGTTTAAACGTCAAGGTTTAAACCGTGACTTTCTTTAGTCCCCGTTCTAGAATAAGACCGAAATGGTTTATTTAAGTTACATAAAAAGTTAACTCGAAGAGAGTGTTAAGCATTAAGTGGGCGTCTGTACATTGCAATGTTTTGATTTTGTTCAACGAAGTCGGAGCCCGCTAGCCCATGCTTGCAGTGGAAGGCTAGCAATACAGTCATTTTCAAATCGCACAGTTTTGCCCAACAACCTTTATGGTCCTTTATGGTCATATCGTAGTTCGTCTTTTTGTTCGGCAAATTGTGGGGTGTTTGTCTTTTGTCTACTGCATTAGTGGAACATTGTTTTTTTTTTATGAGATAGCGGCCTTGCATGTTGTAATGATCCTGACACAATATTGTATGAAATGTAACCCTATTACTAATAAGCACGATGTGACCTCAAAATATTTATTTTCAAATAGTGTGTTCGTCATTGAATCGAATTAGATTAAAAATTCAAAAACAATTAAATTGTAAAAAAAATTTTTTAGGATTTTTTTTTCTTGACAACCCCTTTGATGTGGTGGTGTGCATGAAATATGTCGTATAAGCATTAAGTGTGTACCATGATTGTAATTGAGTCAGTTAATATACGTTCGTCTTAGCATAAACACGCTGTCTATTCCTTGAGAACCGACTCCCCTCCCGCACTCCGCACATCACATAATGATGTTATTGACAGGCGTCATGGCTCAGTCGGTAGTAGCTCTGCCTTCCGTGCTGTGGGTCGTGGGTTTGATCCCCACTGAGAACAAACATTTGTGTGGCAAACATAGATGTTTGTTCTGTGTCTGGGTGTTTCTATGTATTATAAGTATGTATTTACAAAAAAAAAATGTATGTATGTATTCTATCAGCCATCTAGTTCCCATCGTACAAGCTTTGCTTAGTTTGGGACTAGAAGGCGTTGTGTTAAGTGTCCGTGAATATTTATTTTATTTATTTATGTTAGAAAATATCTATTGTTTTTGTCTTATAAATACAAATTCACGGCAATTTAAAGTAGCGCTCTATCAAAAGCACAATATAGAGCACAATTGTGTATAAAGACAAAGAATTTTGGTATAGCTGAAAAATTTTAGTACCGCGAAAACTCAGCATCGTCGAAGTCACAAGTTAGCGTTAGTAGTAAGTTCGTATGAGTAAGTGGGCAACTAGGCCGCCTTAAGGCCTCCAATCGTGGCTCAGTGACTGCTAGAGCTAGGACCAGTTTAACGTATCTTTTGAAAGACCAAAACGCTCACATGTAAATGCCACTAACGGTCACCCATCCCAAATAGTGACCGCGCAGAACGCTGCTTAACTTAAATAATCGGTGAAGATTTACTAAGCAAGCTACGCCACGAGCGCTTCGCAGTATCAGGAAGAAAATAGCTACAAATACTGACGTGCAATGCAAGTAATTACTAATTCGACCTTTGTATCATACACAGCTTCCTATGAACAAATTAATAACACCCGCTGTGCCTCGTGAATTCCTCCAACCCGCATACCATACATTCTTATTACGTACTAACCTCAGCCGCTCTAATTAGTAAGCAACTCAAATCTGAACCTTATTCCCAGTGCATAAGAGCTATTGCACCCGGTGTAGAACTTTCTACGTGTAATGGGTGTCCAGTTTTAATTAACTGAACGTTGTACCTGCTTGGTTGAGCTTGATTAAGGTTGAGCCATGACATGAGCGTAGCGTTCAGCTGAGCGATAAAGTATAATTTTATGATCATAAATGCTTTAGGCTGCTAAAAAACTTCCGTAATTCTGGTCACATAATTATGGTAAAAAATATCGCGTTGATAGATACTGAGTGACAAAAAAAAACATTTAAAAAAAAAAAGTAAAAAAGTACTTGGGTAATCCATGAGAGATTTTATAATAAATGCGTTTAATCAGCCTATAAGAATAGTAGTGTCACGGGAAAATAAAATTTTCGTTCACTAGTAGTGCCAAGCGGTAGTGTCTAAGAAAATAAAGGAGTAAAAAGATAAAAAATTACGAGGTAGTTTATAAAATGATAACATCTTGATTAAGCCTATATTCTTGTCTATTTTTCCTTTTGCTCTACCAATCGACATCTCAGTAATGCACCTATTTATTTTTATCCTCATGCTTTTCACACAATCCATCTGTCCCTTCCTTAATCTATCTACTTCTATCCTTATTTTCTTTAAACATTTTTCTTATTACAACGACTGTTAATTAGATTAGATACGCACGCATCCATTAGCTAATTCGTCTATTGTTTCCCTAACCCTGCCCCATTTCAGTCAGATATCCGCTACTCGCTCAGCTCGTGCTAACCCACAGCCTAAGCTATTATGTACAAAGGTCGGTCTGGATAAATAATATAAAGTAAACAAACTTACGTGCAGCGTTCACCAAAAAAACAACAAACAGATTTTGGTGTGAAAACACCTTCTAGTTAGTTAACTAATTGGCTTCGTGGCTTACGTAGTCGTGTATGCCTGTAGGCAACCGTCATTTAAAATATTTGGATTAAACTTTGAATGCAAGATTGGATACGAATTATTTGATTATTATGATTGTAGGCTTTGGATTTGTAGGGTTGGCTGAAATGATTAAGAGACAGTCGCTTGACTTGATCAAAAATGTTTTTTTTTTCAGTTACACACGGTTTTGATTACGATCAAGATGATAAACTAATTATAAAGAAAGAAGTGATTTCTGTTACAAAAGTTATAGAATTACTTATTTTTTTAATCAAACTGCGAATTTCCGTTTAAATAATTAATATTTACTCCAAAAAAATTATGTCTCCAGAACGTTAGCCAATAAAAATCTCTCGTCAACCTTCTATCGGTACTAAAATATTGTCTCATTATCAAAGCTATTAATACTTTTTGCCTTCCAATACCAAGCCTATTTTATCGCCGGCTTTATTAAGACCATCAAGTCAAATCTGGCAACTTCGGTATTCATAGTAGCCTAATCTGTCCTTGAGTTCTTTTATACTGCGCTTAAACAAAAACTAAGTACCAATAGATATTATATGACGTCATAAACCTGTGCTAATTTACTAGGATAGTAAAAAGCGGTCGTCTGAATCCTTACTGAAGCGATAAGTACCTGTCACAAAACAAAGTCGTAAATGCGTGAGGATTCTCATAGAGAAACTAAGTGCTAAGGATAGAGGATGATTTAATCTCTGCATGTTTCTCAAATATTTTTGTATTTGCATCTCAAAAGTACGTCATGGAATAGATCTTAGTGTTGCCAACCAATATGTATGGGTAGGTGTTGATGGCAATCTTATAAATCTGTTGTGATGTGACACACAATGACATTGCTATCGATTCGCTTGTTGCATTTTTCTAAACTAACCTAATTTGACAGCTCTAAAATTATAGCCGTCCTTGTCATTTTAGTTTATGAGAAAGGGACGGCAACATTTTTAGTGCTGTCAAATTAGGTTAGTTTAGAAAAATGCAACAAGCGAATCGATACCAATAAGATTTTTTTAAGTATTCTACCCGTATACCTAAAGGACTGGTCCACAGTGGTCCAAAACCGAAAAGACTGGAGAGAAGGAATCGAGGTCTTTAAACTGCAGGGGCACACTACCGGCTCATAAATAATAATTACCTGTATGCTATTTATCTTCTGCTCAAGCACTGATCCCGACTCAAGCATAGATTTTTGTAGGAAAATCTGAGTCTACTCAAATCTATGCTTGAGAAACGATTTATTTATCAGCATACGAGCTTTATATCGATAACACGCCAGCCATTCATTTTGTAGCATAGTCAAAATTACCTTTCAGAGATGTATTCTTAAAAGAGAGTCAAAGTAAAGTTAAGTACTTTTAAATAGCCCATTGAAAAACACCTTTTCACGAGTTTCCAAGAAACGTAGAAGCACTCTTGGCACTTAAACCTTTTGGGGAAAACTTGTAAATTAAAAGAGGCTTCATGTGAACTCCATCACCTGTCTTCGACGAATGGAAAGATAAAACAAATACCTACATTCCTCTTTGGTGTTGTAAAAATAAATATTGCTCCTCTTTGTATTTTGTTTGCAAGAATTTGATATGTTATTCAAACAATTGCCTATTTTGATAACGTGTTTACTTTATTTTTATTAACACGTTCCCTGCCAACTACGAAAATATACGTAGTAGCGTATCTAGGATCCAGCGCCAGCTACGAGTTTATTCGTAGATGTTTGATTGAGGCTACCTACAAAGTTAAAAACGTTGGCAGTGTAAACAGGACGGGAATCGATTGGAAATAAAACTTTCAAAATAAAATGAGAACTTTACCATTATATTATTTTTCATGGCAACCAAAAAATTACGTATATAGTCGGGATGATGATTTTGTATGGATGGTATAGATTTTCTTTACTACGAATATATTCTCGTGTGCCAGGGAACGAGTTAAGTAGGTGTATTTTTATTAGTATTTGCTTCAGTTATAGTAAATATTTACTCTTATCGTCTGATACAATATTATTGTACCTCAATCATCTTTGTTTGCCATGTAATGTGTAAACATCCAAAAAAATTTCTCTTTCTATTCGGGGGGAATAGAAAGAGACAGAGACTATGTCATCCCGTAACGCAACGTTGTTGGAAGTCGCATTAGAAATATAACTTCAATAAGTTCATTAATGTTATATCTTCAAAAAATGTTGAACTGTGCGAGCGAGAAGTTGTTTGACGCTTCTGAAAAAGTGTTCGAGCAAGTTTAAAATGCTATCTGAGATTTGTTCGGTTTAAAGATCTTTATTTCTCATTAAGACAATTTGTCACTTATATGAGAGAACATTAAATAAGTTTTATATGCGTTGCGGGTAGACTTAAATAAGTATAGGTAGTTCAGGCTTCATATTTACCACTCAAGCACTGACCAGACTTGTTTTGTATGAAAAATCTCTGCGCAAATGTGAGCTCATTATTTGTTTGCCTCATTATGTATACGTAAACATTTTAAATGCCAAGTTGTCTGAAAAAACAACTTTCAGAACTCTTTTCGTGGTAAACGCAAATTAGTATTTACAAATAATTTTTTGGTCCTAACTTGTTTACTAACCAAAGATAAAGTAAATAGAACGATCGGGTTTTTTGTTTGTTAAGGAAATTATGGCGTCGTTTGACTTTGCTTTTATTTTCTACTTTTACGATACTTTTATTTAAATAATTCCTACCAAAGTTGCGCATAATTGTTTTTTTTTTTTTTTCACGGACACTTAACACAACGCCTTCTAGTCCCAAACAAAGCAAAGCTTGTACGATGGAAACTAGATGGCTGATAGAGTACATACATACATTTTTTTTTGTAAATACATACTTATAACATCTATGTTTACAACACACAAATGTTTGTTCTCGATGGGGATCGAGCCCACGACCCACAGCACGGAAGGCAGAGCTACTACCGACTGAGCCATGACGCCTGTCAATTATTTGCTAACAGACTTTTATAGTCATGGTAGTACAAGCAGTCTGTGACAGCTTTTACTTTTCCTGAAAGTTCAGTTTCTTTCGCCATTTTTTTCCACAAGGTTTGTACTATAAAAAAATACCAAATCAGGGACATGCGAAGAAACTTTACCATAGCCACAGACTATATCAGTCGTTTACAAAAAAATAAACAAATGGTTTGCAAAATATGTACCGAGCTCGTTATCAAAATGTTATCGAGCTGACTATCGGCCGAATACTCAAACGCTACTTATATAAAGTTCATGCTTAAATTATTGCTTAAAAAATGAGTAATGTCAAACAGAGACAGAGCAATTTTAAGTGGTGTTTTGAGTGACGTTTCAGTATTTGGCCCTTTTAATTTTACGTTATGGTTTCTATTAATTTGTAGGTACAATAACCCATAACGCATCTCATCCATGAATGCACAAAATAATTGTCAACGTTCCCAAGCAGCGCCATTCGTATAATAAGCTCAAAGTGATCAGCATAGTTAAAACTTCGCAAACAGAGAAAACAACATAAAGCTGAATACACACGAGACTAATCCTTGCCTGGTTATATGTAAGTTGTAATGCGCTGCGCTGAAAAGGTGAGCTTTACGTGGCTTTACTGATCCCGCGCTCTCCTTGATATTAAACCGGGTTAGTGTGGTTTATACCGACTTTATTATATTAGCGCGTCAACGCGTCAACGCTGTAGGCTGTTTACACTGAGACATCCAAATAAACACTTGGTTACAAAGCATAACCATTTTGGGCAAATCGGTAAACTTGTAATGTATCACATTAGCGCGTCAACGCGTCAACGCTGTAGGCTGTTTACACTGAGACATCCAAATAAACACTTGGTTACAAAGCATAACCATTTTGGGCAAATCGGTAAACTTGTAATGTATCACATTAGTGCGTCAACGTGTCAACGCTGTAGGCTGTTTACACTGAGACATCTAAATAAACACTTGGTTACAAAGCATAACCATTTTGGGCAAATCGGCAAACTTGTAATGTATCACATTAGCGCGTCAACGCGTCAACGCTATAGGCTGTTTACACTGAGACATCTAAATAATCACTTGGTTACAAAGCATAATCATTTTGGGCAAATGGGTAAACTTGTAATGTATCACATTGTGATGATATTATGACTAAACTGAAAGTTAAGATTGATGGTAATCGATTAATTTATTATGATTTATTAACTTTCTATCTCATTTTTAGATAATCTTTACACGCTAGTCCTCAAACAAAACATATAGCGAATTTTAGGATATTCTATGATTTCCTATAATTTTAAATCTAGTGTGGGTTGGAACTATCTTTTATATCAAAATATTAAAAACGGTAAAAAGTAATTTCATTATATCAATCGCGGCGGGAAGGCTGGACATAAAGGACCTCTACAAATTGGAAGTAAGGCAGACCCGCGACCCGTTACCCGCCGTCGCTCAATATGGTTAGCCTACATTTTACAGTATTCTATCGCCACCTCTAGTAATAACACTTCTTAAATTACTTCGTTAGAATTAATAGGAAAGATAATGACAAGATAGTTATGTGATCAATTTGTAACTCATAGATATAGGTAAGTATTATTGTAATAATGGTTGACTGTCCCCTCCAAAATAAACGATAGAAATAATAAAAGTTGTTAAGCAATTTCAACTTAACGCATAATTCGAATTCCCATAGGTTCGTTCGTTCATTTGAATTATAAGCACAATTTGCTAACGCATGTATCAAAAGTTGATAATTCTTGTTTATTTTTTAATTAAATTATTTTAAAAATAAGAACTTTTACCACTTGCTCAAAAAAGTGACATTCTATGCCACAAAAAGCGAACATAACAATAGTCATTTTTAATCTGTTAAAAACAGGGAGAGAAAATTGTACTGGATTTCTTTCATCCTCTAGGGAGAGAAAGTGATTTAAATTTGGAATACAATTTATACTGAACTACATCTGTGTTTACACCATTGAGTTTGTATATAAAGCATTATACATCTTTTTGAAAAAGGAATACGCATTTATTATGCAGGCCGTATGAGCTTGATGCCTTTGCTTTTCCGACAAAAAAATATTAGTCTAGGAAAATGCCGCGTTTTTGTTTTCTTCAAATACATAAACGTTAAGTTTATTTTAATTTATTTTTATAAATAAGTTAATGTTCTAAAATGCTATCTCATATTATTATTGTGTTAATTTTTTCGCAAATGGTACGAAAAGTAGAGTATTTTCCTCGGTGATAAAGCTGTCTTAGTCTTGGGTGAACTTAAATCCCTCGCTATACTCAAGACTCGTGTTAAGTTTTGAACACCCTCGCTACGCTCGGGAGTAAACCTCGGGTCCTTCATTACGCTCGCGATTTAAATCGTCACCCGCGACAGAAGACACTGCTTTATCCCCTTGTTAAATAATCTACTATTTGTATTTGAGCTGTGTTATTTTTTGAAAACTTCATCGGATATTATTTTTGTAGATTATTATCGTAGAACGCTAAACTGAATGTTTTTAGGGCGATTTCAAGATCTTGCTATCTAAGTGGACGTGCTCAATGAGGCAATACATTGTTAAAGGTAGAAGTCCAGTCTTTACGTAATAAAAATCTGTATTTATATTCAGTTATTAAACCTCGCAAAAATTACCATAATAAACGAACACAAAAGACGATTGCATACAAGCATGTGGTGTAATACGTCTGAAAGGTTCTGAATGTGTTTATCGCGATTCGGAACCCGCTCCTTGAGGTGGGTACTGACTGGGGGCTAGTAACAAGAAACAACAAACTGTGAAATTGATTTTGTTAAATATTTAGTTTTGGGTAAACCTTCATGTCAATCACTTATTTAGATTAAAAAAGTTGTTGCATTTTGTAAAGTATTTTTACTTCATTTATTTTAAACTAGCTGTCGCCTGCGGCTTTGCTCGCGTAGTATCTAGTAGCATAGGTATTATTTGGTTAAAATCTTTGATCCTAATTTTAGACCCTTTAGGGTGCGACTTTTCTTTTCTTAGTGCACCCCTGCAATATATAAGGATACTACGCTCCAAATTGCATACTTCTAGGACTTATAGTTTAGGCTGTGCGTTGATTGTCAGTCAGCTTCAAAAGAGTTTTATATATTTAGAAAGATCACGAGTAAAATCATAATTTTGATAACTTTAGTTTGGTACCTACCTATTTAATTTTGATCGCTATTAATTTCAATTTTTCGGGGGATATACGAATAGGCATAAACTTCAGTTATTATTCAATCTTTTAACTATTTATTCGTAGAAATTAATTATTTTATGATTTACTGAACAAAATGTTTTCGTTGCCAAAGTCAAGCAGAGAAGGCATAAAGTGCTGAGGGTCGCGGGTTCGATTCCCAACGAGAACATTTAGTTCCCATAGTACAAGCTTTGCTTAGTTTGGGACTAGAAGGCGTTGTGTTAAATGTCCGTGTTTTTTTTTTTTTTTTTATTAGCAATAGCTAAGCATTTGGCTGCCAGCACACCTGGTGGTAAGTGTAGCTGCAGCCTAAGGTGGAGCACGCTTAGCTATAATCCACCTATTCACTCTTTTCTTGAAAATTCCTAGGTTATATCTTTCAGGAAATACTGATGATGGCAGAGAGTTCCACTCCTTGGCAGTTCGCATTATGAAGGTGGAGGCAAAGCGCTTTGTGCGAAGATATGGAATATCTACCATGTAGGGATGGCATTTATCAGTGCGCCTAGTAGTTCGGAGGTGAAAGGGCGATGGAGGAATCAGGTCGTGTAGTTCCTGTGCACACTCTCCGAAGTGAATTCGGTAGAACACCGATAGGCATGCGACTCGCCGGCGATGCTCGAGGCTGTAGAGCTTGGAGTCAAATAGTTTCTCGTCACCAACGAGCCTCTTGCCACCCCGCTCAATAGAATCCAAGGCTTCCAGCTGATACTTGGCAGAACCATCCCACAGGTGGCAACAGTACTCCATGCATGATTGGACTTGAGCTTGATATAAATTCAGAAGCTGTTCCGCAGTGAAGTACCGAATATTTATTTATTATTTATTTATAATAAACCTAATTTTTAAATTTGGGAATGGATCCCAAAACCCCATCCTAACCTTTTCCGCTGTTGTCCAGTTACGCTGTAAGAGCCTTTAGAGATTCAGATAATATATTCGAAAAGAAAAAAGGCATACAAATGTGTAGAAATGTATGTACAACTGGGCTTGGCCTCCGTCAAAAAATACGACGGTTCGTGACGAGAACACAATAAACTGATTATTTCTGTAGAATTCTTTGTAACTTTCGCCTTGGGGATTACATGATACATAATAATTTGTGGAAACTTTTAATTAGCCATCAGTGTACTTAAATCTTAATATAGATTTCTGTATTATCTTTATCATTTTACTGTGTACTTACCTAGCTGTTAATTTACCTAAAACTCATAAAATAAAATAAAAATAAATATACAAAAAAAATAGTATATTTCATTACAAGTGCGGAACGGCTGTCATTGCAAAGAGTTCCGACAAATGTCTACCCGAGCCGAGGCGCAGCCGAAGGCGAGGGTTGACAGTCGGAACAAGTTGCAATGACGGTTCCGCACGTGTACTGAACGACTACTTTTAATACAGTTGCGAAAAAATGAAGCAATTTAATAAAAAGAAAATTTCTGAAAAATGGTTCCAACCGTAGATTTTTTTTTTCTTCACCCATTCTGGTAGACAAAGGGAACTATGCCCATACAGCCAAGTCTTCAGTAGAATTTTTTTATTAATATGAAATGAAAATGAAATTTAATGAGATGAAATGAAATGAAACCTAACCTAACTCATTCAATCAAATCATTAAATCTGATATTGAAACAAATTAGTAGCTTCTTTTTAGAAATATACGTATTTGCATGAATCATAAAAACTTCTATGATTTTTGTTAGTAAAAACTTCATGGTTGGTTTTTCTTTTTAGTAGACATTATTTTGACAGTTGGGAAAGAGAACGCACTAGTTCGGGAAAGGTAAAAAAAAAGCACGAGTGTGTAATAGCCCACATCCCGAACGCTATACGTCCCTGCAATACGCCTTTTTTGAGCAACTGTATTAAAAAATCTGTTTTTTTTATGATGAATACATAAATATAGAGAAAATTGCGTGGATATCTTGCTTTCAATGCTAAATAAAATTGTTATTACAAATTCGATCGTTAAAAGACTCATTATTATTATGAAGATACAATGCGCATGACTTCACTTGCGTGGCAAGTGAAGTCATGCGCATTGTAATAGAGAGTCGTAAAAGCTTCTTTATTTGGGTATATTTGTGATAAAGTGAGGGTCAATAATAAAGGTTATTTTATTAAGGTATTTTTGCGATGGGTTGACTTTACTGGCGTTAAAAATACCACAAAATATTAATTTTGACATCCTTCACATACCATTTATATAAAAAACATCACTTTTATGCGATGAAAATAAAATTATTCCAAGACTTAAAAAAATATTTGCGTATCTCTACGAAACAAGGAATTCAAGTTTGTAAGAAATATCATCAAAACAAGAGCCTTCACGTGCAAAATTCTAAAGTAAACCACCAAAGATCCAACCCCTATACAACCCCTCACAAACGGTATAAACAAAAGTAAAGACATTACAGCACAACTTATCCGCGCCTCATAGGCCGAATGAAGGCGACAAAATATGCGTGAAATTAGGTTTGTTTCGCGTCTCGAATCACCTAAGAAGTTTGCGCGACTCAATTAGCAAGCGTTCCTGTACGCTCCTATACGCTCAAATACGCCCCCGAGCGAAAACATCCGGGTGATAAGAAAGGGGGTTTTGAGTACAAGTGGGTAGCGACAAGCGAATGTGTGGGGCACTTATCTAGTCAAGTACAAGTGGGTACACCCACTGATCAGGTGCTTATGGAGTACAGTTGTGTGCAAAAGCCGTTGTTTTTACTCATGATTTCACTAAGTGGCTTTTTTCTACTGAACTGCTAAGCACACATAATTATGTTTCATAGAATGGTTTTAAACGGGTTGGCATCTGAAAATTTATAATTAGTACTTGTGATATCCGATAACATACTCGATCTTTAATTGGAATTTCTATCCATCAGATATTCTACGTTACATACAAAAAAAATAACGACTAGGTACCCTATTTCACAATGTTTTCTAGAATTCTTTGCTAGAAGTACATTCTAAAAAAAACGAATTTCCCATGAAAATGCACATACACAATTTTAACACCCGTAACAAACATAAATTACATGTGCCGAGAACCAGACTCATAAAAGCTTATAAGCAAGGTATATGTCTAAAATTGGTTATGTATAATAAGTTGCCTTTGAATATAACTCTACTGCCTCAAGCTCAATTCAAACGGAAAATTAAAATGTTTCTTGAATGTCATCCATTTTATCAAGTCAGAGAGTACATGAGTTGTTCCTTTTCCGATTTGCAGGAGTAGGTAGCGTCCACCGCAGTGTGAAATAAATATATATAATATACAGTGTCTATAGACATTTCACAGTCCCCTGTCCAGACAGCAAGGCTGATAGAATAGGTACATAATAAGTAGCGAATGTTAATATAATAGTAGGTTATGTGTTAAAATTAGATAAGATTAAGTAAATAATTTGTATTTGTTGGACATGCCAAAGTTATATTATGTAACAAGTTAATGAATGAAATATCAAAATATTATTTTGTTAAAAAGTAAAAGAAATGTGTTAGAGATTGGTAGCATATTGACGAAAAAGTACCAGGGGAGCAGAACTAAAAGGTAAGGGTTAAAGATTTGAATAACTTGAAGGAACACGACTTAGAGAGGTTAAACATGTAACTACATATTTGTAGAACAAGTACCAGGGGATCAAAACTTAGAGGTATCTTTTAAAAAAAAAACAAGGTAAAGAAAGCCGTGAAAGTAAGAAAAAAGTTTGTCGCTTCTTCGTAACAGTAAGACCACACCCTACCGAGGTAAGCTTGTGTCGCCCAAGGGAATTTTAAAGCGTGTGTGCCACGAGTAGGTACCTAATCCGAAGCGGCGCGTTCTGTTTTAAGTTAAATTAAGAAACCGAGCTCCAGGCTTATTTCTCTATTAGTTGAGTGACAAAATGCTGTTTTCACGAAGCTCATTTGGTAACTGAACTATTTAATTTTAACGCTTTCCAAGCAATAAACTTGTAGAAATTCCTGGAATTGTGGAGGTGTGTGTCACCCAGTGGACTTTTGCAGGTTGATTTTTTTTATGAGCTATAACTAAGCATTTGGCTTTCAGCATACTTGATGGTAAGTGTAGCTGCAGCCTAAGGTGAAACACGCTTAGCCATAATCCACCTATTCACTCTTTTCTTGCATTATAATGATGATAATGTTTTGGTAGACGAAGAGTGACAACCAGTGATTGGTTCTTTAGATATTGTAGACATACCGCTAGTGAGAATACACAACAAAGTTGTTTTATGCTCACCAAAGCTCAAAATCTAAAACAACAAACAAAAAATAGGTTCACACAACACGAAAAATAGAAAACGGAAGAGGATCGGTGCACACAACACGGAACAACAACGTCCGGGCCCAATCAACACGGTTGATCCGCGCCCGATACACTGATAACGACTGAGTTGGACCAATCGGCGTACTCTTAGGACTATGCATCTACTGGAAATAAGTTATAAAAACGACGAGACTTTTTTTTTTCTTCGAACGGGGTAAAATGCTGTTGTAATCGTCTGACGATTGCTGACAGCGTACCGGACTACTGATGAGTGCTGAAGGCTCTCGACCATATCAAATGGTTTGTTGGCAACAAAAGCGCCGAGACTTGGAATACAGACTGAATTATAAACTCTTTAGGCTGCATTTAGTGCTCGACCGACGTCAGCGCTCACCGTCGGTCGAGCACTAAATACACGTAGCTTAGCCATATCAATGAAAACGTATGAACGTGTACGTACACTGCAGCGCTAATGTATTTCCACGATGTATGTGTGGAATAGATATATTATGTATGACAAGCACTAAATTCAGCCTTGGACTTCTTTAGCTTTAGAGCGGGTTCGACCAACTCAGAATGAAAAGTTTGAGGTATATTAGTCGAAGCTATGAGTACTTTTTTATCGTTCCAAGTACACGTGCTCTGACAAGCTATGTGGATAGGTTGGTAGGTGTAAGTAGGTTTTGATCTTATTGCAATTAAGTTTGGAAATTTTAGGGTAATCAAAAAAATTCTGAATAATATAAAAACCTAAATATTTGTATGAATAAAAACCATATTTATTTAGCGTCCCGTTGTCACATACCCCAGGATTTGTACCTATCAATACTCTTGCGGAATTAAAGCTTTTAATTCTTCAAAAAACGATGACCGTCATGACGTTGCATTATTTGGCATACCTACTAATAAAACAGTAGATATAATAGGTGCCAAATAACACCGCAATACAGGTCATTCACCCACCTTCACCACGATGTCGCAAAATTCAATTTATGTATGGTAAACAAACAGGCGACAGGTTTTTATGGAAAGCGACAGAATTAGCCATTCATAAATTGAATTTTGTGACATATTGGTGAAGGTGGGTGAATGACCTGTATTGCGGTGTTATTTGGCACCTACTATAGATAGAAAACTTTTTATTGTACACCACGTTTACGTAAATTATAAAATGAACACAGAGTTCATTATTCATATGTTAAGCACAATGTGCGGCCTTATCGTTATGAGCGATCTATTCCAAGCAACCTTTGAAAGTAGATTGCGTTTTAATCTTCCCATGTTAAGACACACTTCATTGTTTTCAAGAAATTAAACTACCTTATTCCATTCAAACAAGACCACATACAAAAGCTTTGTACCACGGCGTGGCACCGTACCATTCCACGGCGCCGCTCGGCAGTTGAAAAACCCACCGTAGTACCTTCAAAATAAATGATAGCCGATGGTTGCGCGCCGTGACATGGTACGGCGTGTTGGGTAATATGTGTAGGCTTAAGCCTTGGTCTCGCGATCGTAACGCACAACGCAGCGGTATGCGGCATGCAGCATCGGACATATAATTAAAATAAAATAAATATAAATATTCACGGATACTTAACACAACGCCTTCTAGTCCCAAACTAAGCAAAGCTTGTACGATGGGAACTAGATGGCTGATAGAATACATACATACATTTTTTTTGTAAATAAATACTTATAATACATAATTGTATGGAAAACGTCTAGTATGGTCTCTTGTTACGTCGTAGTCTGCGTCAGCGGCGAGGAGTAAACGCGAAACCAAAGCTTTAGGCTTGAGCATTTTATAAATATCAGTTTTAAATGATATTACGCCAATCCAACGTGATTTCTGATACTGTCTTTATTTGACGGCCGTCCACGACGGTAACAGATTCCAAGAAAACAAAGGCTTACAGAACAGTACACTGGCAGGGGATTACTGGAAAATATTCGATTCTGTATGTAAATAACATCGGTTCTGTGCCTATATTGTGATTGATTACAATGGATATTGAAATATGTCGCTGTAGATTTGGCCAAATAAAGAGCTATTCAACAGATCGTGGAATTTAAAAATAATAAATTAGGTGGTAGGTATATATTGGTGATGTATGAATGTGTGTTTGAAATATATTTAATTTTTGTGTACGTAATTTTTGTGGTGTTTATTTTTTTCGTGACTTTTGTATTGTATTCTACCTATTGACTGCTGTATTTTTATTTTTTGTAGTATTATTATTTGACTTAATTCTTTTATTATTATTCCTTATTCTTAAATTAATGTTTTAATTAAAGTAAAATAAACAAAAAAAAAATTTTTTTTGCAATTTCCTATAATAAATCAGATGTTTAATTGCATAAGTAAAAAAATACTGAATCACGATATTATTAAAAAAATATAACAAAGAAATTGCTGTGTAAGCGATAAGACCACCCATTGTACATAATTATGTTTATCTAAATTTCTTTTGTAATTTTTATTCTTGTTTATTAGTTGTAAGGTGTACAATAAAGTGTTTTGATTCATTCATTCATTCATTCATGAACATGATCATCAACTTCCTACGTTTATTCCACGCTAGGTGGGGTGATACAACATGTATTCGTCTTTCAATCTCTTTAAGCAGTGGTCATCTCGGGTATTCACTCCTTTCTTACTCGTATCTTCTTGAACACAGTCCATTCATCTTTCTTGGCCTACCTCTACTTTTACATTCGTCTACAATCATATCGAGCATTCTTTTCGTAAATGTCTGTCTTCTTTCCGTATGAAACGCTCGAACACAAAACCAACATGCTCATTTAGCAGAAATACGAACACTGCGCAGAAACTATCTAAAAATTATCTGAAAAATCAGTCATGCCGAAATACTAGTAGGTATCAATTGTACTTAGATTATTAGTAGTAGGTACTTATTTCAAGTTATAGTTAACATCAGACATATTAATACAAAACTCAGTTTGAAAGTTTTAAGATGAAAAGTAAGAGATATAAAAAGTATTAACATTAAAAGTGCATTATTTAAGCCACATTAAGGGATTAAGTCTCAAAAACGGCTTATGGCAAAAGTTCAAGGAGTTCTGCAAAAACTAATGATCATTATCTTTATCCAGCTCTAAGCTGACATTTGCTTTAAAAATGTTTAAGCTTATTTTTTACTAGGGTCACAATAAAAGTTGAGTAGTGGTTTGGAGAGTATTTTCACATAGCTCAATAAGAGTAACTTTTACTATATTATTATGAGTTAATTTTATTTTGTATGGAGATGCGATACAAAAATACAGGCCTGGCCTCGTGCTGGAACTAACCAGTAATCGATAAGCTTCAAGAATTATAGTAAACTAGCTGTCGCGTGCTAGCAGCATTCGCATTATTTGTTTAAAATCTTTGATTCTAATTTTAGACCCTTTAGAGTGTGACTTTTCAAAATTCCTTTCTTAGTGCACCCCTACACTACATAAGGATACTACCTTCATAATTTCATACCTCTAGGACTTATGGTTTAGACTGAGCGTTGAGCTTCAGAAGAGTTTTATAATATTGATTGATGATTGATGATGATAAACTTTTGTATGTATTGTATTTGTATTTGTATGATCAGTATGTTAACATCTCCTTAGACTTGCAGATTTCATACAAAATTAAGAAGTTATTTCAAGCTGACATGGACATTATTAATAACATTGTATCTATCTACTTATTTCACAATTCTTAAGACTGGGATCGAATGTCGAAATGTAATCCCAATATCTTTCATCATTTCCCTGCCCTTATCCCACGCTAGGTGGGGTCGGCACAATATGTTTTCTTCTTCCACTCACTCCTATCATTCGTCAACCCTGAATCTACTCCTCTCACATTCATATCCTCTTTCACACAATCCAATCACTTCTTCTTCGGTCTTCCTCTACTTGCATACCCAGCCACACTCATATTCATAACTCTCTTCGTTATATGACTTTCATCTCTCCTCATTACGTGTCCATACCATGCTAAATCCCAATATTAATATTGTGTTAAGTGTCCGTGAATATTTATTTATTTAATATCTTTCTATATCATAAAAGTGAACTGCCAATTCGGATAACCTATTTTCTTGGAAATAATCATACCATCTACTGGATATTAAACGAAATAAAAGCAATCAAGTTTGTCTCGGCTTTAACAGAGCTTTATTTCTTTTGTAAATGTGTAATAACCACCGATCTAGATTATTGATAAATAACTTACAACTGAAGCAAATAATCCTACTAATACTATAGACGCGAAAGTTTGTGAGTATGGATGGATGTTTGTTACTCTTTCACGTAAAAACTGCTGATCTGATTTAGATGAAACATAGAATATATATTGTCCGTGACTTGGATTAACACATAAGCTACTTTTTATCACGGAAAATCAACGCAATCCAATGGGACGCGAACGAAGTCGCGGGCGGAAGCTTGTTATAAATAAATATTCATAGATATTTTAAGCATCGTCATTTAATCTCAAAGTATGCGTGGGAATCATTATTTTCCACTAAATAATCAATTTTCTTGGTCATTTTACACAACGCCCTATAATCCCATACTAAGAAAAGCTTGTATTATGCAATTTTCAATAATTTTTCAATTTTCAATTTTTCAATTTTCAAATTTTCAACTACATGGATTTTTTTTCTAAGTACATACTTATAATATAGTAAAACCCAGACATAAAACCAACATCAATGTTTATTAGAACACATAATTATGCACATTTTTTCGTAAAAATACATCCAGACCAATTTTACTGATTGCTATCACACAAAATGAAACGTTTGTTCTTAGTAGGGATCGAACCCACCCCACAGCACGACAGGCAAGTAGGTAACTTGTGCATATTCTTTCTTCTCACCAGTAGTGGAACCAACGAGAATGAACAAGAGCTACCTAAGCTACGAGCTGTGATACATGTTGCAATAATTCATTGAGTTTCAATAAAAATTCACTAAAAACACAGTATTAGTATTGGAAAACTAAGTTATTACCGAACTCTATACAATTAGTTATTATGAAAGTTTATTACAAGCCGAAACCAACGATCGTCCAATAAAAACTATTCCCAAAGTGGGACAGATCAAAAGTTTGATTAACATCAAAATTGGCTGTTCCAAAACTACGGGATCAAACTTATTACGGCCATAATTCTCGGGTCATAAACTAAGGGGACGTAAAGGGGAGTTTCAATCCAGCGACTTAGTTATGCGACTGAGTAAATCTTGACATTCTTGCTATAAGTAGTTTAAAAAAAAACAGCTATAAAAATGTTAAAATACTAGTTCGTTAGCCATGAAATAAAAAAAAAACATACAAGTGTCAAAAACTCTTTTTAATTTATTTTTGCATACTTCAAAGTAGACGCAACGTTTACTTCTTTACGAAACTACAAAAAACGTTTTGCACTAGTCAATGAAAAATTTTTTCAAAAAATGTTGAAAAAGTGTAAAATACGACGTGTAAGTAAAAAGTGGCTGTTTAAAAATATTGCAGTCGCAAGGAACTAAACTTGACCACTAATTAGTATTGGAGGCGAGACGCTCATAGATAACTGCAAAGACGATACAAATCCCGCATGCGGAACTTACTCGTAGGTCACGACATTTGGGGGACTCACTATAATAAGTACTTTCAGTTTTTTAAACTAGATAGTACATAGTGAATCTAATAACCGATACATGTTATCATTTAGCAAAAATATCACAGTCGCAAGCGACAAAACCAGCCCTTAAATCGTTATCTAATTAGTATCGGATGCGACACGCTGCCAGATAGCTGCAAAGGCGACACAAATCCCGCATTCTGAACGTACGTGACGACACTTTGCGTGACGACATTTGCGCAACCCGCAATACGAGTGATGCAAGAGAATTAGGTTTTTTTTTTCAAATCCTTACTAATATTATAAACGCAAAAGTAACTCTGTCTGTCCGCTTTCACGCCAAAACTACTGAAGCGATTTAAATGAAATTTGGTACAAAGGTAGTCTAGAGCTTGAGAAAGGACTTTTGCTACTTTTATACTAAGTGTTGTAAGGGGTTGAAAAGGAGAGGGGATGAAAAGTTATATGAAAGTATCGTCATTTTCAGAGTTTATAAACTTCTTTTTAGGCCACTGACCTCTGTACTTGTATTATAGAGGTCAGTGTTTTAGGCTGTTGATTCGATATAAATAAACAAATATGACATTCAAAGTTTGTAAAAGTTTTACCCTATGCTACCCAAAGACACTATTCCACGCGGACGAAGTCACGGGCACAGCTAGTAAAATTATGTTTTTTAAGAATTCGTGCACCCAGTGATGTGTATTTTAAATCAATTTTAAACTTGGAACTTACTTAATATTATTTAAACCTAAGTGGCTTTTAACACTAGTACTAGTAGTAGTTATAGGGTTTTTTTTTTAAAGAACTCGACTAATACGGAAGTAATAACACCGTACCTATAGGTATTGCCGCCAAGAACAGCATCGGCATTTATTTAGCGCATACATACTATTTGGTAATCTACATCGGGAACAGGCCAGTATGGGCCAGACTAACTCGAAGTGATGCACTCACTGCTGAGTTCCGTCATAAATATTTTCTTTAGTGGTTCAAAGGAACAGGCGATTTAAGTATGTTTTGAACTTACAAGCAAAGGCGGAAAGATTCGATATGTAAAGAACTAGTCACAGACACGTCCAAACCGAATAATTTTTTTTGTAGTCTGAAGCAGTGACGTACCTTCACTCAACTTGAATGATACGTTCACGAGGGTTCTTTTTCAAAAGATCTATTGTAGTCAGTTCACTGTCTGACTGCTCATTGAATAAATCTGGGTCGTGCTCTGGTTTTCGATTCTATAGAAATCACTTTTGCCCTTTAACAAGTCAAGAGTAATACGGCCTAGTGCAGTTCTACTTGTTAGAACGTTGATGTTCCTTTTCAAAATTCCTTTCTTAGTGCACCCCTACACTATGTAAGGATACTAATCTCCAAATTTCATACCTCTAGGACCTATAGTTTAGGCTGTGCGTTGATTGTCAATCAGCTTCAAAAGAGTTTATATATTTAGAAGAAAAGAATACCCATTCTTTTGGTGTGAGGAAGCAGTTTCTGGCAAACAATGTTTGCAGTTTGTAATTTTTAAGTAAAAATATAAAACATACAAATCCTTAAAATGTACCAATTTTATGTTACCTCAACTTCTTTGTTCAATACTTGATTACTTAACCGCTAACAAGGTATTAGACAATTTCCTCCGAAGAAAGACAAAAGACATTATAAAGCTGAGTTACAGGGGATAAAAGGATCCGAAACTAATCTTTTGTACTCTCATTATACCCCCCACAGCTTCAGTCACAGTTACTATGTAATATAACACAGATGGAGTAACAGTTAGTGCAGCTTCAGCCACAGATCGTGTAGATGTTAGTATTGTATTGAGGAGTGTAATCGTAATTTTAATCCGCAGAACGTAAATCAGGGCGTTTTGCTTACTTTATGGGAGTTTTAGTAGGTTTGGGGCTTTTCTAAAGTGGAACGGAAAGTTTAATTGGTGATCCTACTCAAATCGTTTAAGCGAGGAGGAAATAACTTTGAAGCTAAATCCATATTTTGTTTCAGTTAAATAAATAATGACAATAGATATTGATGAATAATTTTTTTGTGAGATTTTCTAAACCACACAATAAAAATCTCGGAAATTGACCTCATATATTTGTGGAAACTGGATCATCTACAATTCGGTTAGTTATTTTCGAGATTAGTCTCAAATATTTTGAAATAAATTTAAATTAATTAGTTGTTATCCCAACTACCCAAAGGTTAGTTGGTAGAGAATGCTATTTTAGCATTATGTTCGCCTGTACACACTATAAGTTGTGCAATAAAGAATTTTCTATCTATCTATTTTGAGTGTTGGCTATTTTAGAGATTAGTCACAGATAGAAAATGTTTTTGATTTTGTTCTGATCCTATCGTGGGTTTAGTTTGACTGAACTATTTGAAAATGAAGCACCTATAAAAATCTCTTAAATAAATCCTTGCCAGAATTAATAAACCTGTCCATGTAATAACAGGGGCCGCAACCGAGCAGCGGCCCGGCGGTTTGTAATCCCTGGGCGATGACAAATTTACAAAATTTAGTTAAATCGTCTCACTTTCAGAAAACGGCTGGTTTCAGACTGCGCTAGTATTTTAGTCAAGTAACAAGTACATTGTTTTACTTGTTACTCGACTACGCAATACGCGCTGCAGAATATTTTTTTTTAACAAAGATAATATTATTTTATGATTTTTTAAAGGCTTTTTTCATTTTTGGCCCAGCTGATGATAAGGGGTTACCGTTGCGTATTAAAAACATCGTTGAGTTTAGGCAATTAATCTGAAAGAATCTCACTTCAACTTACATCTGTATTTGCCTTCGTGGCCACGGTGGACGTGCTCTGCAAAGTAATCCAATTATAATAACATGCAGACATTGCAAAAGTAGCCGTTTTACCAGCTAGGAAACGTGATTGTTTTCTGTTCCTCAAAAACTACTCTCATCTCGACTGAACGCTGTTATCGTATGGACCAGCCTTTAGGGTAGAGTGCTAATTACTGGGAAAACGTGACTGGCCAGTTTTGTTGAAGTGAGATTAATGTGAAGCGACCTTTTTGGCGGACACTGATACTTTATTGTTCTTCACAAATTTATAATTGAGGTAATTTTATTCAAATACTGAATAAATTACTTTAATATTTATTTTAGCTATTTTAACTAAAATTATTTTGCTTTAGGTTTTGGTGACGTACTAGGTTTTAGACTACAAAATGCTTTCAAAAAACTTGTAGCATTTTCTATCTTTCTATCATTTAACCAATACTTTTAAGGGCTTAAAAAAGACCACATAACTATTAATCAAAAATTATTTCAAAAACTTCCTCTTTTCATCAGTTTATTTACCTGTGAATTTTATGAACGACATAATTTTATTATCTGTATGACAATTGTACGGGCCTACTCTTGGGCCAGATGGAAAAAAAAATCCCAACGAGTCCACTGTGCAAATGAGTAGGCACGATGGAAATAACCCAATTTAATCTCTTAGCGAGGTGCTAAGAGATTAAATTGGGTTATTTCCATCGAAATCGGAATTCCTTGTCCTCAGAATTACGAAGTTATAATTATCCTCTACCTAGCTGGTTCCACGTAAAGAGTTGTAGTCTACTTGGACGTTTTGAGCTGTTGAACGCTTAAATTAAATTTCTTCTATATAATTCTGTTACTAATACCAATCCTGCATGTTTTATAATAATTCTATTTAGTTTTGCGAGGTAAGTTTCAGAATTACTTTTCTTAGAAAAACCAGATTCTTCATTACATAAGTATGTCAAAGAGACAAATCTATTTTATTTTATTACAAGCACACTGAATGTTCAACTTTGAACATCTTTTCGTTTTCACCAGAATTAATCTAATTTGTAAAGTTTCTGAGAATTTTAATAAGCCTTCTGAATATCAAAACATTTAAGACAGGAGGACGTCTCTCGTTTCTTAGAATAAAGATACTGTAGATTGCGTAAAACATAAGCTTTGTATGAACTACGCAACGACCCGATGCATTTATTTAGCGCATACATGCTATTTGGTAATCTACATCGGGAACAAGCCAGCATGGGGTCAATCAATTCTAACCCGATGTTTTCTGTTAGCGTTCTGTCAAATTTGTTTTTTTTATAAAATTGCAATTTTTCTACCAGAAATACTCAAAAAGAATGCAAATCTCGCACGTCTTTCAATGCAAATATGAAACTTTCTTATATGTCTTTTACAAAATTGAGTTTTTTGTATAGTAATCGTTTAACACCACGTATAATATTTCTATTCTATGGCTGTGCCCTCTCGATTCCTCCATCTTGGAGGCCACTAAAATGGATTAACGGGTCCATTTACTCTGTTTAAAAGTTACCTAACAGCCTGTGAATGTGAAAAGTCTGCTACTAAAAAATTATACATTTTTGAAAGTGAACGTAAAATGCCCGAAATGGCTGTATAAATGTGCTACATCTAATAGAACGGGCTGGAGATTAATTTTAATTTAGTTTATTATTTGTTTACAACCTCTTATAACCCGCTAGGCTGATTTCCCAACAAATATATGCGAGAAGAAAAATGTGTGGTGTGTGAGCGAAACATAAACCAATAAACCAATCTCATTTGTCACGTAAAGTGCTCAGAATATTGTATTGTATCTGAGATAAAGTGATGGGTACTTACTACTAGTAGATTTTTTTCTTACACACCGTTTATTCCCCTGACACATTTCTGGCAAAAGCGAAGACATAGAAGATAAGCACGAACAAAGACGTACCAGCGTAGTACGAAACTATCATTTTGTATGGAGAATCATCAGTTTAGTAAACTTCTCGCTAGAGGCGCTGTTCAATCTCTATACAAAAAAGTTTACGTGAATTTTGTAGTATACGTAAAACGAACACACTAACCATGAAGCTCACTGTTCAATTATTAGTAGTTCAGCATTCTGTGCTCTAATTTTTTAGTTTTATTTATATTAACCACCAAAGAAATACCTCCAGATAAACGGGCTGTTGACTGTTCCAATCTGTTTTTACTGACTCTAAACATTTCGCATTTATTATTTCTAGAAACGTACCAAATACATGTCATTTTTCACACCACATCCAAATGCTATCCCACATTCGACAGACGTAAACATCGAAGCCGTTTCTCACCTCAATTTCCATCTTTTACATGAATTCGATAACGTCTGGCGCGGCTCCAAGCCGCCCCCCACTCTGGGGTTTGCTTCGAATCTTTGTTTCTACGTTATAAAGCTGTCTCGTGGAAATTATGTAAGCAAGTTTGGCTTAGGGGTTGGTAGACGAGCGATAGTTGGAGGCTCGATGGGATTTTTTCCCATCAGGCTCACCAGTTTGCCATTGTTGCCCATTGTGCATTAGGCTCAAAGCGACTGAAATGAATATACATTCAAAACTGAGAAGAACATGGTAGAGTGTGTGCTCTCTCACGAAAAGAGCGTCTTTTGGCTCGGGGTTCGAGGACCAATGGATGGTATGGATGGTCCGTGATAACTTCGTTTGCGCGATCTAGTATAGTTCTCATGTAGTGTGCTAGATGGCGTTATAAAACAACTGAAGATTGAAGTAGTTGATAATATAATTTTTATACTCGCGTCCGCGTGAGCTTATCACTGTGGCTAAGTACATAAAATACTAAAAGCATAGACTGGGATGTTTTGAGCTAAGGTATTTTATAATATTCAGGTCATTACACACTTTTTGTAAAAGGTTTAAAAAAATAAGTCTTGTACCATTACGACAAGACTTATTTTTAAAAGCGATGTGAAGAAAATTGACAAAATCTGATTTTGATTATTATCATGTTTAGTTCATTAGGTACCTGATTTATATGAAACATAATAATTTCTTTAAGATATCATTTCAAAAAGATGGCGGATAAGTATGTTCTTAATAACAAACTTACTATAAATTAAAATGAACTCAGCAATTTAAAATTTAATTCACTAGCCATTCAAACATCGCTCCGCTTAATGGCAGACTTAACTCGAACTTTTACAAAGCCAAAGACCACTTGAACACGAATCCATATTCATGAAACCTCCCCCACACAGCGCTTTATTCAATTAATTCCTGATATCGAGGTACGGGGCCCTCGATCTTATCGAAACCACTCTGTAAAAAGACTATGAATATTCCACGCCGTACTAACTGTTGCACAATCTATGTCACTGCAGTAAAAACTGTGTAGTAAGCTACGTTGCACAGCTGTTAGATAATCTATGACGATGTAGTGGAGTCAGTAGAAACTGTTTAGTATACTGTGTGCAAGTAGGAGTAACTGTTACAGGAGCTGTACCTCAGTAGTGGGGTGGTAGAAACTGTGTAGTAAGCTGTGTGACAGCAGTAGTACCTGTCATAGCATCTGTGTAAGCTAACAGCTCGAAGATTGTTCTTACGATGTCTGAGATGTTTGATAAAGTTCGCTCTCATTTTGATTTTCTTGTGAGTAAATGCTGCTTTTTGCAGCTGTTCTTTTCAAAGTATTTATAAAATGATAATAGAATTAGCTATATTGAATAGTAGTCATGTAAGTAGTCATTGCAGGCCGTAAATGTAGAGAGACTAGCTTATGACCGCAGTGGATGGCGCAAACTTGGGGAGGCCTATGCTCAGCAGTGGGTAAAGTCGGGCTGTTTATGATGATGATGATGATGAGTAGTCATGTAAAGGCTCGTCCGAGGAAGTACTCCCATCGAGTACTGCACATATAATGCACTGCTTCCATCACTTTGCAACAAGTTTATGTAAAAAAAAATCTACCATAATGTAGGTACTTAGGTATTCTACCAGCAATCTAGTTCTCATAATGCAAGCTTTGCTTAGATTGGGACTAGGCGTTATGTGAAAATGTCCAAATATATTTATTTTATTTTTCTGTCATTTCTTCTTTTAAATACATAAAACTCTTTCGAAGCTGACTGACTATCAACGCACAGCCTAAACTATAAGGGCTCAGGGACACTTGACGGAAATTCCGTCGCGGACGACGAATGATCCGTCGAGGGAATTCCGCGGGTGTCAATCCGGTACCATACTTCCGCGACCGATCTTCCGCGTAGTGTGGCCGCTATTTGTAATTTATATGCAATAACATGTACTGCGTTCCGCGATGGAATTTCGTGCGACGGAATTTCCGTGTGCCTGAGTCCTAAGTCCTAGAGGTATGAAATTTGGAGGCTTATATAGAGTAGGGTGCATTAAAAAAAGAATTTTGTAAAGTCACACTCTAAGGGGTCTAGAACGCGAGCAACGCCGCGAGCGTCGGCTAGTAGTACATAAACTACCATCATCATTCTGAAGCATAAATAAATTAAATATAATGAATATGCAACTGTAGCGCCATCTATCTCGCTACATAAGAACTAACATGAGAAAAATCCTAGATCGCGCAAACGAAGTTATCACGGAGTTTGAACATAAGTAATACTACCGAATACCATCCATTGGTCCTCGGACCCCGAGCCAAAGGTCGCTCGGCGTGGAAGATCTTCCCTTTTCGTAGGAGGACATCTATCCTACCATGTTCTCCTCACAACCATTAAATATAAACCAAAATATATTATATTTATCCAAAGTGCTATGCTATTAGATGCACGATGTCGCGTGTCATGTTCCTTGATAATACCATGATTGATGTCTTTCTGCCGATACAAAAACCACAACATATTAGGGGTTAGAAAGTATGTCTGTCTATTGACTGTTATAATATAGTACTTAAAGACCACAGTATAATAAAAAGTTACTAGAGTCAGATAAAAAAAACATTTGACACGATGCATACAATGAAAACATTTTTTTTTTTATAATAAGCAATGGAGTGAGTATAAGTGGTAATATCTGTCTGTAGCAACGCAATATCTTACCAAAAACAACCTCCATGGACTGGACATGTCTTGTAAGGTATTGCACTATATTCGACACTCGGAGGCATAAAGATGTGCCTATCATTTTATTGCAGCGGCACCCACCCTTCTAACTAGAACACAGCAGGCACTGCTTGACGGCAGAAACAGCTTCGGTGGTAGTACTAGCCCAGATGAGCTTATTTTTCTCCAAAACAAAAAAGACGATTTGAGTAGCTATCTATAAACCTCGGCCTGCCTTCATATTGCTATACCCTAAGCAGGGTCCATGAGACATATATATTTACATCCACCACTAATGTAAAATTTACCTAAACCATGTGAAAGCAATAAATATATTGAGTATTGAGTACACAGAGGGCCTAGTACGAGTTTTGGTGTGTAAATTTGGTGTGAAACGATTTACACCCTCTGTAGTGTAGTGCCCACTGGTGTGCTGGGCGTCAGACGTTTAACAACCACACTAAACACTGAAAACTCGAACTAGGCCCTCTGGTACAAAAAATCTATTACCAAAAGCCCTACATATCGAAAATATTATTTTCGCTTCATTTCGTCGTACGGTTCGCTGTTGTCATTTGAGAACCTTTATTGGAAGCTGTTTTAATAGTTAAAATAAGTAAATTGAAACAAGAAATATTTCCCAATTTAAACAATTTTACTCAAGAAAGCCCAATAATATAACTTTTGAAATTGATTGATCTTATTCTGAAGCTTGTGACAAATGGCTGTAAAAGTTTCCGTTTAGCGCTCAATTAAACTTTGAAACTGTATTACGATTATCGCTAACTCGTGTCAAAATCGAGTTACACTGCGTCGTCTCTTTGAGAAACACGCCCGGCGTCGCACAAATCGCTGAGCCACCGCGCAATGTAACTCGATACGACAAAACCAGCCACCGTTTATCGCTTTTCGATGGATCTCAAAGATATTCAATTAGAAAATTTATTGTAATTGACACCCGAAGTCGAGGCAATGAATATGCAGGAGGAAATTGAATGTTGAACGGTATTAAGTTAGTCTCTGTATAATTCACTTTGAAAGGAAGAATCCAACTAATATTAAATGTATATTTAAGTTTTTCTTTGATCATAGAACATTTTAATACACTTTTATATCCATACCAGTAGCAATAAAATTGTTAGAATGTCACAAGACAATTATTATTGTTTGTTAATTATTCAAATGAATTCTCTTATAATAATTACTAGCTGTCACCCGCGGCTTTGCTCACGTGGTAGCAGCATACGCATTATTTGGTTAAAATCTTGGTTTATTCCATCCAGTCCTACCAGTAGTTCAATTATCTAATTTTTTGGACAAAAATATTCCAGACTGTTAGACTGACTAATCGAACATTTTGGATACACAGATTAGTCAGTCTAAAAATTTGGAATATTTTTGTCCAAACAGTTAGATAATTGAACTACTAGTAGGACTGGATGGAATAGTAGTTCTATTTAGAATAAAATCTGTGTATCCAAAATGTTCGATCAGTCAGTCTAATAGTTTGGAATATTTTTGTCCAAACAGTTATATAATCGAACTACTGGTAGGACTGGATGGAATAAACCAAAACCCTTGATCCTAATTTTAGACCCTTTAGAGTGCGACTATTCCAAATTCCTTTCTCAGTGCACCCCTACACTATGTAAGGATATTACCCTTCAAATGTCATACTTCTAGGACGTATAGGCTGGGCGTTGATTGTTAGTCAGCTTCAAAAGAGTTTTATATTATTAAGATTATGCGCTAAGATTTTTTTTTTATAAAAAAGAATAAAAAGGAGGCTGTTTTTTAAGATGGCGTCTTTCACAGTACTACTGAACTATGACGACCGCGGCAAAAGTGGAAAAGTAATAAAATAACTCAAGAAAAAGAAACCCCGTCTCAAGACAATAACACAAAACCACAAAAACCTACTAAAAAAGTTTCTAAATTATCATTTCGGTACCCTTGCGGACCTCGAAACTTATCGTATAGTGCGTAACGGGGCTCCAGAGATAGCCTTTTATATAATAAATTCATTATAGTAAAGCCTTGCTTATACCTTACATAAAATAAGCTTTATAAACTTGCGTTTAAGATTCAAAATAGCTCGCATTCGATCTTATGCAAGAAAAAAATTGCCAGATCAAAAATGAACTATAACAGACCGAGTTTAGTTTCAAAATCTTTAACAAATTTTGTAACACCCAATGTCGTCGAAGATGATTTTGACTGTGATTATTGCAAAGCTTTGGACAGAAGAACGCACTAAAAATAATGGTAAAAGATGTTACCGTTACGTCTCTTATAGGGGGATTTACAAATGGTTTGTGGTAAAGTGTTTTGGCAGAATTACTGCAACAAATATCATCCAGTAAAACAACTCGCTGTCGCAAATGTGACTAAACGCATTTATAAGCTAATAATTTTTATTTTTTTCATTCATTGTTTCAAAAATACATAATAACTTATTTTGTACTAAAGCACTAAAGAAACCACAAGGTTTATAGGAATAATGCTACATGAGTCTTAGCGTCGATAGCCTTACATTAGGTAGGTAGCTACTAGGTTAGATAGGTATGGGTAGGTAGCTGTAAGTAGGATCTAGCAAAGTGCATTCCAATTACTTAGGTAGCTAGTTTTAGTTACAAATTTATTTACTTGCTAGTTAGTTAGGTAATTAAGTAGGTAGATTGATTTGTTTTTTTAAATAGTACGTATTATTGGTATTTCCATGGGGCATACAATTATTTCATAAAAATTCAGTACTAAAGTAAACTTGCTGTGTCAATCTTATATAATGTTTTTGTGGTGCGTTTATCTAGAAGCAATACATATTTTACAAAATATTGTATTGTACATATTAATATCCCTAAGTGTACCTAGCACATACACTACACACAGCATAACGCATGACGTAAAAAGTGCCGTAGGGTTTCGTAGACTTTAGGTCTACAGCGTAGGCTTTCGTAGACATAGCGCCTACGGCGTAGGTTTTCGTAGGTCTACGAGAACCTAACTAGTGTTTTTTTTTATAAAATGACAGTAAGAAATATACAAACATTGTGATGTCAACTTTTGAAATATTAAAATGTTAGCGTCAAACTACACTAGAAGGCAAGACGTCGCGTCGTGTAGTTAGGGAGAGAAAAGAATTATTTTTTTGAAAATCCGGCTTTTTTTAGAGCCAGATTACGTCTCAATATAAAGCATATTGTGACGTAATCCGGCCAAAATATAAAAATTTAACGGCATAAATAGGGCTTTGTTTAGCCATTCTAAAACCGTTATTATTTTATTTCAGCTTAAATAGTTGAGTTAGTGAGTTGTAGTAATAATTATAAAACTTTTCGAATCGTATTTATATCTCGTAATATCTCAGAAACGGTGACTCGTAAGAAACAAGTATTGAAACATTTTTTATAGATAATTTTATGATCTACAATCAAAAACTATTTTAGCTGGAATAAAAATAAAAACGGTTTTAGAATGGCTAAACAAAGCCCCATTTATGCCGTCCAATTTTATATTTTATATTTTAGCCGGATTACATCACAAAAAGCTTTATATTGTGACGTAATCCGGCTCTAAAAAAAGCCGGATTTTCAAAAAAAAAATATTTCTTTTCTTTCCCTAACTACACGACACGACGTCTTGTCGTCAAGTGTGCGCCAACGCTTAGATCGTTAAACATTTGAAGAATTATTATTTGAAAACTATGGTGTATACCTCGTTTTATGAAAACTATACGTAGTACCTACTGCTTATCTACTAGCAAAAACAGGTTTTCAAAATTTTCGTACATTAGATAATGGTCTTTGATCTATAATGTAAGTAAGCTAATATCAAAAAAGATATCTTTTATAACAAGTTTCGTTTGACATAAAGAAAACAATCTGTTTAGGTTCATCACAAAATCTCCTTACTTCTAATCTTCAAAGGTTTGTCAAACAGATTTACATGCGTGTCTTGTCTATAGTGTACCGAAACTGTGTATGCAAACGTACATAATAGTATATTTCATTACAAGTGCGGAAAGGCTGTCATTGCAAAGAGTTCCGACAAATTGCAATGACGGTTCCGCACGTGTACTGAACGACTATTTTTAATAAAGTTGCGAAAAAATGAAGCAATTTAATAAAAAGAAAATTTCTGAAAATGGCGCCAACCGTAGAATATAAGCAGAGATTTTTTTTTCTTCACCCATTCTGGTAGGCAAAGGGAACTATGCCCATACATCCAAGTCTTCAGGTAGAATTTTTTTATTGATATGAAATGAAAATGAAATTTAATGAGATGAAATGAAACCTAACCTAACTCATTCAATCAAATCATTAAATCTGATATTGAAACAAATTAGTAGCTTCTTTTTAGAAATATACGTATTTGCATGAATCATAAAAACTTGTAAAAACTTCATGGTTGGTTTTTCTTTTTAATAGACATTATTTTGACAGTTGAGAAAGAGAACGCACTAGTTCGGGAAAGGTAAAAAAAAGCACGAGTGTGTAATAGCCCACATCCCGAACGCTATACTTTCCTGCAATACGCCACTTTTTGAGCAACTGTAAGTACACAGACATAGATTATGACGAGATAAATTAATATAATTCTTAGTTTTGGTTGGTCAACGTCAAACAGTGGAGTAGTTAGCCTTCCACGTTTGTATGGAACGGTGTGCGACTAGTGTAACCTTAACCACAATATTTTAAAATATTTCATAACGTCACTGAAACGGTTGACGAGAAATCCGTCTCCAAAGCCGCATCGAGGTTACCGCTTTGAAGTTATGCAAAGTTAAATGCGCGATTTGCATAGAAATTATACCATCGGCTGTTCATAGGAAATTTTACTAATTAAAACGCCTTCGGTGCCGGGATTTTGTTCCAATTATAAAGTTTTGCAAGTTGTGTATCTGGATTGGCAAGTTACTATGTCTATTGATGAATTTATAAGGTGAAGTTGATTTTGCTAGTCCGTTGAAGTTTATCTTGTTTTCTTTTGTATTGTTTAGTTTCGATTAAAAATAAAATAAAATTCCTTTATTGCAGGTACGGTAGGTAACAGTAGATCCATATCAAATAAAATTAAGTATGTAATAATTTACAGACGATTGAGTTGAAAAGGTATGTTTCAGAAGTGTTTTAAATCACTTTCAATAATTTATAAGTTTAAAAAACTGGAAAAACCGACTTCAATTTGGTACGCCTTCATCATCAAATGATGATGATGATGGCAGTTTGGGACCAACCTGGAAGCATACCCTTTCAAATAAAAAAATAATTTTTCAAATCGGTTCATAAATGACGGAGTTCTGAGGTAACAAACCTAAAAAAAATAAAAATAAAAATACAACCGAATTGAGAACCTCCTCTTTTTTTGAAATTGGTTAAAAATGACAAGGTTCTTAATTTTGTAAGCATACATTTTAAAGACCGAATAGACTGTCTGATTTTGAAACATGAGTTTTAATTTTTGCATAAAGAATAATCTTTACGAGATTCATAAAACAAAATCAGAGTATTATTAAAGTTTTTTTAAAATCGAATCATTACAAAGGAGTCATCGTTAAATAATTGGAAAACCTGTGATCACTACGAAATCTGGTTCATAATGAAGTTTTTTCTTGTTTTTTTAAAGACAGGAAAATAACTTGGTTATTTTAATACCACTGTAGTGTGTAATATTATATTACACACTATGCGTACATCAACGTACTCGGAAGTTGCTGTGTTATCATTCGTTTTGAATAAATAACGCATGAATCATTCTTATTTATCGCACAGAATATTACACTCATATATTTTAATAAAATATTAATATAAGAATTGTTCAGTAGTAAATATACTGAGGAAGACAATGGATGAAACTTGTTCAAGGTTGAGAAACTTCACGGCTTTTGAAGAGGCCTATAGAGTTGTATTTGAGAGTAAGTATCAGACCTTTTTATTTGAATTATCGAATAATGTTTCTTCTTTGTTTCCTTGTATTTCGGTAGCACCAAACTAAATATCCATTTTTTATTGAGAAAGCAAAAGGAAACTCAGAAAAAAACACACTCTTTCAGTATCTCATAATATAGTACATTTGGCTATATGGAAATATTTTTAAATTTTCAGGTGGCAACAAAGATTCTTTTAATGAACATGTTTCAAAGGTCATTTAAATTTCACAAAAATAAACTATCTAGTATCCGTCTTTATCGTTACACGATATCGGTACGGCACGTCATTGTCGTCATTACATAACAACTCAAATCGGCGTCAATTCAAATGTTTAATTATTTCCCCATTATTGGCCACATCGAGCGCATAATAAATAATAATTACCTACGTTGTGACAATGCATATAGAACGTAGTTATTAAAATTACCAAATTGTCAAATGATCCCGAACTAAATCGAATTTTGTCTGTTAGTGGCTGAAAATTCAGTTCTCATCAAATGTACGTAAATTATAAAAACTTTTTATATATTTGTTCATTATTATACGTTATTATTTATTTTATTTACGTTTTTATTTTTTAATCTAAATATATATAACTCTTTTCAAGCTGGCTGACAATCAACGCACAGCCTAAACTATAAGTCCTAGAGATATGAAATTTGGAGGGTAGTATCCTTATATAGAGTAGGGGTGCATTAAGAAAGGAATTTTGAGAATTCTCACCCTAAAGAGTCTAAAATTAGGATCAAAGATTTTAACCAAATAATGCGAGCAAAGCCGGGGGAGACAGCTAGTCTGTCATAAAAAAAATGTTTATATATGCTACAATAAGCAAGGTACTCTTATACCAATTGCATGACCTCACAGACCACCGTACGACTCAATACAAGTTGGTGAAGATTGACTGAGCAAGCTACATCACGGGCGATGGCAGTACGTTAGTTCTCCTTCGAAGTCTCACAAAGACCTCTACTAAAACTTAATGGCTTCTGAGAAAGTTTTATAGCTTGTTCTTCTGCTATAAGTACCTGAAGAAGTGTGTCAATAAACGCACACTACGCTCCCCATTCAACTTTTTCAAAACTCGTCTAACGAGCCACTCTGTGCCCTAAGGAATGAAAGAACCGTAAAGATGTGAAATTGTGTTTCTTCCTCAACAAGTCATGTACTTGAGCTAAGGCGCACTTGCTCAAGGTTTCATCATTGGGAGAAGACTAAATTAAATAAAAAAAAAATACAGGGGTGCAACTTTTGGTTCTGTTAGAATACTCACTATTTCGTCTACCATTTGATAGTTAGATTACACTCATGAAGTTTTAAGTCAGCAAAATCTATTAACTTTATTATTTATTTTATCTAAAAACGCCAACAACTTACCTAACCAGTTATGTAATTAACTTAACAGATACCTACCAAACTTTGGTAGTGATATGATTACAATTGTAGTACTCACTTGTACATGGTGTCGTTCTTGTATCTACGTTTTTGAACAAATATTAAACTATTTGTATTTGTAGAAGGCGTGATAGCTCCCACTAGATCAGCCAAGAGAAAAAACAAAATTTGACGGCCAATTGTATGTTGAAATTCTACCTGTAAATACTTCAGAGGTAGGTAGTGTAGGTACACACATTCAGTAGTCATAATATCCACCAGCACACGTCAGCACAAAGGGAATGGAATATTAGAACAATCGTCACAGCATTTGCAAGGTATTCCCACCGAAATGCCTGAAATTCGGAACAGAAGTAGGTCACCGTCGGCGTACCACTTATTCCGTATGTATGAGACGGATGCCTACAGAGGGCGTATTTAAAAGCCGGCATTTGACTGACCGCACAGCAACAGAATACTAAAACGAGAGTTTACGACGCCTCTACATTTGAAACTACTCTATGTTTTATGAATTCATTTGGGGTTCCATTCGGGTCAAAACTTTCACGGCCTGTCAGCGGTGTAAATTATTTATCGAAATGTCAATGTCATCATGACTCGATATTGCGCCCAATTGAAAACTGAATTTCATGAATTTGAATCAAACATTGTGGACGTTTCGCTTATTTCCCAATTTTGTTCTTCGTCAACCTTTTAATTGACATCATTAATATTAAACTAAATCATAAAAAAAAACTTACATACTGATCAATTTTCCAGCACTTTTATGTTACACTAACTGTCGCCCGCGGCTTTGCTCGCGTGGTAGCAGCGTACGCGTTATTTGGTCCTAATTTTAGACCCTGTAGGATGCTACTTTTCAAAATTCCTTTCTTAGTGCACCCCTACACTGTATAAGGATACTACCCTCCAAATTTTATACCTTTAATAGGACTTATAGTTGTTTTTTTTATGATAAAAGTATTGGATCAAGCTGATAGCTCACCTGATGTTAAGTGGTAACTTCTGCCTATAACAATGCATTACCTCACAGAGCAAGTCCAATGAGGACGTGCCCTGTAAGGCAATGCACTGCGTCCATCACTCTGAGACGTAAAGATCTTGAAGTCTCATGTGCCTGTAATTAATTAGTTAACGCTGCGCCTTGATTGTCAGTCAGCTTCAAAAGAGTTTTATGTATTTAGATTAACTTGCTCAATTATGTTAAAAAATTCACTTGTATAGCAGTTTGTAACCTTTTTACACAATGTCTTTTACTATTGTTCTACGGGTTTTATTCAACAACAATTTGTTCTCATTCAACATTGTTCTATCGCAACAATTGTAGCTTGCTCTTGTTAGAAGTAGAAACTGCTATAAATATTCTAGCGCTGTGAACTTTTACGACTAGACTTTCAATAAGACCCATTTACACAGAAAAAACTTTAAACTATGCAATGTGTTTGAACTGAAAACCGTTTGTTTAGTTAAAGTTTAAAGTTTAACACAAATATTCAGTAAAATCAGAAGAATAAACACACAGAGCCCAATACTAAAACGTCACTCCAATTCAAACACCACTTGAAATTGCCTTAAATCTGCCTCTGTTTGACATTACTCATTTGTAAGACATGGTAATAATTTAAGCAGGAACTTAGTATAAGTAGCGTTTGAGTATTCGGCCGCTAGTACAACGTTTTTAATAGCTTGTTATCCAAGTGAACGAGCAAGACAGTTTTTGGTCCAAAGCACGTTTTGAACCTTTGTAGAATAATTATTCCGGCGATCATCATGATTTTCACTAAAAACCAGATATAGTAGATGCCAAATAACACCGCAATACAGGTCATTCACCCACCTTCACCACGATGTCGCGAAATTCAATTTATGTATGGTCGCTTTCCATACAAACCTGTCGCTAAGACGGTATCGCTCAAATCTCGTTAGTACTGTTCGTTTACCATACATAAATTGAATTTTGCGACATCGTGGTGAAGGTGGGTGAATGACCTGTATTGCGGTGTTATTTGACACCTACTATAGTAACCCTTATTTGAGAGTTTGATAATTTCCCAATATTAAATCACAGTTGTTGAATACGCTAAGTAGAGGAAGGCCGAAGAAGAATTGGTTACTGTGCGAAAGAGGATAATAGATGTAAGAGGAGTAGATTCAGAGTTGGCTAAAGATAGGAGTGAGTGGAAGAAGAAAACATGTTGTGCCGACCCCACCTAGCGTGGGATAAGAGCAGGGGAATGAAGATGAATCGTTGCCTGCTCAATGACTATACCATAAATTATTATTATGGTAAATAGCCCGTTTTTACTCAAAACCTTGTTACAACGTTAACATTTTCACTCAAACTAAGAGGATGCCCGTACATAATAAATAAATTACCTCAGAATGCTACACCACTAGATTTTTTAATAGTCCGCATGTTTTTAATAATTTGCACCTACTTGATTTAAATTCAAAACATTTTTCACTGCGTGGGAAACCGTCCCAAGTGTAATTCACCTAATTAGAGTAACAAACAGAGTCAATTTAATGGCACGGGCACGACTCAAAAGAAAAACCACAGTGAATATAAGCACGGTTACATTACAGCACTGTGACTTGGATCCAGAGTCTCGAAAGGCCGCCTTAAAGCCTCCGTCATGGTTTACGACTAGAGCCGGGACCGACAGTTTAACGTGCCCTCCGAAGCATGGAAGCGCTCAAATGTAAGTGCCACTAGCAATCACCAATCCAAATAGTGACCGCGCAGAACGTGGCTTAGCTTAGATAATCGGTGAAGATTGACTAAGCAAGCCTAGCCACGAGCGCTTGTCTATTGATATTTTACAGGATTCTATTTGAAAAATATGCCCAGAAACATATTATATATAGGATTAATATACCAACTATCTATACGACATACGTTACATACGTTAAGTACCACCCATCCATTAGCACCAAGCATTTCGGTTCCACCTTAGATGGATAGAAAACTGTTGTTCACCACAGAAACAGTACAGGAAGAAGACGAAGACAATAGGCGGCCTTAGAGCTGAGTGCGATGTCTTCCAGGCAATCAAATCACGTCACTTCATCATGCAAATTACTTCAAATGGAACACATTACTGGTGTCTGTCTTTCCTGATCACATCTGAATCTCTTCAAGGTAAGCGTGAATATGTGTCTTTTAGACCGTCTTGCTCCATCGCTGCTTTTATCACCACTAAACATTAGGTGAAATGGAAGTGAAACGAGGGTCTATTATCACCCTTTGTATGCAAATTTTTTTAGTTTGTATTCACTAGTAAGAGCCAGCTATTCTCCCAGCACTGTGGAAAGCTCCGTAAATTATTTACATTTCTCTAGAGGACGCATCTTTACTCATTCTGACCGAGAATATGAAAGGACCTTGCTTGTATGGTTTCATGTTTTAAAATAACCTTTGAATTATACATTTGAGGATAAACATTTTTTCTCTTAAATACTGTATTTTTAGAAGCATTTTTTATATTTAGTTGCGCTATTTACACTTTTCATGGACCGGAAACATTTCTTGCCAATGAAAAATATAACCTAACAAAATAATAATAAAGCTGTCTTTTATGAAATAAATATAGTACCAACAAATAAAGCAGAAATGCTCGCATTGCTGTGTTCCGGTTCAAAATATTGTTGCCAATGTAACTTTAACATAACCAGATGAAAAGACACTGGTTTTTCATATATGATGCTACGTAGGTACTAAGTTCAAAATAGAGCGTTAAAATGAAACCTAGTGTATTCGGAGGATAATTAACTGTTCTTCATATAGCAAGATCAGTTTTTTAATAGAAATATTCGTAAAATAGCATCCAAACATCTAACCTTTTGCATCAATTTTCATTATTATGTAGTTCTTGCTTGCAAAGCTTCAAATAAAAACTCCAGAAAAGAGTGGATTTTCATCAAGCTTGTACACGAGAACACAACATTCTTGGAGTCGTTGGGTCATATCTTTTCAGCGTCTGGCGAGAGCGGGCAAATTAAAGAGAAGTCCTATTGTACTGTGACCGTGAGGTTGGAAAAATAAAAACTTACGTGTAAAATGTTGGTATTGAGATTAACATCTTTTACTTAACAATTTTATATTAAAACTCAAATTTTGTTGATTTCATGACTGGTTTTTTCGTATCAAACAAAGATTAAATAAGTCTAGACTTTTGTGTATAAAAATTCATACAATACTTAGAAACTTAGCACGATTATAAAGTAATAACTTCAGTAGTTTCAAACTGTGTACGTACTTTAATACCAGGGGTAATAAATACCGGCTGTGTCGGCCGTTGCCCTTTAGTAGTTTTCAAGAAAACAAAAAAAATCGAATTAAAAACGGCATCTCAAACAAATACCGAATGAACTCTTACTTTATTTTATAGTTTGATAACCAAGCTTAGAAAGTTCAGTGCGACACGCTATGTTTTTTACGTCTAGGTACATTAAATCTGATTTTACGTACCTACTTACTTTAAAACAATATTATCTCTTCGTAAAACAAACTTACCTATCAATGTCAATGTTTTTAATTTACCATGGCAAGAGTTTATTTATAACTCAAACATTTTACTCACAGAACTGACTTTTACACTCGGGATAATGAACAACTTGCACATTCTGGGATGTGAACGAAGGTGACAGTCGAATTCGAGTCACACTTCGCGTAAATACCAAGTCGACTGTCGAATGGTGTAGCGTCACCGCGCAGTGTATATGATAAGTTCGCGATTGTCGCATTTATTCGTGCTGAGGCCTCTCTAGAAGCAATTTTTATGTAATATTTCACTATTAAATGGTTGCATAATAAAATATTTGCGTGTTCCATTGACCTAGTATTACGATCGACATCGGTGAATCGTGAAATGATTCTATTGTTATTGACACGCGAGTGAAAAATGATGGCTGCTTTTTATTTTTCTGTACCTAATAAACTTACAAATGGTTTTTCAAGCTTTTTGGGGGCCGTATTACGAAATCGTATTACTGTTCATCCACCTGAATTTATTGTTTTCTTGCTATTGGTTATTTGAAGGTTGTTAGTTTTTTGTTGCACCTCTAGATCTAGACTATTCCATTTTATTTTCATTCTATACCTACTTATTATGAATATTAATGAAAACAAAATATACTTTTGATCATAATCAAATCTTGAACAAAAACTGATTAAATAAACTAATTGCACAGGCAAAGACAATAATATTTTGAAACAAACCAGCAGCATTTTTATGATGCGAAGAAATCTAAATAACACCGAAAGCATGGTCACCCTCCCAGTCGTAAGGCGACAAGGACGCATTCAGCGTAGGGCGCACCGCACCGCGCTTTGCCATTCATTGTGATGATTGCCAGCTCTCATTATACCTACCTACTTGTACCTACTTGTACGGCATTATGAAGGTTTTTACTGATGTGACGAGGAACTCTTCTACGAGTGAACAGCTTGGGACTTCAAAGGGCTTAGTCGTAGTTTCTTGGTTATAGTGTTTTTGTGCTGTTACTTGTAACAAGTCTATGTAAATTTGATTAGAGTTTATCTAAGCTAAATTTGGAGAACTTTAATTTGACACTCTTAGGCTGAAATACTCAAAAGTCATTCAAATTTGAGCATCACTTAAAATTGCTCTGCCTCTGACATTACTCATTTGTAAGAGATGGCAATAATTTAAGCGGGACTTAAACTGAGTGGGGTTTGAGTGGCGTTTGAATATTTGAGTATTATAATCATAATGTTGTTTTTTTTTTGTTCTATATTCGTATCTATTTCTTTATGGGATGGGTAGGTAGATGTCTATAAATTAATTAAACAAATAACGGTATTTTATGTGATTGAAAGGTTGACAGTAAATGATATCAATCTACAAAAAGCATACATTCCTTGGAATTAAAGAAATCCAAATATCAAAGTAAAATACCAACAATAACCGTCTTGAGATATCAGCCTTACTGCGCAGAAATAGAGTTCAAGATCGAATTATGCCACCTCGTTATAATGCCGGTTCCGTAATACCACACGTGGACCATTCAGTAAAATTGCTCACTCACATTGCAAAGCTTTCTCTTCACAAGGGCACCTGATTCTTATGAGATCAAAAGGCGCGCTTCCATAGTACTTTTCTAAACGAGGAAAAATATGAACTCGACGCAAATAAAGATTGTCTTGTGAAGTCAAAGAAATACGCTCAAGTTGCTTCTGCTGTCTGTTTTATCGGGTTTTTACTCGAAGCGAGGGTAGAGGGGATGCGTGTTTATTTCTTAAGTGTAAGCAAGTTCTGTAATGTCAGCATTTTTTTAGACTATGGTGTTTGTCTAAAGCGTTGGCAGGACGACCTCGACGCCTTTGATAGAAGTTGGTGGGAGGAGGCCCGGTAAAGCGAAAATTGGAAAATGTTGGGGGAGACCTTTGCCCAGCAGTGGGACGAAATAGGTTAATAAAAAAATATGGTGTTTGTCTGATAGTCAACATGCAATGGAGTTTTGGAAATTAAATATTCCTCGACGACAACTAATGACGCAGTGCACTGAAAATAAGAATCTTCTTCTTCTATCTTTTTCTAAATAATATAAAACTCAACAGCCTAAACTATAAGTCCTAGAGGTATGGAGGGTAGTATCCTTAAATAGTGTAAGGGTGCACTAAAGAAGGAATTTCCAAAAGTCACACTCTAAAGTGTCAAGAACGCAAGCAACGCCGCGGTCGAGAACTAGTAGGTGAATAAAAAGAAATAAAAAATCTTCCAACGTCATTAAATTGTCTACAAAAGTAAAAGTACCTACATAGTAAAAATATATAAGTACTGACAAAACGGAATTTTACACTTGAGTTTAAGTATTTTATAGCACTTTATAATAATGTATGTTTAAGTAATTACTCATGTTTAAAAACTTCCTTCTTTTTCAAGTCTCGTAAATAATAGACACACAAACCAACGTGCGGGTGTTTTACTAGTTTGTTCATAAAAATACCTTTTCGAACACCTCGCACGGAGCCTTTTCAGTTTGAGTTCGGTAAGCCTATCGCACCGTACATTAGCTCCATGAAGGCAATGTCTACTTGTATCAACTTGTTTACACAGCTTGTCAGATCTTACAAGTTTGAAGGTACTTTTAATAGCTTTTTTTTAAAAGAAAACTAGCCGAGAAAGTAAGTATTTTAGCAGGAGCGATGGAACTTGCTTTCTGACATGTATGACATGTTTGTGGAATGGGTATTGTTCTATAGGAAACAAAGATTCAAAAAAATATTTTATTTTTTATACAATATAGGCAACCGTTTGACCACAATCTCACCTGATGTTAAACAATGATGTGGTCGACGATGTAGCACGGTTACCTAGAACATACCTATTCACTCTACTCTTGAAAACTTCCAAATTATAGTCATTCGGGAACACAAACGCCGGCAACGAGTTCCACTCTTAAAAAAAAAGATAAATATTAAGAAGGTATGAACGAATTTTTATTATTACACGGACGTGTCTCAGACTACTCCTACCAGTATCAGCAAGGATGTAGAAAAGCTAAGTTGAAGAAGTACAAAAAAACTAGTTCATAATATTAAATAATTTCATGAAAACCGAAAATTGCTTCAGTTTGCATTATTTTAAACGCAAAGGTAAACTAAAATAAACCTTTTAAATATTTAAATCTGCACGGAAGTTATAAAACTTTGTCTAACTAAAGAAAATAATGGCGGTCTTGTTCATCTTTGGCTAGGGTTGCCAATAACATTCGTAAGTTCATAAAGATATAACAAAAAATCCATGATACTAGTGAGTTCTAGTTTCGGACTACCGTGATCTCGTCCCACTGGGACGAAACAATAACTTCATTTTTATTAATATTTGTATTACGATTTCGTCTAAAAATTTGTTTCAATACAAACATGAAGTGAAATACTGTCAGCGAAATGTATCGGTTCGAATATTTTTGGGGTTGCCTACTTATTCCACTGCAGACTTAGCGTGATTAGACTCTAGTAGTTAAGCTACTTTTAACTTGCTATAGAGAAGCATAATCACTGGTTTAGATCCAGGTTGACAATCCGATATTGTTGTATAAAAAAAACCTGTGCGTGCAGTCCCTACGCGCGAAAGAAGTTATACTTCGAGCGCCACGCATTCACTCTCGCTCTGTGTTTAATGTGAAATTAATTTAGTATTTATTTTTATGTACTTAACCAATAGGCAGTACGTACTAAATTTTCACTTCAAAATAAAAAGTAAAAAGTTGCATGAACACTGCCATCTTTTATATTTTGACTGTAGCGTATTAGTCTCTTTCTATTCCCTCCGCTGTCAGTTGGAACTCGTATAACTTCAAAAACACGGGTGGTCAAATGCTGAATTGCTGAACAATGCCATCTATATTTGATTGTAGCGTATTAGTCTCTCTTTCTATTCCTCCGAATAGAAAAGAGACAGAGACTATGTCCTCTCGAATAACGCAACCTTGTTGGAAGTCGCATTAAAAGTATAACTTCAAAAATGCATAATAAATAAACATTCTACCCAAACACATTCTACCGATAATGATGATGTCCTCTTTGGTGTATCCGCCAACGCAAACTCTGCTATGCGAAACATGCGCGCGAATATGGCTTGAAAAACCAAACTTGCACGAGGTGAGATTGCGGATTCTACGCCGATACCACTGGTAGGAAAAGCTCTCGAGGAAGTATCATCGTTTCGGTATCTACTAATAAGCCATACAGTGACCACACTGTGAAGCACATTACCCTGAACTCAGTTGATTTATCAAGCAAGCTATTACGAGTACTGAAGCCTTATAAAGACATTAACCTAATATCAAAACCCGCAGCCCTATTCCACTGGCCTAATTCGAAGATGGGTACCCCACCGGGACTTGTCCTGGGTCCAGGCGTACACAACTAAAAGCAATAAGCCAATGATCGTTTCATTGTTGCGAGTTACATTGCACTGTGATGTAGGGAGCCCGTACGAAACAGCGCCCAACGCGGCCGCGCAATGAAACTCAAACACTAGTGAATCTTTGCTCATTGGTTTTCGTGGTAGACACGCTGGTCTCACCATTTGTTGCTCGTTAGTTTCGTCCCGACCACTAAATATTATGAATAATAGATGTAGCTAGTGGGTCGGTATAATTTATCCTTACTACGTTTTTAAGCTGGCCACGCGTTTGGGTCACTGATTCGATTGTGGCGTAGCGCTAAGAGATTAATGTTTGGCCTACAAATACATAAATATATAAGTCAGACACGTAAAATATAATTCAGACGTCGTGCGTCGTGTTACTTGTATTCTTTATAAGATTCAAGATCAAGAAGTTTTGTCTCATTTTTATGGTTTAGTAGGAATAGTAAAATATCGCCTGCTTGAAGATGGTTGACTTTGGCGAATTTTGAGCTTCCTTATCTAATCTAATCGAGATTTTTTTATACAACTTCATTATGGTTTTATGGTAGTACTTCCCCGGATGAACTCTTTCACGAGAAGCTCTACTACTGCTTGATTGGTTCCTCAAGTACTATAGTAGGTGTCAAATAACACCGCAATACAGGTCATTCACCCACCTTCACCACGATGTCACAAAATTCAATTTATGAATGACTAATTCTGTCACTATCCATACAAACCTGTCGCTTAGACGGTAATCGCTCGAATCTCGTTAGTAGTGTTTGTTTACCATACATAAATTGAATTTTGAGACATCGTGGTGAAGGTGGGCGAATGACCTGTATTGCTGTGTTATTTGACACCTACTATAACAATATTGCTATTTTATCAGCTTGGCTCATCTATCGTTACAATTGAATCTAATTTTTATTCATTTTTCTATTATATAAGACTACTCTCTTAGATACAAAAAAAAACGAGATATCTTCCGTGCTTAGGGTTTATTATAATCGTTATAATATTCAGATGTTTTGTTGCAAATCGGTTCCATACTCGTAAAGTTAGAGTTATTCACGTACCTTCTCCCCAAAGTATCATGTCACTTCCGACACAGTTATTAATAACTTCACTTTGTAGTGCTAAGTAAGTATCTATGGTATAGATGCGTTGCCCGAAATCTAAAATGGTAAATGAAAAGTAAGGTAATTGCCCAACTTTTATTTAATAGCGCACCAAGCAGCGCTTCAGTTGCACATCATCACAATTATTCAAGTGTGTATTATCTTTGTCTATCAACAAATGTGGCATACGACGGCTTTATCTAGTAATTTTTTTTTTCACAAATATAATGCATGTCGTGAAATGCTGTTAAAAAATCTTTGACTTATCACACATCGCTTTCTATAGTCCCAAACTAAGCAAAGCTTGTACTATGGGAACTAGATTGCTGATAGAATACATAGGTATATATTTTTTGAAATATTTTTCAAAAAATATATACATTCAAAACATGTATATATTTTTTGTAAATACATACTTATAAAACATAATAACAGAACAAACATCTATGTTTGCCAAACACAAATGTTTGTTCTCGGTGGGGATCGAACCCACGACCCACAGCACGGAAGGCAGAGCCAACTGAACCATGACGCCTGTCATGTCAGCTGTGGCTGTAATATAATATTTGCACCATTTTCGAGATAACGGTAGTGCGAAACTGGAATAACTCTACCGATGCAGGCGTATAACGTGTCTATTGTTATCATGTCAGTGACTGTGGGACGCTCATGTTACAATATTTCAATGCATTAACATTTCAATTAGAGTTCTTGTAGTGGCGTTCAGTTGAATTATGAGTACAACTGTAATGGTTCCGAGAAGTGGTTAAAATAGTACTTTAGTCTCGACTGCGGGATCTAGTTTAGGTTTTAATTAATGTGTTTGGCTTAATGTTGTTTAAGCAGCTTTGTACTTGAACTGTGATTTTACTCCTAAAACTGAAAGTGTACTTATGGCTAACAAAAGCATGTCATCAGTAAATAATGTTCTTTAAAGTGAAGTGTTTCATTGTTTTTGTCAATGTAACCGTTTAAAATCAGAGTAATATGTTTGTTACGTACTTTTACGATTTGGTAGCAAGATGCCAACAGCTAAGAGCTTAGCAGACTTTTACAAATATTCACACAATCGTTTGCATATCACCATTTTAAAGAAACCTCTGTATACTTAATTGCCTTCATTTGTTTAAAGCTTCAGATTTTACATAAAGAAATGAATTCTTGGACATCTAACACAACGCTCTCTAGTCCAAACTAAGCAAAACTTGTACTATGGGAACTAGACTGTTGATAAAATACGTACACTTTTTTCTGTAAATACATACTTAAACATAGTAACATCCAGACATAAAAGCACTACCTAAATAAATAATATTTTCAGCTAAGTAAAAACTGTTGTAAAATTGACCCAAAAACCTTTTCATTAAGTAGGTACTCTCACTCTATTATCGTACACGTCTATTTTCATTCCAAACTATCGGCTGCGTAAAACTAAAACACTGTACGTGTCAATTCGCAGCGAAAACAATTACCGAAAACTGGTCCCAATTTACATAGTAGGTGTCAGTTCAGTACCCTTGCCTAGCCCGCGGCGAGGGGTCGCGATTAAAATCCCTAAAATACACGTCAACGTGTTGACGTTTTGATGAGAAGGAATAAATAAGTGATGGTAGCGTAGTGCTGACAGATGGGAAATAGAAAAGACGGACAAATATCGGTTTTGTTCGTTCGAAACAGCCAAAAAAATTACAAACCAATATTTGAAAATATATTACAAACTGGTACGACAGAAATCTTTAGGTGTATCGCAATAAAACACGGGCTTATGTTCATGTGCAAAAAAAGCTATTAATTTGTTTATTTAGACTAATATTGCTTTAAATTCTAGGAATGCAACGTATCTTATTGTCCGGACAAAGCATTAAAAAGGCGTAGTGTAAACCCTGCTGTGCAATAGTGCCCTAAGAGGAACGTGCCCCAAGAAAATGAAGTTAATCAGTGTACCCGCTTTTTTTGCGCTTCGAATACTGTTGTCGTGTGCAAATTTGCGTTTGGTGATTATTCGCTGTTGGATCTCATTAGTGCTTTGTTGTTAAAAATTAAAGAAAAAAAATAACATTTTTGCTCATTTAAAAGAAGCAATGATCAAGACATAATTAATAATGTTAATAATTTTTTTTTATTTTATAATCTCACTAGCCTGTCGCCCGCAGCTTTGCTCGAGTGCTAGCAGCATACCTACGCATAATTATTTGGTTAAAATCTTTTTTTTCTTTTTATTTTTATTAGGGTGCGCATTTTCAAAATTTCTTTCTTAGTGCACCCCTACACTATGTAAGGATACTACCCTCTAAATTTCATACCTCTAGGACTTATAGTTTAGGCTGTGCGTTGATTAACAGTCAGCTAATATATTTAGAAGAAAATAAAAATATCACACGTCTCGGTGCAGATCTATCCGAGAGGGGTAAATTGAAAACCAGCGCTGGATGTCTAGCATCCAGTTTATGCTGAATTTACCCCTTTTGCCCTCTTCGAAGTTACTGTTAACTATAACCTTGTACCTTTTATAATATCTACTGAGGCAATAAATGTTTTTTGTATTGTATTGTTTGTATTATTGTTGTATTGTTAAATATATATTATTATTTAAAAATGAAATTTATATCCAAGCATGTTAAAATGATAACTACCCTCAAACAAGTTTATTAACCCCATTTAAGCAGGCGTAGCTATATAACCTCAACTTTACAGTCGACGTGGGTCCAAACCAAACTGTATCCAGCATAATGGAACCGTCAGTGTTGACACCTCGTCACATGCACAAGGGTGACCATTTAAAACTTTCTATGACGTATCTCGCGGGTGAAATTCAAAACTGCCAATCAACAATACACCATACGCATTTAGGTTAGAGTTTATAATTGCACGTGGCAAATCCACTCGTCTGTACAAATCTATGCGGACAGACGAAGCAATTTAAGTTTAAACAATAGTAATGGTGGGAGTAGGAATCATTGTCACCCGTTTCATTTTGCGGGTAGTCCGACAGGCATCGTTGCAGCTCTCATAAATAGGCAGTGATTAAGTTGAGCGTGGTTTGGTAGTGTTTGAATGGATCGGCGAATTTTGAAGTTGCTCTACCAGAATTTCAATTTCAGGAGTTAAACTGTTTGGTTTTTAGCTAGTTGTTCTTTTACTTTATTAATAGGTGAAGTAAATAAATAGATAAAGATAAAGATAATTTATTTGCAAAAACATGCGTAAATAAGGATGTTGTAGGTACATAATTTGGTGACTGACAAAACATGTCTTACCGATTTTTGCGGGCAAATGGCATGCTACAACTCAAAATGTCGAAGTAATCGAGAAAGAGAAATGCATATTATTCTAATACCTATATCTTAGTCAAAAGTTAAATTACAAATTAACAAAATCAAAAAATAATAATAATAATAATCTATTATAATTTATCGTTTAGGAATTCGTCGATATGGTAGTAACAATAAATATCATAGACATGTTACACAACGCCCTCTAGTCCCAAGAGCAAAGCTTGTACTATGTAAGTAAGTATGAGTTTATCTTGAAGTCAAGATAAATCAGAGACTTTGGGCATAGGTTTGCGACTCTATAACCAATAGAAAAAGGCGCTAAACCGGAAAATATTAATTCAGTGCATCTGCGAGGAATGCAAGTATTTTCTTTTCTTATGAAGGTAGCGATTATTTTTTTCCAATCAAACAATACTTCATTTTTCTACCCAAAGGGCAATGAGGATATTTCTATAGGCGCTGTTTCCAACTATGTGATATTACTTTGACAATCGTATTGTATTGTTATATTTACTTAATGATTTTTTACCAAAAGTAGCAAAACATTGAGCATATTATATAAAAAAAGCGTAAAGGAAATTTTGAAGCGTGGTGACGCATAACTAGATGACATCCCGCACAACATTAATATTAAAAGTAACCCCCTCTTAACGTCAAGGTTGAGTAAATCCTGTTTATTTGATCCCTCTACGTGTGGAAACATTCATTAAGTAAAATGAATTAAAAATAAAATTAAAAGGTCATTTTATCTCCACGCACGCTTAAATTACTGCTTGCAAGTCAAAATAAAATAAAAATAATATCTAAATCTCAGGCGTACCAGATGTTTTGTCGGTCTTACACTCAAAAAAGTGTCAAGAAAATAAGCTGTTTCTGAAAACAGACCTAAGTAAGAGTCTTATATCAGTGACCTCAGTTAACCTTTATGTAATCATCATCATCATCATTTCAGCCTATTTGCACCCACTGCTGAGTATAGGCCCTCTCTCTGATGCTCCAGTTCTACGATCTCATTTAACCATGAACCATTTTATGTAATAGATACTTAAAAAGTAACTTTGTTATCTTTTACTATTTATATAAAGCAAAAACTGTAGTGGATACTTTCCTAGGAAGAACTTCTTGAGTATTATACAAAGCACTCAAAATCATGTGTAAAGAGAGCTAAAGCAGGTGTGATTCATACGACGCACCGCGCAGCGCCGTCTCAAGCTAATGTGTTTACCCCATTACATCTAGAGGTTTTACACCCAGCAATTACAGACCTACTCCTCCCCCCGCGACACTAATAAATAACGAACAACGAAGAGATGTTTAGGAGAGCTCAGGGGCTCAGCTTATCTGGTCGTGTTTACTGCCTTAGGTTGGATTCCGACAAACATCGTCGGCTCAGCGAGTTTGCATTAAGTTTTATTGCTCTTCTGCTTTGTAAATTATAGGTGTAATATACAAGTGAGGGATGTCGGTACGACTGTGATATTTTCTCACGCATTGTGACGCGATAAAAATGCAAAATACAGTGGATTCGTACGAAGCGTAGGGATAAGGAGCTAAACATACGCCTTATGGACTGATTTGAATACATTTCTGGTTTAAACTTGCATGATGAGAGGGAGATGAAATTTCGTGAGAGCAATGAGATAAGCAAACTTTCTTTTTTTATGTTACTTTTCCAGGATCCGCGAATTATCCGGTAAAAGAAAAAAGATATTCGCATGGAAAATCCTGCATGTTTTCCGCATATTATATTGGCATTGTGCTGTGGTTTTTATTCATCTAGGTTTCCATTTTGTGCCTATCTACCTATATCGTACCTGTACCATCATTATATTATTGATGGCAAATTAATTAAACAGGTTGATTGGGCTTCATTTACGAAACGTGAAAACCAAAAATTGATGCGGAATTTCGGTTTCGGACCATATTATTTTGTAAAAGCATTCAACTAAAAAGCTCCGCTCTTTGTTGGAACATATTTATTTCACAAATTAAAAAAAAAACAGACATTAGCTTACTCTCATCAGTTTCCCATAGAAGTAAACATCACAGATTTTTACATCATCACTAGCCGTCACCCGCCGCTTTGCTTGCGTTCTAAACCCTTTAGAGTGTGACTTTTGAAAATTATTTTTCTAGTGCACCCTTACACTATGTAAGAATACTACCCCCTCCAAATTTCATATAATGGTTGAATACTCAAACGCCACTAAAACCCCACTCAATTTAAGTTACGCTTAAATTATTGCCATCTCTTACAAATGAGTAATGCCAAACAGAGGCAGAGCAATTTTAAGTGGTGCTCAAATTTGAATGACGTTTCAGTATTCCAGTGTAAGACTTATAGTTTAGGCTATGCGTTGATTGTCAGTCAGCTTCAGAAGAGTTTTATATATTTAGAGATAACAAATATTTTTTTAAATAAAGTAGGTACCTTATCCTAATTATTAAGCGTCCAAAAAACTGGTTTTTATTCGCCAAATTCTAACAATGCCAACCCGAATATTCGATGTCTAACGAGTTTGATTCGAATTTAGTTTTTTTGTGTCGACGCCAGTAACCCGCACTAGTCAATTTGTTACGGCGTACGCGCTCAAAACGAATTTCTGAAAAGTTTTCGAATAAAAAAAAGATATAAAAAAATATACAGTACGGGTTCGTATGTATGTATAACTTCCGAGAGGTGAAATCTCGTATTGTGCAGTTATTCGCGTTTTTAGAGGATGTTGTTCCACTTTTGATTCAATTTTATTGGTTTACAAGATTATAATTATATGCACTCGTTAATCTACAGTTAAGTTATAAGTTTTACTCTTATGTCCGTGGATGGTTGTGTATCCAAAAAAATTCTTAACTAAACATTTTCCTGCATAATAAATTAAGATCTAACATTCTTTTAGTCCTCAAACGTACTAGCGGATAACCGCCGGAGTGGCTAACCGCTAATGCGTTTGAGGCCTTAAAGTAAAATTTTAGTTTGAACAGAAACCAGTTTTCCCACAGACTATAAATATTTTAAACGAGCTTTGCATAGCAAGGATTTATCACAGCGTCCTTACAAACAGCGGACGGCCAATAAACGATTAAATGGCTATTACTGCTATCACTTAGACTAAATAGATTGTAACTGTATCCTAACTGGGTGTTACTATTATATCAAAAAAATGTATTTACAAAAAAAATGTATATAAAAAAATCTGTGCGTGCAGTCCTTACGTGCGGGAGAAGTTATACTTCGAGTGCCACGCATTCACTCTCGCTCTGTGTTTAATGTGAAATTCATTTAGTATTTATTTTTATGTAATAACTTAACTAATATGCAGTACTAAATTTTCACTTCAAAATAAAAAGTAAAAAGTTGCATGAACAATGCCATCTATTATATTTAGATTGTAGCGTATTACAGTCTCTTTCTATTTCTCCCGCTGTCAGTTGGAACTCGTATAACTTCAAAAACACGGGCGGCCAAATGCTGAATTGCTGAACACTGCCATCTATATTTGATTGTAGCATTTGTAGCGTATTAGCGTATTAGACTATGTCAACTGCGTAATGCAACGTTGTTGGAAGTCGCATTAGAAGTATAACTTCAATAAGTATTGTATCAGCAATCTAGTTCCCATAGTACAAGCTTTGCTTAGTTTGAGACTAGAGAGCGTTATGTGATATGTCCAAGGCTATAAAAAAAATGTGAAAGTATCTCTGTCTGTGTGTCTGTCGCGCTTTGACGCCAAAACTACTGAACCGATTTAAATGAAATTTGGTACACAGATAGTCTGAAGCCTGAGAAAGGTACTAGTATTTAATGCGAAAAAAGGGTTGTAAGGGGTTGAAAGAGGGGATGAAAAATTATATGGAAGTATCGTCATTTTCAGAGCTAGACGCTTGGAACTTATTTTTTAGGCTGTTGATTTAATATAAATAAATATGACATTCAAAGTTTGTAAAAGTTTTACCCTATGCTACCCAAAGATACTAATTCCACGTGGACGAAATCGCAGGCACAGCTTGTTTACTATAATTTGATAAAATACCATTCAGGCCATCAGTGAAGGGCACAGTTTACTCAAAATACGTTGATTCCGTTAATTTTTTTTTATATATTTTTAAAAACCCTTATGATGTAACCCCTTTTTTTGTTGGAAGTTTGTCATTAGTCATTACTCTGCATACAATGAGAAAACTTTTATAATATTTTTCATTAGGAACGTAACTATTCTGACTATAATATCCGATATCTATTCTGAAGCTGACTGCACATTCATTATGATCTCATATTCATAGGAGTGGTAAGCGTTGTGACGTCACTCGTTCGCTCACAAAGCGCACGTAACAAGGCCGCGCCGGAAGCGCGCGCGCATCCTGTATCCTGTAATGTCAGCACAAGATTCTGACATTTTTGACACAAAAAATCCAAGTTTTGATTAAAAATATCCACCATTTTGCCTTCAAAACAAACGACAGCTGACTTGACGATGACTTGACTTATATTAATATTATTTAAAATAATATCACTTGAGACTGGCAAAATTGTTTGTCAAAATGAGGCCATAAATAAAAGAAGAAGAATAAAATACCACACAACACCACAGTGCTTTGTATAGTCACGCTAACATCCCACACACAACCACTTATGAAAATGTAGAAAAAAAACAATATGTGTATATATGGAAATTATATTTCAATATTTTAAGTCACGACACTAATCTCAGATATTTTGGATCAATCAATGAAAAAGTATTCAATTAATTGTGACGGAGTAAATATCTCGAGTTATTTGTACTCCCCACGAGTTTCACATTTAATGTCTGTTCAATTCCCAGTATATAACATTTCTTCTTCTTCTAACTTACTAGCGACCCGCCCCGGCTTCGCACGGGTGCAATGCAGTGATGATGATGATGTAATTATACATATAAAACTGCATCAAAATCCGTTGTGTAGTTTTAAAGATCTAAGCATACATATACATACATACAGACATTAGGACAGACGCGGAAAGCGACTTTGCTTTATACTATGTAGTGATAGTGATAATAGTGAAGAGCTCAGCCTAGTCGGTGTAACAATGCAGCTCTCACCATTTGACCCTTTCCAGGGCAGCTTCCTTGACGTCCATATACGACATGACAGCGATCCTTTCTTTCAGTTGGCATATAACATACTCCTAATTATAACAGGATTTAGGTCTTTAAAAATGTAACGTCTACTACGTCAAAGTGAACAGTAGAGAAATCTAATTGACTAGTTCACATTTGTGCAACAAACTCATCAGGAAATTAATACGTTGAAACTGGTGCTAACTCTACTTCGTGGACGTGTTCCGTAATAGAACCGGAAGTGCCGGAAGCAAATGCAACAGTGGACATTTTGACTTCTCATTCGCAAATGGAAATAGATAGAATACATTTTTTATGAGGATAATCAACCATCTAAAATTACAATAAATAAATAAATATAGGTTCTTGGACAATTCATGCAATAACTATGTAATTATTATTTAGGAAGAAAAGATATACGCAAAACAAACTCTTAATAATATTGAAATTTTAAAAAAAGGTGGAGAAAGGAAAAACGATGAGAAGGAATAAAGGAGGATATTGTAACATGGTTTACTCAAAAGACACCTTTTTAGTCACCAAAACATTTTTATTGTTTGGTTTATTATAATAATGTTGGAAAAGAATCACAAATTTAGATTTCCAAAAAAGTTTGCGATCTTATCTCAATAGTTCGTCATAAGTCGTACATAAGTCAAAGACGTTTATAATTAACATTAATAGTAAAAAGGTCACGTAGTTCTTCAAAAATAAATTCGTAATTACGTCTTAATTAAATCAGATTGATATCTCTGTACTAAATTCCAGTCGTCCAAGTCAAATCTTTCGCAAGCACTAAAACACGTGTATTTTAACGTGACGACTGACAATGCATGTTTATACAACCAGGTGTAAACACACTAGTAAAGTTACTTTTTATTAACTCAGTAGCAGACTAACAGTTATACTGTAAGGTGTATTGGGGTAATTGCGTAAATGGGTATATTCCGAAAATCCATAAAATCAAGTAACTTAATGCGATATTTTCCTGTTGGCACGAGGATATATAGGACTGTTACGGCGATGCCAATCAAGATGGCGTCTAGACTAATGTTGCCAACAGGAAAATGTCGCATTATGTTACTAGATTTTATGGATTTTCGGAATATACCCATTTTCGCAATTACCCCAATGCACCTTATCTAAATAAAATAACTAAAAAATGAATTTCTAGATGTTATTTCAGTAAAAAAACGATAGGTAGGTTTCTAAAGTGGATGGTACTTATATTATTTTACAGCTAAATTGTAACGTAGCTTGCTTAGTCAATCTTGACTGATTATCTAAGTTAAGGTTGAACAAGTCGCACGCCTTTCCATACAAACGTGGAAGGGTAACTACTCCACTGTTTGACGTTGACCAACCAAAACTAAGAATTATATCAATTTATCTCGTCATAATCTATGTCTGTATACACCCCAATCCGTAAAAAAGTATTCATTTAAAAAATGCAAGCTTCTAAACTTTCGTATGGAAAGTATTTTTAGCTTGTATTTTTTAAATGAATACATTTTTTACAGTTTGGAGTGTATACAGACATAGATTATGACGAGATAAATTGATATAATCCTTAGTTTTGGTTGGTCAACGTCTAACAGTGGAGTAGTTACCCTTCCACGTTTGTATGGAAAGGTGTGCGACTTGTTCAACCTTAAGCACCGTTCTGCGCGGTCACTATTTGGATGGGTGACCGTTAGTGGCATTTACATCTCAGCACTTCCGTGCTTTGGAGGGCACGTTAAACTGTCGGTCCTGGCTCTAGCAGTCTTCAAGCCATGACGGAGGCCTTAAGGCGGCCTAAAAACTCCGTCAACAGAGTTGGCCACTAACTCATACGAGCTTGCTTGCTTGCTTTACAGCAAAATCAATTAAAAACTGCATAAATTTATTTTCATATAAACGTCACATATCAGTGGTCCATTTGCAATGTTCTTGGAGATCCACATCCATCATTTAGATAATTTACTGCTCATTCCTCTGGCTATGACTGCTATAAATAATATTTTTAGATTTGCATTCCCACTGGGTTCGTGTTTCCACTGTACAGTGCTAATTCTTTATTTTCAAACTTACTCACCAAGCAACACTTAAAAAGTACCTCTAACTATGAAGAGTAACGTAATATTTGCTAATTATGTTAGTGTTTGGTTTTTTAACGTAAGTACATAACTATAAACTACATGAACTCTAAAATTCTGACTGTATTTGGTAAAAAAACCGATAGTTTCTTACTGGAGAGCAACAACATCTCTTTCTTCTCTTTAGTCATCTCTTTGTAAGGAATAATAGTGGAGCAGTCTTTTATAATGATATTATCTTATTCATTTTCCCTATTACTATTACTATTAGCCCATACTGTCCCATTGTTGGGCAAAGGCCTACTCCCACTTCCGCCAGTCTCCACGTTCTTGAGCTCTATTTCACCAGTCCCTCTCATAGGCGTCCAGCTCGTTCCGCCACCTCATACGCGGTCTACCGCGTTCATTTTCCCTATTAAAAGAATAAGCTACTAAAATTTTCATAATAGCGACCCCAGCCGTTGCAACTTGGATATTCTCCGTTACTGGAAATGTCCTTTTACGGACACCATTGCATCCCGTCTGCCTGTCTCTCATCAAGTTTATGGGTCGACACGACAGCCGATAGATAACAAAATAAGTTTTTGTAACCAAGTCGCTCGTGCAATGGCTCTCTTACTGGAAATGTATCTTCACGGACACCGCTGCACTCCGTTTGCCTATCTAAGTGTCTAATGGAAAAGCGACCTACCTACCACGCTCCAGATTCTATTTCCGTTCGGAGACATTGACATGTATTCATTTTCAGAATGTTGTGGGTTGGACCGGTGGTGTCAGGGTAACATAGTAGAAGTGAAACTCGTGAGTTTTCCATCGCCTAAAAATTCTGATAAAAAAGCAGTGCCAACCTAATAAAAACGCACTTAGTATTGCTCCCAGCATTGTCTGTATCTGACTTAACTGGTTTTTTACCTTTTATTTAAGAATAATTTACTCTACTTTAGTAAAAAAACTTAACAAAATATAGTAGCACACTAAACAGGGTGTAGTTTTGAAAAGTTTTATTTTAGAATTAAGATTTTTTGTGTTGTTTCTTCCTATTTGCTTTAGAAAAACTAGAAGTTAATGTGATTTACAGAAATCCCCACATTATGAAATGGGCCGATAACATCAATGAAGATTTCAAATTTTATTGTCACTGTATTGTTATAACGAGTGTTCTTTGATCAAGCTGTGTAGGTATATTAATTTTAAGCTTTTACAGTAACATGCAAACAGAACAAAAAACTGATATCCAATTTACACTTCTGTACGATTCATAAATTCACTCACACAGCTCGTTATCAAACTTGGATATATCGATAAATACAACCATATTTTCAGTCGACATTTTCCAAATGTCGTTTGATCGCATTTTCTATGAACATAAGTATTTTAATCAAAATAATAAGTACCCATCGTCTTATTCATAGGTACTCACTAAGTTCATATTCTGATGCTGTGTTTCTATTATATTTACCTGAAAAAAGAAAACGAATTTAGTATACAAGCTATCAATAAACAAAGTATTTTTCTAAAACATTTCACATAACACCACCTTCCGTTCTTTCCACGACACCACACGAGCCATCAGAAAAAAAACACCTATTGTTTGCTTATAACAAACACCATCCAATTCAAAAATAAAACCGATTCTACAATTCCCGAACAGACCGCAGTGGAAAACATATCGTGAGACTCGGGCACAGCCAATGTTGTATTTATTTCATCTCGGTTAGGATTATACTCGAAACTCGAGGCAACAGGTGCCTCTGCCCCCATCCCCCCCACAAAACAAGCAAAACAAGATATACACCCGACACATTCGCTAAACACTTTGTGCACATCATGCCGAGAAAAAGTATACACACAATATATCGGTACACTCAGTATCACGAAAACTCGAGTTTCGATGTTTACATTGGCAATAGACAAGAGCTCTCTTTGAAATTGCTGTACGTTAAAATCGTCAAAGATGGCAGGAAATTGCGATTGCAAACAAATTTTGTATCCTATGATTTTATTTCTTGAAAGTGAATCTTAACACAATTTAAGGTTGTAGTGAAAGCTTTTACTAGACATTATTGAACGAATGAATGAATGAATGTACTTTATTGTACGTAGGTGCACGTTACTAACTAAAAAAAAACTAACTAACTGCGTTGGTAAGAGCAGCTTCTTTTTCGTCTAAATTGTTAATGTGGTTAAAAAAATTCTTCCCTTACCCAAATAATGAACGCAAAAAGCTTTTTCAAGTAGCAAGCAGAGGACCACTAACCCACCCACATTAAGATATGAATAAAATATTGACTTAGTATCATCTTTCGAACAGAGATTAGCTTATGTAATGTACCCGAGTTTCCTTTTGTAACTTCTTTGTAGATTTTACTTACGTCATTACAAAGTTAATCTTTTTTGCATAAATTCTCCCCTCGCGAACCAATTATTTGCTTATCACACTAATTAGGAATCAATTTGAACGAGACGTCGGATTGTATTCTTTGAAAAGAGATTTGGAGTACACGACCAGTATAACCAGAGTCCTTCAACAGTGTTTTTTTCTCGGTCTGTTTTCACAATGTATAGGGATTGCGAGGGTCTTTTTATTTTGGACGGGTGTCGTCCGGGGTTGCCATTTCGTTATAATTGATTTCCCTTTTTTACGGTTGGTTGGGAGTGCTGCGTCATGCGTGCCTTAGTTCGTACCGAGGGTGAATGGTGGAAGGGCAGCCGAGGCTAGGGTTGGCAGATTCTTAACTTCAACTGGTCATTGTCTGGTCTACCAAAACAAACATTTATTTTGTCTCATGAAAATAAACACAAATGTTTAGTATTGTGTTTAACCTGAATAATATTTCTAAAATTTACCTTCTAAAAAAAGTATACTTAATTTTGTCAAGAAAATTCCTGAATTTTTTAGTTTTAATTCAACTTGCCAGTCTTTTACCTACATTAAAAGTAAATAAATAAATATTCTAGGATATAATTATCATACAACGCTCTCTAACCTCAAACTAAGCATGGAAACTAGATTGCTGATAGAATAATTATATTTTTTTTTTGTAAATACTTACTTAAAATACAATGAATTTACATTAAAAAGAGTATCTCTAATCATTATCATCGCTAATATTGTTTTTGTTGACTCTACCACGTTGAATTGCAACCCTACGGCTTGGGCATATTTTGTTTTCTGCCTGGTATACTTATAGCCTGGAGGCAATTTTGTCGGGTCTGCGTTACGACAATAGAGTGATAAGTTTTTGAGTGAAACCCTTTTTGTCATGCTTTGTTCGAATATACGCTTGTATTATGAGAGACAAAATGAAAAAAATGTTTGTGTTAGTTGAATGATTTACAAAGGATCGTCAGACGTAACATGCTTGAAGTTATGTTCTGATTATAATCAGAATTTTGAGCTAAGATGTTTATATTTTATTAAAGTGATTTTTAACATAGGTATTATGCTATTTATTCATAACATCACAATAAGAACTCTTTTTAAGAAGTATTTTTTGCATCAACCAACGTGAAAAACGCGGAGGAAAGTACAGACGGAGCAGTTTTGAGCCCGTATTCAAAAACAGAATCAGAATCAGATTTATTTTTACTGAAAGAGATGTGTGCAAATGCAAATTTGAAACAGTCAGTTAAACAATGTTTAAATTTAAGAATTCAGACTTAACGTATATTTTCTATAGTTTTTAACGACAAGTTTCAGAAAGCCTCTGTAACGTGTTTTAATTATAGCGATGTCTAAGGTTTAAGGTGATGATAAAGAAATCATTACTCAAGCATAGATTTGAGTAAAGATTTTCATTAAAAATCTATGCTTGAGTCCAGAGACCGAGTCTGTGCTTTTGTTTTGACTTTTGACTCGAGTATAACACACGCAAACGCATTCGCAAGCGAGAAATTTTGTTCTAGATTTCACATTCCCGCTAGAGGCGCTTATCTGATTTCATACAAAATTTTTCGCTTTGCGCATGCGTTTGCGTGTGCTACACTCGAGTCAAAAGTCAAAACAAATGCACAGACTCGGGGCTCAGATCAGTGCTTGAGCAACAAATCAGCATACGAGCCTAAAACTCAAAACAACTCGAATCTCGATTCAGACTACATTACTGAATACGGGTCTCAAACTAGATCATCTCTACGTAGTTATGCAGCCATCTCTCATTGCGCATGTAATAGCACAGTGATTATCCTAATCACCTTTGAATACGCTACGCAGGGCACAATTATACGCCGCGGATTATGTCTAGTCGAGCGTTTAACATTGATTAGAATAAATCATTATTGGCACGTGAACCGCAGCTGGGCCATCAGAATGTGGTGATTGGATCCTGCGGTTAGCTGATCTAAGTTCTCATGTGCAAGTTGACACTAGTTTGGTAATATAGAACTTATCAAGAAAGTGTGCTATCAGCGTATATATTTTGCCGCAAAACAGTGATGCTCGAATTGCTTTTTTCCAATTTGATGAGTACGACTGTTTGATACAATTCTTAGTAGCACTTCGGAGCGATTCGGAGTGTACACAAGTGCAATGGCACATAGATTATGTGGGCGTGCGCTGTAAGGTAATGCAATTGTTACACAGAGGTCTCTCAATATGTGAGCTATCTGTTAGTTCAATTACTTTTTCTCATTTTATTTTATTTTCATAAATATTTTTTTGTTTTACTGTTAAATATATTTTTTCAATCTAAAAGCCCGTAAACGTCTATAGCTTACGTACATAAGCAAAAAAAAAATTAGGTACAATCACGTTTACAAATCGTAAATTAGATTTTTAATAAACAAGATCTAAAGCAAACAACCTCTTCAGATTAAAAATCGCCATATTATTTCGAATTTATAAACGTGATTCAGGGGGTAGGATTGCGCGTGTTGGGTGCGTTTTATGGCCACCAGAGGGCGCTAATGACGTCAAATAATTGGTGCTTTAAATGTAAATGACGACACATGCCACCCCGCTAGGCCTTATTAAATTTTGGCTATAGATTTAGGAGAGCCCGGGCTCAGGAATATTAATAAACAAAATCAAATATTTATTCGGAAAAAGAACATATTTTGCAGAGCTTTCGTGATTGAATTTGTAAAAAGAATTCGTAGCAAAAACGAAAATAATAAATTATTATTATTATTTAGCCTACAGTAGCTACTTCTTAAGAACTCGTGTCATTGTGACTCATGTGCCTTATTATCTTGATGGAACTTTTTTTTATGGACAAAAAGTGAGATATAATAATAGATTGATAGATGATTGAGATAGAGATAACTTATACAGAGTACAATAAAATCTGCTCTTATGGTAAATTTCTTTCAAAACCTACTTGCATTGTGTATATTATATACCTGGCACGGAAGTTCAACTGCTTTAGCGTTTATGAAACAGGCGAATTATCTTTTTTTTTTTTATTTTTTTTTATGAGAAATAGCTAAGCATTTGGCTGCCAGCACACCTGGTGGTAAGTGTAGCTGCAGCCTAAGGTGGAGCACGCTTAGCTATAATCCACCTATTCACTCTTTTCTTGAAAATTCCTAGGTTATATCTTTCAGGAAATACTGATGATGGCAGAGAGTTCCACTCCTTGGCAGTTCGCATTATGAAGGTGGAAGCAAAGCGCTTTGTACGAAGATATGGAATATCTACCATGTAGGGATGGCATTTATCAGTGCGCCTAGTAGTTCGGAGGTGAAAGGGCGATGGAGGAATCAGGTCATGTAGTTCCTGTGCACCCTCTCCGAAGTGAATTCGGTAGAACACCGATAGGCATGCGACTCGCCGGCGATGCTCGAGGCTGTAGAGCTTGGAGTCAAATAGTTTCTCGTCACCAACGAGTCTCTTGGCACGCCGCTCAATAGAATCCAAGGCTTCCAGCTGATACTTGGCAGAACCATCCCACAGGTGGCAACAGTACTCCATGCATGATCGGACTTGAGCTTGATATAAATTCAGAAGCTGTTCCGCAGTGAAGTACCGTCTGACCTTAGTAAGGATCCCAAGTTTTTTAGCAGCTACTTTAGCCTTGGATTCTATATATTATGAGCCGAAGTTCAGTTATGTTGATTGACAACTTGGACAAAAATGCTTTGTATGTTTGTGTTTGTATGTTTGTTCTTCGAGATCTTTTGAACCGCTTATCCAATCTTCACAGAATTTGGTAGGTATACGGATAGTACTCTTATGTTTTACTGGTTTGTTAAATGAAGTAAATCGGTCAAGAGGTCGTGAAGTTATGAGGGTCCAAAGAGAGTAAAAAAAAAGTCTTACAAAAATATCAAGTGGGGTGTCATATGATAGGGTTTTGCTTAGACATTCCAAAACCGTTTTTATTTTGATTCTAGGTCTAATAGTTTTTGAGTTGTTGTAAAAATTATAAAATTGGAAAATCCAGTATAACGTGAGCTAACATTTCTTGGAGTTTCAATGTTTTTGTAGTTCAAGTAAGACTGGTACTTAGCTAGACGGCGATTTCGATGCGATTTGCAAAGTTTATTGCAACCACTGGTCAATAAAAATTGTTTGGGTTTTATTAACCTCCGACCATCACGAGATCTCAGTTCGGGGCGAACTACTAGTTTATAGTGGTCAATCTTCATGCCGCATACTGTGTATTTCATGTTTTAGTTTGTATCTGTCAATTCACTTATGTAATTCGCTAGTACTGAACTACCATTCTGAGTACTGCGACTCGAGTCTGTGCATTTGTTTTAACTTTCACACGAATGCGCTTGCGTGTGCGTGTAGCACACGCAAGCGCATTCACAAAGCAAGAAATTTTGTTGGGAATTGCACAATTCCCAAATCTCTCGCTAGAGGCACTTAACCGGTTTTCATAAAAAAATTCTTGCTTTACGAATGCGTTTGCGTGTGCTATACTCGAGTCGAAAGTCAAAACCAATACACATTGCAGACTCGGGGCTCTGTAGTATGTAGCGTTGCCGTTACTCCCTTTAATCTCTGTCTGGCGATCGAGCATTGATGAATGTTCCAGCTCATTAGTGCGGTTGCAATACCAAACCAGAGCCACAGGACTTGCCCTCACTATAAAGTAACCAATCGCTTTTTATTTATTTATTTAACGCTTTTGATTCTGAACTTTCTTATTTTTTTTGTTTCGGTGGTGTAAAATATCTCTCAGCGTAGTGTGCCTTTTGGCAAAAGCCTCATCTAATATAGGACAGGGTGATGGATAGAAAACCAGTACTAGCTCCAAGATACACTTTTATTCTTCTTATTTTATGTAATCCGAAATCATAAACATTTTCAATCCGATCACTGCTTCCACAGTGGCCTTTCACACCGTTATTCATAACTCGTTCATCGATTTCACTCTGTTCATTCACTCGGTCCTTGCGTTCCTTTGTATCCAGAATCTTTGCGTTCCACCACCACATTAACTATATATCAGGTGTGTGTAAGTTTCTTGTTCTAAAATAAACAAAAATAAGTAAATAAAATTCTATCTCTCTGAAACTGCATATTTAGCCTGAGAGTGATTAGGTACACCACAGAGATCGTAATGCTTTTTATTTTTGTAACCAACTTAAAAGCGATTGGATGCTGGTATATAGACACAAGGGTTTTAGTCTGGTTATTTCATCTGCAGGTATGATTTGAAAAAGCACAGATCCTTTAAATAACTTTTGAATCAATCTACCTACCTATCTATTCAAAGGCTTCAGAAATTATTCGGACTTTACCAAAGAATGGAAAAAAACTTTGAGATGTGTAATTTAGTATTTGGTGACTAATAGACACTGTAATGATCATTTATTAAGTTTTATTTTTATTTATCCCCAATCGTGGGTTAGAAAACAAACACCCAAGATTAAGAATGTACTTGCAAAATCTACAAATAAATGTAATTTAATCTATGTAATACGATCACGACTGTCAACACCTCTCACTCGCTCTCCCATTTCGACTTATTATCAAAGCGCTTGAACTCAAAGTAGAATTAACACAAAATCAGCATCTCATTGAATTCCCCGAACAATCACAACTCAACTTTGTTGATCCAAGAACAATACGTAACGCACCCGGTTCAAAGTAAATGCAAATTATCTCCCGTAACAGCCATTTAGTTCCATTAAGACAATGCGAATTTAAATCAAATTCAAATCGCACTTCGATTAAAAGCTCCAAGAGTAACCTTTGTAAGTGCAGCACAAACATACCGCCCAACCTAAACCTAGTCCGAGTCCGAGCCAAGTGAAGCTGGCCCCTTTCGCTGTCTGATAGCGATAAACTGTGGGTGCCAATTTAGAGTGGTTCCATGTGATCCCAATTACAATGTGTAGGGAACCCAGCCGCTTATGCAAATCGCGATTACCCGCGGACGCATCTAATGGCCCCCATAAGGGCGGAAGGGGTGTCCGTTGCACTTTTAGCATCACCCCCTCTAAGGCTAGACACTCACAGGCGATACCTACTAATCCTACAGCTTTAGCAGTTAGTTACTCTGTTTACAGCAACAATTTACGTGGCTGTTATTCACATTCGTCATCATTATAATCATCCGATCATCCATCCATACGATAATAGTATCAAAAATTCACTAGTATGTACAGGAGTTGTAACACGTTAATATCGTGTGGCAGGTTATATCAGCAGTTTACTGGTATATTTGTAGCCCGCTACTCTAAAAGAGTTATTCTAATTTTGAGCAACTGGTATGTCGTTCCACTGGGACGAAAAACCTTTCAATTTTGTCCAGTTTCGTCCTAGAAGTGCCAGCTTTACTTGGAGTCAGTACAACATGATGATCTTCGATTTCCCCTTATCAGCCATTATCTCAGTAGGCACTGAGATACTCGTATCATCTATAACACAGTCTATTCATCTTCCCCTACCCCCGTTTTCTACCCCTTCTACCCCTACTCCCATCACACGGTAGATATGTACCTCATGGAAAACGGTTGACATTTTTGTCTGTCACTTTCATGTAGAGACAAAAAGAATTAAATCACTGACAGTTGCCAATTGCAAATGTGTGGTCAGCCTAAGATATACAATGCGGCTCGCAACAGATGGGCGGCAAATACGTATTGCTTTAGCTAACGCGGCTGAAAACACACGCGCGAATTCCCCTAAAAGTCTATGCAGGATAAGCCACTAGCCATTCCAGATCCAAGATAAATCTGGAAACATCATTTGGCGGTTTGAGTATTGTTAGTACTGTTAAAAATGCTATCAAACATTTTAACCAACTTTAAAATAGGAAGAGGTTGTCGATTCGGCTGTTTTTTTTTTTTATTTGTTACCTCAGATCTCCTTTATTTTTAAACCGATTTGAACTACTTATACTCTGTGGTTATACTGAGACAGTCGGCCAGCTAAATCAAGCACATTTTACTGGTACTAATACTAAGTGACTGGTGGACTGACAGCGGTGGAAAGTACACTCCAACTTAGATGGTTCCATTGGTTTTGTATTATTTTTTTATTGTTCACCGCAGCCAGGTAAGAAATAAATTGCCGTAGAAGTTATTAAATTTTAATTTTCATTCTTTGGATATATTTGTTTTGTAAGTTAAATAAGTATTACTTTCATTAGTTATTCGGAAAGTTGAATATTACTTTTACCAGTCTTAGTTGTACATCTACGACTAAAACCTAATATTTTATCAAGTACATATAATAATCATAGTATTTTTTATTATTTTTTTATAAAATAAAGAATAAAAAAATATTGTTATATAGTACACCCTATATAGCCGACCTCCCTATTTATACGCTTCTCTCCATCAAGGTTGTCTGGAAGAGATCGATCCCTAGCGATAGGTAAGACCGCCTATTGTACGTACCTAATGGCTTAATTTTATTTTCTGTATAAGCTGTATCGCATTTTCGTTTGTAAGGTGTACCTACGTACAATAAAAAAATTCCATTCATTCATTCAAATTTTAACTTCGTATATACTTTGTGATGTTAAAGGATATAAAGCAGTGGCACAGATCATACATATTATAATACTATACTAGTAACCTCAATATTGCTGTTGAGATTGCCCACTTTAGGTATCTATAACTTCTCAATCAATCAAATTAATCGGAATTTAATTCATAAAGAATCACATGTCCATTGTGGGCATCGCATTTTTCCGTAACTTTTTTCAAATCAGTACATTATACGAAACTACAAATTTCTTTATTTCAACCAGGTTACCACTTCAGTCCTCTTCACCCCCTCCACCCCTTCACGTCTGATACATTGAACTGCTGCGAATCTCACAAATTGATCAATTTATAACTCGCAACGAACACTTTTATCGGCGATTATCCCGTATAATTGCCTGGCTATATATTTGTTCGTAAATCCAGTGTTTATTAGGGTGTTTACTTCAGCTGCTGATATGTGTACCTACTCCTTTTTTATTTAATTAGGAAAAATAGCAGGCATCGACGCGCAATATGATCCGGATACGTTAGGTAGGTGAAGGTACGCGGCAACTGTCAGATCTGTTCGTGATCAGTCCTCCGCGTGCCGAGTATGTACGTACTACAAACTCAAGTAAACTTTAATTTTGTATGGAGAATCATCAGTTTTGTAAACTACCCGCTAGGGGCGCAACTAAATCTTTAATCAAAAATATAGTTTACGTCAACTTTGTAGTAGGTACACGTAAAATGAACACACTAGTATGCTGAGATAGCCCACGGACAAATGATCAGTTGGAAAGAGCAAAACTTATGGTCCAGAGCTCATTAAATAAAATTTTAAAAAAGTATACCGATATTATTTCTCTTTCAACTAACGTTCAAAAACACCAGAAAAAAAAAAAAACTACACCACATTGCAAAATCGCGAACACACGAGCTAATCCAACGACTCAGCGTAAAATATTTCCAATCATTAATTCTGAACTTCGGCGTACCCCTCTTAACTTTTTTTTTACATACTGTTTCCGAGCTTTTTCAACTTTTTTAATTTGGCTCTCTGTGATTGCCATCGTATGGGGGGAGTCTGTAGACTGCGTAGCATGTCTGATTCAAACTATAGTTAGTACAGTCGGCGATATAAATTGATTAAAAACTTAAGATTGTTCAACTATTTTTTATTTCGTGCTTACTTATAATCGTTGCATACTTCTATTGATAATATCAAACAGTGACAAAGCTAAATTTTAATCATTTATTCGGCTTATTCGGTAGTAGCTCTGCCTTCAATGCTGTGGGTCGTGGGTTCGATGTCCGCTGAGAACGAATATTTGTGTGTTGCAAACATAGATGTTTTTGTGTGTCTGGGTGTTATTATGCATTATAAGTATGTATTTACAAAAAAAAAAAAATGTTTATGTATTCTATCAGCAATCTACTTCCCATAGTACAAGCTGTGCTTAGTTTGGAACTAGATAGCGTTGTGTCATACGTCCAAGAATATTTATTTTTATTTATTTATTTAGGTACAGCTTTTAAAAGTATGGCTCTAATTGTTTTTCAACGTTTACAAAGGCTTAGAATAACCTTTGTATATTCATACTAATTATAATAAAAAAAATTCTACTTTTACTACTGCATTTTGCAATTGCATACGTGGATTTTAAAAACTCAATTTATTACTCGTCAGTGTTTCTGACTGTACCTAAAGTTGAGTAGAAAAAGTTCCCGATAGAGAACGAGAAACAATTGATATGAATTTGAGTCTTATTTGAATGTAACTAGAAGTTATTTTGTTAGTTGCGCTACAGGGTTCTGGTAGCTAGAGCAAGCCGTGTAGGATTGCTCGGGAAATTTATAGCGTTTATGTTCAGCATTGTACGTACATACGTACCAACACCTCTATAACCATATCATATCTACTAACCATTATATACCTCTACACCGCCCGTACCTTATGAAGTTATGGTAGGGTCGATCTAGATTTTTATAACAGCCTGGAAGAAATCGCTTTGACCGATAAGGCCGCCCATTGTACCATACTCGGTTAGTTTTAAGATTTGTACGTAAGCATTACTTGTGTACAATAAAGAATTATCTATCAATGTAAGTCATATTTTAATTCTAAAATAAATAAATGAAATAGAAATGCCTTTTTTTAACTAAGTACGTAACTTATAAGTAACATTTTAATTACACCGGTGAAATTGATTGATTATTTAGTAAGTTTTGTGTTAAAAAATTACACTTTAAAGTAAGTTCGTATGAGTTAGTGTCCAACTTTGGGGCCTCTGATTGCCTAATACTAGGACCACTTTATCATGGGTGTCTGACACTCACTGACTAAGACGAAGATAATCTAAATCATGATGATCTTAGATCATTTTTATAATAACATCAAAACTAGAATCAGAATCAATTTTTTTTTAACCTATTTCGTCACACTGCTAGGCAAAGGTCTCCCCCAACATCTTCCACTTTTCCCTCTCTCGGGCCTGCTCCCACCAATTTCTATCAAAGGCTTGATTGAATCAATTAGTATATTATTAAAATATTTAAAAAAAATAATACTTGATATAATGTAATATCTGACTGGCACGCTCTGTGTAGGTATTTGCAGAAACCACTAATCTCTAAAACCATACGTCAATCCCACACGATTGAATGAACGAAAACCAATCTCATCTATTAGTTGAAATCGCGGCAACCGCTAATGTAATCCGCCGCTTAGAATATTCATGCGATCGAACTGAGCTGACCCTGTGGTGAGACTAACACTGATCAATAGTAATAACTAGTGATGTATTCTCCATATTCGGTTTCAAAACGGTTCACATTCCCCTAAGAATAGTTTTGTGTACGAAAAATTGTTTTGACAGATTGTTTCGAAGTTCAATGCTTCTTCTGCTTCTTTTCGTGTGAATGGTCTGTACTAAAAATCGAAATATGTATTGTCTGTGAATCCAGGTATTATAAAAATGGTGAGTATTTATAGGGTGAATCTCTAGATCTTGCTCATTAGTGTACAAACATGCTGAGGTGTAGACTATTATAAGCTAAATAGGTAGGTAAGCTTAGATAAAATAGAAATGTCAATTAAATTACATATTACAAACAATTCTTGCTCTCAAACATCACAGTCACTTAAAAACTCATCTACTGTATAATAAGCTTTTCTTATCAAAACACCATTAAGCTATTTTTTAAAAGAATTTTACTTTAAACTAGTTTCGAATTTTGCTACTTTTACCCCATCGGCTGTGACATTTGCAAGATCATCCCGGGTCATGGGTCACGAAGCCGACTATAAAACGAAGTCATCAAAAATATACTATTAATCAGATAGTTTGGCACGAAATTACAATACATAAAAAATTGTATTGTAAAGCCAATTGGAATTCACACAAAAAACCGCAGTGTATTACAAATCTCGACAAAACGACGCGTTTATACTAAGCACCTCACAACGAAAGCAATAGACTAATCCGTTGAAAACCACCGCAAATCCATTTGAATTGCTAACACGAAAACGACAGAAAATGCTTGGGAACAACAAAATTACAGCGTAATTTAAACAGCCACTTCATCTTTATACTAGTTTTGATCAATATGTGACTACTAGCCGTCGCCCGCGGCGTTGCTAGCGATCTCGACCCTTATATTTGCAGAACATTATAATGTTTTTGGAAACAAACGCGCACCATTTACACGACAGTCAATAACTGGCTTATAATTTACGACTCTCAAAGATCGTAGCTTATAAGAAAAGCTAAAAGAATTATTTTATCAGCAAAAAACATAAGGGCCCTTCAAAATGCTACGTGACTGCTTGAACCGCTCTCGAAGGACTGCGAAAAGCAACTCTCGGGCTTAATTCAAATCGAATGCCTTAATTTTATTCCGGCAAATTGTTTTTTCTAAAGGAATTTAATTAATGCGATGCTCACAGAATTATATACATAGACATACTATAATCCTACATATAACCAGCATATAGATAAGTAACTTTATTGTAAGTAGATTGTTTTTATGATGTAAGCAGTAGAGTTCCCGTAACAACGTTAATGTAATGAACGAAAGTGATGGAATAAGATGGTTTATCTGATGTTAAGTGGTATAACCTGTGCTTATAACAATGCATTGTCTTACTGAGCACGTCTACTACGTACCCTGTGCTGAATTAAGAATAAGAATAAGAATAATTTATTAATACAAAACTTAAATAATAACAACAAGATAGTGTAGGTAGGTACTACTAGGTACTTAATTAGATATAATATAATATAAGTCAAAGATGTATTATTTAAACTTTGCGGGTAGGTATACAAATAGTTGTAGAACCCATCCTTTCCGTGCTAGTTAGAAACTGTGTTACGGCAAAGGTGAGTAATTATAAACAAGATGCATTGATCTAAAAGAAATAAGTGACGCACTAGTAAACAAACAATTATGTTCTCATATTCGCGACGAATGCCAGTACAAAACCAACCTTTCGTCGTTTATAGGGTACCTACAACATCTAACCCCTTTATTTATATCAACTATCATTTTAGGGCGGCTTTAAAAACTGCTCTATCATTGTCACTTGCATGACAACGAAAAGAGATGACTATATATTTAGCAATCATTTTAGTTAGCTCAGCTGTAGAAGACCAATACGAAAATACCTCTAAATGTTTATTCTATATTTTTGTAAGTGTCAAAAAAATGTATAAATCTGCAAATCTACAAACTGTTTTGTCATAAAGCAAAGCTCGACTGGATAGGCTTGACTCAAGTTGCGACTTTATAACTCTCCCCCCCTCCAGTCCCCTTGTTTTGCCGGCATTATCTTTATTCTTTTTTTATAGTTGCGCTAATGCATTATTGTCATTGCTCTAAAACACGGAACGGGGTTCAAAAATGTTTATTGCGTTTGTGGACTATGACTTTCCTTGAAATGTTATTCTTCAAAGACACTAAAACGTAAAAAGATTTACGATTTATTTGATAATAAAATAATTGGTACTGATTTGGATCGGATGAGCTCTAATAGCCTTTGCAAAGCTCAACTGTTTCATGTGTATTTTGTAAATATTATAAATACTGTATCTAGTCGTAATTTTCTATATCAATAACAAAAAGTTTGACATCATAAATAAATATTCTATAGATAAATACCCATTTACTATAGTCTAAGTGGTTGGATTGTGTGAAAAAATGTGAGAGGAGTAGATTCAGAATTGACGAATGATAGGAGTGAGTGGAAGAAGAAAACATGTTGTGCCGACCCCACCTAGCGTGGGATAAGGACAAGGAAATCATGATTACTATAACGACAGGCGTCATGGCTCAGTCGGTAGTAGCTTTGCCTTCTGTGCTGTGGGTCGTGGGTTCGATCCCCATCGAGAACAAACATTTGTGTGCGGCAAACATAGATGTTTGTTCTTTGTCTGGGTGTTACTATGTATTATAAGTATGTATTTACAAAAAAAAGTATATAAGTATTATATCAGCAATCTAGTTCCCATAGTACAAGCTCTGCTTAGTTTGGGACTAGAGAGCGTTGCGTGTAATGTCCAAGAATATTAAAAAAAAATATATAATCTATGTTTTAAAACTTGAGAGAAGTAGACGTCACAGTAACTATAGGTTAATAATATTGGTAAACGTCTGTTATTTCACTGTGTGATGCAATTAGGGTTGTCAAATTGGCGAAACAATATTTTCATTTCATCAATTGACATTGATGTCGACGCTGTGCGATGTTTGTATTTGTACGTCAATTCGATAAGTTTGTTGAACGGTTTTTAATTAGATTTCTCGAATTTAATTTATATTTTGACAAAAACGAAAAAGTTATTTTGATTACGCGTTTCTGCAACATCGAAAATTATTTATTTAATCCAAATTGCACCAAAAACGTTGAAGTATATATTTTATACGCTCCTTAGGGTATTTTGGACTCTAGTAATTGTAGAGTCTACTTTCCACGACAGTTTATATTTCCAGGCACTCAAATTTTTTATGTCTCTTAAAAATGGTAGCCAGTGATTCTTTCAAACATAGCTTTTGACATCGTAAAACATAAAAATAACTGAACTGACTTTGCAAGAAGTGCTTAGATTTATCGTTTATTGTTATATTCAAATCTGTACAAAGATCGTAAAGCTAAGAAACCCTTCAAAGCCACCGTAATAAATAAAATAAACCCAACTTTCGCCAGCCCTGGCACATGGCATAGTGTAGGCGCTATTCAGAGATTCGCCTCTCTATAGTTACTGTTAATTATGGGGAAGTGAAGGTGGCCTAGTAAATTAAATTGCAAATTATTTTTGAAAAACCAATCTATTTTTCTCCTATGTCACATAACTCTTTTTTACTAAAAACTGTCTATCCCACTTTTTCCACCGCCAGCCGTCACTCGCCTGCTCAAGGAGGTTTCATCGTCTACATCCTCCCCCCTAGTGTCCCTGACGGGACACTCTCTTCCGTAGGTAGCAGAGCTAGGCGAGCGACGGGTCTGGCTAACCGCATTCCATTCTTGGTTCTTAACTCCACAGTTCGAATGCGCCCGTCATGTCCAGGATATACTTTTTCTATGATTCCTTTGGGCCATATGTTTCTTGGTTGGCTGGAGTCTACCACGACCACTAAATCGCCTGGCTTTAGCTTATTTCCCTCTTGGTACCACTTTTGCCGCGGCAAAAGATCGGGTAGTATCTCTTTTACCCAGCGTTGCCAAAATAGGTCAGCGAACCTCTGGGCTGTTCGCCACATCTTTCTCATATGTAGGTCGCTGTCATCAAATGTTCCTGGCACAGGTAAGTTAGATGAAGAGCCAATTAAAAAATGATTTGGAGTAAGAGCTTCATAATGCTTCGGATCGACGCTTACGTGGGTCAACGGTCTACTATTTACTATGTTCTCTACTTCAGCAAGTAGAGTCAACAAGATCTCTTCACGGGGCGCTCTCTCTTTCAGAATAGCTTTTAGAGCTGTTTTTACGCTTCTTATCAGCCGTTCCCAAGCACCTCCTTTATGAGGACTTACTGGCGAAGAAAAGTTCCAAACTACCCCACGGTTAGTCATTTCTTCTAAAATGCTGCTTTGATCTAATTCTTTAAAGGATTTTCTTAATTCTAAATCAGCTCCACGCAGGTTGGTTCCATTATCGGAATACATCTGTTGCGGCCAACCTCGCCTCGACGCCATTCTTCTTAACGACATTATGAACGAGTCCGTAGTCAATGATGGTACTAGTTCAATGTGTACTGCTCGTACAGTCAGGCAGGTGAACAAAACTCCGTAGCGACGCTCTCGACGACGGCCAACTGTAATTTCCATCGGACCAAATAAATCAACGCCACAGTGGGTGAAAACTCGCTGATGATGCGCAACTCTTCCTTCAGGTAGGTCTGCCATTCGGGGAATAGAAGGTTTAGCTCTTTCAATACGACACACTAAACATTGTGAAGCAACCGTCCGTACCGTAGGTCTCAGGTTTAATAACCAGTACTTTTGCCTCAGCTGGTTTACTACCATTTCGTTACATCCGTGGGCAGCTTGTAAGTGGTAATAGTGGACAATTAACCGTGTTATGTAGTTTCGTCCATCTAAAATTATAGGCTTGATTACCTCTTCGTCAATATCTTTTGCAGCTCCGATTCTACCATTTACACGAAGTAGTCCACTTTCTTCCTCTAAATAGGGTGTCAACGTACGCAGTCGACTATTTTGCTCAATTTGCTTCCCTTGCGCTAAACATGCGATTTCCTTACTAAATGTTTGTATCTGTGAATGTTTCAAGAGTAACAGCTCTGCTGCTTTCATTAGGTCGCAGTCAACAGACGTATGCTTCAAACTTTTCTTGCACCTTTCTATAAACAGAAGTACAGCAGCTGTGCTTCTTAGTAATCGTATCCAGGACGAAAATCGTTTCGGATCGGGAACAGGCAAGTCGACTGTTACGATATTAAACAAGTTGTGTACTTCTAAAACATCATCGCTTATATTCTCTTGTTGCATTACTGTATTTGACGGCCAGTTGTCATAGCTGTCTCGAAGAAAATCAGGACCACGTAACCAATCGCAGTCTACACTTAACTCATAATCACTGATCTTGGTAGCTTTATCTGCTGTATTTATGGAAGTCGGTATGTAACGCCACTCGCATGACTTTGTTAGACTGTCAATTTCTCCCAGTCGATTTGCAACAAAGGTTTTGTAGTTCTTGGTATCATTCTTGATCCAATGCAAAACAACAGTAGAGTCGGTCCAAAAATATCGTTTTTCTATGAGTATTCTGTGCTCATGCTGAATCGTCTCTGCTAGCCGACTACCGAGTAGAGCAGCTTGTAGTTCTAATCGGGGTACAGAAATTGATTTTACTGGGGCTACTCTACTTTTACTTGCTACAAAAGCAGTCACTATTGGTACGGGAGTTTTGTCGCTTCGTTCTGATTGTATACGCCAATAGGCTACCGCAGCGTAAGCGGTAGGCGATGCGTCGCATAAAACATGAAGCTCATATGTTTTGGTGACGTCATCTGAACACTCTGATGACGAGCCAAAATACCATCTTGGTATACGAAGTTCTCGAAGTTTTACCAGATCTGATATCCAATCTTTTAGTGTTAGAAAAAGATTTTCCTTTATCATGTCGTCCCATTTCACGCTATCTTTCCAGGTGGCTTGAAGTAGTATCTTTGCCTTAACTGTGAATGGGGCCAGAAAACCGTAAACGTCAAAAATTGACATAACAATTCGTAGAAGCTCTCGTTTCGTAGGCCTCTTTCTTAACGTTAATAAATCTTCAGGAATACGTTTCAAAGACAAATCAAACCCGAAAGTATCTGAAGCAGGGTACCACAATAAGCCCAAGGTACGTTCAGGTTGGTTTTCTAAATTCAATTCTACAGCCTTTTCATTCATAGCTGTCCTTGAAATAGTTTGAAGAACATTCTTGTTATTACTTAGAAAATTGCGGATCTCAAAGCCGCCCTGTGAGTGAATATAAATAATTTCATGAATTAGCTTCTTAGCATCGTCTTCGCGTTGGCTATCTACATAGTCATCCATATAATGGCTGTTTAATATAGCATCTACAGCTTTGGGCATCTCATTCAGGAACCTCTCCGCATTTTTATTTTTTATATACTGAGCAATGAATGGCGAACAATTCGCACCAAAAATAAGTGACGTCATGATGTATTTCTTAACTGGCTCAGTGGGGTTATCACGCCAAAGAAATCTCAGTGCATCTCGGTCTCTTTTGATAACTTTCACACGAAGGAACATGTCCTTAATATCACCAATAATCCCAACGGACTCTTCTCTAAATCGCATCATAATACAAAGCAGCGATTGTAGCAGATCAGGTCCTTGCAGTAAATAATCATTCAGCGAGTGTTCACTTGATTTTGCAGCTGCGTCAAACACTAATCTGAGTTTCTTTTTGTTTGGATTGTCTACGCCGAAATGTGGCAAATACCAGACGCGTTGTACGTCTCTTTCTACTTCACTCTCTTTCAGTTCTTCGGCAAAGTCATTTATCAACAGGTGTTCAACGCGTTCTTTATAGCGCAAAGCATATTCTTTATTAAATTCCATCTTTCTCTCTACAGAACGAAGTCTTTTGTAGGCATTGAAGTACGAGTCAGGCAGATTTGTGTCTGACTTCCAGGGCAAGCCGACTTCCCAACGTCTATTTACAAGGTTCGATGTTGCATCGAGAATTGCTTTTGCTTTCAGATGTTCTATATTTTCTCGGGGTTTCGTTGATACTCCTATAGCATCTAAGGCAAAGGATCGCTTCACCTCTTCGTGTAACTGTGCATCTTCAAAACTTACGTGAAGCACGTTGACATGTTTGCTATGGGGCATCACAGAGCTTGCTGAGCTAATTAACCCATGTACGCACCAGCCTAGTGATGTCTTTGAAGCGTACGGCTCGTCCTTACGACCACTCAATATCTCTTTTGGAGCTATCAGATGATAGTGATCGTGACCAATTAAAACCTTTGGTTTTACACTACCACAGTAAGATACAACGTGGTCATGGTTTCTTAAGTGAGCGTATCCTTTTATGTCAGCGTATGTTAGTTCCTGTGTACATAGCTCCAGTTCTTTCATAACACGGGTTCTAAAATGAAATTGCTCACCATTAGTATTTGAAATGTGACAGTTCACAATTTTAACATCACATGTTATTTTACTAGAAGACCATGCACTCTTTGCGTTGATAGCCTGCGTTGTTCCTTCCAATCCAGCTTCTTTAGCAATGTCGTCTGACATCAAACTGAAAGCGGCGCCGTCGTCCAACAATGCATGGGTGTGAACATTTGCTTTTGGTCCATGTATGACTAGTGGCACAACTTTTAGTAAAAGCTTAGGGCATTTTTCAGCAACAGCGTGAGCTACTATTTCCGTCTTTTCAATTGCGTTTTCTGTTGGTTTTTGTGCTTTAGTAAATGGCCAATGAAGTAAACGGTGGTGAGGCTGGTTGCATTCGTCAATATCGCATTCAGCAGCTGGGCAAGTATCTTGTCTATGGTGCCCTGCTAAACATTTGTAGCACAGTCTCTGTCTTCTAACATAGTACCACCGATCTCGCCTTAAAGCTTTCTTAAAACGCGGGCAGTCAATTATTAAATGCTTACTCTTGTAACAAAATTTACACTTATCTGAATGTTCGTCTGTAAGCTGCTCTGTAGACTCTGAATCCGACGTGTGACATATCTGTGTATTACTCGTGTGAACTGGTCTGCGTTCATTCGACTTTCCCTTAGGATCAGTTTGATTAAAGATATAACTTACTCCAGCTGCTGCAGTCTTTTTTGCTTCAATGTGCAGAAATTCGGACAGTAATTCAATCTTTGGCTTACTTGTAGACGTATCAGTCGGGAGTAAAGCGTAGTAGTCAGCCCATTTTGTGATTAAAGCGATTGGGCACTTTGAGATAGCAGTTGACATTAGTTCTGGACTCCTTAAATAGTCATCTTGCTTCAGTGCTTGCACAGCTGTTACATAATTTTTTATCTTAATTGCAAATGGTACAAGTTCATAATGGTAGGCTGCAGGTAACGGTGTTGTTTTCTTTAGCTGGGTGACGAGTTTGCTAATGATTAATTCTGGTCGACCAAAGCGCAACTCTAGAGCGTCAATGATGGTGGTAGGTGGAGTGTGTCCCATTAACAAAGCGGACACTGTTTCTTTCGCTTCACCACGCAAACATTTACGAAGCCGCCATAAGTTTTCAGCATCAGAAAACTTACATTGCTGCGTTGATTCCACATAGGTTTGTTTAAACTGTAGCCACTCCATGGGATCTCCGACAAACAATGGTAAATCTTTGCTCGTTCCAATTCTTGCTAGCATAGTGTCTGTTTTGGCATCAGTTGCGGCGACCTTTAACGCATCTTTCAAAGCACATGCAAGTTGTTGGATCTCGGATGAGGTGGGGGGTGGGTTAACGATGCCTGGTTCATTCGGTATGGTGCTCTCTACCCACTCCTTAACCCTTTCTCTGGGATCTTCAGACTCGGCTTGACTGTTTCGATCGCTGCCTAATTCAGAAATAACCTCTTCAATTTCTGCTACTTTTAATTTTTGTTGGGCCAGTTCTAGTTCCAATCTGCGTCTTTCGACTAATTTGTGACTGGCGCGGCTGCCACTTTTACTGCTTACCACAGCGGGGTCATGTGTTTGCAATTTCTTCTCAGCTTTAGTTATGCCCCTCGTCCTGATGGGCGACCGTGCAGGCGAAACATCTCTCGCTTGTGTCGCTTTCATTGTGGGCGGGGAACGAAACATTATTTACTTTACACCTACTTCCGTACTAACTTCAACTGCAGTTGCTCAGATACAATATCCGGCTCGAAGGACCATTTGTTAATTATGGGGAAGTGAAGGTGGCCTAGTAAATTAAATTGCAAATTATTTTTGAAAAACCAATCTATTTTTCTCCTATGTCACATAACTCTTTTTTACTAAAAACTGTCTATCCCACTTTTTCCACCGCCAGCCGTCACTCGCCTGCTCAAGGAGGTTTCATCGTCTACAGTTACTTTAACCTATAATTTTTACCTATTTAGTAACAAATCGCGCGCTGTAAGCTTTACAAGCATAACATTATTTTACTTTTTACTGACCAATGGCATGCAATAGAAGTAAAACTCTGATTAATTCATCTAAATACTAGTGTAAATCTGATAATACAACTCATAAAGAACAGGCAATTATTGACTGCCACATGCAATGTATTTTTACAAAACAACTGAAGCAGATAGTTTTTTTTATTTAAATTCTAGTCGCAACCGTGTTTTATGATTTTGATTTGAATAGTGAACCTCTGTACAGTCTTTACTCTAGCTAGAGCGGCGGGCTGGCGCGGCGGCGCGTTGCAATAACATCGGAAAATAATAACACATTACCGGCTCGCCTTTACATGACCGCAGGCGGTTACAAGGAAATTCGGCAGTGTAATTTGCGCCTTCAATATTTTGTGGTATGCGGACGTGTGAAACACACCCAGTAATAACCGGGGCGTATCTAATGAACGCATGGACTGCGGCCGCGAAGGTAGGGTTCTAATATATTACGTTTATTATTATTGTTATTCGAAATATTTAGGTTTAGTTCATAGTTAGAATGTCTTTTTTGCTAAATATAATTATCAACAAGAAAAAACTTACAATTAATTATTATTTTCAGAAAAATATTGTGTAATTAAGGTTATTTTTCGTGATGACGATAAAACATAAACTAAAAACAAACAATAACACATACCATGCGATTAGTTAACTCATTAGTTATTATAAATAAAAAATCAATCGATTCTTTGATAAAAATTGATTGTTAGTACCTAGATTGATGTGATATCGATTTACAATTTAATAAACTCATTTGAGAGCAATTTTTGAATACATAAACTCTCGATCCGTCCATAGATTCATGAAGTTGGACATGTATTTGATTGATTGAGTTGGCTTAGATCCAATAAATAAAACACTTACTTGCTAAAATAGGTCGATAGTTTCATACTATTAGTATTTTGTTATCTTCGTATAATCCATCGTAATGCCTTCAGACTATCACCGTCTTAACTTGAAAAAGTCCATTTTGAGATACCGAGTTTAAAAGTTTCAAAAAATCATATTGTTTAATCTGATTAGGTACTTTATTGTGATAATTTTGAGTTAATGTTATCTGAATAATAATATCTGAATATAATCTGGTTTAGTTATTTTAGTAAGTATTGGGAGATAGATAACAGTTACAGGTATTTTTCCATAAACACTGAGAATTGCCACTATATCCAATGTAGTGAAAGTCCAAAATGAGAAGAGCTCAAGACTGGGTTCGTTGAGAGAGACCGCGTGTCTTCGGAGAGACCTACGTCCAACATCAAACGAATATAGGTTAATTAAAAATGATTATGAACCAGTAGCCATCCAAAAAATAGAGTCCACTAAAGTTACACTACGCGGTAATGCAGCCACACTCCGTAGTCAATTATTTTTGCCGCTAAGTTTAATTCTTGCACTATTTAACTAGCCACTGTCCTTTTAAGTGTGTAAATGCTGTTTTATAGCTCTATCTGTGACTCTGGTTCCTCAAGATTTCCTCATTTCGGTTTTTATCACGCAGTGAAACTTGCAGCACAGCTCGTTTCAGCTTGATGCCCGTAGTTTACTCTATATTGTTTATTTTGAAGTAATGCTTTGGTGAGATATAGAGATTCGCCGTGAAACAAACAAAAAAAAATTATTTGATGTATAAATAGTTAAGTACCAAGTAAATATTTAATTTACGGTAGGTACACAACATGTAATAAAATAATAATTTTTAATAAGTCATTCAAATGATTTCAACTTTGAATTAATGAATGTATGAATACGCTTTATTGTACATAAATAACACCGAAACATATTCTTATGATATAATACTAAACAGGTTGCATAAAATGTACAATGGGCAGCCTTATCGCTCAATAGCGATCTATTCCAGGCAGCTTTCTACAGTGCAAAGAAATAACACCACTAATTTTAGTAATACTCAATACTCATGTTTCAGTGATATCTCCGATTGTGGCAGTTGTATATACAAATATTGTTATTAATATTCAAACTGATCAAGTTGTCAGAATAGAACAGCTCGTTATAACTTCAAGTAACCTGGCTATGTAACTTGATAAACAATGTAAGTTGAGCAGTTTCCTTTGGTAAACTAGGTAAACTTGATAAACTTTTCATCCAATAAGGGCTAAGTGGAAATAGGCTCCACCACCGACCATTATTGAATACTGTAGAAGCCTTATAAGGCTTATTAATTAATTATTTGAAATGATATTCTTTCAGATTAGTCTCAGCCAAGATGTAGAAATACTTGCTGGCATTTTTGCTCCCAAATAACATATAATTTGGTTGTTTTCAAGAGTAGAGTGATTAGGTTTCTTCATAGGTAAACGTGCTCCGTCATGATCAAGTGAGGTAGTGGTCAAACGGTTACCTATAATGTCTGATGTATGTAAATTTAATCAAAACTGGGAACTGTAAAAATTGGTACAGCAAAATGGCTCTTTTACATAGCTCCATAATGACTATTGTTGTTAAAACTGGTTGCAAAAAAAAACATGTTTACAAAAAACTAAATTTTATATTTTTTTTCAATATAAGCTAAAACAAGATAACACAGCAACATCATTATTTTTATAATGAATTCAAATTATTATCACCCCAAATCTATCAAACCACCCCTTAAAATGTAAATGTTGTCAAAAAATTCGCGTCGGCAGCATCTCAATACCACCAGTCAAATTATGAAAATTCTCATCATTCTTTCTCCTGGCGAAATCGAATTCGGACAGGGGACCGGTCGGTGAAATCCCATAGGACATTGATAAGTCACTGCCTCATTAGTTCTCTTGGTACAGCTTGAGATTTCGTGACAATACAGGCCCCGACATGGTTTTATAACTCTCGGCGAAAGTGGAGGGGAATATCTATATATCTTCTTATACCTACTCTTTATTAAACTTATTTTACTGCGCAAAGCCTACTTCCCTTCCATTCTAAGTCGGAGCTATAAAACCGTGTCGGGACCTGTAGAGTTCGGGATTTTGATACAGACCTTGTACCTATGGTTTTGTACCTACCACAGTTTCTAAACCATTTGTAGCTGTTATAAGTTTTGCTCAGTTGAACAATGCAATCTAGATCGTGTGAAATTTTCATGGTATTTATAAATGTTGAAATCACAGGTTGATATAATGTTAACCAATGGTGACAATTGATTTTTTCACTTAACATAAGTTATGAATTCGGTTTGTCCACAATTTACTTGCTAAAGTCTTCTTAGTAAAGAAATATAAGCTTGTTTGAAGTCGAGTCACACTGGTTGTGGTTGTGACAGACTGGGGTTTTACTATTTTTGTTGAACAGTGGAAGGGAAAATGTAATGTTGGTTTAAACCACATTTTATAAACATTTTTATATATAGATTTTTTTTATAATCTTTCTGCTTTGTGCAAAGTAAAGTGCAGCGTAGTATGAATAATAGTTCCAGTAAATGGAAATTCTGGAAGCCGTTAGGCACAGTTCGCACAAAATCATTAATTTTAGAAATCAATGGGGCCTCTCTCCATTAATTTCCAGTATGAATGATTTTGTAGACATCTTACGGGTGTGATGATGATTTTATTTACTGCTATTTTTTAAACTTTTAAATAAGGTTGAGGTGTCGGAAAACGTTGCAGCTAATTGTTGAAAAATAATTTTCTCCATTCATAGAGTTCAAAACCGAACTGAATTCAAAAAAACGAAGACACTGAACCACAACAAAGTAAAACTATATCATAGATCCAAGATAACATTTCACAATAGAAACGCAAATACAAACGCTATAGAAAATTTACGAGCCCAAGAATATAAAATGTCACTCCATATCCCGCTGTGCACTTAATTTTATTCCTCTTGTTTACCGAGTCGCTTACTGAGGTCATTCAAATTATAATTATTAAACTTTTTATTTAAAATGCCTCTGGAGTTTTTACAATAAATCAGAGAGTTTTTATATGTACGCAATGCATTAATATATTTGTGTGTGTGTGGTGTGTGTGTGTGTGTGTGTGTGTGGTTCCTATATTAGACGACAATCCGTTAGTAACCTTACACTTATTGATGTTACTATTATTGTAGCAAACATAAGTTTAGGTTATAGGCACAAATGTTTGTTCTCGGTAGGGATCGAACCCACGACCGGAAGGTAGAGATAATAATTGAGCTGTGACGCCTGTCAATACAAGTAATTTTTTTTATTGACAGATTTCACTCATCAATCAGTTCACTAGCTAGTACAGTTACTAGCTAAAAAAAAGAAAGTGTGACTTGACCCTTGAAACATTATTATCTTTCTACCCCTGTTTTCTGTTTTGTTTTTGTTTTGTTTTGTTTAATTTATGTTTTTAAAAAAGAGAAGTTATGATTTTAGTTAATGCCAGTATTATGAATTATATATTAGATTAGGCACATAATAGCTATTAGATTAAGTTTCTTGTAAAACAGAGCGCGTGTCGCAGAGGCTGTACGCCACTTCACTCCAGGCACTCCTGAAAACCAGCGCTAAAGGAGCCACCGTGCACCTTTAGCATTTGCTGAGCGAGTACCCTTTTTACGCATCTTTCTTTATAATTTAATGTTTATTTCATTGTATCTTTGTGTGTGTTTTTGCGTAAAATAAATAATTTCTATTTCTATTTCTATTTCATATCCCACGCTAGGTGAATACAACTTCTTCAACTTTTATCAGCTGTCATCTCTGTTCACTCGTTTAAACTACTAACAAAAATATTCAACTGGGTAACAGTTTATCTAAGAATCTGTTGCAATAAAGATAAAAACAAACGATCCGACCTTTGTGGATAGAAAACGATTTTCATTAGCGCCGTGCCAAAGGTTGTAGGTACAAGCTATCATTTCTATTCTACTGTGCATAGGAATTTCAAATAAGGATTCGTACCGGTAATTTAGGAAAGCTTTTAAAGGTTTTGTAGCAGTAAATTTTTAAGTAATAAAACAGTACTGCGTATTAATTGAAAGTATCGACTGTGACTCTTGCACTAAGAGGCACTAAGGGGCCTAAATAAAGAACCGGAGCCTAGATTAAGAACCCCTCAGGAAACCCCCCTTTTTGGTTTTATCAAACCCGGAATGTTTGCTCTAGGCTACAGATCCGGAAATCATGCAATTTTTTTTCTGTTACAGAGTAAAACCGGCACTTATTATTTATCTTTACATAACTCTAATATTACATAACAAATGACATCAGACATTTGCCAAATGTAAACAAATCCTACGTTTCACCTTATTTTTGTTTATGGCTGCACTTACACGTCTTGTAAATATTTTGATTCGAGTATCTTTTATTATGATGTGATGTAAACTATTTCTTTTAAGAGTAAGTTACATCCAATGCTCAAAAGCACAGTAGATTATCATATCTTTTTGCTTTACCTATTTACATGAAATTTTTCGAGGGTACTCTAAAGTTGATTCCAAAGAATTTATCTATGTAAATCTTGGTTTATATTCAGCACTAGCCGTCGTCCGCGGCGTTGCTCGCGTACTAAATAGACCCTTTAGAGTGTGACTTTTAAAAATTCCTTTCTTAGTGCACCCCTACACTATATTATAAGGATAAAAAAATTATACCTCTAGGACTTATAATTTAGGCTGTGCGTTGGTTCTAAGTCAGCTTCAAAAGAGTTTTATATATCAGCATTATTTTCATTCAGAAATTTTCATCATGATACCAAACGGGGCTCCAATCTCTGCCACAGTTAATCGATATAAGCCCTGAAACCTATACCTGCGTATTTTAGCAAAATTACAAAAGACTACTCACCATTTCGCAAAACCACGAAGACCATAGCAAGGGCACACAATTACGAACGAAACGCTCAACGTCGCAACGAATCACCACTGTAAAAATTACGTTTGATATTTTGTAATTAACACAATTCACCACTGGTTCGCGATCTCGTATTAAGAAGGGATGGGGGTGTGTAGACGTCCGTTCAGGCCGAAAGCTCGGCGGATACTGCCGCCCGCCCATGGCCCCCGCCCGCCCTACCGGTCCTTTGTTTCCCTGTGCACCGGGCGTCTGTTAAACAAATCTCGCGTGTGAACCCGACTTTATCAATACGTTATTGACAGTGACAATTTCTCATTAATGCGAACGGAGCTTTTGCTGTTCGTATTTTGAATTAACTTGCATTACTTTTTTCGCAATGTTATTTTACAAATTGTGTTTAATACATGAAGTGTAACGTAAAATTATGCTATGAATACTTTCTGAGCTTATTCATGTTAATTGTTAATTAATGTGTAACTATACTTATTTAAGTAGTCACCTCTTAAGAAGAAAGAAAATAGAAGGCAAACGTGTTTCAGGATTATTGTGAAGATTATGAGGACAGACGTGAGCTTCGGTTTATTTCATAATTTTATTTGAAAATGTCCTGAAATTAAAAAAACTTTGAACTAAGACACGGGTACATTAAAACCCTTGAGTAATAAAATAAAACAGGTACAGTGCCTTGATCATGAATAAATGTGACAATTGCAAACGTATCGTAACGCTACCGTATCCGAGATACACTGCGTGGTGACACTACAACGGTTGGCAGTCGAGCTGGCATTGACGCGCAATATAACTTGAATACGCTAGCGCGGCGACTGTCAGATTTGTTCGTGATAGAATTACAGGTAGAAGAATCGTTTCGCAGTAAATCTGAAAATAATCTCAAGAAGTTAAAAAGATAATAATAACGTAAAAGGGTTTATCTCAGGAATTATTTATTACGAACGAATTCTGTAAAATTAAATCAAGGTAAAATCTTACAATTTTTGTATTAAGAAATAAAACAGAAGATATTCTATAGAGGAATATTAGTTTATTATTTAGTTTTGTTTAGTCTATTTGCAAATAGCTGGTAAGTTGATAGTTATACCATTTTTTATAATCAATTCTTACAAAATAAGGTTCAAATTACAGAAACACCGATCAGAGTGACGAGTCTGAGTTCTATTCGGTTCCAATTTAGAAAATTTCTGTATGACGCCACGATGAGTGGGTGAGTCAAGAACAATTTTTATTGAATTATTCAGAAGTTTCGAAAATTTCTATTTCTATGAATACTTGGATCCTTAATTTTTGAGAACAAAACTCAACAAAACTCTGCAGAGTTTGGTTTATTCCACCCAGTCCTACCAGTAGTTCGATTATCTAACTGTTTGGACAAAAATATTCCAAATTTTTAGACTGACTAATCTGTGTATCCAAAATCTTCGATCAGTCAGTCTAACAGTTTGGAATATTTTTGTCCCAACAGTTAGATAATCGAACTACTGGTAGGACTGGATGGAATAAACCTTTGTGTTCAGACTATAAAGGTATAAAGCGTTGTAATTTTAATGAATACGTGCAGTGATACCAGTAATAGAACCACACTATGTTTTCGAATGATAATCAATAGTGATCAGTTTCATAATCAAACTTAGTCATTGCAATTAAATCACGCAATGATTGACGCATCGCCACTTATCAACATAATTGCCTAATTTTATCACTGGCTACGTGAACCGTGACGGTTGGCTGGTGGCCGAAATATGGCCGAAATGTATCCGAAATTTTAATAAAATAACGAAACCGTTAATTGATTAACGATGTCGTTCCGTTATTTCGCCGTATTCAGAGTTCATGAACGGATGAAATTTATTTAAAAGTATAATAATGATACATCAGTATATAGGTATATGCATACAAAATATATAGATGTGCCTAGTGTAATATTTGAACAAAAATCTGACTACCCGATTAAACTTGCTAAAACGAATCAAAGCTACGGAAAAGATTTGGTTATTTCAGTATTCGTTCATTTGGGGATCAGTACATTTTTCAGTCAAAAATGAAGAGTGTCAGATAAAAGTTGATCACCAAGATGGACTGTTCTAAACCTATTAGTCCTTTTATCACACTGGCGATTTGCAGGCGAGTTCAAAACAAAGTATCGTAGTAAGCAAGCTCGTATGAGTTAGTGGCCAACTCTGGTGACGGAGTTTTTCGTCGTGGCTTCATAATTAGTAATTTCGAGTTATTCCCATCGAGCCCACCGGCTGGCCCACTGGTGGCCAGCTAAGTACTTCAGTGCTGGAAAAACGAAGTTGATAGTATTTCAGTGTTTTCCCAAATACATCTAGGTACCCACTATAGTTCAAAACGTAAGTGCACGTGGAACTTCTGCACCTATCCATTCTGTATATACGCAGCTACAATTACCTACGACAGATACGCTAGTTTCACCGTACATTGCTCACTTGCGTCAAGCATCAGGTGCACCGAGTCTCAGCTGCCGTGGATACGCGTCAATGAATAATGTATGATTTGAATCGGTCGAGGTCAGCAATTTTCAACACCCAACCTTATGATAAGACACGTAAGGTTGAAAATGAACTCTCTAGAGATGAGATATGGTTAGATAAGCTCAGTGTATTATTTGTTACGTTACTCTCATGTTATTAATACTTAACAGTACATTGTGAGTTATATTGTGCAATGTTTTGTGCTGGATGTCGGTTGCAATATTGGTTTAAATTGTTTTGTTGTTTATAAACGAGTTTTGTTGTTTATATACCTTCATCCACATAAATTATTGTAATCAATTCCTGAAATTTAGCTAAATAAGACGCATAAATGTATTTGATGTGATTGTACTAATAATTTATAAGTTAAAAAAACTGGAAAACCCGACTTCAATTTGATACGCCGTCATCATCAAATGATGATGATGATGGCAGTTAATTGAGACTGTTCTATTGATCGTAAACACCGCAGAAAAGCAAAATACGCAATGTATCCGAGATACACTGCGCGGTGACACTACAACGGTTGGCAGTCGAACTGGCAGTGACGCGCAATGTAACTCGAATACGATAACGCGGTGACTGTCAAATTTTTTCGTGGGTGCTTACGTTCTATTGCTTGTAAACGTCACAGAAAAGCCACAGAAAAGCCAAATATGCAATATCGTGTACGCGTATGACGTGTTTTTTCCAGTTATTCTTATTTAACTGCCTAATTACAAAACCGATTTTGATAAAAAAATTATGGGACTAATCTGGAAGCATACCCTTTTAGATAAAAAAAGAATTTTTCAAATCGGTTCATATGACGTAGTCCTGAGGTAACAAACATAAAAAAATAAAAGAAATACAACCGAATTGAGAACCTCCTCTTTTTTTGAAGTTAAAAAATTGCTCATTTCTTTTTTGATTGATCTGTCGTTCGTATGATTTAGTGGCCAACTCTGGTAACGCAGTTTTTAGGCCGCGTGCTAGAGCCGGAACCGACAGTTTAACGTGCCCTCCGAATCACGGAAGCGCTCAGATGTAAATGACACTAGCATTTACCTATCCAAATAGTGACCGCGCAGAACGTTGCTTATCTTAGATAATCGGTGAAGATTGACTAAGCAAACTACGCCACGAACGCTTCACACTTCTTTTGATAATTTTGAATCAAGTTAGGACAATACTTTATTGAAAATTGTTTCGAAGCTAAAGAATTCAGTGTTTACGGTTACACCCGTGCGTGCCACACTTTCCGTGTCCCCTCCATTCGGCTCTTACAAGTTCGCGGTTATTAACATGAGCGGTAAACGCCTATGCGTTTATGAGCTCCTGGTAGCTTTTATAGCAAGCACTTGCCCACTAAACGCTCAGTTTAATGTGTTTACGTACTGTATTATAACAAAATTCGAACATTTAGGTTTAGTTTAGTATTTACAACCTTAGAGCGAGCCCGTAGTCTGAGTTTTGTATCGAGAAGCGACATGCAAGCTATTTTGTATGAAAATCTGATAAGCGCCTACAGCGGGAGATTTGCAAACTATTTTTCTACATACAAAAACTGCGAGTTTCTCAAATTTAGCTTGTCGCAAATCATAATAACAAAACTCAGACTACAGGCTCTGTATATTTAGTAGGCGATAGTAATTTCAGTAAAAGGTACTAGGCATTAAGGCGACTTAATAACTCCATCACCAGAGTTAGCCACCATCTCATAATGAACGTACTTACTAGGGATCATATTCCAGATTGGTCCCATAAAAAAAATCTCAAAATCGGTTCTGTAGTTTGGCAGTTCTGCGCAGGGGACTTAGTCAGGGCAAAATTGGAATGAGCCTTAAATACGAATAACTGGATAAAAACGTACACGACATTGCCTATTTTGCTTTCCTGTAACTATTCAGTGGTTTTTGCGAACAATAAAATAATCGCAGTGAACTGTCATCATCATCATTATCATCTGATGGTGGTGAAGCTGGAACGTAGTCAAATTAAAGTCATGCGTACTGTATGCTTTTGCAAACCAACCATATAAATATAGAACAAAAGTTCAAAATTCTAACTAATGCAAAATATAGACATGTGCTTTGGACGTTACTCTGACTACCACTATTTATTAACAAAATTACATGCTAATGATTATTATTCCTGGGGATTACAACCGCATTTTCATTTCACAATCTGGATACTACTACTGCATATTTATGGTTTTAATTAAACATTACTACATTGCAAACTATAGAATCACGTACTGAGTGGCTGCTGCAGGTAACGGTTGCTAGGCAACCGTAGTCGGCTTCCATACCTGCGGGCCTAAGATGCGCACCGTGAGATATTTGTCATGTCGTTCTGTCAAAATGTAAGCATTTTGCACTAGTTCAGGAACTATTGCATTATCTGTGGTACCTAATGGTGTCGACGAAACGCGCCATAATGTACACTTTTGACACTTGTTAGTCGTCCTACCTCTCTGAGGACGAGATAATAGTCATGCAGAAATGTCAAAAGTTGAAAATTCAAAGGCGCGGTTTCTCTACAACATTAACACAGATAATGCAATAGTTCCTAAACTAGTACAAAATGCTTACATTTTGACAGAACGACATGACAAATATCTCGCGTGCGCATCTTAGGCCTGCTGGCTAGGGTTGCGCAGTGCCAAAGTAAAATAGTTTATTCTGAAATAAGGTTGACGATCTTTCGTCAGTGTAAAACACAAACAAAGAATACCTATACGTTTATTTATTCTAAAGATATCTAGGTGTGATGACCCATAAGTCACCCTAAATATATTTTTTACTGCCTAAGAAATGAAAGCACACATGTTGAACTAATGTCCAAGGCGAAACTAATCTTTTGTTTAACGAATAATTTTTTGCGTTTCTGTCAAACAAATTACCTAAATGAATTGGTTGCAGCTGCGTGGTTTTTAAGAATACGCACAAAAAGCTAACAGATTTTGGTAAGAGAGATAACGAATGCGATTTTAGACCTGTTCTAAGAAGAGTTTTTGTTTTAAGACTGACGTTGAAATTGTTACAAAAAAGAAAAGGTTAAAACACAAGTGTGATTTTAGGATGGGACTCGTTTAGAGAACCGCTTGGTCTTGAGACTGGCGTCAGAATTTGTTATAAAAAAGGGTTAAAAGTTACCTACTAATTTCCTGTGTTGCTCGGTCAAAGATATACAAAATAGCATGTTGATTGCTGAGATGTTAGTAATAAAATGGATGATAGAATAATTAATCATAAGGGCATGGTTTGGTTACAATTCGCGAATTGTAACACCTAGTATTTAATATCAGGTTTATTCCTAAAGACAATTAATGAATATATAACCCGTGTGCTACTGTTTATATAAATGTGATATTTCAGGATGATTTTACAAAACAGTTAATACTGTTAGCTATCAGCAAACGCTCACATATAAATTTCAGTTTACAGACACCTACTGGTAGCGACGCCCTGTGGTGGAATTTAACAGCTCTGCCAATGAGCGAGGAACGAGTCTCCAAGCCACGCCCAGGAGGATGGGACGTGCGCACACGCTTAAAAGGAATTATAGGGAATATTCGGCACCCAGTCGGAGTTACGGTCAACCAGCGCGTAGCGTTTTTCACTTAGAGTCATTTGCGCAGGCAGTTCAGTTTTGAGATTCAGTAGCGTACAGACGTGGCCTTTTGTTTTGGCGCGAATCCTTTGTTTCTGTTATTAGCTTACCGTGGTGATTTTTGCCGTGTAAAGATTTAGTAAGGAGTGTAATACTTTGATTTGAACTCTAAACAGGGTATCGTAAATTAGATCATTTTTAGTGCCAGTTTCGAGTTGTTCCTAGAAAAGAGCTAAGTTCTAATTTTAAGTCTGTATGATTGATTTGGTAAAAGAGAAATAAAGCAATAACTTCTACCCTTATAGTGCATTGGACTCAGAAGACAGAGAGGTTTACCTAAATCAATCATACGTGTTGATTGTAATTTCCTAGATAATAATATGTCGCTTGTTCCCATCTCACTCTGAGACTTCGGTTCCCAAATTTGAATTCTTAAGACTGTCTAAGTCTTGGCCAAAAGGCCTGTAAAACTAACTTGCCCTGGAATAACTAAGTAGGGGGGTCTTGGTGGGTCCGAATAGGTATTCGGATCCCTTCACGGCTTTCCGAGGCGATTAATGGGAAAGCGTAGTAGTCTGACTTGATTAGATTTCTGTTGAGATCAAAGCAATTCCGATTATCAGCTTATAATGCGGTGGTGTTATTCCGGAAACCCTATAGGGCTCAAAGTACTAATATAAAGCCTAGATTAAATCTAAATGTAAAGGTTAAGTTTTCCTATAACTTGTATGTTTAATTGTTAAGAGTTGGTACGTGGTTTTACCTTGCATTTGGTTCTTAATAAATTAATTATTACTGAGTTCGTTTAGAGTTTAATTCCTTCTTATTTAAATTCATTTCCTAGTTCACCTGATTAGGACAGGATTAAAATTTGTCTAAAGATTCATAATCATTGAGCTGAAGATAATTTTAGAACCATTCAAATATTCATCTTGAGAGTCTTGGGTAGATATCAGTCGATAAAGTTAATAATACTTTTCTGCTAGCGAATGCTATTAGCAGTACAATGAGCGATTGGTTATTCTTGTCTAAATCTGGTCAATTGCTCCGAGCTGAAAAAGTCTGACGGACTCACGGATCAACCACGTCTGTCATTGAGATCCGTTAACACAAACTTCGACAAAGTCCAGTCTAGACTAGGAAGATGCACGGGGATTCTAGATACCCAATTTAAGTGCCACTCTGCTCCCGAGTATAATTGAACCACCAAATAACTAAGAGAATCCATTGCCTAAATCAAAGAGTTTGATAATCACTGATTTTAATCCATATAAGTATGTATATCAGCTCAAGACTTTAGCATTATGTTCAAGTAATTAGTTCATACAGGACAAGGCAAATACCATTATTCGGGTAGAAACACTCTACACTGGTTCGAGGCTGGCGTCATCGAAAGCAGAGCGCACAGAACCTTACCCGTAGTTCACATTCACCCATACAATATTTTAAAACAATAGAATAGATTTCATAGATTTAATGAGCTAACCTCTAACAGGGGGTTGGGGCCATTACATTTGTTGCCGGTGTCCAGGATTTAGTTCAAAGTATTGCTAAAACGCTTTACTACTAAAACAAAGTTTCTGGTTTAAATAAAAAATAACACAACGTAGCTTTATTATTAATGACGATCACAAATATATAAAACAGAATTTTTATAGATATTCAATTGTTTCATTTTCTATCTTTGTCTAGATATTTTTATTATTTTATTAGCCGTCTTGTTTGGTGAACTATACATAAAATAATTTCTATTTCAGTATTCAAAATTTAATTTTATCATCGAAAATAACTCAGTAATCATTATTTTATTGTGCACGTTAAATTTAAGTTAGCATAATGCTTGGTAGCACGCAGCACGTAGAAATCGAAAACGAGCAACACATGACCTAGGTTCCGTAGCATCAAATAGTAAGAAAGATCAAAACCATCAACACACGAACTCCACATAATTTTCAGGTTTTCAGGTGTTAGGCAGCGGGCAACCAATAGACGAACTCTACAGAATTTTCAGGTTTTCAGATCTAAGACAACCAGCAATCAGCAGAGGAACTCCGCAGAATTTTCAGGTTTTCAGGTGCTAGGTAGCAAGTAAGATAAAATTATGCGACGAATAGATACGTTAAAGCGAGAGGGATATAGAGAATGTTAGCGTGGCTGCAGTATAATGAGATGAACGGATTTTCAGGTTCTTCAAGCGACAAGATTAATTCAAATATACCAAGATTAGATAATCTATTAGATGGCAGATCAAAACTGACTGGAACTTTTAATTCACATCGGTGTCGCTTATTCTATAAAACGAACGATTTATACACTAGATTTATTAAGAAACTTGTAGCTTTTAATTAAAAGAAGTACATTCATTCAGTAGAGAGGCAAGGTAGCGAGATTGAAGTATTTTTAGAATGCCTAGCAGGAGCCACATTGAAGGTGTAAGAGTTATTTAGTCATAGGTGGGTGACTTCAACTAGTAACAATACGCAGGTGCGTGAGAGCTCAGGTACTGTTTCTTAGAATTTAGGAAAACAAAAAGTGTCGAACGTCGACCTAGTGATTCAACAGTAGGTATTTCAGGCGCTTATTACATTTAAGGTACAGTTAATCGAGGTTATTAGATTATTAAAAAACTTCTAGAGGCCGATATGATGATGATTATTTGAGATAAAGACCTCCACAGGCTGACATTATGATGATGATTATTTGAGATAAGAACTTCCACAGGCTGATATGATGATGGTGAATAATCTAGATAAGGGCTTTTACAGTCTGATATGATGTGATTAACCGAGGTAAAGGCTTCTATAGATTGATATGATGATGAATAAATGATGATGATTAATTGATATAAGGACTGCTACATGTTGATATAACAATTATGACGATTATTCAGGATAAATTACTTTAAGGTCAGGGTCTGATATTGATGATTATGAAAAATGCGATTATTGTTGCATTTAGCCAAATACACGAATAAAATAGATAAGTAAGATGGGATGTATGAAAGTCAAGTAAAGTGTGAACTCGGTAATAGATTTACGATTATAAATAGTACCTACCAAAAAGTAATGATTACAAGGAGCTAGTTTGGTGTTTGAGAAATACTAACTGAAGTTTGAGTAAGCGGTCAAGTAGTACTCGTGTGATGTATGAGAGTTGTGAGCGAAGATTGTATGTTATTTTATTAATTGTTATTAGAAAGACTAACTGAAGTTTTGAGGGATCGGTCAAGTAGTACTCGTGTGATGTATGAGAGTTGTGAGCGAAAATTGTATGTTATTTTAATAATTATTATTTTATAAGGATGATGATAAGGTTATAAGTCCTTTTGTACCGGACAAGGCTAAACAAACATACGACATTCAGAAGTGAGGACGCAGGTTATGATTGGTTTGTAGTCTGAGAACAAAGGCTAAATTACTTAGAACAAACAGCGATAGACGCTTAGGATGGAGTAAGCGAGATAGCGATAGAACCATATGTCCAAACAATAGATGTTCCAGAGAAGCAACGTGATGCAGTATTGTAAGTTTTACTAAAACACAAAGTGGTGTTTTCTAGAAATTCCAGACGAACAAAAGGTGTGTGCATAAAGACGAAATGGCGAGACCAAGGTAGTAACCGAATTCCCAGGCGTTTAAAAATATTAAACAATTAAGACGTTTATTTGGGTATCATAAACTATTTTCAAAAATTCATTTTGCTAGTACGGAGAAAAGACAAAAGGCATTGTGTAGAGTTGTAGACTTTTACGATAGAAGATAAAGTATGAATGGGTCTTAGAAACAACGAAATACATTGAGCAGAATAGAAAGTTATTCTAGATACAGTTACTATAGTTATGCTAGCACATTTCGACATTAGTGAAAGATATTATTCATAAATAGATAACAATGATGAATGGATGAATGAAAGAAAATGCGTTATAATGCGCTTACATACTTAATAAACTAGGAACAACAAGCGATTAAGAACAGTACAGTGAGTGGTCTTATCGCTGAAAGCAGTTTATTCCAGGTATACTTTGGATTGAGATGATTTCCAGTGTATGCTAGATTGGTCAAGTTGTACAAATACCTAGATGAGAATTGATGGATGAATGAAGTAAATAGTAATATAAGTGACTAGCTGCCGCCCGCGACTTCATTCGCTTCTCGTTGGATCCCGTTAATTTTTCGGAATAAAAGATACCCTATGTGTTAATTCAGGTCACGGACAATATTAAATATTCCAAGTTTCTTTCAAATAGGATCAGTAGTTTTTGCGTAAAAGAGTAAAAAACATACATACATCGCTACAGACTTTCGCGTTTATAATATTAGTAGGATATCGGTACTTTGAGTTGCAAGTAGATAGTAGAACCGTCAGAGGGTGGCAAGGCCTTAGAGTTTATGGTAAAGAGCTGTTAATAAACGATGATGATGTATTAGATAGTGACAGAATAAGATTTATTCGCTATCATTCATAGTTTGACTAAGGTTAAGTTTTATTATGTAATATTAAGTTAGTAATCCAGTCAGATTATACGTTTTACCGGACTATTACGAACAAAGGAGAGTTACGATTTTGATCGATAAGTATGTATGTATATGAGTATGATTGTCTGCATTTTTATAGCTGTCGAATGGCAATGGATAAGTGTGAAATGATCTAGTTGGCTCATCATTATACAATTATTGGATGGTTTATTTAAGTATTGTGTATACAGAAGAAATGGACGATTAATTAATATGTGTGAGAATAATATAGTTGGTTTATAATAATATTAATGAATGATTTATTTATGGTATTAAGTATACACAAGGATCGGACGATTATATTGCTGATGTTTCATCAAGGTACATATCGTGAGAAGGTATATGTCCAGGTCCACGAATATTCATCCGCAGTTGAATTTGGTTAAGGCCAAGAACTTTAAACAGGTGTCGAGCAGTTGAAAGGAAAAATGAGCGCGTTACAGGAAAACAATGCCAAATAGTTATGAACAATAGAAGATAGTTGGAATAGCAATAGCGTTATATCGTAGGGCGAGGTAGTTAAGTTTTATGATAAAAGACAGCGCATTATTTTATAAGCGGAAAGGAAGGTTTTTAGAACGTACTAATATAAGACTTAAAAGAACTAGGTAATGAGTAACCTTGTGATGGAAATAAAGTTAAGCCGAAAACAATACCCCAGGTGGACAAAGAATCGAATCTTACAAGAAAGTTTGTATTGTTGTCTGAAAAGCCGTATGCAGTAAGTGCGAAACCTTACGCAGGTGGTTATACAATGGTAAAGGAAGGCGGTCTGATAAGAGAAATTTAATGCTATTCATTTGTTGAGATACGAAGAAACACCTGCAAATAAGTAGAATTACCATGATTGTAGTATTATCAATCATGTGAATAAAGTTATAGATAAGTTATGGTAAATAAAATATTTTCTTTAATAAGATAGATATTACGTAATCTTAAGTTTTCAGACACAGTTTGGTCTGAGGGTGGCTGGAAGTTTAAAAGCTTTTGTGAACTACAACAGTGATACATAATGAGTACGAGTGGTTCTAATCATTACAATTATTTACTAATCAAGATTTTCAGAGGTTTATGAAAAGTTTTTATACTCGAAGAACAATGGTCTTCTTCATATCAAAATTTTCAGAGGGTGGAATGTGATGACCCATAAGTCACCCTAAATATATTTTTTACTGCCTAAGAAATGAAAGCACACATGTTGAACTAATGTCCAAGGCGAAACTAATCTTTTGTTTAACGAATAATTTTTTGCGTTTCTGTCAAACAAATTACCTAAATGAATTGGTTGCAGCTGCGTGGTTTTTAAGAATACGCACAAAAAGCTAACAGATTTTGGTAAGAGAGATAACGAATGCGATTTTAGACCTGTTCTAAGAAGAGTTTTTGTTTTAAGACTGACGTTGAAATTGTTACAAAAAAGAAAAGGTTAAAACACAAGTGTGATTTTAGGATGGGACTCGTTTAGAGAACCGCTTGGTCTTGAGACTGGCGTCAGAATTTGTTATAAAAAAGGGTTAAAAGTTACCTACTAATTTCCTGTGTTGCTCGGTCAAAGATATACAAAATAGCATGTTGATTGCTGAGATGTTAGTAATAAAATGGATGATAGAATAATTAATCATAAGGGCATGGTTTGGTTACAATTCGCGAATTGTAACACCTAGTATTTAATATCAGGTTTATTCCTAAAGACAATTAATGAATATATAACCCGTGTGCTACTGTTTATATAAATGTGATATTTCAGGATGATTTTACAAAACAGTTAATACTGTTAGCTATCAGCAAACGCTCACATATAAATTTCAGTTTACAGACACCTACTGGTAGCGACGCCCTGTGGTGGAATTTAACAGCTCTGCCAATGAGCGAGGAACGAGTCTCCAAGCCACGCCCAGGAGGATGGGACGTGCGCACACGCTTAAAAGGAATTATAGGGAATATTCGGCACCCAGTCGGAGTTACGGTCAACCAGCGCGTAGCGTTTTTCACTTAGAGTCATTTGCGCAGGCAGTTCAGTTTTGAGATTCAGTAGCGTACAGACGTGGCCTTTTGTTTTGGCGCGAATCCTTTGTTTCTGTTATTAGCTTACCGTGGTGATTTTTGCCGTGTAAAGATTTAGTAAGGAGTGTAATACTTTGATTTGAACTCTAAACAGGGTATCGTAAATTAGATCATTTTTAGTGCCAGTTTCGAGTTGTTCCTAGAAAAGAGCTAAGTTCTAATTTTAAGTCTGTATGATTGATTTGGTAAAAGAGAAATAAAGCAATAACTTCTACCCTTATAGTGCATTGGACTCAGAAGACAGAGAGGTTTACCTAAATCAATCATACGTGTTGATTGTAATTTCCTAGATAATAATATGTCGCTTGTTCCCATCTCACTCTGAGACTTCGGTTCCCAAATTTGAATTCTTAAGACTGTCTAAGTCTTGGCCAAAAGGCCTGTAAAACTAACTTGCCCTGGAATAACTAAGTAGGGGGGTCTTGGTGGGTCCGAATAGGTATTCGGATCCCTTCACGGCTTTCCGAGGCGATTAATGGGAAAGCGTAGTAGTCTGACTTGATTAGATTTCTGTTGAGATCAAAGCAATTCCGATTATCAGCTTATAATGCGGTGGTGTTATTCCGGAAACCCTATAGGGCTCAAAGTACTAATATAAAGCCTAGATTAAATCTAAATGTAAAGGTTAAGTTTTCCTATAACTTGTATGTTTAATTGTTAAGAGTTGGTACGTGGTTTTACCTTGCATTTGGTTCTTAATAAATTAATTATTACTGAGTTCGTTTAGAGTTTAATTCCTTCTTATTTAAATTCATTTCCTAGTTCACCTGATTAGGACAGGATTAAAATTTGTCTAAAGATTCATAATCATTGAGCTGAAGATAATTTTAGAACCATTCAAATATTCATCTTGAGAGTCTTGGGTAGATATCAGTCGATAAAGTTAATAATACTTTTCTGCTAGCGAATGCTATTAGCAGTACAATGAGCGATTGGTTATTCTTGTCTAAATCTGGTCAATTGCTCCGAGCTGAAAAAGTCTGACGGACTCACGGATCAACCACGTCTGTCATTGAGATCCGTTAACACAAACTTCGACAAAGTCCAGTCTAGACTAGGAAGATGCACGGGGATTCTAGATACCCAATTTAAGTGCCACTCTGCTCCCGAGTATAATTGAACCACCAAATAACTAAGAGAATCCATTGCCTAAATCAAAGAGTTTGATAATCACTGATTTTAATCCATATAAGTATGTATATCAGCTCAAGACTTTAGCATTATGTTCAAGTAATTAGTTCATACAGGACAAGGCAAATACCATTATTCGGGTAGAAACACTCTACACTGGTTCGAGGCTGGCGTCATCGAAAGCAGAGCGCACAGAACCTTACCCGTAGTTCACATTCACCCATACAATATTTTAAAACAATAGAATAGATTTCATAGATTTAATGAGCTAACCTCTAACAGGGGGTTGGGGCCATTACATAGGCTGTGATATGTAAGTATATAACTAAAAACTCTAGCTTCGAATAATTACACCGTGTTTTGTTTTTTGCATTAAAGCTGATTTAAATTCAATCGGAAGAGTTAATTACTATCAATTTTATTAACAACATGGAAGATATATTCTTGTAATAATATTTTATTTAACGGTGAATTGACTTTATTCACAAAGAAAATTACTATTAATAATACAGTATTTACAGTATTGTAAATAGATATAAGTGAATTAATATAAATATAAACAATACTATCTATCTCCTTTGACAGGGATTGTCAACGGGAATTAGTGGAATAAGCCCTTAAACAGTACAGTCAGTAAAAAAAGTAGTTAGCAAGCTCTAACCGTAAAATAACTACCGAAATATATGTTTTTTTGTTGCCAAAGGTGGCAGACGAGCAAGTGGGCCACCTGGTATAAAGTAGTAGGTTAAAGTAAATCAACTTTGTTTTTGCAAGGTGTGACTAAGCGTGCTCAAAATATCTATAAACGTGTAGCATAATATACCCAATTATAAAAATCATATTACATAATTTAGCATGAAAAACAGTTTTCAAGTTGTCGATCGTTAATCAACTTATATCACCGATTGTACGTACGATTCGATTCGTATCCAATATCCTCTAATAATTACGAAGCCTGTATTATTCGAATTGTATTCAAGTAATATTCTATTCAGGGTGTATCGTGTTCAGTTATCCTTTGAGTAGGTACGAGTAATAAGATATAGCTAGTACATACCTTTATTGTCAATACTAGCTTCTGCCCGCGCTTCATTTGATCCTGTTGATTTCGGGATAAAACGTAGCTTTATATGTTAATCCAGCGGGCCTAAGATGCGCACCGCGAGATATTTGTCATGTCGTTCTGTCAAAATGTAAACATTTTGTACCCGTTTAGGAACTATTGCATTATCTGTGGTAATGTTGTCGAGAAACCGCGCCTTTGAATTTTCAACTTTTGACATTTCTGCATGACTATTATCTCGTCCTCAGAGAGGTACGACGACTAACAAGTGTCAAAAGTGTACATTATGGCGCGTTTTGTCGACACCATTAGGTACCACAGATAATGCAATAGTTCCTGAACTGGTACAAAATGCTTACATTTAAATTGCTTTGCAAGTAGACCACTCGTTGCAGACTGACTAAAACAAAAACACCCAAACATCTTAACATTTTATAATATAGTGAGATAGTTTTTTTTTTTTTTATGAGCAATAGCTAAGCATTTGGCTGCAAGCACACCTGGTGGTAAGTGTAGCTGCAGCCTAAGGTGGAGCACGCTTCGCTATAATCCACCTATTCACTCTTTTCTTGAAAATTCCTAGGTTATATCTTTCAGGAAATACTGATGATAGTAGTATAAGATGGGATGAAAGTTTTATTTTACATTGGATAGAGCATCTTTGACTTCAATCTCACGTACTCGTAGGTGGCGAAGAAACCGAGAGACCAAGACGGTCTAGAAGACAGCTATTCACAGTATTCACTCTTGCCTTGAAGAAATTCAGAATAATAAACACTTGTGCTGTTCAATGTTTTAATCTATTCATGAAAAAAACCTCATTGATGGAACTTATAACTACCACAATAAGGTGTATTTTACTCTACACTTCATAGAAAATGACACGAACTTGGTACAGTCAGCAATAAAACGCATAAAGCCGCCGATCGGCAACAGAGCTCGGCGACAAGGGTGATTGATGACACCCTATCGATTACCGAGGCCTGATGCCAATGACGCACTTGACAAGGACAGTGTGCATGTACCTTTATATTTCAATTCAGATTATTTCAGATAAATGAAAATTTAATAAGATTTCAAGAGAGAACAAAACTGAAAAAATAATGTAACTTTTTTATACAACAAAGTTGACAAACAAGCGTACGGCCCGCCTGCTGGGAAGCGGTTACCGTAGTCTATGGACGCCTGCAACACCAGAGGGGTTAGGCTCATAATCCCTTTTGAGTCGTCCCCTTCAAGGGGATTATGAGATTTTTTGGCTCATAATCCCCTTCGATCAGTGGCATTTTATTGAATAAAAGCATTATGACTTTTTCTTGAGCTATTACGGTGTAATTTTGCCCAAAGGGGATTTTGAGACTGAAAACTCATAATCCCATTGATTTTAAAATTTTGAAATCAAGGAGATTATGAGCCAAAAAATCTCATAATCCCCTTGAAGGAGACGACTCAAAGGGGATTATGAGCCTAACCCTACCAGAGGCCACACGCGCGTTGCCGACCCTTGAAGAATTTTACAACGTTTCAATACAAACTGTGTCAAAGGTGGCACAGTAAAAAAAATGACTAGTGTATGGAAGTACTTACTGCCGTTTTCCTTTGACGATCAAGCAGTAACGTGTCATTCAAAGTGTGCTTATAAGCACAGTTTTACTTTTTTTTTTCGAACGTCATATCTATGAATAGCTGACCCCTGCGACTTCGTACGCGTGCGAAACTTTCCGCTAAAATATTGCTAATGCTACGGCTACATTATCGCGATTTGCGTTGTCGCGACACGTCTGGCCAAAAATATCGTCCTATCGCGACACATTATCGCGATAAAAATGCACTTCGCGCCACTGTCAAAGCTCGTGCGGTTGGCTACACTTGCGTGCGCTCAGTTGACTGCGAGGTGCGAGACGCCGAGCAGCTTGTTCAAGTTGTGTAAGAGAGAGAGAGAGAGAGAGAGAGAGTACTTTTGTAAGAGTTGTATGATTATCGCGACGTAGCGAAGTTTTTATGATGTGGCCAAGCACTTCGTCGTAGATCGAACACGAAGTTTTTATCGCGACAACGCAACAGAAAACTTCGCGCGATAATGTAGCCGTAGCAAAAAATAACTGTCAAGTTATTATTTACAAGTAGCTTTTGGTTTAGAGAGCTCACGCTGTATCTAAGAATCTGTTGTCTTTCATTTCAATAAAATATAGCCCATGTTTCAATCCAGGAAAAGAGCTTTCAAATGGTATAAGTTTCGTTGAAATTGGTTTAGTAGTTAAGGCGTGATCCGCGAACAAACAAATAGACAAACTTGATTTTCTGAATCAGAATCGTTTGTTTAGTAGATCTGCATAATTAATTTATTCATATCTTTAATTTTAGTTTTTGGCTTTTTTAGTTTTATAATAGTACCTATAGATAACGTTGAACGCAAAACTCATCTAAATAGTGCTATGTAGTTATTCAAGTACTGTTTTGATTATCAAATCCCATTTTAAGGGATAAAAAAGGTAGTTAACTACACTTTGCATCTCAACTAACGGATGCTTGTAATTCAAAGTTCAACATAAAAATTCTACAAATACACAGCGTAATAATGTGACTTTTCAAAAGTTTCAAAGTTAGACATCGTTAGTAAGCTCTGGGAAGACAAACGTAAACTGTAACTCTAGCATGAAAAAAGCTGACATTCGCCGCATTAACGTATTTAAGTTATATTGCGCGTCAATGCCAGCTCGACTGCCGACCGTTGTAGTGTCACCGCGCAGTGTATCTCGGATACGCTAGCGTTACGATACGTTTGCGGTTGTCACATTCATTCGTGATCAAGGCACTGTTCAATTCAATAAGTTCTTTTTTAAATATTTCCTCAGTAAGTATTAAGTCGTTTATTTGACAAAATAATAATTATGTAAGAATTGAATCAAACGAATTAATAAGTATTAAAATGTCTTCAAACGGCCAAAAATAGGAGATTACGACTTCAAAAAGCTTTGTGTAATCAAAAATATTGTATTTTATGAAATAATAAACATGGAAAACAATGAGATTAATGAATGAATATTCGTGAAAATGTTTTCAATTATATAAAATATGTCGTGTAACCGTATAATTTTAATACTTTAATACAGTTAAATAAATGTAATTTTTATTGTAATACTAGCTTCCACCCGCGACGTCGTTCGCGTCCCATTGGATCCCGTTAATTTTCCAAGATAAAAAGTATCCTATGTTACTTCTAATACTTCAATGACAATGTTTGTGTAAAAAGTTTCATGATGATTGGTTAAGTAGTTTTTGCGTGAAAGCGTACCTAACAAAGAAACTTACATTCACATTTATAATATTAGTAGGATAAATGCAATTAGGTAAGATAAGATAATGTTTATTTCCAAATATAACAGAGCCACTTACTAACTATAATTATATATAAACTACGTTTTTCTGAGTCTAGATTTTATAGTAGCAACAAATCGGTACAGCCAAACCCATAGAAATTAAGCTTTAGATTATGTCAAACAACTACGTGAATAAAATAAAAGTAAAAACTTTTGCAAATTTAATCTTACACCTTTACAAAATCTGACCAGCGCCTACGGGTAATTCTCTGGTCCGCTTATAATTTGTTCAAATTACGTCGGGGGTGGGCGAATCCCATAAATTATTCAAAACGGGTAGCCAGCCCGCACTTATACGCCAATTTGGAATCTGTGCATGCTCTTTTGCCGACTGCGACTTTTGTAGTTCTTGAGGGATGGTTGGATTTATGAGCGCATTCCAAATGTCATTATTCGCACGTTTGCGTCATATTCTTCTGTATTTGTAGAGGTCTGTATCTACAGACCAGCGGGCCTAAGATGCGCACCGCGAGATATTTGTCATGTCGTTCTGTCAAAATGTAAGCATTTTGCACCAGTTTAGGAACTATTGCATTATCTGCAATGCAGAACGACATGACAAATATCTCGCGGTGCGCATCTTAGGCCCGCAGTATACCTATCTAGGTACGGATAGAGACGTTACGTCATCACTTATGTTCGGTGTGTTTGATTGTACACATACGCGTAAAGCCTTGGTCTCGCGATCGTAACGCACAACGCTGCGGTGCGGCACAACGCAGAGTACCGCGTTTGCTCCTCGCCGCTGACGCAGACTGCGACATAAGAAAAGACCATACGAGACGTTTTCCATACAATTATGTGTCCGGCGCTGCATGCTGCATACCGCTGTGTTGCGCGTTACGATCGCGAGACCAAGGCTTGCGATGTTTTAGTGTTTTTTTTTTGTTTTTTTTGAATGAAACATTGAAATTCAAATTCTTACAACTCGTACCTTATTACGTGGTAGATGAATTTTTGAGAACTATTATTTTGACGGATACTAAGATCTTTATCCCTCACGTGCGTATGTTCACATGAGTAAGTTACAAACTCCCTTCCAGAGAGTAGACTGGAAGAAAGTGCTTTAACAATAAGGCCGCCCATTGTACTGTCTGTTTTATGTTATTTCCTGTACCTATGTAATTTTTCTTTGTGTACAATAAATTGTTTATCTATCTACTTTCTCTTGCAAAAGTTTATTTTTCTTATAGATAAAGCAGTAAGCGACATAGTTCCAACGGTATTTTATTATTATGAAAATCTCATTAGGGTCAAGTCACTGGGTATTAGTATTCTTTGTACAGAAAATGTGAACAATATACATCGTAATGAACACGAAAAATGTCATCTTCATCACCATCAGAATGCGACGGAAACTTAATTGAGTGGCGCCTATCATAGTCTATAGAGAATAGCTCTTACAATACTATATGGGGCCCTAAGCTCACTTCAGATTTTATTCTAATAGGGATGATGTCAAAATAACGTCGAAAAGTCGTTGACCAGTGGGTAAAACGACTTTAGATACAGATATTGGGATAATAGCGATGACGCCATACTTTATAGAGAGTGGTCTTAATTGAATGGTTTACCTGTATAGTTAACTAGCCATCGCCCGCGGCTTTGCTCGCGTGGTAGCAGCATACAAAGAGTTTTGAATTTTTTTTTAAATCCAGAGTCACGTGTTGTGTCAATTTATTTGAGGATCTATGTACCAATTTTCAAGAGTTTTCGCGTGCGAATTTTTAAAAATCATTTCTTAGTGCACCTCCACACTATTTATGGATACTATTTTTCAAATTTCATACCTCTAGGACTTACTTATAGTTTAAGTTGTGCGTTTTCAGTCAGCTTTTTTGTATATTTAGATTTCTGTAGTTTATGCCTAGCTTTTACAGTTTTATTTACAAGTCACTGCTAATGCAGAATGTGATTCCCAAAACCGTCTGTATCAACGGGACATCGTTGTTTGAAACCGACTTGACCAATCCTACAATTTTGTTATAAATAGTTCTGTAACCCAGCTGTTCTCATAGAGCTGTGTATAGCTCATTTCCGCTCCTTTGTCGTATGAGCCGTAGCAATTATTCAAATTGTACCATAATTGGACCATCTGACGAATCAAGAGGGCCGTGACGTAATACAAGAAAGAGTAGCTGAAGATCAAAGGAGCGTAATGTAGCAAGGATGCTGTAATTTACGCTTGTTGGTTTGATACAAGATCTCGAAAATTATTTTGATGTATCAGTTGACAAAGTTTGAGGATAAGTGCGAATTTCCTTCAAAAATAATTTTAGTAAAACACTATCAAAATACATTGGTGGATCAGTATTGGTAATTTGTTCCGTAACAGCTCCAAACAGTCCCAAACAACCCCAAACTACCCAAAATATAAAGCCATTTGGTTCGCAATAGCCCCAAACAGCCCCAAACCCTAAACAAAATACAATTATTTTCCATCAATAACTCGTCACACAATTTTATTGACTAGAGCGATGAAAACTTGTACATATAGGTACTAGTTTTATTTTCTAAAGAACACCAAATGATTTATGTATCCTTGTTACAATCAGAGTAGGTAGGTATAGCGATTCCCCCAAGCATGATAAAACTAGACAATTATTAAAAGAGCTTACTCACTTGCCATAGTTACACATGCTCGTGCAGGTTGGTACCTATAGATACTAAAGTAGGTGCTAAATAACAACGCAATACAGGTCATTCACCCACCTTCACCACGATGTCGCAAAATTCAATTTATGAATGGCTAATTCTGTCGCTTTCCATACAAACCTGTCGCTAAGACGGTAATCGCTCGAATCTCGTTAGTACTGTTTGTTTACCATACATAAATTGAATTTTGCGACATCGTGGTGAAGGTGGGTGAATGACGTGTATTGCGGTGTTATTTGTCACCTACTATAACCACGCTAGTACATCACTCTCACGGTACGTTACTCCACATCAAATATGTCAGATGCTAAACCTTCAAAGCCTAGTTACACCTGAACGGATCGTCGAACTTCTCCGTGCAGCTAGTGTACACACCACCTAAAGCCTCGTTTTCACTAGGGGACATTTGTTCTGCGACTCTGTCGCTCGACACAAAATTCACGTATCCCGCGCGATGTCGCCCGACGTCGCGTAGCCCGAACTACGTGATGTCGGGCGACTTGTTCCCGCGACATGTCCCCTAGTGAAAACGAGGCTTTATAGTTCACTGCGTAACACGTAGTTCTGGGGTGGATACGGATTGACAATCGGAACGTTACGCAAAACAAACGTGACGCTAAGCCTGCGTTTTGTGAGATAAAACACGAATCAATTAAAAAAGTAACCACAAAAATTTTGGAAATCGTAATCGTATCGTAACGGTAACGTATCTGAGTACGTAACGTAACGTATCTGCACGGCGATGACAGCTCGACCAAGCGTTGCGGCGCGACTACGCAGTGCGATTCGGATATGTTAGCGTTACGATACGTTTGCGAGTGCTACATAATTCATTCTGACAGCTGTTGCATAATGTAAAACTTACGTATGTGAATTACACTGCGAGTCAACGCCGCAATGTTCTGCAATAAAAACTGTCATCATATAACCCGTGTTTTGACTAAATTTTTCTTCTAAGGCCCAGTTTCACCAAAGTCTTGCTAACAGAGTGTCACGTTCACCGCTGTTTAAATAAAACGCAAACAGATGTATTTTTGTTTAGCTGGTTTATATGGTGGCCGTCAGATCAGCGATTAGATTTAACAGTCTGTTAATGAAGATAATTCTTGGTTAGGGCATGGTGAAACACAGAACGACCTTAACAGTCCGTTAAATGGCTAACAAGCTGTTAGTTTAACTAACAGAGAATGGTGAAACCGGCCCTAAAGCTATGCGTTTGACTCTAGCAGATTCTAGAGAAATAAAATTCTTGACATTTTATACAACGCCATCTAGTCACAAAGAGTAAAACTATGGGAACCAGATAATCTGCAAAATATATTTCCGGATGTCGTATCAAAGTACTCGTAGCTTCTGATACGAGGACACTATTTGGGGTCAGGACTAGTACGTGACTACTGTTTATGTTTTCATATGAACTTAACGCGTTAGTTCCATAGAAAGCGAACTAATAAATACGGTTCGCTCTGTCGCTTCAAGTTACATTGCGGGGCGCCGCTACCACTCAAAAAACCACACGCTTCTGTACACGTTCAGTGTAACGCAAATGTTAGCAAATCTCGCTTCATAGTTTTTCATAGTAAAAGCCTCGGCCACAGCTGGCGACATAGCCCACATTCATCGTGTGTTATTTACGATTGCGTTCAACACGGTCTTGGTGTACAGTTTTTTTTCCAGGAGTTATACCTGCCGTTGGTGGTGAATGGTGAAAGTTTTGACTGCATTATTGTTCACCTTTTCTATTTATTTTCATCAAATACGTTAGAATTGCTTAGTGAGATATTAACACGCGATAGTACTTTTGCAATAGATCATTGACGATGATTACTTAACAAGACACACCACTGAGGACGTGCTTTTCAAGGTATTGCAAGACGTGTATAAATATTTTTTGTTAATCAGAGTGTATTAAATCAATAAATTGTGTGATTATTTTGTTAGATATATAATATTTATAGTTCAAAGTTTATTTATTCCTAAAAATGCTTACTAGTCGATATAATATTTTGTTTCATTTTACCCAATAAATTCCCAAATACGTCACTCTAAACACTACTTAAAATTGCCCTGATGGCAGATAATTAGGCCAACGTATCAGCATTTCTATTCAGCGAAGCAATGCAGCCAGTGTCTTGCGGGTACGCTTCCGACTGGTTCTGATTTGGACCAGTTGAGCTATCTATAAATCGTTTGCAACCTTTTGTAGATGGCTCAACTGTTTCACGTGTATTTAGTAAATATTGTGAGTGTTGTACATACTGTATTAGTTTATAATTTTCTTTGTGAATAAATTTCTTATAAATGACAAAAAAAAATAGCCTAAATATTAACCAAACTTCTCAACAAAAAGTGTAAGTTTATCAATCACTTTTCACTGCAAAAATCCCCAACCGTATTTATCAATCAACTGTTGAATGTTGAGAAAATACATCCAGCATTTTATAACGATATTAATTACTTCGGAGCTTAAAAAGCAACATCCAGGTCTGCAGAGGAAATGCCGTAGGTACTAGGAAGAAAATGAAATTACGAGTAGCAACAGAGGTACGATACAGGAAAGTTTTTTTTTGTTTTTGAATGAATGAAAGAATGAATGAATGAATGAATGAAAATTATAGCTGTTATAACAAGAAAAAAATCGATGGTAACGAAACTTTTTTAACTACAACGACAAGCAGATGGCCCAGCTTATATTAAACAGTAGCCTGTGCCTTTAACAATGCATTACCTCACCGAGCACGTCCAGTACATTATCCCTACGTGCCCTATGATGCATTACACTGCGTCCTTGCACCAGCACCCACACCCTTGAAACCGAAACACAGTAATACGATCACTGTTTGGCGGCAGGAATAGAGTAGGAAGTTGGAACTGAGTTAGCCTAATTTTTACGTGTATCAACTACAGAGTAGTAAGGTACTGTTACACATGCTAGAAAATAGCATGCTAATTAGCCTAGCAATAAGCATGCTAGTTTTAAGCATGTTTTTGAATAAGCATGCTAAAAGCAAACACTCCAATACACATGCAATTTTATAGCGTGCTCTCACGCTCTCTGTGCACGCGCACCTTTCGCAAACGACTGACCGATCGATACTAGCATGCTCAATAAGCAAACCTGTTCACACGTGCTAAGTGCTAAAAGCACGCCCCCCTTCACCCGCGCTGCAGGTAGCATGCTCAAAAATCGACGGTCGTGCGATTTTCTAGCATGCTAATAATTAGCATGCTAATTATAATAATTAGCATGCTAATTATTAGCAAGGTTTCGATACACTTGCTAAATTAGCACTTGCTCACTAAAAGCATGCTTTATTAGGATGTGTAACAGTACCTGTACTTTATTTGAAATATCAGAATTGGTAATCTTAACATCAGGTAGGCCATCAGCTTGTTCCATTATTTAGTTGTATATAAAAAAACCTATCTCATGTAAGAGAAAGCACGAAAAGTGGATATATTCTACTTCTTTTTCTTAAATTCCACTTAAATTATGATGCAGCAGATTCCTGCACCCGATATTTTTGGATCTCCACTCTAGATAAATTCCAGTATACATTGGGTCAGTACAAAAAGTGCAGTAGGTAGCGAGTGACGAGGCGGTACACGGTGTCCAAACTAATTTATCGGTCGCTCGGGGTTCGAAACTCGATAAGCAAGACTTTATTTTATGCAGTTTGAGAGCGCCAAGGGAGAATTTGCGATGTTTTTCGCTGTGTAAAGGTATATTTTTGGATTTTTCAGGAATTAACACGAATACTGATATTTGATGATTTTTTTATAGAAAGTCATGATAAAGGTAAGTCTAACTCAGAGGTTCAGATCTTTAAAGTGTGTGTAATAGAACTTAAAATCGAATAAATCGCATAGTATAACCTCCAAAGGTTTTTAAACAAAGCGTAAGTAAGATTCTTAATCAGCCTTCAATTTACCTGTTGCCAGGTATAAATGAACAGCAATATTTATATTAGTAGGTCGATCAAAAAGTGTTTGAGTAGAGGGTGTCTTGTTGGCGTAGCACATTTCGTAGCATCAAGCTCGTAGCTACGGCGTAGCTGATGTCTCATAATTTGCTACGCTCTAGATTCTTGACACAATGTTTGTAGGTGTAAAAAGCTAAAGGGTCTGGGGCAAATTGGATGGATCCCAGGTCCCAATTGTTTTTGAAACTTGCAATTTTGGAACTTTGTTTGTTACAATAGACTTACAATGCAGTTTTTAGAAATGTAACATAGACATTTTACTTCAAAAAATGCGTCTTTTTCAATATTGTTTATCGTATTCACAGGTGTTTACGTCAAAATAATTACTTTATTTTGCGTTTTCGTGACTGCAGCTGCATAATAAATTATGATAAAACCAAAAAAAGTTATAAATAACAAAATTAATCGAATAATTTACTAAATGTATTCAAATCGGGACCTGAAATGCCCCAACGCCTTTGTTACTGAATTTTCTTTGTGATAAAATGGTTCATAGTAAGGTTAAATAAAAAAACAGTATAACTAATATTTCCCATCCATCCGTTCCGGGGTAAACATCATGTCAGGAACAAGAGCTAGTTACAAAATAGTTTATTGATTAAATCTAACCGCAGTCGGGTAAATCCCAATGGAACCCTAGTTAGACGTCCGGACCATACACAGAATAAGGTAACAGTAAACGCAAAAATAATCACTCTAGCTCACCTATCCATTCATTCCTGTTCGTCCCACAGGGTCGTTCCACTAGTGAAACGAATGGGAAGATTTCAAAATAACTTCCCGTTTGTCCCAAGAACATGTTCAGTGGGACAACCGGGAATAAAAATATTTATTTTGCATCTCCCGTTCGTCCCACTGATGTTGTTGCGTTCGGTGAATAATGTCACAAACGCAAACATTTTACAGCCATATGCAAGCGAAATTGAAACTTGAATTCAGTAGCGACAGTCCAATTTTCTATAACATAACCAGACGCGTAGCACGCGTAGATAGAATATTGCATAGTAAGATAGTGTTCGCTTGAAAATTGAATTGAGTCTTAAATCTGTGTATTAGGGCATACTTTAGATTGCAAGCGGATTTGATGTAGCACAAAAGCTTGGAACTTACGCACTTGTATGTAAATCGTGACGAATATCCGCGCGAACCAAATGCGAATCCTTGCGTACAGTTGCGATGAAAAGTGTTTTTGTCATGTATGAGGGTAGAAAAAAAAAAGCGCAAAGTCCGAAAGTTTTTTGAAGTTTTTTGGTCCGAAAGCGCGATGGGTCGATGACATCGTAAAGGTCGCAGGAAACACCTGGTTGCGGTACGCACAAGACAGAGAAGGCTGGCATAACATGAAGGAGGCCTATACCCAGCAGTGGGTGATACCGGGCTGAGATGATGATGATGATGATGATGAGGGTAGAGGCAAACTGTAAACAACCTTGAGATTTTTAAATACAAGTTTAGCTACATTTCTTTTTTATTTTATAAAAAATAAAATTTTATAAACGGTTTGGAGATGGTTCAACTGTTTCATGTGTGTTTTGTAAATATTGTGAATATTGTAAATACGGTATGAGTTGCAATTTTTTTGTGTTTTTTTTTATAAAATCTATAAGTACAGTGACGCAGCAATGACCCAGAACGCGGCTGCATTACTGCGCAGTGTAACGATAATATTTGTGGGTGTGTAGATCGGCATTTTCCACGTCTACGAAATTATTTCCTTCATTTCAACCATTTCCATGAGAACTAAGCAATTTCGTTCGAGATCTAAGAGCTAATCGACTTATTCCACAATACAGAACCAAAACAAGATTCAATAATTCAAATAACATTTAAGAGCTAAAATTAGAAAGCTTTCATTGGTTTGAGTAATTAAATTTATTTCCAAGTTAGCGATTTTGTGAACATCAAAACATTTATAGCGATTCATTCTGACAGGTAGACAAATAATATTGGATTTTATATCTTCTGTGTAAGTTATTACAAATTCTTGGACCGATTAAAATCTTTGAAGATTTTCAAATCGCTGAGTAATTATATTGAGGAGAACATGGTAGAATAGATGTCCTCCTATGAAAAGGGAAGATCTTCCACGCCGAGCGACCTTTGGCTCGGGGTCCGAGGACCAATGGATGGTGTTCGGTAGTATTACTTATGTTCAAACTCCGTGATAACTTCGTTTGCGCGATCTAGGATATTTCTCATGTTAGTTCTTATGTAGCGAGATAGATGGCGCTACAATATTTACAGTAATCTAGTTACAATAGTTCAAACTTTGCTTAGTTTGGGACTAGAAAACGTTGTGAGATAATGTCCAATATTTATTTTGATACAGTTAAGATTTTGGTAGAAACATCTTCATTTCTTTCTAAATATATCTCTCTTCTTTTCTTCTTCTCTTTTGAAGCTGACTGACAATCAACGCCCAGCCTAAAATATAAGTCCTAGGCCCGTATTCCGTAGCCTTACTCAAGCACTGATCCGTACTCAAGCATAGATTTTTGTATGAGAATCTCTACTCAAATCTATGCTTGAGTAACGATTTCTGTCTCGGAATACGGGCCCTAGAGGTATAAAATTTCCACTGTAGGGGTTTACTAAGAAAGGTATTTTGAAAAGTTGCACCCTAAAGGGTCTAAAATTAAGTGTGTAAAATTACTGTGCGTTGATTGTCAGTCAGTTTCAAAAGAGTTTTATATATTTAGAAGAAGATTCACTCGTAAAAATTTGTCAGTACTCACACAGGTACGTGAACGTGACACTTTTATATGCAATAGTTTTTTCTCCTAAAACTTTTGTTCTCGACCATACCAACTTTTTTTTTTTTTTTTTTACCTTTTAAAAGTAGTCAGTAAAATTTAAAGCATTCAAGCTCCGCATGTTTCTATTCCCAAGGGAGGGCTAAATTACGAACCCTTATGTCTTAGACGATATAAATATACCAAGATCTGACGACCCGGTGGATAGAGTAAGCTCAGAATTGTCTTCTCTGGAAAACTATTGAAGAGGCCTCAGTCAAACAGTAGATTTCTACCAACTGATATGCTGATCATAACTACTAGACCTGAAGAACAGCGCTAAGTGCTGTCAACCAGCATACGATGAACCTCGTAACAAATGGCTGCTTTTGGTAGAAAGAGTTCAAGCTGTATCTAAGAATGTACGTCTTTGATTTCAATTAAATAAAGCCTATGTTTCAATCCGGAAAAAAAGCTTCCGAATGGTATAAGTTTCGTTGAAATTAGTCCAGTAGTTTAGGCGTGATCCGCGAACAAACAAACAGACAAACTTGATTTTCGGAATCAGAATCGTTGATATAGTAGATCTGCATATTTAGTTTATCCATATCTTTAATTTTAGTTTTTGGCTCTTTTACAGTTTTATGATAGTATAGATCGAGCCGGTCTATAAGTCCATACCACACTGTCGCGTCGTTTCTACAGGCCAATGGCTAAATTTGATCAGTATAACTGCGTTCCAACTGCCGCCCGGCTGCGGAACCGCTCACCAACCAAGTCACGGACGGCGGTGTAGTATGACTGATAGCGGGTAGCGAGGCGGTTAAACAAAAATGTGGTAGCTTTTAGCTGCGAGTGCATTCCGTGAGTGTTTTATTTATACTGCGGATTTCTTGCGGTGAATAGTCATTAGTGATTATCGGAGTCCAAAAATATATTTATTTGTCAAAATGTCACATAAACTTAAAAAAAAAGTTATGCTTATTTAGTGGACTATCCTTAATACACAACATGTATTCTCTGAGTTCTTTAGACGCAGTATGTATGCTCATAGGCTGGGCCTGCATTGTACACACCAATGCGTCCAAGCCATACATGGTCTAAATACAACAGAAAGCTACGTCTAATATTTCTAGATCGCTGCAATCCATGAATTTTCAGATTAAGCAAGGACAGAGATTAGCTACACTTCATATTCTATCATGCAAGATTGCATTTAGCATGACTTCAATCAATTACACAGTAAAACAAGACTCGATAAACTTGCATCTTGCGCATATCCACGTTCACTCGCACCAAACCCCATTGAGACTGCGGACAGAGTTCACTAAGAGGTGTTTGTATTGAAATAGATTTATGGAAATTTGACGCTGAAGACGTCCTGCACCAAGACTTGGATCGTTAAAACGATTTTATCGAATTCTCATAAAACAAGTCATAAAATTTAAGACAAAAAGCTTCGAAGTACAAGCGTGAATTTATTTTCAACTTGCAACTTCTTGGTTTATGGCTTTTGCAACTTGTAATCACAATTCTACCAGTGTCTGTTTCCTCTAGTGCCATGAATTTGTTTTCGATGGAGAAAAAATATAACAATGCTTATGTACTTAGTTTTGGGTTAAGATTGTTTGAATTGGTGCGTATTTCTTTCATCCATCTCGAACAAAATATTGATCAAAAATTTGCAAAATTTTCCCACTACAATAATCGGACTCGCACTTCTTGCATCTCCAATTTGGAACCCTGACATCAGTAAGGCCCAGAACACACGGTGAAACGAAACTGCAACTAAACCCTTTTAAAATTATTGATTTGAAACCAGTTTCAACCATTTTCTACATACGCTGCAATTACAATCATATCGGTTTTCGTTGAAAAAAGACGTCTGCATAATGAGTTCTTCAAGTGACGAAAAAATTGTGGTTATGTAAATGAATGAAACGCAACGCGAGTTTCCTGCACGCCGGTTTCAATGCGACTGATTTGCAACGCGTTTCAAACCGGTTTCAAACTAGTCGCGTCATGTGTGGTCTCTCAACGGAATCTATTTCAGAAACTTAAATGCAACTCAAAAGTAACTAGTAGTTGCAGTTTCGTCGTTTTTGCGTTTCACCGTGTGTTCTGGGTCTAACGTGACGTTTTCTCTAACGCATCCAAGTTCGTAATGTTGAAAATGTTAATCTATGTAAACCAACCACAAATAAATAAATATCGATGTAAAAAGTCAATAAATGTTATTATCATATACGATGTCTTTTATCATATTCCTCGACCTAACCATATTTTATGATTTCCATAATGAAATCTCCATCAAGATTTTTCCAACCTCGTTATATTACAGCTTCATAGAATATTGATAATGTACGCTTTATCAATAAATATTATACCGAAACTCTTTGATCTACCAATTTGATATTCAAAACACGAAGCGATGTAATCAGGACCTCTACTCTGAAAACTGATTAACGAAGATTCGGTAGTGCAATTTGTGTTACACTACCCGGCCGCCTCGTGCGTTGACGCGGGCTCTTGCAAAGTGTCGGCATCACGGAGCAATGTAACCTAAACCGATACGATGAACCGTCGAATACCAACTTTTGCAGTAGTCATTCTGGATTCACGAGATTGGGAGTTAGGACTCAGTTTTTGACAGTTTGATTAGAGGCACTTAGATTATTCTATTAGACGGGTAACGCCGACGCCAAGATGGCTAACAACTAAGATTAAAAGGGTAACTACCTTACTTCAGTATTGAAATCACTAGAAGCTGTAAACTATGGACTAGCCATAACAATTATCATAGCCAAAAAAGTCAACTTCTTTACTGGTCTGAGTTCAAACCATTGCCAGAAGAGTGGTTTGAAAGGAAAGTCTAGAGTCGGTAAAATCAAATGTAAGTCAAAGTAAGGAAGGTACTATAAAACTACCTGTCTGTAAGTAGTTTCAGTTCTACCAGTCCTACCGTCAAACCAAACGAATGGATGGACATCAAAACCGAAGATAATCGGTATCGAATTACACAAACTCTTAAGAATTTAGATATAACTCTGTCAAACTGTCTATAAAAGTCTGTTCATAAAAATACTGAGTAAATTCTTAGTCAAAATTGCCACAAATCAAATTAAGAAACTCAGCCAGTGTCTCACTAATGGGTTTTTGGCTTAGTCCGATTATAAATCAAATTCTCAGCAAAGCTCAGAGTAAATGCAAGCAAATGAGTCCCGAAGGATGTCTCGAGACGTCGATTAAACGCACAAATTAGTGTAATGGAGACGGGAGATGAACAGCTGAGGCAGCGCATACTTCAATATAGGCTGGGGCATAGAGCAACGAAAGCTTTACACGTTTTTATCATAGAGAATGCACTTCACAATAATAGCGAATCTCCGTTTTAAAGTGAGAAATAAGTACATTTTTTAACTGCTTAAAGACTAAGGAGCCCCAAATCTGTGCATTTGTTTCGACTTTCGACTTGAGTATAGCACACGCAAACGCATACGCAAAGCGAGAAATTTTGTTGGGAATTGCACAATTCCCATATCTTCCGCTAGAGGTGCTTATCCGGTTTTCATACAAATTTCTTATTTTGCGAATGCGTTTGCGTGAGCTATACTCGATTCAAAAGTCAAAACAAATTCACAGACTCGGGGCTCTGGTTTGAGTCAGTTTTATTATAGTGATTTAAACATTAAAATAATTGTTTTCTTGAGATTTATTTAATTGTATACAGAGTGTTGTTTTGTGCAATTTGTGTTTTAAGTTGTATAAACTGGCTAGTGAAGCAAACTACTCTAAAAATACTGCTTTTTAAGGTACATATCTTATTCGATCAGTACCTAAAAACTACAGTTTAAAATCTATTTCATTTTATTTTAACACTATTTTTTTCTTCTTTTTTTTTGCTTTTACGTCATGATTATACATAATATCATGATTGTGGTAACCGATACTGAGTTGTTTAAAGAACTCCTAGTAAACACCAGTTAGCAAAATTTACATTCATTTGGTCACTTCTAGAGACGTTCTGAGGCATCTCTAGATAAATCCAGAATATTATCTTCGCTACCTCTTCGCTGGTCGCAGATGGGCGAGTCAGTCGCCGGGACAAAGTTTTGATCAATGTGATTTTGCTGGTTTATTACCCCAATTTATAAACATAGACAGATGCTGTAAAAATAAAGTTTATCCTTTTTGTCATAAAAAGTACTAGTTTTTGACAATAACTTTGTCTACGTACTTCGTTTAAGATAGTACGAGTGGAATAGGATGGTTAACTCCTAAGCGGTCCACTAATGTTAGTTTGCATGCTTAAGATAAGATAAGATAAGATAAGATAAGATAAGATAAGATAAGATAAGATAAGATAAGATAAGATAAGATAAGATAAGATAAGATAAGATAAGATAAGATAAGATAAGATAAGGTTTATTCAGCCACCACAATAAAAAAAGTGAACAGTAAGAACAAGAAATAAAGGTAAAAACTATGCTTCTGTATGTTTCCATACAGAAGCGCTGGTCTTCCGCTTAGGCCTGCATTGATTTCACGGACGCCTTGGCTTGAGTAAGAGTAGCCGTACAATATATATTAACAACTAAAGAAAATAAAAGTAATATAGAAAAATCAATCAAAATTAGATCACGCAACAGCGAGTTAACTTAAAAGTATACTCAGATAAAATAAAATTAGTAGATTTGTACCTATTACAGGTACAAATCTTTAAGCTTCACAAAAAAAAAAAAAAAAAAAAAACAGCAATTAAAATCAAACCCCGTCAATAAAAAGATAGGAAAGACAGTGTTTCTTGCCAAAAATAATAACTAGGTACTAAAATATTTTTGTATGCTGGGGATTTTTTTCCCATCGAGCCCACCAGCTGATCCACTGGTGGGGCCGATGGGAAAAAAAATTCATTGAAAAATAACCCGTTTTTATTTATTGTAGAAGCTACGTGTTTAAAAATCATGTACATTTTCTAATACCTGTATAAAATAAAAATTTTGTGTATCTTGTTGAACTTCAAACCGTAAGTTGCTGGGTCAATTTTGTACTTCTTTCTAATTAACCTCTAGACTGCCGAGATTCCAGACATAACGTATAGGATGTTCTATTGTTGTTTTTTATAGAGCCCAGACAATGCAGATGAAAGGTTAATAAAACTAGAACATCAAATTTTACTCACATACAAGCTTGCTATTGTTGGAAATATAATGAGAATAAAGTAACTTCATGGCTTAAACGCAGAGTAAATAGTACAAAGTTAGTAAAGATAAACGAAAAAGCGACAAAGCCTTAAAACCAATCAAAAATTCATTTTTGGAGCTTGTTTTTTTTAAGAAATTACCGTAGTTATTTTGTTTGTATTTTTTGCATCACTTTTGTATGTTTGTACGTGTTTTTTTTTATATTTTTTTTTTTAATATTACTAGATTTGCATGATGTTTTTATCCCTTTTTTTGCACGGCTGCACATGGTGTGGTGGTGGTAAGCAAATTTTTATAATGCAACACTTGCCTTTTGACATAAATTGAATAACAGTAGGTATTTGAGTCACACGATATTTAGCCTTATACCCAATCACATAAAGCTCAATTCACAGCACGCGGAAGTGACACAGGCCTTGTTACCTGCAGCAATAAGTTACAATAACGACAGTCCAGGCTCGGGGCGTAAAGCAGCGTGCACACGAGTCTACGTAATGGAATAAAAACATAGAGGAGGTATGCGTAGATATAAAAATTTCGACGCCGCGTTTAAAAATGAAAAAAAAATTATGTTTAGTTTCGCCAAACGATTTTAGTCCATGTCAAATCTACGACTCACTGTTCGTAAATCGAAAACAAAGAAAACCCAGACTATAAGCTCTATAACCCTTCTGCTCTCGAGACGAGAACACTTCGCAGTTCCTCATTAAATGAATCGGATGTCTATTCTGTTACATAGTTTTTAATATCTGTAATGAAAGCTGCAAATATGATGCGAGGGTGCATACCTCTAGTTGAGGCGCTAACTCCGTGTGGTGCGGTCATAGTGTTATAAAAAAAAGCGATTTTCAACCACGAATGAAAATATTAGTGCTTTAAAAAATTTGTAGCAAGCAAGTTCGTATGAGCTAGTGGCCAACTCTAAAAAAATCCGTGCCCTCCGAAAAAAATCTGTAAGAAATATCATTATTAATTACAGAAAAACATACAGAGCATTTTTTGTCATTAACCTATTTTGTCCCACTGCTGGGCAAATTTTATATTCTTCTTAATTTAGTCTATAAAGTACAGTAATTCTAACTTAGTTTCAAAAAAATAGTGTACAGAGGTACTTTACTTATATATATAAATACAAAAATGCGGTGCCTGTTAATCGAGTATGTTGGAACACTATAGAACGAGTTTCATATTAGTTTGATATTTTTAATCCACGTTTAATAATAAAAAGCTAGCAGGTTAAAAGCTCACATTAAATGCTATAAACACAAAAAAAAAACAATAATTTGTCTCATAATCCTCAAAAGATCATGCAATAGCACCAATTGACTCTTATGATTTATTGAGTAAAATTTACATCTCAACTCAGATTTTTCATAGTTTGCTAAATTTTGAAACCGCTAAACGCTTCGCTGCTCGCTCCGCTTACGAACAAATCACCACCCTCCGTTTCATTTACCAATGCGAACGAAAGTGCGCGACGCTGGGATGCATTAGTAAATTACTCACGTACCAAGTCTGTACTCGAGTCGCATCGTGCTCTCGAAAAGTTCCGATTCGTCCCCGGATTGCATGTCGCGGGAATTATCAAAGTGATGGGTTTTGTCAGTACTCCTACTTTCTTCTTCTTCTTTTATTTAAAGCCTCTTTCTGTGATTTCGACAGACAACTTTGCCAGTATCAGGTGAAATATTTGAAATATTATGTATCAGTCAAGTCAAATCATCCGTCAAGACGGTTGTCGTTTGTTTTAAAGGGAAAATGGTGGATATTCACAGCAACGCTAGCATTTCCAAAGTCTGGAAGTTGGACCGGGTGGCAGTTTGACCACTATAACTTCTTGACCTAGAAGTCAGCATTAGGGTACTTATAGCAAATAGATAAAAAAAATTGCAAATATTATGTTATGGTCATTATGCTAATAGTAATAAATATAAGAAATTCATTGCTCTACGGTAGAGCTAAGGTTCAATGTAGCTTTCTGGTGTTTTTTTCTTAGTCCTAAATTTTGTCTTATTTCTCACAAATTGGTACCGTAATAGTACTTCCCTGGGTGAACTTTTTTTAACCGCTCTATAACTAATATGACTCGTAACGTAACTATTTCTTGGTTTATCTATAGTCTAGGAGCATTGCGGTGTTACAATATCCACAGTTAACCCGTAGCATGCAAACGCCGAACTGAAAACTAATTTGTTTAATTAACACTGCATTTAGCCACCGTCGGCGTCGGCCAGCTATTCTGCTATTTATATGTTTTTTCGTTATCCTAGCTGGTTGGTATTTTGATGTTTTTGCTGACTTTTTTAACCCTGTCCTGTATCAGTGACTTAATGGAAAATATTGAAGTTTGTTCTCTAACTTCATTTATTTTATTCAAAAGGTTTGCAAGGCACGAAAACAGAAGTTGAGAGTCGTCATTATTATAATATCTATAGCTTTCAAGTTACACTGCGTGGTGGCACTGTAAAGTTCTGCAGTCGAAGTATTGTTGTCGCGCAGTGAACTCGGATACGTATAATGCAAAAGTTTTATTTTATTCGTGTTAGACAATGTGGTATAATGTTAGTTGATGTTTTTCATGTACATTGAAAATATAGTGGTTTTGATGGTAGATGGGCTTTACCATCAAAACCACGATAATTTAATATCGGAACGATACGTCATCCGGATCTACCGCAAAATAATTGATGGTTTTCACTGAACACATCAATAATACCATCGTATTGTTGCAATAAACCATAGTTATGTCTATAAGTTACTGTTAAAGTTAAAAACGCGATTTTACCACAAAAAACTTCAACAACCCATAACAAACTACAAATCAACTAAAAAAGCAAAATGAATTAAGTACTTAGTTTAAAACAGTTTTATGATATAAAGCAGCCGATGTTAATAATTAAGTTAAACTATATTAAACCAAAGAATATATTCTAAAAAAAATATATCCAAATTTATTACAAGACCAACTGCAACTAAGCAACACGTTCAGATTCCAATGTATCCATATGGATACACGGTCAAACATAATCGCACATCCATGTCCCCAAATGGACCCACGATCCCTATATCAATGTTTAGTGTTATTTTAGCGTGGGTTTAAGATATTGTTGACATACGATATTAGGAATATTATGAGCATAGATTTAAATTACCTATTCGTAATCTATTCTACCTATCCGCTGAACAAAGATTTCTAAATGAAACTCTGAGCTTCGATACAATGTGGCTGGAACATAAACCGAAATCACTAACATTTACCACGTCAAAGCCAAGTTACATAATGTTCAGTCAAAGCAAAATGTGCGCACCTGTACCTTTGACATTTTCCAGTCGAAATCTCAGCCAATACATCGACCATTTTCAAAAAATAATTATTAACTGTATCAGGTACAGTCGCGTACAAGTAAATAATATAGATATCGTTGAAAGTTTTCCATGTATATAAAAAAAACTTGAGCAGAATTCGCGTGTTTCAAACTAAACACTCAAAACTAAAGCATCATCATCATCGTCATAAACAGGGCCTCTACTTTGAAAAATGACTAACGAAAATTCGGCAGCGACACTTGTGTTACACTACGCAGCCGCCTTGTGTGTCCACGCGGGCTCTTGCGAAGTGACAGCGTCACACTGCGCAGTGTAACCCAAAACGATACGACAAACCTACGAATATCGACTTTCGTGGTAGCCACTCTGGTGTCACGGCTCAGTCGGTATAGTTTTGCCTTCCGTCCTATGGATGTTCGATACCCACCACCCACAAACATTGGTGTGACGAACGTTTGTTCTGTGCAGGGTGTTACTATGGTCTCACTCGGCTGATCAGGTCTCACTCCTTGGCATCCACAACACCATCGGTGATGCTGGAACATTGCTGTCATCAACCCAAAGTCCTTCTCCGTTACTTCAAGGAGTTGGACTGGTTGGGGTGAGGTCAGCAGGAGGACAATGCACAATACACCCCAACGCGGGACGTCAGTGCAGATCTTATTCCCCCACGACGAATTAGAATTAGAATTAGGTGTTACTATGTATTAGAAGTATGTATAGCCCTGTCCAAATTCTCTTCAAATGTAGAAGAAATTATACTTAGTACAAGTAATCATTAACCTTCGTTACGGGAGTAAAGTACCTACCTACCTACTAACTCAAGAAGTAAATTCTTTAAACTTTATTTTATTTTAAAACTCTGCCGATGTGTCGTTGGCTGTATTGTATTTGATAAAACCTTATTTTCAAGTTCGTTTCAAAATAAAGTATAATAAAAATAAATAAATATTAATATTTAATTTGAATAAAGATCTAAGACATAGCTGAATTTGAATAAACGCTGTTGATTATTTATTTATTTATAAAAAAAATACAGATGTCTTTTTCTACATAAATGTACCATACATTAATTAATGTGCGTAAAATAACCTGTCAGGAAGAACGTTTGTCGATTAATTTTAAACAGATTGTAATTAAAATTCAGAATAGCCAATGGCGGTGAGTGTTTGCGTTTATAATAAACCAGCTTTTGTACAAAAACAGGCTTTATGTTATACTAGCGACCCGCCCCGGCTTCGCACGGGTGATAGTTCAAAATAAAAAGTAAAAATTCAAAATAAAAAGTAAAAAGTTGCAAAAAGCTTATAATGTCGCCTTAGATTTGAACTTGCGTCGGTCTGACCGCAGTCCAATGGTGTTACCCTTCGGCCAACAGGAGTTATGTCACGATAACTGAAATTACGGCTATGTCAATTTTAAAACATTACGTTTAGCTGTCAGTTGTGTCAGTTTTTGCTATACCATATCTATTTTTACACCTTGGGTTACTTTATTGTAAATTTATCAGTGTTGCTCTACAATATTATGCATGTATTATACATATAAATCTTGCTCTTGAATCACTCTATCTATTAAAAAAAATTGCATCAAAATCTGTTGTGTAGTTTTAAAGATTTAAGGAAACATACAGACAAACGCGGGAAGCGACTTTGCTTTATACTATGTAGTGATTATTAACCTTTCATTCATTTTATTAAGTTAAATACAAAAAAATATAACTGATACAAAAATTTAAAACCCATTATAAACGATTCGCGGTTCAACAAATTCAGACGCACAAATCATATATTTTTTCCTCAAGATATTTTCAATCACATTTTTATCTCGTCCCAACAATCACTCATTATTTTCGTTTCTGGTCCAGTGCCTTATTTAAAATATAATATTATAAAGAAGAGGAAAGGTTTGATTTTTTGTTTGTTTGTTTGTTTGTATGAATTGAATAGGCTCCGAAACTACTGGACCGATTAAAAAAATTCTTTTACCATTAGAATCCTACATTATCCCTGATGAACATAGGCTATATTTTATCCCGGAATTCCCACGGGAACGGGAATTACGCGGGTGAAACCGCGAGGCGCTGCTAGTTTAAAATATAATGTGACCACGCTAAGTATCCTGCCTTAAAACATTGCAGAGTTAACAATAATTATATTTAGTTAAAAGCACCAACATCTGTGCTGCGAAAACGTTTTAATTTTTTTTTATAAAACTTTTGCTGCAATAGTTCTGCAGACATAACGCAGGCAGACTATTCTAGGTGGAATTAAGGGTTTTCTCCACCAGAGGTAATCTAAGCTACGTTGCTAAGGATGTATTTGAAATCCACCAATAAGTATCGTTTGTTTTCATATCAAACGACTCCTATTGGTGGATGTAAATCACATCGTTAGCAAAGTAGCTTAGATTAAATCTGGTGGAAAAGCCCGCTAAGGCTGCGACAATCTATTATTTTACCTGAAAAACATTCGAGTTTTTTATTGTTAGAGTCGGCTATCTACTTCTTTGCAAACGTAGCGTGATCAGACTCTAGCAGCGCGTTATTTGTTATCTGTGACATTTCAATTGAAACTTTCTGAGCCGGCATTACCGAGGCGGTGCCCGTGCCTAACCATTATGGGTACTGTTGCATGAAATATTTATAAAACTCTTGTTTGAAATAATAAATAGTTATGAGATGAATTAAGATCAAATTCTTTTATTATGAAATCTGATATCTACTGATTTTAATTACATATATCTTTTACAAACTTCTAAATCTTACTATCTTCACTTACATGGTAACTGAAAAAGTACTTATTACAGTTACCAACTAATATTAAATTAAAGTTAAATCATAAATAATCTAGTTATTTCAGCGCGTTTGACACGAATAACAAAACATCCACGCATTACCAACAATTGCAATATTTATCATAAGTATTTTTTGTAAAGACAAGACTAGAGGCCAAAAACTCTTCATAGTAAGTACAATGCAAAGCAGCCTAAACAATTCTGCCCTGATTTACTTCCTTACAGAGTACAGTCTAGCACTGAAGTTCACTTATAAATAAGTTGCCGAGGGCTGTTAGGCCTCAAACGCACTAGCGGGTAATATGCAACCGCTGCATTTCCAGTTTAATATGCTACCGCTGCGTACAATCACATAAGCGGTTGACAAGCGGTTGCATATTAAACTGGAAACACGCGGTTAGCCGCCCCCGCGGTTTACAGCTAGTGCGTTTGAGGCCTTAGAGCAATTGCACATCGGCCTAAGGCCTCAAACGCACTAGCGGCACTTTTGTCGTACCAGTTTTGCAACTTGAAACCTTTTTGTATTAGAAGCGCTCGTGGCGTAGCTTACTTAGTCAATCTTCATTGATTTTCTAATTTAAGCAACAACGTTCTGCGCGTTCCCTATTTGGATGGGTGACCGCTAGTGGCATTTACATCTGAGCGCTTCCGTGCTTCGGGGGGCACGTTAAATTGTCGGTCCCGGCTCTAGCACGACGGAGGCCTTAAGGCGGCCTTAAATTCCGTCACTAGAGTTGACCACTAACTCGTACGAGCTTGCTTGCAATTTGAAACATTTAGTTCATATCAAAGTATTGGAAATTGATGAACTGGAGTCCAAAATCTTAGGTTTGATGATGACTAGCAACGGTGAAAAAAAATCTAAAAAGATTTACATGGCCAGAAGTTTTTAAATTAAAAAAATATAATTATATTTGTAAAACGAGCGTGAAAATAATGCGACAAACATATTCTTACGTGCGCTGAAAATCCTTGCGCGTGTAAATCCTTCTTTATATATAAGTTGTCGAGGGCTCTTTGGCTTCGCAAGTCCGAGATGCCTTTGACAAGTTCCGGCGCGACGCCCATTCTGCGTTGCAATTTATTTCGAGAATAACAACTTCTTAGAGCGGATTCGTCCAAAAGTCATGATATTCCTGAATAAGTATCCCTTGTATAACTTAACTCTATGATTTTATTCTCAGATAAATTCGTTTTTGTTTTTACATTGCAATCTTGAGAGTAGCCAATCCTAGGTATTGATTGTTATTCTGTATGTACATAAAAACCAACTTAATTCAAAAAACAATTGCTTAGAGAGCGCAACGCAGTAATACATGTGCACACAAATTATCCGGGTGTCAAGTCGTCAATATTTATGAAAACAAACAGCTGTTTTGTCAAATATAGCAGCCGTCATTAAAATATTCGACAGATAAATTGTATATACCATAGATTTTGGCAGTATAACGATTTATTCTCGGATAGACAAGTTTTTCCTGGAATAGGACTTGGTAGAACGAAAATTTTCTTATCACTAGAGTAATTATTGATTTTATTCGCAGTGTAAGACTTAAACTGCGTATAAATCGTTTGGTCGAATCCGCCCTTAGAGGTTTAGTTACTGCAGTATACATTGCACAACTTTAGTATTGAGAATACGGTTTAAGAGTTACATTGCGCGCGATGCTGCAGCGTTCTGCAGTCAAGCTGTTATTACCACGCAGTGTGACTTGGATTTCTTGAGATTACGTAACAGTAAAACTGACTTCATTTGTACTGAACCGTGCCGAACCGCGTGGTTGTAGTGCAATTGTACAACTTTGAATAACACTGGAAGTACTGTTTTGGAGTGTGGTGCTGTGCTTTTGCGTTAGACAATGAAATAACCAGTGTAGCGATCACTAGTTGCTGACTTAATAACTTTTTCTTCAGTAAGTATCATCATTAATGAGAAATAATTTACTTACCTAATTGTCAGTAGTTATTATACTATGGATATAATGAAATGTATTACCACATAAAAGGAATTATTATGTATTCCATCAACAATCTAGTTCCCATAGGTACAAGCTTGGCTTGGGACTAGAAGGCGTTGTGCGATAAGTCCAAGAATATTTATTTTATTTTGGTTCTGACTACTCAGTTTACCAGAATAAAAAAATACTTTAAAATAAACCCATTTGTGCAACTCTAACTTTTTCCAGTTTTATTACAGCAAAACTAATAAAAAAACAAACAACAAAGAACCGCAAGTCTTTAACTCTTCCAAATGCGTCCATCAATAACAGAAACTATCCACAAGACTGCAGTCGATCGATATCCAATCAGCTTGCAGAGCGGCCGGTAGAATTACCTGAGCGCCAATCAACGCGCGACTGGAGAATTACCAGCGTCCTGATTAGCTGAGTAAGCACTTACTGTAGCAGGCGATAAACTTCCTACAAAACAGAGTAATAATAGTCATAACAGTTATAATAGTCATAATAGTATTTATTTGTAATATACATTACACGTCATATTATATGAGTTACAATTTGTACACTGGCGGTCCTAAAACACAATTTATAATAATAATTAATAATCATTCAATAAACAAAAAATAATATACAAACAAACGAATAACACACGAAAAACAATACTATGATCCAGGCTTATAAGCTATGAACTCTTCATAGCTATAAAAAGTGTGTTCAATAAGCCACCGCTTCAACCTCGCCTTAAATGAATGCATACTTGAAGCTTCTGTTACTGTGTCGGGGAGTTTGTTATAGACTGTCGGTCTCTTGATATGTGTCACTTTGGACGACTTCGACAGTGAGCGTGAGACCTGCATCAGCTTGTGTCGGTGCCGAGTGATATGCGTATGCACGTCACCGCGTTTCATGTATACGTCCAGCGGGCCTGGTGGTCGACACCATTAGGTACCACAGATAATGCAATAGTTCCTGAACTGATACAAAATGCTTACATTTTGACAAAACGACATGACAAATATCTCGCGGTGCGCATCTTAGGCCCGCTGGTTTAGCCTTACGTACACCGTAAGAGACTCTCAGAATCTTTGCAAGAGCGGTTACGCACAAGTCCAATTTGAATACGTTCCGCATCGGTGCGAATATGGTCCTGAAGTAGTCGTAGAACTATTTTGTCTACTAGCTTCTACCCGCGAGTTTGCTCGCGTCCAGTTGGATCCCGTTAATTTTTCGGGATAAAAAGTAGTCTGTGTGTTAATCCAGGTCAAGGGCAATTTATATTCAAAGTTTCATCCAAATCAAATTAGTAGTTTTTGCGTGAAAGAGTAACAAACATTCATACATACATATCATGTTACATACAAACTTTCGCGTTTTTAATATTAGTAGGATAGTAGTTGTGTACCTACATAATCGTAAAAAAAGTTACTCAAAGTATCCTACTTAATTATATAACGCGAAAGTTTGTGAGTTTGGATGGATGTTTGTTACTCTTTCACGAAAAACTGCTGCTCCAATTTAGATTAAACTTGAAATATATATTGTCCGTGACCTGGATTAACACATAGGCTACTTTTTATCCCGAAAAATTAACGGGGACCAACGGGACGCGAACGAAGTCGCCGGCGGCACCTAGTATAAAATAAGTCTTTAGTGCTTGTTTAATCAACTTGGAGCAAGCAGATGCGGCTTTCGCACGTTTTAAACCAGAACACAGCAATGCGAGCATCACTGGTACCAGAAATAGGTACGATGGTAATACTTCCAATCTTATTTAGAAGAAGCTCTACTAGACCACTTTTAACTTCAACAAATCCACGTATTCGGGATTTTACGTGATTCCTTACGCGTTGGTTAAAGTTACCAAGGTTTTGATTAGCCACGTGCTTACATAAGTACGAGCACGTACTAGGACGAAGGATAAACTTCCTGGCTTCATCCGTGTCGATGTCACCTTTCCTGATTCACTATCGATAAGCTATTAAGACGACGGTTGGTTGCTAGTTCAACATACAAACTTACAATGGTATTAACCTAGAAATATATTGTGCTAAACGCGGAACTAACTGCTTTAACTAAAGCTTTTTGATTGTACAATTTGGCAAAACATTATAAGAACTTTGATTTGAAAATAATACTTGTCAGTCGTTCCATAAATTTGAGTAATAATCGGTCTAGACCTATTTTATATGGCCGTAAAACTAGACTTCCTTTATTGTAGTTCGAAGACTATAAAAAACATAATATTTTATAATAATAAATTAATCTTAGATGTTTGAATAAAAACTTCAATAAAGAAATTATTAAACTATAGTCGGTGCCAAATAACACCGCAATACAGGTCATTCACCCACCTTCACTACGATGTCGCAAAATTCAATTTATGAATGGCTAATTCTGTCGCTTTCCGTACAAACCTGTCGCTAAGACGGTAATCGCTCTCGTAGTACTGTTTGTTTACCATACATCAATTGAATTTTGCGACATCGTAGTGAAGGTGAGTGAATGCCGTGTATTGCGGTGTTATTTGGCACCTACTATAATTAGAGCTTCGACATAGATAAAGATATTATATTACAGCAGGATATTAGTCTTTTAAGAACTCGATAATCTGAACATAAGGACACGTAAGGAACATAATATCTCTCTAATCTCAGTCAAATTATCACGCAGATTGCCCAAACATAATGTCGATGATGAATGTCCTACAGTGATGTGGTCCAAGACAAACCTCTAAGCGGAAAACTTTTGGTTCTTCATAAGACAATTTCGGAGATAAAAGGTAAAGTGAAAAATGTTTAATTTGTCATATAAACAAGGTGAATTTTGCGACATCGAGGTGAAGATGGGTGAATGACCTGTATTGCGGTGTTATTTGGCACCTACTATAGGTACCAGTTCTACTAGGCCCTAGAAGAACGGACAAGCTGGCAGGCATCACATCTCAATCGGTTTTAGCTCTGCCTTCCGTGCTGTCGGTCGTGGGTTCAATCCCCACTAAGAACAAACATTTGTCTGATGGCAAAACATGGATTTTTGTTCTGTGTGCAAAAAATATGTTTAAGTTTTCTATCAGCAATCTAGTTCCCATAGAACAAGCTTTGCTTAGTTTGGGACTAGAGGGCGTGTGTGATATGTCCAATAATATTTATTTTATTTATTTAAGCAACTACTGCCTGGTTCATAGCGCTGTTTTGTATGATCCATAGACAAAGAAATTCCAAATAAAACATATTCATCAACAACGCAAGTCCTCAATAAGCAAGCAAGCTCGTATGAGCTAGTGGCCAACTCTGGTGACGGAGTTTTTAGGCCGCCTTAAGGCCTCCGTCGTGGCTTAACGACTGCTAGAGCCGGGACCGACAGTTTAACGTGCCCTCCGAAGCACGGAAGCGCTCAGATGTAAATATGCCACTAATGGCCACCCATCCAAATAGTGACCGCACAGAACGTTGCTTAACTTAGATTATCGGTTAAAATTGGCTAAGTAAGTTACGCCACGAGCGCACGAGTCCTCAATAACTTACACCGTATCTACATGACAAGGGCATAAGCTTAAGGTATACCTACTACGTGTACAAGAATAGCACGTTCGTACGGACACGAGCGAACGCTCGAGCGGAGCGTGCAGCGAGCGTGTAACGCGCGCTTTGTCGAACTACCCGCACCGATACACCGGACAGGTGGAGCAATTATAGACTATACAGGCCGTCCTTATAAGTAGCGTAAGGGGGAGTTCTACAGGAGAATCTCAAGAGGTGCTGAGACCTCCAATTTTCTGGGTTTATTTCATAGTTTGAATGATATAAATACTAACTATTATTGATCATACCCATTTATTGTTCTTTTTAGTGTTGATACTAGTGACTGCAACACTGGCGCGGCAATGCAGCCAGTGTCTTGGGTACGCTTCCGACTGGTACTGATTTGGACCAGTTGAGCTATCTATAAATCGTTTGCAACGGTTTGTAGATGGCTCAACTGTTTCATGTGTATTTTGTAAATATTGTGAATGTTGTGAATAATAGCTTTAATTTTCTATAACTGAATATGATTATTGTATTGTTTTTGAGTTGTGGTGGTAATTATAAAATTTTTAGTAAGACTTACTTATTTCTATGTATTATAATTATTTACACTGTGTAATACGAAACCTCTAAAATTGTGCAATTTAATTGCCCGTGTAATATTTAAAAGCAAACTATCTCTAAAATTTCTAAACAAGACTAAAAATCAAAAACTTCTTTAAATTTTAACTAGAACTTGAATTTTTCTCAGTTTCTCTCTCATTCAAATTTTAAAATAAAAAAAAATATATTCATGGACATTCCACACAACGCCTTCTAGTCTAAACAAAGCTTGTAACTAGATTATTGATGAATATCAAACATTATATTTTACTATTGCACAATTTATATTGCCCGTCTGCAAGTTGTGTATAGACACACGCTCGCGTGAGCAGGTGGGCCGATTACGTAACAATAACCAGAGATATTGACGGACACTGATATTGTGTAAAGGTTGAGTACCAATTAGGTTGAGTGTTTATTGGATACGATCGACTTGAGCAATAATTAGATGTGTGACCATTGACTAAGCTTGACTAGACCGATGACCCCACATGATTAAAAATTAGTAGAAATTTGATTACATGGTAGAGACCTTCTTTTATGCTAAGTGAATTTTGTATGAGCGTAGGAAAAAAAAGTAGCTACGAAGCTACGGAAGATGCTACGAGCGTAGCGGTACCTACGGAAGCGTAGCTTGTGCTACAACGATGGCTACGCTCTCATTGCATGACCAAAGGTAACACACAAAGTTGAGACACACAGTCTACTAATTTATATTAACCTGCCAAATGTCACGAAGAAAAAAAAAATTTAGCATCTGATGCCGCATGTTTTTTTAAAACGTGTATTATACTTTTTATGATGCAGAAACCAAAAACAATAAGTACATTTATGTAGTCCCAATTCGCACCACATTATATCCGTACATTTGTTACACTCAAATCATATTATTATACCCAACAATATCATTTCGCTAGTCGACGTACCATGAAATACGTCTTGAGTGAGTCGGCAAGATGCGCTGCTTAGCGGTAAGGACTGCGGTGTAGTGGTAGATATAAAATACAATAGATAAATATTAATGGAAATTTCACACAGCGCCATCTATTGATTAACCATTTAAATGAGACCACTCCCTACGAAGCTTGCAGGTTTTTTTTTAGTCTTATTGAGCCTACCGGGAATTGAAGGAAAAAACTTCCATCGAGCCCACTCATTTGCATAGTGGATTTTTTTGACAAAACTGACAAAATATTTTCTTTGATAAGCGGACTCAATCTTTGTAAAAAATGCACTTGCTGCTCGCTCTCCTCGCGACCCCTCGCGTACACGTCCTTCACCCTTGTACATAGGCATGGTGTGGACTGACTTACGTGGTTTACCTATAGTCCTTAGAATTTAGAAACATTGGTAAAAATCTAACCTACAACGATTTTATCAACGTGATATCTTGAATGTGAATTATAATTTTTTTAAATATTAATTAAAAAGTCAAAAAAAATTTCATTAACCTTTTACACTGTAAACTATAAAATAGTACTTTTACATTTTATAGTTTACAGTGTAAATAAAATGATATCAGAGTTCATCTGTCCCATGCAAGCACGGTAGTCGTCCTCTAAGACTTAGTAAAATATAGCGCATCTTACAGTGATGATAGGCCTTAACTTTCCGAAAGGAAACTCGTTGGTTGCAATATTTTATCCCCCTCCAGAAACCCTTATCGAAATCATGAAACTTCTTTTCCAGTGATTTGATGATATTGCACTTTGAGTTGGGGTTCGCAAAAAAAAGAATAACAAGATAAATGATCGACTGAAAGACCTGGAGTCTCTACAAAATGATGGTTAATTCTCACATTTTGATTTACACTGCGTGTCATGACAGTGTGGCTGCAATAACTCGATCGTAGAAAGTAGAAAGACGTCACGCATTGTAAAGTAAAATATAAATACAGTACTTAGTTTGTAGTTTCCGGAGTAGACGTTCTGTAACATTAATGGTACTTTATCCTGGATATTAAAGCTCACCTTTGTAAAAGGGAAACTTCTAAAAACTTTAGGTGAAATATTTTCTTTGTACAAAGCTTTCCTGCTGATTGAAGCTTTCTCTATTATTTTTCCGTTTATTTTCATCTTTTCCTTATTCTATTTGAGGAAACTTGACCGTAACATCAAAAATAATACTTAATAAAAATCACTAGAGGAAAACAATTTGGATGAGTGACCGTTAGTGGCATTTATATTTGAGTGCTTCCGTGCTTCGGAAGGCACGTTAAACTGTCGATCCCGGCTCTAGCAAATGCTATGTTTTTAGGCCGCCATAAGGCACCATGGAGTCCTTATGGCGGCCTAAAAACATCATCACCAGAGTTGGCCACTAGCCATACGAACTAACAAATTCAGTGGAACCATTTATTTGATAAAAATCATTGCTTTGTATATTAAAAGTGAACAAATTGAGAATGCATTTTAAACTAAAACTTACCTTTCAGTTCCTCCTGCTATGGTCTTGTACTCCTGTAACTCCATGACGTCTCCCATGAACTGCGTGAAATCTGAAGAGAAATAATTTAATATCAAAATATGAAGCCACCCAAAATCTTGGTTACAATAGTCATATTTGTTACTAAACTTATTAATCATGGGACCACAGTTCGTGGGGACTTCGACGGGTAAATTTATAAAAAAAACACGTTTTAAAACACAAAAACACAGAGCAATCACACACGCAGAACTCTCTGACTGGATGAGATTCTTTTCCCAACGAGTCATAATCTGACTAGTTTTATGGGAATTAAAAAATTCGACTAATATTTATTTTAAGTTTTATAAAACTTTTATACAAGTAATTTTTCTGCAAACAAATAACACCACAATCTTAAATCTAAATTTTCCCATTTATAACAGTGGTAAGATCTCTATAGCATTCTTGACGCAGTAGTAATTCACGTCATAAGCAAGCAGTACACTAGATCTTACAGATCTGTGACAAGACCAGATCAACGATAAGTCAAGTGAAGATGAGGATCTGTACTGAACTAACGAAGGTCTAGCGGAACTTGAGCATTACCAAGCGCTATTGTGTACTTTTTAGAGATGGGCAGCCAGAAATCGCGTGACGCTATGGGAACTAAATTGCTGATTAGAATACTTACCTAATATTGTTTTTATTTTATTTATTTGTCATCTACAAGTCTCTCTCATTGACCTATCTCATGTGTCGTCTTTCCAATTAGGAGGTAAGATGAGCTTCCCAATGCGTGATTTTTTGCGGTTTACTTTTTTTTTTTGTTATTCTTTTTCTCATGTCAAATAAGAATTTTTACTTTCATATTTTTCAACAAAGAACCCATTTGCCTCAACCGTTGGATATTCAACGACGTATGATTTACCTTATAAATATTAAGTCAGATTGCAAGAAGTTTTTAAAGTTTTAAGCAAGTATAAAATAAAGTAAAAAATAAATAAAATAAGTATTTTTGAAGCGACCGAATAGTGCGATGAAGTGTGGTTACACTACATCAACCCTAAATTGAAGCGGCACATCAAAGGCAAAATAAACTCGTAGATACTAGATACATGTTTCGAGGGGTTTAAAATATTTACAGTTAAAACGATTTTCAAGTTGGTAGAGTCCATTAGAAATTCAGGGAAGGAACTTGATTAGAGTGTGTTTGCATGCATCAAAGGAAAACACAATTTGATTTTCAGATGGTACAATCAAGTTAAATGATGATAAAACTTATGATTTATTGCTTACCATTTTTTTTATTTTCTAAACAACACTTTTAAAAGAAATCTCAAGAAGAGCTCAAATACACAAACCATTAAATATAACTATTAAATATAAATAACAACCAAAATATTAGTAAACGTAGCCATAAACTTATACTTTTCTCAATAAAAGAGTTTAAATATGATTAGAGCTTGTAACCAATTTTGAGATTCTGATAAAAGAAATCAACATGACGTGCCGCTGAATTCAGATTTTCTTTACCAAAATAATATGATTATTCGTCTTTGGTTTGTCGATATTTTACCAAGACTCACAAATACCAATAGCTCCCGTTTCTGGTTCCATTTTGCTTAGTATTCGGCTCACAGCACCTCTTTCACGTCGGACGGCGTAGGACAAATCACGCGCCAACCGGGCAGAGACTAAATGAATATTGACATCCAACCGGCAGCTGGTTGAATTCATAATCGCTTGTAATCATCGGGTTTGTGGCTTTGGAAATAGAAGGGTCAAGGGTTAACTTAGTCAAGCAATGATCGACTGTATTACATAGTATTCATAATAATTTATATGTCGCAAAAATTAAAAGATGCTTCTTCTTCTGAAGTTTATCAATGAGGTCAGATTTAGAAAGGATTGAACTACCATTATTTCAAATTGGATGAATACATATTTTTTGCTTATAAGGTGCATACCAGATTTATTTATAAAAGCTTGAACCACTCTAGTTTTGAAATATTCAGTTCTCACTATCAAATTTTACTTTCGAGTAATAGGTTTTGCTCTTCTAAGACGGTAGGCATGATCATTATTAAACAGAAAAAAGGTGAAATACTCATGTAGCTTTTGAAATATTCCGTTTCATTTTGTTTTGTAAGACAAAATCAAAGCATTTCAAACGAAACAGATATAGCAAGCAATCTATCAACGACAAAAATCCGATCTTCATTTATCAGATATCTTTTTCTCAACCTGTCCAATAAAAAATCCTAAACAGACCCCCAGGAGGAGGAAAAGGGAGATATTCAAGAGAACAAAACCAGGAATTCCCATTTGAATGGAATTGAAACAGATAGCGTCATCCGTCTTATATATTTTTCATAATTCTCAAGTAAATAATTTGGTCCACCGAAATGAGGCTGTTTTCTTCCAAAAGCGGGTGGGAGGGTGGTTAATGGCAAAGATTTTGCATAATTAAAAAGGGGTTGCAACATTGCTTATTTCAATGACTAATGTCCCAGATGCCATGGTTGACAGTCGCCGCTGTGTCGTCGTTTTATAAAAATTTCGTGAAAGGAAAATGTTGGAGTGACAAAGTATCTTCGGTAAAGAATGGTAAGATTGTCAAAAATGTAAATGTTGGCGCTTACAATTAATTGATGTTGCACTTACCTTTTGAGGCTTACATTTTATACTTTCACGCAATAAAAAAAATTTACAGTTATGGTAAATATTTTCTTCACCTCTACTTTTAGAATGAAAATTTATTCATTACCAAAAGAAATGCAGCTAATTCGCATCGAGCTAGGTTTTCTCTAGCTCATTAGTATTCTGAATGCTCGGTTTAAAAGCCAAGCACGTGTAAAAAGCCACATTAATTGAAGAACGAGGGTCATTAGTGCATTCTGTGCTTAGTTAAAAGAAATAAGCCAGAATGTATCGAAGTAAAAAAGGATAAATTTTGTACCTGCTGGGTGCTTACAAGACGTAGGATTAACATAAATTAATAGAGTTTCTTATATATAAAATAATTTGGACCAGTTGAGCTATCTATAAATCGTTTGCAACGGTTTGTAGATGGCTCAACTGTTATATGTGTGACGGCAGAATGGTTATTTTTCATCACCAACATCAGACATGGTTAGACTAGACTGCTTTTCTCAGTGGGCGTAATGCGGGTAGGAGTCGGTACAAATGAAAACGCATCAAAACAAATCAAATTAAATGGCTACGAGCTAAGCAAACAGAAATAGCACTTTTAATATTCTAAGACTGTATAACTAGGTAGGTATTCGCAACTACGGAACGCGGACAGTTCCGAGACGTCTTCACTTAGCGGCGATCGGGCTGAGACTGAGCAGTCCGTTCGTTGAGCGATGACACCTCGACTCTGTCAAAGCGCACGGCAGAGGGCGCTTGCGTTTCGTTTTGAGCGACTATTCATGACCGGATGCGACACGGCCATTCTGCGATGACACACGTCCTCGTGTGTTTGTTAAGCATCTGAAACAAACAAAACCACAGAACAGATTTTGTTCGGCCCATCCTGTCTTAGATTTGGTTCTAACCAATCCTACTTGTCATGTCATGGCATACTATGCTTGAGAAGCTAAGAAAACATTATTTTTGCGAGTTCGTTTGTTTAGCGATACCTACTCTACTACTATCTAGATACTAAGTACTACTACAACGAGACTACTTAAAATAACTAAAGAACACAAGATTTCCGAGATCAAGCACCATTGATTGAAATTATTTAAAAAGAATCAACCGTCAAGTTCATCATCAAGGCAAAACCCCAGGTGTTTCGTTTAATGTTCAACTATTAAGCTCAGGCAACACATCTGCCAGCCAATTTGCTTTTCCCGCGGAAAGGCCGAGTCATCCCCAGACTCAATGATCTTCGCTTCAAGGCAAGACCCGACTGTACTACCCAGAATTACTGCATTCCGCTTACCCACGGACTACTCACAAGGAGTCGACACCGATTTCTACGGGCTACGGCTACAAATAATCCTGGTACAGTCTCCAATCAAACAAACCAATCACCTGTGCATTAAACAGATTCAATTTCATCATTAATCTCATCATCATTTACAACTTCAATCGGTACTTGACCCTCGGGCATCTTTCTAACATTCTAACAGAATCCCATATCACAGACACAAGCGTGCACTCAAGTGCCTATGACAAGGATCCCGCCAAAACACATGAAGTTAAATTTAAAGCACCTACATGGCTTCAGGGGAAGCTAATGCAGGGCAGAACAGATGATAAATTCCGGAGGTCTATCATCCATCATACAATGCTTACGAGTTTGACAAAAATATCACCACCGCATAGTCTAGGCATCAACATTCGCATTCTATGAGAGGGTGAATCATTGTCGGAACAACCAAGCAACCTCAATGCTTGTTGTAAAAAATAGACGGAGCAGAGGCCTCAACAAGCGCGTGCTGTGTCTAGTCAACTTATTCACAACATGAATAACGAGCAGAGGCCTCAACATTCGCTTGCTCAACCATGTCGCCGCCACGCAGACCAAACTTCGAGCCGCCGGGACGCAGATGGATTCATTCACCACACGAAGCGGAGCACGACTTGTCAGTCCACTCGGCCTTCTACCCAAAGCGTGCGACGCATCAGGACGCGCAGCACACGCACGTCAGAGTGCAGTACAGGCGCCCAACAGGAGAGCACGACAGCAACGCACAGCCAGAGCTGCGCTGCACCAGCATGCATCAGGAGCGCGCGACACCAGGAGTGCTGTAGAACTTGCACCCTTGTTTAACGCTCTCAACGTTCCATTGAGACATTCAGTGATGTCCAACGACGACACAGCACTCTCAAAAGAGGCTCACACGTTGTGCTAGCATCGCAAGCTGGCACTCAAACTCTGGGGTCGCGAACTCTGCAACCGGTACTGGCACTGCTGGGAGCAGTGGTTGACTCGCGGGTGTGACTGCGGCGTGTAGACACGATGATTAGGCTGGCAGTCACTATGGTACATCCGTTGCCATCGGCACCAATGTCGCAGCACTCGTTGAGGGTACCCACTTTTCTAAACACTTAGAAAGATCATTAGTACTCCTACCTACTCCTATCAAGTTTAGTTTCACCACTAAACATGATTCTACAAAAAAAAAAAAAACTTTTGAGGGTAGACTTCAAAAGTTAATTCACGTTTTTAGGCCAGAGCTAAGATAGAGCTACTGGAATTGAGTTCTATCCCACTTCTGATGACGGCAGAATGGTTATTTTTCATCACCAACATCAGACATGGTTAGACTAGACTGCTTTTCTCAGTGGGCGTAATGCGGGTAGGAGTCGGTACAAATGAAAACGCATCAAAACAAATCAAATTAAATGGCTACGAGCTAAGCAAACAGAAATAGCACTTTTAATATTCTAAGACTGTATAACTAGGTAGGTATTCGCAACTACGGAACGCGGACAGTTCCGAGACGTCTTCACTTAGCGGCGATCGGGCTGAGACTGAGCAGTCCGTTCGTTGAGCGATGACACCTCGACTCTGTCAAAGCGCACGGCAGAGGGCGCTTGCGTTTCGTTTTGAGCGACTATTCATGACCGGATGCGACATGTGTATTTTGTAAGTATTGTGAGTGTAAATACTGTATCAGTTTTGATTTTTTTTGTGAATAAATTTCATGATTGGTACTAATAATTATAAGTTAGTTAGGTAGTCTAAGTTAAGTAAATAAATAAATAGATGAATGAACTTTCGTCCAGTTTCGTGATGTGAAGTTATCATTCCATCGAGTGGGGGACCGTCAAATGCTCACCTTGTTTGTTTGCGATAAATGTATGAATGGATAATTTATAGTTATACCTCATTAGATCTTTTACAGAATAAAACCTCTATATTGTACCTTAAAGTTGTGCAATTTTTTACGTTAAATAGGCACCATAAATTAAAAGTACCTACTTGAAAATAATAGTTTAGTTATATAAACAACTATAATAGCATTTAATTTTTTTGTTTTTTTTTTAGTATTTTTGAGGTAATTTGTGTGGGTTAGATACCTACTTTACTTACCTACTATTTAAATTAATTAATATTAGTAATTATAACCATTTTTATGTGACCTGTAACTAAAAATTACCAATAAATGCTTGACTTAATACAATTTTCTCTTCGAAAAAATCACTAAAATTATTTAGCAGGACGCGTCACCGACCTATGACTTCCCCTAACGAATATTTGATGGCAGTCATCTATTATGGCAACATAATATTCGACCGAATTTCGATTTGAAACCGGTTCCAAGAAACTTACTACCAGCTTTATAAGTAGGTACAGCAATATCTGAAGAAATATAAAGTATGAAGAAAGGAATAAACACGTTCTTATGACTATGTTTATTCAAAGAGCTAAAAGAAGTTGGTCAAAAGTCAAAGTCAAAGTCATAATAAAATATCTTTTATTCAGTAAAATCACAATTAATTTAACAATCGTCTAAAACTACATAACTCTAAGTGAGGCTAAAAGGAAAAGAGATCGTTTACTTCGGACTTTTCAGTCCTTTTGATACTTTGTGAGTTCTTTGAATCAACTACTTGTGATCGGTAATCTGAACTATTTTTCGACCTAAGATCACTGTAAAGCATAGTGAAGGTAGTCCCTAACTATGATAATACGACCTATCTAAATGTTGGGATGCAATGCACGCCATCGATGCAATCACAAACCACCTGCTTTAAGTGTAAATGCGTCTTTCAAGTCGATGAATAATGATGTTTCCCAAATTTATTTTCCGCTTGAAGGTTGTCAGGAAGACATCGCTATTGCTTGGACGATAAATGGGATCATTATTTTTGGATATTACTTAGCGAGGGTTAGGGACTCTGGAGATTCAAGTCAAGGATCTCAATACTTGTACATTACTAAACAAGTCCGGTCAAGTGCGAATGGACTCGCTCATCGAGGCTTCCGATCCGAACTAAAACAGTAAATCTTTTTTATTTTTTTCATTTTACATATTGCAAGGCGTGGTGATTACAGATGGAGTAAAGCGGCCACGGAATGGTGGCCAAGATGCTGCTACAAAACCCGTTGTCTGAGTTTTGTTATGTTATGTTAAGCGAGAATCGAGGAACCTGCTGTTTTTGTATACAGAAAAATACTTTGCAAATCTCCCGCTAGAGGCGTTTATCGGGTTTTCATACAAAATATCTCGCGCATGCGTTTCGGTTAACAAAACAAAATTCAGACTGCGGACGCAGAAACGTGTGATGTCCCGCAGCGAGATGGGCAGACGAGAAGGACAAACTCGGCGAGTTTACGCCAGCCTTTTAAAAAATATATTGCAGAGTTTATAAACGCATTTTTTATAATCAAAGTCAAAGAAAAGAACAACAAATTCTGTTATAATTCTGGCAGCTTGTAACTGCGTTAAAGTTGACAATTGCCAATTCCATGGCTCGATATTCAAATTATCGTAACATCATTGCTGCGCAATTTATAAAGGGGAACGCTTAGAGGTTTAATCACAATGTAAGCTTGCGCCAGCACAGTGACTTTTTCATCTTGTTGTAATGAATAAAAAATGTTAAACCAGGCGTGACTACAAGTTTTAGGCGTCATGTGCACTTGTGCAGTCTCTAAATTGTATATGAAAAATCACTTCTGCTACTCTGCCAGCTATGGCATAAAAAAAACTTGACTAAGATGTTGCTATCCATATAGCCTTCATAAGTATGCTTTAGTTTCAATACCTGTGAAGACCTCTTGTCAATGCTAAACAAAGCTAGAAATTTTATTTGTCACTACGTATTTGTACGTATTTTTTTTCCTCACAAAAAGTATTAATGCATACGAGTACAATAGACCGTCATCGCCCGACTCGACTTGACTGACATCGCTTAGCATCAGGTAAGATTGTGGTCAAACGGTTACCCACATTGTAAAAAAAAAACTATAGCCGACAGCTGTAGCGCAATTGAGGATGATACAGTCGCATAAACGCATTACCTTAAAATCATACGAGAAAACGTGCGACAATGCTGATGAATGCTTGTTTTGTACCCTACCCTTATTGGGGGTGCGTAAAAAAAAACAATTTCACAAGAGAATTTGAAAAGTTCGCAGGTAGAACGCTCTTAGCAATTTAACACGTACGCCGTAGAGAGGGGCTTGAAGCGATTTTGTAATTTCGTGTTTCTGAGTTGTAATAGGGCTCTCGTTGCCACTTGATTTCGGGCTTGGAACTGAGTTATATCGTTTGATTTTTACAAATGATTTAAAAAAACAGGCTTATATCTTAAGACAGTTAATACTCAGACAAGGTCTGTATCATCTCAAATCTTTAGTAGTATTATAGCTTCTTGTGTAGAGCTGGTCCGGGTAAGTACTACCACCGTACCTATATCAGTGCCAAACAGTGATGCTCGCATTGGTGTGTTCTGGGTTCAAGAGTTTGGATGTCGGTGTAATTACAGGCATACAAAACTTAACACCTGAAGGTGTGACAGAAGGATGTGTGCAGTGCAATGCAGTGATGCAATGATAGGCAGTGGCTACTACTTAGCATCAACTGGGCCATTGCAAAAAAACCCTAGTTTCAATGTAATAAAATAATACAAAATAGAAGAACTTACACTACAATTATTATCTCAACAAAGAAAATCCTTTTTTCGATTCCCAAGAATTATTCAAGGAACGACTCGTCTGGCCCAATAAAGTTGGTGACGGTCGGTAATAAAAAAAGTTGTGACGTCACGTCCGCGTGTCACGTGCGAATGACAGAAAAAGGGAGACGTGATTACAGAGCGATGTACAGGGAGCAGTTCGGAGTAGACGCTACATTCATCTTAGGGAAAAACGTATATTGTTGTGAAAAAAGAATTAGAAAAAATAAAAAATATATATTTAAATAGAATTGCGAAATGTACGATCAAATCAAACTTATTTATTTGCTTTGTTATGACCATCAATTTTGTTTGAGAGATTATCAGTAATGGTCGGACAAGACCGACTCTAAACCACTCTAAAGGGAAAAGTGTTGTTGCAAGTCATAATAAAAAAGAAAACTTGTTATTCCTGAGGCCAAATGGGCAGTTCTAGATTTGCCTATTGAGGGCTGAAAAATAGTTCAAACATAAAAACCACTACAGCGCTGATTCTTTTGAATCAATTCACGAAAAAAATCAACTCGAGTGAATTTCCAGAAGCATTAGCATAAACTCGTGGTTGAACTGTAATCATCGCGGCCACATTGCTCCCTGAATACAAATTGCGCAGACCGATTGTGCACTAGAATGTCGAAAATACTTCGAAACAAGTTTTACGTCAATCGTTATTAATTTTTTTTAGACTTACACATATTTTTATAAACTGCGATAAAAATGCGTTTGTTTTTCTGCGTAATAAAATTAGGTTTATTCAATCCAGTTCTACTAGTAGTTCGATTATCTAACTGTTTGGACAAAAATATTCCAAATTGTTAGACTGACTAATCGAACATTTGGATGCACAAAATGCTGTTCTTAGACTAACATACAGTGGTTTTTTGTGTTATAAGAAAGATGTACCGACGAAATTGTACCGCGGGAATTCAATGGTTAGAAAAGGTGCTAGTATCTTATTAAAAATGTCCAATATTGTTGGACAAGGAGTTGAACCTGCATCACTCTTATTTCCGTTCGTTTGTTGTCAATTGCTCTACTAATCAAAAGAAAACATTCAAAGTTTTAAAAAACCATGCCCTTTCAAGGCAAAACGGTTAAATCGTAACGCCTGTGGCCACATTGCTATTTCAATAAAGATGACAAGGGCCGATACACCAGACATCCCGAAGATTCCCTTTATTTGTTCATTAAAAACAATTACATTGCTATGTTGAAGATTGCTGGGGGGGAAAACGATAATCGTCTTCTTTTGTTGACTGAAGCGGCAAGCTGTGTTGTATTGAGGGTGTAACATTTAATAAAATAAAGAACAAGGATGATGCAAAAAATTGAAGCAGTGGTACAAGATTAGGTAAGTAGAGGAAGGCCGAAGAAGAAGAAGAAGTGGTTGGATTGTGTTAAGATGATATGAATGTGAGAGAAGTAGACTAATGCCTTGATCACACGTACCGAGCAAATCGGCGAGACAGTAAAATGTTTCTCGGCCGAGACAGTGTAGTAAGCGAGTAGCTGTTCACACACGTTTGGAAATCAGCACAGTCAGTTCAGTTCTATTGAGACTACAATTCGGACACGATGGATCGTAATGCCTTGATCACACGTACCGAGCAAACCGGCGAGACAGTAAAAGGTTTCTCGGCCGAGACAGTGTAGTTAGCGAGTAGCTGTTCACACACGTTTGGAAATCAGCACAGTCAGTTCAGTTCTATTGAGACTACAATTCGGACACGATGGATCGTAAAAAGATAATTAGAAAGCGAGCGGCGAGACAGTGCACGTTCAAACCTGCCGAGTGAGTGAGCGAGACAGTGCGGGGAAGCGGGAGGGTAGTAACTCGGTCTAGTAAGTAGAACGGCAGCCGAGCTATTGTCTCGCCACTTCGTTCGGCCGAGCGCTCGGCCGTGCACTCGGCGCTATGTTTATACGTACCGAGTAATCGACCGAGAGCACTGTCTCGCCGGTTTGCTCGGTACGTGTGATCAAGGCATAAGAGTTGACGGGATAGGAGTGAGTGGAAGAAGAAAACATGATGTGCCGAATCCACTTAGCGTGGGATAAAAAATGATGAAAAAATTTGGTTATAGAACTTCATACATACAAAACTTACACGGTCTTGCTTTGAATCGCTTTTCAACATAAATACTATTTAAACAGTGCTTATTTATATTTTCTCTATCACTATCTAAAGAAAACGAGGTGGCACTAGTTTGGATTGGTACTGTGATTTACTTTTGAGTCAGAGTAAGCTTCAAGATATTGGTGACTTAAAACTTGTACACCATTCGGAAGTCAAATCCATGATGTTCTTTTGATACGGGACGTTTGTAACGGAGTAGTTATCAGTACCAATTTCTATTTAAAATTTTAACCTTTGGTGTATCTTAAAAAAATTAATAACTAAAGTAAAGGACTAAAATAGTATTTTATATATAAAACTTTAGATAGTAAAAAGCTCTTGTTAAATCACCTTTTGGTGACTCCCAGTTTCTTGAAACATAAAGTGTCACCGCCACAGCTATCGCGTTGAACTGAATTTTTACCTATTTGAATGCCGTCGCAATGCTGTAGTTTACGGTAGATGCGGTATTTTTGGTACGCGACAAGCTGGCGACAGCGATGGGTGACGCGACACGTAAGACAATTAAGACACATTAACAAAGAGACAGAAAACAAACTTTGGCATCAGTGAGGTATGTCGGCAATCTGCGTCAAGTTCTAACCAAAGTCACTGCCAAAGTGGTCAGCAATGACTTTGAAACCAAATTCGGCTGTGTTTCGAAGAAGGTCAATGTAACATGCTTTTTTATGACGCTCTGGAGACCAAACGCGTAGGCCAATTTTGATGGTTCTTACGTCAACCGATTTATCTTTATCTTACAAGTACGTGACAGTAATCAAAATTTAATATGATGGCAGCCAGGCGCCACTATTTGAAAAAAACTATACGTTTTACTTCATGGTCTCACGTTGCCAGTCGCTGTCGCCCGTTTCAGTCGCGTTCCACAAAAAAATGCCTAGTGCTGCTTGGCACCTTGCACCTACCACTTTAACCTACGCACCGATGCAATTTGAATCTCAAGTTTATTGTTCATTTTGGTTTTATTTCACTTTTTTTTTCTTGAGGAAACTCACTCAACTAGCATTCATGATGACCTGGACATTTTGCTCTCAACTGCACTTTAATTATTAGATATTTTGTATTAGCTTGACTTAAATAACATTATTATGTAGTAACAATAATTATTAAACAGTGCTACCTATAAAACCAACATAAATCAAAATCACCTAGCAACTGCCTGGTTTCACTTTACAAAATTACCAATACAATTTGTCGTTGCAAAATTTATCGCCTACGGAAGGCATTGTGTAGCAATTACCGTTCGGACGCTTGCCAATAAATAAACCTAATTGGTTACGTCATTCATGAGATCCCAGTAATCCTGTTCATACATACATTACCAAAATAACAATAGAACTAACCTTATCTATACTAACACAATATTTACAAACATCAAACCAAAATTTCATAATTTGAATTGATCTATGATTTATTCAATTGAAATTGGAAATTACATTAATGAAGTAGTGGTACAGCTCTTCAAGTTTAACAACCTTTTCGACCGCATAAGGGTACCTACAGAACAGGACAGGACTAACTAGCATCATTTTTTATTTGTATGCACAATACATCTTAAGAGGGCCCAACCCCGTCCGACGAACGGCAACGCGAGCATGGCCAAAAAGTTTGTTGTTTCATCCAGCGCAATGCCACATGGCTAACAAGCAAGTGAGAACGCGATAACATTGAAAGAAAAATTGTGTGCGGAAATTTCATAAAACCTGTTCCAAGAAATACGTGTTTTTTCGTAAGCCTTACAAGATTATGAAAAAAAAGTTTTACATTTAGAAACTCCATTACATTTGCAAGGTTTCTATACAAATATTTCTTTCCGGTTACAATTAATGAGTACATTATAAACGCCCAAACTTCGTATAAAATTTGTGCAAAAAAGCTGATTTTTGGAGGCTTGTACTGAATTTGTTTCTTAAAAATTTGATTTTGCGTTTCAATAGAAACCTAGATATAATGCACAAGATACCTATTAGTTCAAAAGTTTCAAAGAAATATCTGTTACAACGCCATAATCACGTACGAGCGTTTGTATGAAAAGATAGACGGATTGGCCGCTCTTAACGCGGGACGTCAGTGCAGATATGCGCCCACTACGAATTAGAATTAGCATAAAACCTCAAGTTCAGTGGTAGGTCGTCTCCTTCGACACAAAAAATTATGTACAAAAGTAGGTACAATACATAAGGGTCGCCTTTCAGAAAACCATGCCATTTACTTTGTTAAACTTAGTTTATTTCATCAACAATAATACCTAATTTATCTCGGATTTTGCTACTAATTTCAGACGAACCGAAAAATGCTTTTAACCCCTAACATTCATCGGAGACACAATAGATCCATTGGTACAGGATTCTATAACGTTGGGAGTTCAGGGGGTTTATGTGAAAACGATAAACGAAACCCGTAAAGTTTTAGTTACACTGCGCAGTCGCTTGTGGGTTGCGCGTGGCTTCTTGTGGAACGACCAAGTCACCGTGCAGTGTATTTCAAAATGTGAAAATTATCGTTTTCTCTGGTAGACACACAGGACCCCAGAAAGGTTGACCAATCCTTTGTGATGAAATTCCAATATCGTTCCAATGTATAGAACTCTACTTCCATAGAGCTTACCCTATTCATGTAACGTTGTACAGTCAATGACCAAAGTCATGGGGATGGATTTAGGGACCAATTTTATATATTTTTTTGTTTAGAAAGTTCAAGCTGTATCTAAGAATCAACATCTTTGATTTCAACTAAACATAGCCTATGTTTCAATCCGGAAAAAGAGCTTCTGAACAGTAAAAGTTTCATTAAAATTGGTCCTGTAGTTAAGGCGTGATCCGCAAACAAACAGACAAACTCGATTTTCGGAATTAGAATCGTTTAATTAGTAAATGTTAGTTTATGCATATCATTAATTTCCGTTTTTGGTTTTTTTACAGTTTTATAATATTCTATCATCACCATTTTATAAATGAATTTATGGAACTTAATTGGTCAATATTTTCCGCTACTTGGAAGTATTAAAAATGCACAAAGTTAAAAGCTCTTCATAGCAGTTTTGGACTTACCTGTACCAGGTAAAAAGTCTGACCCGCAGCATTGTGAAGCCATCCAATGGATGATTTATTAATTTTGTCCCCGAGAGAAAGGTTTCAGCCTAATTGAAACTTATTCCCTTATCTTAACTTATCTTTTCATTTGGCAAAGCCTTAAGACTGCAGCCAAAGAGCTAAGTAAGTGAGTACGTCAAAGAACAGATTAGTATATTTAATTTGTAGGGTTTTTTTTTGTAGCTTATTGTAATTGATTTAACATTTTGTTTAGTAACTAGCTGTCGCCTGCGGCTTTGCTCGCGTGATAGCAGCAACGCATTATTTGGGTAAAATTTTTGATCCGAACTCTAGAGCCTTTAGGATGCGCCTTTTCAAAATTCCGTTCTTAGTGCACCCTTACACTATATAAGCATACTACCCTCCAAATTTCATATATCTAGGACTTATGGTTTAGGCTGTGCGTTGATTGTCAGTTAGCTTTTAAGGGTTTTATATATTTAGAAGAAGATATTTTTTTTAAGTTATTTCTTTACCTCTTTTCAATTCTAATTTTTTTTTTAAATTTATCAGATTTCGCACTTGTCTAATCTAATCTAATCTAAAAAATCTATAGGGAACATGACTACCTATTGGTTCTACCTACTTAGATCCTTAGAAACGGATAGATTGTAACTTATTATAAAAATTCAGAAAAACATAGGCAAGATCCTTAGAAACGAAAACCTCATTAAGTTAAAATTTCCTATGAGTACTGAGTTAGTTTTTTTGCAAAAGTCTATGTCTAAGTATTTTAAAATCATAAAATGTGAAACCTAATAAAATTCCATGTATTCCATGTTCTCTATAAAAAAAAAATAACAGCAATGTTAGGGCTATCACACGAAAAACAGCATTAAAATTTATCCCTTAGAAAAAATCATCCCTATTTCAAAAAGCCAGTAACACCTTACATTAAACTTTTGTCTCGTTCTTCCCCAAAAATCTATAAAGCAGTTGCTTATAATTTCCAAAGGTATTGATTTCCACACCCCCTGTTGTCACGTGGGGTGTCTTCAATAGTCGATATGTTCGAGGGTTGGGGTACATTATCTTTATTATGTCCAATGCCATTAGTTTTATCTTTATTTTGAAGTGCGTACGCTGTGGCATGCGTAGATTTATCATTTCGTTCGTACGAGTTCGTATGAGTCCAAGCCTTGGGGCGGCCTAAAAACTGCGTCACCAGAGATTGCCACTAACTCATACGAACTTCTTGCTAGTGGCCAATTCTGGTGACAGAGTTTTTAGGCCGCCTTAAAGCTTAACGACTGCTAGAGCCGGAACCGCCAGTTTAACGTGCCCTCCAAAGCACGGAAGCTCTCAGATGTAAATGCAACTTTATTTTTTACTTACTTTACCTATCCAAATAGTTACATGACAGTGCAGAACGTCGCTTAACTTAATTGATGGGTGAAGATTGACTAAGCAAGCAACGCGTTGCTATCTTCACGTTGATTTAGTAGTGATCTTAGTTTAGTACAAAGTCAAAGTCAAAGTCAAAAAGCTTTTATTCAATAAAATCTCACTGATCACTTTGAATCGTCATTACTTTTTGTATGATTAGGTATGATTTCAATTTTTTTTTATTGGATGAATTTGAGCTAGTTCACCCCAAGCTTGTTTGTCTTCTAAATAATCTGATATTTTATAGTATGCTTCTAAAATAAGTCTTTGTTTTATTACGTTTTTGAACTTGCCAATCGACAACTGAGACACATCACTTGGGATTTTGTTAAAGAAGCGTACACATTGCCCTTTGAAAGATTTACAAGTTTTTGTGAGCCTAATGGTGGGAACAGCAAGTTTGTCTTTATTTCTAGTGTTAACATTATGATTATCACTTTTTTTGTTGAATAGATTGATATTCTTCTGAACATACAATAAGTTTTCGTAGATGTACTGGCAAGGTACTGTCATTATATTTATTTCTTTAAACTTATTTCTTAGTGATTCAACTTTACACACTCAGAACGAGTGGTAGAGTTACATTTAGAAGCTAAAATAGGTGGAGATTGCGGCTTTTTTTACATATATTTTAGGCAAACTTTGACCACAATCTCACCTGATGTTAAGCGCTGATGCTGTCGTTGGTGTAGTACATTTGCCTAGAAGATACCTATTCACTTTCCTCTTGAAAACATTCAAATTATAAGTTCAAATACGGTTTGTAATATGAGCAACTTAATAAAATATAATAGAATATATTTTTAGAGTTATTAATGTATTTTATAGTCAAAATACTTATGTAGTTAATAAGTTCTAGATAAGCATAATAATATTCATAAAAACAAATTAAAACTAAAAGAGACTCAAGTTTTTGCGTTGGCGTATTTTTTGATTATATATTTTTGTAATATCCAACATGTTGCTTTCATTTTTTATAATACAGTGAAAACACTGTTTTAGAACCCTTTGTAAAGAACAACAGAATAATGGGCACTAAACGATTTGTCACAGCGCAATGTAAAGAGTAATACAACTAACTTCTAATTTATGCTGTCTTGGGCACGCTTCAGATTGGTACTGATTTGACTAGTTAAGCTATGTATAAATCGTTGCAACTTGGTATGTAGAGGGCTCAACTGTTTAATGTGTATTTATTAAATATTGTGAGCATTGTAAATACTGTTTATGTTGTAATTTTCTTTGTGAATACATAATCTCTACGCTCTTAGTTTATGTAAAAATATCACGTGCTTTGTGAAAGGTTTTCATTGGTATATGCAAAGGTTTTAACCATTACCATCGAATGGGTTATCTGCTTATTTAATCACATTCTCTTAAAACTAGCTAATTTTGACTAGGTAAAGTTTAGCTGATACAAAAAATCATGCTTTTGATTAATACAAAGAAAATATTTTTAATAGTCACCTATAATGTCTACCAAGCAAAAGTTATATCAACCAGAAAATTCTATAATATTACAGAATTTTCAGGTTTATCTAACTTTTGCATAAACCTATATTATAATTATATATATACCATATATAAACCTTTGATGGTACTGGTTTAAACCTTACCATCAAAGGTTTATATTGTTAAATTAGGTTTGTGTTTGCATCAAAATAGTTTTATATAGATCTACTGTTCTTCTCAAACTGTGGCATCATAAGGCCCTAACTCACTCACGACCATTCAATTTGACGGGGTATTTTTGAATCAATTTCCCGCTCGACTTCGTGCGTTCAGTTCGCAATTCTACTCGTGCGTATAGTTTTATGATACCACGACTGTACTTCTCTATTCAAACCGAAGGAAATTGTGCGTGTAACAAAAAACGTGTACCGATCTCCTTGTCTATTTCAACCAATTTGACAAAGACGGCACGATGAAATCCCATGATCTGGTGGATTGGTTTCGGTGTAAATGCGGTGTTATTCAATAACGCAGGGGTAAAACAAAAGAATTAGCGTCATTTGATTTTACACCTTACGGTATTGGTAGATATTGCTGGTACGTGATATTATTGACATGAACGTTAGAGTTGAAATTGGTTTGATTATGATTAACCAAAGAAAATTGTGTGTGATAAAAATTGATATTGATATTTATACCAATGAAAATACGGTTAAAATCGATGGATAAGTTATCATCAGGCCGTTGAACTTTCAAAGCTAATAGACATCATAATAGACGTATTGTGCGTTTGTCGGTATCAACTGAATAGTTCTGAGAGGAATGTTTAGTACCGTAAAACGAGGCGACTTTCAAATTACGGGGCGTCTTTGATGATAACAAAACCGAATACGAATACCGATATTTCTAGGACCCGTTTTCCGTTTTGTTATCATCAAAGACGCCCCGTAATTTGAAAGTCGCCTCGTTTTACGGTAATCAATTTCTGAACAATTTTAATAAATAGATCCTGTAAATTTACCAATAGAAAAAATAATTATTACTAATCTACCTAAGCCTGAAAGTTTTTCCTCATTATAATTTTTTATCGAGTTAAAAACATGGATTAAAAAAGGTTTAAGTTTGAGAAACGTTACTTCTACTTGGTAAGTTTTTGAAGTGAAAACTTGTTTAGCACCGTTGGGATTTGAAAGTCAATGAAACGGGAAAGATGTAACGGAAATGACATAATGACACGAATGAAGCATAATGACATAGCCGTAATTTCAACCACCGCAGCAGGGGTACTGTTGGCCGAATAGTGATAACGTTCGACTGCGGTCAGACCGACAACGGGAGCAAGTTCAAATCCAAGGCGACATTAAACTTTTTGCAACTTTTTTCCTTCTTATTTTGAAGTGAAAACTTCTAAATAAGTACAGCATATTGGATAAGTACATAAAAATAAATACTACGCACTGGTTTTTTTTTTTTTAAGGTTTCACTTTTTTTTGTTATGTTTCACGCAATTTTGATCTAAGTTACAATAGTGTAAAATCCTGCGTCATTAATAAACAAAAAATACAGCTAAAACAGTAATTCCAAATTCATGAGTCGTGGGTATACAATTTAAAATCGACTGAACCGTATTTCCCTAGAAAATGAACCATAAGTCGTCATTATTAAAATTACACCATTATGAACACCCCCGATCGTGTTACTATTTCACCCCTCGAAAGGTGACATTTCATCCAACACTTTTATTTTTTAAAGTGATCAACATTGAGTAAAATATTTAGTACTTAACTGCGTCCATCACCTCCGAGGTGCAAGGGTGTTAAGTTTCAGTACCCTGTACTTTGAAGACGCGATAAGAGTTGTAAGAAAAATTTACACCTGATAATTATGATATGTGAGATTGCAGTAAACGTTTGCCTTGTGTGAAGCGCTCGTGGCGTAGCTTACTTAGCCAATCTTAACCGATAATCTAAGTTAAGCAACGTTCTGTGCGGTCACTATATGGATGGGTGACCGTTAGTGACATTTACATCTGAGCGCTTCCGTGCTTCGGAGGGCACGTTAAACTGTCGGTCCCGGCTCTAGTAGTCGTTAAGCCACGACGGAGGCCTAGAGGCGGCCTAAAAACTCCGTCACCAGAGTTGGCCACTAGCTCATACGAGATAGATAGATGTGTAAAAAAACTGAGATGAGACCACTTACAACTAGGTAGGTACATATACATAGATTTAAAGGTACCTATCTAACATCAAAGAAAACAAACATTTTGTAGGTACTAGGTAGGTAAGTAGTACTTAATGTAGATTTAAAGGTAGATTAAAAAAAGTGATACAATAGTTTTTCAATTTCGCTTGCTTCTCGGTCGCGTGTCGCTTTAACTGAACAGTACCTTAACTCGTACGTACCTCGTAGCAGATATCGCCGTAATATCTATCACGAGTATAGTATTGATTGAGAATCGAATGTTCGGAATTACATCTAGTACAATAGCGTATTATATTATGATCTGTCTGGTTGAACTGTGATGATTATTGTTTATTTTTTAAATAAGAAAACGCACCAGTACTTTTTTAGTACTTGATTGCCTTAATATATTTTTTTTTAATTGATACAGCACTTTTGATTTATTACTTACTAGCTGTCGCCCGCGGCTTTGCTTGCGTAGTAGCAGCATACGCATTATTTGGTTTAAATCTTTGATCCTAATTTTAGACCCTTTAGGGTGCGACTTTTCAAAATTCCTTTCTTAGTGCACCCCTACACTATACATATAAGGATACTACCCTTCAAATTTCATACCTCTAGGACTTATAGTTCAGGCTGTGCGTGGATTGTCAGTCAGCTTCAAAAGAGTTTTATATACTTACAAGAAGATATTTTTTTTAAGTTATTTCTTTGCCTCTTTTCAATTCTAAATTTTTTTTAAAATTTATCAGATTTCGCACTTGTCTAATCTAATCTAATCTAACCAATCTATAGAGAACATGACTACCTATTGGTTCTACCTACCTATTAGTAGAGGCGCCTTTGAACGCGTGTCCGGTAGAACTATTGAACTAATTACGGAATTCTGGTTGAACCCTCAACTCTGCATAGCAATTTTGTGACACTATCCAATACGTTCGGTAACAATCGGTTCTGGTGACAGCTAATATTATCGGTACCTGTCAATCCGTTAGTTTTTTATTTAAAGTGAAATGATGCATAAAAGTATACACACAAGAATCATTTTGAATTCATTATCCAGCTGTGTGGCAACGTAGAGAAAATTAAGATGAATAGAGATCAGTTTTGAATCAGAATAGCTAGATTTATTCCGTTCAGAAATTATATATTTTAGCCCTATTATCAATTAATAAACTAGACAAATCGATATTTACTAGCTGTCGCCCACGGCTTTGCTAACGTGCAACCCTTATCACTAAGGGGTATGAAAAATAGATGATGGCCGATTCTCAGACCTACTCAATATGCCCACAAAATTTCATGAGAATCGGTCAAGCCGTTTCGGAGGAGTACGGGAACGAACATTGTGACAGGAGAATTTTATATATAAGATGATGATAATATTACATTATAGGTCAAATTAGGAACATTTAAATACCTATGTTATTAGGTAAATTATTTATTACTTTTAAATTGTAAAAACTCATTATTAGCTGTGGAATTATTAGCTTTACAAGCCAAAAACGATTACATTATGTTTTGTCTCTTTCGACAAAAATTTAGAATCAAAGATTAGCTTTTAGTTGATTTGATCACCGTTTTAGAAACCAGGGCCGAAACCCTTATTTTTTACTATAAAAGGTTCCACAAAAAAGCATCAAAAAGAACCATCCGTACATTAAATACATAAACTTAATATTACCAACACCCCTCAATACAATTTATTTTCCCGTATGCACAGCAAACAAACCGAAATAAACACAATATGAAATGCGAAACTAACGCGGGGTACTGCATTGTACCACAAAACAGAAAACCCACAGAGCAACGGTTTCGCAGAACGCGTTGCAGCAAGTCAACTCCTACCTATTCACAACAATGTGTGCGTGAGCTTTCACTGACAGGTTCACGCACGAGAATCAAGCCAAGCGGCAGCTTTGGGCGCCTCAAGCAAACCGAGCAGCTGAGTTTCGATGGCGACTTTCTACGCCACACGCCACTGTCAGGTACCGTCAGTGAAGATTCTTTAAAATAAATTCTATAGTAGTACATTATATTACACTAGCTGATATCCGCGACTTCGTACGCATGCAAAACTTTCCGCCAAAATATCTGTCAACCAGTATACGATGAACCTCGTGTCAAAGGCGGCTTTTGGTTTAGAGAGGTCAAGCTGTATCTTAGAATCCACGTCTTTCATTTCAATAAAATATAGCTTTGTTTCAATCCGGAAAAAGGGCTTCCGAATAGTATAAGTTTCATTGAAATTGGTCCAGTAGTTAAGGCGTGATCCGGGAGCAAACAAACATACTCGATTTTCTGAATCAGAATCGTTTATTTAGTAATCTGCATATTTCGTTTATGCATATCTTTAATTTCCGTTTTTAGCTTTTTTACAGTTTTATAATAGTATAGATAGTTATGGGATAATGCACTGTCATAATGCCATGAAATCTTGAAACAAAAAGACACAAAAGACCCTTAGTGTGTACCCCGAACGAAGCGCAGTGAAACGAGGATATTGACTAGGTCCGTAGTGACCCCTCTGATTCTACAAAACTATTTCACCTGCAGCTGCAGCATACTACCTATTTTAAAATACACAGTCAAGGGACTGTTGTTCTGCAAGTTTTCTGCTCTGTATTGTACCCTCCAGCGTGACGTAGGAATGACGGCGTAGTCGGCGTATGATTGATTGGGCGTCATTTCTGTCGCCCATCTTCATTTTATTGAAATTGATAGCCCTATCCGCCGGACTGTACCCAAAATGAAAACTGAAGTGAAACAGATGGGTGTTTTGTTTTGTGATAGTTTGATTAAATTATTAAATAAATATACTTGGAAATTTAATCTCTTCGCCTTCTAATCTCAAACTAAGCAAAGTTTTTGGTAATTTTTTTAAACTTATTATGTACACTGTATTTCTAGGAATTTTATACTACATACCACTAAAGGAATAAAGAAAACCGATAAGTAGAAGCTAAATTCAGAAGCGCAAAGAAAGAAAAAAACAGCCACGCTTGATTTTATATTCCAACTTTTGTAGTATGTTTAGTACAATTATAACATTAATATTACTGCTTTCTAACATAAAATATTTTAGGCAAATAAAATAAATCTAGATAGATAGATAAAAAACTCTGTATTGTACACCACTTTTACAGAATTTATCAAATAAACACGGAGTTCATTATTCTTATGTGAAGTACAATGAGCGGCCTTATCGCTATGAGCAATTTCTTCCAGGTGTACTTGCGTATGTAACTGGCAATGTGGCCAGTCCAAATCAAAATGGAATTAAATAATAATAAAACCCCTCCGGCTAGGTGGGGTGACGATCTGAGACATGTAGCTGGCAAACACTGGATGAGAAGAGCCGAAGACGCGGGCTCAGTGGCGCGTCTTGGGTCTTACGAGACTTACGTCCAGCAGTGGACCGATATAGATTGAGATGATGATGATGATGATGATGATGATGATGATGATGATGAATAATAAAACAGTACCTACTATTTGTAGCAGTAGGCTATGAGTGATTATGATTAGCTCTCCGGCTCGCACCGGGCAGGCTTCACCCCGTTCTACGCGGTTCTATGGTTTCAGCTACTCTAGTTCGTAGTACACTGGGTAGGAAAATTATAAGTTCTTGCTTTTAGATCAACGATATATATTATAAGCTAATTTCCTAGACCTGATGATGGAGCTAGCAGGTAGCCATAGGAACTCAAGGATAAAACGACGTAATCCCATCTTTGTGTTCGTTTAAATTGCCTTGACAAGGACTATGGTTCTAGAATTTAGTGGTCTAGGTAAAAAAATTCTATGGCCACCCTCCAACTCCATCCAACCTTCTTTTGATGATGGAGCTGGAAGGAGGCTATGGAAAGTTACAATGCTAAACTAATATTGTTTTGTTGCTAAAAAAACGTACACCTCCAAAAAATACTTGTGTATCTCGATATAAAAAAAAAAATCTCCCTTTGCTCAAAAAGTGAGATACAAAAATAAAAAATTGTCTCTTATAAAGTTTTAAAAAGTCACTTACATTTTTCTCTATCCAAATCTTTGACATCATAAACATTTTACTAAAGTTTACCTCATAAATCTTGGCCTAACAAAAGCGTTGAATCTCAACAGCATAGTATTTAGGCACCGAATGCTTGGAATACCCTAAACTAAGTTAATTCATAAATCGGCAGATAGTTCCAAACTTTCGAGTGAATAACCTCCATTAACATTAAAACTTTGTGTAGGCGAGTGTACTGGGTATTAGCACAGCTTAGCAGCGCAGTGGCTTAGTTAGTCTTCATTTAATATAATTTTTTTTGTTACCTGCTTAATCGAATCAGCTTGTAGAAACTGCTTGACAAAATGTAACCTCAATAGATTTTAGAAAGAAAAACTTCAAGACTTCTTTCTATTATGAAAATCACTGCTAAATGTAAAAATAATTCATTGGAAAAAAATACAGATACGTCTACTATAAACAGGATTACAAATTTAAATAAAATGCTGGCTGATAAAAATAATGTTTGAATCTAAAAAACTACAAAGAAATCTGAGTATTTCCAAAAAACCGTTGCTCTATAAAAAAATTGAACGTTTTATTACTAATAGGTTTAGCCGTTGTGCAGTGATATTGTTTCAAAAATTGTGATCAAGCTGTTTTATACTTCACTGTGTTGACTTAGGTAACATGAAAGTGCTGAACCTAATAAATGGTGTTTTCAACCTGACGCAATAGAAAACTTCCGAGACGTAAGAGAAAAGTTAACCAAGCCACAAAAATGATTTTGTATAGAAATCGGAAAAATATATAAAATGTTTAATGTATAATTCTTTATCATAATAAATTGCAACAGCAAAAATCTTGCTGTTTTTAAACCAACTTCAAAAAAAGAGGAGGTTCTCAATTCGGTTGTATTTTTTTTTATGTTTGTTACCTCAGAAATCCGTCATTTATGAACCGATTTGAAAAATTATTTTTTTATCTGAAAGGGTATGCTTGCAGATTAGTCCTATTTTTTTTTATTTTAATTAATGTTTCTTACCTCAGAACTCTGTCATTTATGAGCTGGTTTAAATTTTTTTTTTTTATCTGAAAGGGTATGCTTTCAGGTTTGTCCCGAACTGCCATCATCATCATCATCATTTGATGATGAAGGCGTATCGAATTGAAGTCGGTTTTTCCAGTTTTTTAAACTTATAAATTATCTATCTTAAATACATAACAATGATACTTAACATGAACATAATTTTGTGTTATTTTAAATTCAAGCCAATACTTATACAATATTATACATCTATACTAATATTATACTGAGGAAAGATTTTTGTTTTTTTTTTGTTTGTCTGTTTGTATTGAATAGGCTACGAAACAACTGGACCGATTTGTATATAATTATATATATTACATTTTCAAAAATTACGGATCCGCGCAAGAAGTCGCGGGTAGACAGCTAGGAATACATAAAAATTATCAGTCTAATAAAAAAAAATGCTTTATTTATTTGTGTTTTTTTTTCATATTAACTGTACTAAAGGTACCTTCATGTATAAATCAACCACATTGTGAATTCAGGCTGTTGATTTAGCGGCGCCCCTCAGGGCACGACTCTAGCTCCGTCAACGTTTGATCGTTATTTACAAGGCGAGGAAAGTAGATTGCACTACGTAGATTGATTATTGTTGCGATCCCAGGAGATGAAAGTCGCAGTGCCGACAGTCTGATTGGAGATTGTGCAGTACTTTTCAATCAAACGTATTTACTAGCATGTTAAGTTCTTGGTTTGTAATACTGTATTTTTTATGTTATGAAGTCAAAAAAGGGAGAAGTGATCAAAAGTGATAGGTACGATAAAAGAACGCTTATCTCATGTAATTTTATCAAGGAAGCGCGTCTGCAGCTTTATACATGTTTTGATAATGCAACGCATAAACATGAGTAAGTAAAATAGCGGACACAAATTCTTTGTAAGTCTGGCTGGCTACAATATTAAAAGATTTTATTAAATTTTTTAACGCAGCATCTTGGGGAGCCCCTCTATAAATTATGCTTAAAATACCTAACATTGTGCAAGTATTTTTATGAAATCGCATGGGGGAGGTTAAGCTGTATCCCGCTTTATTTGGAGTACATCCAAAAAACTTTTCAAAATAACCAAAACTTACATCCGCATCTGGCGAGCACGACGGCTAAGTGAAAAGTTAGCAGCAAAATTACATTTCACGAGAAAAAAAGCGACGAATATTTCCGCAGTTCGTTCGTGTTAAGAATATAAGAAGCTTAAAATAACGAAATCGGGGGTATTCTTTCGTCGAGAATTTTCAAAGTCGGCATGCTACGTGGGGAGTGTCATAGAAAAGTTTTTTCATTCGCGCAGAAATCGCAGAACTTTGAATCCGCCGTTTGATTTCGTACCGTACGGAGTCCGACACTTATACACAGGTGGTTCGCTTTTTGCACAACTTTATGCAAAATAGTATTTGAGTTTAATATCGAGTCGGGTATTTCGTTTCAGGGATTACTTTCAAACATTTTCAAGTTCGTTGCGAACTTTCAATTCTTTATTTAAATAATGTTCAAAGTTTGCTACACTTTTGGCGGTATTGATTAGTTTTTCATTTTTACCTTACAGCTTTACGATATTTTCTATTTTCTTATTACTTCATACTAAAAACATTGAACTTTACTTACTACGGCAAAAAGTAAAAATAAATCCAAGTCTAAATAATTTGATATCCATCTACTATGAATAAAAAAGGACTCATTTTATCGACTTTAACTTTGGCAGAAACACAGCTATTGACACCTAAAAATGTATCCCTGAGACGGTGTTGGAAAACATCGTTTCAACAACCTATGGAAGTGGTGATTCCAACTGTCACAGACATTCGGCTGCAGCAGCAACTCTCGACGTCTGCAAAAGTTGAATAAATGAGATGTTTGCTTAAAGCCGTGTTTCACCAACGGTAACAACCTCCACAAACACTTCTTATATTTTTTCAGAAATATACAGTCGTCTAGTAAACAATAACTAACATACCGGCCAAACTAGGCTACGAAAATTATTAATTAATTAATTATATTTCACAGCTTCATTCTTTGCGATTTGTTTTACATGTTGTAGTGAGCCTCCTTACTTCAGCCTCGCACGGTTTGTTTAAATTTATTTTTTCAAATTTTGACGTTCCTATTTCTTCCGAGCGCCGCCATCTTTACTTCATTCGTGTTTCCGTGCTCAGAGCCTTCGCACGCGTATTGTCAATATGGGAAAAAGAAAATGTGAAAATGAGGAAGAGCATATTAAATGTAAAATAAGAAAACTTCAAATGCAGTTAATAAAACGTCGTCGTCGGATCTTGTCCTCTGGGAGTGAACCAGAAGGTTAGTTACCTACTTATGTTTATTTTATAAGATATTGATAACTTTGAAGAAATGTGACGCGTACTACCATGAAGGGTTGTTACTGTCACTATAATATTTCTTCTCAAATAAAGTTATACGAAGGAAATGTGATGCGTACTACCATGAAGGGTTGTTACTGTCACGTTATATTTCCTCGAAAATGTTCTTGATGCGAGACACCATCAGGGTTATCTCTGTCATGTTAGATCTACCCTAGGGGAGGTCTAAAAAGAACATTATTATTCGTTCCAGAACCCGGAAACGATGAACATTCGACGTCGAGATACAACTTACCACCGTCGTCGTCGCTGCCAGTTTCGCCGCAAGCGACCTCAATGTCACCCGGCCCTTTGCAGCCCCCGCTTACTGCGACTGCGATCCTGTCATCTGAAGCAAATCCATCAACATCAAATGAAATAAAGGTTGTTGACCCCGAGATTGATGCCGATTTGCTTTCTTTGATCGGTGATGCACCTAAACCAGATACTAAGTTTGGGAAAAGAGTTTATAAGGACTTAGCCATGAGGTGGCAGGAGATTCTTGACAAAGGATTGTCAAAAGAGACAAAAGATAAAATATTTATCGATTATTTAATACCCGAAAATTGCAATTTATTAGTTGCACCCAGTCTCAATCCGGAAGTAAAAGCAGCGTTACCGGAACCTATGATTAAAAGAGATTCCGCCATTATGGCAAAGCAGAAGCAGCTTGGTATCGCCGCAGCTGCTTTAACACAAGCAGTAGAATTGGTCATAGCTAAAGAGAACCATACGAAAATCCTTAAACCTATAAGCGATGCATGTCGGCTCATATGTGACAAGTCATCACTCAGAAACAAAGACGCGACGCGGGTTTGTAGTGTCATCTGTCAATGCTGATTTGAGAGACATATTACTAGAGAGTAAAAGAGAAGCTCTGCTGTTTGGTGATAATATATCAGAGAAATTAAAATCAGCCAAGAATGTTAAAAAATCGGGAACTGATCTAAAACCGATTAGAAACGAAAAACCACAGGTATTTAATAAAAATAATTTTATTAAAAATAACAAAAACGACAAACGTTTAAACTGGAGAACCCTGCCTCGGAAGACGATGACCAGGCCGATGCAGGGAGACCTCGTCCAGCACAGCGGTCATTCACGAGGAGCAGCTTTCAACAGCGGGAGCAGCGGGATCCGCGAGAGACATTGGAGCGAGCACCAGCCACGAGGTCTCACAGGAGATACTAAACATTGAGGTACAACATTCTGGTCGACTACGTCACTTTGTTTCAAGTTGGCAACAAATTACTGATGATCCTATCATAATAGAGTGGCTAGAAGGTTATAAAATTCCTTTTATTTCTTTACCATTTCGAAATGATGATCCTAGTGTTTATCCTAAAACCCATCAAGAACACCAGGATTTTAGTAAATCGATTACATCTCTATTAATAATTAATGCTATATCTAGATGTACACACAGTAAACAAGAGTTCATATCGTCTGTGTTTTTAGTCCCAAAACCGAACGGGGACAAAAGATTTATTTTAAATCTCAAATGTTTAAATAAATTCGTAAAAAAGTGCCACTTTAAAATGGAGGACTATAGGACAGCCTCAAAACTTATGACCAAGAATTGTTATATGGCCTCTATCGATATGAAGGATGCATATTTTTTAGTTCCAATCCACAGCAATTACAAAAAGTTTCTTAGATTCAAGTACAATGGTATTCTATATGAATTTAATTGCCTTCCATTTGGTATTTCAACGGCACCATATGTTTTTATAAAACTATTAAAACCTGTAATGGAATATTTAAGATCAAAACGATTTACTTCAGTTATCTACTTAGACGATATACTTTGTATCGGTAGAGACTATATAGAATGCCAACAGAATGTAATGTTTACAAAAGATTTCTTAGAAAATCTGGGTTTTGTAATAAATCGTGAAAAAAGTTGCTTGAAACCGAACAGGGAATGTAAATTTTTAGGGTTCATTTTTGATTCAAAAAATATGGTTCTAAAATTACCAGATAATAAAAGAGTTCAAATAGAAGAACGTCTGCAACATTTCAATACAGTAAAAACTTGTAAACTAAGGGATTACGCAAGTTTTTTGGGTCTTTTGACATCTGCCTGTCCCGCAATTCAGTATGGTTGGCTATATACCAAAGATCTCGAGCGACTGAAATATCTTTGTTTACTTGACAATCCAAGTTATGAGCAAACAATTGATTTACCCAGTTGTATAAAAAGTAATATATCCTGGTGGATTGAACACATAAAAGATGATTGCAATCCGTTCAGATTTAATGAGTTTAAGATGGAGATATTTTCGGATGCTTCGACAACTGGTTGGGGCGCCTACTGTGAAAGTAGCGAGTCCCACGGATTTTGGAAGAGTAACGCGACGCAGATGCATATAAACACTCTTGAGTTAAAAGCAGCTTTTTTCGGGTTAAAAGTTTTCGCTAGAGATTTATATAATAGCGAGGTATTGTTACGCATTGATAACGTAACTGCAATATCATGCATTAATGAATGGGAAGCGTTCAGTACCCGCATCTTAACGCTAGAGCTAGAGAAATATGGGAATGGTGCGAAAGTCGAAAAATAACAATATTCTCATCATACATTAACACCAAAGACAACATGGACCGATTTGTTGTCTCGCAAAAAGTTTATTGACACTGAGTGGGAGCTATGCGATTTAGTATTTCAGAAAGTTATTTCCTGTTTCGGTCATCCCAACATTGATTTGTTTGCTAGTAGGTGTAATACTAAGTGTCCACTTTATGTCTCGTGGAAAAATGATCCAGACGCATGGGCCGTAGATGCTTTTATAATTTCTTGGTCAGAAATGTTATTCTACGCCTTTCCTCCATTTGCATTGATATTAAAGATGTTACAGAAAATTATTTACGACAAAGCAGAGGGTATAGTAGTGGTACCGTACTGGCCCACTCAACCTTGGTTCCCAGTTTTGCAAAAAATAGCTATATCTGATCAATTATTTTTCGGTCCAGATAAAAAATTGCTTAAATCCAGATTATCCCACAGTCTGCACAAGACACTTATCCTGGTTGCCGTGAAGTTGTCCGGCAAACTTTATTGAATAAGTCTATGACACCGAAATCGGTTGATATTATGTTAGCATCTCTTTCAGATAATACATACAAACAGTATGATGGATGCATTAAGGCCTGGTTAGACTACTGCTAAGAAAATAATCTTAATTACTTAGATTGTTCAATTGTGATGATTATAAATTTTTTAACCACTGTTTTTTGAAAAAGGAGCAAGCTATGGCACTATAAATTCATATAAAGCAGCACTATCGTTGCTTTTAGGACCTAGCATTAATAATGATCGGATGAAACGATTCATGAAGGGTGTGTTCAGATTGAAACCAACAAATCCAAAATATGATTTAGTTTGGGATCCAACCATTAAATTATTTATCACAGCAGTGGCCTAACCATACTCTAAAATTAGAAATACTCTCGAAAAAGACTGTTTCCTTATTAGCATTAGTAACCGCACACAGAGTACAGACGCTATCTCTTATTAAATTAAACAACATTAAAACAGATCAATCTCAAATAATTATAAAGATTCCAGACTTGATAAAGACATCTAGATTAAATGCCGAACAACCAGTCCTAAAGTTACCATTTTTTTATGACAGACCCGAGATTTGTCCTGCCAGTACTCTTTTGGCTTATATTGAAAGTACAAGTACATTACGATCACATGATCATGATCAATTATTTATTAGTTTTAGAAAGCCACATTCTCAGGTTTCAGCGCAAACATTAAGCCACTGGATCAAGGACATTCTCGAGAAGAGTGGTATTGACACCACTATTTTCAGCGCACATAGTACTCGGCATGCGGCTACTTCTGCTGCTAATAGATTAGGCATTAATATAGAAATTATAAGAAAAACAGCAGGATGGAGTCAATCGTCCTCAGTTTTTTGCAAGATTCTATAATAAAGAATTAATTACAGAAGATTCAACACAGTTTGCAAGAGTGATTCTTTCAAATACTACCTAGGTGAATCTATGATTAATCTATATATCTATGTAATTACTTACTAAGGTTACTTACCTACTGCATTTATAAAATAATAATGCCTACGTTTTCAATTATAATATTAAAATATGTTTATAACTAAGTTCTCAAACTAAGGTAAACATGCAAAAAAAAAAAAAAAAAAAAAAAAAAAAACTTTAAATATTTTTGTTTCCTGCTAATTACTCAATAAAGAAGTGAATTTATGTTCTTTACAATATTTATTTATTTCTCTGAACATCCTACAACATGTAAAACAAATCGCAAAGAATGAAGCTGTGAAATATAATTAATGATCAAAGGAACTTACCCTGTACGTGAAGTTCGATCATAATTATATGATCAGCTTCATTCGAAGCGATTTGTACTAACCCTCCCATAGAATTCACGAAAATAAGCTTTTGATAGTTACTTATCCCGACCCTAGAAAGTTTTTTCTTTTTATATTCTACGAACAAAATGAAGTAAAGATGGCGGCGCTCGGAAGAAATAGGAACGTCAAAATTTGAAAAAATAAATTTAAACAAACCGTGCGAGGCTGAAGTAAGGAGGCTCACTACAACATGTAAAACAAATCGCTTCGAATGAAGCTGATCATATAATTATGATCGAACTTCACGTACAGGGTAAGTTCCTTTGATCATTAATTATTAAGTGGAATTATATTCCGACCCGTTTGAAAAAGATGTGGCAGGTGTAAACCTTTCTTTTCTCGGCATTATATTTACATAATGTAAATATGAATTTACGTGTATCCTATTCTGTCGAACAACAGCGAGGTGGGCTGACAAAGTTTCTATCGTTGTGGATCGCGCCTGGATGAGACTAGCGCAGTACCGTGGAAGGTGGCAGAAGTAAAGGTAGGCATAAGCCCAGCAATGGGTGAAATCGGGCTACGGATGATGATGCTGCTGATTCTGTGGCAGTGGCAAAGATAATACTTACGCACGATACAAACAATGACGCAAGTGAAAGCTGAACCTGGTTTTTAAACGACTTCAAAAAAGGAGGAGGTTCTCAATTCGGTTGTATTTTTTTTTATGTTTGTTACCTCAAAACTCCGTCATTTATGAATCGATTTGAAAAAATATTTTTTTATCTGAAAGGTTATGCTTCCAGGTTGGTCCCGAACTGCCATCATCATCATCATTTGATGATGAAGGCGTATCAAATTGAAGTCAGTTTTTCCAGTTTTTTAAACTTATAATTTTATGTACAGCAGTTTCTGTATGTTCTTCGTCATTCAAGCCACTCCTTAACCCTGAACCACAATTGTCCCGCGCGGGGCAAAGAACCACCAATATTTAGATGGGACTCGTCGGATATGGGGAAAGTTTCGGCCGTTTTTGTATTAAGTAAGAAAAACTTGTTATTTTACTCGTATTTTTTGTAACAGTTTACTGAATATGTGGAGGAAGTTTTGAGAGGCCAAACTTGTGGATAGCACTTTTAATATTTTACTTTAATAATGTACTATTTAAGCATTTTATGATCTTACTGATCTATACTTCAAAATTGCGGTTTTTTGTGATAATAAAAAATGACAAATATTCTCTTATGGGTTTCTTTTTCATACTTTTGAAATAGTCGGTAAAAATCTTGATACTTTTTTAAATGAAACGAGTGAACTGATCAATGAGTGTGTCACAAAAATAGTGCCAAATAACTTACAATAGGCTCAAAAATATATCTTCTTGATAAAAAAAAGTCTTCAAGTAGATATTTTAATCTAGTTTTTTATATACGTTCGTATTATTTTTGTATAATAAAAAAAAAGTTCGTAACTATAATAGAAGTAGTGTAGTTACTAAAAAGACAGCCAAGAAAAAGTACTATAAGCTTGTCAGTACTCTGGCTTAGAAACGCTATAAATATTCTAACTTACCAAAGAATTTAAATATGAATAAACTTACCTATATAAAAAAAAAACTTTCTAGGGCTTAAGTTTAAACGGTAAATGTTAAGTACTCACTTAAGTGCTCCAGCTTGCCGCCTTTTAATGAACTGAAAAGAAAATTCAACATTAATTATGCAGTAAGACTTTTTAAGACTATTTGAAAACAAGCAATTTATGTTTGACCTACGTAGAACTTTATAAGAGTACTAGCTGACTTCGTACGCGTGCGAAACTTTCCACCAAAATTGCTTGGTTGGTCGTAGAAGTAGGTATAGTTGTTGTTGGGTATCGAGGTTGGTGAGAGAAAGGAGAAGACTTCTGGAAGTGTAAGTAAGTAACAGTTCCTAAATCTCCCGCTAGAGGCGCTTATCCAGCTTTCATACAAAATTTCTCGCTTTGCGATTAGCGGACAGATTGCGTAAAATAGCAAGAAAACACAACGCGGAGATAGACTCAGGGCTCCGTTCTTCCAGTCGTGAGCGAATGATCGAACGGGAGCGAGTTGCGCGTGAACAGTTGTAGTACTTTTCTGAACAAAATCTTTTTAAGCTTTACTATTACGAGTTGAGTAGTGAGTTGAGTTGTAGCCTTTTGGTATTTTAACAAAATATTATGAATCTATATACTATTATAAAACTGTAAAAAAGCCAAATACTAAAATAAAAGATAAACTAAATATGCAGATCTACTAAATAAACGATTCTGATTCCGAAAATCGAGTTTGTCTGTTTATCTGGTTGTCTCTTTGTTTGATTGCGGATGCCTTAACTACTGGACTAATTTCATCGAAATTTATACCATTCGGAAGCCCTTTTTCCGGATTGAAACATAAGCCATATTTTATTGAAATCAAAGACGTGGATTCTTAGATACAGCTTGAACTCTCTAAAACAAAAGCAGCATTTGGCACGAGGTTCATCGTATACTGGTTCACAGATGTTTTGGTGGAAAGTTTCGCACGCGTACGAAGTCGCGGGTATCAGCTAGTTTTCTATAAATTCAGTGCTTGCTCTGCAAAAATTGTTTTTAGTACAATGCATGTGATGTCACGGACATAAGCTGGTAATGAACGAACCCAAGACTAAGGCGTTTTCACCCCCGTGCTAACGAGAAAAGTTGAGTTTGGCGGATACGCTTGGTACCGCACATTTCACTGTTTTAAGGACCGTCCTGTATTCATAAGCTTATGCGGATTGATTGTTACAAAAGAACAAACCAATATTTCATGAGCTAGTTAAGCTAGTAAGAATTCTCTGTAACTTAGGTGATACTGTACCTACTTAAACTTTCAAAAATAACTTTAAACTTTTAAAATAAACCTATCCTACATTTTTGTCAATATATCATGTTCTTAAAACTACCTACACATAAATAAAACATCTAACTGCTATCAATTTTGTCGAGCATGGGTGAATACCATACTGGCTACGTAGCTACGTAAGTGCTACGAGAGTCTACGCGCCACAAAGGCTACGCGTAGCTACTTTTGTTGTGATTCTAGAACAGTTTTCTCAAAGTCCGAGTTAACACTTTGTGATCGGTTTTCTAATTTTAGTTGTCTATCGTTACCTACTCGTATTTTTGTCGTAAGCTCTGCTTAGTTAAGGAGGCACTCATTCACAAATAACCCTTAAGCCTCGTTTTCACTAGGAGACATTTGTTCTGCGACTCTGTCGCTCGACACAAAATTCACGTGTCCCGCGCGTTGTCGCCCGACGTCGCGTCGCCCAAACTACGTGATGTCGGGGGACTTGTTCCCGCGACATGTGAGATCTAGTAAAGCCTCGTTCTCACTAGGCGAGAACGAGACTTTACTTTCATAATTTTTAAATATCTCGCTCCGTTTATATCTACACACACAACCGCCGATACGGAATGATTGCCGCGCGCTAGTGTCAGCGTTTCTAGTTCATCTCCCTCGTTAGAGCACAATTGCAGACGTGAAATTAAAACCACGCTCATCCAGATATGTCATTGTGAAACGGGAGGCTTTGGCCATACTGCTTTGTATAGTAAAATTTATATTATTTGATTAAAAGTTGTAATGTTTATATTTCGTACACATATTGTTATGTAACCTGTAATACCAATGGCATGGCACTATTTTGAAAATATTCAGAGTGGGAATTTAAAAAAAAAATCAGAAATCCCCACTGCTACACCGTAAAAAAAAAGAAATCTCCACTGCTAGAAAATTCTGGATCTGCAATATACGTACAATAATTGAAAGATTACATTCAGATCTTTAAGTGAAAATATGCAAGCGAAAAGTTTGACAGGACCTACCCATCGCTTTAAAATAAGATTGACAGTGGTATCGATTCGGTTGTTGCCTTTTTCTAAACTAACCTAATTTGACAGCTCTAAAATTATAGCCGTCCTTGTCGTTTCAGTTTATGAGAAAGGGACGCCAACATTTTTAGTGCTGTCAAATTAGGTTAGTTTAGAAAAATGCAACAACCGAATCGATACCAGTTACAACACATCAAAACTAATACCATTCTTATCAGCCACTGCATACTCCTATAATTGCTCGGATTGTTCCAGTGAAGAGCTTTTAGTGAAGGGGGACTTATCTGTCTTGAGCATACGTCGCAAGACTGCGATAGTCGAGTGACAGAAACATTTGGCATCATAATGAATGCACGTACGTACAAAGCCCCTCTTTAGTTGAGGGTTAAAAATAAAAACTCTAGGTACACCTAAATATAAGCACAGACCAACCATTTTCCAATGAGAAACTCAAACTCAAAGAATTATCTAAGCCAGTATATAGCTGATAGACGACATTACTAAGGCATCGATTTGAGTAGAGATTTTCATACAAAAATCTATGCTTGAGCCCAGATTCTGATCAGTGCTTGAGCAGTTAATCAGCATAACGGGCCTTAGAATCAATAACAAGGTGATTCTACACGTGCTCCTGGAGTGCAACAGCGTGGCGCCTCAACGCGCACATTACCTCGGTACACCGGGGACCCCTCGGGAAGCCTGCACTAGCATTAGCGAGCTGCTGGCCTTCCTGGAAGACATCGGGTGGTGGCTGGAGTAACTGCCGCCAGCTACCACGCAAAAAGAGCCCAGCTGTGGCCTAGTTGCGAAAACAAGTCCGAAGAACAAGTAACAAAGTGATTCTAGATGCTAGTTTCTCGCGACGAGAGCCTGGAAGACTCAGGCCATCAGAATCTAGGACATTGTTCCTAGTGCTTCACTATTTCAGGAAATAAAAAAAGTTTGCAATTATTTTGCAGTAATTAGATAAAGAATTGATTCAGCAGCCTAATTGTACCTATAATAAAAACTTGCTATAAACGCACACAGAATTCTCTTTTTAATTTATGAGCAGGTATTTCTAAGTAGTCCAAGATTCAATTTCATATATATACTTGTCTCACTCTTTTCTCTAGCATACGTGAATATATATACCTTGCAAATATAATATAACATCATGACGCCATTTTAAGTTCCTCCACCAATTAGGGATACGCTAAAATCATTCTACCAACTAGATTATTAATAATACGTACTGAAATAGGGAGCCTTTTTGAGTGGATGCTACTGCGCCGAAGCGGTAAGCCGATTAAAATCCCCGATGAGACTTATAGAATAAACCTACGGGATGATTTTCTAACAAGCTGGTTGGCTGGAGAAAGTCACAATTCACACTTAAACTATTAGAATATGTTTATTTTGTTCTTTTACAAAATCAATTCTTGAAACTATACCTACTTAAAAATAACCAAAATGGCCACACCACTCAGCATGGTGCCAGGGCAGCATATGTTAGTACCCTGCCCAGGCGCTGGTTTCCAGTGAAATTAAATGAATTTAATAGAATTTTATTACCATTAATATTATAAACGCGAAAGTTTGTAAGTATGGATGGATGGATGGATGGATGGATGTTTGTTACTTTTTCACGTAAAAACTAATGATCCGATTTGGATAAAACTTGGAATACATTGTCCGTGACCTGGACTAACACATAAGCTACTTTTTATCCCGGAAAATCAACGGGGTCCAACGGGACGCGAACAAAGTTGCGGGCGGCACCTAGTATATTATATTACATTTTAAGTACTAATTAATGTATCTAAATAATATAATTGATTCTCAAAATAAACATTAAATAAGGTGCAGAGTCGTTAAATGTGTCCGAAAATCGACAGCGACAGTATTGATTCAAGGTTACAATGCTCATAAACTAGACATCACATTATTTGATGTCTAAGTATGTAACAAATTTAACTTGCTTGTGCGAATTTCAGCTCGTAAGTAAAAGGCAAGTCGGTACGTAGCAAGTTCCAGATGAAAACGTTCTGCTCCTACGGCTCTATAAAACCTCACTTTATTATTTTGCATAAATCGTAAGAACTTTATGCAACTAGAGATGGAACTTTAGAAATGTTTGGACTTCAAATAATTCTTCATATTAGTATTGGTTCCAATTGGAGTTCTAACATAAAACTTGGACGTATCCACGTTAGCTACGTGGGTCTTTTCGTGTAAACTATGATTACTACTATATGGTTTAGTGGGCTACCTAAGCTTACGAGTTTTATAGAGAATACTGTGTATAAAATAGAGGCTCAAAAAAGCTTTTCGCTGTACGTACTAGTTTATTATACCAATGGGATATAACCTTTCCGGCCCAGAATGACGACCGGCCTAGGTTTAAATTAAGTTTTTAACAGACTTAAAAAAAATAGCAGGTTCATTATATTAGTTTTTTTTTATAGAAAACTATTGCAGTTAACAGAAGTATTGGTTACAATTTTGTTGAAATCAAAATAAATATGACAAGCTGTTTTTATCTTTCACATTAGTTTCGAAGTTTTAATCTGAATGTATCTGAATATAAGGATTAATGTACTGTGTAAAAAAATATTTTATTTTTATTATACACAGGAACACCAACACTGTTATGTACAGAAATATTTATAGTACAAAATAGAGGTACAAAACTTTGTTCAACTTTATGTTCTCGTCAGTGCAAAAGTAACCAATTGGTGTAGCTGACTGTACCTAAATAAGATTACTCACCCGCACACACTGAAATATTGATCTTCAAAGTAAAAACACGGAATCACGGCAACACGGTATAGGAATTGCAAATATCGCGACACAAAAATTTCGTACAAAAAATCTAAATCATCAAATCAAAAAAGACTACATAAAATATAAAAAAAACACACAACACAAAATAAAAACGAAAAATTTTAGTCACATTGCTCGGCCATTTCTCTTACAACTGCCAAAAAACACGAGAAAGCGGACGTCAATGTTTTGACTTCGACATTTCTGTATCGTCCTAAAGTTTCGGAAAAAGGTCGACTGATAAAAACAAAAAGTTTTTACACAAACTTGTAAGATTTGGGCCGTAGATATCTCATTGATTTAAAACGAATCAAGGTAGATGGTTTTTACGTACCTACTTATCAAATACTTCATAAAATAGTAGATTGTATCATAAGGGAGCAAAATTATATTTTTACGGCGAGGGCGATTTTTTGAATCCAGAGCGAAGTGAAGGATTGTAGAGTAGAATCCCGAGCGTAGCGAGAGATTCTTTAGTAGAATCCTGAACGTAGCGAGGGATTCAAAGTACTTCGCCCGAGCCAAAAATTTATTTTGCGCCCGAGTGGTACACTCTACTTTTCATCACCAACTATGAGAAAATAAAAGGCGCCTCATATTTTATTGTAATATTATTATTTAATAAAACATATATAGTAACAACTAAAATGAAAATAAATAGTATCTATGATGAAAACCACTTATTTCTTATGTTTTCTATTCGTTCGATTTCTTTGGCGCTGAACACTAAAATGTTCCAAATTCAAAAAGTGCGCGGCAAAGTAAATTGCGGAATGAACTTTGCCGCGCACTTATTGTTTTTTATAGAAAACACCACCTTTGGGTGCACATAAAGGCGAACCAAGTCGCTCTTTTCGAATAGGTGTGATGAAAAATATTGTGTCTTCACAGTTAGAGAGGTTTTTTTTTTTGTGTTCTGGATTTGGCTCCTTCGTGCGGAGGACACCCTTTATGTTTGGTAGTTTCAAAATATTCTTAAAGTGTTCTTCATACCGTCGGGTTTTCTCCATAGAATACGATAGGACTGCTATGAATACCTAAATAGCGTCGGTTTTACTTGGAGCATGATCGAGGCTTTGTAGAGTCTAGTAATAGTATTATACTAGTAGTTCGCCCCGAACTGAGATCTCGTGATGGTCGGGGGTTAATAAAACCCAAACAATTTTTATTGACAATGGTGGTAATAAACTTTGCAAATCTCTTTGAAATCGCCGTCTAGCTAAGTACCAGTCTTACTTGAACTACAAAATCATTGAAACTCCCAGAAATGGTAGCTCACGTTATACTGGGTACTCAATTTTATAATTTTTATAACAACTCAAAAACTATTAGACCTAGAATCAAAATAAAAACGGTTTTGGAATGTCTAAACAAAACCCTATCATATGACACCCCATTTGATATTATTGTACGACTTTTTGTTTTACTACATTTGGACCCTCATAACTTCACGACCCCTTGACCGATTTACTTCATTTGACCAATCAGTAAAATTTACCAAATTCTGTGAAGATCGGATAAGCGGTTCAAAAGATTTTGAAGAACAAACATACAAAGCATTTTTGTCCAAGTTGTCACGTGGTAGAGCGTTCCAATTGCTCTGTTTCAAATTGCATGCGTGTGCGTAAGCTTGTGCTTATAGCCTGCAAGTAGTTGTGGAAAAAACCAGCGTCAGCGGTTCTCATACAATTTTCGAATGATTTTCCTTCTTGTTTTTTTAAGTTCTGTGATTTACTCATAGTGTTTTCCTTCAACGTTTAAGATATCAAATCTGAAGGCGTATAATATTATTCATGTCAACAAAACAGACCAGCTGAAACTAATTTCGACGTAGGTAGTCTTTCATAACATATTCATGTTATTACTACCAAGTTGAACTTACCTATACCTACTTAAGTTTGATAACTAGGTATGGGGGTTCCCAGCCGTGTGAATAAGGCCATCTGAAGTCGTAGCATGAGAACCGTAGATCGCAATTTGTTTTTTTTATGAGAATAAAAAATGAAGAAAAACATTATGATGATTATGACAATAAACCGAATGATAAGTAACCTCTGCCTTAAGTGCACGATGCACTGCACACTGAAGAAGTGCCCTGTAAGACAAAGCACTGCGTCTATATTCATGGGCGTTTCATACAACGCCCTCTAGTTCCAAACTAAGCGAAACTCATTATTAGCGTCTGGCATACCAAACAAAATGATAGAGGCTGGAATACTCAAAAGTCATTCAAATTTGAGCACCGCTTCAAATTGCTCTGCCTCTGTTTGACATTACTCATTTGTAAGAGATGGCAATAATTTAAGCGGAACTTAAACTGAGTGGGGTCTGAGTGGAGTGATTTGACCAATAGTCTGTCAAATGAAAGTTGACCCTGAAAAATCGCAGCAAATTCAAAAAATATTAGCGTGGCAGCCCATTCAATAAACACTTGGAATAACACAACTTGATACGTGGTTATTATTCTAAACATAGAGTTAGAAAATGTGTCTTTCAGAGATTCTAAATATACTAACATGCTACAACACGCTAATATTTTTGAATTTGACGCCATTTTTCAGGGCCTTCATTCATTTGACAGACTCTAACTTAAAAGTGTCATTATGACGGTTTTAGTAAAGAAACGTCATTGTTGTCAGTAAAGTACTATGTTTTACAGGCTCGGTGATTCTTATCCCATTGCTATACGGTTCATTATTCGAAATCAAGAATTGGCGCTACTTCAAGTACGCTACAAATAATTCAATATTCTCCCCTCATTATGCACGAAAAATGGGAAGAATCCTCTCATAAAAATGCTAAAGCGTACCATGAAGTTTATAATCATATTTTATCAAAGTCAAATCGCGTTTCGACATCGCCATACCTGACCTGATTGCATAGCAAATTGTTCATGAATAAATAATATTGGCAGCAGGATTATAACAACAGTAGATGCGGTATCCGTATCTCTTACCCTGTTACAAATAAACCCAGCGTAAGTTCAGAATGGTTTGCACCGAGTTTTGTTTCACGGTACAGCAACTCTGAGATAAAAACAAAAGCACATGTGACTGACAACTTTCATACGCGCGGCATGCGCACGCGATTCCATGAAAACTTTTTGGTAAACTGAAACTGCCGATACCAAAAACGTCAAACGTCTTGTCAAAAGGATGTGCAGTTGACAACACAATGCAGTGCTTTGTTGAAACGGTTGAAACATTATGTAAGTTTCCTTTCCAAGTTTATTATAAGATCAAGAAAATACGGCAGACGCACGCTGTAAAAGATTGATGTGCTGTCATAAATTGAATTCTCTCGGAGGGCTTAGCAAAGGTACCTGCATTATAAATAAGGGCTAAGCGATTTTGCGACTTGATGAAAACGAACACTTAGGACTGCGTAAAAGATGCGTTAGTGAACCGGATATATTTAAAGTTAATTTATTGTTATTATTAAATTTATTTACAACGGTTTGTAGATAGCGCAACTGTTTCAAGTGTATTTTGTATATATTATAAATACTGTACTTGTTAGTTGTAATTTTTTTTGTGAATAAAGTATACATTTATTGTATTTATCTTATACCTATGTACAAATAATGCTTCCATGTATAATTATAAAAACAGTAGAATATTGGCTCATAGAGCTGCCGTTCAACTTGGACGGTAGACACCACAAATTATACCTAAATTCAGTCATAATAAATGTGTATTTGCAAACTCTATTTTTCAAAAACGTGATCGGGCTTTTTATTTTCCGTAATTTAAAAGTAATCTAAAGGTAAATTATAATAAATGCAAAAGTAGAACAAAGTAATGAAATCTCTAAAATAGGTAGGTGTAAAATAATTTTGCTATACATAAAACGTGTAAAAATCACATCTACTGCATAAGCTGGGATTCGTTTGAAAAACTCTCAAGAAAAATCTTATAAGATATTTTAGGACGTGAAAATGTCTGACCCAGACAAGTTCTATGAATAAGTAAATATGTAAATTATATTATCAATAATATCTCAGTCTTACAAGAGTTTGAAGTTTGTTTTTTGTTGAACGATGAAATGATTGTTTAAATCTGGTTAAATAATAAAATGACAGTAAAACGATAGAATTCATATTATTTTTGCGTATTACGTATTATAAATAATATTTTGAAGGCTTTTGATTGCAAAATATACTTGGAAAAAAAATCCGAGTCATCTATAAAACTTGATTATCTTGGAAACCATAAATACTAGTTTAGAAAAAAATATTAATCAAACAACTACTTTTATTTGATTAAGGAGTCCTAAACTATCTATCGTGCACCATTTATTTTACTGAGCTTCATACATAGTTTCTACATTGTTCAAGTTTCTTAGAAAACTTGGAAATTTTCTCTTGACTGTGTATAACTCTAACACTATGGTGATTTTATACAAAAAAAATTGAGCTCGATTATCGATTTTTAATTCGATAGGTACTCAAGAATAATATTGACTTGGCACTTTGGTTGGCAACTTCCCGGATACTTTGTACCTTAGCGTAAACATCTAAATAAGTAAAGATCCGTTAACACGATTTCCATGCCGTGAACCACCGTTTCAATAATTCAACTGCTGTTACACCAGCGGGCCTAAGATGCGCACCGCGAGATATTTGTCATGTTGTTCTGTCAAAATGTAAGCATTTTGTACCAGTTTAGGGACTATTGCATTATCTGTGGTACCTAATGGTGTCGACAAAATGCGCCATAATGTACACTTTTGACACTTGTTAGTCGTCGTACCTCTCTGAGGACGAGATAATAGTCATGCAGAAATGTCAAAAGTTGAAAATTCAAAGGCGCGGTTTCTCGACAACATTACCACAGATAATGCAATAGTTCTTAAACTGGTGCAAAATGCTTACATTTTGACAGAACGACATGACAAATTTCTCGCGGTGCGCATCTTAGGCCCGCAGGAGCGCGATCGGTGTGCTGCCTATAAGCCGGAACTGTTTTCATACTAAATCATTGTTATTCTGTGACTAAATAGTGACATTAGAGCATTTCAGTGCGTTTTTTGCCGTCAAAAGCTTCTTGTTTTCGTATATCTGTATCCACGTCACTTGACATTATGGTATGGGGGCAGAGTTACGTAGAATTCCAGAACGATTTTAAAAAATATCGTAAGCTCAGAACTGCTTTCGCTGCCCAGCATAATCTACTACTATCTACTATCCTCAAGACTATACCTAGAAAAAAATATCTAACCGTTAATACCATTAAAAAGTAAAAATATTCATCAATAACAGAAACCTAGAAGCGTGTGAACGTAAAGAAGTACATACAATCAATAAATATATTCTGAGCAAGAAAGCAATCGTCATTAACATACGGAGGACCAATCGATAGTGGTCAATTGTTGATGAGCTGTTACCTGGATACGGGAATACACACACTATGACATACTTATTGGTCAACGTAAAAAATAGGGAAAGAATTTTGGAGGTTTGGAATGCTTGTCTCATTTAAAGGTATGAAATTGGCAAGCACCATTTATTTGTAGAGATAAAAATAATTATTTACACAGAGATATTTAGCGTGCTATATTAATTCAAAGGTACTAAAGGCGTTGGGGCATTTCAGGTCCCAATTTGCATACATTTGGTTTATTTTTAAAGGATTTTTGTTGTTTATAACTTTTGTTGGTTTTATCACATCTATATTTATGCAGCAGCAGACACAAAACGCAAAATAATGTAATTATTTTGACTTAAACACCTGTGAATACGATAAACAAGATTGAAAAAGACGCACTTTTCAAAGTAAAATGTCTAATAACTGATGATTCTCGCTGCTTTATAATAACATTGTTACATGTTTTGAAAACTGCATTGTAAGTGTATTGTAACAAACAAAGCTCTATCATTGCAAGTTTAAAAAAATGTGGGACCTGGGCTCCATCCAATTTGCCCCAGACCCTTTACATTATCTACGCCCTAATTAAAGAGTTAAATCAAGTGCTAAATATTTCAGCAGAGTGCTGTTACTGCATTAGTGAATTTCTCCCAGTTTTCCGCTGCATGCCGACTTCACTAATTGTTTTGGAGTCTATCCAAAATACACACTTACTACAATTTCGTACTCTGAGAATTGTTTCGTTGTACTTTATAGGTCAAGTATCCAATCAATGTTTCACTTATATTGCAGGGAGTGTTGGTTTTGGACTGAATAAAGTTTGTGGTTTTAATGTAATTTTTTTTCTTATATCTGTCTTATGCCTGCTATTCTTGTTTCTGGGTCGCATATATTCGAGAGGTACAAGGAGGTCTACAAACAGTTTATTTTATTATATTATATTAAAAAAAAAATCGGCTGACATTATTTTTAATCTGGATTTCTTGCCAAGAGCACACAGGTTGTTATAATGACATTAGTTTTGAGCGAGCGAAAACAAAAACACCGTGAAAAATTTACTTTCCTTATGGATTTGTTTCCATGGAAACGTTTCTCAATTGCCAATTAATCAAATTCTAAAATTATAACATTTGTTCGTTCCACCATAATTTCAATGCTCAGTCTGTAAATGGCGCGGCTTATAAACCCTTGAAGAATTTTAAAACACCCTTTTTGAATGACTAACGAATTATCTAAAATCCGCAGCTAGTGACAGACTATCTCCCTGCATCGTGTGAGTTTCGCATTGCAAGACCAAAATAATTACGAACACAAGGTCACACCTACGTATTCGCATTTTATTTTTGCGTATCTTCACCGCAACAGTATTGATACTATTCAGTTGAACAACTTGGTAAAATAGAGTTAAAACGAATGAATTTATTTATTTATTTAATTTAATAACTAGCACGGTGATAAACTAATTACACTAATTATTATAACATACACATTAAATTATAGAACTATATATATGTCGGCGGATTGCCACACTTCAAAACAAATAAGGAACGAAAACACGTGTTCAATTGAACAAACACACCTACCCTCGCACAATAAAAATAGTTTTTACATTGCAAATTATTACAATTTGATAATCACACGTTTTAAATTATTTTAAAAAGCTATTAACATGTGTAAATCTATTTCTAAATGACAACACGTGGTATAAACATTGACCACATGTTTTCAATTTCAGAAATGCAACTCTCTTACAAACAGAATACATCAAAAATAGTCTGTATTTAATCCTAAGCAATATTAATCCATTACTTTAAGTTTTTAAACGGAATCTATTACCTAATTACAATAAACAAATCTGATTTGATTTTGAGGTTATTCCAGACACGTGTGTTTTCGTTCCTTATTTGTTTTGAAGTGTGGCAACCCGCCGACATATACATACAAATTTACAAGGTATTATTATTAAAACAAGTCAAATTAGGTACACATAAGTCATATGAAGTAATAGTAATACAATCTAAAATTCATTCAATTAATTACTAAAAAATAAAATGTCAAAGAGTCAATAGAATGTCAAATACAAAAATAATTATAATATTATTGCCTCGCAGTATTTTAGGCATTCCGCCATAATTTGAAATATAATTCTACTCATTTGTACAATAGAAAAATCAGGGTGTAGTTTTTGATTTATCTTTTGCAAATGAGGTCTTACTATAACATTTTTTTATAATAGAATGGGCGTTCAAATTTAAACGTGTTCCTAAAGTGATTTTTAATAATGTCTAGTTATTGTATTATTTAGCATAAGTATTATTTTAAAACTATTAGTGAAGTAGACTCTCGAACTGAAAATAAAATGAAATAATAATGTGCAGTACTGTAAGAAAATTTCTTAAATTTGTAGTGAATGTGACATGCAGTATTTTTACTGCTCGTAAATTTACTGTGCCATTATCACTGTTGCAATAGTTCTTCTTTCAAATCGTTTTGTTTTCTGCTAATTAACTGCAGTTGGGTGTGTTTGTTTCCTAGTTAAACGATGCATGGTATGTAGCAAATACGTAGCAAACATGCCAATAAATCACTTGATTGAGTTGAAGCAGGTGGTTGCTCTGACATTGACGTACTTTTATATAGGCAATTGTCTTTTGTTTTATTCAACTTATTTCAGGTTGTAATTAAATTAATATAATATGTTATATATTGTATGTTTTATATGTTATATGTTGTATTATTATTCGTGAATTTTTAAATTTCACCTACATACTTTTGTTTGTGTGTTTTATTACATGATTGGTTTTTACGTGGATTACTACCTAGTAACCCACGTAAAAACCAATTATGTAATAAAACATACAAACAAATTTGTTAATATTGTAAATATTGTAAATACTGTATTAGTTTTAATTTAATGTTATGTAATAATATAAAATAGTAGGCTTATAGCCAAAGCAATGTAGGTACATTGCTAATACAGTATACAGTATACAACTAATACAGTATTTACAATATTTACAATATTCACAATATTAACAAAACACACATGAAACAGTTGAATGCAGCCAGTGTCTTGGGTACGCTTCTGACTGGTACTGGGCCTCTACTGTGAAAAATGACTTACGTAGATTCGGTAGCATCGACGCTACCGAATCTTCGTAAGTCATTTTTCACAGTAGAGGCCCTGATTTGGACCAGTTGAGCTATCTATAAATCGTTGCAACGGTTTGTAGATGGCTCAACTGTTTCATGTGTATTTTGTAAACATTAAATTGCTATGGGTAAGCTTACTATATTTTCACTAAGTCAAATTTTTATTCTGATTAAATTCAACTCTGTGTAGTTATATTTTCAACGCCAATTAAGCTCATATACCAAAAACGAAAGAGATTACATGTCTAGGTCTTTGACCTCTTAAAATAAATGATTTTCACATTATTAGATGAACGAAGCATTAGAAGCGGAGACAGTTACAGTCGATAAAGTAGCACTTAGGTTTTGAAAAAAAATTGTCTATACAGCCTTGATAAGCTTACTTGCGTCATACATAACCTTATAAAATATCAATAATGTTATATAAGTGCGGCCCTCGATCAAGGAGTGCTGATAAAGATAGCTGCCAGATGCGTTGACCTGCGGGCCTAAGATGCGCACCGCGAGATATTTGTCATGTCGTTCTGTCAAAATGTAAGCATTTTGTACCAGTTTAGGAACTATTTCATTATCTGTGGTAATGTTGTCGAGAAACCGCGCCTTTGAATTTTCAACTTTTGACATTTCTGCATGACTATTATCTCGTCCTCAGAGAGGTACGACGACTAAGAAGTATCAAAAATTTACATTATGGCGCGTTTTGTCGACACCATTAGGTACCACAGATAATGCAATAGTTCCTAAGCTGGTACAAAATGCTTACATTTTGACAGAACGACATGACAAATATCTCGCGGTGAGCATCTTAGGCCCGCTGGTGATAACCTTATGGATCACACGGGTCAAGCGTAAAGCTCCTTGTAGAATGTTTATTCTATTTTGATTAAAAAAAAGTGCAAATTCTTTGAAAAAAATAAGTTAAGTATTATTACATATCGCTTGCTCTATTAATATTGCTATTGACTAGTATTTTTAAGTAACAGTTTAGATCCCTATTTATAAGGTGAAACAATAAAAAATAATTTGTATTTATTCATGGGTAGCTATATTATTGAGATGTCTATGGAACTGGACTTTAGAAACAAAAAAATAATCCAAATGTATGGTTATCTTTAAATTATCTCTAAAAAAATAATTTAATTGAATTTAACCCTTTCAGGCATAAGTAAAAAATAATTCTTAAATGTTTTTACCCAAAAAATTTTACTTTTAAGAAACAAAACATTTCTTTCCTATAAACACTTATTCAAAAGCTTTTAGAGACACCTTTTCATTATAAAAATATTATATCGTTCGGTCATAACCTTTATCAAATAAATTAGCACGTTCAAAGAATCAATCTTTCATCGCATCTCACACATCACTACTCTAATTTCGGATTTCATGGAATTTATTAATATTAACCGTCAGAATCTGGCAGTACTTTTTGATCGTTTACGATTATTACTAAGCAATAAAGTAATTGGAAATAAATGAGACGTTTTACGTTTAGATTCTGTTATTTTTTAGTGTATCTTTAGAATTTTATATTTAACCCTTACAATGCCAAAGCTGCAATATAACTATCATAGCTTTTCTGGCAGAAACGGTATATTAAAAAGTCTTCAAGCCTCAAGCTAATAAGAATGATAAACAAAAATGCACTATTTTTGGTCGAAAGTAATTAATTACCTAAAATAAATAAATGAAAATGTAGTAAGAAAGATCCTTTACAACTAGTAGAATGCAGGTCGAATATAAATAGATAAATTCATATTGTGATAAGAAGTGACGGACTCCTTTCAAATACACAAGAACTAGGAAATCATTATCTCTACCAAAGAACATGTTTACATTGCAACTAAAAACATGTACCTGTTTTTGGCACCTATACTTAATGTTAGAACAATGAAAAATTTGAAAATAGCATAATTACCATAAAAAAAAAATTCTTACATTTAGTTTTTTATTTCAAAAAATCATTAATAAGCTAATTTTGACGTTAGAAACATCTGGTAAAAAAATTACGTTCATAAATTTATTATTTACATAATTTGAACAATGGTAAAAGGTGCAAAAGTTATGCACAAACTAAAACAAACATTTACATTTCACACAATAAATTTAAAATAAACTCACCAAATTTTCAAATTTAGAAAACCATCCAGCACTGGCCACAAACACTTAAACAAAATAAACTATCACTAGCACACACTAAAAGCACTATCCACAATTAAGTAGGTAAACTGCGGAAGCAAACTCCCCTAATCAGCCGAATTGCTCGCAAACTTTTACAAGACCACGTGTTGCACCGAAAAGCCGGCAAAACTACGAAACTAAACACTGGAAAATAGAGGGAAAACAATTTTATTTTATTAAGCGACGCCACGACACGCGCCCCTCTTTCCCGCTGACAACTGACTGACCGTTAGGTATATTTTCTTGTTCGTTTAAACAACTTATTTTCATAGGCAAACGCATTGATGCACTCACACATAGACAGCAGGAAGTATGAAGGAGTGCGAATGTCCCGATGTTTTTTTTATATCGCTGTTGATGTTCTAGATTTGAAATTTTGCCAATGACACGCGCGAACGCGCCGATCTCAGTTTCGATCAATATTTTGGCAGTACCTATTCTTTTTTATGCATTTCTCTTCTATTTTTATTCTATTGTAATAATGATAAAAAGTATATGTAACAAATAAATTAATAATTACGTAAGGAAATAATAGAAATCGGTGGTGGTGTATGACTGTGAAAGCTCTCATGTTATTATTTTTTCATGTTTCATAAATTATCATGTTTGTTCTAAATTATTTTTTTGTAATACAATATTGTGTACTGGTCTAATAGAAAAATATAACAAACATAAACCATTCTTTTTTGATTTCTCTAGGTAATATAATAATCAAATAACTTATAAAGATCGTGTTGTACTAAGTCTTTCTACAATGTTCATCCAAATCTATTTTTATATAGAAATGAATAAAACGGCCAGAAAGAAAAAAAACATAGTAATAGATTTTACTTGCAATTGCTTCAATTTAGACGTTTTCTTTTGTTTTTGTGAAGGATTTCACTGTATATTATGTTCATTTCTGAGTTCTACAAATATAACAAATAAAAATTGAACTGATTACATCACTCGCCTTACAGACGGCAAGGGACCGAAAGCAAATGACCGGAATCGATACATTTTCTTTAATAATTGATACAATACTACCGATAGCCTGAGTATTTGTAACAATGTACAAAACAACAGTGTAGTAACCAGCAACTGAGTTACCTATGATTTTATAAAAACGGCAATTTTTTTTTCAAAAATATTCCGTAAATATTCCGTAAATTCCGGTTATTTTATTGAAACCGTTGCTGTTACAGGAGTCAAAAAAAGTACAAGAATAATAAATAATATAATTTAATAAAAAAACTATGTACTTTCTAAGTAATAAATGTAAAAATAACCAACTGGTACACTATTTTGTGTTACATTCGGAAAGTTTTGCCGGTGGGGGTATCGTTGCATCATAAAATTGCCAGGTTTAAGACTGGCAGGTTTTCTGAACTGTTTTCATACTAAATCATAGGTATTCTGTGACTAAACAGTGTCATTAGCGCGTTTCAGCGCGTTTTTTGCCGTCAAAAGCTTCTTGTTATCGTATATCTGTGGCCACGTCGCTTGACATTATGCTGGGCAGTTACGAAAGCAGTTCAGATCTTGCGGTACAGGGGCGGATCGATATCAGAAATTTTCGAAAAGCATTCCAAATATAGAATTTAATTTTGAAAGTTTCCAAAATCGATCCGATGTAACTTTCCAACTGAATTAGAACAGCCCTACCAGAGCTCGTAGTCTGAGTTTTGTTGTGTTGGTTTGCGACAAGCGAGAATCGAGAAACTCGCAGATTTTGTATGGAGAAAAATAGTTTGCAAATCTCCCGCTAGAGGCGCTTATTGGATTTTTATACAAAATATCTCGCAAGTCGCTTCTCGATATGCGTTTCGAACAACAAAACAAAACTCAGACTACGGTCCCTGATGTACGATACGTTGGTTAATAATGTGCAATACTTTTTCATGCCCCTATTCATACCTACAATAACCAACATCGACTTACTAGTGACTGAAGTGTATACAGCGTGCTTTCTAAGGCTTCTACAATGAGCCGGTGGGAGACCTAGTGCACTTGATCCTATCATAATACCATAGACCACCAACTTCTTTTTTATCTCTTTTGACCTCTAAGCTATAAATATACAAATACGCTTCTTCTTCTTTTATTTATGACCTCTGTCCGAACTTGGATAGTTTCCATTTGATAGATTCATGACGTGACTTTGTCGTGTCGTTCATACTTAGGCACCACATTTTTTTACAGCTGTTGGGCCTTTGTCTTATTTTGTGAAAAATTACACGATTTCTGTCAAAGTACGGATCCAGTTTGGAGTGGTGGTCGAGAGTTTAGCCCTACCGTAATTTTATGCCTGTTTTTTTGTCTAAGTACGTTTGCCTCTAAATTAGTAGCTGTGATTTCGTCATCGGCGTGACACGGTTTAGGTGATCTTTGAACTTTGAGGTAAAGCTAGGCACTAATATAGTATTATAATTTAGTAGTACAATCTGTGACCTAACTTTACCAACATTTTACTCCGTCACAGTTGGTCACTAACTCATACGAGGTTGCTTGCTTTTTACAAACATTTTAAGTAGGAATATTTAGTAACAGCACGAAGAGGAAGCGATTTTAACAAAAATATACCATTTGAACGCCAAAAAAATTATGCGATTGGTCCCTTGTTGTCTGATAAGTAATCGAAACCTCTAGTGACTTTTAGGAATATCAGCCTACGTATATCAGATTTATTTTGTAGTTCATCTGGCAGGCAGCCAAGTTTGTGTCCATGCATGGGCAGTATATTACAGGCATCTATCTATCTCTCGTTGGCTGTCGGGACCGCCATACATCGTGAGAGGTATTGTCATAGAAGTACGGATGGAAATCTTTGACGTTTTCATTAGGCTGTTAAGAGGCTTCTCGAAAAACGGGTCGTTCCTGAAAATACGTTGTTAAAAAGAAAAATTTAGTTCGTTCCAGATTTTGGTATTAATTTGTAGTAGATGCAATTGGACATCTACATAGATAATAGATTGTCAAGATAATTTACGACTGTTTGAAAACACGTTGAGATGAAACATAATAATAATGATGAAGCATATTTATTTTTTATTTAGTATTATACATATTTATTTAAAATCTTAATTTTAAAAGTTTTTTTAGAATATATATAAAAAATAAACATATATTATAAAAAAAACTCTCAAACTAGAATGCCGCCAGCAGCGGGGCAGGGCCCAAGCTACCGGTGGTCAGGGCTATAGATTATTATTATTATAATTATTCGATAAAAAAATAATTTCTGCACGAAAAGAAAAATACTTTTTTGTATTGCTATATATTAAAATCGTCTCATTTAATTTGAAAATTGTTTGCTTTTTTTTTGCTAAATATAATTCAACATTTTACGAAATCATTTCACCCTTTGCAAAACGACATAATTTGTAACTGCTTTTTAGCAAACCTGACTTCCCATACATGGTGCTTGAAAAACGATTGAGCAGCGGGACACAACGATCAAAGCAACAACATCCTGTTGGCATCACTCCAACCACGGAGTAATCGTACCTTCTAAGCGCTTATATATCAAGACGATACATTCCTACATTTTTTTATGCTTACGAATATTTTAGCTTGTTTAGGCACATTTGGTTTGTTCCGGGACCGATACTAAATACTTTATTATCTTACTGTGGCGCAACTTTATTAAAAAGACATTCAACTATAGTAGGTGCCAAATAACACCGCAATACAGGTCATTAGCCCACCTTCACCACGATGTCGCAAAATTCAATTTATGAATGGCTAATTCTGTCGCTTTCCATACAAACCTGTCGCTAAGACGGTAATCACTCGAATCTCGTAGTATTGTTTGTTAACCATACATAAATTGAATTATGTGACATCGAGGTGAAGGTGGGTTAATGACCGGTATTGCGGTGATATTTGGCACCTAATATAGTAAGACAGTAGATACAACAAAAAAAAATTACATACATATTATATATAAAAGCAGCGTCCTAAATTGAGGCATATCAATAAATGGTAAGTAAGTAGGTATGTAATTGCAATAATCATAATTATAAATAACTTACGAGTAGATGTAGGATAAGAACTTTTTGCGTTGTAATAAACCAGTACTCGTTATTAAATTAAGAAGGTCACTGGAGTACCTAAATACCGTTTTAGTGTGCGTAAATCATAAAAAGAAACATTAATTTCTTTTACAGCTCAGATCACATTCACTCTTTGAATACTATTTTTAACCATTTTATGATAAACTAGACACAAAATACATTTTATGATATACGCATGTAAATCACAAAAATATTAAAAATAAATCTTTAAGTACGATATCGTGTCGGCAAATGTACAAACTTCTTACAGAGAATACACATTTCTCTGCAGAGTTCGACAGAGAAATGTGTATTTTTTCCGAAATTTTCGCGATGATGGCCCAAATTATCATAATGACGTGTGAAAACGTGAAGGGTGATATTTGCTTGTCAATTTGATCTGGATGAAAAATGTGTGGCGCTCACTGATCGCTATACATACTTATGTGGGAATTTAGTCATGTTCGCATTCCGATTAGAAAATATAATAATACCTAAGTAAGTAGCTAGGTAAGGATTTTGTTAACAGAATTACATTAGGTATTATGTTGACACAGTGATTAAAAAAATTACATGTAGTTCTTACCTTGTTGGTTCCTACGTCATCATAGTACTCTACTTGGCACACAGCCAAGAACAGGGTTTGAATGTTTTAAAAGTATTCTAAATAAAATTAAATACTTGTGTAATTAATTGTACAAATTTTCAATAAAATTATATTAGTGTAATTAATCGTACAAAAAATATAGAAAATTGATCATGACGTCAATTGAGGGAATATGATTCTTTTTGATAACAGCCTAGCAAAATAAAATATGTTTATTTTATATTTTTACAAAGAACTGTTTTTATTTTTCTTATGAAAAAATATAATGGACATATTAGTATAATGATCCACCTGATTTTAATCTCTTAAAAATTTATTTTATCTGAAAACAGACCGCAAAAACTTACCGAATATACATCGCTACTAAAAGTTCCAGTATGTAATAAACATTATGACTCACCTCGGGTTAGTTTCATAATTCCCTTTGAGTCGTCGCCCCGTTCCGGATTTCAAAATTTTAAAATCAAGGGGACTATGAGACTCTTTAGTCTCAAAATCCCCTTTAGGCAAAATTACACCGTAATAGCTCAAGACAAAGTCAAATGCTTTTATTCAAAAAAATGTCACTGGGCATTTTGATTTCTACCAGGTTCACTGTCCAGTTTCAAAACACCCTGCATAAATTTTAAACCATCTTACAGAAACTCAAACCTGGTTGAGATGTTGTGGTTGTCTAGCGTCGGAATATAATAGATAGTTTAGATGGGAGCCAGTCGCGACCACGAGCCTCTTGTGGTACGGACGGTACGCTTGAGTAATTTGAGTATGCTTGAAATTCATATAAAATGTATGAAAGATCAACTGTAGCACTACTAATAGCGACAGCGCTGATCACTTGATTTGTGGTTTTGAAACTTAAAAGGTACTAAGAAATGAATCAACAGCTGACTATTATTTATACTACTGACAAAGAGAAAATCGATGCTCAAAGGTTCTTCGTATGGTTTTGAGTTACACTGTTTTGTGCCAATGACACTTTGTGCCAAGAGCTTGCATCAACGCCATGGACGTATTGATCAACGCATAACATAAACCCCCTTACTTACGATCGCTGCATAGCTTTATTCAGCTGTTTAAATTATTGCTGTCACCTACTAACAGGTAATGTCAAACAGTGACAGAGCTAGACTTTGATTCAACTGTTTAACTATTCGTCTGTTATAAGTAAGGCCCAAAATAATTTCATAACATAAAATAGCCCGAGTACTTATTCTGAGTTTTTACAAAAAGCAAAAACTTCAAACGCAGATCACTCGAATAATTTAAAAGCTACTACAAAATAGGATCTCGGTGAAAGGCATAATTATCGTGGAAATTATAAATGCCGTAATGATCCTATTCGCAAGACGAATTTACTCAAAAAGCTGTAAAAGACTTAAAATAGAGAGATGCGAGTTATAATTAAGACTACCATTCCGCGGATTTTTAGACCTACCCTCGAGGTACTCCTAATATTTGTATTCTTAGGGTTCCGATCTCGTAGGGTTTTGAAACTCTTATGGTGCAACTTTGTCCATCTGTCCGTGTGTCACCAACCCTATTATCTCAGAAACTGTTACAGCTATTAAACGGTTTAAAAATACATGCAAATAAAAAATAAGTCCAATAGACCTAATTTGCGAGATCTTTTCTCTAAAATAAAAACTTCTTCTGTCACTATTTTTAAAATCTTACTTTTATATTCCGCGTTTTCCAGAGAAAATTGCTGTAAATATCCATTAAATGGTAACTGAAGTGCCGCCGCCATTTTACAGCCTCTGAAGAGGATAATCGCAGTGAAAATTGAATCGTTGGGTTTTACGTTTGATTCTTCAACTTGAAATAAAATTACGTAACATAATTTTTCAAATTTTTTTCTGAATTCCAACCTTTCTGAAATAAGTCCGATCTTTCCTCAACGTTATTAAATACGTCAAAATAAATTTAAAAGATAATCTAAGCAACAATATGACTTTATAAAAGTTACCTATTTCAAATCTTAAGAAAAGAATTACTCTTTCATACTATAGTATTATATTAGCAATCTATGTAGTTCCCATAGTACAAGTTCCGCTTAGTTTGGGACAAGAGGACGTTATTGTGTAATGTCCAGGGATTTTTTTTTTAAATATTTATATTAAGTTATCAATTCAATGCGTAAATTTTAGAAAAATAACTGACAAGACTGATCAATAACCCAGTTTTATTTTGATAATAAATCCCAAAAAAGCAACAAGATAATATAGATTGCTATAACTTGACCTCCTGTCACGTAAATTTAAACTTATTCCATAGGAAAAGGGTACAAACATTTATTATGGTGATAAATTTAAAAGAACATTATTTACACAAAGCTCAGTAGACGTTAAAGACCATTTTGAACAGGAGGCAAAGCGATCTACGACAATAAGGTATCGCTTCACTTATCCAGATAATGGTAGTGTGAGTGGAAATTGTAGAAATTTTGTCTATTATACATACAAAACGCTTACCTAGTCGAAATGCTTCTATCCATCCAAAGGTTTCCTGGAAGAGATAGCTTATAGCGATAAGACCGCACATTGTACCTCATATTTAAAACTTATTTCTCTCTTATTGTTTTTCTTCTTTTCTTGGTGTGCCATAAATAATATATCTATCGATCTAACTCGGTTCTTGATGGATTACGCTGTAACGTTATCAGTTCGCTATCATTTTGGTTCAAACTAAACCGAGAATATCCATTCATATGTCATCTACCTTATGTCATTCCTCGACTGTAACATCTTGACGCCATTTAAGATTATCAAAGCAACTTTTTTTTTAACATCTACCTCTTTTTTTATATTTGTCTGCCAGATTAGCGCAGATCTAAAAAATCTGTCATTGTCACTTGCATGACAACGAAAAGAGATGACGACAAATTTAGCATTGGAAGAATGATTTAGCAATCAATTTATTTAGCTTGATACTGGCAAAATTGTCTGTCAAAATGAATAAAAGAAGAAGAAGATTTAGCAGACATTTTTAGCTAGCACAGGTTTAGGAGATCAATATTTATTTATTTATTAAGGATTGCCAACAAAAGATACACATAATAATAAAAAGTTTCATCTTACATAGTGCTTTTTATGTAGTTTTCTTTCAATTACAGGCAACCACAGCATGCACTGTAATATAAATTTTGCAACAACTAGAATTTTTTATAAAACAATATATTTATACCCCTTTGTTATTAAGAGCTGGGTCTTGTACCATGTGTTTTATCATTTTCTTTGTTATAAATAAACTCGATGTCAAAGTTTACCCTTTACGTTATAAGCCAACGAATTATCTACGATCAGTTCTCAATGGAGACTCCGTTTTGAATTTGTAAAGTAAGATTGCTTGATTGTAAACAACCTTTTCAAACTTTATCTGATCTTTTACCCTTTGGTTTTAGCTGAGGGTTTTAGGATAGACTGGTTCTGGTTCTTAGAAACATGTGAACATCATATTAATATCTACCAAAGTAAGTTTGAAAAAAACTATAGATTAACTTTACCTAGTGCACTTACAATATAAAATAAAATCTAGTAGGTAAAAGTAACAAATAGTGCACATTTTGATGGGATGTCAATTTGGGTGGCATTTTGTAATTTTTATGACATTCCAACCAAAATCTCATTGATATTATTACCAGATAATACAAAGTCCCTTAGGTGAGATCAATAATTTAGTTTTTATATAAAAAAAAGTTACCCACTCCAATTTTCTACAAGATTTTCATTTGGTTTCCAAACTTCTTAAATGTGTCTTCGTCAACAACAGTCTTGTGACGCAATAAACCAGGAACAGTTTCATCCGAAACCGTCTGGCCAAGTGTGTGTTCAATATAAAAGGCAGTTGGGTTCTTTCATCATCATCATCGCAACCCTTGTCCCACTTTATGAGGGGTCAGCATAACATGTTTTTTCTCCATGGTCTTCTATCAACTGTCATCTCAGTTGTCACTCCTTTCTTACCCATGTCATCTTTCACGCAATCCATCCATCTTTTCTTTGGTCTACCTCTACTCTGATGCCCATCTACATTTATCCAATACTCTTCTTGTTACATGCCATTCTTTCCTCCGCATGACATGACCATACCATTCTAACCTGCTGTTGGATTCCTTCATACTAAACACGTATTTGAGTAACTTACGTATGACTGGCTCTCATAAGAACTTAATCTAGTTTCATTATTGAATTTTTATGACACTGATAAATTAAAATTAACGAAGTTTAATGTCAACAATAAGTAGAAAGATAAAGAAAATATGCTTAACAACCCCCGAAGGCCTACCAACCCAATAAAAATATATCAGTGTAGCTAAATGTTTAGTATTAACTAACAAAACGCACAGAACCTCGTAGTTTCTTAGCAGTTTGGTAACGGAACCCCGAAAACCCCAAAATGAACTAAACAACCTCCCAAGCCGTACTTATCTGTTCAGATGAGCCCATCGACTCATCGAGGAGTCGCTTCTCTGCAAAATTTAATCCGAGGATAAAGACTATCATACCCCAGCTTCATAAGGGTGATTCTCGTATTTAACTCTTACCAAAGCTATTATCTAAGTTAAGCGACGGTCACTATTTGGATGGGTGACCGTAAGTGGCATTTACATCTGAGCGCTTCCGTGCTCCATCAGTCGTTAAGCCATGACAGAGGCTTTAAAGCGGCTTAAATTAATTTGGTATTACGCTCTATCATTGTAAAAAAATATGTATTCTCTCCTTAAAAAATTACAGACAAATCAAAGTAATTATTTTTGTTTTTTTATCAACATCAATTACCTAATAATCATCATTAGAATAATCTCATGTATCATTGCTACTATACAGCCAAATAAAATTTTAAGTAAGTATTGCCATAAATGCCATTTTGACATTTTTATGACATCAACAATAAATTCAATATTTTTTAACTCTGGAATTTTTAATTTTTTACTAAGAGAATTTAACCTCATACTGACGGGTATTTCGAGTATTCGGGTATTATTATCCCGGTTATATCCCGTCGAGTGGTCACGTGGGGATTTGGCAGTCTACCCGCAAAATAAAATTTGCACACAATCGCTGTATTTTCGGTGAGGTTAATCTACACATTTTAGCTCGAGACAGTGACATTGCACCGTTTGGGGTCAGACTGTGACTTGTGAGATAAAAATGAAAACAAGCTTATTTTGGTTTTATAAAAGTCAAGAACTGTTATATTACTGCCGTTATCGTTGTAGAAATCAAAATAATGTAGGTAACTCACGACTACACATACCTACTCGTATATCCTAGATCTCTAAATACGAAATGACTGGCGGTATAATGACTTTCAACACAACACTAGTAAGAAAAAAAACAGGTCTGGAAACACTTATTATATTTTGACATCGAGCAAAATTGTAACGCTGTATTTTTTCACAAGCTTGATATTATTTGGTCAATTTTCTATACAATTACATAATTTCTATGCAACCGTCATTTGACGGTGACTAATTTCAAAGAATTCAAACCCTAATTGAAAGAATATTGCTCATTTGAATTTCTTTAGTTAAAGTAACTTTTTCTTACAAACTATTTTTCTCCATACAAACACTGCGAATTTCTCGATTCTCACTTGTCGCAAATCAACATAACAAAAATCAGACTACGGGCTCATTACAAATTTACGTTTTTAGGGTACAATCGCCCAATACAAATATCACTGCTTGATAGCGAAGTATGTCCCTCAGACAAACTCTTTCACAAAGAACTCTAGTAGGTACTCTACTATTTACGGAAGCTAAAATCTTTAACGGGCTTTACCCCATTATATATTCCAATTATCCACAAAATGTACTCGCACACCTGTCTGATGGGGTAGTGGGGTGACAAATAATTACAGGTAGCGATAGAGTTAAAATTATAAATACAGGCAGCTTATTAAAATGTTATAGCAAAGATTTAGGTGAACTGTATTATAAAACCACTAAGATAGTGCTGCGTATTCAGACGACAACAAAGTCCGATGTAAATAAGAGCTGCTTGAGATTGATAACAATGAAAAAAAACTAAAAAAAGGCCGGTGTCTGTAGAAAAGGTATTTATATATTTTGTTTTAGGAAGACTATCGGTATTATTACATCCATGTTACCACTTTTTTAAACTACTAAGATACCATTTATAAGTCTCTACAACTAGTTACACAGATTAACACTACATACCAGAAGATAAGTGATAGATTGCAAAAATAAAAATTATTTTTAAAGTTTGGGAATAGCCATCAACTTCTGCTGCTGACTGTTTATAAGCTTCATGTCCTATGTCATTGTATTTAATGGACATTCAAAGCAAAACATTTGGCTGCAAGTAAAATAAATCGCGATAAAACGTTCCAAGACGAATGTTTAGTTCAAGTATTGCCAACTGAAATCCTAACCTATCTCAAGACTAGCCTATCTGCAGTTTTGGCCTTCTGCCGAGACTAATCTGTGTAACAATAAGAACTCTACATCTTATCTACTCTACAAAACACAAATTCTTTTGTTTCGAAAAAACTAAGACGTCTTACATACGGATTGCTCACAACCACGCAAATAATGTCACTCACACTGTAGTTTCGCGCAGTCAAACGCGTGTCATTTGTCCGAATTTGATAAAAACATTTGAAAAAAATTGCTGTCAAATACTTTTAGTATGCCGTTTGAGTCACAAGTTGTACACAAATAAGTATTCACATTTGCTACCGTAATTTAAAAAATAACATGCTCGAGGGTTTAAAAAAAAGTTCTGCCTATTACTTGAAGTACAGTTAAGGAAATAAATCTTTGCACAAAACCCATCGCATCTATCACAGGCATAATAGGCTCTATCTACCTACAGTTTTGGACTATTGCCGAGACGAATCAGGCCTTCTGAATTCTGTAGTACAGTCAGGTAAATAAGTCTGCCACTAAGTGAGCCCACACAATAGCACCAGCTAATTTATTAGACAGCGCTTTTGGTAGTACGGCTGTGAAGTCTGCGAAGAGCGTTTGTACTCAACTATCGAGATATTCTACTGTCACCCTAAATAGTCCGTATAAAAGTTGTAATAATGAGAAAACAATAGTACATTGTTCACCGAGAGGAGAAAATGACCGATTATCGTCGAGGGTGTCGTTTGAAGCCCGAGATCGGGAATCGCACTTTCTGTCGAGTGATGCATAGTGCTTTATACTAGACCTACGAGGAAAATAAAAAACTAAAACTGAATCCTCAAACAACACACAAATTGAAAATGGCGCCAATGGCGTCTGCAATTTTCACATGTTCTTTTTTCAAATTGTTTATCCTGCCGCCGCAGGGTCGCACTGCCAGCCCGACACCATCCAACACACAGCTAGTGGCCAGTGTCATTTTGCGAACTTGGAGATTTTGGCTTTTGATATTTAGGTTACCGGCGCATAGTCTTACCCAAAATTAAAAAAGAAAAACCACGTAAGAAATGGATTTTCATACACTTTTCTCTCCCGCTCATATGCGTTTTCTCCCCGCATATTTGTTCGATATGCAATGACGTACTTTCTACCGTAAATTTGATAAAGTATCAAGGTACTTTCCAAGCAGGTGTAGTATAAACAATATTTAAAGTAAAAGTTTTCTATTCCCGCCTTTTTAATCTTTTTTTTTATTTTATTTTTCAATAACGAAATTAAGCTTCGCCGTTCGATATTTAAAATTGATGACTATGATACTCATACGAAGACAAGGCTGAATAGCGAAGCGACCTCTTTTTGTCATTGGGCTGAATGCATGATATCTATTGCCAGTATGATGGTTAGATGTACGTGAACTTTTTGAAGGAGTGAAGTGTTTTTTTTTTAATTACTTACCGCCCTAGGTCTTTTCTAGCTACATTATTACCCTAGATCGCTAATTGGTCACCTACAAGCCCCGTTTGGGAGTAATAAGGACCTACTTACCAAATATGAGAGATGTAAAAGATTGTTACTTTACTGTACTGGATTATTCTACTGGATTATTCAACAAGAGAAATGTGCCGTTATTATTATCTCATGACAAACACAAGTACATTCTACTTATTCATCCAAAGTAATTTCAACGGAGAGCAGCAATGGTCCAGTTTTGTCCTTCACATTGCAACGTGTAAATTCAGCCTTAATTATATTTTGAGTCATGAGTCAATGCACGACATGGTGTGACTCTAAAAATTAATCAAATGAATAAAATGAATCAACAAACATAAACACCTTTTCTCGACCTTTTAAATTGATAATGTGAGTTTCCTAGCCCCACCAAGGCAGGTAGCTGGTGAAATTTACACCCCCTACCCAGTCGCGCGCTCTCTTAACAAGCTTCCTAACAAACACTGACTGGAAATTATTGGAATTCGCGGTTTCCACCCCACCCATGATAGGGGTAATTAATGTTACTAAAATAAAATGGGGTAAACTTCTTGAAAGGTAACCGAATATAGACGGCTTTTGGTATAAAATTGAGAAAGTAAAGTATAATAAAAAGGGTTGAAAAAGATTACTAGGTCGTTGACCTAAAATATTGACCGACTTGACGTGCCTAAACGAAAACAAAAACACCCTCTGTTTTTATAATCCTTTGAATATAAAATTTAGTAAAATGCACATCGAGATTTGGTTAAACTTAAAATGTTTTAAAAGTCATGTGATTGGAGTGTTACTTTGTGACTTTGACATCCTAAAAAATTTCCAGTAATGTTTTATCTAGATTTTACATAGAGAATTAGGGAGCGTCCCCATCAGACATGGCGCGGCGGCGCGCCGGAGCACACGGTTCCGCAAACGGTGCGCCGTCCATTGCCCACGCTCCATGACGTTCGAGCGCATCAACAGCGAAATATCGACTGAAAGGGGCAATGGACGGCGCACCGTTTACGGCACCGTGCTCCGGCGCGCCGTGTCTGATGGGGACACTTCTTTAGTCCGTTATCTTGTACTTAAAATTTAAAACTAGTTACAGGTAGCAAAAATACCTATTGGTTTCCGAAATTAAACAAAGTAATCAAGGAGTATTTTTATAACCAAAACTAATAGTCGGAATAAAACTAGGTTAATAAGTTGGTAATGAAGATGCTTTATTTTAAGACCCCATTTCAATGCAAGGCCATTTGTAAGGTCGTGGGCATCCACACAGTCTGAAAAGTGAAAAGTGAAAAAATAGTTTGATTGATCAAAAGTAATATGGGCGCATATTACTTTTGATCGATCAAACTATACTAAGCAATACGATCGATCAAAAGTAATACAGGCGCGTTGTGTAATTCACCAAAGCTTTCAATTTTTTATAATTTATACCATGTTTAATTTATTGTTAGGATTAATCATTAAACCTGTAAGTTGCTATGTATATTTATCAATACACAAATACAATATTCAAAGGCCCTAACTTTCCTTCGCATGTTTTGCTAATAGCCACATCCAAGTTAAGGGGCCGCTAGTTGCATTATTTATTATTTGTTTTTGTAGTGCTTGAAGTGTAACTTAGCATTATTATACTATTTTCTCTCAATTTCGTCATTTTAATGTGTGTTGTGTTATAATAATATGGGTTTTGATGTTATTTTTTCCCAAAGTTTAATTTAGGTTAAATCTCAATCAATCAATTCAATTATTTATAACTTAATTTTTTACTCTGCTGGATCAGTGATCCAAAGTGATCAGAGATCGATCACTAATATAAAATTACCATGCAGTAAGAAGATTTAAAATAGACTTAAAAGATGTTTAGTATTTTATTTTACTACGACAGTCCCCTTAACATCCATCCTAATTAAGGCCCCTCCATGGGGCATTCAAAATCAATAATTGCAGGGGTGAACTATTTATTTTGAGAGCAATTATAAAGTTTCGTATCCACCATCAGGTTTCACAAACTTTCTAATAACATACAATTTGCTTTTACACCCTCGGTATTTGATGTTCATTAAAAATAAAGATAAAGATAAAGATGTGTACAATCAATAAATGACTGTAAAAAGTAGCAAATACAACGCGAGCCAGTGGTTTCCAATGTATAGGTCACGACCCATTGGTGGATCGCGAGCAAATATGAGTGTGTGTGGACGTAGCCCTGAAAATAAAATGAAATTATTAAAAAAACTATGGTTGATTTCAAACTGTCACCGACACAACTCCTACACGATATCAGCAGAGTGCTAATCTCGTATGTTTCGACGCTTTTATATGAGTGTGTGTGGATGTAGTCCTGAAAATAAAATGAAATTATAAAAAAAACTATGGTTGATTTCAAACTGTCACCGACACAACTCCTACACGATATCAGCAGAGTGCTAATCTTGTATGTTTAGACGCTTTTATCTCGCAACTGACATATAGGTCAGTGTTACACTCTATAAAATTGAAATTCTGAAACATACCTTGTTAACTACATTGCGTAAGGTATGCGAAGCAGGGCCTCTACTGTGAAAAATAACTTACGAAGATTCGGTAGCGTCGTTTCTGTTACACTGCGCAATGACGCTGTCACTTCGCAAGAGCCCACGTCATCGTTTGAGATGACTGCGCAGTGTAACACAAACGATGCTACCGAATCTTCGGTAATCATTATTTACAGTAGAAGCCCTGAAACTAGAAACGTTCTTCAAATGTCAAAACCGTTTGAAAATAATGAAACTTCCCTCAAAGGTGTCATTCACGCGCTTGCGGACTGAAGACTAGTTGAGCGTTAAATATCTAGTGACATTTACCGCAATCTCGTCATTACGCACATCATTACAAAGTTGATATTCCATTATCAAAGTTAATATTCTCGGGACAGGGACTCCCATTTCCCCAAACAGGAAAACTTTGCGACATAAACAGCAATAATCTTCAAAATTCCATTATGAAACTAAATGAGAACTTTAAAGATCCCGGCTTAAGTTTTGCACAACGAGTTCACACGTCGACTTGTATATTGAGGGACTGAATGAGGGCTTATCTTATGCGAACAGACACATTGTACTGTAAATATAGTTTATATATTTGTATGAAGACTTCACACCAAGAAGATGTTTATTATTTAAACTTTTTAAATTTTTTTATAAAGATATTTTACACTCTGTATAAAAACATGGTTTTTAAAGGTAAAATGAAGCCACCAATCATTCAGTCTAACAGAAATATTCAGAACTTGAAGATTCAAACCGAAACCATGGAATTCAATTATCTGCCTCTGGGTTCAAAGTTAACTTCAAAGCGACTACGTAATACAGTGGTATTTTGATTAACAATTTCAGATTAAGAAAGTTGTTTTTAATAGACAAATTTGTAGGAAAGTTTTTGGCTGTAATTTTTTTTTAATATAATGGAATATGTAACGGTACTTACTCTCTGACTACTGCAAAATTACTTTGTAGGTGCTGTGTATTCATTTCAAAGATTTATTTATCTAGAGTCTAGAGCAAGTTTTTGTTTAATAATTAGATGTAACAAAATTTAATTTATACTTAAAACGAGATTTTCAACATGATTTGTTGTAAGTTTGGTGTATGGCGCATGCAACTGTGCCAAAATATCCGGAAATAATCTAACTCACAAACCATAGTAATTATAATAATAAATAATAAATTTTCACGGACACTTAACACAACGCCTTCTAGTCCCAAACTAAGCAAAGCTTGTACGATGGGAACTAGATGGCTGATAGAATACATACATACATTTTTTTGTAAATACATACTTATAATACATAGAAACACCCAGACACAGAACAAACATCTATGTTTGCCACACAAATGTTTGTTCTGTTAATTATCCTGTTTTTATTAAAAATAATGTTTTTATCTATGATAGTTTCAAAAGAAAAGAAAAAAATTAACTAACTTTTAATGAACTTGCATTTTATTAATCAACTTCATATCGTTGAGTGTATCAAAGAAATCGTCGAACTTCAAAAGTTTCTTCTCTATTATAGAGGTTAATGCGAGTGGAAAGAAATTCCCGTTCGCTCCTGTCTCTATTTGATCAGGGTCGGTCAGCTGTCAATCTAATTTATACGATACGATACGACTTTTTTGTGAACCTTTTTTATGAAGTCAGAACTTGAGCCCGTAGTCTGAGTTTTGTTTTGTTAATCGAAACGCATGTCTAGAAGCGACTTGCGAGATATTTTTTGTGAAAATCCGATAAGCACCTCTAGCGGGAGATTTGCGAACTATTTTTTTGTTACAAAAACTGCGAGTTTCTTGATTCTCGCTTGTTGCAAGTCACAAAACTCAGACTACGGGCTCAGACAAAATTTTTTTTTCGGTACACTTACTGCCATTAACAGTTCATAGTTTAGACTAGAGGGCGTTGGGTGTAATGTCTATGATTTTTTATTTATTTATTTACCGAGCTATAATCTAAAAATGTCGTTGGGTACTACGCATAAATTGTAGGAATGGAAATGTTTAAACTGTGTTTAATTCAAATGTCAACTTGATTTGTAATGTTGATCGTCGTAGTGTCATATCGAATGTTTACGGTAGTTTGACATTTGAAACTTCTATGTATGTACCAGTACACCTAGGCACTCAAAATGTAATGAAAATACACACAAGACGTCATATAATTCAATGACTTCAAAAACATAAATTGAACTAGAATGTGCACTAAATACTTGACTAAATGAATAATTATGTAAATTATTAGAAGCAAGGCTGTTTAAACGTCATGAATGGATTTCTCTTGGTCACGGTGTGTATCACGTTACATAATTTTGACTAAAATTCAACTTCAAGCTCTACTTAGACTTGTGGCAGGTACTTATAATTCAGTGGACATTATATCCAGTAAAAACCGATTCAAAATTTGCATTAAAACGCTCCTCAAATTCAAAGATTTGTTTTATTTTGTAGGCCTTTTGTAGTCGAGTTGAAATTCTGAAACAACTAGGGAGTAGAAATAAAAAAGAAAACATCAAGTCAGATTAGCCACGTGACAATATTTAAAAATGGCATGCGTAAATGTCAATTTTAGAAACGTCATACATTTAAAAGTATTATTAGCTTTGTAGAATGATAATTTGGTAAATGAGGCTGGTGAATATTTTCAAACAGTTTTAAACAAGGCCCCTGGGCTCTCTTGCAAAAACGAGCTATTCCAAACGCGTAGTTCCAAAAAACTTGAAAGTAGTTTCCTAAATCGTCCAGTATAAATGACACCTATTAGCAGATTGGACGTGGGAAGTACATCAATCAATGTTCAGGGATGACCGCAGTCCGTGATTTATTGGAGCTTTTCAGTATTGAGTGCATTGTATATTTTTTGCCAACCCTATCTTTTGTGCTGAGATATTGAATGACAGATCAAGGTGGATTGAATGAGGGGTTTCAATCTGGGTAAGTAAGGGAGTAAGGAAAAAAACATGTTTTATAAAATCTATTCTCAAATGTATTAGGTCTCGACCAGTGAGCAGTGACAAAGAAAAATTCTGTGGTCTGATTCATATTGATCAATTATAGTAGGTATATATGTATTCTAGTCTAATGTGTATTGTTTTTTGGGTTAGGCATGTATGTTATGTATGTGCATTAGTATTTTTTGTAGGTTATTGTAGTTATAAAGGCGTTGTTGTTTCTTTTTAAAGTTTTAACTTAGAAGCACTACCATCATCTCCGCACTACACCCAGGTTAGTTGGTAGATAATGCTAAATAGCATTAAACTCGCCTCTGTACGATTTTTAAAAGTGCAATAAAGAATTTTCTAATCTAATCTAATCTAATCAATAAAAGCTTCAATTGCTGCCATCTCTTTTCATTGACAAGAAAGAAGAAATTATGAATAGTTAAATTTTTTATATGACAAGACCTAATGCCTTGTTAATTTGATTCATTATTTTGTAACCAAATCTATGACAATGATTCTCAACAGTAAGTCACGTGATACATGGGTTCTAATTTAACATTTTCTTTTCACTGGCGACTCTTTTTCTTCTTTGTCCTGGCCTTATGTCCCATATTCTTTGGGGTCGGCTTTCTTTCTTTTCATTAGCGGTTGTAGAATATTATCTTAGCTAGAGGGCACCTCAGTGCGTTCATGTTCTAAGCGATTGTCTACTTGACCGCCTAAAGCAAGCAAGCTCGTATGAGTTAGTGGTCAACTCTGGTGACGGAGTCTTTAGGCCGCCTTAAGGCCTCCGTCGTGGCTTAACGACTGCTAGATCGCCTGGTGCGCGTGTACCGTTTGTATGACTAGCTATTCTTGTTTAGGTCTCTAGTTATACCACAAAGATTATCGAACAAACACTATTAATTTAATTCCCTGCAGCAGAACCCGCCTTATCACATAGCATCTCACGTTTCGACGTATTGTCCCTAATCCCATTGTGCGCGAACTTCGAGATTGTTCTAAAGAGAATTAATAGAAGTTCCGTAAGGCGTGGAGCCGTATTGTTGCCACTACTGTATCACTCTACTATCCAATGGACGTTTTAACATTCTACCGACACGACATTTACACGATATTTTAGGGAGCAAATCTCATACATTTGACGCTTTTTCACCGTGTTGTCAGCGACAGCTATATTTTTGTTCGAGCAAACTGACATGACAATATCGTATTGTGTGCAAATGCTCTATAGAGTTATCTATACTAATTATAAATCTGTGATAATGTTGTTGATAATAACAAACAGGATCTTGTTGGCACCACTTTTGAGGCATTTTTGCGTGACTATGAAGACAAAAGTGTCAAAAGTTAAAGATACAAAGGCGCGTTTTGTCGACAACATTAGCGGAGATATTGCAATAGCTCAAAAATGGTGCAAAATGCCTTTATTTTGATAGAACGAGTAGACTAATATCTTGCGTGCGCACCGTGTGTCTAGCATCCTAGCCCCGCAGGCGAGTCAAAACGTTTGGCTGGTTGACTATTTGGATGTCTTTGGAGTCATCGAAACTTCTTCTTCCTGCACTTATTCCACTAAGTGGGGTCGGCACAACATGTTCTTTTTCCCATTCTCCCCTATCATCCGTCATCTCAGTATTCACTCCTCTCTTATGCATATCATCTTTCACACAATCCATCCATCTTTACTTAGGCCTACCGCTTTCTCTATGTATATCCATATTCATATTGCACATGCGCACATACTTTTTAATAGTTGGTATATGTCCATCGCCAGTTGCAATTCCATCGCCCCTACTAGTGAATCTTCGATACGTACATACTCTTTCATATTCAGTGGTGGAACCCTATTGTAGCCTGATTTATCGGTTAAGAACAATGATAAATCAAATAGGAATTGCTCCAGAGAGCGTTCTTAGCGATGTAAGATTAGAGTGCATATTGGTTAGGTGTGTCGTCATTGATAAAAAGATTTTTAGCTAATCTTTTTATCTGAGAGAACCGGTCTGAACGGCGTCTGATCTAAAACTGAACGCTCCTCCAACAACAACAAATAAAGATATAAAAAAACAAAAGATTTTGGAGACAGAATTACAAAATGGCGTCAGTTTGACTGAAGTTGAATGCTTTATATCAGCTGGGCAATCTGCCAGTTGTAACTAAAACTCTTTCTAGACATCTAAATTTTTAATTTTAATTAATTTGAATTGAAAAGTTTTATCTTGATTCTACTGAAAGCATAATAAAATCTAGTGAAACCAAGTTCTAAGAAAAACTACAAAGATAGTTCTAGAACTTTCAGGAGCAAATTCACCAATGCATTAACGTGCTGTCAACCTGTAAACATCGGTTAAAGTCCACTTTGGTTTTAACACATTATTCTAGCACACGTCCTCAGTGGACCTGCTCAGTGAGGCAATCAATTATTAAGTTGCTGGGCAATTGAATCCATAGTATTATAAAACTGTAAAAAAGCCAAAAACTAAAATTAAAGATATGAATAAACTAAATATACAGATCTACTAAATAAACGATTCTGATTCCAAAAATCGAGTTTGTCTGTTGGACCAATTTCAATGAAACTTATACCATTCAGAAGCTCTTTTTCCGGATTGAAACATAGGCTATATTTTATTGAAATTAAAGGCGTGGATTCTTAGACACAGCTTGACCTCTCTAAACCAAAAGCAGCCTTTGACACGAGGTTCATTGTATGCTGGTTGACAGATATTTTTTGGTGCAAAGTTACGCACGCGTACGAAGTTGCGGGTATCAGCTAGTATTTGGATAAAATAATAGCTAAATTATTAAATTGTCCGTTAAAGTTTGTGTAATTAGGCTGAGAAGTCTTATAAAATCCATCTTATCAGAACTGGTAGATAATTAAAAAGTCATGGAAAACAGACTTTTTCTGAAAAGGTAAATAAACTGTATAGTGTATATGTACCTTCATCTCTCTTCCTTAGCAATGCTGGTCACGTGCTATTCTTTCAGAAATTGCCTCCAATACCAATGGAATTGAAACCTTTTTAGTTCGGAACACGCCACATTTTAGCTTGGATGTGACCACTGATTCTGCTGGAAAATCTGAAATCGTGCTTGTACACTTTGTATGGGGGAAGGCGGCCTACTGTCTATCAAAGCTTTGAGTAAAATGTCAAACGGTCAAACTTTTGAAATCAACGTCAAACTTTGTCAAAGTTACAGTCTCTTGGTTATCCAAGAAGTTTAGGACGAAGACGTTTAGACGGGCACTGGGTGCGAGCGAGCGAGCAAGACGCGAGCGCCTGAATGGGCTGAACGTATAGATTTTGATAGTTTTCTTTCACAGAGATGAATAATAACTAAACTATAATTAAAAAAAAAATACAGTTCCCTAGTAAATAATAAGCCCTATCTTTTGATATAACTTTGACCTGATTTCAAGAAGAAACATCGTAGTATCAACCGTTTGAAATATCGATTTAGTGTCATCTTTACGTTTTTTTTTATCGAAAAAATTATTATTATTCGCGTTTCTATCTTTACAAAGCTCTGGGATATAATGTTCAATCGTAATAAAAAAAATTTTTTTCGTGCAACTTTTGCACTTCAGTAGAGATACAGTTGTTACCATCAGAGGAACCCCTTGTTTATACCGTCATTTATAAGAAAGATTTGAGCAAAATATTAAACTGGAAGATTTATATTTTTATTAATAAAGGTCTTGTTGCTTTAGTGGCTGTAATCCTTTAGTATAAGGTGACTGTCATGTCGAAGCGGTGGGTACTTTTACATCAATTTTCGTATTACCAATGTATTAAATCCAAGGGTTATCCCCTAGGAGACTTCGATTGGATTCGCCCCCATATTCACAAAGAAGCCACAAGACTAGAAACGGATTCCACATTTCTACAGATCAGATAAAATTTTAGTCTAGTTTGTTAGCTACGGATATGTTTATTTATGATAATAGTTATAGCAGTTCTGACGCGGACAGGGCAATTTTAAGTGGTGTTTAGTGACGCTTCAGTATTCAGGCGTTAGGAAATAAGGAGGCCAATCGCTGTCGTGAATCAATGTTATAAAATTTGTATTCTGGCGGCAGAGCCACTTTCTCTGGACGCTGGAGCGAATTTAAAAAAATCTTCAATGTTTTGCCACCTTGGCTGGAATCGTCAGCAGTTGCCAAAATAGCTGAACATCCCAGTGACCAAATGATTTATATTGGGATTTTTTAGAAATGCACATTTTTGCTATTAATAGCTTATACTACTAACCTGTTGAGGTACATCCATTAGTTGTTTAGGAAAAAATAAACAATGAAGTGAAAAGGTAAATAATAATTAAATTGAAATATTATTTCCAAGAAAAAATGTACACTACTCTTACACAATGTCGCGGCCGAAGGAATGAAATATTCAAGAATTATAATAAATTTTTTTTATTCCAAACCAATTATTTTTGTTTGACGTAAAAATGAGTATTCACTGAGAAAATAATAATTATCAATATAATACGTATTTACAATATTTACAAAATAAACATAAAACAGTTGAGCATTTACGAACCGTTACATATTTCGACAATTTGAGTGAAAATGAATTGAACCTCACGCCAAAATTTGTACTTGCGATTGGTCGTTACATTCTTCACGTTCAGCTACTTTTGGTGATCACAGATGTAATTTTATTCTTTGGCGATGTTATGCGACTCACGTGTTTGTTTGGGGCAGTTTGGTTTTTGATGTTATCCATAGGGATATCTATAGTTTTCCAATATTCTGTGTCGATGACGTCGTTCAATAGCTGTATTTAAAAGTTATGTTTAGTAGGCGGGCTGTTTTCTTTATAGATATCAAAAAGTATTAGTTTTTATAACTTTTCCGTACCTAAATTGTGTGCAAAACTTTTAAAAGAGTTTATTATGTTGCAGCAAAAACTAAATAATTGTGTCGTAGAGAATTGGTTTGAAATACTTACATAATAAAATATTTAGCGAAGATACATACAGAAAAACTTTTATTTTCATCATTCTGTACTTGAAGCTGTAGGTACGACTAAAATATCAAAAAATCAAAAAAAGTCTTTGTGATTTGAGCCATAATTTTCATCCTTGACATTTTATTTTAAGAATTTTAGGAAAACTAACGGCTAGGTATAAGACAGTAGGAAGATAAACATAATAAAGTATTCTGAAGGCCTATTAAAAGTTTCCACAGATAAATAGATTATTAAAAGAATTACAAATCAGAGAAGGTATAAATTAATAGTTTGAATTTTGAAGAAAAATAAATATAAAAAAAACATACCAACTAAATGGACTAAACATTATTAAAGAATTTGCCACTGAGTAAACGCATTAAATAAGTCTATATCAACATGGGATAGAAAGTCTTTTTATTTAGGTCTAAAACTTACGCATCTAAGGAATTTAACCTTTCCTAAAAGTACCATTGCACCAGCTATCTTACCTACGTCCTTGCGTGAACGACCTCGTCACGGTGCATTCTTACCCCTGGCCTCGACGTGAGTCGGAAGTTACAAGTAAAAGATGTTTGCTGCGTATAATTTTTTAATGAACATTTTTACTAGATCAAAATGTATAAAAGTTACATAATCCCTTGTAATTTTATAGTATTTTGTCACTGCAATACTGAAAAGAGAAAGCATCAGATTTTGCTAATGACGTCCTTTGACAAATATGCTTCTATAAAAACCCCAATATTACTTTCTAGGTATGTACTGCCTCCATATCGCAAGCTCTGAACTGCTTACGCTGCCCAGCATAATTATAAGCGACGTGGCTACAGATATACGAAGACAGGAAGCTGGGCAATCGTTGTCTCGTTGTCGAGAAAATCTAAGCCGAAACTAGTAGTGTTGCCTTCAAATGTCAAAAACATAATTAAATCCAAGTCAAAGATCTAGAGAGGGCTTCACTTTTTTATTGTGGTACCAAACCCAGTTCAATATTATAACCATGACACATGGGAGTCAGAGAATTTATATTTTATTTGTTATTATTCTTTCAAAACTGAGCGATTTACGACTATGTTAGTATTTGCTTCAGTATTGATACAGATGATTAACACTATATCTATAGCATCGTGTCTATTTAATTTCTGATTCATACTATGAGTTGTACTTTATTTTTATATTTTACCACATTTTTTATACTTTATTACTAAATCTCTGTACTTGATTTGCATTGTACTGGCTCAAGGTCTTTTCTTCAACTAATAAATGTTATGCTAGTAAGTTTCAAATAGTAGTTTTGTAACTGTACGTGTACATACGGTCTTATTCATAATTCCTGTTATTTTTAAGTGGTTTTGTAAAACATTCTTCTCTACCTATAACTTTCATGTCAACAAATAAAATAATCAAGCTCATAGTAAAACCCTCAGCGATAAAATTAAATATAAATGTAGGTTCAATGTTGAACGGAACGTAGGTGTAGGATTGTCTGTGGATAGAAGTAGAAAGGAACGATTGATTGTAAAATAGCGAATGGGTGACTAGTCGTATTTTTGTTTCAACTAATTTTGTATTTTTGCAATCTGCGAAATAAAACGCTGCATTAAACAAGGAAAAGTTTATTATTTCATATCCCTGTCCACATAAATAAGACCGTTTGTTTAAACGGGTTCTGCAAAAATATTAGAGTTACCTGTTTTGTAAGATAAATCTTTCAAAATCATTTTCATTCATGCAAAAATAAAAAATACTTACTAAATTTAATAGTCCTTGACTATAACCTATTTGACGGAAAATTTGGTTGGTATTATAGAAACAAAGTGACCTCATGTATCCAATAGCAAACACCTAGTTCTTTTATGTTCTTTACACTTTGTAAAGACTCACAGTTCAAACACTCTTATTCTCGGGCTTACCGCTCGTAATTTAGATAATCTTTCAAAGTTGATTATCACTAGCTTTACTTACTCGGATAACAGCGATCGTGTAAATGATGAGCTCACTCTGCACATAGCTTATAACTACCTATTATCTTGAAGGCTATCATCAGAAACGCAATTTATCGAGTAAAAATGGTCAAAATTAAATTGCAATTTTGTTTAAATGTCATAAAAGTCATTAGGAGGAGATTCATTGATAATTATATCCATCTAATATCCTTTGAACAATTTTCGAGTATAAATTGAAAGTTGTTCAATATAAAGAACATAATTTTTGTAACATCAGTCTTATTCTCAACTATCAAATTCTAATCTAACAATCTGTGTTTCTTGCTGCATTATTAAAGAAAATGAAGTCTGAGGCGGATGATAGTGTACTAATGATGACTAAAATGTAACTCAATTTACAGCGTAGGTAACAATAAACTATTTTGAACAGAGTTCAAATGCACTAGGTGAACAATGACCATTTGACCAAAAGATGTTTGGGATCAATCGCGCTGTTTTCAATTTGTTCAGACGTTCAAACAGACACTAAACTTTTATATTTATATTTGTATAATTTGTATTGAGTAATTTTTTTTTTTTTTTTTTTTAATTAACAACGAAAGAGACCTTTCCAGGAAAATGGGTGACCATTTTTGGCAATTCATTTTATTTTTCGCTTACCGTCTTAAAACGCGATTGACCCCAACGTCATTTTGTACGACAAAACACATCTTGTTTTGACCCTTTAAATTCAAACTCAAGAAGACGAAGGACTGGTTGCTACAGCCACGGCCACGTCAGTCGTTCAAGCTCTTACGTACATGCATGCAGTTCCGGATAGTATAAACACTACCTTGCATAATCAATTGAAAACATTATGCATAGTGCACTGTGCTTTCTAATGAAGCAACTTTTAACAACGTAGATCTCTAGTCTACAAACTTCTTGCTCTTGTTTAAAAGTTATTACAGTTTCATCTTAGTTAGCAGCATCAACGTCATCATTTTGCTCTACAATCACGTCCACTGTTGAACAAAGACCGCGAACATTCAGAGGCATCCAAAAGATATCTGTCATTGTTACTTGATGGTATTTCCATCTTGTGGCTGGTATATTACGCTAGTCTCCTGCGGGCCTAAGATGCGCACCGCGAGATATTTGTCATGTCGTTCTGTCAAAATGTAAGCATTTTATACCAGTTGAGGAACTATTGCATTATCTGTAGTAATCTTGTCGAGAAACCACGCCTTTGAATTTTCAGCTTTTGACATTTCTGCATGACTATTATCTCATCCTCAGAGAGGTACGACGACTAAGAAGACGTGTCAAAAGTGTACATTATGGCGCGTTTTGTCGACACCATTAGGTACCACAGATAATGCAATAGTTCCAGAACTGGTGCAAAATGCTTACATTTTGACAGAACGACATGACAAATATCTTGCGGTGCGCATCTTAGGCCCGCTGGTAGTGCCTAAGATAATAAAGGTCCTAAATCAAGCCTAAATAATTAAAAAAATACGCATAAAGTAGGATAGGTAATATTAGTCAGTGGCCAATCATGGTGCTTACTATTTTTATATTTTTGAGTAGATTAGAGAAAAGAAAATTAGTTAAGCGTTTAGTTTAATAGAATGCCTTATAAAATAATGAGTAATAAGTAACTTATGCATTTTAATTGTTGAACTACTGACTACCAATTGATAAATGGTGTTGTTTTAGGTATTGTAAAAATACTTAGAATTTTTTCCATTGGCACCAAAATCTCGTTTGAGGAAAAAATTTATTATTAGAATGCCTCAAATAGTTTTTTTCTGGAAAACGAAGCCTGTGTCTAGCAGTTAAGATGAAAAATAGTGAAGAAATACAGAAAGTTTAGACATCTTAGCAGACCCTTCCAATGGTCAGTGGGCACTAAACCATATCCATGGGTAATTATTCTCTGTTTTTATTTTACCGACTGACGTTAATTTCCATAACTGAGTAGTACCGGAGTTGGTGTAGCGTGTCGTGCTCCGGCGCATCTAGTGATGTCACTTTATCGATGAAATTCATGTTTTTTGTATAAAAATAGCACTTGTGTAAAAATAGTCCAAGGATATTTATTTTATTTATTATTTACTTATTGTTTGCTTAATTACTTATCGTTTATTACAAAAATGGTTAAATAAGGTTGAATTTAAACAATTTCATAAAATGTTTACTTATATATAGATACCGATTTAATTTCCATGCGTACCTAAATAATAAGGTTCTCAAGGTAATTTTAATTTATATGAATGTATGAATAAAACATTTTATTCAACAACAAAAAAACAAATAATTTAACAAAAAGCAATAGATCTACCTCATTAACTGAACAAAATAGAATGCAATGTGAGTAATAAATAAAAAATGTTCATCAACCTTCAATTACTTACGCTAAAATTCATGTTCAAATTATTTCAACATACCGCTGCAAGTTAATTAGACATAACTAATTTTATAACCGCTTGGATTATAATTAATTGGGAGAGATTATCTTAATTGTTCACATAATTTACATGGTCACACTGCATCATACCTTTCTAATAAATAATAAACTAAGCAAGTAAATAAAAATCGATAACCCTTCATCGACTATAATCCCTCTCTAGCACCGCACCTTCCTTGTCAGTAATTCAGTACTACGTGAGACGCATGCGCGCGAGCGTCTCTTTTCGCGGTTTTCTGAAATTCAAAATTCGAATACGAAAAATAATTTATGGCAGTGGTGACACGACCGTGTGGTGAATTCCATTGTTTGAAGTACAGCAGCTGCAGAGGAAAGACTCCTCAAAATGGCTGGGTAATAGTTTTTATCAATGGCTTGGCATTGACCTTCTTTTGTTTACAGATCTGCAATGAAAAAGGCTTCTGTAGTAATGACAGGTTTCCTTGGTGTTTTCTTATGACCTTGACGACCTTGATAGTTTGACGTACCAAGTAGCTACTTAAGTAAGTACGCACTTGTAGTAGGTACTTGTACTTATAGATTAACACCGATGCTGAATATTCACCGTGATTAGGAAATAAGCTCATTTGAAACACATTTTTCTAATTTATTTCATCATTTTATTATTCATTTGTAACCGTTAGAATCAGTTACTTATTTTTCAATAATTAATTTCCATTTTCTTACTCTTCAAAATACAAAACATAACCACTCATTGTAACACCAGCCAAGATTTATTGAGACCTACCTACTTACTTGTACATTAGTTTTGTATACTTACTTACATTCAATTACATTTCTTGTTTTACTTTGTAATGCGTTTAAATTTCTAAATTGACTCACATACGTATTTTATTTAGTTTCTCTTAGCTAAACAATTTTGTTTTCCATTACTAGATAAAAGTTATGAAATTTTTTATTTGGTTATAGCAGTTTTGGATAGTATTAATTACTGGGCCCATAACCTACTGAACAAATACTATGCAATGATTACAAAAAGTAATTACGATGGTAGGTTTATTGCATACATTATTATAAATCACTAGCGACCAGTCCCGACTTCGCACGGGTATTTAAAAATGTTTTTTTTTTGTTTTAGTACGGGATCCCTGTTTTTTTTTAAATATAATATAACTTATATCACCCTAGGATAGTGTAGCTTCCTAACGGTGAAAGAATTTTTCAAATCGGTCTAGTAGTTTTGGAGCATTTTCAATACAAACATACAAACTAACAAAGAATCAAAACTTTCCTCTTTATTATATTATAGGTATAGTTCAAGATAATGAGCTACTTTTGAACGAGTAACCAGAACCTTCGTAATATTTAGTTCTAGACAACTAACTTATCTTTACGTAAACTTTTACCCAAAAACGTGTGACGACCTCCAATTACATTTTACGTTTCTGTTGATAATAAACCAGTTGGAATTCATAAACAGAAAACACAAGATAAACAAAGCACCTACTCTAAAAAAATACTCACTTTATTATGTTATCGTCGAAATATATAAAACTCTTTTGAAGCTGAGTGACAATCAACGCACAGCCTAAATTATAAGTCCTAGAGGTATGAAATTTGGAGTAGCATCCTTATATAGTGTGAAGGTGCTCTAAGAAAGGAATTTTAAAAAGTTGGTCCCGAAGACCCTTAAAAATAATAATTGGTACCTACATAGCTTTCTCAAATAAATTGACTTGATGATTCTGGATTTAAAAAAAAAGAGCAAAGCCGCAGGCGACGGCTAGTTAAAAATAAAACAGTTTAGTCTTCCGTCACAGTGCTACCATACTTTTTTATTCTGCTTGCAATCCAAGTGTCTTGGCCCGTAGCATCACAACTTCCTAAACGCAAACTTTCCGTGTTATTTATGTTAAACTACCCTCACATCCTGAAGTAAAGTTGACCTGAGATTTCGGAAACAAAGAGTTTGGAGTTTATTAGACTTCTTCAAGTTCTTGCTATCTCTAACTGAACAATAGTACGACTATAGTTCAGAGAGATAGCTACTGCCTGTTTAAATGTAGGTGTAAATAAATATGTATATACATAGGTGTACTAACATAAACGTAAGTAAATTACGTTTAAGTATTTGAATATATTTATTTGGAACCCTGTCGCAACTCTTGTGTGTCTTCTTCATTCTGTAATTAGCTAGAAGACTTTGAAATATTATAAATTTGCTGTCGATTTTTTAAAATAATTGGGCTAATGTAGTAGCTCGTGAAAATATTTAGTTAATTGCTTACCTAAAAATAACAAGCAATTACTATAACACGAATGAAATAATGAGTTTTATGCGTATCATCAAAACTGCTTTTCGTCATTAATCATTTATATTTACAGCACGACAGTTTTAACAATCACGACTACCACTTACCTACGTAATATCTACTTCCTAAAAATAAAAGTAGCCAGTGATAGATCAAAAATGTATAAAAATAAATGCACCGTGTTCATTAATGTTTGATTTGAACTTTGCAAGAAGTTTTAAAATAGAACTTTTGTATAAAAATTCATTACAAAATTAATTGTCAAAATATCTATACCATTTTTGGTACAATTTGAAACGACTCAAACGCCAAATGTATTATAACGATTGACCCTATCGTGATTTTTTAGCGTTGTCTAAATTAAAAGTAAAACCACTGTACATTCAGTGCGTTAGTCGACAGTGTGACTTGGTGATTTAGAAAATGAAACACGACGACAGTGACCACAGTGACTGACCGATACACGCATGGCTTCCTCATACCCACAGCTTGATTTGAGTTCTTTTTCATCGGGCGTTTGTGACAGCTTTTAAGTGAGGAGTACTTGAAAATGCTCCAATTTGGAAAGTAAAAGTAAATAAGTAGGTTGTGTATATAACTTCAAATAGACATTTCCTACTTGAATTTTATTACGCACAAATATAAATTGGTAGTTTCAAAACAGTGAATTTATAAACATTGATAGCAATGGTTGCAAACTTATCGCAAGATACGATCGAATAGCCGGTCAGTGTCAATTTTACGAATTCACAGAGTTCATTGTAAAACTCTTCACAATATTATGCTTCTAATGTGTTTGTTTTCAAGCACAATAGTAGAATACATAGTCGATGACAATACACGGTTTTCAAAACATTATACCACAATGGCCGATGTGCACTATGAACTTTAGTCCATGTCGCATATTATTTACTTTTATAAATTTCACTTGCAGTAAACCTAATTTAGCAATGTACACAAGCTTCATGAGAAATCAGTATGAAAAAACACTAAAGAGCTATTCGATTTTTGTCTGGGGTCAAAAATTTGAATGGTATGCGAAAAAAAAACAGTGATTAAAAACTTACATGGAAAACGTTTCCTCGGTAACGTCTGTCACAAAACTCCTTCTCTCTTCTTATTTTATTAATGGCCTCTGTCCGTCATTTCGCCAGACAATTTTTCTAGTGTCAATTGATATATTTGAAATAATAGCCATAAACCAAGAAGTTGAAGTCAAGTCATCGTCAAATCGGCTGTCGTTTGTTTTAAAGGCAAAATGATCACAAAACTCTTCTATTGGTTCAACTATGCGTATAACACAATGAAGGAACAAAACGTCTGTTTGAAGTTAATTCATAATTCAATCGCCATCCTTTTTAGTTTTTTGAACGAGTGAAATATGAGTCACGAATTACAGAGTAGGTACCTGCGGGCCTAAGATGCGCACCGCGAGGTATTTGTCATGTCGTTCTGTCAAAATGTAAGCATTTTGTACCAGTTCTGGAACTATTGCATTATCTGTGGTACCTAATGGTGTCGACAAAACGCGCCATAATGTACACTTTTGACACGTCTTCTTAGTCGTCGTACCTCTCTGAGGATGAGATAATAGTCATGCAGAAATGTCAAAAGCTGAAAATTCAAAGGCGTGGTTTCTCGACAAGATTGCCACATTTACATTTTGACAGAACGACATGACAAATATCTCGCGGTGCGCATCTTAGGTCCGCAGGCATCGCTACTAGACTTACAAGAAATTGTCATAATCCCCACCAGCCAGAATAGTGAGGAAAACGCCAACAATTTTTTAAAGATTGTCACAATGTCCACAATTGTGGACAACTTACGCCTTTAGTACACCTACGCATTCGCATGCGGTAGCGAATCTCTGCGGAACTACTGCGTAGCGAAATATCTGCGGAACGTTAGTACACAGCAATGTTTTCGCAACTTTTTCGCAATGATATGCCATTGTAATTTTCGACGACTGCAGGTGCAGTCGTAATTTCAGAATGTCATCTCAGTCATCGCTTTCAGATTCTGAAGAAGAAAAAGAATTGTTATTGCTGGTGTCAGTACTAAAAAGAATCTATCAGAGTCTTTTCTTGAAGTTTTCTCCATGCTACCTCTGTTTTGTACGTATTTTTATAATTTGCGTGTCCAATTTCGTATAATACGGGATAATCTCGAATAGAATGCAAAAATAATTCAGTAGTTTCGGCATCCATGGCGCGAAAATCTGTCCTCACCGATAGAACGCGAGCTGACGCATTGCGATGCGAAACATCACTAGCGAAACGTATGCGTCTGTGTAACGGCCATTTCGCAGGTCCTTGCGAAACAATACTGACAAGGACGCAACTATTTCATCTATCTATGTGCTAGAGTGAGACATATCATATGCGAAAACCTGCCACATTACTTACAGTTTTTTCGTTGTTTCGCTACCGCATGCGAATGCGTAGGTGTACTAAAGGTGTTAGTGGGGATTATGACAATAAACCGAAAATAAGCCATTATCATAAACAGAAGCAGTTTGTCTACAATTTATATACCGTCTCTTCACCATCTCGACCGTTTCTCGTAAGACTTGACAAATGACTTTAGCAATGATGCAACTCCATTACGCTTGGAATAGAGCCGTCTTGCGCTAGAAAACTCAACATCACTTTTTGCAATGCTGTTTCTCTGTGTAAGTATACGAAATAAACCTGAATATTACAGAAAATAAAGTAGATGAACTGAATAAAGTAAAGTAGACACCTTTTAAGGTTTTACAGTGTTCTCCATAATATTTTATTTTGTATTATTGATTAAAAAAAAGATATGTAGGTACAATAACACTAAGTGAGATAGTGCTAGGTTGTAGAATAATATGTAATGTTTGGTCGTAAAACTAAACTAATTTTAAATTAGTTATTTTACTCTTTGTTATATATTTTGTAACTCAACTATTACGGTATTTAGGTACTGCTTACTACTACCTACTTAAGGTCGTACTTAGCTTAAGATCTTACGAACAATCATAGTATTATATAAAAAGTTAGCTTGATAGCTAAGATACCTACTTACCTTGCTACTTAAACTTACATGGATCATAAAGTTTCAGCCAAGAAAATAAAATTAATTTTAACGTATATCTAAAATTAAAGCTAGATACTTTAATAAAATTAGTTTGAGAATATTTCAAAGTTTTTTGCAAAAAGAAATATGATAAAAATAAATAAATAAATAAATATTCACGGACACTTAACACAACGCCTTCTAGTCCCAAACTAAGCAAAGCTTGCACGATGGGAACTAGATGGCTGATAGAATACATACATACATTTTTCTTTTTTTTGTAAATACATACTTATAATACATAGAAACACCCAGACATCTTTTAGATGATCTCTTGTTATTTCTTTTAACTGTATTATTTACCTCTATTTAACCTTTGCAATTTTTACACGATTGTATATCGCTTTTTAGGTATGTAGGTAGTAACTGTTAAATTATCTTTATTACCTTCCGCTTCAACCATCAAAGCATAAAAATTAATAAATATTTACGTAATAGTTTCATTCAAAAGAGGCCGTGGCAGACCAACAGCCAGATGGGTAGATGATATCGTTGCCGTACAGGAGAAGACCTGGATGCAAAAAGCCCAGAATAGACACGAGTGGCGTTTGAGAGAGCAGGTTTATGCCCAGCAGTGGGTCACTACAAGCCGCCTATGATGGTGATGATGATGACTGTCAGAAAGATAGATTTGTTTCTTTTACTTTCCAGTCACTAAAATCATCATGCGACTTCATAAAAACCCAGCTATGCACAATAGCACTCTCCCTGACGCTCTTCAGCTCAGTGAGCCTGCCTCGGGATGCGTTCTACTACGGCTCTGTTCCGTATCTGGTGGTGTACACCTTTTGGCTTTTGGCTGTGGGGCTGCCGACTTCGTTACTGCAGTTGGCAATGGGGCAGCTCAGCCAGCAGGACCCGGTAGGGGTTTGGAGAGCAGTGCCGTTTTTAAGAGGTTTGTGTTTAAACTTGGAAGCTTTAGATCAGACGTCTTATTCCACTAATCCCCGTTGGCAATCCCCATCAACGGGGATGAACAAAATGTTTACTACATTTTGTTCATTATTCCCATTGACGCCGATGTGAACTCGTGGGGATTAGTGAACTAAAAAGTTCCATAATCTCCATTACGTTAAAAATAAAAGAATCCTGTTTTTAAATTTTATAAGGTGAGGACTAGCTTATTGATTATTTTTATCAGACTTGACCCGTAACTGAGACACTGAACATATTTTTGACTTAAAACTTGAAGCTGCTGACTTTGAGACAGCATCAGAATAGCAAAAGATTACTAAAAAACAACAAGTCAAGTGCAAAAAGAAAATTATTCTTGTCTTCTCCACTCACTAGATGTTATGCTCTATAGTATAAAGTGCTATTTATATTCTGTGCCTAAAGTAAAGAAGCAACAAGTTTCCACTAAAGAACCAGCGTGATAACAACAAAGATCTCCCTATATTGCGTCAACGTAATCCACCACTCAGGGTAAGATACACAGGCTTAAGGTACCTGTCGCAAATCTGTGCCGCTTCTAGCAAAGCCTTTACAGTTTTGTATGTTCTTGATAAAATCTTAATGGAACCGTAAGGTGACATTGAAATTGAGTTGTCTGGTAAAGAATGAGATACGAATGCACTACATGGTTGAAGAAAAAGTTATTACGGTCCTGTCTGTCACCTAGATAATACCCAAAATCTAACTACGCCGATCTGACGCATGCAGGTTGAAATAGATTAACAATTATGATGTTATGATAAATTTATGGTATCACAATATGTGGCCTGCACATACGAGTACCTATTGTGATATAATGAAGCTTAAAGAAATCTAAAAGGTTAGATTAGAAGACTATGTAATATAACCAAAACCAACTCCAATATAAAAGTATATTTTTTTTAGTTTTCTTTACTTTTTTCAGGAGCTGGCCATTTAAAAATTTTGACGTCATACTTATGCTGCATTTACTACATGGTGTATGTAGCACTATCGACAGCCTATCTAATATGGATAGGAAAAGGCACATTCCCATTGAAAGATTGTACAAAACTATACATAACACCGGTAAGTTGGTAACCATTTTAATTATTATAAGTACTTAAATCTCTACAAAAACCCTCAAAAAGGAAGTTCACTTATTACCAACTAAAAACCATCTATTTTTATATTTTTATCTTTTTCTAACTGTAATTACTTTTTAACCATTCTCTTAGGATCAATCGAAAAAGATGTACCGAGGATGAGTACAGAGGATGTTAATGTGTTAAAAAAGTATCTGGAAAAGTTATTTTCAAATGTCAAAATTATTTGAAAAAAACACGATTGATACTATTGACCACTTTGATCCTCCTAATATTTTGGGACTTTTTGTAAACAATCGAATGTGCGAAATACGATTTAAATAACGGCTACTATAATTATTAACGAATAACTTTATTGACTCAAAAACCTTTCATTAGTATCACTAGCGTTATTAAAATTGGTTCTGAATAATATTCTACTAAATATTTTGTATTGTGGTTATTGGATTCGATCACATTAATACACAAAATGTTTATTTCCAGAACGGATATGAAAACAGAATGAATGCTTCTGAATGTTTTAAGTAAGTACCTAAACCAATTATTTGCACGAAATGCGATACAAAAACTGTAGTAAATGAAAAAATATTTTATTTTTAATTTGTGTACTGGAAATGAAATTGACGTTCTTTAGTATAACAAAAAGTATAAAAAAAGGCGATATTTTTTATTTTGGGTAAATTTCGTATTACTTTTAATAAGTTGTGTTCACAAGATAAACATTCAAAAATTAAAAGAAATTTTCTTCAATACGTACTTTTGGGTTTTGTTTTAATATGAAGTAATTTGTGATTCAATATGAAATAAAATATTTTTTCTTTACTACCTATCCACTAATTAAAAAAAAAATAACACTCGTTCGTCAGCGATCAGTATCACTACTAATAAGCAATACCAATGTGTTTTCACGACTCACTAAATTATAGAGTAAACGTAATGGCATGAAAAGTGTAAATGCTCACTCAATACAAGGTATCGTCAAGCGGTAATGCGTGAAGCGAAAGTAATGTCAGTTGAGAAAAGTAAACAGAAAAAAAAACTGGAATAAGTACATATCATTGACATAATAAAATAGACGATTCAACTTCTAACACAATGTTTTACAAAATTAGCACTCAGTCAGTCATGTATCTGTATTAGCTGGGCACTAATAAAAAGTATGTAATAATCATAATGAATGATGATGATGATAAAATTATGTTAATATGTACTGCAATTGTATTGTAATATAGATAGTAAAAATAGTTAGATAGATTAATCTCTTTATTGCACACAAAGAAATAGAATATAAGGAGAAATAATTTTAAGCTATTGAGTAGATATCGTTGGGCGGCCTATAATTATTATTTATTCAAGTTTCATTCGAAGCATTGTGAGCTACCAATTATTCTTACACCAATTATTGTAAACTAGTGCCAAACGATACTCAAAATCTAGCGATAACATTCTTAAAACTTTTTGAAAATAGCACAGTTGGCTCTTAAATAGTAAGATTACGAAACGCCCAAAGAAAAAACTAAAATCTTTTAACATTTTTAACACTTTTTGAAAATAGCACTGTTAACTCTTAAATAGTAAGATTACGAAACGCCCAAAGAAAAATACTAAAATCTCTATTCAAACTTGAACAAAATGGCAGCATAGGAGGTTTTTTAATTTTAAGGATAACATCAATATATTCCAGAAATCCCCATCAAGAAATTCCTATCAGTAGGGATTTCAGTTTTGTTTTCCAGAAATCCCCACTACTACGACGCGACGTAGCATGTCTACAACGTAGCAGTGCGGATTTCTTGATTTTTTTTCAGTAATCCCTATTAGTTATGTCATATTGAAAGCCTTTCTTTATCGATTGAAATATGAGTTTATACTTCTCTTTATAACATCTATTGGTATTCTTGTTCTAGCTCCACATTTTTATCGCCATTCACAGAGTACCCCCAGTACATTGGAATAATGACGATTCTAATTTTCTTTTTATGGTTCTTCGTGCCCATTCTGTAAGTAATAATAGTCTTAGATAATAATGTAATTTAGTGCCGAGACGGTATATTAATTCATACTATCTACCTGACCTCCTTAGTGCGTCTATAATAAATATTAATATAACGTAACCTACTTACTCTCCACTTACCTAATAATGTTAGACGAAAAACTACCTACTTACTGCCTACATACTCACAGTTTGTGTTGAATAGTCGATATTGCTTTAGTTCTAACTCATTGTGAAGCCTCTAAATTTTTGAAATAACTTTTTCATTGTTAAATCTTGGTCCATAGCAAAAATTATTATCATAATAATACTATGAAGACTTTTCTACCTATATACCACTTATACCTAAGAGAGGATGAGGATAGGTGATGCCTGGAGGGCTGGGTGTCTGTGTACCTACCTACATTCTATAATGTACCCACCATATTTTGTAATGTACTTACATTATTGTACATGTACAGCGGGTACCTATCTCACTGCAGTTTTTACCTGCACCTGTCCTTGGCTGAGGGCCTTAAGTTGTCTTTGTTTTTTTTTACTAATAAATAAATGTATTATTAATTAATCCCTAGACATCATCACAAGTAATTAATATTTCAGTTTGTATCGCCTACGCAAAACTCTGAAGGCATCGCTCTGCATCTTAGCACCGATCGTCGTCATTATCGCTGTGCTGCTCACTACATTTCTGGGAAACAGTACAGTGCTGGAAGCCATGTTCGAATCGTGCGAGCAATGGTCACCGCTCTACCAGCCATACATTTGGCATAGCGCCTTGGTGCAGGCTCTTTTGTCGACGCAGATTGTTAGCGGGTATCTGATAAGTGCAGGTGGAACTGTGTACAGACATTCTGATGTTCGATGGTAAGTTACTATTCATTCCCTTGAACAGTGTGTAGGAAGTTATTTTGAAATCAATTCTCTCTCATCATCTCAGTCTCATTAGGCCGTCTTACTAGTGAGACAAATAGAAATTTGTCTCACTAGTAAGACGACCTAATGAGATGAACAGAAATGAACTTACCTAATGTATATTATGAATAAATTTATCCCTACGCCCAATCCCTACAGTTTTCAGAAATTTTTAATTCTTCATATACTTAGTATCTATCTATATATGTATCTATCTATACTATTAAAAAACTAAAATTAAAGATATGGATAAACTAAATATGCAGATTTACTAAATAAACGATTCTGATTCCGAAAATCTGTTTGTCTGTTTATTTGTTTGTATGTTTGTTTGTTCGCGGATCTACTAAACACTAGGCCAATTTCAATGAAACTTATACCATTCGGAAGCCCTTCTTCCGGATTGAAACAGAGACTATATTTTAGTGAAGTTAAAGACGTGGATTCTTAGATACAGCTTGAACTTTCTGAACCAAAAGCTACCATTTGCTACGATTTTCATCGTATGCTGGCTGACAGATATGTTGGTGGAAAGTTTCGCAAGCGTACGAAGTCGCGGGTATCAGCTAGTTTATTATATACTAGCAGCGCCTCGCGGTTTCACCCGCGTAATTCCCGTTCCCGTGGGAATTCCGGGATAAAATATAGCCTATGTTCATCAGGGATAATGTAGGATTCTAATGGTAAAAGAATTTTTTTAATCGGTCCAGTAGTTTCGGAGCCTATTCAATTCATACAAACAAACAAACAAACAAAAAATCAAACCTTTCCTCTTTATAATATTTGTATAGATGTATAGATGTATAGATTGTATAGACTACCTTCCGCCCGCGAGTTGGTTCGCGTCCCGTTGGATCCCGTTAATTTTCCGGGATAAAAAGTATCCTATGTTACTTCTTATACCTCCAGGAATATGTGTACAAAGTTTCATTATGATCGGTTAAGTAGTTTTCGCATGAAAGCGTAACAAACAAACTTGCATTCACATTTATAATATGTATTAGTATGATTTATTTAGCTAAGAGTACATAGCCTAGCATAACGCAGCAGAGAATAGATATTGGCTGGCATAAAAACCCTCTTTTAGGTGTTTGGTAGCCAAGACCAGATTTTTACGATTGGGTACGTAGGTAGGTACCTAATATATTTTTTTGATAACTTTGTGACTCATATAAAATGCTAAAAAATATTATCTCACATTCATGAGAATAAAATAACAATGCCTACGTGATTTTTCCAGGACATCAGCCTTCTTAATAATGACAAACATCTTCGCTGGCTGGCTGTGGGTGCTCATGTGGGAGTCCATCGCTGGTGAAGGCAGTAAAGACACCAGCTTCATATCTATTCTAGTCCTGATCTACCAGTCTTCCGTGTCAGAGAGGAGGGGCAAGGAGTGGCCCATTCTTGCTTTAACATTAGTTCTCCTGTCAGGCATTATAAGTGTGGTAAGCTCTAGATATTAGTATCGAGTAAAATGATACTATGGATTGGTCAATTGCATAAACTTTGAATAATTTCAATGAGTCATTTACGTGCCTTTGCCACGGGGACTCACGGGGTCAATTGCAATATTTAAAAAAATATACTAACGCAAAAGCATAGCCAAAAAAGTTACAAAAGTCATCTGATTTGTTTCTATAGTAACTTCAAACATCTGTGCAGACCTAGATATAGACGTACAGACTCTGCTGCCAATATTACCACAGATAAACAATTATTTTGAGTTACACCAAAATTCTGATCAATTATCATAACAAATTTAATATCATAATATTGTTTTGTTATCTGAGGATTGATATGTAAGTAGGTAGAAATTGAGCGAGCTGGATATTGACATATCCATCTCCCTCAATTTCTATTATTCATCTATTCAAGCTGATCTATTCAAGTTGATCTATTCAAGTTGATCTATTCAAGTTGATCTATTCAAGTTTAATCTATTCAAAATTAATCTATTCAAGTTTAATCTATTCAAGTAGATCTATTCAATACCTGGATCCCAGATTTTAGTATTTTAATTTGACAGCAAAGACTATTCTATGATATCTATATTTTCTTATTTTCAGTGTTCGAGTTTGATCTTATCTCAAGTATGAATTAAGAAATAAAATAGCGTATAAAGTTTTAAGTATATTTATTCAAAATAGTTTTAGAGATTTATATATATTGAATTATCCATTGATTTCAAAATTTCCCTCACCTTACAATAGATACTATCAGAAAAGTAATTGCTGACCACATGCTGTGCGCATATTTCAGCTTTACATTTGCATGATGAATCTTCTCTATTCTCAAATTGTACAGCGTCGTATATCTCAATGCGAATCAATTTATATCCGTAGACGCTAGTTTTTAAGCTTGAAGTCAACATCTTCTTGTTTGCTGTGCTTGGTGCAATATCTTCCGATCTTGAGTGGTTTTCATGAATACCCATCGGATTAACGTCGTTAGGCGTGATGGGTGGAGACAAGATCCAACTCGAATACTGAAAATAAGAAAATATGCATTATTAAGAATAGTGCTTGCCACTAAATTAAAATACCAATTATTCAGAATAAATAGGCAGGCGTTTTTTTCTTACCGACATTCTTGTAGACGAGACAGCCGTATGTTAGAAATGCAAAAATATATTTGAGGGCTTCCTTTATATCTACTCCCCATATATACTTAATTAATTTCTCGTCATTAAAGTTCATAATCCCATGATTATTTTCTTATGGGTCTAGTGCTGACAAGACAAATAAGTATAATCATATTATTATGATAGAACCTTGTCCTAGCAAAATACTTATCTGGAGGGGTAATCATGAATAAATCGATAATCACAATCGCATCGTAATAGCAGCGTATGTGTTAGTTACATTGCGCGGTTACGCTACAACGTTCGATAGTCAAACTGTTTATGTCGCGTAGTGTTACTTTAATACGCTAAGTTTGCGTAACGCAGCGATTGTAAAATTTTTGTACTGACCCCCTATGCGTATTTGCCAGCGTGTTGTTTTTTTTCGTGCCATAGTATATAAAAATAAAGTAGAATAACCTGTACCTGTCTAACTTCAGATAGGTAATTCTTTATAATTTTTTTAATAAATAGGTACATTTGTATACTTACTTATTGTACTAATTGACTATGTCAGTTCTTTAAAGCCTATGAAATAATCCTACTTATTTCGAGGTTTACAACGTTATCGATATCAAACATACTTCGAGACATCTGTCTGTATGTAGTATGAGTAGTTAGGTAGATATTTTTTTTTCGTGCCATAGTATATAAAAATAAAGTAGAATAACCTGTACCTGTCTAACTTCAGATAGGTAATTCTTTATAATTTTTTTAATAAATAGGTACATTTGTATACTTACTTATTGTACTAATTGACTATGTCAGTTCTTTAAAGCCTATGAAATAATCCTACTTATTTCGAGGTTTACAACGTTATCGATATCAAACATACTTCGAGACATCTGTCTGTATGTAGTATGAGTAGTTAGGTAGATATAATAATTTATAAAATTCAAACCAACTACTATTTATAGGTGAAGCTGTAGACGAGAACTAGTCGTATCATAGTAACATAAAATCTGCTATCGTAGCGAAATCCTAGTCCTCCTAGTCTAAAGACCAATTTTTAGATGAACTTGCATTTATTCGCCGCGTGATGTTTCCCAAATATGGAAAAGTGCACGTGAAATGATAGTATTTAAGGCTCGGGAAGAGGCTGGACACATATCATTCTAACTTGGAGGATCTTCCCTGTCAGTCAAGAAAATTATATTTTTTCAAGATCAAGATGTAAGTACTTTCTACGCTAATATTTTAATCAGTTCAGTTGTATTTATTCAACTAGTCATATATTATTAATACTCAACTGTTTTTTATTAATTGTTACTATTCAACTTTTCACATTTATTACACCTTATCTAGTTGTAATAAATGATGTGAAAAATGTGAAAACCTTTATAACCTACAAATACCTATTTTATATTTTTCCTCTTTTATATGTTTCAGGTCTAACTCTACAACTGCTAACATCTCGTCTTCTGAAGACGAATTCAACAAGCCTTCCACGTCGCGCCGTGCTCGCGATGTTGACAGAGCCGAAACATCGAAAAAAAGGGCTGTGTCTAAGAACAGGCATAGCGACACTCCATCTCCATCTCTCAAGAGGCGTAAACCTCGAGTGTCTCCATCTGTATCGAAGAAACACACACTCTACGAGCTGTTCGGTTCGGACAGTGAAGATGAAAAAGCAGAAAAGCGAGTGGATAAGCATGGTAATTATTCAATGCATTCATATTTCACACGAAGACACCCAAAAGCCTACAGCCGGCAAATACACACATCAAAACAGGGAAAATACTATATTGTGTTAAAAACTTACAGAGTAGAAACCATAGAAACTATTCAACTGAGTAAATTACTATGCTTAGATTTATTAATCAAGAACCGAACTGATTACCCCACAGAAGCATGGCACCATGTCATTAAGTTTATAAATGCTTGTCGAAGACAAATCAATAAGTGTATAATGTTCAGTGCGTTTGATGAGATTGAGAAGCCAACCCTAACACAGGAATTTTATTTTCAAGATGGAGCACGGAAAGGGGAATCCTCTTCTCGAGAGCAAAAGAAGGCAGTAAAGCCGACCACCACCGATCATCGTGGAAGAACATCGGCTTCCGATATATTTGGAAGCGATAGTGACGACGAATTAATGGTTGCCGCGAAACCGGGTAAAAAATCGCAACCGATAAGTTCATATTTTAATAAGCGTGTCGCCACCGGAGTTTCGCGCCAAACAGATCAGAACAAAACAGGAACTCATTTCATCGAGTTGAAAGTTTATAACTGTGATGAAATTCGCAACGTTCAGCCGATGAACCGCTGGCGACACGCTATCATCACCATAAAAAATCAAACTAACGAAAATACGAAAGCTTGGGAGCACCTCACGCAGTTTATAAAGGAAACACGCAAGGAGTTTAAGGACTGTCGCCCAGACATACTAAGTGGATGCGGTGCTTATTCTTAAAACTAGGCGCGCGTTCATCATGGGTATTTATTGCCTTCTTTAAAAATGTATTTAATCATCTTGTGTTCTTAAACATTATTGTAATCTTTTTATTAGTCTGTAGGTAGGTAATCATAATGTGTGCACTATATTAATAAGTTATTTGAATAAACAATGCATTCTATTTTCTTAATTTTCTTTCACAGACTTGATACCTGCGAGTGAAGTTGTTGATAAAGTCGAATGCGAAAAATGTCGCATAGAGTTACCATGCAATGAGTACAGATATCATTTGAGAACCAATTTACATAAATCAAATTGTTTACTAAAGACTCGTTTTCATAATATAGACATTGTAACTACAGCATTTAAAAATCGAATAGTTACTTACCGTCTAAACCCTACTCAGGAAGTCGAGTACCTTACACCAGAGGCGTTCCTGATCGAAAATAAGAGATATCTCATAAAATTAATAAGGTTATCATTAAAGACGCAGAAATGTATCAAAATGAACTTTGAACTATATGCTTACTTTACTTTACCGAAGTCCGATGAGCAGCAACTCAAGTCTTTTAACACAAAACTCGAAATCGTTTATCAATGCTCTGATTTGAATGAAATATTTATCAATTTAATAAACATTTTTAAGACAAGGCTAGAAGAATTTGAGCTGTGCGAATCTGGCTGGACATATTCATCAATGAGTCATTTAGAAATGAATGTTAATAAATATAGTCCCATGCGAGGAGGTTCATACATAGAACTACCAAAATCTATTAAGAATACTAAAAGTTGTGTCAACATACGTAATACTGATAATCACTGCTTTCTTTGGAGTGTAGTAGCTGCACTATACCCATCGAAAAATAATGTGTGCAATGTGAGATCATATCCACACTATTCTTCCATTCTCAATTTAAAAGGGATGTCATTCCCGCCCACATATTCAGATATTCGATTATTTGAATTAAATAATCCTGAAATAAGCATTAACGTTTATGGTATAGATAAAAAAAATTGTGTCACAGGACCGCTCTATCTTTCAAAGAATCGTAAACTTGATCATATCAATCTTTTGTTTATTGAGCGTAATAATAAAGGTCACTACTGTTTGATTAAAGATCTTACTAAATTAGTAAAGCGTCAGATAACTCATCACAATGGAAAGCTTTTCTTATGTGAATCTTGCATACAGTTTTTTTCAAATAAAGCTAAGTTCATATCACACAATTGTCATGGCATTTCAAGTGTATTACCTGAAAAAAACTCTTTCTTGAAATTTAAAAACTATGAAAGACAGCAAAAAATTAACTTTGTAATTTATGCTGATTTTGAATGTTTATTATCAAATAGTAAAGAACAGAAGTCTAAAAATACTGAAACACTACAGCTACATCAACCTTCTTGTTTTGGCTACTACATTTGCTGTTCTTATGATCCAAAACTAAACAAATATGTCACATATAGAGGTCCTGACTGTGTTCAAGTATTTATTAAAAGATTAATTAAAGATGCTATACGTCTTCAAACAATTTTGTCTGATAAGAAACCGATGTCACCTTTAACTTCCGATCAAGAATTGTCTTACGCGAGCGCTACTGTTTGTCACATATGTAAACAAGTTTTATTTGATGATAAGGTACGAGATCATGATCATGTTACATCTGAGTTTAGAGGTGCAGCGCACTCTCAATGTAACTTGATATACAAAGTGTGTCCATTCATACCAGTTGTATTTCATAATTTATCTGGCTATGACTCACATTTGTTTATTCAAGAGTTAATGAAATACGAAGGTGCGGTTAAAATTATTCCGAAAACAAAAGAAAAATACCTTTCAATCACAAAAATAGTTGATACACCGAGATGTTCTCGTTCTGTTGAAATTAAATTTATTGATTCCTTTCAGTTTTTGAGCTCAAGTCTCGATATGTTAGCTAGAAGTTTATCATCTACAGATTTCGTTAATTTATCTCAACAATATAAAGATGAAAAACAGTTTAATTTATTGCGAAAAAAAGGTATTTATCCATATAACTACATGGATAGCTGGTTGAAATTTAACAAAACTGAGCTTCCATCTAAAAATGCTTTTTATAATTCATTGAATGAAGAACCTATAAGTGACGACGAGTATAAACACGCATGCATGGTGTGGAAATGCTTTAATATAAGGAATCTTGGAGAATATACTGATTTGTATTTGAAAACTGATGTCCTTCTGTTATGCGACATATTTGAAAAATTTAGAAAGACAAGCTTACACCACTATAAACTAGATCCTGTGTATTACGTAACATCACCTAGCCTAAGTTGGGATGCAATGCTGTTTCATACTAATGTTCAATTAGAATTGATTGATGATATTGAAATGTATCAAATGTTAGAGAAGGGTATACGAGGAGGTTTAGCTCAGTGCTCGTTACGACATGCCGTAGCTTCCAATAAGTATTTACCAAACTTTGATAAAACTAAACCGTCGTCTTATTTAGTATATTTAGACTGTAATAATTTATATGGATATGCTATGACAAAGAAGTATCCTATTTCTGAATTTACATTTCTACCCTCGGAAAACCTTAGCTGTTTTGATGTTATGAACATTTCTGATGATGATGACTATGGCTACATTTTAGAAGTTGACCTTTCATACCCAGACCACTTACACAGAGAGCACCAAGATCTACCATTCGCTCCTGAAAAGTTTATACCTCCAGGAAGCAAAAACATGAAATTAATAGCTAGTCTTTACGATAAATTCAATTATGTCATTCATTATACTCATTTAAAAGAATGTCTCAGACATGGTCTTAAATTAATAAGAATACACCGCATTCTTAGTTTTAAACAGGAAAACTTTTTGAAATCTTACATAGATCTTAACACATCTCTTCGACAGTCTTCAAAAACAAAATTCGAGAAAGACTTTTTTAAATTGCTTAATAACTCTATATTTGGAAAGACCATAGAGAATAAAAGGAAGCAAGTTGATGTGAAACTAGTTACAAAGTGGGCAGATGATTGGAACGTTACAAATAAGCATCTCACTGCCGAAAAACTAATCACAAAACCTAATGTAAAAAATATTACAGTGTTCTCAGAAAATTTTGTTGCTATTCAACTAAATCATGAAAAAGTTGTGCTAGACAGACCAATTTATATAGGGTTCACAGTTTTAGAATATGCTAAACAGCATATGTATCAGTTTCACTATGACTTTATCAAAGCTAAATACAAAGATCAAGCTCAACTCTGCTATACTGATACTGACAGTTTGCTTTATTTAATATTTACCGAAGATTTTTATAAAGATATGCGAAAAAATATTGCTAAGTTTGATACTAGTAATTTTTCAACATTGAATGAATATAAAATTCCGAAAATAAATGAAAAGGTCCCTGGGTTATTTAAAGATGAAATGGGGGGAGACATTATAACAGAATTTGTTGGTCTAAGAGCAAAACTGTACTGTATTAACAGCGTAAAATGTAGCATAAAAAAGGCAAAAGGCGTTGCAAAAGCAGTAACAAAAAAACTAAATATGAGTGATTATAGTAATACTTTGTATTACAACACCAGTTCAACGTGTAAGATGAAATTGATAAGATCAATGAAACATGTGTTATATACACAGCAGGTTACTAAGCAACTTCTCAATAGAAATGATGACAAAAGGCAAACACAGAAGGATCAAATTCATACATTACCATGGGGTCACTATGATACTATGTTCTGACATCTGGTTATCTTTATCGTTTTGTTGTTTAAATACCTATCTACCTATTAAGTATGTACATGTGTTCATCATTTTATATTTTGATGAGAGTTATTGTAATAATATAATCATGTAAATAAGTAAATACTATTGGTTTAGTTTTTTAATTTATGTACAATATTATGATATTGGTTAAATAAAGTTTATAACACATATATTTTGTATTATTTTAAGCTCATTTACTATAAGATATTTACCAGCATATTACAGTTAAAGACATTTGAATGCGATAAAATATTATGCAATCTTAAGCAGATAGGTATACCTACTTAAACTGCTCGTCCTTTAACTGGTTAACAGTTAAACTGATTTGTTTTAAACTGGTGACATATGTAAATAAGCTGTTTAAAACTGAAAACTGCTTACCTACCTGTTTTCTAACTGTTTGTGCTTTACTGGTTAAGAGATACATGCATGAAAAATAAACAGGGTTTGGTCCTACTTGAAAGCGGTTTGTCTAGAAAAATATAAGTATGTAGTCATTTTATAAAATAAAACAGATTGCGAAAAGAACTAGTGGAAGCAACATCATTTTCTTTAATAATCATGAGGTTTATTAAGCAAGCTTTGTCACTGAAAGTAAATAATTTAAATTTAGATAATAGCGAACAAAGCATCAAACACAGCCCTCTTTTACCGAATTCAATACGTTGCATAATCTGCGGTCCATCAAATTGTGGAAAAACTAATGTTATGGTTAGTCTGTTATTAGATGGCAATGGACTGAAGTTTAAAAATATATACTTATATTCCAAAACAGCATATCAACCAAAGTACTTATTCTTAAAAGAAGTTTTGAAAAGAGTTGATGATATATATTTATTTATATTTAATGCAAACGATGAGGTTATACATCCTAATGAAGCATTAAGAAGTTCTATAATGATATTTGATGACGTAACATGTGAGAATCAAACCAATATCCAAAACTATTTTGCTATGGGAAGACATCAGCTAATTGATTGCTTTTACTTATCTCAAACTTATTCAAAGGTACCTAAACAGCTGATTCGAGACAACACAAACTTATTAATTGTTTTTAAGCAAGATACAGTAAATTTAAGACATCTATATGACGAACATGTGAATTCGGATATTGAGTGGCACAAATTTAAGGAGCTGTGTGCTTTGATATGGAAGGAGCCGCACAGTTTTTTACTAATAAATAAAGATTGCTTAATCGACAAAGGGAGATATCGAAAAGGTTTTGACATTTTTATTTCCCTTGAATAAAGCAAGGTGAAGCATTCTGCCTATATAAGACATAATTTTAACTAAAAGATGCTCAGTTCAACACTTTCTTTAGCGAATAGAACGCTTATCAGTTTTATAAACATGGAGAAAAGTATTACAGAGCAACTAATTAAATCAGTCGGTTCTATACGAAGTAAATTAAAACAAATGCAAGACAATGAAGATAAAATTGATTATACTATGAATAAAATGTTAAAACCAGTAGCAGAACCTATGAAAGATTTCTTGAAAACCGAACACTTAAGACATAAAAATATGGAAAAAAAAAATTTGGAAAATGATAGTTCAATGATGTTCAACCAATCTGATAATTCTAGCAATATTTCAAAGTATGAGGATGTAGATAATAGCAGCGTTAGTTTTTCAGACGACGATATGAATGAGACTGTTAAACAATCAAATAATGACATAGATAAGGTTTTTGAAAGATCGCTAAATAAAGAAGATATTGGTGAAATTTATGATGATATAAATATACCTTTTGGGGTAAGAAAAGAAAAAAATAATTTTTTAATGGGTAATGCCAAAGTAAATCTTAAAGTATTTGACAACTCACTACATAACACAAGTACACAAGTCATCACAGTTTGTAATAAAGATTATGAATTAACCCCAGGATTGATGGAACTATTGCTGCGAAAAGTTCCAAACTTGTCAAAAGTTACTAAAAATGATCAATTAATGTATAAACATATTTTATGCGATACTAACGCTCATAAAAGAAACTACCACCCTAACGGGCAAATAAAAGGTGATCGAAGTCTCAAATATCGTGAAATTATTAGACCTTTATTTTTAGAAACTTTGAGCAATGATAATGAACTACCTACGAGTAAGTCTAGGTTAGACGAAAATAAATATGGAACTGGTTTACCAACTTTGAAGAAATATAAACCAAACACCGATTTTGTTTTCTGGGATGATCCTAACGAGTTAATTGATAGACTAAAAATATTAATCGCATCAAAAGATGCTGGCAACAGCAATCATGACAATGAAATAATATCAATCATCGAAGAACTAAAAGAAGCCGGCATTATTAAGGAATAAAAACAATACCACACATTAATTATCTCCAGTACCAAGTTGTTATCCCAACATGAACGTTGATAAGTTTGGTCTACACATGTTTAAGAGAAAAAATGAAAATAATAATTTTATATTTAATTACACAAGTGAAGGAAATTTAAGTGCTCACAATAAAGTTTTAAAACACTTACAAAGCCCTATTGATGCTGATGATAGTGCTACAAAGTGTTACGTTGACAAATGTTTTGAAAATTTGCTACATAAACTGAAGCTTCTCGAACAACTTCTGAACGAATTCAGTATAAAAATAATTAATCTAGAAAAAAATGAGCAAAGCCGACGTCGTAAATGAAATTTATAGAACTGCAAGAGTTAATTTTCCTAGAAGACATGTGATCTTAAAAGATATAAATGACCTTTGGCAAGCTGATTTAGTTGACTTACAATCAATATCAAGTTATAACTATGGTTACAACTACATTTTGGTAGTAATTGATGCATTTTCAAAATACGCTTGGAGTTTCCCATTGAAACGTAAAACTAAAGATGAAGTTTTTGCTGCATTTAAAAGGCTATGGAAAGGTAACGTAATACCAAAAAATTTGCAAACTGACTTGGGCACAGAATTTTACAATAACCGATTAAAAAAACTAACTCAATCATTGAACATAAATCATTACTCTACGTTTACTACGAAGAAAGCTTCAATTGTGGAAAGATTTATCAGAACAATAAAGTCTAAACTATTTAAACAATTTGGATTGAATGGAAATTATATATGGATGAATGGTACTTTAGATAAATTAGTAGATACCTATAATCACACTTGTCATAGAACAATCGGTTGCAAACCTGTGGAAGTCAATGATGATAATAAAACTATAATTAAGGAAAGATACGCAAAACTTATTGCAGATTCAAACTCTGCAAAAAGAAAAAGTAAGTTAAAAACTGGTGACTTTGTGAGAATTAGTAAACACAAAGGTGCTTTTGAAAAAGGGTATACACCTAACTGGTCTTCAGAAATATTTAAAATATTTAAAACGCAAAATACAAACCCAATCACTTATTTAATAGAAGACATGCGACAACAACCTATTTTAGGTGCATTTTATACAGAAGAATTACAAAAAACTAAGTATCCGGATATATATCTTGTTGAAAAGGTGTTGAAGAGAAGTAAAAATAAAGTGTACGTCAAGTGGTTGGGATTACCGACAAGTGAAAATAGTTGGATTCATTCTACTAACGCGCTATAAAGAAAAAATAATTTAAGACTAATCGTTTAATCGGATTGAGCTCAGTCTTAAACAGGTGATGAAAGGAAACAGTCTGCTTAATTGGTTAATAAATCACTTACCCTGTGAACTTCATCTACCTGGATACAATTTCTGTGGGCCAGGAACAAAGTTATTGAAAAGACTAGCTAGAAAAGATAAAGGCGTAAATCAGTTGGACGAATATTGTAAAGAGCACGATATTTCTTACAACGAGTCATCGTCTCTGCAAGACCGACATTTTGCTGATATAAAACTAATGAAGATGGCAAGAAAACGTATTAATGCTCGAGATGCGAGCAGAGGAGAGAAAATAGCAGCACATCTAGTGAATAAAGCGATGTTAGCTAAAATAGGAACTGCTTCTAAAGCAAATACAAGCGTGCGAAAAGGCAACGGATTAAAAAAAAAATTTAAGCAAGTTATTTCACACACCCAAAAACGTTTGCAGAAACTTAAACCTAAGAGTAAGAAGACGGCAATAAAATTTGCAATTGAAGCTGCAAAAGAGTTGTCATCTGATGTCAAACTTCCGCGTATCATCCCAATCCCAAAAACTGGTGGGTTATTACCATTGATACCCATATTTGCTGGATTATCAGCGGCTGGTAGCTTGAGTGGTGGTGTTGCTGGAATCATTAAAGCTATTAACGAGTATAAAGAAGGAAAGAAACGGCTAGCTGAATTAAAGAGACATAACGAAAAAATTGAAGCCATGTGTATCGGAAAAGGGGTACACCTAAAACCTCATGAAAATGGATATAGATTACATATATCAGATAAAAAAAACTAATACGCCGGCTACCCAAACGAGCTCTCACCAATGTTGATATTGTTAAATTCGCCAAAAACATACCATATTTTCGAGGAGTTTTTATGAGAGATCAGTTACCAAAACGCTCATTTCGAAAAGAATGTGGTATCATCAACTTAGATAGCTCTACTAATACAGGCTCTCACTGGGTAGCCTATGCAAAAATCAAGGATTACATAGAATATTTCGATAGCTATGGAAATTTGAAACCACCTCATGAATTAATTGCATACGTTGGCAATAATATAAATTATAACTATGAAAACATTCAAAAAAATCATCCTTACAACTGTGGACATCTTTGTTTAAAATTTCTTGAAACGTTTTGGAGAGATATACGAATATAAATTGTATACGAGCGTTTCAAGGCTCAGTTCATAACTATGTCTGCTACGATAACCATCACAGGTCATGAATCTGTGCTAGAATCATATTTTCATCCCACACTGCATCTGAAAAAAGAGTACGAGTGTGGTTTGTTGTACTTTTCAGCCACAAATTCTGTGTCAAATGTAAATTCCGCGAACAATATTTTTCATTATGGTGACGATGATGATAAACTTCATATACCTGTTGGTTGTTATGATTTGTATGATATACAGGATTATTTATCTCAAAATTTAACTGAATGTAAAATAGAACTCAAACCTAATAATAACACTCTAAAATGTTTATTATATTGTTCAAAAACGGTTAATTTTGAGCGAGACAACAGCATAGGTCAGCTATTAGGTTTCAGCAAAACAAAATTGGAACCAAATAAATGGCATGAATCAGAGAGCGCAATCAACATTCTTTCTTTGTCCGTTATACGAATCGAATGTGATCTCATACAAGGGTCATACATCAACGGATTACCATCACACATTATTCACGAATTTGTACCAAATGTCCCTCCTGGTCATCAATTCGTTGAAGTACCACATAACATTATATATTTTCCTATAAATAAAACCAACATACCTTCAGTGACTGTGAAAATTGTGGATGACTACAACAATCTAATAGATTTTAGAAAAGAACACATACAGCTCCGTCTTCATTTACGAAAAATAAAATGATTGTGTTTTATAAAAGCTCTCGTACTGTAAAAAATATCAACAGTATTCGACGAAGAGCGATCGTTCACAGACGAGTGAAAAAAATAACAAAAGTTAATCAAAATTTTTTAAGAGCACTTGGATTTAAAGTATGAGTATACTTCAGGTGGCTGACTTACCTCAAATCGATAACTCGATCGAAGGTTATGAAGTTCATACCTATAACCCATATAACAACAGCTTCAGAGAAAATGATGAAATCCGAATACCTATACATCAACAAGATTTATATATACTACCGTCCGCGAGTTTTATTTACGTTGAAGGATGTGCAACTGTAATAGGCAAAGATAAAAAACCAACATACAAATTAGTGGAGTTTACTAATAATCCCATATTGTTTTTATTTCAAGACATTCGATATGAAATAAACGGTGTGGAAATAGATCGATCGAAAAATGCTGGCATAACTACTACCATAAAATCCTTTGTATCAATGAATGAAGGTGAAAGTAAAGTTTCTGCTATATGGGGGTGGGACATAAACGGTAGCAAAAATAAAGGCTATTTTAATGCTATTATCCCGTTGAATAAAGTTCTAGGGTTCGCTGAAGATTATAACAAAATCATTATGAATTGTAAACATGAACTTATACTAAACAGAGGCAACTCAAATCTTAACAGTGTTAAAATTTTGGAAGAAGAAGATATTCAAATAGATATACAGAGAGTACAATGGCGTGTGCCACATGTAAAAGTTTCAGATCGAGAAAGACTTTCGCTACTTAAGTTTCTAGAAAAAGATAAACCCTTGCAGGTAGCTTTTAGAAATTGGGATTTATATGAATATCCTTTACTACCTAAAACGATGAAGCATTCATGGTCAGTAAAGACGTCATCACAACTGGAAAAACCTCGTTACATAATTTTCGGTCTGCAAACAAAAAGAAAAAATTGCAAGCTAGGCAACTGTTCACAGTTTGATCACTGTAACGTTACTAACTTAACCTTGTTTCTTAACTCACAATATTATCCATATGAAGCATTAAATCTGAAGTTTAATGATGATAAATACAGTATATTATACGAAATGTATGTGAAGTTCCGCCAGTCTTATTATAATCGTCCAATTGATCCGTTGCTTAATTTACATGAGTTTAAAGAAAAAGCTCCATTGTTTGTAATTGATTGCTCACGACAAAATGATAATCTAAAAACAGGACCTGTAGATGTTCGCCTTGAAGTAGAAACATCAGCAGATTTTCCTGATCATACAACAGCATATTGTCTCATTATCAACGAAAGACTGTTTGAATATAAACCGCTGAGTAATATTGTTCGTAAACTATCATGAGTGTTATTGTAGACGTTCAAGGATTCAAAACTGATAACAACCAATTTATCGTAAAAGAAATGGCTATGCATTGGAGAAACAAAATGCTTGTTTTATTATTTAAGCCACCAGCCCCATTTTACAGTCTAAGTGTAAGCGAAAGAAGGCAAGTAGGGTGGATAGAAAGAAACAGAGGTGTTTACTGGAATGAAGGTTTTATACCATACAAAGACCATAAACATATTATAAAAGTATTATTGAAAAACAAAGACTGTATTTACACTAAAGGCAAAGAAAAAGTATCTTGGATAAAACAAATGTTAGCTGAATTTAGTAACCATCGTATTTATAATTTAGAAGATTGGAACTGTCCTAGCTTTTCCAATTTGAGTAAAGAAGAAAATGTAATAAGAGATGTGTATTCTTGTGCTTGTCATGATAACATATGTGCGCTGAAAAATGTACTTATTCTAAGAAAATGGTGTGTTGAAAATAAAGTTACTAATTAAAATTATCTTAAGTTTTATTGTACCTTTTTGAAAAGTATATAAGTACCTAATAAAAAAAGATGAAACATGAATTTAATATTAATATTAAATAATAGGTAGATCAACTCAAATAAATTAAGTTTGAATAGATCAACTTGAATAGATTAAACTTGATTAGATCGACTTGAATAGATCAACTTGAATAAACCAACTTGAATAGATCAACTTGAATAGATCAACATGAATGGATTAACATGAATAGATAAATAATAGAAATTGAAAATAAAAATTGTCTTAGTTTTACTCTTTTGATAAGTTTATAATAAAAATAATAGAAAGATGAAACATGAATTTAATATTAAACAATAGGTAGTTTAACTTGGTAAATGAAACTTTCCAGGATCCAGGTATTGAGTAGTTCCACCTGAATAGATAAACTTGAATAGATCAACTGACTTGAATAAATCAACTTGAATAGATCAACTTGAATAGATTAAACTTGAATAGATCAACTTGAATAGATTAAACTTGAATAGATTAAACTTGAATAGATCAACTTGAATAGATCAACTTGAATAGATCAGCTTGAATAGATGAATAATAGAAATTGAGGGAGATGGATATGTCAATATCCAGCTCGCTCAATTTCTACCTACTTATGTATTTCACTCAGATGTTTTTCAACAACAACATCCAGCCCACTACCCACTCACCTTCAATAACTAATTAGGCTGCGCTGCAAGGGGTCACACATAACTCTAGAAAATTAACTAAAGTCGTTTACCAGCATTTTCTCGGCGTTTTCTTAGCTGCATCGGCTGAGTAGCTATACCTTTACCAACTACCATCTCATTTCTCTTTCCAGCTGACTCTCCTCTTCCCAGTCTATGATAAGCTGCACCGTCTCACCGGTGACCACTGGCGCCTCTTCGCGACCGCGTCCTCAGCAGCTGGCACAGCGCTAACAGTGGCCGTGCTGGCGCGAGGGTTGGAAGTAGTCACTATATTAGATGAGCTGGTGGTGCCCGTACTGGCTGTGTTTACTGCCACTGTTGAAGTGGTAGGCTTTGTATTTATATACGGTGAGTTTTTTTATAAAATGTATTTAGTGTCTATTACCTAAGCTCTGACTGTCTTGAATAACTTCTTGGGTACAGAATCGAGTTATATTCTAGTCGTTACTTCATAGTCCTTGCCTTGACTCTACCTCGAAATCGTGTTTTGGGTAGTTGTTGTCAAAGTTACTACCAAAGCACGATTTCATGGTCAAATCAAGTCGAGGATAATTAATTTTAATTAATAACAAAAAATGTAACGGGCAAATTCCATCACAAATTTGAGAAACTCACACTTTAAATGAAACAAATAGACCATGAAGCCACTGGTTCCTATATATACCTGTCCAGCTATCTACTCAGTATTTATAAGATAAAGCGATAGTAGTTTGAAGGTTTGGCCCTAGATCATAATGTCTTTATCAATTAGTCTTCTCTATTCCAGGCTGGTGCTACCTAACAGTAGACATAGAGTTCCTCACTGGCGTCAAACTCCCGTGCTTTTGGATCGGCACTTGGTGGTCAACCCCCATCCTGCTCCTCGGGGTGACGGGCTGGTGGCTCCGGGCTCTGTTCCGTAGCGCATGGGGAGCGGATGTTACGTGGTCACTGATTGTGGTTGCAGTGGTGATTGTGTTCTTGATGGCTGTGATGGCAACCATCGCTGTGGCGAAAGAGGAGCAGTATAATTTATTATCGGTAAGTACTTGTCATCAGCATCATTGTAATATCAGCTTTTAGAAGTCCACTGGATGAAGGATTCTTAGATTTATAGAAAAAATAATCTTTGGCTTTCCTTGTTTACTGACTTGAAATGAGTGCTTAAATGACCTGAAATAAGTATGAGATTTATGGAAGAATAATAATTATTAATATCGGAGAGTAATAATTCGTAAAAAAAATTGCATACGAATATATCATAGATAGAATACCTTGCCTATACTTAAACATACTAGGATGATTCGTCTCACTAACATACTTTTCTAATCTCAGAAAATATCATCAGCGTTCAAGCCCTCCCGCCTTTGGGGTCCCGAAGAGCCCCTCGCCAGATACATTTGGATGTCACAACGATACCACAACGAAGTACTTAGCACAGACAACGAAGCTACTCCAGAACCAAAAAACTACCCAACTATTTACAACATAGACTTAGAAAAGAAATATGCTGACGACTGGAAAATAGATCCGTACCATAGGTCTATGGACTACAATGGTTACTCTAATAACGACTTTATTGACAAAGACAATAGACTCGATTTAAGAAGTCACGTATTCCCAACACACACAATACCTAGAGGTAAGAAGAAAGAAAAAGTGGAGGAGAAATTTAGATCGCCGAATATTTGTATAGCTAGGGGTCAGTTAGGTGGTCCGTTGAATTGTAACTGCAATAGACATTTTACGCTTAACGTTCCTACTCTAAAGTCGGATGAGACAACTACCAGTTTATGAAGGAATATTCCACAACGAATTTACTAGTCCATGTATTTATTTAAATGTAAGAAATAGATTTTACATAACCGACACGATATCCCAAAAATTAGGTGCCAGAGAAATACTTAGGTACTACAAAACTCTAGCGACCGTTTCAGACAGATCCAAATAATTTTCTAAAAAATTTACATTTTTAGTACGAAGGAGATGATCGTTACTATAGTTACTATAGTTACTCATTGTATCTAAACAGTTTGTAAATGTCACTGGTTTGAGTATCGTGTCGGCCAATGTAAAAAGTATGACGACAGTTGAACAATTGAACCAAAACACACAGGACGTCATGCTAATGCTAATGATTGCACTGCATGCTTTGATAATGCATGACGCTTAGCAATGAGTAAGAAAACTCAAGTGTGTGTCATAATAGTTTGATACTCTCAGTTGAATTATACCTACGTATTTTCAGAGACTTACTGACTAATCGTGACGAACGAGAAGGCTCTGAACTACTCAAGAGAGAATGGATGACCGACAACTGACTTCGACAAGTAAACATTATCTAGAAGCAACATGTACTATAAGCTAGGATATTGAATCTGTACTGAAAAATCTGAACTGGCTTTTAATTACAATTCAAGACTTACCAGCATATTTTGTGACAGATTTTCTCTATCGTACTAATCTATGGTAACCCAAATCAAAATACGTTCCGCGAAAGTAAAGACCATTTCAAAAAATGTAACTGAACCTAGAGAAACTCAAAGAACAATAATTCGAGCCTCACAAATCTTTTTAAATCAACTGCGAAAAATAAGACTGCCAAGATACGGCGGCACAGCCTTGTAACTCCTAAAGCTTATCATACCAGACAAGGGACAAGAGTCAAGTTAGATATATTTGAAAACAGGAGCGTACAAATTGTCCGAAACAAAAATATAAATTCACAAGTAACAGGGTGTTTTATTGCAACCCCCGAAAAGTAGCAGCACAACGAACCTGACAAAAGTTTTGGGATCCAAAAAAAATAGGAAAATGATAATCGTTCACACGGAGAAGACTCGGGCGGAGAAAAAAATGAGAAATGGTGAAAGTTTTTAACATAAATCTTGTAGAGAGTCGGAAAATTATTACTTGCGAGCCTTCCTCTGCGATTTCAAGTTTTGGTGCTAAGTGGTGGATTGGTTTGTATCTAATTTTCGGGTTGTATTTTTTAGGTAAAAGGAAAATTGGCTTCTTGTTTCATCTTTGGTGGAATAACAACGTAGGGCTTTTACGAAATTTTAATATTTTCTGATGAACTAGATCCAGCTTTTTGCAGTAGAAAATTTGTGCGATCACGCTTTATGCTAAATATTCAAAATTTCGTCCATACCGTTTCAATTTTACCGTTCCTCTTATCTTTTATCTTTAATGTACTGTGCATGGAGTTGTAATCGAAAATTCTCTCGATGCTCACGTGTGTGACTTTTACGCTGCCTTTAGAAAAAGACACTGCTCAGAAAAGCAGTGTCTTTTCTTTCCGCTTCAAAGTAGTCGAGTTTACTGCCAACCTAAACCAAAGGTGCTGCTAATTGAAAAACGCACTTATTAGACCCACATTTGCATTAGGAGCATAGAAAACAATAGTGACGTAAACTATAATGCAGTACACATAGTATGTGTATATTCATATAGTCGGGCACTGTGGACATGAAAGCAAATGAGGCATATCCTGCATGGTGGCTCCACAACTACAATGGCTTTGGGATGGATCAATATATCTCCATTTTGCCATGTTGTTCCGACAGCAACCGACTTGGGTCCGGAGCCGGTTAAGGGATCTCCAAATCTGGCACTGCAATTCATTTCGGTGGTTGCTAATTCACTATTGAAAGAAAGAAGACAGACTTCTATCATACAAAAAAAGAGTAAATAGGAGGATTATAGCTAAGCGTGCTCCACCTTAGGCTGCAGCTACACTTAGCATCAGGTGTGCTGGCAGCCAAATGCTTAGCTATAGCTCATTAAAAAAAAAACATTTATTTTCTTAAGACTTGGGGCATCGGGTTCGAATCACACTGAGCTATTGAGATGTCCGCTATATTTTACTATGGGAGAAGTGTAAAGGAACGTATCGGGAATACCACCCCAGCTCGTATCGTAAAAACGGGACGCAAGAGAAATCTGGAACATTATCCGGCACCTCGTAATAACCGGTGTATAAGAAATCTCGGGAGGCGGACTGAGTTACTGCCACATTTGTCCCTGCCATGTGACCTACCTATCAGATTGTAGGGGGGATAAGATTGCGCTCTCCGCTTTATGCACGACATTGATAAAATCGTTGTGTTACAAACCTAAAGCTCATGTAATATAGCAAGTTTGCTATGGTTCACCAAATTACGCTTCGTATCAATGTATCGATGATTTGTCTACCAAACTACGCTTCGTATCAATGTATCGATGGTTGGTCCACCAAATTACGCTTCGTATCAATGTATCGATGGTTTGTCTACCAAATTACGCTTGGTATCAATGTATCGATGGTTTGTCTACCAAATTACGCTTCGTATCAATGTATCGATGGTTTGTCTACCAAATTACGCTTCGTATCAATGTATCGATGGTTTGTCTACCAAATTACGCTTCGTATCGATGCATCGATGATTTGTCTACTAAAAGTATCTGTTGCCGACGTATCACCCAATGTAACGGTTCACTCTGAACTTCTTTATTGTACTCAATATAGAAAGTTAAAACTAAAGACATGTATAAAAGCGAGCTTAACCCTGATAATAGTTTCTTCCAGCCTAAATTGATTTGCCTAAGAATCGATAGTTTAAAAGCATCACTAAACCAAAAGGAAGCCTTAGCAATTTTGACACATTTTGAAATAGAAAACTAATTAATATGTAGGAATATTACAGTTTCAAACGAAAAGTGGCGTTAACATTCTGTAGCGTTAATAAAAGGTATACTATTATAATTGGCGTTATCGTTCCCAAAAAATATTATGGTCTATCTTATAAAAAGTTAGAGCGGACATAATCTCTTGCTTATGTCTTTATATAGGCTGAGAGGATGGTATAGGTGCTGGGCAAGCCTACTCCATCTAAACATTGTCCCAGGAACTACAGATTACCTCCTGACGCAGTATATATCATCTTCAATAGATGTAAAAGCCTATTATTATTATTATTATGTCATGTGTTTAGCAACTTGAAAACGTAAGCTCCATTTTAGCGCCCCGTGCAGTCACATTATTAGATGCTATTAATTTGAAACAAACCTTTTTGTGTGCGGCATCTTGATCCTTTTAATCTTAAATCTTTGGGGACCTAGTTAATCGGTTTGGGTTGACCAGAAGTAGTCAATACGTGACTATAGAGTTTAATTTATAGCTCTAAAAGCACTTTTAGATTCGTGATCTATCATGTTGGACGTGAAACCATCTTATTAGATCCTCACGCGACACACGATACCAATATCGTAGGAAGAATTTCTAAAATTCAATGCAAGTCCTCATTGGACTTGCCCTGTAGGTAATGCCTGAGGTAATGCATTGTTATAGGCAGAAGTTACCACTTAACATCAGGTGAGCTATCAGCTTGTTCCATTACTTATATCATCAAGGTATTCCGCAATTAAGAGTGAATCCCGAGCTCTTAGTCTGAGTTTTGTTTTGTTTATCGAAACGCATATCGAGATGCGACTTGCGAGATATTTTGTATGAAAATCCGATAAGCGTCTCCAGCGGGAGATTTGCAAACTATTTTCCTCTATACAAAAACTTCGAGTTTCTCGATTTTCGCTTGTCGCAAAACTCGCAAATCAACATGACAACACTGACAGGTGTATCTTATTAAAACTGTACAATGTGTGGACTAATTAATGTTACTAGTCTCTGACTTATAGTTTTAGGTCCTTATTTTTTTGACTAAAATACCAGGTTCGGTGTCTTTAAGACAGTTGTTTTTAATGTCACGCTTTTTTTCGACATTGCATTGAAATTTCGGCATCACTGTAGCTCAGAAAGTAAGTTTGAAGTAATTCTTATAAAATAATTTGATCTGCCAAGCAATAATAGCCACGTACCTAACTTCTGAACAAAAAATGACAACAATTATACCGTAATCCTAGCAACACCAGCATCAAATAATATACGAACAAAGTCACGGTCGCTCTACTACTACAGAATAATTCCATCATAAACTCCTATGTCCTTAACTGCACTAAGCTTGCAAGTTGCTGAAACTTGCTTTTGTACTAGTTTCCTGAAAATCTTCAACCGTCACAGCGCGTTATGCAATTTTCAACCTTAGCCTATAAGGTTTAACAAATTAATTTGCATACCAAATGACTTTATAGTTTATACATTTTTAAGACATAGATAGATCGATACCTATCTATGTCTTAAAAATGTATAAATCGTCTATTGTAAGTACCAAGGGCGTTTACCCATCACTACCAATCGGTTGTGTTACGTAAACCTAACGTATTCGACACATATTGCGCGTCAACGCCAGCACGACTGCTAATATTGTAGAGCTACCGCGCAGTGTATTTCAGATACGCCAGCGAAAACAAACGGTGGCGACTGTCACATTTGTGATCAAAGTACGATACAGTGTGAGTTGCTCGAACAAACGACAAGCAGTGTGAAGATATCTATGTAGTAAAATTCCTGTCTTAGTCCACCCGTACACTATATAAGGATTTTCTGATTTCTGAGCCCTTGCTACTGTTGTTTTGCAACAGCGTGTCGATATAGGATACTACCCTCCAAATTTCATACCTCTAGGACTTATGGTTTAGGCTGTGCGTTGGTGGTCAGGCAGCTTCAAAAGAGTTTTATATTATATGGAAGATTAAAATGTGTAAAATTAGCTCTCCATTATATATCGTATCGGTGGTAAAGTTTTTATAGCGACATTTGTAAGTCTAATAAGGTTTTTTCCGAACTCTTCTGGTTTTGGATTTTGTATTTGAGTTACAACTCAAGTTAGCGGTGTCAGTTTTTCACAAAACCCAGTCTTTAGAAATACACTCGCGAGAGTTGTGCTAGAGGCGACGAGGACAGTCCAACTTTGTTGTACCTTCGATGGAATTGCTGATGCGTTTAGATACAAGCCACTGTTTAGTATAATTATTTGGGTTAGTTTGGCTCAGTTTGGTTCAGTCTGCAATGTATTGGTCATCCTGTTTTGTTACGTGCCTATAAAATGGATGCTGTTGCTGCCGCAACATCTGTGTAATGTCTTTTTACACTTTTAGTTCCATCTTTATTTTTGTAGATTCGTACAATACTCGCTGAACTATCTGGAAAAAATTTACAGCACCCTGTACACAGATAGTACTTTTGAGTAGCAAAAGTTAACGAACCACAAAATGGATGCACGATAATAGTCCAAAACAATAGATTACGACAATTGTGTAAAACACATAAATTTTGGGCGCATAAAATAGTGCATAAAGTAAGACATTGTAAGTAAGAAGCTACTTAACTCTAACAATAGATACCTACTTGTTTACTTTATTTTATTATCATTCTTACGATTATCTTAAGAGGTAAACTATGTTTTAAAAAATATTGTATATTCCTACAATATTTTTTAATACATAGTTTACAAAGTAGGTGGTTTTCACACTGGCACGACATTTACTCGTATCACGATATCGACCTGAAATATGTGCTTTGATCACGAATAAATGTGACCATCGCAAACGTATCGTAACGCTAGCATATCCACGTCACACTGCACGGTGACACTACAACAGTTGGCAGTCGAGCTGGCATTGACGCGCAATATAACGGCGACTGGCAAATTTGCTCGTGACAGAGGTACAGTTCCATTGCACGAACAAAAAAATTGTTGTCGTCACAGCGTCTAGCAGTGACGGATTTAGGATGTTAGTTTGGGAAGGGTTGATTCAGCTATTTAAAGTTTTCTCTAACAATTTCTGGTCCACTTTTGGGTAGAGCCCAGAGGTCTGGATCTACAAAGTGTCGTCTAGTACTGAATGTATGCGACTAACGTGATATCGTCGGAGCTTCCCAGATGTCATGTTAGTGGGAGTGTGCAAAACCCCAATTTTCCTATACGTCTTGATGCCATACTGAAACCCACGTTATTTGTATAAAGTTGCGCAGCGGAATTTGAAGCAAATTATTCATGTCCCGAATGAGGAGGCCATGACGACTGGATGTAGCCGTTTCACAGATTCGTAACCTGAAAGTTTGATAAGATACAGATTCTACCTGAAGATGTAAAATACCTTAGAACAGCAGGTTCCTGGTTTCAAGAAAAAGAGTTTTGCAAGTTTTAGGAGAATTTATCACCAGTATGACTAAAGATTTATCTTATCTTATTTTTAACCTATTTGTTATAGGCATAAGACATTCAATGTCAAGATCTTTCCCACAGATTTTTAGAGCAAACGAAAAATGGCCGCTAATACATTTAAGACATCCCAAAAACACACTGGCATTTTTACTAGAGAATTGCAGTTTAAAATGTAATTCGATTCATCGTCTCTTGTATAGCCAGCAATGTAATGCGTTTCATCGTCAATTAAAACGAATAAAAGAGGATAACGAGCTAACTCTTCAGTATTTACATCTACATGCAGATCTATTCAGACTGCATAATGAACCTCTTTTCCTTCTAAAGCTATGGCTTATAACTGCTGACCGTCTTTTGATCTCCGTATTTTAATATTTTCAATATCCAAAAGTGAAAAAATATTTTAAATTTAACTATTACCACTTAAAAACTTATATTTCGCGTAAATCTAAGGTGTTTCCTTAAATTTACGCGAAAAATTGGGATATTAGACAAATAAAGCAAGCAGGTGACCTACCTGAATAACGCTCGGATATAAATGGCACTAACAGTCACCCATCCAAATACAAACCGCGCAAAACGTCTCGAAGATTAACGAAGGGTCAATTTATACCAGCGTAGAGCCGAAGCGCATCGAAGCGTCTATCCTAAACTGAACATAACAAATTCAATCTTAACTCCACAGCGTAACGCACACATTACTTCTGAGATTTTAAAAAGACGCGCGCATGTGTTTCACGCGCAGACGCGCGAAGTCGGAAGAATGCACGCGTCTTTTTAAAATCTCAGAAGTAATGTGTGCGTTACGCTGTGGAGTTAAGGTTGAATTTGTTATGTTCAGTTTTGGATAGACGCTTCGATGCGCTTCGACTCTGCGCCAATATAAATTGACCTTAAGCAAGCTACGCCCAAGCGCAAATCAAGACACGTCATTTGATTTTTTCAAATTTAATGACTTAAAATGTCAGCAACTCCGCTAAATCACGGTCATCATAGCATTCACCGCTTGTGATAAAACTAGGACTTAAAGAATCCTACTCGTTTTAAAGAGGATGAATTGGAAAAAATAAAACGTGGAACTGAACGTCGTTAAGCAGTCTGAGAGCGTTAATTATCGGGACTTCTCTACGTCCGGATTAGAGGCCAGCTGAGAGAGAACAGCTGGTTTATTTTTAGTCTGGGTCTAGCTTTATGTCCTAACCTAACTTTAATTTAACTGCCGTTGCATTTGAACTCTGAACGGTTTTTTTCAGTTTAGGCACAAATTATAGGTTTAGGCAAAGTATTTATTGAGAAAAAAGTGAACTTAGAAAGAAGATAATATTTTATTCTGTGCCTGAGGTCAAAAAACTGTCATTTTTAAATTTATTTATTTATTTAATGGGAAACCAACAGCGATATAGAGGGTACTTAATTAAAAAGTTTTAGATACATAGGGTATGGTCAATTACAGGTTTCCACTTCGGATTATTACAGATAATAGTAAGCGGAACATAGGTAGCGGTAACTTAATAAAATAGTAGGTATACTACCTAATCAAGCAGCAAGCAGATATAGGTAGAAGTATAAGTATTTAAAGAAATTTTTTAAACCATTCTTAGTAAATATAGCAACCTGGATGGGGGTGGGAGAGATAAAGATTAGAAGAGTAACTCCTAAAGGCCTACTCAGATATTCTTTTCCCAGAGCGGTAAAGGATATTGCGCGGAATCGCGGTATCCCGCCGCCGCGCCGCCGCCGGTGGGTAGTTTGTATGTATAGTTCTGCGGCTATAGTGAAACGAGTATGATTTCCCCATATCCTACCCAAACGGATTCCGCTCGAACAGACTTTTACTAAATCTATGTGACGTGGATTTGTGCTGTCATTTTTGTAGCAATACCTACATTCTAGCTTCCGCCTGCGACTTCGTTCGAATCCCGTTGAAACCCGTTGATTTTCTGGAATTAAAAGGAGTATGTGTTAATCCAGGCCACGGACAATATACAATATATATTTTAAGTTCCATCCAGATCAGATCAGATCAGTAGTGTTTACGTGAAAGAGTAACAAACATCCATACATTCTTACAAACTTTCGCGTTTATAATTTTAGTAGGGTACATTATCTTGGAGCAAAAAAGTGATGTAACTGTTTCTTTCTAAGCTGTGATTAGAGGAAGGCTGAGACTTATGCTTCCGGTGTCTAATAAAAAGAGCTGAATAGGTTTATAACCGTTTTTATTAATGAAGTTCAGCTTTTGTGGAATAATTGCAAAGTTTGAAAAGAAGCTGACGGGTTTTTTTTAAATTAATTTCGTAGAACTGATTTAGAAGATAAATCCTCTGTAATCAAAGACTTGAAAGCGATGATTCAAGATATGTGATATGTATATATATGATATGTGGTGTCTATGGATCTATGGACTAGTGGCTCTGGGAGCTGTAGACCTCGCGAGCATACTAAATATTCCAATATTCAACATCATCAATGTCGTGTAAGGTGTTTTCTGAAAGTCTTTAAGTGCACTTTTATTAATTTCTAATTTAAGGCTTATTATTATGCTGATGCTCTCATTCAGTGAAGGAAAACATCATGAAGATAATTATCAGTTAGTATTCAAACAGCGATCGTTTTTTCTATTTAATTTTGTAATGTGCAAGTGCATTTTCCGTTTTGTAATTTTTTTGATCTTTTTGTTTTTTTTTGCATCATCTTGTGTAGAATAAGGTCCTTTGTGTATCTCTCAAATTTGATTGAAAACCATCGATTGTTTGATGAGCTATCCTGTTCATCATGCTGAAGATCCTTATCAGATCTTCGCCAAACTTTTATGAGAGCAACTTATAGTTACTACCTTTCAAATAAAAAAAGAATAATCGAAATCGGATCTCACTTGGTGGAGATATCTAGTATATCAAATAGCCCCCTTTTTGCCCTTTTTTGGGGGAAGTACCCCTCCAATCAAAAATCCCCGACGACAAAAAAAATCTAATAAGTCATATAACCTGTGTACCAAGTTTCGTCCAGATCGGTTGAAAAATGCGACCTGTAGAGGAGAACAGACAGACAGACAGACAGACATCCGGACAAACGCATTTTTTGCCAATGTGGAAACTGAGACGCTTCGCTCGCTTCGCTCGCTCGGTCAATTAATAAGTAGGTGTGTAGGTATATGTATTTATTCATATTAGTTTTGTATGTGTATAGGTTAAATTATATTTATGTATTATGTATATTCCAAGTTATTTTTATATGCGCCTCGTTCTTACCTAGTCGAAATGCTTCTGTCCATCCAAAGGTTGTCTGGAAGAGATCGCTTAAAGCGATAAGACCACCCATTGTACCTCACACTTAACTGATTTATCTTTTTTTGTTTTTCTTCTTTTCTTGGTGTGCAATAAAGAATATGGTCAGGTCTATGGTCAGGTCCAGGTCTATGGTCTATATAACTGAAGATCAAAGACGAATTTTTTTTTCCAATTTTTTAAGTTGTGTAATATGTAACTTAGTTTTTTTTTTATAAGAGGCAATAAGGCTGTTTTATTTTGCAAATCATATTAATTTCCCTAAAACGAGATAACTACGAAACGTTTATCGACAAGAAACAGACGAAATGTACTTACCCGTTACAAACTGCATACAATATCCAAAATGGAAGCCAACTATAAATTGTGCTGCACAAATTTTAGAGTAGTATTAATATCAGATACACACGTAAGCTCGAAAGTTGATACCTAGATCGAAAAATGTTTCGACAAATTGAAAATCTGCGTATAACTGACTGACATGCAGGTTTTGGATGTCCGAGTTGTACAACTGTTATTCACAAGGTTATACAAATTCTAATAAAGTCGTAAAACTGTTAATTTTTTGTGTTGGAGTAAATATCAATAAGACTGTTTTGCGGTATCCCGCCGCTGCTCTTCTTAGTTTCTTTGTTTTTCTTTAATTTACAATGAAAATTTCGATTTTAAGAATTTTCGACAATTCGTTACTTTTTAGTTATTAGAGTATTCCATAAAACGTTTTTCCATTCGCGTTCAATTCATGTAGTAATTTTAAAGCGGTATACTGCGGTTGACAGTCGGTACCTATGATAAATGGGTCTGAACTAAATCATAGGCAGGCAGAAATATTTCGCGCATCATTGTGTAATGTATTGCCGAACTTACACCAGATGTGATCTAGTAGTCGTTCTAAATTGTTAGGAGCAAGAAAATGTAGGTAACTGAAATAATTGGTCGCGTGAAAATTGCTTAGGGTTGAGTTGATAATTTATTGCTTGTGTCTTTGTAATTATTTAGTTAGGGGTTCGTTCAATGATAACGCTAAAACAAAATCACCCTGAAAATTTTTGAAACACTGACGTAAAAACTTTTGAAATCCTACTAATATTATAAATGTGAATGTGATCTAACCGATCATCATGAAACTTGGTACACATATTTTTGAAAATATTAGAAGTAACATAGGATACTTTTTATCCCGGGGAAATTAACGGGATCCAATGGGACGCGAGCGAAGTCGCGGGCGGAAGCTAGTACTTAAATTATTATATGCGAGTTATTATTCGTTTTCTAAAAGATTTATTCCGTAAATTTAATGGATATTTATCACAGTACCACAGTTAGTTTTAAAAATACATGCAGAAAATAAAAAAACCATATCTATACTGAGTCATTTTATATCCAAGCCTCAACTCCCTCCGAGCAACTACATAAAACTGTAAACAGTAATTCGATGGAACGGCGGATATCAGAAATTTGTGCGTCATATCCGGCGTACCCGGTGACTTCCGGCAAAGCGTACTTCGCTACTGGAATTATACTTACAGGTAAGGATGGCATACCTCTTTGGAAATATCCAGTCGTTTTAGAAAATCAAAACAGTCAAGATAATAAAATTGTGAACCTGCAACGTTTTGTAATAGATTTTTTCATGTTTGTGCTATTTTTGCGTTCCATATCTGACGTTCGAAAGTTAGGTATTCAATTTTAGTTTAGTGGTAAAATTGTTAGTGGAATAGATATTTCCATTGATTTTAAGCTAAAGTTTTGTATTGGGAACCAATTAAAAAACTACTTGAGCACAAACACAGCAGTATAGTTTAGTTCATGTAATATTTATGTGGTATTGGAGACGGCTACTGAGAATACCCTGGACGGCCTATAGAACCAATGTGTCTATCCTGAAACAGCTGAAACTACAACATCGAAAGTGGTTGTCCTCTACTTGCCTGCACAGAATTTTAAAATACTTTGGCCACATTGCTCGCAGAAACACCGATAACATCGAGAGACTAATTGTAACAGGCAAGCTAGAGGGCAAAAGACCGAGAGGGCACAGTCCTAAGCGTTGGGCGGACCAAGTGTCGGAACTACTAGAAATGCCGGTGCACCAGGCACTTCATCAGGCCAACGACCGCTCCGAATGGAGAGCCGCTATCCACAGGACCTTGGCAAGGAGTCACGATCCTCAACAATGAGGGACCGACTATGGAGGAGGAATATTTAGTTCAAGCATCTAATAATCTGATGCTACAAGTATGGGTAGCTATAGTATTTTTCTCACATGATATTTGATTCTTCTTGAGCAGCAAACCTTCTTTGGCTTAGGTACAAATAACTTAGCAAGATTGCCTCCATTTGGATAAGATTAGTTGGATTAGGCTCTACTCAAAACCTCGTAAAAAACTCATATCAAATTCTTTCCTCATTACAAAAGTGTTCAAACTTGGCCGATCCGCAGTGTATGGGTATAGGCGGAGGCAGTCAATTCAAAAAGTTGTTCAACATTACTTAGGGCCCTGTTTCATAAAGTTGTTGAGAGTCGTATCTAGTTGCGTCGTCACTACAACGTCAAAAACTAAACATTCTAGTGAAATAAAATAATAGAAAAGTACTTTGAATGTAGGTGAGACTGGCACGGGGTCGTAAGGAGTGGTACCAAGAAACAGAGGCGTATATCCAGCAGTGGGTGAAATTAGGCTGTGAGTGATGATGATGATAACTTACAATGGATACTACAAAAAAAAAAAAACAGAAAAAAACAGTAAAATACAAATTAATTATTATTAGTAACTAGAGGCCGCCCGCGACTTCGTTCGCGTCCCGTTGGATCCCGTTGATTTTTCGGGATAAAAAGTACCTAGTCTATGTGTTAATCCAGGTCACGGACAATATAATATTCCAAGTTTCATCCAAATCGGATCGCTTGTAAAAATTTCATCTTTGTACACGTAGCTTAAGAATGAAAATATTGTTTTCTTAATTTGATTATTTACGGCCAGGTTGTGTACCCACCAACATAAAAAGGTTTTATTCAAGCTGTCAGTTGTGTTTTGCTATACCTACCATTTCTAACAAATGAACGGCTGGACTGATGTTTTTACTGATAGTTTTTTTTTGATTGTTCATCTTTTCCCCGGGAACAGGATGAAAAATAGATGTTGGCCGATTCTCAGACCTACTCAATATGCCCACAAAATTTCATGAGAATCGGTCAAGCCGTTTCGGAGGAGTACGGGAACGAACATTGTGACACGACAATTTTATTTATAAGATATACAAAAAGGATCGATATAAAAACAATTCACCCTCTTACTTACGATCGCTGCATAACTTTATTCAGCTGTTTAAATTATTGCTGTCACCTACTAACAGGTAATGCCAAACAGTGACAGAGCTAGACTTTGATTCAAATGTTCAACTATTCTTCTGTTATAAGTAAGACCCTTAGTCTTTAGATGGCAGTTTTAGATTGCAACCATGACAACTATGTACCTAAATGATGTATTGTAATAAAAACTATATTCATATAGTTGTGGGTTCATCATTGATAGAAAATGCATAACTAAACTAGTCGCAATAAAGGCTAGAAGAGAAGAGCCTAGTACCTTGTAAAACAGGCCTCAAAAGTTCTTATTACTTAGCGAACTTCAGTATTTGGTGGAACGCTTATGCTTGTACACTCTGCTTACACAAGATCTTACTTTGGTAAGGCTCTTTGTGAAAGATGTTACTGGTTTCTGTGAAATAGGACACTTTTTATGTCTTTGTCATACTCGGCAAAATGAATTGATGATGAAAATGATAGCGATATCAAATCGAGATCATAAAATAGCATTTGATGAGGCATTGATGATTTTTATAAAAAAATATGTTCATCAAAAATGTTGCTTTGTGTACCCATCACTGGCACTAAACAGTGTTGCTTGCAATGTTGCGCGTGCAGTTTGAAGAGTATAAGTGTTAGTGCAAATCACAAATATTATGTGATATTTGGCATGATAATACCAATAAATAGTCCCAAACTAAGCAAAGCTTGTACTATGGAAACTAGATGGCTGATAGAATACATACATACATTTTTGTTGTAAAACGTACTTATTATACATAGAAACACCCAGACACAGAACAAACATCTATGTTTACAACACACAAGACAAGTGTTTGTTCTCTCTGGGGATCGAACCCACGACCCACAGCACGGAAGGCAGAGCTACTACCGACTGAGCCATGACGCCTGTCATTGCATCTCAGAGAGAACATTGCATCGGGCTCTAATTAAACAAGCTTTGTGAGGTATTGCAATGGATTTATAGACAAGTACCTAACTGCATATTGCTTATTTCTTCACTTTTGACCGTCAAAATAAGTCAGATATAATGTAAATTTTATCAACAATCACAAACTCTCAGTAACACATAAACAACGCGTCCTGATCGAGTTATAGCCAAACTTTTCTTTGGATCTTTGCAAATTGTGTTAACGGCTCAGATCAGCCTTATCCCGATTTCATTTAGATAATTGAATGAGGATCTATTCTGACTGTGAAAAGGTTCAGAGAAGGTGGCCATGAGATTGGCGATACTCCAGCAAAAGTGGAAGCCAAATTCTATTGATAAAATACCTATTAGGTGAGTTTTCATGAGCCAGTAAACCGCGCACAGATTCTTTGACTCAGCGGAAGCATTTGATATTGCATATGGGTAAAATTTCCTAGGCCTTTACATCTATTGAAGATGATTAGACACCGTCAGGAGGAAACCTATGCCTACAGTTAACGGGACACTGTAGTGCCCTTAAGTAGGTAAGACTTAGGCAAAAGCGAATGTCCTAGGGGTTTTAACACTACGGATTTCTTGTGACAACCACTAAAGAGCTGTCTTCTGATGACGGCATAATTGATTGTTAGGGTCAACAAAACCGTTGTTTTTATAGCCCTCTACCAGCTCACTGACTATTGTTGAATCCGCTTGCGTAGGTTTGATTAATCCTGGGCGTTTACCTGATCCGGTTTCGTGTGTAGACCTTCTGTATACTGAGAAGCAGCTACTGTTATATCAAAAGCTGTTTATATTAGTGGTCCAGCTCACCTAGCTATTACTAGTTAAGGTATTTATTTTCATGCCTGAATCATCCTGTTCAGACCTGTATAATCCGAGAATATAAAAAAAGTTTTGAGATATTATAATAACTAAACTTTCCAGTAAGCGACAAGCCTGGCTTGTTCAAGTTTCAAGTTCATGATGGCCTTACACACGGTTCAAGCCAGACTTGTCGCCATAAAGCTGACTGTGAGTTGGTCTGACGATAAACTTGGAACGTGGACTATGGAACTTCTTTGTAGTTAATTATATGTATACGTATAGAGTTCAACCTGTTTTTATATTTAGCTGATTTAATATACCGACCATAACAATAAAATTGCTGCCGCTCTGTGGAAAACTGCAACACCTTTTTGGTACAAAATCTGAAATAAAAAAATAGTAACGGATTTTCTAAACATAAAAGATTAACCGGAAAATAGGAAAAGAAGTGTGATCTACGGTAGAGACCCAACAACACAATGAACTGTAAATGACAGCTTCCAATAAAGCGTATATCGATACAATCGAGTAAGCTTTGGTAATAGAATACTTCAATTAGAACTCGATACGAGCGATCGAGAACAATAAGGTCCAGCTATTGTGGTTATGTCAGAATTTAATTTAGCCAGTGTTGGGGTTGCAACTGAGCCGCCAGAGTGACTCTGACACGATTTATTATAGGTAGCGATGGATACCTACCTGAGCCCCGAGTCTGTGCATTTGTTTTGACTTTCGACTTGAGTAAAGCACACGCAAACGCATTCGCAAAGCGATAAATTTTGTTGGGAATTGCGCAATTCCCAAATTTCACGCTACAGGCGCTTATCCGATTTTCATACAAATTTCTTGCTTTGCGAATGCGCTTTCGTGCGACAATAACACGAGAAAACGTATTGAAATAAAAGGGCTAGGTGTTGTTTCAAAAAATGTCAAACGCCATCCCCAAGCTATGTGCCACCAATGTGCTGATAATTTATATAAAATGTCAAAAAAATGCTGTCTGTTTATGAATAAGGGCGTCGGCCTTGCAGCCTTGCCGTTTACGTTCCGTTACACATTGTTCAACCATCTCACTTGTAATTAACTTGCAGTCAATAGCAGAGCCTCCAGACCAGCAAGGCTAGCGAACACATAGAATCATCAGTAGTTATATTTAGGAAAATATCCAGTCATATCTGAAAAAAAAAAACATTTTATTCATAAATAATCACAACTGTAAACTGTGGTTCGGGCACCACATTAAAATCATATTTGAGAAAAATTTAAAGCCATCTTATAAACTGTTAATTCTAGGTGTTTAAAAATATAAAAAACCTAAAAATTTTATGACACCAATAAAGTATGACCACGTTAAGTCTACAGTACTGATAAAATAAAGTACACAACTCCCAAAGACTTGGGTTAGTTTGGTAATATTAGCATGCATCAGCCTAGGGTAGGGTAGGGCACAACTGACAATACATTATATTTATTTTTTACATAATATTCACGAAGTTAACGTTACCGAAAAAATGTGTTCTGAACTAAACCTAAAGTCGATGGTACAGCGATCAATTTACATTGTTTTCATTTGCAGTGACATGGGCATGCTACTGCTAGCGGTCCAATTACCCGGCAATTAATTTTGCAATAACAACCCCTGCCCGAATGTACTTTACAATGCAGGTTTTACTTACTCAATCAAAATATTTAATTGGATTTTTCTTCAGACCTTTTATTTTTACTTCTTAGAGCGTGATTCGTTTTGCTCTAGATCATAGTGTGCTCGTTGGGATTTTTTTTCCCATCAGCCCCACTAGTAGGCCAGCCGGTGGGCTTGATGGAAATAACCCATCTCTTGGGCAACTATTAAAAAAACTTGGTTAAAATAAAATTGGGAGTTTATGGGAATCTCATATGAGTCACGAATTGTGTGCCAAGTATAAAAATACCAACGACGTTATAAGTGAGAATGAAAAAAGCTGTAAAAACAACGTAAATTAGTAAATTAGCTTTCTCAACATGAAGTTTGCTAATGCGTTCATAGTGTTAATTCAGAAAAGCTAATAAAAAATACAAGCCAATTTGCTTTGACATTTGTGTGAATTCTGTAATCAAAGTTTTTACATAGATATTTAATACTATAGAATGGACAAAATTTTATTTTGACCAACCATAATGTCCAACTATAATGTGCTTTAAAAATGCTTCATATCCAAAACCATCGGTCTGTAGCCTACTTAATCAAGATCGCCCAAAAAATTTCGGTCTAATTATGTTTCCGGATTTATCTTGGATTTTTCGAGGGTTAGATCCGGCCTAGCTAGGCTTGGCCTAAAGTTTGGCTCGAGTTAAAACTGAGACGTGATTATGTAAGACTTTCAACGAAGTTTTAGAAAAACCCGTTCTTTTGTGAAATTATTCAGTCATTCACTCAAAACTGATCAGTAAATGAAGTCAAAAAAGAATTTAGCGGCAAAACAAGGGGTAGGTACCTACCTACCCCTTGTTTTGCCGCTAAATTCTTATTCTTATTAAGTACCTACTTACGGTTAATTATTTTATCAATGTAAATGTCAATGTCGAATATATTTTTGAAAAAAACCGTACGTAGTAAATAATATAAAATAATTGAGAAAAAACAGTCACCAAATTGATTTTCATGACAAATGTGAAGTTAGACCCGAGTTAAACTTGGGGTGGGGTCGGTTTAGCGAAAGTCTATACTTAGACCTCGGTGAATAGCCATTCATAAATTGAATTTTGCGACATCGAGGTGAAGGTGAGTGAATGACCTGTATTGCGGTGTTATTTGGCACCTACTATAGTTATTGACTTTTACATTCACTATATTGGGCTAATAATATAGGTATTTAGTAGGTAAATAATCTAAACGCAATTTCCCACGGTAGATATCCCATTAGGTCTGTACCTACACTCAACTTGATGTCTAAAAAGAGTACCAGATGGATGCGGTAGAGCTGAAGTGTGATCAAGAAGAAATTTGATAGACGTTTACGATTGTCATAATATTTATTCGTGATAAAGGCACTAAACGATCCGGGTTAGGCCCGGTCTGTTCTCACCCGATTGGAATAAAGTTCATTCTATCTTGATCTTCACCTTTGTATGAGACACACATGATACATATTATATTAGACTCTGCTATGCACTTAAGAATACGAAGTGCCAAAGCTTGCTAAACTTCTAAAGTACGTTGAGAGATTAATGTATTGCTTGAGGGTAGTTCTCAGGTGTGTGTTTTTTGTGAAAGTAAAAGTGAAATTTTTTTGACCTTTGCGATAGTGAAAATACATGGTGTCACGATATTTTTTTTAAATCTTTTGATGGTTGCTTCTTGGTAAATATCTAGATTTTGTAGAGGCCAATTTCGACATGCCTCCCCGGCTAAGTTAGTAGACATAAGTGCTATAAATAATTCTTTGTATATAAACGCTATTTTTGAAACTATCTTTGTTTTTTTTTTATGCCATAGCTGGCAGACGAGCAGGCGGGCCACCTGATGGAAAGTGGTCACCGCCGCCCATGGACACCTGCAACACCAGAGGTGAGGCTAGTGCGCTGCCGGCCTTTTAAGAGGAGATAAACCCGCCTTTTGAAGGACTTCATCTCAAAACTCAAAAAAAAAGATGTAAGTATATTCTTTGTAATTGGATTATTTTCTTAATCTTGATTAGCTCCAGTCCCACTAATTAAATCCCAAACTCTAGGTGGCTATAAATACCATAAACAAAGCAGTGTAGGACAACCCTGCGGTCAGATAATCACCTCTTGACGAGGGTCAAAGACAGCGCACCTGTGCTCTGAAATATTATCCAAAGGTACTTGAATAGGTTGGGTATTACCTATACTCAGCTTATTCCAGTGCCTTTATCTTGTGTATTGTTTAAATTGAATCAGCTTCGCCTTATCATATCGGGTACCTAACTACTGTTACTATAAATATTATAAATAGATATTCGTGGACAAGTCGAACTGGATGAGAAGAGCCAAAGACAGGGCTCAGTGGCGAGAACGAAAGACCTACAGTACGTTCAGCAGTAGATTGGATATAGATTGATGATGATTTCACACAACGCCATCTAGTTTTACTTAGCAAAGCTTGGACTATGGGAACTAGATTGCTAATAGTATTTTTTATGTAGTATTCAAACGTCACACAAAATAAATAAAAACCTTTGAAGACAGCTTGAGCCTACTGACCACGCAATAAAAGTCTGAATAATACTGTAGCGTTGAAAAACATCCGCAAAATTTTGTGGTAAACTATGGCTACAGCCTGTTGCTTTTATAAAGCCGTAGGGTAAAGGCAGACAACCTTCTCGCTCGCACATTACAAAATTTTTGAAGATATAATACAACTAAATGTATTATGTGAAATTTCAGAGCTTCAGGGACTAGAGAATAAGCATGCAAAGGTTCAGTGAAAATATCACATTGATCCAAACAAGTTTTCTAACTAGAAAATGTGCACTTTAATTTATCGCATTGGTACAAGGTTTTTGGTTGGAAAACTTGTTTGGATCACTGTGATATTTTTACTGAACTTTTGCATTGTTATTCTCTCGACTCTGAAGCTCTGCAATTTGACATAATTACATTTATTTATATTATATCTTTAAAAATGTTGAAATGTGCGAGCGAGAAGGTTGTCTGCCTTTACCCTACGCCTTAGGCCCGTTGTAACCTAATAAAGTGGTTTCATAGCACAAAGAGTTTTGTCGTAACATTAAAAAATCACATTTGCGGGGAAAAGCTCTTCCCTTTGTTAACAGAAAGCCTTGGAAATTTAATTCGTGAAGATGGATTTTGTATTTTTAAGGCTTTGTTTTGTTCGTTTTTGCCAAAATATAAATACCATTCTTTGTTAGAACACCCCAAATATTTATGACAAAAAAAATTGTAAAGATATTATATTTTTTGCGTGATCGTAAGAAAGGATTTATATTTAGATTTTTTATTCGTTAGAAAAACGCAAATTCTACGCCTTGACGAATAAATTATACCAAGTAGAGCCTGCTTAAAAACTTCTTATATAACTCATCGTAATTTTCATGTCTTATTTAAACAGGAAAAGTTATAAAAATGTGTTGATAAACTTCTGAAACTCAACTCGTAAAAATTACGAGGCTTTTGTACCGCAAAAAACCCTCCTATAAAAATATACTCTAACTCATCCCGTCCAAACTTTTTTATCATTCCCTAACGGCTCCAAAACTATGCAACGGGGACGTCAGTCCATACAAGTTTTATGGCGTGGAAGAAAGGGGTTCCTATCAGGAATATACATACAGACAAAGTTCTGCTCTGTATATTCCCTGTTTTGTACTAGTCCCTCGGTTTGATCGGAAAAACAATCAAAACTTCCAGAGTGTTTTGTAACCGCGGTGTTCATTATACGCTTATTTTACTCTATTATATTTCAGGAATATTGCTTTTGTTGTAATAAGTTGTAATTTGTTTTTGTGTCTCACAATATTCATTGTAAAATTGAAAATGTTGATTGAAATAGTAAAAACGGTATTAGTTCTTACTAATGGAAAATTCAAGGATAAAATTTTATGAAAATTAACCTTATAACAGACGAGATGCAAAAAATACTATCTATTACACCTGTCTAAGCATGGTCTATCTACCTAGGTACCTATGAGGGTGTGTGTATAGTTATAATCTATACATACACACAATTGTGAGAGTTCGAATCAATCAAGACAAGTATTTTCCCTCACGAAACCTCTTTGCGTCAACCGATTGTCACATCCCCAAATTGATCTCCGTGGGTCATCGTAGACCCTTACAAATATCCAATAGCGATATATCAAGCTATTTATATTCCGAGAGTGGTCCAATGTGCGTCTGCACACTAGCCAACATGACACGATAGTATCGTGACGATATTGAAAGTCAGTGGCTCGAACTAAATCAGTGTTGGAACCGATACGGGGGTTTGCTAGGGTTTGTACTCCGAAATGCTCGTGACTTTAGTAGTGATCACGTGGTCTCTCTTTTGTTCAGTGCACTGGTTCGTAGCAAATTGGAAGCCAGTGCGTGCGTATGGAATCCGCATGAGAGCACTTATGCATTATTGCTTGAAAAGGTTCAGAAAGCATTCTTGCGGTTCCTGTACAAACGGCGCTACGGGTACTACCCATACCTCTATCCTACTAAATTTCTTTTAGGTTGCTTAGGGTACAATTCTCTAGAGGTCCGGCGAGCCAACGACCAAATTATAATGGCCTGCAAGGTGTTTCGAGGCAAAATCGAAGCTTCGGATTTGAGCGACGAGCTGTGTCGTTTTTATGTTCCGAACAATTACTGCCGGGGTCGGACGCATAAACTGTTTGCCGAACCGTGGTCACGCACTGCGGCTCGGGCTTTTTCACCCATTCCGCGTATCCTTGCCGCACTCAACTCTCTCCTGCATGCTAGCCCGGAATGTGATTTGTTTGAGGATGGTTGGACGAAAATTTTGTCGGAGTGCTTGAGATTCTGTGAGCGTGATGTATAACTGTGTGTGTATGGTTGTGCTTTATTGACATTTTACTTGAGTTTTAATATGACATTTTTATTACGTATTTAATTTTTGACTGTTTATTTTGTCTGATTGTTTATTATTATTCTAATCTTAATCTTTAATAATTGTAATTGGTGCAAGCCGTTTTTATTAAAGTAAATAAATAAATACAAATACAATACAAATACGGTGTAAAAGCTTAATTGTACTAAATGTATGAGATTAGTTTTTCGATTTGTCCAAGCTCCTCGCCAATGGGCGTGCATGCATTGGTATACATGTGGTGGTGCCTGATAACTTCATGATAGTGACATTGTTATGCCATTGTGAGTTGTTCTTTTGTAAAAATATACACTGGCAGAACTGTGACAACAAAAGCCATAAACCAAGAATTTGAAAGCTGAACTGACATAAAATGTTGTTGTCGTGCCAGTGCGCTAATGCCCATTAAACACACTAGTGAAAGCTTCTGGTAAAGACATAAGCTGTCCATCAATATCGTGAAGGTGTCGTGTCGGCAGTGTGAAAATAGGCAATAGCACCTAAATATCCCCTATTCACTACTTAGGGGGAATCAATCCGAGTGTCACGGTAACGATGGTTGGGAAATTGGGAATCGAAAGGATGGAGAAATGGTATCGGATTTCGATGGTTTAAATTTTCCATGTTACACACAATTTCACCTATCCTATCTTTCTAATATAAATTTTAGTTGACAAATTGTACCAATTTTGATGAGATTTTAATTTGCAACAATGATTGCATTTGCAACCTAGAATAGCAATTTAAACGAAATTTTAATATCCTAATTAACATTAATGATAATGTTTTTAAATAAAGTTAAGATTTTATTGAATGTCACAAAAGTTAGTACAACTTCAATCAAATTGATGTTTTATACTCAGATTTTATATGACATCCCAACAAAATCGCAATGATAATTTTACTTTCTGTGAATTACCTCGCATCAAACATTCATTGAACATTATGATACAATCTAAAATAACAGGTACACCTCTTCTTCTTCTTTCAATTCAATTCAATAATTTTTATTTCAGACAACAAATAAGACATAAGTTAATACAGAGTCCATAATTTTAGAGGTAGATAGAAAAATAATATAATAATAATCATATTTAAAAACTAAAAATTAAAACATACACCCTGCTGCACATCAGCTAGGCTTTATCGCACAATGTGCTCCAGTACTCAATGAAGTGGCAGTCACTGTCCAGCCTCCCCGCAATAAGTTGCAGGTAGCTTTTGGGACTGCCGCGCACCCGCCGCATCAGGGACGCTGATCTTTTGCTCATTATTACTGCGAAGCCATTGACGCGTGCTTCAGCAAACATTCCTGACGCGCTACAGAAGCGCGGCAACCCCATCAGCACCCTGAAGGCATTATTGTACTGAACGCGCAGGGCATTCCACGACTTCTGCGTATGCTTAACCCATAGGCTACACGTATAAAATGACTGGCAGTGTGCTCTAAAAAGCGTCGTTTTTACCTGCCTAGTATACCGTGCGAACCTACGGGCCAACATGTTCGCTAGGATGGATGGTGCCCTGCGCTCCTTCTCCGTGTCTGCATCATCTGTGAGAGCCTCGGTAACCCAGTGGCCCAGATACTTGAACGTCGCCTCTCTTTTTAGGTCGCTGCCGGATAGTGTGACTGACGGGACTGTGTCGTAGCTCTTTGAGCCTGCTTTGAACACCATGAGTTCGCTTTTGCTGGCGTTGTATCTGAGCCCATGAGATTCCGCATACCTCTCACAAATGTTGACCAGCTTGAGTAGGGCACTGAACGATGGGCTCAGCAGCACCATATCGTCGGCGTAACTAATATTATTAATAGTTACTCCGTCAACTGAGCAACCAACCATGGCGCTGGCCTTATGTCCCATTTCTTTTCGATCGTTTTTGCGTCATATCTGGGTCCAAGCCCATCGTCTTGAACAATTACAACACCTATATTTTTTAAATTTCAAATGGTTTTGCTTTGCAGTGAATACAAATAAAAAAATTCTAGAAAGTATTCTTGTTAGATAAAACGTACCCAGTTTTGACAACCACGTACTCCGTTATAAGATTTCCATCGAAGTTTCTTACTATTGTGACTTGGTACAAAAATTGCAGAAAAATTTTAGAGGTAAAATTGTGTAGAAGTAAATATACATTAGTCAGTCTGTCTGGGTATTGAATAAACTTTCACGAAAAAAAACCTGCGAGAGGACAAACTAAGTTTACTACCACTAAGGGTGGATTCGTCCAAAAGTCATGATATTTCTGAATAAGTATCCCTTGTATAACTTTACTCTTTGATTTTATTCTCAGATAAATTCGTTTTTGTTTTTCCATTGCAATCTTGAGAGTAGCCAATCCTAGGTATTGTTATTCTGTATATACATAAAAACCAACTTAATTAAAAAAACAATTGCTTAGAGAGCGCAACGCAATAATACATGTGCACACAAATTATCCGGGTGTCAAGTTGTCAATATCTATGAAAACAAACAGCTGTTTTGTCAAATGTAGCAGCCGCCATTCAAATATTCGACAGATAACTTGTTTATACTATAGATTTTGGCAGTATAACGGTTTATTCTCGGATAGACAAGTTTTTCCTGGAATAAAACTTGGTAGAACAAAAAGTTTCTTATCACTAGAGTAATTATTGATTTTATTCGCAGTATAAGACTTAAACTGCCTATAAATAGTTTGGTCGAATCCGCCCTAAATATTTTTAAATTTTAACTAGCAACTTTTTCAAACTGTCTACGACACCTTCAAGATTTTGTCAGAGAGCTTATGTCATACATTTCGTCCTGTTACGTTTTTAAACCGTGTCGACGATTGTCATAATCCCCACCAGCCAGGATAGTGGGAAAAACGTCAACAATTTTTTGATGATTGTTATAATCCCCACTGGTGGGGACAACTTAGTGGGGATTATGACAATAAACCCAATATTTTTGTTCAAGTAACTGGACATCACCTGTAGTTATCGTGTAAATGTTGTGCCGGTGTCCCAATAAACAAATATTCATGGACATTTAATCTAGTCTCAAACTAAGCAAAGCTTGTAATAGGAACTAGATTTAGTGATGGAATACTGTATATACTTTTTATAGTGAACACACACGTTCTCCAATTTTTGTGCCACGATATAAATTCCAGTATTTTCGTTGAACACGATTTTCTAGTTCTGGAAATAAATTTAAAAGTGCACACTAACTCACACACACTAACGTACCTTAACTCTAGGCCACGTTTGTTTGAAGTTATATCGAGCGATGCTTTGTACGTGCTTTTTATGTCGGAATGAATCGAAACAAATATTTTTATTACTGCAATATAACAAAGAAGTTTTACAAAGTATTTGTGTACAAGTAGATACGACTGTGTTTTAGCTAGTATTTATGGTTTTCAAGATATTAAAGTATTTTTTTCAAACATGCTTGATAGTTAGAGCATTATTTTGACAACTTTCTTTGAGATAATGCAGTAATGGGCAAATACATGCGAGCAGCGGCCAGATCAAAATGTATGAAAATCCATTGCTGGCGTGTTTAGCGGCCAAATAAATTACATACAAAACTCATACTGTCGTATAATTTAAAAATGGAACGATCTTTTACTCCATAACATGGCAACCAAGGAGATAACTTTTCAAAGGTTTTATTCAAATTTCAACAGGCTTTCAAATAGAAAGCTGATTATTGAAAAAAATAAACCAATGAACACTGTAACTTTGTTGTTCGATAATGGTTTTGAAAAGTAATTGTAATTTCAACTAAAAAGTTTTGCGTAGGTAGGTACTTAGTTTTAATTTTCTCGCATTATTTGAGAAAAGTACTATACAAGCCTTGGCCACAACTAGGCAATGATGGACTCACGTATGTGTTTCTCGTCTTCGACTCGGCCCACATTTACACGTTCTTCCCTCATTGCCTCTGTTGTGGGCCGCTGCAGTAATGTACTATATAGATGACTCGGAATTTTGGTTCTCGCGTTTTGGTATAACTACTAATTACCATTATCCCTAGGGATGCAATGGTATCTACTTGATTTAATTTTAAAACTCAATCCCACTAAATCAGGTAGTCATTCTGACCCTACTAACTTTCGACCGATATCAGTGCTACCTACATTTAGTAAAATCTTTGAAAAACTTATACTTAATCAACTGCAAAGACATTTTGAACTAAACAACTTACTATACAACAAACAATTCGGTTTTACAAAGGGTCGCTCAACCACCGACGCGGGTGTTGAGTTAATATCACATATTTTTGAAAATTGGGAACAGTCACATGACGCCTTAGGCATTTTTTGTGACCTATCTAAGGCGTTTGATTGTGTGCACCATGAAACGTTAGTCAGGAAACTAAACCACTATGGTGTGAAAGGGATTGCTCTTGAACTTCTTAATTCTTACTTAAGTAACAGAATTCAAAGAGTTGATGTTAATGGAAAACGTTCTCCGGGGTCAGTGGTAAAAATGGGTGTACCACAAGGATCAATACTAGGACCGTTCTTGTTTTTAATTTACATTAACGATCTACCACGAGTGGTTAGAAACGATCATGAGATTGTACTGTTTGCAGATGACACTTCACTTGTATTTAAAGTGAAACGACGACAAACTAATTATGACGATGTAAATAATGCAATCTCTAAGGTTGTAAACTGGTTTAATGTAAATAATTTATTACTAAACGAAAAGAAAACTAAATGTATTCGGTTTATTCTACCAAACGTCAAACAAATAAATGCCAATGTAAAAATCAAAGAAGATAATATAGATCTCGTGGACACCACAGTATTTTTAGGCATAACTCTAGATAATAAACTTCAATGGGGCCCACACATAGATAAATTGTCGAAGAGACTTAGTTCTGCAGCATATGCAGTCAAGAAGATCCGCTTCCTTACAGATGTGGAAACCGCAAGACTAGTCTATTTCAGCTACTTTCATAGCATTATGTCGTACGGCATTTTGTTGTGGGGGAGTGCTGCAGACATAAACACCATATTTGTGTTGCAGAAGAGGGCTATTCGTGCAATTTATAACATGGTTCCCAGAGAATCACTAAGAAATAAGTTTAAGGAAATAAATATAATGACAGTACCTTGCCAGTACATCTATGAAAACTTATTGTATGTTCAAAAAAATATCAATCTATTCAACAAAAAAAGTGATAATCATAATGTTAACACTAGAAATAAAGACAAACTCGCTGTTCCCACCACTAGGCTCACAAAAATTAGTAAATCTTTCAAAGGGCAATGTGTACGCTTCTTTAACAAAATCCCAAGTGATGTGTCTCAGTTGTCGATTGGCAAGTTCAAAAACGTAATAAAACAGAGACTTCTTTTAAAAGCATACTATAAAATATCTGATTATTTAGAAGACAAACAAGCTTGGGACGAACTAGCTCCAACTCATCCAATAAAAAAAATATGTAATCATACCTAATCATACAAAACGTAATGACGATTCAAAGTGATCAGTGAGATTTTATTGAATAAAAGATTTTTGACTTTGACTTTGACTTTGACTTTGACTATCCCATCCCATCCCACTTCCCACTAATATTATAAATGTCAAAGCTTAGATGTTTGGATGTTTCTGTTTCAATCACGTTGCGACTGCCGGTTTGATTTGAATGAAACTTGGAATATACATTGACACATACAAGCTACTTTTTTTCTCGGAAAATCGACAGGTTCTAACGGGATACGGGTAGAGTTGCGGGCGAAAGCTACCAATCTATACCTCTTCAAAACCGAGATAAAAATAGTCATTATTACTGAAATCGATATTGCGTAATCATAAGAAAGGCACTACAATTCCCTCTCAATTATAATAAGCGTCACACGTAACTTATCCCTCGAACTGGGGACGTGATATATTCGGATTCCTTCACGAATCGTACGAATGATTTATCAGGAGTGGAAGGAAGTGTTTCGTGGGACGGACTCAGGTTCGCTCTTAGGGGCTAATAAGAATTCTACAAATTATAGATTGAAAAAATGTGGTTATTAACAAACCGCATTAACACATAAAATACTCCAAAATACACAGGTATTGTTTCTTTTTAAATTTTATTGGCATATGATGCACATTCAAAGCTGGATTCTTGATTGAACTAAAACACAAGTTAGTAATGCATGAACGAGAATTGTAAAACAAAGCGCCTCATCCTGAAAACTTAATCCGCCAGATTATGTTTCCAGATTTATCTTGGATCTAACAAAAACCGCCAAAAACCGCGTCTGTTTTGGACTTCACTAGGTTTTTTCATATTACGTAACGTATAGTATTATATACTCTTAGACGTAACGTACAAATCTGACAGCTTTGACAGGGGTTAAGTCCAAAACACACGCGGTTTTTGGCGGTTTTTGTTAGATCCAAGATAAATCTGGAAACATAATTTGGAGGCTCTAATGTTTCTAGCCTCTAGGCTAGGTTGAAGCAACTCTGAGTAACGTTATTAATTAGAAAAAATTCTTCCGTGTTTGATTTTGACAAGTTCTAAATTGAAACAAGAAACTTTTAGCTCTTCGATCTAAGGGCTATACCTACTTACAAACGCTAAAGTTTACCTAAGAGACTGCAATAATTTAAACAGCGAAATAAAGTTTTTCAATAATTATAAGTGAGGACTGTGAGCAGGTAAGTATTTAAAACCCCTCTCCTCATTTTACCCTCTTTTTCTCCTGCCGGCAGTCGCAGGGGTCGCTAAGGGAATTATTGGACTAAAGTTCCAGAAATCCCCCACGCAGGGGACTGATGCAGGAGAAAACTGGAATGTTCTACCGTACGTCCAATATTATGGCCCCTCTGAGTACGTATCGAGTGCCAGATAAGTTGTGACAAATCAAGGCCTCAACTCAACCTCCGACGTATCTCTATTTACGATTCCGTCGAATTGACGACTTTTTCCTCATTCTTATTGAACTTTGCTCTGAGGATAATGGAATAGAAACTTTCATTGACAAAGCGAATTGGAGACTTTGGAGAGGTTGTGCGTGATTGTTGCTTAATACTTTTAGAGTAGTTTGATAGTTTTTTTTAATGTTTGTTAGAAAATTCATGCTAAGGCCTCATAATAAAGGAATTTTACCAACATCATAAATTCGATAGTCTCAAAAAGCCTCTACTACAAAAAATAGATAGTAACGTTTGCCTTCTTACCTATTATGGCCTCTGCCCGTCATTTTGACAGACAATTTTGCCAGTGTCAAGTGACACATTCTCTACGCAATGACGATGTCACTTTGCAAAAGCCCAAATCATCGTACAAAGAGACCACACAGAAACGTCACTACCGAATCTTCGTTATATTAGCCCTTATTCGGAATGTGTTCGGAATAGAAGTGTAGAACCATACTGATAGGGTGCTAGGATATAAAAAAAAATATCTCGAACATACTAGCATAGAGCACATTTTCTGCTTCACTACGTGCCACTTAATATTTCATAGCTACTGGAATGTACAGCCATTGACTGCAACATTCCATTCAAAAATATTGTCAAATATTGCAAAAGGGCATAAAAATTTTGCGTCCAGTCCAATTCGACCAGAGCTATGCGAAAAGAGCAATCTGCAGCGAACTGTCGAAATTTAATCAAAACAACAATAAGGATTGTTCGTAGCGGTGGGCTTACTTAGGGGATCTACTCAGCGAAATGTTACAAATTAAGTTTTGAGTTACACTGCGCAGTATGCGCGGCAACGTCAACTTTACTGTTCAATGAAGCCATGCTTGCCAGCAATGTAACTCGAAATGACATAGAAGCTTCTGTTAGTCGTTTTGCCAAGTAGACGCATCTATAACTTTGTGCCATTTCTATGTAAGTGGAATACAGAGCATAATATAGCATGGATTTGTTTTGAATTATGCCATTGCTTTATTCTTGGTCAACTAGAATTTAGGTTAGTATAAAATTATTAGACCTAAACACATTAGAAAAGAAGCGTCGAGTTTAAATAAGAGCTCTGACGACAACAACGAAATACTTTTACAATATTTGTAGTTAATAATTTAATTAGTTCATTCAATAAAAAGTACATTTCTTGCAATATAACAGTACAGTACTCACAGTTCACACTAATTAAAATGACAATACAATTAATCTATTCGTCGGCACAACCGTAACAGTCCACTGACCACCGCGAACTTGTCCCTGAGCTGTTTCGATAAGTGTCTCAACACTTGCTTCATCTGCCAAATAAGCTATAAATAGCCTTATCAACAAACAAAATGTACAGAAGTCAGCAACATGAGGGCCGTGGTAGCAGTCGGCCTCTTATGCCTTGTGGCAGTCTACGCAAGAAAACTCGGTGAAGAAGAAAAGGACTTAGTAGCCGCAGCAAGCGGCAAGTCCAGCCATCACGAAGAAGGAGGTGGCAAAGAACACCACGCAAAACACCACCATGAACACGGAGAAAAAGGACATAAAGGACACAAAGGACATCATCATCACCACAAAGGCGACCACGGTGATCACGGAAAACACCATCACGAAGGACACCATGCAGAACACGGCGGTGGACACAAAAAACACTGGGACGAACACGATCACCACGGCCACCATCACGAACACGGCCACCACCACAAAGGAGGCAAACACGGACACCACAAACATCACGATAAAGGTGAAAAAACCGACGGTTACCACAAAAAATACCACAAGGACGACTTCCACAAGGACCATCACTTCTACGATGACCACCACACCGAAGGCAAGCACCACAAACACGGCAAACACCACGGCCACCACGAAGACAAAGGAGGTCATCACAAGAAGGGTGGTCATCACAAAAGTGGACATGATGAACATCATCACGGGAAAAAAGGCCATCACGATAAACATCACCACGACGAAGACCACAAGGGACACAAAGGTCATCACGGCCATGAAGAACATCACCATCATCATCATGATCATGGCAAGAAGGGCGGTCACAAGGACCACAAAGACTGGGGCTTCCATCATGGAAAACATTAAGTCAAAACTGAGCTGTGATATAATTTGTTATGTGTTTTTGTTAGTTTTTTTATAAATTTTTACATAAACGCTGTTACAAAATGTGATATTAAATAAAATGTTTTTATTAGGAACTTTATAATTTTATTCTTTCAATACCAACTTTCTATAAATCTACGATATCCAAATACCCTAAGCTATCAGAGCAAGAAGCCGTTGGGTTTCTCTAATTATCAGAGAAGCCACATCACGTCTAAGTACCTAGTTCATGGAAAAGTTTCATGTTGTCCGAGTCACAACAAGCTACCAATGATGGTCATTGCATTGAGTAGAATAAATGCCGATACTCTATAACAAAAGCAAACAGTATCCCAAAAAAATAATCCTTCCAATTACAAAGGTGTCCAAGTAATTCAGCCACCGTAATCAGTCTTCAGACGAGGGTCACCTGTCCGGATTAGGAATATATCCGGCTAATTTTAAATCCGGTGTGATAGATGACACTTTTTACTTAGGACACTTTTTGGAAGGTTTTTCTTCTAAGCCCGCTGTTGGCCTATTTTTGGACGCTTGGTCATCAGATTGATTGCAATAAAAACAAGTGATTAGGTAGTTCAGTTTAAAAACCAGGAGATTTTTCAGATATCAGTTTTGTCTGGAAGTTGAAACCACTCCATTCATATAAAACGTCGATTTCATAAAACCTCAAGGTAACAAAAAATAATATTCTCACTATTGCAATAATAATTATTCTAGCTATAATTTTGATAATACTTTTTATATACCTATATATTTAACATTCAGTGTTTACAACATTAATATTAGATGAGTTGTATACATGAATTGTTCTAAAGAGTCTATTAAGCCTGAATAATCATTGACTAAAATAATTCTTAAAATATATACCAAGCAAACCACAACAATATCCTTTATGCAAAGCCTATAGCAGCTAAGGGTCTATTTTGCCGGTATTACCATCTCCGGACCACTGATAAGGTTTATCTAGGATCGTTCTTAGGTACCTCTGTTTGAATACCCATTACCTACACACACTGTTTAGACTTCGAGCATTTAGGTTGGGGTCCGTCAAAGAGCGATAAAAATAAAGTTGACCAATTTTGTTTATCTTATTTATTCTTCTTTCAATAGTTTATGTACATTGTCGTATTTAATTTTATGAAATAACTCAACCAATACAGTACTAGATAATTATCTATTTTTCCATGATACATATATACCTACCTATCGGGCGTAAACTCGATGTAGGCCTGATGGTTCACCGTGTTTTGTCTCCTTCGAATGAATTGGAATTTGGGCAATGCAAAAGACAAAACACGGTATCACGGGATCCATTTATTTCCTTTAATTGACAACTATAATTTGAAAGCTGTCTAGATTAAATTATTAGAAAATGGTTATATTCGTATTTTTCTCCGTCAATCGTCTTTGAAATGTTTATTTTGACGTTTTAAAAAAGTGTCATGTTTTTCGATTAATACAGATTTTAGTCACATAAATACTAAATGCAATTGTTTATGAGAAGATTGTTTTATAACTGTCATGACATCAAGTTACAATTGGTTCTTTGTTTGTGTCTACTTTTTGACGACAATGGTGCATTTGTACTAACATAATTAGGGCATGTTTACAGTTCTGTTGTGAGCATCCCTTAAGCCCTTAAGCCACTCACCTACCATTAAGTAGCAAGGAAAAGTTTCCGCTGTCAGGAGCACCAGCTCTCAAAAGCAATACCCTTAACTTAGTTCAAGTTTAGTCGTTCGGCCGTAACTGCTAATGTTTGATCGTAACCTTTACTTACCAATGTACTTGCTCACGTTCCGGTATTGTAATAGAGCGGTTATTTAATTGTTTTAGTTTGGTACCAACTAGATGTGGTTGGGCACAGCTATGGTTGGTATTGTGACCTCAAACATAATCATTATTGACTCTATCATACGTGTCTATAATTTAAGTACCAATTCCATTATGGTACTCATTATGTTGTCAGATTTATCTTGGATTTATCAAAAAACCGCGTCTCTAACTCGTGTTTTGGACGTAACTATACGTTTTTTTATATTACGTAACATATTTAGCACCTTCACCGAGGTCTAACTATAGACTTTTGCTAAACCGACCCCACCCCAGGTTTAACTTGGGTCTAACTTCACATTTGTCATGAAAATCAATTCAGTGACTGTTTTTTCTCAATTATTTTATATTATTTACTACGTACTGTTTTTTCGAAAATATATTCGACATTGACATTTACATTGATAAAATCATTAACCGTAGGTACCTACCTACCGCATGTTTTGCCTTGTTTTGCCGCTAAATTCTTTTTTGACTTTATTTAATGATCAGTTTTGAGTGAATAAATGAATAATTTTACAAAAAAACGAGTTTTCCTAAAACTTCGTTGAAAGAATAATAAAAACCTACTGATTTTCTTATATTTTATTTTTAACTTTCTTATGAGGTTTATTAGTTTTATTTATTTATGTTTCTAGTATTGCCTCTAATACATAATCACGTCTCAGTTTTAACTCGAGCCTAACTTTAGCCCGAGCCTAGCTAGGCCGGGTCTAAACCCCCGAAAAATCCAAGATAAATCCGGAAACATAATGACAGGGTTAAAGTTTTACAGTGTTTTTCGTCATAAGTTTTTTTGTATAAATTTTAATAAAATAAATTTAAAAAAAGTATTTAATAATAATTTCAAATTATTAAAATTACCTACTTACTTTTTTAGTATTTAATTTTACGTTCATTTCCACTTGTCCCACTGGATCGTCCCACTGATTAAAAATCCGGTCTATGCTTTTTTTATCATTCAAAAATAGTTTTTAAACCAATCAAAATAAACATGAAAGCATCAAAACATTATTAAAAATTTGATCTGCAGTCATATTCTGTTCCACTGGAACTGAAGACACGTGCAAATTGAAATATGAATCTCAATTGTCGTGAAATACCAATGTCTGTCACGTTGCTCATGGTTCAAGAGAAAACGGTTGTATGCGTTCTGGTCTAAGTTAGAAGCTTAGCTTTTTTGTAAATAGAATAATAAACCTAAAAAATTATTCATACAATTTTTTTGCTAAAATGTTTATTATATAGCAAAGCTGTACGAGAAGCTGTATTAAAAAAAATAGGCTTACGAGTAGGTATAATGAAATCTCGTTTTGTATTATTACTACATAAAAAGGTATTTTTTAAACCAATTAAATTGACATGCACAAAAGTTAATGGTCACGTGACTTTTCGTTTGCAATGTAATTTCCATTCATATTGATAGCATTTGTAACAACTCCGCTAGGAAAGCTGATATGACTCTCTTCTAGAGACATAATTAGTGTTGTATAACTACTAGTATGATCATTTATAAACATGATTTAATTCGCGTATAAGTTAAAATGCTTAAACGCCATTACCTCGTCCTTTGTGCCGTTTAATCCAAGGTCTCATTCGACGCGAAATGGTCGCGTAGTAACGCCGAGTGCCCATTCAACCGTATCCATTCGAGAATACTTACTTTGCTCCATCTGAACAGTCACCAGCGAACTATATCACTACCAACCTCAACTCTATGTACTAGAAAATAAGGGCTGCAAACCTGTGAGGTAGGCTGTTCATGTCGCTTTATCATTTGATCTGGGCAGGTTCATTTCATGATTAGATGGAATTTGAATATCGTTCTGACTTTGATGCTAATGTGTGTCGAGTGTTTGAGTGTTCTGTCACAATTTCAGTTCAACAAAGCTTTTCAGTGATGGATGGTTTTCATTTTGAAATTCTAAACTGCCATGAAAATGTACGTTACGAACAGTAAATTGATTTATTTACGTGCTAAGTAAAATATTCTCTACAATGTTTCGAGTGGGGTTTTCCCCTCGAGCCACCGGCCCTCAACTGGGCCAGATGGGAAAAATTCCCAACGAGCCCACTATGCAAATAAGTGGGCTCGTGTATGCCACATACAATTACCTAGTTAAAATTTAAAATAAAAGTTGGCGAGTGAAAGTGAGATGGTTTTAAAATTAAGGAATTCTAAAGATTTTAAAATTTGAAATAAAATTTGTCTACCTGTGCGAAGAATTAAAGTTCAATTTTTACAATTTCGATAATATTAAATAATATCTACAGAAGTATAGTTATTGTATTAATATTACTTTTAGTTTGGTACCAACCACACTTACAATTTTTTACTTTAGTATTTACTTTAGTATTAAAAAAGTATTAGTTAAAAAAAAAACAGTATTGTTGGAGGTCACGTAGGATTTCTTTTACCTTTAAAAAAATTGACTTCAGTGACACAAAAAAACTAAATTGTATTCTAAGTAAGTCTTGTAACATAGTCGATACCATTATGGAAACCTTTCTTCATACCAAACTCATCCTTATAACAAAAGCTCTAGAGACCAAAGTTACATGACTAAGTTGCTTGTATCCAGGGATTTGGAATACAAATAGGTTTAGTTATAAAACTAGGGATAGTATGCATATTTCGTAGTCTCCAATGCACAGTTTAAAGCATGTAACGGTCTATTGGCTTTTAAGGTAGTTTACAGGGATCTATTGGAAATAAGCTTGTATTAATAAGCTTGCTTGTCATGGCTCAGTCGGTAGTAGCTCTGCCTTCCGTGCTGTGGGTCGTGGGTTCGATCCCCACCAAGAACAAACATTTGTGTGGCAAACATAGATGATTGTTCTGTGTCTGGGTGTTTCTATGTATTATAAGCATGTATTTACAAAAAAAAATGTATGTATGTATTCTATCACCCATCTAGTTCCCATCGTACAAGCTTTGCTTAGTTTGGGACTAGAAGGCGTTGTGTTAAGTGTCCGTGAATATTTATTTTTATTTTATTTATTATTACCTACCTTTGACATCGGAATCTCTATCTAGGTATTTCTAGGCAAATTCTTAGTCCAAACATTTTGGTTGCCCCCATTGTATCCTGGCAAGAGCGGAATCTCCTAATACAAGTATTTCATACTTAAAAGAAGATTTTCAACACTGTTAATACTATTATCTTTTGGAAGCAATAAAAACATTTGTATTTGTATTGTATTGTATTGTATATCGCAAGCTCTGAACTGCTTTCGCTGACTAGCATAATTTCAAGTGACTTGGCTACACATAATACGAAAACAAGAAGCTTTTTGACGGCAAAAAACGCGCTGAAACGCGCTAATGTCACTATTTAGTCACAGAATACCTATGGTTTAGTATGAAAACAGTTCAAAACCTGTCAGACTTAAACCTGGCCTGTTTTTATGAGACAACGATTGCCCCCTTGGACCAAGAATTTGACTAGAAGTACTTGTAAGATCATATTTTATTCAGCCACCACAAAGAAATAACTATTTGAAGTAAAACCTAAGAAATAGAAAAAACTAAAATTAGAAACTATAGATATATCTAGACTAGGTTAGGTATACTGTAATAATATAGAATAAATAATCCGATAGGAACTCTCAGTTGTAGTGAAAGGGCTCCGCATAATCAAATTGCATCTTACCATACAAAATCGCAGGGTGACAATAATCGAAATGGCAAAAACTGGATGAGAAGAGCCGAAGACCAGGCTCAGAGGCGCGTCTTGGGAGACACTTACGTCCAGCAGCAGTGGACCGATATAGCTAGATGATGACGATGATACAGAGTCGCTGGTCTTCCGCTTAGGCCGCAGTGTTATTTTTTTTTATGTCGCTTGAGAGTCTCTGTGCATTCTAGTATTTGTGCATTCTAGTATAAATTGACTTCTGCGATTTATTAGTATAATTCAGAGGGATGTTTATGAATTTTTTCCTATCGAAAAAATTTTTAGGAATCGTGTTCTCACAACACATAATGCACGACGTATATCCTCAACTTTACTATACTTTTTTTTAAAACTATTGATTCAATACTTTTATTGATATGCATGTACGATTTTTACCTACTAAGCAACTAAGAACGTGGTATTTGTAACACTCTTATCTTTGAAGAAAGCGCTACCGGTGAGGAAAAAAGTAAATAGAGTTGACATTTTTGAAAGGTCATTGGCCGTATTAGGTGCTAGGGTTTATTGGGTACCTACGTAAACGGCTTTGGACAATTTTAATTATTTCTGTTTACGACTCATCTTTTTATTTTTTGTGTAAAGGGTGGTTCATAAAGAGGGGGATAACTAATAAGTTATTTACCCCAATAAACAACACCCCTAGTTACAGCGTAATTTGAAAAATAACGCATTTACTGAATGCATAATTCTAGGGAATATTGTAACATGGTTATCAAAATTAAAAGTCACGATTTCAAAGAATTGGACAGTACATACCTATAGGTACATGCACACCTACCAGCTGTTAGTGGGTTAGTAGGTAGGTTTTTAAGGCTTTAGTATTTTTAATTAGTACCTAAGTAGCTACCTACTTAGAGAAAATATCACCAAGTATGTTTATTTATATTTCCTGAAGATGCGCACCGCGAGATATTTGTCATGTCGTTCTGTCAAAATGTAAGCATTTTGTACCAGTTTAGGAACTATTGCATTATCTGTGGTACCTAATGGTGTCGACAAAACGCGCCATAATGTACACTTTTGACACTTGTTAGTCGTCGTACCTCTCTGAGGACGAAATAATACTCGTGCAGAAATGTCAAAAGTTGAAAATTCAAAGGCGCGGTTTCTCGACAACATTACCACAGCTAATGCAATAGTTCAGAAACTGGTACATTTTGACAGAACGACATGACAAATATCTCGCGGTGCGCATCTTAAGCCCGCTGAAGATGCGCACCGCGAGATATTTGTCATGTCGTTCTGTCAAAATGTAAGCATTTTGCACCAGTTTAGGAACTATTGCATTATCTGTGGTAATGTTGTCGAGAAACCGCGCCTTTGAATTTTTAACTTTTTACATTTCTGCATGACTATTATCTCGTCCTCAGAGAGGTACGACGACTAAGAAGTGTCGAAAGTGTACATTATGGCGCGTTTTGTCGACACCATTAGGTACCACAGATAATGCAATAGTTCCTAAACTGGTACAAAATGCTTACATTTTGACAGAACGACATGACAAATATCTCGCGGTGCGCATCTTCTGGCAACAATTTACAAAGTACATCTGCTTTACCCAATATGTTTCAACATGGCGGATTGGCACAGCGCAGAGGTACGAGCCTAATCAAATATTTTTATGATCGACGCTTTTTTACGAGCGTCTGTTTGCGTAGAGGTAATTGGGCCGTGGTTCAAGTGATTACCGCTACCGGTTAGGAGGGATTATACGGAAAAGTTAGGTTTTTCATACAAAATTAATTAGGGGGAGTTGAGCACAAAAAGGATAAACAAACACAAAAAATCATACTAAACTTACCGGAATCACTGTAAGGTTCCATTGTTTTTTTTAACATTTTCAACTTTGAATCACACAAGGTTTAAAAACTTGTTTTGATTAAAATACCAAGAATAGTACATTGTTCACCGAGAGATGAAAGTGACCGATTACCGTCGAGGGTGTAGTTTAAAACACCCGAGATCGGGAATCGCACTTTCTCTCGAGTGAAACATAGTGCTTTATACTACACCTACGAGGAAAATAAAAAACTAAAACTGAATCCTCAAACAACAAATTGAAAATGGCGCCAATGGCGTCTGCAATTTTCACATGTTCTTTTTTCAAATTGTTTATCCTGCCGCCGCAGGGTCGCACTGCCAGCCCGACACCATCCAACACACAGCTAGTGGCCAGTGTCATTTTGCGAACTTGGAGATAAAAACTCACTGTAAAAACTTTTTGGCTTTTGATATTTAGGTTACCGGCGCATAGTCTTACCGAAAATTAAAAAAGAAAAACCACGTAAGAAATGGATTTTCATACACTTTTCTCTCCCGCGTTTTCTCCCCGCATATTTGTTCGATATGCAATGATGTACTTTCTACCGTAAATTTTATAAAGTATCAAGGTACTTTCCAAGCAGGTGTAGTATAAAGAAGTTTTACCTCCATAATACTCAATTTTTTCTTCTTTTATTCATGGCCTCTGTCTGTAAAATATTTATTTCAACTTCAACTTCTTGGTTTATGGCTTTTGCAAGTTGTTGTTACAATTCTGCCAGCGTCTGTTTAATCTTGTGTCACGGGATGGAAGGTAGGGAAAATGTGGAACGGTTCACGATTTTGCGTGACATATTTTTATAATTATGACACTTATATCGCCCAAATGACACTTGTTTCGCAAATGACAGTTTCTTCTAGTATATTCCACTGCCGCGCGCGAACGCGTCTGTGTAACAGCGTAAGCAGCTGAATTCAATAAATAAAAATAGGTTTTCACACAGCCTTACGATTCTAAATCAAGATCGCTCTCTGCGTATTTCTTCCGACCATTCTTTACACAGGCGTTCGTACGTTCTTGAGAGCAATTGCTCATTCTGTGTACCATCTACCTACAGATTATATTGTTCCAAGCCTTGGTTTTTAGAAATTGCAAATTAGTAATGAACACACTGTTTTCAACGAGATGTCTATCATAAGAAGCTAACCTCAACACGGATAGGAACTATCATACTATCATTAGCAGGAATCTAATATTGCGTTTAATTTTGACGATATTGCCAAAACAAAAGCACATCCAAAAATGCTATTTTGTGAACTTCTTTGAAACCAAAATGTAAATGCGTCTTGTAATCATGATAAGTAATTTCAAGTGAGTCGATCAACGACAATGAAAAAGCAACAGTTTTGTACTATGTGCTTACAGTATAACGCTATGGTAGACAGCAGCCTTAATTCAGTGAGATAGGGGGCACAGTTAATTAAATTTGATTTGTTACGTTAAGCTTCAATGAGGGGTGCCGGTGTGATATTAAGTAGGTACATTAAGTACGTAGGGTGATTAGTATCAGACAAATCCATCAGTTTCATTTAGTCATGGTTTGCTAGCTAATATACAGCAGAGCTGATAATATGTTTTAAAATTGTCACCGAAATGTGGATCGTATTAGAATGGGATAAGTTTTTGAGTCGAATCGGAGAATTCAGATTATCATTACCAATTACTTTTATTTCATTATCGTAGGTATATTTACACTGTCTATCAAATACAATTTATTTCACTTAGCTAGCTTTTATAGTTTCAGATTGTAGCGCCATCTATCTCGCTACATAAGAACTAACATGAGAAAAATCCTAGATCGCGCAAACGAAGTTATCACGGAGTTTGAACATAAGTAATACTACCGAATACCATCCACCGGTCCTCGGACCCCGAGCCAAAGGTCGCTCGGCGTGGAAGATCTTCCCTTTTCGTAGGAGGACATCTACCCTACCATGTTCTCCTCATTGGTGACCAGCCGACGTGATCCAGCCGTCAACCACTACGGAACAGCTGCCGAAGCCTGACGACTGGAGTTTCCTGAACACGCACAACCTTCTTCAACCATCAAGCCGATCTAGCCGGATCATCATCATCTATCTACTTTCTCTCATCCTCCCAGCTTCTATCAGCCATGCAGCAGCAGCAGCAATCATCAGCCAGCAGCCTCCGCAGTTCCATCGCAGCCGCATCAGTCAGCTTCCTGGACCTGCAAGGCTATCGCGACATCCTCATCGTTGCTACATCCAGCACATGAATCCCAGCACCTGTCTCGACTCACCGCAGACCCGGCAGATTCACGCCAACAGCACGCCACCGCACCGCTTCGTCTCGACTCACCGTAGACAACAAGCGCATCTCGTTCCGTCTCGACTCACTGTAGACAATGAACGCTTCGCATCGCATCTGCTCACCACGTCTCGACTCACCGTAGACAATGAGCAACGCTGGCACAACTTGGCTTTCATCGACGCTGCTACCAACAACGGATCGACCTCCGGTCTGGAAAGGGAGTGATGTAGCGCCATCTATCTCGCTACATAAGAACTAACATGAGAAAAATCCTAGATCGCGCAAACGAAGTTATCACGGAGTTTGAACATAAGTAATACTACCGAATACCATCCACCGGTCCTCGGACCCCGAGCCAAAGGTCGCTCGGCGTGGAAGATCTTCCCTTTTCGTAGGAGGACATCTATCCTACAATGTTCTCCTCAAGATAATAAAAGTTTTTATAGATGATTTGGAATTTTTACTTTCGACTTTAGCCCTGATAATCTGAGGTTTGTTATGTTGGTTTGCGACAAGCGAGAATCGAGAAACTCGCAGTTTTTGTACGAAGAAGAATAGTTTGCAAATCTCTCGCTAGAGATGCTTATCGGGTTTTCATACAAAATATCTTGCAAGTCGCTTCTCGATTTGCGTTTCAATCAACAAAACAAAACTCAGACTACGGGGTCGGATCTGTCGCGAGGTAAAAAAGCAGTGGTAGAGAAACGAATACTCTAGATTCTGCTAAATCCTGAACCGGGTTTTTCATCACGCTTAGCAAACAATGCATGTGAAAAACGAAGGTGTGAAGGAAAACGGGCATTTTATATAAAGGTGCGCAAACATAAAAACTGCATGGTCTAGAGGACCACTGAGTTTTTCTATAAAAAAATATGTGAGCACCGAAAAACTCTCCGCAAGGTAGAAGTTTTCTAGTTAGCAATGTTTTTTTTTACACACTATCACTGACAGAAAACTAAAGCTACAAGTCCACAGCATCGGAATCGGAGTGTACGGAGCGGATAGGAAAGGAATTGTTGTATTGTATTGATTTCTATGGTAGGTACCTACAGCGTGCACACATATTTTTGTTCGAGTCTTTGACTTGTGACGAATTGACTACACAATAAATTATGAACAATGTAAAAATAAGTAACCAACTGGTCCGGGTCTTGATGGCCCAAATGGGCCCAGTTTTCATAGATGTTTGAGCGTACCTGACTAACAGAAAGTATCTTCAAGGATTTTGAATTGTTTTTTATGTATCTACTGATTTGGATATTATTAACATTAGTACTTATATCAATACAAAAAATGGAGACTAATAAAAAAGTAGGAAAACCTGACTTTATAATAAACAAAAAATCTACCTAGGCTATTAGTTGGATACTAGCTACGAGTACATTTTTTTTCAGGTTTTGGTTAGTCTGCCAGTGATACAACAAAAAATGCTGGCGTTTTCATACCTACACGATACCGAAATGTCAGTCGACCGAAAATATGGGTTATTCCCATCGAGCCCACCCGCTTGGCCCACCAGTGGGCCAGATCCCATCGAGTCCACTGATTTGCATAGTGGGCTCGTTGGGATTGTTTTTCCCATCTGGCCCACCAGTGGGCCCGTAGCAAGCAAGCAAACTCGTATGAGTTAGTGGCCAACTCTGTTGACGAAGTTTTTAGGCCGCCTTAAGACATTTGTCATGGCTTAACGACTATCGGTGTTGGTGCGGACAAGGTGTGATAGCATCTAATACTAAAAGTAGGTACTCTCTATCGTCTAGGGGTCGTATCGTTGTAAGGGTGAAAATAGCCATTTACTAAGAAATGCTGTTAAATAAGAGGCAATGCACACGTTATAAATCAGGACATGTTCCGTCCACAGAGTTGCAGGATTAATATTCCACTTTTGTGCACCAGTCGATTTTAAGTCAAGTGAGAAAATTAAATGGTGTCATTGAATATTCGATTCTGTGACTTGCATGTTGAAGTCGTTAGTTCCTTGAGAACCACTTCAAATAACATTGGTTGGTTCTATAGTATGTGTTAAGTACTATTATAGAAATAAATGCTGTTAGATTATGGTGACCAAGATTCGAAGATCTATGGTGAAAGGTGGCAAAATCTTAAAATCATAACTTTCTCGTTAGATCAGTAATCCATCGTGGCTTTTAATATTGACAGGCGTCATGGCTCAGTCGGTAGTACCTCTGCCTTTCGTGCTGTGGGTCGTGGGTTCGATCCCCACCGAGAACAAACATTTGTGAGTGCCAAACGTAGATGTTTGTTCTGTGTCTGGGTGTTACTATGTATTATAAGTATGTATTTACAAAAAATATATATATTATGTATTCTATCAACCATTTAGTTCCCTAGTACAAGTTTTTATGAGTTTGGGACTAGAAGGCGTTGTGTCTAATGTCCGTGAATAACTATTATCAATATCTATAAAACTCTTTTGAAGCTGACATAGAATCAACGCACAGCCTAAACTATAAGTCCTAGAGGTATGGAATTTGGAGGGTAGTATCTTTATATAGTGTAGGGGTGCACTAAGAAAGAAATTTTGAAAAGTCACACTCTAACGCGAGCACACGCCGCGGAAGACGGCTAGTTTATTATATTTAGTTTTATATACCGTGCTTGTTATTTTGGATGATAATGCGATCAAACTGAAATCACAGAGCAGTTCTCAATTTTAATGTTAAACCAATAAATAGTTGTTTTTCTGTAATCTAAATACTATGATAATTTATTTATGACAGGTTTCACCAAAGTTATTTATTTATTTACGTATCAAACACGCGAAAACAGCCCCAAAATCAACGACCATTGATCATTAATTATCTACTTCAACATGGTCCAATAACCATGGCATTTCCGACCAGACACCTAAATCATTGCCACCCTACCGTCTGATCCATTATCGGTCGATGGGCAGGCAAAAATATTTCCCTTTAAGCATTTTGCGACCCTCTTTGTCCCTCACGGTGTTTTTTTACCCCTATTTCATCATTGTCAACGTTGACGTGGCTGTGCTTTATCAAATACAGCCTGTTACGAGCTCACTGCTTTATTTAAAAACTAGCTGTCGCCCGCGGCTTTGTTCTCGTGGTAGCAACATACGCATTATTTGGTTAAATTCTTTGGTCCTAACTTTAATACCCTTTAGGGTGCGACTTTTCAAAATTCCTTTCTTAGTGCACCCCTAGAATCTGTAAGGATACTACCCTCCAACTTTCATACCTCTAGGACTTTTAGTTTAGGCTGTGCGTTGATTGTCAGTCAGCTTCAAAAGAGTTTCATATATTTAGAAGAAGATAAAATTGTTTAGGACGGTTCAAGTATAAATATACCTAATTTTGACACAAAGAAACAAGAAACATTCGACCAAAGTTTTTTTTTGTGTTTTTCACTTATTTTCAACAGTTTGTATGGATAAAATTATATTTATGCTAAACCTTGTGCAATCATATTGCTCGCAAATTTACATAATTTTCAGTGATTTTATCAGAAATGTTGAAATGTGCGAGTGAGAAGTTGTTTGACTCGTGTAACTTCTGCCTATAACAATGCCTTACTGCAGCACACACGTCTAATAAAATAAAAATATATTCAATATAATAATAAGGAAGCTGGACAAGGGCAGTGACCGAGTGGTGGCCTCGCGAGGGTCATAGGTCACGAGGCAGACCACCAGCCAGGTGGGTGGATGACATCGTAAGAGTAGCAGAAGCACACTGGATTAGATTGGCGCAGGACCGGAAAGAATGGCGTGACAAAGAGGAAGCCTATACCCAGCAGTGGGTGAGCATAGGCTGATTAGATAGATAGATATTAAATATAACCATCTGGTTTATCAAAGAATTTTTAATAAATCTTGATTTACCAAAACCGATAAATAGGTAATAAATACATACTAATTATTATTTTCTAAATTATATTTTAATTGAGTAGCTTTCTTCTGTAATATTATCAGAGTAGATGTTCATTACATTGAACTAATAGCTGAAAGAAGGATCAAATTCCAAATTCACGAAACAGCCGTTACATAGCCCAACTACACAGACGTTTTAGTAAACTGGTTTAGTATTAGTGGCAAACCAATGCCTTTTACCCTGTTTTTTGCTATCTCAGTTCTTCTGAATTCTTATAATATCTATTTCAAATTATTATGAAATGTTATGAGGCAAACCCACTCATCTCATTTTCGTCTTTCGGTCTTTTGCTGCGTAAAATTTTTTCAATTTTAATTTGGGCTACTTTATCTGTATTTCCAGATTAATTTGATTTTGTACTATCAACAAAAAAACCTTGACCTAATAAAACCTAAACGCGAGGTTTGAATCTCAGCCAGATATCTCGTTCCACAACCCTACCAAAGTTATGATCGGTGACCGGTAGATGTGACGGCGTCTTCTCGCAAGGTTCAATGATGAAGTCGTTCAGGATAGCCTTTGAAACACTCTTGATTATCCGTAAAGATAGCTGCTCGCCTGAAAATAAGAAAATTGTACATAAAATAGCTATTGTTTCAAAAGAGGAGTTCGTACAACTGACAAAAGTGTCTATTACGTATCTAATAGGGTTTTAAACGCTACTATTTTTTTCAAAACAAATAATTGACATAAAAAAGTGGCATTGATTTTTTTTCTTATGTCAATTTAGAGGAGTATTATTTGTTGTCTACTAAAAAATATTATTGCGTTTCTAGTACGGATGTCACAAAACTCACAAATTGGTTTAATGACATCCAATTCAAATGCCGATGATATTTTGTTTGTGTTTTATCAAAAAATACATACGGCCGAATACTCACTTAAGAAACGCCACTTAAATTAAGTTCCCGCTTAAATTATTGCATCTTACAAATGAGTAATGTCAAACAGAGGCAGAGCAATTTTAAGTGGTGCTTAAATTTGAGTGACGTTGCAGTATTCCGGCCTCAGGCAATTTATTATAGCCTGGAGAAATTATTTCATTTGCAACTGACCGTTTCAAAGTCGTTGAGTGTGATTGTATGTTATGGGTACTTACACAAAACTTTCTCCTCGCATCGAGGTCGTTATTATTATGCAGTTACTTCTAAAGGGGTCGGTCAGTGTGGTTTTAGTGACGTCAGAGATTCTACTTGCGTATTTATAAGAGTCAAGTGTATAGTTCTTTAGATAAGGCAGATCACAAACGGTATCAACCGCTGCAGCAGAATTTAAAAGACTTTTTGGCTGGTCTGTAGTTTTAACATCTTCAAGGGTTTTGAATGGGTACCGAAAGTCTATAAGAGTTATTACTGTATAAGCTGTAGTATCAAAATCAAAAAAATGATAAATCTGTGCTTTGATATATCAGTTTGGCTGTGCCAAAATAATCATATACATTGAATTTTTTTTCAATAAACGTCTCTTTTTTAGTTTCGTCATTCCCGTCTGTTATATTCGTTTTAAATTGTTTGATTTTTTCTGAATCAATAATCTTAACACTATTTGTATATGCTCTTCGCGCAGAGCTACGTTTACGTTACGGTTCAGTAACGGCAAGCGGTGCTGTGTGTTAACCACCTTATCGAGCTGTAACGCTCTAGCTGGCACTACAAATAGACGCTCTTGAAACCACAAATAACGATACCACAAGGAGTTACCCATTGGATAATAATGCCTACCAAATCATAGGTAACAAGAAAATACTTTGCATAATGATTACTGCTGATAAATTTTGACTCAAAGGGTCGAAGAAGATGCAAGAAGTGAACCTGATTCATTTCTTGAATCATGAAAAATACAAAGAAAAGACAAAAAATGTTGGGGCTTTGGCGCTAAACCATGGTAGATGCTTGAAGCTTGAAAATACTTGATATGTTAATCACTGCTGATCAATTTTGTAGCTCAAGGGGTTGATGAACATGCAAGAAATGCAGGTTTGATTCATTTCTTGAATCATGAAAAATATAAATAAATGACACAAAAAGTGTTCGAGCTTTGGCACTATAGTAGGTGCCAAATAACACCGCAATACAGGTCATTCACCCACCTTCACCACGATGTCGCAAAATTCAATTTATGTATGGTAAACAAACAGTACTACGAGATTTGAGCAATACCGTCTTAGCGATAACTTTGTATGGAAAGCGACAGAATTAGCCATTCATAAATTGAATTTTGTGACATCGTGGTGAAGGTGGGTGAATGACCTGTATTGCGGTGTTATTTGGCACCTACTATAGCATAGTTGGTACTTGAAGCTTTTCTGACACCTATGAAATCGTTGGTCATTTACCTACCTATTATGATTTGCGAGTGACGTTAGACAAAAGGCTAATATTTGTGTAAAAAGAAATTATAATAGGAACTAGGTGTTAATATACTTACCAACACATTTTCTTGGTCCAGCACCAAAGGGTAAATAAGTATAGCAGTGTCGGGACACATCTTCGTCTTCCAGGAACCTCTCTGGATTGAAGATCTTAGCATCTTTGTAATACTCTTCATCCTTGTGTATAGCATCTACTGGCACATTGATGGTAATCTTTCTATCGATAATAAGATTACTTTCCTGAAACTGGTAGGACTTCACGCATTGTCTGGTTAAAATTGAATACTGTGGGTGTAGCCTTAAAGTTTCTTTTATCGTGACATCTAAAAAGTCTTCTCTGTTGTCTTTGGACACTGAAAACCTTGCTTTATCCTGGAAGTGTGGATTATGAGCGAGTTCGTATAGCAGTGCGGTTAGTAGGTTCAGACAAGGAATGTAACCTTCAGTGATGAAAAGAGCTAGAGTCGAAAATGCAAAATCAGCTTCGTCGTGCTTCAGGTTAAGCTTTTTGTCTCTGATACCCATTTGACACACATTACCCACGTTTCGTATTGTTTCTATCAACTTGGAGTTTAGTATAATCTCTTTTGCATTCTTTGAAGGTTGGCCAGGTAGGGTCACAGCACCAAATAGAATGTACAACGAAGGGAAAATGTTTTTCAAATAGCTCTTCAGTCTTGCAATCAAAGTACGCTGCTCCACTCCAGATCGTATTTCCTTTATAAGCGATTCATCCACGTTATTGCCGAGAAGCAAATCTTTGAAAACGTAGTCCAATACCTTAGACAATAACTGTTGTACGTTTACATCTCCATTTGTTCCCGACAAACGTTCTTGTAAACCATTTTCGAACTCACCGTCCAATTTACTCAATATTGACTCCAATCCCTCCCGCAGTAGAGTCCACTTTTCGTCGTCCGCGTAAAACAAATTGTTTCGTAAACAAACATCCTGAGATTTGTCGAGACCGAGACCTCTGCTATGGAAATTCGCGAAATCTGTTGACAGCATCCTCTTTATGACGTCTGGGTCCCTCACAATGAGATCTGGTATTCTGCTTTTGAGGCGTCCCGCGAATTTGTCTCTTGGGTGTTGGAAATAGAGTTTATTCACGTCTTCGGTGCTGCTTCTGATTCCGAACACTCTGTGGTAGTCGCTACCGAAGAAAGGGATGGATATTTTGTATGGTATGTGTCGGACATACCAGTAGCTGAAGAATTTTGTGACATAGTCGAAGACGAGTGCGAAAATAAGCACTATTATGATACTGAGGTTTATGAGAAAGCTTTCAAAAAGCATTTTGGGTTTACGTTCGCGCGATACGGTACTATAGCGGGTACTGAGCTGAGTCAAGTGAGTTGTGTAGTAAAGTGGGTCAAAATAACGGTGCCTTCTACACTTGGCACAGTCTTTAAGATGAGCTATTCATCAAATCTGACATACAACTGGATGCTTTATGACAACTGCGTATGAGTGATAATTGCGTGGTTTATGTAAGTAAACACAGCCTCCGGTAGTAGCTAAGCAAGTCACAAAGTGCATTTACAGCGACAGTATTGTGACATTGAACTTGCCATTGGGATTAAATTACTGTGTAGGTACCTATGTTACTGAAAAGTGCCTAATTATACACACGGATGTTATTTATTAATAATAAATAACATCCGTGTAACATCTCTCTATAAACGCAGAGAAATTGCTGACATATCGTATCTTTTGAACATAGCAAATGGCACGGTGGATTGCCCGGAGCTGTTACAACTACTTGGGCTGCGCACTAACTCGGCTTTGTTAAGAAGACCCAATGCACTTCATGTTCCCGTGGTTAGGACTAATTACAGGCAAAATGCATTCATTCTTAGGGCAAGCAACCTGTTTAATACTTTGATCAAGGCAGATGTTGATATAGACTTATTTAATACCTCATTACCTACACTTAAGCGTTTACTCAGTGGCAGATTCTTTAATAATGTTTAGTTACTCAGTGGCAAATTCTTTAATGTTTAGACTTTTTAGTTAGTATGCTTTTTTTGTTTATTTTTTTCTTCAGAATTCAAACTATTTAATTTGTACCTTCTCTGATTTGTAATTCTTGTAATCTATTTATCTGTGGAAACTTTTAATTGGCCTTCAGAATACTTTATTATGTGTGTCTTCCTACTGTCTTATACCTAGCTGTTAGTTTTCCTAAAATTCTTAAAATAAAATAAAATAAATAAAATTAGAATAATAAACATTTATAAAGGGCGCCTGCTCTACCAATATTTATCACAATAATCCTATTTTTTATAAAGAAGGTAGGTACCTACTGAATTGCAGGTAAAATGCTAGATGTAAAAAATCTTTCAATCTTTAGATAATATACCTAAGGATTTTTCAATGTAAAGTGATGACTTACTTATTATATAGGTACTACCTAAACAGTTTATTCATGAATCAAAATAATATTTTTTTTTTTATTGCAAAAATACCAGGCTACTATAAAAAGCTGCCATCTACCAAAAAAAGCTTGAACTTATAACACAACGTTTTTCTACTGTTCATGCCATAAAATGACTGCTTACTTCACTAGTTTACTATTAAGTTTACGTTCAACGCAACAGATGTCGTTGTCGTACATTTTAAGCGAAAGCGAGCTTAACCATCACTTAATTCGTGTAGTAGATGATAGATGGAGCTAATAACAAATGAGTTTCTACAATTTTAAATTAATAGTTTGATGTCTTTTATTTGTGGCCACTATTTTATTTTAGTAATTTGCACATTGTAGCTACCTGAGATTATTAAATCATAAATCATTTATTATTATTAAATCATCATAGTAAAAAATTTACCGGTCAAAGCATTTCACGCATAATTTATTCAAAGGGTGTGAAAGTCACGTGACTTCTCGTTCAGTACTGTCAATTTTTATCGTCTCGTTCAGTACAAACAATTTTTTATAAACAGAATTTGTTACTCTGTCATCCAATGCGATGGAACTGATTTCAATCACAATAGTTCGATGATCGACCTATGATCGAAACTTTTTTTGTGTACATTATTGATTTTTAATCGACCGTGGAGGCTTCATCACGAAAGGTTTGAACGTGTCGTCAATAAGCAAGTGGAAATTAAAAAAAAACAAGGCTGTGATGTTGGTAACATTGTTATCGCCGCACACAGGTGATAAAAACAATCTCCTTTAGTGTAAAAAAAACAGATCTAAGTACAGGATCCAGTGATAGGTAGGTACAGAAAATAAAAATTACATAAACGATACATTTTTGCATTTCACGACGTAAAGTATCTAAAGAAACAAGCTGATAGCCCAACTGATGCTAACCGGTTACTTCAGCTTATAAATGCCTACCAATTTTATGATATTTTAGTGTCCATTTTAGTAGCGCTAATGAAAAGGGGCAATTATATTTCATTGTTTTTTTTTATTGCCATATCAATGAGCCATTAGTAAAAAGAACAGATAGGTACCTATACCTATATGAACACATCTTACAAACTTCGTCCCAAGCAGGCGCCAGTTTTTTTTACTATTTTGACCAATGATCTTATAATTTTGACTTTAAAAAACTTCCAACCTAATCCAACCTAATGACTCCAAAATCATGATAACCGTCATCAAGCGGACTATATGGCAATCCGTTCCAAAAACTCACAAAAAAATGTCTAGTCGTTATAATCAGATCAATTCAAAAATACCCTAGACCCAATAATTTGACAGAGTTGCGCTTTATCCCCAAATATCGTGGAATAAAAAACTCGTTAGCGTTATTAGAGGTAATAAACGTATGGTGGACTCTAATGGTGTGGTCATTAATGTAATGTCCAGGATCGCCTTAGACACAGTGTTTTAATGCAGTGATTCATCTCCCCAAATACCTGGCAGACAATGCTTTCAGCATTAAGTCCACACTTTGTAACAGTATAATTTTGTGCAATAAAGTATTAAACAAAACCTTTGTACATATACCAGATGTTAGTTGATATTATTATGATATGTGGAGATTTCTTAGTTTCTCAGTTTTGCAATTTCTCACATGATTTCATAAACTTAACTAGCTGTCGCCAGCGGCTTTGCTCACGTGGTAGCAACGCATTATTTAGTTTAAATCTTTGACCCTAATTTTGGACCCTTTAGGGTGCAACTTTACAAAATTTCTTTCTTAGTGCACCCCTACACTATAAAAGGATACTACCCTCCAAATTTCATACCTCAAGAACTTATAGTTTAGGCTGTGCGTTGATTCTATGTCAGCTTCAAAAGAGTTTTATACCTATATAATAATAATATAATATAATGAAATATTGATGATGATATCATCTAAAATAATTGTATTGTGCTTAACTTTTTACAGATGATATATTCCAAAAACAAAATCTGCGTTAAAATTTTCTATGACAAAGAGTAACGAAGTTCATGAGTTTTTGATTTCCCAGATAGCGTAGCTTTTACAAAGCTTATCTACTTATTTCTGCTAATATCAAATTATATTTATATTATAATTATATTAGATCTTACCTATACTGTGCGTAAGATGAACGTATGCCTTATTAGCTATCAGTCTACTAATTCTGTGATTTTCAAAGATGAGATGATGTACTTTGCCTGTCGGTGTCGCCAAAACCACCTATTAGTTCAAAACACCCGTTGTTGGTATTATGAGACAAATTAAGGTATATTTTTTAAAGAATTTGCACGTAAATAAGTCGTTTAAAAAAAAAAAAAATATTGTGTACCAATACATTTTTTGTAAATTGTGTACTACTTGTCTAGATTTTTCTAAAATCCAGATATTATCAAACTGTACTTCTACACTCAAATTTTTTGCTTCTTTACGAGGAAAATTCAGTTTTGTCGTTACCACCTACTTACATAAATACGAGCTTAAAATAATTTCAGCACCTAAGCCTAAGATAATACAAAAACACGTACTTGGTAACCACAAATACCCTGCCAACTCGAGAGTGCTACGACCAAAAATATTGAATAAAAAAATAAAATATTCACGGACATTTAGGCTGCCAGAGACTATAATTAGTGCTCCAACGGTTAACACATTTAAAAACAGACTAGATAAACCAAGTGCACAGACAATATTAAGTGATATACACGTATCAGCTTTAAGCTGCCTGTGTATAAAATAATAATAATAATAATAATTTAACACAACGCCTTCTACTCCCAAACTAAGAAAGCTTGTACTATGGGAACTAGATGACTGATAGAATACACAATGAAATATTTTTTTTTGTAAATATATACCTACTTATAATACTTGTATTAGGTATATCTAAAATATTGTACAGAGCGTCAAGATTGGTCACTTCACGGTTTTTTTCTCTGCAAACATAGATGAATGACTATGATAGAGTAGTCCTAATAAAGATCCAATTAGACCGAAACACTTTGATGCCATGCGGCGGCGACATAAAACTGGTTACAATTAAAAAAAAAAAACTAACATACGACAGATAGATACGTCTTGATAGTCGATGGTTGACGAGACTTGTAATTCGGATATGAGCTGAAGTGCATTTTTCCACTGATCGCATCAAAATTATTGATTTTTAACGTAACTATTTATTTTTCGGCGGCGGATTAACCTTCAAACTGCTTTTTCACACTAGTGTGGAAGATAAGAAAAAGTTTTTCATGAATAAAAAATAAAAAAACAATAATGAGGATATGAAAAAGTTTTCTTATTAAAAAAATAAGAGAGTTTTCTTAAGGCTTGTGAAAGTTAATCCACGCTGTTTTTTTCTTGTAGCTACAGAAGTTTTTTTTTTAATTAAACAAACTAAACATTATTTTCATTTTTGTACAATATGGGGAGAGTTGGCTCTAATTGCTCTTATTGTTTTCTTTTTGTTGAGCTGTTATGTCCAAAATAAATGTATTTTCTTTCTTTCTTTCTAATTGTAATGTACCTACATAATTTTTTGGACCTAAGAGTATGCTAATTAATAGTAATAAACCTACTAAAATGGACATCTTTGATACTAAAAATCTATCTTACAAGTAGAGGTACTTACTTTATAAGCATGTTTACTTATTTACCTAATAATCCTTACGGTATATTTTTATGTATAACAAAATTTATTTTATTTCCCATTATCTATACATCTATACATCTATACAAATATTATAAAGAGGAAAGGTTTGATTTTTTGTTTGTTTGTTTGTTTGTATGAATTGAATAGGCTCCGAAACTACTGGACCGATTAAAAAAATTCTTTTACCATTAGAATCCTACATTATCCCTGATGAACATAGGCTATATTTTATCCCGGAATTCCCACGGGAACGGGAATTACGCGGGTGAAACCGCGAGGCGCTGCTAGTACTATATAAAGCTAGACTACCACTGACTCACTCACTGACTCATTGACATGCCCTGAGAGACAGAAAGAGTGGAGACACACTAGAATGATGTACTACTCTTTCTAAATAAAACCGCAAATCATTGAATGAACTAACAACGGCAAAAGGCAAAAAGTCACCACACAAGCTCCGAATAAAAAGACAATACAAATTCATTAGTTCCCACTGACCTTGTCCACGAACCGTTAGGGCAATATTTTTTTCCCAAAAAAAATAAGGGCGCAGCTATGCCTCTGATCTAAAACCGCAAAGGGACCGACCACAGATAAGGGTTTAGTTACTGCGAACCGAGTGATATAAAGCTATAACGGAGATTTCACATTGACTGGTTTTTGTGGATATTGTTTGAGTTTTGAGAGGGGTGCATCAAAATGTGCTTTTTATTTGGAAAAAAGATATTTTAAGAAGGGCGTGTATTGATTAAAAAAAAATGGTTTTAAAGGTTGGTTAGCTGTAGAATGAAAAATACAAAAAAACTTAAGAGGTGTCAAGGGACACCCGGATGGAACGAAGTTTCTTGAGGTGTTGTTTTCTTACAGTAAGTACACAGAAGCACCTAAATTAAAACAAAAACATCCAACAATACCTACATTTATTTGTTTCCTTCCTGCACCAATTTATCCGAATGACGTTGTCAAAGTTAGAAAAGTGTCTTTACAAGTTTTGGTCTGAATTTTTTCCGTCTAGTAATTTTTCGCAACGCGCAATAAGGAACTTCGTTCCAATAATATCGCAGTAGAAGTCAGATTGAAACAAACATCATCTATTTTCTGGCTTGGCCGAGTTATTATGCTAACTAGATATAAAAGTTCATAGTTGGAAATATTGACCTAGAATATTAACTCTTCTAGTTATTTTAACTCATAAAATAACATGACAGTCTAGTGTCCACTCTATTTACGAACTAAGATTTTGAGAACGTCTCTTTGGATTCAGATAACCAACTCCCCGATCGTAAGCTTTTTACTGCTTTCGCTGCCCAGCATAATGTCAAGCGACGTGGCTATAGATATACGAAAACAAGAAGCTTTTGACGGAAAAAACGCTAATGTCACTATTTAGTCACAGAATAAATTAATATTCTTGGACATTACACACAACGCTTTCTAATCCCAAACTAAGCAGAGCTTGTACTATGGGAACTAGATTGCTGATACATTACTTATATTTTTTTATTTATTTATTTATTTATTTATTACTTACACAAATGTTTGTTCTTGGTGGGGATCGAACCCACGACCCACAGCACAGAAGGCAGAGCTACTACCGACTGAGCCATGACGCCTGTCAATAGAATACCTATGATTTAGTATGAAAACAGTTCAGAAAACGATTGACACCGCAATCCTAGAAAATGTGGAAAAAAACTTACCAACCTGCAAAAAATACCCAAGACTGCACTCTGCCTAAGAAACAGTAGCAGTCGGGACGCTATGGCGACAGTTTTGACTATAAATAAGTGTGGTATTGTATTCAATGATACCGTGCGCGGGCGGCCTCTATAAAAGAATTCTCAATTTCATTGTACCAACAAAACCTTTGATTTTACTTTCTAGTTTTTGATACAGTTAAGAATCAAAATGAAAACATTATGCTTTCTGATGATTTGCAGTAAAATAACCTAGAACGATAAAACAAAAAGACAAGACGAGACGAGACGAGACGAGACGAGACGAGACGAGACGAGACGAGACGAGACGAGACGAGACGAGACGAGACAAGACAAGACACTACTAACTATAATTATACATATATATATAAACTACGTTTTTCTGAGTCTACATTAGTAGAAGCAGCAACAGATTGGTTTTGGTACGTTTCCTTCCGTGCTAGTTAAAAACTGTGTTACGGCAAGGTAACGCTCCTCCTCCTCAAAAGATGTGAACTAGAGAACAAAGTAAGTAGTGTCACGGGAAAGTAAAATTTCCCTTCACTCTACTGAAGGGAAATTTTACTTTCCCGTAGTGCCAAGTAGTGCCAAGCGTTAGTTCCTAAGAAAATAAACGAAAAAATCTCAGTCATTCTCTAAACCCGTACATATTAATTAGTCTTTCGAAAAAAAAAAACAAAGCGTTGATAGAGACAGCGCCGCGGCGGTGAAATGGTCAATCAATCAATAGAACGTCGTTAATAAAGTGGAACGTACTCTTAAGCACGATGTAGTACACGGCATGCAACTATACACCATTTAAAACATAAACTTGGAAAAACTTTTCTGAAAAAAATTACAAATTTTCTTCCTCAAACGTTATTTACACTGGTACGAGTAAGTTACCTATTGATACTAGAAAAAGGTACTGGAATTTCGCATTTTTACATTATAAATACCCCAATAATAGATTAATTATGTCCAGGAATAAAACTGCCCATTTTACTTAGCACTGCGATGTTTTTATCTGCGGCTTTGCCTGTATTGAGGAGGCTTTAAAACGAAATTCATACGTAGTGGTTTATTGCTTCGGTCATAGTGTAGTTGTAAGCAGTAAGAAACCTGTTAACTATTGCAATTTAATGTTACCTACACTTTTCGTCTAATATATTATTCATAGTGTTTTAGTTTTTCACTATGTTCAAGGCCGCGTACTGTAGGTACACTTGCATGTACCACCTACGCTGCAACCAATAATTACCATCCTAGTTTGTAAGCTATAATAAAAATGGTGAACAACAAAAACTCATCCGGTAGATTAATAAATCCGTAGCGATTTAATGAAATCGATACTGATGCTGTTGGGAATACTAGTAACTGGACAACATGACAGGCGTCATGGCTCAGTCGGTAGTAGCTCTGCCTTCTGTGCTGTGGGTCGTGGGTTCGATCCGATGTAACAGTTTTTCCTTCCTGCCGTAGGGGAAAACTCAGGCAAAGAAGAAAATAAGTTTAAAATACTCAAAATTACAAGAATTTATTTATTCCAAGTACATAGTAACAATTAGGTGTAAATGCTATGCTTTAAAGTACTTAAAATTAAGTAAATTAGGTAGAAATTGCCTAAAAGTATACTAAATAGATGCTATAGTTGAATGGTGCACATCTGACGTCTGACTCGGCGGAAACTTTCATATTTTTACAATATGATACTCGAGTTAGTAGTAGTTAGGGATAGGGAAAACTCTTGATCCGGTAGGTGAGTAGTGGTGAAGAACGGGTTTTAGCTGCCTTTCTTCCTATTCTAACTAACCTGAGCTACTATGGGCTAGTCGTTTTGTTTTGGGTATGCGAAGTGAACGTGCTCGGATCTTTAGGTATGGTATCGACCAGCTGCTAGGCTCGTTCGACGCGGGCGTTTTGTGGTGTGGTTCAGGAAGTCTGATCGCCACTTGACAGCCTCGCTGAAGATTATAAATAAAATAAATTAGTCACTGAGTAGGGAAATTTCTTCATCGAGGTACAGTAGGTAGTTTTATGTGAAATTTTGGCAGGTTTTTACCGTTATTTAAAGATATCTACCTTGAGGCTGGTATGGTGGGATACGCTGGTTGTATTTTGTATGGAAATGCTTGAAGACGGTTACGAACGTTCCGGTCCAATCTTGACTTCGCAAATCGCGTTTACGCCGGTACGACCTGAAGTAAATGGATACGAATGCATGGGTCAACCTTGAGTAGTCATAACGCTATCAGATTTGTCAAGGATCACAATGGAAATCGATTTTAAATTACCTGTAGTTTGGTGATTCAAAACGTATGACTGTTTTGCGTTCAGCGACCTTGTGTTTTGCTTATTCGCACTGCAAACTGATTGGAAACTCGTATCTCATGTAAATGTATTGTAGAAACAACTTCGGTATTCTTTTTCGAGTATAAATGTGGCTTATTTACCGAAATAAAATTAAAATTCGTTGGTTCGAGATGATCTCAACAATTTTCAAAATCTCCTCTGCCACAGACAAGAAGCTCGGTTTTTTTTATTCTCGATTCCGTTTGGCATGGATCATAGAGTGTTTCTTTTTATTTTTCTTTGTATCGGGGTTGCCGTCTCGGTAACTCAACTCTCTACCAACCACCGAATCGGTATCGAACGAATGTTTTTTATTATTTTGTTTATGAGAAATATTATGTGAAATTTAGTAATAGTTGAAGTAAAAATAATGCCAATAATAACGAAGTATCGCACCGGTGCCAAATCGCCCTAGCAGGCCGTTCTAGGCCCGAGTTCTTATGATAATGATTCTATCTCGATGAAAGGAAAATTTGAAATATTTTAGCGGGAGATTCAAACTAGGTACGTTTTACTAGGTAATTGCTATGATTTTTTCTAACGTGTAGATTATATGTAAAGTGTTAAAAATCGAAGGTTACACTACCGAGAACAAACATTTGTGTGTGGCAAACATAGATGTTTGTTCTATGTCTGGGTGTTACTATGTATTAAAAGTATGTATTTACAAAAAAAAAAGTATATAAGTATTATATCAGCAATCTAGTTTCCATAGTACAAACTCTGCTTAGTTTGGGACTAGAGAGCGTTGTGTGTAATGTCCAAGAATATTTATTTTTATTTATTTATTTTTTAACATTTTATTTGTTACAAATACAAACCAGTTAACAGGTTTCTGTTTCCATGCAACACTGTCACTGAATTGTTTTACAATAAAAAAAATGGGTGTTTCTATGTATAATATGTATGTATTTACAAAAAAAATAAATGTATGTATGTATTCTATCAGCCATCTAGTTTCCATCGTACAAGCTTTGCTTAGTTTGGGACTAGAAGGTGTTGCGTTAAGTGTCCGTGAATATTTATTTATTTATTTATTTAAAAAAAAAAAAAAGAAATAAAAAAACGCCAGATCGTGAAAATCTTCGTAGATCTCCTACCACGTTGCTGTGGTGCAATCGTTCTAAACTGTTTTCATACTAAATCATAGGTATTCTGCGACTACATAGTGATATTAGCGCATTCCAGGGGCATTATTCTGTATGACTTAGGAGATTCCTTGCCGTAACCGTATGACGTCACTGTAAGGAATGACATTTATGGCATAGGAAATACGGCATAGGCATAGGGCGATTTCACGCCGCTGTCTTGCCGTGCTGCGTAACGCGCTTGTATTGGTCATAGTGAATAAGGAATAAGGAAAAATTAACCTTATGTTTCAAACTGCACTTAAACCTGAGATTCCTCAAAAATGGTTTTCAGAACTGATAAATAACCTCATAACTTTGAAATGGCTGTATCAATTTTCACCAAACATGGCTAAGAACCATCCCAGGTAAATCACCATTGTTACAAAAAGACCGCAACTCGAAGCTCTACTTTCAGAGCTACAAGTGCACAGACAGACAGACATGCAACGCCGTCAATCTTTTAACACCCTTCCATTTGTCGGTCGGGGCTTTTCTTGAGTATAATGTCTTATTATTTTTTTTTTACTATTAACAATGAAACTTTTATTTGCAAATATTTTTGTAATCGTACGTAAGTAAGTAAGTAAAACTCGAATTCGAAAATAGACTAAAATGGGCCATCCTAAAAGGAAGCGTTCTTAAAAAAAAAGAAAATTGAAGCTTGTTACGGCAAAACACGTAAAATTACCCAGTGTTTTGCCTTAGCACGGTAAAGTACGCGTAGTCCACGTAATAGTATCTCAAAGCCACACGATGAAAATAGCCCAGCCGGGTCCGCTTCGATTACTATGATCGAGATCGAGCTACCGTGCGCCATCAAAATTCCACCTTATCTTTATAATGGGATTTAGTTTTGCGGGTGTGGTAGGTACCTATTATTGAGGATAGTTGTACTTACTCAGTTGGTTAGTTATTTCTGGCGATGCAGTTGCTGGTTAGAAAACGTAAGCAAATGTAAGTACCCACCAAACAGGGGTTCTAATAAATTGTAGTATATATCGGTGTGGTTTTTGTTTGTGATGTCATAAGTGGTAGCGAACCAGCTTTTCGATCCAAAGGTCATGAGTTCAATTCCAGTCGTGCACTAATGGGTTTTTCAACTCGGAAAATTTCCGTACGCAATGCCAGTGCTCTTAAACGGTGAATGAAAACATCGTGAAAAAACCCAAGCTATAGTCACCTCTGCACTGTAGATAAGACTAGGCTGAGAGGTTTGTATAGGTGTTGGGAAAGTTTACTCTATTCAAATCATGCCCCAGGCAATGCAGCGTCCCGTTCGTCCGTTAAAAAAGATTTCACCCTATCTACTACATAAAATATGTCTGCCTATTTATATAAGACGTATTGGGGGAAAAATAAATAGTTATTTTTCTTTCTTCTACTAGTCTAATAAAAAAAATCACGCGCGACATTATAGAACCCGCACATAGAACGAACGATATGATCTACGAACGATATGGTCAAGAATCATATCGTTTCTGCGGTGCAATCGTTGTCTAATAGAAAGCCTGGCAGGTTTTCTGAACTTTTATATTTTCGATTATATTTTATATTATTATATTTTCGATAAATCATAGGTATTCTATGAATAAATAGGGACATTAGCGCGTTTCAGTGCGTTTTTGTTTTGGTATATTCACGTCACTTGACATTATGCTGGGCAGCGAAAGCGGTTCAGGGCTTACGATCGGGGGCTGTGGGACATTGTGGACCAAGAAGAACCCTTCATATCCTATCATATTTTTAATTCTTGTACAATAACTAGTTTGTTGGCTTTGCAATTACAGTGTACAGAGATAAGCCGCTTCTCCGGCACGGTAGTTAATGGTGCCATCAATGCAATTTCGCTCGCCATACTGATCATATATGTCCACTTGAATCTGTTCAGAGTGTTCAGTTCTCACGATACTATGTTGCGAGTTGTAGAAATATATTTTAAACTAGCTGATACCCGCGACTTCGTACGCGTGCAAAACCTTCCACCAAAATATCTGTAAACCAGTATACGATGAACCTTGTGCCAAAGGCTTCTTTTGGTTTAGAGAGTTCAAGCTGTATGTAAGAATCCATGTCTTTGATTTCAATAAAATATAGCCTATGTTTAAATCCGTTAAAAGACCCTCTGATTGGTACAAGTTTCATTGAAATTGGTCCAGTAGTTAAGGCGTGATCCGCGTACAAACAAACAGACAAACAGAAAATCTCGATTTTCGGAATCAGAATCGTTTATTTAGTACATCTGCATATTTAGTTTATCCATATCTTTAATTATAGTTTTTGACTTTTTTACATTTTTATAATAGTTTAAATAGATAGATAGATTAGAAAGATTTTTTTTATGCAAATTACTCTTTGGAAAAGGTTTGTCTGGGGAAGTATCCAAGAGCCCATTTCAGCTGCCAAGCAATGATGCTCGCTCTGCTGTGTTCATGTTTCAGCTTATAGGGCGTAACCCAAAATTTGTTGTTCAATAAAATCGTCATGGCAATATTTGGTTTTGGTTTTACCTGTAGCTACTAAAAAAAGTAAAAAAGCAGCGCGAATAAAAATATTCTATTTTTAGATTCTGCGAAGACATTTTTTTTTTTTTTTTTTATGCCATAGCTGGCAGACGAGCAGGCGGGCCACCTGATCGAAAGTGGTCACCGCCGCCCATGGACACCTGCAACACCAGAGGTGAGGCTAGTGCGCTGCCGGCCTTTTAAGAGGAGATAAACCCGCCTTTTGAAGGACCCCATCTCAAAACTCCGAGGGAAAACCGCAGAGGGAAGTTCGTTCCACAACTTACACGTACGAGGCAGAAAAGACCGCGTGAAACGAGAAGTTGTGGAAAACCAGCCATCCAGGTGGTGTGGATGAAATCTGTCTCATAATAATTCTTATATTTAATTCGTCCAAATCTACTATATAAAAATAAGTCGAGTTTTCCTTCCTGACGCTATAACTCCAGAACGCACGAACCGATTTCCACGGTTTTGCATTCGTTGGAAAGGTCTCGAGCTCCGTGAGGTTTATAGCAAAGAAAATTCAGGAAAAATTACAACAGAAAAGCGGGAAAATGGAATTTTGAAAAGTCACACCCTAACGCGAGCAACGCTGCGGGAGACGGCTAGTTATTTATATAGCCAAATGAAATTCTAGAGTCGCTAGGGAATAAAAAACGAAACAAACAAAAAACATGAAAATGACGTGTTTGAACGATACGTCACTTGACAATTCCCATTTTGTTTATCATTGTTCCGAGATTCTCATACGTCTTTGAGGTTTTTTATTTTCTAGCGGCTTTAGAAAATGTTATCTACGGTAGCTCATCGCATATCATGACTTTTAGTCTCTAGTACTTATCTATTTTATCACCACATACCAGCTTCCTATTTTAAAACTGAAACATTAACCCTGTGATCTCAAAACACCTTGCGCCACACACAATTTGCTTTTAATCCCATGGTAATCACACGTCAGGCGTGTATGATGCGAGCATATCTTCAATTATCGTGCCTTACTTAAACATACGGCAGCCACGCTTACCATAGATTAAGTGGCAGTGATAGATGAGACAAACATAGTTGTATAATTGTAGGCGCTTTGTAGACATGACATGATTTGAAATCAGAAATCAGAAACATTTATTCGCTGAATGTAAGTTTTAGGTAACGTTGATGTTAAATGTATTAAAAGAGATCTATACATCCTACCAGGTATTGTCCTGGTGTGCAAACATTTTAACAAAATTAAATTCAAATACCTATACCTATTACAAATTACTTTCATGTCAGTATCACTTTAGTAAAATGTCACTTATAACTAAAATATTCGTCAGTAGAGTAAAAACAATTTAGCAGCAACCATTTGGAGAGTCTACGTTTAAACAAAGATAACGGCAATTCTTTAAATTCATCAGGCAACTTATTAAATATTTTCACAGCCATACAAAATGCGTTTTTACTATGAAATGTCGAATGATGTTTTGGTAGATAAATTCTATTTTTATGTCTAGTATGTCTTGCTGGTTTGTATCGCCGTGACAGACTCCAGTTTACAAAGCCATAAACCTAGAAGTTGAAATGTCATGTAAGAGGTGTATTTTTGAAGCTTCTTGTACTTGTTATGGGACTAAGGCTGAAATACTCAAAAGTCATTCAAATTTGAGCACCACTTAAAGTTGTTCTGCCTCTGTTTGACATTACTCATTTGTAAGAGATAAATTGAGTGGGGCTTGAGTGGCTTTTGTGTATTCGCCCAATAGTTATGTGTATTAGTGCTAGCACAAACAATTTTTTTTTAAACTTTGTGACGTGATAGCTATGAAATCATGTTTTACGTAATAGCTTCCACTTACGACTTTTTTGCGTCGCGTTAGTAATGTTTGTTACCTGTCATCCGAGTTGAAAAATTCTTCTTTTATTGTGAATTCTGTTTAAAAGTAAAAAAAAAAACTATTCCTGCTTACATTATAATATTCCAAGTTTCATCTAAATCTGTCTTCTTTTTTATGCCAATTAAGAAGGATAAAAAAAATATACTTCCTATGTAATCTATCAGCAATCTAGTTCACATAATGCAAGATTTACTTAACTTGGGAGTAAAGAGCGCTGTGTAAAATGTCCAAAAGGATTTAATATTATTTATTTATCTATGACATACATAGGTGCACCGACAGTGATCAAATGTTCATGTGGCAGTCGATCGCTAATCACCAACGCACTGACGGGTTAAGAAGCCATTTCCAGTCGTACCATCTAATTTAAAGATCACTTTAAACTACCTATGTTGTAATTCGGGTCTTGGTAACTAGACTTGTTTTGGATTTTTCTAGAGCTTAGGTCTATATTCTGAGATATTACCTCGAATAATCTTCCCCTTGATTCGACCTCGGTAGGCTTTAGTAGTTTTAGTTCTTAAAATTATACCAAAACACGATTTAGAGGATTATTTGAGGTGATTACTAAGAATATTAATCTAGCTTAACTCACGTGGAATGTGATAAATACAAATCTGAACTGTTGTTTAGACAATTAAATTCATATGCCAGTAAAAATAAAATACTGTTAAATCGTATAAAATTATTTTTTATTTCAGAGTCTACCAAGTAAATTTATATTTAACAAAATGTACAGAGTTATATCTCATAGACTTTATTTCTAATCTTTGTTTTTAACATCAAGCTTCTAACATATTTTTAAGAAAATTACTAGTAATATATTGCCTTCTGAAGTTCTTTCTCTATCAAATACAAAGTCACAACTTAAAAAAATAAATCATAACCAAAATTAAAACGAGTGTTACAAAAAGCACAAATCATGGACATGTCGAATGAAATTAACAATATCATCCAACGCATGAGTTGTGAGGTAATCAAGGGAGCGCGTGTTCTTTTTGTGTCGATTCTTGGCGCAATCATAATGTACCTGCGGGTGACTACACGTTCAAAATATTTAAACTTCTAAGGATAATTTTAACTCTTGTTAGAGCTATACCGATTTATTTATTAGGATTGCCAAAGAATAATACACATTAACATAAAATTAAACTCAAACAGAACATAGCATGGCTGGTGCTTATCCACTAAAGGCAACCACAGCTAACGCAGATAGGTATTTGGATAACATTATGGAATTTAAAAAGTATTTTGGAAGAAAACAAAGATACAATGGTTGAAAAAGATACAATAAACTAGGACCTATGGCAGTATACAGATGATGGAGCAATGGTTATGGACAATTTATATTGCCAATTTTTGTGAACTATAATCGGTACCCAGTAGATTTCATACAACCCCTTCATACTGAGTTCTTTTCATGGAAGACCTGAAAGAATCTTCCATGAAAAGATTTGTCAGTCATGTTCATGATTACATATCATACGTAATTTTTTTTCTAACGTAAAATACCAAATTGTCCAGAAAAATGCAACCCCATGGTGAGCTCCTGTAATATCGGCAGCCAGTATGGGCGCGCTAATGGCCGCCACGGGCACGCTTCATATCAGTAGCAAGATCGCCTTCCAGCCACCGACATCCCATTATATGCTTGATCCTAGGCTTTTTTATTGACATTTTGTAATAACAGTATAAATACAAGTTTTTTTTTTTAATTTAATAATAAATGTATTCAAGTAAAGTGAGGAACTGAGCGCTTATGAACTAAAGACTACACATTACGCAGAATGTGTAGCCATTCATAAACACTATGGGGAACCCTGAGCATCGGACAAGAAATTCTGTTTCCCGATACTCAGTGCGCACCTCTCTTATACTACAAACAAACTATTAAATAAAACTTACATAATATGTAGGTCGGTTTCCTGATCCACGCCAGTCTCTTAAGAGTCTGAGTATCACAGGAGAAACCCACCTATGTATGTGTGTGAGATGGTTGATTATTATAAATTCTGCCTAAAGACATATTTTTGCCGGGTTCTCCTGAAATCTTCGAAGGGTTGAAATACCTATCAATGCAAAAAGTGCGTTCTTAGAACACTAAACTGTTAAACCAAATTGAACCCTCTGGCGATGTGTTTACGAAATATGACAAGGTTTAATACGACAGCCGATTTGTACGCACACAACCTACGTTAAGGGTAAAAAAGCTATTATTCCGTACGGTAGCCGTCGCCTCGCCCCAAGCGAGCGCACATGACTACTGAAACTGATACAGTTCTGTGGAAAAATGGGTCAAAAATTTATTTTTTACTAATAACCTTGTGGTGTTTTTTTTTCAACATATTTTGTAGTTTCTTTTTCGTAAAGTAAAACAAAAATGTGATCGATATTAGTATTTCTGTAACAACGAATACTAGCACTGTAAGTAACACAGTTTTCTTGAATTTTTACTCTCTAGCTTATTTTTTATTTTTAAACGCCTTCTAGTCCCAATCTAAGCAAAGCTTGTACTATGGAAACTAGATGGCTGATAGAATACATACATACATTTTTTTTTGTAAATACATACTTATAATACATAAAACACCCAGACACAGAACAAACATCTATGTTTACAACACACAAATGTTTGTTCTCGGTGGGAATCGAACCCACGACCCATTGCACGGAAGGCAGAGCTACTACCGACTGAGCCATGATGCCTGTCAAAACTTTTTTTCGCATAGGTAGCGACATTGTTAAAAATTGGAATCATATTCTAAAAAAAAAACCAAACTAAATATTTTTCGCTCTACCTGTTTTATTTATTCATTTCTTTATAAATAATTAATTCAGTAAAAAGTTTAGTCTTTTCATGCAACCTGTACCGCAATGTACTGTGATTATTACCAGTTTTTATGCGTCGGGCTCCAGACACGTGGAGCGATGAAATTATGGTAATCACCGTTGGTTTCATTGCAGGCAGTCTTAGGGATCCCTATAAAAAGCCATCATCCATCTGTGCCTGACTGTACCTCATCTAGAGTGCTCTCAAGTAATGTCATGTTTGAACAAGCTACTTCCTGCGATTTCTAGATACTATTAAAATAGTATCTTGCGTTTGATACAAGAGGACTAATCAGACTCATTACTCATTAATGAGTTTTTTAACTACATATCAGGGTGTTGCACCTTGGGTAATACACCTTGTATTGAGGGAAACCAATTTGATAGGACATCTATTCTACTAAGCTTTACTGCATCACACATTACACATTCACTAATGATTTCTTTGTATATAGAATAAGAATTAGAAATTATTCGCGAGTCACGGTTCGCGAATTACGGGATAGGTAACTTTTACTTACTTATAGTAAATGTGAGAAGCATACTGTAGTCTACCGGTACTCTTTATTTACATTAATTTTGTTTGGAATAGTTTTATCTAGATATTAGACAAGATATTTCTATATGCGGAACCAAAAACCACTCCCACCTCCAAATAGTGGACCACTTTGCAAGATAATTACTGTCGTCTGTATTCATTTACATCTGGTCCGCTCTATTTGGTCCATCACGCCATATCTTAGTTAGTACAGCTGTGGCACGTACTCGTTTTGTATAAAGGATGTGTATGTGTGTGGCGATAGCGATTTGTAATGGAGAGTACACGCGAGCGAGTTACATTTTTTGTCTTCCAACGATGTAAATAATAATAATAAAATAATAAATATTCACGGACACTTAACACAAGCAAAGCTTGTACGATGGAAACTAGATGGCTGATAGAATACATACATACATTTTTTTTGTAAATACATACTTAAAATACATAGAAGCACGCAGACACAGAACAAACATCTATGTTTACAACACACAAATGTTTGTTCTCGGTGGGGATCGAACCCACGACCCACAGCACGGAAGGCAGAGTTACTACCGACTGAGCCATGACGCCTGTCAATCAATATAATCTGTCAAGTAATATGCTTTTTGAATATTTTGTCCTATAGTAAATGAGTTAGCCCGCTTTCACCCGGTCCCGTATCGTTCTTATACATATTATAGTTGCACATCCCTGAAACTACCCAGAGCTACATACAGTCATAAGAACATCCACTTATCTAGTTTCCTGTATTGTACATTTTTTATTCAAAAAGATTTTTAGGCTGTCTATATAAAACTTTGTAGGCATTACAGATCATAATATAATACGGTAAGCATTTATTTCAAAACAAAACACGTGAATATCAATGGAAGGTGCAAATTAGCTATAACCCGTACTAATAAAGTAGAGCTGAGAATCTATCGCTGAAAAATCGCAAAATATTTACCAAAACCGCTGTCGCTTATCAACACACATCTCACCCCAACTAAACATAGGTCTGTTACCCGTTCGTCATTATTCATAAATAATTACTGAAGAAATGGAATGACCATCGTTTACGTAAAATGGAAATGAAAATGTTCCGAAATTTTGCGACACAAAGATGGGAACCATTTTGTTTTAGGCTAATTTTGAAAAAGTAATTTGGGCGGTTTGTGTAATCGTATGTGTTCCGTTATGCTTTGAGAAATTATGAGAAGCTTTTCAAATCTTTTGTAGTTTTTATAACCAACTACTTACCTCGTGTAACATTTTTAACGGTTAAGGGTTGACGTCTACTCAGTGTAGGTAAGTAAATTCGTATAAACAGATCTACCGAGGGCTGGTGATTATCTGGGCCAGCGTATCAGCATTGCTATTCAGCGCGGCAATGCAGCCAGTGTCTTTGGCACGCTTCCGATTGGCACTGATTTGGACCAGTTGAGCTATCTAGGCTCACAAAAGATAGTAAATCTTTCAAAGGGTAATGTGTACGCTTCCCAAGTGATGTGTCTCAGTTGTCGATTGGAAAATTCAAAAACGTAATAAAACGAAGGCTTCTTTTAAAAGCATACTATAAAATATCTGATTATTTAGAAGACAAACAAGCTTGGAACGAACTAGCTATAACTCATCCAATAACAAAAAAAATTGTAATCATACAAAACGTAATGACGATTCAAAGTAATCAGTGAGATTTAATTGAATAAGACTTTGACTTTGACTTTGATCTATAAATAGCTCAACTGTTTCATGTGTATTTTGTAAATATTGTGAATTTTGTAAATACTGTATGAACTAAGTATTTCCTGTCTGTTGATGGTAACCAGATATTTATGATGCAGTCATCAGTCTCGTAGATAACTAAAACCGGGAGCGGCTTCCAAACAAACTAATCAATCAATAGATTAAGTTTTAGTTCATTTACTGTGGAATGTGTCGCATTCGTCAAAACGCTACTTATCTTGAACCGGGTGCAGTAATGTTAGAGTAATTAAAAAATCACGGTTAAACGCTATAAAATAGAAAGCTTTTACCATTAAAATGGTTGGTCCCAATCTCAAGTTAAAGTTAAAAGGAACGGCACGGATCCGGGAATCAATCCTGAGCATGAATTTGACAATACATGCAAGATGGTGTGCGCTGTTTTGCACCACAGGTTCTCACCAATTTATTATATTACATAGAAGATCATTGGGTGATCGTTAAATTATGTTGGGTATGATTTGAGTACACTGCGTGACAATACTGTAACGCTCCGCAGTCTAGCTATCGTTCCTACGCATTGTAACGCTTCATTACAACCTTTTGTCGCTCCCGGGAACTTTGAACACATTTTTGGTTCAAAGTTCCCGAGTTTGACATCACATATTAGGGGCCGTAAGATCAATAGTGGTTTAAACCACGAAATAGAGTTTAAAACCTCCAGTCTCCGATTATTTCATAAGATCAATGGCAGTTAATCGACCATCGGTAGCTTAAACTGACAGAGATGGCAGTAGATTAATCCATCGATCAAATGTAATCGTAGTTAACGAAACCCATAGTTTAAACTGCTTTTGATCTTACGGCCCTAGGTGATGTCAATCTCGGATCAATACAGAATACAGTGGTGACTGGCCATTTTTGTTTTTTGATATCATTTCTTCCTTGTTCAAAAACGTAAAATCAAAGTGAATACTTTTAGATCGTCTCAAAAACTAAGCCCCGTATGCTTATAAAGAAATCGTTACTCAGGCATAGATTTGAGTAAGAATGTTCATACAAAAATCAATGCTTGAGCCCGGATCAGTGCTTGAGCAGTATATCAGCATACGAGCCGCAGTGAACGAATTTTCCTCCATTTATTGCATCATCATCATTGGCCTTTGCGTCTTAACACCTCACTATTCCCGTCCTGTTTCCAATAAAAATAGTTATAGTCCAAGAGATGGCGGCTACTGTTCATTTTGACGACACAATAATTATATTTTATGTTCAATTAGGTGCTGTTGTTTTGTATACGGTCGAGTTTCTCAAACGGCTATCCGTCAGGTCGGCTCACATTTGATTAGTTTTACTGCCTGTTCGTAAACTGTGGCTACATAACTGGCGATAGGGGTATATTATGGTCTTAGACCTTTATCGCCAGTTATGCAAAACTATATACCTTGCAGTTACAAAAGAAAAAATGGTGTAAAGAGCAAGACAAGTAATTTGTCTATGAAGTTTTTTTTTCTGTTGACTCGTAAGCAGTTCTGTTAGAACTCAGTTTTGATTTATAACTTTAAATACTTACTACAATTAGTAAAATACAAAGGGTGTATAACTTTTCTATTTTCATGGCCTCGACAACGCTGGCCCGCACTACAGGCATGCCCCCGTATTTATTGAGCTAATTGGCTGTAAATCGGAGCCAGATTGTTCAAAATGGCCTCAACCGATTTTGTGTTGTAAAACTCATAAACCCCCTATGTGTGCGGTGTCCGTTAATGGCCATGATAAGCTCCTTTATGGTCTAATTGGTTCCAATGATCCTGTTTTGGACCAAATCATTATTAATTTGGTCGGCAATTAGATGCACTTAGAAGTTAACTCTCTGATAAGGTTTTAATCCGTTTTTATTTAAGTAAATAAGAACCATATTATTACAATTATTATGATGATCAGCGTAAATCTTTTTTTATTCCTAGAAAAAGACCACCATGATTGTGATAGAATAGTTAACACAAACAAGACGAGCTATTTTCTAAAAGGGATATTTTTGTTTTAATTCCACTCCAGGATAATTACAACACTTGTTTAGGTATAACGTGGTTTAGCATAGGCTTGCTAGCTCATTATTTTTTGCACGCCTCAAACTCCGCGGAGTATCAAAGTAAGGCCCTTTGCACATTATAAGACTCGAACACAATTCACAAGATAAGAAAAATAAAGAAAAAATATTTTATAATAGGCACGTACGGTCTCATATAAATAATCAAGCGACTGAATTGTCTCATTGTCATTTCTGATAAGGCACAGGAAAAATATCTTATATTGTGCAAAAGGCTAGGAGCAACTTTTAATATTTTCAACCGAGTGATGTACGTAGTGCAATACATACTCCAAAATTAATGCCTCATCTGATACTAAATTAATATTAAAATATTGAAAAGCAATTTCACATCAGCCATCATCTCATTATTACATCATTACCATAATGCACCCAAATTTGGTCAAACTACCAGTTTATTACCCTTCCTTTTGATTCTGTATCGTGTAATGATTAAAAAAATCATCATCATATCCTTGATTTATGCTATATAGAAGCGCTCGTGGCGTAGCTTGCTTAGTCAATCTTCACCGATTATCTAAGTTAAGCGACGTTCTGTGCGGTCACTATTTGGATGGGTGACCGTTAGTGGAATTTACATCTGAGCGTTCCCGTGCTTCAGAGGGCACGTTAAACTGTCGGTCCCGGCTCTAGCAGTCGTTAAGCCACGACGGTGGCCTTTAGGCGGCCTAAAAACTCCGTCACCAGAGTTGGCCACTAGCTCATACGCGCTTGCTTGCTTATGCTATAATCATAGTCATAGTGCAAGTGCGCTTGCAACTTAATCGTGATATTTTCTTTAATCTCCTTTATTCGAACTTTACGCGAGTGCAGTCAAAGTCAGAAGCAATCGTTTGCACGAATAAAGCACTAATTTGTGTGTATGAGGTCATTTTATGCAATCTTTGTTGGGAGTTTTTTTAGAGTTGGGCTGATTTTTAGATTTTGCCACACAAATGTTTGTTCTTGGTGGGGATTGAACCTACGACCTACAGCACGGAAGGTAGAACTATTACCGACTGAACTGTGACGCCTGTCATGCTTTGATGCCTTTAAAAAGTAGAGTGAAGTCAAAATAACTTGAGTAACACCCAGATATTTTAAAAACTCTATCGATATTTTAGTATCCGCTCTTAGTCTCGACTAATCACGAATCTATCGATACCATCTATTCAATATCCGAGTTATCAAACCTTATATGAATGGCGTTGAGATGACTGAACGAGTTTTTAAGCACAGGGATGTACTCAGGCAAAATAAGCGAAGCATTCCACTTTTGCGCACCAAAAAGATGAGCACCATTAACTTCCACAACAACGCAATTCTACTTTTGCGCACCAATCGATTTTAAAAGGTGGGTTACTTCTTCAGAGTTGATACTCTATTGTTATGATTAACAAGGTATTTTAATAGCATAAGATAAAGATTATTGAAAGAAAAGAAACGTGTGGTCTTCTTAAAAAATGTAAAGTCATGAAGATCCAGTTTAGAGAAGATTTTGCACTTAGGGCTGTAAGATCAAAAGCAGTTTAAACTATGGGTTTCGTTATCTACGATTACATATTGATCGATGGATTAATCTACTGTCATCTCTTCAGTTTAAGCTACCGATGGTCGATTAACTACCATTGATCTTATGAAATAATCGGAGACTGGAGGTTTAACTCTATTTCGTGGTTTAAAGCACTATTGATCTTATGGCCCTTATCTTAGTTTTAATATCTTCAAAAATATTGAAATGTGCGAGCGAGACGTTTTTTGACGTTACCCGTCACCAGAATTTTGGACCGAATCCATTCCAAAATGAAAGAACTTCTGTAAGAAAGATTTTGTATGGAGAATGATTCGTTTTGTAAACTTACCGCTAGGGGCGCTGCCCAATCTCTATTTAAAAATATAGTGTATGTGAACTTTGTAGTATATGTAAAGAGAACACACTAACAGCCAAATAGTGAAACGTCACTCAAATTTAAAATTGCTCTGCCTCTATTTGACAATTTAATTTTAAACGGGTGTTTAAGGTAGTTACTTTTTTTTATTCACAAAGAAAACTACAACTAATACAGTATTTACAATATATTAACATTAGACACATGAAACAGTGGAGCTATCTACAAACCTTATCAAACGATTTATAGATGGCTCATAACAAGGCTATGCCTCTATTTTTTACTGTAAGTACGTTGGCTCTGGTTACTAATTAGTTAAGTTTTGGTCTATTATTAAGTCATTCTGTTATCCTTAGTTTTCATTCACAGTAATTATCTACCTAATGCATGTTGTATTCGCCTGTAAAAGGTTTGCGCACCTAGTTTTAAGACCACTCTAGTTAAGATAGTGCTGTGCACAAATTGTTGGCTTACCTAAATAAATAAATAGACATTACGCTTTTTTAAGAGATGGCAATAATTTAAGTTTGAACTTAATTTAAGTAACGCTTGAGTATTCGGTCATAAGGGGTATATTCATATATTTGGTCTTTTAAAGCTGAGCTAACTAAAATAATTGCCAAAACTGTTGTCATCTGTTTTAGTTATCATGCAAGTGACAAAATAAATGTGACAATGATAGAGCATTTATAGAGCCGCGCTGAAATTACAGTTGAATATGAATAAAGGGGTATGCACGCTGAATCCGGCCCTTTCAGGATATTACTCGGCTATAATTATTGGGAGGGCTTCATTATGACGTTACGTGACAGAGACTGAGGTTTGTTTCATCATGCAATTTGCTACGTACATTAAATTATAAGCGAAGCTTGCCACCGACCTTCCGTTGCAACATACAATCGATTATCAATCCTATCTCAACTGGATAAAGTTCATTAGTGACAGTGAAACATATGAGGGTAGTTATTAGTCGTCGATATGAGTATGCTGATTGTTCCAAAATTACAATCTATATTAGATCTTATTGAATCGAGGTAGAGTTTATAGTCAAAATAAAAACTAGAGGGGTAATTATTGGAGTCAATGTAGCTACCTACTGTTGATTGTGAAGGAAGGATTAATGTTTATTATATGAAATTAAAGTTATTGTAGTTAAACTTTGGTTTTGTACCAAAATAAATAAGTGTAGAATAAAGTTATCTTAATTTTCTGAGATTTGAAAAAATCTAGATAACCTTGAAATAAGTCCCGTAACGTTTCGGCTGAAGTTTTACGTTGAATGTACAATCGTGCTAATTTTGAATGCCCTATGCATTAAAAATTAGAATAGAATAAATAGAAATTTTGAATGCCCTATGCATTCTAAATTAGCACGATTGTACATTTCAAGTATGTATCGAACTTTTCTTGTTGTTGCAGCAAAGTTCTAACACCACCAGTATGGTGGATGCTGAGGCCAGGCCCGATTAGCTTCTGCAATTTTGAACCTGGTTTCCATTCTCTAGAGCATAGAGAATAAAAGTCAGACCTATAAGCAAGGTAAAGCAATCTGTCAAAATGACTAGCTGCTAGACACTAGCAGCTAGTTCTAGACTAAACGGGCAGTAATATTATTCTGTGCCATCAGTTCAAGTAGTTTAGTGAAAAAACAGGGTAATAAAATATAGTTGCCGATTTGTGCTCCCGGCTATAGCGGTAAACCATTTCGTCTATACTTTTTATTATTCACAATGAATAGTTATTATAGATGAAAGATATTTGCCGGTTGCGCACGCGCCGCGAGTTAGAATTATTTTGGAATGCATGTGCCAGATGCTATCGCTAGGAAAGTTTGGTGGTATTCAATTTATTGAATGGTTATTACAATGTTTTATGATATTGAACAATATTATTTTGATTTGGAAATTGATAAGCTTAATTAACTGCGTTGCAATGTTTTTAATTTTTTAAGTTATACTTCTAATGCGACTTCCAACAAGGTTGCGTTATTCGAGAGGACATAGTCTCTGTCTCTTTTCTATTCGGGGGAATAGAAAGAGACAGAGACTAATACGCTACAATCAAATATAGATGGCAATCATATGTATGGTTCAGCAATTCAGCATTTGACCGCCTGTGTTTTTGAAGTTATACAACATCCAACTGACAGCGGGGGGAATAGAAAGAGACTAACACGCTACAGTCAGTGTTCATGCAACTTTTTACTTTTTATTTTGAAGTGATAATTTAGTACTGCATATTGGTTAAGTATATAAAAATAAATACTAAATTAATTTCACATTAAACACAGAGCGAGAGTGAATGGGTGGCACTCGAAGTATAACTTCTTCCGCGCGTAGGGACTGCACGCACAGGTTTTTTTTTACATTTTCAAATGGATTGTAACCAAGATACCAAGATTACTTTGTACTTGTATACCAAGATTACTTTGTATACTTACTTATTGCTTATTAGATACAGATTAATACTTTTTTCACACTACACTGGTCTCTATTTTAAGAAAAATCGGGCTAATCTATGGATATTTTTGTATGTATACTCTAATCTACATTTTTGGAACAAAATTCTAACAATTTTTATTATACTAATACCGTTTCCGCGTTTCATTTTAATTGGTAACTACTCCAAATTATTGCCCACGTCTTTATTGCTTTGCCAACCTCATAAATAAGTAAAAATAAAGTCTTCATTCTTTGGAAACTTTGACTGTTTCCATCATACCAACGACACGACATCTACACAATATTGACGTAGAGCTAGTCTTACACACGGTACTAGGCTTATTCACACTGTGTCGCGCTGACTACGATATTTATGTCCAAGCAACTGATTATATTTATCGTGTACGTTTTCGTATCGTGCAGTGTGCAGACGCCCTTTGCCTAATTCGAGCTATCAAGCCGTTGTTTCGTGAGCTTTACAAATTGCTGCCTCTAGCTACCAAGTGGCCGGATACTGTACATAAACACCACACCCGAAAATAATCTCCAAATCTATTGAATCAAGATACATTTTCCTTTGTAAGAGATATCGATTTGCATCCACATTCATTGAGTTTGGATCAAACCCAATAACAATAATGCCTAAAGGTAAGTTATTTTAGTCGCTTCCTTCCAATTTTTATTATTCGGGAGTTTTTAGATTAGTTATTTGCTCGTAGCGTCTTTATCTCAAGCAATAAAACTTTCTTAAAATCCTAGGATTATTAAATACAGATTGATTTCAGGTTCATACCATGACTCATGACTGTCGTGTTAATTATATTGGCGCTATAGTAAGCGAAGAACAAAGATAATGGAAGATCTTAAAATATGAGATTCATAGACGCATGAGATGACGTTGCTAATAGTAGCAGTTCTTTGAATTTAACACTTTCAGTACGATATGTGACGTACCTAATATATATTTTATAGCATCGTCAGGGTGTGTGTATGTGTGTGGAAGCCCTTTACAAACAACACAAGTATGCATCTATTTAAACTAAAACATTATTGCAAGTAACAATTTGGCTCGCAATACCGTTGTAGCTATAGATCAGCTCAGGTGTTGTCTGCCTGCGGGCTTGTTGTTTGGTCCAAGTCCTGAACTGAGGAAACTAAGATTCACAAGGTTTTTGGATTTGAGAAACAAAACTCTGTAGTTTCGTATGAAGAAATAGTCTTTTGTGCCAGCTAAAACAGTTCCGTGAGAAAAAAAACTGACCGTCCACTTGTTTTTAAAGAAAACCAAGTGGAAGATCAGTGGTTTTTGGATTTCCAGAAAAGTCTGGAAATCCATCGTGCTAATCTTCAACAGTAGTTTCTGAGATTAGAACATGCTTGATTCTCTAACTAAGCATGTTTCTCCAAAGTGTTATAGTAGCAGAGACCATAATTAAAAAAAAAATTACGTTTTTTTGGGAACATCGCAAGACCTCAGTAAAGGAGCGAAGTACTATGTAGTACGCTAGCTGGTAGTAGATGGTGTGGAGTGTAAACCGAGCATCAGCTGTGTCTTAGACCAAGCGAAATTGGCCAAATGGCAGGTGAGATCAACAATATTGTGGCCACCACGCCCGTCCACATGGAGGAATAATTTTGATACTGCTTGTAAAATATCGTTTCTTGTGGTTTACGATACAGTTGCTGTCAACGGGCTTGTTCTACAAATTTAATATGAGAAAATTATTAGCTGTGAAGTGTCTAGAATCAGTTAGTTGGCTAGGCTTTGTGCTTTGGTCATTGGTCATCTGGTTTTCATACAGAATAAACAAAAAAAACATTGTGTGTAATTCACACGTGGTAGAAGTGAAATCCTCAAAAAGACTTTCAAATCACGACGAAGTGAACGAATTTGCTCGAGACTTGAACCCACGCACTACGAGCTAGTTTTCCGATCCGTTCGACCGCTTGGCCAGCAGTCTCCTTAGAATGCATACGAAAATGAAGGATCTCTCTTCTCGTTTCCTTGCTTTTTCGTTTCATCGACTTTCAAATCACAACGGTGCTAAAGAAGTTTTCACCTCAAAAAATAAGTTCAACCACTGACACCCGACTACTAGAAATCACGCTCTATGAAACAAACTAGTCGGTCAACTGATCGCTAGACTGGTCAGTGGACTGGTTGATAGACTGGTCGCTTGACTGGTCACTAGACTGGTTAGTAGACCGGTCGGTAGACTGGTCGGAAGACTGGTAGGTAGACTCGATTGGTCGCTCGACTGGTTGCTGGACTGATCGCTAGACTAGTTGCTCGACTGGTCACTAGACAAAGCGCTCGACTGGTCGCTAGACTAGGCACTCGACTAGTCGCTAGACTGGTTGACCGGTCGCCAAGCTTTGATGAAACTATTAATTAATAGTTAAATTCTCAATTGAGTTAAAGAATTTTTATGTGTTTCTATAATTGCCATGACAGCCATGACAGGCGTCATGGCTCAGTCGGTAGTAGCTCTGCCTTCCGTGCTGTGGGTCGTGGGTTCGATCCCCACCGAGAACAAACATTTGTGTGGCAAACATAGATGTTTGTTCTGTGTCTGGGTGTTTCTATGTATTATAAGTATGTATTTACAAAAAAAATGTATGTATGTATTCTATCAGCCATCTAGTTCCCATCGTACAAGCTTTGCTTAGTTTGGGACTAGAAGGCGTTGTGTTAAGTGTCCGAGAATATTTATTTATTATTTATTTATAATTATTTTAATACAACAAGACAAACAAAAGTAAGGAAAACAAGTTTTTTTTTATGAACGCGTGCCGAATTAGATTTCCACCAAAGTTTTTAGTTACATTTAGTCGCGGGCAAATAAATGTATATGAGTAGGTAGTAAATGTACCACCTACTCAAATCTCATCTTGTTATTTCTGGATCAAGTCTTACAAATCTCATAATACAAAACAGTTGATTAATTACCGTACCAACTTGGCTTGAAGTCGGATGAAAGAAGTTGTCTTAATTTATTAAATTGGGTGGTCTGTCCGTTACAATAATTGACTTTGTTAACAAGATTGATTTGTGATGTAATTGATTTAGTTTTTAGCTTTCTCGAGACTTACCAATATCATCATATTATGCCGCAGCACAGCTTCCACTGTTTTCTCAGAATAATGCGATCGTATGACAACTCTTACAGCGCCACTGAACAATGGTGAGCACAGACGGTACGGCGGCGCTTGGTTAAAGTTGGGGCAACAAGAGCACCTATTACGGTACGACCTCTACGCTTGGGCTATTGAAGGGGAGGCTCAGAAAGAGAGGACGTCCATGAGAGGTCAATTTATGTGTGGGTTTTCTCTGACTCGATAATCATCGAGTACACAGACTATCACAGACACAGAGAATTACACAGACGATTTAATCAAATCGTCTGTGTAATTGTGTGTGGGAACGACAACGGTATTTTTGTTTGAGCCACTGATATTTTGGCGTACGTCTATCATAATAACCTACAATATATAATACATTATATTCTAATGTAGACAATTTTGGCAGTAATGTTTTTAAAATTTCTGATGGTTTATTTTATTTCTCATATAAAGGTATACACACATATCAAGCCACTAACAGTTACCTCTCTCTTACTCCAGTCTTCAAAGTACACCAATAAACAATTATCGCATAGTCTGATTACCGTAACGTTTAGTACGGTTTTACAAGCGTGGGTGACGTTTCAATAATCAATGTTATTTTTATACGAAATCGATCAATTACACTCAAGGTACATCAATAACTGAATATGTAATGAAAATTAACGAAGTAATTATTTTGGATGCGGTAATTACTAATGTACCTATCTATTTAAAAGCTTATGACACAGAAGCAATTAAAACCAAAACCGTTTACAATATATTTAGTGAAACACTAAATCATTTGGGGAAAATATGCGAAAAGGTGTATATTAATAAAATAATTATTGACCGGTAAGGAGGCGTGGTGAATTCACACGATTCAACGATTTATTGCAAGAAAGCCAACTCTGATTATATTCCGATCGCAAACCATACGACAAACAAACTTTTTCATAATACATTACTCGCTTTGTTTAAAACGCACCGACCTGTCGAGACAAAACCGTTACTGTACCTCGTTTTATGCTTGAGCTTTGGTTGGAATATAAATGTATCGTGGTGAAGCGAATTGGTAGCAACTAAATGTGGTTTTGATATTATTTTTTGCTGAAAACAATTTCCTGTTGAATGATCTTCTGGTTATCATTTCTGCAGGTACAATATCGACTCCAGTTTTTTGTTATTACCTCGTAGGAATGACATGACTAGAAAAACGCAAAGGCTAACAGAACAAAAGCATTTAGAGATCGTTATAAAAGGTACGAAGAATCGATATTTCTATCTTAAACAGTGAAGGAAAACACCAATCGGTGAAATAAAACATTACTAGCTGCGATGGGTTTACAAATTGTCACGTAAACACTGGTCATAATTAACCAGGGCACTGAAGATGCAGTAACCTCGATGAAAAATTTATTAGTGCACGACTGGATTTGAACCCACGACCTCACTGAAGGCGAAGTCGCTACCACTAGGTAAAATAGTGTGAAAATAGTTTTAAATAAAATTTTGTCAATAATATATTGGTGTCAATATTTCCACATAAAAAAGCGCTTTAAATAATCAATCAATAATGGATCAGATAAACTGAATACAATTTATTTTATTTTAATTAATTCTATTTAAATTTTATATTACTTTAAATCAATTTTATTTAATTTTAAACTACTTTGTATGATATTACTTATTTACCACATCACAAGCACAAAACAGATATGGCTTATGTTACAACTTTTTGTTAACCCATTGACAATTAACCCTACATTACAACCTGACTAATCTATCCCATATCCTCACAAAGGATTCTAATTGACGCCTCTGCTACCATTGGGCGTTTTTACAATGTCACGACACGACACGTCAGTTGCTCGAACAAAAATACTCAATGCCGCTCCTTCGCACTGCTATCTAAGAGAAGGTGAGGAAAAAAGATTTCCAAAGAAAAAACAGGTTGATCTTAGCGCGTATTAAAATAATAATGGTTATGAATGGTAGGCCTACGCCTACGCTTTATATAATGATATATTTTTTTACTTTATGCTACCTAACTCCAAATAAACTCTTTGATTTGATATTATCAATTTTAGTAACGTTCTCCGCCGATATCGTTTAGACATAAAATGTCGTGTAGGTTTAAATGTGAAAACAAATGTCATTCCAGTTTTCCCCTGCGTGAGTCTCCTACGTGAGGGATTTCTGGTACTTTTGTCCAATATTCCCCTTAGCGACCCTTGCGACTGCTAGCAGAGCTAAATTGAAAAAAAAATACCAGAAGTCATCGTTTCCCTATTGACTGTTTTATCGTGTCGAATGTGTGAAAACATATATTCTCCGAAAGGGTGAAAGAAAAAAACAGACAAAAGGTGTTACAAGTAAAATTATAGGATTTGTACGTATGCATTATGAGCATATGGGCAACACATGGTCGATGGAGCATAAGGTGTATTGATAGTCCTACTGGTTCTATTGGTTTCTATTTGAATTTTATTTTATTGGAATTCATTTGTTTTTTTAGAACCTGCTACAACATATTTTTTTATAAACTGAGCTTATTTTAACCCAACTCTAAATATAGGTAGTTCTGCCTTTTATGTTCAGTTTTGAGTCTTGAGTGATAAGTTATTAGTTCAATTCGCAAATAAAATAAACATTTTTACTAGTTTTGAGTTCTCCCCTACTCTTCTGCACAGTTAGTAGCTAGATAAGTACAAATGTATTAATAATACACCAACTAATTTGATGCGGAATTCGGAAAAAAAATAGAAATCTCCAATGCTATACCGTACATGACGTAGGTAGCCAATCAGAATTTGTGAAACAAAATTGAGACATGGGAATATTTGAAATATTTTTATATCATCCTGTTGTGGTCTAGATTAGGTTAATTAGAGTTTTTTTTAGTAAAAGCTAGAGACTAAAATTTCCAAGCAAGATTCCAAGACGACCTCAAGTGGAGTCAAAATCTAAATAATATCCCCCCCATTTAAACTCTTCTAATCCAGACTTTATGCAACTATCCATAAACAACAAGAAAAAACGCTCCAATTTCAAAGATCATTATGGATTTCGATCTTCTTATTGTGCATCCAACAAAAGAAGCCGTGCCTTGGAATCTCTTTCGGTTTTTATGATGATTTACATTTACCGGCGTGTTGTCGTGTCGCACCCGCACTAGCACCCGTCACGGTGTCGCGTGTTCAGATTCACCGCGGTCGAATGCACCTTGCGTTTTGCTTTTTATTGTACAGAGCAGCGATGAAGGGTTCTGTAGAAATTTTATAATTTCAACATTCCAAATTTAGAAATTTTAAATTTATATGCGTTGGTTTCCAGTGTGCTTTGTCTATTAAAGACAAAGTGTACTAGCATAATTCAAAGTATTGGGTTAGGCTCATAATCCCCTTTGAGTCGTCCCCTTCAAGGCGATTATGAGGTTTTTTGGCTCATAATCCCCATGATTTCAAAATTTTAAAATCAAGAGGAATTTGAGACTCTTCAGTCTCAAAATCCTCTTAGAGGCCCATTTACACCGTAATAGCTATAACTAGCTATACCCACCAAACTCAAAAAACTGTTGAAATATCGTATGGTACGTATTTGCCGCACGCCTCAGCCCCTAATAAAAAAGTATTGCTGTGGATTATATTATTATACATAGTTTTAAACTCCTAAATATGTAACAGAATAGCATCGAAAAAAACATTTAGAACACCAATAGGTACTACCACTTAGCCAATGAGTCACTAGGGTCTGGTAACTAGTAACTGGTTTTTAACTAACCAAGAGTACACCCATAATTCATTAAATTTTCATCAAGATCACGCCAAAGTGCTAATCAAAGTTGTACCTTTCTTTTCCTCATCTCTCTGGTTTTAATCTTATCCACAGTGTAGGACAAGCTTGACTATTACACAATGCTTTTTTTTTATAGGAAGCCTGAACCGATTACATAAAAGTAAGAATTACTCAAGGAACCCAAATCAGAACCCAAAGATCACCGGGTTATCAACGGTGACGAACGGAAATTTTGTGGTCCTAGCACGAGCGATGGAAAAAATAATTACGCTGCGTTTTGTACCAAAGAATCGTGGCTCAAACTAAATTCTATTTTTACTGGGCTGTTCAGGTGTGGCGTCTTGATAACATCTTTTATACTTTTTATATTACTGCCACACTCAAATAATCGATTATTAGTCAATTAACATCTCTTGTCAATAAGTAATGGCTAATGACGAACAGAAACACCACATTTTTTTATAAATACCACGTAATACTCAAATAAAAGTAAGTATATAACATTTCTGGGTGTGATAGTTAAAACAACTATTACATCTGCTAAAATAAAATTAGTTGCAACAATCTTTCAAGTCACTGAACCTATTTTGAATAAAACTTTTGAAAGAAAGAAGGAAACGGGAAAGAAAGATCGTTTAAGGCAAGCGTCCACAGGCCCGCATCGCACGCATCGGACGCATCGGACGCATCACACGCAACGGATTTTAGTTTGCCTTATATAAAAAGTCATACAACTGCGTCCACTGATCCGCACCCTACAGACGAGTTTTTATACAAGGCAAACTAAAATCCGTTGCGTGCGATGCGTCCGATGCGTGCAATGCGGGCCTGTGGACGCTAGCCATATTTGTCATAAACATAAATTAGTAAGGTACTTAGACAGCTAGGTATTAATTTAGCTTTTAATTTTAACTATTCTGAAACAGATAACAAGTAAGCGCTTATTGAGACGAGAAAATTTGGTACCTCTTGCAATTCCATGGTTATTAACACTACATTGCTAAAATTCCACATTCCTTTTGGCCACGCAGGATGTTATATGACCCTGCGTACAGACACGTAGATAAACAGGTGACTTTGGGGTAGCACAAAGGAAATTTTCCGTTGGTCCAACCGCCACTTCCTTTCCACACTCAATTGGTTATAACCCACATACCCGTATACAAAAGTGACTATAATGTTCTACGTAGAAAATATCAGGATAAAAATAGATAGCAGGGTTAAACAAGCAAGCTCATTATGAATTAGTGGCCAACTCTGGTGACGGAGATAGCAGGTTGATGTAAATAAAAAAATACAGGTTATATAAGATTGAGAAGAATATAATATTATTTTTACCAGCCAATCAATTTTATAATAATAAGCAGGTAACCCCACTTTGTCCAAAGACACTTTGTATACTAAAAGTTCTGCCATGTAATATATTTATAGAGGATGTGATACGACTCTCAAAAACTTAAGCAAGTTAAAGTAGCCATCAAGATGAAAATCTTTGGCATTGTACCAATAAAAATTTGCAGCATGTTGGTTCCATAAAAGATGTTGTTAATATTGATAGTTACTTTAACTCCCACAAGTTTTCGGGAATCATATTATTATTACAGCCTGTATTTGGGGGACTGTTCACTATCTAGCCCAATATTAAACTCCAGTTTAATATAAGAGTGCCTTTTTTTTCTACTAGAGTAGCAAAAGCAATTTCTTTGACACGCTACAAGCTAATTCCAGCACAATCTACCAGCATTAGCAACTGCTCTACATTCAGAGTATAAAAACCAGGCGTGTGGTTAACTACGAGTAGGTATATCTACTCGTAAAACAACAGCAGCCGTCAAATTTCCTTACACATTAATCACCATGAATATGTTTGGTAAGGTTGTAGGGTGACCATGATTTCATTGAAAAAAATACCATATACACACCTTTGGACTTTTTGGACTTTTTTTTTTGCTGTAAGTAAAAAAAAAAGTCCAAAAAGTCAGCAAAAAAAAAAGTATATGAATACCTTTAGCATTTACACAACTGATAATGAGACATTGTAGGACAAAAATAGAATGAAAATATACATAAAAATCTCGGTATCTCGTATCGTCCCAAGGGGAAATATATTATGTTGCCTCAGACGGACAAGATAGAAATAACTCACAACAAAGGCTGCTCAAGCAATTATTGTCTGTCAGCTTACGCTTGAATTAGAGTAAAAATCATAGTAAATCTATCGCTTTATTTTTCTCAAAGAAAGATAGTATGGTTTGAGTTTTACAGTTCTACTAAAAGATCTCAAATGTCCGATTTTTTAAACTAAAATCATAGTTACAGTACTCGCGTGCCGGCGCGGTCGCGCACTTTCTACTGCTAACGGTCGGCGCGTGCGCACACCACCTGTCTCGCGACCCTAGCAGTTACTGCATTCAGATCATAGTATTGGTATGTTAGGGACGTGTCTGGTAGATACGTATTTAATAGGTTTTGGTAAGACATCTAGATAATACCTTATTTATATCGTAGTAATATTTGCCTCAAAGATTTGCTGGAAGTAAACTCTTATTAGGGTTAAGCTTGCCTTTATATCTTTAGTTTTAAAGTGTTTTTCTATAAGTACCTATTATTATCGGTGAGAACCAAAGACTTTAAAATTTTGAAGTTAATATTTTGATAAGGTGCATTGGGGTAATTGCGAAAATGGGTATATTCCGAAAATCCCTAAAATCTAGTAACATAATGTGATATTTTCCTGTTGGCACGAGGATATATAGGACTGCCACGGCGATGCCAATCAAGATGGCGTCTAGACCAATGTTGCCAACAGGAAAATATAGCATTATGTTACTAGATTTTATGGATTTTCGGAATATACCCATTTTCGCAATTACCCCAATGCACCTTATATAAATTTTATCGCGGAATCAATGGTGTTTTACTGCTGGAATTTACTATCTAACAATTCCTTAGGCCCTGGAGAAAATTTTTGACACACGGTTACTTGGGATATCCATTATTTTTATAGCTAATTAAACGATGCGTCACACAAATTATAAATTTTGCTGAGAAACGAAATACCCATGACTGTATTCTCAATACGCAAGACATTATTTATAAAAAAAATGCCATGACAATAGTCACATCCCAGCGGGCCTAAGATGCGCACCGCGAGATATTTGTCATGTCGTTCTGTCAAAATGTAAGCATTTTGCACCAGTTTAGGAACTATTGCATTATCTGTGGTAATGTTGTCGAGAAACCGCGCCTTTACTTTTCAACTTTTGACATTTTCTACATGACTACTATCTCGTCCTCAGAGAGGTACGACGACTAAGAAGTGTCAAAAGTGTACATTATGGCGCGTTTTGTCGACACCATTAGGTACCACAGATAATGCAATAGTTCCTAAACTGGTGCAAAATGCTTACATTTTGACAGAATGACGACAAATATCTCGCGTTGCGCATCTTAGGCCCGCAGGAATCCAAGACCCAAAGGTGGCTTTAGCATTTTAACCTGTAAAGGTCCATTCCTATAAAATGTTAATGTGCTATAAAAACATAGAGATCCTTCCAATCTAACTAACGTAATGTCGGAAGCGGCGGTTGGCAGGTGCTTTTCCACCTGTTGTGAGTAGCGACCGTTAGCGATTCGGCGGTGACGTCACTAACCGATTTGAACGAAGTGGTGAGGCTTTGTTATAAAAGCTATAATTTATATTATATAAATACCTACTTACTTAATTTTGACCTTGATTTTTCATAAATACGCAGTTCCCAAAATATAATTAACAGTAACACAAAATTATCAATGTAAACAAAGACGTTATTATTTTCAAATCTTACTTATTGACTGTCCGGTAGAAATGTAACTATTATTTTTTTGTGGAACCATGCACCTCACAGCACAGCGTAGAATATCTCCAGCACTAATTAAAGAGTCGAATAGCTAAGGCGGTTAAAAACTGTTGGGTGCTGCCCATGTAGGTCACCCTGAAAACCTGAAATAAGAAGACTAATTGTAATTCTAATTCTAATTAAAAGGGGAGTAAGATCTGCACTGACGTCCCGCGTTAGGATGATGATGATGATGATGGAACGAAGTAGTTCAGCTTAAGAACATTGCGGGATTGCACAAGCAATAAACTTTATTAATCGGTAAAATGAATCTATTTCCAAAGCGCTTTCTATTTTATTGAACGTATAGAATTCACTGTAGATACGGTTAATCTTTAAAAGTTATTAATTTTGACAAGTTTAGTTTATTTACACCTATTGAACATACCTACTTGTTTTTTTTTTCTAACGACTAATTTTGTATGGTTTTGGTACATAGTACCTATATATTTATAACCGAGGGATCTAAAACGACTTTTTATAAATAATAGAGTTCTAATAATTAATGTAGTCAAATTAATTTGTAATTATGTAGGTTCCTCATTTTTTTGGTGTTTTTTCGTTTTTATGAATACGGAAATTAGACATTTTATAAAATAATCTTGACTTCGTCAAGAGTCATTTTCACAAAAACTGTATCTTTGTATATAGGATCATACAAAAAAGCTCCAAAAACCACACCAGAGTCTCTTGCTCGTGTTTTTCTATAAGCTTGGAATTTACACTTATAATCGTCTATAGTTTTCTGCATAACCCTTGTGATTTTTCTTAATAAAAGATATTTGACTCTGACTAGGCGACATTTGTCAAAGTTGAAAATTGGCTTAGTTTTCAATCTTCTTCTAAATATTCACAAATACTTGTTTGAAATCGTTTTTCAAACAGCTCAATCTTGAAACGCAAACAATACTTTAGCAAATCATCGCTTCAAACAAAACAATACTACGAGAACGTGAGGCTATAATATTTCAACCAAGATAATCAGCCCTTGCTACAGAAATTTTGCCTTTATGATAGCACAATAGAATTTAATTTAGTGTGAATTGTAAGATTACATTTGATTGCATTGGAATTGGTTTGCTGTGAACTGTAGCACGCGCCTCTTAGCCCAGTTTGAAGTTTCAAATGGTTTGTTATGGATGCGCCGTCATAGTTTAGTCAATTTTCAAAGCAGTAAAATTACTTCTTTTCAATAAATAAATAAATAAATATTCACGGACACTTCGCACAACGCCTTTTAGTCCCAAACTAAGCAAAGCTTGTATTATGGAAACTATATGGCTGATAGAATTCATCATTATTATCCTGTAGTGTAAAATGTGAAGTCTACTGCTGGGGGGCAATCGTTATCTTATGAAAACCTGCCAGGTTTAAGCCTGGCAGGTTTTCTGAACTGTTTTCATACTTAATCATAGGTATTATGTGACTAAATAGTGACATTAGCGCGTTTCAGCGCGTTTTTTTTTGTCAAAAGCTTCTTGTTTTCGTATATCTGTAGCCACGTCGCTTGAAATTATGCTGGGCAGCAAACGCAGTTCGAGCTTGCGATACGGGGGTGGATATAAGCCTCCTCCATAAATTCCCAGAAAGAACGAGTCTGAGTTTGCTCCATCCACTTATTTTCCAATGTCCTCAGTCCAACGGATGGGGAGGGCTGTTCTACTTCAAGTTTACTATTGCCAATCGAAAACCTTTGGACCTAATCGGCTGTCACTTTTTTTTAAAATTATTTAGTGTTTAATTAATAAATTATATATGTAAATGCGTCCATTCCTGCTGGTAGAGCTCATTCTCGTTTACCAGCTGTAAAAAATACCAAGACCAATTACATAGACCTTGATTATCAACAACCGCCGCCTTTAGGCAACCCTATGTTAGTCAATAACAAAGGCTATTGGCACTGGTGTGACGCACAATAAACAAAATAGTATCAACAGATATTTTGCCTGAAAGTTTAGCAAAAACACTAAGAAATAAAAACAACCTTATTGCGATGAATTATGTTTTATTTCAAAACGATAACTCACGAACCGCCAAGTGTAATACAATATTTTACAAGAACATTGTAATCGACAAAATATTTGAAGGTTTAAAATTGTAAATACCTATCCTATATAATAATAGGACATATTGCAAGACGTGGTGATAGCAGATGGAGTAAGGCTACCACTGAATGGTGGCCAAGATGCAGCTACAGAAACGTAGGATGTCCGGCAGCGGGATGGTCAGACGACATCTTCAAAATCGCAGGCCGTAAATGGGAGGGACTAGCTCAGAACCGCAGTGGATAGCACAAACTTGGGGAGGCCTATGCCCAGCAGTGGGTAAAGTCGGGCTGCGGATGATGGATGGATGATGATCCCATATAATATAATGATTTGATTAATGATTGTAAAAAAGTTGAATTTAACAATTACTAAGTTTTGGATAATTACATTTAGGAGTCAGACTGCTGCATAACCAAGCAATGCAAATACTTTCCCAACCGTGTAATAAGTAACACAATTAAGAACACCTACAGATCCCTCGCGAACGTCATAAACTGAGATTGTGAATCCCGAGTTATGCCCCCTTAACACGCCATCTTATAGTATTATACAACTATAAATTTAGCACTTCGCACCCAGATACTTTGTGCAAATCGAACATCGATGATTTATGAACAATTATCGATTAATTCAAGCAGCGATCGTAACTTTAATCGATATTATTAAGCATTCCAATGAGTGAAGCATGCGCAGATCGTGAGGTTACGCGAAATTGTGTACAGTTTGATACTGCTGACTCAGTAGGGATCGAACCCACGAGCCATAGCACGAAAGGCAGAGCTATTAACGACCGAGCTGTGACGCCTGTCAAAAAAACCTACTTATATATTTTTTGTAAAGAGTTTTATTGTATATTTATTTTAGGTAACAGTTATCGTGAGAAATTAACAGATACTCTGAACATAATGCAATACACTCCATTGAAGATGTCAGCTCTTCGAGTCTTTGACGTGGACCCCTCACTGATCCTTCAGTTCTTCAGTTTGCTTACCGCGAGTGTCATTGTACATGTGCAGTTCGCTCATATTTTTGACTAAAACCAGAAATTAGTGTAAGTACTAAAAATTAAAAAAAAAACGACCACATGAAATTGTTAGTACATATAAGTATCTATCTATTCATGTTTGTCTTAATAAATAAATATTCACGGACATTTTTCACAGCGCCCTCTATAGTCCCAATCTAAGCAATGCTTTTACTATAGGAACTAGATTGTTAATAGAATATTCCTTACCATTTTTTTTAAAGGTTACGTACACATTAATTAGATTTAATAATGTTTAGATTTAGTTATGTTTGTCATTACACAAAATGTTTGTTTTCAGTGGGAATCGATCCCACAAACCATAGCACGGAAGGCAGAGGTATACAAACTGAGCTATAATGTCAGTCAAAAATCACGTGAAGTATATTACTTGAATCAGATTATCTGAACCGAACAATTCAAACGGTACTTTGAAAAGTTTGATTAAACTAACAATTGAAGCGGCGGCGCGGGCGCACAATGCCATAGATCGCGCCACGGGAGTCAGGGTGTTGGCTACCACCAACCACCATCATATCCTAATCCGCTGCAAAAAGGATTTCCTTAGCAGCGTCCGCTCAAGTTTCACTGGTCGTTTACAAAGAGTTCATCACAACCTGCCATTGTAGATAGACCTGTAAGAGTGTAGAGATTGACGGGAGTTTGAGGTCTGGATACAGTAGTCGTTTACAATAAGCTATCAGAATCGGTCCGCACAAAAAATCTAATAAAGCCCAAACATTGGATCAATATGGCTAAAATGCTTTGTCATAGGCGTAATCGAGAGTTGGTGGCGCCTTTGTGATACTGACAACGGGTTTTTGTTATGTTATCTGATGGGTAGTTGGGTACTGACTGCTCCCATTTCGCCGACAAAAAAAAAGTTGGTATGCGTTTGTACCATTCATAAGTATACCTATATAGCTTGTATTGAATGTAGTATTTGTACGTAGGTATTATGTTGGTACAACGAAAACAATCGTATTTTAAACAGATATATATCTTGAAAGCACTCTATGGTTCCTTATATCGATTGTACAGAAACTACTCAAAGAAAATGTTGTACCACGGACCGAAAAGTTTAGTTACCGGCTCCTTGGTTCTTAATGAAGTTGTGTGATAGTACAGAGGTCATTCTTCTACCAATAAAAAGTCCCTTACCTCGTTTTTGCTAAATCTACGAAATTTGCTGTTCCAACATTTACTATAGTATGTTTTTCGTTTTGATACTGCGTGTAAATAAAAACTTATTTATTATTGTACACTAAGCCCCTAACGTTTTTAGTAGTATTATCACACCTGGTATAATAATAGTTTTTATACCATTCCCCCTCTAAAAAGCTTATTTTATTCACTGAAGACAGTAAATAAAAAGCACTTTTAGTCACTGTTTTAGTGTATGAATTTAGAACACACTAATATAATATGTAACCTCCATCTAATTATTGTTTTTGCGCAAGAATCATCATGAAATACTCCCTACGGTCGTGATTCAGTCGTTACAATTCTTCACTTGCTCATGATTCATTTATGGCCAACGCTTTAAATCCGTCTTTTATTTACTAGTTATATATACACACATAATATACTATTATCACACTGAAGCACACATTAAAATTCAAAAATAAACTCCTAGGCGCCAACTAAAACGCAATCAAATAAATTACAATCAAAAAGAAACATCCACAAATAGACGTGAATAAAAGGTTAGAATTGCTTTTATCGCACACCGGGAGCATGTACCATCCCACAGGACACTGCTCGCACCACACCAGCCACAATTAAGACTTAATACTTCCAGCTGAACTTGTTTTATGCAAATCGGCTCAGCCGTTGCGTGTTACGCCTACAGATTGTATAGAGTTATAGGTGTGAGTTAAGCTGCAAGTGCACTTGACGGCCAAGCAAGCGACCCAAAAACGCGTTTAAACTTGACAATGATGGCGAAAAAAATTGAGTTCAATTTATACAAAATTAAATAGAAATGTTCATCATTTGATGGGTATATCGGCATAATGTTGAAGTCAAATTTTCATGTCGGTGTAATCTTTTTTTCATTTTTTATTTCCATTATTTAATGACAGTACGTCGCTAGGGCGTCAGGGTTTGAGATTACTTTTTTCGTTTGATAATTTCAATGTAATTTGTGCCGTCTCTCAAAATCCCCTTTGAGTTATCCCTTTTAAGGGTATTTTGAGACACGGCACAAAAGTCATTGAAATTATCAAACGAAAAAATTACTTATTTACTTATTAATTACCTATATTTCAAATTTGAGTTACCCCCTTAAAGGGGATTACTCAAAGGGGATTTTGAGACTAACCCGTCATAGTATTACAGTCTTCATTTTGATTATTGTTTTATACAGCAAACCATTTTTGTTCTATGTTACGGACCTGGAGCGGTCGCAAGTGCGCCTGCGTGCTTAGAGTTTGGTGTTTATAAAATTGATGGATTCAAGTAACTTAGAACATATTTTTAGACGTAAGTCTCGAGAATTTATACAAACACAAATTAATATCGCAATGATAATAAAGAAAGATATGACAGATAAGCTTTGAAATATTGAAAATTGAATCCAAACTTGTTTTTGATGATTTGATGGACAATATTGACACTGTTACCACAAAAAAAATCATTATTTATTGTTACGGCTGATAAAACTTTATGCATCACGATTATTATAAAAGTACTCACAAAGTATGACCCGAAAATAAGTTAAAGATCTACCTACCTGATTAATAATGGTCTACACTAGTGAAATGTCTGCAGCTTCGTTCGATTAATTCCTCCACCTTTTAGGAGTAAAATGTGGGCTATTTATGGTAAACCCTTAAATTGCGAAAGGAACAATCCATCTTTTTAGACCTTGAACTTTGGCTTACCATTGATAAAACTTATTTTTTTGATAAATTTTAAATTTTCAGTTCTTTATGGAATCGGGTTTTTATTTTAAAGGATTAAAAAATACATAAAAATTTAAGATTTTTTTATTAAAATAAGATTACCATTATAAATAGGTTCATAATTTATTTATAAAATACTTATATTAAGTAAATATACACAGATTTGGACGGAAACGGAAATCACAACATACATACGTAGTGTAAGTATATTATAACCCTGGTTATATACAGTCAACTCTACATAGTTCTATGTAGATCTTATATTTAATTTATATACAAAAAAAGTAATTGAACTACAATACCATGTAAAGGTATGTCTACACAAAAGTAAAATATATCGGTTAATAATACTTAATGTTCTTAAAAATTATACTTATTTACTCAAGTTTTTCTGTCATGCAAATAAATAATAATTATATTATTTGTAATGTTTTGTCTTGATTTATTTTGTCAACCTTCACGCAACAAATTCCAATAATAAATAAATAGGTATACTTTTTATTTAATTAATTGCTCAGTTGGAAAATTTTTTAGCTGATGGGATAAATTATGGTTAAATCATACTACCAAAATATTCACAGTATTTTAACGAAACTACAACAAACCGAATAATTTAGTTTTAGACAAATAATTCTTTATGTTTTTTTTAAATAACCCACCCATATTTACCAAATGACGAAACTACAAATAAATTAACGCTTACATCTTAATTACTTACTAATATCACACTTTTTAATAAAGTTAGTTTGTATTACTACCACATTTTCAAACATGTCAATGTAAAATATTATTTTCATCTTGCTTGAATGAATATTGAATTTCGAGCATCAGCGAGTTGTGTAGCAAAAAACTTGTGTCATCTTTCGTGAAAAGATGACGAGATCGAATTTACTCGCTTGTGTGAATTTCGCCTTAGGTTCAGATGACTCAAGTGGCGTCTCTAGCGGCGTTTCTCTGGTGTTTGGCTGAAACAAAAGAAAATCAATCAATAATATATAAAACTCTTTTGAAGCTGACATAGAATCAACGCACAGCCTAAACCATAAGTCCTAGAGGTATGAAATTTGGAAAGTAGTATCCTTATGTAGTGTAAGGGTACAATAAGAAAGGAATTTTGAAAAGTCGCGCCCTAAAGGTTCTAAAATTAGGGTCAAAGATTTAAACCAAAGATGCTGCTACCATGCGAGCAAAGCCACGAGCAAAGCCGCGGGCGACAGCTAGTCCGTTCATAAATGACGGAGTTTTTAGGCAACAAACATTAAAAAACCACCCAATTGAGAACGTAATCCTTTTTTAAACTGGGTTAAGGCGAGGTTATCCAAGAAGTTTAGGACAAAGACGTCTAGACGGGCATTGGGCGCGAGCGCTTGAACGGGCTGAACGTATAGATTTTGATAGTTTTCTTTCACAGAGATTAATAATAACTACATTATAATAAAAAAAATTACAGTTCCCTAGTAAATAATAAGCCCTATCTTTTGATATAACTTTGACATGATTTCAAGAAGAAAAATGGTAGTATGAACCGTTTGAAATATCGATTTAGTGTCATCTTTACGAATTTTTTTTATCGAGAAAATTATTATTATTCACGTTTCTATCTTTACAAAGCTCTAGTATAAATATTATGTTCAATTTTAATAAAATATTTTTTTATGCAACTTTTGCTCTTCAGTATATACGAATAACCCCGCCTTAAAAAAACATAAGTTACTAATTTTACTTGGACACCAATTATTGTACTCAAATCAGCTGATTTCTTTTTCTATTTCAAATATATTTTTAGATCAATTTCAAATACTCCTGTGGGTTTTTATAATCACCAATATTTTCATAAGGTAGGTACTATGATTGAGGAAACAATAATAAATAATGTAGAAGTACTTGTAGTAAAAAAAGTTAGTTATGTAGGTACGATCCATTACAGCTCTTCCAGGCTTCCAGTCAAGATTATATTCTACAAATCCTAGAAAATAGCATATCTTGAAACTAATATAACAATGATCACGAGATTCATAGTTCACAAAGTTCTTTTACTCACCGGTATGAAGAAACAGGTGATTTTTAAGATTGGTGTGCTTGCTGAACCCTCGCGAGCAGATGTGGCATTTATATGGCCACGAGCCGCTGTGCACGTACATGTGAGATTTCAGGTCACCGGGAGTCGGGAACGACTTCGAGCAGAGACTGCATTTGTGAGGTTTTTCCTGTGAAAGAAAGATAATTTTAGAAACTTCATAATTTTATTGTTTTTTATCGAGTTTTTAGGAGAAAAAAATATTGTTAGAAAACAGACCAGATTGTTCGTGATATATTTATTTAAGAAATACTTTAGTTTTTTTTTAAACTAAAAAATACAACGGAACTGAGAACCTCCTCCTTTTTTGAAATCGGTTAATAAAAGAAAGCACTTTTTCAAAGTGAAAAAACTATATCGATCGTAAATAAATATTCAAAGCAGTAAAGAAGCTATATGCGTTCCGAGAGTTCTAGATTGTCTAATACCTAGATTACTTTGATTGTCTAGCAAGATAAACCGACCGCTTTTGCTCGGGTTTTTAGAAAGCTTTGTTTTCAATGTATAACGCTAATTTATAACTCATAATCTAGAAGCAATATAAAAGTTATAGACCTTTATAAATCACCTATTGTGGCACTTTATCAGCACATTTTATAGTTATCGAATCAAGTAGCTGGTTGTAAATACCTATTCAATAAAAAACTGACCACCAATAAATGTTTATAATACTCTGTTATCTGTCTTCTCTAGTAAGTTAAAAGCCAGTGTCGATATGGTTTAGAAACAAAAATATTTTGTAAGAAAAAAGTAGCTTATAATTCCAATGCATGTATCATTATGTCTTCATGAAAATCTGTGGGCAAAGATCGAGAAGTGTGGAATAAAGGGAGAGAGGCTTTTACCATGCGGTGGGACGATACAAGCTTAAATTAATTAATTTAAGCTTGTATCGTCGTTTGTGTCTGGGTGTTACTATGTATTTGATGTATGTATTTACAAAAAAAAATGTATATATGTATTATATCAGCAATCTAGTTCCCATAGTATAAGCTCTGCTTAGTTTGGGACTAGAGGGTGTTGTGTGTAAAAAAATTAAGGTTAAAATATAATGTTATGTAGTTTATTTAACCTATATTTAGCTATTATGATTAAGATGGCTAAAAATATATTTTTTTACGAACTATAGCTAAGCGTTTGGCTGCCAGCACACGTGGTGGTAAGTGTAGCTGCAGCCTAAGGTGAAGCACGCTTAGCTATAATCCACCTATTCACTCTTTTCTGGAAAATTCCTAGGTTATATCTTTCAGGAAATACTGATGATGGCAGAGAGTTTACTCCCGAGGGTACAATTACACATGAATTATTTAATTAAAAACAATAATTTTATGAAAAAAAAATTGATGAGTTATAAATTTAAATTGATATCAGTTTATAGGGTACCTACAGACATGCTTAAAGTAAATAAATTAACAGTAAAAAAAATACCCGTTACAGAATTCTATCTGAATTTCAAAACAATTATCTTTCTAACTAGTGAGCAGAAGCTAATCATTTGCGAGATAGTCTTTCATTAAAAAAGATTGATAAAAAATCAATCTTATGAAACAATAAGACATAATGGCAATGAGGTATGAAATTAAAGCCATGACAATGCATTCCACGTGTAAATCGTGAGAAAATGGTCAAGTGGAAGCTACTTGGTCTTGCCTCTGACTACTACGCGAGAAGTAATAATCATACGATTTTTCCTCATACCGATAATAAGCCCTTCGTCGTTGCTATTTGCCAGTAAGTAAAATTTAGAGTAGCTACTTGGTCTTTTTTTTTATCACATTCTTACTACCAGTATGCAAGTGCATCAGATAAAATATGGCTGGCAAGTTGCGGCTTACTTCACGGTAAGTTATTGAAACGTGTAACGCTTATTACTTACTAGCAGCGCCTCGCGGTTTCACCCGCGTAATTCCCGTTCCCGTGGGAATTCCGGGATAAAATATAGCCTATGTTCATCAGGGATAATGTAGGATTCTAATGGTAAAAGAATTTTTTTAATCGGTCCAGTAGTTTCTGAGCCTATTCAATTCATACAAACAAACAAACAAACAAAAAATCAAACCTTTCCTCTTTATAATATTTGTATAGACTAAGTGTGTGGGTAGCTTAATATTTGGAGCCATTAGGAACATCGAGTCCCATGAAAGTTCTAAACTGAATAGTATGTTTGTATACTAGTGATAGGACGCTGTGTCTGTGTCTTACAGGATACGTCTTCAGAGGTACGTGTACTATTAGATAATGCATTGGTTTTTGTGTAACGATAACCGTTTAACATCAAGTTGATCATAATGCTTGTTTCATCACTTTTTCTCATAACAGATCTGCGGGCCTAAGATGCGCACCGCGAGATATTTGTCATGTCGTTCTGTCAAAATGTAAGCATTTTGTACCAGGTTAGGAACTATTGCATTATCTGTGGTACCTAATGGTGTCGACAAAACGCGCCATAATGTACACTTTTGACACTTCTTAGTCGTCGTACCTCTCTGACGACGAGATAATAGTCATGCAGAAATGTCAAAAGTTGAAAATTCAAAGGCGCGGTTTCTCGACAACATTACCACAGATAATGCAATAGTTCCAAACTGGTACAAAATGCTTACATTTTGACAGAACGACATGACAAATATCTCGCGGTGCGCATCTTAGGCCCGCTGGATAGATTCCAATACAATTTTTTGTACTTTTGACTTTTGTATTTTTTCGGGTTATGAATTTTAAGTAACTGCAATTTAATAAAACTATTAGTGAAGCAGATGTATATAAAGATAATACGCCCAATTTGGTAAGTAATTGAAATAAGTTAAGACACATTAGAGCGCGCACTATTATTAACACAAATACCAGTGTAGTAAAAACATAAAGAAATTCTCCGTGTAATTTCAAAAACAAAACAAATTGCTTCTAATGACCCACGAAACGGTGGACTAGAACAAATTGAATACTTTGCTCTGCTTTAAACCATACCGTCATTGTGGCTTCCCGACTACCTTAGTCATTACTATCGTTTTCTTGATGACATGAACATAATATTGACCATTTGGTTTGTATACTTCTTCTTCTTTTTCTTGTGGCCGTTCGGTGGCTAGGGCTGCCGCGGATTTGCCAATGTCAGTGTTTATTGGCTTTTTCAACAAAAGTAACAACGCAATTGTGATATTGCAGATAGAAAATAAAATCTTATATCTTATTTTTAGTCATTTTTATTGTCCTTGTGATTTTGCATATTTGACTGCGATACTGTCGTTTGCGTAATAGCTTTTCACTTGGCATTTTATGATACTACTTTTTTCTAAACGAGTGATTCTATTTGATTGTATCAGTTTGAATACTTAATACTTATTCAAGAAATTAAAACTTTTTTTTCACTAAAATTAATAATTTCCTGTTATCCTAATTCTTAATCAAAAAATTCTAATCAAACGGCTAGGCGACCCTCCCATTTTATCCATTTTACCGCCTCCACCAACAACTATAATTTTAACACTACGACCAATTTAAAAAGTTGTTCAAGAACGCCTACGGCCTTAATCAGAACGTCCAACTTTTTGCGATCGGGTTGGTTCGGTAGCTCAATCAACGGACAAAAAAGGTATTTCAATATTCGACCTGGCAGCTACCGAATATTGCAACAAATAAATCAATAAACAAAGAGCCATTAGTTGTCTGACAATTTCCTCTGGATAAATCACGTTCGAGGCAAAAAAAATGGCTTCCATCTCGGTACGGTAACGAAGGTGCTTATTCGGGTAACGAGATGATATGAAAACGATTTGCACTGCAGAATTTTCCGATGTTTATAATATATGAAGATAATTTATTTATATTGTTGCTTTCAAAATTACAAAATCAAATTACCTGCCATCACTAAAGTGGGCAGGCAAACTTAGTTAACTTAATGTGAAAATTTGCTCGATCCAAAAATAAGCATGTTACAGGCTCTATTATGTAAAATACTTATATTAATATATATTAAACTACTTTATGCACGTATTTTTTTTACATATAAAGTTGTTATTCAATTCATTCATTCACGAACAAAACTCTATTAAAGGTGTGTATTGTTCTTGTAAAAATAAGGGTTTATATAATTATCTAATGTTAAATTTAGTTTACCAAATGTTTTATAATAATTTAATAATAAATATTTTATGTATTTCTGAATTTGGTATTGTGTTTTCATGAAACCGTTTTCATAACGTTCAATTATCGTTGTATTCTCGATCGCGTTCTTGATCTTGGCCATATCTCTCGGCTCTTGAACAATGACGTATGGCGCGCTGATACCCCTGGGCTTCTACTCCGAAAAACCAATACCTAAAATTTGGTAGTCGTACTTGTGTGACTAGTACCTCTATCACGAACAAATCTGACAGTCGCCGCGTTAGCGCATTCGAGTTATATTGTGCGTCAATGCCAGCTCGACTGCCAACCGACTGTATTTCGGAAGCGCTAGCGCTACGATACTTTTGTGATTGTTACATTTATTCGTGCTCAAGGCACTGGGCTCTTGCAACCACTTTACTACCCAGTGTACGATACAACATTAAATACTTCAATCAATTTTCGTAGTAGCCACTCCGTGCTGCGTTATGGAAATCGAATGCAAATGTGATGTGCCTCGGTTAATATAACCAAATAAATTGAACCTGCGTGCAGTGGTATCGGTATTGCTCGTTAGTATCGGCAGGATGCGTGGGTGATTACTGATTAGGAATCGTGGTGATAAAAAAACAATTCTCTTAATACTGCTGAAATTTTAAAAACAATAAAAAAAAAACTATTTGTTAGTGTCAAAACAGTAAAAAAACCGCATTCAATTTACTACCGTTCATAAGTTTCAAAAATTAAAAAAACTGATTTAAATTTAACTATCGGTCCTTCTGGTTTCATCACCATAATGATGGGAGTTCATTGGTATTGTGTGACTATAAACACCACTGAAAATTCACGAAAAGCACAATACGTAGAATCATGCACGATATCATATTTTTTCGAGTTATTTTCATTTGGCTCTAGCTCAGGAGCCTACGGATAAAATATTTTTGTGTTCAAACATTATTATGTCACTAAAAACATTTTTTTTAAAGCCTAAGTACTAAACCCTAGGTTTACCCTTCAACTCAATTCGGCACTAGAGGGCGTTAGTTATTTACAAACAAAATAATCCAAGTAAAACCCTGTTCTATAAATAATCGCAGATCAATATTCCTAACATTTAAATAAGATAAAGCGGAATCGATGTGGTACAGTCGGCAGATCGCATCGGACCGTCGACGCTGCACCATCGATCATGTGTTATCGTTGTTTTGCCGACGGTACTGATTAAATTATTCCTTCGTGGTGACTTAATGAAATAGCCAGCTGGCTCGGCTTTCATGATGCGATTTATAAGGCTGTACTGGGTTTGTTTTTGATATTGTGGTTATGAGAAAATTAAATTTAAAGGGGGGTTGAAAACCTACCGAAACGCCGCATTACAAAGATTGAAAACACTATGATTTTCGAAAGTGAAATTTGGAATCTTCTGTAGAACCATCAACATCAAAGTGCTTATGACTACAGTCACTCAGTTACTCAAAAGCCCGTATAAAGAAATCGTTACTCAAGCATAGATTTCAGTAGAGATTTTTATACAAAAAAAACCTGTGCGTGCAGTCCCTACGCGCGGAAGAAGTTATACTTCGATTGTCACGCATTCACTCTCGCTCTGTGTTTAATGTAAAATTAATTTAGTATTTATTTTTATGTACTTAACCAATATGCAGTACTAAATTTTCACTTCCTGTCGAATAACGTAACCTTGTTGGAAGTCGCATTAGAAGTATAACTTCAAAATCTATGCTTGAGCCCGGATCAGTACTTGAGTCTAAAGGACATACTTATAAAATCTGAATATTATTTAATCATTTGCCCCCTTACTTACGATCGCTGCATAACTTTATTCAGATGTTAAAATTATTGCTGTCACCTACTAACAGGTAATGTCAAACAATGACAGAGCTAGACTTTGATTCAACTGTTTAACTATTCGTCCATGTAAGGCCCTTGAATAAAATCTAGCTCTGTCACTGTTTGACAATAAACAGCAATAATTTAAACAGTTGAATAAAATTATACAAGTAACCAGCGGGCCTAAGATGCGCACCGCGAGATATTTGTCATGTCGTTCTGTCAAAATGTAAGCATTTAGGAACTATTGCATTATCTGTGGTAATGTTGTCGAGAAACCGCGCCTTTGAATTTTCAACTTTTGACATTTCTGCATGACTATTATCTCGTCCTCAGAGAGGTACGACGAATAAGAAGTGTCAAAAGTGTACATTATGGCGCGTTTTGTCGACACCATTGGGTACCACAGATAATGCAATAGTTCCTGACCTGGTACAAAATGCTTACATTTTGACAGAACGACATGACAAATATCTCGCGGTGAGCATCTTAGGCTCGCAGGTAAATTAATATTTACTCAAAATGTCTTTGTATCATAGCGGCTCACTGTAAATCACTGTAAAAACCCTCAATATCTTTCATCATCAGTAAAATATAACTAACTTTAAAAATATGGTCCCAGATATCATAAAACTACCCCGTTCCAAAGATGAAATATCCGATGAAATATGGACCCCAATTACGTGGCTTCTTGTTCTTGACATTACGAACGGGCGAACACTTTGATTAAGTGAACGTATAGATAATTGGGACGTGGTTATTAATTAGTTTCGTATTGAATATTAATGTTTTATTATTGATCGTTATTGGGAGCGGAGTTTTCGTTTTTTTTTTATTATTTCGTGAGGAGAAAGTTTAGTACCAAGACTAAATGTAAAGTATCGTAATTGAGCTAGGATGAGATAACGCCTACTTTTTTTAATATCGTAATATCTATATAATATTATCGTAATATTATACTATGTATTATAAGTACGTATTTACAAAAAAAAATGTATATAATGTATTCTATCAGCCATCTAGTTCCCATAGTACAAGGTAATTAATTTGCTTAATTTGGGACTAGAAGGCGTTGTGTTAAATGCCCGTGAGTATTTATTTATTTATTATTTATTTCTTATTATATCTGCATAATATCGTAATATCTAAACAGGCGTCATAGCTCAGTTGGTAGTAGCTCTGCCTTCCGTGCTGTGATTCGATTCCCACCAAGAACAAACATTTGTGTGTTGCAAACATAGATGTTTGTTCTGTGTCTGGGTGTTATAGGTTAGGTTAGGTTAGTATATTATTTATTCATCTGTAATATTTTCTACTATGATGCTGAAAAAGTGACAAGAAGGTATTATATTTTGTATGATCTCAATGCGCAAGGATCTACAAAGAAAACCTGAAACAGCTTTTAAGATATTTACGAGTTTTATTTAACTCTGTAGGTATTACTAATTTTTTTGCCAATGAAAAAAAATATCTTTGAATTTTGATAAATAACTCATCGAATATAAACTTGATGTGAGCTTGGATTAGTTTTACCGAATTTTATCTTTTTAATCGAATTAGAATCTGCTTGTCATGAGTAAAGCTCTTACTTCCAACACACCAGTGTGCGCTGGTTTGTAGTATTGCACACTTTAGGGTTGCAAACTTTTTTCAATAAGACAAGTATTATTATCACATTGTTCTACTTAGAGCTGGTTCTTTGAATAATAATAGATTGCAATTATTAATAATGCAAGTATATCGTGACAGTAGACATAACAATGGTCATTAAGGAAGTTTTCTTGTAATGAAATTAAACCACCTGTTGCATTTTTATGGTCGATTATGTGATGAAAAAATTAAGTGCACTTTTTATTTTAAGGCATTCCACTTTCTGCACCGAAATATTGTATACTAAGATTTTCCGCACCTACGTTATTCCACTTTTACGCACCAATTAGTTCTTAGTTTGTTGCTAAAAGAAGGGATATTTTTTTAAATGTTGTGTTCTTTATTTACAAATTTAATTTATAAATTATTTTTTTTTAAATGTTGCTAAGATTTTTAGTTTTTTTTATATATCATAATTTATATATAAAAAATATTATGCACGTCTGTTATCTATAGTCATAATCATAGTCATAGTGCATAATCAATTTTTTTAACTCTCGCGGTGGATTTAAAAATACTACATTTATTTAAAAAAAAATACAGAAATATTATTGCACTATCCACGTATTTTACAACACTCCAGTCATTGATTACCTAATATGAATTACAACAGTCTGTAGGTAATCTGCCATTATTTGTAAATCAACTGCACTGAAAGTGCTACCAACACGCGATCATCAGACACCTCAGTACACTCAGCAACGGTAAAGTGTATAAAAATAGTTTGTAAAAAGCAACCCCAATCTGTTTTGTCGTCTGTGTAATGTCGTAGATCGAAATAGACGAGATACAAGTAGAGTCTGTATCCGCAACTCTAAGACAGGATTTATGCGCAGGAGTGTCTTCTGTATGGCTCCTATCCTGTACAATAAACTCCCACAATCACTCAGAGAACTGCCATTTCGATGTTTCAAAGGAAGCTGAAAACAGCATTGTTGAATAAAGCCTATTATACTTTAGATGAATTTAATAACGATAAACATTTTCTCAAACAGTGAACCTACTCAGTTATTGTTATAATTCAATTATAATTCGACAGGTGTCATGGTTCAGTCGGTAGTAGCTCTGCCTTCCGTGCTGTGGGTCGTGGGTTCGATCCCCACCAAGAACAAACATTTGTGTGTTGCAAACATAGATGTTTGTTCTGTGTCTGGGTGTTTCTATGTATTATAAGTATGTATTTACAAAAAAAAATGTATGTATGTATTCTATCAGCCATCTAGTTCCCATAGTACAAGCTTTGCTTAGTTTGCGACTAGAAGGCGTTGTGTTAAATGTACGTGAATATTTATTTATATTTACGTGAATATTTAATTCCCATTTTTCCTATATTTTTTTCTTTATATTTTCTTATCCTATTTTTATTTTTATAAATTTTTCCAATTTTTTCAATTACATTTTTAATATATTTTTTTTTATACTTTCAAAATTGCACGCCTAGTTATAATCAAAATACATTGATACTGTCTATTTAATTAACCGACATCTTATTAACATGTATTTATGCAATAAATTTACTTTGACTTTGACTTTGATAGTATTTTACAATGATATTTTACGGTACAAGGTTTTACAGGCGTCATGGCTCAGTCGGTAGTAGCTCTGCCTTCCGTGCTGTGGGTCGTGGGTTCGATCCCCACAGAGAACAAACATTTGTGTGACAAACATAGATGTTTGTTCTGTGTCTGGGTGTTTCTATGTATTATAAGCATATATTTACAAAAAAAATTATGTATGTATTCTATCAGCCATCTAGTTCCCATTGTACAAGCTTTGCTTAGTTTGGGACTAGAAGGCGTTGTGTTAAGTGTCCGTGAATATTTATTTATTTTTATTTTATTTATAAAAAATCTAGAGCTCAAAATGTAGCTAATCAAGTTGTTCTGTCAATTTTGTGCAGAACTATAATCTCGAAAATCAGGACATATTTTAGAAAAGTTTGATTTTTATAATATAATCTTTTTGTGGCTGACTGTACTACGTTATGATAGTAACAAGATTTGTTATTAATATCATAAGGTTGACTAATTTAGTGTAGTATATCGCAATTGGTACAACTGTAACTTGATTTATTTATTTTAATATTATAAAAAAGGGCGTACGCTAAGCCTGAAGCACTTGAAATACCTGTGGCAAAAAAGTTATAGTTGTAAACACAGTAACGCAGTATCGCGAAAACGATTTGACAACTTATCCGCCATACATCATGCAAATCTTTTTGTGGTTGCATTTTTATTCCACTGCAGACTTAGTGTGGTCAGACTCTTATAATGTAACTGTTATGTCAACGACCTATGCGAAGCATGTTTGATTCTTAGTGCATGACAAAAATGTTTAAAAAAATTATCATTGAACTTTGATCCAACCTGGAATATATATTTAGGTAAGTATAACCAACTGGGTACTAGGTATTTTTTTTAATTCAGATGCACAATCAAGTCCTTTGCGTGCCACTACTACTGCCATTACCTTTTCAACGTCAAAAATCGTTTATTCAGTAAAATCAAAAGCATAAAAAAAATTTCTTCAATAATAGTAATGTATTTTTATTTATTTATTTACATAATCAGAACGGCCTGGACCAATAACACGAATTAAACTAATACGTAGGTACATCAATATTTGAACGTTTTTAGGCAAACAATGTAACACAATTCATAGTAACAAATAGTTTTGTGGCGGTCGCTTCATAAACCAATCCAATAACATTGTTTAACTTACAGTTATAATTATTCCAAGAATATACGACGAAATTGATAGAATAGCCTCTCAATCAACAACACAATGAGAAATATCTCTTCCATACAAACGGTGGAAATGAAAGGTTGTATGAATTGTGCATACGCTGATGGAAAGGATATGCGCGTTGGATGTAGCTAAAACAGAACAGTTGAATCACTATTTCTTGCATCAATAATAATTGCTTTACAATACCGGGGGGGCTAAGATGCGCGCAAAATAGCTTTCTAGCCTCGCAGGCTACCAACAAACTTGTGTTAGTTCGGAACCTCAAAAACTCCTAAAGAAGTTTTCTAAACGAAAAGAAAAAATAAAATAAGTTAAAATCTGATATTTCATAAATAACTTTAGTGATTTTATATCTTTACAAATATTGAAATGTGCGAGCCAAAAGTTGTTCGACGGCTGTCAGCGTCATATACCTATATCCAGCCCTTTTGATTATAATTATGCTTACTAATTATAATGGTTTCTGGTAATACATATTTGTACTGGAGTGGATCAACTGTTGTACTGATTAACTGTGGCACAGAAATGGTTCAATTTATTGAACTTTCGTTCAGAATGCGTGATTTGCTATGAAGCATTGAATTCGCCAAAATTTATTATACTCCCAATGCTCTCAATAGAAGTGAGTGTAAATGTAGAGTGCTAAAAAGTGTTACAGTTACAATTATTGAAGTTGTACTTCTAATGCAACTTCCAACAACGTTGCGTTACGGGATGACATAGTCTCTGTCTCTTTCTATTCCCCCCGATTAGAAAGAGACAGAGGATAATACGCTACAAATGTTACAATCAAATATAGATGGCAGTGTTCATTCAACTTTTTATTTTGAAGTGAAAATTTAGTACTGCATATTGGTTAAATACATAAAAATAAATACTAAATTAATTTCACATTAAACACAGAGCGAGAGTGAATGCGTGGCACTCGAAGTATAACTTCTTCCGCGCGTAGGGACTGCATGCACAGGTTTTTTTTATACAAATATTTGTACAAATAGTGTCAAGCGTAAGTCTGAAGATGGGCCCCACGAGGGCACACCTCGAGGGGTATTCAAATCACCCCTATGTATTTTTCGCTATTTGATGTTGTTCAAAAGTGATTCGTAACAACTCGTGTTCCCGGACGAATGCAGCCATCGTGACGTCAATTATAGTAATTTATAGTTACTCTGTGTATCATGTACAGAGGGGTGATCAGGAACAAATCTGACAGTCGCCACGTTACGTAAACCACGCATTTGAATCATATTGCGCGTCAACGCCGGCTCGACTGCCAACACTGCTGGCTTTTTTTTTAATTCCATAGTTTTATTTTGCTAGCATAAAAAAAATACAAGTACTATAGTAGGTGCCAAGTAACACGGCAATACAGGTCATTCACCCACCTTCACCAGGATGTCGCAAAATTCAATTTATGTATGGTAAACAAACAGTACTAACGAGATTCGAGCGATACCGTCTTAGCTACAGGTTTGTATGGAAAGCGACAGAATTAGCCATACATAAATAGAATTTTGCGACATTGTGGTGAAGGTGGGTGAATGATCTGTATTGCCGTGTTATTTGGCACCTACATAGGCATTGCATTTATTTCTTTGCTAAAGGAAAATTAAATTATACCACTTCAAACTTTTTCCTTTATTTTTTTCAATTCAATTCCTCTATCAATATTGTAATTGTAACTAACACATTATGTAACTGGCATAAAAAAAACTCAAAAACGGTAGGTATATAAAACAGTAAAAAACCTGATTATAAATAAATCAGAGCCTACAACTTTATTGATTCTTATTGAAATGTTCAAGTAAGTATATTACCTCTAATAGCCATTGAAAAAGTCAACAGTATACAAATCATTGCGTTCTTTTACGAGCGGATCACAATTTGATGTGTTTTTCAATCTCATCACAGATCAGCTTCCAAAAGCCATTTCCTTTAATTTATTTGTATTTCGGATGATTATAAAAACTATGATGATATTAAAGATATTAGTTTTAAAATAAATAATTATTAAATCTTTAATAAGTACAAGTCTAATTTTTTATATTATTATAATTTAAAGCAAAAAAGTTATTGCAATTTTAAATAGTTTCAATAATGAAGATTAAGCGCGGATGTGTTCAGCAATCAGTATCAATTGAATTATCAAAAATCAAATTAATGTCAGCAATTTAAAAATTGATTTTTGATAACATAATTGTTGAAAATTTACAACATTGGTGATGGGGCTACATGACTTACTGAATTATGTCTCAGTCAAGTGAATGTACTAAATGTTTATTTTCCAAACCATTAGTATAATTTTTAACATATTTTATCATCATCATCATTTCAGCCCGTTTGCACCCACTGCTAAGTATAGGCCTCCTTTTTATTACGCCATTCTTTTCGGTCCCTTGCGAGTCTTGTCCAGTGATTCCCAGCCAGTGTTACGATGTCATTTGACCATTGGGCGGGTGGTCTGTCTCTTAGTCTACAGGCATCCCTTGGCCACCACATATTTTATAAGCGTTTTAATTTCATCCCACAATTTTTAAAAAGTAAAATCAAGGTGTGTTTCTAGAAATTTTATGACCACGCCACAGCAAGCTGCGCGCCGTCAGAACGCACCTTTAGCAGTAAACTTGTCAACTACGTTGCTAATCACCCCTATTACTAATACGTACCATTGAAATTTATAACGTCGGTGATCGTGAAAGAAATTGATTCGATCGGATATAGTCATAATAAACTACATGCATACAATTTGAAAGTTGTTGGTCAGTCAATAAAAAAAAATCATTGATTAACTTCCTGTTTGAAGTGTACTCTTAATATTGTCGTTTTTAGTGTACGGGTTAAGGTGGTGACTCATTGTAAGCGAGCAAATTCTTATAAACATGAGATCACTCATCTGATCACTGTCAAGTAGAATTTTTTGTCCTTTTGGTTTTTTGGGTACATGTTGCAATTTGATTTACTAGACCGTGTTTCTTTAAATTCAATAAAATTATTAGCAATAAACAAAAAAAATATTGAACTTTAAAAACAGTAAAACATTTTTGAAGTTATACTTCTAATGCGACTTCCAACAACGTTGCGTTATACGGGAGGACATAGTCTCTGTCTCTTTCTATTCCCCCCGAATAGAAAGAGACAGAGACTAATACGCTACAAATGCTACAATCAAATAATAGATGGCAGTGTTCAGCATTTTTAGAAGTTATACGACTTCGAACTGACAGGGTCAAACAAAAGAAAAAGAAATTTCAACCATTAAGAGCAGAGCTCTGTTGGCGGAACAGTGACCGTCGGACTGCGGCAGACCGACAACGGGCTACGAGTTCAAATGCAAACCGACCTTATAGACTTATTGCAACTTTTTACTTTTTATTTTGAAGTGACAATTTAGTACTGCATATTGAATTTTGTGACATCGTGGTGAAGGTGACCTGTATTGCGGTGTTATTTGGCACCTACTATAGCTATTATTTTAAACAAGAATGAGACCTGTTACATTTCCTTGCTCGCTTTCTACTTGACTTCCCTTTAATAATTAATTTTAAAAAGTGGATTAAAGATTGATTTTTATGATAAATATTTCTTCAAGTAACCAATTATTGAGATCAAAATGTAGGTAGTGAGTTATTTATGTAAATGAGATTCACAAGCTTCTGAACATTCATAAACTAATATTTATTTTATGAATAAAATATTTTTTTTTGTCTTTATTGTAACTCTTGGTCTGTGATAATTGTGTCAATTCGTTTAACCCTCAAATCTTAGACGAATAATTCATCCAACCCTTAAATGCATGATTTTTTTGTGACAAAATAAATAATTAATTCTTCTAAGAAAGGAAAGCCTTGACGTCACAAAAATATATTTTATTGAAAACCGTGGTCAAATTATATTCACTTTCACATGTTAATTTACAAATTATTGTTCTAGTGGAAGGCGTATTCATGAAAAATTGAATAAATAAATAAATACTCATCGACATTTGACATAATTATAACACAACGCCCTCTAGTCCCAAACTAATCAAAGTTTGTACTATGGGAACTAGATTGCTGATATAATACTTATATAGGTACATTTTTTTTGTAAACACAATAAAAGTAGCGATATTTAAAAAAAAACATCTTTAACCCCAAGTAAGTACCTAAGATATCAATTTTACGTACAACTAAATGTCATATTGCTTGTATGATCTCATTACGGCGACCGGTGTGTGTGCACCTGCCTTTAAGGCCCTTAAATCGGTTACTTTTTTAATTGCATGCTTTCAGACACCTTTTATGTTAGTATGTTATTTGTTGGTACATTACGCTCTTACTATAATTATATACAAGTAGGTGGGTTACCGCAGTTGAACCAATTTTACGTGCGGTATGAAAACAAAGTCCTACGGATATTATTTTTAAACTGGCTGATACCCGCGACTTCCGCGTGCGAATCTTTCCACCAAGATATCTATACCCAGGATACAATGAACCTAGTGTCAAAGGCTGCTTTTGGTTTAGAGAGGTCAAGCTGTATCTAAAAACCCACGTCTTTGATTTCAATAAAATATAGCCTATGTTTCAATATGGAAAAAGGGTTTCTGAATGCTATAAGTTTCATTGAAATTGGTCCATCTAAAATATGGCACTATATAGGCGGCACGTCTTTAGTGGATGTGCCCAGTGAAGCGATGCATTGCTATAGGTAGTGGTTACCACTTAACATCATTAAGTGGGTCGTCGGCTTCTTCAATCGAAAACTATTATCCTTTTTGTTTTAAAATTTTTACAAAATAAGTTACTAATGCTGTTTGCAACTGTATTTTCTTAGATTTAATATAATCATTTAACCGGCATTGGTGCTGACTGTACTTAAGTCTCGTCTTCCGTAAGCGCTGAAGCGCTGACAATACGTCAGCGCGTATTGGTGATGCTGACGAACGCAAATCACACACTGACGCGTAACATCTACCGATCTTAGCTCCTTGTTATTCAAATTGTTTGGTACAAGGGACAAACGACAAGCGATTTTGTAAGCTCATACAGATCTTTTATGAATTCCTATATTGCTTGACACATAGTTTGCTGTTATAAAAAAAAGTATTAATATTATCAATAAATCAATATTTTTGGTCATTTCACACCATGCCTATAGGAACTAAATTGTTGATAAAGCACTTATAACTTTTTTTGTATAAACACATCCTTAAAATACATAGTAACGCACTATTATCCGCTTCCAAAATATCTGATCCTTATGTTGAACTTGCGTTTAATTTAATATGAGTGCTTAAATTTGCGCTTTATTACTGTTTATTTTAGATAGCTCCGCACGTACAGAGCTTGTGTTTCTATCAATATGACCAACTTGGCTTAGACTAATAGTAAGTAACCCGTGACGCATATAGAATATCATCTGGATAAGATGCAAATGCCCGTTTAGTATTTTATTTTGAACTCTCTGACTCAAGTAACTTGGACCGCATCCTATGTTTTGTGTGACCACCAATTGTGGGGAAGACTAGTGTCCCGATACAAACCGACAGACTGACAATAAACAAATAACGAAGCACTAACGAGTGAAAAGGTGTCAGGAAATTCACGCAATTTCCCCAACTGGGAGTGATTGGGGAATATATAAAACATATTCACTTAAAACTATCAATTGTTTATTCAGTTTAATTTTTGTTGCCATCTTTTCTTGTTCTGTCATTTTGTTTCACTAAACAAAAAGAGGTGAAACTCTTGTTTGAATTTGTTTTAATTTAAAAAATCATAAAAGTTGCACTTTCAAAAGAATAATACACCAAGAAATAGATAAATACCTTAAATCTGACCTCGAAACTAACCATGTTTTAAAATTAAAAAATTGTTGTGTACTAGAAAGAAAGTAATTAGGCATTTAATGTGAAACTACGTTCAGTTTCTGATTTTAAATAATGATGTATGTATGTACTACACTTAAAAATTATTTATATTTCTCTTTGTGTATAACAAGTTTTCTATCTATATCTATTTCAGTTTCTTTAAGTATTCCCGGTTTTTCTTGATTATTTGAAACAATAATGCACATAAATTTTCGAGCACTTAGAAGCACTTTATCCATTATCAATCTACTCAACAGAACAATTTGACCGGCCGTGCTAAATCGCCCTACTGTATACTTTTTGATCTATTTTAAGAGGGCCCCCATTAAATTGCGCCCACTTAAGGGTCGGTATCGTACCTTCAGTCTTGACAGTTGAAAGATGCTTTTGTCTACATGCTTGATCGGTCGTGGTTAGTCATGGACAATTAGTTTTAAATAAATCAAAGAAAACTTATTTGTGGTGGTTTAAAAAAAACAGTTATTAACACAGCATTTAGAATATTTACAAAATACACATGAAACAGTTGAGCTATCTATAAATCGTTTACAACGGTCCAAAACAGTACCGATCGGAAGCAATTTTAAAAATGCATCCGCGTATTCGAAAAAAAAGTATTGCTTTGTCTCGTTTTTTTTTTTTCAAAAAAGAGGTCGTTCAGACCGTTTATTCATAAGTTAAGTGAGGTTAAGTATAGACAGTTTTTCATTTTGATTGCTTAAAAATTTACGTTTGAGCATCGTTTGAGCCTCGAACTCGATTGTGACGTCAGTCCAAAAGCTGTCATTTAGTAACTTTGTGATATTTCAACAAAACTGGTACATTATTCTGTATGACTTAGGAGATTCCTTGCCGTAACCGTATGACGTCACCGTAAGGAATGACATTTATGGCATAGGAAATACGGCACAGGCATAGGGCGATTTCACGCCGCTGTCTTGTCGTGCTGCGTAACGCGCTTGTATTGGTCATAGTGAATAAGGCCCCAGACTTTTATTAAATTTAAAATTACTTTACATGTCGTTCTGAATGTAGGCTTCTGAAACTAAAATTTTGAAATATGCCGACCATTATCATAAAACCAAAACATTCTAAATACCTAAACTAGAATCACTGATATAATAATGAATCGTTTAACCAAATACACGGTATTCCCACGGCTGGGCATGAACCGTATCGAAGACGTTACCGAAGACGTCCACCAGACCGTAGCTTCACACGCTTTGTGTGAACGAATATGAGATGACCATATCACTTATTTTTTGACCGAGAGATTACATGAAAAGTCGTTAGCACACTGGCCGATACTGCCACTACACGATATCAACATATCACGGACTTGAATAATATCGATGTCGGACACGGTGCAAAAGCGTCTGGTACAGAATGTATGATATCTCTACGCCGATATCGTATCGGTGTCAGTGTACAAAAACCCATGGTGTACTCATGAAGTTATTACGTCAGTAGTCTGCAACTATAAAATATTTAATTGTGCATTCAAAATTGTCTAAAACTAGTATTTTTTGAGATTTATCGTAAAGATTTGTATGTATCTGACTACGTAAAATTTAATTTTACTCCTAAGTACTAAAGCCATTTTTTTCTGCATAGATAAAATAGTCTCACAGACGAGAAAATCAAGGGTTTGCGCTACGTAGCAAACGTGCAATGTGCAGTTATCCTCAAATTTAATGAAATGAAACAAAAATCTTGTAATCTAAAAAACGCGTTTTATGCTTAAATTTATAAACAGAATCACACTTGATATACAAGAAATGGATGATATTGCCAACAATTTCCGTCACATTCAATGCACAGGGTGTTCCCGATTTCTTCGTCACAGTGGACGACCAGGGTGTGTTCCCACGTTGACCTGACCCGTAATTTATAGACCCTTATTGTAACTACCTGTGACCGCAGGTGCAAGGAACCAGGGCTGTCACGAATGTCTTGGATGATCCAGATTTTTTGTGACACAAATTGGACGCTGAGTTTTTTGTCACTTGCACCTTGATATTTTTTAAGTAACGTTTATCGATGGAATCAATTTGATTTTTTGATGATACTAATACGCCCGATTACATTATGTTAAAGTTTTGGTTAATAGTATCTCGTGGACAAAGAAGCTTGAACATAACGCACCTGCGGAATTTAAAGAGGGATTCGAGCTCTAACATTACATTACTACTATTAATTACGTAGGTGAAAATTTTTGGTAATTTCCATTATTATTATTTATCATTCAAAAAACACCTACTCTTAAAGTAAAAGTTTTAATAAGAAAATAAGCAATTTTAGGTATACTACTAAATTATCAACTTTAAATATTAATGAGCAATCTATAGTATATTATGCAACTAGTGAATAAAAAACGGATTTAAAGCGAGGGCCATAAATTAATCACGAGCAAGTCAAGAATTCTAACGACTGAATCACGACCGTAGGAAGCGATTTCAAGTGTAAGAATCCTGAACGACGTGAGTGGTTCATGGCCCTCGGTATAAATCCGTTTTATTCAAGAGTTGCATACTATACTTTATACCATGACAACGAGAAAAAGAAAGATTCGAAGTTGTATAGACAATGCTATACAACTTCCTTGTGCAAAAACAATAATTAGATGGAAGTCAAATATATTAGTGTGTTCTAAATTCAAACACCTTGCTTTTTATTCACTGTTTTCAGTGAATAAAATAAGCTTTTTAGAGTGGGAATGGTATAATGAATCTTTTTCCTTAGGTTTGAGAACACGCTGCGAAATTAATTTTATTTTATTTTGACAAACGAAATGAATGTCATGAATACCCTTTATTGTTGGTAGCAGTTTTTGTTTCGACAACCCTGTGGCCACTCACCGTGCTCACTGTTGTGTGATTTTCTTAAGTCGTGGACACATGAGGTCATAGTTAAGAACTCCAGGGGCGTTATGGGAAGCGAGCACAGAACATCACCTACTCCAAGCATTACCGAAGCTAAGGAATGTTTCACACCACTTATGATTTTAATTATTGTCTTGAACTAAAATTACAATGTTTTCTTTTTATTGTTTGATTTAGTTTTTACCATCACATGTTTATTTTATAGGTTTAAAATACTAGTCTTAGGACACCCTGTATTGTATTACCTACCCACCTAAATAAAGAAACTGAATATGATAATAAATATGTTTTTTTTTATTTATATTTTAAACAACTGATTGCAATCACGTAGATTATTTATTATTTATTTACATAAATTCACGAATTTTTTGCGAGGTTACTTTAAAAAAAATATTATCAATAAAATAATTTACATGAATTTCAAAATTCCCAAATCTATTATAGTGGTATGGTTTTATCCCATCCATCCCAGGGGTAGGACCAGGGGTATGGTGGGTTTTAAGTGTGAAAACTGAGGTATGGAAATTTTGTATGCCATCCCAACAAAAAACCAAAAATATAATGAGTAGATTTTATTAATAAATTAACCCAATAAAAAAACTTATTTAATGAAGCACGTGACTGTATCTATTTATTATTAGTACTTATAGTTTCTCCAGTGCTTATATAAATAGCACTTGAGAAACTATAAGTAGTAATATAGGATCCAACAATAAAATTACTTCAGAACATTATCTAAGCTAGCGTGTATTTGATCAATAGAAAAACAATCCTATACCTATGTAATTACTATTACTTTTACATCACTCCTTTAACAACTACTAAGTGGGTAGGTACTAGTAAGTAGAGATGTTTTCACACTGTTACACGATAACTACACGATGTCGTCCAGGAACTAATCCCATCCTAGTTCCACAGATCATATTGTACTATACTAGTACCGGTCCCACTATCCCACTAATATTATAAATGTCAAAGTTTTGATGCGTGATACATTGCTTGTGTTTCAATCACGCTGCAACTACTGATCCGATTTGGATCAAAATTGGAATAATTATAGTTCGTAACCTGTATTAACACATAACTTACTTTTTATCCCGAAAAATTAACAGGATCAAAAGAGACACGGACGAAGTTGCGGGAAAAAACTCGTGTCATATAAGCACTATACGTTTTCACATGCGACTCCGATATTTTTGTACGAGCCATGGAAATATCGGTGTACCGCTGCATCGGCTAGTATACAAACACCTTATGTTGGTATTACTAGGTAGTTTACTTAGATAAAGTGACAATCACGGATCTAGTGCATGTCGTGCCAATAGTTACTTAAATAGTTTATGAAAAAAAAAACTATTGTTCACGTTCATAGTATAACGCAAGGATACGTTCAGTTACATGTGAATTATCACCTTAGATAATCATTCAAGCGTGAGTGGAGTAAACTGGATAGAGTTCAGTGTCTTGATCATGAATAAATGTGACAGTCGTAAACGTATCGTAACGCTAGCGTATCCGAGATACACTGCGCAGTGATGCTGCATCGCTCGAAAGTTAAGTTAGCTTTGCCGTGCAATATGACTCGAATATCACTGTTCACAGTCCGAATTTATTGATAAGAAAAATAATTTACCAGTCGCTATTTTTATTCCTTTTGTAGACTACTGGTCGTATCCTTATTCCCACCTTTTTTACCCAACTACGGCGGAGCGAAAAAGAGAGTATATGATTACACTATCTTTCTTACACAGCCTAGCCATATTTTTTGTAAGGAAATATATTTTAGAACTACAGTTTTACATCTGTAAAACTCTCAAATTGCCCAAAATCTTTAGCATGCCTACTTGTAACAAATGTATGAAGTACTAATAATATTATCTACGCTGTAATGAATGTTCCATTTTCAAAAAAACAGACGTATAACACGTGACAAATAGGTTTTAATTTAAAGCCTACAGTACCCTGAGATAGAAAAAAAAAACCGTAGTATGACCCATTGTTCACATCAAGGATAACTCGTTTTTATATCGGTTTCACAAACTAATTGCAAACGCGTTGATAAGTTTCCGTAATATTGTGTAAGTTCACTAGATGTTACATTTGTCGTCGTTTTGTCATTCAATCGGAACTGTGATCTATTAAATAAGTATTTTTAGTCAAGATATTATTACGCAGAAAGATAAAGATAAAGATAATTTATTTGCAAAAACATGCGTTAATAAGGATGTTGTAGGTACATAATTTGGTGACACAACATGTCTTACCGATTTTGGCGTGCAAATAGAGAAAGGTATTAATTAGTTTGAATAAGCTCATAATTAGACGCTTATGTCACTGACAGTATTAATGTGACAATTGGGACAATTATGGACGAATACTCAAACGCCACTCAAACCCCACTCAATTTAAGTCCCGCTTAAATTATTGCCATCTCTTACAAATGAGTAATGTCAAACAGAGGCAGAACAACTTTAAGTGGTGCTCAAATTTGAATGACTTTTGAGTATTTCAGCCTTAGTCTCAAAATATTTTGTCCGAATCGTCACAAAGTTGTATTTCACTTCATGTTTGTATTAAAACCATTTTAGCGACATAACCATATAGGGTAAACTACCCTAATCTTGGCACCCCCCCCAATTGTTGGCACTTATTAATTTATCCTATTTACTAAGCAAAAGCCAGATCTCACGATGTTTACTTTTGTTATGTTAAGTTGTTGTTTATATAACAACATCGAGAGGTCTGGCTTTTTCTTAGTAAATAGGATAAATCAGTGAAGTGCCAACAATTGGACGGGGTGCCAAGATTAGGGTAGTTTACCCTACTAGAAATATTAACAAAATTGAAGTTATTGTTTCGTCCTAGTGGGACGAGATACCGGTAGTCCGAAAACAGACGAATTTAATAAAATGATTGACTAGAAATATCGCTTTGAGGCTTATAAAAAGCAAAATAAATAGAATAACGAATGCGTATACAAATAAGGTACAATAGGTTTTTTACGTTGCCATATAAAATATAATTGATTATAAATCGTACACAAAAACATACATTATCAAACGGCTCAACAGATCCTGTTGTAAATGTACTAAGACAACAGCTTTAGTATTAAACTTGCAAGATAATTGTTTCGATTTTGCAACGTACTTGTCATTACTTCTATACTACGAGTCTATGAAAACCGAGCGTATAAAACATAGTAGGGCTAAGTCATACAATAATAAACTAGCTGATACCCGCGACTTCGTACGCGTGCGAAACCTTCCACCAAAATAGCTGTTACTAAGAATCCACGTCTTTCATTTCAATAAAATATAGCCTATGTTTATATCTGGAAAAAAGGCTTCTGAATGGTATAAGTTTCATTGGAATTGGTCCAGTAGCTTAGGCATAATTCGCGAACAAACAAACAGATAAACAGACAATCAGACAAACTCGATTTTTGGAATCAGAATCGTTTATTTAGTAGATCTGCGTATTTAGTTTATCCATATCTTTTATTTAATTTTTTTTTTTCAATTTTATAATAGTTTAGATAAATAGATAGATATCTTCCTTGCTTGAAACCTATTTGAAATTTTGTTAAACTTGTACCATTAGGATTTTAATTCAATCTAAGGGAGTATTTTTTAAATAAAAACAAGTAAAAATATCTTTAGATTTTTTTAGAATGATGTTATAAAAGTCATAAAATTGAGATAATCATTAATTTTACTAAATTTTTGATTAAAAGAATTATATACGAGTAAATAAGGATCAGAATCAAATCTGAATCAGATCCGTTTGAAGGTGACACGGTCCATCAACCTGCGACCCACCTTCTCACGAACACGGTCCAAGACACATACGTTACGGTTCGGTGCGCGTGCGTCTGTACCTTTGTGAACGACGAATCATAACAAAGGTAATGCGATATTTGAATATGGAATATGAATTGGGGTTTTGATTGGTGGGTGGAAATTGGTCTTTGTTTACGTTAATTTTAAGCTAGGGAAATAAGACACCTTTAATTTATCTCGTTTTTATTTATTTTGATAATAAGATGTTTATTTTATTTAATAATGCTATTATCTCAAGTGGCTAAAGTCAATTGAATTGTGTTAACAATTGTTAGTTTGAAAACTGCACAAAACATTAAGATTTGGCAGTAATTTTTTTATGACAAAAAATGTTGAGCCACTGATAACCAATTTACATGCCAATTGCTTTATTTAGCTGAGCACATCCACCGAGAAAGTGGTCTGTCTAACTTTGCACTTCCTTCATCAACTAACTAAGTGCCTGTAAATTGTAATCGTCGTTTTGAATATTTTGAACCAAAAATCAAGTGTTTTCCCTACTAATATTGGGTTGGCTGGCAGACAGTGCTTTCAGCATTAAGTCCACCCTTTGTAACAAATTTATAATTTTATGCAATAAAGTATTAAATAAATAAATAAATAATATTGTATGAGCTAGATATAAAAGTTGAAATGTTTGCGTTTCAATACCTCTGCGACCACTGGTCCGATTTGGATGAAAAGAATATGGGTCTACGGTCTATGTTATAAAAAGTTAGAGTAGACATTATGTCTTGATTACCATTACGTAATCAGGACATAACTTAATTGGTCTATTCTAACTTTTTATTAGATAGGGGGTATGTATACACTAGTCACACAGTTAATACATAAGCTACTTTATATCCCGAATAATTAAAATGACGAAGGAGACACAAACGAAGTCATTGGTGGAAGATAATAGGTTAAAACTTGCCTTTATGTGCGTCATCCGATGGTAGTACAGATTAGAGCTGGCTGTAAAGCGTTTTCCACAATGTTGGCATTGATGAGGCTTCTCTCCCGAATGTATCCTTCTATGCGTGTTCAGACTGCTTGATGTACTGAACCCCTTGTTGCAGACCATACAGACGTGGGGTTTTTCGCCTGTGGGGAAAGGTTTACTTAGTCACTGTAAAAAATGGTTTTAATACAATGATTTTACTATGTCGTGTTAACCAGATCCAAAACGGGACTGCATGAGCTAATTGGGTCTCACTCCTCGGCATCCACAAAACCATCGAGGATGCTGGAACATTGCTGTCATCAACCCAAAGTCCTTCTCCGTTACTTTAAGGAGTTGGGCTGGTTGGAGTGAGGTCATCAGGGGACAATGCACAATACACCCTTACGTGGGACGTCAGTGCAGATCTCATTCCCCCACAACGAATTAGAATTAGATTATGTCGTGTTTCGTTTAGTTTTGATTTCTCTATATATGTGGAAATTGTGGAACAATAGGCTAGGTTTTCTACAAAAAAGCGCCTAGGTAAAGTTAGTAAGTGAACCAATGACAGCTTTCATACGCTTTTATTTTCAGTTTTCACACGCGTTACGAAATTCGTTACTAATGTGACAGTTGTAAACTTATCGTAAGTTACGATACGTTTACGATTGTCACATTTGTTCGTGATCAATGCACATATTGTCTCGTTTGAAATAAATTTCAGTTCAAAGTTATTTTGTAATAAAGCTTACTTATTTATTTAATGTTGAAGACTTTTTATCACTATGGAAAGGTCTGTTTATAAAAAGTTCCATTATTAAATTATATAAAATTATCCTACAATAATGATGTTTGAATAACAACACCAACCAGTATGAGTCCTCATATGCCTCTTCAGCAGCGAGGGTCGATCAAACGCCTTCCCGCACACCTCACATGGTAGAAGCGCTCTCTCAGACTTGGCCGGTCGTCTTTGAACTTTAGGGGTCATCTCTAGAAGCTCGTGGTGTTCTTCTCTTGAAGACCCCGCGGAAGATGAAGTGAGGGAATCCCCTGATACTGACTTGTGTTCGTCCTCGTTGCCAGAGGGGGGTGAAATGGGGAGTAAGACTCTTGAAAGGAGGGAGGTCGAGAGGTCAAGTGGTGAATCTGGAAGAGAAAGAAATATTTTATTATCTTTTGTAAGCGATGTTAAAAGACTTAAAAAAATTACTTACGTTGTTCTAAAAAAATAAATCAAGCTAGTTTTAGACTAAATCTATTGATGTGTGAAAATCAATGATTGCGAAAGTTAATCGATTAGATGCATCGATTTGCGATTTATTGCTCTGCAATTTATTCGATAATCTAAATCGATTTAGTTTTGTGCTAGCCTGATTAACTTTCTTTAAAGTGCAAAATCATGTAGCGTAAGTATTATAAGCTTAGGGATATTTCTCTTAACAAATGTAAGAAAAATATTTTGTTTTATCACTACATAGTATTAAACAAAGTCGCTGTCGCTTTCTGTCCGTCTCTATGTATGCTTAAATCTTTGAAACTATGCAACGGATTTTGAAGCGGTTTTTTTTATAGATAGAATTATTCAAGAGGACGGTTTATATGTATAATACATGTATAATATTGTAGAGAAACACTGATAAATTTAGAGGTTTCTAAGGTGATGTCGTAAATAAACAATTTTTTTTGCGCTTACATCGGAAACGCTGGCTGAACGTATCAGCATTGCACCCGTGCGAAGCCCGGACGGGTCGCTAGTCTCATACAAATATGTTTTGGTGTTTTCTATGTACAGTAAAGCATTTTCATTCACTTATTTTATTCGCGTAATATCCTTACAATGGCCACGCTAAAAAGTTTTTACCAAATATGTTTGGCAAAACTTTTGTAAGTAGGTATCACGTACAAAAAAAACATGAATACAACTTATTACAAATAATATAATCACGATTTTCCCATACGTAGCGGCGTCGTATATTGCGCAGGCGCATCAAAGGACCCGCGAAACGCGATCCGGTTCAGTAGCCGATTGTTTTTTTTTATTTGCAGTCTTGTTCACCGTAACGAATGGTATGTATGTATGTACGTACATGTTAACTGTTTTCGTGGCGTAAATATCTACTAATTATTATGTGAAAGTGTATCTTTGTAGCTTAATTTATTAGGACTGGTTATGTTATTTTTATGATAGTTACTGTTAATCAGCTTGCTTGCGCAATTGAGTGAATTAATGTATTCAAATATAATTTCAATAAAAATATTTTCTTTGGGTAGGTAATTTAGGTATTATAAAACGCTGGACAAAATATATATACAAATAATATTAAGCCTTTGTAAATAACTTCAGTAATTAGCAACCTGTACTATACGTTTTTTTGGTGTACAATAAAGAATTTAGGAATTTAAGAAAAAAAATACCCGCCGATTTTCTCTACAAAATACAATAATAAAAAATAATAATAATAATGTAGGATGTTTAGATCAAAAATACGAACGAAATTTATTCACAAAGAAAATTACAACTAATATACGATTTATAGATAGCTCAACTGGTCCAAATCAGAAATAATTGAATAAGTGTCTTCTAGACCGTCTTGCTCCATCGTCGCCTTCATCGTCGCTTACCATCAGGGGCCTTATTCACTATGACCAATACAAGCGCGTTACGCAGCATGACAAGACAGCGGCGTGAAATCGCCCTATGCCTATGCCGTATTTCCTATGCCATAAATGTCATTCCTTACGGTGACGTCATACGGTTACGGCAATAATGCCTCTGAAATACTCAAACGTCATTCAAAATTTGAGCACCACTTAAAATTGTAAGTGGTGCTCTGCCTCTGTTTGACATTACTCATTTGTAAGAGATAGCAATAATTTAAGCGGAACTTAAATTGAGTGGGGTTTGAATGGCGTTTCAGTATTCGCCCATAAGTCATACAGAATAATGCCCCAGGTGAGATTGAAGTCAAAAGATGGTCTATTCAATATAAAAATAAAAATAAAACATTATTTTGAATAAAATGCAATTCTGGTTAAAAATAAACTAAACATAAACAAATTAAAATGGATAAGATAATATTCCAATTACTTACAATCGTATTAACGGGTATAGAAAGCTCTATATAAACTGTGTTGGAATAAACGTTTTACTAATATGCAGTTTGTTGATCATAATAGGGCTTCCACACGTGTATTGCTGATATTTTGACAGGCGTCATGGCTCAGTCGGTAGTAGCTCTGCCTTCCGTGCTGTGGGTCGTGGGTTCGATCCCCACCGAGAACAAACATTTGTGTGGCAAACATAGATGTTTGTTCTGTGTCTGGGTGCTTCTATGTATTATAAGTATGTATTTACAAAAAAAAATGTATGTATGTATTCTATCAGCCATCTAGTTCCCATCGTACAAGCTTTGCTTAGTTTGGGACTAGAAGGCGTTGTGTTAAGTGTCCGTGAATATTTATTATTATTTATTTATTTATTTTAACGATTTGATGAGTCAGTTTTAGTAACTGAGACAAACAAAAATACTCAGGCAGAGGCTATGCTGTCTCAGTCAAAAATTCATGTTGACGGATAATAAAAAAAAGAGCCAGCAAGTGTAGCAGACTCTCTGGTGTTGATTGATTGGTTCAAATTGAACCTTTACTTTATCAATTCATTTATTTTTGGATAAATGGATCGATTTTTCACTGAATCGATAGCCTTATCTAAATCGATAATTGTAATGACTTTCCATTTTGATCGAGATATCGATGCTATATGAGATAATTCTTAGTAGGTATGTATGAGAACTTTAAAAATAATGAATCTCTCTTAAACCTTTATCAAAGTTTACAAAACAATAACGTTAAACATGTTACTGCCTCTGAGTTTAGTTGATCAGTTAGGATTGACCAAGTAAGTGTATATGAATATTATGCAAAGCAAGCAAGCTCGTATGAGTTAGTGGCCGACCCTGGTGACGGAGTTTTTAGGCCGCCTTAAGGCCTCCGTCATGGCTTAACGACTGCTAGAGCCGGGACCGACAGTTTAACGTGCCCTCCAAAGCACGGAAGCGCTCAGATGTAAATGCCACTAACGGTCACCCATCCAAATAGTGACCGCATAGAACAGTGCTTAACTTAGATAATCGGTGAAGATTGACTAAGCAAGCCTAGCTACGAGCGCTTCATATTATTTTTATGTACTTAACCAATATGCAAAACCTACTAAATTTTCACTTCAAAATAAAAAGTAAAAAGGTTGCAAAAAGTTCTATACTGTCGGTTTGGACTCGTATCTCGTTGTCGGTCTGACCGCATTCCGCTATATGAATATTATTTTGACATTATTTCCCTTATGGTAAAAAAAAAATCTGCGTGGAAATAACACGACGTAAAACTCCTCGCCTTCAATAAGCTAGATGCGGTATGGAAAATTAGCCTATTTTTTTTCTTTTATCTTGGTAACAATTAGTAAGTAAACAAAAAATAGGGCATACGGCCGAATAATCATACGCCACTTAAATTAAGTTTAACATCTCTTACAAATGAGTAATGTCAGAGGCAGAGCAATTTAATAAGTGGTGCTTAAATTTGAGTGACGTTTAAGTATTCCGGCCATAGACAATCAATTATTTTGAATTGTTCTATAATTTAGTTAGTTACTTATATCAAAAATTGACACTAAAAACATGAGAAAGTTAACCGACGACGGTAAATTGAATAAGGGTAAGAGCAACTTGCTATCCAAAAGTAACCAAACCCCTACCATGGATAAACTTGCTAACAAGCTACTACGTAGATATTATTCTTTGCCCCTACTACGAACTCAGAGAGACCTATTATCTGTATGTACCAGCGGTTAGTTACACGTTGATAAAGAAAGCGGCGCTCTTTGGCTCCGATCGGATCTCTTTGACTCCATATCGATATTGCAATGAGCTGTCAACGTGTTCGCTTAAATATCACGCGGTAATTGAATATAATATTTTAAATTCTAGTTATGCTCGTGTGATTTAACAATATCGATAAATTAACGACTCGTCGGTATCGAAAAATTTAGTAGGTAGTTAGGTAGTTTAGTAATAAGTTGGTAAGTAACTCGATTTTTTTATAGTAAATTATTTCGTGACTGCGTAATTCTTTAGTTTGCTTACCAAAATGTCCAAAAATAAGAAAGATGAAACTAGGTCATTAGTAAAATGTTTTAAAAAGATTAAAATTAGTTTTTAATTGCAATTATTATTATAACGAGGAGATACAGAGCTCCGAGTCTGTGCATTCATTTTGACTTTCGACTCGAGTAGGTACAGCACACGCAAACGCATTTGCAAAGCTAGAAATTCTTCAATAGCTAGATAATAAATTAGAACGAATAAATAAACGGACTGACAGACATACAAACGGACAGAGCGAAACTATTAAGGTTTTTTGTAGGACTTTGGAACCCTAAAAGCATATAATAATGTATTATACTTATAAGATAGTCGATGACGACCATATTATTTGTTTTAAATAAAATAAACTGCTGAAATTTGAATAATCGTGACTCGCTCTAAATCATTAGCAGTAGTTATATAGGCAAAGACTAATCATATTTTATTATTCCCAAATGACTTCTAAATTTCTTCATTCGGCTTCCATAGCTGTCAAAATTTGGCTTCCATACCTGTCACAAGTAATTTACGACACGATATTTATTTAAAAAATCAAGAAAAATGATTAATAAACTTATTTTATTTATGTGAGAATCGGATATTGCTCGGGGCAAATTAAACGGTGATTAAAAATTCAGAAAAATTAATTTAGATCAAATGTTTTATCTTGTACCAATCAACGCGAAAAGTTTTAATGAAGTCGAGTTTATTGACAACCGTAAATTCTGCTATGGCTCTTTGCACTTCCAACGACACGACGCCTGCACGATATCGTGGAAGAACTGTTAAAATATATAATATACCTCTATGTAAATAGGTTCTATTTAGGATTGTTATTGGTCCAACTCATTTTATCTGAACGGCCAAATACTTAAACGCTACTTATAAGTAGTTTTTAGTTCATGCTTAAGTTATTGCCATCTCACAAATTAGTAATGTCAAACAAAGGCAGAATTTTTTTAAGTGGTGTTTAAATTGGTTTAGGGACTGGCTGGTTCTTGAGTGACGTTTTAGTATTCAGACCTTTTGTTTGAGACGCTTTCATATCTATAGTCTATATAGTCTATGCACTGTCGTGTCGGTATTTGAGTGACGTTTTAGTATTCAGACCTTTTGTTTGAGACGCCGTCATATCTATAGTCTATATAGTCTATGCACTGTCGTGTCGTTATCGGGATATGTGCAAATCCTTTTGTCCGTTTCAAATTTGGTTTTATAGCAGCACGTCAGAACCGGCTTTAATTGGTGTTCCAAATTCTATTGAATGAACTTCATTTGTTGCTAAAGTGTTCACGTTATAATCAATTTTATCAAGTTTGTAATAAATCTCTCTCATTTTAATTCGTCATGAGGTTTTAGGCCTCGAGCAGACGAACTATTTTCACTAACGTAACATAATACTAAAACAAACCTTAGAGATTAATTAATGATGAAATAAAAATATCACTGACATGTTACTGTGTATTTTTCTGTGGCAAACATAGATATTTGTTCTGTGTCTGGGTGTTACTATGTATTATAAGTATGTATTTACAAAAAAAAAAACTATATAAGTATTATATCAGCAATCTAGTTCCCATAGTACAAGCTCTGCTTAGTTTGGGACTAGAGAGCGTTGTGTGTAAGGTCCAAAGATATTTATTTATTATATTTATTATTTATTTTCCTAAAACTTTTTTTTATGGTTTATAGCTAAACGTTTGGATGCCAACACACCTGGTGGTAGGTGTAGCTGCAGCCTAAGGTGGAGCACGCTTAGCAATAATCCACCTATTCACTTTCTTGAAAATTTCTAGGTTATATCGATCAAGAAATACTGATGATGGCAGAGAGTTCCACTCCTTGGCAGTTCGCATTATGAAGGTGGAAGCAAAGCGCTTTGTGCGAAGATGTGGGATATAAACCATGTAGGGATGGCACTTATCAATTCTTATAAAACTAATTTATAACTAGTAGTTCGCCCCGAACTGAAATCTCGTGATGGTCGGAGGTTAATAAAACCCAAACAATTTTTATTGACCAATGGTTGCAATAAACTTTGCAAATCGCATCTAAATCGCCGTCTAGCTAAGTACCAGTCTTACTTGAACTACAAAATCATTGAAACTCCAAGGAATGTTAGCTCACGTTATATTGGGTTTCCCAATTTTATAATTTTTACAACAACTCAAAAACTATTAGACCTAAAATCAAAATAAAAACGGTTTTGGAATGTCTAAACAAAACCCTATCATATGACACCCCACTTGATATTTTTGTACGACTTTTTTTTTACTTATTTTGTACCCTCATAACTTCACGACCCCTTCACCGATTTAATTCATTTAACAAACCAGTAAAACTTAAGGGTACTATTTGTATACCTATTAAATTCTGAGAAGATCGGATAAGCGGTTCAAAAGATCTCGAAGAACAAACATACAAAGCATTTTTGCCCAAGTTGTCACTAAGATCTTTGTTCGCTTCGCTCACTCGATCAATTAAAATGTTTTTGTTTATAAATCAATATAATAACTTAGTAAAATACTCAGCAAATTTTTGATGATACAAAATCTGTCAGTCTATCCACAGCCTAAGAATCTAACTTTAATTAGTTGCCGCATGTTTCTGTACCCGATCTGGATAGTTGTATTTCACTATCTGTTCCTCGGATAGGTATATTTCAAGATCTGAGGATAGGAGTTCTGGATATGGCGCGGCGGGCAGACATATGGCAGGACGATGCAATCTGCGGTAGCCGTCTGTATCTCACTTTATTTGCTAGACAAGCCTATTAAGATTTATACAAATTATTTATTCAAACGTATCTGCTTTGAATCTGCTTGAAAATCTTGAAGCGTTTTCACACTAACGATACTAAACCAAAAATTCTTCTTCTTCCTGCCCTTATCCCACTAGGTGGGGTCGGCACAGCATGTTCCTTTCTTTAATTCTCCTCTATCATTCGTCGTCTCAGTGTTCACTCCTCTCCTATGCATTTCATCTTTAACACAATCCATCCATCTTTTCTTGGGCCTACTTCTTCCTCTATATCCATCCACATTCATACTTAGCACTCTCCTCGTTACATGACTCTCTTCCCTCCGCATGACATGCCCATACCACGCATACGATACTAAACCAAAACGATATTGGCAAATTGAAATTAAATATTGGCACCGCAATATTAATTTATTGTATGATATTTGACAGGTGACAGCTCAGTTGGTATTAGCTCTGTCTGCCATGGTCGTGGGTTCAATCCTCACTTGGAGCTAAGACTTGTATGTTGCTTACGTAGATGTTTGTTTTACGTCTGGGTGTCAGTACTTTTTTATTTTAAAAAACTGTTTAAGTAAATCTAGTAATAAGCTTTGCTTGGTTTGGACGTTGGATAGCACGTGGTCTAAATTATCCATGAATGATTTGTTTATTTGGACGAGCAAATCTTAATCGCATTTAGACACAGTAAAATTTTTCTTCACAAAAAAAATTACAACTATAGTAGGTGCCAAATAACACCGCAATACCGGTCATTAACCCACCTTCACCACGATGTCGCAAAATTCAATTTATGTATGGTAAACAAACAGTACTACGAGATTCGAGCGGTTACCGTCTTAGCGACAGGTTTGTATGGAAAGCGACAGAATTAGCCATTCATAAATTGAATATTGCGACACCGTGGTGAGGGTGGGTGAATGACCTGTATTGCGGTGTTATTTGGCACCTACAGTATTTACAATATTAATACTTACAAAATACACATGAAATAATCTACAAACCGTTAAAATCGATTTATAGAAAGCTCTACTCATAAAATAATTATAACTTTCAAAAACTTTGAAAATAAATAGTTTTGTGACAGGAAGCTAGGAATAAAAAAAGTAGTTTGGAGTAATAAAGTATGATTAGTCTTTGCCAACAAGACTGCTGCTAATGATTTAGAACGAGTTCACAATTATATTATTTGTTTTTATTTTCTTGTTGTTCTTTTATTTTAAAAAAATAGTAGTAATTCAGTTTTCATTGTGTCTATAGTAATAAACACTGATCTTACAAACACTAACTAGGTGATCGAAGATCGATTTTTTTTTAAATATCAAAGATAAGATTATTTTTTTCACAAATTAAAATCTTACTTGTGTCAGTAAGTTTAATTTCATTTTGTGCATGTGGGACGAAAACTTAATAAAAATATTAATATTATTTAAATGATAAATAATATTGTTTCGACCCAGTGGGACGAGATACCGGTAGTCCGAAAAATAACTCATATTTTTTAATTTTATAGCTTTTGGTTAGTTTAGAAGATTATCTTACCTTCTAAAATAGAGTCCATGGTTTGCCTATACAGGTTGTTTCTCATCCTCACGAAGAACATCTCCTCAGGCCGCTCCGGCAGGTAGTAGACCACCAGCTCGGTGTGTGCTGATACTGGTTTTACTGCTTCGTATACTGGCTCTCCTTTTATTTTTGTGCATACTAGGTTCACCTGTATTAGAAAATACAGCTTTTAATAAAGCAGTTTTCGAGTTTTTTTGGTAGTAAACTTATACGAATGTTCTAATTCTGGTCTAGTTGCTTGAATAGGGAAGATTTTTGTAACAACTCCAAAGCTATTGGGAAAGGTTACGAGTTCGAATCCCGTTTAATTAATTACTTTTGGGTCCATCTACCTAACGTAAGAGGTATAATAAAATACCTAGTTTTGCCACTTTAAAATATTGTAGGTAGGTACTTAAAGAAAGATTTCTCACTTGAGGCCCGTAGTTGTCTGACACCCGTAAAAATCGAACCCAGTTACAATGTCTCGCCTGAACACCTCCAGATGTGCAGACCTCATCAAACAATCCAAATCGATGTCGGATCTGTAACAAAAAATAATAGTCTAAAATAATATGTGGTGGTACCTAAGATTTTAAAAAGAGGATTCAAATGCTTTTTGTGTCAGGAACATACCAATCAGTCGTGGGTAATAATGAAAAAAAAAAATGACAATGACAAGGAATAAAAATAAAACTACTTTTGATAGCTAAGTAGGTATAGCAAAAACTAGCTATTATGATTATTGGTATACGATTACATATATATGTATGTGATACTAGTTTCATATTATGTAAATGCCTGTTGCCGCTTCAACTAAGCAAACCATTAGCTATCACAAGACATTACAAGTAATGTACAGGCGCAATACGCGTAACCGCATTATCATAAACACGATGAAATTGCATGCATTTCTCTAATCGGTTCTGTCATAGAATCTAAATGGGAAGAAAAACAGATACTACAGACCCTGGTTTTAGAAAATGCTTACCAATTAGTAGATAGTATGGTAAATGGTAACCTATTTAGAGCATAGTACTATTTGCATGGTTAAATATCGTCATGAATACTTCATTTAATAGTTCTACTTACTTAGTACAATAACATCAGCGTATCTGCCATTTAACTAAGGTTTTATTTTTTCATTTGCCGTGATAGAAATTTTTTGCAACGTAGGAACTAAAAGATCATAGACAATATTTCAAAAATCAGATGACATTATGAGAAATATGAGAAAATAAATAAATATGAGTGGGTAAGGGAAAATTACTTCACACGTTTCATTGCGTTTTTTTATTTTAAAATATTGGTAATACTATTATTCAGCCAAACTTTCTAGTCCGTATTAAACTAAATGTTCAGGAAATAAATTCAATGTTTTCAATTTGTTCTATCTGTGCAATTAGTCTGTGAAGATCTTTGCCAAGGAGCTTTCAAGTAGCCGCCAAGCGCAGGCAATGCGTAATGACGTGAAAATTACAACAAATATGACTCAGGCGCATGCGCGCCGCAAGATCCAATCCGTTCTACAATTAGTTTGTACTGAATTAGTACATTGAATTAAATCAAGCTTAGACTGAGATTTCCTTAATTGAAATTGGTAATGAGGGAAACGTAATGTACTTTGGAAGCTCTCAAGATTTTCAAAATGGCGATAGAAAACGACACGAGCGCGTTGACATCTTTTGTATAACAAAATGTATTTTATCGTTCGCGACCCACCACCGTTCTAAAGACGAAAATAAAAACAGTTATTTTTCAGGAAAACAATAGATGGCGTGCAAATCAATCTTGTAATAGTTTGTGTATCTGGCAGCTATTGTTGGGAATTTTGACAAAATGGAGTGTCACCCTCTCACTTTTTTTTTTTATGCGCTGACCATGCCTTTTAACTAAGAGCGTTGAAAATATATGTTTAAATGTGTCACTGGTTATTTTGATCGAAAACAAAAAATAAATGAAACCGAATGAGAGTGCGTTCAAATCTTTTGTACTGACATTAAAAACTCCATTAATAAGTCAAGTTTTTTTTCAATTCGATCACCTTGAATCGTCATAATGAATGATTAAAATCTATAGTTTATGCGATGATAATGTAAAATACACTGTAAGTTTATGTTCACACAATATTATAACCCATTTACGTCACACACACACACCAATTTGTGTTTCTTGACTCAGCAACAGACGTTAATGAATAAAGATTGAATAATTAATAATGTTCATGTTAAACTTGATTATGTGACGCTTTATTTGGTCGGTCTGTGTGAACGATGACACTATATATTTTTGAATCACAATTTATTATAATTTTAGGCGCAGATGAAAAAATAATGAGTGCGTCAAAAGAAGTTAGGTACAAAATGGCCATGGCCTGTGAAAGGTATGAACACTGTAAATGATCATACACATGAATAATATAATATTTTTTATAAATTATATAATTTACAAAGTATACCTAGTTACTTATAGAGTAAAATTTAAATAATAAGTTATAATATATTTTTTATAACCATTGGAAAACACAAAAAAATAAAGTATTATTATGCATATTATATGTTAAAATTTGCACATTTATGAAATTTAGCAGTTATTTTTGTATTATACTAGTACCTACTTATGAAAGTTTATTTTTATCTCTACCTATACACTAATATTCCTAGATAATTTGATATAATCGGTTATAACCACAAAATATGTTAAACTTAAAACATCATAAAAATGTAAATTAAAACTAATATTGTGCTTTGAATCTATTAGTTTTTAATATATGAGATCAGAATTAAATGAAGACGAACTATTTATCAACTGAGTTTTTGAACATTTAAGATATCAATTATTTTTATTATTATAGACTAGTCTCAGAAATTTTTTAATATAAGTAGAATAATTTTACTTACCGTAAACTTAAGTGTATTGGACTAGTTGAGTTATCTGTAAATCTTTTGCAACGGTTTGTAGATAGCTCAACTGTTTCATAATAATGTGTATTTAGTAAATATTGTAAATTCTGTACTAGTTGTAATTTTCTTTGTGAATAAAGGTATGTCAATATTTTTATTCAGTATGTTAATTAATGTCTGTAAGGAATGATTTCACACGCTAAGTTTAGGTCAAAATTCTATCGCCAATTCACCGACTACTTTCATCTTCATTACCAAAATATTCTCACGTTTCATAGACCATAAACATCCAATACTCAAATTACCTCATTAATAAACTTAACGGGGAATTCTCTTAGTAAAACCTAGACAAAATATAATTGGGAGGTGGTTTTGACCGTTTGTGAAGTTTCGTGATCAAAATGTGCTTCTTAACATTTTGTGCATTTTTCGGTCTGAAATCTTGTAGCTTGTAGGTCTGAATTTTTGCTTTTTTTCTCTAGAGCTTGAAGTTTTACGATTTTAAATAATAATCTTAAAAAAAAAATATAAACATCCGAGCGTGGAATAGTTTGAAAGTCTCAAAAATTTTCTTTAACAGAATTACCCCTCTAAATGATGAATAGAGTTATTAAAAAAATGTAAACTTGCATAAACCTTGCAATATAAGTCAATAGAGACGATTTTTGTGCAAATTCAAAAGGCTTCACTCTAGCTTTTTATTTTAGACCCATAAATTTTAAGTTTACCGTTACTCAGAGCCAAATGGAAACCAAAGGTCTTTGTGATTTCAAGTTTTTGCTCGAGTAACTTATGCCTTAGCTTTCTGGGACCTTCGGAATATTTATAAGGACCTTAAAAGGATACTTTCACCCTGCACGGGATTCCTAAATATGACTCATCTATTTGTTACGGGTTTTAAAATTTTTGATAAAAATGATTCAAAAATACCCAGAAATTAGAAGTTATTTTTTCTACGTAAAATGCAACATCATCATCATTATTCACAGCCTGACTTTACCCATTAACGGCCTGCGATTTAGACGATATCGTCTGCCCAACTAAACTAATTTTAAAAATAATTCAAATAATGTGCGAATAATACCATAAATTTGTGTATAAATACTCAAGTAATAATAAATCGGCTTAAGTATTTAAAAATTTGTTAACTATGCAAATTAAAATCTCCAAGGTAATAAATAAAATTTAAAAAAATGTGAATACATTTTTATATTTTTGATCACACAGTTTAATAATTTGCTAACACCTCGATTAATAATTATAAAAAATTGCTGTTTATTTTTTTATAGCTCGCAGTTCATTATTTTCACCTACAAAATTATACATACATACAATATTTACGATATCGATTATATCGAGTACGTTAAACCAGATTAAAAAATAACTGAATGATTAAAAAATACATTAGACTCCAATTATTCAATTGAGTTATCAAATTTAATTAAGAAAAACACTTGTGAATTATGATTCATTGTATGTTCTATAAATCTATTATAAAACGTATGGATGAAGCCGCCTTCATTTTTATTGTGGCAACTTGAAATTCCGACCGGCATCGCATCGGAATACATTTGCCGACTGACATTGGATATAGAGTTTGTTTAGACTATTCAACACGATGAGATTCCATCATAAAATTTCTAGAATACTGAAACGTCAATCAAATTTTAACACCACTTAAAATTGCTCTACCACTTTTTGACATTATACTCATTTTTAAAAGAAGGCAATAATTTACGACTACGAGTCTGCCCTCAACGATGTATAAAAATCGTATCGGCAGCTGTAAGATCGTTTTATTTTTGTTCCATATCGATTTTTAATCAATCTCCGAAATGGTCTCTATCAAATTTAATTGACGTCAATCCCGAGGTACCTTAAAAAGCTTTCGTGTATCGATCGTTCCGAAATAATTATCGAAACGTGCGTAATGAGAATCGATTCTGTTCGATTTTTGAACGCTAATAAAATTATTGTTTGTTGTTCGATACGATTGACATGACAATGCCTTTTAGAATTGATTTTTTTGTAAAAAAAATAATTTTAAAACCTAATCCATCGATCGATACACTTTAAACTTATTCGTTCAGTAAAAATACGAGAATCTAAAATATCCCAAAACGATGTAAAAGAACCATTTTTACACAAATGGGAATTGCAGCTTAGCCTTTATTTTCTAGTCACTATAGTGCTGTAATGTTTTTTTTTAAAGCAACTAGTGGTTTATGTCAGTAGATTCACGATAAGCGTTGTAGTTAATTGTTTACTATTAAAAGAAAAAAATAAATCAACGTTTCAACCAGAAGCATGATTGGCAAACTTATCGCATAAGAATCTTAAATTATAACTTTGATTTTTTTGTGATCGAGAATCAATTATTATACTCAGTTGTCAGTAAATGTACCGATTGGCCATTATAAAAAAATAAACAAAAAACATTGCATAATAAAAAAAACTTGTGCGTGCACTGCGTGCAGTCCCTACGTGCGGGAGAAGTTATACTTCAAGTGCCACGCATTCACTCTCGCTCTGTGTTTAATGTCAAATTAATTTAGTATTTATTTTTATGTACTTAACCAATATACAGTACTAAATTTTCACTTCAAAATAAAAAGTCAAAAGTTGCATGAACACTGCCATCTATTATATTTTGATTGTAGCGTATTATATATAGACTTCTTCTACTCCCCCCGCTGTCAGTTGGAAGCCGTTTATCTTCAAAAACATGGGCGGTCAAATGCTGAATTGCTGAATACTGCCATCTATTATGATTGTAGCATTTGTAGCGTATTAGCCTCTGTCTCTTTCTATTCGGGGGGAATAGAAAGAGACAGAGACTATGTCATCCCGTAACGCAACGTTGTTGGAAGTCGCATTAGAAGTATAACTTCAAAAATGATTTTAAATGTTTTCCGATAGTTTTATCTGGACAACTGGCGCAAAGCGCTCTAGCACACGGAAATTGCAAAACCAGACCGCACAAAGCAAATGGAGGGTTATTAGTTCCACAGTTTTATGTATGTATCTGGGTAGGTATGATAATTTGTTCTTTAGTAGCTAAACGATAACAGATTTTTACATACGGGGTATCAAATGACGCACCACCGTGACATAAATAAGTTATGTGATACGAACGTGACGTCTTCGTAGTACGCAGTCGGTTTACGTTTGATCACTAAAATTGAATAGAAAAATAATGGTTATTCAAAATGAAAATATTATTGAAAATTAGTGTCTATTTTCAGCAACAGACGGCTCAATTTCAATGCAATAAATAACATTGTAATAACACCTATCACATCATATAAAGTGCTCCCGAGTAGCACGAGATCTCCTCGAGCGATCACGATTTGTTATTATGTTGGTACTTTGATAAATATTTGTTATTATTCCCAAATATTGTAGCACTGAGAGGTATAACCGCGTCTTTAAATAAGTTACACTACAATTGCTAGAGAATATCTATTCTGTACTTTAGCACATGCTCAGTCACATGTACGTGTGGACTTAAGTGTAACAGCTCCAGTGTGTTTACAGGCACTGAGACAAACCTTTTAAAGATTTACAGTGTTTTCCATAATCAGTTTTGTTGAATAAATTTTGATAAAAATGGATTTCATCTTCTTTTTCTTGGTCGTATCACTCTTGGAAGAGTGGTTGTGGTTTTCATGTCGGAGCAGTCATTAGAAAGCAGCGGTAGCAGCGTCGATGAAAGCCAAGTTGTGCCAGCGTTGCTCATTGTCTACGGTGAGTCGAGACGTGGTGAGCAGATGCGATGCGAAGCGTTCATTGTCTACAGTGAGTCGAGACGGAACGAGATGCGCTTGTTGTCTACGGTGAGTCGAGACGAAGCGGTGCGGTGCGGTGCGTTGCTGTTGGCGTGAATCTGGCGGGTCTGCGGTGAGTCGAGACAGGTGCTGGGATTCATGTGCTGGATGTAGCAACGATGAGGAGATGTCGCGATAGCCTGCAGGTCCAGGAAGCTGACTGTTGCGGCTGCGATGGAACTGGAGAGGCTGCTGGCTGATGATTGCTGCTGCTGCTGCATGGCTGATAGAAGCTGGGAGGATGAGAGAAAGTAGATAGATGATGATGATCCGGCTAGATCGGCTTGATGGTTGAAGAAGGTTGTGCATGTTCAGGAAACTCCAGTCGTCAGGCTTCGTGACCTGGATTAACACATAGGCTACTTTTTATCCCGAAAAATCAACGGGATCCAACGGGACGCAAACGAAGTCACGGGCGGCACCTAGTAATAAATTAAAAGTAATGAATGAATCTTGTTACTAAGATGAACTCGACAAGAGAATGTCAGTAGTAACAGCCGGTGCCCTAAGGGACCTTGCTGACTTGCATTATTTGTATTTTATGATAAAGAGCTTTTTACTGAGGCGTATGGGTGTACACGGCAGTTGGCTGATGTTCTATATATATGAAATTAGTGAGTATTTGTATCAGACTAAAACATTATAAAAAATAATGTTTTATTCTAAATAATTTAGTCCATGCTCATATGTAAAGTAAAAAAGTGCCAGAGAAATGCTAAGTGACTAATTTTTTTAATGACATTTTAGCATTAGTATCAAAAAAATATGTTTAATATGAGATCTAAGTTTGACGGGTGAGCTACTAGTAATACTTAAAGAAATTTAAAATTCATATAGTATTTACAATATTCACAATATTTACAAAATACACATGAAACACTTGAGCCATCTATAAACCGTTGCAAACGATTTATAGATAGCTCAAATGGTCCAAATCAGTACCAGTCGGAAGCGTACCCAAGACACTGGCTGCATTGCCGCGCTGAATAGCAATGCTGATACACTGGCCTAGATAATCACCAGCCCTAGCTACTAGTTATTTACAAACGACAAAATAAATGTATGAATACGATAAACTTAGCTAATATATCGGTTCCATTATATTGAACGTGAGTGTATGCTGAACGGTTTGACGCCTCGAGCCAAGCCGGTCGTGGGCTCCCGTGGCAGGTTTTTATTAGTTTTCTTTATAAATCTTACTCGATTAAGCCGCGATCTTCTTAAAATCTGTTGACTATGATAGCATTTTTACAATATCCTTGGTCTTTGACAATATATTTTATTTTAAGGCAGGCTTATTTTAATAAGACTACTTAAAATACACCTTTCTAGATTCTTTTTTTTTGCTTGTTCTACTAGACGTAGTATAAGACTCTTACCACACATCTTCCTATAGTAGGTGCCAAATAACGATGTCGCAAAATTCAATTTATGAATGGCTAATTCTGTCGCTTTCCATACAAACCTGTCGCTAAGACGGTAATCGCTCGAATGTCGTAGTATTGTTTGTTTACCATACATAAATTGAATTTTGCGACATCGAGGTGAAGGTGGGTGAATGACCTGTATTGCCATGTTATTTGGCACCTACTATACATGGTCTGAGTATCTGAGGCCCTGGTTAGTCAAAACTTAAAAGAATTTATTCTTGACGTTTCTTTCCGTGCATGTCATTCCAAAATGTTGCATGGTCATTTAGCTACATGGATATTTATATATGGAGCCAGTACATGTCCATATTATTATATGTCTCTTTTGATAGATATTCCGTAGTTACTTTTTCTTCAAAGTTGCAAAATTATGGTAGGTAATTATTTATAATATATTTTCCTACTTATTTTTAATATTTTTAATGAAGCAGTATTTTTAACTTAATTAAAAGTAGCTGCATTATCTTCATCACAAAACTGTGGTCAATTCTTTGAAATATATGAAACAAGCGCTTAACCTTTTTTAATAATTTACGTCTTTTGGTAAATAAACAATTTATTCTTATTTATTTATTTTATTTTAGTTATAAAGAAAATTGTAAATTAATGTTGGTTTTACAATAATTAATAATAATAATAATAATAATAAGAAATAAATATTCACGGACACTTACCACAACGCCTTCTAGTCCCAAACTAAGCAAAGCTTGTACGATGGGAACTAGATGGCTGATACAATACATACATACTTTTTTTTTGTAAATATATACTTTTAATACATAGAAACACCCAGAACAAACATCTATGTTTGCCACACAAATGTTTGTTTTTGGGGATCGAACCCACGACCCACAGCACGGAAGGCAGAGCTACTACCGACTGAGCCATGACGCCAATTGAGATAATTGTAATTTGTTTGCGCGAATACCTTCATACTTTTCTATGGCAACTGCAGGAAACGAAAAATCTCAAAGACATAACTCACTATAAATACATTCTTTAAATAACACTGCAATACAGGTCATTCACCCACCTTCACCACGATATCGCTAAATTCAATTTATGAATGGCTAATTCTGTCGTTTTCCATACAAACCTGTCGCTAAGACGGTAATCGCTCGAATCTCGTAGTACTGTTTGTTTACCATACATAAATTGAATTTTGCGACATTGTAAAATGTTAATTTTTATACAATAAAATTATGGAACAAGCCGATGGCCCACCTAATGTTAAGAGGTAACTGCCTATAACTATTTTATTTCTGGGACTTTGTAGCATTTAGTTTGGTTTACTTGCGTTTTCTTTTTTGTGGTTTACTTATTCTGTTATTTTGGAATTAAATATACTTTTTAATTTAATCTTCTCTTCTAATCTTAATCTTTTTTCTACGTTCCTATTATAAAAGTTTTGCTTAGTTTGAAACTAGAGGACGTTGTTTGAAATATCCAAAAAATATTTTAAACTATGTATTGCAACAGGTCCGACAGGTCTTCTCGTCACCCATACCTCAATGTGTGAAGACGGAAGTCTTCAACCAATGCGTCCTACCTGTCGTGACCTATGCTGCCGAAACGTGGACACTGACAGTAGGGTTGGTCCACAAGCTGAAAGTCGCTCAGCGAGCTATGGAGAGGGCTATGCTCGGAATTTCTCTGAAGGATAGAATCCGGAACGAGGTTATCCGACAGAGAACCAAGGTAGTCGACATAGCTCAGAGGATAAGTAAGCTGAAGTGGCAGTGGGCCGGCCATGTTTGCCGCAGAACTGACAATCGTTGGAGCAAACTAATACTCGAGTGGAGACCGCGTTTAGGCAAGCGAAGTGTAGGACACCCTCCGGCTAGGTGGGGTGACGATCTGAGACATGTAGCTGGCAAACACTGGATGAGAAGAGCCGAAGACCGGGCTCAGTGGCGCGTCTTGGGAGAGACCTACGTCCAGCAGTGGACCGATATAGGTTGATGATGATGATGATGATGTATTGCAAGTGCAAACACTTACACAGGATTCAGTCATGATGTTAAAGTCATGTAGTGTATGGTATATTATACCACACAGTAACTTATTATAATTATTCATATTATTTTCCACACGCACAAGAACCTTACTTCCAGCATAGCCCGAAGCATATTCCTCAAAAGCCCTTAGTACTAATTTACTTTTGTATATATTTAATAATTTCGGGATTGCGTTCCGTACAGAAGCCGAAAACGTCCGGGCCGCAGGCGTTCAGTGCCACATGTTGCATGCTTCATACAATAAAAAGCGGTTCTCTGAAACGAACATCATTGTAACAGCGGAATGATTGTCAGAAGGCTGAATTAAAAAACGTCACTCAAAACACCACTTAAAATTGCCCCGCCGCACCGCCGCCGCCTCTGTATGCTAGATATATTCCAGAAATCCGTATCAGTGTTGATTTCAGTTTTTTTTTCCAGAAATCTCCACTTGTTCGTTTGACGTATAGTAAAAAGTTCACGTAAACTAATATTTTGGTATAGAGATTGAGCAGCGCCTCTAGTGAGTAGTTTAAAAACTATTGATTCTCCATGCAAAACTATATTTTACGTGATTTTGCACTAAACGTCAAGCGCTTAACTGCTTAACCTGGTCTCATCTCTTTTTGTTGTCACGCAAATGACAAGGATGGATTATTTATTATAAGGCCACGCTAAAATGACAGTTGAATGAATAAGGAGGCAAGTTAAGCATGCTGTTTGACAGAACCTTTTGGCATTACTGTGTACCAACTCCCCCACCCCAACCCTCCCTCGTTCTGGCTCGTTACAACTCCTTGGCAAAAAATAGACTACAGCGGGTCTAAGATGCGCACCACGAGATATTTGTCATGTCGTTCTGTCAAAATGTAAGCATTTTATACCAGTTTAGGAACTATTGCATTATCTGTGGTACCTAATGGTGACGACAAAACGCGCCATAATGTACACTTTTGACACTTCTTAGTCGTCGTACCTCTCTGAGGACGAGATAATAGTCATGCAGAAATGTCAAAAGTTGAAAATTTAAAGGCGCGGTTTCTCATTTCATTACCACAGATAATGCAATAGTTCCTAAACTGGTACAAAATGCTTACATTTTGACAGAACGACATGACAAATATCTCGCGGCGCGCATCTTAGGCCCGCTGGTAAGAGAAAGAGTTCTGTGTTTGAATGTTCGGTGCAGTGGAACCGCACCTTATAAGTAGCAAACTAAAGGAGTGATTGCACAGAGCCGCGTAGCCGCAAGCGACTATTTGCTGCCGCCAAATTGCGCGCCCGTGCTCTCGTGTGCGCGAGTCATTATGAGAAAGTCGAACAAAAAGTCTCGTTAGACTGTTGCATTTTTAAATAGTAATTTGGGTTACAAAATGCGGGGGTTTTGTTTTTTTTTGTGAATAGTAGTTTTTTTTAAGATAGCAGATAATTTGGGATATTAATTTCATACAAGTAGTTGATTATTTTTTAGTCTACGTATTATTTATTGTTCATTACTTGGCCGTTACTTTTTATCTAATTTTATTTTTTACGCATTAATTTTTTAGAGAAACTAGTAATTGCTATTTTTTGTTCGGTAGTATTCATATTTTATTATGAGTTATATTGAATAGACATTTTTATATCACTAAATCTCACCTAGAAACTTCTTCTACTCGTACAAGACAGATATCAAACTATAATTATTATTTCTAGATGTAGAATTTGCATTAAGAGAAGAATTTGAATCATTTTTTTAGAGCACACCTAAGATATTTTTTTTATCAAAACAGAAATAATGAAAAATATATTTTTTAGTTTAAACATACAAGTATTGGTTACAACTCTGCCGTTAGGGTTCCGTAAGAATAAGTAAACGCCAATAAAGCACGTGCGCAAAGACAAGTGTTCCGTACAATTTGTGGAAATAGCGCAGATCGTGAAGGCCGCGGGTGCCAATAACACAATATTACTGCAACCGGACACGAGTGTGTGGTTCAAGTCACTATGATATTATTATATTTATACTAGGTATTTTAGTAAAAAAAAAACACTGTAGTATGTATGTAATGTAAGTACTTACACTTTACTATAAACTGTCTTGTAGGCTTCAAACTGAATCTTTTTGTTAGTTTATGTAAGTATCTAGATAAAAACAAATAGGTACTATCTTCAAACATATCGGTATTCAAGATATGACAAAACTTATATTGAAATTTAGGCATGTCTATTACTTTTGCCTCTTGAGTGAAAAATTATCAAATTATAATTACACACTATAATTAAAATGAATTTACTTCTAACAGTACCAGGGATTTTTATAACTTGCGAATATTTGTTAAAATACCAAACACCGAGTATACAAAATAAGTTTGAAAGTTCATAACTTGGGCCGCATAACACACAAGTCCGTAGGGCGCGTGCCCCCAAATGCTACAACCATGAACTAAAATTGCATCTCATTTCGTTACACGATCCTACCGGTTGCTGTGATTGTGTACAATTTGACACGTACGGACTTTCGACGGCGTCTGTACGATTGATAAGTTCAAAATGTAATGTACAACTTTGTATTTCATTGTTTTAAGATATTATAAAGTTCTCGTGTGCCCAATTAAAAAAAAAAATCTTGGACATTACACACAACGCTCTCTAGTCCAAACTAAGCAGAGCTTGTACTATGGGAACTAGATTGCTGATATAATACTAATATACTTTTTTTTTGTATATACATACTTATAATACATAGTAACACCCAGACACAGAACAAACATCTATGTTTGCCATACACAAATGTTTGTTCTCGGTGGGGATCGAACCCACGACCCACAGCACAGAAGGCAGAGCTACTACCGACTGAGCCATGACGCCATTTTCCTTTAACAAACTTACAAGTCGCAATATAAAATAACATACAGAGCTATGCTTATGGCAAGCGTCCACAGGCCCGCATCGGACGCATCTCACGTAACGGATTTTAGTTTGCCTTGTATTAAAACTCATACAACTGCGTCCACTGATCCGCATCGTACGGACGAGTTTTTATACAAGGCAAACTAAAATCCGTTGCGTGCGATGCGTTGGATGCTTGCGATGCGGGCCTGTGGACGCTAGCCATTAATCTTCAAATGATAGTTTCTAAATGCAAATTAAAAATAAAACGGACACAAGTAATTTTTTTTAGTTGTTTGTTAAATTTGTGAAGATATCTTAAACGTCTGACTTTTTTGCACATTTTTTTTTGTAAAATCACTAAATATGTCGATAACCCAATTCAATTTTTTCAGATATCTGGTACTTATATACAGACATTCCCCTTTATACATGTACAAGTGTTTATTCGCGTCTTTTCGTTGTCATGCAAGTGGCAATGAAAATGCTCTATCATTGCCACTTGCATGACAACGAAAAGAGATGACAGCAGTTTTAGCTGCCATTTTAGTTAATGCAACTTTAGAAGACCAATATGAATATTCCCCTTATTGTATTTAACATTGTCACATAACACTTTAACTGAAAATTAATTAAGTGTGAAAACTGGCAAAAACTTATAAAACCGTATAATAATGGCAAAAACTAATAAAAGATGCCGCGTTATAAAAGGATTATTAAGCATATAATTTCCATTCAACAGTTTACAATGACACTATTCAACAGATAAAGGCGTGTTTACACGGTAATTGCGTGCAGTACCGACCGTGACGTAAGGGGCGGGTAATGCACGGTACGTCACAGGTGCAGTACCTCGCGTGGTATATCGAAGCGTGACATAGAATGCGATTTATAAATGAACGAGAGGTTTTATTTAAAAAAAAAACATAAATTGTATTGAAACTTCTTTACTTGTTAGTGAATATAAAATTATTCGTCTAAGTTATAGGTAAAGTAAGGTTTATATTTTTCAATTGCTTCATCTATCAATCGTTTGATCTCTCATTAATAACTCGTCAGAACTTCTTAATCTATTTATTTTATCTTACCTATCTAGTTTAACAAGAATAATATTTAATCAAACCAGGCTTTAAGCTACTCGGTTGATTACTAAAGAAGGAAGTAATAGTACTTTATTGGTCTTCAAACCATTTCGATATTCATTCACCCGAACCCATTATGACTATAAAAAATAACAACCTACAAAATAAGATATGACGCATTTATGTAAAAAACAGGCGATCGATTGGCTAACCGATACTGGTAAATACTTCTTGAATGTAAATACGGTACAACTCTTTATTGGTAAAAACTTTTTCCTAATAAAAAGTATTTTTGAGCAGTATTTTGACGAGTTTTTGACCTTTACTTTTTTGACATAACCTAACACTTTTTATTTTTTAAGGAGAATTTAATATTATCAACAGTGACCTGTGTGACTGATAATATTGTCTATTTTTTCATCTTATTTCTACCTAGTACCTAGACGAAAAAATCGAAACATCTACCTGTTTTGTACCTAAATTCGGTCGAAAAAGAACCTGTTTCTAACCAGTAGCCATATACGAAAGAATTAAGTCGCACGAAAGAATAGAAATATTATAAAAGCGCCATTATGCCTTCATGGTTCGAGTTATGAGTTTATTTCTAGTTAGTTGTCGCCTGCGGCTTGGCTTGTAAATAACTTGTTCTAGTTGGTCAATGCGGTATTTTGTCAAATTGGCTTCATTTAATGTAGGCAGTAAGTTGCTGTCATGTGGGTGTAAAAACTATCGTGTATTACCTACACAAACATGTCACACATACACCGTGTTTTGAAGTTTATTTTTTTTGTATTTATATAGATCAATCAATTATCAAATTTTAATGCTTAAAGATTAGCGTTATAAAGCAATGAAGACCAACACAACATAGATGCCTTTAAAATTTTACGTATATACATATTATACAATCTACCTCGTGATATATCTGCTCAGAGGCTGCTCTGCCCACCAATTACAAAATAATTACAAGCTTTATGAAGCTGTGGAGCCAAAGAATAATGTTAGGTAGTCTTTCTTAAAATTACAATAAAACTTGGGCTCGGACTGACTGACTGACTGTTAGTACACTGTAGTACAAAATTTTACAAGAATTTTAGAACTGAAAACTTCTGTAGCATCGTTGTGATGTGAAATCGATGAAACGAAGAAGCTATACAGCGAAAAAGCGACAGTTCGACCCCCAAAAAATGCAATACACTTCGATAGCGCGTTCTAGGATCCGACCAAACTTAGCAGCGCCATCTAGTTCTGATTTTAGGCAACATGAGCATATAACCTTTTCTAACTAAATAAGTACTGCATATTGGTTAAGTACATAAAAATAAACACTAAATTAATTTCACATTAAACACAGAGCGAGAGTGAATGCGTGCCACTCGAAGTATAACTTCTTCCGCGCGGAGGGACTCCACGCACTGGCTTTTCTTCCACATGTTTCTATTTATATGGATGGATTAAGTTTAAAATTGTTCATAATTATAGTAAAAACATAATAATCTTTAAAAACTAAACGAACATTGTAAAGATTACGGATCGGTAAATAGAGAAAGCTCTAATTTGATCGGGTTATTGGGATTCTATTATGGTAAGGCGTATATCCAAATCAGTAGTGCACTTGGTCAGACAAAGTCACGTGCCTTTCACTAGTGTTTTATAATCCGTAAAGTATAATGTGAGCACATCACTGTAATCATTTCTGACGAAAAGTATACGTAAACGATTATGGTCATTGAAAGTAGTTAGTAGGTAGTGTTCTTGGAAAAAGCAGAGCATTTCTTTATTCTTGGTAAAATGATATTAAATTATAATATTTAATTTATTGTTAAACTGATTCAAATATTATCTTTTAAATTTAAAGGATAGAAAACCATTTTAAGCTTGGATCTAAAGACGAACGAAGCTAACCATCAGGAGTCACTCCAAGTGAATCATCCAGTGAAATAATGGCGTAGCTTTCTATTTTCATTATGAGCGAGAAAGAAAATGCTATGTATATAAATTTGAGTTTTTTTTTTAGTTTCTACAAATTTTTAAGGCAACTCCAAACTCTTAGAATTGCAGCCGTTCAATTTTCTGGGTTCCGCGCGGCCAGGCTGTTATTTGGCTCAATTATAACGTCTCCAAAGAATGCAAAAGTGAAAAAGGCGATAGAATGTGCGGAACCCTTGATTAAAATTGTGACGGGATGATTGTAAGCCTCTGTTCGGGAGTCCGGAGTGGTTTTTTATAGGCACTAATGTTGGGATAACTTGAGTGGGAATTATGGATCTAATCATTGTATTTTTTCTCGTTATTTTCATTCAAATCTTATGGATCAAACGGTGTATTTTTTGCAAAATATATTAGTACTTGTATTGATTTTTTATTCATGTGATTTTGATCGGGAATAGCCAAAAAACCATTTAGTTTTACTTACTTTACAAAAAAGCTTAAGAGGTTATATTTCTTTTAACTTCAATAATGATGGTTGTGTATGATGAGTAGGTAAAGTAGTGTTTCTAAAAAATAATATGAATGCCAATCCAACAATTATTTTTTGGAAATTGGTTAGTTAGATACCTAGTTTAAAAACTTTGCGTAAAAATAACAAATACCCACAGGCTGAAATACTCAAAAGTCATTCAAATTTAAGCACCACTTAAAGTTGTTCTGCCTCTGTTTGACATTACTCATTTGTAAGAGATGACAATAATTTAAGCGGGACTTAAATTGAGTGGGGTTTGAGTAGCGTTTAAGTATTCGCCCAACAGTAACCCACATTATCTAACACCTCAAAATAATGAAATAACAGTAGGTGATAAGAATAGAATTATTCAATTACAATTAAACAATTACATGGTGCTTGACCACCCTATACGATAAAGCACGTGGCACACCGAGCCGTGTCGTATGGCTTCTGCTTTGTCACGGTTAGTGCACGAAAGTGGTAATAAAATGATTTATGATTATTTAAAATTGATATCTACCTTTGACAATACATAATTTTATTTAATCCATGTAAATAAGTTTTTATTATGATAAACTACTTATAGGTGACCGTTAGTGGCATTTATATCTGAGCACTTCTGTGCTTCGGTGGACACGTTAAACTGTCGGTCCCGGCTCTATTAGTCGTTAAGTCACGATGGAGGCCTTAAGGCAGCCTAAAAACTCTGTCACTAGAGTTAGCTACTAACTCATACGAGCTTGCTCGCTTTACTACATTTATTTATTTATTAATTTAGCTAAAGAAGTTGAAAAAAACAAGCACATAAAATAAATGTTTTAACCAGTGACGATAGATTTTTAACTTGTCACATAACTAATATAAAAGAAGTTAAAAAAGTAAGAAAAGAAGAGAAAAGCTATTGAAATGTATCAAAAAAAATTGTCATGTCAAGTTGTGTCACCTCTTCATGGTCTAACACACACCCTTTATTTGCAGGTACAATACCTGTTATGCACGTACAGGTGCATATAACACAGCGATCAGGTGCAATGCCGCACGTGGTATACCGAAGCGTGACGTGTGCTTTATTCCCCTTCGTCACGGTCGGTATTGCACGCAAATACCGTGTAAACCGAGCCTAATTATGCAATTAAGGGTGTCACAAGTCCTTTGTTACTGTTAATTTTAATTTACCACAAACATTTAGTGTTTTACTGAGATAATAAAAAATCTTTTAGTACTATACTAATAGGTGATTTGTGTGATATTTGGTCTATTTTGGAGGCTGTCTATTTTGGGAATATCGTCGATGAGGTTATGCAAAGACAGAAAGAATTAACCACTTAACATCAGGTAGGTTATTCACTATTCCCATCACATCATGAAAAATATAAGTATTCTTAGCGATGAAGGTAGGTACATTTAAAATTTTCAAGATATTTGCAGAATTTATAACTGTTATAGAATTTTGCGTCCGGGGCAGACGGTTCCTCTGAACGAATGTGACAGAAAAGGGGGAAGAATGCTGGAAGATTGTAAGACAAGTCACTGCTCCAACTGACGACCACGACCACTCTGTTAAGATTGATACGACTAAGAAGAAGAAGAAAGAATTTTGTAAACTTTTTTTTTGTAAATCCTTCTATAAATATTACTATTTCTATGTTCAAACGTTTAAAAAACCCATCAAGTAAAAGCAATACACAGGTACTGTACCAATAAAACCATATTTAAACTTGCTTCGTTTCTCGTGTCCTTGTAAAATGTCTTTTACACAAACTAACGAGTTTCTCGCACCACCAAATAACCGTTTTTATTGAGAACAGTTTGTTTGGAAACTGTTACAAATACTCTTCGAACATTATCACATTGAATGCAGATCTTCTAATCCTGGGATATGGTTCAGTTCCCAAAAAAACTACAACCGTTGTCGTAATAATTTAGATTGAATAGATATTGATGAGGTAAATATTACCTATACTTCAGTTTAGATCGTCCATGTCCGACTAACTAGTTTCATTCTGCCTCGAATAATTAAGGTACGTACATACCTATTAAAATAAAAGGTCGAATAAATGAGTGGTAATATTTTTTATATGAACTTTCCATTATTATTTTGAATCTGGAGCGCTCGTAGCGTAACTTGCTTAGCCAATTTTAACCGTGATCACTATTTGTATGGGTGACCGCTAGTAGCATCTGAGCGCTTCCGTGCTTCAGTTTGCACGTCGATCTTCATCGATCCACGGGCCAATTCCGTCATGAGAGATGGCCACTAACTCGGATCATACGAAATTTTTTTTACCATTAAAAATAAAAATAAAACTTACCAGATGTGACTCGTTCACTTGAGATAAATTAATATTGCTCTGCAAGTAACTTGTGGTTCGTATTAGCATTCTCGTTTTACCGTTATCTGATACAGATTCTTTGTCGGTCTTATTAATAAGCAAATCTATGGAACTTGTCTCGTCTGCACTTGCGTGTACTTTAGGTTGCTAGTGGTGGGAGAGTTCAAGATGAGTTATCAAGTCTTGCAAGACTTTTGAGTCTCAATCAATGTAATTATTAATTATGACACGATTTTTTCATCAACATACACGGTTAAGAGTATATTATACGTTTTTTTAATCCAAATCTAGGGATAAATAAATACATTCTGCTTAGTTCTGCTTTTATTCTCACCAAAATTATTTGCAGAGGTCTCTTTAGCCATTATTGTTCCATAGCAGGGCAAAATCTTCTTTTCCCATTTAAAAGTAAAGCCCTTAAAAAAGTTTTTTTCAACATTATACTCTATGGAGTGTGTACATTGTTCATTAGAAAAGTCTGTGAATAACAATTACATAAAATAAAGCAGAAAAAAATTAAAAAAGAAACACTTTTAACTCTTCCAAGCAGTCAAAGTCAAAATGTAAAATGTCAAAATCTTACTTAGAAGAAACGTCATCTTTGAAGACGGTAAAAGTTGATTCCGTCTTGAATTACTGACTGGTACTGCTTTCCCTGTCCCATCCCTAGCGTTGAGTAGGGCAACTATCTGATTTGCATTCCGATCTTATTTCAGGCTTAAAATGATAACGTGTATTATTTCTTGATTATTTTAATGCTTTTACCATACTTAACTTAGTCTTAGGAATACTGGATATGGATACTAGTTTTAATACTTTAGTTATACCAAATATTATATAATATGTATTTACTAAATCACAAAATTTCTCTTATTAGCACCCCGACCCCCCTTCTCTAAATTTATTCAAATCCTCTCCATCCAAAGGTTGCCTGGAAGAGATCGCTATTGAGCGATAAGGCCGCCCATTGTACATTTAATGCAACCTGTTTTGTTTATATCATAGGAATATGTTTCGGTGTTATTTATGTACAATAAAGCATTTTCATTCATTCAATATTGGTTTTAATTATTAATTATTTTACGGATACTTTATCGCAAAGTGCCAATAAACGAAATATTCGAGTCGGTGAGGCACAAACGCTCTCAACAAAAAACATTAAATAAAATCCAATCGAGATGAAGCAATAAATTTTTGGAAGCGGCACTTTTGGACTCAGATCTAACAAATTAACTGGTGATTAAGCTACTGATTCGTAAGGACTGGACATTAGTGGGATAAAACAAATATCTGATAGTGTCGTGAGGGAAATGGGTTTTATTGATGGAATTTGTATGGGATTACTTTTGTACTTATATATGGGAAAAAGTGATGCAAATACGTTATGCATTAATCGGTACTTATCAAAAAAAATATTTTGAATGTTTTTTAATAACTTATGCATCTGATGTTAAGTGAATACTTTTTGGATACATTTTTAAAATTATATTTTGGTGTTCTAATAAATTTACTAATAGAAGTTACTGCTACGCTGCTACGATTCAAGAAAACTTGTATGAAGTCAGAACTATTTGTACGTAACTGTATATCATAAAAAGTTACGATTGCATACGAAAAAATAAAGGAGGTTTGTAAAAATTTAAAATTCATAAAAGATAAATAACTTTTCACAACTAAAATTACGACTGTATTACAATTTAAAAAAAAACTATAAAAAAAATATTAGAATTTAAGAGGCCCTAAAACATGACATGTGAACTACAAAATAAACACTCAAAAACCGTCAAATCAAAGGAAACATTAATACACGAGACATCAATTAAATCGGAACAGGAAGCACAAAAGATATAACATATCGATGCTTAATTACTGCAAAACAAGAAATCGTGAGAAAGCAGAAAAAACTATGGTCACTTAGAACGAAGAATACAAAATAGTCACAAGCGTATTCAAGCTTTTCTTTAACAACTGAAAGGTTACACTTCAGCCAAATAGTGAACATTACTGAGCTTAAAATCCAAGAGATATAGCACAATTTATTGTGGCAAAAATCAATGTTAACCACTAAAATAATTTTAAATCTATTTGCATCTGAGACGAATTGAACCTAAGCAGAACCAAATAGAGTAGATTTTACCATGAATTAATTTTTGGAGTGGTATGATAAGTGATATATTAAGAGGCTGTTCATTTGCATGGCAATATTATTTATTTTAACGAATCGCTCCTAATTTGACAGCTTTTTACGCCGCTTTTATTTACGATACGGTTGCGGTATTGAAGATATTGGTTTATGGTTTGTTAAATATTAAACAAGAAAATGAATGGCCCTAATTAAAAAAAAAAACTAATCCAACTTAAAAAAAAACCGACCGTTTAGTTCAACTTTTTTTTATTACCATTAAACATTATTTAGAATATGTTTTTTTAAAAATTTGGTCCAAAAAACCTAAACAGTGCTACACCTTATTTTCATCACCAACCTAAAATTTTCAGTAAAGGCCAATTCTATTATCACAATGTTAAATCACAATTATCTTCTCTGAAACTATTTTCTATAAATAAACATAATTATTATATTTTTACCATCAATTTTCTTAGTTTGCACCTTAAGTCCATGTCACCAACACTAATCTTCTAACCAAACAAGCTTTATTAGTCACTTAAAATTCATTTATACAAAATTATACACAAAAATTACCAATTCCCATTGAATAATGAATAATCTACTGACTTACACTGAAATCTCTATCAAAAAGATATAAGGAAATTTTTGATCAGCTAGTCCACTGGCGTTTATTACTCTAAAATCAATTTAATAGTAAGTCAAATATCAGAGCTCAACGTGGCTCATCTATAAAATTATGTCCAAAACTAAAATCAAAAATCATCTAAAAGAGAGTTTGCATCGAGTTGAGATCTCACGAAGTTAAAAAAAGGAAATAATACGTTTTTTCAATATATTATGCTCTGATAAAAATAGACATACTTACAACACCGATTTGCCCAATAGCCCAACAGTTTACAATTAAATCTTCAATCGCTTCGCTCGCTCAATCAAATAGAACATGACATACTATTATTATTTATTATTATGAAATTCGTGGTCCCACTTCTTTTTCGCACCGGACCACGAAGAAGATTTTCTTTTCCGCACGGGACTACTGCGAAAACTTGTTAAATCATAGTTGCATAGCACTGTCTACGTAATATTGCGCAGTACACTCAAGTGAGCTAGCTATCTTGCACGAAGCCAATAAATTACGTTGTGTGTCAACTCGCATGCTTTGATGTTGTAAAATACCGACTATTGAATCGGCAACTTACCGCCAACTGGCACCGTCATGGTACCAAAAAAACTCTCTTTATTAAATCTAGTAACCCATTGCAATTTGGTAAACGTCACAAACACTGCCTTTTTTGAATTTTACTAGGTTTAATTATTTTTTTATGAAGTTTTTTAGTCAAACCCATCTGGAATATATATATATATATATATATTTATATTTATTGACATATTATTTAATTTGATATAAAATATTTTTCATTCATTAACCAGCTCGGTCAAGATCGTTCTAATAAGGGTCCTATTATTATACCTTCTATTAGAAGAATCCCCGTCAGAGAAGTAATTAGTTTTGCAATTTTTATTAATATTAATCAAACAAAAACCAGTAAGTAGTACCTAGGTAGGTATATCAACGCAGATGGTACAATGCAGATGTGTCCTTATTCCACCAGCTGTTCCGGACCGATAATGTTACTACCTGGTAATGCAAATGAGTATTTTTATCAGCTGTCTCTGGTTTTTAAAAAGCGCTGACCGCTATCGGATTAATTTTATCACACTGAAACGGATACATCAATAATAATCCAATCTTTGGTAGGGCAGTATGTGAAAACTTATATGCTTGGACAGTATGGACACCTTTATTTTAAAAAGTATGTAGGCTAGATCTTAGGTTGGTCTATTAAGATACTGAAAAAAAGTAGGAGCTTCTGTAAAAAAATTTAAATGAAAAAAGAAGTTTATTTTTTTTGGAAAAAGGTCAGTGAACGCAATATTTATTTCTTATTTTAGATTTTATCAGGTAGGTCGGTGACGTCATGAGATCTTTTATTTTTCTTGTCTTCTATTCCTATTGTGACAAATTGAAATTAATGAAACGACATCCACTTTAACTTTTGATTATTTGTTCTCTGATCTTACTCAAAAGTCATTTAATATATAAAGTTTTCGTTATTGATACATCAAAATTTAACATAACTCCATGGTTAGTTCAAAGTTATGCTTATGTTACCGTGAGTAAGCGGGAACATTTAATGGTAGTTAGCCAATGGCTATTAGAAGCGGTCCAGCATCCGGCTGGCTTCCGTTTGTCGAAACACATCGATTTTAATAATGGAAGTAATGAAATATTTTATGAAATGTATTTCGAATATTGGTATCGATTCTCTTGTAGCATTTTTCTAAAGACCAATTTGCCAGCACTAAAAATGTTGCCGTCCTTTTCTCGTAAATTGAAACAACACAGACGGCTATAATTTTAGAGCTGTCAAATTAGGTTACTTTAGAAAAATGCAACAAGAGAATTGACCACTGCCGTATTACAGTTATTAACAAAGATTTTTTTATAAAAAATACTCAAGTTACCTGCAGTTTTATGAAACAACTTGTTTTCCTAACAAATACCTAGTTAGCAGCCACTACGGGGAGTATATCTTGAACCTTCTTAGGAGAAGGTTATCTTATAGGTAAGATTTTTACTACAACATTGTAAAATTCTGTAAATTTTAAATTGTCTGTTGATTCAGATCGTTCATCCAGTTTGTGACCAGGTATGTGACTAAATTGCCTATAGTCACATACCTACCTAGTCACAAACTGGATTTTAACTATACTTACACCCCAAAGTCTATGGGGTGAAAAAATAATAGTTAAAAAATAATTTCTAGGTTTTTTTTTTTTTTTTTTCATTTATTGTTTTAAAAATACATAATAACTTATTTTGTACTATAGCACTAAGGAAACCACAAGGTTTATAGGAATAATGCTACATGAGTCTTAGCGTCGATAGCCATTAGGTAGGTATAGCAACTAGGTTAGATAGGTATGGGTAGGTAGCTGTAAGTAGGATCTAGCAAAGTGCATTCCAATTTCTTAGGTAGCTAGTTTTAGTTAAAAATTTATTTACTTGATAGTTAGTTAGGTCATACCTAATCGTCATCATGGCTGACCCACTGCTGGATATAGGCCTGCCTTTTCTCCTCTGTGGCCTACGACACACATAATATCGTAGGTGGCTATCTAATATGATAAAAAAACTAAAATCAGAGTCAGATATTGACCAAGAAAACAACTAAAGATCTTGAACTCGTCCCATCCTTGAATACCACCGCAATGCTCAAATTTCACCGCAGAACCATACTTGTTACTCGAAACCTGAACTATCTCGTGTACGAGATGACAGGTTCTATATTTCACTGGTATGTGAGTTATAACACGCTACCTGCTACCACAACTTCACTGATCTAACTTGAAATAATACGCACAAGTTCCACGTGTAATTGGATTTGTTTAACTTAGTATGAGTGTGTGGTCAACTCTGGTGACGGAGATTTTAGGCCCTCGCGCGCCCTCAAAAGACAGCGCTCTGATGTAAATGCCACCGGTCAGCCATCAAAATCATGACTGCGCAGGACGTCGCGGAAAATCTAACAATAACATCTTTAATACTGTAGTATTTTGGCTTAGTATTAATGCACAGTAAGACATGCATAATATTCTGTCCTCGAATTTCCAAAACACATATGTTACATACACGTACCAAAAAGGAAGTTACTTAGCAAGTTTTTTTGAGATAAAGCACCACATGAACGTGTGTTACTGGTTTTCGACTGACTTGTCCATAACTCACCTTTTGACACGGATCCAATTGAAAATGGATCCAATCTGAGTCTGTCAAAAGCTCTTTCATGGATATTAATTAAATATTTGCTTATTAAAATTTTGATATACTCGTAGTCGGTATAGGTACATAAAGGTACGTACATAATATTACATAATGTTTTAGGCCGCCGTATTGTCGAACAAATGTTGGGCAACATTCTCCACTTTACAGAATGATTGCTTATTGTAATGGCATCAGATCAGCATGTGATATCTTCTCTGGCTCTTTAGCCTCTATGAAATCAACTGTTTATAAGTGTGTCACTGATTAATTTATCTCATTTATCATTTTTTTTTTTTTCTCGTTTTTTTTTTATCTCATTTTTTTTTATATCTCTACATAATTTTTTCGGTTTTATATTATTTTATTTTATTTTAACTTTTTAGGTTTACTTGTACATAGTTAGTTTTTAGTTTTATTTTTCACTTCACTGTTTTATTTCTGTTTTATTTTACACTGTCCACACAACGCATGCTGTGTTTTTATATTACAACGAAAATGATTAAATTAAAAAAATATGTTTTAAGTTAAGTTAGTGTATATTTCAAGTAGTAAACCAAATAATAAAAAAATAAGAATAATAATAATATGCCTATTTTGTGTATCCTCAAAAGGCTAGTGACATATTTTCCATATAATAAAACCTTTACTTACTTTGGAACTAGATGACACTATGAAATATTCATAAATATTTTTATATTATTAGTTAAACTTTCACGTCTCATGATTTATTACAACTCAATTAGATTTCCAATCCTAATTTTTAACATGTCACTTTTTGCACCTACTAATTACAAAACATACCTATTAATTAAATATGCTCTCGGAATTCAAATTAATAGATCTGAAACTGTTATTTTTATAAAGGCTCTATGGGAGTCACAGAGATACGATATTTTATTAGTGTTACGGTAAATGGTTAAAAATCACACATTTGTTATAGCTATTGGCTCTTCCGACGGAAACCTGCGGAGGAAATATTCCCATACAAGAATGTATTCGTTGATTATAAATAAAACTGTCTATGACACATTGATCACGAATAAAAACTATCGTAATGTATCCGAGATACACTGCGCGGTGACGCTACGACGTTCGACAGTAAAGCTGGTGCCGACGCGCAATATAATTCGAATACGTTAGATTTACGTTACGTGGCGTCAGTCAGATTTGTTCATGATCACATCAACCTTTAAGTGACTAATCGATTGAGACACAAGAAATATGCAAGTTCTTGCAAATCATCAGATTTTTAAAAATGTGGATAACAATTTTAAAATCTACTCTTTTCGTTCTTATAATAACTAACCTATTTAATTTCTACACTGCAAGTATTTTGACTGCCTTAGTTAGTACCTAATACAAGCATAACTCGGTAGCTACGATGTTTTTAAATTTAAAAATAATATCGGACCGATTGATAGATATATTTAAAATTTACGAAATGAGGTATCGGTAAAACTAACGGTACTTGATATGAGACAAATACGTTAAAAGTGAACTGAATCATATTCCCAGTCTCACGGACATTGCTTGCGTTTTGATTAATAAAGGTTTACACAAATGTGGTCGAGCCCGCTAGGTGGCTAATGCGTTTGACCCCACATCCACTCGTGTTAGCTTTTGAACTATGCTCCTAATGCCCATACACAAATCACCAGCTTCCCATCACCCATCATTCGGCAGTCACGACAAATCGTATTAAAATTAACAGCTATTTACATGTATCAAAACTCACATCGCTTCACGCAACAACCATTACCGCTCATGTTTTATGGCGCCAGTTCATTACTAGCGGTAGCGCAGTAATGGTTGTGTAAATATCTGTTGAAGTCGTTACCGTGATTGAAATTTAGTAGGAGGCGTCAGAGATGTATCGACGCCCGTCAAAATCAAATTGTTACTATAAACAGTTTTACAATTAGCCTGTTTTTTGAATAAATATACGTCAATTGTAAACAATGTAGCTATAAATCTGATTACCAAATAATATTTGATGTGTGAGAGTGCTAATAAAATTAAGGACGCGTGAAAGATGCATTCAATCGAATATCATGAATGTTATTGATGAGGTTTTGTATCGATAAATCGTTTCTGAATCGTTTAGGGTAATTAATGTATCACGAGACTCTCATCAGTGTTTTTTTCTGAGTTTAACCTTATTGGGCTTATTCTGTGTCTTAAAATGTACTAAACTGTAAAAATTTAATAATATTTACAATCTAAAATGTACCTATCTACATTTTGGTATATAACCATCATAAGTTCAAAAAGCTTTTACATCGTTGGTACTTATACGTAATTAATTTTTCAAAACAAAGAAAACTGCCAAACAACAACAATATTACAAAACAGATTACGTAAATCGTAACATTTAAAACTTCTCATGCAAACTCTTCTCATGAAAGTGAAAATATACTTCTTTGTTCACACATTTATGTTCTCATCGCGATCTACCGGCTTCGACGGATGGTCTATGGAACGGATGTCCTCTATTAGTCCCAAAATTTGCATAACGTTGAATAAGATAATTTATTAACCACTTAATACGACATATTATCGGATGTATCCGAAAATTTATAATAGCAGATGGAGATATTAAGCCTAATAAGCTAAATTTGTAAATCCAATTTCCTTTTAATCTGCTGTTATTTATCAATCAATACAAAAAGCTGCTCCATATGATGTATTATGGTTTTTAAGTCTGAGAAATAGCAATACTATACGCAAATTTTATTGAAATTTTGTGTAAATTTATTACATAATTATGACAAATTTATTAAAAAATTCAATGTTTCTGACAACTTTATTCAATTGACAATCATTCTGTAGTAAAAAGAATCTTATAAGGTTATAGTGAGACATGATATCCACGAGATCGTAACTCGAACCGTCACGGTCAGCATCTCATAGCTTTCCCACTGCCATATCAAGGTATCGATATCGTGTTATACGAGGTGAAAGAAAAAACGAAATTTGAGCATTTATTCTAACGGAATTCATTGGGATTATTGTCCTCTCATTTTATTTTCATCATCATTATCATCTTCCTACTTTTGGCATCACACGGCGGGGTCGGTACAACATGTCTTCGCATTCCACTCTCCTCCATCAGCCGTCATCTTTCTTACTCCTAACTTCTTTCACTCAGTCCACCTTATTTTGGCCTACCTCTACTTCTATTTTTACGGGATTATTGGTCTTTGTGAGTAGATAGATATATCTATTTGAGAAAAAGTGCACTTTGCTTGAATGAGTACACTAAATTTAAGTTTTATGAATCTTTTCTGAAGTATATTTTAATACAAAATGAAATAAAATTACCGAAGTATCTATCTCTATATTTCTCTTAGTCCTCCAGTCTCTCCAGTCCTGTGCGAGTCTTCTCCATTGCTGATCAACCACGACCACAATATCATCGGATCATCGGTATTGTATCTAACAAAATAAATACATAAAAAGTATGGGCTTATATAAAATAGCTATAGTGATTGTGTTTTTAACCGCAGAACAATGCATAAAAAGATACAGTTGTGAAAAACGCATCAATATTTTTTGTGTCAGAATTAAAACCATTCACCTTTTGATCATTATCTCGAATTAGTAGAAACTTTTTTGAAGGACCACATGTCTTTGTAAGGCCATTGGTGTTTTTTGCGTATATATTTTTTTTTTTCAAATTTGCACCTACTAAAATGCATGTTTTTATGGCTATTGTGCAATTTTGATAACGATTCTTTTGAGTGTACACTTCCGGACACCTTTTTAAAGTAAATCCTGCTCTATATTATTTATGTTTCTGTCTTTGAGGTTAAAAGGTATCTGTCATTTATTTGTACTCTAAAAATGCTTAGTAAATATAGTTTTACAAATGAGCAATATGAATTTATAGAAATCTATTTACATCTCAGAGTGAATGCAGTAACAGTTCACGTCCTCAGTAGACGAGTTTTGTACGGCAATGCAATTGTTATAGGTAAAACAGCCGTTAAATATTGAAGGTAATTTCTTTGTCCTGCACGTTTTCCTCATAAAATAAGCGTCAAACTACACTAGAAGGCAAGACGTTGCGTCGTGTAGTTAGGGGGACCATAAAAACGGTTTAAGAATGGCTAAACAAAGCCCTATTTATGATGTCCAATTTATATTTTATATTTTAGCCAGATTACGTCACAATATGCTTTATATTGTGACGTAATCCGGCTCTAAAAAAGACAGATTTTCAAAAATCTTCATTTTCTCTCCCTAACTACACGACACGACGTCTTGTCGTCAAGTGTGCGCCAGCGCTAAAAGTAACTAGGTGTCCGCTGTCAAATAATTTAACCACATTCTTGACTGGCATAATAACAGCTTATAAATCTGTCAAGAAAATGGCTGACACTAGCAGCGTCAATAATTTTGCACGGCAATTATAGATAATTAGTTAATATCATTTATCGTCACTGTCTAGCACTTTGCACCCTAGACCATTGCAAGAACACAAATCATTAAGACTTGCACTGGCTCACACGATATCGACAAATCAGTGGCTCAAGTAAAAATATTGGTGTCATTGCCAAAACGTTGTGTAAGCGTCTTCTTCTTCTTTTTCTGCTTCTTATTCTCTTAAATAATGGCCTGTCTCCGTCATTTTGGCAGACAATTTCGCCAGTGTCAAGTGATAATGTGTGAAACAGTGTGAAACAAAATGATGAACAGAAGCTATAAATAAAAGAAGAAGGAGCATAAATGTATGAGACAACTCTCTGGGGATAGTAAATATTCGGTAATCAACATCGGGGACAGGCCAGTGTGGGGTCAGACAATGCAAATCCATGTTAATGTCGTGTCGGTGGTAGGATGCAATCAGCATGTGATCCAAATAGCGCAGTGCAAGCAGAAAATTGTTTTCCTATAAATAATTATGTTTTATTGCTGCTTCAACAGATTGTACTTGTAACATAACTTGCGAATAAGGCTTAGTTTCCTGTAAATTAGTAGATATGTTATATAACAAGGGGTAACGAAGTTAACTTCAACTTGTTGATTTATGGCTTTTGTAACTTGTAACAAAGTTTTAGGGGTCCAAAAGTGAGTAAAAAAAAAAGTATCGCTAATAGGTGTATAATGTGTTATCATAAGTTTCGTTGCAAAAGAGGACTAGACGGAAAAAATTAAGACCAAAAGTTGTAACGACACTTTTATCAAACTTTGACAACGTCATTCAAATAAATTGGTGCAGGAAGGAAACAAATGAATGTAGGTATTGTTGGAAGTTTTGGTGTTAATTTAGGTGCTTCTGTGTACTTACTGTAAGAAAACAACACCTCAAGGAACTTCGTTCCATCCGGATGTCCCTTGACACCTCTCAAGTTTTTATATTTATTGATAAAAGCTATTGAACTGTTTTTTTTTTAAGAAAATTGTCGTCATTTTGGTGTAAGCACTGTCGGTAGGTACCTATTGTTTTTTTGTGGGATTGGATAGAGCTTTGTCGTAAGATGGTGAGCGTGGTGACGCTAATGTGTCGTATAGATTGTGAGCGCGGTGACGCTAAATATATTGTGTCGTTATTTTCACCTTAAGAACCAAATTACCTTATATAAATTGCTTAAAAGCCTGTTATAGACGACAATTTTAAAAGAATCATCATCACCTTTCACAATATAAAATCATACGCGTTTTTAATTGACCTTATGTTTCGAACAATAGGTGATTATGGTACTGTAGAAAGCAAGCGACTCCGCGGGCGTTCATTGTATTTGATCATTTTAACTAACCCAGGGTTATCGATGGATCATTTCAATTAAATACCAATTCGTAATGCGAGCAGCTAACAAGGGTACATCTGTTTTCAATTAATTAAACTGTGAATAAGTTTTGTGATCTGATCGGGTCACCCGTTAGATTTGGTAAATCTCTAGAGATTTCTATCTTGTTTTAAACTGATTGCTCACCATGTATTTTTTGGATGGACTGATGACCAGATATTACAAAATGATTCTTGTGTGTATAGGAATAAGTAAAATTTTAATTTGAATGGCTATGGTGTGTGCAGATATAGATTGGACATTTTGGACAGTCTTCTGTACTGTTTCAAAGTTTGTTTAATAAAATATACCTACAGAAATTCTTGTCAATGAACAAAAATATAGCGACAATTCCTATTTTATGTTTAATGTTGTTTTTATTAATTTTATATCATTCTTCCGATTGACTATGTAGATAAAAGATATCAAAATTTTCATAATGGGTAAGGCAACTAACAGAATAGGCGCCACTGACATCTTTAAGATCGTTATTCGTTGCAAACCTAAAATCATACAAAATATCTCCAAAAGTTTTTTTTATTTGCAGTTCTAAACAAACAAGTACCCATTAATTTCTATGAATCGGTTCTATGAATGAAAATCGCACACTTTAAATATTAATTGCCTCATCATGAATAAAGCTATCCTCATGAATACTGAGAGGACACTTGCATACTGGCTCCGCTTCTGGCTTTCGCATAATGTCTGTTTATTAATAAACTGAGCGATAAGCAGAGCGGAGTGCAGATAACTCAGTACAAGTGTGCATAATACGTTTCTGTATTTATTTATCCAAAATGTTTATAGTACATAATGTTTTTAGAGATAATCAGTAGGTAATGCACTGATTACTGTTAACGTTTAATTTGGGTAAATATACCAGCAGGCCTTCTCATCATATCTAGATCTTGATTTAAACAGCGTCAAGAGGAGTCACTTTTTAAGCTCAGTCCAGTTTTCTCCTGCGTGAGTCCCTTGCATAAGGGATTTCTGGAACTTTTGTCCAACCTCAGCGACTGCCGACAGAGGAAAATTGAAATAATGAGCCAGTGAACGAGACGCTACAGTGCTTTGCTACAATACTGGAATTTTCAAACCACGATTTGTCAGTCGAGATTTTCACTGACGCGTCAAAGTTTGTCGCTAATAGCTTCGCTCACGCTACTATCAAAACCTAGTCCGTTCGTAAATAAAGTCTAGCTTTCTATACTCCAAGCTACCCATAAACAAGTGATGATGTGTATTGTAGTATGCTAACGTGGACATGTTTATAGTTCACGTTAGTATACGTGTGTAGTGTATGATTGCAATTAGAGTCACTATACATTTCTCCATTTTTTTTTGGTTTTACAACCATGACAATGTGCTTTACTTCAACTTAAGAACAAAAGTTCTGTTTAAAAAAAATGTACCATTTTAGTGACGGCCGTCATATTTTGGAAGACACAAGCCCAAGTATAGAACAAAGTCAAAATGACAAAAAATATTAATTACTTATTTTTTTATCTTTTATTCAGAGGAACCTTAGCTTTATGGTATAATTTAGTCAATTGTATATGCTTAGATAAAGCCATTTTAGATAAATTCATCTAAATATACAAAACTCTTTTGAAGCCGACTGACAATCAACGCACAGCCTAAACTATAAGTTCTGGAGGTATGAAATTTGGAGAGTAGTATCCTTATTTAGTGTAGGGGTGCGCACTAAGAAATGAATTTTGAAAAGTCGCACCCTAAAGGGCCTAAAACTAGTGTGTACGCTGCTTTATGAGTACCACGCGAGCAAAGCCGCAGGCGACAGCTAATAAAACATAAAACACTACTGCCGCTGTACAAAGATTACATACCTAGATAAAAAAAAGCTCTATTTCATCACAAGAAAACAAAAACGCTTCATGATATAAATTAAAAGCGCTCTAAAAAATACTGTAGCAATCTTCTTTGACAATACTTTCAATAGGAACTAATCATTTTGAACCATAGTGCTTCAGCCCCGGTTTGCATCAAAGGACGTGCAGTAAAAGGAAACAAAAAAACTCTCATCAGCGCATGACCCATAAAACATCATGAAGACATTTAAATGAACATGAAACGAACGTAAATCCATCAACGACAGTGCTTTCAGCTGCTGGTGGTGGAAGAGGGAATATGGACTTTATGCTTTGGGTAGTAAGGTCTGAAAACAGTGGGAAAAAGTTATAAAAACATATCTTCCAAAGCTAATCTAAAGTGAATCGAGACTTGGTTTTTTTGCTAGCAAACATTAAGGTAATATAATTAATTTTATGTAAGGTGGCTGTACACAAAATAATTCTAATTATATACATATAAACGTAGGGCATGGGTATAGTGGGTCCGAAGTGAACACGCAGTTACAAGGTTGTACAAACTGTCGCACGAAGATTATGCCTTGAGGATTGGAAACAAATGCGGAGTTCGGCAGAGATTGAAGCGCTCGTGGCGTAGCTTGCTTAGTCAATCTTCACTGATTATCTAAGTTAAGCAACGTTCTGTGCGGTCACTATTTGGATGGGTGACCATCATCATCTTCCTACCCTTGTCCCACGCTAAGTGGGGTCGGTACAACATGTCTTCGTCTTCCACTCTCCTCTATCAGCCGTCATCTCGGTGTTCACTCCTTTCTTACTCATATCTTCTTTCACACAGTCCATCCATCTTTTCTTTGGCCTACCTCTACTTCTATTTGGATGTGTGACCGTTAGTGGCATTTACATCTGAGCGCTTCTGTGCTTCGGAGGGTACGTTAAACTGTCGGTCCCGTCTTTAGCAGTCGTCAAGCCATGACGGTAGCCTTAAGGCGGCCTAAAAACTCCGTCACCAGAGTTGGCCACTAACTCATACCAGCTTGCTTGCTTGGCAGCGATTTAACTGTAATATCTCGGTTGAAAACTTATTTCTCCCACTGGTGAAACGCGTCTTCGGCGTCATTTTAACGTCATCCTTATTAGAGTAAAATCTGTACTAAAGTGAACAATGAACATAAAGGCTCGCTTAGCTACTAACTTGCTAAGGATGTATTTGACATCCACCAATAGGAATCGTTTAGTATGAAAACAAAAGGATCCCTATTGGTGGATTTGAAACATTTTTTTAGCAACGCACCTTTGTTTGGCTCTGGTGAAAAATCACCTACGGCCCTTGATCATAAACACGCAACGCACACGGAAAAACACAATACCAACACGCGGTCACAAACCCCGTGCGGGGTAAAAACGCGAAGAATAGAAGAGAGTATCATTGTTCAAGCACAAAAGCGAAAGTTTACCCATTGCTTATGAGTTAATTAGGTGTTTCACCTGTTATTACGTCACATGAACTTTTTTCCGACATTGTGTGCTCTTGAATGGAGCTATGGGTGTCTTCGTGGCGGAAGTTATGAAAGTAAACTGCACGTTACTCTGGTTTGATTGTGTTATGTCATCTTATATATTACTGAGTAAATTTATAGTTTATTATCAAAATATCGGATTATCACATTTAATCAGACAATCACTACCACTTTGCTTAGTTTGGGAAAAGAGAGCGTCGTTTGTCGTCCAAAAGTACTAATTATTATTAATTTGACAATTAAAAAAAAAGTCATCAAAACATCATGTACACAGAAAAAATTAACTTGAAGTAATAAACCCACCCTAATGTCCGATCAAAGATAAATAATTATGATTAGCTACCAGAACACAATATTGAAATTTGGAAAAAAATATTTACTTCTGATGCGAACTGTATTTATTATAACTAACCAATAAAAGTTTATTTACTCAAAAAAAAAGCACCGTCTAATTTTGATTGGACCATTTCGTAGACGCTTGCGTAGTACATACAACGCTTGCGTAGTACATACAATCTAGAAATACTCATATCCCATTTTGACCCACAGATTACACATTATTAATCATCTCCACATCAGTTAGAACTCAATTTCTATAATTAACCAGTTTTACGTTCCAATAAACGCATAAATAATAAATAGCTACTGTCAAAATGAAACAATCGTAATCACCTTCTTGTACGGAACAAAAGTAAGCTAGTAATGAACGGAGCGGCGCGTGCGTTGAGAACCACAAAAAGCTCCTAGTTTGTATGGTGGAAGTTACAAGCTGAAGCGAGAAATCTTAAAAAACGATAGCGAAATCATCATCATCCACAGCCCGAATTCAAATGTTAGTCATTTGTGCCATCCATCACGGACCTGCGCCATTCTCATCTATTTTCGCCCAACAACTTTGATAGTGGAAATAGTCGAGATCAAAGGATAATTAAAATTGAAGATTAGAAAGGTACGAAAGGTTTCTAGTTTGTGTGGTGGAAGAAGAAGTTATAAAAACTGCTATGAAAATAGTCACAATCACAGGAAAAATTGATATCAAAGACATAAAAACCACAAAAAGATTTTGTGTGGTGGGAGGTACAAGCTGAAGCGAGAATAGAATAGAAATCATATTGATAAACGTTTATATAAAATGGTTTATTGGTTCTATAAAATACGATTATTTGTAGCGAATGAGCTAAGCTTTTTAAATAACGTTTTAGTGCAACTGGCGACTGTCTAAAGCTGCGGTCCATAGAAATGTTTGTATGTTCTACACACTTGCTATGGAATAATTAATAAAACTATACTATACTATTTGATTATAAAACTTGAAATAGTTAAAAACTATTTCAAAGAAGCTTATATCTTGCACCACCAAGCTACCCAGCTGAATGATAATCTAACGAAGTTAAATTAATTACCTCTACAATGGCTTTACGCAAATCAAATAATTCAGTTTGAATATAATTTACGTCTAGTTTTGTCCTATATTCTCTTTAAAAGGGTGCTATTTTTCATCGTTTGTTTTTTTATATTTTGGCATTCAAATTCACAATTTAATCTTTATCAAGTGGTTTATTTTGAACAAATGGGCATAGAATAGATAGATAAAAAATTTCTTGGGACTATTATTGACAAAAACACCTGTAAGTCTTGTTTACTTTGGATGTATTTAAAAAGCAAGATGAGTTGGGTGTAATCTGCACTTGTTGTACTTATTTGAAACCTGGTCATCAAAAGTCATTTTTCAAACCTGCCTCGTTTTCAGAGGTTATTACAAACCACATTATTTAATACATAATTATCAATACCTAGTGGTTTTTATTTCTAAATCAATTATGTGTTGTCATAATTTACATAGAGTCCTTTCCATGAAAGAAGTCCCGCAGACGCGTCGCTGTAGTCGACCTTAAGTATTATTTCTCGGGCAGCACTTTTAACAACTTTAGGCATTGAAAACAAGACTTTGATCACAGAAACCAAATAAAAACGCACTAGCATCCGAACACAATAACAGCACCTGACAACTAATTTAAAATTTAGTTTTAAAATTTAGTTCCGGAAATTTCCGCGGGACTTCTTTCATGAAAAGGACTCTAGCAGCCACTGCAAATATTTTTTTTTATTTTTTTTTTTGACCATAGATGTTGTGACTCTTTTGACTTTGACTTTGATACTTTTAATCAATAAAGTCGATTATAGTTGCCTTCTTGGCATAGCCCGCCTCATTTTTTCAGATTTCTCTAATTCTGGCCTCTAATTCATCCAGTTTATTCTAGCCATCGCCCCGTTTTTATGTCTTCTCGACTAAGCAATGCGTTATACAACGTGCGCACCCGACTGCACCCGTAAACCAGTTCAATCACGGTGAAAGTGCTTGTGTACACCTGAACCAAACTTAAATACGATCACTTCCGGTATGGAGGCACCTCAGGCAATATTTTTTAAAATAATTATTAGAAGTGTCCATTAGGGTCTGCTTAAAATAGGCTCGGTGTAAGTAGATTGCGATATCCGTTAGTAATTTATAATTTTGATCCCAACCGAGAACAAACATTTGCGTATGGCAAACATTTCGCTTAGTGTGGGACTAAAGAGCATTGTCTGAAATGTAAACATTTTATACTTAGATATAGAGATAGAGATAGAGAAATATTTATTTGGCACACAACACAACACAGGTACAACACAGTAAGAAAACAATACCTAATTAATTAGAAAACAAAAAAATGAAATGTATTTTGATACATGCAATTTAGGGCGGTAATAAGTGGGGAAATAAAGCCAATTTTGGCAATGAACTTAATTTTCTGACAAATGCCATCTAATTTCGCTTTTTCGAAAAGCGCATCGACTTTTTTTATATTAACTAAGTAAGGTATACTAACATTGAGCGTAAAAAACAAACAAACATTGCTAAACAAAAGCTTCTAAAAAGAACGGATTTCACACGTAATGTATAAAAACTCTAATTTAATTATATTCATTTATAAAATAAATAAATATTCACGGACATTTAACACAACGCCTTCTAGTCCCAAACTAAGCAAAGCTTGTACTATGGGTACTAGATGGCTGATAGATGATATATATACATATTTTTTTTGTAAATGCATACTTATAATACATAGTAACACCCAGACACAGAACAAACATCTATGTTAGCCACACACAAATGTTTGTTCTCGGTGGGGATCGAACCCACGACCCACAGCACGGAAGGCAGAGCTACTACCGACTGAGCCATGACGCCTGTCAATAATTAAATAATTAAATTTAAATTTAATTTATTATAATTATAATTTATTATAATTTTAATTTATTAAATTTAAATTTAATTTCAGGACTTTTAGTTCTACCACAAAGGATACTATTACAACTTTACCGATTATCTCTTCCACCCGAGACACGTACCGCATAAGTCCGTAACTCGAAATTATGCGGTTTTAGTTACGATACAGTTTTTGTTTGATTGTTGCAAGAACCATCATCTAGTTGGCAACCGATTGCGTACGTGAGGGACGGTGCCGTAAGTATTCAATTATCTGTTGCATTGGTATACAAACTGTAACAATAATCTGTGGTATCGTTATAGAAGCTATTATGGTATCAGTGGTGGTATTGGTTGTAACAGAACCCTGATTGCGGTCTGCACCGATTGAATATTTCTATGTTCTGTTTGTACAAGGTTTTTTTTTTACAAAAAAATAAATAGAGTGAATAGTAGGTACTAAACCCTACAGGGAAATGATTGGATAGTGTTTATTTTCTTGATCTTTGATTTTTTTTATTTATATCTAAGTTTTAGTTCGCATTTTGGTATTTATATTATTTAACATAAAATCTTAAAAACGGCAATAACAAAAAAATCGTAATAGCTATTGTTTTATATAAGTTTATAAAAAAACTGAAGAAAAATATAAACAAAGATCCTTACAGTAGATGGTAATCAACATTACCATAGGTACTTATTAAAATATGAATATTTATATTCTAATTTATTATAATAAAAACAATTTCCGAGATTTATAATAATCGCACGCCAAATCTTGGACGTTGGTTCATTTATATCAGTCTACCCAAAAAATATTCCCATAATATATTATTCATAAACATTATTATAATTAATTTATTATTATTTTTGTAATAATTCTTTGTAAACTCTAGTAATAATGACCGATGTAATAAAGATCATACGAATTACACGATGAATCTTTGTTCTCACTGATAACAATAGGTAGATGTTAGATTAATTTACATAATTGTGTATGTTATTAGATACCTAGGTACACTAGATATAAGGTATGACGTCAGTATTATGTCGTGTTTTACGCGCTTTATACAGGCTGTTGATGTTTTTATCTGTAGATTTATCAAAATAATTAGAATACTGAAATCTGTTATAAATAAATAAATATTCACGGACATTTAGCACAACGCCTTCTAGTCCCAAACTAAGCAAAACTTGTACGATGGGAACTAGATGGCTGATAGAATACATAATATATACTTTTTTTTTGGTAAATACATACTTATATAAAATGCTTTCAAATTAGTACTACTTACTTCGTCCAACACGAATTAACTATGATTATATATCTTGAAAAACTATGAAATTCATCTAGTTGTTTAGGTATTGAAAAGGTTTATTAAAAGCTTCTAAATGATTTTCCTAAACCATTCTTCATGTGAAAAACGTTTTTCTGCCTAATGAAATAATTACACTTACCCTTTTTTATCTTTATAATGTTTTTTTAATTAATTAATAATAAAATTAAGCAGGTATACAAAATACCATACAGTCTTTCCTGAAAAAAAGTACAATAGGTACTTAAATATTCTACTTACATAATATATATTATGTATCTTTTCAATAACAATAAAAATAATTATGAAGTGCTTAGTATTTTATGGAAAAATATGCATTTATTAGAAACAGAAATCCTAACAAAGAAACTTTTGATTTCACATGTAAATATTTAGACCATCCAATGATAAAAAATATTGCACTTACATCATGATCTGGCACGTAGCTATACACGTGGAGCTTATCAATTCTGATAGTGCCTTGAAACGGGTACAAAGCAGTCCCTCTTGGGATCTCCAAAGAAGACCACACGCTGACTGAAGCCTCTTTCCCTCTCGCACCACCAGGTCTGAGAGCCAGACTCAGCTCCTGAGGTATCAAAACTAGAGTCTCCATCTCGAATAAAGTCACAAAAAGTCCCAATAACTTCAAGTCCACTCACAAAATGACTAATCAAAGAACAAACTCGTCCATCACAATAAAAAATAATAAAACCAGGGCTCGTCGCACCCGATAAAAAAGAAATAAGATCGATCAGCCGTCAATATCGCTCACATGATTCAAATTTAGAACCATAGTTTTTTAAAAAAGGTCCATTAAAAAGTTCGTGTGTTACTGGTCAGTACAATTTCAGTAGTTCACGCTAGGGATGCGCGCGCGATTCTCTCTGAGCGTGTACTGAAGGAAGCGCTAACATTGACCTTAGTGGCGGCCGTGATCGCGTTTACAGTTCATTTTTTGTTCGATAAAAAGGAGAGGAGTAAAGCCCTACAATTGCTTTTTACTACCTGCTGTACCAACTTCAACTTTACCTCTCTAGATATAAAGATTACAGGTGTGGTAGAGTTAAGGTTGTAAGACGGTGGAGTAAGGTGCCCCCTCCATTAGGCGGCACCTGCTTCGCGCGCGCCGCCCGTCATTCGCATTTGTATCGGAGCTTGCGACTCAAGCGCACCTGATACCAACCTGCGTCTAGGGCCTTGTCTAATGCGCTTTTTATGGAGGGTTGGTTTTTTGAAGGGTTAAATCGACCTACTACTACGTAAATAATCGAATGATGATCGACTATTTAAATCTGTCGTACCTATCTGTTTACGAATAGTTAAGTAAATATTATTTTTCAATTATTCATTTACAATCAAATCCTACATTTTATGTTAGAAGCCAAATATTATGAAGCACTTATCAATAAAATAAATATCAGTTTTAAATATAATCATATTTCCAATTGGGGGAAAATATACCTAGATACTATTTTTTAAACCTTTAAAAAACCTATGGATCACCTTCAAGATTCTCATAATTTAAATATTTCTAACACTTGTTTTTGTATTTCTGATAAGTTTTTTTGTTTTCTATAATAATGAGTTCTTTTTTCTGTTTGTTGATGAACAATTTAGAATTTTTATTTATCCTATATTCTCAAGCTACTTCTCCATAGACTTTGTTTAGACACTTGAATTTGGACACTTATTTACACTTATTTATGACAGTGTACACTTATTTTATTAGACCAAAATATAACACTTATTTATGCAAATAAACATCTTGTATCTTGACTTGAGAGTTTTTTCTATTTAAAATTTAGTTTACGTGTAATTAGTAAAAAATTACCATAATATATTTAGAATCATAGCGGTTCTTTCTTTAGAGGTATTTCGCTTAGAGCACTCAGTTTTAGAGTATTACAATACATATTTTCAAAAACTTGTTCTCATTACCCATTACCCAACAACCTCTTCAATCAAAATATTGACATCAATTTTTTTCCCGACAATTATACAGAATTCATATTATCAATGAAACAAGTTTACAGTGTATTAATCTAATACTAACTGCGACTTCGTCTGTGGTGGTACATGGAGGCTCTATACTGAAGCTAGTGCATTTTTGTCATGGGATTGTGTGTTTTGGGTAAAAGTTTTTAGAGTGGTTTTTTGTTTGGACTTTCACGACACATGGTAAGTACTAGTAATGTCGACGACCTGAACACACCTGTCCGTAACCGCAATTCCACATGGATTAGTTTTAAGAGGCTTTCAATATAAAAATACTGGGTTTTATTTAAATAAGAAAAAAATAGGTTTTACGAAGAAAAGATTTCAACGCGCTTCTTTGGCTACGATTTTGCTACGAATTTCTTACCTACCTATATTTATGTTTTTTTTTTCTGGATGAATCTTAAAGCAGCTTGTTAAGATTACAAATACATATTTTTTTTTATTGAACACCAAGAAAAAAGAAACAATACAAGATGATTTAAAATTATTTGTTAGTAACAGAAACTATTTATTAGTAACAGAAGATGGTGGGAGGAAGCTCAGGACAGAGAATATTGGAAGTCTTTGGGGGAGACCTTTGCCCAGCAGTGGGACGACATAGGTTAATAAAAAAAACCGAAACTCCTTCAACTAACTGACATACTATCCCTATTTTACCTTAGAAGGTGGTACCTACTTATAATTTTTATTTAACAATTTTTATATGCAATTTTTACTATTATGAGTATTTTTAGGACACTGCTAAATAGTGTGCTAAATAGTAAATTAATTTGCACCAGGTAAGTTTTATTCATAAAATTTTGACATTCAACCCTTTTACGGGTTCTATGACGTAATTAATCTAATGAAGACAATTTGACAACGCCATCTATTGACTCTTTTCCAAACAGCTTTTATATCCTTATTTTTGAAAACGGTTTTACCATTTTTATAAACCTTTTTAAATTTTTATTCGAAATCAAACACTTTTTTTTTTGTATTTCAGAAACTCTACTACCAATAAGTAGTCACAAATATCTCTTTTTATGATTTTTATAGTTCTACTTAGAATTACCTCTCAACTTCTTGTCAAAAACTAATCACGGTTTGAAATTGTCATATCTTTTTTTTTTATAGTGACTAATAAAGACAAGTAGAGTCTTATGCATAGAGCAATGTTTAAGTTGAGAAAGGATTGTAATACTCAAATATTCAAACGCCACTCAAACCCCACTCAATTTAAGTCCCGCTTAAATTATTGCCATCTCTTACAAATGAGTAATGTCAAACAGAGGCAGAGCAATTTTAAGTGGTGCTCAAATTTGAATGACTTTTGAGTATTTCAGCCTTTACTAATAATCGATGGATTAATTTGAAAAATACTAGAATGGTAAAAATAAACGGTAAATCACGATACGTCAGAGAGGCGGAGTCGAGGGCGTGGCCTCGGTCGGCCGGCCCCCGTGACTTACCGGTAGTGATTTCATGGGTTTGTCTTTGTATGGTCAAATTGTTTATGGGTGTATTGTTTGTGTATGGGTGAAGCTGTCATCAAGGTAAGGTATACTAATTTACTGATGTATACATAAATACAGAGAGAGTTTTTATAATAATTTACTACACTTACCTTTAATCATAAAATTATTATTTTTTTGTATTATTTGGTAGTTTAAATTTGGTTCACTCGCTGTTTTCTTCAAAACTTACTCTACATATTAAATCAAAGTATATGTTATCTGACAATGTAAATTAGTATCTTTTTTGATAAACGTAATTAGATAATCTACCCATCTATTTATTCTAGATTTAGACTACCAGTCTCTCTTCGGTACAAAACACTACCTTTTGATTTAGTTGCGTTGTTAAACAGTATTATTTATTTTTACAATCGAACTGAATTAATAATTCAGTTCGATTGTAAAAATAAATAATACTGTTTTCTTTTATTTATTATTTTAGATTATAATATAATCTAAAATAATAAATAAAAGAAAGCTTTATCGTATCAAGCAAGTAGACTTTCTTGATTTCGTTCTTTTTGCAGTTTTCAGGAAACGTAATTTTTCGGCTTTATCAAAGATTAGATACACCGCTAACCCGAAAAGTGGTTACCACAATTGGTGCCATTACTTAAGTTTGCATTTTATTGTCCTATAAGTCAAGGGCAAATATAAAAACAAATAAATGAAAGTTTTATTAATTGGGCATATAAAAACATATAACAAATACCTGCTTAGTAAAACATCAAAATTGCTCTTCATATTATTCACCCAACACCCATCCACTAAACCTACACATTCATAAACATAGACCATAAAAATCTCCATAGCCTACGGTCTCCATAATGAATTTATAATTTGCACCGACAATTAGAGGGACTCCATCGCCCGAGGTTCTTTAAATGGTGTATCAGTCCTCATTTACGAGAACAACCCACCAAACTTATTGAGGCTCTTTAGAAGGAATAACTAAGTTGTGGTTTCAAAGATGAAGATCTGGACGAAACCAGTTAATATTCTGATAGCAGAAAACAAGTCAAAGTCAATAAAGTAAAAATAATATTTATTTTTTGCATTCCGAACGAGAATTAACGAAGCCACAAGGACTAATAATTAATAAATAATAATAAGGTAGTAAAAATAGGTTTTTTTAGGTACAAATCCCTCTCAAACCGAGCCTAGAAACGCAGCAAAGAAACTATTATCTTGTTTCCATCTATTTTTTGTATGATCTTACTTATGCTGAAGTTCAAGTGTGATGCTATTAAAACTTAGTAACACTTCAATATAATTATCAAAAAAATTATAAAAATTCAGCTAAAATCGTAGCGTAGCTTTCCAGTACACTGTGTCTTTTGTTACCCAAATTCATGGCACAAACGCTAGCGTGCTGGAATGTCTGGCCCCAGGGCCGGAAGACGACGAAATTAAATAGGAGCGTACATGTAAATGAACGCGTAATGCCAGGAGCAAGTCTGGAACAAGTTCAGCTTTTTTTATGGAGATTGGAGTGGCTTCGAAAAACGTTTTGGACACGCGTATCTGTAGATGTTAGGCCGTGCTCACTTTGGACACGAATTTGTTCGTACGTAAACGTACTGTTCGTACGAATTCAGTGCTCACACTGAATACGTTTTTCTCCGTCAAATAGGCAGTGCACCGATGATATCGTGTAACTGAACGTACGACTGCGTGATAAATCCTAACAAGTTCGGATTGGATTCGGACGTCGTAAATAGACGTACGTATACGTACTACTGATTGCATGCAGTGTGAGCGCTCCCATAGTCCTTGGAAGGTCGAGATCATTTGTACGTAGTCGTACGTTTACGCGCGAATCAAATTTGGATGAAATCGTATCCAAAGTGAGCACGGCCTTATACTTGCTAAAATATTAGTCTGTACAAAGTTTCTTATAATTGTAACGGTAGAAAACAAATCAAAATGTATGGGAATACTAAAGAAACTACGGTCGAGAGCAAGTTTTTTTTTTTTAGAGTTTGTTTATCTTCTAACGATGATAAAGTAGCTTTACTAGATTTAAGAGTGTACCAAAATGTTGAGTGTGAAACAGGATGACGAGATATGTATGAGTTTTGTGAGTGACGTAGTATACATGTAGAGCGTAACGTTTTTACCTGTCAAAACCGTTTTTACCTAATTGAAACTACAAAATTGCATATTACAGACTCTAAAGGTAATCAATAAAACGACATAAACATTGTTACGAGTAAAGTAAAAAAAAGTCATACCTCAGTACGTATTCACCTGAATTTGAACGAGCAATTTTGATCCCAACATAACTAATCCCCAGATTATGTTACCATACCAAATATGGTCCAAAAAGCCTCCATAATCAATTAACAGTATCGCCCGTCGGACACCACGTCGCACGTAAACCACAAGACGTGGACCACTGAACCTGTCGTAAAATTGAGACATATCCATTTGAAGAATTAAAGAAAGAAACAAGACAAGTGTGTTTATAATATTATAACCCTCTGAGAGTTCCGTACAAGACTTGTCAGTTTTTTAGATTTACACCTCTTTTTAGTCATTACTTACTCTTTCTTAACTGCTTGAGTACCTGGAAAAGTTATGATTTGTTTGACAAACTCCAGTTATTTTCCTAAGTATATAAAAAAAGTATACCTACTCAACAGTCAATACTTAACAACGTCGGAAATCAAAGTTCAAGTCAAAGATATTTTCTTTAGTAAAATCACAAGGAACATCTTTCATCATCTTGTAGCGACATTTAGCGTGTTACATGAGAAATATCCAAGACCTAGGAGACTGAGCAAGAAAGGCTACCACAGCCAAATACAGATGACTATGGAAGGTTTCCATTATTTAATTCAAGGTGAGGAACTCCACCGCAATAAAATTAAAACGATTGAATCGTGTCGTGTTGTCTTTTCGGTGGAGATTTGTCCAGATTAGACAGGTTCAAAGTCGGCTTTCAGTTGAAAAGGGTATTGAACGTGTTTGGACGACCTCCGAAGCGTAGGCGGCTCATCAGCTCAAGTATACTTCTCATCAAACAAATCGAGCCACCTCTGCATTCATTTATTAAAACTCCAACTATGTACTTCTAATTGAACATGCTTTTTTTTTGCTTTATACTATCTTTAGATTTTAGCAAGTATGCAATCAAAAAATATAGAAATAAATACTTTTTTGGACATTACACCCACCCCTCTATTCCCAAACAAAGCAAAAGCAAAGCTGTACTATGGAAACTAGATTGCTGATAAAATACTTAATATATACTTCTTTTTTTGTAAAGGTGGCTTATTTTTTTGAAGAGAAGTATAGAATCTTGAATGATTCGGGCCCACTCGATAGAGACTTATTATTCCTGACTATAGATGTGGGAATAACAATCTGACAGCAAACGCAGACAGCATAGTACAGGCACAGATTATATAATACTACAGGGTTCCGCTATACAAAGATTTGGGATGAAAACTATTTTATTATCAATTAAATATGTCAATAAATATATTGCAAATGGGTTGTCTAAAAAATTTCAGTATGGAATATAAATAAATGTAAAAAAAAAATCACTGCTTTGGTTAATAGACGTAGCCTATGGACGCCTGCAACATCAGAGGTGTGCGTTGCCGAGCCTTGAAGAATTTTAAAATTCTTGTTCTTTGCAAAAAGCACCTTCATCGATAAAAGATATCGTAAACAAATCAGCAAATCATAGCTTTCTGAACCACTTTCAACTTAGTATCGATTTGAAACGGTCAATTCCAATAAACGCTCCCAACTTTGCATATCGTACTCCCATTTCGTTTCGATTCTGATTGCCTGTTTTGAATGCAGCATGACACAGTCCAATCATATACAGCCAGTAACACTAGTGTAACATGTTATACACTAGCACAGATCATTTAATACTATACATACACATAGGCAAATGTACCTACATTTTCGAGTGAGCAATGCTTGGTAGGTTATTAGTATGAGGTTCTATTCCTATTATGATGTGAGTTCAGAAATTATACTTGTGATAAACCTGAGTTTATCTGAAACTCAGAATTCTATTTCAGATTACTAATTTTCAAATTATCTTCATAAAATACTTCTTTGGTAGTATACGCATAAGAAATTGAGTGAACTAGCTGTTATTTTGTAGCCTGTGTCAATTCAGTAGCTTAGAGTAATCTAAACGCTGGTTGCCATTCCCTATAACCCAAGGGGATACTTTGAATGACTCCCGTATTTTATCGGTTCACGCGATTCATTTTTCATAATTTAGAGGAATTCTACCTTCGTTTTTGGGTCTAATGTTTTATGTCTAGACTGATTTAGCTTTAGGCGTCACCTACCTGGCTGTATTTTAAATAGAAAGGTTTTAGTAAGAAACTTTAGACTTCTGTCTAGCGTAAAAATAATATGCAAAAGGTGTTTTTTGATTTTTTCAGTGCGAGCTTTCTTTCGGCTCTTCAGAGAGTTACGAACTCTTTTAATAAGTATGTAAATAAAATAATAACATGATTCTATTCTTATAAGCAAACTAGCAGCGCCTCGCGGTTTCACCCGCGTAATTCCCGTTCCCGTGGGAATTCCGGGATAAAATATAGCCTATGTTCATCAGGGATAATGTAGGATTCTAATGGTAAAAGAATTTTTTTAATCGGTCCAGTAGTTTCGGAGCCTATTCAATTCATACAAACAAACAAACAAACAAAAAATCAAACCTTTCCTCTTTATAATATTTGTATAGATGTATAGATAAGGCAAATGAACCATAAATTTTTATGACATAGGTAAATTTTTTACCAAAAACAATATTAAAACCTAGACAGGTATCTAAATAAAAAAAAGTATTACAGTCTATAGGCTCGTAATTTACGCACAAATCGGGCGGTAATTATCGGCAGCATTACTCCCAAGTATAATGTCGTATTGTTAATTGTTCGCGGACGCGTATCGGAAGCGGATCTCTTTGCTACTGTCTGCTTTATCTCTGTGAGAGCTCTGGACCGCGGCGGTAAGCTTGCCATTCAGGGATAATGTAAAAATAGTGAACGATAAACAAGAAAGCTTGTATGAGTAACTGCGTGTTTCGACCAAAAACATTCAAAACACAATCCTTACAAACGATTTTATAATCAAGAAATTCTTAAAACCATTTACACAAGATTCAAAATGTCAAACATGCACAAGGTTTGCCGGTGGAAACGCAAATCAATGTCTTCACAAAGTTGTGCATGTTTTATTGTGAATGTTTTGCAATGGAAACGTACGGTTAGTGGCGAACTCTGTTGACGGAGTTTTTAGGCCGTCTTAAAGCCTCCGTCATAGCTTAACGACGCTACACTACAATCGAGCGATGATTTGACTTTCCAGATTGAAATATAACATTCGAAATGAAGAAGGCATCTGTTTGCTTTTCAATAAGAACAAAAATAAGTTTAAAGTGCAAGAAGAAGGTTCGTATGAGTTACAAGAAGTTTATGTAATAACAAAACCAGTTTAAGCTGCCTACAACCTCATCGGTACAAAGTTTATGAAATGCAAAATTTACTGCACCGTCCACTGTTGAACTTCTAGAGCAAGTGATCTTTATAGTTTTCATTGCTATATGCTGATATTCAGGGCTGCCGGTGGTATCTAAAATAACATTTACGTAGCGGTAAGTAACATTATATTTTTCATTTTGACTCTTTCGTACCGGTCCTTCATAAGTATCGTTATTCAAGTGCTAAGTACCGGAATTTCATTTTGGTTTTATTGACTGCTTTGCGCGATGGTACACTTTTCGATACAAATCTTGCCACATAGTGCTAATACTTACTTAGCGGTATTTCTATGAGAAAGAAAAAGAAAACACAATGAGTTTTGGTTGTGCATATATTTTTTTTATTTAACCTAAATCGGCCCACTGCTGGACAAAGGTCTCCCCCAAAGTCTCGGGGGGCGGCCGAGAAAATGTTGGTGCGACGAACTAGACGCCTTCAAATGAGGATGGTGGGAGGAAGCCTGGGGACAGAGAACATTGGAAGTAGATATTATAATTATTATAGTTAATAAATGGTCGGTCATGCATGTCATGCTTTATTTTAGCCATTGATTTCTTACAAATTAGCACCCGCTGTAGCTTGTATGGCGAGGCAATTAAGCTTTTTTCATAAGTACTTACTTTAGTAATAACTCGAACTTGAATTTTGAAAAAATCAAGCGTTTGCTCAAACAAAGATTTATTCAAGATGACTTTTTAGTTCATCATAACATTCGTATATGTAAGTACACAGAGTTTTCGTATTTTCTACTTCATGTAATTTATTTGAAAAACAACATGTACCTACCTACCCTAACGATTCCAAAGTTCAAATTTATCAACGATTAAACTAATTATCAAATCTAATCTGAAATCATTCTCATTATTAAAAACAAGGCACATACTCGAACCTAGGTAGGTTCGAGTATCTAGGTAGGTTAATCTAAGTACCTACTTAGATTGTTTTTTGTCATGTTAAACAAAGTTCTTGGTTTTTGTTTAGAATATTTCATTATATTTGAATATTGACAGTGTGTTGTTTCTGGCCATGACTCTGGTGACGAATATTGAAAATGGGAATCAAAATTTAATCTGATAATTGAATTGCTTATCTTTAATGCCGGGCGTACACTATACAGTAGCATTGCAGCACGTAAAAGCGTGATACTTTTTTAAATTGTAATCGAAAACAGTTTAACTTATCTCTGATTGACTGCATTTGAGGTTTGAATAACTATAGTACATTGTTCACCAAGAGGAGAAAGTGACCGATTACCGTCGAGGGTGTCGTTTGAAGCCCGAACCGTAGGCGAGGGCTTTAAAACACCCAAGATCGGGAATCGCACTTTCTCTCGAGTGATACATAGTGCTTTATACTACACCTACGAGGAAAATAAAAAACTAAAACTGAATCCTCAAACAATACACAAATTGAAAATGGCGCCAATGGCGTCTGCAATTTTCACATGTTTTTTTTTTCAAATTGTTTATCCTGCCGCCGCTGGGTCGCACTGCCAGCCCGACACCATCCAACACACAGCTAGTGGCCAGTGTCATTTTGCGAACTTGGAGATAAAAACTCACTGTAAAAACTTTTTGGCTTTTGATATTTAGGTTACCGGCGCATAGTCTTACCCAAAATTAAAAAAGAAAAACCACGTAAGAAATGGATTTTCATACGCTTTTCTCTTCCGCTCAGATGCGTTTTCTCCCCGCATATTTGTTCGATATGCAATGACGTACTTTCTACCGTAAATTTGATAAAGTATCAAGGTACTTTCCAAGCAGGTGTAGTATGAATAGTATTGACTCTGTTACTAGTATAGTATTATATAATCTGTGACTCTGTATAGGTTCAGGTTTTACTTTGTAGTATGGGACTAACGACTAAAGAGTTATTAGTACCGCAGGCGCGCGATCTGAGTGCAGTTCTGAGGAATGCGCTAGTGATGTGACCTAATTAGCGACAATGAAGGGAGTTCGATATTTTTCTTTGACACCTTAAAAGTGGACGTTCAAACTGCTTGTATCTGTTAGTATTTTATTTATTATATTTGCGCTAGATATTTGTTCTAAAAGTTATGGTACAAAAAAAAAAGAAAATATCATGCATTGTATTCTCTCCTTTAAGAAAACTATGTAAAAGCCGGGAATCTTAATCAAACAAGTTTGTTATTGTAAAAAATAATATTATTGTAATTTTAATCATCATCATCAAAAAATAACACGAGTTCGCAACTTGAGTAAAACGATAGCGCGCGCTCGAAAGAGACATCAAGCACAGCACTAAACTACAGGCGGCCGCGGCGAGGTGTCGACGGGCACCCGCGTCTCACCTCATACCCCAACTGCACTCAGATCGCGCGCGTCCAGTACCTACCTAATAACTTGTAGTATGCCTAAAATTTGGATACAATAGAAAATCTATGTCTCTCGTGGATCTGCGTTCCAGTATACTAGAGGCACATTTTATTTATATTTATTATCTAACTAAAACTAAACCATATTCTTTTACTTATTTTGATTTATATTTTCTGATACTAGCTTAAGGAATTACGATGATTCATCGTAATTCCTTAAGCTAGTATCAGACCAAGAGAACGATTAAATGTTTTTTGTATTTGTATTTGTATTTGTATTAACTAAAGAAATTACGATGATTCATCGTAATTCCTTTAGTTAATCGTTCACTATTAATCAGAATACTTTGTTTATCAGATTTTTTGAAACGATTGTAGGTATTTATTACGATAAGATAACATGAATCACAGAAATTAGTTGGATTAGTAGACCATTTTTCCTTGAACTGTTATAGGGAGTAGCGTTAAAAATGTTAAAGTGGGTCGTTTTGACCACGTTTGTGAGTTTTGTGAGTGGTTATATAGAAACAATGGTGCCGGATAGTAAAAAAGTGTTCGACCAGAGTTTGTATGAAAACGCATTGGATACTGAATTATGTATGGAACAGCTTTCATACTTGAAAAACAATAACTCTTTGTTGTTGTATAGATGTGAGTAACTTAAGTGTTTTTTATTACCCTTTTTCCGTGCTGACGGACTTATATAAAATCTGGTTTAAGCTATGCTTTGGGTAGCATAGCTTAAACCAGATTTTATATTAATTGTCGAGTTTTTTTAAGGCATTTAAATAACTTACTTCACCTAAATACAGTCGAGAACCAAAAATCAGAGGTTCTTAATAAAAACAACAACGTCCCAGTACTTAGTTTTAACTAACAGTGTTTTTTTATGATTTTTCGACTTTCGCGCTATTGAGTTACTTACAGTTTTTTTAACCTAACAATTTATTTACTTTTCTAGTCATCGACTCAAGTTTCCGCATACCAAAAGGGATTCTAGAAGGTAACTTGGCAGACTACGGTAACTACTATCAATGCCTGAATATCTACGAACAGTCATTTACCTCAACAATCGAAGGCAAATACTGCATGATCGAGGTGCCCTTACAACAGAACTTAACCTTTCCATCGTTACCGGACTTACCGGATTTGCCAGACATAACATGGCCGGAAATACCCGGTTTGAATCCGAATAAGTTAAGATTCGATGAGCGTATGCTGAGAGGGTTAAATCCACAGTTGAGAGGTGGTCTTGAAATTCCTCCAGAAGATACGTCAAGGTGAGATATTTCAGTGTAAATAATATCAAAAAATATTGAAAAATCATGAAGTGAACTTGGCCACGGTGTCCAAAAAATGGTATGGAATCACAAATGATTTCGCACTTCGGTTATCGCCAGCAGAAGCTGTCAACACAAATTCAACATTTTTTTTAAATGTTTATTACCATACGTGATTCACGTGATCATAAAATTACTATCCTAGACTAAAGCGATAACATAAAACATATTTTTTAATGATATTATACTTAAAAGCGATAACGTAAAATAATTTCTCTGTCGCCGGAATGCCTCTTGAAGTTGTTCAGGAGTATGTCTACCTCGGGCAGACCCTGCGTTTGGGTAGGCACAACTTTGAGAAAGAGCCCAGCTAGGCTGGGCAGCGTTTGGGAAACTCCGACAGGTCTTCTCGTCATCCATACCTCAATGTCTGAAGACGAAAGTCTTCAACCAATGCGTCCTACCTGTCATGACCTATGCTGCCGAAACGTGGACACTGACAGTAGGGTTGGTCCACAAGCTGAAAGTTGCTCAGCGAGCTATGGAGAGGGCTATGCTCGGAATTTCTCTGAAGGATAGAATCCGGAACGAGGTTATCCGACAGAGAACCAAGGTAGTCGACATAGCTCAAAGGATAAGTAAGCTGAAGTGGCAGTGGGCCGGCCATGTTTGCCGCAGAACTGACAATCGTTGGAGCAAACTAATACTCGAGTGGAGACCGCGTTTAGGCAAGCGTAGTGTAGGACGCCCTCCGGCTAGGTGGGGTGACGATCTGAGACATGTAGCTGGCAAACACTGGATGAGAAGAGCCGAAGACCAGGCTCAGTGGCGCGTCTTGGGAGAGACCTACGTCCAGCAGTGGACCGATATAGGTTTATGATGATGATGATGATGATGAAAATAATTTATGATATAAAATTTCAGGGTTGCAACAGACAGTTCAGTTGCAAGCCTAACTCTTCTCCTAGCTGTGTGTTTACCAAAAGCTTGTACAACACAGCAGGCTATAAAAGAAGTTCTGTTTGACCTGACTGAAGTAGGATTGGTGTATGAGGATGCATTTTGTCGACTGCCCGGTGATAAGCGATGGGTAGCAGCTGACTATGTATTTATGTGAGTAACTCTTCAAAACAATATTTTATGTTTAATACTAGAAAACGCAGAAACCGGGACATGTAAGCAACAGTCGATTGGTAACGAGATGGACGGAAAAGTCATGTGGTAAATATAACAGGCAAGACCTGGATTAGATTAGATCAAGATTGCGAGGTTGCATAGATAAAAGAGAGGCCTATTACAAAGCAGTAAAAGAAGTCAGTCTGTTGTTATTATGATGCTGTGTAGCTACCTCCAACACTGTCTATAGCTGATGCACTGAAATTAAATAGTTTTATGGATCTTATAAAGCATGCAAACTAAGATCGCTACTATGGCTATCAGAATTTCTCTAGGCTAGCCACTTTGGAGCCACAAGTGCTGTAGGATTTTCATTTTATTCATCATCACCATCAACTTAGTTGTAGTCCACTGAAAGACATAAGTCTGGTCACATTCACAGTAAAACATGTATAACTCTGTGAAGATATCGATTTGCGTTTCCACCGCCAAACATTGACATTTTAAATCTTGTGCAGATGGTTATAAGGATTTTCTTGATTGTAAAAACAAATCGTATGTTAGGATTGTGTTGTGAATGTTTTCTTCTGAATGTTTTTAGTCGAAACACGCAGTAATACTGCTCGTTACTGTGTTCAAGTCGTTCCACGAGGGTCTTCTGAACAACCTTCTTTTGTTTTTATTCTTTATATTTTTACGTTTTCAGTGTGCTGTTTTCAATAATACTATGTCTGGTTATACTGAGCACTGGTTACGATCTTTATCAAACTGTGATTCTTAGACGAGGTAAGACATTTGTTCTTTTAATACGATAGTTCTATTCTATTTTATTTGTGAGATTCGAAGGGTTAGCGTCAGAGAGTCATTACATTCATCTGTAAATTGTTGTGTTACTTAGGCATATAGTATTACATGATCTGTGTCTAAGCTTAACCCTTTCACAGTATTCCAGTCACACTGCGTCTCATCGTTTGATCGTGTCTCAAGTACGACAAAAACCTACAAAATAACTACACTCACAAATATATTAATTTACCAATTAGACAGTATCAGTCCTTCAGAAAAGTGTACTATCGATATCTACCTTATCACTTTAGAGTGTGGATTAACGATCTGATTACGTGTTATATGATCTAGCTCTTGTTATCCTTAAGAGTTTAATAACAAGATTTCTTTAAAGGTCATGAGGCCATACTTGTAAATTTTTAATCTGAATAGTTAAATAGGCGATAAAAATTTTGCTTTGTCACTGTTTGACATTACCTGTTAGTAAAAGATAGTAATAATATAAATAGCTGAGTATAAATAAGGCAGGAATACTGAAAAGTCACTCGAATTTAAGCACCACTTAAAATTGCTCTGCATCTGTTTGACATTACTCATTTGTAAGAGATGGCGATAATTTAAGCGTAAACTTAATTTAAGAGGCGTTTGAGTTATCTATGTAAACCGTTATCTATGTAAACCAATTTCTGATTTCCAATTTCTGATTTCCAATGTTTCATGGCCGCGCTGTTTTCTTGATGTCTGGTTTTCAGCGCCATAATACTGATATGCCTTATGAAACTGATAATTGAATTGAATTGTTTTGATGATGATAAAAGTACTTACACTATCATAAATTGATAGGCGAAAGTCATCAGTCGTTGCAAGGCATCTGTTGTAGTGGTTAATGACTCTGAGATTAAAGATAGAACCAACCCAATTTGAATTTACTCAAAATTTATGATCAACTACATTACAGATTCAGCATTTAAGACAAAAACGATAATAACAAAACCATAATTAGGTTTAAAAACTTAATTATGGTTTTATGAAGCCATAAATAGAAGAAGAACACAACAGGATAAATCCTGTTGTTCTTCTTCTATATAAGGCTAACACAACTAACACAATAACATTAGACAACATTAGAATTGAGAGAGTTAACACCTTCAGATACTTAGGAAGCCTCATAACGGCAGACTCTAGATGCACACCAGATATCAGATCCAGAATAGCAATAGCAAAACAAGCATTTAACAACAAAAAGCAAATTTTCACATCAAAAATGTCAAAAACAGTTAAGAAAAAATTTATTAAAACATACGTTTGGAGTATAGCCCTATATGGGTGTGAGACATGGACAATGACTCAAAAAGACAGAGAGTATCTGGAAGCATTTGAGATGTGGTGCTGGAGGAGAATGGAAAAGATAAGCTGGACGGAGAAAGTTACTAACGTGGAAGTACTGAGTAGGCTAAATGAGGAAAGAGCCCTTATGAGGGTTATTGAAAACCGGAGAGGAAAAATGATAGGACACCTCATACGACATGACAGTTTGATTAAAAATATCATTGAAGGAAAGGTAGAAGGAAAGAGAGGAAGGGGAAGACCGCGTAAAAGCTATACGAGCCAGCTGAAGGAAAAGATCGCTGTCATGTCGTATAAGGACGTCAAGGAAACTGCACTGGAAAGGAACAAATGGCGAGAACTGCATAATTACACCGACAAGAGCTGAGCTCTTAAGTTAGAAGAAGAAGAAATAGAAGAAGAACACAACAGGATAAATCCTGTTGTTCTTCTTCTATATAAGGCTTCATTTTGACAGACAATAATAATTTTACCCCGTAAAATTGGAATCCTTAACTATGATGGTCAGAGACAAGATCTTTGCAGAGTCTTTTGTTTATTGAAGTGAAACTTTTAGTGCAACTTCCAACAAGGTTGCGTTAAACGTTTAACGGTCCTGGAGAGGGGGAATAGAAAGAAACAGAGCGAGAGTGAATCCGTGGCACTCAAAGTTTCACTTCTTTTGCGCGTAGGGACTCCAAGCACTATTTTTTTTTCAGATCCAAAACGCCTTAGCAAGATCCTGCTATCTTTCTCCGTTTATACCAACACCCGTCGACTCCTGACCTACAATGCAGTTCCGGGGTCTATTGAGTGCCTGGATGGAGTGAGGTCATTTGCCATGATGTGGGTCATTGTTGGCCATACGTACGTGAATCAAGTGTCGCTGCTTATGGCGAACCCATTGGACGTTATTGCTGTAATGAATTCTTTGAATGAGTATTTTATTGGCTTTTCTTCACATTTCCACTGACAGGAAACCTAAATAGGTGGAGAGCGGCGGCAAACGCTGCAGTGCCAGGGACATAGTTTTAGATAGAGTAAGTTTGCCGAGCACCTATACGCCTCTCAGCCTATACATCGTTATCCACAGGAAAGATAAGGTCAATACGTGCGGAGCTGACTAAGCCACGGGTTTCCTTACGGTTTCTTTCACTGGTATTGCACACATTTTTTTTTAAATAGAAACCTTTAGTGAACGACTAGGTTTGAACGCACGACCTTCGGACAATCTTTGGTCAATATCCTTCAGTGTTAAACAATTATTCGTCTGACCAATGACTTTTCTATAATATCTACCAGCGCTGCCTCGATATTATTTTTTCTGCGCTCATAAATAAATACTTATTTTAGTGGATCACATCAGCTGGCGCAGTTTGGATCACAATGGGCCCCATTACTGTTGACACCTTCTTTATGCTGAGTGGATTGCTATTGGTATACACTACTGCTGGAAAAATGACAAGATGTAAGTTAAGTATATGCTGTATCTAGATATTTTTTTTATACGAGTATCTTAGTGATGGTATCAAACTGCTGACTCATCGGATGTTAATCGGTAATACAATTTTTCCTTTGTTCTTTTAAGCATTGCACTGCGTCCATCCATCGCACTGTGGCGTAAAGGTGTTAAGTCTCATGTGCCCGTAGTTTACAGGGTCCGGTTTAAAGGGTATGGAAATCGGAACACAGAAACGCGAGCATCATCTGCTTGTTATTTTAGTAGAAAATGTGGAAACAGTGGCAGTATTTCTTCAAAAAAACTTGTTTTCATCGTTTAATTATTCAGCGGGAATTTGAAAGATACAAAAAAATATTGACAGGAAAAGTTAGGGTACAGTGGGTTAAGTGCAGTAGTTTCATATCTACGTTTAAAATAATCTTAATGCTAAGCACTACCTAATATTATTTATTATAATTTTATCCCCTTTTTGTCCTAACCTTTGTATAGTCAAAGAATTGACTCCTCGCTCTAGCTAAGTAGATAGATAGATAGATAGATAGATAGATCGTTTATTTGACATACACACAGAAAAATACAGAACGGACGTAGAAAATATAGCAAACATAAAGATACCTACAAGAAACAAACAAAATAATAGTTAAGCAACAGCTATAGGTAACCTAACGTAACAAGTGGGTACTAGCTAGTCTCGTTCCGCGCTGTATGCAGCCAAATCGGTCCTGACTCAGCTTATTGCTGTCTAACAGGGCAGATGGTTCCACTCTGCTAAACAGCGCTGGTTTTCAGGCAGGGCCAAAAAAATAGGGTGACGTCACAATTAGAAATATACTTGTATGTAGACTCGAGAGGTCTCTGTTTCTGCTGATACATAGTTTAAGGATGAGATTATTATGATAGGCATAAGGAGGAATTTGAAAAAACTCGTAAATTTCCAGCAAAACTCCTCAAAAACCTCCACTTATTCTACCTGAATCGTCTGCTAAGGATGTTCCCATTGCTAGCCGCATACGTCCTCATCCAGGCGTCATTGTTGAACTGGGTATCAGATGGCCCATATTGGACAGTAATGTCGGCCCATGTGGAAAGATGTAGGGTCAACTGGTGGTCCACCCTTCTTCATATTCAGAACTGGGTTGACCCGACAAATATGGTACGTGAGACATTTTTGAAAGATTTGCAAAGTTTGGACGCCAAATTTTATTTTTAGTACGCCGTGTACTTTTTTCCAGTGTCTAGCCCACAGCTGGTACCTCGCAATAGACGTGCAACTCTACATTATCTCGCCTCTCTTTCTATTCTGGGTGCTTGGAGGGAAAAAACGATCTGCCTGGGTTTCTCTAACAGCTGGACTGATCCTCTCTTTAGCCGGATCAAGTGTGTTCAATTTTATAAACAACTTCCAACCGGGTCCAGTACAGCCATCGTGAGTATGCGTTTATCGTCATTGTTTCTCTGCCATTATTCATTGATTTTATCCGACACTCTTCTTTATTAGTCACCGTTTTGATACTTTTTTATCTTTTTCTTACTCATCCTTCTTCATCCTTTACAAAATCCTTTAATCTTTTTTATTGATCACCCATCAGTCACCTCTCTCAATTTCTATCCCTGTATTTATATAAATCCACATTCATATCGCAAAACTTAGCTTTTTTCTTTCCTGGGGATATTATTATTCCTAGTGTTTTTTATTGTTCCAGTCGAGGAGCTGACGACCAAGTTTATTACGTAAAGTATTACTATGTAAATACGCTATGTCGCTCGTCTCCATTCTTCGTGGGCATAATCTATGGATATCTTCTGCATTTATACAAAGGACAGAAGTTACATATTCCTAGGGTATGTACGAGTACATATTTTCTTTTTTATTCATTGTACCCAGAATTTGATTTCTATTAGCTCGCCAAACAATTTTGTTTTTCTTTTTGCGAGGTCTCAAAATATTAGTAATCGCAGTGCTAGGGGTTCAGACGCTCGAATAGCAAACATCACCGGATAATGATGATGAGACAGATTTCAGAAATGTTTTATGATTAAAAATTTACGAAATGAAATGAAATTTTGGAACTTCGAAAATAGGATGGACCTCAGAATATTATATTATTTTGATTCTGAGGGATGAACTGCCTGTCTTAACCCTTCCGCTGGCGCATCCGCGAATGCAGCTTACGTGCGTCTGGCGTGCCGGTTCGCGCTTATAAGCGCCGGTCGCCTGCTTTCGGTGTAATAGATTAAACTCACGAAAAAAATATATGAAAGCTAAATGATAAAAATATGTCCTCGTTATGGGAATGAAGTAGGCTATAAGATTTCACAATCATTTGTGTATTTCTATGTTTAGAAAGGTAGAAAATTACTCTGAATAAAACTGAAACATAAATCTTTTCAGTTACCCTTGACCATACTATGGACGAGTGCAATCGTAATCCTAGCAACGATCACAGGTATCCACTATCCTATAATGCAAGTTGACTGGGATAACCAGCTCGTGGACAACATTATCAACTCATACATGCGACCTGCCTGGGCGCTGGCTGTTGGTTGGATCGTTTTTGCGTGTGCTACGGGCTATGGAGGTAATCTCTCTAGAATTAAAGATTCTATATAGTAGAGATTATTTAGATTCTATATAGTAATTAACGAGACCAAAATTTGTTCTCGTTTTAGAACTCGTTTTTAAAACAGGAACCATAAAAAAGCACTCTTTTAAACTATTTTATGTAATAAAACGTTGCATATAAAATAAATAAAAATTTAGCTATCAATCAGATATTCACTTAAATGTATAGTATTATATAATCTGTGCTTAAACTAACACAAATATTATACTAGCGACATCTATTATTCATACGATGAACTAAGCCTTTGGCGACGAGAGAACTCAAGGTTCTGCGAGTTGGGACGTTATAAGTCGTTCTAGGTCAGCGTACCGCAGTGTTTAGTTTCATGTGATATCACAAGATGGCGCTTCTCTTAATTATGATTTTTCATAAATAAATTCAGTATTGCTTACAAAAAAATAAGTATATAAGTATTTTATCAGCAATCTAGTTCCCATAGTACAAGCTTTGCTTCGTTTAAGACTAGAGAGCGTTGTATATGTCCAAGAATAATTTATTATTATTTATTTATCTCTTTCCAGGTGCAATAAACTGGGTACTATCCCTGCGTTGCTTCAAAGTTCTGGGTCGTCTGTCGTATGGGATGTACATTGTGCACTACCCATTGATCTTCGTCGTCAACTCCTCGACTATAGCGCCAGGGTATTTTGATGTGCAGCGTTCGGTAAGTAACACTTTAGGAAGGTAAAAAAAGGGTGTGGATTATCGGTGGCCCGTAAAATAAGGGTATGGATGGAAGTCTTATACTCGTAGAGATATCGGTATATATTTCGGAAATTCCCACTGAGAAATCTCTACGGAATTTAAGCTGGAATACAAATAAAAACGGTTTTAGAATGGCTAAACAAAGCCCTATTTATGCCGTCTAATTTTATATTTTAGCCGGATAACGTCACAATATGCTTTATATTGTGACGTATTCCGGCTCTAAAAAAAGCCAGATTTTCAAAAAAATATTTCTTTTCTCTCCCTAACTACACGACGCGACGTCTTGTCGTCAAGTGTGCGCCAACGCTTAGACGACTAATATGAATATACCCCTTAAAACCTAGGGATCTTTTCTTTTTTCAGCTGTACACGTTCCTGTCGGACTTTACTTTGGCAGCCATCGTTGCATACATTCTAACAATGCTCGTTGATGCACCGTGCTCTACACTTATCAAGATATTCATGGGAGGTAAGCAAGCAAGCTCGTATGAGTTATTGGCCAACTCTGGTGACGGAGTTTTTGGGCCGCCTTAAGGTCTCCGTCATAGCTTAACGACTGCAAGAGCCGGAACCGACAGGTTAACGTGCCCTCCGAAGCACAGAAGCGCTTAGATTTAATGACCACTAACGGTCACATCTAAATATTGACCACGCAAAATGTCGCTTAACTTAGATAATCGTTCAAGATTGACTAAGCAAGCGAGCGCTTCGGTAAATTGGGAGGTAAATTTTGTCGATACGAACCTTAAATATATTCTTAGCTTTCAGGCCACTTATTTAACTTTTTTTAAGGCTAACTTTACCAAAAGTAAGAAAAAAGTAATAGTTATAAAATCTAAAATAATTTCTCCTGTTCAAGGCCCTAGGAGACCACCGCAACCAAAGAGTGTTGAAAACAAAGCGAAAGTGGAACCAACCAATGGAAATATTAATAACGCTTATGAGAACGGAGAGATGATGACTAACCTTTAAAAAAAGGAAGAAGAAAAAGGAAGTATAGTAACTTTACTTTAGGTTGGTAATTTTTATCGCTTGGTAAAAGTATATGGACTATATCTACTTACCTAGGGACAGCTAGAGAAATATTGTAATGTAACCTAATGATACCAATATTCAACTTTTGGTATAGCTTCATCATCATCATCATCATCTCAGCCCGTCAAAGCCATGCAAACCTTCTGCCTTTTTTGAATTTTTTTAGTATGTACCTAGAATCTATTTACTTTCAGTTTTTTTAATTCGGGCAGCCGCTAGCCGTCTAGTTTGAGCTAAATTCCACAGTAGGTACCTTAACTACCTAAAGTATCATCATTATCATCATCATCAAGTATCTCAGTATTGTATTAGTGTAGTAGCTACATAGTTATGGCTATCAGTAGTTTCATTATTTATATATAATATTATTATACCTGAAGTTTCCAGCAGAAAATAAGTATTGGTAGTAGGTAATACCAGGGAAAATAATAAAACTAAAGTTTTTAAATTTTTTATTACTACCCTCAATCCATTAAGTACAATCTTGGCAAGATCTTGGTAACTGTCAGTGGTACGAAACCAAGTATTTTCTATTAACATGTAACTTATATTTAATTTAAAGAATCCAATCCTAAATATAAACATGAAACCTTAACTATCACAGATAAGTTTAATACATTTCTCTCAACGTTTATAATAATTATTATTCCAGTAGGTTTAAAAATATTTGTTTACCCAATGTAGGTTATAGGTATATGACGATTGTAAATGAAAATGTTGTAAGTAGCCCTATTCCTATAAGATCATCTGTTTCTTATACAAAATTTTTGTAGGTAGGTACAACTTTTACTTTCATGTAATCAAAAAGAAAACTTATTTATCAGTCATTTTAAATATCAGAGGTATGTTTAATGTCTTTGTTCTACTTTAATCTTAGAAAGAGCAGTTTTATTGACAATACAATTAAATAAATAAAAATATAGAAGCTATAAGGTAACTTACATCTAATTCTACCAACGTTTAGTTTTACTCAGTTTTTACTTGAGTAGGTATAAATTTTCCAAAATCTTTTCATACAAATAAATATAGGTACCACATTGTGTGATTTTTTATTTCCCTAACTTTAACTAAGTAAATTAACGAAGTATTAATTTAGAGCACATTTCACACGGACGTTGATTAACTTAGACCATTTTATGATTGAATTACTACCCTTTATTACTTATGTTTCAATAACTTACTAACATAGCACATAAACTTACTCGAAAACTCAGTCGTCAACCTATACCTTAGCGCCAAATACGCAAGCAGCCTATGTATCGTCGTAAACGCTAGCAATCCTACTATCTGCACCACATACGTATCATTCTTCATGCCTACATCTCGGAGGAGGAGTTTAGGATCGTTATAAAGACAAAATTCATCTGGACATTCCATTAGACCTCGGTTTTGATATAAGGCTATGGAGAAACCGGATAATCCGTAGCGAAGGTAGGAGGCTGACATGAGGGCTTTCATGCTTCCTTCGATGGTAGGGCCAAAACCCATGCCATAACAGCATAGGGCCAAGAGTGGGGCAACTGTAGCTGGACCGACGATTGAACCGTTCTGGAATAAATGAAAAAAATAATCTGAATTATATAAAACTCTTCTGAAGCTGACTGATATCAACGCACAGCCTAAACTATAAGTCCTAGAGGTATGACATTTGGAGGGTAGTATCCATATATAGTGTAGGGGTGTACTAAGAAAGTAATTTTGAAAAGTCACACTCTAAAGGGTCTAGAACGCGAGAAACGCCGCGAGAGATGGCTAGTAATATGGGTAGGTAGTTCTTGGTAAATAGGAATCTTAAATTATACTGAAAACTGTTAGTTTGTTTCTTTATAACCACCGAAGTCACTGATGAAAACGATTAAAACAGATCTTCAGGGCCGAACTTTTGAAGTATATCCAAAATTATAAACACATACCGTGACGCTGAAAGTAGATCCGACAACCAGACCTAGGCCTTCAGAACAGGTGGCAGTCAGCAAGCCGCTAATGGTGAACAGCACAAACCGGTCCCATTCCAACAGCTGGCCCGACATGAAGAAGGTTATCGCTATGAAGGTGATGCCTAGCACCAGCTGGAATAAATTGAAATTATATGTTAGTATTATCGTGACCCGAGAGCTGGCGATTATCTAGACCAGCGTATCAGCATTGCTATTCAGCGCGGCAATGCAGCCAGTGTCTTGGGCTGGGCATGCTTCCGATTGGCACTGATTTGAACCAGTTGAGCTATCTATAAATCGTTTGCAACGGTTTGTAGGTAACTCAACTGTTTCATGTGTATTTTGTGAATATTGTAAATACTGTATTAGTTGTAATTTTTTTTATGAATAAACTCATTCTTATCTATATTAGTGAAAAGAACACAAATTATGGAAGAAAATCGGAGAGCCGAGCATTGGAACAATAAAAACCTCAGTGAAAACATCGAAAATCTACATTTTACGCAAAAAGGTTTGAAGAACTTGTAAGTAGCTTACCATAACAGGCACAGTAGAGAAAGTCAACGCGGCGTAGTACGCTTTGAGGCTGTACCATCGGTTGAAGTACTCTCTACGTAGCAAACGCACTTCTAGTGGGACTGAAAATGAAAAAAAGTTATTTATACATAGGCAATTCAAGATGCAAAATATCACCAAAATACAAAGTAGAGATACTTTTAAATAATATTCAATACTTTCGGAGGATGGGAAGTATTTTTAACTTGTATTTTTTAAATGAATACTTTTTTTACGGTTTGGGCTGTACACAGACATAGATTATGACGAGATAAATTGATATAATCCTCAGTTTTGGTTGGTCAACGTCAAACAGTGGAGTAGTTAGGTAAATATTAAAAAAGCTGAAAAGATGGTCATGATGATTACAACAAATAGACAATCGCTACACAAACTCTCATCTAAATTTTTCCATAATTTTTTGCTATGTAATTTTTGCTTTCATTGGATTTGTATAACAAAGTAGAGATTATTATAAAATAAAATAAAGATAAACATAATTTTTGCCTGCAGGGACAGAGTTGAACTGATTTCTAACATTACAAGGAAAATGTAAACAACACGAATTTGGTAGGTATACTTACATAACAAAACCGGTATCATAATATAGGTGTACATGAAAAACACCAAACAGCTAAGACAGAACTTGAAGTTCACCATTGGAACTGCTCCGTTGTTGCCGACCATGAAGAATATGCTGCCGATTAGAATTCCTGATATCACGTGGTGGGCCAGTTGGATCCACAAACTTATCTGTCGAAAAAAAAGGATTTATTTGATGAATCAAATTACCGTGATACCGATCCGAAAAGGCTTATATATCATTTCGACCTTTTTACACAGTAAGGCTTCACCTGACAAAATAACCGGTATATCTGGTAATTACTCTACCTCTATTTAATCGCCTGTCAAACAGCATTGCAAGATGCAGGTCTCTGGGGTATACCTAACTCTTTATTATTATCTAGCAACAAGTGTATTGTAAGTTATAGACTGTTATTTCAGCCATTTTTTGGTGCAACAATGCAAGCGTTTAGTTGAGTATCATGTAACTGGATAATACTAACAGAATTCCTAGAAGTCTGCGTGAACATCCGTTTGCTGAGTATCAGGAACTGAGTGAGGAAGGTTGTGGGAAACTCCATCTTCTGTGTCTGCTCTTTGGCGACGTGCTCCCCAAATATCCTCTGTATCGACTCGTCTGAATGTAGCACGGGTCTCCTGCAATAAAACTTGAGCTTTATTTTAATGATACAGTATCAGTGTAAATATCAGTAAAATTATTAGTAGGTATTAGTAAATAATCTATGAATAGAATCTAGTAACTTCTAGATTAAAGAAATCAAGTGTCTAGAGTCTTGATTTGTCAGTTTGTTAGTTTTGAGTTGGTCAGTTATTTACAGGTTTTCGAAAATATGATTGATCGGATAGATAACTCTACACATAAAAGTACTTATTTCATCGATTATATTTATAAGTACAAGTACTCAATGTCTCGAGTTGTAGAGAAAAACAAATTACATGCTGACTTCTTCGCTTGTTGAACGCATTGAAACATCTATCAAATAGTGGATTCTGTATAATGTATAGTTCTACTAATTACCATTTTACCAAGTCTTGCGAGCTTGTAGGTACGTACTTAGAAAGTACCCGTACTTATAAGACTAAACATTCGTAATCAAGGCACAAAAGAAAACATTAGGTACCCCCACGCGCTTGCATCCCAATTACAAAAACTGATGGCAAGTGAAAGCAACTAAGAAAGCAAAAGCCAATCTATGAAAATGACACTGAAATAGACAGAAGAAGGTAAGGTTATAAAAGCTAACGATGCCAACGTTCCTAATGTGGTTTGGAAGCACAAATATTCTTCATTTTATTAATTTGAATATGTTTGAAAAATGTAGTTTCGTAGGTTATACCTTCAAAAGTTTTTTTTAAAGTTGAATTTCCATTGCTTTTCGCATACGGGTTGATACAGTTTCCGCTTTCTCGGCATGAGTGGTTCAGGGGTTAAAATTCTCGGAAGAAAGAAAGTCCTCGTTTCGCTTACTTTGTTAAGTACAGTCACAGATTATATAATACTATACTGTACAGTACTTTGAATGGTATTTATTTCATGAATTAGGTAGCTATATATAAAGGTGAATTTTTGAGGATCAAATAAATGGTACTAGGTATGAGGAAATATTTGAAGAGTTATTTTTTGTAAAATTATACAAGTTTTGAATTTTATAGTTAGTACTTTGGTATTGAAAGGTTTAAATTAAAATAATTTCATCATGGCATGTCATTTGAAAAAAACTATGCCACGCAAAGCACTAAGCTTAAAAACTGATTCGTATAATTCGTGCTGGTGACGTAATAGTGTTCTTGAATTTGGTGCTTTTTGTAGAAAAGGTACTTCAACATTCAACTCTCTTTAGTACCTACTATTATGATACTCGTGAAAAATCGCTTCAGCTGACGTACCTTCCTCTAACCGTCATTCTGTCCAACTTCCTACAAAGCTTGCCGTTCTGACTGAGTTCTGAAAGTTGCGCTGCTACTTCCACATTTCCAAGTAACGTTTCTAATACGAAGTCTGCTGGGTTGTGAGTGGTGGGGCAGATGTGACCAGCTTCTGCTAGGTAGGGCACAAGCAGTTGTGGCGCACCCTGGAGCAAAAAAAAAACTTCAAATAAAAAGAGTCTTATTATAATTATATCAAACCTCTTTGCAGAAGCGCACAAAAATTTTCTCTATTTCTGCCCAAATATCTTTCTTTTATCTAATACATAACAGTTTACTCTACATTATGCTTTTCGCAAAAAGTTCTTGAGACTGCCACTGTTAGAAAAGTACTTAAAAACACTATTATGTGTGTTTCACACGTTACTCAACTGAACTTTCAAAAACATACAAACTAGAAAATATTTCATCACGGAAACTTTTCCCACGAACACCTCTCTACCTCCCATTTGAAGGAAACCAAATTAATTTCAAACTACAAAGAAATGAGCCAGAAGACAATGAATAAGGACTGTATCTTTGTAGTTCACAAAGTGCTAAAGTTGGTCTACGGGCACAGAATAGTAAAGAAACATTCAAAAGTTTCACTTGGAAATGACAGGAACGGGAATCTATGGCATGCCGGGTGATTACCGTGTTATTGGCGGTATAGTAATGACATATACGGACACAATACGATGTTTATCGACATGTTTTCATAACCCTATCGATCAAGCATACTCATGTCAAATTTTCTCGCAGCAGAGTTTGTATGTGTGACTATAGCTATGTTATAGCCAATCATACTACTTATGGCCCGTGCACAGGGTTCATTTTTAAATAAAGTGGATTTGTAAATTTGGTGATACAGGGTTTCAAGTGACTAGGAAGTAGGAATACTACGTTCGCGGCCGCTGGGAAATCTGCATCTTAGCGTTAACAAAATGAAGAGAAACTTCGCGGAATTGTTTCGGTTACCTATAGCCATACCAAGTACCCAGTAAAGATAGCTCATACTACGATAGAATGAACCGCACGAAAACTCGGCAGTGATTTTTTTTTTAAACTGAAGTTTTCTACAACAAAGATACTCGTAGCTCATACTGAGATAGACTAAACTGCACAAAAACCCACCCTGGCGATGGAGTTTGAAATTTTTGGTGAGGCATTCCACAAGGAGCACCAATATTCAGCGCACCTATGTTATTCCCTGAAGAACACTAATTCAGGCTTTAAAGAATTAGACCTGAAAGAATCCAAATAGTGACTTAATAGCGTACTAGGAAAAGTTTAGATTTATTATGATATCGTCAGGTGCGTGACCTTGAGTTACGTTTTATGGAATAAGGTTTATATAGCCATAACAAAATATATAAAATAATAAGCCTTATAATAAACTTTACCTTCAATTTACGACTTAACGTTGGCTTTTATAAAATTGATGCACGATACAGTATGACGTAGCTCACACTCCCAAAGTTATCATCATTATCAGCTATGTTGTTTCCATTATAATATAATACCAGTAAAAACGGTTCAAACATTATAAAATCAATTTTCAACTTCAACTAAAACAGATCTTTATAATATTATGAGTTTATCTTATGGAGGAGGGCTGTTATTTGACCAATGTTTGACTGTATTGCAACTACGGCCAAATAACGGCTTTTTTCTGGGATTTTTTTTCTATATTGCAGTCTTAGCATTTTATGTACTTTATTTTGTTGATTATAATTTTTAAAAGTATGATGGAAATTATATTTTTATCCCAAAATGTATATTTTCACACAATTTATATAAAACCTTCGCTGATCCTATGATCCTACAAAACTGAATGATTTGTTCTCTAGACGCGATAAGACATAAACTTTACGTCTAAAGATACGTCCTTAACCCTAAAATGATGGTTCGATAATAGTCAGCCATAACTCGTGAATTGTGGAGCTTAACCCTCAGCCTGTACCTATATAAACGGTTTTATGTTGATTACTTTAAATATTTTGATAGTAAAAACTTCAAACAGTACACAACCCTTAAAGTTCGCGAACACGTTCCCTTCCGTACCTATTTATTTGTTTTGTTCTTCTGTCATTTACTTACTCTATTTTACTGACATAAATTAAATTAAAATCTATTTTATATAAGATCTATTTTGACAAAAATTTTGAACAAAACAGTTTTTGCAAAGAAATTTTCAACAAATTTTAAAAATGAGAACCTATGAAAAGAACAAACCACTTACTATAAAGCAAGTCAAAAACTAAAAGTCGATAAAGAGAAATATGAAAATGGCAACGGCAAAGTTATAGATTGTAGCTAAAGAGGATCTTGCGCTAAGAACTTCCAACTTCTATCTATCGAGGTATTCAGAATCGCTGAGAATGAAATATTTTGTAGTTGTCTGTACATAGATGAGACTAAAATTTCTGTAGTTGATGAGTCTAAAGTTTTGGGCTATACTGATATCTTGTGTTAGAATTAACATTTACTTTGCTTATTTTTAATCTAGTTTAATTCAGTTACAGTATCAGTATATAGAATTTATATAACTGAACAAATTTTTTGAACCTTAATAAATAATTGCTAATTTGATTCAATCATAACAAAATATTTCGTTTCCTGAGAAGGTCAAACTTGATATTGATGTTATTATAATTACTAAAAGTAATGTACATAACATTAACAATAAATAAATCCTAAAAAGCTGTATTTATAAGTATTACCATTATAATCGTTAGACTTCTGTGTAGCTATTATACATTTCAAGTTGAAAATGTGAATAAAAGTTCGCATCTATCTAAGCGTTCCAAAAATGTGCTTACTTTTGACACATCTATCGAGATATATTCTCAAGCGATATTTAAGAAGTGAACTTCGAATAAGTAGCTGTTATATTAGCGAAAGTTTTAGTTGGTGATATAAAATAAGATATTGGAGAGTTTTTCTAGTTAGTTTCCAAACGACTAATAAGATCAGGCGAAACTGCCTTTTACTATCTGGAACTTTTAAATGTTTTAAGCATTTTCGTATAAATTTCCTGGTCGACTGTACTTCCCATTTTTTATGTATGAACTAAAGCAAACCGTGTCCAATGGAACTTTTTGTTAGACGGTTTTAAACCGTGGTCCTCCAAAATCGTAGTCGTCCGGGATGAAGCCAAATCTAGCAGTCTAAACTTTAAAACAGCAAAAAAAACTTCAATTATTATCTAGGTACATTTTTTTTTTTATATCAGCTTATTCCTAAACACAGGTGACCAAAACCGCAAAACGCGAAATATGTACCGTAAAATGTGTTTTTAATTCACTGGCAAGTGGCTCTCAGCACTTAATGACAGGATCAAAGCTGTAATTTGCCTTTCTGTGACCAGTTCAACAGTACAAAGGTTGCTTGCGGTGTGCCACTCAAAGCGGATCCGGCCTCGGCAAATACTGGAGCTCTCCCAGTGGGTCATTGCGGACACACAGGTGAAAAACCCTTGAGGATCCTAAAGCCACTAGGGGATCAAGAGCTTTTTACTTGACTAGTAAGTACATTAAGTATCGTAAAATTCGTGACTAAAAATTTTAATTAAGTAGAGATACCTTCCTTGGATGATAATTATGATTATGCATCTAGTTGGTCTCAAAGCTAAGCAGTTTTTTTGTGCCATATTTGATTGGTTAAATCATGTAAAAATGACGACAAGTGAATAAAAAAAATCAAATAAGGAGAGATACTTTCATTGCATAACATGACTATGCATCTAGTTGGCCCTAAAATTTAGGATATTTTAATTTTTCCACGTAGTATTTTATCATCGCTGTGGGGTTAAAATATTTGAAGATGAAAGCCATCAAATCTTATAAAAAAATATAAATAAATAATTTACATAGACATTTCACACAACGCCCTCTACTGGCTAGCGTCCACAGGCCCGCATCGCACGCATCGGACGCATCGCACGCAATGGATTTTAGTTTGCCTTGTATAAAAACTCGTCCGTACGGTGCGGATCAGTGGACGCAGTTGTATGAGTTTTTATACAAGGCAAACTAAAATCCGTTGCGTGCGATGCGTCCGATGCGTGCGATGCGAGCCTGTGGACGCTTGCCTTACTATGCGAGCTATGATCATGTATGTTCGATGCTGAGGCATAATCTTATAATTTTTTAGTAAAAATACTAAAGTATTTTTTCCACGATAGTCCACGAGTTTCCCATGAGTTTTGTTTAGGGGTTACCTAATTGGGTTATTCAAAAATAATAAATTTGTTGACTGTGAATAAGGGGATCGCGGCATGTAAATAACCAATTATTACATAGCACTGAATGTTGTTTTCATTTTTTCTGTTCAACTCTAGATTTTAGTAACTAGATAATAAAGGCAATTAAAACATAGATTTAGAAGTGGCTTGATTTTTTAGTACCTACTTATCTCAATAACGCTTCTATTAAATGTACAATCGCGTTGTAAATTGGAGCCATGAAACTGTGTTTAATTTGTTAAATGGTTTGTATCAGGTGTAACTGCGTGAGGGTAATAAGTCAGCGGGCAGCCTTGTTCTAAGTTATAATTAGTCTAACTTTCCCTTTAGGATGTCAAATAAATCTCCTACAGTTCAAAAGTGCTGGAGTTTTTAGTTTTTTCAAAGTTTTACATTTTTATAACAAGGTGCAGACTTTTGGGTAATTCATTCGGCCATTTTTTTCCTTTTCTTAGTTCTTTATGGTGCTAAAACTAAAATGTATAAAACGAATAAGTAAAACGAATAAATTTTGTTATTGAGTAGGTAGGTACAGCCGAATTTATATTTTCCTTAAACTTCCTGTTTGCGTTTTCACAGGGTTTTTTGTGGTTTATCAACATTTTATGATCTACAGGAGTTAAGTGCTAGTAATCAAAATGTAACGCTAATAAAATTTATTGTTATTAATTAATCTTCGTATCGGAAAAAAATTAATGGTAATAAAATTTTAGATAATAAATAATAGTATCAAAGTTTTTTTTGAAGACAGATGGATAATACCTTCATAGGGAGTTTGCACACTAGCCGATACCAACATAATAATATCATTGGCTCTAAACGGGGCTTGTACTAAATGTATCAAATTAACTGGCCTCTATTGTGTTCGTTTAAATAATACAAATACTTTTGAGGTGTAGTATTACGATAGATACTAAGATTCAGCATTCATCTTCATTTTGTAGACAGTATTAAAGGAGACTCGCTAAAGAATACTCGTTTCAATCGAATCCCTTCCCCTCACTTTTATTACTAAAAAAAATATATTAATAAACAAAAATTGCCAGTGATATCCAGAATACTGATTGCAATGTGAAACTTCCTACAGTTTTTGTCATCGGTCCTTGAGTATAAAGACGCATTCACATATTCAGTTCACAAGTTATCAGTTTCACAAAGCTTTTAATAAGATAATAAACCTTATTTTAAAGGTATCAAGGTAACATGTTCTGTAACTTGTTTCTTAACTTCAAAAGAGTGTTATCTCACGAACACTTCACGGTAGCGTAGACCACGTTACAAATTTGTCTATCTCCAAGTAGCAAACTTTGATTGTCTCAAACCAACTAATTTACTAACTTCAGAAGATCAATCAAAAGTTTTTAGCGAAATGAAATGGTTTATTCATTAAAGTGGTATGGATTTGAAACGATGAGTAAGATTGGAGCATTCCACTTTCCGCACCCAAAATTTTGCGCACCTACGCTATCTACTTTTGCACACCAATCAATTTTAAGCTTGTTGCGTTTAAGTAGAATAGTGTGGTTGTAGAAAATCTTGGTGCGAAAAATTTTAGTGCGGAAAGTGGAAGACCTCATAAGATTTTGGTATAATTTGCCTTAGGAGTACGCAAATTGATCCTTGGTGACTTCTGGCTGTAAGAAATGGCGGCCCAACAAGACACTTATCTCAAAGAACCAACAAAAGCGCTTGCAAAGATATATCATTATCACCCTGTTTGCTATTCAAAAGGTGATTTTATTTGCTTTTCTTTTCGAATAATTTCGATTCTGTTCAGCTTTTTTCTTAACTATATTATATATTGTTTGCTTTTGCAATAAATCATCTTTTTTTTCACTAGCTAGAAGCTATAGAAGCCAACAGCTAGAGCTTTTTGCTATTGAAATTTCAGCGTGTTTTTCAAACATGCTAAAATTTACAATAAAATAGAAAATGGCTTATAAATTCTCTCGCCGATTATGTATTTGGAAGCCATCACGAGGCACTGGATAAAATATTTGAATTCATATTCCTTTGTCTGAGTCGAGCACGTATCTCGGTATGCGGATCATTCCACTCGGTTATTCGCAAACGTGGGATCTCCTTCGCAGAACGATGCGAAATTTTGGTACTGACATTTGAGTCACACTGCTTGGCAACGTGACAAGAGCTTACGCGGCCGCGGATTCTTACAAACAGGCCCCGCAATGAAACTCAAATATTAGTGGCCAGTTTTCATTCGTCGATAGGCAGAGTAGGCTGGCAAAGAAATACTATATTATATAGAGTGCATTTTAGCAAATTTTAAAGTGCATAGGGCGTAACTTACCTATTCTAGCAAAACAATAGCAAGGTTAGCGCATTGAATAAAGTACTTTTCAACTGAGTATTAGAAGGGTTTAGAAGGGCACGACTGTGTCAGTTTTTCTGGCTGACTGACAGGTGTCAAGCCATGACCTACCTTCGCACGGTTTAATTCTATTTATACTGGTACTATTCACCTCAATCTTGATAATGAATTTCTAGGAGAGTTGACTAAAACAAACTGGTATTACGACCTGCTTTTCTTATACACATAAAGAACTTCAAGCATTGTAGAGATTCTCATACAAAACAATGAAAAAATCTATGCTTATGATTATAATTTCGGATCAGTGCTTGAGCAAAAACGCAAGAACAAAAACGTAAATACGGACCTTTGATAAAAGATCATTGGATACTCCTATGTTTGACGTTTGATTACTTTATCAGCCAACTCTTAGAAGTTCATACTTAATAGTATAGTATTACATAATCTGTGATAATAGTATACTTTCGGTTACCAGATATTTCTCGGTTACCAATTACATAAAAATATTTCCGGAATGCGTCATAATACGAAAGCAGAACCGTTTTGCTAAGCGACCAGCTTTAAGGCTTTAAATCATTTTTTTTATCACCAGCTTCTGAATTTATTGCTTCCGAAATTGGAGCTATAAAACTCCGCGAGGTGCAATTGTTGCTCCTTGACACGACACTCTGAACCAAACAATTTTAGTCCCCCACAAACCATACAGATCAAAGAGGTCAAATCCATTTGACCTGGATTGATCGGAGTTGTATTGAATTAAAATAATCTGGTGAAAAAATTCATTAGATTTTTTTTCTTTTCCAGCCACGAACCAGAACCGTCTGTTCTTCTTCTAAAACTACCTAGTTTTATTAGCTTTCAATCTTGATGTAAACAGACCAAATATATTAAATAATAAAAAAGCCTCAATGGTAAAAAACTCTCTAGACGTTTAATGAAATCACATACAATATTACAAGACTGTAGGTCACAGATATATATTAGTTACTACATCATATGGGAAATACTGGGAAAGAAAGATTTGCTTTCGTATTTATATAATCTGTGCTTTCGGTTAGGTTTGCACTGTGGGTTGGCATGACATGTAGATGGTCGGACGTTGTCGAGGAGCAAGTGTGAAAAGAGGTTTTTTACGCACTTATAACCAATGCAGTGCATAAGACAAGTATAAATATTCCAGCTCGAGCTAAGAAATAATATAACTTACCTGGTAGCAGCACATTCCTCTAGCCAGCACGTAGATCCTATCGAACAGCGTGAAAAGTGACGCCGAGGGCTGGTGAACGGTGCAGACGATCGTCCGTCCTTGTCGTGACAGAAGCCGAAGAAGCACGACCAGCTGACGGATTGACACGATGTCCAGACCCCTGAAATAAATAATCATTTTCATATTCGATAGCGTTGTAAAAGTCGTGGAAACCATCATGGTTTACGAAAATGATGGTGAGTCGAGTAAAAATTAAGCATCAGAATAATGTAGAATGCCTCTTATGATAAAAATACGCCTCACTGATGAACCAGAGATAGAAAAGATGGTAGTGCATTTAATCCTACTGTAATTAAACTATCGAGTAACAAACTATCAATCGAAAACAATTTTCAATTTTTTACTAATCTATTAGCCGTCGCCCGCGGCGTTGCTCGCGTTCTAAATCCTTTAGAGTGAGTTTTCAAAATTCCTTTCTTAGTGCACCCCTGCACTATGTAAGTCGTCTGGGACTTATAGTTTAGACTGTGCGTTGATTGTGAGTCAGCTTCAAAAGAGTTTTATATATTTAGAAGAAGATTATTTACGGTTTCCACAATATTCAAGTTTTTATAGATGACCCGGAGTTTTTGCTTTTGACAGTCGATAAGCTTGCCAAAATGTTCGCTTAGAAATTTTGCGCTTTGCTGGAGCGCCTGAACATGGCCTGAACAAATAAATTTGAGTTATAACCTCGTAAAGTTAAGCGGTGTTTTAAATTAATGTTTGTTGGTAGGTTAAATTTTAATGGGCTTTCAACGAGTTTGAATGTTAAACATGTTCTGCCAATGTTGGTATCAAATGGTACTATTTCAAATAATTGATTCTGAAAGGGTGATACTAATGAATATTAGCTGTAGCATGAAAATTATACGAACCTAAGTATAAGTAGTTGATTTAATATTACTTCTAAATAAATAATACTTATTTACACAAGCAAATTATTACAAGTGTATCTAGGTCTTTTGCCAAAAGTACCGCACGGGTAAATAATTAATGTAAATAAAATATAGAAGCCTTATTACTGAAAAGTTGATACAATATTCCGAAAACACTAACACATGCCAGCCCTTCTAGGATTTACAAAAACACACATTTACCCGCGACCACAATAAAACTGAACGCCTCTCGGCGAGTAATCAAATTCGATGCTTCAACGAAATTGCTAATTCAACGCGTTCTGTGCTCTCGCACGTTTAATTATTCATCGAACACACGCATCGATGTATACTGTTTTAGAATTGCAAGCAATCTAACCGTGTGAACAGTATAGTAATAATACAAACAGTAAAATCACTGGGTAGATTGTCACGTATCTAAAACGAGCCCACTTCGGCTTTTAACCATGAGATCCAGCATTAAATTTTTTTCAAAGTATTTACTTTATATCTATAGACACGGATTCGTTTGAGGGTTCCTTCTCTATTCATGTATCTATTTTAGTAGTTTATTTAACTTAAGTCTTTGTAACCGTACACCCGTAAAATGGGATTCCTTGTTTGTACAAAACGACAGAATAATATCAAAGCCCTTAATGCATTAAGTTAGTACCAACAATGATTCGACTAATTTGTTCAGCTGGATCAAATTGCTCTAAACAATAACAACAAATTCAAAGCTACGGTTCAGCTGCACTTCAGCTGACAAGTTCGTTAGTAGAATCGGCCCCCAGTTCTCATAATATCGAAAAAACAGTGCTTGAGATAACAAGCTGATTTACTGTTTCTTGTATTGTACCAAAATGGAATGCGGAGAAGCATTTTGGTGTTGCGAGCGTATTTTAGGGGCTATGGAAGCACCTTTCTAAATTAAAATGGGTTCATACACTTAGCCCTGAAGAAGTACTGGCTATTTTTATGGGCGTACGCCTTACAACCGTGTTTTAACCCAAATAAGTAACCATTTGAGTCCACATTTGTTTGACTTCTTTTTTTGCGTGTACCACCTATCCATAAGTATTTTTTTTACACTAATTTTCATCAACTTCCCGCCATTTTTTGTCTACATTTTTTATTTCTATAAACATTAGTATCTGGTTTGACGCATCGATTATAAACATGTTTTAGATATAATTATTAGTATCGGCACTTCTGCGCGTTTTTGTCTATCGTGTCTAGACCATATCACAAGAAAATATTCCTGTTATAAAACTGGTTTGTTTACATTATATCAGACCAAGAGGAGTGAGAGCCACAAACTTACTTAGGTAATGTCAAAGTAATTCTTTTTTTTACTTTTAAATTACTATTTTTTAAAGTTACTACCTACTTAATTGTATGTAAATAATAATGTCTGTTTCGGTCTTTCTAAATAAATTAAGTTCAAAATTTTTAAACAGTTTATTTATTTACTGTGACTATAGTAAACATTTCTAAGCATCCATTGCGCAATTACGCTCTCAAATCTAGATTTCAACCCAATATGCTATGTAAACCTAAAGGTATTTTATATTCTGATACAGATTCGTAGTTCTGATATCCCAAAATCCCGATTTCAATAAAATGTAACAGTAACTGGTGTTGCTAAAGCCAATCACTTCGAATTCTGTTTACCTTATTCAATTGGAGGTTATAAAGGAACTCTGTATAATAGTCCAGTACGAAAAGCCCATAGATTCGGAAACTAACTATACTAATATGTTTGGAAAAGGGTCGCCTCTTTCCGTGAGACTGGGCGTGAATCGGCGATAGAGTTTGTAGAAATCGAGGTGGTAGTAAAAAGTTGTGGCCTATTGGCTATGTAGTTGATTTTCATCGGTTATTGGCTAGGGGTTAAAAAGTAATAAGATTTGTATGGCAAATAAAATCACAGACTCAGATCAAATTACCGAATACTTACGCTAAGGTTACGCGAATCAAAAGCGGATCTACTATTTTGCATAAAAATAACTATTGAAATCGGACAAGACGTAAGATGAAAAAGTGGAAGGGATGACTTCCATGAACGCAATGGCCATACAAAGTGTGAAATCCAAATTTTTATACATTGACTACCAACTCAAACAATGCAATAACGTACTACCTTTTCAAATGCCGTCGTTTTATTTCCAACCAAGCATGACGCTGGTATTCATTTACTGTTATAATTTGACACGTAATGTTTATATTTTGAGATGGTGGATGATATGGAAGAAAATAACAATGTTGTGCAGTTGGAAAAGGGCAGAAAAAAGATGAAGTATGTTCAACACTTATTAACCTATTTTTATGTTAAAAAAAACTCTACTAAAAACAAATTGTCTAACTGTTAACAAAGCCAGGGCAACAAACACCAGGTGAACCAAAACATCAGTTAAATACCTCCATTCATCAAGATATGTACTTTATTACGACGAAGACTGAAAAAACCAATCAGACGACCGCGCTGAACAAATAATCCATCCGTATCCAACCAAAGAATAATCCGGGGGATTATACGCGGGTAATTAATAGTATTATTTAACTGGTAGAAAGAGGATTTTGGTGAATATAAATGAATCTTCTATAAAAAAACCTAATGCAAAATGTAAAAGCATTATTTAGGTAAACGTACCAATTGAACTCTTTGCAGTAGATCGTTTTAAATTATTTTTGAAGCTTTTGATTTAAGTTCCAAATTGATTTATTTGGAACTCAATTATGCATGATAAAATTTTGACCTTATCAGATTTTTTCACCAGATATGACATTCATGTTTTATGCGAGTCGTGTTGTGAGTCGTCATCGTGTAGATGGCATGCACTACAATAAATGGGACAACCTCATGGAGCGCGTAAGCTTCTCTATCTCTAATCTTCTTCTAAATATATTATAAACTCTTTTGAAGCCGACTGACAATCAACGCACAGCGTCCTAGAGGTATGAAATTTGGAGGGTATCCTTAGTGTACAGGTGCACTAAGAAAGGAATTTTGAAAAGTTGCACCCGAAGACCCTTAAAAATTGGTACATAGATTTCTCAAATAAACCCGACACAAGATTCAGTATTTTTATAATTTTTCAAATCTGTTTGTATGCTGCTACCACGCGAGCATAGCCGCGTGTGACGGCTAGTGCATAATAAATTCAATGGCCCTAATTGCTAACCAATCCTTTACAAATAGCTATCTCTTCTAATACTCAATGTAGATCTATTTTACAGGTATTAACCTATTAACCATATTAGTTTGCTTTAAACTGTTCTACATACGTGGTGGGCTCATCCAAGAAGATGATAGGCGGGTTATTCACCAGCTCCAACGCAACTGATAATCTCTTCGACTGCCCACCAGAAAGTCTTTCTGACATCGTGTTCCTGTGATTCCATAAGCCAAGGGTCTGAAGAATTTCCTCCACCTGGAAAGGTATGTACGTTTAAGTAACAAAATGATTTCAGTAGAGAAGTAAAAAAATACATAAAAATAATTTTCTACCCTGAAAATAATCATAAAAAAAATACCCTAGATTTAAAAAAAACAATAGGAGAGAGTAGATGAAAAAGCCATGTTATACCCACCCCGTCCAAAGGGGGGTATCGTTGTCTCATAGGTTTTCTGAACTGTTTCCATACTACATCATAGGTATTCTGTGGCTTAAAAGTGACATTAGCGCGTTTCAGCGCGTTTTTTGCCGTCAAAAGCTTCTTGTCAGTGAAAGCAGTTCAAAACTTGCAATACGGGGGAAGGTAGTGAGATATGCCTTGAAAAAACACCATGTTGAGATTCTTACTTTGTATCTATCTCGGTCACTTAGAGGTAACGACAATTTTATACTTATTTTATTTATATCTGCAGTACTTGACCAGTTTCAAATACCTCAGCCCAAAGGGTCACCATGAATAACCTATACGAACGATTTATTATTCGCTTTATCGACCGTAAACTTTATTACTGGTTACATACACTTCACCCATGAATGATTGATTTCCTATTTGATCCCTGGCGCATAAAGTTTCTAACAAAGTCCTCTCATTTAATTGGAGGCAACTTACTTATGCATAGTATCGGAATTCCTTGATTTCTTTAGGCAAGACGATGTCCCTTTTAAAACTGATTAGATCACGTATACGTTTGATGTCGATCAGGACTTTGGCTTGGATTCAAATCTAAATAATGTTACTTGACGTGCGATTCGTTGTATAAAAACATTTAGATGTATGGTACCTTGCTGAATCAATAATCAAAGCTGAGCATTATGTACATCAATGTGGAAAGCAAAGCTCAAAAAACTAATAAGAGTGTTTTTGAAGAGTTCTGAAATGTAAGTAAGACTTGCTGACGTTTCGGACAAAATATTTTGGGACAAATTGTCCCAATTGACACATATTTTTGTTACTGACTATTCGGACACCATCTAATTAAGGAAGCTGTTGAGTACAGTCAGGAAAAAAATCAGCAAAATAAGTATGGCATCTAATAACAAAGTGTGCCTTTAGTGGAAGTAGAAGGTACTATATTGCGATACGGTATAAGCCGTAGCTACATATTATCAAGAGCAGTTGGAGACACAACATAAATCCAATGTAAGTACAAAATGAAAAATATCTTAATGAAAAAGCCAACAGCTTTCAACAGCTTTGGTGTCTCCGCTGACCGTTGCAAATATCGTTAAAAAGGGTTGAACTTTTTAGAATATTTTTCAAATAAATTCCAAGGGCAGAGCTGTTGACACAGCGTGTATTGCGAATTTCCTGGGGGAAATAAAAATAATATGCCCACACTCGCAGTAATGAGATGGAATTTTAGGAAACCAACTCACTTTTAATTTCAAAAGCCTTTGCGCGTTTATGAGTTACTTTTTTATTCTTATGTTAATCATAAAGTCCTTATTTCTGTATGCTAGAAAAAATACAACCTATATTTTTATAAGCCAACGAAAGGGTTTAAATTTTTATATTCCTGAACATTCGAAAAGTTCTTGAAACCTTGAAAAGAACTCCGTCAGTCACGTGATATTATAAACATACCCAGTTTTATTATTATACTAAACACTACTAACACACTAAACAACTAAACTTTAACTTTCGCTAAACCAACCCCACCCTAAGTTTAACTCGAGTCCAACTCGGATCTACGTTTACATATGTCATGAAAATCAATTTGGTGACTGTTTTTTCTAAATTATTTTATATTAAATACTACACATACTGTTTTTTAGAGGTACCTACCGCTACCTTTTGTTTTGGCTTTTGACGCAAAATTCTTTTTTGACTTCATTTACTGATCAGTTTTGAGTAAATGAATGAATAATTTCACAAAAAGTTTTCTAAAACTTCGTTGAAAGTCTTTCATAATCACGTCTCAGTTTTAACTCGAGCCTAACTTTAGGCCGAGCCTAGCTTGGCCGGGACTAAACCCTCGAAAAATTCAAGATAAATCTGATAACGTGATGAGGCCTTATGGATATATTATTATATAAAAACAATATTTAATAATAAAATTATTTTAAGAATTAGAATTAGCCAATCAAAAACTATTTTTATTTTTGATGCCAGTACTGCAGATCTTCAATTTAATAGGTAAAGATGTATTGTTATACATAACTCTACTCACAATAAGTTCCTTCTCAGCTTGCCCCAACTCCTTCCCCAGTTTCAAGTTGGCAGCTATCAGCATTGACTCTTGGACGGTAAGTCTTGGCTGCAGTAAGTCATCTTGCATTATGTACGTGCTGAGTTTCTTGAACACGTGCATGTCTCGTGTGTGTCCGTTGACTGTGATCCGACCGTGGACTCCATTGGACCTGAAAAAAACCACAATTGATTTTTTTTTATTAAGTGCGACAATGCAGCCAGTGTCTTGGGCACGCTTCCGATTGGTACTGATTTGGACCAGTTGAGCTATCTATAATTATTTGCAACGGCTTATAGATAGCTCAACCTTTTTTTGTGAATTTTTTAAATATTGTAAATACTGTATTAGTTGTAATTTTTTTTGTGAAAAAAGTGATTTTTTTGGTTCATTTTTTTAAATAGTTATGAGCATCATAGCGGAACTAACGATAAAAAAAATCATCGATCAAGAGTTGTAAAACAGTTTTTTTTTTGCATTTCAAAAATCATTAATTTGAGGTACTTTAAATGCTAATATTCTTTTACAGAACTAAAAAATAAAAAATGAATTAAAAAGTTTTGCTTTTGGTCCGAGAGTCCCGAGAATAATAAGAGATGAATATTATTATCTCAACAAAGTCATAGTGCTAAGAAACAGTCATTATCTAAAACTATGTCATGGTCAGCGTTCATGACAGATGCGATATATTTCATATTTAATTTTATGTGAATGAAATGCAATAATGCGCGAAAAAAATGCAGATAATTATGTCGTAACTTGAGGTCAATGTCTTCTTACTACGAGACTGATTTTATTTACTTCATTAAGTTCAATCTATTTATGTCTTGGAATGACTTGCAAATGACTCTGTTACATCGGAATCTACAAGTTGATGTTTTTTTAACGGGTCACACAATTTTTAAGGTAAGGTGGGGCGACAAGCGAAATGTAGCTGGCAAACACTGGATGAGAAGAGCCGAAGACCGGGCTCAGTGGCGCGTCTTGGGAGAGACCTACGTCCAGCAGTAAACTGATATAGGTTAATGATGATGATGATGATGACAGTTTTTGTACTGCGTGAGTGACTCATTTTGTTCATTCACATCTGTGAGGGCCTAATGATACACGATGCTGCTCGGAAACTTGGTCAGTCATCAATGTCATGGTCATTTGGTCATCAACCTAAAAGCAGATCGTGTGCATGACCTGGTTACATTCGTTTATTTTAAATATACATTCCACGAGTTCTTAGATTTTTTCATTCAAATTTTTTTTTTTACAATTTTTTTTTTAAATTTTATGCCGGTATCCAGGTCCTGGCTACCTGGTAACCAGGACATGTGAAAAGGATCTAACTCCGCACATAGATCACTATCAGAACTATTTATGTTCGACATGTATACAACGTGACTCATTACAAAAACCGCATACCTAATTACACAGATAGCGAGCACGTATCATCATCATCACACCAGCCTGTAGACGTTCTAGATCTCTCCCACAGACTTAATGGAATTTTTATTGTGAACCTCTGTCAACCGAAGTCGATTTGAACGATTTGAAACCCTTTCGAACTGTATTTAAGTGTTATTCCGAAAAATCATAAAGTTTTTTTATAATACGATGTAATATTAATTAAGAAGAGAGTTTGTATAAATATATCCTTATGGTCGAGCTGAGCAGAAATACAAGTCGATCAGAAACGTCGTTAGTTTGAATCTCGGTCCTTTTATAACTAATGAGATGTTATAAATATATTTGAAACCTTCATCTACCGGTTCCCAGCTTCCACTTACGTATATCCAGCTAAGATGTTCAGTAGCGTAGACTTGCCAGCACCAGATGGACCCAGGATGCATGTTAGTTCTCCTGACCTAAACTCTCCTGACACGTTGTTCAATATTTTCTTATCCCCTGTAACAAAATAAAATTGAAAGCTATTAGAAATGTAGCAATTATACATTTAAGGTGGTTTTGTTTATGGCTGGATCAAAGAACATACGCTAGAGAATATAAGAGAAGATAATATATTAGAATAAATATAGTTTGTAATGTAGAGAAGGATATTTTAATATTATTTTAGTTTGAAACGGGTGTAAGCTAGCACATTTGATTTTGTCCGAAACGTCAGTTACAAATACATATATTAAAATCGAAAGTGACAATTGGGAGAACTTGTCTCAAAATATTTTCTCCGAAACGTCAGCAAGTCGCAAATACTCTCATTTGCTAAGTCCAAAATTTCTCTGCGGATTTCTGGACTTTTTAATCCATAAAAATATCTCAGCTCCAAAATTCCCCTTAGAAGACAAAATCGCAGGAGATTTCTAGAACAAGCTATTTTGGTTGCTAGAGTAAGTAGGTACATGTGAGAGCTCGAGTATTTTTTTTTACGAAAACAAAAAACACTTTTTATTAAAAGAATCTAAATGTTGAGCAGCTACAAAAAGGGTTCTATTTAGTAGGGGGTCAACGCTAATTGAATAACAAAATACCTAAAGTATGGCAATATTATGTAACGTCCTTATTCCGGTATGATTTTTAGTGGGGTTCGGTAATAGGGTCGTAACTTGCCATCTCATGATTACCTCGCAGCAACAATGGCTTTCACAAGCATTTCAAATTTGCGAGCAGGTGTCGTTTTAGAGCAAGCTATTCTAATTTCATAAATATTTGAGTAGTAATCTATCAGAAAAGGTGTAAATTCTGTACTGCACCAACCGATAGACTACCCTAGTTTAGTTACGTTAAAATTTTTGGTTACATTTAGTGTGAAATGTATGAAATGAAATGAAATGAAATTTATTAAGAACCAAACGTCTGTTACATGTGACGCAGTGAAATTTGGCAATTTAGATGTCACTGTCAAATTATGCTGCGCAGTATACTGCAAATTTTCGTTTTAAATATTTTTGTGTATCGTGTTACGGACAAAATAAAAGAAAGAAGATCTGATTTGAATGCTTATTTTATGATGAAAAACTAACTACTAGTGCTCTCAAACGCTGAAAAATAACATCGATAGGGAGCAGCATACTTAGTTCCGCACTTATTTTCTTTCCCGTGGATAAAGTAGTATAAGTGCTGGGCTAGTACCCTCTAAAATAATGTACCACTGCATCGAGGCAAGTATATTATAAAGTCCGCGAACGCTATACAAAATCATCTATGTAGTTTACATCTGCGTAAAAAGTTAAAACTGCCGGAGCACCTAGCATAGTTCTACCGGATCGTCATGTCATTACAATTAATTACTCTGATGTAATTGCTACTAGAGTCAGTTATTTTCAACTTATACTTAATTCCTCGTGTAACGAGAGATTGCTCTATTCCAAAGCAGAAATAAAAACAGTAAAACATGTCAATTTTATGTAAAAAAATCGGATAAAAAAAAACCAATTCGTCTAAGTTCAAATCTGTCAAAAGATAAATAGCACGTAGTTAAATTACAGAAACAATACGCTCGTAAAGAAAAAAACAGTTATAGGGCTATCTTATCCACAACGAAATTTATGAAAAAGTTGTAGAATCTCTTACGATTTTACCATGCTAGTTTCAAATGAAGTGCTTGAAATCGGATTGTCACCCAATAAACTATCAAAGGCAAGAATAAGCGAAGCAAAGCAAAGACCACCTTTGAAAAATCTGAACATGCTATCCCATACCAAAATGCTTTCAGCGAATCAGGAGACTACCGAGAAAAACTATAAATAAGTTGAACTTCTGCTTTCAGCGTACTGTGCTCACCATGCCTGAGTACTCGTCACGTTCCACAGGACACGGCCTCAATCATAGATGAAGTAAGCCATAAACAAGACACTACATTTGTACATAACAGCACTCTCTTCAGCAGTATTGTGAAAGAGTTTGTACAGAGAAGTACCATCGTATATCTACCGCTAAGTAGTAATGCTTGCATTGCTGTGTTTAAGTTTAAAGGGAATGGGTGCCTCAGAGTTTTGGGCGCAGTATGCAGTGATAATGATAAACATAGTGATAGCCACGTGTCCACTGGGTTAAAATCAGAGCGTACACAGCGTACGAGCAGCGGTATTTACAAAATATATGCGCTGCTGTATCCAGTGAACACTGTACCATATAAATCAATACAAACAATAAATCTTTTCGCTCAGTACGTTTTGACTCCGACCCAGTGGACGCGTAGCCTACTCTTTAGTAGCGTCATTATCTTATGATAACAGTGGAGTCTTCACACCGATGACTTCCATTTTTTTTATTAACTGTATAATACCTGGATACAGTCTATATTTAACCAATTTACATCCATTGTTCTAAACTGCCAATTATCTAATGATACGATCTTGGAAAAAATTAAACTGTGTAAAGCTTTGGTCTCGCGATCGTAACGCACAACGCTGCGGTATGCGACATGCGGTGCTGGACACACAATCGTATGGAAAACGTCTAGAATGCGGTCTCTTGTACGCTGCGTTGAGCCGCATACCGCAACGTTGTGCATTACGATCGCGAGATCAAAGGTTTAGTAAGTCAACTCGGTGCATCCATACCTACTTAGATACATACATCATACCTTTACAAATAATTACAAACCCTGATCCTATACTAAGATAAGCCAAAACTTGTGAAATCAGTTGCGTTCTGGTTGTGGAAGAGAACTTTAAAAAAATACCTATTTAGTGATAGAGAAGGTAAAATTTTGACCTCTACGTCGTACAATCTATGTAAAAAAAAAGCAAAACAAGATATATTTTGAACTAGTTCTTACTTCTTAAGTCTGTTAGACTAGCACAGGTAACAATAACAGAACTAAGTAAAATAATTTTATTATGGTCGTAATATTTTTTTGGTCCTTAACATTGAATTGGTTTTTTATTTTTCACAAGCTATCATCAATGAGCCAATTATATTTGCACATAATTGGCTCATTGTAATAGTTTCAGCATTCGTTTCTAGTCGGCTGTAAAAAAAACTATGTGAAATATATAGACTAATCACAAAGTCACCCAAATTCGTCTCTAATAGTTTTATTGAATATCGCTATCTCGAGTCACGACAACACTATGGTAACAAAAACTATTTTTCTCTATGTACTTTCAAAACCTCTTTATTTCGTTCAAAATCACAACTATCTGCACTCCAAGTTTATTGGTCACCATCGGGTATTCTATTCTAGTTAAGGACGGAGTCGGAATGACCACATTACATTAGATTGAATACGGGTCAGAGCAAGAAAATCATGCGGTGAAATCTAACCACTTATTGATCGTTTGCAGTGACCCTAGTTTCGGTGTTTTGTTTCTTTCTGATTTTTGTAATGTTTTTGGTTATACAACTAGGTTTTTTTAAGGCGATATCACTTTTTTAAGTGAAAATAAACAAAAACACTTTTTTTGCACTAAATTAACATGCATATACTAAAACTTTCATTATACTATGCTACACTAGCTAGATTATTATTCTTCGTTTTTTTTTACGTTTGAACTATTTTTTTAACATTTTACGCCAGCGGCCTTGGTAATATTTTTTTTAAACCAAAACAACGGTTGTCTTCAAAATCGTTTCAAATGACCACAGTGTTTTTCAAAAAGTGAAGTACCTACCTACGTTTTCAAGATCTACTCGTAAGTATGCACTAAAGCATTCGTCCAAATCTAAGCAAGCATATTTGGAGAAGCCGCAGCAATTTGCAAGATATACGAGCGATGATTGCAGATACAATTGCACTGTATTTTGAATTCTATTCTACAAGTAATAAAGCTTATTAGAGTCCAGCACATGTTTGTTAGACTACCTACACTACCGACTAGTCTCGGTGACACATAGTCGGATTATGTCGGGTATCTTCGTAACATATCTTTCGCGGAAGAAGTGATAAAGCTATCGAGAACTTGAGATTCTTCGCATTTTTCATTGCTTTTTTCATGCAAGGACTTTTTGAAAATATTTTTCTAATAGGTGCACAAAACACAGTCAGATCAAGGGCTTGGGTTTTTATTTTACTACACAGAAGGTAAAAGGACAACTCCTGAAAACTTTAGGGGTATAGATTATGAGACAATAAAGTCTCCTAATCCCCTTGAAAGGAATAGCTTAAAGGGGATTATGAAACTAATCCATAAAATATATCATTATGAACAATTTTACGAACCATCATATTTTTTAAGTTTTAATCTAGCATCAGGAAGTTTATAATACCTTACTCAAGATTTATTGACTATAATGAGTGCTAACTACAAATTATTTCAATACGCAAAGCTTTTTACTCATACCGCCTGCCTATTATAGCAGGTGCCAAATAACACCGCAATACAGGTCATTCACCCACCTTCACCACGATGTCGCAAAATTCAATTTATGTATGGCTAATTCTGTCGCTTTCCATACAAACCTGTGGCTAAGATGGTATCGCTCGAATCACGTTAGTACTGTTTGTTTACCATACATAAATCGAATTTTGCGACATCGAGGTAAAGGTGGGTGAATGACCTGTATTGCGGTGTTATTTGGCACCTACTATAGTAACCAACTAGATTGTAAGTATGATTAAAATAAATAGTTTTTGTAGAGCCCAGTTTTGGTTCGCAGAAGACAATGTGTAGGCAAACGGAGGCCTAATTAGTGGGTGCACAGTGCACACGGCCCTTAGTGCAAAATAAATAATTGGTTTAATCATTACCAGCGGGCCTAAGATGCGCACCGCGAGATATTTGTCATGTCGTTCTGTCAAAATGTAAGCTTTGTACCAGTTTACGAACTATTGCATTATCTGTGGTAATGTTGTCGAGAAACCGCGCCTTTGAATGTTTAACTTTTGACATTGACTATTATCTCGTCCTCAGAGAGGTACGACGACTAAGAAGTGTCAAAAGTGTACGTTATGGCGCGTTTTGTCGACACCATTAGGTACCACAGATAATGGAATAGTTCCTAAACTAGTACAAAATGCTTACATTTTGACAGAACGACATGACAAATATCTCGCGGTGCGCATCTTAGGCCCGCTGAGTAAATAACTAACTCGGTGTGAATCAAAATGAACAAAAATAATTAGTTCTCTACCAAAAAAGTGACATCCCGTAATTCTCACAAAAGTGACAGTACTGCTGTAGCTAAAATACTTGTAACAAAAGGGTTATTTTGTCCATTGTATTATTTTACTAGTCCATTGTTAACTCTAATTACATCATGTCAAGTTTTTGTCATTATGTACTTGTCACATTTTGTCAAAGTCACCATAAAAACGGGTTCAGACCAAAACAAAACTTGGACAATAAGAAAATTGCTAAATTATTCAAGGCACGTAGTAAAGTCACGACGATCTAAAAAAATATAAGGTAAAGAACAATAATAATAGATGACACGGCTTGGTTTGGTTGCCTTCTTACGAATAAGACAAGTGGGCATAATAGTAGAATATTTAACAAGGGGATTAAGCAGTGTCTTCTGTCGCGGGTGACGATTTAAATCGCGAGCGTAATGAAGGACTCGAGGTTTACTCCCGAGCGTAGCGAGGGTGTTAAAGACTTAAATCACGAGCGAAGCGAGGGATTTAACACGAGTCCTGAGTATAGCGAGGGATTTAAGTTCACCCAAGACTAAGACAGCTTTATCACCGAGGAAAATACTCTACTAATCGTACCATTTGCGAAAAAATTAACACAATAATAATATGAGATAGCATTTTAGAACATTAACTTATTTATAAAAATAAATTAAAATAAACTTAAAGTTTATGTATTTGAAGAAAACAAAAACGCGGAATTTTCCTAGACTAATATTTTTTTGTCGGAAAAGCAAAGGCATCAAGCTCATACGGCCTGCATAATAAATGCGTATTCCTTTTTCAAAGAGATGTATAATGCTTTATATACAAACTCAATGATGTAAACACAGATGTAGTTCAGTATAAATTCCAAATTTAAATCACTTTCTCCCCTTAGAGGATGAAAGAAATCCAGTACAATTTTCTCTCCCTGTTTTTAACAGATTAAAAATGACTATTGTTATGTTCGCTTTTTGTGGCATAGAATGTCACTTTTTTGAGCAAGTGGTACGAAAAGATCATTTTTGTTAAATTTTGATGGAATGTGAACCAAGATTGATTTTTTTCAGATTCTATCAACACGGGAATATTGAGATTGCTAAGCACTCTATCTAAGCAGTCGTAGAAAACTTGACAAAAATGTCACCTTATTGATCTTAATACTCGCAGAATGCAAAAATTAAATAGCACATTTTTAAGTATTTATGCTGCACTAGAAAAGTGTTAAAAATGTAGTGAAGATGACAATTATTCTATGTTCGAATTTAAATTCAGTATTGAGTATATAAAAATATATAGGTAATCTAAATCAAGACTGATCGATTTGAGTAGGTAAGTAAACGTTGCCATTGACATCGCGCTTCATTCTGTGACTAAATAGTGACATTAGAGAATTTCAGCGCGTTTTTTGCCGTCAAAAGCTTCTTGTTTTCGTATATCTGTTCCACGTCACTTGACATTATGCTGGGCAGCGAAAGCAGTTCAGAGCTAGCGATATCGGGGCTGAAAAAAAAATTAAGTTTAAATTCAGGCGTGAACGAACTTCTTTAGAGAATATAGTGATATGATAATTGATTAAGAGATACAATGGTAACTGATTTATATATAGGCCTTTACATCTATTGAAGATGATTTATACAGCGTCAGGAGGCAACCTATGCCTACACTAACGACACACTGTAGTGCCTGGGACAATGTTTAGATGAAGTAGGCTTGCCCAGCACCTATACCATCCTCTCAGCCTAGTCATCCATATCCACAGGAAAGACAAGGTCAATACGTGTGGAGCTGACTTAGCCAAGGGTTTCCTCACGATGTTTTCCTTCACCGCTAAAGCTCGTGTTAATGCGCATATAAATTTTCCGAATGAAAAATACATTGATGCACGGCCGGGATTCGAACCCACGACCTTCGGATCGAAAGTCGAGGTGCAGTCCCACTCGGCCAACTCGGCTTTTTTTAACAGATTTATTGATATTAATAAACGAATACACGAGAGAACGCGAAGGGCAAACGCATACTGAATACTTAACTTAGGCTTAGGTAAGTATAAAATAGCACCACAAGCCTATTAGGTGCTAAAAGGGCAATTTACATAAATTGTACACGAGCCTAGTATACAAGGTGTAACATAATTACCCTATAAGCCCTAAGGAAGCGTAATCAGACCGACCACCTGAGTGCTTGGACATGTGCACAGGGTCAATAAATCGTAACTGAAATTTTCATACAAAAGTACAACTTTTATTATTTTAGTAATTTGCGACAACCCAAAGTGTTTGTTTACTATTTGCGTAAACCCGTACACAAGCAAACACACAAAAATACCATTCTACCGAGTCGCACGCACACACTAGCTGTGTGTAGGTACATTTTAAGTAAAAGTTACGAGTTAATTTTATGAATGAAACACTTCGAAATCTCAAAAGTCGTAGAACAAACACTGTTCGCCATGACCTGTAAAATACCCCCCTTTTGGACTTAAAGGGTATTTATGTTACACCGTGTATAGGCTGCCTACCAAAACTTTACATATTTCAAAATACTAAGTACCTAGAATGCACTTATACATATATTTACCAGCTGTTGCCCGCGGCTTTGCTCGCGTGGTAGCAGCATACGCATTATTTGGTTAAAATCTTTGATCCTAATATTAGACCCTTTAGGGTGTGACTTTTTAAAATTTCTTTCTTAGTGCAACCCTACACTACATAAGGATACTACTCTCCAAATTTTATACTTCTAGAACTTATAGTTTAGGCTGTGCGTTGATTGTCAGTCAGCTTCAAAACAGTTTTATATATTTAGAAATAGATTTGACTCAAGTATTACACTCCTCGGTAATTGAAAGGGAAATTGATGGCAGTTGGTTTAAAAGGATTAGGATTTTGCTAGAAATCTAAGCTAACCACGAAGTTCCTATTAAGTTCTATTAGTTAAGGAAAACTTGTAGCATTTTAAGGACATCTAGGACTCATCAACATGTTTAAGAGTTTGACTAGTTGAATGCCAGTCATTTTGTTCACACTGATTGAACTATAACTTTGATACTTAACTTAACTTTGAGCTTAAGAGCGCTTGTACACGTCCGTTTTTTTCACCGGATAACGGACCGTTAAAAACGACTATTCTATATTTGTTCGCCGGACCGATGTCCGGCGTGTGTACACACATTCATCAGAAATCATACACCACCGCGAATCCGGCAAAAAACACGGTCCGTTTATCCGGCGAAAAAAAACGGACGTCCACACCTCACGGTGAAGGAAAACATCGTGAGGAAACCCTTGGCTTAGTCAGCTCCGCACGTATTGACCTTGTCTTTCCTGTGGATATGGCTGACTAGGCTGAGAGGATGGTATAGGTGCTGGGCAAGCCTACTCCATCTAAACATTGTCCCAGGCACTACAGTGTGTCGTTAGTGTAGGCATAGGTTGCCTCCTGACGCTGTATAAATCATCTTCAATAGATGTAAAATACCTATAGATACATAGGTATACAATTTTTTTTTATAAAAATAGTTCTAAGCACTTTTGTGATTAAAAATACCTACGCTTACATAATGACCAAAAAAATGATAAGATAAGAAAATTATTTACTGCACAATTATTATTTTTACTCATTTCATAAATTCAACATTTTTATAGTACAGGATATTTTTTTCGTACACACTGTAGGCCTTATAAATGTTTCAGTATCTAAAACAAAAACTCTGTGAATACCCGATAGTCAGATAAGTCGGTATCTATAGGCAGGTCATGTTTTTATAAAAAAAAAGTCAAATATCTTGAAAATAATCTCATGCTGCGAGAAATCGTGATGCACACGGGATTTTACATTTATTTAAATACATCTGCTTATGCTAGGAAATAATTTACCTACGTCACAGATTATATAATACGTCTATTTATGCGTCAGGTTGATCATAAAAAAGTTAAAAAAACCATAAATTTTGAGTAGGTACCTACTCAAAATTTGAGGAAGATTTTTTTATTTTTTACCTACCTAAGTAGTTTTATATTCTCTAGATAGAGGCAAAAAAGTTTGTAAGTAAATAATTTATGCAGGTATCAACATAATATAACTTATTTTTTAGTGCAAAAGGCGTTGTTTTGCAGTAACATAACAAAGCATTACCTCACATAGCACATCCAACTAAAACTTGCTCTATCAGTACAGAAATTACGACCTAAGTCCTAAGTAGAACTTAAAATAAAATTGTTTTTAGTGGCTTTATCTATAAGAAATTATTTATTTTGCCAGAAATAGTTTGGTGTCACACACTTCGCCGTTTAATTCAGCATGCAAAATAATACAGTTTATTTGAGTAACTAAATACCTAATTTAGTTACTAAATGTCACTTTTTCATTGAGTGAGCGAAGCGAACGAGATCTTAGTGAGAACTTGGACAAAAATGCTTTGTATGTTTGTTCTTCGAGATCGTTTGAACCGCTCCGATCCGATCCGAACTTCACAGAATTTTGTAAGTATACGGATAGTACTCTTAAGTTTTACTGGTTGGTAAAATGAAGTAATTAGGTCAAGGGGTTGTAAAGTTATGAGGTTCCAAAGGGAGTAAAAGTCATACCAAAATATTAAGTAGGGTGTCATATAATAGGGTTTTGTTTAGAAATTTCGAAACCGTTTTTATTTTTATTCTAGGTTAAATAGTTTTTGAGTTATTGTAAAAATTATACAGTTGGCAAAACCAGTATAACTCGAGCTACCATTTCTTAGACTTTCAATGGTTTTGTAGTTCAAGTAAGACTGGTACTTTGCTAAATGTCGGTATTGATGAGATTTGCAAAATTTAGGGTTTTATTTTTAGTACGAGGAGGTACCTAGACATTCCCTCACGAGATCTCAGTTCGGGGCAAACTTCTAGTGGTAGATCTTGTGTAAAGCAAGAATAAAAGTGGATCTAAATCTAACTTTTTTTGTAAATAAACTAATATTTATTTATTTATTTTATTTAAATATCTTGAAGATCTGAGACCATAACAAACATTGAAGGCAGGTTCTTATTTTAGAATTCACAATTTGTGCTGAAGGTGTGTTTGTTGGTAAACAATACCTTTACCAGAAAGGGTTTATTTGTGGATTTGTATACAAAAGTGTTGCTAATGTGGTCCTTTTCAAATACGTGGGGACTCCATGACCCTTTACTTTTAAGCTTTGGAGGTACAATGCGTTACAGCACATTTTTTTTTAAACATCCTATTTCTGGTTGTTTGTTAACTATTGCGTTCAAAGCTTCCGGGACGTTACAAATTCCATATAAAAATAACACTATGATTAGTACAGTTATTTTTACGAACTTATTTGTTAGTCTTATTGTTATTTTAACTCAGTTGCAGTTGAATTTTTTGTAAATTAATATTAAGTTTAGTTTCCAATACTTTACATTTTGCTAGTATTTTTTTAACAGAGTTTTTACTTATACTTACTTAAAATCATTCCTTATAAATATTTTTACTATCAGACGGCCTAGTACGAGTTTTCAGTGTATAGTGTGGGTGTGAAACGTCTGACGCCCAGCACACCAGTGGGCGCTGATTTGGATGGAGACATGCACTGAGCGAATTCTTTGAGAAGCTCGACATGCGAGTACGGGCTTGGTGTAGGCCAAGCTTCTCAAAAAATCCGCTCAGTGTCTCCATACAAATCCGCGCCCACTGGTGTGCTGAGCGTCAGCCGTTTTACACCAGATATACATAGCAAAACTCTTACAAGGCCCTCTGTTGAAAAAAATGTAGAACTAAACGTTTATTCTAATAAAGTATTGCAATTAGAAAACACTTCCATCCATTTATGCTGCTAATTTTATTATAATAGAGATTACGGAAACATAGTAATTACTTATCTAGAATGCAACTGCCTCTGCTCTTGACCTAGATTTGGTCTAAAAAGTCTAATAGGAAAATGCAGTTTAGTTTTAATTAAAACAAAACATTTATTATCAATCAAATAAAGATTATTTTTTAACAGCAACTAGGTTCATCATTTTCATCACCGAAAAAGATCTAGGTCTCTTCCATAGTTTTCCAGGAAGAATGATTTTAGACTGAATTGAATTAGAACTATTGCAAAATTGAGAAAATTCTTTAGACTAATATTCAAACTCAAGCAATTAATATGCTAATGTCAATTATCTTACTTAGTAGAGTACCAATTTCATTCTGTTAAATTATGTATCCAATCACGATTATGATCACATTGACGTAGTAAATAAGAAAAGGTACCACTTGTGAGCTTTAGGACAAGATTTACTTTGATTTATTTTTTATTACAAGAATTGGGATGATTCAATAAGACCCAAAGCTTAGAAGGACCCGAATCAATCACTTGTTCCGTTTTTGTTGACTTTTACTACATCCATACTGTAACTTTATTAGATTTTAGATTGATTCCTCGATAAGCCGGCCATTTTGTTCAACACTCTGTATCTGATTGCAATGCCAGATATAAAACCTCTTTAAGAAAAAAAGATCATAAGATCGACTTACATTCCCATTCACGGTAGATAGATTTCTTTATAGAGATTCTTCCAAAAAACATAACCTATAAAATAGTTATTTCCTAGTTCAAATATTTTTTAAACATTGGGATGTCATAAAAAGCACACAGTGGCAGTATTTTTTTACTTTGGTGGTATCCCAACAAATTCACAATCATTATTATTGACTAGTATTAACAGAATTACCTAAGATAGTACATAACATACTTATCTGTTGAAATGATTTCAGGTATGAAACCAGTTAAAAAATAAACAAAAAAAATAAAAGAGACACAAAAACGCCCCTAATATCTCTATTTTCTCTCTCGTTGATGTTTATTCCTTTTCTAGATTAGGTAAAGTATGTAAAAAAAAAAAAGTTTTTTTTTTGATTCCAAGATCTTTGAGTAACAACTATTCGCTGCAGTGTTTCATCAGTTATGGCTCTCACGAGAAATCCACCCTAATATTTTCTCGTTTCTGCTCAACTAGCTTATTCCTAAAATCGATATTTCTCAACTATTCATGTTCAAGTACATCATATATTTTCATTTCCCTGAAGATAAGGAATCGAATTTATAAATTATTTACAAAATTTTACCATCATTCACGTTATTTAAATTTTATAAAACCCGTCGTGCTTAGATTTGAAACTTCGATATTTATAGTTAAATTTGATGTAGAGCAATGCTCTGTTATTTTAGAAGCATCTGTTTAGGTTTTAAGTGCACTTTTGTTAGATTTTGTGAGGGGAAAAAAGTTTGGCGTATTAGTGTCAAGAATCACGCCCTCTCGGCATAAGTTACTACTTCTGGGACACCAAGTATTAATTTCACTGGATACACTCAGTTATTAGAAAATTCACGCTCTACTAAATTATTGTGCAAAATAATGATTAGGTACGCGGCAATTTTGTAATTGTGATAAAGATCTTACTTTATTATCTATTAATAATTGCTATGGTGTAATTAGAAACAACAGATAAACATCATCTTTTATGCATTTAGTTTTTTCTTCTGACATTTCTGGCGTAATGCTTTGAGATAAGCGTTTGAAGTCACGAACCGTTTCCAAGTTTAATCCAAACCAATCTAGCTGCTATAATCACAAACACGAGTCACACAATCCAAGATATCTATCTAATATCTAAGGAAGAGTTATTTTTTAATTTAAATAAAATATGGTAAAATGGTTATCATATCCTCTTTTTGTTTAGTTATGAAGATCCAAGCCCCCACTAGTGGATCCAGGGAGGGGGCTAAAAGGCCCAAGTCCCCCTTAAAAGCTTTGGAAACTCTAGATGCGCCACTGATGCTGCCAAGAGCGTGTTTTGCGAACCGGAATTCCTTCAATAAAATTGAATCAGACACCATGTTGTAATTATCACGTTAACGGGGTAATCACATCAATTACGTGTATTTCACAAGATCAAAAGCATCAAAGATTATATGGAAACCACATTATCAAAGAGAACGAGCAAGAAGAGGATCAAAGAATTAGTCTAAGTAGTATATCCTTAAAGCTATTGACCCAGAATAAAACGAGAAAAACTAGTTATGTAGCATTTTACACTATTCTTGCGTTCGTTTTCTAACTGGCCCTTTGACGGGTTTTGAATGAAGCTGGCGAAAGATCTTGGCTGCATTTATAAGATTGCAATATAGTTTGGTTTCGAGTAATATTGTGTTGAAATTTCAAGCGTTGCATGGAATATTACTAGAAAAGTGGATAGAACGTCTATAGACACCGCTTCTTTAATCACTGAAATGAAATGATGTATGCTATGTACATATGTAGTCACTAGACAATTTTTAATAGATAGATAGAAGAGTATGGAAGAAAAACACATGTTGTGCCGACCCCACATAAAGTGGGACAAAACAAGGAGATGATGATGATGATGAATTTATATAGATATTTTATCAGCAATCTAGTTCTTATAGTAAAAGCTTAGCTTGGCCTGAAACTAGATGGCGTTGATCTGAAACTCGTAGAACAGACGATTTATTCGGCACTCAAAGAAAAAGTTGTTTCTGGAAACGAACGCAAGACGCTCAATGTCCAGCAGTGGACTTATTCTAGTTGATGATGATGTGACAAGATAAATCAATCTAGTTTCAAAACTACGCGTGTGACACACATCAAGTTCTTATCTTAATTTGAATATTTCTAAATGGTTAATGTATTATTGATAGACTATTCATTAGTGTTTTGGTCGATAATGTAGGGTTTCTAATATATTGGTTATTTGATTTATAAATCTCTGAGTTTTCCTTATTATTTTCCTGATAAAATTAATAAGTAGCATCTTACATAATATACATCTTAAGAGTTCTGTTCATTTACACAGACAGCGATACAGAACAGAACAAAAAAAGGTGTTCTGTGGATAACATACTTCTTGGAATAACATACTACTTTTGGGACAGTACAGGCAGGTAGTTGGATATTTTTCGTTTAGGACACAGTCACAAATAAGCGATTATTTTTAAATTTATACCTTAAAACTATAATGTGGCCAATAACCTTTACTCAAGAATTTACGTTCTCATATCCATTCTGTAGTTTCTAGAATAAAAAGTAATACCGTTGAGCAAAGAATGAATAAAATTCTTATAAATTCCATTCTTATTCAACAGGATTGATAAAATAATGTTATTATTATTAGAGGAAATCATCTGTGGCTAATGCAATGTGAGATGCGTCAACATGAATGCTATTTCTACGTTACAAAGATAATACAAAATGAAAACCAAACAAATGCACTAGAAATAGAATAGATACATCTATTTCTAGTGTATTTGTTACACTATATGCATTCTGTATTGTCAACAAACCACTTCCCTAGGTAAAAACTCGTATTTCATTTAACTTATCGATGATATTACATACAATTACAGAAATTCTTAAAAAAGAACTAAGCCGTATCATTAATTAAATACGTTTGAATGAGATTTCAAAGGTTCGTATATTATATTTTGTCCTATTTGTATATTGAAAATAAATTTATTCACTAATAAGAGTAGACATAGACAACGAAGATAGGTTGGTATATTTTATACAATTATGTAGGTATTGAAAATGATTTATTTCTGTAATTAAACAATTGCTAATTAAACAATTTTACAATTTTTATTCATGAATTAGGTAGACCACTATAATTTTTTTTTTTTTATATAATTATAAAACTAGTAAAAGATATGATAATAATATAAAAATTACCCCACCCGGTTCAGTCGAGTTTCATATACCAACAAAAACATAATTAGTCAACAATATATACTAGCCATTATATTATATTACATTTCTATTTAATCACCTGAAATTTATTCAAATTGGAATTCAACAAATTCGTTTGCGTTCACGTTTGGTAAAACAATGTTTTGGCATCGAATAAATTCAAATAAGCCCTCAGCACGAATAAATGTAATAGGTACTTAATCGCACACGTATCGTAACGGTAGCTTATCCGAAATACACTGCGCGGTGACGTTGCGACGCTCGGAAGTCGAGCGGGCGTTGACGCGCACTATGACTCAAATACATTAGGTTTACATAATGCGGCAACTGTCAGATTTATTCGTGTTTGAACTTCGAACTTCGAATAGCGTTCAAAATTATTCTACAACTAAAAACCGTTGAACATTAACTGTTGTTATTCCGATGTATTATAACAAAATTAAATATCGATTTAACTATTTACCTGAAGAAAATTCGCATTTTTAAAATAATAAGTATTTAATCAGCTGTCTTGTCTAGTAGTACAAACTTTGCTTGATTTGGACTAGAGGGCGTTGTGTTAAATGTCCATGAATATTTATTTTATTAGCTGTTTAAAGTTATTCAATAACTTAAAACCGTTAAACAGCAAAATAACTGTGGTTATTCTGATTATTATTGATACAAATAATAGGTATTAAAGAAAAGTACATGTACTATTGTAATTTAATAATACAATAACAAGCTTTTGGTACCCTTAACAAAAGAGTTTATTTGTATTTACTGATTGTATGAACACAAGGTATGCCACATCTAAACAATATCAGCTCTTTGGCAGATGGTTTGACGGAGGAGTAAACATTACTTTGCGGTTTCTGAGCCTAGACGAAGAAGTTTCCAGATTTCGTTGTATTTACTCCTACTCATGTCTTGCTCAATGAATTCAGTTTCTACTAAAACGAGCATATTTAATTCAAATATCCAAAGCTTTAGAAACCCAATTGTCACAATTTATCTCGATGATGGCTTGAAAAATCGTCAGAATTTTCAAAATAGTATCTGCTTCAATGCGATTCTTTCATAGCTCAGTTGCATTTGTTCATCATTCAAATTCGTAGTCAGTTTAACGGGTTGACATCATCTACCGATAATTTGATCGTGCACGTGGATTTAGTTTTTTAACCACTGCTATGAAAGGACACTCCGTTTCGTGTTCAAATAGAATGGAGTTGTCACGCTCTGATTGATCAAGTTCCGTCATGGTTCCATCCGTGTCTGTAGATTCAGTCATAGTAGGTAACTATTCAACTGTCACTGTCACAATCCCGAACGTTTTGTTATTTGTAAATTTAAGTACCACAGAGGGTCTGGAGCAAATTGGAAGCACATTTTGTTTAAACTTGCAATTGGTTTTTCTTATTTTTAAATTTGTTGGAGCTGGGCTACTTCTGTATCTGTTGAATTGAAAGAGTATCTAAAAAAAGAAGTTCTTATTAATTCATTATAAAATATTCACGTTTGAGATCTAGTTTTCGAAATATTTTGCTTTAAGTTTTGTACGATGATAAAGATCGGCAGCGAAAAGTCTGCAGATAAACTAGAAAGTTTGTGGTAGCCCTAAACCCTCTCACTGACTCAAACCACAATAAATACAAGAAAAACTTTCTACCTTTAACAGAATTTCAATGTTTTTCACCACTGCAATTCGTATTGTCAGTTTTACCTCACACAGGTATAAATCTGCGAAGGTAGATTCCCTCACGTCTACGGGATATGAGATATATCGCACGAATCGCTCGTACATCGCATTTTCGCCGGCACTGTGCGAGACTGCCAAATTGGCATATCGATATATACGAACGTTAGTCGGACAAAGCTAGGTTGCCTATTTTTAGTCAAATTGGTATTTCTCTTTGCATAGAACTTCTTTTGTTTTGATGCAGTTTCTTTGACACGCCTAAAATGATTGCTACAAGTTCCGTTTTGGTGGGTTACGCTGGCCTGACCACATACGGTTGATCAATTGATGGTTTGTTTGCCAAATGAATAATCTTTTTATTTATATAGTTTGTTCAATGACTACTGTCAAACTTTGCATTATCAAAGGGAAAGACTCTTCTTTTCGTATTGCCATGTTTCTTGCTTACTTATGTTACTCATGCTTGTTCTTTTTATCTGATAGTTTCTTAGTTTTCTATTTCGTCTTTTTTCTGTGTCTGTTTGTTAAATAAACAAATTTTTATTTTTATTCTTCACATATTTATTTATTTTCTTTGTTTAAGTTGGTTCTTATTTTTAATCTTACTTCGCCTTGATGATTCTTTAAAGTAGTGAAAACTTGGTTTTCTTCACAATTTCCTCGCCTTTTTGAAGTGCTTTTCAACACTTGTCTGTATTGCATAAACAAGCTTGTGTCAATAAAGTTTCACTTTTGATATGCAAAATAACCTGCCCTTCGTTAATTATTCATTCTAATTCATTTCATCATTCAGTTAAATAATTTAAATAATGCAGTAATAGTAAAACCCTTCATTCATTTTCTCCTGTCTATTCCACTTCCATGACAATGAAGAAAAGATAACAGATTTAGCAGTCACTTTAGCTAGAGTAACTTTAGAAGACCAAAATAAATGCGACAACGTCAGTAAAACAAAAACACTTGAATAAAAAACAATAGTTTCTGACGTAAGTGTAATTGATAGGTTTACGTCTTCATTTACGTCAGTAAAACCAGACTGTATTATTATTTAAACTGGACTTAAGGCTCTTAGTACCCTTAGGGCGGATTCGACCAAACTATTTATACGCAGTTTAAGTCTTATACTGCGAATAAAATCAATAATTACTCTAGTGATAAGAAACTTTTTGTTCTACCAAGTCTTATTCCAGGAAAAACTTGTCTATCCGAGAATAAATCGTTATACTGCCAAAATCTATGGTATAAACAAGTTATCTGTCGAATATTTTAATGGCGGCTGCTACATTTGACAAAACAGCTGTTTGTTTTCATAGATATTGACAACTTGACACCCGGATAATTTGTGTGCACATGTATTATTGTGTTGCGCTCTCTAAGCAATTGTATTTTGAATTAAGTTGCATTTTATGTAAATACAGAATAACAACCTAGGATTGGCTACTCTCAAGATTGCAATGAAAAAACAAAAACGAATTTATCTGAGAATAAAATCAAAGAGTAAAGTTATACAAGGGATACTTATTCAGGAATATCATGACTTTTGGGCGAATCCGCCCTTTAACGTAGTATACTATGGAATACTAGTAGGTATTTCGATTTTTAATTTGATGTAGAAAATTCAACTCTCTTTGTCATTTTAGATCAAATCTTTTGGAACTTGCTCTACTGCTAGGAAGTTGGTTGTTTTACATATATAGTAGAAAACATTTTACAAAGTTTTTTTTTTACTTATTGAATTCGGTTTCATTCGCTGCGCAACTTGCTTTTAAAGTACTTAAGTATTCACTATTACTTTTTCATCTATTGTTTCAATACCTAATTGCAGGCAATTTCCGAACTCCCATATTAATTACTTATTGATTGCAGTATGAGGCATATCATAATAGCCATGATAAATATGATTATTGCTATCACGCGTGGCAAGTTTGTTGCCAACAATTATAATGTCATTTTTACTCGAGATATTTTTCCCGTAATACTTATTGTTTCGTTTCGCACTATAAAGTAAATATGATATTATATTGATTCGATACTATATAATTCAAAAATTGAAACGTGCATTTGAACCGATTGAGTTTATCCTATTTTCTATAGAATCACTAACTGTGATCATTAGTTTTCTTTGACCAATGTCATTGGTAATAAATTCCATGTATGGTATTAAAATAACATTAGCCGCAATCTGTGGTGCAATAAGTAGTATAACACCAATCGTCGTCGGTTCAAAATTTTGCTTTCTAATTCCATGGAAGTTGGCAATCAAATGACTTCACCACAAACAAAACCACCTTATCATACCTAAGGAGTAAGTAATCAATATTAAAGTATGCATTAAAATGTGAATAATACTTGCTTACCCCATCACTAGACCCTAAATTGTCATAGGTGCGGTTCGAGGAAGTAAAACTTAACATTTATACCTACTGTTTGAACCGCACCCAAATAGGTGCGGTTCGAGGAAGTACTTGGGTGCGTTTCGCCTAGGTGCGATTCATTTAGGTGCGGTTCGAGGAATGCCCCATTTTGATTTACTTAATCGCTTCCTGCCTCTATATCGTAAACTCTACACTGCTTTTGCTGCCCAGCATAATGTAAAGTGACGTGGCTACAGATATACGAAAACAAAAAACTTTTGACGGCAAAAAACGCGCTAAAACGCGCTAATGTCACTATTTAGTCACAAAATACGTATGATTTAGTATGAAAGCCTGGCAGGTTTTTATGAGACAACGATTGCCCCCAGCTTTCTTTTACTGAAGGTAAACAAGTTATTGTCGACAAGGAAAGTGTTTATCCATGATTAATATCTTCCTCAATTATAATCTGATTTTAAAAAAAAATTATGAGAAAACTACGGTAGTTTTTTTTTCTTTTTAATTGTATCGCACAAAGTTCTTCTTATTCTCCTTCTTCATTATTGGGTTTACCTTTACCTATTGCTTTATTTTTAACTCAACAAAACCTTAACACAGGTAGGTACATGGAATTTTCCCCGCAATTTTAGATTGCTTGATGTTGCGTTGTCCAAACAATTATTTTTTTAAATACTTTGTATATCATTGTATTTTTTTACAACCTTACTTTTTTTAGAATCTGTTTTCCAAGTTCAGCTCATCCTATCTTAAATGTTTTTTTGTTTATTTTGCACGTGCATCCTTCCATTCATCATAAATTGTACTCTGAATCATCGGTTTTTTGTAAAAGTAAAAGTTTTATTAAAAATCTAATCTAGAGTCTTGCAATTCATGGATTAATTGGATGGATTCATAAATTGCAAGGATGTATGGATTTATGGACTATGGATTAAATACCAACACATAATATAAACATAAAACAAAACATAAAATGAACTGAGTCAATGTGCAATTGAACTGTACGGACGCGGTCGCGGTCACGGTCGACGACCGGTTTCGGTGTGAATCTTACTGCGTGTTTCCACTCAAAAACATTCACAACTCTGTAAAGATATCGATTTGCGTTTCCACCACCAAACCTTGTGCATGTTTGACATATTGAATCTTGTTCAGATTGTTTTAACTGACTTTCTTGATTGTAAAAAAAAAAATGTTTGTAAGGATTGTGTTGTGAAGGTTTCCATGTGAATGTTTTGAGTGGAAACATGCAGTTATTCATATTCATGCTGCTACCGACTGTCAATGTACAGGATGAAACTGCGCGTGCAACCTAAAATTACAGCAAATGCTATTTTATTAGATTTTTACCTTTTATTCATATTTTTCCGTCGTTTTAGCGCGGCTTTAACAAATTCTGTCATTATCCCTTGAATGACAATGAAAAGAGATGACAACTATATCAGGCATTTTACCTAGCGAAGATTTAGAAGTCCAATATGAATAAGCCCCTGAAATTAACACTCATTTCATACCTACAGCGTCAATATTAATCGATACCTAATTGACTGGCTCACTTATCATGCCATAGTCGTGGGTGAAATTAAAACCAAAAGAGAATTAACTAAATAGTTTCATTTACAACCACTAGAAAAAAAAAACTCATATTTATTTTTGGCAGTTTGACTATTTTTATGCGACTGGCAAAAAAAACAGTCTACCTGTTAATCAATTTCTTTGTATAATTTATTGAAATCCGATTAAAGAACTGATCATTAATTTCAAATCCAATTATTACCAAGCTAAATATAATAATATGACGATCTAGATCTAAATTATGCAGGTCATAATAATGACAAAATTAATTTTAAATTCTTCATAAACATAGTAATGTGAAATATTTCTAGTTTTTGTCTACGTTTTTGCTATGCATATTAAAAAAACTGGTATTTAGCTTTATCCGCTAGGAAATGATGTAGCAACTTGAACCTACGTATTATAATTATAATTTATCAATCAGCTTCCACTAATTTAATGTTCCTATGTGCGAGTGACATTTGATATATCCGCTATGTCTAAAAAAAAACAAACTAGGTACTTACTTAATGAGCTCTTTTATTTATTTCTCAGATTTTTAGATCCATATTTTGTTAGTTCACGGTACATGTCAAATGGGTTAGAGTATTATTACTATAGGTACTTATTGAGATTATTATACAGACTAGGTAGATATTACTTATACTTATCTCCAATATCTATAAAATCTATAATAGGCCTTTACATCTATTGAAGATAATTTATACAGCGTCAGGAGGCAACCTATGCCTACACTTAACGTGACAACTGCAACTATACCATCCTCTCAGTCTAGTAAGCCCAGGCCTAGAGGCGGCCTAAAAACTCCGTCACCAGAGTTGGCCACTAGCTCATACGAGATACATACAGTAAGCCCAGTAAGCCATATCCACAGGAAAGACCAGCGGGCCTAAGATGCGCACCGCGACATATTTGTCATGTCGTTCTGTCAAAATGTAAGCATTTTGTACCAGTTTAGGAACTATTGCATTATCTGTGGTAATGTTGTCGAGAAACCGCGCCTTTGAATTTTCAACTTTTGACATTTCTGCATGACTATTATCTCGTCCTCAGAGAGATACGACGACTAAGAAGTGTCAAAAGTGTACATTATAGCGCGTTTTGTCAACACATAGGCTAGGTAGGTACTTTTTATCTCAGAAAATCAACAGGATCAAACAGGACGCGGACGCGGGTGGAATCTATTTGCAGATTATTATGAAGTTCATATTTCGAAGATGACCAGCAGTGATGAAGAGGATCCAACAAGATTCATGATCAGGGGCTTAAATTTTATGTTAAGCAAGCTCGTTAGTGGCCAACTCTGGTGACGGAGTTTTTAGGCTGCCTTAAGGCCTCCGTCATGGTTTAACGACTGCTAAAGCCGGGACCGACAGTTTAACGTGCCTTGTAAATGCCACTAACGGTCATCTATCCAAATAGTGACCGCACAGAACGTTGATTAACTTAGATAATCAGTGAAGATTGGCTAAGTAAGCTACGCCACGAACGCTTCAAAGTTTTTGTAAAAGTAACTTATGTCTTACCTTTATGACTGCTAACTGTGTAATTAATATCTTCAAACATCAAATGAACTGGGGGTCGTTTGGCCATGCGGTTCAAAGCCTTCAAAGTAGACCCGGCTCGCTCCAAAGCTCCAGGGGTCCATTGGCTTTCTTGACCCTCCTCTATGACGACAGGGTTAGGGAGGGAGGAAGTATGCGCCAGCGCAGCACCAGCTATCGCTCGACGAACTAAGGGCACGTTTGACATTTTGGTATAGCTTCACCACATTAGAGTTTAACACAAGTTGTTCTGCCAGGATTTTTGACGGTTTTTTTTGATGTCTCGCAGTCAAAATATTTTCCAAAATATTAACGAATATATCTGTATTTATTTTATATTACCGGTTGTTAAAATAATTAATTTTAATTAATGTAACATAAAGAAAGTTAAAACCGTTTATCAAAAATATCGCAATGAATAGATAACGCTTATGGATTTTTTTACTCAGAAACCATAATTCAAATAATATTTCCAATATTCCATTCATAAAATTTTGAATTTCGAATGTCCGTTCGCATCGCTGCGCATATGCGTCACTCGATGCGCGTGCGGACAGAAAAGATGCCGCGGTTCGACTGAGGGTAAAATGCGCCAGCTTCAGCTAGCTTGAGTTTAATTTTTACTAAAACCATTGTCTTTACTTTTTGCTGTAGGCCCTAAATATCTTTGGACTTAATGACCATAATTTACACTTTCAACGGGATATTTACTGGTTTGTGAGTTGGATCGCTAATTGCTACCAAATGTTCCCTGATACTCGACCCGTAATCATAGTGCATGCAATTGTACCGAAATGTCAGAAAGCAAACTCACAAATCGTGGTTATATTCCATTCTTAAATTCTTTATTCTTTATTTTATGTTTACAAAACATTTATAAAATAAACATGTACAAAGGCAAGCTTAACTTTAACAAGAGTTTTCTTCAAGCAAACCTTTAAGGCAAAGGAAAAGATTATAATACAGTGGTAGTATTTTGTACTAGAGTAAAATATAATAAGAGAATTATTTATTTTTAAGTGAATATCATTACACTTAGTGAAGTGATGTTCTATTTTTAAATTGTGGTCAAAAGGGACGATTGATACATTTTGTAATTGATGATTTGAAACTATTTGAATTATTCAAACCTGCGAATGGTCACTGGGGTTAAACAAATTATTTGGTTACCTAATTTATATGTGAATAAATTAGACATACCTACACAAATTTCGTAATAAATGAACATTTACTGCTATCAATTTTATTATTAAAAGCATTTATTCACAATTATTATAAAAATATATTTATCAATAAAATTACAATAACTTCCATAGAAGTTTTACATAAAAAATAATTAATTATATGTAAAAAAATAAGAATTTTTTTTTTCTGTCAGAGTAAATAGGTAGAAAAGTATGTGTTTTACAAGATTTGAAAAGATGTCTGTCTACCATGCAAAGGAAATAAATGCTGTTACTATAATTTTATTTGTTTGTTGCTTACGACTTTATGATTCGACTTCTCATATTTTTTATGACAGTCGTCACACGAAATTGTTTCCATGCAATTTTTAATTAAGCGACAAAAACAAGTTCTATTATATTCAACACACGTATGGTGTGGTTGATAGTTTTTACAGGGCAAAGATCATTTTAAATATTTTGATTAGTCTTTATGGTTAGTGTTATTTTGTTTTACTGCGATTTCCTGTTGTAATTGGTACTTTATTACCCAGCTTAAGTTTTTTTTTGCAGTATCTCTATACCTTTTGATGTTGCTAAATACTTCCTTACAATAGATCTACCGTATTACTGACGATATGTTTAAAAAGGAAGAAATTTGGTAAAATGTTTCTTTCTAAAAATCTATGGAATTTATACTCCGCAGTGGCAACGGGCTGATAAAATTAGGATGCGAAAACTCCGTTAGATATTGCTATCGATTCGCTTGTAGCATTTTTCTAAACTAACCTAATTTGACAGCTCTAAAATTATAGCCGTCCTTGTCATTTTAGTTTATGAGAAAGGGACGGCAACATTTTTAGTGCTGTCAAATTAGGTTAGTTTAGAAAAATGCAACAAGCGAATCGATACCACTATTGTCTTATATATGTAAGTTTGAGTTTTGACTGCTAGCTTCCGTCCTTCTAGGTCAAATTAACATAATCGTTAGAAAAAAGAAAACGAACAATAAATGGAAGGAAATGACAGTTCCGAACAATTAATGCACATTATAAATCTTTTTTGAGTTTTTTTTTTATTATTTGATGCCCTAGGGCTAAAAAGTACACTGCAAACCTAAAATCATTGACAAAAGTTTCTACTGTTCACCGGAAAACGCGTGTACTGAAAACCAAAAGTGAGAAACCACCTAGCTAGTCTAAAGTTTGATTGCGATTTGGTTTTCACGGTCGAGTGACCAGCTTTTAGATAGGAGTATTTAGCTGTTTCACGCATTTTGCTGGATGTAACATAGCAAATGAGAGCTAAAACTGCCTGTACGATGGCTCTGTTTTGATTGCACCATCTGAAATTAAGAGGACAGACTACTATTGCACCGTTTTTAGTATAACAATAATATTTTACAAGATAAAATCAAGGGATCTATTAAAACAAATAGTTTATTGGAATACAATATGAATAGGCATTATGCGTGAAGTGATAGATCAACAAGCACTTGATTACTGATCAGTAAGGTAAACACTACATTGTTATTCAATGATGCGTAGACCACGCGATTTCGATTGATTCCAGGAACTTTGTATTACAATAGGTAGGTAAGTACCATTACTTATAGGGCTACTGCTTGATGCTTTAGTTTCTAAAATACGGTGGCAGCAAAGACGCCGTGGAGCTCCTGATATTTGGTTGGTACTATGCAATGTGTAATAAGACTACTTCAGAATCACACCACTAGAGAACTTCGGGGAGATAATGAATTCATCAATATTTTTTCCCCCGCGGGATAATCCTACTAATATTATAAACGCGAAAGTTTGTAACGATGGATGGATGGATGGACGGATGGATGTATGTTTGTTACTCTTTCACACAAAAACTACTGATCCGATTTGAAACTTGGAATATTTATTGTCCGTGACCTGGATTAACACATAGGATACTTTTTATCCCGTTCCCGGGGAAAAGATGAACTTCCAAAAAAATTTATCAGTAAAAACATCAGTCCATTCATTTGTTAGAAATGGTATAGCAAAACACAACTGACATAGAACTGACAGCTTGAATAAAACCTTTTTATGTTGTGACATAGAACTGACAGCTTGAATAAAACCTTTTTACCGTTACAACGGCCGTAAATAATTAAATTAAGAAAACAATATTTTCATTCTTAAGCTATACGTGTACAAAGATGAAATTTTTACAAGCGATCCGATTTGGATGAAATTTGGAATATATATTGTCCGTGACCTGGATTAACACATAGGCTAGGTACTTTTTATCCCGAAAAACCAACAGGATCCAACGGGACGCGAATGAAGTCGCGGGTGGAGGCTAGTAATATACTAGTTTTGAACCACCCAGTATTATTGTGATGTTGACTGTACCATTGTAGTTTATTTTTACTTTTTCAAAACTCACTTGACACTTTTGTTAACTATACGAAATACCAGTACAATAAGAACGTGGGTCCAGTTGGTTCAATCCAGTTGTCCCCTGCCATTACAAAAAAAAAAGTCCCATGCGGGCCGAGTTCACTTGGGACGAGCTGACGACTGTGCGTGATGCCTTCATTATTCATACAACAATCACTCTAATTAATGCCTAGGACAAGTACTAGGTCTTTATAGGCAGGACTTTATTTCACAAATGCAAAATTACACAACTGCAACGAAATAAAACGAAGTACAGTTATTTCACTTTCCCGTTATTTATTGCTCTAATAAGCCGGGTTAGTGGCACTAAACGAATTGCTTTAACCGACTTATTAACTTGGGTTATTTTTGCTTGAGAAAACTGCTGCTATTGTTTAGAACCTGTTTTTTTGCGGAAATTACAATAAAGGAAGATAAAATTATTTAATACTCGTGTGTGAGTCACGAGTTTGTTTTGTTGATTGTTTTGTTGAAAACATTGATTCAAATAAAATAATTATAATATACAGTCAAGGAAAAAAAATCTAGATCATCGATTAAAACTTGAATATCGTAAAAACCAAGAATGCAGTTAAATAAAATAAATCGTGTTTGATACACGGCTTGATAAATACTTCACAGTAAAATAAATATAGTTGTTTATTTGCATTTAGTTAAATACTTTATTTGGGGCATTCCTCGAAACGCACCTAAATGAATCGCACCTAGGCGAAACGCACCCAAGTACTTCCTCGAACCGCTCCTATTTGGGTGCGGTTCAAACAGTAGGTATAAATGTTAAGTTTTACTTCCTCGAACCGCACCTATGACAATTTAGGGTCTAGTGATGGGGTAAGCAAGTATTATTCACATTTTAATGCATACTTAACTAACTTATTAAAGCGTTATCGACTAGTTAAATTAATGTTAATAACTCCCGCAGCAGCGCACGCGCTATGTAAGGGAAACGGTGACTCATAGCGAGCGTAGCGCACACCGGCTTAGTGTAGATTTGAATGCATTTGACGAGTCCATCCGATTACAGGGAAAACAAAATATAGTTTTTGATAAGAGACGTCATAAAAAATGTAGACAATATAAAGGCGGAGGCACATTATGGCGGTGCACTGTCAAAGCTTGTCACGGATGCTTAACTCTGAACAGCCGTGAAGAACTGATTAAAGTCAAAGAACATAGCTGTCCCTTTGATAGTTCCCCTTCCAACTTACAACTTAAGCATGTTATGGATGACCTAAAAGAAAATGTTATATCATCAAATGAGCCTATACCCACCTTATATAAGTCGAAGGTGGATGAAGTCCTTGACAAGGGGCTTAATTTGGTAGTAAACATACCAGATTTTAATGAAATAAAAACGGGCCTCTACAACAGAAGAAACAGATATCACGGAGTAGAGCGTCTATTCGCAAAAACTCCAAAAGATGTCCAAGTAAGTTTCTCTAACTACCTTAGCGTTAGATAGTCGTAGGGGAATCAATATGGTCCTCGTGATTTTATTGAATGAACATATTTTGAATTTGAATTACCCGTAAACCACGAATCCCGCCGAACCATCTCGAGTGTCACTATGCCAAGCCGAATGAAACCGATTTAGTAGTAACTTTAACTTGATTCCCCTACGACTATCTAACGCTAAGGTAGTTAGAGAAACTTACTTGGACATTTTTTGGAGTTTTTGCGAATAGACGCTCTACTCCGTGATATCTGTTTCTTCTGTTGTAGAGGCCCGTTTTTATTTCATTAAAATCTGGTATGTTTACTACCAAATTAAGCCCCTTGTCAAGGACTTCATCCACCTTCGACTTATATAAGGTGGGTATTGGCTTATTTGATGATATAACATTTTCTTTTAGGTCATCCATAACATGCTTAAGTTGTAAGTTGGAAGGGGAACTATCAAAGGGACAGCTATGTTCTTTGACTTTAATCAGTTCTTCACGGCTGTTCAGAGTTAAGCATCCGTGACAAGCTTTGGCAGTGCACCGCCATAATGTGCCTCCGCCTTTATATTGTCTACATTTTCTATGACGTCTCTTATCAAAAACTATATTTTGTTTTCCCTGTAATCGGATGGACTCGTCAAATGCATTCAAATCTACACTAAGCCGGTGTGCGCTACACTCGCTATGAGTCACCGTTTCCCTTACATAGCGCGTGCGCTGCTGCGGGAGTTATTAACATTAATTTAACTAGTCGATAACGCTTTAATAAGTTAGTTAAGTATGCATTAAAATGTGAATAATACTTGCTTACCCCATCACTAGACCCTAAATTGTCATAGGTGCGGTTCGAGGAAGTAAAACTTAACATTTATACCTACTGTTTGAACCGCACCCAAATAGGTGCGGTTCGAGGAAGTGCTTGGGTGCGTTTCGCCTAGGTGCGATTCATTTAGGTGCGGTTCGAGGAATGCCCCCTTTATTTGACAAATCAATCGATCAACCTGAGCTCAAGAATGTTACATCTTAGAATATAAAGTTACTGTTAATTCATAGTTACCTACAAAAAGTAATAAATTAGTTGGCAAGTATGGTAAACCATAAAGTAGCTTTGATTTATATCCAGCATAAAATAAACATAATTGTAAGTATTACCATAATACTATAATAATACTAATGCATACAGTTTTTTTTATAAATGGATGTCTTTATTATATAACATTAATATACTGGATGTATTAAGAGCTGTATAGGCCAAAATTACGATTTTTTTGCATTCACGCTGCAGGTTTCAAAGTAAAAGTGGTTGATTGAGTGGCAGTTTAACTCATCAAAGATAACGGGAGTAGTCCTGTTACACCTTGTATGTTTATTTTTTATGAGAACAAAATACTTTTATTCATAAAGAAAATTAAGATTAATATAGTATTTACAATATTCATAATATTTATAAAATACACATGAAACAATTGAGCTATCTACAAACCGTTCCAAACGATTTATATATAGCTCAACTAATTAATTTTATTAGTAGTCAAAATTGTATCTTCTTCAACAAGAGAGTAAAGTGTGGTTGTTTTGTAAAGGGCGGCGTGTCCAACGAGGGAGTAAAGTGTGGTATTTTTAAAGAAGGTGGCGTTCCAGATTCCAGATTAATATTTCAAGTTATATAGAGTAATTCGAGATCTCTCTACATACAAAATTCTCTACATACTCTAAATCAAGAAGAGCGAATTGTTCGTTTATTGATTATACGGAACGGTATAAAGAGCCTATTCCAAGTAGAAGACATACAAAATATTCTACAACTGCTATATAGCTACAACTTACACGAGATACTTAAGATGTTAACACTAATAGAAAATTTTATACCATGGTAGGAATATGTAAGCCATGGTCACTTACCTTGAAATTAAGATCATGGTTTAAACATAAAAGGACAAACATATATAACATTTTAGTTGACTAGTAATTTTTGTTAAGTAGTAAGTTTTTTTAAGTAAAGTTTTAGATAAATGTTTATTGCGTGCTTTTTCGTTTTACTACTATCAAAAATTTAAGAAAAAAGGAAGTTTTGTCATAATGTTAATGCAAAATGTTTTTTTCAGCTCCAAAAAAGGTAAGCTTCCAGAAAATGCTTTAGAGGGTTATATTTATTTATCTTTATTGTTTTGGTTTATTGTTGATTCCAATATGTCTGTCGGAATGTATTATTATAGTCTATGGTAAAAGTGACATGACAAGCGGCTGTCAAAGTCACTCGCGTTTGAGTCGTGTCGATGGTCGTGGAACGAGGTTCATGGTGAAGGTTTGGAAAAGAGTTTCTGGACCTTCGGGAACACGAGGAAACCGTGAACGCACCACATTTACGACAAATCGCTAAATATTATGCAAATTCAAGAGAATCCAAACCAAGATGATTGTTTATAACTACTATGAATTATGGCTAACCTACTAGACGTTATATTTTGTGTGCTCAAGCCATCTAAGCCTAACCATTTCTGATGAAAGGTCTCATGTGCCTTTATGTCTAATAAAGTAAATATTTAAGCAAAATAAAACTTTCATAATTAGTAGATACGGTAATTTACTATTCTAGGTACAAGTACATACGACTCTGTTCTACTAAAAAGTTACAACTCATTGGTTTTAACACTCATTTGAAGCAGTTGTCGTAAAGTCTGTCAACAAGAAGGTTAACACTAGTTTTTATTCTAACTATAATAGAAATACTTGGGCTTTAAAAAACACAGGAATAAAGGGTCTGGGGCAAATTGGATGGAGCACAGGTCCCACATTTTTTTCCAAACTTGAAATGATGGAACTTTGTTTTGTTACAATACAGTTACAATGCGGTTTTTAAAAATGTAACCATGTCATTATAAAGTAGTTGGAATTAGTTATTAGTAATTTTACTTCAAAAAATGCATCATTTTCAATGTTGTTTATTGTATTTATAGGTGTTTAAGTCAAAATAATTACTTTATTTAGCGTTTTTGAGACAGCTACTGTATAATAGATTATGATAAAACCAACAAAAGTTATAAATATTAAAATTAATCTAAAAATATAACTAAATGTATGCAAATTGGGACCTAAAATGCCCCAATTCCTTTAGGACAATCTTTGCGATTTTTTGACAATTGCGCAAAATGCGCAAGCGGCACGTTCGGATCGATACAGAAAATTATGAATGGGACTTGGGTAAGTAGACTTACAAGTTACAAGCTTTGTTTAGTTTTGGACTAGAAGGCGTTATGTTAAATGTCCGTGAATATTTATTTATTTATATTTATTTTATTTACTTAGTAGTACTTAGGCACGTTCGGATAAACGAGTACCTACATAACTAATTAAATATATATTATTTTTGGGATATTCTTTTTACTTAATAATTTTAAGTTTTTTCTACCTAAATATTATCAGTAACAGACACTGAGACTAGTATTTTATTTTTGTAATTACAAAATGGTGGGGTACCTATTTTAATCTTGTGCTTTATGGACTTCAATGAGATCACAAGTAAGCGGTGCTATACCAACTCTGGGGTTGTTAAACCGACGATCCGTTTAACTGTTGACAGACTGATGCACTTTAGAACAAACCGGGTTAGGAACTTAGGATATAGTTCATAAAGTTTTACTACCGGTAGTACATGTTTCTAACCATGTCAAAGAGTGGACTAGTTGTTTTGTTAGTTAAGTTTTTGTAACTTACGTAACTTCTTTTCTGACACATCTACGGTTAAACGATTAGCAAAAGATAGTATTTACATTTCAAGTTACACTGCGCAGTAACACAGTAACGCTTCTATTTGAAACCATATTGTCACGCAGAGTAACGCAAAATTTTCAATTTTTTAATCCAGACTTCATCCCATTGTGGTGTAGAACCTGTATAAATCCGTAGTCTGAGTTTTGTTTTGATTGTCGAAACGAATATCAAAAAGCGACATGCGAGATATATTTAGAAAAAATAGTGGTCCAGCGGAACTTTTTGCTAGGTAGTTTTGAACCGTGGCCCAGCGAAACCCTGGTCCTACGGAATGAAGCCAACTTGATAAGCGCCTCTAGCGAAAGATTTGCTAACAATATTTCTCCATACAAAAACTGTGAGTTTCTCGATTCTCAGTTTTCAAAAATACATTTAATAAAACTCAGACTATAGGCTCTGTGGTTTTAAAGATATACGTATCTTAACATGACGTCACAAAAGAACAATGCAAATTAGCATTACGTACTCTTTTGCGGAGTAGACGACCTGGAAAAATAACTACGAAATACCTATGTAAGGTTATGTGCCTTATTTTCATTCTAGACGCGTGTAAACACACAAAAAGGTAGGGCCGAATACTGAAACGTCCCTCAAATTTAAACACCACTTAAAATTGCCCTGCCTCTGACATTACTCATTTGTAAGAGATGGCAATAATTTAAGCATGAACTTAATATAAGTAGCGTTTGAGTATTCGGCCGTTAGTCTAGTATTTTTTTAAAATTACTTGACCTCTTCAGAAAAACACCCTTAGTGGAATCGCCCAAGTGGTGTTTTTCACTTTCGTCCAAATGGAGGGCCACACATCCTCGCCCTCCCACTCACTAAATTTTTACTTTTATTAGGCCCTGTCTAGAGTTAGGTATGAGTAAATAAAATGGCGTGAACTAAGGAAGGGTGAAGTAGATACATAGTTAAAAGCTTTTTAGGCTTTGAACTATGTATCTTTACTGGTTTCTACGTTTTGATGCTGTAATATTTTGCCTATATTGAAAAAAAAAAGAAAAAAAAAATTGTGTATGGAATTCAAACAGATTCTCAATCATACTTTTACTAAATTTTACCAAAAGAATTCTCTTCTGTACATTCAAGCATCAAAAATGAGTAACTAAACAACTTTTGAAAGAAATATTTTGATCCTAATCGTTTTTATCGCAATCGTGTCTTAGGCCCTTTGCACATTAGGTATAAGATATTTTTCTAAGATATTTTTTGTGTCTTATTAGAGTTGCTTGATTGTTTGTATGAGACCGTACATATTACAAGCTATTTTTTCTTATGTCGGATAAGACACGCGCCATACAAAATTTGTCTCGTCTTTATGTTCTTGTCTTATAATGTGCAAAAGGCCTTAGATGTAACATTTAAAAAAAACTTTTTACATAATAAGTAATACGAATAAAGACATCGAGGCCATAAAAATACAGATGTTCCACAAAAAAGTGGATGATTTATCAAATTTCAAAGATCAGAAAACCAATTCTCATAATAATCTGTAGTCAAAATAAACATGAATAAAGTTCTGACCTTTTCTCGGTGTTATTTAAAATGTCACGAAATCAAAAATAACAATATTATGATTATCTTAAACAACTGCGAATAACATGATTATCTTAAAAATAGATCACATCCATTTTTCAATATTCAAATTAGTATCAGTAAAAATACTTCAAGTGCCCAGTTTAAAAAAATCTTCTTGGTTCATTGACACGTGACCAAAAATGGTGCGTTCAACATTTAAACCAAGGAAGTGAATCGATTATTATTTCAACAAAGAAAAGTTCACGATAAATCGATGTTTTCTTTCTCTTTAGTAATTTACCCTTCACTACGAGAAGATTAAAATAACTCGAGTCACATTTCCTCTTTCTTTGATGCGGAAGCTATTTTGAAGTAAGCAACGATGTTTTTTAACTAGCTGATTTACTCCGGCTTTTTGTGGGTTCAAATAATATCTTTTCAGCCCTTTCAGATGCACTGTGAGTCTCAGGATTGACTCATAGTGCATCCGAAAGGGCGTATAAGTAAGTAAGTAAGTCATTATTTTTTAGTTTTGCTCCAGGCTCCATAGAAAATTGCCCATTCTCCTTTCACGATTTTAGGCAAGAATTTTTCTAGTATCTAGACTCGATTTACCTGAACTTGAGCATTGATTCAAAAAACAAGCCTTAGACCAACTTCATATAACTCTAATATATATTTATATAATCCACTTCAAGAGAAAGCATCGCTATAGCCATCGCTATACGATGTTCTACTTACATTATAGTCTACTCCACACTTAAACTATAATAATTATTATTATCTGTGGTCTACTCACATCAAAGGAAAGTATACACATACTTGCATGCTATCAGTACTAAATACTTGTGCTCTTCTAATAGAATAGGTAGACATACTAATCAAACCCTTGAAAGTAAATTAAAATTTTAGGCAAACTGCTTTACAGGTAATTTACATTTAAGCAAAGTGCTTCTTTGTCAATTTAACATTTTAGGCATACCTATGTCCCTATGTACTGCTTTATTGGCATGTTTCGTTTGGGGTAAGCAGCATTTTAGGCAAATCTCACGCTTAAGTATACTGCCCTTACTGGCATCTCGCGTTTAAGTTTACTCGTTCAAAAAAGCATTAAATCATTAGAGTCAAGGTCACTACTCTAATAAAGTAATACATTTAGGTTGTTTATTTTTACGAATCCCAACTTAAAGCTACTGTTACACATGCTAGCAAATAGCATGCTAGTGAGGAGTTTACATTTGCTAGCAATAAGCATGCTAGTTTTAAGCATGCTTCTGAATAAGCATGCTAAAAGCAAACACTCCAATACACATGCTTTTTTATAGCGTGCTCTCACGCTCTTTGTGCACGCGCACCTGTCGCAAACGACTGATCGATCGATACTAGCATGCTCAATAAGCAAACCTGTTCACACGCGCTAAAAGCACGCCCTCCTTCACCCGCGCTGCAGGTAGCATCCTCAAAAATTCTAGCACGGCTTTGATACACATGGTAAATGAGCACGTGCTCGCTAAAAACATGCTTTATTAGCATGTGTAATAGTACCTTAATGCTTGTTATCGAGCTTCAAAACAACTAGAATATGATATTATAGATTATGCTGTATGCTTTGCTTATGAGGAACTGCTCATATTTATCATGATTGTCAAAAAACTGCATGTATCTCGACATTATAGACCAGTGGCGGTCGTAAACGCCAAAGCGGAGCGATTGCTGTTTTAAACTTTAAGTCAACGACTTTTAGAGCTAGTTTTAAAATTGCATGCAGCGTGTTGTTCACCTTTTGTGTTTTATTTTGTTTTGTATGTTAGTCTGTAAGGAACTTATTTTCTATGAATCTATGTATATGCTATTTTATTTTTACTTAATTTGTTGTCTGTATTAAACATTAATGAAATATTTGTATGGGAATGATATTTTTTGACGTTTCCTACTTTCAAAGTATATTTATGTAACCCAATTAAATAAGATAAGATAAAGATAAATTTATTTCAACCAAAGAACAGTGCATAGGTACAATGGTACTAATAATGGTAAGTGAGTACTAGTACTCTGTACTACATACAGTATAATAATATGTCCTTAGAAATAAGTACCATTAACCAAATAACTATTGTTCCCTTTTAGAATATTGAATAAAACCTCTGTGATTTTTATTCCATAGAAATAAATCAACAAAGTCCGATGGAACTACCTTGACCAATGGAATTTAATTATGTGCATTTATTATAATGTACTCTTATCAAAGTAATGTGTTGCTTTTATCTCTAGTTATTTTCAGATTATAAAACTTTAAAATACTTTCTTGTATAATTCCTGCATTACAAAAAAAAAGTCGCGATAACATTCAACCAAATATAACCTAATTAGAAATTTGAACTTAAAAAAAATATTGTTCTCAAAATAATTAAATTATTTTATGACTTAAATAATACTCATTTCCTTATTTTACTTATTTTATTAAAAGCTTTGAACCTATACATATTTCAAAATATGTATGGGTTTACGTTTGACAAAAATAGAAATATCCAGGTACAATCATAAAACAAATTTTAGTCAAAAGGGCATCAACCCAAAATTTGAAGGTTACACACGAGTTATTTCAAATCTCGTTGGCCGCAACTTAAATAAAGATCCCTAGATGCTTCAAGAGGTCCAAATTACAATTACCGGGGATAATTAAATTTGAACAGCGAAACTATTATTTAGTTTGCTAAACTGTTTCCGGAATATTGTACGAAACCGCAACGCTTCATGACGTTTCAAACGTATGTCGGTCCAAGTTTGGTTTTTGGTATACCTAACAATGGACTTTAACTGAACCCTTAAATGTAGTTTTTTAAACTGGATAATATTAAAGACGATGTACTCATTATTCATGTAGGTAATTTCATGTAGGTTTGTTAAAAAAATATTAGAAATAATATTTAATTTAGGTCATAAAATATGAACTTCATTATGTATTGTATGTACCTATTAATAATTGTACCCATTTTTATATTCGTTAGAATCAAACTGCTTTTGAAAGGCTCGTAGATATAGATTGGCATTGCACCTAGGAAAATGACAAATATTATAAAAATAAAAAAGTTTTGGAACGAAGTTCCTTATCGCGCGTTGCGAAAAGGGGGCTAGACGGACAAAATTAAGACCAAATGTTGTAGCGACACTTATTTCAAACTTTGACAACGTCATTCAAATAAATTGGTGCAGAAAGTTTTAAGACCAAAAGTTGTAACGAGACCTTTTGCTATAGTTGTAAGCAGTGCGGCGTGCGCGTATTTTTCTGTCTGTCTCTCTCTCTCTCTTATAGAAAGCAAATCAGTTATTTTCGTTTCGTCTTTCTATTGTTTTAATTTAGGTGCTTCTGTGTACTTACTGTAAGAAAACAACACCTCGAGGAACTTCGTTCCATCCGGGTGTTTTTGGACACCTCTCAAGTTTTTTGAATTTAACTACCAAAACCTCAACGTCTGCATACAACGCGGGTTCACGGTGATTTAATATAACTAAAGGAAGTATTTTATTTTATTCATCTTAGAAACGAAACAAGAAAATAAAGCGGTTTTTATATTCTACACTGACCTCTTTATTCATACTCTTAGCGTGGCTTAAAAAAATATTCCGTCGTCACTACGATAAGAGATGACAACAGATTTAGCAATCATTTTAGCTAGACCAGTTACCAATATGAATAAGACCAACTCCACCTTCGCTTATTTCCATGCAAATATTTGAAACAATAAAACTCGGGAGCGCGTTATGAAAACAGGCTACCTACATCGCAAAAATATTTGTTTTTTCAGTGCAGTCGTCGACAAAAAGTACGTTGAATAACTTTGTAATATTTGAAGATTATTGTATTTTTTTAGCGCCATCTATCTCGCTACATAAGAACTAACATGAGAAATATCCTAGATCGCGCAAACGAAGTTATCACGGAGTTTGAACATAAGTAATACTACCGAACACCATCCATTGGTCCTCGGACCCCGAGCCAAAGGTCGCTCGGCGTGGAAGATCTTCCCTTTTCGTAGGAGGACACCTATCCTACAATGTTCTCCTCTATTTCTTTCAAAACCATCTTTAACTACCTATTAAGATGCCCTTAGGAACTAGGTATACTCAAAATATACCTATTTACCTTTGTTTGCTTAGCTTTGTTTAGCTGAGAAAAAAATAAACGATTTATTTATTTATTTTATCGTTGTTTTTCCTGTTACCTCACAAACTAGGTAAGAAAACAAGTATTTTAAAGCAACTAACTACCTTAATAAAATTTTAATAAGTCACGTGACATTTTAAATATCATTCCTATACGTTTTTTTATTTCCTAACGACTATACAATTTTAAGACAGGTTTAAGCTTTGACTAGTTCTAAGCTGCTTACACAATCCAGCATTAATTTAAATATGTCAGCTCAAAAGTTACTTTTGTTGGCAACTGTACCTACAGTATCTTAGATAACCCTAACTGTGGCGAAGCAAAATGAGGGTATATAATTCGGTATGTATGTTCATCTGTTCCTTCAACTCCAAAAAAGACCGGTATGTATCTACTCCTCATAACTTCAAAAAAAAAAAAAAAAACGAATTGAGAACCTGCTCCTTTTTTGAAGTAGGTCAAAAATAATCATAATTTGGCAATTAATGATATATAGTCAATCCCTATCTCATTATAATCTATCCCTGATAACAAAAGAGAAGGTCAAAAACAAAAAATCTGGTATTTTTATTGTAAATAATGAATAAGTTACGTCTATTTCCTGTGTTTTTGTTATTATCTCATTTTAATGGGTATTAAAAGGTATCAAAGCACCAAAGCCTTTTTGTATCAAAAGAGCTAACGAGATGTATTTACTTGTCAAAGATCAAAAACGTTCGTGTTCGTTCTTCATGAGAATATTATTTCCGTTTCTAATTTAGAACAGACGACACAGCTCAGTCGGTATTAGGTCGGTCTTCCGTATTGTGGTTCGTAGGTTTGATCCCAACTAAGAACATTTCTGTGATGGCAAACATAATTATTTAATTATGTTCTATGTCTGGATGTTACTATGAAAGAAGAAAGAAAGAAACTATTTATTAGCGACACAAAACTTACAATGTATAATTGATTGAGTGAGCGAAGCAAACGAGATCTTAGTGACAACTAGGACAAAAATGCTTTGTATGTTTGTTAATCGAGATCTTTTGAACCGCTTATCCGATCTTCACAGAATTTGGTAAGTATACGGATAGTACTCTTAAATTTTACTGGTTTGTTAAATGAAGTAAATCGGTCAAGGGGTCGTGAAGTTATGAGGGTCCAAAAAGAGTAAAAAAAAAGTCGTACAAAATATCAAGTGGGGTGTCATATGATAGGGTTTTGTTTAGACATTCCAAAACAGTTTTTATTTTGATTTTAGGTCTAATAGTTTTTGAGTTGTTGTAAAAATTATAAAATTGAAAAACTCAGTATAACGTGAGTTTCAATGATTTTGTATTTCAAGTAAGGCTGGTAGGTACTTAGCTAGACGACGATTTCGGAGCTAATCGCAAAGTTTATTACAACCGTTGGTCAATAAATTTTTTTAGGTTTTATTAACCTCCAACCATCACGATATCTCAGTTTGGGCGAACTACTAGTAAATAATGTGTGTATACAATGTCAATGTATTTACAAAAAAAAAACAAAAGCAATCTAATTCCTATACAAGCTTTTGTTTGAGACTAGAAGACTTTGTGTGAAATGTCCATAAATAATTTATTCAATTTTTATGAAAAGACTTTTTGAATTAAATCACAATGTTAACTTTGAATCGTTAAAAATGCCAGCACCCTGTATATAACTTACAGAATGATTCCTTAACATTTTTTATCCATAACTAACTTTTAATGAAGATAGTTTTTAACCGACTTCAAAAGGAGGAGGTTCTCAATTCGGTTGTATATTTTTTTAATGTTTTTTACCTCAGAACTTCGTCATTTATGAACCGATTTGAAAAATTATTTTTTTATCTGAAAGGGTATGCTTCCAGATTGGTCCCATAAATTTTTTATCACAATCCGTTTAGTAATTAGGGAGTTAAATAAGAATAACTGGAAAAAACACGTCATACGCGTACACGACATAGTGTCACCGCGCAGTGTATCCCGGATACATTGCGTATTTTGCTTTTCTGTGGTGTTTACGATCAATAGAACAGGCCCAATGAACTGCCATCATCATCATCATTTGATAATGAAGGCGTATCAAATTGAAGTCGGTTTTTCCAGTTTTTTATACTTATAAATTATCTATGCTTATGATCCTTTTAAGTTCTAACAAAGTTAATACTAAGTATTTTTTCCAGATGACCACGAGAAAACTAAGGTTTTGAAATGTAATACGAACCTAACAATAGAAGTTGGTGTACTTATGGAGAACTCCAATATAGTTTTTGCTAAATCCTACTGTTTCTAAGCCTACGGCAATGATGCGGCCTACCTAGCCCTACGACTATCTGTCGTGACTTAGCTGGTTCTTAGGATTCTTTGCTATCTAGCTTATGATTGAGAACACTGGTAAAAGGTCTAATTTTTTGCATCAGTTTTATTTGAATAAAATACAATAATTTAAGCAAAGCACCTTTATTATTGTCTTGGCGAGAATGCGCAAATGAGAGGACGAGTGACGCTTGCAACGCCTTATTCGGTCTAATTATGTTTCCGGATTTATCTTGGATTTTTCGGGGGTTTAGACCCGGCCTAGTTAGGCTCGGCTTAAAGTTAGGCTCAAGTTAAAACTGAGACGTGATTATGTAAGACTTTCAACGAAGTTTTATAAAAACCCGTTCTTTTGTGAAATTATTCATTCAATCACTCAAAACTGATCAGTAAATGAAGTTTAAAAAGAATTTAGCGGCAAAACAAGGGGTAGGTAGGTAACCTACGGTTAATGATTTTATTAATGTAAATGACAATGTCGAATATATTTTCGAAAAAACAATATGTAGTAATTAATCATACTAATATTATAATTGTGAATGTAAGTTTGTTTGTTACGCTTTCACGCGAAACTACTTAACCGATCATCATGAAACTTTGTACACATATTCTTGGAGGTATTTGAAGTAACATAGGATACTTTTTATCCCGGTAAATTAACGGGATCGAACGGGAGGCGAACGAAGTCGCGGGCGGAAGCTAGTATAAAATAATTGAGAAAAACAGTCACCAAATTGATTTTCATGGCAAATGTGAAGTTAGACCCGAGTTAAACCTGGGGTGGGGTTGGTTTAGCGAAAGTCTATAGTTAGACCTCGGTGAAGGTGCTAAATATGTTACGTAATATGAAAAAACCTAGTTATGTCCAAAACACGAGTTAGAGACGCGGTTTTTTTTTAGATCTAAGATAAATCTGACAACATAATGACAGGGATAAGGTCGCGGTGCAGCGCCCTCTGTAGTGAAGCGTAGACACCTACAGAATACCTAAGCCTATGATGATGATGATTATTATCAAAGCCGGTAGACTGATCAAGAAATGCCTCTTAGCTCTTCTTGTCACTAAAATACATGGAAACCAATCTTGAACCACTAAGGTGTTTTAAGAACACGAACCTTAGTAATGAATACGATGAAGATAATTTTGAGGACGATGATGACGATGATGATGATGATGGTGGTGATTCTGATAAAATTTATAAAACTCATAATGGTAGAACTACATTATGATAAATATGTACACCTCAAGAATGTTGAATACATTTTGCACAATAAACTTTCATTTCGCACCGCAGATTCTGAGAGCAAACACTTGCTCGGAAAAGAATTCATCTGGCGAAAGGCGCTTTCCTTGTTGCTATTTATTTTCAATGGCCATAAGATCTCTAGCTCTGCGTTTTTCAAACTTTCTTAGGTCTGAGTTTTTTGTATGGATTCTTCTTTTTTGTGCCAATGGATCCGGTTCCCAGTATTTTTATTGGATTTCAAATTTAGAGGTAATTAATTCAATTTTTATCAATTTATCGTATAACTACACAACCAGAATAGATACTCTACCCAATGAGTAAGAAACTTACGTTTTATATGAACGCTATGCAATACGAAAATACCTTAATTTCGTTTTTTTTTTGTTTAATTTACAGATATAAATAGTAGAAATAAAATAGTTTCAAAATTCACTAAAATGTTCTTCTTATGCATTATACTTTTTTTTATTAACCTATGTTGTCCCACTGCAGGGCAAAGGTCTCCCTCAAAGACTTCCAATGTTCTCTGTCCCGAGCTTCCTCCCACCATCCTCTTTCGAAGGCGTCTAGTTCGTCGCGCCAACGCTTCCTTGGCAGACCCCGATATCGCCGACCGTCAGGGACCCAAGGTGTGGAAATGTTCGCCCACCTTGCGGGAGACATCCGGCTGACGTGTTCCGCCCAGTCCCATTTGAGCCTAGTGCTCTTGTTTCCAACATCGGTTATTTCCGTCATGGAACGCAACACGGTGTTACACACTCGGTCTATCCGCTTCAGACCGAGGATGCTGCGCTCCATGGCTCTCTGACAAATCTTGAGTTTGGACTTCTGTAACTCTGTTAGAGACCATGTCTGTGCACCGTAAGTTAGGATTATACTTACTCAACGAAAATAACGAATTGGGTAAAATTAAAGAATCCAAACACTTAAGCACAAAACAAGGTTCAGTTTTTCACTTAAACATTGCTACTTTGAAAACAAAGACGAAAAAATAGTATTCACTTGAATATGTCACTTACCATACAACAGATATTTACGATACTGCGAAACAACGATAAATGTCACACTCCGGCATTTTGATGGCCCAATACAGACCCAACGTTTGAGTAACACTGCATTACGTAAATCTAACGTATTCGAGTCACACTGCGCGTCAACGACAGTTTGACTGATGAATGCTGCAGCGCCACCATGCAATGTAACTCTAATCATTACCATTACTATATTATGTTAGATAACAATTGCAAAAAATAATTTATGCTTATGCTTACCCACAGACCCGGGCCTAAGTTTGAGAAACGCTGTCCTAGCCCCTTCCTTCTCTTAATGAGTAGTATTTCACATTTAATGGTGCACAGGCTTAGGGTTGATCATCATCTTATTAAATGTAACAGGAAGTTATTGTGGCTATCTACTGAAGGCGAAATTGAAAGCTATCGAACCTTATAGCTAATACGTTTTCTAACAGATTTTCTTAAGTATTTCTTTCACTTGGCGACTCAACAACAATCCAAAATGTACGATTAGTTAGTAAAACAATTAAGAATATTTCTGTCCAAACAGTTAGATAATCGAACAACTATAGAACTGGATGGAATAAACCCTATCAATAAAATATAAAGTAAAATAAAAGATTATCAAATTATAGTATTATTTTTAACTAGAGAGGTGGGTTTATAGAATTGAACCTATATGAAACTAATCGTGGATCGAAATATGTTTGCTGAAAAGCCCTATTAGCTTAGGGCTTATATTTTCTATTGAGCACATTGGCCAGTTTTGAAGTGGGAAAAAAAACCAACGAGCCCATAATGAAAACTAGTGAGCTCGTTGGTTTTTTTTTATTTAGTGGCTCTCTAGCAATGATCAGTAGAGCGTGATATTTTTACATGTATGTATGTTGTATTTACACCCGGATTCTGGCCCGCATAAATGATAGATAGATGTCAATGTAATCACTTGGGGCTTGCTACCGGTACTAAAATTACCTGTACACGGAAGTACCGGTATTTTTAATTTCGTTACATGACTAATAATTAATTTTGAGAACTTTTTGAGAAGCATTTTTTGATTAAATAACTGTTACATCGTTACGCATCTTGTGACGTTGCCACAATATGTATACCGATATTATACTGCGGATAAATGTTATAAATAAAGTATCGATACTTTAGTATCGTTTCAAGAAAAATCATCGGTTTCCGGTTAAAATCTGTAGAACCGGCTCTATGAAGAATCGCAATAATTTTTACAGGTACTAAAAAAGTATCGATACCTCTGCGATGAATGTCGCACCGAATCCAAAAAGTAACGGTAACGCAATCACTATGGTTTCGTTTCCGTGTCATTAGGTAACCGCAGTTTGACCTCTTCTATCTATAAATTTCAATTTCCTACTTATCTACCATCAAACTTGTTCCATGTTTGACGGTCACCATAATCACCAATTATTTAATTACAACACCTTGACATTTTATAAGTGTTTGTGTTTTTTAAGACAAACATCTAACTTGTGTTTATAAACAAACACGTTTGTTTCTATATAACGAAACTAATTAGTGTGCAAAAGGAGTTAGTATGAGACGTTTTTAAAAGGTATAATTACTTATATCTATAGGAAGTTTTCGATGTGTTTATAAATAAATAAATAAAACGGACACGGATATTTTCTTACAATGCCCTGATAGTTAGAATACATAGTAACACCCATGCATAGAGCAAGCATCTATTAACTACCGTATTATTATAAGTTACATTTAGGTAGTAATATATTTACAAAGTTCCATAAAAGATGTATGAGTTTTATTTGATTTATCTTACTTATTTTAATTGATTTATATTTTTGAAAATGGAATTGAATCTTGATATCGATATAACGTCATATATCGAAGAGAGTTATGAATACGAGTGTGGCTGGGTATGCAAGTAAAGGAAGACCAAAGAAGACGTGGTTGGATATTGTGAAAGATCTGATCTGAATCTGAATGTGAGAGGAGTAGATTCAGAGTTGACGAATGATGAGAGTGAGTGGAAGAAGAAAACATGTTGTGCCGACCCCACCTAGCGTGGGATAAGGGCAAGGAAATGATGATAATCAAATTCACAGGGTTCTCAATTCTGCCGCTAGGAACGCTTATCGTGTCTTCAAACAATTTGATTTCAATTCTCACGTTTCAAAAATCAAACACTATAAAACTCAAGTTTGACACTGGTAGCTGGTCTAACCACTTTAGGTGTGACTTAGGGCCGTAAGATCAATAGTGGTTTAAACCACGAAATAGAGTTTAACCTTCAGTCTCCTATTATTTCATAAGATCAATGGTAGTTAATAGACCATCGGTAGCTTAAACTGACAGAGATGACAGTAGATTAATCCATCGATCAAATGTAATCGTAGTTAGCGAAACCCATAGTTTAAACTACTTTTGATCTTACGCCCTTAATCTTTTGGTAACCTTTTCTTTCAGAGAACCGCTGCAAAATCTAGAACTGTGTTTACAATAGCCTTTTGTTATGTCTACGTCTAGAAAACCTTGTCAAAATCTAGAGTTCTGTTTACAAAATCTAGCACCGAAAACTAAACAATACAAAAGTTTTCTCGTACTTACTCTTGAAGTAGGTATTCATGGTGACTGTAGTAGATACTAAAATGTTTACTGCCCTCCCGATCTTTTTGTTCTGTCATAAAATGTAGGAATCTAAATTCATAGGACCTTCATCTCTCTTGGGAAATCTGGGAAAAAAACTTTGTATCGGCAGGTAGATTATTTACATAAATTTAATAGATACTGGAACGTGATCAAATTGTAAACAAGATATTTATTTATTTATTGCCTATACGCTAGTGGTTAATAAAATAAGCGTTATAGTAAATACAGTAATTGAAAAGGTGACAAAAAGTAATGATAATAATAAATATTTAGAAAAAATAAAGTAATTAAAAATGATTAAGTACATCTTGCAATGAAGATAAATTAAAATAGTTAAGACAAGAAAAAAAACTACTATTAAGATGATAACTGATAATTTTAACCGATAAAAACATGTTATGCTGACTAAAGGGCAGGAACAAATTTATATTTTAAGCATAATGTTCTCGTGTTCTTAGTAAAAGGTTGATACGTACAATAATAATAATCTGAAGTTATTTATTCCAGACCGCTCCAGCAGAGCGATAAATGAGTACATATTTGCGTCTAGAACATAAAAAATAAATTTCTTAGAAAAAGTGGCTTACCCCCACCAATTCAAATGATGCAACCCAATGTGACGAATACAAAAAACGTCCGAACACTAAGGCCTCAAACGCACTAGCCGCTTGTGATTGTACGCAGCGGTTGCATATTCAACTGGAAACGCGCGGTTAACCGTCCTCGCGGTTAACCGTTAGTGCGTTTGAGGCCTTAAAATTCACTTAAAAGAAACCACTTGGGTTCGTATGCCGACACAAAAATCGTTACCATAGACTTGAGATGAGATTTTCATACAAAAATGTATGCTTGAGTCCGGATCAGTCAAAGTCAAAGTCAAAGTCAAAGTCAAAGTCAAAAATCTTTTATTCAATAAAATCTCACTGATCACTTTGAATCGTCATTACGTTTTGTATGATTAGGTATGATTACATTTTCTTTTGTTGGATGAGTTGGAGCTAGTTCGTCCCAAGCTTGTTTGTCTTCAGTGCTTGAACAATCGGCATACGAGCCTTAAAATTGCCCTCTCTTCATTTGACTAACTCTTTGGTAAAAGATGGCACTAATAGTAAATCCCAAGTAACGTTTCAGTATTCGGGCAAACAAATACGTAACTCAACTTACTCCTAACCATGCCATGAGTGTAGTCCTGTCCGATGCTACAGGATTCGTAAACTCATGTAAATGTGCTTGTTTCCAAAGCTTTCCCAAATTAATCACCCGTACTCTTAAATTTTAAAATACCTATCAACTCTCACGTAAATTTAACGGATGAAAGCAATCATGACCCGGAACCATAGCTCCTAAAACTCCATAAAATAATTTCAAATACGTCAGCAGTTTGAAATTCATTTCAGAAATTTCTTGAGTAATTTTCCCGTTGCTTTGAGATAGCCTCTTGGAGCGGTTGCGATTGTCTTCGGCTAATTAAAGTGTTACAATCAAAATGCTGTATTACTATTTATTAAATAAAACGTAGTTTTTTTTTATTATTTTTATGCAAAAGTGACCTAAAAATTAGTTATATGCTGTAGTTTATATTATTTTATCTCTTTCAATTAAAAAACTGGAGTTTGAGTTGTGTGGCAGATAGATAAACGAAAAATAAATAACCCTACCAAACCAAAGTAGGTTATTTCATAAAAAAATTAACTGAAAATTTAAAACTGCAAGCTTTTTAAATAAAAATTGCCTCAGTCTTTATTTTGTTACAGTGAAACCAATCGCAAATAATGGCTATTACCAAAAACCCATTAACTATAATATCGAACACATAAAACCCTATTATTTTCAAATTTAAATAACAGCGTATTTGTTGCTAAGCCTGCAATTTCACGTTCCAATTTTCATTTTCAAACAATTACATATAGTTTGTTTAATTTTGGTAAACCCAGTAGGTAAGGTACAGTCGACTATAGCAATGTAGTTTCAAATTAAAAAATGAAAGGATAGATTTTTATTAATACTATGTATTAAGTAGGCAAACAAGGGTACGACACTGCCGGATGGGAAGCGGTTACCGTAGCCTATGAACGCCTGGTAACACCAAGGGTATCACAAATATCCGACCGACTCTTGAAAAATTTTAAAACACCCTTTTTGAACTGCCCCATACATATTAGGTAAGAAGGGAGAGATAGATCTATAACCACACGGAGTACATTGTAGTTAAGTATTTTTTATGCTAACGAAGGTGCTCTACCCCTACTTTTTGGATAGAGGTCTCTCCCAAAAGCCTTTAGCTCTCTATCCTGAGCATTCTCCTTATTTAAAACTTGATTTGAATTATTTTATAAGAAACTAGCTGGCGCCCGCGGCTTTGCTCGCGTGGTAGCAGCGTACAAACCTTTTGAATTTTTTTTGATAATTCTGTAACTCGTGTCGAGTCAGTTGAAGAATCTATGTACCAATTTTGAAGGGTCTATCATGTACGGTATATTGAAGAAACGCATTATTTAGTTTAAATTTTTGACCCTAATTTTGGACCCTTTAGAATGGGTCTTTTCAAAAATCCTTTTTTAGTGCACCTTTAAACTATATAAGGATACTACCCACCAAATTTCATACCTCTAAGACTTATGGTTTAGGCTGTGCGTTGATTATCAGTCAGCTTCAAAAGAGTTTTATATATATTGATGATGATGATGATAGATGATACAGATGATAGATTCTAAATTAGTGATTAGCTTTTGATACTGACTGTACTTGGTCTCCAATACGGTAGCACAGAATAGATATATTATATACGGTAGGTAAGCAAAGTTTGAACTCGAGCTAATAAAGCGTTTTGTTTACGCGCCTGCCGTCATCTGGCGGAGATAGAGGCACAGTTACTGAAATTCAGTACGGTAAGATTAGATTAGACAATGCAAATGAAATTCTTCATCAGGTGAGTGACGGATGTGACGTTAAAAACAAGTTAGATTTGTAAAAAAAATTCAACGGTATTGTGTATTATTTTTTACTTTATTATTATAGGCGTCATGGCTCAGTCGGTAGTAGCTCTGCCTTCCGTGCTGTGGGTCGTGGGTTCGATCCCCACCGAGAACAAACATTTGTGTGGCAAACATAGATGTTTGTTCTGTGTCTGGGTGTTACTATGTATTATAAGTATGTATTTACAAAAAAAATATATATAATTCTATCAGCCATCTAGTACCCATAGTACAAGCTTTGCTTAGTTTGGGACTAGAAGGCGTTGTGTTAAATGTCCGTGAATATTTATTTATTTATTATTTATTTATTATTACCAGTCCCCATAGCTAAATTAGGAAGAAATACACTTACATAAAGCATAATTTTTTTTTTACATCTTCTTCTTCTTAATATATAAAACTCTTTTGAAGTTGACTCACAATTAACGCACAGCACTGTAAGTCCTAGAGGTATGATATTTGGAGGGTAGTATACTTACGTGGGGTAGGGGTGCACTAAGAATTTTTTTTTGGTAAGTCGCACCCTGAAGAGTCTCAAATTAGGATCAAAGATTTTAACCAAATAACACGTAGGCTGCTACCACCCGAGCAAAGCCGCAGACGACAGCTAGTATTTTATGATAGCAGTTCATTCACAATTGGCAGAGTGATTATGGAATTTACATAGAAAAAACATACGGCGGAAAACCTCCTCCTTATTTTAGTTAAAAATCGTCGTGATATAGGTACACACATACCGCCACACAGTAAAACCACTCTACCTTTTTTATGGCAAATACGTGTACATGTTACCTTACACGCCTTTCCGGCTTTCTAAAATGAAATTTAAGAAGGCTTTTGTTCATGGTAGGTACATTTTCCATTTCTGTAAAGTTCACCTACTGTATTTCCCAACTGTGTACAAAGGACAGTCGCAATAACCCCGCCACGATATAAAGACCCTGCCATCAGATCTAGAAATTGGATTGTGAGGATCAACGGGTATCGCACTGATAATATTTACTTTTAGGGTTGAACCTATCTACGTCATCAGAATTTTCAAGACCTTCAAAGGGATTTGGGAAACAAAGAAATACGATGAACCAAGGTCGACTACGACATATTTAGTTCTTAAGATATGAGTAGCCCATTGTAAAATTACTGGGAAACAAAGATTTTAGAAAACAACTGGGAACCAGATGACGCGGCGGAAGTCGATAGGTAACGAAGGTTCGAATTTGTGTACATGGAGAAATGGAAAGCACTGTACTCTTCAAAATAACACGATGATGATGATGAAAATCTAGGCAACTCCATACAGGGATATTTTTATCCTAGTTTTCTTCCAAAAATTCCAGACGAGTATTCGCTTTTAATATCCACGGTTAAATATTTAGACGCTCCCGGATGGGTCTTGGATATTCTAGCTTCTCTAAACCTGTATCACTGGCTTTTAGAAAAATATGCCCTATTTCGCTGTATGTGGATATAAAATAGCTTGAGTTACATAGCTTACATTTTCAAAGAATCGTCAATCCAACATGTTGGCAAGAGTGGCTAAAGTATCTTTTCAGCTTTCCGTAAAATATCATTTTTTTGCTTTATTTAAAAAAATCATGCACTTGAAGTGTATTTTTGAAGAAATGAAAAAAAAAATTAGCAAAAATTTGGCTTAAAAATTATGCAAGTTTCAAGGACTAGGTACATATACTTGGTCTACGTTCACTTACTTATTTCAGGGAGTTTGCTTGGCCAACACCATAGGTACTGGATACAAAAGACAATATAAACGAAAAATAGAGCTCCAAAATTGTTTTTTTATCTGGTAATGTAGAGGGAAGGAGGACAATATCCAGTCGTGAACTTCTTTAACGTGAAAAAATAAAGATAAAAAAATAACAGCAAGGAAAAAAAGTGATACACAAGCATTATAACCACTGTAACTATGTAGCAAAATTCAAATAATCGCACTCCGTTTATGTCTTTCCGAAAATAGCTGCAAGATTTTATTCTTGACTCGGATTGAGAGAAATGAGAAATGGGAGTGAGTGTAGTACCTTTAGAGACATAAAACAGCTGAGACTATTGTAATTCTGTGGTGTCATTTTACTTCTTTTATTTTCACATCAAGCTATTTCCTAATGGCGCAGTTACATTACACAAACGGGAATGTGTAATAAAAGAGATTGACAAAAAATAACAATACAAAGGGAAGGAACACTTTTCCAAAGTCTAAGCGAGAGATTTTAAACGCGAAATGGATTGCTCTGTGTTTTTTTCTACCGTGTTTTTTTAAACGCCTTATTTTTTGTGTGTGGCACATAATATGGATGTTTGTTCAGTGTTTGGGTGTTATGCTTATGTATAATTAGGAAAAAAGTATAAAATATGTGTAATATATCAGTATTTTAAAATTTGTATGTCAATACCCACGCTCGTCCTGCACCCGTACTCTGTATGTTTTGCGCCTATGTCAAAAAATGTACCTATTATGAATCTTAATATATGCTTTATATTCGTAGTATTGCATCAGCATACGACTAGTGTAATCTACGTTTGAAAGCAGCTTTAGAATCTAAGAAGTGATTCAATTACGCGTCTTTACAAAACCATTACCGTTATTAGTTAACGCTTCAAATTGGTTAATTCTAAGCTAATTTATAATCTACAAAATGATTATGGTTTGAAACAAATTTTCCGGGATAGGTTTTAATGAAGCTATATCCGTTTAATCGCGGCTGAATGTTAAATAACTTTCATAGCTGACATCTAAGATGGCCGACACTTGTGTATAAACTAGTCTGACACATTTGGTCTGGAATTAACAAGGTTTACTTACTAATTATATTCAACTGTCATATTATATAGCAGAACTCTTCTTCTTCCTGCTCCTTTTCTCATTTTATTAAACAAAATCGCACATAAAAATTTACTCTTAATTTTTTAAGTATATTATGAAACCTTGCGAGGGTCATAGGTCACGAGGCAGACCACCAGCCAAGTGGGCAGACGATATCGTAAAAGTGGCATAGCACACTGGATTTGATTGGTGCAGGATTGGAAAGAATGGCTTGATAAAGAGGAGGCCTTTACCCAACAGTGCGTGAGCATAGGCTGATTAGACATAGACATATTTAGACACATTAGATAGATAGATAGAATAGGAAACCTAAGAAACACTCCATTAATTTGAAAATCCATTTGCATTAAAACTAATACTCACTTGCTTAAGGGTGATATTAACAACTATAAAGTCCCAAACAGCGTAAACTTAAAACGGATGCTTCCTTTTAGCAAGCAAACCCTAATTTTGGGCCATTGAGTCTACCCCATTTGCGATGGAACCGGTTTTACAATCAGCTCTTTGATAACATGGAGTGAGATCACCGAAATAGAGACATTTCCTTCGCTTTGTGTAATGTAGTGTTGTTTTGAATGTACCATAGCAACTGACTTTGTCTTTGCTCGCATTATATTTGGGTTATTGCTCACTGTTTTCATCATTGAAAAGGGAAAAGTTATTCGCGATTTCCGACATTTCTAGTACTCAAACCTTAGTCGGTCCAGTAGAGACTTTGATCCTTATAAGAAACAAGACTGATTAGCATCAAAAAAAGTTTTCGTGTAAAATGACCATTTTCTTGCTGACTGTAAATTTTTTCCAAAATCTGTAAATGCAGTTCAGAATATCTTAAAAATTTATGGATAGTCTCCTAAAAGCGTTTTCCTGAAACTATAACGAATAAGGTACCTGCCCTTGCAGTCCCGTCTCAAAAATTCACCCTCTATAAAACTATTCCACTTTTGCAAACCAAGCTCAAAATTGATTGCGCAAAAGTGGAATAGGGTAGGTGCGGAAGCCCTTGGTGCGCAAAAATGGAATGCTTCACAATTTCGTCAGTCTATCATTTGGGTAACCGCCCTACGTATTGGTTATTGGTGGTCGGCCTATGAGAACATTTTTTTACTAGCAGTGGTCTGCAGTTCTGTGAGCTATAGATGCCTTATTCACTACCACCTCTACCACTTCAGCTTGCTAATGAACTACATATATTGGCTTACAATGCTCTGCGGGTCATTTGATGCCATCTAGCGCAAAAAAACCGCAGGCTGCGCGGGATCAACAACAACATCCTAAATGTTATTGCTCAAAAACCTAACTGTCCTTTGGTTCCAGAGGACAAAAATGCTACTAGTTAAAAATTACTAACCTAGTTTAATAAGACATTGTTTTTATGTTACTAACCAAACTGGACCAAGTTGTATGAATAAACAGTCAATTTTTTTTTTTTTTGTGACACCAGGGCTTTTTTCCAGCGTATCAGCATTGCTATTCAGCGCGGCAATGCAGCCAGTGTCTTTTTTTATTTTTTTATTTAGCGTACTTGTACTAACAGATAATACTTATACCCTAATTATATTACGATCTAGCCAAAAGGCAGGCTAATTAGTAATTTTACATTGACATAAATTTTTAAACGTAAACTATTCTAAGAATGTGTCCATTGGCACTTTTCTTATTGTCTCTAATTACTTAAGGCGAAGACACTTTGTTGTTGTGTTCTTTATAGGTGCACTAGTTTTCACTCGCACTACAAATCACTGTTTATTTAACATTACACTAGCTCAAAAGGTTTTTGCCTTTTGAGCCTTCTTACTATGTTAGTGTTATCGAGGAGCTGGATAGCCTCGACGTTGACGTGGTGGTGAATTCTTTGTTCATGAGCTTCTGCATGTTTTTGTATAACTTTATCGACGACCTCTATTTTAAGATCCCGATGGAGATCGTCGTTTCGTATATACCAGGGTGCCTTCACTATTCCTCTGAGTACTTTGTTTTGGAATCGTTGGATGATTTCTACGTAACTTTTCTTGGTACAGCCCCAAAGCTGTATACCATAGGTCCATACTGGTTTGAGGACTTGTTTGTATAATGACACTTTGTTGTGTACCGTTACAGTAGAATTTCTTCCCAGCAACCAGTACATTCTTTTGTATTTTATCTCTAGCTCATCTTTTTTCTTCTTGACGTGAGCTTTCCAGTGAAGTTTCGCGTCAAGCGTCATACCTAAGTATTTTGCAGTATTTTCATACGGAATGAGCATACTGTTTATAAATACTGGATGGTATTGCTCTTTTTTGTTGGTAAAATTAATGTGAACCGATTTGGCTTCATTAAGTTTAATTTTCCATCGTGTTGTCCAGTCATGGATTTTGTTAAATGCTACCTGAACCTTTTCTGCTGCTTCTGCATGGGTGGTTCCCACAGCTATTATGGCGGTTTGTTGATGGCTCAACTGTTTCATGTGTGCTTTGTAAATATTGTGAAAATTATTTATTATTATTGGTGACCTTGGTTCTTCTACAAATCTTTTTCTTTCAGTTTGTATCACGTAGCACAGATCATACTCACTCACGTAGAACTCCCCGTGAAGTCACGGTACAAGTGGAAAACGTTTGTGAATCGGTATGAACGACTTTGTAAACTGAAAGAATAAAACGATCAACGTCTACAGACTGCAATTTCAGAACTTATAAAATCCTTAGCTTTCTACAAGTTAACAATATGGATGCTTGGTTACAACTTTTGTTGTACGAGGTTGGTTTCAACTTATTTTGTTGTAAGTACGAAGCTCAGCCATAAAGTTAGATAGCTACTCGTATGTTGCTTTGAAATGTAAACCAATTTTGTTATATACCTATTGCAACACTTACAAAAATGTACCAATATAGACCAGATATGTATTACAAAATTAACATTAACATTATTAACATCATTATAAAAAAAAATAGTTTTTTTGTGACACAGACGTTATCTTATGTTATCTTGCTCACTACAATTCATAAACTTACTACTTATTGTTTTTAAAATAACTAGGTAGGTAGGTACAATATATCAAGCCCACTCATTTGCATAGTGGGCTCGTTGGGATTTTTTCCCACCGGCCTCACCAGTGGGCCGGCCGATGGGCTCCATGGGAATAATAACCCTACATAGCCTGTCTAGAACTTGAATTTCTTTACTAAGGTATACTAGCGAACCCACTGAAATATGTTTCGTACATTTCTTCTTAACCGCTGTGTGTACTCAGCTTTACTCCCGTTTGTGTTTCAGTATTTGACAAATGTTCAATTCCAGTTCCACCTTGCGAGTTGTTTCGCGTACCTGCGAATCTCACTGTTATTTCTCATAGCAGTCGCGTTTTCCCGTATTTGAAGTTCCAATTCTCAAATTATTTGAACGTGCAATTGAATTGTAGCTCAATATCAAACAGTTTCACACTGTTAATAAGGTACCACTTATAGTATACTTTCAAATATTGTCGTTAGGATTATTTTGCATAGTTTGACACTGGCTAAGTCTTCTAAAACCTCAAAAACCTTCCCTTCTCCCAAAGTTCATGCTAGAAGCTCACAGAACGAAACTTATGGAAATAAACTCATAAGTGCTCGTAGGTTCGAGAGGTTGAAGACGGTTACAAATTATGCACCGAACCACGGGGTGTTTACACACTGCCCCGACACCTATACGATACTGAGTATCAGTGGCCCGAATAAAAATATCGCTGTCGTTGTCGTAGCGTTATAAAAGTGCGTAGTTCAAGATGTATGACATTTGATTCTCCGACACTACGGTACTTCTCTCAGCATGATATTGTGTAGGCGACAGTGTGAAAACAGCCAAAGTCGTAGGGCTGGGATAGTTTAACTATATTTACAGTAAAAACGGGCTCATTGTAATAAGTGTTTGTCTTCTTCAAAGGGTTGGTATGGAAATGGTTGCAATATCCTCTTTGTAATAGGTACTTGTTTTCCACAATGACATAAAAACATACACAACCATTTCAGGCAAAAAATGGCGCCGTATCTTGACGTTTTGAGTCGATACCGTCATTTTAGGTAGTTATATATTCTAAAACCATCTTCTGGTACTTCCTAGATGAACAACAGTGACAGCTGATCGTACCCAGATAAAAGTGCTTTTAATACTTAACGTAGCTAGAAGTAGGCCAGAATACATTGTTCAATTTCAATTTTTAAAAAAGTATGAGTAATAAAAGATGTTATTCCCATCAAGCCCACCGGCTAGTCCACTGGTGGGGCCGATAGAAAAAAAAATACCCAGTGAGCCCACTAGCAAATGAGTGGGCGGTTATCTTACATTTAGTAGGTAGTTTATTAAATAGTTTTTTGACTATTTAAATTTCTTAAAAGCTATTTTCATTCATACACACGCTCTTCAGTAGAATTAAAACAAAGCCAAATTCACAATAGCTTACGTTACGCAAACGTTGACGTAGCGTGTCCATATATACGTTATGCAATCACTACGTAGGTCGTAGGCACGTAGTTGCTTCTGTGTTGCATTTGCATGTTTAATGTTCCTAATGAGAGTTCCGAAGCGAAATAGGACCTATATGATAATGGTTCTGTGTGTATCCGGTTGGCTGTGTGCCTTGAAATTTGTGCTATGAATACTAACAATTTTTCAACATTTCCTGCTTAATTTTGAATTTTATCTGAGTATGTGATCCCTCAATCCTGACGGATATAACAGTTTGCTCTCTCACAGACTGCAGACTTTCTGATCAGCCAATAGTTTGAACGGCCTTATAATCAGTTTAAAGGTGTATGCAATTTTTTGTGCGTACCTCACTAGTAGCCAAACCTGACCAAAGTAACCAACCATCAGACAATACGCAGTCTGCGAGAGGTCTTAAGCAAGACTCAGGCAATACGATACTTCATCGTGGCTAATGCAATCCTTCGACGGAGCTGTCACTTTGACAGGACCAGATACAATTGACTTAACAGTTTCCAATAAAACCAAATGCTCTTTTTTCCGCTTGGTTTTCATTTCCAGCCAAATAGCTTTCATTTTAGAAATATTGGCTGCAGGTTGGATTTTAAATATTCTCTAACTGGTTCGCAACGGTTTTCGGCTTTCAACAGCCTCCTTTTTAGGTGAACATTGCTTGTTTTGTTTATTTCAAATCTGATTTCAAAGGATTGTTCACGTTGTTCTTCAAATTGAAGCGGCTGTCTACATCGCTTACTTTTATCTAGATTTAAGATTGTAGAAGGCTTCAAAAAGGTTTTAATGTCTGTTTTAAGTCAGTAAAACTGGTAAGTAATATCACAATGTAAATTAAAAAAAAAATAGGTTTTATAAGTAAAATAATATACTCTGGGGGGGTTTTCGTTATTTCATAAAAACCTGGCAGGTATTCTGAACTGTTTTTATACTAAATCATAGGTGTTCTGTGACTAAATAGTATGACACTAGCGCGTTTCAGCTTGTTTTTTGCCGTCAAAAGCTTCTTGTTTTCGTATATCTGTAGCCACGTCGTTTGACATTATGCTGGGCTGCGAAAGCAGTTCAGAGCTTGCGATATGGGAGCCAAAAGGTTTATGGTTGCAAAACACAATATTCAATTTTTTGCTACATTGTACTAATTTACGTGACCCTTGCTGAGTGTCAAATACTTTTGCGTTCCTGCTTCGGTAGTAGGTATAGCCTATAACATTTTCAGGTTTACATAGGACCTAAAAACAATATCCAGAGCTTCCCAAACATTTATTTCATTTGCACTGATGACCGTCGCGTCGTCGTCGAAGCAATCATGCAGTAAAAAGCCAGCAAAAGTTTTATATTCACCACTGGCTCGAATTTTCAGCGCTGTCCAGATTTTGTTGTTCAAATTTATACATTTTAACGCGTTTTAGTAATTATGTTATGAAACTTTTGGGTTATCTATTAGGTTTATGAATTTTGAATTTTATAGCGCAATTAGTAGAGTTTAGTATGGGACGTTTTGGAAAATTATTTTAGTGGAAAATTTGTGACGCTGGTAGTTTGTATACCCAGAGGTATTTTATTTACATTTCGTACTTATTCAGTATCAGTAATAATTTGTCTTAAATTATAGCTTAGTCCGATTTTAGGAAAAATGTTTTTTTTATACCTCAATCGTAATTGAATTTTAACAAATAGGTTAACATTATATATATTCATAAAAATTTTACACAACACTTTCTAGTTTCAAACTAAGCAAGGCTTTTACTATGGGAACTGGATAGCGTCTGCTGATAGCAAGATTACATACCATTTTGTAAAATAATAATATATAGTATCACCCAGACAGAACAATCATCAATATTTGCCACACATAAATGTTTGTTCTCAGTGGGGATCGAACCCACGACCTGCAACACCCTCAACTGTATGAGACCTTTTGTTACTAAAAGCCCAGATAGCGCCACCATGCCCTCGTTTAAGGCTCAAAGGACCCAGGACAATGTCTTTAACAATAAAGAATTTCGAATTTACATCGCCCAAAAAATATTTCGGAAAGAATTTCATTTTACTAAAATTGAGGTTCAATTTATTACCAAAACGACTACGGTCTTTCTTATCTTGCAAAATATTACTATATTGCTACCCTATTATGTTGGGGGAAGGACGTGTTTTTGTCTATAAGAAAACATAATGCACAATACTTTGACTTTTTCACCTTGCTTCGGCTGGTTTTACAAATAAATTCTTTTATTTGTGAGTCAATGATATACCCTCTGTCTTATAAAACGTAAGAGTAGATTATTATGTCCTGACTACGTATGTTAAACAAGACAATGTCAACTCTAAATTTTTATAAGATAGACCAAAAATCTACTTACGGTTTTTGGTCATTTAAAAAAGTTCTTTACTTCAACTAGAAATGTTTTCATTTCAATATTCAAAATTATCAGCATAAGATCATTTACGTAATTTGGGACGCAGGAAGTGACCCACCTGATATTAGGTGGTAACTACTGCCTATAACGATGCATTCGATGCATTGGCTTATTGCATTGCACTGCGCCCATCACTCAGATATATAAAGGTGTTTGTCGGCAGCGATAATAAATTGTACTACTACCAAAATAATGTATAAAATCTCAAATCCAATTATGAATTTTTGCTACACAAAATGTAGAAAAGATACATATATATATATCTTATCTACATTTTTATTAAGTATTTTCTATCTATATATATATATATTATATATAAAATTCTCGTGTCACAATGTTCGTTCCCGTACTCCTCCGAAACGGCTTGACCGATTCTCATGAAATTTTGTGGGCATATTGAGTAGGTCTGAGAATCGGCCAACATCTATTTTTCATACCCCTTAGTGATAAGGGTTGCACGCGAGCAAAGCCGCGGGCGACAGCTAGTATATATATATATAAATATAGATAGAAAATACTTTATTGCACAACAGCGATCTCTACCAGACAACCTTAAATGCAATGGATTGTGTTGTAATCTACCAGGGGTACTTACTGCTGATAGTGTGCTTACAGAAATAAATTTGTGTGTACACACATACTTACAATACCATAACATAAACAACATAGACACATGATCTGTAACTATACTATTATTATAACATGTAGGAAACTAATATGGAAGTAAATGACAGGACATTTTCTGGTTATTTTCTGATATCAGTTTTCATAACTCCGTGCCTGAAGTTTACAGTCACAGTTAAAGCCTGCGATTCCTGTAAATTTGCTCGTCTTTAGAGCGAAAATAAACCAGAAGTTTCAGAACTACCCTCAAAATAGCATTGTGTTGAAACGAGTTGGAACGCTGTCAACGATTTGAGGAGATAAAAGCACAGTTCGCGTTATGACGCTCTTGTGGCTCTTGTGTGCACCGCCTTTATGTTATCTGTGGTTGACCCTTGAAGGATACACTCCGGGACACGGTATTGTGCTAATGTTATACATAGATAAATAAACACTTTATTGTACACAAAGGGAAATAACATAAAACAGACAGAACAATCGGCCTTATCGCTAAAACCGATCTCTTTCTGACAACCTTTGGATGGACAGGAATTACGTTCACGTAGTTTCGTAACAGCGCATTGCAACGTAGCACATCTATGGTGGAAAACCAGCCTAAGGCCTTTTATTATTTTGCTGTCCTGTTGTTAGTTGCCTGGATCTGACCCTGGCGATTACTGTTGTCTTAACTGAAAACTTGTTTTGTATGCAAAGTAGCGATTTCATAGGAATATTTCAACCCTGGAGATTGAGGCTTATAACTTGCTGGGTGTTATAGCCTTTTGAAGATTAGGATACAAAGTAGGTACTTCTGAAACAGGGATTCTTGTAAGTGTGCCGTTATAGATGATTTACGGCCACAATAAGTTTGACTTATGTCTTGGTTTAAAGGAAAACGGTGGCCGTTCAATGACGTCCACAATGTTCAATTTTAACTGACCAACTTCAAATTCAATTTCAGGTCCCAATTTGCATACATTTAGTTATTTATTAGATTAATTTTGTTATTTAAAACTTTTGTTGGTTTTATCATAATCTGTTATGCAGTAGCAGTCACGAAAACGCAAAATAAAGTAATTATTTTGACGTAACCACCTGTAAATACGATAAACAACATTGAAAAAGACGCATTTTTCGAAGCAAAATGTCTAATAACTAATGATTCCCGCTGCTTTACATTGTTACATTTTTAAAACTGTATTGTAACAAAGAAAGTTCCATCATTGCAAGTTTAAAAATTATGTGGGACCTGCGGGCCTAAGATGCGCACCGCGAGATATTTGTCATGTCGTTCTGTCAAAATGTAAGCTTTTTGTACCAGTTTAGGAACTATTGCATTATCTGTGGTAATGTTGTCGAGAAACCGCGCCTTTGAATTTTCAACTTTTGACATTTCTGCATGACTATTATCTCGTCCTCAGAGAGGTACGACGACTAAGAAGTATCAAAAGTGTACATTATGGCCCGTTTTGTCAACACCATTAGGTACCACAGATAATGCAATAGTTCCTAAACTGGTACAAAATGCTTACATTTTGACAGAACGACATGACAAATATCTCGCGGTGCGCATCTTAGGCCCGCTGGGCTCCATCCAATTTGCCTCAGGCCTTTTGTTCCTATTGACTTATAGCTAAATAATTACCAACATTATAAAAGCCATAAATTATTCTATTTTTATAGTTTTTAATAATGTGGCATACATTAATGACTCATACTAAACAGTAGCGAAACAATCTGGAACACGAGACAAAACTAAACAAACACAAAGAGTCCTATTATTTCGTGTATTTATGAAGTACCCACTTTTGCCAGTGGAAGTAATACCTACCTTTGTTACAACAAACGTTCTCTTTGATATTTACGACACAATACGTAATAAGATAATGATACTTTGTGAGAAACATTGGATGCTAGAGTAGATAGCTTTGCAACGAGCTTTTACAACTTCTTTATAATATTATATTATATTTAGCAACTATAGCAACTACAGTAACTACTAACCAGCTTTTGTAGTAAAAACTTGGTTATTTTCTTATTACTTTTTTATACAACTAAGTGATAGTGTAACTAGTTGAGCTATCTATAAATCGTTTGCAACGGTTTGTAGACGGCTCAACTGTTTCGTGCGTATTTTGTAGATATTGTGAATATTGTACATACTACTAAGGGCCGTAAATGCCACGAAATAGAGTTTAACCTCCAGTCTCGGATTATTTCATAAGATCAATGGTAGTTAATCGACCATCGGTAGCTCAAACTGACAGAGATGACAGTTAATTAATCCATCGATAAAATGTAATCGTAGTTAAGGAAACCCATAGTTTAAACTGCTTTTGATCTTACGGCCCTTGGGGCCCTTGGGGCCTGATGGATTAATCTACTGTCATCTCTGTCAGTTTAAGCTACCGATGGTCGATTAACTACCATTGATCTTATGAAATAATCCGAGACTGGAGGTTAAACTCTATTTCGTGGCTTAAACCACTATTGATATTGCATAAAATTCTATTATCAAAATTCATTTTTGCCGGTGAACCTTTCACCGAATGAATTCATCAGCGATTATTTGTTCACCAAAATTTTTTTTTTTTGTCGAAGAACGATCTGGCAAATACATTAATAGTTTGTTTACTAAACATCGGTACTCCAATACGCATTATTTTGTCAAATAATTAGAAGCATCACACTTGTATAAGATAGGTAGATATAGGTTGCTTCGGTCTTGTCCGTTGTACTTTCGTCTGAAGATTTTGTGTCGGACTTTTTATGTTTTTGTCGTACAAACATGCTCTTTGTTGGCCGGAAAAATCCATCTATGTAAACGCTCAGTATGCATTTCTTTTTCTACCTCTATTTGTGTCATGGTGGTGTAATTTATTGGTAGCAAGCCTGAAAGGTGTACTATTCGCGCTTTTATTCTCTTTTCCTATTGTAAAAAAGTTAAAAGTCGACACTTTATGTAAAAAAAATCAATAAAAATTAATATTATGTATTCGACATGTAATTTTTTTACTATAGTTTTATTTCATTGGAATAGTCAAAAATTATTACGCAAACCAACTAACGTTATTTATTGAATTTTTTTTTATACAAACATCGTAGATATTATTAAAAGAAAAATATTTTTTTTAATTCACAAATATTATTTACAATCAGCCTGTAGAAATACTTATCTATTTGTTTGTTTCTTGTAGGTATCTTTATGTTTGCTATATTTTCTACGTCCGTTCTGTATTTTTCTGTGTGTATGTCAAATAAACTATCTATCTAGAAATCGACTGCTGGACTGGCCTACCCCGTAGATTTTATCCATTTCCATCTCCAGGTACCTACTAATTACTTGTTATGACGAGGTATTTCAAGTGGAAACAACACAAACAAGAATATTAAATACATTTCAGTTTGCTTTTCCGGAGAGACGATGCGTTTTCCACTTCAAAATTAATTACACCATCTACAGTTTCATAGAGTAATAATTTGTAGACTGTAGAGTGTAAAGAAGCCTATTAGTCTACAAATTTTTACTCTAATGGGACATGAGACCAGGACAAAGAAGAAGAGTGTAAAGAAATCTGAAGTTAAACGTAACAAACATTCGTTGCTTGTAAATTTTTTGGTTACAATAATGTCTCTATCGCTTTTTTGTATCTTTTTTTAGTCATTACAAAAGTGTGTTAGTTCACAGATTGATATTAATATAATTTATATTGATTATTTTATATTTTTAAATTTATATTGAAAAAAAACAATCTTGCTAAATACAGGTACTTTGCTAAATAAAAAACAAATATTTTGTCTTTCACAAAATACGACCAAAATAGGGTGATTATTCCATGAACTTATGATTAACAAAAAAAAACCCAAAACTGTTCTTTTTTTTTAATATATTAACACAGTCAAGCACTGGACATCAGACAATAATTTTTTTAGCATAAATATTCATGGGCATTTTGCACAACACCCTCTAGTCCCAAACTAAGCAGAGCTTTTTCTATGGGACCTAGATTACGGATAGAATTCTCATTTTTTTTTTGTAAATACTTACTATTTTCGTATAATTTTTTTTGTGAATACTTACTTATTTATATTACATAGCAACACATAGTGATGGGTACCTACTATGATGACAAAGTTCCATCTAGTTTGCAGTTACTCTGCGACTCACATCGCAATTGATTTATTATACTTAATTAACTGCTCCATTCGACTTAACGAGGAAATTATAAGTTATTCCATCTAGTATCATTTGTAAATTAATACACATACCTACCACAAAGATAAATAATAAATAGTCTACTCTATGAATTTAAAATGTGTAGCACGTGTCCTTTTTTTTGGTCCCATTACTATTTTAAATCAAATTTAAAATGATTTAATTTTTTTGTCAATTTAGATAAATCGTAAATAGCAAATTTTTTGATTAAAAAAAATATTTACAATAGAATTGTATTAAAATTGCTCTTTCTGGAATAATACTAAATAAAAGGGTAGTTTTCTACAGGATGAAAATGATGATGATGAATAATTGTTAAAAAGTAAGTAAATACACCTTCGTTAGTACGTTTTTGTACATAAATATTTTGACTGTTCATAAACTTCTAAAGGTATTAAAATACTTATCCTCAAGATTTTGCTTCCTCAATTTCTTCAGGTAAGCTTATTATGAGGAAACCAAAATAAACCTGTGCGAAGTTTTTATTCTATTTACATTTCTGGCCCCTAAGACCCTTGAGAAAAGAATTTTTAATTTCACTTACATTTTACTTTATTAACAAGCATTTTGTGATGTGTTCATTTTTATTTACTTTTAACCCTTCATTATTAGCATTACGGGTTAGGAAAAAATAAAAATTAACATTTACAGATAGGATACAATTATTTATCGGTTGGTAAACTGTCATTTCTGATGATAGTATCATAAAACAGACAAATACACAGGATTGTCGCAAAGTTCTAAAATAATAAAAGTTGTACTTTTGTATGGAAATTCCAATTACGATTTATTAACCCTTTGCACACGTCCAAGCACTCAAGTGTTCATTCTGATTATGGCCCTGTGGGCTTATTATAGGGTAATTATGTTAAACCGTGTATAATACGCATTGATTTGCAGGTAAACATATTGAGTAGCTCAACTCGTCCAATAAAGTTGATTTATTTACACAAAACAAACAAATAGCGGATAATGAAAACCGGATGATACAAGACAAATAAGGGTTATACGGAAAGTCCACAAATAAAGTAATGTATTTGGTAAACACTCATGTGGACACAACAAATAACCTAACACCATAAGTCCATAAACAAATTCAGGAAACACCTACGCAAAGGTTGGTCCATTCAAACTCTAAAACCAATTTCAGCAAAGGCATCTTTGCAAACACGTTTCCAAAAGAACTGGGTAAAACTCAACCTTATAATACAGTGTAGTTAGAGTCGAAAATATGCCAGATTAAACAAATGTGAACGAAATGTCGCAGACCAAAAATAAATTGAGTTATCACACACAGCAATGTTTTCATAACTCACAGCTTATTTTATTAAGTTCTGTTGAAAGGAGCCTATTTTTATATGGAAATGAAACCTTTTATAATTTATAAGTTTAGAAAACTGGAAAAACCGACTTCAATTTGATACGCATTCATTTAGCATCAAATGATGATGATGATGATGATCATAAGATGCATTGGGAATTGTCATGAAATTCATTGGAACTGACTTCAATTTGAAACGTTGAATCTTCATCATTAAATAATGATGGTGATGGAAGTTCATTGGGACTATTTTATTGATCGTAAGCACCACAGAAACGTCACAGGATAGCAAATACGCAGTGTCGTGTACGTGAATGACGTGTTTTTTCAAGTTATTCTTATTTAACTGCCAAACTACTGAACTGATTTTGATAAAAAAAATATGAGACTAATCTGGAAGCATACCCTTTTAGATAAAAGAAGAATTTTTTTAATACAAAAAGTGGCGTATTGCAGTGGCGTATAGCGTTCGGGATGTGGGCTATTACACACTTGTGCTATTTTTTTACCTTTCCCGAACTAGTGCGTTCTCTTTCCCAACTGTCAAAATAATGCCTATTAAAAAGAAAAACCAACCATGAAGTTTTTACTAAAAAAGTTGCAAATACGTATATTTCTAAAAAAGAGCTACTAATTTGTTTCAATATCAGATTTAATGATTTGATTGAATGAGTTAGGTAAGGTTTCATTTCATTTCATCTCATTAAATTTCATTTCATATCAATAAAAAAATTCTACTGAAGACTTGGCTGTATGGGCATAGTTCCTTTTGCCTACCAGAATGGGTGAAGAAAAAAAAATCTCTGCTTATATTCTACGGTTGGCACCATTTTTCAGAAATTTTATTTTTATTAAATTGCTTCATTTTTTCGCAACTGTATTGAAAATAGTCGTTCAGTACACGTGCGGAACCGTCATTACAACTTGTTCCGACTGTCAACCCTCGCCTTCGGCTGCGCCTCGGCTCGGGTACACATTTGTCGGAACTCTTTGCAATGACAGCCTTTCCGCACTTGTAATGAAATATACTATTTCAAATCGGTTCATTAATGACGGAGTTCTGAGGTAATAAACATTAAAAAAAAAAAAAAAAAAAAAAAAAAAAACAACCGAATTGAGAACCTCCTCCTTCTTTGAAGTCAGTTAAAAAGAAACCACACTATGACTTAATACCTGTAAAACATGGCCTAGATTTGTGGCCTAGACATTTGAATTTTGTTTTGTTCTAAAATAAAATATAAAAGAATTTTCTTAAATAAAGTAAGATAGTGGAAATTCTAATAAAGAAGAACTAGAAGTCTTTGCTTTGCAGTGGAAAGGAATAGATTAATTAATAAAAACTAATATTATAGGTTTCTGTATTGGTGTTCTGTATGTATGTATGTGTGACTCAACATAATACACAATTCGGTGTAATGAGTGACTTTTAACTATTTTCCAAATTGGATAAACACACCTAGTCCTTTTAATTTCATATTATTTTTGTAAAATGTTATGAGATAATTACCTATTAGGTGGGTCAAATTACCTAATTAGCCTGTGTGATTATTTTATAGATGTTTTCTTTACCGTGTATTTTCTTGCTTTGTTTTTAGAAGGGTTAGTGTGATACGGTAGTCTCTCAAAAAAAGTCTTGTGCTTGTAGGTACTTATTAAATGTGGGTAAAAGTTGTACAAGAATAAAGTTTATACCAGTCTTGCCTCTAACTACCTCCTAAATGTTCATTACCTTCAATAAGGTAGAGCCCGTAATAAATTACTTTACTTCCAGATTTTTTGAAAACAATTAATTTGTGCAACAAACAGATAAATTCAGGGATGGTGCATTCGTAACTTACTTAATGGAATTTCTGCGCTGAAGTTTTTATTGTAAAATAGGTGCCGATACCGAACCATTTTTATTATAACTTACTGTTTTTGGCAAGTTTTTTTTTTTCACTTTAAAGTAGACTTTGTAAGATTTTACGGAAGGTTTTGTTTTTTGGCAAAACAATAAAAATCTGATATAAAAAATAAGATTTCAAAACAAAACGAACTTTACATACTTTGTAATAAAGTTTACATTTTCTTGAATTGGTAGATTTCCAATCTGATACTTTCTTAATGCTTCTAGCTTTAGAATGTAGTGCGATTGTGAGCATTGCACTTTTGTTAATAAATCGACTCCAATAATAAAGCTAAGGTACTACTTCCATTGCAATTTGTATAAAGTAGCTCTGTGTAAATGTAAAAAAATTGAATCTCATTTGTGTCAATTTACAATTGATTGAATTTTAACCCCGTTTCATTCAACTCACCAATCTCAATTTCTGATACGAATCCACTCGCGTTCAAAATCCCGGTAATATCAGGATTTTCAGATGATTTTCAGCGAAAGTTAAATAATATTTCCCTAAATTGTGTACTTACCCTTCCATACTCGCTCGCAATCAGCAAAGCTAATTTAAATAAAAGCACATCTTCCGAAATTGGCACCAAAAGTCTTCGTCATTTCTTATTCAATTCGAATTGAAGTTACTTACCCCGAGCACAGATTATATAATACTATACTACCCCGAGCTACGCAAAATTTGAAGCGTTGCGTAACAAATTCGTCAAATCTTACGAAGTCAATCCTGACAAGAAAAAGTTAATTTACACATAAAGCGAATAACCAGCGGGTTACCACTGATTCGTCTACAATTGCTGATTTCTATTGCGTCACTTCTGATTAGCTATTTTTTTGGTAGTGTGATCATAATTGGCGGTCTGATAAGAGCTAGATCTTGGTAGTCTACCAGTCCGCCAATTTTTTCATTGTTTACTGTTTGTTACTTATTGGAAGGAACTCGCTAATTCATTTTGCTTCGTGGTTAGGTTACCTTCTTTGTTACTTCGTGGTTTTTTGACTGAGCAAAAATAAGTTTGCCGCACTATGTGCCGCTATAGTGCTTCCACGTTTTTGGTGTAAATGCTGCTTGAACTCGATCCTGACAAGTCTATCGCCTACCGACTACGAGATGTTTGCGAACAGTGTCGTGAAAGAGGATTATTCCGCCTTCACTTACTGTGTCGGGGGCCGGGGTTAGGTGAAATCCAGTCAGCAGGCAAATATCAGAGCTTAAATATTGTTTACATCGGGGATTCATATTCAAAATACTGTAGAATCAAACCGCATTTAATAAAAAAAAATACTGAATATTAAGAAAAAAAAACAGTTTAAATTTTTTGTAGTTATGTATAATAAGAAGCTGTAATTTGTTTTTAAACAACCTGTTATGATTATTTGCAGTTTTTTGTTAATAGATGTAGATTTTTTTTTAAACATAATAATCTATGTGCTTTTTTTTGTAAAATCCTGTTTGAACTTTCCAAAGCTTTTTGCAACATAATATGTGAATACTAAAACATATTTCAATGCAATAAACTATAGTTCAATCCCGGGATGCTTGCCAAAGATAAAATACGGGAATAGGTGGGAAAAGGCACGACAGTCCACTTAAAACTTAGAACTTTACGGTTTTCTAACGCTATAAATATTGGGGTAAGCAGAAACACAAATTCTTTTAATGAACTATAAGAAAAATTGTAGGTACGTTCATTTTTATAATTTTATAGAAAAACCATACGGTGACATAATGAAAACACTTTGATCTACAATAGCACTTTGATAGATAGATGTGGATAGGTAGAGGCAGGTAAAGAAAAATGTTATCAGTGAGTGCGATACAAACAATGTACCAACTGAGAGGTCATCTTTCGGAAAACTCCTGAAATTGGCAAGTATTTGGCCCACACACGGTGCACGGACATTTTAATAACGAGCTTGATTTTTAGCGTGCAAATAATATAACATAGGTAGGGTAGGTCGACTAACATGGACGTACGATGTTCGATCGTGTACCCATATGGGTACATTGGAGTGTATATTTTTAAAAAAATACAAATTACTAACAAATTGGTTTACATTTTGTCTAATAATTTGTGTAATAAAAGCTTTGGCTTTGATGTAGGCAAATTAAACCGTTTGATATCGAAATAATAAGCAAATAGTAAATAGACTGACTGAGCTTTCAATTTGTGATGTTTCTAATTGATAGCTACTACTGATTGTGTACCTGTGCTTTGTTTGCGTTTACTTTGTTATGCGGCACTGTATAGCTCAATAGTCATTTATAGAGTATTATATAATCTGTGCTGTAGGTAAGTCACGTCAGAGGTATGACATGGGTCACACTATTGCAAAAATACAAGACTGTTTTCGAACACTGAAGGGTTAAACCACCATCTAGTAGAGTTTTAAAAAATTTACACAACAAAATTTAAAACAGTTTTTAAGCTTTTTCTCAGAAGATCTGTTATTTAAACTGTTGAAGATTAAATTTATACTTAGTGTGGATCCAATCATTGGTATAGTTTTTTTTTTATATCTCATAAATATTTTGAAACACGCGATTATTTCTTACTCACCGATACAAAAAAACAGTTTGAAAACTAATAGCATAATGGCGAATGAATATTTTTTGTAAGTATTCTATAATCTATCAGTACCTATAATCATTTAAGTTTATTTCTATAAGTTGTTAAGATATTTGATTTTACTCTTTAAAGAACGTAAATGATTTATTTTATTTTATTTTGGTGTACAATAAAGATGTAGGTAATCTAATCTAGGAAGTGTTTATCAATATTATGAATAAATTACTATTATGACTATGTTTTTAATGGATACTGGTTGTATTTATACAGGAACTCACCAAGCCAGCAGTTGTTCTACAACACCATGGCTTTTTTATTGTCCATCATGGCGCTCAACTCTGGATTTTGGGGTTTCTACAAAATGCCCAACCGTATCATATACCGTTTGCAAAGGCTAGTAACGATGTATGCTGGGCAAATAGCTTTAGTCTCTCAGTGCTTTTACCTGGCTCTAAATTACAGTGAGCATGATTTCAACACTTTGGCTATGATATACACCGTGTTGCCCGTGACGTTTGTTATGACGGTAAGATTTTTTGCAACACCCATCCACCATGGTAAAGCTCTACTTTAATAGCTTTTGTCCTAGTGTTTGATAGTACCCATTTATTACCTAGATTAAGTATTTCAGACAAAGTTGTTATTGAATAAATGAAATGAAAATGCTCTAGTTATTTGATAACAAACACTCTAGTATTTGATCTCTTCTTCTTCTTTTAAATAATGGCCTCTGTTCGTCATTTCGACAGACAATTATGCCATTGTCAACAATTTGCCTAGCATAATTTGACACTGACAACTACTTTAAGATATCGTTAGGTTAATTTCTCAAAAAAACATACTGGGGATTAGAGGGTCTAGTATTATGTGTCACATGAGCTCTCTGGCGATATCGTATCGGTAGCAGTGTGAAAACAGTCATCGCATATCGTTCCTTTTACAGGTAAAAGTATTAGTAGCACAAACACCGGGCTATAAAAGAGCCATGATAAAGTTTATGGATCAAATACACGTGTACAGCTATTATCAACATGATAGACGACCGCACGTCAGAGAGGTAAATACTTGTTATATTTATACTAGATATCATCATCATCATCATCATCATCCACAGCCCGACTTCTCCCACTGCTGGGTATACGCCTCTATTTGTCTCTGCTACTCCTCATGGTCCTGTGTTGATCTCATCCATGTCTTGCCCGCGATGTTCGCAACATCGTTTGCCCATCTGCGGTCGACCGACGTTTCTGTGACCGGTTTTTGGACGCCATTCAGTTAGCGCCTTACTCCACCTAGTTGGAACAAATTCATGAGATTATATTATTATGTGAGGTAAACGGAATGTCTTGCTCTTAATGCTTACTTTTTTGTCCATTTAATTTTGAAATTCATTACGACATAAAAGTTTTCTAAATTTATTTTGGGCTAGTGGACTCCAACTGTTCATTTACATGCAATATAATATGTTTCACTGGAACCAGTAGCATAGTTGTGTTTTTTTTTTATTTTGTGATAAACTAAACCTCTCTGGATCAAAAGTTGTAGGACTAAATTGAGTCAAATTTAATATTTGCGTAAAAGATAATATTCCTTTTTCATTTCAGATTCTGATTAAAGCAGAGTTATACACTCGTTGGTCAGTTTACGTCATATCAACACTCTGTTTCGTATGCTGTCTAGCTTTCTTTGTGGTCCCAATCATCCACAGCTTTCAAAACAATGACTCAATCTACAACATAACCTCGCGCTTAGAAATTATGGTTCATTTTTGGTTGCCGATCGATTACGAATTCAATTTTTTTAACTGGGTAGTTGTGCAAATCGCAACACTTTACTGCGCTGCCTTGTGTGTAACACTGATAGTTCTGTTTGATATGACAAATCTGTCATTTTTGTATCATCTTACCGGCCATATTCAGATACTGAAGCACATTTTGAAAGAGGAATTCAATAAGAAAATGAGTCACAGAGATATAAAAAATAAACTCGTCGAAGTAACTCGATACTACGCTTTTATAATAAGGTTAGTTGAATCTTATTATATAGCCCATTTGTTTTTTTTTCAACATAAGTAAAGATAGATACCATCACAGAAGCATGTTGTCAAAGTATCAAATAGAGTTTTACAAAGCTCAATATAACTTTTCAACAAGCTTCCTTAACCTTTTACCCAGAGATATAAGACATTGACACACTACCATCGAGACGTCACTTATACAATATCGGAAGCTAGTCATACATTTACTACATTTTCACATCGTGTCCGCGCAGCGCCGCTCTGATATTTTTGTTCTAGCCACGAAGCAAACCATGAAGGTTTTAATAATTAGTTTTTACAGAATATTCAAAGATGTTCAAGATGCGTTTGGAGCAAACATTGTTGGAATTTACATGCACAACCTATTTGGAGGAGGACTCCTAATTTACCAAATTATGACTGCAGGAACTGTGAGTAGAATTCCTATTTAGAACTGGGTATGTTTAAGCGGGATACAGAAATATGAAACTCTTCCTCAATACTAATTTTATTTCTCCCACTATTGCTGGTGTTTGATCAGAAAGCAAGTTATGAAAGACTAGCCGTCGTCCGCGGCGTTGCTGGCACTCTACGCCCTTGAGAGTGTGACTTTTCAAAATTTCTTTCTTGCAGTGCGTCCCTATACTATATTAGGACACTATCCTCCAAATTTCATACCTCTAGGACTTATAGTTTAGGCTGTGCGTTGATTGTCAGTCAGCTTCAAAAGAGTTTTATATATTTAGAAGATTTTGTAGTTTGCAAAAAAACATGTGGATCAGAAACTTATATTTAAAAAATCTTTATATGACAGCAGAACTGTTGATCAAATAAATGAGTAGTTTGTATGTTTTAAAATAAGTTTGATCTTTTACTGACTATTTCTATCTACAGTTCAGATTTATGCGATTCACTTATTTACAGAATACAGAGACATTGCTATCGTACGGTTTGATGATACCAATTTACATGGGAGAACTGATACTTATGTCTTACGTGATCGAAAACTTACGAATTCAGGTAACTTTTAATGAACTTGAATCAGTAGGTGACATTAATGATTAGCAGAGATATCCGTCCAACACCAGAAAGGTGTTTTGCGTTTTCCATCACTTACTCTCATAATCCCCTTGATTTCAAAATTTGAGACAAAATTATGAGACAAAAAGTCTCATAATTTTCTTGAAAAGGACGGCTGAAAGGGGATTATGAGACTAACCTTAAAATAAAAGGTTCTTTCAAGTTGTATATATTGTTTCCTCTATACAGGCCGACGACATACCAGAACTAGTCTACAACCTGCACTGGGAGAAAATGTCAATTCCCAACCAAAAACTTGTGTTGATGATACTCCTCCAAGTTCAGCCGGTACTGGAGCTACGTGCAGCTCTGAGCACAAAGACTGGAGTTCAGCCCGCAGTCAACGTAAGTCAAAGACATTTAGTACCAATGACACCATTCCAGCACATGAGTGAATGAATGAATGAATAAATGAATAAATAAATGGATAAATGAATGAAAATACGTTATTGTATGTAGGTACACCTTACAAACTAATATTTGAAACAGCTTATACAGAAAATAAGAACGAAAAAACCCCCCTATTTAATTACTACTAAACTAAACCACTGTGGTGTAGCTTACATTTTTTTTTGGTAACAATAAAACAGTTTAGACTAGTGGCGTCGTTGACAATAGATAGTTAAAGTCATGAAAAATACAACCTTAGTATTGAAAACCCTCGTTGGTATTTTTTGCGAATTTCTTTGTTTTTTTTTTTGTTTTAACAAACTAAAAAAAATCGAAGCAATTTGCAAAAAAAAAATCTACCTCTAATTTGTTTTTTGGAAAACATTATTGGTTTTATTGTTTAAAACTATTTGTATAAGAATTATTTTTTCCTTGTCTATAAAATACTAACATACATTTTTTTTTATTTTCAGATTATAAAAACTACTTTTTCATACTACGTGATGATTAAATCAAGAATGTGAACCAAAACATAAATTACCTATTAAATTTACGCATTTAAATGTATAAGTAACTTAAAAAAGTATTCGTTTAGATATATCACAAGAATCACTTTGAACCACATCCAAACCGTTACTAACTGTCCCATTCATTCATCGTGTTAATGATCACTCAGACTAGTTTCTGCCAGAAAGTGGAAACTTGGATGGCGGATGCTAGTGCTTCTGCGAGATCCGTTCGGGTGCAGGTGGTCGGGCAACGAGGGCAGGAAAGCAAGTGCGACATGCTCTGTACTGGAGCTCCACACTTACACTGTACTTCGGATGGTTCTGTTATACCCCACTTGGCTAAATTGCTCTTGCAACGACCAACTTGGGTGCGGAGTCTGTTACGTGACTGGAAGTCATTGCAACTCGTGACCAGGGGGCAGGTGTTCTGCCGGGGTAACAAAGTCCAGTGGGGGGGTCCACTGCAGTTTTTTCTAACGGAGCGTAGAACAGTTACTAACTGAGCGGCTTGTAGCCAAATTGTCATTTTGCAGACTCTAATTTAAATTATTCACGCGACTTTACGCTTAGAAAACATTTTCACACAATATTTTTTTTGCGATTGTATAATACTAACTGGGCTAAGGCAGTACCTACATAATATTCATATCAAAATTAAATTTCACTTTGTCATAAGCACAAATCTCGGCAAGCCACTGTGATTCGATTAGCATAAGACTAGTGAATCCCGCGGCTTCTACTGCACATTTTATTTGCATAACTGCCGAGTGGTGCCTCGCTTCAAAGCGTTTGCATTAATACGCTTAACGTATCCCTATGTTAGCATTTACGCTGTTCCCCTACTTATTCTAAAACGAGGAACCTAGGTGATGCTTCCACCTCCTTTGACACTGGAAACGAACTGATTAATCTATATATTACAAGTATTTATTAACAACTACCGGCATGTACGGGCTTCACACGGTTGTTAAACAATTTCTTAGATAAAAAAAAAATCGGGTATTTTTTACATTATTGGAGTTTTAGTAAAGATCTCTAACGTTTTTGGAAATAGAATATAGTCTTTGTCACCCGGGGATGGTGTAGCAAAACCAACCGTGAAATATTTTTTCTAATCGGTCTAGTAGTTTCGGAGTCTATTCAATGCAAACAAACAAACAATCAAATCTTTCCGTTTTATAATAATAACATTATAGAAAAAAATACCCGCATTGATGTCTGCTTACGGTGCAATTGCAAGGAGGCACTTTACGCATCGCTTGGTGTTTGAATATAAAAAAATATAGTATTTAACTCCGTAAAATTATAAAAACATCAATGTTTATAAATTACTATAATTTGTTCATCGAAACGAACGAAATAGCTGCTGCAATTTCGCTTTAGCAAAACTTCAATTCTAGTATTTTAAAACCCATTAAACACCAAATTATTTCAAAAATGTTGCCCCAAATCTATTTACGAGTATTATTTATATTCATACGATTTAATTATTTATAGGGCTTCTACGCGTGAAGGAAACTTTTCAATTTCTAGGATTTTATTTGAATGTTGGGTCAGTCGTCAAATAATGTTTTACTATGTACTAAAATAAAACAGAATCAACGCCGTCTTTTCTTCTGTTGCGTAATGTACTAACCCGTTCAGACACAATTCCCACAGTTAGATTTGTTCTGTAGATATATCTACGAAATGGTATTTTACTGTGCTGTTGGTCAGACCTATAATATGTTTTTACAACTTTAAAAGAAGATACAAACCTTTCTCATAGTATAGAATCCCTCTATAGAACGACCTGGTTAATGCAATGAAAAGTATTTTATATTCAATTAAATATGTCAATAAATAGAATTTTTTTAGACAACCCATTTATTGACATGTTTAATTGAATATAAAATACTTTTCTTCCATTAACCAGCTCAGTGAATGTCGCTGCATAGCGAGACCTTAGACTATCAGTTGCAGCGCTGCGTTGCTAATGCGTACCTATACAAATTATTTTCTTGTCAGCACGTGTGAAAACTCCATCAACTTTGCATGTGACGGTCGTTAAATAACCTTCACAATTCAGATACGTTCATATAATGATTATAGTCAAGGTTCACGTCCCACAACTCATTAGTGATTTTGTTCCATTTAGGTAATGTTATTTTAGAAATTTAATACACAATTTTGTTGGTTTTGTATTATTTTGTGAAGTAGGAATAAAATACGCCAAAACCAACGAAATTGGGTACAAATTTGATTTCAACTTTTGGATAAAATAAACTTTTTTTATTTTGTAAAACATTTATATACTAGTACTCGCCCTTTACATGCAATTTGGGGACATAATAATGATGTGGGGATATCTTTGGTATTTTTTGTGAATATAATTCACAAAATAAAATATCCTCATTCGATTCGATTACGTACAAAATAATCTAAATTAATTTTTAATTAAACACACACCGATCGGAGCAGGAAATTACCTGCTGAATATTTCATGATATTAATAACTGCAATCACATTCGTTCAGAAATAATTTTAGTGCATGAAAAGTTTTCAAGACTTATTATACCGATTTATTTCTTTACTTCGTTCGCGTCCCGTTGGATTTTCCGGTATAAAAAGTAGCCTATGTGTTAATCCATGCCACGGACAATATAATATATTGCTAGTTTCATCTAAATCGGATCAGTAGTTTTTAAATGAAAGAGGAACAAACATACATACATCCATACATATCCATCCTCACAAACTTTCGCGTTTATAATATTTATAGGATAGGATAATATGCTCTATTTTTCACTGCGTCTATATAGAATAAAATATATCATTTGAGATTATAAAAAAATGTATCCTTTAAGAAAAAAACAGATGATAATAATATTATCTTATTTAATACGTCTTATAATACTAAACACGGATTGCCTAAACTGCGGTTCTTTCTAAATTCTTTCCTTTATTTCCAACTAGCTCTTGGCTAAATCTGATTTAATTTTTGTTCGTCAAAATTCAAGAGATTTTGTTACCAGTTGAATTGAATCAAAGAACCTTAGAACTTTCTTGTTTTATGGTTAAACCCTTTCAGCGGACCGTCTGCAGGTGGTTATGATTCCCTCGCTATCTAGTTTTGCATTTAATTTTAATTTTATAAAAAGGAAGATGGGCATTATTATGATATGAGATTTTTAAAAATATTTTATTTTTTATTTATTTATTGTTTTTTAGGTACCTGGTTAAAGCATCATTTTTAAAATTATTTAAGGCCAAACAATTGATATTATTTCTAAACTACAGGCTAATATTAAGAAAAAAATATAATTATATCGGTACTTAACATTATTTTTATTAGAAACTGGTGATTGAACACAAAAAAATTATAAAAAATAGTAATAAAAAGAGTTAAGATTTAATAATTTTTTAGTTAACCATTAGTTGCCAAGCTTAACTTTAATGAAAAAATTGTAATTTTCGTATGCAGAACCGGACACCCTGGTCCAACCGTGCCTGTTTCCTTTTCCCGAAAACTTTATTACTTTAGCAGACTGCTCTTGTAAAACTTGCTCATTTTGGAATATCCGCCACAGAATAAAGTTGCCGTTGAAATATTGTATTCCGAAGTTATGAGAGTTGAAACTTGTCTGCGAAGTTGAAAGCCAGTGTTTTTATTCATCAGAAATGTCTTGCTCGAAGTGGCTTTTAACAATTCTAAGATAGTTTACCTATTTGGTAGCATGTGAAACAAACTAGATTTATGTTGGTTTACAAACTTAGAAAATATATTTTTAGGACGCAGGTATTTTTTTGTTTTTATTTTATACCAATTTATAAATGCAATTGCATGCTTTTTGGAGACGGGCTTAGACTACATTATTAGTGGCTTAGTATTTTAACCCTTGTGTCTTGTGTCTTTTTATTGGTGCTAGCAAATAAAAAAAAATAGAAAAAAGCATCTTGGTAACCCACAAGTGGTAATAGATGCTTGGTATCGCCGCGTTCCCCATAAATAGCAAAAATTTTAAATACATCTTAAATAAAAATAGTAGAGGAATCCTATGCACGGCAGTAGGCCCATACACACATAATGGGCCCATACATAGCGGGACCGTTTTGCAGCACCACTGCACAGTTACTTTGTAAGCTGTATCTCTGTAGCTATAAACCCCATGCTTGTAATTTTATGTGTTGCAAATAAACGATTTTCTTACTTACTTACTTACGGGCTAAATAGATAGATAGATAAATATCAAAGTAAAAAATCAAACTCATAAATAAGAACCGTCTTTTGATTTTATGTTTCATGTTCACTTTACTTGAACTGCAAGAAGTTGGCGCTAAAATAATTAATTAGTCATTGCAATGAAGAGACACTACATGTTAATATAAAACAGACTTCTCAAGACGTGACATGTCGTCTTCGCTTTATTCGTTACTTAAACATCTGTAGTACGTTATGCCATCGACTTTGGTCGCTGTTCGCTAAATTTTTTTCACGTTACATACTCGTACCTTTTTTTTTGTTAACGAGGGGAAATCCGACCACGGGCACCTTACCACATTTCAGGGATGCGGCAAGGTGAGGGGATGGCGTACCGACCCACTAAAACCACCCCGGTGGCCGGCCTCTCTGCCTGTCAAGGGGCTCCGGGACCTCTAAAAACCTACGCCGGTGTAATCTATCGCAGATGCCTGAGCTCATCCCGGGAATGCCATCCATTCACACCCCCGTGCTCACGACGACACCTGCCACCAAGTGTCGCCGCCCTCCCGGGATCTGCATACTGACCGACCGGAGCCCGAACCCCAGCCAATCGCAGACCCGAAAAGGCTCCTGTATGGCAGGGGCTACCACTCGCCCCCTCTCGCGGCAGGCAGCGCAGGGCTACTGTAAACAGCAACCCCTTGCCGCCTCCATCCCGGGCGCATCAGTCCCACCGATAGCGCCCTGCGGCAGCCCGACATTATACTGGGGCGCAGTGATCCCTCGTGTCCACCAGCATGCCGTCCAAAAGGAGAGCTGCGGAGGCGGAGGTACATCCCATGCACCAACCGCCCCATCGCTCTCACGTGACCCAATTCAACTCAACTTCTTGGTTTATGGCTTTTGAAACTTGTTGTTACAATTCTGCCGGTGTCTGTTTACTCTAGTGTCACAAACGGGATGGAGGGTAGGGAAACATAATATAGAATATGGCCGGTAAAATTATAAAATAAAAAAATTACTTAATTACTTATATTAATTTTATTTAAAAATTATTATTGGGCGGTTGCATACTGGCCGATATCGATGTGGCTTTCATAAATATTATAAATATAAGTGTCAGCGCTGACACGGTGACAAAACATCTTGTACTAACATGAGATTAGTATGCCGTCAATATTGTGGAGTCGGTAGTTAAAATGTTTTTCCCAAACATTTTATTTGAAAGACAAAACAAAATGGTTAAAGATTAGATAATCATGAGTTAATGTACCTATTTAACTACACATAGGTATATCATCAATATAATTGGATTATTAAAAAATATTAAAATGGGCCAAAATTTTAATTTAAATAAAACTTTATTGATATAACAAGAAACAATGATTGTAACTAATTACAAGGGCTCTACCAGCATGTTATTGTTGATGATGATGTTTGTTTGTAAATTATGTTTACAAACAGACAAACCGCCATCTTTTTACATGTACACAGAGTAATGCATTCTCGAGAAACGTGGTATTTGCTAGTGTTATGAATATTCAAGCTTCTGGAAGTGTAAGGCGGATTTCATCTCACGACACATGATTCTTTAGTATACCTAATGAATTTAATCAGTGTTATGAAAGTCAACGAGATAATATTACTACGCAGACAAGGTCTTTGCTCATCTAAGTATTACTACGATAATTATACGTCCTTCTTCTCCTTTTATTTATGGCCTCTCTAGGTCCATCATTTTGAGAGACAATTTTGCCAGTGTCAAAAGAAATATTTGAAATAATTTAAGTCAAGTCAAGTCATCGTCAAGTTAAGTCATCGTCAAGTCGGCTGTCGTTTGTTTTGAGGGCTAAATGGTTTTTCTTCAAAACTTGAAGACGAATTTTCAGATTCAGAGAAACCACACATTTATTCCAATGGCTCACACTTCATGTTACGACCTAAGTATGATTGGTTATAATTCCGATTCTTTAAAAAAATTCGGAATTTCGTTAGTTCAATGTTAATTATTTTTTATCTAATAAAACAAATTGTAGCTCTAAAAAAGTCTCCAAAAAAATTACTACCTAATTCAAAATAAAAAAAGGGAGCGAGATCGTATCAATAATGTATTATTTTTGTAAATATTAGTATTCAAAGTTAACTTTATAAGGTTCTTCTTGTTTAATTTAAACAGACTAGACTTTAGATACTTCCTACCGTCTTCAAGACCAACTCCTAGATACTTAATAGACCTACTTCAAGGTCATCAAGGACTAATTAATAAATCTTATTGGACCATAAATCATACCAATAAAGGTCCATAGGATTTTGGTGCCAACACCAAACGCAATTATGAACCTTGGGCTGCTACAGACTAGTTTGAAACAAAGGACCCTGTTGGCAATATAGACGTATAATTCTTATAAAAATACAACATTATGCTTTGAAGGTAAGTTTACATGATATTAGGTGTAAATAACCACTCCAGAAAACATAAGGATATTAAAAAAATCGGCTGCTCCATGTTCCATACATTTTTGACAAATAAGTTTGTTGCGCAGATTGCAGATTCTTTTTTGCGCTCACACTTCAAACCCGCATCTTTGTCAGCTACACACATATTGACCTTGTCTTTCCTGTGGATATGGCTGATAAGGCTGAGTGTATGGTACAGGTGCTGGGTAAGCCATCTAAACATTGTCCCAGGGACTACAAGTCCCGTTAAGTATCCCGGTAAGTGTAGGCATAGGTTGCCACCTGACGCTGTTTATATCATCTTCAATAGATGTAAAGGCCTAATTATTACTGTTGTTTCTTTTGAAAAGTGGTTTCTATCGATAAGTACTATTGATTTTAATATTGTAGAGATGGATTATTGATAGATAACTACGTAGGTACTGTTGAGAGACATATGTATTTTGCGTAAAGTTGTTTGCAACATGTTGCATTGTAGAGCAACACGTTGCGCGCAAGTTTTGCCTAGTAAATGCATGTTTTTCGTGCCACTGTATTCGTTCTGAGGCCTCTTGGGGAAGTGTTGTATGAGGATCATCAGTTACTTAATGGGGTTGAACTTCTGACCTTGTTGGTACGGGGCGTAAGTACTCACATTTTCACTGAGTGATAAATATATCTTTTTGGTCTAGAGAAGAATAATATGAAGCTTGGAAACTAAGGCTACGCGATCCCAGCAAGTTTTCTCAAATTTTAGTCGTACAAATCCACTGTCAAATAGGGCCTGCTCAGTTCTGAGATTTTACAGCATGCTTAATTAGTTAGTTTAACACGTATACGACATAGTTCATTTAATACCGCGTGCACAGTGCACACTATACCCATGCCACTGCCGGCATGTATGCCGCGGATTTATTGCCACATAAACATCGCCTTTATTCTCACTAAGCGGCATTAATGCCGGCAGCGGCATAGGCATAGTGTGCACGCGGTATAAACTATATTTTTGTAGAAAAATGCCCCTAGCAGTACCTATATAAAACTGATGATTCTCTATACAAATATAGTTTACGTGATTTTACAGTAAACGTCAAATGTACACACCTAACGGCCGAGTAATCAAACGCTAATTATTGCCATCACTTACCAATGAGTAATGTCAAACAAAGGTTGAGCAATTTTAAATGGTGTTTAAATTTGAGTGACGTTTCAGTATTCAGTCCTAAGCATGCTATTTACATATACATAAGTCACAACGTGATGAAAATACAAACAACAAATACAAAATGTTTTAATTCGTTCACTTATAAGTATAGTATTGACAGTGGTTGGATACCTCCTTTTAAGTATGAAATACCTGTATTAGGAGATACCGCTCTTCCGTAGCGTAAAATAAGCTATTAAAATTACCAGCAGTAACTAATTTGAAAATAATAACAGAATACAAGCTTTTATGCCCGCTATGTCCCTTTACCATTCAAAATAATACGCGGAGGCTTATTCCAATGTCAAAGTGTGTTTTACCAGTCTTTTCGAGCATTACGTATGCATTATGCATATAAACGTTAGGCGCGTGTCGTATTTGTGAAAATTTTCCGACATTGTAACCAATGAATGAATTTATTTGTACGGTTTGGAGAAAATAACAACACTCTAGGCTTTATACAAGCATGGAATATTAAATGTTATTTGGTAGCTTTTATGAAGCAGCAGTATAACAAAAAAACAAAAAACAAAATTATATATTTTTTTATTACAAAATTAAATGAAACATAAACAGTCACTTGAATGAAACTGATGTTGCAAAACGGACTGTAATAATAGGAATCGTTTGTCTTCATATTGGTGGATGTCAAACACGTCTTTAGCAACAGTTTAGCTTAGTTTTGGTGGAAAAGCGCCCTTATGGTTTGTTTATCTTAAAGTAAAACTTAAGCGATCCTTTTACCAACAATATTATAGACGTATGTTATTCACATAACATGGTAAAAGCAATAAGAGAAGGAAGTCACAAAAACAGGGTGCTATAATAATGTGTGCTCAAAGGGTATGCAAATGTATCTTTACTTATTTTGCGCTGCGTATTATGAACGGTTGTGTCAAATTATAAAAGATTATATACGAGAGGTGTTGTAAGTTTGAAAACTAATATTCTTAATTATTATTTTTTGTATCATGTATCAAAAACTGTTACGTAGAGTTCGAAGGGATTTCGAATTTTTGTATTTTACTCAGTTCTTATATGAATTTGACGCAACAATTACTATAGTAGGTGCCAAATAATATTGTTATAGTAAAAAACAATATTTATAGGTTAAAATCGTGTGAAAAGCAAAACATTTTTATTATTTGTGTAAATACCTTATATTTACAATATTATTATCTAGGAACCAGTGAGTTAGTAAATCGGCAAGTCTAGTTGATCTTGTTAGGGCCATAAGATCAATAGTGGTTTAAACCACGAAATAGAGTTTAACCTCCAGTCTCCGATTATTTCATAAGATCAATGGTAGTTAATTGACCATCGGTAGCTTAACTGACAGAGATGACAGTAGATTAATCCATCGATCAAATGTAATCGTAGTTTACGAAACCCATAGTTTAAACTGCATTTGATCTTACGGCCCTTATAGTATTTTGTTTAATCTAGATTTGTGAGAAATAGTTTTTAATCGAACATAGTATACAGTACTTGTTCAAGATTTAGAAAGCACTTTTATGCTTATTTCTTCATTTCTTAATTCTTTATTGTACACAATAAACTTAATAAAAAAAAACAGACAAAGCTTTCGTAGCTAATCGTATAAAAATCGAAGGTGTGGTTTTTCATTGCAGATAAAAAACATAGATAGAAAATAAAACTGAACCTCGTCTTGTGGGTCGTGGGTTCGATCCCCACCGAGAACAAACATGCTAATAAATTCTATGCCAAAATACAACAGCAACCTTCGACCAGCGAAACGTTTTCAATTACAAAAGAATTTCTTTCACACTCAACGGGGTCCAAGAGAATTGAATTTTCACAAAGCTTCAACCTACACGTACTTTTACCCAATTTGGTATGTTCTATTTGCCTAATAGGTACTAATACTTTACAAAAAAGGGTTTTTTTAGCGTACCTACATATTGTACCTATTTAAAGATAATTTTATACTCTGATCACAATAATATACAGGCAAGCTAGTTAAAAAAAAACTAAATTTAAAATGTATGAAAAAATCATTTTTCATGTCGCTATTGTTAGTGATTTGGAAACCATTTTGAGGCTCTGTATCCCAATCAAATCCAATGATATTATGACAGGATTTTATTAAAATAATTGGCTCTCTTAGCATAGAGGGCGTTGGAAATCTTTGGGAAGACCTTTGCCCAGTAGTGGGACGAGCAAGGTCAAATAAAAAAAATATGGCCCACTGATTGCATTGAAAACATAGAGGCCCTAGGTCTTTAGAGAACCTACAGATAATATACGAAGGTTTTATATAAAAGAGGTGATATATCATACAGACTCAATGGATACGCGAATGTGACAAACCTTTCTCAGTACTGTATTGGATAAGGATAAGAATCTACAAGCGTCTTTCACTGACTACCAAATGATAAATGCTGGCATTAGGTATTATTTTTGATGGATGTTTCTTTGATACCAACAGGAGAGAAAAAATAAATAGATAGAATTATTTGTAATTTACTTGATCTTTATGAGGACAAGTGATGGAATAGTAATTAGTCTATATCAACTGCATTATCAGAGTACGTCTATCTAAGACGTGTCTTGCTGTGGCAATGCACTGCGTACGGCGATGCATCGTTATAGACAGAGGTGCCTGTTTAACATCAGGTGGGCCATCTGCTTTTTCCATTACTTACTCTCAGAAAAACAGTGGTACCACAAAGTCTTAATTGGTCACGAAGTCCATAGAGCCACTAAGTTGCATTTGTAAATTATTTTTGAAAACTGAAAACAGAACTTGAAATTCCGAAATGTAAGCGTAACAATGAAATATCCAAGATTCATTACTTACGCGGAACTTACGATGAAAATCAAATCTTGCCGAGAACAATTCCACTCCATTTTCAAAGGAATCGATTTTTTTATAAGAAAATTGCATTAACTCGCCCAACTGTGCAAACGTTTCTCTATGAATCCATCATCCATTCAATTGAAAGGTTGTACTGTACTGTTGAATAAGTTTTAATGAAAAAAAAAACTATGTTTAAATTTTTCCCAGCTATCACCCGCGCTTTTGCTCGCGTAGTAGCAGCATACGCATTATTTGGTAAAAATCTTTGATCCTAATTTTAAACCCTTTAGGGTGCGATTTTTTAGAATTCCTTTCTTAGTGCACCCCTACACTATATAAGGATTTCCAAATTTCATACCTCTAGGACTTATAGTTTAGGCTGTGCATTGATTCTATGTCAGCTTCAAAAGAGTTTTATATAATTGATTGATGATGATGATTTAGAATTTAGAAGAAGGAGATATCGTCTCAGCTAGTGCAATGTCTTCAGTTGTTTTGGACTGTTTTGGATCAGTTGAATTATCAGATTGTGGCAATTGTGTGATGGTAGCTCAATTGTTTTATTGTAAGACAAAGGTAGTGACCAAGTGGTGGCCTCGCAAGGGTGATAGATCACGAGGCAGACCACAAACCAAGTGGGTGGACAATATTGTAAAGGTGAGAAGAGAACACTGGATTCAATTGGTGCAGTATCGGAAAGGATGGCGTGCCAAAGAGGAGGCCACTGTTATTATACCCACTGTTGGGTATAATGCTTCCTCTTTGACTGGGCATACGCCTCCCCAAGTTTGTTCTATCCACTGCGGTCCTGAGCTAGTCTCTCCCATTTACGATGTCGTCTGCCCATCTCGCTGCCGGACGTCTTACATTTCTGTAGCCGTATTTTGATCACCAGTGGCCGCCTTACTCCATCTGATTAGATAGATAGACCTAATAAAATTATTGAGACTACCAGTGTATGATAACAAATATTTCCACCTAGGAATTTTCCTTCAGTCGCTAAGAAATACCAGAATAAGAATACGCGATTCCCAGAACCATGACTAATCGTTATGTCCAGAATATCTCTATCCATCACTTGAAACGTGATGTGTCATAGAGCCCCATTCAGGTACAGCCTAATAGAACAGCTACATCACTTTCAAAATTTAATATGAAATCAAACTCAAACCATTTATACCCGCCCATTGTACATTTTTTTTGTAACTAGGTGCCCCCTGCGACTACGTTCGCGTCCCGTTAGATCCCGTTTAATTTTCGAAATAAAGAGTAGCCTATGTGTTAATCCAGATCACGGACAATATTGACACACAATATATATTCCAAGTTTCATCCATATCGGATCAGTAGTTTTTACGTGAAAGAGTAACAAACATCCATCCATACTTACAAACTTTCGCGTTTATAATATTAGTAGGATTTGATGATACTGATATTTGTAATGTAATATAAAGTATTTTCTCTCATTAATTCACTCAAACTCATTGGTTGCCGCGGCCAATATGCATGCTATTCCACCTCAAATCATGTGAAAGAGAAAGACTCAGTAATAAGCAGTACGAAACTATTGTGCGTACACATATACACTCTTGCAATAGTATACCCCCATTATTGCCGCACACATGCGTATGATTTTAGTAAATGAGAAACAAAATACAGAGCCCAATGTCTGAGTTCTGTTTTGTTGATCGAAACGCATATCGAGGAGTGACTTGCAAGATATTTTGTATGAAAACCCGATAAGCGCCTCTAGCGGGAGATTTGCAAACTATTTTTCTTTACACAAAAACTGCGTGTTTTTCGATTCTATCTTGTTGCAAATTAACATAACCAAACTCAGATAACGGGCTAAGAAGTATACCAAATGCTATGTTTGAGCTGTGTGGACTGAGAGCCCGTGATTGAGGGCCCATGAATCTTTGATTATCGGATCTGCAGGAAAATATTGATATCGTCCGGAGAGTAACTAATGTCGAGTGTCATGCCATTGATTCCTGTAATGATTCGAGAATAGAGGTGAGAATAGTGTCCTACTAATATAACCGTCGAACGGTTAAATTATTGGATGGGTTTATTTCTACAATGGTCGTGATCTAGAAACGAAATATAAGGTATAAGCTATTATGCATCATCTTTATAAATTTTCTTCTTTTTTTGGACTATCTACTAAGTACAATATTCATGAGTCATGTAAAGCTACTGTACCTAAACCAGCTGCTAAATCTGTTGTCATCTCTTTTTGTTGCCATGCAAGTGACATAACGAGCATTTTAAAGCCGCTCTAAAATGACAAGGTTACCAACCATATTCTTATTGTTCCCTCCCTACCCTCCATCCCATTTGTGGCACTAGAGTAAACAGACACTGGTAGAATTGTAATAACAAGCTGCAAAACCCATAAACCAAGAAGTTGAAGTTGAAAATGACAGGGGATTATGAATCAAGGCCTACCTAACTGTCTACGCACTGTTATAACGGAGAAACACTTTCTCTTTTTAAAAAAAACTAAAATTACACAACTGAAAGTTTATTTGAATTTAGAAATGAAAATAATTAATTTTAATAAATTGGGAGACGTTTAACTCCTTTCAACGATTGACCGAGACTGAATGGTCTCCTAGCTGAAAATGCAGTAGTGCATTTTCAGACTGCTTATTTTTCAATTTTATTTGCAATGAAGGGTTATAACAGCACGCTCCCGTACACCCACACTACTCAGTAACTAATGCAAATAATCATTACCGCAAAGGTTAGTGCTTGTATAAATGTATGCTAATGTAACCAAAGCGCGCCTGACGCGTACGACGATCCCGGGCTGAAGTCACGATCAAAATGATATTTTTGTTACCTCTAACATTTTTCGTGGAGAGAAATACACATCTCTTTGTGTCCCATGACCTTTTATACTCGGCTAAATTGAAACGTCTAGTTGGTAGGCCTTCTAATTAGGCTCGCCAGCGGACTAGATAATTGGATGTCATGTGTCTTGCCGTCTGAAGACAGAGTGCGATCTTATCCCAATTCTCTACATAAACGATGAATCATTGAATCATGCAAGCATTTCTTTGTCATGCGACTGAAAATTTCAAGAGGTTTAAAACAGGCAAAAATTAATAACTATTAGTCCTCTGCTAAGATTAGGTACACAATGATGAAGAAAACTTGCAAAATTATTTCCCAAGCAATATATTATTAACAAATAAAACACATAAAATGTAAAAGGATTAAATTTGCGATTTCTAAAAATCCGTTAGTATGAGATAAAGTCGTCCAATCACTGAACGTACGTCACATCGATTCCGTAGTCAGTTTTGATCATGTCAGCTGCTTTCTCCGCTATCATGATGGTGGGTGCATTGGTGTTCCCGCTGGTGATGGTAGGTATCACACTTGCGTCTACCACACGCAGATTTTCAGCACCATTTACACGCAGCCGCGCATCCACTACGGATCCCATGGCACATGTTCCCGATGGGTGATACATCGTACCTGCCAGATTTAAGGCATAGCACTTCCAATACTCATGGCTCCCGAATGGTATTCCTTGGCACTGTTTTACATTAAAATCAGTTACCTTCGAGCCTACACCTTTCATTGTGGACGTGTTCACAAGACTAACGTAATCCTCTATGCATGCCGCAAACTTTTCCAAATCGTTTAAGTTTGAGAAATAGCCCGTGCTGATTCGCATTTTTGATTCAGGGTCAGCACTACTAAGCTTAACTGTACCTCTAGACTCAGGATGTAAAAATGTAAGAAATGCAAATAAATTCTCTGATTTTACGCTTTGTTTTAGCATGGCTGCACATATTCCAATTTCGAGGTTCATGATTATCGAACAAAAAAATACACTAATTAACCCAACCATTGGCATTGGGACTGCAGTTATTTGATAATCTGGGACCGTCTGGGTTTTATTCAAAGCCGCAAAATTCATTATTGTAGGCATGGGTAACTTGTCTAAGTTTGCTAAAGATTTAAGGTTATCTATGATCGACAACGAGTTGTTCATCCCTGTGAGTAGCATCGGCACAATCATGTGATCTTGCATATTTTCACCAACGTTAGGTGAATTAATAATCACTTCTATGTTATTCTCTTCCAAATGTTCTTTTGGTCCTACACCGGACAACATCAAAATCTGTGGACTGTTAATTGCTCCTGCTGATAAAATAACTTCTTTTTTCGCTTTTACATGCACAATTTTACCATTTTTAAGTTTAACTTCGACTCCCACGGCTCTTTTGTTTTCATCGAATTTAAGTTTTCTAACATGACTTTGCTTTAAAACATTTAGATTGGTTCGATTTGCGATAGGTTTAAGGAAAGCCAACTCTGTACTTTGTCTTAATTTGTTATCTATTGTAAACATGGGATGTGAACAGCCAATTTGGTGATATCCATTTGTATCTTCATGGTATTCATAACCGTTTTCTTCAAAAGCTTGGAAATATATGTCTGATAGCGTGTCGTCTTCCCATAATGCTCTAGAAATACCTAAGTAGCCTTCCTTACCATGTAACTCAGCAGTGCAACCATTTAAAATTAGTTCATCATTGAGACGTTCACTCTTCTTAAAGTAATATGTGACGTTGTCCCAGTCCCAACCCACGTTACCCTGATCGACCCAGTTGTTATAGTCAGCTTTATTTCCTCGCACATAAAACATAAAATTGGATGCACTGGATCCACCAAACATCTTGCCCCGAATGATGTGAATCGACTGTGTCTTGGAAGCTTGGCTGGAAAATCTATCGTCTTCTGTGTTGTAGTTCCAGTCTGGCAATGTCGTTGTAAGAATTGTTGATAAACCTGGACTCTGTTGAATAAAATAAATAAAATGTTTTATTGAATTCCATAGGTTTAAATGGAAATTTATACCTACTAGTAGCTTGTTTTGAAAAAAAAAAAGTTTCCAGAAAAGAAAGTTAAACCAAAATATAGGCGAGATCAGTACATCAGTATACCTAATATTTTTTTCTGACCAAACCAAACTCGAATGTTGATTGTCGATGATTCAAGGTCACCAAAAATATTTGGTGTAACCCAAATCATCCTTGTATAAACCTTGCAATTTGAACGACACTACGCGGTGATGATGCTACACTATTTGTGAACGTCAGCAATCAAGCTGACGTTCACAAATAGTGTAACTCAGGTACGTTAGATGTGTAACTCTTGACAATTATCAAAATCTATTACGTGGACAACAGCCGGTGGCTCTTCTCCTGCCTCTATAAGCAAGACGGACCAGTTGGAAACCTCGGTCAAACGATTAGCTAGCACGCACCCTGCTGATCCAGCGCCAACCACGATGAAGTCAAATGTTTCACCATCTGAAACTGTAATAGGCTTTTACTTCTCTTGCTCAAAAAGTCCGTTCTTATAGCGTACCGGTTCGAGGATAAAATAGCATATTCGCTCTGAAAAAAAATTTTTTTTTCGTAGACATATAGCTGATGATTGATACTGCCTAAGTATAATAGTTAAAATTGTTTAAAATTTCTTCAAAATTGACAAGAAACCAGCCAATCTAAGCATTCTTGACACTTTTACACTATTTGTAAACTTCTTGGACGAATGTAAACTTTTATTAAAAAAACCGTTTTTCAGGAGAATACGGTTTTTTACAGCTCTTTCTTATTTTTTTTCTTTAAATTTTAAAATTAAATGAATAAATGCTAGATTAGTATAATAGAGGTTCGTACTTAAAGTATACTTTTTATATGAGTAGGTACTAGCAATGCTTACCGGTGATGTTATCTAAAGCCGGAAACTCTGTGTCGTTGATAAGGCTCCATGAAGACAAAGTCAGTAGCCCGACCTGGAGTATCTTTAGAAGTAAAGTGAAGAAATTCTCTTCTATCTGGGAGTATATTAGCTCTGTTATCATCCTGTAATTATGAATATCGTATCGGCTGTCATGACGAAAACTTAGGCCCATATTTTTGGTCGTTACCTCTTCGTCTCGGCTAGACCTCGAAATCGTGCTAAGGTAGTTCTATGTAGTTGCCAAAATGACTACCAAGCATGATGCGGTCGTGGCATAGTTTAGTCAACCTTCACCGATTCTGCGCGGTCACTATTTGGATCCATCCATCCATCCATTAGTGGCTTACATCTGAGCGCTTCCGTGCTCCGGGGAGCACGTTAAACTGTCGGTCCCGGCTAAAACAGTCGTTAAATAACGACAGAGGCCTTAGGGCGGCCTAAGAACTCTGTCTCCAGTGTTAGCCACTAACTCATACGAGCTTGCTTGCTTGCCAAGCATAATTTCAAGGTCGAGTCGAGAGTTTTATAATAGTAGGTATAGATAGATTACTATTTTTACATTTTATAAAATTCATATTTACTATTAATTTAAAAAGAAGAGGTGAACTTGCTAAAATCACACTATCCAACACCTTCCTTTTGGGTAGTGGAAATAACAATTATTTATTACACTGACCTGGGGCTGGTTTTTTTCGACTGCTTGTCGCCTGTCAACTTCTGATACAGTGGTGACAACAGTCTGAGATCGGCTCTTTAGTAAACTGAGGCCGCTCGGACTCATCCCAACGGGATCATTCGACCTAAGCATATTTTGAATTGGTAAACTGATCCCACTAATAGATTTTATGATTTGTATAGACACACGCAAAAGTCTTTGAAATTAATTTGAAATTAGATTAACGAAAACAACAACGCAACCCCTAACTCACAATTGCATTGCGAGTAAAGTAAAGTTGAAGGTCACCTTGCCGGATTCTGCAAATACCTGCATTCAGCCAATCACAGACTAAAATCTTATCGATCGAAATAGGAAGGGTTGAGTGCATCTTTCTGTTCGATTCCCATTTAATCGTGTATTGCCCTTTGCGTTAAATTTGCGTTGTAAGTGAACAGTTCCGTAGGTGAAATGTGATGAGATGGTGTTGGTGAACAGTTCCGTAGGTGAGTAAACATATTTGGGAGGCAATAAAGTACGCCCAGATAAAGTACAACATGCTATTGTACACCATGATAATGTACGGCCAATAATACGAAGCCACTGGCTTCGTATTATTGGCCGTACGTTATCATGTCGTCAAATATCATGCCGTACATTTATGTCACATCAAATAAAGTACACCCCAATAATGTACGGCATGATAATACGAATCCAAAATTTCAAAAAATGGATCCGTAATATCGGGGTGTGTTTTATCATGCTGTACTTTAACATGCCGTACATTAACTGGACCCAACATATTTACTAAATACTATTTCTATATGTAAATGAAGCCTTTTATCTCTTCATTTAATATTGTCTATGGTGGCAGCACTTTGTTTGCACCTCAAAATAAGTATGCATTTGATTCTTCCTCCGAGGTTTGCGCTATGTTATCTCTAGAAATTTATTCATAAAGAAATTATCTCTGACTTTGTACAATGAAACGTCAACGTGGTAAAGGAGATAATTTTCATTCAAATTATAAATAATATTTGAAGCAATAGCTTTTAATGTTGTTTCTCTTTACAGGTTAGTAATAAATCATATATCACTCAATTATGTATACAAGTGATTTGTATTTGTAAAAAACTGTTTCTTAAAAATAAATTTATCTTTACAGTGCAACAACATCTAAAGAACTTATAACATATATAGATATATACTTTTCAATGTTTATTATACAACTAGTAGCTTGCTTTGGTTTTCCCTGTATACATCCTGCTCACAGAACCGCAAACATTCCGACATTATTCAAATCAAAAGTAGGTATTTAATGGACTAAAAATATAACTTTACAGGTTTACTTAGACCTACTTGGTATTTTTTGTAAATTAAAGTATTTTTCAACAAATGTTTTAATTTTTTGAGTACCTAAACACATTTTAATGCATAATCTTTATTTCCCTTAGAAACATCAAAATGTATGAAGATAGTCCTTCTACTTCACGCGGCAATCCATCTATGTATATAAGTACTACACAAAGAGGTTCCAAAAAGATAATAAGGCATGGCTATGAATACGTTATTAAAAGAACAAATATTGATGGAGCAATCTTGTGGAGGTGCGCAAAAATGAAATCATGTTTTGCAACGATAAAAACCAACAGGGATTTTAATGTAATAAAACACGAAACAACTCATTCTCATGAACCTATGGACACAGCAGAAGTTGAGATAAAAATACAAATGGATAAGTGCGGGAAGACTGTGCAGGAGAATTTATCTGACCCAATCTCTAAAATATTTGAGGAAAATATGGCTCCCCTTGAAGATCGTGGTATAAACATAATAAAGAAGTTGCCGGCTTTAAAAAATGTACAGAAAACACTCTATAAGAAAAGAAATAAATCTCTAGGAGCAAGCAAAGTAACTTTTAAAAAAGCGAAAGATGTTGAAGTGCCTCAAAAATTTCAAAAAATACTATTTGCTGACTACGCACATAAAAACCGTATATTGATATTTGCTGACGATGAACTAAAAGAATACATGGGAAAATGTAAACATTTTTATATGGATGGTACATTCAAAACTTGCCCAAAGCCATTCTACCAACTGTACACGATTCATGCGGAGCTAGAAAGCAATGAAGAATACCAAAATATAATTCCAGTTTTATATGCCCTGCTACCTGACAAAAAATTGACCACATACAAGCTGTTATTTCAACTAATAAGAAGTCAAATACCCCAGTGGAATCCAAGTGACATAACAGTTGATTTTGAAGTTGCAGCTATACAAGCAATCCGAAGCCATTTCCCAAATGTGAAAATAACAGGCTGCTACTTCCACTTCAGCCGCTGTCTCTGGCGTAAAGCTAAGACACTAGGTGTATGCAAAACACAGCTTGGCAAAGATCATGTCAAACTTTGTGCGGCCTTATCTCACCTTCCACCAGAGTTAATTGATGACGGATGGCTCTATATCATGGAAGAAGCTCCCGAAAGCAAATGTGTCACGCAATTCAATGACTACTTCGTCAAAACTTGGCTGGAAGATTCACCACTCGTAAACACTTGGTGTACATACCAACAAATGCAAAAAACTAATAATGTCGTGGAATCGAAAATACGAAATATTCTATCTTTTTCTTGATGCGGGATCGGTTGACTAAACAAAAATAATAAAATTAATGATTTAGTCAACTCATCCCAGTGGGATAAGTTGGAGCGGCCTCAGTTTACTAAAGAGCCCTGAGATCGTATTTAAAGGCAAAATTGACAAGTATTTACTAATAATTAGCAATTTTTAAATTATAAACTCTTGGCAAGAAGATAACACTTGAACTAGCACTATACAATACAGGGTGTTTAAAAAATGTTTTTAAACATTTAATGAGTTTGGAAAAATGATATACACATATCGGAAATCAAACTAGCTCTTTTTCTAACACCAAAAACCGTTTCTTTTTTTGACGTCGGTGTAGAGCAATAAATAGTATTTTTTTAAGCAGTTAAAAAGTTATGCTGTACCAAACAACAACGCCAATCTGTTGAAAGATTACATTAAGATTATCACTCGCTTCACTCGCTCGAACAATTATAGGGAAACCGACTTAAATTTAACTACCTTCTGTCTTCATGAGGATGATTGCAGTTAATTGAGATTATTTTAGTTAGTGTAGATACCAATATTATTATAATTTCATCGTAACAACTATAAAATTTGGTATACCAACCGTTTTACAAAACACCAGCGGACCTAAAATGCGCAACGTGAGATATTTGTCATGTCGTTCTGTCAAAATGTAAGCATTTTGTACCAGTTTATGAACTATTGCATTATCTGTGGTAATGTTGTCAAGAAACCGCGCCTTTGAATTTTCTACTTTTGACATTTCTGCATGACTATTATCTCGTCCTCAGAGAGGTACGACGACTAACAAGTGTCAAAAGTGTACATTAGGGCGCGTTTACCACAAATAATGCAATAGTTCATAAACTGGTACAAAATGCTTAAATTTTGACAGAACGACATGACAAATATCTCGCGGTGCGCATCTTAGGCCCGCAGGAAAATTTCCATCGAATATTTTTTTCTCTTCACTTGTATTGACATTTGACAATCTGTATTTGCACACAGTGTAATATTAAACATATAATATTTAAACAGTTGCAAAAATTACAACATTAAAATATAATATTTACAACTGTTTAAGGAACTCAAGGTAAGGTATTTATTTAATTAAATACCTACGGCTCGACACATTCCACAGAGCCTGGCGGGAGGTAGCCGGGGATTTTAAAAACTGGAGGGATATGGGGGAGACCTTTGCCCAGTAGTGGGATAGTATGGGTTCAAAATAAAACTCTTAAAAGGTAGCTATTGTAATAAATTCTTACCTTTTTACCGGCGAAAGTCATAGTTACCTCATTTATATAAAATTCAACACTAAACTTGACCCAAGTCACATTGCTATAGATAGTTAAAAGAGAATTATTCCTTAAAAATAGGTACAATGATGAATAGTTTAAAATAAAACACTAGAATTAACATTACATAGAGTGTAAATAGACTGAATTACCACCTGCCGCCTTGCAACTATGAAATTAAATAAAAAACAAAAAACGATCACGTAAATGGTCACATGGTTACCTAGATAAAAAAGCCTTATATATGGCGTACTGGCTATCCCTTTCTGCTAGTTTAGTTTGCAAGAATCTAATCTTCGATCGCGGAAGAATTCTAACGCGCACTCGTTTTTGTCGGTAGAGTCTGACATAACTTAGTGCTCTACCAAGCAGTAGGTATCCATTCCATGATAGATTTCCTCACAAAAAAAGGAAAGTAGAAACTTGCCCATTGCTACCCATCACACGGCACGTCGCCGTACCGTGTCACGGTGCCGTGCCGGCTCAAGTCATGGTGCACCCGGTTAGCAGTTGATAAATCCACTGTATTGCTTTCAAAATAAATGACAGTCAATGCTTGCGCGCCGTGCACTCACACGATACGGCACCGCACCTGTTGGTGCATTTTTCTAAACTAAACTAATAATTTGATAGTTGTCTGTATAGTTTTAGTTTACTATAAAAGGATGACAGTAACTTTAGTGCTGTCAGGGGAATGAAACAGCTGAATTGGTGGCATTGTCAATCTCTGACCATAGTTTAACAATGCGACGATTCTGTTGTTTCATTTTCCTAACCTAACCTAATTTGACAGCACTATTACTTACTTAAGCTATAAGATACTGTAACTTCTAAGAGTTAGTGGAGTCCTCGAAACTTTTAAACTCTAAAACATTTTGGCAAAAATCTCTGTAAAGTGTTACATTTTTGGCAAAATTCCATTATTAAATAAAGTTCAGTCCACACAGTGTTTTTAATTTTCTCCCTTTGCACGCCAAGGTTCGCTGGCTCCTGCGTAATTTGCTAAGTGCTCAAGTAACTTTTAATTAAACAAACATTTAGCAAGTGTTTTAGTACCTGAACACTCTTTACAGAGTGTGGAAAACATTTGTTTTCTTGAATGGATGTTTTTACCTTAGCGTAAATAACCAATATAACCATCTCTTTATTTATCTACCACTAATTATAAACACATATTTTAGACAGGCGTCATGGCTCAGTCGGTAGTAGCTCTGCCTTCCGTGCTGTGGGTCGTGGGTTCGATCCCCACCGAGAACAAACATTTGTGTTTGTAAACATAGATGTTTGTTCTGTGTCTGGGTGTTTCTATGTATTATAAGTATGTATTTACAAAAAAAATGTATGTATGTATTCTATCAGCCATCTAGTTTCCATCGTACAAGCTTTGCTTAGTTTGGGACTAGAAAGTGTTGTGTTAAGTGTCCGTGAATATTTAATTATAAACGCAGAAGTTTAGATGTATGTATTTCAATCACGTTGCAACTACAAGTCCGATTTCGCTAAAACAAGTACAAGTATACATAATTCGTAACTTGGATTGACACCTGACTAGGCTGAGAAGATGGAGACTATGGCTGGGCAAGCCTACTCCATCTAAACATTGTCCTAGGCACTACAGTGTCCCGTTAGGTGTAGGCATAGGTTGCCTCCTGACGCTGTATAAATCATCTTCAAGGCCTACTCAGTCGACAAAATTGCAGTACCGTGTTGACTATAGCCAAACACTTTCCGAAAATTTAGGCTTATAACGGCGTCGACAGGTTAATTGCGAGTGATAGCGTTCAGGAGTTCACGTGCCCATTTGTATGCTAATGTGAGCTTGTCGACTCACGTGCTGTTGGGCAGTCATTAAAATAATTGAAGTTTTTTTTTTAATTTAGTTTTTTATATGCCACATCTAGCAGACGAGCAGGCGGGGCCCTGGAAAGTACTCGAAGGACATACGCCATAGTTTACGTCTACATATAAAATTATCAAACAACTCTATAGATTCCTCTTTTATTCTTCTGTTTGTAAAAGATAAAGTTGTTTTCGATTTTTATCTTTTTTTAGACCTAACCATAGACAATCTAGAATCTAGTAAAATACATTGGATGTGCTCAGTGAAGCAATGCATCGTTACATACAGTGGCTATAGACTTAACATCAGGTGGGTCGCGGCTTGTTCCATTATTTAGTACTCAAAAAAAAAACAATATAATACATACGTAGTTATTATGTAATTTTCAGGAGTTAATTCTAAACAGTCAAATTGTGCAATAAGACCAATTTTTAAAATTTGTACTAAAAATTATGAACTTTGTAAAGTTGTCTTTTAGCAGTGAACTTTGTTTAAGTTTTTAATTAATTTAAGTGTTCTCTGTATTATTGAATAGTATTGTTAAATTAATAAAAAATAAAACAATTTAATAATACAGAGTACGAACTCTTAAAATTTAGATCATGACGTGAAGCCACAAATTAACTAAAAATAAAATGAAAAAATTTGCAATGTATAATTTTTCTAATAATTACATATTTTGTCACATAAGAAATTTTCTAATGCTGATTCTAACCAAGCAAGAGTATGAAATTGCAAAACACAAACTCCTTTATTCATATTCAACTGTCATTTTAGCGTGGCTTTAAAAAATGCTCTACCATTGTCACTTACATGAAATCGAAAACAGATGGCAACAGATTTAGCAATCATTTTAGTTAGCTCAGCTTTAGAAAGCCAATATGAATATACCCCGTTTGTAAACTAAATTTAGCTTACAGCTGAATACTCAAATGCCATTTAAATTAAGTTCACGCTTAAATTATTGCCGTCTCTCACAAATGAGTAATGTTAAACAGAGGCAGAGCAATTTTAAGTGGTGCTTAAATTTGAGTGATGTTTCAGTATTCCTGCCTTAGTCCACTTTTGACCTTGGTACGACTAGAGTGACAGTTACTTTCTCCACTAAAGGCTTCCCCAATAAAGGCCCTAAAACAATTTCCATCTCCTAGGCTTTTAGAAATCTCTAATCACCTTTAAAGATTAAGCACAAACAATATCCCCAAAACATCCAGATACTTTGGCTGTTTTCACACTACCAACGATACGATATCGTCAGAAAGCTAATCTCATACACAAGGTATAATTGTCGCCTTCACACCGTGTCGGCGCCAAAACCGATATTTTTGTTCGAGACACTGAAATGTCATTTTTGCGTAGGTGTTGGGACGTGTAAAGAGCCTATAAAGCCCTTCTCCCATTACGATACGTACAGGCGATTCAAGTGTCCTGCAAGTCTCGGAGACTAGTCGCCGCCAAGTATCTCACATACATTTGAATGCAGGCTCGCACACTACGCTACTGGTATCCTGCATTCAAATGTATGTGAGATACTTGGCGGCGACTAGTCTCCGAGACTTGCAGGATACTTGAATCGCCTGTGCGTATCGTAATGGGAGAAGGGATTTAGTTTCTTTGTCTTACCCGAGTATAATTGTGGGGAAAATAAAGGAAACATGTGCTATTTATTTGTTAGATTACCTCGTGGGGAAGTTTTTCTTGCGTTTTTATGTTAAGGTAACTAATTGTACCTATGTCACTTCTGCAATACAATTGAGGTAATATATCGCTGTGTTATTCTTACAATGTTCTTCGGTTGATGTAAGATCTTTTATATTTTCCAGGTTTAGTTCTTATTGCTCTACTTACACAAATTGGTAAACGTGCTCTGTGAGATAATGCAATTGCTATGAGTAACTCATTGCTGTTTGCTCCACATCAACTTAATTTGTATTATATTTCAACACTTTTCTAAAACTTATTATATATTTATATTAATTTATTTGGCCACCTAAGATGCGATTTCAGTATCTGTTAGTATAATGAAACTAAATCATTACTACAGGCACAGATCATATAATACTATAAACAGGACAGCTAGCGCCATCTATGTATCCGCGAGATCTTTGTCGTGTGATTGGTTAAATGATGAGCGATTGATACACAATCAATTGATTGTGTATCAATAATTCCAGCCCCCCTATTTCAAATAATTCACTTTTATCTGGCCACATTGTCTGTTGAAATTGTATTTCGATTGTCAAAATGACAGACAGTGGCCGTAAATAAAAGAAGAAGGAGATGGTCATCCTTTGACACCATGAATTTGACAAATTACAATCAAAATGTCACTTGACAGACAGAGGCCATATAGGTAGAAAAGAAGAAAACAAACTAACAATTTAATATCAGCGAAATAAAAACCGGTAAATTGACATTGTGATTGTAATTTGTCACATTCTCAAAAAAGGTGACTCTATTTTCTAGTCTCTAAATCAGTATTAAAAAAAACTTACCAAGGACCTGAAAATGTCGACATTAAATAAATTTGAGCCTATCAAATATACCGAACGCTTTCAATAAAATCAGCAACTACTCACGTTCACCTACGCAATCATTATATCCAATGACGTCATTCCCGTTATGACGTCACATTCTCGTTCCCTCGCGGATTTTATGTCATCATTTTTCGTTATCTTGCCCCGCCAGGCTTGAAACTTCAAGCAGCTTCAAGCTATATCAAGCTTGTATGTATAATTTTAAAACATTTTATGTAAAAAGCATTTGCTTGAATTAATTCGCGTTCATGGTTCAAACGAACTTCTCAAGTGAAGTTCGATCAATGTAAACAGGAATACCAATAATGTTTATTTGCGACACAAAATTAATTAAAACACGTTTTAGGACATAACTGTGTCTAAATATACTTTTTTATTTATTTATTTGGGTAAACAAACAGTACCTCAATACATATAAATAAAGCGGTATCATAAACTAACTTATTAATTGTGGCAACAACACTGTTTACCACAGATTACTTAAATAGTAGTAGGTTTATTCAGTTCATGAGTGGGTACATAGTAAGTACCTACCTACCTACTTACAATTCCAAAATCTCAAGAATCTTATTTCTAAAAATGCTAGGACGCATTACTGCAATATCTATAGAATTGAAATTTGCGTTATAAGAGGTAACTAAACGGTACAAGAGAGATCGCTTACCAGCATTAGTGCGGCATCGAGCCGTCGCAAATAGTTGACAAGGATTACGGCAGTGCGTTCTAGTGGGAATTCTATAACATAATTTGCTAATAAGAGGAGTACAATCATATCTATTATGGTAAAGGTCATAATATGATGCAAAAAGACCCCAGATCTTAGCATGTACAGGTTTTACATATTAATAGGAGTATATTATTATTCATCGCTAAATAATAATAATAATAATATTCACGGACTTTCAACACAACGCCTTCTAGTCCCAAACTAAGCAAAGCTTGTACGATGGGAACTAGATGGCTGATAGAATACATAAACATTTTTTTTTTGTAAATACATATACTTATAATACATAAAACACCCAGACACAGAACAAACATCTATGTTTACAACACACAAATGTTTGTTCTCGGTGGGGATCGAACCCACGACCCACAGCACGGAAGGCAGAGCTACTACCGACTGAGCCATGACGCCTGTCAAATAAAAATGTTAGAACATTCTATCTAAAACCCATTCGTGTTTACTATAATTCATAATCACAACTATGATAAGAATATTAGTACCTGTAGATAAATTTTACTTTACTTAAACCTTTGTGGTCCATATTTTGTAAAACATATAATTTGATTCTTTGACTATAGTCATAACTTTTGCATAAAATTGTTACATCAACCATCTAATGTCAATAGTGCCATGATCATGAATAAATGTGACAATAATTAACGTATCGTAACGCTAGCGTATTCGAGATACACTGCGCGGTGACACTACAACGGTCGGCAGTCGGCAGCAGACATTGACGCGCAATGTAACTCGAATACGCTAGCGCGACGACTGTCACATTTTGTTCGTGATAGTGGTACAGTTTATGTTAAATATAAATTATATCCGAATCTAAATAAAAATCTAAATGATTTTATGATTATACGTAATGGTGTGAAACTGTCACAATTTACAGCAATCATTTCAATTTTTAAATCTATTTCAGTTTCAGGAATAATAAAACTTAAATGGATTTTATAATCAAGGCAGTAAGGTCTAATATAGCTTGGATTTCTTAAAATGTTTAAACTCCATTTATATTATTAAGGTTGTGTACCTTGAAACTACGGTTAACTTTAAAAAGTAATAATCCCACAACACTGTGTATAATGGTCAACTTGACCATCATAATCAGTTACATACAATAACCACCCGTTAAAATATTGGTGAACTATAATATAAACCACAGAGTAAACTATACTGAAAAGTGGTACAAGTAAAAACAGAGTTACATTTTATTCTGTGTCTATTTTGTATTTATATAAAAACTGGCAAAAATGTAATCAAAAGAAGTACAGAGTTGTAGTGAAAATGTTCCGTGCTATTGTATTGTCGCTTGGTCTAGCATTGCTTGTGGTAAGAATAGTTATTATTTAATATCTGGTGTAGTAATACCACCCTTGAAAACTTTAGGGGTTAAAATTACCCATCATACTTAGATGAACAATTTTTCTGGTGATTTTTTATTTTGTTTATTTATGCAAAATTATTATTTTACAGGCTGGCCAAAATAAAATGCAAAGATGTGGACGTTTAATGCATGTAAGAATGTTTGTTATTAACTATACTACCAGTACTAAGGTATACTCATGCGACGCGGGGCAGACCTAAAAGAAGATGGCGAGACGAACTCGACCATTTTTTGACCGACTGGCAAAGAGTAGCCCAAGATCGGAGTGTGTAAAACGAATGGGGGGTGTCTTACTGCTGAGAAAACTCAGCAGTAAGACACATAGGGCTAAATATAATAATACTACTCAAGTACTTGTATGTAATTTTTTTTTCCAAAAGTTTTTTTCTTTTTATGTAGTTTTTTTTAATTTCTAGGGAGGTTTAGCATGCTGCAATAAAAAAGTAGAAGTTATGCCAAAAGAAAGTGACTTTCATGAATGCGAACAGATGAAGAAAAAACCACCATCAGTGAGTATACCTTTTAGAATAGAGTACTTGAGCCAGTAAGTAAATGGGTTTAGTACAAACCGAACTACATTATGTAAGTATACATTATCCTACTTAATATTATAAACGCGAAAGTTTTAAGTATGGATGGATGGATGATTGGATGGATGGATGATTGGATGGATGGATGTTTGTTAATCTTTCACGTAAAAACTACAGATCCGATTTGGATGAAACTTGGAATATATATTGTCCGTGATCTGGATTAACACATAGGCTTCTTTTTATCCCGAAAAATTAACGGGATCCAACGGGACGCGAACGAAGTCGCGGGCAGCACCTAGTTTGTTATAATTTTAATCTTGATTATCTCAATTAAGGTTAAAATATGTTTTAGTTATCTTATTTAGCTTTGATTATTCACAAGTACAATGTGCCCTCTGTATTATTTCACTTTTTTGAAACAGATTTATTTAACGCATAATCTAATGTTCTTACTAGTATTTTTAGTTTTGCCTTTTTAATTGCAACGAATGACTGTTTTATTGTTCGAGATTAATAATAAAATATTTTTGCCAATTTAAATAGAATAAGCAAGCAAAAATAAATAAATAAATAAATATTCACGGACACTTAACACAACGCCTTCTCGTCCCAAACTAAGCAAAGCTTGTACGATGGAAACTAGATGGCTGATAGAATACATACATACATTTTTTTTTTGTAAATACATACTTATAATACATAGAAACACCCATTGGTATTGGAAAAACCATTGGTATTTATTTATTTTACTTTGATTAAAACGGATAACCTATTACATTAATTAAAGAATGAAGAATAATAATAAAAGAATTAAGTCAAATAAAAATTACACAAAAAAATAAAATACACCAATACATATTGTCAATAGGTAGAATACAATCCCAAAGTCACGAAAAAATAAACATCATAAAATTACGTACAAATTATTAAAGGAAATATAATTCAAACATACATTCATACATCACGCTCGCAAAACCTCAAACACCGTGAGAGGATCTTTGCAAATCTATCTGCAAATAAGTCGCAGTCGGGAATAGCGTTCAGGAGAGCATTGATATAGGTTATATTATTTCTTTAAATTTATTCTGTTTATTTATTCTGTAAATAAATTTATCACTATTAAGTACTAACCTACTATAATATTCTTGCGTGTTAGCTCTAAAATGTTAACTATGACCAAAACTTGAAGTCAAATAAATCATTCATTCAATTTTGTTTATTAAAATTTTAGTGCGACGCAGAAATCTGTGTAGCCCAAAAGATGGGTTTTGCATCACCAGATGGTACTATCGATATGGAGGCATTCGTGGAGAAGTTGGAGAAAAAATTGGAGAATGACCTCGACTTATTTGAACGTATCAAGGACAACTGCGTCTCTGGAGATCTCGGAAAGTACGGAAAAGAGGACTTTTGTGACCTCTTCAAGCTTAAGATGTGTTCCGACATCCAGTTTATAAAGGTAAATAAAATTATTGTTTTTTAAATTATTATAAATGTTTAAATTTCCTCCTTCATTATGAACTTGCCTCCGTATCGTAAGCTCTGAACTGCTTTCGCTGTCCAGAATAATGTTAATCGACGTGGCTACAGATATACGAAAACAAGAAGCTTTTGACGCCAAAAAACGCGCGGTAACGCGCTAATGTCAGTATTTAGTCACAGAATACCTATGATTTAGTATGAAAACAGTTCAGAAAACCTGCCAGACTTAAACCTGGCAGGTTTTTATAAGATAACGATGGCCCCCATAATCTGAGTATAATTATGATCTCTCAATTCAGACGGACATAAAAATGCGGCCCACCAGTGAGCCGGCTGGTGGGCTCGATGGGAATAAGCCAAAAATACGGCTAGTTCAGTTAACCGTTTTTTCCCCTCTAGTCAAATTGCTACAATCACTTCACTTTATGCAGTGAGTGATCATCACGTGATCTTTTTGAGCCAGCTATTAATTGGTATACCTTTACATTGGGCGACCATTACCTACCTTGGTTGACATGGCATTATACAATCACACGTTAGAGTCAGCCAGCGCCTGCGAGCGAATTACTGCCGGACTGTTGCGTTCTTGGACTCACTTTTATCCAAATCCGTATACTTGTCTTGATGTGAAAGACAAATTAGGTGTGAAGACTAAAGTTGCACGTCCATTTTATCTCTAAAATACTTGTTTTCTACAAATTCTTTACTTATTTACAGAGTTGCACTGATTGGAAGGACGATGGCGAATGCAAAGGAATGAAAGACTTGGCTATGGAATGTACCAAAGAATTCGATTGAAAGGATTTTATATACTCTTAATTTTAATAGTGTAAGGTAACTAGTACCTATTGGATCAAAAAATAACGATATTAGAAAATATTAAAGCAATGCATTGATTTTATGGTTTTTTTTTCACAAAATTATTTTAATTGACATCCCAATCGTAATGTTCTAATAATGTCTTCAGCTCTTCAACAGTATAAATAAAAATGAATCCCTATTTCCCTTGGTCACGGCATCACGCGTGAACGGCTGGACCGATTCTGGTAATTTTTTTTTTGTTGTGTTTGCTATTGAAAGTTATTATATAAAAAATGATAAGAAACTTAAAACGAAAATTCAAGTCTTGAATTTATAATACGAGCCTGCACGAGCTCTCTCGAGCTCATTGTGCCTATATATCTACTACCCTAAGTAACTATATTTGTGTGAGGCTATTTCGGATTTGAGTGAAAAAGTTTGAGATAAATAAGGGTAGATCCAACATCTGCACCAATCATTAAACTTAAGTTAATATCAAACAAAACATCTTCATTTATCAAACTCTGGTTTCTTAGAATACAGATAGCGTTACTTATTGGGTTCTTATCATAATCTCAATTGGTAGTAGGTCTAAGATTTTGAGTACCTAACTATCACGAAAGCAAAATTTATTCGTATCGTTTTGGGTTACACTGCGCAGTGACACTGTCACTTTGCAAGAGCCTGCGTCAACGCAACGCACTTCTCAGACACACACAACACGCAAGACGGCCGCGTAGTGTAACACAAATGTCATAACCAAATTTTCGGAGTTTATGGGCTGTAGGTTGAGAGTTCAATCCCCCAAAAGCAAAAAAAAATTGTGTGAAAAATAATCTGCCAGTTCCGTGGATTCATTCACTATCGATTGTTTTTATGTGTGTATTGGTTACTAAAGTAATATACCTACTAATCTGTTTGTTTCTTTAAACCATTGTAGGTTAGGTACGTACCTACACTACCCACCTTTATAAAACCTTGGGCTTAGGTAATAAACATTTTTATTTTCACAAATGACTTTTTATTTCGACTGTACTGACCTGCGTTGTGCCACAGAATAACACAACAGTACTACTTAAGGAACGAAACGGGAAGAAAATTTCAAATTAGCACAATAGAAGGCACGAATCGGCTATAACCCGTTATTTATTAAGATTTAAGCATTGTGTTTATGTATTTATTTATTTATCACGATCATATACGGTCGCCATTTTTTAGGGACAATAACATTGGTCTGAACTTCGCGACCGGTTTGCCGCAAATGAGATAACTTCAGCTTTTGAAACACTTCATTTTACGACATTCCCAAATGACAACTTGCGTAGTTCCCACCCTTAGAATTACACTAGAATAGGTAGAAACAGCTAGAGGTGTCTAGAAATGAAACTCACATATGAATTGTTCAAGCCCTTATAAAAACCTCCTCATATTATGTCTCTAGTTTTATTCACTGGCTTTTGCTTAGGAAGGCTGTATGGTCATTAATTTTTATTTAACTGATAATGATAATAAACGTAAAGTTTGAACTTTGTATAGAAAAGATAATGATATAAACTCGAAAATATGACAAAAAAAGAAAGCTATAGAAAATACTATTATTTTACAAAAAAAAGTATTTTGAAAACCAATAATTTTAGCAGTATGTAGACGGTTGACTGTTTTTTTGAGTTAGGTTAGGTTAGGTTGGACAATGGTGCTCTGGCGTGGTCGTTTCGAGGTCCCAGAATCCCTTGTCAAGCATCGAGGCTGGCTACCGGGGTGGTTTTAGTGGGTCGGTGAGTGTCACCATCCCCACACTACCTTGCCGCATCCCTCAAATGCGGTATTAGTGTCTGTGTGCAGATTACCCCAGTTTACAAAAAAAAAAAGGTTGGACAATGGTGTGATCGATGGTGCATCACTTTTACCTAGAAAGCCTCTCTCCCCCGGCAGATGGCTTAGTCAAAAGTTATTAATTTTTTTTGGTTTAGAACAATAATATTCCTAAACATATAAGTTAATATATATCTAACGTCATGCCAAACATGGTAATATTTTTAGTATAAGTTATTGCAACATTTTCACAGCCAATTTGTATTTTTGTGTAAGGGTAATAATTTTCTCTCTTCCTGTTTAAAAAATCCCTACTAGCGGTTGTGTCTCTTAAAGTATTTTCAATAAAACCCATTTTTATTAAGTTCCCACGCATTTTATTTTATATATTTGTTTTTCAACTCAGTTTCATATCTAGTCGTACCTACTCTACGACTCACGCCCTTATTAAGAGCCCGGGGTAGTGTAAGTCCGCTTTATTATTGCTTTAAGAGTTACAAGGATTCGGTTGGACGTTTATTAAGGTACAATGAGGGTAGCTGAGGAGATTATTTGAAGTGTATGTAATATCGTGTTATTTATAGCACGTTAGGAATTCGATATTTTATAGATACGCGTAAAACCGTGACTATTTTATTGCTGTAGTAGTGAAATAAAATTCACGAAGTTGGGATTTGAAAAATCTCAGTGGATAAAAGTGGAAAAAATAAAAAGGAAGGTTTTATATGGATAAAACTAGCTGTCGCCTGCGGCTTTGCTCACGTAGTAGCAGCTTACGCATTATTTGGTTAAGATCTTTGATCCCAATTTTAGACCCTTTAGGTATTACCCTCCAAATTTAATACCTCTAGGACTTATAGTTTAGACTGTGCGTTGATTGTCAGTCAGCTTCAAAAGAGTTTTATATATTTCAATATACCTAGAACCATGTACAGTCAACTTCACAGGTATTCAAGCGCACAAAGAACTTCTCTAATAAGTTGGTTAGAAACTTGAACCCGTTCATCATCTAGGTACAGTAAGCAACAGGAGTTGATAACTTTTTAACATCCACGTAACAGGGAAATGAAGTAGACTCACTTTTTGTACAGTCAGCAAAAATCGCTGATCACCCCATATTTTAAATAAAATTTAGGATAGTCATTCTTTGAAAGGTAATATTGTAAGTGATTTATAATAAAATAAATATTACTAATATTATTAATATTATTTTATACTAGTCATTAGTTTATTTTGATATATAAATAAACTAAGCAGTTCAAGACAAAGCTTTACTTGTGGCTTGTAGATAAATATTTTTATTGTATTAAATATCTTCTATTATGAATTTAATTATTTTAATGATTTTAATCTATTGAATTTATTTTGACATTTGTATTTTATTATTTTAATCTGTTATTTTGTTCGTTTAATGTGTTTCTCTTTTATTTTATACATTTATTAGTTTTATTAAATTTAAACAATTTGCATGTCGGTCTCCGATTAAGTATGTGAAACTAACTCAAAATTATGAACACCTTGTAATTTGACCATACTTCTTGCGAATAAATACATTTCATTTCATTTTCATTTCATAAAATTTCTATCCAAACTCTTAAAGATGAAAACCACCTAGTTTTTGAAAACTATACAGACAATTAGGTTGTACGTAATTGCCGTGACCTAGTCAGCCAGAGTGGTTGCAGTGACTGATTCTGATACTTCTGGCCGCCATTTGGCCGCTTGGGCGTGGCGTTCCAAAACAACTGTATATTATTTCTTGTCGCCACGGATACCGGGATCAGCGGGTAAAAATATTTATTTGTTTTTTGTTGGAAACTGATCCCGGTATCAGTGGATACAACTTGGCGGGATCAGTGGCTAATTAGATCTGATCCCGGGATCCGTGGATACAAACCCCGACTAACATTTCGTAGATCAATTTGCCCCAACTTGCGTTTGCAGCCAAGACCCTTTTGACGTTGACTGTACAAACTAACTAAAACTGGTATAAAACTACCTTCAGTCGAGTTGAGTTCTTGTAGGTATTAAGCAAAGGGGTGAGTAAGTTTGTTCGTAATTAGATGGGTTAATTTATGTAAATTGTTTCACTATAATGTTAATGACGTAATGAGATTTGTAGGACTGGGTTGAGTAGGTACCTTTATGAAAATGGGCTGTAATCTTTGGTTTCAATTCCACAATATCATTTAGTTTTTTTTTAAGGTATAAATTGGCAAGACCATTATATTTTTGATGTGTAAACTGTTATTGTTCCATAACTTTTTTTCGGTTTTTTAGAGAAAAAACAACGAAACAAGTATTTAAATGGTGCACATGATATTAAGCGGTTACCTTCTGCCATTCTGTAATAAGCACATCCACGTCGTCTATTATTACCTTGAGTGAGTCTCTGTATTTAAAAGAAAGAGAAAAAAAATATCAAGAAATATTGCATTCTACAGCACCAACTCTTTGAAACAAAAACCTAAAACAATTAACCAATCCTTGACTATCCCACTCCAATTAAGTCCCCAAGCTTACTAACATATTATAAACCTCAAACTCAATTAAACAAACAACAAACAAATAACGAAGAACAGAATGATAGTGAGTCCATTGTCGAGCCAATAGCCCCAGGCTATTTCCTAATGAAAAACTTGGGGCCACCTTTGTTCCCTTAATCACCCCTATTAACATAACAGAAGCATGGGCGCTTATAAGCTTTGTTCTAAATGATGCGAATTTTAAGCTCAAACTGGTAATTTAATTTTGGGGCCTAATTTTGGTAAGCCTAAACTGCAGTGCCTGAATCGGAAAAGTCTTTGGTGTAACGCAAATTACCGTTTAGGATAAAGCACTTTGAATGAAAGGAAATAAAATACCTTCTATGGAGGAAGCCACTAAAATATTATACTAATTTAAGCCTATGCACTGATTTACTAGACTTAGGTCTCTCCCAAGACGCGCCACTGAGCCCGGTCTTCGGCTCTTCTCATCCAGTGTTTGCCAGCTACATGTCTCAGATCGTCACCCCAACTAGCCGGAGGGCGTCTTGGGAGAGACCTAGCAGTCGTCCAGCAGTGGACCGATATAGGTTGATGATGATGATGATGACTGATTTACTGTTTAAGCACTGATCCGGGCTCAAGCATAGATTTTTGTATAGAAATTTCTACTCAAATCTATGTTTCAGTAAAAATTTCTGTATCGGCATACGAGCCTTAGTTACACATGTACGTCAATTTCGATATATTTTTTGTGTTTTTCTCTGTAGGTAAGCCTCATTGGGTTAAAACGTGGACATAGTACTCGATCAGTCGTCTCTCAGCCAATCGGCTGAGTAGTTGTGGTGGGTAAAGTGAAAGGATTGTTAGATACGATAGGTGAACAACCCTATTCCATCTAAACATTACGTCCGCGGGAAGTTTGTGAGTTTATGATTTGGTACCAAGGGCTGTATGGGTCGTCATACGACAATTAGCCATTCGAAAAAAAGTAAGTGTATGGAGAAGGCTGTGGAAAGCCAGTAGTGGATTTCTTCAAGGTAATTAAGGTTTCATTTCCCTTAACCAAGATTTCGCGAAAGCATCACAGCGTTCAGGATGCCGTTCAGTTTCCAAGAAGATGACAGTAAAGGTGTAACGTTACAGTATCTACACAAAGATGATCTAAGTAAGTGTACATAAACGAGATAAAACTACACAAGCCTCCGACAAAGTAGTGTCAGATAAATCACTTTGCTATTTCACAAATGGAAACTGAATTCCTCGTGCAGGAAACGGAAAACTGAAGTAAAGAGCATTCGCGATGGGATCTCGTGAGTAAACCTATGAATACGAAGTCGAGCTAACATCCGACGCAAAACCCACTTCTAGTCGGAGCCGAAACCGTTTGCTCTAGACTTTGTAACTTGTAAGTTTATTTTTCTTTAAATTTGACCAAACAAATATACCTACACTTTCGAGTGGATGATTACCGATTCGCGCTCCGAATACAAAATCGCACTAAAATCTAATGCAAAACTGTTGCTCTAGATTATAAACTCACAAAGACACAAGTAACGTTTTTTTGATAAAATGTTACATATCGCTGATTAAAGGTTCAATATTCTGCGATATATTATCTAAATCCGAGATCCTAAGTGACAACTTGGACAATAATGCTTTGCGTATGTTTGTACGTTTGTTCGTCGAGATCTTTTTAACCGCTTATCCGATCTTCACAGAATTTGGTAAGTATACGAACAGTACACTTAAATTTTACTGGTTTGTTAAATGAAGTAAATCGGTCAAGGGGTCGTGAAGTTATGAGGGTCCACAGGGAGTAAAAAAAAAAGTCGTACAATAATATCAAGTGGGGTATCATATGATAGGGTTTTGTTTAGAAATTCCAAAACCGTTTTTATTTCGATTCTTAGGTCTAATAGTTTTGAGTTTTTGTAAAAATTCTAAAATTGGTAAACCCAGTATAACGTGAGCTACCATTTCTTGGAGTTTCAATGATTTTGTAGTTCAAGTAAGACTGGTACTTAGCTAGACGGCGATTTCGAAGCAATTTGCAAAGTTAATTACAACCATTGTCAATAAAAATTGTTTGGGTTTTATTAACCTTCGACCATCTCGAGATCTCAGTTCGTAGCGAACTACTAGGTTTAATCAAATTATATTTATTTGTCTGTGAAATTAAGAATGTTTAGCTAGGTCCTAGGATTCTATAAATACCTACCAATGTTCTGTGCCTAGTAAATAGATTTCCTGCTTTTGATTGAGTAGTTCAACATTTTGAATTCAACAATTGCATTAATTTACACAGGACATCCTGATGACAAAGCCGCGTACGCATTACTCTGAGTCCATCACTCTAAACTGTAATGGTGTTAGGTCCCATATGTTTGTAATTGTACTACCATTCGCACCCTTCAAACTGGAACACATAAATGCGAGCACGGCAGAAATAGGAACAGTGAATAAGGTTGTTTTTGCCAAAGCAAAATCTAAAGCAGCACGGAAAAACCTAACAAACCTTCCTGTGAAGCGATAAAAGTATTTTATGTAGATACAACAAAACCTCGTAAAATATTGTTATAATATGGTTTCAATAACCATAAAGTCGATGACGATCTCAAGGTATCAGAATTGTGTATCGCACGATAAATCCTACGATAAGTTGAAAAACAATAATACAAAGAAAAAATTTAGATATGAAACTCTGTCGTAGCTGGGTTCTATTTAAATTTTATTATTTTTAATTCCTGTATTTATTATCACTGAATAAACCTTTGTTATAACTTTGGAAATAAATGCAAAAAGCGGGCGTTGTTTTACTATTCTGTAATCATAAGCCAAGTTTACGGACTATGCATTTTCTTAGCTTGTCTGTATACATTTTATCATAATGCAACTCTAATGGCAACTTGCTATAAAAATAATAAAAAAAGATTTCACGTCTATATGATGTTCTATGCCTTTCTACTCTCTGGTCAAATGTTATTTTGTGATAGAAGGAAAATTTTACGCCTCTTGTAGAGCTTCTGACATGTTTTGTGAGGAACCGATAATCGAAACATGATTTAATTTTTTGAGAAGGAATTTGAAAATGCCTGTTTGGTTAGATCTTTTAAAAAGCTAGTTCAATAAATTGAGGCAAAACCTACGTCAATGTTTATGAAACCTTCAGATGTTTGTTTGGACTTGCTTCAAGTCGGAATGACTCTAAAGTCAACTACTTAAAGTTCATTTTGTTATAACCGAATTCCTGTATTTTGACGCAGCTTGCGATGAAATGAACTTTATCTTGTTGAACTTAAGACACTAATCTGTTAAATGCTTTAGTCTTTTATTTATTTATCATTCTCTCTCTTTAAGTTCCTTTTAAAGTTAGATTAATAAAACTTGATTTGGCAGAAACTTAAAACATTTTATAGGTATTATTTGAAATAAGTGTCTTGTTTTGTTATGTTTGAATAAAAAATAATGTTTATTAGTTTTAGTTGTCTACTTAATTACAGTAAAACTGATTAGATGGCGACAAAAAATTTTTGTCAAAAATTTAACACAACATTTGAAAATTTTAAAGAAATTTTCCCTAAGCCATTTCAAATGACCCTTCACTATATACGGCGACAGAAAAAAATTGTCAAAAATTTAACACAGCATTTGAAAATTTGAAATAAATTTTTCCCTAAGCCCAATTCAAATGACCCTTCACTGCATCAGGCAAATGCAAGCAATTCGAATAATCCCAATAGGTCCGAAAAAGCCGTTGACCGTAGCACTAGCTTCATTAGTATCGCACAGTATGAAGTTAATCCCGTTTCCTCAATTAGGCTGACTGCTGCACCTGCCGTAACCACGGACAAATTGGGCCTACCGTACGTGGATCTGGTAATAAATGACGGGTTAATCCTATCTGGAGTCCTCATTGAACTGGGTTAGGCTCATAATCCCCTTTGAGTCGTCCCCTTCAAGGGGATTATGAGATTTTTTGGCTCATAATCCCCTTGATTTCAAAATTTTAAAATCAAGGGTATTTTGAGACTCTTCAGTCTCAAGGTCTAAATGGGCCTCTCCCCTTAGAGGCTCATTTACACCGTAATAGCTATACCCACCAACCTCAAAAAACTGTTGAAATATCGTATGGTATCTGTACGTATTTGCCGCATGCCCCAGCCCCTAATAAAAATTGTAAACTAAGATGAAAATTAGCGACCTATTCAACAGGTAGGCACATACCTAGTTCACCTACTATTGTCAAACTATCCAGTTCGGTATCTCATCATAGTATTATTTTACACGTTACCTACCTAGTTACAAAAATAAAATTAAAATCTCTTAGGGACATTCTTATGAAAAAAAAAACATAGATTGATTATGATATAATAGTCATTTATTTTCAAATCAAACTAAGCATTTACATAGGAGATCGTTGTATACACATAAGAATATTTTCATAGAACACCTGACATAATGTAATATTTTAAAATATGCGGCGGTTTTTTTTATAATTTCTATGATTAAAGTAACGAATAAGTAACTTTTTACTTATGAGAAATCTAGGTCAGCTAGAACGTCATTGGTGGTTGGTTTTTCTTGAACTTCAGAATGACAGGTAATGATGACCATATAATATGATACACGAAAATGACACGTAAAAAGATTGCTTGTTTGGTTCTAGTTCAGAATGACAGGTAATGATGACCATTATAATAAAACTAGCGACCCGCCCCGGCTTCGCACGGATGCAATGCTGATACTTAATATACCACAGAATGTCTTTGCATACGTGTACATTATTACATTATTTTGATCTATCTCGTAGGGTTCAGCCAGAGTTTGCGATCTAAGCGCAAAAAATGAGTTTATTTATGACATCACATTAGAAATCTCTAAAATTGACAGTGTATCTCTACTATATTAAGCATGTATTATACATATACACCGTTCTATTGAATTGTTCTATCTATAAAAAAAAACCGCATCAAAATTCGTTGCGTAGTTTTATAGATCTAAGCATACATAGGGACAGATAGACAGCAGGAAGCGACTTTGTTTTATACTATGTAGTGATGACCCGACAGACGTTGTCCTGTCTATGTCAAATTGTCAAACGCCACTAAAAAAAATATATTGTCAAAAGCGCTAAGGTTACATTAGAAAAAATGTAAAATGGTGGTTAGGTATTCTTAAATTTTCTAATTTTCCGCGCGATTTCCTTATTTTTTTATTTCATAATAACCTTCTCCTGACAAATAGCCAACACAACAAAAAAAGAATTAGCGAAATCGGTCCAGTCGTTCACGCGTGATGCCGTGACCAAGGGAAATAGGGATTCATTTTTATATATAGAGATAAAGATGATACATGTCATGTATGACACAACTAAGTTTTTAAAAAAATTACTTGTTCAGATCTAATTCAGAATGACAGGTAATGATGACCATATAATATGATACATGAAATTATACAGAGATAAAGTTTCTAAAAAATTACTTGGTTAATTATCTAGTTAGCAATCCCGTGCTATTAAAGCGTCACAAAGATCTAAAAGATTAAACTCCATCTTTTTAACCCTGATTGTAAATTTTCTAGAAAAATGCAATGGTTTAGACCATTGCATTTTTCTAGAAAATTTACAAAGAATATCACAGCTCGCAAGCACACAAGCAAACACCCTTTGTCAAACTCAAGCTGTAACAACGAACGCTATACAATTTATGCTGGCTTTAAATCTCTTGTTTTGTTCCCTTAGAATGCTTCTGTCGGGTAACAGAATACTGTGATTTTAAACTACACATGTCATGTGTAACAGAATCCTGTTATTTTAAACTGTGAAGACTTTTTAGAAGCTTAGTAGGTATATCTTTATTTTTTAACTGTTTCATGTGTAGTGAATATTGTAAATACTGTATTAGTTTTAATTTTCTTTACATATTTTTGAATTTTTCTATGTTATCTTTTCTACGACTTAGCAAGGATTGTTATTATACTGCAACACGATATCTTCCACAATATTGGAGAAAAGTATACCTAGAGTAGGTATACCTATTTTAATACACTTGGTACTAGACATTTTCCGGCCCCAAATTTAGAACGTACTAACATTAATTCCTAAGTACCTCGTTATAGACCTACAATAAAATTTCTAAATCCCGTCACGTCCAGAAATATAGCCAATTTTCTGTTACAGTACACCGCATGTTTTTTTTTATTGAAGTGAAACCTCTAATGCTTTTTCCAACAAGGTGGCGTTAAACGCTTAACGCTCCTGGGGAGGGGGAATAGAAAGAGACAGAGCGAGAATGAATGCGTTGCACTCGAAGTTTCACTTCTTCGGCGCATAGGGACTCCACGCACTATTTTTTTTTTACTTACTAAACTGCCTTGCAGCTTTTATGAAACTGTAGATACATATTACAATGTTGCACTTGCACACGTTCCAATGTGCCCTAAATTGAATGCAATTTGTTTATTCATTCAACTTTTGCTTATTTGATTAGGAGTTGAAACGTTTTTAATTGTAAATTTTATGGGTTTTGTTTAACCTGAAATCTTATTAAAAATAGCTTATTTTGAATAAGTTAATTATGTAATTTAGTTGAGCTATCTATAAATCGTTTGCAACGGTTCGTAGATAGCTCAACTGTTTCATGTGTATTTTGTAAATATTGTAAATACTGTTTTAGTTGTAATTTTCTTTGTGAATAAAGTGTACCAACTTATTTTAAATTGATTTCATGATGGTTTCCTACTTCATACAATTCAGAGCAGAGCATAATCAGTAGCGTATCAATTCTTTTCTCTAGTGAACGGTAAATTGAACGTGTCACAGGTGCGAAACAGGATCAAAGAAACACCTTATGAAGAATGACATTTCGTTGACACCCTCCCGAATACAAGTAGTTTACGCATAAGAAAAATATGATTCACGGTTTCTTTATAAGATATGTGAGTGATGTGTCACTACCAACAAACAGAAATGAAATTGGCCCTTGTCCGTCTTATTTACACTGTCAATTTACAAGCAGTGATGTTTACATAGCTTAGGTTTTAAAGGAATGAGTGCCGGGGCAATTAGGTACAAGGAAATGAACCAACATCTCTAGTCTCAAAGATTTGCTGGAAGAAAACTCTTTTAGGGTTAAGCTCGCCTTGCACGCTTTTTCTGTTTTTATTTATTAAGTTTATTGTGTACAATAAAGAATTAAGAATCTTACCTACGCCAGAGTGTTGAACGTAATGTTGCGACGGTGCTAAAGAAAGCCCCGTTTTCACTAGGGGACATTTGTTCTGCGACTCGGTCGCTCGATACGAAATTCACGTGTCCCGCGCGATGTCGCCCGACGTCGCCCAACGTCGCCCGACGTCGCTTGGGATATTTACGAGTCGCGCAGCATGCTCTGCGAGCGTCGACACGCGCGACCTTCGTGTCTCTCGACAGTCGCCGGAGACAACTACGTGAATGTCGGGCGATTTGTTCCCGCGACATGACCTTTTAGAACACGTCTTAGTGAAACTAAGATCACTATTAAGATGTGTTCTACACGGAGGTGCGACTTTTAGTTCACCTTCAGTTGAATTTATCTACTCACTGTTTATTAAATCAAGCAGTTACGAAATAATTATGTTACGAGATATTAACGTGTTGCATTTACATTGCGCGTCATCCACAGCTCGTCCGCTGAACGTTTCAGAGTAACCGCGCAGTGTATCTCGGATAACTGTGGTTTACGTAACGCAACCACTGTCAGATTAGTTCGTTCTTACTTCAGGTAAATAGCATGTGTCGAACAAATGCTTTGACCTAGTTTCGGGACCACCGAGCCCCGAGTCTGTGTATTTGTTTTGACTTTCGACTCGAGTATAACACACGCAAACGCAAACGCATTCGCAAAGCGAGAAATTTTGTTGGGAATTGCACAACTCACAAATCTCCCGCTAGAGACGCTTATCCAGTTTTCATACAAAATTTCTTGCTTTGCGAATGCGTTTGCGAGTGCTACACTCGAAGGTCAAAACAAATGCACGCAGATTCGGGGTTCAGAACTATAAGACAAGTATTTTGGTATTCCTGAAATTTCTAGGTGTACCAATTAGTAATAGTGAAGCACACTTTGGGAAGTATTAGAGCAAGAACGCACTAGAGTTGGTGCTTGTTAGTGTATTTCCACAGGGTTTTCATACGTCTCCGCTACCGAGTAGCCGGTTCCCCGTATTCGATAACGAAGAGTGTATGGGCATGTTCGTTCACACTTATCTCGTCAGTATGTGTGAAAGATGACGTAGGTAATGCAAATTACTTTCTTCAAAAAGTGCGATGAGATTACAAACCATTTATTTTATTTTTAATGCTAATTTTACCCGTCGTCGTAGCTGTTTTTTTTCTGTTCATTTTGATGTATGAATCAGGCCGTGCTCACTTTGGACACCAATTTGTTCGTACGTAAACGTACGAGTAATGTTCGTACGAATTGAGTGCTCACAGTGCATACGTTTTTCTCCGTCAAATAGGCAATTCAGATTGTATTCGGACGTCGTCGTAAGTAAACTTACGTATACGTACGACTGATTGCATGCAGTGTGAGTGCTCCCATAGTCCTTGGAAGGTCGGGATCATTCGTGCGTAGTCGTACGAATCAAATTCGGATGAAATCGTATCCAAAGTGAGCACGGCCTTACCCTGTTCTAGGAAAGTCTGTGGAAGAATATTTTGTTTTCTATCACGGCCCAGATCCCTAAAGGGATTTTATTCTCGTTTTCCCCTGCCCTCAGTCGCTGGGGTCGCTAAGGGGATTATTGGACAAAAGTTCCAGAAATCTTCAACGCAGGGGACTCACTCAGGGAAAAACTGGAATGACCCCCAAGTAGTACTTCATCTCGTAAATTGTACCACACGCCCTCGAGAACCGCCGAGGCGCTGTAGGTGTAATAATGATTGATGTCCACATTAGCATATCTTCCCTCTATCTATCTTGTGTAAATTGCAATTGATTTGACGCTATTCATCTTTCAGACAAGCGTGAGCTGGTGAAAAATTTATTTTCGATATTTTACAGGGTATAAATACGGCGTATAATTACTCCCCAGGGGATAAAAGAGCGAGACGACACGCTAGCGACACAACCACCGCGCCGCATTGATCAGCTGCGCCAATTGTGGCCGTGCAGTGCGCTCACGCATTGGCTTGTATAACCACCAAACGAAGAATGTTTACCCCGGCCGAATATAGACACTACTTCAATGGTCTGCAAAAGACGCAAAGGCCAATGATGATGATGATGAAATACGGCGTATAATAATTAGCTCTTTAATAGAGAAATTCAAACGTAATTTTTAGCTATTTCGCCTATTTCAAATAACCTTTTTTGAGCTTTCAAAACAATATACATAAACAACCTCACCTACCTATAAGTATGCCTACCTTGATTTCTGCCGCCCGATGCACCTATCTCTGCCGGCAAGCAGCGATGCTCGTATTGATTCAGTTTGAAAGGTATGGGTGCCGGTGCAATTACAGGGACATGAGGCTTAACACCTCTATGCCTCAGAGTGGTGGGCGCAGTGTAATCCATCATCAACACGTCCTCAGTGGAAGTGCTCAGTGAAGCAATGCAACGTCATAGGTAGTGGTTACCACTAAATACCATCGGCTTGTACAATCATTTACTTGTATAAAAAAAACGTAGTAAATAGTGTTATGTAGATAAGTATTGAAAAATATGTGCAATATTGAATACTGCAAAAAAACTAAAGTCCTGTTCTGCTTCTATCTATACTATTATAAAACTGTAAAAAAGCCAAAAACTAAAATTAAAGATAATATGGATAAACTAAATATACAGATCTACTAAATAAACGATTCTGATTCCGAAAATAGAGTCTGTCTGTACTATTATAAAACTTTAAAAAAGCCAGAATCTAAAATTAAAGATATGGATAAAACAAATATAGAGATCTACTAAATAAACGATTCTGATTTCGAAAATCGAGTTTGTCTGTTTGTTTGTTCACGGATCACGCCTAAACTACTTGACCAATTTCAATGAAACATATACCATTCAGAAGCCCTTTTTCCGGATTGAAACATAGGCTTTATTTTATTGAAATCAAAGACTTGGATTTTTAGATACAGTTTGAACTCTCTAAACTAAAAGCAGCCATTTGCTACGAGGTTCATCGTATGCTGGTTGACAGATATTTTGGTGAAAAGTTTCGCACGCGTACTAAGTCGCAGGTATCAGCTAGTGTACATACAAAATGGTAAACAAAAGACGCTAGTGACAGGTACTAAAGCGCGGTACACTTTGTGTGTCAAAAGAACGCGAGCATAAAAGTTATCGTAAGTCATACTTTACGACAAAATGTTGTCTTAAGACTTTGCATGCGGGTTGGGAGCTGTCAAAATTCAATAATAACCATTTTAAGACAGAATTTTTTATTGTTTAACATGCTATAGTGTTGTCATACCCAATAATAAAGTAACGACAGAGGTTACTTTTGCGCCTTCTTCTTTCATCGGTTTCCTGCAGTATCTTCTTCTTCTTTTATTTATGGCCTCTGTCCTTCATTTTGACAATTGCCAGTGTCAAGTCAATTTTAAGTTTGGCTGTCATTTGTTTTGAAACAAAATGGCGGATTTTCCCTTCAAAACTTGGAAATGAATTATATCATAGAAATCACCTTATGAGCGTTTATTTCAATGGCTCTTTTTCTCTTCTATCTATTCTGTGACGTAGCACTGACAATTCCCATCACTACGTCAATGTCATTTTACGAGTTCTCAGAGCGTTGGTTGATGGCGTGCTAAAACAAAGGCGTACAAACTGTAACAAAGAGCACCATTACAAATAATGAAGTGTCTATACATGCATGAATAGGTACCTTTAATCTTTGTCGCACAGTAAAATCTGGAAATTAATTACTGATATGATAGTAAAAATTTATGTTACGGATGGTCCTTTTTTTGAAACTGTCTTTCCTTACCTATATCTACCAATAATTGGAACATTGCATGTATAGCAATTAATAACACAAACAAATTACGTAGGTAGTTTGATCAATTCGTAATTTGTTTGTGTTATTAATTGATTGAATTAATAACGTAGGTACCCCATCAGATGGAGCGTAGGTAAGCTTATTTGTCTACTAGGTAAAAGTTCCATGTTAGAATAACAAGCATCGATCTTGGCACCTCAGTAGGTTAAAACTTCCACATTATCTATATCGTCATCTTAAAGAAATCGCTCTGCACGATAAAACCAGACGATAGAGCCAAACGCTAACGTTATTATGCCTGTGCAAATTAATATTTATTGAAAATAAAATAAATATCTTTATAAAAAAATAAAAATGCACATTAACAAAGTAGAGATCATTTTTATTATTACGTTATTATTACTGTCAGCACAAATCATCGCAATGTGAGCAAAAGCCTCCATCTCTTTCAATACTTAAGCACCTTAAGTAATATTTCTAGCTGAATTCAAATATGAATTGATCTAAAGGCAAAAAGGCTTAAATTCCATTACATTACATTCAATACTCGCTTGAGGCTTTAGATTCTACTCATATTACTGTTACGTTTTTATCAGACGTTACTACATATATTTTCTTGTTTTATCAATAGGTAACATAATACTATTGTTTTTGTCAATACCTATAGATATTTTCTACATTTACCTTTTTCGAATCAAAAATTTGGTAGAAAATTATTAAAATGCTTAATTTTTGTCTAATCTAAGGCAAAAAAATCAATCTGTTGAATAAACAAAACAAAAATATTTTATTAATTACCTACCTATTTAAAAAACTGTACCAACATGAAATTAATACTGAAAAAATTACAAATAGAGTTTCTGAAAAAATGCATAAAGTTAAAATATTTCTTTATGAAGAGATTCTCTCATAAGATATAATTTTTTTATATATTTTTTTTTATATAATTATATTTTTTTTTTAATATACTATGTCATATTATAATTTGATGTCTATGTTGCAGTTCTTGAAGCTGTCTGTGTAAGGGTAAGCTTTAAATGTATGCTTGAGTAACAATTTTTTTTATCAACGTACATGTTTTAGGCACACATATTTATTACGATTCACTCAACATTATTACGATTAAAATTTACAATATTGTATTTTAAGTCGTAATAATGTTGTTAATCTAAATTTCAGTCAGAAACATAGTTTCACTATTAAAGTCTACATAATATCATTAAAATTAATGAACTTATCTCATGAAGCCAGCAGACCGGTGACTAATGATGAACCCTTATGCATCTGATTTGTATGAAGCAGTACTATTCACCGGGAACCTTAATAAAAAGAAGTGCTCCAACGAAAACTTACCTGAGATAAAACAAATACGCCTTTCATAATCCAGAGTCCATACCATGATATGCAACCATTCCTTTTTTCTTTATTCCAGAGGTCAATGAACCTGGGTATTTCGCTTTATGCAAGTATAATGGGTATCTGTTTGGTTTATATCTACTGCGTGCGCTCAATAAGATATTGTGCTACGTCTTGGTCCAATAGTCAGTGAATTTGGTATCACATAAGCCGACAGACATTAATCAATATCGATTAAATTACTTTATTCGCTGATTTAGCTTTAAATATAATACCATATCTATATTATCTTTATTTATAAATAGCTTACATTCAAAATAAAAAAAGTAAGTCCTAATTATATGACAGCCAAATTCAATTTGCTAATTTAATAATTATTTTAAAGTATATGTGTATTTTAAATCAAGATATGGCTACGAACATTTTAAGCTGCGCACTTAATTAATTGCTATAAAATCCTGTTGATTTTTCCCTAAATATCCTCTTCATATATTTTTGTCTGAAAGCCCAATGGCTAAAAAAATAAACAACTATATTTGTCAGTTTTAACGAGATCGCTAATTGTATACTGTCAGTGTCAGGACAATCTGTAAAAATTATAAATTGACGTTGTCGCTCATAAAGACCGGGTTAATTTTCCCCAACTTTGGACAAGAAAATAATTTTCGAAAATCATTCCGAGCAAATAATTGGGGAGGTTAAATAAAGGAAGCTAATTGTGAGCTGTAAATTAAAGCGATTGCTGTGAAAAATGGGGAAATTTCACGTAATTTTCTTGGTGTTTTAAAGGTAATAAAATGTGTTTTATTGAAAATTTGGTGACTGAACCCGTTTAGAACGTTTTATGACGTCATGTTAAAGTAGTTGTTTCTTGTACTAATATTAGATAAATGTATATAAAAAAAACGTGTGCCTTTTATTAGGACTTTTTATTATTAATGGAGCATGTCTCATTTAAAAGTCAGAATAAAAACATTAGTTCTATTAGTTGCCTAGCATCTAAGGGGAACTCTAAAATTTTTTATGGGATATCATAAAAGTCACCATGGTTGTCATTACAATTACTTTTATGGCCTCCCAACAATATACCAGTGATATTATTACCAGATTTTATCAAAAAAATTACGCCAAAAAAGTTAGCCAAAATCAGTCAAGACCTGTAAAACATGAACGATGCATAAAAAAAACCAGTAGGTAGAAGTCGCGTCAAGTAAAAAAGAACGCTGGACGGAGAGGGACGGGGTGTGATGGCGCGAGTGTTTTGTATGCGCAAACACATCCCCTTCACAACCCTACTCTTCACTGCTCATGCTCAGGTGCCGACCACAGATGATGCCAAAATGCATTTGTTTTCCATGTTTTATTTAATTATATTTTATTATTCTGGTTTACAATCACACTCACAGAGCAACTGATATACCTACCTATTTTGTATTTATCTACCTATTACCTTCCTACTTATCTAATATCTATTATTTATTATGTATTTTTGGCCCACGAAATCCTCTCTTGGTTGTTTCTGAAAACCAGCGCTCCATCTTATGGTCCATGCATGTGGGGCAGCATATGCTGAGAAAAACCTTTTCAACCGCACTAGGGTACCTACAAAGCAGGACAGGACTAACTAGCACTATTTTTATTTGTTTTTGTTTGAAATTGTTTGTACCTTCTTTCCTACCACTTACTCTGTTTTGCTCCTACCTGTCTAGCTTATACTTTTTTTTCTCTGTTTTATCTGTGTTTGTACCCAATGGGTTGAATAAATGGATTTTCATTTCATTTCATTTCTTTTTCTTCACTGTTTTTCAGCGTTCTTTTTAAATGACGCGACCTCTACCATAAAGTCTGGTTATAACACCGTGGCTCTCACAAGCCGCGTATCTCTGTCTTCACTAAGTGCTTGGAGGATCCTTGCTTAGACGCGAGTAGTAAGTACCTACCTACTAAGGGTGTGTGTAAACGAGCAATCTTGTAGTATTTTTTATTGCAACTTTGTGGCCTGAGGACAGTTTATGGTCCGAGAAGAGTGGCACAGACAGAGAGAGACCCAGCAGTGAATTCGGGTTGTGGATGATACTCATTTGAATGAATGATACTGTCCAACTTACTTATCGACATAAAGCAGCTGAATGATGTTATTATAAATAAGCCATGTGTCACAATTTAAGATCAGCAATAAAAAAAATATAAATATGTTAATCAGATTATCAATATTTGTTCAGCGGTTATTATAAATATTGCCATTGGCACAGATTATATAATACTATACTAGTACCATTGGCATAAAATATGCCTTTTAATTATGTGAAAAGTGACATTTTATTGAATTAAAGCACTTTGACTTTTTAGACTTTGTCTTGAGCTATTACGGTGTAATTTTGCCCAAAGGGGATTTGACACTGAAGAGTCTCAAGATCCCGTTGATTTAAAAAAATTTAAATCAAGGGGAATGCGAACCTTAAAAGACATAATCCCCTTGAAGCGGACAGCAAAAAAGATTTTGAGACTAACCCTATATAAATAATATCAGTTTACTGACAGAGTAAAATGTAGGCTTATTGATTTTTAGTTTGCATTAGCATACCCATTTAAACTCAGTTTTTGTTCAACAATGAAAGTTCGGCAACTTTTTATCTTATATATAAAATTCTCGTGTCACAATGTTCGTTCCCGTACTCCTCCGAAATGGCTTGACCGATTCTCATGACATTTTGTGGGCATATTGAGTTGGTCTGAAAATCGGCCAACATCTATTTTTCATACCCCTTAGTGACAAGGGTTGCACGCGAGCAAAGCCGTGGGTGACAGCTAGTTTATTATAAAACGATGTTGCGCTACCTAAGAACGTTTTTGGCTCTATACGCGACTTATTCGCCAACTCGCGAACGTCAAACTTGCGAATAGGCGCGAGACGCGAGTGGCCTTAAGTGAAAACAAATGCTCGTTCAACACTGCACCCAATATGCTATTTATTCAAATAAAGCAACTCTAGTCAGAGTTTGGTTCACTGAGCTTTATAACTATTCTGTAAAATTATATCTTCACTAGCTGATACTGGCGACTCAACGACAAGCGTACGATGAACCTCGTAGCAAATGGCTGCTTTTGGTTTAGAGAGTTCAAGTATATATCTTTATCAGAACGATGGTTTAATTTAGAATTAAAAATTATACTATGCTTTTAAAGATATAAAACTGTGAAAAACATGACGCCAAAACCGACAGACAGTTGCATTTATACAGTTTACTAAGGCGTATCTAATTATTTTTAAGGTTTAAAATTTTAAATTGTTCGCGTTGTGGAGACAAAATCTACAATGGGTGTTTTCCTATTACTTACGACACGACACCTAGACGATATCGTCGGACAGCCAATATCTTATTACATTTAGTACTAGACGCTTTTTCACCATCGTGTCGTCGCAGACAACGATATTTCCGTTCGACGGGCTCCCCTCAACAAAAAAATACTTATTGTAAAGATTCCCTTATAATATATTTTTCAATATCCGTCATCTATATATAAAACTCTTTTGAAGCTGACTGACAACCAACGCATAGCTATAAGTCCTAGAGGTATGAAATGAGGAGGGTAGTATCCTTATACATACACTATAGTGTAGGGGTACACTAAGAAAGGAATTTTGAAAAGTCGCACCCTTAAAGGGTCTAAAATTAATATCAAAGATTTTAACCAAATAATGCGTATGTTGCTACCACGCGAGAAAAGCCGCGGGCGACAGCTAGTTTTAAATGAAATATCTAATATCCGATAAGCGTTTTTCTGAGACTGACATCCGTCGCTCCGTTTAATCCGTATCATTCGCATTTTGCCCACTCATAACACGGCTTAACTTATTACAAGCTATCAACCCGTGTTACAGGTAGCTGTGCTTTTGAAATGTTTATTTTTTTACTTTCGGAAAAGTTTTGCATTTATAATTTCTTCAGTCTGGCACTTTCCTTTCCAGCCGGCCTAGATGCGCACCGCGAGATATTTGTCATGTCGTTCTGTCAAAATGTAAGCATTTTGTACCAGTTTAGCAACTATTGCATTATCTGTGGTACCTAATGGTGTCGACAAAACGCGCCATTATGTACACTTTTGACACTTCTTAGTCAAATATCTCGCGGTGCGCATCTTAGGCCCGCAGGAAAATATTCATCGGATATTTTTCTTCTCTTCACTTGTATTGACATTTGACAATCTCTATTTGCTCACAGTGTAATATTTACATATAATATTTAAACAGTTGCAAAAATTACACATGATGTACAAAATGTACACTTTTGACACTTTTTTGTCGTCGTACCTCTCTGAGGACGAGATAATAGTCATGCAGAAATGTCAAAAGTTGAAAATTCAAAGGCGCGGTTTCTCGACAAAATTACCACAGATAATGCAATAGTTCCTAAACTGGTACAAAATGCTTACATTTTGACAGAACGACATGACAAATATCTCGCGGTGCGTATCTTAGGCCCGCTGCTGTTGTTTGTAAGTAGTTTATTCATTTGTTTTGGGCAAAACAAAATCTGCTCCTAATAGCCATGCTCTAGGCAAGTTTAGTCGCTAGAGAAATAACGTAGGTATGGGAGTAGAATAGTACTATAATATTTTTTTGGAAGTTATACTTCTATTGCGACTTCCAACAACGTTGCGTTATACGGGAAGACATAGTCTCTGTCTCTTTCTATTCCCCCCGAATAGAAAAAGACAGAGACTAATACGCTACAAATGCTACAATCAAATAATAGATGGCAGTGTTCAGCATTTTTTGAAGTTATACGACTTCGAACTGACAGCGTCAAACCAAAGAAAAAGAAACATAGCCGTAATTTCAACCATCAGGAGCAGAGCTCTGTTGGCGGAACAGTGATGCCATCAGACCTACAACGGGATACGAGTTCAAATCCAAACCGACATTATAGACTTTTTGCAAATTTTTACTTTTTATTTTGAATTTAAAATTTAGTACTGCATATTGGTTAAGTAAGTACATAAAAATAAATACTAAATTAATTTCACATTAAACACAGAGCGAGAGTGAATGCGTGGCACTCGATGTATAACTTCTTCCGCTCGTAGGGACTCCACGCACTGTTTTTTTTGGGATATTATGTTATTTGATTAAATTTTGATTAATTCTACTCTCCAAATGAGACAGGCGTCATGGCTCAGTCGGTAGTAGCTCTGCCTTCTGTGCTGTGGGTCGTGGGTTCGATCCCCACCAAAAACAAAAATTTGTGTGTTGCTAACATAGATGTTTGTTCTGTGTCTGGGTGTTACTATGTATCATATGTATGTATTTACAAAAAAAAATGTATCTAAGTAATGTATCAGCAATCTAGTTCCCATAGTACAAGCTCTGCTTAGTTTGGGACTAGAAAGCGTTGTGTGTAATGTCCAAGAATATTTATTCACAAGGAAACTTACGAATATCACAGTATTTACAATATTTATAAAATACACAAGAAACAGTTGAGCTATTTGCGAACCGTTCCAGTACCAATCGGAAGTGGGACCAAGATACTGGCTGCATTGCCACGCTGAACTATCTGTTTCTATTCTATTATAATTATTCTATTCTCCAGCTATTGTTACGAATTTGTTATAATATAATTGTTCTTTTTGAATAAATAAGACTTTATATATGAAAATTAAATAATAAACCATCTAGAGGCATTCCTATCTAATATTCATTTAAACGGGACCAAAAGACTAACTTCAAGGCATCATTCTTATCTCTTACATAGTAGGCTTTATTTGAACATAACTCAATATACGTACATCTAGGGATTTGATCACATACGCCCACATACAGTATCACATAAGATTAGTTAATAACGTGACTTTATAGGCTTAGGGCCGGTTTCACCATGCTCTGTTAGTTAAACTAACAGCTTGTTAGCCATATCTTCATTAACAGACTGTTAAATCTAATCGCTGATCTCAAGACCACCATATAAACCAGCTAAAAATATACATCTGCTTGCGTTTTATTTAAACAGCGTTGAACGTCGTTTTAATTTAGTCGCTTGATATTTTGACGCCCGATTACGTAACACTCTGTTAGCAAGACTTTGGTGAAACCGGCCCTTAGTATAAAATGCTATTCGCGAAACTCAATAATATTACTGTTTTATAAGTTGCCCCAATAAATGCCCAGGAATTCGGGAAAGTCGAAGATCTAAAAAGAAAGAAAAAGAAAAACACAGCTATACATATCCATCCAGTGCAGTAGTAAAAACCAAACTGAGATGCTTATTGTAACAACTACTCGCTATGCAAGGTTGAACAAGTCGCAGTCAGTCGCACACCTTTCCATACAAACGTGGAAGGGTAACCACTCCACTGTTTGACGGCAACCAACCAAAACTAAGGATTATATCAATTTATCTCGTCATAATCTATGTCTGTATACAGCCCAAACCGTAAAAAAAGAAATAACTAAATAAATACAACCTTCTAAACTTTCGTATGGAAAGTATTTTTAGCTTGTATTTTTTAAATGAATACTTTTTTACGGTTTGGGTTGTATACAGACATAGATTATGACGAGATAAATTGATATAATCCTTAGTTTTGGTTGGTTACCGTCAAACAGTGGAGTGGTTACCCTTCCACGTTTGTATGGAAAGGTGTGCGACTTGTTCAACCTTAAGCCTTTGATGGCATATATTATCCTCTTTTAGAGTTGATCAATAACAATTATCACTGTTGTAAGAAAACTTTTAACACTCAACCTCTTCAAAATAATTCAGTTTGACCCAAGAATGAAAATATTGAATAGCTTTAGAGGAGACCTTCGTCCTGGCTTAGTAGATGGCGTAAATCACGCAATTGACAGGCGTCATGGCTCAGTTGGTAGTAGCTCTGTATTCCGTGCTGTGGGTCGTGGGTTCGATCCCCACCGAGAACAAACATTTGTGTGTGGCAAACTTAGAGGTTTGTTCTGTGTTAAGTATGTATTTACGAAAAAATATTTATATGTATAAGTATTCTATCAGCAATCTAGTTCCCAATCTGGTACAAGCTATGCTTAGTTTGGGACTAGAGAGGGCTGTATGATAAATGCCCAAGAATATTTATTATTATATTGTTTCCTAAATGTTAAATAGATACATCATGGTGAGGGCCGACTCCATTATAGAATCGATGTCATAAATTACGTAACATTCGGCTTGAACATTCGTTATGCTGTCAGCTGACAATGTTCCGATTGTTATTTGCTACCAAACTGATGTAATTTAGGGATTACAAGTTGATATTAACAACATAGCAACACTAGACTAGACTAGTGTCCTGCAAGATACAATCAAGAGCAAAATTTCTGGGTTATCTAGAAAAACTTGAATATTGTAAAAACCATTTATTCTGGCTTAAATAGATAGATAGAAAACTCTTTATTGTACACCATTTTTACAGAAATTTTAAAATAAACACAGAGTCCATTATTATTATGTAAAGTACAATGGGCGGCCTTATGAGCGATCTGTTCCAGGCAACCTTTGGATGGACTGGATTTTATATGAACGAAAGTGACGGCTTAGTACTTTTCTATAGGATTTTGTCCAAAGTAACCGACCCCGACACTTAAAATTATCTATATTTGTCAAGTTTAAGTATGTATTGAAGCTAAATACTTAGTGGAATTTCCAAAAAAATCTAATCGGTAAAGTCCACTTTTTACAAAATAAGTAAATATTTTGCTCCATGAGAATCAAAATATTTACATTTCCCGAAATATTACTGAAATTCCAATACAATGGCGCCGAAGCGTTTCCTTTCTAAATAATTAAAGGAATTACCGCTCTTTATATATAATTGAACATAAATAAACGGTTGCGGCGACAATAAAGAGGTGATACCAATTTTTTTTTACTCTACTGGCAAAGTTTTGACTGCAATCTCACCTAATGTAATGTGCTGATGCAGCAATTGAGAAAATGTAATTGACGATAATTTCCAGTCTAAAGAAATTTAGAAACACCATAATTACCATAGCGTGATCATCATTATCATCAACCCATATACGTCCTCATTGGACTTGCTCTGTGAGGTAATGCATTGTGACAGGCGTCATGGCTTAGTCGGTAGTAGCTCTGCCTTCCGTGCTGTGGGTCGTGGGTTCGATCCCCACTGAGAACCAACATTTGTGTGTTGTAAGCATAGATGTTTGTTCTGTGTCTGGGTGTTTCTATGTATTATAAGTATGTATTTACAAAAAAAAATGTATGTATTCTATCAGCCATCCAGTTTCCATCGTACAAACTTTGCTTAGTTTGGGACTAGAAGACGTTGTGTTAAGTGTCCGTGAATATTTATGCATATATGAATAATAGGCAGAAGTTACCACTTAACATCAGGTGAGCTATAAGCTTGTTCCATTACTTTTATCATAAAAAAAAAAACAAAATAAAAATTTGTCCACAGCTGGACGTAGGTCTCTCCCAAGATGCGCCACTGAGCTCTTTGGCTCTTCTCATCCAGTGTTAACCTTTCGCAGATCGTCGTCCACCTAGCTGATGGAGGGCGTTCTACACGTTTGCCCAAACGTAGTCTAAACTTGAATATTAGTAGTGTAAGTAATCCTAGGATTTTGGGAAGAAGTAAATTTCTACTTAGATAAGTGGGTTTCTTAGATAAGTGGATCATTTTACTGCCAAGGCGATGTAATGTATAGACTTTGCTTACCAGACCTTTTACACTCCCAGACGTTTCACAAGCCAGGCGATATGAACAATACGAACATAACCCAATATTTTATAAATTATTTTCAGTGTCTGAACACTGATATTATGCTAAACTTATTATAAAAATTGAAGTTAGATATTTCTAAAATTACTCTCCAAGATTTTAAAGGACAATAATTTTCAGGGCCATTAATTTTATTTTTTCAACGTATGAGATTGAGACCAGAGGGAAAAAATATATATCTCTTTATAAAATCTAGAAAAATACATTGCGATTTCTTGGAATATCATAAAAGTCACCTAGCAAATTTTGTATCTTCTGATATCCAAACAAAATGCAAATGATATTTTGACTAGATTTTATTAAAAGAACCTCTCAGAAAAGAAAAGTTAGAAATCTACCAAATGTAAGATGATTTTGAATAGCTTGGAGAATTAACCCTCAGTCTACTCGTATAATTTTATGGCTTATTGCCAATTTGCTGCAAACAAGGACTGGAGCAAATCTAGTGAGCAATAACCGGTGATTTTCTATACATTTGAAACAAACGTGCGGTGAAAACCAATATCCGTCTGCATTCAACTTTGACTAGTTTAAGTTTAGGCTTATCTCCAAACTTTAAGTAGTCATGGTGGTTTATCTAGAAACCTCAGAGGCCAATATAAATAAATAAATATTCACGGACATTTAACACAACGCCTTCTAGTCCCAAACTAAGCAAAGCTCGTACTATGGGAACTAGATGGCTGATAGAATACATATATACTTTTTTTTTTTGTAAATACATACTTAAAATACATAGACACCCAAACACAGAACAAACATCTATGTTTGCCACACACAAATGTTTGTTCTCGGTGGGCAAAATATGACTTAAAATTTTTGATATTCTAGAGAGATAATCGGATTTTTGTGATCATCGTATCACTTTCCATTATAAATCTTCAGAAAGAACGATTTTGAGCCGGCTTCATCTTCTTCTCATCTATTTATTTATCAGCATTAAACCGGTATTAATATCGTTATTTTTTTTACGTTATGGATTTAACTATTATTAGAATTAAAATTTACTCTTTATTTTCTACGTAACGTGTTTGGAAAATTCTTGATCGTTTGACATATAAGTCAAGAAACCAACATCAGTGTCAAACGTCAGATTAGAAAAAAAAAATCAACCGCTCGCTGTAAAATTCTAAAGATGATTCATAAATGAAGTACAAACAATTATTGTCCATGCCTCACATTGTGCTCGTGTCCGGGTCACCGTTGTTCAAACTGTCTGTGACATGGAAACTGAGTACTATTTCCACGTCTTCTCCCCAGGGTTCAGGGTACATTTGCGTAGAAAACAGGAAAATGTGGCGACTTATTTGTCTATTTTATTTGCTTAGGATGTTCACATTATTTATTAACAAGAATTAACGATTAATTCTACGCAGTTACGCTAGATATAGTTACATTCATCATTATATCAGACTATAGAAGTCCACTGCTAGATAGGCCTAGGCTTTACGTGGTCGCCATTCGAGAGCTTTTGTTTCCAGTCGGTTGTTAGGTGAGCGAGCTGTATAACATAACATTTACACTACATTGTCAAGCTTACTACCCCCTTTTTTCTCTTTTTCTTCTTTATTTATGGCCTCTGTCCGTCATTTCGACAGACAATTTTGCCAGTGTCAAGTGAGATATTTGAAATAATTTATGTCAAGTCAAGTCATCGTCAAGTCGGCTGTCGTTTGTTGTGAAGGCAAAATAGTGGATATTTTTCTTCACAACTTGGACACGAATTTTTATATTCAGAGAAACCAATTACACACATTTATTCCAATGGCTCACACATCCGGCCCACCATTGGGCCGGCTGGTGGGCTCGATGGGAATAAGCCACTTTATGCTACGATTTAAGTATTATTGGTTAAAATTCCACCAAAATTAAACAATAATACTCACAGTAACACAAGAAAAACTATCAAAATAAAAGTGCTAGGTGTGTAGGTTTCAAAAAATGTCAAAAATCAAATCCTCCTTTTTTCTCCGTTTCGGAAAATTCTTGATCGTTTGACACATAGGTCAAAAAGTCAACATCAGTGTCAAACGTCAGCCTAAGAAAACAAGGTTAGGTTTACAAGCGCTGAAATGCAGTTCGTGACCTCTTTCTAAGTGAACACGCCCGTCCTCGGCCATTTGCTGGAGTGTTCTCTACAAAATCGACGCTGAGCTTCATGCTTTCTTTTGTAAAACTGTGGTACAAGTACCTAGTTTATGTGCTAACGTGGAGCTGTTAATTGTGCTCAGTGGACTGGTAGATTGCTTACTGTGTAGTTTGATTAGATTTGTTATAAATAACCATTTAATTAAGACCATTCCCTACGAAGTTTACAAGGGCACGGGCTGGTGTTTTGTATGACAAAACTGATCAATTTTGTTTGTTATGCAGACTGAATCTTTGTCAAAAATGTACTTTCCACCCGCCGCGGCTAGATCTCCCGCTACTGGATTACATGGTTTTAATTTTTTGTTTTCCTAGAAATGCAGAGGTACTGTTGATGTTGGGGTTCTTTTCATTGAAATACATCTTAAAATTTTAGTAGTTTTCTGTTCGTTTTGCATAAAATATAAATAATTATAAAACTGCTAATAGACGTGCGCGTACTTACAGTTAGTCTCCATAACACAGAGTGGAATATATCAGTATATCACATTCCACAATTTAAAAAAAAGTATTGTCCTTAGAACGTTGACGCTATAAGCGCCATGCCAGGCATGTCGTAATTAAGTATAGGTAATTGTATGTCCAAAAAGGTACCATACGTACCTTACACTAAATAACATATCATATAGAATACCAATATAAATAATCGAGAAGCAAAACTTAATTAGTATAAACGGTGATGTAATTTTTCAACCTTTGCAAAAGTTTTTTTTTTCATTCTTTGCTTCAGTAGATTTCCAGTTCTTGAAAAAAAGTCGTTATTTAGTACCTATAAAACTGTATACTCACAAAAACTGTCTCTAAACAAACCCAATTATTTCTGTTCTACAAAGTTATCTTATTAGACACCAAAGAAAGTTATTTAGCTGTTACGTATTTTTTACTCTTTTGGGCGTTTGCACACTGGTCCATATACACCTGCACGACACCGATATCGTGAGTGGCTTGAACCAAAATATCGGTGCCAGCGCTTACACGCATCAAAAAATTATACTCCATATTGTATCTACTAAGAATACAGCATTATTCTCAAAAATATTGTTTCACATCAAGGTATAAAGCGTCGCTAGCTCCTCTGTCAATATCGTGTCGGTAACAGTGTCAAAACAGCGTTCGGCAAAGGTCAGTCGGCCATTCTTCCACAATAAAACATTTTTGATAAGAATTTTATTATTACACTAGCAGCGCCTCGCGGTTTCACCCGCGTAATTCCCGTTCCCGTGGGAATTCCGGGATAAAATATAGCCTATGTTCATCAGGGATAATGTAGGATTCTAATGGTAAAAGAATTTTTTTAATCGGTCCAGTAGTTTCGGAGCCTATTCAATTCATACAAACAAACAAACAAACAAACAAAAAATCAAACCTTTCCTCTTTATAATATTTGTATAGACGACGTTTGACGCCCGAGGTGATTCGTAACGAACTGACGACACTAGCCCCATGGGACCGCATTATCCCAGCTTGAAGTTTCTGAGGAAAATGTTGAGAATTTCTTATCCCTATCATTCTGTCACATTACTATGGATGTTTTTGATGAAAAGAAGATTTACTCTAGGTAAATATTAGGTTAAATATTGGGTTTCACTATTTACAGTACAAGAAGACATGAAAAGTACAAGCCTTTTTTTATTAAAGATTTTAGTTTATGGAGGTGGCATCGCATAATAATAAACATTTTCTTAAAAACGGTGACCGATCATTAAACGCAAGTATAGTATCCCGACACAGCTTAATAGCTCTGACATTGAACGCGCAGAAGTAGAATTTTATATTTTTTGGCTGGGCAAAACACCCTCTCATTTTCCCTCCGTTTGACGTCAGAGCCATGAAACCAAATCGGGACCTATACCTAAGAAGAGGCAAGAAAATGTGCACTACAACTAAGTTTTTCTGGATGGTGAAAAGAGTGGGATATTATAAGGTGGAGCCGATGGAAAAAAAAAACCCAATGAGCCCACTATACAAATGAGTGAGCTCGATGGGATTTTTTTCCCATCTGGATCACCATTGGGCTCGATGGGAAAAAAATCTACATTGATTCGCTTGCTTGGGGAAGTAAATTACGACAGGCCCACAAAAAAAATATGAGTATGAAAATGAGTGGGCTCGATAGGGTTTTTTTTTTCCCACAATTATCATAGAAAACTATAGAACAGTCTTTTTCAAAGCACCGGAACAACGGCTTAAGTATTTAACCTGTCACGGGTACTTGACCGATCGGTGATTTCCATAAAAGTGATTTTATCAAGCGTTAAATTAAATAGCAGTAACGCACCAACGGTTACCTACAAATTAAATGTTGATTATAGCAATAGTCACGCAAACAACCATTTTATATTTACGGGATTGTGAAAAAATACTTGTTATATAATATCTTTTTTTTTTAGATAGAGTAATTGAACAAACGTATGGATATGATTAACCTAAAATTAATATTTTGATAATATTGTCTTACACACACGAAAGTATTTAAAAAAACAAAAAATGCTTAAGATTTATTAAAACAATAGTCTAGTGGGTCTCTATTTAGTTTTGAGTGGGAATCTTTTACACCTTGGAAGAAAATGGTCTTAGAGTCACTCCAAGTGAAACGTAGCTTATTCTTAAAATATAAAGATCATTTTTCAACATCCAGTTTTGTGTCTACAAGAAAAAAACTTCAAAAAAACATTCAGCTTCAGATAATTGACGGTTACTTAAAGTAGTATTTATACAGGGTATGAGAAAGTGCATCTTGAATTGTATGTACATTAAACACCAAAATGTATCAGTAACCCGAACAAAATAGGCACATTTTTAAATGTGCCTGTATTGGCATATTTAATTTCCAATATATTTCGGGTCGCAGTCATTGAGCAATATATCTTAGCTTATCAAGAAATATCGGTTCTCCGGTTGATATCTGTACAATATATTCCAATAATTAGCATTGGAACAAGTTCTGATAACTTTGTGTTGTGTTGTTTTTAGTGATATTTTAACGGCACTAAAGATTCCGCTGAAAGATTTGTGGTGGGTTCTATCACCACCTAAGACAAACCCTTGAAAAGACCAGACCAGATCAGACCAAACCAGACAAACATTTATTTTATTCATCTACTTATTTAACTAGAAACACAAAGTAACAATAATTTTATTACAAAATACACCATTAATGGGCGAATACTCAAACGCCAGTCAAACCCCACTCAATTTAAGTCCCGCTTAAATTATTGCCATCTTTTACAAATGAGTAATGTCAAACAGAGGAAGAGCAACTTTGAGTGGTGCTCAAATTTAAATGACTTTTGAGTATTTCAGCCTTAGCCGCCACTAGTGGTGTATACGTAACTTCAAAATATACTCATGGACTTGTCTACGCACAGCTTTACCAATCCATTTTCTAAAAGCAATGCAAAATTTAGTAGATAATTTTCATTATTTTCAGATAGGCAACAGATTCCCTGTTTCATTAACATTGCTAAAAGAGACAGCTGTCTTCAGTGGGCAACGTAATCTCATTATTTTTCCGCTAGATAATTCATTGTCTACAAAGAATAATGGGTAACTTATTATCACAAATCTACTTAAGGTTAGTCGACAGAAATGAAAGATTTGCTATTTTTCTCGTATAATGTCTTTCTTTGCTCGCGTTGTGTTTTATTCACATAATACAGTATCATTTTACGAAAGGTCCTTACATTTTTTATAACGTTAGGATGGTTAAAAAGTCTTTATAATCTGCTTGTTATCAATGAGTTTATCATACTGATTCAATAATCTAGCCTTTCAAAGAATTCAAAGATCAAACCAGCGGGCCTAAGATGCGCACCGCGAGATATTTGTCATGTCGTTCTGTCAAAATGTAAGCATTTTGTACCAGTTTAGAAACTATTGCATTATCTGTGGTACCTAATGGTGTCGACAAAACGCGCCATAATGTACACTTTTGACACTTCTTAGTCGTCGTACCTCTCTGAGGACGAGAGAGTCATGCAGAAATGTCAAAAGTAGAAAATTCAAAAGCGCGGTTTTTCGACAACATTGCCACAGATAATGCAATAGTTCCTAAACTGGTACAAAATGCTTACATTTTGACAGAACGACATGACAAATATCTCGCGGTGCGCATCTTAGGCCCGCAGGTAGCATGGTCGTCAAACCAGGTCGATGGTAGGTCCGCAGTAAAAAATAAGTGTGCCTGCTTTACGTAATTTTACAAACGATGACGAAATCTGAAGTCCGTGGCTAAAATAGCAATAAAGTGGGACTAGCCAGATGCAAAAATTTGTAGAGCTCTACGGCGTAGATTGCTTCGGCGTAGCACTCGTAGACATCATTTATGTTATTAGACAAGAGAAACTGCACTGTAACAAGTTGTAAAAAGCTATAATTGCCCAGTTTAAAGTGAAGCATTCAGACCGGACTACTTTGTTTCTCATAAAATCATTTTTATGCCTCAAAGGTTTCATTTTCGCTAACGTCTCAAAGCCACTTCAAGAAGTCCTTTGCATTTTATTTCTGGGGCGAACTTTTGAACGCGCAATATAATAAAGAAGCGAGACAAGAAAACGGTAAAAAGGCGTGGAACTAATAAACTTTGTTTTGTACGTGTTGTGTAGGAACGCTTAAAAATGGCTTCAGAGTACCAACAATGAGTGTAACAAGGAATACTTTTAGGTTGTTTAATATTCGTGGGATAATTCTATTATCAAATTTTAGTAGATTTAAATATTTAGTTACGATGTCATAGAAGTCACAAAATTATAGTTATACAATGTGACTGACATGACATCCCATCAAAATCCCAATGATACTATTTTGACGGGGGTCTAAAAAACTCCGTCACCAGAGTTACCATACGAGCTTGCTTATTTTGTAAAGAGAATTACCCTCAGCTGTAACTAGTTTCAATGTGTAGACAGGATAAATAAATATGGGTTTTCATAGCACCTAGGGAGCTGGAAAAAAATTGCTACCCATTAAAGTGCTAGAAAAAATTTCAAAAAGAACATGTCCGACATTTATTAAAAAATATTTCTTAAAATTTTTGTCAGGTTTGAATTGAACTCTACCAGTTGAAATGTTTTAGAAAACATACAATAAAAATCTAGTTAAATATTTTGATAGTTTCTAGTTTTTAATAAAGATACCTACTAAAGTTTAAGTCCAGTACAAGGGCGTGAAAAAGAATTTTTTACTACCGGGTGAGATAGAAATGCCCACTGCTACGTCGTAGTATGGTTACGACGTAGCAGTGGGGATTTCTGGAAAAAAAACATAAATCCCCACTGGTAGGGATTTTTTGGTGGGCATTTCTGGAATATATCGATGATTACTGATACATATTTTTTATTAATAATAGCACTACAATAATTTCACAAACAAAAAGGGTTGCAATATTTTTTGACAAAGTTCTTTGAAATAGCAGAGCTTAAAATATCGTATGCGAGTTGGTGAATAGTGGTCGAAATGTTTCATTTAATTATACGCTCAGTGCACTTTGGTGGCGAGCCAAAAAACGTATGTGCTTAGCCTGTGTACTGAATGTACAGTTTGTAACATAAATTACCAATAATTTTTACTTAAGATGGGATATTTAATCGTGATTTTTGAGGTTTATTACTTTCTGATATTTTGGCATAGTTTCGTGCGCTATGATCACGAGTTGAACTGCGTCTTTGCAAGTAATTGCCTTGACAAACGTGCCGAGCCCCGAGTATGTGCATTTGTTTTGACTTTCGACTCGAGTATAGCACACGCAAACGCATTCGCAAAGCGAGAATGAAAAGAAATTAGAAAAAGATTTTTTTTCTAACGCGACCAAACATATCCTATCCTATTAATATTATATACGCGAAAGTTTGTATGATGTTTGTTACTCTTTCACGTAAAAACTACTGATCCGATTTGGATGAAACTTGGAATATAATGTACATTGTCCGTGACCTGGATTAACACATAGGGTACTTTTTATCCCGGAAAATAAACGGGATCCAACGGGATGCGAACGAAGTCGCGGGCGGAAGCTAGTATAATAATATAAATGGGGCTTAGTTAAATAAATACGTCTTAATATGTTTTTTTTCTCACAATAAGATGCGTGGACTAGCTAAAAATGCACATTGAATACAGTTGAGGCGCTTGCTGCTTAATGTATCTCATAGCGCGATCACACTATGCCGAAGTGGGCAGGGATTTGGGCAGGGAAGTGGGCAGGGAAGTGGGCAGGGAAGTGGTGTGAACACGAACATGCCGCTGTCCCGTCTCCCTGCCTAAGTTCATGCCCTAGCTCCTTAGTGAGAATAAGGCGATGTTGCTGTGGCAATCATTCCGGAATTAATCGCCGCATTCATGCCGGCAGTGGCATAGGCATAGTGTGATCGCGCTATGGAGATAGTTCGTGACAGTCTGTGTGTAACTAATATTAGTAAAATAGTTTGAAATCATGTCGCTGAGTGTACGTATCTGGAGTCACGCGCTGGGTGTCTGGGACACGGTATTGGCGTGAAAGCGTGTTTTTGGGCATAATTTGCATGTAGTTTTTTTCGAATGACTCTTTAGCCCCGTTTTCACTAGGGGACATGTCGCGGGAACCAATTGCCCGAAATTCACGTAGCAAGCTGCGCGACTCGTAAATGTCCCAAGCGACGTCGGGCGACATCGCGCGGGAGACGTGAATTTCGTGTCGAGCGACAGAGTCGCAGAACAAATGTAGTGAAAACGGGGCCTTAGTTTGCCCCGGATTTGATTATTTATTAGTTAATTACAAATCTATACTATTATAAAACTGTAAAAAAGCCAAAAACTCAAATTAAAGATAAACTAAATATATTATGCAGATCTACTAAATAAAGTATTCTGATTTCGAAAATCGAGTTTGTCTGTTTGTTTGTTCGCGGATCACGCCTAAACTACTGGACTAATTTCAATTAAACTTATACTATTCGGAAGCTCTTTTTCGGGATTGAAACATAGGTTATATTTTTTATTAAAATTAAAGACGTGGATTCTTAGACACAGCTTGAACTCTCTAAACCAAAAGCTGTTATTTGCTACGAGGTTCATCGTATGCTGGTTGACAGATATTTTGGTGGAAAGTTTCACACGCGCATGAAGTCGCGGGTATCAGCTACTGCTATTAAATTTGTAATTTGACAATATGCCTAAAAAAAATTTCACACCATCTAGAAAATGCTAGGAAATGCTCGGCTTTTTTACATCTTCGCAATTGCCGGATCGTTTTTATATATTTTCCAATACATTTTACTTATTACTGAATTTGGAATACTTATTGTCACGTGTGAACTCATCCTTACTATTTCATCATAATAATAAAAATGTATTCTGATATTATTTATCGCTGTGTAAACGCACCCTTAAATGTAGATCAACTTTAGTGGGACTTTGGGATCTAGAACTTTCGTCAGTAAATGTATCGGAGATTCTTTGTAAAGTTCGCAGCGACATCTCGCGGGGACTGGTAATTTGTACAACTTTGTAAGTTCACTTCCTTAGACATAGTTAGTCTTTTCTGAAGTATTCTGAAGTAAGAATGTGCTCAATGTGCTTCTAAAGCTGCTTTTAGATTGTGCTTGATTACCATACTAAAACTACTAACAATTGTGTCCTTTGTAAAACTTGTAATGTAACAATACTTTGTCTTCATTGTAAGATGTTTACAGGGCGAGATCTGAAACTGTAGCTAGTTGACATTTTACACAATCGCTAGAATAAATCAAAACTGAACGAATATTCACGTAACTACTAAGGTGCATTGGGGTAATTGCGAAAATGGGTATATTCCGAAAATCCATAAAATCTAGTAACATAATGCAATATTTTCCTGTTGGCACGAGGATACATAGGACTGTCACGGCGATGCCAATCAAGATGGCGTCTAGACCAATGTTGCCAACAGGAAAATATCGCATTATGTTACTAGATTTTATGGATTTTCGGAATATACCCATTTTCGCAATTACCCCAATGCACCTTACATACTTTTTTACCGTTTTCTAATCTTTAGCGATGGTTAAATGTCTTTAGTGTATTTTTACTGCATAAAGAGTTTTTTTTACAATCATCTTTAAAAATCAACACTGAGTATTTTTAAAGTAGTTTGTATAATGTTTAATTGTATATGCAGTGTAAGATATGGATATTTTAAAATGATACAGATAAATAGGTAGCTGAATTATAATTTCTTTATTTATTATTTTTAAATACAAAAGCTCTATTTCGCCAGTCCCTTTCATAGGCGTCCAGCTCGTCCCGCCACCTCATACGCGGTCTACCGCGACGCCGTCTCGCTGTGTCAGGGCACCACTCGGTGGTTATTTTGGCCCACAGGTCGTCAGGCACGCGGCAGACGTGACCGGCCCAATCCCACTTTAGTCTGGCGGCTTTTGAGGGACTGGCGAAATAGAGCTCAAGAACGTGGAGACTGGCGGAAGTGGGGGGAGGCCTTTGCCCAACAATGGGACAGTATGGGCTAATAGTAATAGTAATAAATACATAAGAACTCAGTACTAAATATTCAACTTTTTTTTAAGAATGTTATTCTATCAAATCGCCTACTTTAAAATTCAATTGTCAAGCTTCAATTGACAATGTTATCAGAAGGGATTCCAGAGATGTAGGTTAAAGATAATTATATTAACGGAACAGCAAATAACTTTAGTTTAAACATAGATAGACACTTTCAGCCTTCTAAAGTAATATTGGTTTAATTTCCACAGTGTATGAACAAACCGCTGGTTCACTCCACATTTTTAAGTAGGTATAGCCTATCTTGTTGAAAACTTTGTAAAAATCCCTTCCTTATTAAGATATGATCAATTTTTGCAAAAAACTTTTATATTTAGTTATTTTTTTCGATATTTGATTTACTGTTTTACCACCAATAAAACTGGCGCTTCGGAACAATCATACCGTTATTAAAACTTAGTACTTACATTAAAAGCTAACGTTTTTTGTCTGTTAGATTGTCGAGCAGTTTCCGGTCAAAAACGACAAGACCGTAACTACAGGGTGTCTCAAAAGAAAGTTCACATTTGTTTTGGTTATTCCGTGAACGCAACTTTTCTGAGGGGCGCGGGGGGTGTCAATCGGTAGCCTGGCTCTTGGGAATTTAGTCGCTATGGAGCGTTTCTCGGGAGCGGACCGTGCGTTATGCGTAGACGAGTCAAAAAGTAAGGGCCGATAATTCACGGAATAACCAAAACAAATGTGAACTTTCTTTTGAGACACCCTTTACTTAGGCTTACCTACGTATAATGTACTAGCAACAGATCAGCAGTAGTGGTTGGGAAGGCAGATTAATAAAACAGCGGTCCTATCTTGTCTGTGGGCCTGGAGAAGCCAATTTAATTATGCAGCACAAAGATTAATTCAATCAAGAAGTTTTCTATTAAGCCGTGCGCACCTTGTACGAACATTTACGTTTTGTTACGAAACTTAGGCTGCGGTCTTACCACAGATAAAGTACGTGGCTGACTCTTTGCCTCTGGTATGCTCTAGACTAGCTTCTGTCTGCGACTTTGTCTACGTCCCGTTCATCTTTCTGGCCTGTTAATTATGAATATTTTTCGGCATAAAAAGATGCTCTTATATTAATCCAGGTTATTATATTCCAAAATTTGTTCAAATGAAATCAGCTAAACGTTTAAACTTTACGATAAAGCGGTCACTCGTACGTAAGTAGGCGCGCAATTAGATTTTTGAAGAAAAGCGCGTGCTTTCTTCTGATTCAATGCGCTATAAAAATACTTTGACGTTACGCCAACAAACTGATTTGCACCAGTCAGTTATCCGACAGTCAGCCGCAAACTATTAGTATACTGGGACCACAGCCTCATGAGTTTGGTGCGTGATACCATATATTTTACTTTACACGCCCACTTTCAGCGGTTCGCGTTGTTTATGTTATGTTCGAAGCTTTATCTCTTCGTGAAGATTAAAATAATGTGTTTTATCTAATTAGCACAATTGTAATACTCACCTACGCATAGATGCATTGCTTCAATGAGCACTTCTAAATGAGGACGTGCCCTGTGATAAGTCAACCTGTTTTGTGAAGGATTATGAGTAGTGAGAGATATCTATTAACACATTAGGTACATTAGGTACATTTGTAAAATATCTATAAATTTTCAGATGATTTTCCACTATGTAATAATAAAAATAAAAATATTTATTTTCAATAAAAAGGTTTACAAGAGCCATCTAAAAGAAGGCACTTAAATTAAGTAGGTACTTGTTTAGTTATGTAGTAGGTGCTCTAAGGCTAAACCTCTGTGGAGTCTATGCATTGAGTCCCCGCTCTAACTAAGTAAAACTTGTATGTAGCCGCAAGGGATCTCTGCTTCGGCTGTTATGTGTTCTTTGTGTGTTATGCAAAAGCTCAATTTGCAAATACCGATCTGTGTTCCACAAATCTTATAGTACGTACTTATTCTAAGTTACAAGCTTACGTGAACTTTTCTCAAATTCACGCCTGATCTCATTCATAGATATTCCTAGATCTTTCGGTACGTGATCTTCGTACCAATCACTAGTTATGCGACTTCAAATCCGCTCGCGAATGAAAATGAACTTTAGAGCTTTGGATTTAAATTTGATTTTGGCGTGGATGTAAGCGTGCTAAAGACATGGGTATTTGAGAGAGTACATGCACTTTAAGCACTTCTTCTATTACGATACGCACAGGCGATTCAAGTACCCTGCAAGTCTCGGAGACTAGTCGCTGCCAAGTATCTCACATACATTTGAATGCATGCTCGCACACTACGCTACTGGTATCATGCATTCAAATGTATGTGAGATACTTGGCGGCGACTAGTCTACGAGACTTGCAGGATACTTGAATCGCCTGTGCGTATCGTAATGGGAGAAGGGCTTTACAATTGTTAATCTATCAAGTAATACTGATCTGTCATGCGCTGATTATAACATTCAATTTTGATTGCATATCAAAGCATAGTGTATAAAACTAACGTTACATAGAGAAGGTACTTCGTACTAATAATTCTATGAAAATAAAATATCAAAGTGTCTGACCCTCCATCACGCCTCTATGCTAGTGAATGAATATTTCATGTTACATAATAAATTACCATACCTCGCAAAAGCACCATGTCATTCTGCGAAAGTATATTGTGAAGACTTGCAAAGTCACTGGTATATTAGAAGCACATTATACCAAACTTACAATGGGATAAAACATGAGTAACTTCCGAACATGACCCTTACTACCATAAAAATAAAGGCGAGAGATTATAAAATAAATAATTATACAACAGCGATAATTATTCTGGGAACAGTCAAACTGACGCGCTGTGGTTAATTAATTTTAAATTATGAATTATTTAAATGGAAATCAGTTTCGATAGAAATTATTTTGGGATTTAATCATAACAATCAACATAATTTCTATCTGAATAGGATTTCATTTAGGTGTAAAAATATAAAATGACTTTTATTACTAGTGGCTCTGGGAGCTGTAGACCTCGCGAGCATACTAAATATTCCAATATTCAACATCATCAATCAACATCATCAATGTCGTGTAAGGTGTTTTCTGAATGTCTTTAAGTGCACTTTTATTAATTTCTAATTTAAGGCTTATTATTATGCTGATGCACTCATTCAGTGAAGGAAAACATCATGAAGATAAATATCAGTTAGTATTCTAACAGCGACGAAACGCTTGCAGCCTGTCACGTATTGAAAACTAACTATAATGCAAAATGTTGTGTGTGTGTGTGTGTGTGCGTGATGTGATGTTTTTGTAAATTTTTGAGGAATGTAATGTGCAAGTGCATTTTCCGTTTTGTGATTTTTTTGATCTTTTTGATTTTTTTTGCATCATCTTGTGTAGAATGAGGTCCTTTGTGTTTCTCTCAAATTTGATTGAAAACCATCGATTGTTTGATGAGCTATCCTGTTCATCATGCTGAAGATCCTTATCAGATCTTCGCCAAACTTTTATGAGACCAACTTATAGTTACTACCTTTCAAATAAAAAAAGTATATCGGATAATCGAAATCGGAGATATGCAGTATATCAAATAGCCCCCTTTTTGCCCTTTTTTTGGGGGAAGTACCCCTCCAATCAAAAATCCCCGACGACCAAAAAATTCTAATAAGTCATATAACCTGTGTACCAAGTTTCGTCCAGATCGGTTGAAAAATGCGACCTGTAGAGGAGAACAGACAGACAGACAGACAGACAGACAGACATCCGGACAAACGCATTTTTGGCCAATGTGGAAAATGAGACGCTTCGCTCGCTCGGTCAATTATCTTTTTTTTTTGGAGTAAAATGGCTGGTAGGTAAGGCTTAGACTAATTCGTACTTTCTTAAATTCATTTTAAAACAAATTCAAACCAAATTTTGGAATAATATTCAAAAATTTGGTTTGAATTTGTTTACCACAACATAATATGTTTGGTAATTTTTTTTTGTGGTAGTCATAAAGAAAACAACAAAATATTCAGTCATTCAATATAGGAGTATTAAATTAGTACTAGCAAGATACTAGCTTTTACCCGTGGCTTTGTCTCGTGATATCCAAGTTCAGTGTAACCTTTATGATACGAGTTTTCTAGAGTTTGAGCTATATTCCAAAGTTTCACCCAAATTGGTATTACTATTGTTGCGTAATTCATTTGCATGTAAAGCTCTTGCTAAATTTTTAATTTAAATACTTTTAAAATATTTAATTGGTTACATAGAAGTCACAAAACGGGACTCACAATGGTTTTGAAGATAATTATTACTTCTCAGTACTACTGTCCGCCATATAACGTGGTTGACCACATTTCACATTATTGACATAAGTTATTTTCGCTTGCAATATCTACCCTGACAACCTTCTGCTGCGGTGAATGTGTAAATGAGTCATAATGTTATTCGGATAAAACGGAAGCTTCGATATAACGTGTCACGTGCCGTGTGACCCGACCATTATCCCGGGGGAAATGCGGGTAATTTATCTGATTTAAATATAAAACAAAGTTACCTATTATTTGAGCTTATTGGTAAAGAACCAGTCATTAAAAGAAATCATGGTTAATTCAGAGAAAAACATTCTAAGTTTACTGTAAATTTGTATGTAAGTGATTTGTAAACCTAGTTTTTATTTGTTAGTAAATATCTACACGGCTTTTTAGATAGAAAAGTGCCTTCTTAAATTGACCCGTTTCATGTCATCATCATTCTCCTGCCCTTATTCCACGCTAGGGTCAGCACAACATGTTTCCTTCTTCCACTCACTCCCATAAGTCAATTCTGAATCTACTCCTTTCCCATTCATATTCTCTTTCACACAATCTAACCACTTCTTCGGCCTTCCTCTACTTGCCTACCCAGCCACACTTATATTCCTATTCATGTAGGTAGATACAAAAATTAACTCATTGAACAGATCGTTTTGAAACTCAGCCCCTTCTGGTTCACTATCTTCGGACTACCGTAACGACACAAATTATGTAATTCCATACTATCCTCGACTATATGGCAGAATTCCAAAACTAGGGGCCAAAGCAGGATAATGCTCGCGTCGTATTATGCAAAATTCTCACGTATTACCGTCCGTAGGAAAGCGAGCAAGTCTTACAAACTGGGAACATATTTTAAAAGGTGTCAAGCCTGTTTTTAAGGCAATTTGAAGTTGGATTTGTGAGTTGAATGCGAAATTGGAAAGTTTTTTTAGTGTTCATTGGTTAGTTTTCTTTATGTCGGTCAGTTTGGTCACAAGTGACGAGATTGGCTGTTTTCTCACGCCCCTATCTCAATACCTACGAGATATTGGCTAAAAGCTAATCTCATACAGCAAATTTAGCTATGTCGCTGATTAGCTATGTCGCTGACATTACTTGTTAGTTAGAAACAGCAGTAATTTTTAAACAGTTTAATAAAGTTATGCAACGATTATAAGTACCTATTGGGTTAAATAGCTTTACTTTTTTTTCACAAACTTAGGTATGCTGTCCCACTGCTGGGCAAAGGTCTCCCTTCTCGTTTTCTATTCTTCTCTATTCCTTACTAAATCCACCTATTTCTTGTCGAAGGAGTTCAAGTCGTCGTGCCAAGGTGTTCTTTTAAGTTTAAGTTTGAAAAACAAAATTGATAAATGCAAAGCACAATTTATATTCAGCACATATTTCACACCATGCACGAGCACGATCAACCCGTTAAGGTATATTAAAACCTCTAACTAAAACTATAAAGTGCAAAATGGTAAAGCAAAATTATTTAAAACGTATTTAATCTACGTTATTTGCTATCAAAACCGTAAAAAGGCTTATGCACTAAGCGACACCCACTTATCGGTAGTTATCTGAAAGATAAGCCACTCTAGCACAGTTATTTATCAAATGGGGTTAACTTATAAACACGAATTGAAACGCTTTTTCTTTAGAGTACTTTCACTGAAATATATTTACTTTTAAATAAGTTTTTGTGTGAAAAAAAAATCCATCTATTAACCAAATCTTGTTATTACACACGGTGTGACATAATTACCCTATGAGTATGAAACGGAAATATTTTACAGGTCATGGGGAACAGTGTTTGTTCGACGACTTTTGAGATTTCGAAAGTTTTTCATTCATGAAATGAGCTCGTAACTTTTACTTAAAATATACCTACACACAGCATGCGTGTTTGTATGACGCGGTAGGAGGGTACCTTCATGTGCATGCGTGTGTATGGGTTTACGTAAATTGTAAACAAACGCTAAGGGTTGTCGCAAATTTCTAAAATAATAATAGTTGTACTTTTGTATGGAAATTTCAATTGCGATCTATTGACCCTTTGCACTTGTGCAAGCACTCAGGTGGTCGGTCTGGTTACGCCCCTTCTTAAGCTTATAGGGTAATTATGTTACACCTTGCATAAGCAGGGCTTTAAAATATACTGTCATTGCTTTACTGGGCACATCTACTGAGGACGTGCGCAGTGCGTCCTTTGCCTAGTACGGTTGAATAGATAACAGATAGCGTTCGCAATAATATTACACGCAATAACGTATATTTGTACATGAAGAATTTAAAAGGTTCTAAATTAAGTAAGTTCTAAAGTACTACCCAAATGGGTAGATAGTAGATATTTGGAAGTCCCTGTATATATAGGTACCTAGACCTACCCACTTACTTCGCTAGCATTGTTTTATTCTGTTCTGTGTCTGGGTGTTTCTATGTATTATAAGTATGTATTTACAAAAAAAAATGTATGTATGTATTTTATCAGCCATCTAGTTCCCATCGTACAAGCTTTGCTTAGTTTGGGACTAGAAGGCGTTGTGTTTAGTGTCCGTGAATATGTATTTATTTATTGTAGTTCTTCTTCTTTACTTAAATGGCCTCTGTCCGTCATTTCGACAGACAACTTTGCCTCTGTCTCTGTCCGTCAAGTCGGCTGTCGTTTGTTTTGAAGAGACCGACACTGGCAAAATTGTCTGTCAAAATGACGGACAGAGGCCATTATTTAAGAGAAGAAAAAGAAGAAGAGAAAATGGTATTTTTGTACTTGTGTATGTTATGTTGTCAAAATAAAGTCTTTCTATAGTCTTTCTTTGTTTCTTTCTTCATTCTTTCTAAATGAAAGAACATCACTGCAGATGGCCTGTGTCAGGTCACCGACCTCATTTCCTTTTACATCAAATCTCAATAAACTTAATTCAATACTCGGGCAATAGTCTTGTACGGTTCAATACCGTGTGTTCTAAAAGCTATAATCAGTAATATTAGCATCAGTTTGTATATGAATTTTCGTGGAGCTAGGTTTAGTATTTTGTAAATATCATCGTGTTTGCTACCGCTGACCGCAAAAGGAAGAGATGTTATGAGTTGGACGTTTGTCTCTGACCTCGTAACTACATTGAAATCGGAAATTGCTCCTATTTCAATGTAGTTTTTGCTGAAAACAAGGTGTTATAAGGTGCATTGGGGTAATTGCGAAAATGGGTATATTCTGAAAATCCATAAAATCTAGTAACATAATGCGATATTTTCCTGTTGGCACGAGGATATATAGGACTGTCACGGCGATGCCAATCAAGATGGCGTCTAGACCAATGTGGCCAACAGGAAAATATAGCATTATGTTACTAGATTTTATGGATTTTCGGAATATACCCATTTTCGCAATTACCCCAATGCACCTTATAGTAGATTGTATCATAAGGGAGCAAAATTATATTTTTACGGCGAGGGCGATTTTTTGAATCCAGAGCGAAGTGAAGGTTTCTAGAGTAGAATCCCGAGCGTAGCGAGGGATTCTTTAGTAGAATCCTGAACGTAGCGAGGGATTCAAAGTACTTCGCCCTAGCCAAAAATATATTTTGCGCCCGAGTGGTACACTCTACTTTTCATCACCAACTATGAGAAAATAAAAGGCGCCTCATATTTTATTGTAATATTATTATTTAATAAAACATATATAGTAACAACTAAAATGAAAATAATAGTATCTATAATGAAAACCACTTATTTCTTATGTTTTCTATTCGTTCGATTTCTTTGGCGCTGAACACTAAAATGTTCCAAATTCAAAAAGTGCGCGGCAAAGTAAATTGCGGCGCACTTATTTAAATAAGTGCGCCGGAATGAACTTTGCCGCGCACTTATTGTTTCTTATAGAAAACACCACCTTTGGGTGCACATAAAGGCGAACCAAGTCGTTCTTTTCGAATAGGTGTGATGAAAAAACTATTTCCAACAACTTAAGGGATTAGAGTATACATCAATATCAACAACTTTTTCCAAAGAACAAAACAAAATGCTTTGGTGCAACAATCTTTTTTGCGTAATACTGTTATTTCTATGTGATTTTATGGAAAAAGTTATTTATATTGACGGGTACTAAACAGCTCAAAGTTTTTAAGAGTGAGTGCTCTAAACCCTGTATAGATCACCTACTTATTATAAGGTACGTTTAATGATTTTACAGATTATAAAGTACAAAGATATTCTGTAGTTTTGAAGCAAGACTATAGATTTGAAGCTTACCCCAAACTTGTGGCATGCTTTAGCACACTTTTCCAAGAACCCATTGAGTACACTAATCGCTCTTTTACGATCTCTACAGAGACTGAAACTGGTGTTAAACGTACAGATCTAGAACCAGACAAAATTTGAGATTCGCTGAGAATTCCTCGCTTATTGAACCCGAGCAAATTGGATCCATTTATTAATTAGATGGAAGTTTAGGAGCTTTTGTTTAAGGCAATTGGCAGAAGGAGTTGCCATCTGGCTACATTGCATTTGTACGCTTCATTTGCTAAATAAGTAGTTAATTTTCATAGTAAAATAGTAGTTAGTTAGTGCACGAAAAAATGGCTCAGATTTTGAAGAGTTTTTTAAAGCTCTGCTGGTTCTTGCACTAAAAATACGCATGGAAATAATAAATTAAGTTTGTAGTTCACGATCGTCTCAAGAAACTCACGCCTCAGGAAATGTATTTGTATGTGCGCCCTTATTTTGTGTTTTTTTTAATCTAACAGTGGCCTTAGATTGCCAAAGTTATATGTAAAATATCTTAAAGGCTAGAGCTCATTTCAAACATATGGCAAAATCTGACAAAAATCACCAGCAAATCCAGGAAGACTTGTTGACAACGCTCTTAGTATTATGTTCTCCCAGCACTGATTGTTTGTGTGAAATTTTAAAATTAACAAATAAATAAACGTTAGTTGTGTGCACGATGATCGATTTAACCCTTGATATTCTGCTGCTACTGTGTCAAGAATTGGAATTCTAGTGGTTGGACTGAACTTTATGCACGCTCTCAATTTCGGGCCAAAGTAAACTAAGTTTGTTCGTAATTTTGCAGTAACTATGTTGGTTTAAGCTGTAGGATACGTACGTACAATTAAAGCAAAAACTGGTCATGTGCCAAGTTTAATATTTAAGCGTATATTTTTAACCCTATTGGATACATTAACCAAAGTTACCTATTCACGGTAATGAAACGATTGACAAATCTGTGCCTTTACAAAAATGTCTACATAATTGTCTGAAAAATGTTTAAAATTACTTTTTATAACGATTTAAATAAAGTTAAAGATCATTTATTTGCTCAACAGATGGTAATAATATTTTGTATGGCACAATGTCATACCGCTATATTATGTTCTTAATTTTGAAATAATCATTGAACCTGCTTATGATTTTTTTTAAACAATCTTTTACAATTCAATTTATTTTGGGATAGAAAATCATTGATTCGTTAAGTTTCGAAAGGGTTAAAACAGATCTTTTTTGAGAGACATGGGTTAAATTGTGGATTTGCAAGCTGCTTTGTTTAATCCTATCTTGAGCCGCATTGATCCTTCGCAGAAATAGTTTGACTGATCCCCTGCCAAGTGCTTGAAGCCAAGCTATATAATTTGCCAAGTGCAAATTATATTCATTTATTTAAAAAAAAAATATAGTTAAATCTTTGTTACCTCAGGGGCGGTAACATATTTTTCAATAGCTAGAGGACAAAAAAAATTACCGAATTGTATGAAAATTTCTTAGTAAAAATCACATAACAATATTTTTTTGTGATTTTCATTGTTCAACAATTTTTTAATGTAATTTTGGCGAGATATATATTTTAGAAAATTATTCATGACTATAATCCATTAAAATTTCACTTGTGCAATGGTTTCAATTCTTCTACGTAATGGTATCATTTATCGTGATGAATAGCCATTCAACAGCTTTTTGAAACAATGATATTTTGTCTGCGACTACTGGCACTAACACACTGTGCATGGGTGTATTAAGTCTACCGTGCAGTGGACTTAATTCACCTACGTATCACCTGAGTGAATAAAGTCTACTAAATAGTGTACTTAATGCACCCGGAAATTACCTCTGTGAATCAAGTCCACTAAAAGTGTACTTAGTGCACCCGGGTGATTTACTCCCGGTGAATTAAGTAGGAATACGAATACACGTTTTCGAGTAGATCAGATTTTATTTTGTATTAAGTATTAAATTCCACTTGAACTATGTTACAAACGTGACCAGTTACGATAAGACGTTTAAAACGACCAGCAATAAATTGACTGTTAAATTTCACGGTTTAAAGTTCAACAAACTCTAACAAAGACGGCTCATAATTCAATTTTTCACAGAAGAGTTGCTAGCTGAAATTTTTATGCTTTACAATTTCTCGACAGCCTCAATTTTGTTCGGTACTCCAAGAGGGCTAAGTATAAGTAATCTGATTTATTTTGAAAGACCATTAAAAGGAAAGTTTCGTTTACATAAAAAATACCCTTTTCATCGAGTTACCTTAAACGCGAGATGGCAATGAGGGCATTATACCTAAACATTATTATAATCTTATTAAGTATAAGTACGTAATGTAAAAATGTGAAAGTTTAGAAAATTGGCTGATTGGGATTCTGGCTACCAAATACTCGTATTCGGCCACAACTAGCCAGCATCCTGTTGGCTAATTGTGCTTTCCTGGTACTTTTCTCAAAATTATCTCATCTGAGAAGGGTTATGTGTGCTGTGTTTGTTTTTCGAGTAGGTGATCTTGAAAATAATACTCTTGAAATGGTTCTGTACTTTCTTTTTTTTATGTATGAACTCAAGTAAACCGTGTCCAGTGGGACTTTTTGTTAGTTATTTTTAGAGCGTGGTCGCCCGAAACCGCCAATTTAATAATACAGCGTCAAGTTGAAGCAGACGGGGACCAAAAGTCCTTATACACCACATATTTATGAACATTGTAAGTATTTACTTTGGACGTTCAAATTGGTTGAAATACGTGACACGAATTACAAGTTCGTGGAGATACCTAAATATTTTGGAAGCAAGTTCACAGCTATTTTCAAATAGAAAAAGAAACAAATCATATTTTATAACACCTAGTAGACAAGATAATTATTATAATGCTGTGTCTTTTACTTCATTGCTTTTAGTGGTACCTATAATGTGCTCGTAGTTATTGATACCTACTACTTGTTTGTATTATATACTGCATGCGATTTAAATTATTATTTAAAGTAGAAAAAGTAAAAACGGTTTTCATCTTTTTTTACCGGATACCTAAAAGATGTAGATAATTTTAGGCACTAGCAAACCTTTTTAATTAGAAACTTCGAAATTGTCCTCTGTCCCGGCGAGACTAATAAAAAGAGCAATGACTGTTTTTAATAGAATTACCTGTAAAAATCCTTATTGACAAACACAAAAAGTTCTGTCATTTTCATAAAATGTTTATTTGCAGTACCGGTAGTTTTAAAATAAACTTTTCATTAAACTTCGGTAAGTAAGTATTGCTTTATACCTACTTGTAGTATTATTTTAGGTCATATTACATTACTTCTTTGGAATAAATTGATTAAAAAAATCATTTTCAAAGTAAGCAGCATTAAATAACTGTTTTTTAACGACAGGGTAAGAAAACTATTTATTCTAGTAACGGCTTTTTTAGTTCTTTAGCATCGAATTAGATATTTGTCACACATTTTCTTTGTAAAGAAGGAAATTATTAAAACACACATCACTACGTCACGTGCCTACTCAGTTTACTTACAAAACTCAACCCTCAAAATAATCTTTTAGAAATTTTTAGTTTATAGGTATCATTGTGCATTTCAGTAATAAATAGAGTAAGGTATTTAATTGTAAATGTAATTTAAATACTGTTATTGGCAGAGGTTACCTAAAGTATTATTTCTTAGAGTTATAAATAAATAAATATCTTTAGACATTACACACAACACCCTCTAGTCCCAAACTAAGCAGAGCTTGTACTATGGGAACTAGATTGCTGATATAATACTTATATACATATTTTTTTGTAAATACATACTTATAATTAGTTATAATACACAGTAACACCCAGACACAGAACAAGCATTTATGTTTTCCACAGAAATGTTTGTTCTCGGTGGGGATCGAACCCACGACCCACAGCACGGAAGGCAGAGCTACTACCGACTGAGCCATGACGCCTATCAAAAGTTAATTATACCGGTCTAGTCATACAGAGTCGTTGTAGCCGACATTGGCCAGGACGCTACCATATTTTTGTCTATACATATATGTACGAAAAAACCATGCGAAATCGCAATAAATTAACGATCTCTTTTCCCATTGAAACCAGCCTATCATTTGCTTAGCTCATTTTGTAATTTTAGGTATACATATTATTTGTTTAAAAATTTAAAAAAAAATTGCGTGAACCTATCTTTACGACTTCAAAGTGCAAAAAAGCTTTTAGTGCCATTTTCCATCCTGTTTGAAATGAACCCTCAACTTTAAAACGAAATGTAAACACATTTTAATAACCTAACTATAGCTGAAGATAAACAAACCGGAAACACACTGAGGGCGGCTGAATCTATTTGAGCATTCGCCAAAAACATGATTAGCTTTGTGAGATTAAAGGAGAAGTTCACTAAAATACTAACCAGCCGTAAGAAAGAACCTGTGAAGTTCTAATTATTTTTTATATAGGAAAAGTTTTTAGTACAAGTGTGTCTTTTTACAGATAGGTTTTCTACTAGATGCAAGTATTCATCATCATCATCATCTACAGCCCGACTTCACTCACTGATCCCCCAGTCTGTGCATTTGTTTTGACTTTCGACTCGAGTGTAGCACACGCAAACGCATTCGTAAAGCGATAAATTTTGTTGGGGATTGCACAATTTTCAAATCTCCCGCTAGGAGCGCTTATCCGGTATTCATTAAAAATTCTCGCTTTGCGAATGCATTTGCGTGTGCTGCACTCGAGTCGAAAGTCTAAACAAATGCACATACTCGGGGCTCTGCTGGGTATAGGCTTCTCTTCGTTTGTGCCATCCATAACAGTCCTGTGCTATTCTCAGTTTTGCACTGCGGCTTGGACAATATCGTCTAGCCATCTCGAGGGTATTCAAATGAGTATGAACTCTACGTGACAGCTATACCTGGGTTATATTCCTACTTAGTATAAAATTAACCTTCAGCAGGAATCTGATTAGTATAACCAGTCGTCAAACGGTGGGTTCTAGCTTTAAATGAATTTGCAAGCTGGTTCCGCAGCAAAAACCTTAGCTGAATTGAATTTCACTTCAAAGTTTTGATGAAATGCCTCTTGCAGTATGCATTTTTTGGTTAAAAGTTGGCCGTTTTCCCATTTCGTAATATTGCACAAAAATTTGAATACTGATTTACTTAGTTTGTATATACACACAGCAATAAATATTTTCTACAAGATGCCGCCCGCGACTTCATTTGCGTTCCGTTGGATCCCGTTAATTTTTCGGGATAAAAAATAGCCAATGTGTTAATCCAGGTCACGGACAATATATATTCCAAGTTTCATCCAAATCGGATCAGTAGTTTTTACGTGAAAGAGTAACAAACATCCATGCATGTTTACAAACTTTCGCGTCATAAAGCTAAATAACACAACGTGCCCTATTTATATACTAAATTACAAATTGCTTTTTTGATACAATTTTCACCTCACAAAAATCTTACAAAAACATGGTGATATCTACTTGTTCGCACGTGATTATCATGAATCAAAACTGACCCCAACATTCGTTGCATGCAAAAACAGCAATCGGAATATTCACCGAGTAATTTGCAGATTCCATAACACATCTGTCTAGTTTCGAGCGAACTATATTTATCAAAATGCGCTATCCGCTTACCATATTCATGGCGGTGATGAAAAAAGGGTATACACATGAGCGACGGAAAAGTCGCTGCTTATTTCATGTTTCTTAGACTCGATAAATAAAATTTGTACAAGATAGGTACATATTAGATACCTGTGCCTGAGTTGAATGAGTAATAATAAATTTTAGGAAACAATAAACTATCAACAAACAATAAAGGTACCTCAGTTTTCCATACGCTTTGAAAAATTCTCAATAGATATAGCTCGGCAGTTGGATTTTGGTCTTTTCATCAACATGTGGAGTCATCTGGCTACGGTGACCATACTGCAATAAGCATTGTCACCTTGGCCAGATGACTTCACGCGGCCAAGCGTCAGGCAACCAGAGCTGTCAGAATCAGGTTTGTTTATTAAATGGAAAAAATAAATTAAGTAACGATTAGGTACCAAACAGTGGTTTAAAGAAACCTACCTTAAAACAAGTTTATTTTAAGAGTTACACAAAGAGATAAATCAACCCACTGATAGGTAAATCGGCTATAAACAAAACTACAACAAAACAGATACGTTTCTTTCGAACTTGTAAGTTTACTCATAAACGGCACGTGTCTAGTCACGGAAACTAGCTCACAATGTAACGAGACGGGTACGTAACGGCACAGATCGTATAATAACTATACTAGGCAACGGTAAAAGATAATAAATAAACAAAAAAATCTTCAGTCACGCCTTAGGGACTGAAAAGTTTCTCGAAACATAATTTATTTCATAGTAATTTACTAAGTTAAGAAATTCACACTTGTGAATTTTTGATGTGAATTATGAACAACAGTTTTGTTGCATAATTTAGCTATAATAATTATAATGAGAAGTTATAAAGCACTGAAATTGTCTCTAAATATTATTAGGATCTATTCAAAGTGTTCTAGATAGGTATTATTCGTTTCCCACTCAGTTCGTTGTACACAATAAAATTATCAGTAAAATAGCTACGCACGTTAGCTTCCTCGCGTGCGTCACGGAATATCCAGATCCGTTGTTATTACAGCAATTTTACTTGCAAATCGACCGGAGTTTTAATGGTGGATGTCATTGAAATCGAGTAATCACACGGGCGCCTAGATTGTCCAGTGGACTATGAATATTCATTGACAAACAAGTACCCACTTTAGTAGATTAAATTATTGTAAAAAAAATGTTTTAATGGAACCAAATTATAATGGTCTTTGATATAGCCAGCAAGTTAATAATTTTATTCAAGTTTAAAAAATTTGGTTTTACCTAAGTTGGTACCTCAGAATAATGTAAACCTCTGAGGTATGTAAATACCTAATTTACTCAAAAAATTGTTTTAACCTAACCTAACCACCAGACTTCTCAGACAGTGAGATAACATTTTTACTATCAATTTGAAATGAATAGTGATATTTTTGTATAATTATCTTGTTAAACAGTGACCTCAGCTATATTGTCAAAATACACCTTGCTTTATTTTGTGTAGACAATTTACATTCAAATTTTTATTCTCCTTTTGTGCACTGGTTCAGAGTGCATTGGTACAATTTTGGACGCCTTGGATGAAAGTTTCAAAACTTCCTTTCGAGAGGCTGTTCTCTGTTGACTTTGTATTCTTATATCTTATCTGATGTTCTGAAATAATTAATTTAGGTATTTCTAACGCCGTAACAATTTAGATTAAGTATAAATCGCAAGTGTATCCAAGTCCTTATTTTCTGCATGAGGTTTGTTGCCTCGGGGCAGGATCTTCATTTGTAAGCGATGATTGTACCCATTCTTTGTTTGCCACCATTATTCTGTGTAACTGTTGCATTCCCCCCTCCCCCTGCATACAATGAGTTAGTAGGTATGTAGTTACAATGACAATGTGTCTATAAAAACTGTTTGTAAAAATAATGATCAACCATAAGAACATTTGAAATAGAAAGAAATTAATGAAAATGCTTTCAAACAAGTTTTGCGTTATGCGGTTTTTGCTATCAGAAATTCACGATATCAGTCAAATTGATTGACAGATGGATATTCACATGAAGAATATCCATCTGTCAAGCTAGAAATAAGAGGCTCACTAGCCGAACACAAATATTAGCTACGGAATAGAGAACGTCAAAATGTGCTTGTCATTATGATTAAATGTCATAAATAATGTAGTTTCTGTAATTTCTACACAGCACATTTTATTATTGTTAGTCTCTTGCAATTTTTAAATTTTATGTTAGAGGGAAATAATGTCACCAGCATCTAAACCCAGTCAATTTCACATTTCACCTAAAAGAGCAAATCATTCAACAAAGTAACTCTATTTTGAACGCAAACATTTATACTCTCCAAAGCGAATAAATCCTTTATTATTTTGCAGAAATGGTATTACGGCGCGATTTAGAAATTTCATTTCCCCAGCGCCATTTTGGCATCATATGCATTTCAGTGCGCTCCAGAGGGCCTAGTATGAGTTTTGGTGTGTAAATCTGCTGTAAAAGTCTGACCCTCAGCAAACCAGTGTGCGCTGATTTGTATGGAGACACTGAGAGGAGTTTTTGAGAAGCTTGGTCAACACCAAATCCATACTCGCATTTCAAGCTTCTCAAATAATCCGCTCAGTGTCTCCATACAAATCAGCGCACACTGGTGTGCTTGGGTGTCAGACGTTTTACACCAGCTTTACACATCAAAACTTGTACTAGGCCCTCTGGTCGAGTTTCGTGTATTTTTTTGGCGAGAAAGATTCTGCATTTATTTTATAGCGCATACGTGGACTTGGAGTAATAGATGAGGTGTATTTGTTTTAAAACTATGAAAGTGAAGCTGAGAAATTACGGTTCTAGTAATATAGCGGAGTTAATAAAAACTGCGAACAACAGTGATTATGATCATACTTGGCATGGCATGTATTTTGATAGGTACGGCCAATAAGATCATTGGTTACGGTTAAGTTTAATGCAGCACTGAAAAAACTCGCGCACCGGAGAGACTGGCATACTAAAGAGGAGGTCTATACCCAGCAGTGGGTGCATACAGCCTAATAAATATATAGATAGATAGAAGTTATGTTTTACTCGGAAAAGTATGACCCGTATACTGATAAAGAAACCTTTACCCAAGCATAGATTTGAGTAGAGATTTTCATACAAAAATCTTTGCTTGAGTCCAGATCAGTGCTTGAGCAGTAAGTCACGGACCTTAGACGTACAACTGAGGTGACCAATCAAACTAATCGAATTTTCGTTCCAGTTCAAAAATCCGATTGGTCTTCTTGACTTGATGTCTCGCCCTACGTCAAAAAAAAATAGTGCGTTGGTGCGTTGAGTCCCTCCGCGCGGAAGATGTGAAACTTCGAGTGCCACGCATTCACTCTCGCTCTGTCTCTTTCCCCCTCCGGAGGTCGCATTAGGAGTTTCACTTCAAAAAACGTATCAAAAAATGCACCAGACTATTCGGTTCATCTAAAAACTATTGTGTAAAACATTTTTTTATACGTGCGGCCAGTCTAATGCCTACTTTTTCGTAGCTTTTTTATAGTCATTGCGTTCATTTTATTACGTTCACTGCTTTTATGGTGGACCAAGGCTTAGCAGAAGATTTATAATGCAGTTCAAAGCTATTTTGAATGCTAATGTACTGGATATAAAGGCCTTTTTGTGTGAATAAGTACCAGAACATGCTAGGTCTTAGCATAGCTTATTATAGCATTTCTTAGTTGCCTTTCGTGCTGTGGGTCGTGGATTTGAACTCCACTGAGAAAGAACATTTGTGTATGATAATTACAGATGTTTAGATAAAGATAAAGAGAGACAAAAAGAGAGATACACAGAAGTATTATAAGTATATTATTTACTAAAATAAAATGCACAAATATTCATCAAGAATCTAGTTCTAGTAGTACAAGCTCTGGTTATTTTGGCACTAGATAGCGTTGTGTGAAATATCCATGTAACTATGTAACTATGTAACTATGTCTATGTATATTTATTATTATTACAATGATCTGAAATATTAGCTGAACCACAATGTAATAAATTTATCAAATGTTTAGTTGGAATTTATGAAACCGTTTTAGTTAGGCCTCTGGGAGAGGCCTATAAAAGCAAGTCTCAAACTGACTAAAAAAATGAGCCACATTCAAGGTGAATAGGTACAGGCAGGTGTTGTAAAAATTTAAGCGTCTGCTTTATCCAAATTTATTGGCCCTAAACTCATTTCACTCTCAATTTGCAACCGCAAATGGCTTCAATTTAAATTTATTATAAACCCAAGCCGTGAGCTCTGACCACTCTCAAACAATCATGATACATAGCAGCTATTGTGGCGGGTCTAGGCGTGACATATTGTGTCACAGAGGTCAACGGCAGCCAAAATATACCCAGTTAATGGGCTGTGTGATGAAACATAAAGAAAGGTTTACATCTTTCAAATATTATTTATATCAAATTCAAATCGTCTATTGCATTATGGATATCATTTTCAGTAGGTAGGTATTTATTTCTAGAAAATTATGAAACTTTCAGGTTTGAAGGGCCGGTTATGGTTTGGCTATGAAGTGCTGGGTGCAATTACAGGCGTATCTGCGTCTCAGAGTAATAAAATAAATAAATAAATATTCACGGACACTTAACACAACGCCCTCTAGTCCCAAACTAAGCAAAGCTTGTACAATGGGAACTAGATGGCTGATAGAATACATACATACATTTTTTTTTTTGTAAATACATACTTATAATACATAGAAACACCCAGACACAGATGTTTGTTCTCGGTGGGGATCGGACCCACGACCCACAGCACGGAAGGCAGAGCTACTACCGACTGAGCCATGACGCCTGTAATGGACGCAGTCCATTGCTTTACAGAGCACGTCCACACGACTTGTTCTATGAGGTAATAATGCATTATTATAGGCAGAGGTAACCACTTACCGTCAGCGTGTTTCAATACTGTTACTCATAATAAAAACAATGCTGTAATATTCAGCCCAGATTTGATATCACGTGATATTACATACAATTTTGCAGGCACCTTAATTTGTATATCGCATGCTAAGCTCTTTAGTTATCTACGTTGGCATGACTGACAGCTATTATAATCCCGTAAATCCGAAGTTATCTTAAATGCGGGGGGTACCTTGATTTCACCAGCGAGAAACACTAAAATACCAATTAGTTTGTATCGAAGAATATCTGAATCTGTATTACCTACGTACATACTTAAAAAATAAAAATAATAAATCAGTTTAGCCGATTAAAATAATCAATAAAATGGTAAGCAAACAGTACTAACGAGATTCGAGCGATACCGTCTTAGCGACAGGTTTGTATGGAAAGCGACAGAATTAGCCATACATAAATTTAATTTTGCGACATCGTGGTGAAGGTGAGTCAATGACCTGTATTGCGGTGTTATTTGGCACCTACTATAGCCAAGTTAGAGAATACTTTTAATAAGTTGTCAAGATGTTATATTTAAAAAAAATCTTTTTAATTATGTTAAAAAAAATATTTCAAAGCAATCTTTTATTTTTGCCTCATTTAATTAAAGAGTTCTTATGGCCACCTTCCGGCTCCATGATCAGACCCTGGATACCCAGAACGATAGACTTTATCAAAATAGATCAAACAAGGGCTTTTGTGTACAGTTTTAGTCAAATAAGGACAGTAACAAGCTACTTAGTCGCTAATCCCTTGAGAGGTCCGACTTTCCGAATATGTCGACCTTCTTTGTTAGCAGAGGTACAGTCACTGGCATAATTTTGGAGGGACTTCGTTTCATATGCGACGAAAAAATATACCACGACACCCATATTTTTTGATCATGCAAAAATGTGCTCTCCTGCTGAACCCGTTGAAAATCAGCCTCGTGCATCTCAGTCGGAGTCTATTGCATCACAGAACGGTTTTGAAACAAAAAAACAGTTAATTTTTCTAATTGGTTTAACTAAACTATGCTGCCTGGAATGGACGGAAGTACAGTCAAGTGCACACATTTTTTTATTTCAGTAAGTACACTGAAATAAAAAAATGTGTGCACTTGACTGTACTTCCTTCGGGCCAATATTAAACATGCCGGTATTCCCAAGTGACTTATCAAATCTATGTATTTTTAGGAGGCCTTTTTTGCCAGCTTCTCTCAGAATTCGTATAATTTGGGTATTCACAAAGGATGAGTGTACCTATAGGTCTTCTTAGTAAGCTTGCTACATCGTTGACCGCGTTGCTACATAGGGTGAGAACGTGGTAAAACACTCGTAACATGTAAAAATAGACGAAATAACAAGGTTGAAAATTGGATATCCCCTATAAATATAATAAAGCGAACCAATATAGACATTTTTTTTCCCATCGAGCACACTGGTTGGCCAGATGGGAAAAAATCCCATCGAGCCCACTGATTTGCATAGTGAGTTGGATTTTTTTTTCCCATCGGCCCCATCGTCGGCCCCACAAGTGGGCCAGCCGGTGGGCTCAAATATTAATCGTGATTTTGTAGGTTATCATAAAAACTATTGTATTGCAAAAGCAATGGTAGGTATACATACGGGTTCTTGCCCGTTTAAACTACCATGGTTCCAAAGGGACCATATTCTATAGATTAGATTCAGAGTATCAGATCGGTCACATTCATTGTCGGGTTGTTAGCTGATCGCCCTCAAGGGATCGTACTGCATACGTAATCAAGGGAGTACAAACATGGGGTGATCTAATTTGGAAGGGCGGCTACGACCACAATAGTCTCGTAACCAATCGTCTTTATCTCCTGTAACCATCCCCCAAGAGAATAAGATAGTGCAGTCGCTGTGTGGGTTGATAATTTTGGTAAACTAAATGATAGGACAAGCCGATCTCCCACTTGATATTAAATGACAACCACTGCATTAAACAATTGCTTCACTGAGAACATCCGCTGAGTACGTGCCCTGTGATGCATTATTTTTCAGAAAAAAGCCGGATGAGTATGTCGAGCTAATCAGCCATGTAAGCAGCCTACGGCAGCAAATTTATCTATTTTTTTTTATAGAATAAGCAATCATTTCTTTTATATGAATTTATGGTATAACAAATAGCGAGTGGGTATATCAAAGTGGAGGCTGAACCTTACCGATGTCGTATTCATAGTCAGGCCCATGTGAGGTTTGGCAGGGTTATGTTATTGATGGTTTTAATGAGATATGGATATTTGATACAATACGAGTGGAATAACACAGAAAGCCCATCAATACAAGATTCAAGTAAACAGAATATCAAGTCAATTGGTTCTTAGTCTCAAACTGAACTAGAGTTATTTTGTTCATTAACAAGGATCATAAAAATATTCTTTTATTTATTTATTTTTTTGTTTTAGGAAGACTATCGGTGCTAATTTTACAATTTAACACTTAAATAAATTTACTAAGATACCATTTATAAGTCTCCACAACTAGTGTGATCTAATCCCCTGAAATCAAATGTACCATTACGGAATACCTTGGATACGCTACCATTTACCAATGATTTTCTTATTAAAAAATCTTTGACCGTTGCAATACGTTTGTGATTGTCACATTTTATTCGTGATCTGAACCAAAATATTCTTATTTCAAAAATATTTTTACTGTCAAACTAGAATGCTTTGCACATTTTGCGAAACCGTAAAGTATAGCCCCATATCGTAAGCTCTAGGGCTACTCTCAACCTCCGCCGTCCCAATTTGGATCAGGATTTTTACAGATTTCGTATCATTTTGTACCAAAAAATGACATGACTTCTGTCAAAATATTATGTGAACCCAGATTGAACTGTGGTCGAGAGTAATCCATCTGAACTGCTTTCGCTGCCCAGCATGATGTCAAGCGATGTGGCTACAGATATACGAAAACGAAAAGCTTTTGACGGCAAAAACCGCGCTGAAACGCAATAATGTCACTATTTAATTTTAATCACAGAATACCCATGATTTAGTATGAAAACAGTTCAGAAAACATACAGACGAATAGTTAAACAGTTGAATCAAAGTCTAATTCTGTCTCTGTTTGACATTACCTGTTAGTAGGTGACAGCAATAATTTAAACAGCTGAATAAAGTTATGCAGCGATCGTAAGTAAGAGGGGGTATGTTTTTATGAGACACCAATTGCCCCATTGGTCATTTATAAATTATCCATTAGCGATATCCAAGAGTAATTTCAATAATGTATTTTTGCCTGAAACTACGGTATCAAGTTCCACAAAGTTATAATTTTGCACAATTTGCTTGGAAGCCCGACTTTCTAGAAACTTCTGAAGTTTCTAAAGTACTAATACAATAGAGAAAGCACTTAATGTGTCCACTCGAATTAATCTGCTTAAAACGAGCTTTATGTAATAAATTCCTTTATTTCTTTCACAAAATAAAATCATGTTTCATTGTTTCAAGATATATTCATCATTATCATCATCATCATCAATCTATATCAATTCATTGCTGGACGTAGGTCTCTCCCAAGACGCGCCAGTGAGCCCGGTCTTCAGATATATTGGCAAACGGGTAATACTAAAACCTTAACAGACTATTCATAACTATAATTTTAAAATATATTATTAGTATTATATAATTTTCAGCCCTTTTTTTGTATCCCACTACTGATCAAAGGCCTCCACCCATTCTTTTCACACACCCCGATCTTGGGCTACACTTTGCCATTTGGTCAAAAAATGGTCAAGTTCCTCAAAATATATTAATAACTTTTTTATGAGAATAGTAATAGAAGAAGCTGACGGCCCATCTAATGTTAGGAGATAACCTTTGCGTATAACAATGTATTGTTTCACTGAGCACATCTATTATGGACAAGCCCTGTACTACACATCACTTCGTCCATCAGTTAGAGACGGTCGTATAGAAGACAAGTTTCCTTCGTGTTTATTTATTTCAATAGTATAATAGGTTGTGTATACGAATAAATTCTCATCTATTACTTCCAAGGTTCAGAGTTTTATTTCTTCCATATTTTTCACGATATTCTTTTCATTTTTCATAGGACAAAATATATAAACGTCTTGCTATTCGATCCTTAGGACAAATACCTGTTACAAAGTAGGTTTCACTGAACACGACCCGTTACAATAGCTGTTTATCTAGTATCTACACTACACACAACAGAATAATTATAACAGTACCTATTGAAATACAAAATACCGTTCTCCGCCCCCAAATTTGCATCCCCTCACTTCACCCCGTAGCTCGTAGATCAATGTGACAGTTCATTAGGCTTCTAGGTGCTTCTAGTGCATCCAGTTAGGTTTAGAAGTTTTAGCTTTCTCAGTTTACCACAGATTGTCTGCCTATTATAGACAAACGAGATTTAAGTATAGGAATAAGGTATAGCAGTGAATATTGTGTATTCTCGATCGTTTTTATCTGTTTTTACCTTCAAAAGGTACAATTATAGGCACATGAGACTTAACACCTTAATAATAAACCGGTGGGCATCACAATCCTTCCGGAAAAAAATTACCATCATGCATTATATTTGACGTTTCATAGCCGTTGCCGTCAATGTAAAAGCTCCATCATCTCTTGTCTAAGGGGCCCTGGTTAAATTAGCAGCACTCGGCTTTAATCCAGGATAAGTCCCGAACAAACGCTCCGCGGTAAGCCTAAACGGTTTAGAATATAGATTAAATTTTATGTCCTTAATTTAGTTCTTATCTTCTCGTAATTGAATGCTTAGCTGATGGATTTTAAAACAGAGTTTTTTTAGCTTACAGAAGTAAATACTTCCGTAGCTAAAAAACGTGCATAAAAAATAAGAGAGTTAAAAACCGCCCAATAATACTAAGCTTTTTACTAATCCACAGCATGGGTACGTAGCCGTGGGGATTTCAAATTTGAAGATTTTATTCTGTGAATGTACAATTACGACATAACAGCTGAACTGATTTGAATACAAATCAAGAGTCAAGCTCTTGACTCTACATGCTAAAAGCTTGAACATTAGCTTTCTGCGTTCAGTCAGCACTACTACCAACACAATATCTACATACTATACTAGATGCTTGCACATTGACGACGACAACGATATTTTTGAAAAAAAAATAACAAAATATATAATATATATATATATATATATAAGCACAGAACATAGGTTAAGAGGAACACCGCCGATCCAAGCGAAGCCTCAAGACCCACGGGTAGTTACCCCTGGCGCAGATTGCCAGGGTAGAGATGTAAATCGACGCCCTATCCTTCTCCCAACCGGGAGCAAGAAGACCCGTCGTCATCGATATTTTTGTTCGAGCATGCTAATGTCGGTATCGTGTAGCTATCGTTCCAAAGTACAAACGCCCGTATTGCCAATTAACGGTAGTTTCTGCTATCGAAATATTCCATTTACGAGAAACATTGAAAATGTTCTACGAAAGAGAACAATAAAGTGTCTGCGTACCCCTTAAGCTCCAGTTTCCTTTGTAACTGCCACTGTTTTCAATTATTGGTCAGTACAAGAAGACTGATGTTACTTATTTCTTTGATATAAGGTCGCAAATCGCACAATCTTATAATCATTAATACTCGGTATCTTATTTCATTGACATAAGGTCGTGAATCGCACTCCATACCGTCTTAATAGGTTATGGCTTCTTCGAAAACCATGGTTTAAACCAGCAAAAAAGATTGAAGAACGGTTTCCGCTGCCATGCACTTTTCCAATTACACAAAGCAATAAATTCAGGATTAAGTTTACATTAAGAGATTCATTTTTAGAGCGAGGCTTGTTTATGTAGAAAGCTGGTTAAACCATAAGCTCTGCCTTCAATACTGTTAGCATAGTTGCGTGACTTTCATTGTCTTTGTGTTTTTGTCTTTTCTATTCATTTTGGTTTTGCTTAGTTTGGCACTAGAGAGCGTTGTATGATATGTCCAAAAATATTTATGTATTTATTTGATAGTCTACCGAGTGTAATTTTATTTTTACTAAAATGTAAATCAATAGTTTTTTTGCGGTCTAATTTTTTTTGTGACGTACAAAAAAGTTGTTGTGAGCAATCTCTACTATCTATAACGTGGTATTGTACCTATACTATCTATTTATATCGGTAGGTAAAGTCTGTATAAAATAGTTGAAATAATTGGAGAAACTGAATATATAAAGTTGTAACGGCCTGATTTCAGTGTGACCGTGGACAAATGACGAGTTTCGTCAAAAAACAAGTTTCTTTAATTAATGGAATCCGTTCGTCGTCATCTCGTTTTCAACGATTAATTTTTTATGTCGTATCATTATTTCTTTCTAAAAAATGAAATTACTTCCTGCTAGAATGATAAAACAGTCCAGGGAATGATAAGTCAGTAGAGTCTACTGACTTATCATTCCCAGTAGACTGTTTAAGTACTTGCAGCTACTAGCTACTTCGTTATCCTGGAATCCTGACAGACCCAGATGCAAAGCATAGATATTATTTTCTTATGTAACCATAAGAACACAGCAATCCCTTTTGGCACGGGTATCAAACCAGCTCTTTTCATTTCTAACTGCTATACCACAGAGGTCTGAAATAAAACAAGTTGAACCGTGGACAATGCACCATCTGTTACAGGCAGTTTTTGCACTCCCGTAACGATCGCTTCGTGTACCATGTGTATGCGTAACTTGGTCATGCAAAAATGCTACATCAAACTACACAAACTGGGTATAAATACTATCTTGAGATATTATGCTTTTCAATAGTAGCTATATGTAAAACGTGGCGAAAACGAAGCTACATGTAAAATGTTTGAAGTGATCGGAGGTCTCATAATAACGAGATTTTTCAAAAAACTATTGTCTGATACTAACTGGCTCGCTGTAAAAAAATCCTTATCTTGATTCAGGCTTAAGTAACTATGGAGCATACAGGCATCAAAGTCTATAGCAAGGACCACCAGAATAAATCTGAGGTTTAAGTTTCCAGTATAAAATATAGCTCAGTGCCTTGACAAGGCAATGGGGCAACAGAAGTGTACTACTTTTCCATTGGACTTGGCTTCGATTAGCTTCATTCAACCGTCTCTCAATTGCCCGCGGCAAAGTCGTGGCACCAATGTGAAGGTAGAGCTGTTAGAGGGTGTACATACTACAATATCTTTTGAGATTATGTAATGTAGTTTTCATTTATAAAACCACAGGTGAAATAATTATTATAGTATGTCAAAAAATAATGTTTAACCGTGTTTTTTTCGAGGTAACAACTAATAGTGTGGGCGTGAGACCCATGAGGTGCGAGGATTCATTCCACTCGGTAGTTTTTGAGTGGTTTTAGTAAGGGCACATATCATATAATACTACAAGGGTAACTTATTATTTTACACCCTGTAAATTGAGAGCGTGTTTTATGATTGGTCTCTGGTGACCTGAATTGACAAATTTATAGTTTGAAATACGTGTAGGGTGGTGTAGGTATATCTTCATTTGTTTCATATCTAATGTTTTCTTTTTTTTTATTGCGGTTTCGAGGTAGGCACGCTTTTCACAGCTCTCTAATTTGAGAGCACCTTGGCATAGAAATCTAGCAAAATCTTTGAACCAGCGCTTATCCAGTAAACATTAGTGAAAGGGACTACATCCACCGAGTGGGTGCGAAATGAAAAGACAGGCTGAAGAGTGTCTCGAGATGTCTCAGTGAAAGGGTGCGGAAATTACACGTTTTGTGTCAGCTTGTGTAGAGAAAGAGTTTTTTTATGACTGGAATTTTACTTCTAATCAGTATCATTGAGACTTCATAGTGTAAACTGAAAACTTTACTACTTCTTCAAAGTGAAATCTTTCTTATTGTTATAGACAAAATGATTAATAAAGCATGTGCGTGTCAACGTAAAAAAAAATTATGCAAAATTGCATTATTATTATTTAGAGTGGCAATCACTTTTTGATTAGATCATCTAAATTTAACATGTTCTGAAGGGAAGCTAGTAAAATAATTGGGAGAAATAAAAAAATAAAAAATATCTATCACTTCTTTGTTCCAAATGAAGGAAGGTTTTACATACCTTTCTGTCTTACCTACCTAATATCTACATATTATCTACCTAATATCTACATATAAGAATTAGTAAATTGAAAAAAAAAAACACAGAGATATCCAAAAACGTTCTTTAATAAATAAACTTCGAATTTTAAAAACAATTATTTAATCATTTAATTACGTATTTTTACAAACTACCTACTCTTAACTTTTAACAATAGAAGAGAATTAGATATTAGATTGTTTATAAAATTTTAAATAAAAAAGTATAATGTTTCTGGCACTAATAATAAATACAACATTTAAATTAACGAGACCAAGAAACTACGAAACAACAGCAAAAAATGAGAGATTTCAATAAATTGCAAGGTAAATATTATATTAAATACATATTCAAAGACATATTTTTAAGATACACGGTGACAGAAAGCTACGTTGTTTATGCCCCGTAAATGAACTTGGTTTTAACTAAAACCAATTAAGAATCGGAGAAGTGAGTATTTCAACAAAACAATAACAGTTGATCTTGAAACGATTGCAGTTATATCATTTTCGGTTGAGACGCAGATTTTAATTTCCAGAGATTATAATCACTACATAGTATAAAGCAAATTAAGTCGCTTCCCGCGTCTGTCCTAATGTCTGTATGTATGCAACGGATTTTAAAGCGGTTTTTTTGAATCCATAGAGTGATTCAAGAAGAAGGTTTATATGTATAATACATCATCATCATCATCACTGCATTGCACCCGTGCTAAGCCGGGGCGGGTCGCTAGTACATTTATAAGTTAAAAAAAAACGGGAAAAACCGACTTCAATTTGATACAGCATCATAAAATGATGATTATCGTAAATGAAAAATATGCAATGTCGAGTAGGTACGTGGATGACGTGTTTTTTCCAGTTACACCTATTTAACTGCCAAAAAAATACAACCGAATTGAGAACCTCCTCTTTGTTTGAAGTTGGTTAAAAATACGCAAATTAATAACAAACTAGCTGTAAGTAAAAGCAATTCAACTTAACATAGCTCACAATACAGTTATACAACGTGCCTAGTTGGTGTATAGCGCGGTTTAGTGATAAACGGCTGAAGTTTACTGACGCGCCGTAAAACCACGCATTACTCCGCCGCCGATCGCACCCGATAGGATTGGAATGTTCGATACAAGCCTTGGATCTCGTTGAAGAACTGAAGGTTCTTATTTTATGGAGGAAACTTTCGATAAAATATTCTGTATAGGACAGCATAAAATAAGGCTTTAACCTTGTGGGTTATTATGAAACGAGTTGTGCTAGAAAAGCATGTATTACTTTGTCAATCGCAGCCGATAGAAGTGAAATGTCCGATACTACACTGTGAGTGGAGTTGAAAAACTAAATTTTCCGTTTTATGAAGATAACAGAAACAAATTATTCACAGATTTCTTTTTCTGTATTTTTTATCAATCATAAAATTCTGTTTCATAACTGCTTTTAAACTACAATAAAGTGGTTTGTAAATTACTTAATTACTTTCTGATAAAAGTAAACTAATAAAATAAAATTTGAAGTAACTACGATTTCTGATAGCTAGTTATTTGGTCTGACATTTTCTATTGATATATCTATTTTATTGATAAAAGATATAAATGTAGGTATATACAGACTGATTTAACATTTCAACGTGATGTTTTAAAAACAATACTAGCTATTTTTATATACAACAGTTTTTTGCTTGATCATTTATTTCGATGTCACAAACAAAATTGCGTAGATTTTTAAAACTTCACTATATTATTATTATCACTGGTTTTTACACTATACAAAAATGTTTATATAAATTAGAGTACAGGTATAGCACAGTAATGTGGGTAGTCCAAAGCTGCCGGCCCATTGTGCACTGCCTTGCATTGCTGCTGGCGTTTCACCTGTGAAAAAAAAAACAATTAGAATGTCTAATTTGATCTTAAAAGAGAATGGGCATTCTGAACCAAGATTTTGAAAAACCCTCAGGTTTTACACATAGTGCGTCTGAAAGGGGTTAGAAAAGGCTTTCATTTATCATACGTAAGAAAAAAATACATCATGTAAAAATCGAGTTATTTCCGAAAATCAGTTTTTATTTTATCACAGTTTTACTTGAAAAATCCCTGATTCTCCATTGCAGAGCAACAAGCTTTGTATAGTTTGTTCATTGACAAGCAGTTTTAAATGGAACTGAATAAATAAATGAATAAATATCTTTGGACATTACACACAACACCCTTTTAGTCCCAAACTTGTACTATGGAAACTAGATTGCTGATATAATACTTGTGTACATTTTTTTTGTAAATACATACTTATAATATATAGTAACACCCAGACACAGAACAAACATTTTTTTTGCCACAGAAATGTTTGTTCTTGGCGGGGATCGAACCCACGACCCACAGCACGGAAGGCAGAGCTACTACCGACTGAGCCATGACGCCTGTCTAATGAGAATGAGATACATCTTATATTATAAAATTTCCGAGCTTACAGCTTGAGCTCTTTCTTTGTGTTTTGTTGTATTTTGCATACATTACGTTTTTATTAAAAGCCGAGCATCACTATCCACTCAATTATCATAAGAGCCAAACTTTCAATTATTTTCATACCACGGTAGACCACAATATAGCGTGCTATTTATAAAACCATAAAACGCGATTCCTAAAATGAGACTGCAATAAAACGAACCTAAAAAAGCCAAATTCCAACATACGTAAAATTATTCAAGCAAGGTCAACGTTTGAAATTGGAATGAATAGAGAAATCTAGAAGGAAACCGCAATCTGGTTCCTTTATGGTAATCACATTGCGGTGTTAAACTACCTATTCAGTACTCAGCGGTTTAGGATACACGTGAAGATCCGATGTGAATGCCTCTTAATTTTGAAAGGTCCGAGAAACTTTAAGACGTACATGCACGTAGGATTAGTGCAGAAGGAGACTTGATTGCGAATGCTCTATAAACTATGGTTGAGAGAAATGAACGTGTGCTGTGCATAAGCATTTCATTTCATCATTTCAAAATGTTTTTTGTGATTTGTCAGTCACGTATGAATGCAAAGCAAAGGATCAAGCAATCCAATGAGTAACCACTCAACTTGCTAATCAAACAACTATTAGTCTAAGGGCCGGTTTCACCATGCTCTGTTAGTTAAACTAACAGCTTGTTAATTAACAGACTGTTAAATCTAATCGCTGATCTGACGGCCACCATATAAACCAGCTAAACAAAAATACATCTGCTTGCGTTTTATTTAAACAGCGTTGAACGTCGTTTTAATTTAGTCGCTTGACATTTTGACGTCCCTTTACATAACAAGTTAGCAAGACTTTGGTGAAACTGGGCCTTAAGCAAAGTAAATACTTCCCCCGTATCGTAAGCTCTAAACTGCTTTCGCTGCCCAGCATAATGTCAAGTGACGTGGCTATAGATATACGAAAACAAGAAGCTTTTGACAGCAAAAAACGCGCTGAAACGCGCTAATGTCACTATTTAGTCACAGAATACCAATGATTTAGTATGAAAACAATTTAGAAAACCTGCTAGGCTTTTTATGAGACAAAGATACCCCCACTGCTAGCCAAACAGTTTTGGCTATTACTTAATAAAGAAAACTGCAAGTTTCGGATCAACGACGGAGGATGATAATAAAGTCTCACCATAAGAATACTAATCTTCTGTAAAATATAGCTCAAGCATTCCGAAAAGTAAACTAAACCGACCCTTGATAATTAAGCTCAAAAATACGTTCCACAACAAACCCTTATCAATAATTTCGAGGTTTTCGTGACTACAAATCATAAAATAAATAAATTTAACGTCCATTTTCGCGATAATTATGTTTATGCCGTTAATTATTCTTTTTGGTGTTGCTATTAGTACAGCCTTCCCTAAATATGGTTTCCCCTTCAGTCAATTTACGATGTTTGTTTTAAGTTTTATTTACCACTTCATTATATAAATTCGAAATAGGAATTAGAAAATACGCTTGGATTCTAGTTAATAGTAATTTTCAGACGTTCATTTGAAAATTTAATTGATTAAAGCCTTGAACTAAAATAGACAAAACTAAAAACTTTACATATTCAGTTCGTCCCAAATGACAGAAGTTCTTGGAACTGTAATTTCAAAGCAGGAGAATGTTCGTGCAGGTAGTTCTCAACTTTGTAGTACTGTCATGCGAGTAGACGAAGAAATTTAAAGCCCCGTACAGATATTAGCGACGACGCCTCGCGATGTCTGTACGCGGCTTAAATTCTTGTAATTATTAAATAAACGTATACACTTTTATTCATATTCAACTGCCATATTAGCGCGGCTTTAAAAAATGCTCTATCATTGTCACTTGCAACAAAATTCTAACAGATTAAGGCTAAAATACTCAAAAGTCATTCAAATTTGAGCGCCACTTAAAATTTTAAGTGGTGCTCTGCCTCTGTTTGACATTACTCATTTGTAAGTGATGGCAATAATTTAAGCGTGACTTAAATTGAGTGGCGTTTGAGTGGCGTTTGAGTATTCGCTCATTAGCAATCATTTTAGTAAGTTCCGCTTTAGAAGACCAATATGAATATGTGTATAGTTAGTGTAGTTTTCGTGTACCTATAACTTTCGAAATGTCTTTCTACTATTAGCTAGATAAATTGCTACCTAATTGAAATCTCGCAAGCAAGACCGACACATTAATTTACCACTCTATATACATATTATACAGGCTGTTATAGCTTGCACGTTCTACAATTTGTAGTACCAGTATTGTTAGGTGAGTGCTTTGAATCAACTGTAATGAATACATTAGTCCGATGCCACACACGTGCGGGGTGTCACGAGACATATCTGAACCCATCAGTGCTGAGGCATGATTTAGGCACTGTAGCTGTAGGCAATGACTTTGATAGAGGTTACGAGGGTTGATATTTAGGCTAGTAAATTGGTCGTGACTTCGTTTGCATGGATTACGATCAGTATAATACACAAGAAATGAATTCTGAAGATACTCTTCAGTTATAAAATATTCTAAGCTAGCTTAGGATTGAAAGAAGATTGGTACCTACTATTCCTTCAACGATAAAAAGTAATCTCCTTTTCAATCATATCTCATTTTTATCGATAGAAATTCTGAATTAGTCTACGTTAAATACTAGTAGTTGAACTTTTGGTAATGTGCCCATGTTTCAACTAAAATGGTAATATTATCTACTAAAATCTCCGATATGACTATTTGCAATATTAAAGCGATCGAGAGAGATATCGAATTCTATCTGGTAGAGCAACATTTCACTAATTATCGGTTGAACCTCACTCTGAGTCTTTCAAAACTCTTTCACTATGAAACTAATAAAATTGAGCTAGCAGCTTAGCGATGTCTTTTTATTTACTCAAAGCGTATAAAGTTAGGTAGGTAATTTAATAAGAGAGTCCGCGAAGAGTCGCTGTGACCCCGCTTTACAGGCTTTTTGTCCTAGTGTGGGGAACAGAGTCACTAAACGGTACTACTTACTTGTTACCATTAAAACTAAACCTTAATGTGCTCATAATTGTACCAGCAACAGTTTTTCGCTAATAAAGAAATTTTTTACTTTTACTTTACTTTACTAGTATATTAAGCAAGGAAAAGTTCACCACAAAAACGGCATGATCTGATATCAACACAATCAAATAACGTGCTGTCCATCGATGCTTACCCGTGAGCACGTGTACTCTCGCCATCACCGACTGCGCATTGTCCGGCGCGCATTGATAGGCGCCCGCGTCTGATGTCCGCGCGGATTGTACTAGTAGTCTACTGCTGCTGTGAATGCCTTTCTCCGTGACAAGGGAGATCCCGCCTCGGGTTGAGTCAAAGTTTATTGTCTGTGGGCAGAATATTACTATGAGTTCAGTGATTTTCCTATTGATTAAAAAACAACAAAATGCATTTATTAGAATTACATATCGCGAAAGCATTTCGCATTCCACTGTCTTTATAAGAGTGTCAATGGCCCTAACAGTTATTCGAAATTACGCGCTTGTTGGTAAAAAAGAGAAAAGAAAGTCACGGGTTGCATGCAATCCCATTCGACAGCAATAAAGAAAAAAAAATGTGACTTAGAGACTCTCATATACAAATAGGTAAGTATTAAAAGAGTATTAATCACGATACTGGCAAATTGCCCGGTCGTTGTCAACAACTGGCTTACTAGCTCTTGTATGCTTCTAACGATCAACTTTATCAGAAACCGAAACACGACTTTATTTACTGCAAAATACTAAATCTTAAGGGTTATAATGTTTTCAAGTTATTTTAGATTCAAAGCCTAGATGTGTGTTGACTTTAATCTTCACAGAAAATTGATTGCTAAGTATTGCACAACATGGCTCTTAGAATCACAATTAAAATAGTGTGAAAAATGCTACACTTTTCTTGTAACATTATTTACAAAAATTAAAGTTTATAAGCACAAATATCGCGTTGTTTGAATCGTTTCGTGAAGAATTTTCCAATAACGACAAAATAACGGGAGTCGATTATCGCGTAATAAAGGACAAAACCCATTACAATGCGTCCAATGTTAACGAAAATAACGTTAAGTAGAGTTTAGAACAGAAAAAAAAACCTGTGCGTGCAGTCCGTACGCGCGGGAGAAGTTATACTTCGAGTGCCACGCATTCACTCTCGCTCTGTGTTTAATGTGAAATTAATTTAGTATTTATTTTTATGTACTTAACCAATATGCAGTACCTACTAAATTTCTATGCCCCCCGCTGTCAGTTGGAAGTCGTTTATCTTCAAAAACACGGGCGGTCAAATGCTGAACACTGCCATCTATATTTGATTGTAACATTTGTAGCGTATTAGCCTCTGTCTCTTTCTATTCGAGGGAATAGAAAGAGACAGAGACAATGTCATCCCGTAACGCAACGTTCTTGGAAGTCGCATTAGAAGTATAACTTCAAAAAACTATTTCACTGAGAAAGCATGAGTGGGTTTCTACGCGGTTACTACCGTGTTTATTTCTGCCGCCAAAACTAGGCTGGTCACATAGTCTACTAACTGACAACCATAGGGAAACAAATATTCTTAAATAGCTACTATGAACTGGAAGGTGCGTGAAGGATCACCCCCGCTCGATGGTCCGACGGATAGCAGCAAGTTGATGAATATTTTATGATGATGAAGCTAAAAATGTACTGTTTTAGTATTTCAGAACAAAAAAAAGGATTAGAGCATTAAGTTCTTGATCAAATTGCTAGTCTAAACTGAGCTTAATAAGTCGTCTCGCAAGAAGACAAGGTAAACGATGTTACGTGATAGCAAAATGCGCCAGGTTTTACAAGCTGTCAAGGGGTTTTAGGTATTTACGTTTTATGACGTTATACGTTTGAAACGTTAACGTAATGAAATGAGGCTTGGTGATGCAATTACGTGTAAGTATTGGAACCTTGTGTTAGAATTGTGATAAATTTGAGTAACTTTTTCTTCATATGGAGTAATTTTATTGAGTCTTAATTATCGGGGCATTCCTCGAACCGCACCTAAATTATCTATGAATGCTAGAATTTAACGCCTATGGCGTTATACTGAATAATGGCTTTAAAATCTTAGCAAAGAAACAAGAAAACTATTGGTTCACATGGAGATTGGAGAAGGAAAACATTTTCTGTTTTTCTTTTGTTTTCAACTAAGTAAAAATCCACAAAGCTTGGTCTCACGATCGTAACGCACAACGCTGCGGTGTGCAGCACAACGCAGAGTACCGCATTTGCTCCTCGCCGCTGACGCAGACTGCGACGTAACAAAAGAGCATACCTACTAGACGTTTTCCATACAATTATGTGTCCGGCGCTGCATGCTGCATACCACTACGTTGTGCGTTACAATCGCGAGACCAAGGCTTACGATGTTGTCTGAAAGGTAAAGCAATATTCTAGGATCGTAAAGAATCGGTTAAATTGCTGGCACAAATAAACTTGCCAACAGCTTCTAAATTTATTTTAGTAACTCATAACACTATTATTTTCTAAGACAGGCGATAATTAATCTTTCAACTGGCGTGCTTTAAACTACCTCTTATTTAATAACAATTATTTTAAAGTCTAAGTTTAAAACTTTAATATTTTTATTCACTACAGCTATGCAGTTTTTCGCTTAGCGACATTTATGAGACAGGTAAAGTTTGAATTAGTTATACTTTATCTTTACAGTTTAGCAGGAATATAATATTAAACCTATTTTACATCTCACATATTCGGTAAGTAGGTCCTTATTACCCCCAAATGGGGCTTGTAGGTGACCAATTAGCGCTCTAGGGTAATAATGTAGCTAGAAAAGCCCTAGGGCGGTAAGTAATTAAAAAAAAACACTTCACTTTTTCAAAAAGTTCGCGTACATCTAACCATCATACTGGCAATAGACATGATGCATTCTGCTCAATATAGTCAAGAAACATTATCCTGGAAGAATGCTTGGAATAATAATCATTCTTCCAAGGGAGAGTTATTATAAACATTACCTTGGAAGAATGATCATTCATCCAAGGAAGAATGATAAACATTTATCATTCTTCTTCATCTTCATTATTTTATTCATCTTACTACCAAATTAACATACTTACTTAATAATAATGCATACAATTTTTTTACCAATTTTTTAAGACATTTTGAAAGCATTTATCTATTGTATTTTTAATATATAATGTAGTTTGTACTTGTGATTGTAATAAAAGACAAAAATAGTCAATGACAAAAGAGGTTGTTTCTCTATTCAGCCTTGTCTTCTTATGAGTATAATAGTCATCAATTTTAAATATCGAAAGGCGAAGCTCAATTTCGTTCTTAAAAAAAAATTAAAAAAAAGATGAAAAAAGGTGGTAATAGATACTTTAAATATTGTTAATTCTTGTAATGCCGGTTTTTTTCTACTTACCTCACAAACGAGATGTAAAGCAGAGTAGTTAGCTCGGGTGTAAGCATCAATTGCACCCTCGAACTATAGGCGCCCTCGCTGCGCTCGTGCGCCTAAATGATGCCTTACAGCCCTTGGCTACTAATCTACTATTACTTCTAAATGCCTTTAGAATTGTTTGAGCACTTCTATAACTATAGTGTAAGTACAGTACATACAATTTTTTTCAATTAGCGTTTTTTTTTTTAAAAGAACAAAGTACTTTTATAGATTTATTCCAGCAATCCCCACTAAGAAATCCCTACCTGGGGAATCCAGTTTTTTTTTTCAAAATTTCAGCATCAGCTGGGATCTTAGGTAGGTAACTCCCTGCATATTTCTATTAGGAAACCCAAATACCGATGCTATGGTTTTTACTAACGTGGTTTTCAAAAGCTCATAGACTCACCTAAACCTTTTGTGGAACCGATTTTATTCACTTAAAAATATATCTAAATGAAAAGAGCTCGACTAGTTCCATTTATTATCTTGAAATAAGACGAGAAAGAATTCCGGTCGGAAAGTGGCCCGTATTTTTATAAAATATTCGAATAAAATGTCTCAGTAATTGTTTCTATGAGCTCTGCTCCGTGAGATAGGAAAATTGTTGACTCTGCAATGCTCGGTCCGAGAGAGTAGAAGTCCTAACGTTTTTTCATTTGTGATTTAGCTGGTCGATTTCGCAACGCTGCGTTTTGTAAGGAAGCTCTAATGTAAGGTGTTTTGGGTAAATGGTGATTGCACGCAGTAAAAAGAAAACAGGAAAACATGTTTCTGTAAGTTCGTGTTTCGCAGACTTTGCAGCTAAAGTAAGCTGCAAAGTCTGCGAACGAGTTAAAATAAAACACGACACATGCAATTTCTTTTTTTCGTCTAAACATAGTATAATTAAATTATTTAAATAATTATACAGAGTCCGGGATCACTTTTTACCCATATTATATGATCTGTGCCCATAATATGTCTATCCATACAATGTTTGTTTTCGTAATTTTTGAAAGATGCAATATCTGCAGACACTATTATTTCAACTTACCTGCAAAAAAGACCGTGATTACCTTTGTACTAAATAAATATAATGAAATTTTTGTTTGTTTTTCTCCCAAGTTCACCAACTACAAAATGCGTGAGTACTCTCATGGTTTGTGTTAAATCCAGTCTAATAAACGTGGATTATAAAGAAGATAATGGGGCTAAATGGGATCCTAGATCCAAGTAAAATGTTCGAAGTTTTAATCCCGGTTCGCACAAAATTTTGTGAAGCAGACGGGTAATGACGAGTTCAGTATCTAAATTGAAGCTATCGAGACTTGGGGGTCTCATTTATTAACTGGTAGTCTCTAAAGAATTTCAACTAACTGAGTGAATATTTAGTTTTAAATCTAATATCACTAGACTGTGCATATATGCAAAGCTAAATTAAAAACATCTGAAGAGTTGGGCAGCAGTGGAGTAGACTCGCGCAGGACCGGAAGGACTGGCGTACTAAAGAGGAGGCCTATGCCTAGCAGTGGGTGCATACAGGCTGAATAGATAGATAGATAGAAATAATAAGCAAATCTTATTCCCCCACCTTGACTTAGAATTAGATTTTGAGAAACTGAAGTATAAACTCTTTCGTTTTGAAACTTTCTTAAAACTACGTAGTTCGAAAAAGTTTCGTAATAAAAGAAAAAAATGCGCTTCTCTCATCTAAGGCTTCACTGCAGCTTTCAAAATAATTCCGAAACTTTTTGACACAAGCTTCGACTATGTGCTTAAACCGTTAGAAAAAGTAAATTCTCTAAAGACGAATGTCTCTGCTACTGTTTTAGAAGATGTTTCTAACTAAACGTTTCGAAAACTCTCGAACTTTTAAAGCAATATTCCAAAGCTTCCCTTCCATCAAACTAACCCACCTAACTCAATCATAGTTAAGCACTTACAACCCACGGCTGTAAATTTACCATTTCACGTAACCGTTTTGCGAATTTACACCGTGTGAAGAGATACCGCAGAATATGGGAGTATGTTACTTATAGGTAAAGTGTATTAGGGAAGCGAGACTAGGGAAGGGCATGATAAAATACCTACTCACTCGTAGAGCTACTTTATGTCCACAAACTCTTTTAATAAGATGGCTCTGTTTTCTAAATTTTAGACTTACTTACTTAATTTTATGCTTGGTAGAGTCAATTTGTTTTTATTAAAATCCTCGTTTTTTAGTGATTTTACTTTATTACTAAAAGTTATTCTATTACTAACGACTTAAACCTTATACCAACTACAGTTTTATTTATAAAAAAATTATACGCCACTTAAAAAGTCGCTACGCTAGACTGTCAGCGAATGAAATCTTGCCTTTAGTGAGTTATGTTAGCACACACAATGTGGTTATCATTTGGAATGTCTCATCCTATAGATAAGGAACAGCTTACTATGGGAAACCTTTACTTGCGGTCTCACCCGACATCAACCACAAGACGTATTAATTCAAGAGCCAGTGAACGCCAGACCGTTATTTTATAAAGGCTGAAAGTTTGTCAGTGCATGCTCCCAACACAGGTAAGAACCGATGGACCATCGAAAGTAAGTAAAAGAAAAAAACAAGGGGTATTTTTCTCACTCGATGGTTCTTACTTGTGTTGGGAGCATGCACTGACAAACTTTCAGCCTTTATAAAATCTCGCGTTCACTGGCTCGCTATATCCTAATGTCATCTTTTACCAAAAGCACGAGATACGAAAACTTCGTAAGCCGAATTCTATATTAGATGTTTGTACGTAGATTCCAGATTACCATAGCAACATTGTATAAAAATGCATGAATTGTGTTGTTATATTTTAGAACGTGCGGTTGATTACCTAATTATGGCTTTATGTATGTAAAAACTCGTAGATTGAAAAGTGGGTGCATGCGTATTGCGTCAAAAATACATATTTTTCGTACAAAAACATCTAACGCAGAAATCATAATCATAAAAAAAAAATCTAGCTTGTAGCTCATAGGTTTACAAAAATCATAACATCATCTAATCAAATCATAATAAATTAATTAATTAAATAAGATACACAATGGTCACATAACACACCTACAAGAAATTAATGGAAAACCGACGGAGCACACCAAACTAACAGCTACCGCCACAACTATCTACATAGTGGTAGTGTGCTAATAAGCTCTTCGTGTTTCTCCAATAATAAAACTATAGGACGTCGCAAGACGTACCAACGAAGAGTAAAAAGAAAAACACGTTGATTGACAACGTGTGCGTATATGAATAGTCAAAAGCAAGGCGTTATTCATATTCCATATGTGGTTTAGTCCCGTACCTCGACGATACCCGAATCGCAATTAGCGCGCGCCGGATGCATTCATACGTGAAACATGAATTCGGAGGTACAAGCGCATTTGAATTGTGGTATTTTATGTGCAGCCTTACCACCAAATCAAATGGTTACGGAAGTTATAGACTTTGATTGTAATATTAGGGTGCGTTGCGAGTGCACCTAAATTGAAATTTTATTAATTTTAGCTATATTTATGTTCCGCATGCACATTATGTATCTTTACTAATCTATGTTTATGGTAGTAAACGATTTCTTTCTTTCTTTCATATTTACATTAGTACTGAAATCTACAAAGTTAAAACCAGTCGCTAATTAACTATCCTCTACTTCAGTTTCAGAAGATTTGGATATTGATATGTAAAATATATCATATCAAATTGATGTTCATTCATCCGTTACGCTTTGCGGTAAGGCTGCTGGTGATTCCAACGCTTAGTTGAAGATGAAATCTAATGGAAAGCGGTGTTCATTGAAAATCTTAGGTATTGACAGTTAGTTTAGCCACAGATCATTAAACGCGTTATATATAGGTACGTTTAGCGTACTGTGATTGTGTGCAATGTCGATATTTTGGCTAACTTCTTGTTTATTTCCATGATCATCGGAAAAAGCAGTAGTCAGTTTTGTAATCATTGTATGATATTAATTGATGGTTTTTTTATAATTCTCTTATATTAAAGCGTTACTAAGTTGAAGTAACACCACACGGGAAATATTTCTTTGTAAGAAGGATCATATAAAATAGCGCTACTAGAGGCTCTGTACCTCCATCACGAACAAATTTGACAGTCGCAGCGTTAACGTGTTTGAGTTATATTGCGGGTCAATGCCAGCTCGACTGCAAACTGTTGTAGTGTCACCGCGCAGTGTATCTCGGATACGCTAGCGTTACGATACGTTCGCCATTGTCACTTATTCGTGATACGGTGGCGGGGAACCTAGAATCATGTAGATTATAAAGATAATTCTAAATGATCTTAGTGGTACTGAAGGAAACATATTTGAGACCAAAATCCGTCTATTATATCTAAAACAGGCACCTGCCCCATCAAACACTCATGTATTGTTCACTCCATAGCATTATTGTTCGTCTGAATCAAACAATTAAACCTATGGAGAGTATTGGAGAGGCCAGGTTAATATTTAAATTCGAGATTGATGCCTTTGTTTGCGCACATACATTACTTTAGATTAGATTCAATGCGGTTCGTGGGCGGAATTGTTTATACATGATCAATTGTTTTCAAATAACCGTATTTTGAAGTAGCTGTAAAAATACTTGCATATACTATTTGAATAAAACATTCAGGCTCCACACGTGTTGACCTGGTCTTTCCTGTGGATAAGGCCGACTAGGCTGAGAGGATGGTATAGGTGCTGTGCCAGCCTACTTCATTTAATCATTGTCCCAGGCACTACAGTGTCTCGTTAAGTGTAGGAATAGGTTGCTTCCTGACACTGTATAAATCATCTTCAATAGATGTAAAGGCCAATTTACATCAACTGAAGATTTTGTTTTTTTTTTAACTTGAAAACTTAATGTTTTAGGCCAATAAAACATTTAGTTTTCAAGTAAAAAAAACACAAATTGCTAGCTTCTAGCTTAACCAATGGCTATGTTCAGAGACTTTTGACTGAAGGAGCTATTACGAACTGAAAACATTCATGACGTACCCTGTGATGCATTACACTAAAGCAAACAATCTCGTATGAGTTAGTGGCCAACTCAGTTTACGGAGTTTTTAGGCCGACTTAAGGCCTCCGTCATGGCTTAACAACTGCTAGAGCCGGGACCGACAGTTTAACGTGCCCTCCGAAGCACGGAGGCACTCAGATGTAAATGCTACTAGCGGTCACCCATCCAAATAGTGACCGCGCAGAACGGTGCTTAATTTAGATAATCGGTGAAGATTGACTAAGCAAGCTACGCTACGAGCGCTTCGATTGCATTACACTGTGCACACATTACTCTGAGACACAAAGGTGTTAAGTCTTATGTGCTTGTAATTGCATCGGTATTCCCTTCAAACCAGAACACAGCAATGCTAGCATCACTGTGTGGCATAAATAGATACGGTGGTAGTACTTTCCCAGATGAGCTCGTTCACAAGAAGTCCTACAATGTGTAGGTACTAGAACTAAACTAAACTGACTACGGCTAAGTACAAGATCATCTTACCTTCCCCCGATGCGTCCAGTTGATCGTGTTTGGCGGTTCGGGCGTGTGACGCACGATACACGTCAAGTTGATGGTAGAACCCGCGTATATAAAGAGATCTGGACCTCCCAGGATCTCTGTTTCTGGTTCTACGGACAAATGGAAATATCAAAAAAAGGTAAAATACTGTAGGACGATGTAAGATCTGGAAGATATTGGATAAGAAGAGCAGTTTAGAACGATATATTCCAGAAAGCCCTACCAGTGGGGGCTTCAGTTTTTTTTCCACAAATCCCCACTGCTACGACGTAGCATTGGAGATTTCTGTTTTTTTTCTCTGAAATCCCCACTAAGTATGTGGTCCCCATTAAAAGCCTTTCTTTATCCATTGACATTGGCTGAGTTTAGAACCGAACTCAGTGCCGCAACTAAGAGCTATGATTAGCAGTAGGTAGTTGATGATAAATTGGAAGGGATGCAACAAAAAGTAAAGTCGTTATTTGGTAACGTAATAAAATATTGTACCTACTAAGGAGGAGGTTATTTAAATGTTTTTATGCTTTCCAAATTACTTTAGAGCTAATAATAGGTAGGAATAGGGTCTACCAGTCTTCGCTAGACCGCTAGAACAGCTTAAATACACTTACACCAACAAACACCGCTCTGTCCGAGTGTGCCTAAAACGCATTCTGACTAATTCGCGTTATGCCTAGTCAAAACTCGACTAAGACTTTTTGAGAGATAGACATACCTAGCCCAAATTACATAATGCCCTTCCTAAAACAAAGATTTTAAAACACTGCCACAATTCAAATCTCAACATAAACGCCACATTTTAAAATGTTGTATCAAAAAATGATTTTAAATCGCAAACAACAAAAATATAGCTTAGTGTGAGCCTGCCCTACCTGGCAATTGTATTGTTTTGTCCATCCATTTGGGGCCTTATTATGACAGACGAATATTTAAACAGTTGAATCAAAGTCTAGCTTTGTCACTGTATGATATGTATTATATGTTATTACCTGTTAGTAGGTAACATCAATAATTAAAACAGCTGAATAAAGTTATGCAGCGATCGTAAGTAAGGGGGTTGATGTTTTAGTGCATATATTATTTCAAATCTACCTACACAATTTGTTTTTGTTTTTACTCGTTACGAACCATTTTTATATCCAAAATATAATTTTAGTTCTCGTAAGCGATTAATTTGTAATCTTAAAGAGAATTGATAAAGATCTTAAACCGTTCATATATAATACGAAGAATAAAATAAGTAGATAAAGTTATAAGAAGTGTTTTTCCTACATTTACCTTAACATTCCCAGGTAAAGACAAAAATAACTTGGCACAAGAACAATTCAAGTCGCATTACAAGAATCATCTGCGACACCCTAAACTGTAAGCATTAGGATAAAAGCGCAATGCGAAAGTTCATTCACACCCATTTGGCAGTGGGCCAATCAAAGCACTATAACCTCCTAGTAAGTATGAATTTCATCGGGCTGTTTTCATACTGCCGACGACACGACATCTACACGATATTGTCGAAGAGCTAAATTCATACTTATATTCCATGAAATCAGTCAGTGTTGCAGTGCAGTGCCTCATCCGTCATTCCGTCTATTAAAAAATTTTTTGTTTCTTTTTAAATTTTTCCCATAGAAGCACTACTGTCATCTACGCTACGCCCAGGTTAGTTGGTAGATAATTCTAAATAGCATTTAGCTGTACGATTTTTTAAGTGCGATAAAGAATTTTCTAATCTAATCTAATTACCAACCGACAAACTACGCTGTCCATCTAGATGGATGGTAAGTATCTGATGATATATTTTATTTTTCCGACAATCTGGTTTGTCGGTTGATAGATTGTTATCGCTCGAATGACGAATTTATAGCAATTGACGTCCGTAGATGCTTTTACACAATTTCATCGCTGACCCTGATATTTTTTGTTCGAGCAACTGACACGTAGATGTGTCGGTATCGTGTAGGTGTCGTGCTAGTGTGAAAACGCCTGAATTAAGTATCAATTTCATCGTCAGAGTAAAGTTGAGTAACTGCTGACTTGTATTTTACTGTGGTTAGTTTGAACTAGTAATTAATATTCAGATAAGTTGACATTGTTTTCACATAGTGTAGAACTTTTGCCTGAGTTTTGCGTGGTATATATTTGCCTATCCGCAGGTTTACTGATTATTAAAATGGTGACGACAATTAAATAAAATATAGATAGATAAACTCTTTATTGTACACAAAGAAATAGAATATAAGGAGAAACCAGTTAAGCTATTGAGTACAATGGGCGGCCTTATCGCTAAAGGGGTCTCTTCTAGACAATCTTGTACTTTTTTACCAATAGACCATATATGGTCTTTGGACAGTGAACCTGATTTAGTGATAGATATACGTACCACTAAATATAAAAACGTATATTTAGACTCGTGTTATTATTTTTATGTTTTCTTAAACTACCTACAGTCTTACTACCGTTATTCTAAGGTGTAAAGAGTCTTTTTCGAAACAGAAACAAAAATTCTGAGAAATTTTTGGTATTCAAACAAAACTGACTGCATGTCTAGGTACCTGACGATTACGGCCGTAAGCTTATTTTACTTCATGTATTATTTATGTAGGATTTTATGTTACGTCAGAACAGCAAAATCATACTCTACGTAGCAAGATAAAGTTCATTTAACCAGGAAAAAAAAGAGTTTGAAAACTCAAGCTATAAAGAAAAACCTTGATAAAGTTTTTTTTCACACTCTGTTAACTATCTTGCAATCCCATCCAATACTTTCAGTTCATTACATTGCAAAGGAGAATTCACGAAAGGTGTTCCTTTTTGGGATTTTTTCTTACAAAGCCAGAGGACATTCACTCCGGGCACGTTTCACCTTTCGTGTGTAAAGATTACAGACAGACGACTGATTTCGATTTGGTTTCTTCATAATATATAAGATCACACTGGGGAATTGACTTATTTGAAAGTAAGAGGTATTTTTCTCTGATACGAACTCCGTATTCAAACCAGTTCACCCGAGTACCTACTGCCTAGGAAATCGTACCACGTGACCGTTCTTTTGACGGCAAAAAACGCGCTGAAACGTGCGAATGTCACTATTTAGTCACAGAATTCATGTTTTCGGTTTTTATACTACATCATAGTAGTATGAGAACCGCTCAAAAACCTGCCAGGTTTTTGGAGTCCAAAATCAGGCCCCTGTTCTACATAGAAAAGTTCCCTTATCTAATATCGTAGTACTGCTACACACTTGCGCGGTAATAAAGATAAGATGGGACCTTTTTGGCACATGCTCTATAGAGCGGTCTAATTTTCATCCCGCACTAAAGAGTTAGCTAGGAATTGTGCGTCATATAGGTTGCCTAACTAACAAGGTTCATTTATTACTCGACTACGACGAAACAAAAAGGAGGGTATATGATTTTGACCGGTATGTATGTCCATCTGTTCCCTCATAACTCCAAAACTACTTATCAGAAATTGACGTTGACAAAAAACAAAAAATAATAAGTTCAAAGACACTGGAAATCACGCTCAAGTATAAAACAAGAAAATATTCTCATCTGAAATTGTTATGCAGTTGCACTGTAATAGTGATGTTTAGAGGATAACGTGCTTTTTTCTAAAACTGAAATTAGTTTAATATTTCAACAATATTGACCTCGTTAGTTTTCAAACAACTTATACCAGGGTTCTCTGGGTGACCATGTCTTTAGAATATAGTTATGGATTATAGCTTCTTAGTCTGCAAACTTCTCTTTGATTACCAGAGGAACTTCAAACGGGTTTATTAAAGAGGATCTGTTATCTCAAGCTGGCTGACCCGTAAATACAATTAGTTTATTGTACAAGAAGAAATACCGTATCTGATTTTATTTTGTACAAAGTTTCATGATGATCGGTTAAGTAGTTTTCGCGTAAAAAACAAACTTACATTCACATTTATAATATTAGTATGACGTTATTTATTATTAGCCTCCTATAACTGTGAATAATCTAATAATAATCGAATTAGTTATTATAGTTAGGTAATTGTAGTTTAATTATTATTATTATTTTTTACCGTAGAAAATATTTTATTTTCGTTTTTCGTTTCATTTTAGTTTTCCATTTATCGTTTCATTTCTTTAGTATGACATTACGGGACTAAAAATAGAATTTGTGAGGGAACACAATAGCAACAAAACGTAGAATTAAAATTGCATTTTTGAAATTTGCTACAAAATCGTGTCTTTGCATAGTTTTGTGGAAATTTAAATGCTACGGTGCGGAGTAGATCTCTACGAACGAGCTTCAAGATATTACTGCAACAGTTACTGCACACATCTCATAAAGCATCTACGAAATAACTACTGAGACCCTAGTCTGTGCATTTGTTTGTTGTACTTTCGACTCGAGTATAGCACACGCGAAAGTATTCGCAAAGGGAGAAATTTTGCCGGGAATTGCAAAATTCCCAAGTCTTCCGCTAGAGGCGCTTATCCCGGTTTCATAAAAAACTTCTCCCTTTGCGCGTGTGCTATAATTGAGTCGAAAGTCAAAACAAATGCACAAACTCGGGGCTCTGTATCAGATATCCGATGTCGTCTATTATCTGGCACTCGTACTGTCTGGTATCACGGATCTACCGACAGCGGTGTCCTACCCTGACAGATATAGCTCACTTAGTATGTTAAGGAAGACAGGCATGTCTAATAGGCAGCGTGGTAGAGATTTGACATTCGTACTGTCCGCAGTTACAGTGCCGTTGACGTATCCTATGGATGTCATACATAGTGTAGATTTGACTCACCCACTATGTTGAGGAAGACAGCGTGTCCAATAGGCGGCGTGGTGGAGATCTGGCACTCGTACTGCCCGGAGTCGCGGCGCTGCGGGCTGCGGATACGCAGCGCCCACTCCTCGGAGCGCGGCTTGTGTGCCGCCTCGAACCTCTGGTCCGACGTGTATGTATACCGACCCACTGTTAGTAGATGAATGTCTCGGTGCCGGACCCATGACACCTGGAAAGTATCTTGATTATCGATTGCGTCGTAACTCGTTGTCTATCATGTTACAGCGCATCCTTCTTACACAATTGTATGAAAGTGAAAAGGACTCAGCCACTCAAATGATACCCAGTGCAAATGTCTTACTTGTGCCTGTAGTATTAGTATAATTTATAAATACAAGGTCGATTCAACTATATTTCAACACCTTCCTACTAACTTTAATTCTGGTTGTGGTTCAACATTAAAGATACGAGAAAGAGACCACCTACTATCTTCGAAAAGTTTTTTTGCACGCTAAACTATTTCACAAACTCTGCACTTACGGTTCTATTTTGCAGATTCTTCACTTTACACAGCAGCGTGACCGGATGTCCAACTAGCCCGGTCACGTTATCTGGTGTTGTAGGGTCGAAGTAAGGAGAGCCAGTCTGATGCGGCCAGTCTTCTAAGAACTCAGCGCGGAATCTCTTGGAAGACTCCGATACTGTGCTTTGATCTCGAGGCTTGTTGTTTCCACTGTCTTGGCGGCACGCTAAAAAAGATGATGATTGGTTAGATTTAACATCCCCTTCAAACTGGAACACAGCAATGCGAGAATCACTGTTTGGCGGCAGAAATAAGTACGGTGGTAGTAATTTTCTGGATGAATTCTTTCAGAAGAAGCGCTACGAAACGGCAAAAATATTGGTTTGGTTCTTTGAGCTCTGTTGCCAAAACCAAACCATTGCATGCATAACTAATAGACTGGAATAGTAGGCGTGATTTATAACCAAATATTTATATTCTATGAGATGTATTGACTATATTAATAAAGGAATACTCGCTGCTGAAACACAAGCTGATCTGTTGCTGCTTCTACTAAAAAAATCTAGACTCAAAAAAACGTAGTTTATATAAATGTATAATTATAGTTAGTAAGTGGCTCTGTTATTTTTTGGAAATAAACATTATCTTATCTTATTATCTAAGCGTGGTTATAGCTTGATATTTGAAAAAGTTCTGTCATCAAAAAATATTTTGAAAGTAAAAATACCTTGATGGTTATGAGCGTCATAAATTGTTATGTTATTTAGTTCTTGAACTGCCTACTACAGCCAAAAAGTTTTATTATGATTTCAACTATACTTTAACTATACGTAGGGTATAATAGCAGGTACCGTACTTCAATAACAAGGAAATAATACTGGTATGAGCTAGATGTAAACTTTATCCACTTTACACCAAAATATCTGTCAACCAGCATACTTTGAACCTCGTAGCAAATGGCAGCTTTTGGTTTATAGAGTTCAAGCTGTATCTAGGAATCCACATCTTTGATTTCAATAAAATATACCATTCGGAAGCCTATGTTTCAATCCGAAAAAAAGGTTATAAGGGTATAAGTTTCGTTGAAATTAGTTCAGTAGTTAAGGCTTGATCCGCGAACAAACAAACAGACCTAGCAAATAAACAGACAAACCAACTCCATTTTCGAAATCGGAATTGTTTATTTAGTTTATCCATCTTTAGTTTTAGTTTTTCGCTTTTTTACAGTTTTATAATACTAAAATAGACTAAGTAAGTACAGACAACCATGACCTTATGGGCTGTCTTTCGAAGCACGAAAGTATTATGTCACTAAATGTCACCGGTCTACGTAACTCGTTGAAGTCGTGGTAACCTAGTTTCTAAATCAGCAATAGCAAGAGATTTACAGCCAAACTTTTAAACCGTTCCGGAAAAGTTTCAAATTTTTGGCATTCTCACGCCGAAGAAACAAAACGAAACATGTACATTGTATAATCAGCAAGGAGATTAAGTTCAGTTCTCTTTGTTTGTAACCGCTATCATAAATCATGGTTATTGTGAATATTTAGACAACAGGGTTCACAAAAGGTTTTAAAGTGGTGACCTCGAACTGAAGCATGAACGGCTTGTGAGTGGATGGAGATTATATCTAAAATAGATTTTTTGGAAATCTTGAGGGGTATTCTAGATAATGTCTACAGGCTGATAATAATGATAATGGAACAAGAAGATAGTAAAATAAATTTAACAAAAATATTTTTTGGGTTTAACCACCTAGATAAAAATGTTTTATATAGAAAAATGTTTTGTGATTTGTCGGTGGTTAATCTTAAAAGTAGAAAGGGATGGTTAGTTTTAAGAGTAGGCATCTATCTATCTTTCCATCACTTGAATAGAAGAAGATCTTTCATCGATCAGCCTAATGTTTATTTTATACTAGGTGTGCCCGCGACTTCGTCAGCGTGGAAAAGTGTCTTTTGGGTGGCATTTTTAATTACTTTTCATCCCCCCTTTTCAACACCCTTACAACCTTTTTTTCGTATTAGAAAGTAGCCTATGTCCTTTCTCAGGCTCTAGACTATACCAAATTTTATTTAAATCAGTTTAGTCGTTTTGGCGTGAAAGCGCGACAGACAGACAGACAGAGTTACTTTTGCATAATTATATAATATGGCAGTCATAAAATTCTCTGGCGGTCGTTATATTGGCCACTCGGATGGCAATTTTCTATGAACGCATCCCTGTCAGTCAGTGTCAGTGATGACACAGTGTTCTCTCTTTGGAAAAAGTTTAATAGTCAAAAAATAGTTTGGTACTAACTTCCATACAACTTTCAACCCCCCCCTCCTTTCAACCCCCTACAACCCTATTTTCGCATTAAAAAGTCTATGTCCTTTCTCAGGCTCTAGACTATACCAAATTTTATTTAAATCAGTTTAGTCGTTTTGGCGTGAAAGCGCGACAGACAGACAGGCAGAGTTACTTTCGCATTTATAATATTGGAAAGGATTTATCTACAAAATGGTGAAACAGGAGAAGGCCACTTTTATTTTAAGAACCTTTTTTGATTTGGATGAGAGATTGCTATATCTGAGAAGTACAAAGCATAATTTCCCCAAAAACCAGATAAACCACGATTTAAACTACTATTACATTTTTAATTGTTTATAACAAATAAGAGTTTCAACAATTAAACTCCCAAACGTGATACCTATTTATTTGCATGGCAGATAAGTGTAGCGGAAAACCACTTGTAATATTCGTCAAAGAGAATTTCGTTTTGCAATTCAAGCAACAAAGAAAGACACGATTGTGTACAAACACGTTTATTCCTGTTGAGGCATTCTGAACTGTCGATAAATGTCCTCGATGAGCAGATTAAAAATTAATCTTGTTACTCTAAAGAAATAAATGGACTGGAAAATGGAGTTTTCAGTTAAGCTTGATTGAGTGTTTGCTAAGTTATGGTCCCCAGCTTATTTCGGTTCTTATTTTCACTGATTCTTTTTTCGTCACTTTAATTCTAAATATAATAAACTAGTTGCCGCCCGAGACTTCGTTCGCGTCCCGTTGGATCCCGTTAATTTTTCAGGATAAAAAGTAGTCTACGTGTTAATCCAGGTCACGAACAATATATATTCCAAGTTTCATCCAAATCGGATCAGTAGCTTTTACGTGGAAAAGTAACAAACATCCATCCATCCATACTTACAAACTTTCGCGTTTATATTAATAGTAGGATTTGGTTGGTAACTGACCATTCCGGCATGCCAAGTGTACGTTTGACGTTTACTACAAAGTCACGTAAACTACAATAACTAGACAGTTAGACAATCATTTATTATGAGTACTACGTACTAACTGCGTTAAACGTACACACTTGGCATGCTGATGACCCAAAAAAATTTAGAAAATGAGCTCAATGTATTTCTAAAGGATATACATTATTGTTTAAGTTCTACACTTGTTCAATTTAGTAAAACCACTGCAAGTGACGTCTTTTTGTAAGCAAATATCATATTGCCATATCACTGCAAAAGACACAAAAAGGTTTTCTTCTTTCAAATTGTTTCTGGGATTCGTAATGAGGATGTGCGATACGCCCAGGCCTATTTTATTACCGCTGTGAAGAGTTTATTCAACACACCTGTAGGTTACGAACACAATACTGCATTGCGTGAACGTGCGTAAAGTTATTCTTTACTGGTTTCAATTTCTTTTTTTATCCCGAGAGAATTTACGATGTGGATTTATTGAGTCACTCGTAAAGCTGAGCAACGTTTGCTTTCTTTGTTAGGTGGAAACGATTGTGGCTTGCAATGTGAATGTGAGTTCGAAAACTATGCGAAACCTTTTTGTAGGAAAACTTTAGAGTACAAACTCATAGTGAAAGTTCCGTTATTTATTGCTTTGACTGCTCGCTTTGGATCTTTAAAGTATTTATTAGAAAGTTTGATCAATATTGGTTATTTGTAGACATTCTTGTTACGATAGGTGCCTTTATTTTTTAATCCATAATTTAGTCCCCCTGTGTTTTTAGAGTTCACACAACACAAACTTTTTACCACAATTTGGATCACAATTGATTAGTTTAAAAACCTCTAAAATAAGACTTAGTGACGATTCGGACCAAATATTTTGGGACAAATTCTCCCAATCGTCACTTTTGATTTTAATAATTTTTGTTGTGACGATTCGGAGAACATCAAATTAAGGAAGCCGTTGAGTACAGTCAGGTAAAAAAATGTTAAGCAAAATATGATTTAGCTATTTAAATTGCTTTGCGAGCGTGTGGTTACATTAAGGTGGTTCGATTTCCATACTAATTTATTTAACCAATTTGGGGGAAATTTTAATGTCTAGAATACTGTAGTATTATTTATTTTGTAACTAAACAGTATAATATTACAAAAAAAAGCTAAAAGCAACTTACCGATAAAGCACGAAAGGAAATGAACTGTGAACAAGCAGACGGCTCCCTTACGCGCCATCGCTTCAGCCCTCAGGCCAAGAGGAGGGTCATTGCACCTGAAACAAAGAGTGGACTAATCAAAACCCTTGCCAACCCCGAGGCTGGGCGTTTGCACACGATACCGACTCAGTTGTTTGAACAATTATTTAAAAGTTTCTAATATTAAAAACAACCGTCTTCTATTTCATACAGCTTCATGATCAGAGAGCGATGATTGCAGTTCAATGTAATTGTTCAATTTATCGTAAACACCACTGAAAAATCACAGAAAAGCAAAATAATAAAAAAAAAATGCCACTTTTTTACCGGTTATTCTTATTTAACAGCCAAACTACTGCACCGATTTGAACCTTTCATATAAAAAAGAATTTTTCAAATCGGTGTGAAATACAACCGATTTGTGAGAACCACTTCTTTTTTTGAAGTTGGTTAAAATCCCCGCCTACATAGAGCAAAAGCGTTCGGTACTAATATAAGATTAGCTACCCACGATATCGTGTAAGTTTTGTGTCGTTGGCATGTGAAATACCCGAAGTCAGTCAGTCGGGAATGTCGGGGTCGATTGCGTGGGGTGCCAGACTCTATTTGTATCTGACGGTATATTTAACAATGGACTAATCCGATTTAACTCACAATATATACTTAAACTCATATAATTTATATATTTACACTTGCAATACATGATAAATACAGGCTTGAAGATATAAAATACCCCTTTGTGAACTCTGTTACAAAATAAGCTAACAATTTGCAGCTACCCAAAGCACGAACCCGCATAAGTCTCTAGTAAAAGCCGATTACGCTACTAACCACGAATGAGATTAAGCTATTTTGTAGTAACTCAGCTGAAAATCTTATTTCCAAGTTTTACTGCACTTCATGTAATACTGTCCAAGTTGGAGTAGTTAGAAATTATCAAAGCTTTCCCAGAGCTAGTTGGAAATTAAAATAAATATTTTGCACTTTAAGGCGTATGTATAAGGCAGACAACTCTCTCGCTCGCACATTTCAACATTTTTGAAGATATAATATAACTAAATGTAAATATGTGAAATTGCAGACCTTCAGGGTCGAGAGAATAACAATGCAAAGGTTCAGTAAAAATATCACATTGATCCAAGCAACTTTTCTAACCAAAAAATTTGCATTTCTCTTTAATTTATCGCATTGGTATAAGTTTTTTGGTCAGAAAACTTGTTTAGATCAATGTGATATTTTTACTGAACCTTTGCATTGTTAATCTCTCGACCCTGAAGGTCTGCAATTTCACATAATTACATTTAGTTATAATAAATCTTCAAAAATGTTGAAATGTGCGAGGGAGAGGGTTGTCTGCCTATTACATACTGCCTATTATCTGCCTATTAAAAGTTATATTTAGATTTTAAGATTTTAGCAACTATTTTTGATAATATATTTACAAAACACACACGAAACCACTAAGCTATAACATTTATCTACCTAAACAGTACTTATCCTCCCCACTTAATTATTTACCCTACTATAGATTAATTACTAGTATTTAAGCAACCATTCTTATCATCTCATCCATTCTTATTATTACACTTCATAAGTATTGTCTAATTTTAGTAAACAAGAAAACTCAATTTAAGTATATTTAGATCTTAAGTTAGAGAAGCTACAGAACAATACGCTGTACTTTGTAAGTCTTACTTTGTTACCATGAACAGTAATACATTGTAACTTTCATGTAGATATGGTATACGGTAAACCACGTACCGAGAACACCGTCGCGTCGTGCCTTGAGCTAGCCAGAGCAGGAGCCCTCGTCTCTACATACAAGCATGTGCTTAGTTAGAGCGAGGAACTCAATACTATGACTAACCCGAGGTCTTGATGACTTAACATTGCACTTTTAAAAAATGTAGCAAATGGTTGGTAGGTATCTAAGTTAGGTGCCTACTGTACTTTCCACTGTCCACTTATTTCTACTGTAAGATGTAATGTTAACTTTAAGACTATGCAATAAACATACGCCTTAACTCGTTTAGGACGTTTTCACAGATACGACAACCTATACGATGATCATCGGTCAGTTGCTTAAACAAAAATATAGTTTTCGTTGATGTGTGAAAGCGTTTAGTACTTTTTATATTAGCTCACGGTATCGTGTAGAAATCGTGTTGTGTAAAAACGCCCGCCCGTAATTTGGGTCATGTTATTTGAAAGTTCATAGTTTACGAAGTACTCGAAAAATAATTAAGTTGTTATTAGTTGAAGCTAGCATTTAATAAAAATGTTAACCAGTTAACAGCCATGTAATTGGTCGTAGAACTAGAGTAGTAAGTGGTCATAATAACGTACCTATACATAAGTGAGTACGGATTTATAACGCTGCAAAATAAAACTACCCCATTAAGCTTAGTTAATTTTCCGGTTAGTAGCTTTTAGCTTTTACCAGATAAGTCTAAATAAATAATTTTACCCTTCCTTTTGCTCCGCGTAGTTGTGTAAATTTTCTTGTCTATTATTATGAATTCAATTGAACTCACGTGAATTAAAATATGTTTTAACGAGTGCTCAACATTGATTTTTGTTTATAATGTCGCTTTGGATTTGAACTTGCTCCCGTTGTCGGTGCCAATATGCAGTACTAAGTTTTCACTTTAAAATAAAAAGTAAAAAGTTGCAAATAGTTTATAATATCGGATTTGAACTTGCGTCGGTCTGACCGCAGTCCGATAGTATCACTGTTCGGCCAACTAGCTCTGCTCCTGATGGTTGAAATTACGGCTATGTGTCTTTTTCTTTTGTTTAACGCTGTCAGTTGGAAGTCGTATAACTTCAAAAAATGCTGAACACTGCCATCTATTATTTGATTGTAGCGTATTAGTCTCTGTCTCTTTCTATTCCCCCGAATGGAAAAGAGACAGAGACCATGTCATCTCAAATAACGCAACCTTGTTGGAAGTCGCATAAGAAGTATAACTTCAGAAAAATATGTTTATTGTTTGGTAAAGCTGTAAAGCCTACCGTATCATGATGATTCCTGATGATGATAAGTTTCTTGAATCTGTTAGGTATCTCCTAGAAGATAATTTACCAGAAGACATTACTCGGTGCAAAGGTAGCTAGTCGGACTTATTCGACGTCTATCGTATTTATGAAGTAGTGATCGTAATAGAGCGTTACGATTGAAGCTCTATTTTGTATTTTGATATTCGTTGAAGTATAGCGCAGTAACTGTTTATTTTTATATTATGTTATTCACATTGTTATACCAACAAAAACACCTGTCTGCGAATACAAAGCTAAGTAATCAAGAAAGTGATTTAGCAGTAGCAAACTACCTCTCAAGTAGTACTAAAGAAAAAGTTCCGTCACGCGCAGAACCAAAGTGGTTGGCGCACTTCAAGGTACATAAAACAATAGTGACTATTATTTTCACCGCAACGGCTATTTTCGCACTGCAACCGATTTGACACTTACACGATATCGGTGAAAAATATTCCAAACTGTTAGACTGACTGATCGAACATTTTTGATACACAGATTTTATTCGAGATATTCGATTATAGATAAACAGTTAGATAATCGAACTCCTAGTAGGACTGGATGCAATAGTTGTTCTATTTGGAATAAAATCTGTGTATCAAAAATGTTCGATCAGTCAGTCTAACAGTTTGGAATATTTCTGTCCAAACAGTTAGATAATCGAACTACTGGTAGGACTGGATGGAATAAACCATATACATACATTTAGCACTATAATAGGTGAGCCCAAGCGGGGAATTTGTGTTTTACTCAAGCGCGTCAGAAAACCATATAGGGCGAAATCTTGTACCCTGTAATATATCCCCACTATATATGAATCAATAATTCATTATAACGTTCATAAGGGAGGGGGGGGCGTGCTTTGAGGGCAGCCGATCAGATAAAATCGATCCTTAGAACAACTCAAGCGGGTCAGATTAAGACAAGGTACGTTAATAACATGCAGAAATGTGTACATTTCAATAATTAGCATACCCGGCTCCCCTAATACTAGATGCATTTACACCGAGTCGGCGTTGAAACCTCCTTAATATAGGGGCGTGCGTTCAATTACAAGCCATTAACATGTCGGTCGGTATCTTGAAAGTGTCGGTATCGTATCGGTCAGTGTGAAAACGTCCAACACGAGAGAAATGAAACAATTTGTCGTTTGCAGAGTTCACGTAAACGGAACAGGTTGTAAGCAGTTTAACAAGTACTAATAGAAGTGTAGCTACGTAGAAACAGCTACACTCAATGGAATAACAACATTCGTTTTGTGAAATATTAGGGAAAATACACTCGAGTGCAAAAGTTCCGAGTTATTTTTCAATTTAAATACATAAGCATTCATGGTTTCCACAATATTCAAATTTTTGTCTTCGATTGTATTTTTGTACGACTAAAATGATAAATATGATAAAAACATTAGTCAGACGATATCAAGAACGATAAAGCAAGCTTTTGTGGACAAGAGTTGCTTGAGCGAGACAGACTTTAACTTGACTATGTGATAAAAAGATACTCAGATTAAAAGTAGAAAGAGCTCAGAAATTAGGAATTACAAACTAATGCCATTTACAATAACGTCAGTGTATGCCGCGCTAGAATAGAATTGAAAACATTCAATATTGCAAATGAATTCCCAAAAAAATATTATTCTGTTTTATCCAAAAACTGACACTAACAAGTCTTGTTTGATTTTTATGATTATTCAAGATTTATTTAACTCCGCACGCAGACATTTCAGACCAAACTGAAACATTTTTTATTTTCATTATTATTTACAGCAGCATAAAACCAGAAAAGAAATCATAAATAATGTCTGGATTTTACCATCAAGCGAGCAGCATCCCTACCTCACGCAGAATATTTTATTCAGAAAACGTTTGCCAAAGTAAGTACTACTCAGAAGTGCTGAAACATAAATATTAACGGTACTAGTGATAAATGGTTGGCCCTACTTAGGCGCGGGCCAGACAGAAGAGACGTAAGACGAAGACGCGTCGCGGACAGGGCGGAGACGAGACACGGACGCGACTTTTGAAATTATATAGAAGAGACGGGGCGCGGACGCGACGCGTTCCTTTTTCAGTCTAAAACTCTTCTGCCAGGCAGGCATACCACCCCGAGCCTCGTACTCGCCCCCGCCGCGTCCGTCTCTCCTGTGTGTTTCGAACCAAAAGGCGCAGACGTAAAAGCGTCGCGCCCGCACCCCTTCTCTTCTGTGTGTTATGCGTCGCGACCCTTCTATACGTTTTGTATAAACGGGACGCGGAAGAGACATATGTCTGCGTCTTACGTCTTTTCAGTCTGGCCCGCGCCTTAGGAGTCTAATCTCGATGCGGACTCTCAAAACAATGTGGGACCTTGTCAAAGTTTGCGTCAGCTTGGACTGGCACAGTGGTTATGCTCAAGTAGGCATGTTTTACGGAATCAAGGAAGGGTAAGTTTTAAGTGAAAAACAGATGTATAAATTATTGCGTAGAAACTCTGTTTTAAAGACAATTCTATTTTTCAAGACAATTCTATTCTATTTTTAAAATAAAAATTAAATAAAAAAAATACATCACGTGGAAATACATTGCTGTTTTGATCAACGGGCTCTACATTTTTGTAATTATATAATCGTTACGGTTTGTACTCATAAAAAAACTATAAAGCCATATTTGACAGGCGTCATGGCTCAGTCGGTAGTAGCTCTGCCTTCCGTGCTGTGGGTCGTAGGTTCGATCCCCACCGAGAACAAACATTTGTGTGTTGTAAACATATAGATGTTTGTTCTGTGTCTGGGTGTTTCTATGTATTATAAGTATGTATTTACAAAAAAAAAATGTATGTATGTATTCTATCAGCCATCTTGTTTCCATCGTACAAGCTTAGCTTAGTTTGTGACTAGAAGGCGTTGTGTTAAGTGTCCGTGAATATTTATTTATTTATTTATTTAATGATCAATTTTCGTAAAAAACTTAACATTTATTCTCTCTCTCTCTCTCTCTCTCTCTCTCGCACTTATTATTCCCATCTGATGACGGGGTCTGCTTTACTCGCTTTTTCTTTCCACTTCGTTCTATCCGAAACATTGCAGGGCGTAAGGTCTCTTTTCTGGTTTATTTATTTTAATTACGATTTTTACAGTTACTAAAGTAGCAGTTTACACTACTACATAGTAAAGGATAAATATTTATCATCTTGCGTCAAGATATTACGCGATCGTGATCGCTAAGGTAAAATTCCTAAACACAAAAACTAGCCTTCGTAGCTACTTTTCCGGAGTATTTTTCACACTCCGTTACAAATTGGTCTTTTATAACAAAACGACAATTTGGGAAACGACGCCCTCGGGCCTGACCTGCCCCAGTTTTAGCTCTTAGTGTCTCAATGCGGAAGTCTTTAAATGCGCACAAAACTAAACTGTTACACTGTAATGTGCGATTAAAATAAAAATTAGAATTATTTTTTTGACAAATAAATACATAAAAAACAGATTAATAGATCGTTATTGTATCAAACACAGTCCGGGTAAAATAAACAATTTTCTAAAATTCACCTTTGACTTTAAAACACTGCATGTAATGTACTTATATGTGTGTGTATAGCAAAGCCTGGCAAAGTGACTTTTATTTCTTTTTTTAAGTGGCTATGATTCCTCCCTTCATTGATAAAATTATTTATAATGCACGAAAATACTTTGAATATACTGAAAAAAGATGATAAAATAGACCATCATAATTATATGTAATATCATCATAGATAATAGAAGCTTCAGATGGTATTAGTAGACCTTTTACAAATCTTTGTTACAATCATGTTTACTAGTGAAATAAGACGACTCAGAGCCGTCATCTCGAAAGAAAAATGACACATGTAACAGGAATGACACATGTATCATTTTTAGTTTCCGAGATTTTTAACATTCTTTAAGTGACCCGGAATCATTGCTCTCGCGTGTATTATATGTTTCGATATGGGTTGATCTTTATGCTTGACAGGTATTGACGAAGAGACAGCGAGAGGAACTCTGGAAATCAAGGGTTGATCTGAAATACGACTTTTAGATAGATTGACGTCTCAATCTCCGTTCCCCTTTTACTTTTTGCAATCCCACAAAGTTGTCACCAGGTAATTACAGAGTTTATCTTTGAAAAACTTCGGACACTTCAATCGAAGTTGGGAAACGCTAAGCCCAGATGTTATCGGCTTTCCAGAACTAGGTGTAAGATTAAGTTTAATATCCTGGGAGTTCATTTTGCAGGAAAGGAGTTCTAGGCAATATAAGTTGTGAAAATTGTACTATTATTTCATCAAAATGAACTTTGATAATATTATAACACTTTATAGGCGTGCCAAAGAGACTATCGTCTAGTATAATAATATGATCTGACATTTCAACGAATTATGTTTTTATACACGGACAAAGATTATTAAAAATCTGGTGGAATTTTGGAGTGTTTCAGAAAAAAAAACCAAACGCCGATAAGGCCTATATACCGAGGCGCTAAAACGGTGCCTATTGATATTAACTACATAAACGCGTGAACATTTTGACTTCAATGCCTATAAAAGCTAATTGATCTTTCACAACCAATTTTCGTAGACCCAGCCACTAATCTTCCCGTAAACATGATTGGTTCTATGGTAAATTACATGGCATACCACAACCTAGCACGTTATGGTTCGGTTAGACGGGAGCGAACTATTTCATTGTTGGATAACAAGCGAGTGGTGTTGAGTTCACACTAGTGCTAGACAGTTTACGTACAGTAATTTTACTGTCGAACGAGCTTAGTCGAAAACCCATCTCAATAATAGTTCTAGGTAATTCAGACCTTTTATATCTCAGCGCGGTGGTATAATTTTATGAATCCGCAACATAAAAATTGGAAACTTTTTTCAATATTATTGCTATTTACAAAGTGATAGCAATCCTAGGGCTTGTGATGTTGCCCATCTCTATTCAGCGTGGCATTGCAGCTAGTATCTAAGCACCTTTTCGATTTACCAATCTGAGCCCGTTGTCTGAGTTTTGTTATATTGATTTGCGACAAGCGAGAATCGAAAAACTCGAAGTTTTTGTATGGAGAAAAATAGTTTTTGTCTCCCGCTAGAAGCGCTTATCGGGTTTTCATACAAAACATCTCGCATATCCCTTATCGATATGCGTTTCGATCAAAAAAAACAAAACTCAGACTACGGGCTCAGAAAGATCAAACGCAGATTGTTTGCAACGGTCTGCAGATGGCGTCTCTAGTTTATTTATGTTTTCTAAATATTGTGAAAAAGTTATAATAACTGTTTCACTCTAGAATATTAATCCATAGAGGATGTTTCAAAAAACTGTTTTTTTTTTATCTTAGTTCTGTATCGAAACGTTACACCAACGAACAATACCTACTCGCTTCGTTTGATTGAAACTTTACCCGCTGTCGAATGCCAGATGTAGATTATATTAGCTGCTGTCGGGCAGGATTTAAGTGACGAGCAATTTCATGTTTGGTCCATAGATTTTGATTATGGCTTCAACGCTCCAGAGCTTTCAATTTATCGTAGTGGATTGGTACGATTTAAGTGTTTTAAACGAAGCTCTTGTTGTAATCAATGGTTTGGAAGATTATATCTGTATTTTCTTTTTAGCTCTATATTTCGCCAACATTCTATACATACAGTTTTTTACGTAACTTTGTAATGTAGAAAATGCTGTGTTTCTTATCTTTATCTTATCATTGTTAATTTGTTACGAATATTATGTACCTAAGAACTGTTTTTTAAATAATTGTGTTATTGTTCTGAGTGCTCACGCTTTAGACCAAATGTACCTACATAAAAAAATACATGTTTTTCAGTAAGTAATTTATTTAAATTTTATGAGAAATAAATAATCTTAAACCATATTTCAGGTCATTAATTAGGTACTAATATGTAACAACTAATGTAACCTAAAAAAATATTAAATATTAAAGCCTTTGAAATTTAGGTTAATGAACTCATCGATTGGTTCGGCTTACTTACTGGCCTATTTTTATTAATTGGCAATCAGTGTGAAAAACAACTACGTGAAACAACAGTTTCATACAAAAACTATATATCAAAATCTATTCATGTTGAGTAGATAAAGCAAAAACGTAAAGCTTTAGCTCACTAAGGTATTAAACCACAAGCGTAGTGGGATATTCTACAAAACGCGGTGCCATTTGAAAAAGTATCGTGCATAGATTTTTCGACACATTTTTCCGATGGTCCATTTTTCGCACACAGACATTGCGCATAGTTGGCAAGCTATACTGTAAACGGGGTCGGCAATACAACCGATTGGATCCCCGTTAACGAACTATAGAGACGTGACAGCCTGACTCTTTTTGCCATCAAACATTTTTAACATTCTCGCGTACTGAATGGAGTGTGCTTACTTCCAATTTGCAAAGCGTCAACGGAATTTTTCGGTTAGCGTTTGAAACGTTTAGTTTTTTTTTTCATACCTATCCAGGAATTCGATTTCATTCTCACAGCATGACGTGTAGTGTATGTAGGTACTAATAAAAAAGCAGCACTTTAAAACCCTCTTTTATACCTGTAAAAGCCAAAGCTTTTGCTGACTTTTTTACTCATGAGTAGCATCGAGAGATAATAACATAAAGCGTGAAAAAAGGTAAGTTACATAATGTCCACAATCCAAACTTTTACATTTACGAGTATGTTTGTTTTTATTTCGCCACAAAACAAGTTTTTCATATAAATTCCCATGGCGTCCGTAAAAACGCCTTTATATCCAACGTCAATTTGTCTTACTCTATGACCAGTGGAGTGCTTTATTATGTTTGCACAGGAAATCACAACTGTGGTAACCTACTTATAATGACGAGGGAAATAAAACTGTCAAAGACTCTTGTTATAAGCTCGAGCTTGATGCCTCAATCTTGTTACGTTTGTATTAAATTACTCTATGATATGATGAAACAACATTATGTGCGTATTCTTGTCAATGGTAAATTGTAAGTATAACAAGATACATAGTTCACGAAAAAAAATAGGGTTGATTTTGAAACAAAATATTTTGGTTTTGATTTCAGTTTATTACTAAAAATAATTCGGAATTGAACGGCATGAAATATTTTACAGAAACGAAGGCATAGTGCAACTTAGCCTCCTTGGTGTCTCGTTTTTGGTTTTGAGGATTTGTTTCTGAGTAACCCTTTTTTGATAAATGGAACCCAACACAGTACTCAAGCTCCTTCAGAGAGACACCAGCGATAATTGAAATGATAAAACCAGCAAATGGTAGACCTCCCAATGTTAAGCCCATTTTACTGCCCGACTAACTTAGTAATGGAAAGAATAGATAATTTTAATGTAAGTTCAAAATAAAACTTATTCAATACGTTCAGAACTTTTAAGGGCTCATGAAAGCTATCCATTATCCAAGTCTACTAATTACTTCGGAACCTTAGTAAAATCTGTATGCTAATGATTTCAAATTCTAATACGTAAAGGGCAACGGTCTTGTAACCTCTATGAACAAGGCCGTAAGATGGGCTTGTTCGTTAGTAAAGTTACTTTACTAACGAACATGTTCATGAAGGTGAAAGCTAAGCTTTAAAATGGCTGCTAAAGGCAAGCGTCCACAGGCCCGCATCGCACGCATCGGACGCATCGCACGCAACGGATTTTAGTTTGCCTTGTATAAAAACTCATACAACTGCGTCCACTGATCCGCACCGTACGGACGAGTTTTTATATAAGGCAAACTAAAATCCGTTGCGTGCGATGCGTCCAATGCGTGCGATGCGGGCCTGTGGACGCTAGCCATAAATCTGTTATCATCTTTTTTCGATGCAAGTGACAATTAACAAAGCATTTTTCAAAACTGCGCTAAAATGACAGTAGATCGTAAATAGGAGTTAATGTCATCATAATTATTTTCATTCTGAAAAAAAACTATTTAGCATTCTATAGCCATTTTTCTAGATCTCATACAAAAACAATTTTAAGCATTCTTCCACTGATTTTATACTCGTAACCTCGTTGGTTCTTATCATGAGAAAGTCAAAGTTCAAAATCCACGTGTCAAAAATAGATGCCTACGTAATCATAACCATAAAGGTACATTTACATTGCTGGCACGTAATTTTTACCTAAATTATTACCCGAACTGGTAGTCTACACGAAACACCCCAGCACATTAATCTTATTCGTAAAAATAAGAACATCAATCGTTAATATTGAACGAACGAACCCACTGCCCTCTGGCGGGTGGCGGCAAAATGTAATTCTTACATGCTATTTGAGCAGGTGTTTGTGGATTGATGGTATTAATCAAATTTTTGATAAATTATTTTGATTGAAAATACGCAAAATTTATTGTTTGTTACATCTTGTTGGCATCTCGAACCAATAATTTGGACCGACTAAGTAAATTCATTGCATGGTGTAAACAACACGTAATATTTTTGATCTGCGGGCCTAAGATGCGCACCGCGAGATATTTGTCATGTCGTTCTGTCAAAATGTAAGCATTTTGTACCAGTTTTGCGCCTTTGAATTTTCAACTTTTGACATTTCTGCATGACCATTATCTCGTCCTCAGAGAGGTACGACGACTAAGAAATGACAAAAGTGTACATTATGGCGCGTTTTGTCGACGCCATTAGGGTACCACAGATAATGCAATAGTTCAATGGTACAAAATGCAATGGTACAAAATGCTTACATTTTGACAGAACGACATGACAAATATCTCGCGGTGCGCATCTTAGGCCCGCTGGTATACAAGTTTTGATTCAGAACTTTTCTTGGTGGTGGTCTATAATTGCATTCAACTTTTTATAAATATATCCGCGTGTAAACAGTTGCTTTCAATTCTTGAACGTCAATTATGGCGCTTCAACTATTGTATTCAATTATTGCACTGGTACGTACAAGAAAATGGTATGATGTAATCGGGCCCTTGGTTTCTACAAAAGTCATGTTCCCTCAGTTATGATCTGTCAGTTCGTCTAAAAAAAGTGAAAGATAAATCCTCAAAAAAATTAGGATTGTTTTAAAATTCACTTGGAAATGCCGCATCAAAAAAAAATCCTCCGTCAATCTGTTTTATGAGGTATTCACGATTTAATGTCGTTATCGGAGAAACAATAAAACTTTTAGCCGCTGTTTGGGATAAACTCAACACAGCCCGAGGGTTGACAATTCAATCACGGAGCCTGGCTGGGTTGTTAACAACTTTGTATTTTTGAGCCCCTGCTTCTTATTCATTGCTTCACTTATTTCAAAATACTTTTATTTCAGTGACCTAATCTCCGTGATTTTAAAATACAGTGAAACCTGGTTAAGTGAGACATCAAGGGTCCTGCAATGTCGTTTCACTTATAGAGGTATTCCACTTACCCAGTGTCTCAGAGTACTAGTTTTCCTTGTCCTTCAGAACAGTGTGATTAAATTTTATGTTTACTCTGAATTATTCTACAAAGAGTAGATTTTGGCACATTAAATTCGGCACAAACTTCTTCGCGTGTCTTCCCACTTTCATAAACGGATATTAACTTCAGTTTTTCACGTAATGATAACGATTGTAGCTTTCGTTTTGACATTTTTCAAATAAACATCTGTATGATAGTAAAGCGAAACTAAAATTGAAGGTAATTGAAGCTCAAAATTTGTACTTACGTATCACTTATCACTCACTTATCCAGGTCCCACTTAACCAAGTTTCACTGTAGATGAATAAACGTCACACAAGGTCAACGAATTAAGTTCTTAGCATTACTGCACGATATCTTTATTTCTGTAAATATTTGGCCTAGAGAAACAAATACCTAGTAGCAATAAGTATCCTGTTGTTTTCTCTATATCGATAAACTGACTACCGATAGCGGTTAGACTGTACTCATTAGTGATTGTAATGATCGCACACAGTCACCAATCAGTACAAAGAGTGTGCATAAAATATGCGTTATTAAATTATAATTTGTTTATTTAAGGTAATCAGGTAGGTAATTAAATAAATATAACAGGTTCAATATCACATAAATAAATAAAAAATCTTATTTGCGTTTCGAACCTATTTTCACGAACGTACAAAGTTCAATGCACGATATTTTAAACATCACTCTTGATGAATAAGCTCTACCAATGACCTTCTAAATATTTAGGTATAGGAATCGTATTCCAGCTCCATGATCATATTTATTTATGAAGATAACTAAATAAGAAACCGTCAGCTTGGGGTGACAAACGTGCGAGTAAGCCTTCGTCAGTATGCTAGCCAGAACCAATTTAGTTGTAATGTAGAGACATAATTTTTCAGTACTAGCGCGGTAACGTGACACTGCTCCATACTCTAGCTGTCATTGACGCGCAGTGTCACTCATAAGCTTTTACTTTCGCATTGCGATTGTCGAAATGTGTTCGAGCCTCGTTGACCAAGAAGGTTACGACTACAAAAAAAATAAGTCGCTTCACAACGAATTCAGCTTATGTAAGCAAAAAATGTAAGTACCGAGGTAACTAAATGGTTTGAAATACGTAGATAATTGACGTAAAAAAAAATATTCCAAATAAGAAAGTCAAATTGTAACATACCATGGTTTACACGAATTTTATTTCCACTTTTTCGGATGAAAATCCGATATTCTTGCAGTTGTGAGGCACAAACATAGTTAGTTACTTCATAAACACAGCGGACAAAGCGTACAACCCTATTTTTTTCGCGTCCATTATACAAACAATCTAATTTATTCAGTACACAGAACTTTCCAACAAAACATCACAAATTTTCCTCAACAGAAAACTTTTCCCGCTCTTGCGTTCAACTTTTAAACATCGAACGCTTTGTTTTTTCGAAAGCGATCACCAAAGAGGCGAGAGTAAAATTCTGGAGCGTGATACTTTTTCGTTCGGAAAGGAAAGACGTCCTATGTTCGAGGAGGTACGGGCACCCGTTGCGTCAGTGTAGTTACCACTGCGATGTTGAATACGCAACGCGCCTGCGTAGATGTGCGCCACCAAATTCTGCACTCCTGATACATTTCTGCTTCAATTAATCCCGGCTCTGTACTCAATTACACCTACGAGTGTTGCTACCCTGGTAGATTCAACCGGTCAGGGGATATTGAAATATATGCGATAGAAGCCTGTGACGATTAGGATGGATAATGATACCGTACTTTTGGCCAGCTGGTGACATGAAGAGCCGCACCTACTGCTTTTTAGCATCAAATTTTGTTGCAAACTTTCTAATAACGTAGGTTTAAGTACTGCGTTGATATTTTCTGCCGATTTGTTTTTCTTCTGGTAATTGTGGTAATTTTTGAACGTTTTCCAGAACAGGCAAGATTGGTACGCAAAAACGGTGAATCTGATATTAACCGTGTCGCTCGGCATACGCATGCCAGGAATTTTGATTGCATCACTTTATCCCACTTATGTATGCATGTAGCTAAGAGCTTTTACCGCAGAAATTATGATAATCCTAACATAATAATAGAGTAACTTTTCTGAGAGATAAATAAATTGCGCTACTGAATCTTAAAACTAGTGGGTTTAGTTATTTTTCAATGCATGAAAATCGTGTAAGAAATATTCAGACATGCTCTGTCAACTATAGTACACGTACTCGAGTGAAGAAAAAAAAAAACATATTTTTTGAACAGATGAAAAATAAACTTTAGTCTGCAATTATAATCAAAGCCGAGGATAAAAGCTAGTGCAATTTATGTAAATGCACAACAAAGCTCATTACTGCGAGCTGTTTTGAGTGACACGTTTGAACAAAGCACTAGTAAACGAAGGGTAATGGATGTTTCACTAAGCCGACCGTTAATCAGTAGGGTTCAGTAACTTGATTAACTTAATTTGCTTGTCAGACAGTTGTTGGTAATTTGCGCACTGAAGATTAGTCCCGTGGTCAGTAGCCAGCTATTTATTCTATGGCTCGACGATAAAGCTTGAATTACTTTTATTGCTCACGATTAGCAGGATCATTCGGTTGCTAGATAGTTTTGTTCTATATTTAAATAAAACCTTTTTTGAATAACAAAGAAGAAATAAACACCTCTATCTATAATAAGGACCTCTTTCGTTGAACTTTGTGATTGGCCAGTATTGTTTTTTTTTTAAATAACTGGCCAGTTACAATTTTCGCAAGATACTTTTTTAAGGCGTATGTTTAAGACAGACAACCCTCTCGCTCGCACATTTCAACATTTTTGAAGATACAATTTAGCTAAATGTAATTATGTGAAATTGCAGACCTTTAGGGTCGAGAAAATAACAATGCGAAGGTTCAGTAAAAATATCACATTGATCCAAACATGTTTGTAACCAAAAAATTTGCATTTAATTTATCGCATTTGTATAAATTTTTTGGTTAGTAAACTTGATTGGATCAATGTGGCCTGCTAAAAAAATATAAAAAGAATACTTTATTGTAGGTGGGTATTTTTAAATGAAGAGGATTTTGCTTCTTAGAATGTAGATTTATTTTTTCTAACAATTATTATTGTGCTTAAAATCCTGAATGTTTTTGATATGAAACCCAATACCATACTAACAGTAACTAACAAAATACTGCAAATAAATGAAAATCCAGCCCGATATTATTCGACGAAGGTTTATAACGTTATATTTTTACCAAAATAAGCCTTTATCCCTGAAAGCTTTCAAATGAAATATTCATCCATATTTTATAATATCATTGTACAATAAGTAACCCCACCTGAGTATTGAAAAACTAGGCTGAATATATCTATATGATTGGGAATTAAAGAAATGGAAATACATTACGTACTATCTACCTAGACTACCTACAGTCTATTATAAGATGTAGAATTGTAGAGTGGGTAATTTTTCTCTTTAAACAAGCAATTCTTCTATACCTATATATACCTACCAAAATAATCTGAATCTCAGAAACAGCTCTAACGATTTTCAAAAATTTAGTATACAGTGTATTTCGGGTGCGATAAATGTGACTCTTCTCGACATCTATTGGAGAACAATAATACAATTTTTTGAATTTAAACTGCTAATCGTTAATAGATGGCAGTGTTCAGCATTTGACCGCCCATGTTTATAAGTACTGCATATTGGTTATGTACATAAAAATAAATATTAAAAAAAGCTCGGTCAACCAGCTGGTTAGGAATAATGAGAATGAAAAACATAAAAATCTGGATATATAACATTCTCAAACGTGCACGTGACCATTTTTATACATCATATGTATAAAAATATGCTTTAGTCATATTGATAAAGCTATGCTAGCTATAATGGCTGCTAAATCTGTTTCGTTTCGTTGTCATGCAAGTGACACTGACAGAGCACATTCTATATGATAGCCAGATTATGGAATTTGACTTTATAATATTTCCAGCGATTTTCATAAAAAAAGGAAAAATGACCTGTTGAATATAGAATAACTATAGAAGTTAATATTATTATTTTAAAATTGGAGAAAACAAATGCAGAGACTCTACCTTCCTGTCTCGTCCTTCCCTTCAAATAAAATATCATTTACTTCCTCCAATTTTATGATTGACTTCTAACCTTCCACAGATAAAAGGCTTTCAAGGGTCTTTTCTTCACTCATTTATGACAATTTAATCGTAAAGTTTTACACTCAAATTCTCCGATGTCACCCAATAAAATGTGAAAGGGTTTTATCACCTCCATAATTACCTTCATAATGGCGCATAAAGAAGTTCTCTTTGTCAGTTCACAAAAGAGTATCTATTTGGATCTCTTCATTTGCTAGTAAGCATAGAATACCAGCATGTACAGTCAGCATCATAAATAGATTAAATAACTTTAAAACGACGTAAGTAAAGCTTAAAGTTGAGTAAATTACTTATTAAAATAAAGAAAGCAGTTTTTTTGTTGAAATAATAAATAAAAAGTGACTAACTTCCACCTAAACTGTTGTAAAAGTTACGAAACAAATAAGTAGTCAAAAGCTTCTAAAATAAAGATAGGTACTTGGACGATTTGATTGTATGTTCTTGCGTTCATTCCCGTTCGTCCCACTGGGTTTCGTCCCACTGGTGGGACAAAGGAGAATAAATAAATAAATAAATAAATATTCACGGACACTTCACACAAAGCCTTCTAGTCCCAAACTAAGCGAAGCTTGTACTATGGAAACTAGATGGCTGATAGAATAAATACATTTTTTTTTTGTAAATACATACTTATAATTTTCAAAGAAACACCCAGACACAGAACAAACATCTATGTTTACAACACAAATGTTTGTTCTCGGTGGGGATCGAACCCACGACCCATAGCACGGAAGGCAGAGCTATTACCGACTGAGCCATGACGCCTGTCAAAAAATAAGCATTATTTTATTCTCGTTCGTCCCACTGAGCATGTTGGTGAGACGAAAGGACTGTACCACTGATCGCTTATGATTATGACATTTTCGGTCAGAAGTTTGACTTTCATTTGTTTTTTGAAATAAACATCAACAGAATTATAGGTAAGAAAAAATCGTTTTGATCAGAATCCTACGAAAAACTTCTTTTGAAGATTTCCCGTGTAAGGTCGGTTAGTTACACACTTTTCCGTAGGCCTCTTACCTACTCGTGCTAACTTACCCTCGAAATAAAATGTGGAAAAAATGAGTCCCTTTTTGTGAGATACGAGAATTATGCCGTTGTTTTTCCTTTTGTCATAAAAATGACCATGCAATCTTCGGGTAGGTACCAACTGACCTCGTACGTATATACGAATGGGTTTAATCTTACAGGACTCATAATTTTTTTTGAAGTTATACTTCTAATGCGACTTCCAAGCGTTTAACGCGTTAAACGTTTAACGCTCCTGGGGAGGAGGAATAGAAAGAGACAGAGCGAGAGTGATCACATACGGAGACCCCCACAAAACGCAAAACACTTCGATAGCGCGTTCTAGGATCCGACCAAACCTAGCAGCGCCATCTAGTTCTGATTTAGGCAACTGAGCATAGAACCTTTTCTAACTAATTAAGTACTGCATATTGGTTAAGTACATAAAAATTAATACTATATTAATTTCACATTAAACACAGAGCGAGAGTGAATGCGTGGCACTCGAAGAATAACTTCTTCCGCGCGGAAGGACTCTACACACTGGTTTTTTTGTTTAAACTGGGACAACCTAATGCATTGTGTAAAATGACCATTAAAGTTTTTTTATAAACCTTGTGATTTCCTTAGTGTTATATAGTATAAAGTATTTTTTATGTAAGTAGTAGAGGCCTTAAGGCAGCCTCAAAACTCCGTCAACAGAGTTGGCCACTAACTCACACGAGGTTGCTTGCTTTGTAAGTATGTATGTAAAAAAAATATTCACACCAAACAGAATGTATGTTTCAGATAAGATTTTTTCGAGTAGCCAACTGTGTGATTTGCTAAATATCGAGATGAAATATTAAAAAATACATTAACCTATATACATACATTAATCTATTAATAGTTATCTTCTTTCATTGTTATTTGCATCTGTTTATAAGTAAGCTCTATCTACAATAAAATACTAGTAAATAAAGCTTTTTCTAAATTAAATTATGAGATTTTGATCCAAGAGTTGGTATTTTGATATTCAAGATTCATTTTGATTTTTACTGCACCGGTCATCAATACAAGTAAAAATATCGAAACAAATGAACAAAATAGAAATTATAAGGTACATAATTATACTCACACGTGAGACATAGACCTACCAGCGGGCCTAAGATGCGCACCGCGAAATATTTGTCATGTCGTTCTGTCAAAATGTAAGCATTTTGTACCAGTTTAGGAACTATTGCATTATCTGTGGTACCTAATGGTGTCGACAAAACGCGCCATAATGTACACTTTTGACACTTCTCAGTCGTCGTACCTCTCTGAGGACGAGATAATAGTCATGCAGAAATGTCAAAAATTGAAAATTCAAAGGCGCGGTTTCTCGACATCATTACCACAGATAATGCAATAGTTCATAAACTGGTGCAAAATGCTTACATCTTGACAGAACGACATGACAAATATCTCGCGGTGCGCATCTTAGGTACGCTGGTATCGTAATTTACTAGGCGTTGTGTTAAGTGTCCGTGAATATTTATTATTATTATTATTTATTAATTGTATATCCGTGAAGTGGGTCACTGGTGACCCGTAATACAGGTTTCCAAACCTATCTCGGGCACCAGTCTCGAGCAAAACAGGATATCAATAATATCCTACTTCCTACACTATACCTACTCATATCTTTTGTAACCTTCTGTGTTGAGAAAATAAATGCCTTATATTTATTATATAGAAAACTCAAGACTTAAGCCGTCGCAAGTTGTTGCTGTGTGTAAGTGGGTCTGATTAATTAACAGTAGTTCAAATAAATTTATTCCAATCACTTTTCATAATTCAGTTTGAACCCTTTGATATTCCACTAAATAAGGGCATAGTTTGATGAAATTGTACGGCTTACGTATAGTTTTGGTTTCTTAGGCTTGTTAAGTGGATTCTTGGAAAAAAAAACTTGTGCGTGTAGTCCCTACGCGCGAGAGAAGTTATACTTCGAGTGCCACGCATTCACTCTCGCTCTGTGTTTAATGTGAAATTAATTTAGTATTTATTTTTATGTACTTACTTAACCAATATGCAGTACTAAATTTTCACTTCAAAATAAAAAGTAAAAAGTTGCATGAACACTGCCATCTATTATATTTTGATTGTAGCGTATTATAGTCTCTTTCTATTTTCCCCGCTGTCAGTTGGAACTCGTATAACTTCAAAAACACGGGCGGTCAAATGCTGAATTGCTGAACACTGCCATCTATTTTGATTGTAGCATTTGTAGCGTATTAGCGTATTAGACTCAGGCCTGATTAGACTATGTCAACCGCGTAACGCAACGTTGTTGGAAGTCGCATTAGAAGTATAACTTCAATACCTTCAAAAACTATCTCAGTACTACACACTTTGTAGTAAATTTCATGATTAAAATAAGAAAATTGACTAAGCAAGTCTAGCCATGCTTCAGCACGATCAAATTGTACCGTGCTTCGTTTTACGTTACACTGCGCAAACTCTTAGCTAATCACTACTTACTTCGACTAGATGAGTTGTAATTAAATTTAAGTTGCTTTTCTTGTAGATTTGCCAATTTAACGTCAGCGTCAGCATTTTAACCTAGTAACTGGCAAAAATATCAAGTTGAAGCAAAAGAGTTGTTCAATAAAATAGTGCTACAATATAATAGCGCTATAAAATAGTATGGTAACGACAATTTGATTGAGAAGCACTTTTGTCATACTTTGTAGTGTAACTCTACTTCTACATAACTCGCCACTTGCTCTTATTTGTGTAAGTCGGCAATAATACTAAAAATATTTCTGTTTCGTTGAAAATCAATTTTGCATTCGTTTCGTAAAAACACAGTGATTTTGATAAACACTGTAAAAAACATAATAAATATATTTTTTTAATTAAAGACTTTTTATTAAAAAAGGTTTTTTCCCACTACGTAGGTAGGTACTTAGTAAAATAAATAATAAATAAAGTATTTTTTTCTTGTTTTTTTTTTGTATCAGAAACACAACAAGTATGTACCTATTTATTATCATGGTAGTCTCATAAGATGAAGTTCAAACACCGTTTTATTTCACGCACGGGTCTGTCCTTTGTTGAAACTTTTATTGACTTTAACTTTAGGGGTGAGACAATAATAGCGTAATCATTTTACGGGAAAATAAAACATTTTTAACGTTGTTTCACGTTAAAGTTTTCGATAAAAATCTAAAAAACCGATCAAACTCCAATTACCCGTATTGTTCTAAACTCATACGATGATGCCCGTCTCGTGGTTTCAGAAAAGTACGACAAAAACATCTCTTTTATTTGCAGAAACATTTGGATTACAAAAAAAATAATTTTGACGTTTCTATCAAAACAGCAAACCAATCATTTTACTGTTTCAATTAAACCTCCAGACTGCATGAGATCTGTTGTTAACATTTAATCCCTGAACTTCCAAACCGTACTAATGCACATTGTAAAATGAACTCAATAGCTGTTAAGCCTGAATTAAAGCGCTTCAATCGAATAGGCTATGCATTTTGCAAAGTGGCGCTCGACCGCGTTGTACTCAACGATTAGCAGCTGATTAGAGGACTTAAATGGTCTGAAACAAATAGCCGTTTGTTTATATACCTTTGCTGCTATCGAATTTGTACGTTTGACACAAGCGTTGAAGTAGGATTTCGTAGAAAATAATTCTTAGAAATCCTATTTCACCGAAATTATACATCTGTACCTGAAAATAAAACTGGCTACGCAATAGAAAAAAAAATATGTATGGTAACAATACAAAACACATTTCATGCATAATCACAAAAAAATGCCAATAATAATGTACCAAAAGATATATTTTTATAAACGTCAGAAACACTCTGATGAGCTTCTAAAACACAGTGTCAATATCAAAATGTCAATTTGCGCATTGCAAAACTATCCGACTTTTTATTTACGGATAAATTAGGTACACAAGTTACATCACTAGCGCCTAAGGCGTTCTGCAAAGGAATCGGCTTGGTAGCAAACATCGAATTTCTAGGGGCACAACACAACTTTGATGTTGTTCGTTTAGGCTGTGTTCCTCGCCATGGATAGCCTCTGCAGTGTGAAGGGTAATTCTTTTAATACAAGTAAAAATATTAATCGTTTGCAACGGTTTGTAGATAGCTCAACTGTTTCATGAGTATTTTGTAAATATTTTGATTATTGTAAATACTGTAATAAATTTTATTTTCTTAGTGAATAAATAAATTAAAAATACCATTGAGATTTGGATGTCATATAGAGTAAAATTTTAGCTTTTGTAATATGATATCTTTACAAAATCCCATGCAAAAGATATTTTTTGACATTTTAATAAGAGATATAACTTCTCTGGGCTGTGGATAGCCGCTCCAGACTTAACACATCCGCAGTTTGTATGCTTGTTTTAGTAAAACTTTCATCTTATACCTACTTTCTGTGTAAGTTACTATCTATAGTAAGCCTAAATTTCTTCCGTTAGTAGTAGTTATAAAATTAAATGTACCTACATCTTTTCTTACCATTATAATAATTTGCAATAAAATTTTATTTTTATACAACTTTGATGAAATAAGCTGATGACCCACGTGATATTAAGTAGTAACCACTATAACAATGCATTAAATTAATATTAAAATAACCTGTAATATTTTATGTTTTTAAATGTCATATTTTTTTTTAATATTACGCGTTTAATTAGAGAATCTGCAAATAGAAACTAATGTTTGAAATTTTCAACACTTGCTAAACAACTAATTTCCATAAATATTTTCAATATTGTAACATTTACTGCTGAAATATCTGAATATTCTATCTGATATCGGCCAACACCAAAATAATGATCAAACTAGGTAATTTGATAATCGCAGTTTCATCAATTTTGTTTACAACTTGTGTATTTGTACTTATTATACCCTATTGAGTAAATATTTATCCTATACTAGCTGATACCCGCGACTTCGTACGCGTGCGAAACTTCACCATAACTCCGCCAAAATATCCTGTCAACCAGTATACGATGAACCTCGTGTCAAAGGCTGCTTTTGGTTTAGAGAGTTCAAGCCTATATGTTGTAATCTGGAAAAAAGGCTTCTGAATCAGTTTCATTGAAATTTATCCAGTAGTTTAGGCGTGATCCGTGAACAAAAAAACAGATAAACAGACAAACTCGATTTTCGGAATCAAAATCGTTTATTTAGTTGATCTGCATATTTAGTTTATCCATATCTTTAATTTCTGTTTTTGGTTTTTTTACAGTTCTATAATAGTATAGGTTGGTTTAATATTATTACGAATTTTATTTCAAAATACACCTGACAATCTAAATTGAAATTTAATAATTAAGAGTTAGCTAAATATTAATATATTTCAATGTAAATCTAGATACCTAATTGGATGACTATAGCCAGAAATAGAAAATTGTGGAGCGAAATGGAGGAGGCCTACGCCAAAGAGGCGACTAATGAATAGAGTACTTATTAGAATAGATAACGCTACAGTTTTTATAAGATTTTTTTTCTTTAAAGCTAGTTGATACTTATGTTGTAAAAGTAGGTATTCAGTAGAAATAAAGGCTTATTCGGCCTTACCACGTTATCAGATTTATCTTGGATCTAACAAAAACTGCCAAAAACCACGTGTGTTTTGGACTTAGTTCCCTGTCAATAAGTTGTCAGATCTATTGTAGAGTCCTTTCCATGAAAGAAGTCCCGCAGACGCAGCGCTGTAGTCGACCTTAAGTATTATTTATCGGGCAGCACTTTTAACAACTTTAGGCATTGAAAACAAGACTTTGATCACAGAAACCAAATAAAAACGCACTAGCATCCGAACACATTAACAGCACCTGACAACTAATTTAAAATTTTGTTTTAAACTTTAGTTCTGGAAATTTCCGCGGGACTTCTTTCATGAAAAGGACTTTAACACATAAATCTGACCACTTATTGACAGGGGTTAAGTCCAAAACACACTCGGTTTTTGGCGGTTTTTGTTAGATCCAAGATATATCTGGAAACATAACTTGGGGATTATGTTTATTAGGTACCTACTTAGTGTTATTACAATGACAAGTTTTGCTGTATGACTAGTATTTTAATAATCCTATGCTTTTTCTTACTTCCTTTGCCAACAGAAAAAACAGTCTTCGAAAATAATAAATACTTTGTCGAAAATGTTTCAAACACTCCGTTATTGTTTGTCAAAAACAAGTAGGCTTCTCCGCCACTTCGAGTTAATATAAGGACCTCGTCACGTCCAACATTGGGCACGCAAAAGACCAATTCATAAGCCGAGAAAGTGCTAAAACAGCCTGAGAAATATGAAGATGGATCCCACTAGGTAATTGACTAGTACCGGCCGACCCTCTGCTTTATGAAGCTTCCGAATTATATTACAGAAGATTAAACTGATCTTATTTTTGGTTGTTTTTAGTGTTTCTGATTTTGACGAGAAAATTTCCGGTATCTTAAAAGTTGTCGTTTATTTATGAATATTCATTTTCTTTCTTTTATTACGTATTATAGACCAATAAACTGATAATTGCAGTAGGTTTAGAATGCTTTACAACATATTATATTTTTTTGTATGTTAAACCTATTTACGCACTATTTTTGTGTAGAGATAAGAGTAGCGCCCCTAGCGGAAAATTTATCTATCTAATCAGCCTATGCTCACCCACTGTTGGGTAATTAGGCCTCATCTTTGTTACGCCATTCTTTCCAATCCTGGAAAATTTATATGCCTACAAAAATATGTTTCTGCATACAAAAATGTAGTTTACTTGAACTTTGTAGTATACGTAAAAAAAAATAGTTAATACTCGTAGGTACATACATAGAGTGTAGGTACACACACACGTAATTATACATACATAAAAGTATTGAAATAAAAAATACTTTATCCTCCTAAACCTAAAAATAAGATACAAAAAATACTATTTTCTTGGGAAAGATTAAATTTCTAGGAATTCTTTTTATATCAAGACAAGTAGGTACTTTAGATTCATTGCGACTCAAGAGAGTGTTTCATAGTTTTTCATTTACATCCTACAAAAAGCCTTTTTTGTTCTGTAGTAAACATTATCTATACCCTACCATAAGAGCTTGTGTTAAACGACGCGGAAAGGTGAGAGAGGCGCCTTTGTTTCATTCTTTGGAAAAACTTTCAATTAGGTAGGGAAAGTATGGATAACTTTTTCTTCAAACGCTTTTTCACGTACATACACGTACAAGGAATTTTATATTAAAACGTCTTGTTTGCGTAAGTTGGTATTTATTTAAGCGAGTAATGAAAAGTACACTTTTTCGAGGCTAAATTAGGTTTGTTAAAATATGTAGCTACTTTTCTTTAATATCACAGATAAGTAAGTGAAACTAGTAGGAATAAACGTACCCATAACACAATGGTATACCAAAATCAACACCACGTCGCATGGTATATGAAAACCATACACAAAATAGCTACCTACTTACACAAAAATACACTAGTCTTCCAAACATAGTACCACACTTATTGATCAATTGGGCTTAGATCTAGGACTACTTAATGGCCAAGCAATATCAAATCTTGTGTACTTTACTAAGTTATTGCAATTTTTATAAGTGTGGTACTAAATTTTGATAGCCAGTGTAGTTACCAAAACGCCTATTAGCGCGAAGTTTTGCGGACTTTTTTCAGCAAAATAATACTAAGCGTGAGTGTATCTTTAAAAGTCCCAATTTTCATTAAAAAAGAACACAATAGTTTGGTTGTCTAGTTATGCTTCTAGCATTGCCCCAAAGTCATGCACACACTAAACCGGCGGAAATTGCTTTATCAACTTTAATTGGACTCGCACAAGAAAAAAGTTTTCCAATCTGCCTTTGTAAGTGGCTTAGCTTTAAAGTCGAGATTAAAGTTGTTATTACTCACTTGTTTTTAAAAGTTGAGGCGTAGTGAGAACTCCTCTTTAGAGTATCCACTTGCTTATATTATTTTCATTTAATTTATTTCAAAAAAAAATTGAGTACGATAGGGAACGACCAACTATACTCGTATATGACATTTTTATTTTTTTTAGAAATCTGTATCAACATGAAAAGAAGCTTAAGCCAAGATTTTCTATATTATTATTTTTACCAAGCAAATAAAGTAACATACATTTTACACATACCTATTTGAATAGATAGGTTAGTATTGCCTGACCCCATACTGGCTTGACCCCAATGTAGATTACCAAATAGCTACTACGTCGTCAGTGGACGGTATAATAACAAACAAAAAGTATTACTTAGGGTTTTATTTTAACATTAACGATCTGTCTTATTAAACCATATTTTTTGTATCAATACGTCTTTGTTGAAGTACCTATGTCGTTTTAGTGCAACTAGAGAGCAAAAATAGTTCATTCTGCCAACGATATAGAAATTTAAGTCTACATAAACTTCAAAGTGACATAATTAAATTATTTTGCTTACCATATCTTCTATTACTGAATTTGCATATCACCTAGGTTGAACGCATATTGCCAAATAACACCGACCGCTGTTCTCGTTATACCGCGAAATTCAAACTGACAATGATGCGGTCACACCGTAGAGAATAGTAGAGTGCTTGCCACCACTGAAGTCTTACGGCAAAAGTGGGAACTAAATACGGAATGGGAACGACGCGGCGCTGCTTTTTCTGCGAAAGCAGCGCAGCGTCTATCGGACTTCACTGGTGGTGCGGACTCTAATGTTTTTACCTTATCAATTACAGACAATAAAAAGGAATGGTATATGCATAGTTCACGTGGGGCGATAATCTGAGAAATGTAGCTGGCAAACACTGAATGAGAAGAGCCGAAGACCGGGCTCAGTGGCGCGTCTTAGGAGAGACCTACGTCCAGCAGTGGACTGATATAGGTTAATGATGATGATAATGATTGTGATGATAGTTCACGTAAACTATATTTCTGTATAGAGATTGAGCAGCGCCTCTAGCGGGACGTTTATAAAACTGATGATTCTCCAATGCAAGTTTATAGTTTACGTGACTTTGCCGTAAACGTCAAACGTAGGCCTCTGATATTAACGGCTACTTCTGCTTATAACATTATACTACCGTAGATTAAGTTCATTGAAAACGTGCTCTGTGAAGCAATGGACTATGGAATTTTTTGACCTTTTTTTAATCTTGAGTACATACCAAGAAATCCTGAAAGAGGCCTTGAAGATCAACTAAGTACTTCTATTACACTCGAGAGCAATGATTCCGGGTCACTTAAAGAATGTTAAAAATCTCGGAAACTAAAAATGATAGGTTAATGCAATAAATTGTATTTAATAGACAATGTAATACTCCTTAAATGAAAGTAAAAAAATATGAGTCACCATACATTTTATTAACACAAAATTACATAAAGAAAAAAACTGCTGATCTCTCCTTAAAACAAAAATAGGAAACATGAAATTTTTGAACTTTATTACGATTTGACTTGAATTTTAATACTTCGTATTGCCTCCTCGTGCTTCCATTACTGCGTTTACGCGGTTTGGCATGCTGTACACCAAGTTCCTTATACGATTTTGGGGAATATTCTCCCATTCCTCTGTGAGAGCAATTTTGAGCTCACGAAGCGTGATTGGGGGAGGGTTTCGTTGTTTTACGCATCTGCCTAGCTCGTCCCAAGCATGCTCGATCGGGTTGATATCCGGGCTGCGCGCTGGCCACTCCATACGAGTAATGTTCATCTCTTGAAGGTAGTCATTCACAATCCTACCTGTATGAGGTCGGGCATTGTCATGCATAAATATAGCATCCTCACCTAAATTGACCATAAATGGACCAACATGATTATTGAGGATTTCTTCCACATATCTTACGCTAGTTAAAGAGCCGTTTTCTATGATCACCAGCTCTGTGCGACTTTCAGAAGAAATTCCGGCCCACACAAGTACAGACCCACCACCGTAGGCTACTTTTTCTTCGATGCATGCTTGCTTGAATCTTTCCCCTGGTCTTCGATACACTCTGTGTCTTCCATCGTGCTTGTAGAGCATAAATTTTGATTCGTCGGAGAACATAACTTTTGACCAATCTTCAATACTCCAATTTACGTGGCTCTGGGCATATCTTAGTCTTGAAATACGATGCCCACGCTCCAGTTTAGGGCCGTTTGCAGGTCTAAGGGGTTTTAAGTTAGATTCAGCAAGCCGACGTCTTACTGTCCATGCACTTGGGTTACTTCCTCCGAGGCGTCGAAACTGATTTGTGAGTTTAGTTCCTGTGAGAAAGCGATTTCGAAGCATGGTGTTCACCAAGTATCGGTCTTCTCGTGCTGTGGTACACCTGGTTCTGCCCGTTCCTGGTCTGCGTAGGTTAGAACCAGTTTCTTCGTAACGTCGGAGAACTCTTTGTACTGTTGACAGCGACACACCGACAGTCCTGGCTGTATCGCGCTGACTCCGGCCGGTTTCCAGCATTGTAAGTATTCTGGTGCATTCTTCAGGCGTAAGCGACATAATTTCAGCTTGAATAATGAATATAGAGCACTATCAACATGGTTTATATACCCACATAAATGACAGATTACAAACAAAAGCAAAACCAAATGCTGTAATTTCGTAGTTCCATCTTCGAAAGTAGCCCTTTTTAAATTTGATTTTTTTAAGATATAACTTTACAATAACTAAGAAGTTTTAATACCTTCATTTAAGGAGTATTACATTGTCTATTAAATACAATTTATTGCATTAACCTATCATTTTTAGTTTCCGAGATTTTTAACATTCTTTAAGTGACCCGGAATCATTGCTCTCGCGTGTAGTTCGCCTATTATTTTCCTTTACCTTGCTCGTTTCGGTGTGACATTGGTCCACGTATTCCGAACTCGTTAATGAAGTGAATACCGAAGGCGTATTTCCATTACCAACGAGCGTTGGAGAGACGATTGAGAGACGACATCCGCAGGCCAGGAATGTTCTGTTGAATAATCTTTCAGTTGATTTTAGACGATAATGTCATTAGACGATAGTGTCCTTAGACGATAGTGTCCTTAAACGATGGTGTCCTTAAACGATATTGTGCTGAAAAAACCAAAGCTTGAGATGGAGAGGAAATCATTAAACTCACCTAGCGTAGTTGGGGATTATTCTTGATCCAGTAGGACTAGTTAGTCCTACTGGGACAAAACACCATCTTTCAACTTATTATTAACGTTTCGGGTAGCAAGATGATGATTATTGTATTTGTTATTGCTCTCGCGTTATCTATCAAAATAGGTAGATATGCACTTAGCGACCAAAAAAGTAAGAGGTTTACTTTTTTGCTTGACAAAGCCAATAACTCTAGTGTTAAGTAACTTGCTTGCTTGCTTGTTTTAAAAACAGATAGAAACCAGGCAGCTTATAGATTAAATTAGTAGGTGTATATGTACTGCTTTCGATTAAGTTAAATACTGATCATACAAATGTTAAATCAAATATCATTATTTACAATCTTATAATTTTGTATGAATTACATTAATGTCATTAGACGATAGTGTCCTTAGACGATAGTGTCCTTAAACGATGGTGTCCTTAAACGATATTGTGCTGAAAAAACCAAAGCTTGAGATGGAGAGGAAATCATTAAACTCACCTAGCGTAGTTGGGGATTATTCTTGATCCAGTAGGACTAGTTAGTCCTACTGGGACAAAACACCATCTTTCAACTTATTATTAACGTTTCGGGTAGCAAGATGATGATTATTGTATTTGTTATTGCTCTCGCGTTATCTATCAAAATAGGTAGATATGCACTTAGCGACCAAAAAAGTAAGAGGTTTACTTTTTTGCTTGACAAAGCCAATAACTCTAGTGTTAAGTAACTTGCTTGCTTGCTTGTTTTAAAAACAGATAGAAACCAGGCAGCTTATAGATTAAATTAGTAGGTGTATATGTACTGCTTTCGATTAAGTTAAATACTGATCATACAAATGTTAAATCAAATATCATTATTTACAATCTTATAATTTTGTATGAATTACATTTGGAATTACGTGTTGAAAATATAAATTTTCAGTTAGCCTGAACAAAACAAAAAGAAAAACGGTAAAAATAAGAACCCTTAGTCCAACATCAACTCTGCACCACTTAGGCTACACACGCACTCCGCGATCGAACATTTTCGGTTTGACAAATCAAATTAATCAGGATTAGTAGCTTACGCCAGGTTTATTAGTAATTAGTTGGGTTAGTCACAAGTCCCGGAATAGTCACTAGTCTCCGGCCAGTCACTCCTCCCAGACTAGTTGCCGTGCCCGTACCATATTTAGTCGGGTTTGTGTCCACGGATCCCGGGATCAGATGTGATTAGCCACTGATCCCGCCAAGTTGTATCCACTGATACCGGAATCAGTTTCCAACAAAAAACAAATAAATATTTTTACCCGCTGATCCCGGTATCCGTGGCGAGAAGAAATTATATACAGTTGTTTTGGAAACGGATCCCGGTTGCAGTGTTTGGAAGGTTAGAAGTGGTTTAGCAGTTTAAATAAAAACAATAATGTTTGATATAGAGTCTAATAAATTATGTCTGAGCAATCTAGTTGAGCAGCCCGACATGGTATGAGGTTTTAGTCGGACTGTCGTCTGGAGTTAGTCGCCGCGACCATGGTCGCAATTGCGCCCGTACACTACAGCCGAAGCAATCTAGTTGGGCAGCCCGGCCACAGGACCCGCCTACTGTCAGCAACCGCAGCCTTGGCGGTCACATGCAAATGCACTAAATAATTGTTGGCTTCCAACCGTGATGTATGCTGGTTTGAACATGTTTGCGCATTATTTGCATAATGGAATTTGTTATGTACCTAACTAGGCACAATCGGTATTTATTATTTGGTATCGCGTCATGGACCGTCGGTTTATTCAATTTAAAAGTCTAAAATTATTATAAAAGACGCACGAATTAAAACGAAATATAAAATAGGTTAGATAATCTCACCTTTCAATACAATTAAAAAAAAACATTTTTCAGGTATCACCATAAAGAAAATAATGGACGTTACGTTTATGTAATTTAACTCAAGGAATAACAGCTGACTACCCTCACAAATAAACGTATAGGATCTTACGTACCATAACGCTTCATACGCATAGCAAAGATCATAGTCGGAGCGTAGACTAATAGATATAACTATTATCGCCAAGTGCGTTCATGTTCTAAACGAGCCACTATTTGCATTTCAAAAATCGAAAAATCTTCATTCAAACATTGGTTACAAACTGGCTCCCTCTGCCAAAGCTAATGCAATATACTACAGACTCCACCCGTTGATCGAAAGCAAATGCTGCTGGCTTATCGCCAAACATACGAGACTATTGATTCTGTTAGTCCTTCGGTGCATCTTGCATAGTGGAATCCAGAGGGGAAAGGGAGGGTTTAAGTCCCCTAGCCCCCTCAAAAGCTGCTCCGGGCCTACCCATTGCACCCGAAAGGTGAAAAAGATTCGTCAGAGCAAACACTAATAGCTGTGTCTAACCGCTCATGAAATAAAATGCTGGATCAAGCCCCTTCCAAACTGTAGGGCTACTCTTGACCACCGCCGTTCCAAATTGGATCCGGATTTTGACAGATTTTGTGTCATTTTGTACTGAAAAATGACACATTTCTGTCAAAATCTATGAATCCGGATTGGAACTGTGGTCGAGAGTAACCCACCTGGAATCCTGAACCCGTCCCTGATCTTGCACATTCCATTGAACAGACGCTGTTGAAGTAAACATGGCAACCTTCTATTCCTACGAGTTTATGAATGCAAAACTTGAGATATTTGGATGTTTGTGACTCTTTCGTGTCTCTAAAGAGTTCGGTGTAAGGAGTTCACAGAGTATACGACCCATTAGACAACTCTGTGTATAATAATTATTACTGCGTGGTGTCATCCGTTGCAAATAGGGCCCTTCTTTTAGATCAAGTTTTTTTATAAAATAATTCTACAAGTAATTCACAGACTCCATAAATTTTTCGTTTCTTCTTCTTCTTCTTTATATCCACGAAAAATACAGCATTTTTATTTCAATAGTTTTTCTTGTGTTAATTGTGAGTATTGTTGTTTAATTTTGGTGGAATTTTAACCAATAATGCTTAGGTCATAACTCAAAGTGTGAGCCATTGGAATAAATGTGTGTAAAGTGGTTTTTCTGAATGTGAAAATTCGATTCCATTTTGGAGGGAAAATCCACCATTTTCTCTTTAAAACAAACGAAAGCCGACTTGACGAAGACTTGACTTGATTTATCATTTACGCAAGACAAACACATAAACAAACGAACTTACTATGGGAAAAAACATAACGTAAGACTAGGCGGTATGGTTTTAAAACTATAGCCTGCTTCAAGGAGCGAAATAAAAAAAAAAAATGACTCAAATGTTATTTGAATCAGCAAGAGTTTAATACGCTTTAGGCATAAACACACGGCACGACAACAACACCAACACGATATTATCAGACAAACTAAAAATATCGGTGTTATCGCCGACAAGATAAAGAAAATGCCTGGTACTAAATGTATGTGATTATAGCTCTCCGCCGATATCGTGTAAGTGTCGTGTCGTTGGTAGTATGAAACAGACTTTATATACTTTGTTACCTTTCACTCTTTACTGAGCATAAAATCCAAAGCACTTAAATAACTCGTAAGTAAGCTCGCGTAAGCTCTAACTGCAGTAATTAGAAGTAGCAAAATAATTAGTCAAAACTGGTAGCTAATAAACGGTAATTTACAGTCGCAAACAGGCTAAGTTGTAAACAGATACACTGAGAGCAAACTTAATAAGTTACTTTCCATCACTAAAGTAATTTTGTATAATAAGTGGTGGCTTATTCGGTGGTGGGGTAATCCTACTAATATTATAAATGTGAATATAGTATTATATAATCTGTGGTGAATGTAAGTTTGTTTGTCACGCTTTCACGCGAAAACTACCAATCATCATGAAACTTTGTACGCATATTTTATATTCTTGGAGGTATTAGAAGTAACATAGGATACATATTTTTATCCCGGAAAATTAACGGGATCCAATGGGACGCGAACGAATTCGCGGGCGGAAGCTAGTAAGTAATAAACCTCTGACGAAAAATGAGTTTGCGGTTTGAGAAAATGTCTGTGATTTGATAAAAGCCGTCATATTTTAGAAATCATGACGAATTTTATTTTAGTTAGTAAATCATTGGGTTTTTTTAGAATATCGTAAAAGTCAAAACGTATTCAGTTTTGTGACTTACATGGTCCAAGGTTGTCTGGAAGAGATCGCTGATTTGAAGACCGCCCATTGTATTATTAATTTAAGTTTTGCTTTTTATTTTATTGTAACCCGTAGGTTAAGGTGTGCTAAAAAAATGTGTTATAAAGTATTTCCTATCCTATTCACTAAAAGATAGTTAATGGAATATTTTTTTTACTAAGAAAATTACTCCCTTGACTTTAATACATAAGCAATATTCGCTTGCTTTAAGCGTGCTGTGCTACTACTTCTCCGGAAAAGCACTGTATTCCTTTATTTAGATATCACCATTGAAACTTGCATCGTACGCCTGTTATTGAAAAGATGAGGAGTGGTAGATTAGCATGGTATGGACATGTAATGAGGAGGGATGAAAGTCATATAACGACGAGAGTTATGAATATGAGTGTGGCTGGGTATGCAAGTAGAGGAAGACCGAAGAAGAAGTGGTTGGATTATGTGAAAGAGGATATGAATGTGAGAGGAGTAGATTCAGAGTTGACGAATGATAGGAGTGAGTGGAAGAAGAGAACATATTGTGCCGACCCCACCTAGCGTGGGATAAGGGCAGGGAAATGATGATGATGATTGAAACTCGCATCGTACAGGTTTAAAGTTTGCACTCAGTGTGCAGTGCACCCTTGGCCTGGCAAGAACGAAATGCATTTGGCTCCCGTCCAGGGTGAGTAAGAAAACCTGTGGGAATCGATCTAGCGACAAGCGTTCACGTAAAGGCTAACATTTGGCAAGGATATACAGCCTACAGTTACGGGCTTTTGATATGGCCATTGGCCATTATAAATAAACTAGCAGCGCCTCGCGGTTTCACCCGCGTAATTCCCGTTCCCGTGGGAATTCCGGGATAAAATATAGCCTATGTTCATCAGGGATAATGTAGGATTCTAATGGTAAAAGAATTTTTTTAATCGGTCCAGTAGTTTCGGAGCCTATTCAATTCATACAAACAAACAAACAAACAAAAAATCAAACCTTTCCTCTTTATAATAATATAATATATATATATATATATATATATATATAATATATATAATATATATATATAGTATAGAAGTATAGATAGTATAGATAAATAAATAAATAAATATTCACGGACACTTAACACAACGCCTTCTAGTCCGAAACTAAGCTTGTACGATGGGAACTAGATGGCTGATAGAATACATACATACATTATTTTTTTGTAAATACATACTTATAATACATAGAAACACCCAGACACAGAACAAACATCTATGTTTGCCACACAAAAATGTTTGTTCTCGGTGGGGATCGAACCCACGACCCACAGCACGGAAGGCAGAGCTACTACCGACTGAGCCATGACGCCTGTCATTCAAACCCCTTTGAATAGTAATCCGAGTCTTTTCAAAGCAAGATTGAATAGATGTATTTTAGATTGTCTGGCTTCATCGTCAATACTTTCAGATGAGATTTTGGCCAAAGGACATTTTTACATTATTAATTTGAAAAAAAAAAATAGTCCGTTGATTGGATTAATCGTCTCTGTAGTCCGGTGGTACAGATTATCCTAAGCTTGGATAATATTTTTGATGCAGTTAAAGTTTCAGTATAGAAAGTTTATAAAAATAAAATAAATATAGAAGTTTCAAATATAAAGTTTAATTCTTTATTTCACAATCAAAATGTGCCATGGCAATTCCAACAAACATTCCAACATTCCAAACTATGGTTCACAAAAAAGCGGTCACCGTAATATAGAATTTGTTACTACTTTGGTGAGAAGAAGTAGAACTATTCTGCTTTGAACTGATGGTGGCCGCTTCTTAGGTATTCTGAGTTGTACTGTAAGTTGTTTATTTGCCTTGTAAAATATGTTTTACAAGCCGTAGTGATTGCTGGGTAGAGGCCAATTTGAGATGAAGCTGTCCGAATTATCGTTTTGGCGACGAATTTCAACATAGTGTTGATTTTAGCTTTGTTTTATTTTGTATAACCCTTTATAAGCTTTTTTTTGTTGCTGTATTACTTTACTAGCTTCCGCCCACGACTTCTTTCGCGTCCCGTTAGATCCCGTTGATTTTGCGAGATAAAAAGTATCATATGTTACTTCTAATACCTCCAAGAATGTGTGTACAAAGTTTCATGATGATCGGCTAAGTAGTTTTCGCGTGAAAGCGTAACATACAAACTTACATTCACATTTATAATATTATAGTATGATACAATGGCCCGACTGTCTATTATTTTTTACTATGTACAGTACCAAACCACAATCAAAATGACAATTGATCAGTAGCTAAACTATCATACACCAGTCACCGCATCAGTACCTCTATCACAAACAAATATGACAGTCGCCGCGTTAACGTATTCGAGTTATATTGCGCGTCAATACCGGCTCGACTGCCAACCGTAGTATCACCGCGCAGTGTATCTCGGATACGCTAGCGTCACGATACGTTAGCGATTGTCACATTTATTCGTGATCAAAGTACAGGCACCAGTCTCTCACAAAGTTAGTACCTAACCTTATCTTGTACTTGTTTGTATAACTATGCTTTGTGGGAGAAAAATAAATACATTATTATTAAACATTATTATTATTATCATTTCATATCCAACAAGAAGGTGCCCTCACTCTGAGACAAAGATGTGACCTGTATTTGCAGCGGCATGGCACCCATACCCTTTACACCAGAACACGGCAATGCAAGCATCACTGCTTGGCGGCAGAAATAAGTACAGTAGTGAAACTTTTTAAAACAATGCCTACTACTACTAAAACTGATTATACTGACTAGTTTTTTTTAAGCTATTGCATAGCTTCTATCGTGGGCCTTGAGCGTGGAGACCGAATCCAGAAATTCCGTAACGAAAATAACCTAACACCCGCCACTCCGACCGGCACAGCGGTGATACGATAAAAAATGCTATGCAATAGCTTTACCGCGGCAGTCTCAGAGTGCCACACGTTTTTTTTATTATAAAGCGGATGGTATCCTTTTCAGCTCAAAGAGCTCCCTTAACAATTTGAAAATTTCTCATAGGTATTAAAAAACTTGTAACAAAAAGCAAAGCCTTTTGAGACGGGCTAACTAATTGGTCTCATTACTAGCTCCTTTTTAATTAAATTGTGGGTGAAATTAAACGTTATGTTATAAATTTTGAAAGAGTTATGGAATGAATTGTTCCAACTTATTTAGATGAGTAGGTAGCGAAAACTGATTGTTTAAAAATGTAGTGATTATTATTTAGATTTACGCATTATTAGCTACCCAGAGCAGTAGCAAAAGTAGGATCTGCGGTTATAATAGGCCTTTACATCTATTGAAGATGATTTATACAGCGTCAGGAGGTAATCTATGCCTACACTTCTCCGCGGTACCTTACTGATAAAACCATATTCAAACCTAGATTCGATCTAACCACGGCCCTCCATACAAAATACCCAGTAGGATATGGCGGTTTCGAGAGGTATTCGAGAGACACGATGACGTAGAGGGTAGAGAATACTGCGTAAAAGCAAACTAGCTCGTATTTAGTAGCCAACTCTGGTGAAGGAGTTTTTAGGCCGCCTTAAGGCCTCCATCGTGGCTTAACGACTGCTAGAGCCGTAAATACTGTCAGTCCGTAGTCTGAGTTTTATTTTGATGATTTGCGCACAATGAGCCGCAATTATTTTGATGTGAAGCTGAAACGAAAACTACTTTTCTCCATACATTTACGAATCACATTTTCAAATTAAATAATAAAATTATTAATTAATGGGCTTATTTATAGAGTAGACGACACGTTTAGGTACTGTTTGACATTTTCCTATTTATTGTATCTAAAAAGAAAGAATTAGCATTTCAAGTATTCAAGCAACTTTTTGTAATTAGACCTTTGAGTTGTTATTTTAAGGTCTGTATTTGTATGAACTCAAGAATGATCTAAAGTATAATGATTTTGATAGATTTGTAAGAGAATCTCTACTCTTTATACTTGAGTAACGCTTAGCTCTGAGTTATTTATCAGAATACGGGCGAGACTACGCAATAGAATACCTATTTATTTATTCTGTAGACTTTACAGACTCATTAGTAATCGCAAACTCAGTTCAAAAACCTGTTGAACTATTTATTCAATAGATTTTGAACTAAATGTCTCCGTTGGACTGTAATTAATTTGTCCCGATACCTATTTAATGAGGCTTCATTGGCTAACAGCCTTTTGTAAATAATGATTTTGAATTCTTAGAGCTTACTTTTTTTTAATAATTACAGTTTTAATAATTTATACTCACTTATTGAATTTTAACAGCAATTATCTGGTGTCATTTATAGTCTACATAAAAAAATCCGTACTAAAGTACCTAGTACTTAGAATCACCTCTCAACTTCTGTCAAAAGTAAATTTTCATGCTGAATTTGTTTTTTTTCCAAATGCATCCAAACTAGTCATCGTCGAAGTGATAAATATCTATTGCCATCTTGTTTTGTATAGTAACAAAATAGTGATAAAAAAAAAGTAAAACCGTTAGTTAGTAAATATAATGACATAAAAATTAGATAAAACTATTTGAATTTCAAAGTTTGTTATGCCTGAAGTAGGTTTTGTGGCGTTTAAATATTAGTTTTGAACTCAATCAGTTTTCGTTAGTCTGACTTCGGTGAACCCAATTTGGAAAATGTTGAGCGCAACTGTGAAATCACAACTCAGTGGTTTTTAAGTTACTACAATAATAATTGTTTAGTTGAATTTTATGCACTGGTACCAATGCAAATTTACTTTATGATGGGTAACTATTATATAACAAGTATTTGGTTGCATTGCAATATTACCTAATAGGCTGAGAGGATGGTATTGGTGCAGCTGGGCAAGCCTAATCCATCTAGAAATCGTCCCCTACAGTTAAAGTGTAGGCATAGGTTGCTTCCTGACGCTGTATAAATCATCTTCAAATAAATGTAAAGAACTATATATTAATATTGACCTGATAGAGTACCTACTGATACCTACCAGTAGGTATCACACATCTAACAATAACTGATGTAAATGTGTGAGAGTGTAAACGTTCAAAAGAGTGTCAATGTGTGCGAGAGGGTATGTATTTGTATGATGTTTTCCACCGATATCGTATAAATGTCGTATTAATGTCGGTTTATCTTTATGCATATCCCATTAGTATAAACGTGACTTATAATTCAAATTACAATTAACACGCTAATGTGAGATGATACTCTATGTAAATTGCTTCTTGGCATCTAATGACGTAGGTATCCAATTAGTAGAGGCACTGCAGTGCCTATATCTACTAATTGGATACTTACGTGGTGTATTTGGCGGAGTTTAGGTAAGAGACAATCTAGCAACATTTCGAGTGCGGAATTTCGCATTGCCAGTTAAAATTAATCACGACGTTTCCTGTATGACATTGAGTTGAGAACGGATATCAATGTTGCCATTATTAATCCATAGAATATTACTGTGACAATAATGACACACTTTGTTGAGTTTTTTTTTACATTATCTAATTTAAAATATGAATATATCTAAATACCACATAAATAATAATTATAAATTATTATTATTTATTGAAGCAAAGGCAGTTTTCCAAACCACTTATTCCCAAACATTAATTATCTAAAGCAGTTGGTTTCCTCGCAAAAGTAATCCTCCACCACCTCTATTAATAAACGAGGTATAAAGTTACAACGCGGCTTAAACTTAGTTTAAATGTACCTACCTCAGTTTCCGCATGAAATATAGGAGCAAAAGTAGTTTGGAAAGTGGGGTTCGTCCGAGTTGTTACTCTATTTGTTAGTTCAATCAAACTGTAGTGCGTTAAACATTGTTTTGGGGTTTCTTTTTAATTTTTTTTGATAAAAGTTGTAATAAGAAACTGTTTTATATTAAAAATGGAATTACGAATACCTTTTATCGTACAATTCAATAAGCAAAACTACTTCAAGCTTACATCGAGTTGCATAGATTCAAAAACACTATAAAAATTTGTGACACTTTGTCAATAAGATTTACCTACACTATAAATAATACCAAGTACAAACTATGACCAAAATATCTTTATCTACAACTTCACTATTCTTCTTCCTAGTCGGACATTCATGATAGAGTGGTTGTGGTTATGAAGGGTTCGCAGTAATAACGGCTCTGGCGATGTGTCTCCATTGATCTCTGTTGGTGGCATTGTGAGAGCATACGTTGATGGTGGAGTCTTTGATGCATTTGATGAGGTGGGTTACTCTCGAACACAGTTCCAATATGGATCCATAGATTTTGACAGAAGTCGTGTCATTTTTCAATACAAAATGACACGAAATCTGTCAAAATCCGAATCCAATTTAGAACAGCGGTGTTCATGATCATCTTGTCGGAGAGTAACCACGGGATTTGTTACCATCCATCCTGCTTTGTACTACCAGGAGCTCCATTGAGTCTTTTCTTGAATCTTAGGATTCCTAGATTAAAATTTCTAGTCTATTGCTAGTACGCGTCTGTCTACAGATAAAAGCTCATACCTAAAACTTATTTCAGTAATAGCACAGTTAGTAGGGTATGAATATAAGCCGGGTAAAGTTACACACACACGCGGACTGAAGTTATGGGACACTTCCGTGACCTAAAGCTCGATTCTACCAATATACAACGACAATTCAATTCAGTTCCAACTATATGGTTCGATCCACCTTTAGCTTATATAGCTGAAACTTTGCAGCTGCATCCAAATATCCTAAAATCCGATGGAAAGCTGTGGTTTAGTTTTCTGCTATTAAGCTAGCAGAAAATTCCGTAGATGACTGCAGGCAGCCAGGCGACGTGTCATCGCATCATGTTGCCGCTTGGCCTGTAGCCCATGCAACATGTTTGTGAGTTTTATTTATTCATCAAAAGGTTACGCAAAATGCTTGGTATTTCATAGAAATGTCGAAACGTGTCTATTTACAGCAGCAAAGCTACGGTTCAGCTGCGTTTCAGCTAACAAGTACATTAGTGGAATTAACCCTCTGGTTATTTCCACTCTATTCGCGAGGAACTAAGATTACGGAGGGTCTTATTATGAAATTTCCTCAAGAATTAAGTATGCAAAACGATATAACGAGACTGGGTGCCAGCGAGAGTAATTTCGTTTTCTTCGCGCCAGTTATTCAAATTCTAGCGCGGGAAAAGATTTTGAAAAGACGCTCCGTGGTTTTCTTAAGGTACTAACTAAGTCATATTATAATAAGTTTGTCACTTGAATACCAAGAATTTTAGTATTTTTATATTTAGTTTTAATTTTATGAGTTGCGCTCTATTTCGAGACTATATATAGTTGCAAGTTTCAGTACCAGTAAACAAGTCTCCAGAAAATACATTACCTCAAAGAGCACGTACATAAAAGGCATGTGCACTGTGTCTATCACTTTGGGACATAAAGGTAGTTTGGGTGAAAAAAACCAGACGTATTACTTACTGTTTTCTTTTTTTTTTATCAAATAAACTAATCAGAAAATTCATCTTCATACTCAGTTACGTTCGTAAGCATTTTGTGAAATTCTTTATTGAAATAATCAGTTATCATGTTCCAAACGGTAGCTGAATACCAAAATAGTACACCCATTGAAAATATCAGACGAAAAAATAAGCCTAGCATTGTGAAAATGTAGATATCAACTTGATAGAACAATTTTGTTCGGTTGGAACTGGCCGAAAATTCTGTATAGTATTGCTTTACCTCTACAGTAAAATAGTTTTTTTTTTTTTGCTTTTCAATACAATAGTAATACGATAACTACGAGTACGTAGGACACAGTAAATGTAAATACGACAGATATCCAATTTCCACAGAATTACGAAGCTCCAACCTCATTCAAAGACATCTTCTCCGATAAGCATATCATATAAGATACCGTAGACGTTCTGTATTTGTGGGTACACTATCGTGGTCAGCATTACGACACTGTTAGCTATGACGAATAGTTTCATTGTCTCAAGTCCGTCTGCAGATCTGAAAATAAAAATGGTTTTATTTATTTAATAACTAGTACGGTGACAAACCAATTACACTTATTATTATTACGGGTTTGGGTAACCATTTGACTAGACCACCCAAGGTATCAGAAGTATAAGTACTTCTGATACCTTGGGTGGTCTAGTCGCTTAACATTTTATTTTTATTTATTTATTTATATTTATTTATTTTTTGGCAACAAACAGTCATTAAGGTACAATTATTCTTAAAGTAAAAGTATAAATTTAAAGACAAAATAGTGCCCAAAACTTCATTCATATAATAATTGCTAATTTTCGGGCTGTACCTATATTCAGTTGATTGATATACAGGACAAGAAATTGCTGCGCTAACTAAACAGACAAAAAGAAATAGGTATAGGTGTAGTTAAGTGCTATCAGTAATAATAATAAACATAAACGTAAATAGGTACCAATCGGCAGGGTAGGCAGCACTTACAGTAAGTAGGTATACTAAGAAATTACGTGGCAAAAATCTATAGGTACCAAATTACCTACCCGCCACTGTTAGATCAACGCCCCTACCGCGAGGCAAAGACGCGATGGAGCTCAGAAAAATAATCATAATCTATTAATTAATTTATACATATAATATTATATTAATTATATTAATTAATTATATTAATTAATTAATATAATTAATATTGTATTAATTATATTAATTAATACAATATTCGTAAGATCTACAATAAGTACCTACTTAATAAGCTAAACTATTCACAATTTAATTGTTTTTTAGTGATTTATGTACCTAGTAGGTAATACGAAAACTGCAAACATGGCTAAAATAATATCTGAACCCCACCACCACTGAGTCCTGCGGCAAAGTTGTATAGGTGTAGGTAGGTTAGGTAATTTAGGTATTGTTCTAAGGTACCTTGTACCCATCCGACCAAGTGGCATCTATGTAATTAATTGATACAAAACTAGTTCTATAAGTATTTAAGATAAAAAGGGGTGACGTGACTTATTATAATCGATAACTAATTAGGTACCTACTTATTTGTAACTTTATGAAAACAGAAGTGTTTAGAGCAATAAAGTGGCATTAATGAACAATATCCAATCATTAGCAGATCCTTTGCCCTAGCAATCAGGTACATACCTATACTTACCAAAGCAAAAGATACCGAAGGTAAAGTTTAGATATGTAGTTAAATAATAGTAGAGAAACAATGATTCGGCTTGGATATTAGGTATTATCTTATATTCGAACATTGATCAAACAAACTCGCTGGCCACCAGATGTTAAGCGGTAACGTCGGCGTCGTCGGTTCATCGCATCGGTGCAACCCACCCACTCACCCGCATAGGACAGGGTTCAACTGAGCCAATGCGTACATACATATGCAATATTTAAATATAATATATATATGTGTACATATGATATACATAATATATATACGCCCTGACAAGTAAGATCAGTTAATGAGTAAATGAGAGTCGGTTACATTCAAAAGCTGTAGGTATGTACCCACCTACTTATCTAAGTTGATTTCGATGAGTGGACAAAGTAATGGTAAGTTATAGGTAGGTAATAAGTAATTAAGGACTCACTGGTGCAGATTATGTCGTAGTTATTACTTAGAACGTTGGCAATAAATTCAAGAGATTTAGTACGTAAGCCCCTATAATTTTGATAGTAAATAGAAAGTCGAGTTTTAGAGGAGATCATTATTTCTTACTAAAATTAGTAGGTGTAGAAATATTCTGATATTTCTCGTCTAGCCCATAAGGAACAAGCAGGTACCAACGTGTACCTAATATAAGTGGTACTATTCGGTGATAAGTAGGTATACAGATTCATCTGGCCTTAAATTGACTTAATATTGAAAGTAAATAGGTAGGTAGGCACCTACCTACTGCCCAGGACAAAATATTACGAACTTTGTACGAAAATAAGAGATAGGTAGATACTCACGTAATATTTGTATCATAAATCAGGAAGGTAGGTACGTAGGTACCCACCCAACCCCCCATCAGGAAACGTAGATTGATAGGTATTCTTAACGTAGTTACTTATTATAAAAAACTATTTAAAGGTAATCAGGTCCGTGTTCAATTAAGTGCTACCTACTTAATTTTATCAAGGTCAATTTCACTCGCAATAAGGATTGCTTTCGACTCGTCACTTTTTCGTAAAAAGATTTTACAGTCATTTAACCAGATGTATTTATATCCGAGCTCCCTTCCGAGTTTACGAGCGCGGCCGTAGATCACTTTGTTCTGTGGAGCAAGGTGATCATTCACGAACACCGGCGATGATGGTCCGTCGATGTCCAAGTCTGCTGTTGTGAGTCCACGGCGGGCGCGGACTGCGGTCAGGAACTCCGCTTTTCGCTTGCGTTGAGTGAAGCGTACAATGATGTTAGGAGCACGGGATGTCGAGCTGGAAGTAGTCTGGCCTTCCTTGTTAAGGATTGGAGCCAAGAAGCGTCGCACACGGTGCACGTAGTCAACATCAGATGACGTAAGCGCGATACCTATTTTTTGTGCTATGCGATCTAGTAAGCTGTGTAAGTTCTCCCCCTTGGCTAGTGGGATACCCGTTATTTCTAAGTTGTTGATCCGTCCCTGTTGTTCTCTTGCCAGTAGCTGTGTCGAGAGAGTAACCACTTCGTTTTTGGTCTCAGTCAGCTGTTTTTCCAGAAGAGATACACGAGAGGCAGTGTTATTATTATCACGGGCTAGGTTTGTCATGTCAGTCTTGAGTTGACATTGCTCGTGTTCAAGTTTCGTGGTTATTTGTTGGATATTACACACTTGCATATGAATGCTACTTATATCCTCGCGTAGTAAAGTGATATTCTCATTCTGGCGATTGAATAGGGCGTCAATGGTTGCACGTGTACTTTCTCGAAACTCAGATAAGGTGTCTGCTAGTTTTGATTGAAAAGAAGACAATGTGTCCGAGAGCTCCAATTGAAGGCTATCAAAGTCTTGAGTCTTCCTTTTGAGGTTAAATGAGTGGGCGAGAAAACGAGAAGTTTTCTTCGTGTGATCTTCGTCATCGACCAGCTTTGTGAGGTTAGGAGACGAGAAAGATCCGGATCCGGTTCCACTGGGTGGAGGAGTGCGCTGTATACTCATACTCTCGCAATTAGCAAAAACTATAAAAACAAGAACCACACGTCACTACTTCACTTTATTACGTCTCCGAAGCTTCCACTAGGTACTATCACACTATGGTAGATATAGGTAGGCTTAGTTTTGGTTTACACACTATAGACCGCATTCGCAACAACAAAAAGTTTAATATTGCTCAATAACTACACCGAGAAAAGAATAATGAAATAAATTAGCAGCGCATGTCTGTCTTAGGGCGAGCCCGAGCACTAACATCAAGTGAGATAGTGGTCAAACGGTTACCTAAATTGTATTAAAAAATAAATTATTTACTATTATTTTGCACTAATTTTCTATTCAAATTTAAGGACATTTCTAGATTTAACATTATTTTTTAAACTGACTCGCAAGTTCAGAATTTAGTGACATGGCGCTTATGAATTATCTAACCGTAAGGAGCATTATAGCCACAGAATAAATAATAGTTTAATAACAGGAAAACTCACTTCGTAAATACATCTAAATAAATTGCTACTCTCGCTTAAGCTTTATTGCGTTTTAGCGAGAGTAACAATCTATTAACTATATAATTCGAACATCGCTGGAAGCTACATGTATAGTTTGTAATTTACCTACAGAGTGCAGCTCATTTTACCGTATACTCTTTATCTCACGCCCTGTGTGTAACGTATGCGAACTACAAGACCGTGGTCTTATGTTATTGCAGCTTCATTCATTAAACTCATAACCTTTCTTTTGCTCCGAGTTGTCGGGTACTAAAGCGCGGTACGCGAAGCCTGATCTACCTAACCCTAACGTTTTTTTACATTTTAATGAGGAGACCTACTTGAGCCACCCTCCGAAGCCGTGATCATCGTCATCTAAGCTTGCTACGTTTTCTGGCTTGCTTTCATTGGTTTCTGGTTTCTTATCTTCGGCAGGTTTTGCAGGTTTTCTTTTTGCTGGGCCGTGGTTGAGTTTTTTCTTCATAATAAATCTGGAATAAACAAGTCCAGGTTGTAATAAATTAATTAGATAGCAAAATTTAAAAAAATCTGGCGACTGCCTGGAATGTCTCTTCAGAGAAAGTATTTATACATTTTCGTCTAACTGTGTCTCTTTTGCAGTGTGTATGTATAATTTGATAGGCACCTATAAAAATATTTCCGTTTTCTAAAACCGCTTGGAAAAAGTGGATGCGAACGATTTGCAGCATAAAAATTTCGAGCAATAAAATGATGTGCGAAAGTTTCGTTAAAAACGATTGAAAACGTTTATCCAAGCGTAACTTTTTGAATGGTCGTTCTGAATTTGAAATATTCTTTTTATTTTACCGTTGAATATTTTGAGGTATACCAACTGCAGTTTGATTTATTTTTTTAAAAGGGATTTTCACGCAGTAATATTTACGCATAAAACTAGAATAGTTGCGAAAAATAAATTAGGTCTAGTCCAGTAACAGTTTTTATTTAATTTACGCTTTAGCATTTTATACGTGATCTGAATTATAAAATTGACATTGTTTTGAGTGTTTTAATTCAATAATACTCTTTATAATAATGTTCTAGTAAAGTTTCAATATTTAATATGTATAAAACTAATACAAATAGCTAAGATCTATGTAGCTTGTAGTGGCAAATTTTTGGTGAAAGCAAAATAAAGTAATAATAATAATTTATTAAAATTTAGCATTAAATATTGCTAAATTTTAAGTAATTTAAAAAAAAAAACATGATCCAAATTAAATACTCTTTTCTACTTCTATAACTTGTTTTACTCTTATATCTTTCAATGCGTACCAATAAAATTATATAAAAAGTAAAATCATTATGAAAATGCACAAGCGTACCTTCAATAATATTACAGTAGCTGTAAAACACCAAAAGACACCCCAACCCAAAGAAAACACACATCTCCTTTCCTAACTAAATTAACATCAAAAACAAAGAACAAGATGTCTACTTCCCGTTAACAAAACAAAGTTTCACATCTGGCGCCCTAATCAAATATTATTTGATTCAATATTACCTGCGCAAGTGTGAAGAAACGGCACGCACTCCACCGCTCGAGACTAACAGACCTAACGAACTACATTCGCAGATATACTCGTAGATACACGAGAAAAGCTAGACAACTTTTATAAAACTTAGCTGGCACAGAATCAACCGCGCAGTCTACCAACGTTACTCACGCAAAAATACATGGCCATCGGCAGTACTTCGCATCAGCCCCATCTGAAAACCAGCGCCGTATAATGCCTACCTAAGTGACTTGCTGACGTTTCGGAGAAAATATTTTGGGACAAATTCTCCCAATTGTCACTTTTGATTTTAATATTTTTGTTACTGAGGTTTCGGACAAAATCAAATGGAAGCTGTTGAGTACAGTCAGGTAAACAATTTCTAAGCAAAATATGATATAGCTATTTAAATTGCTAGCTTTATGCTGATACGAATTTGCCTCCTGCTATTGTATACTTACTTACCTATTACTATAGTGATTATGTACTAATACCTACTATATATCTACATTTTGGGGACAAATAAAGATCTAACTATCTATTTAGTCTTGATAAAAGAGCATAGGTAACCTACCTTTATGTTTTAGTTTAGGCACATTTGATCCGCTGCGAGATCTGTAGCGACATCTATCTCGCTACATAAGAACTAACATGAGAAATATCCTAGATCGCGCAAACGAAGTTATCACGGAGTTTGAACATAAGTAATACTACCAAATACCATCCGTTGGTCCTCGGACCCCGAGCCAAAGGTCGCTCGGCGTGGAAGATCTTCCCTTTTCGTAGGAGGACACCTATCCTACCATGTTCTTCTCAGATCGATACTAAATACCATTGCTATTATAAAAAAAAAAAATACTAAAAAGGAACACTCAATATGTAGGGATGGTACCTCTTAATTTGTAAATCGAAACAACGCTCTATTGATTCTTGCATTCCTGTATTTAGAGAGCCTGCCAGAGATAAAATCTCAGTTTGTTAGTTGCGGGAAGACTGATTTTCAAATCGATTAAAACTTAGTCTTACTATAATGTCAAGTGAACAAGCTGTCCTTCTAGGCTCTGATACTGTGAAACCCCTCAAACGCTGATCGATACTTTACGCGGTGCAGTCTAAGTTTTTGAGGCGTGGACTGTTGAATGTCGAGTGTCACTTAAAACAGCCATTTAACGGATATTTTAATTTTATCTCCAAATGCTTACGCAAGTTAAGTGTCTATCTTCTTCTTAAATACGAGTATATAAAACTCTTTTGAAGCTGACTGACAATTAATGCACAGCCTAAACTATAAGCCCTAAAGGTATAAAATTTGAAGGGTAGTATCCTTAATATATAGTGTAGGGGTGCACTAAGAAAGGAATTTTGAAAAGTCTTACTCTAAAGAGTCTAAAATTAGGATCAAAGATTTTAACCAAATAATGCGTATGCTGCAACCACGCGAGCAAAGCCGTGGGCGACATCTAGTATAGCAGTATTTCTACTACATTTTGCTAAAAACGGTAAAGCCTACAAGATAGTGTTTTTTTATTGAAAATTTTCTTATTGCTTAGGTATTTCTAATGGTGTTACAAACAAAAATAAAATTGGTCTCAAATTATAGAGTTTACAGACCGAACTAATTTTAAGTCGGTAACTTGCAGATAATTGGGTTTTGCTCTACATTTGTACGGCTTGTAGAGAAGCCAAGTCTTGTAGGTAATCCAACCCTCTTCCATAGTCAGCCCCTCATTTTGTCGGGTCGTGATTCCTTCCCAAAACGTAGTAGCCGCGGCTTTCCACTTAAAGTGTTCGGGGACACGATGGAGTGCCTGGTGCACTGGCATTTCCAAATGTTCTGACACTTGGTCAGCACAGAGCCCAGTGCAGGTAATCTATATCTGACTACACTTATACCTACATGTTTCCTCTGCCGGCAGTCGCTGGGGTCGCTGAGGGGATTATTGAACAAAAGTTCCAGAAATCCCCTTACTCAGGAAAGAACTGGAATGAGCTCTTCGATCTATTTTAGTCTACATGCCCAATACATAACTCGAATTAAATATGTTTGTCCAGATAATCCGTTGCCATGGTTGAAATCGGCTAGGATAACATCATCATCATCACGTGCGCATTGACGGCCATGCACCGCAGGAATTGACTATGAAGTCTGCAGCGATAAATATTTCCTGTTTGAAATATTACCTTGTACCATTAACCTTAGTAAAAGAAGAGAATAAATAGATTATTGTATAAGTAAATATGTCTTCTAAATAGGAACCACTTTTATAGTCCAAGCTAAGATAAAAACAAAAATCGAATATAAATCAACGAGTCATTTTCAATTTCATGTGAACTTTCAAAGCCTCTAGACAATATTTTAAGACTCAGAGTCTTGGTTTTGATTCATCGTTTTCAGGAAGAACACGCCACTGCCACACTACTTTAGACATTTCAAATCCGGCTGAAGTCCGGAAATAGAATGTTGTCTGACCGTCGCTTCATTGGCTGCTCTTACACTGCTACCGATACGACATGCACAATATCTTCTGTCGGTTGTAGCGCAGCGACAAGCTAATAATAATAATAAATAAATATGCATAAACATTTTACACAGCGCCATCTAGACCTAAACTTTAATCAGTGTTTCAGTAACGCAATATTTGTAAAAGCATTGGTGCATAGCGAAATTTGAAACAATCGCATTATCCCATCGACTGTACATTTCTTTAAGTTTTTCTGTTTAAATTTGAACCGTATAGACCAGGGAACGAATAAGATATGATTGTATGGGATTTCAAAATTAGTTTTTATGATTTGCACAACAATGGCAGGCACGAATCGGCTATAACCCTCGACAGAGTGGTCGTGGGCATCATAGGCAGTGGCTCGTTTCACTATCATACACCACACTCCTCCCGATCGTTTGCTATTCTGCTGCATTCAGTAGTTAGAGAAACATTAAAGACGCTGACAGCCGGTCAACTTCTCGCTCGCACACTTCAATATTCTGAAGACAAAAATCACTGAAATTATTTATGAAAAATCGCAAACAATAGTGTTGTGTGCAAAGTTTACAATCAATAGGCATTATGGCTCAGTCGGTAGTAGCTCTGCCTTCCGTGCTGTGGATCGTGGTTCGATCCCCACCGCGAACAAATATTTGTGTATGGCAAACATAGATGTTTGTTCTGTGTCTCGGTGTTACTATGTATTATAAGTGTGTATTTACAAAAAAATGTATTCTATCAGCCATCTAGTTCCCATAGTACAAGCTTTGCTTAATTTGGGACTAGAAGGCGTTGTGTTAAACGTCCGTGAATATTTAATTTATTTTAATTTATTTAATATCATTTTCATCCCAACAAGTTTGATCCGTATACCGCATGGGTTATCTGTCACACGCACACGCTCTTATAACTTCATGCTGCCAAAAGTTAATCACACGATATCGACGAAGAGCTAATTTCATAAATTTAGCTTTAGTTTTCACACCGTGCCGTCTCGCCGACACCAATATTTTTGTTAAAGACGTTGTTGCTATCTTGTACGGTGTCGGGTGTGTAAACGCCCATTGGCTGGGTAACATGTACTCCGTTTGAGTTGCGATGTACAAGGGTGCAGTACAGCCTTGGTGGAAATTGACCCGGGTTTAGACTGATGAGAGAGAACATTTTGTTTTTGGGCATTTATGTTGCCATATAAGTAACTCATTTCAGCAATTTGTTTACACTAAATATAGCACTTAGTGTGCCACTAGAAAGTGTGTTCAGCATGCCGCGTGTGTACGTTTGACGGTTACTAAAAAGTCACGTAAACTATACTAGGCTATAATTTTGTATGAAGAATCATCAGTTTTGTAAAATAACCGCTAGGGGCGCTGCTCAATCTCTATACAAAAATATAGTTTACGTCAACTTTGTAGTACCTATACGTAAAACCACAGATCATAATATAATACAAGAACATACTAATCATGCACAAGCAAAAAAGGTCAAAACTGTACGTCAAAACATTGTAAATAAACATGTAGCGTCAAAGATCATCAACACTGTGATATATCATCTTTAATATCATTTTTTTTATAAAAAAATCATACACCACCATACTTAGACCCAGATTAATATTTTATACTTTATGTAATCATCATAAGTTTGAAAAGGTATGAGCTAATACTCTGATTGCCACACGCCTATGTTATAATTAATGACTCTAGTACCGTGTAACTCAATAGGATTTATTACCCAAATAACGTGCGATTGATTTATCACCAGTAAAATGATTATATCTGATGCACCCACGTCAATATTTAAAACAAATGGTGCTTTTATTAGATAGAAAAAATATTACTATAGTAGGTGCCAAATAACACGGCAATACAGGTCATTCACCCATCTTCACCACGATGTCGCAAAATTCAATTTATGTATGGTAAACAAACAGTACTAACGAGATTCGAGCGATACCGTCTTAGCGACAGGTTTGTATGGAAAGCGACAGAATTAGCCATACATAAATTGAATTTTGCGACATCGTGGTGAAGGTGGATGAATGACCTATATTGCGGAGTTAATTGGCACCTACTATAGAGTCTGAACAAGTTCGGTCAGCAATACAATTAAATGGGTCTAATGTGTTTTTCTCAACCTGACCTGTCTGTGATCACAGTTATCACTATTATTAAACTTTCAAAATTACAAATAGTCTATAGAAATTGGAGAGATAAAAGCGTGCTACAGCGTTCGACAACATAAAATCAAGTACATTTATTTTCTGCACAGGAATGTAGTGCTTTGACGTCTATAGGTATTCCGCGATCGCTTCAACACAAGTTATACAGTACTTTAGGTCTACTTTGCAAAACGGTACAAACTATCAGTATTGATTTTTCGGTTACACTGCACGTCAACGCGGTAACATCCACGCAGCCGCGAACAACGCAAGAGGCGACCGCGTAATGTATTTCAAATGTCAATAGCTCGTCGTTCTTTAGAGTAGATCTTCAAGCTATAAAGTCCAGAGTAGATAGGTATCGGAGTAAGTGCTACATCTCTCTAAAACATTACTTCGAATGGTGAAACACCGGTTATTTGTAAAACAAAATCTTCAGCCTTAATATATTTTGAAACAGAATCTGAAACAAGTAGGCTCAAAATTGTCTTCAGGCAGACAGGCCTTTAGATCTTTTCAATAGGCTATTTTTTCCTAACATCTACGTAAGATCAGAATGTGTAATGAGCCTGGGGATTATACGACCGTGCATTATTTTTTTTGTTATTCCAGTACCTACTACGAACTGAACTACAATATATTTTATGCAAAAACAAGGAGACTAAAACACACTGAAAATATACCAAAGCAATTTCTAAAGTGGATGTATCTACGAATAAAATGAGTACCATCTTTTACATGAAACGATACACTGAAGGTGCTAGAGTCATGTAAGGTGCAATATTTTTCACGTCTTATTTCTGGCTGGGTTTAGGCGTCAAGCGCATTAAGCTGCTATATTGCGGATTATATGATCTGTGGTCGCGATGACCGCCTGACAGCCAGATATCTTCATTTTTTTCAACTCCACCTCGGCCAAGGCTACTGTTTTGACTAAACATTTTCAGTCGGCGCAACCCAGTGACTCTATCGCAGCCCTTTAATCGCTCTCCCACGGCGATTTTATAAATCTTGTTCGTTTTAAAAAGAAAAAAAAAATTGGCTGTCGAGTTGGACGTCACCACTTGGCCGCCAAGTGCATCAGCAGCCTAAGGGTCCTTGACTGCTACTGTGCTACGTATTTCGTAGAAGTCACAGTTGCTACGAGTACTATTCAGACTTCGAATACTTTTGACATATTATTATACCATCAGAATATATTGTGTAGAGTAGAGTGTAGAGTACCAGCTCCATAACTATTTTGACAATAAATTTACTTCAAAAATTAATTGGTCTAGAAAGGATTTCGGTTTTAAATAATATATCTTGTTTATAACTTTTCCTATAAACAATAGGTATTAAGCTTATGTCCATAGTAGTTTTTAGATTGACAGTACATCTAAAATTTTGGACGTTAAAGAGAAATATATGCGTAGCGCGTCAATTTAACTCTTGGCTTGTATGCACTTTTGTCTATGAAACATTTAATATCGATACAGCTTTTTACTTCGTAAACAAAAACACAATACCTGACACAGTATGGTTTTACTGTATTTTACTATACTTTAAGGTATAAATTTTATTTCGGTTTTTGTAAATCAAAACAACAGAATTGTAAAACAATAGTAAGTGAATCGAAAAATTAATACAACTTTATAGCTGATTCCTGCGACTTCGTACGCGTGCGAAACTTTCCATTAAAAAATCTGTCAACCATCATACGATGAACCTCGTGCCAAGGCGGCTTTTGGTTTAGAGAGGTCCAGCTGTATCTCAGAATCCACGTCTTTGATTTCAATAAAATATAGCCTATGTTTCAATCCGGAAAAAAGGGCTTCCAAATGGTATAAGTTTCATTGAAATTGGTCCAGTAATTTAGGCGTGATCCGCGAACAAACAAACAGACAAACTCGATTTTCGGAATCAGAATCGTTTATTTAGTAGATCTGTATATTTAGTTTATGTATATATATATATATCTTTAATTTTAGTTTTTGGCTTTTTTATTGTTTTATACTATGTAAAGTATTGTACGCCCGGCATGGGTAAACTGTTGAAACACTACGTAATATCTTTAAGATCTCTTTTTTACACAGTTTTACAATAACTGATTCTTATTCTTATAATAGTATAGTATAGATAGATAGATAGAAACTCATTTAATTATTTTTTTAAACAGTTACTGGTACAAATATTATGTCCTATTATATTATTAATCCTTTCCTATATCCTATCCTATAAATTTAAAATCCTTTATTATATTTTAGAGCTCATCTTGAGTTCAATAATACCTATTCATAGCTCAAATATGCATTGTTATGGATTCCATGACTGCTAGATCGTATTATAGCGTACCTACCAAGAATTAAGCACCAGTTTCTATCAAATTCCGAGAAATACAAAGACCATTATAATGTTTCTTTATAGAAATCTTTTAAAACTTAAAAGTGGTCTTAGAGTTCATTGATGTTTTCTCAAATCGTTTGTTTGTTTTAAAAGGTCTTTATTTATCTTAAGAAATATAAAAGTAATATAACTAAACCCAGTTTAATACTCTACGGAGCGCCTCTAAAAGTTTTTTAACAAAATTACTATTTATGACTTACTGACTACTTGATGAATCTTAAATTTTGAAAAAGTTAGTGCCTACTAATAGCTTATGTTTATGTTTTATGAAAACTTTGCTAAGTGCGCATTTTAAAATAAATCTTGAAATTTACAAGCCATCCATCGATATTGTGATTTAGGCTGCAGTTTCACGAGGTGTTGGAATCAAATCGAAGCTATATCTATAGAAGTGTAGCGCCATCTATCTCGCTACATGAGAACTATCCTAGATCGCGAAAACAAAGTTACCACGGAGTTTGAACATAAGTAATACTACCGAATACCATCCATCGGTCCTCGGACCCCAAGCCAAAGGTCGCTCGGCGTGGAAGATCTTCCCTTTTCGTAGGAGGACACATATCCTACAATGTTCTTCTCAGAAGTAAAAAGCTCTTTTTCTACGGACACAAATTGCTAATTACTTCTCGCAAATAAACACATTGAAATCGGGTTTATATAGGACAATACTAAATGCCAATAGTGAAGTGAACTAAATTCCATAGTCACAAACCAGTGTTAGGGATACAGGAATTTAATAAGAACATAGTAACAGAATAGGCGTGTTGAAACCATGCCTACTTACTAATTAGTTGATCAAGGGAAGCTGATCTAATTTTGCAAGGCCTTCATTATGATGTCTTCAGTCTGTTTTGAGTTCTACGTAAGCTTTGATATGGTTTCATTTTAAGTTACAATTTCGTATAAAAACACACAATAACTATTTTTTATTTATAATTTGGGATCGTACTCAAAAGTAAAATACTCGTAAAATTATTATTTTCAATATCTTTACTCTGTCGCAATATATTCACATTATTCACCGCAGAAACACACCAAATAAATAAATAATTCTTTAATGCAGACATGGTACATAGAGTTTACAAAAGTATCATTACATTACAAAAAAATATATTATCAAAATTAATAAAATACCTATAAATAAGTAACAAAATAAAAAAAAATTGACGCAATAATAAGCCGTTATTTTACTTCGAAAACAAATCATAAACCGTTTAAAATTGGCAAATAGACCGCTGGGCAAACAAAACTTAATTTACTTACTTGAAATTTAATTATTTAACTGGTTTTCCTCGCTCGAGGCTTCTAACTTTCTCACGTTCACAAAACCGCTAGTATTTACCGCAACTCCTGGTAACATTTATAATTTGAAATGTTACTTCTCAGAAAAACAATTGCATGACTGCTCGGCGGCAGATTCCGAAAATCGAGTTTGTCTGTTTTTTTGTTTGTTCGCGAATCATGCCTAAACTACTGGACCAATTTCAATGAAACTTATACCATTTGGAAGCCCTTTTTCCGGATTGAAACATGGGCTATATTTTATTGAAATAAAAGACGTGGATTCTTGGATACAGCTGGACCTCTCTAACCCAAAAACCGCCTTTGGCACTAGGTTCATCGTATGCTGGTTGACAGATATTTTGATGGAACGTTTCACACGCGTACGAAGTCGCGGGTATCAGCCAGTTATCATAGTATAGATAGATAGATAGATACAGGTCAATTTAATAACATTTTTACCAACTGCAGTAGTTTAATAAAAATCAGTGCTACAAAAATAGATATTACCAAGATTCCTGAACCGCATAAACCGCGCTCACAATTCTGGGGTGCAATTCACACATCCCAATCGGCATTATTTGCTTTACGTGCGCGAAATACGTGGTACCGTCTCAGATATACCTAATAGTGTGAAGTGAACGAGTGTTTCGTCTTACATGATGATTACTATACGATACGATAATACAGTTTTCTACTTTGTATTTATATGGTTACATAAATGAATTAATTACTTAAATGTATTAATATTATATTTGAAAGTTCATCTATGCCCTTTTTTCATTTTCTATATAAATTAAGAATCTTGAGTCTCTATGTTGCGAGTTTTATGCTCGCAACATAGAGATCTTTTGAAATTCGAGAAGAAAATGTTTCCATTATCGAATGGACAATTTTAGTACCGTCATATTATTATATTCCAAATGAGAGAGTTATAGAAAAATTGTACTAGGGTTTTCAGTGTCTAGTTTTAAAAATAAGCCTGTCTCACAGACGTGTCAAGACAGAGTGTCTTCTGGAAGAACTTATCTATTTTGGTAACCAACGGCTCTCAACAATCAATGCTAAAAGCTATTTAAAAAGATATCACAGTATCGTCTTACGACACAGTATCTCAATACATTGAGAAGAGGAACTATCTAAGTAGGTAATCGCTCAGCGCCTCTGTAAGTCTCTCAGACATCCCATTTCAATCGCTTGAGAAAGGAACGACATAGACGCTCGTAAATCTTCTGCAGATCTGCGTTGCTGTGCCTTTTGCTATTAGACGATTTTCTATTAGAAAATAGCTTTAAAGATTTACATTAAATCTATTTGGCCCGTATGCTAATTCACTGCTCAAGCACTGATCCAGTTTCAAGCATAGAAATAGAAATAGAAATAGAAAATAATTTATTTGCAACACAAGTAAAATGTGACATAAGTAGGTAGACTAAACCACAGATTATATAATACACTAAACTAAAACATAAGATATCAAAATAAACAAATAAAAGAAACCAAAACGTAGCTAAAAGAATACCTAATTATAATAACAAAACTAATCAGAGTGCTGCAAAATGGATCCGAACTCAGCATAATGCGGGTTGAGAACAACCCACGCTGGTCTTCCGTTAGGACCAATTTCGATGAGCGGACGTAAACTATGAAACTAAGTGTAAAAACAAGAACAATAAATAAACAATAACAAAAATGTGCAAAAAAAAGAATAGCTAAAAAAAAACAGTCAAAACAAACTCAAAACCTATAACTGTGGAAGCTCTATGTAGTAGATATGTAGGTTCTTATAGATATAAGCATAGATTTTTGTATGAAAATAATCTACTCAAATCTATTGCTTGTGTAAATAGCATTTCTGTATGAGCATACGTGACTAAAGACTGTCCAACTATGTTTTGGAAGCATTGAACTATTTTTTTAGCTTTTACAAAAGTTTAGGTAGAAATTGTTATATTGAATGATTTAATTGTTTGAATTGCAACACTTTGAAGATGCATTTATTTGAATTTATGATTTTTAAAAACTCAATTTTTTTATCTATTTTATGTTTCTGACTGTACCTATCTAGTTATAGAACTGTAAACATGCTGGTTAATAACCAACAATGAATGTTGATATGGAGAAGTATTTTCTATACTTAAACGTAGCTAGTAACGGTAGATACGGTACGGTGCGTACGTTAATACGGTAAGTAATTGCGCAATATAGTGTGACTTACTTTCCTGTTGATAATCTAAGGATTATAATCCAAAATTTCCGTGATAATCTTCTTAAAAGCTTTGAAAACCGATGTACAGCCATAAATGCGTATAGTGATACCATAATTATTAAGAAGCGACAAAATTACGCATTTGCAAAGGAAGTGACGCCAGTGACTGAAAAGATGAGGAGCAACAGGTTTGATATGGTCATGTCATTAGTAGGGAAGGATGGCTTGCAACAAGAAGAGTATTGGATATGAATTTAGATGGGTATAAGAGTAGAGGTAGACCAAAAAAAAGATGGATGGATTGCGTGATATGGGTAGGAAAGGAGTGACAACTGAGATGACGGCTGAAGACCATGGAGAAAAACCATGATGTGCCGACCCCACATAAAGTGAGATAAGGGCAAGAAAATGATGAGACAAAATTACACATTTACGCTAATCGCAGTGTGTACGCTCTGATGAGACTTTCTCTGACTGGTGTGACATCACAGCCGGTGTGCCACAAGGTGGAGTTCTTTCTCCTCTCCTCTTTTCTATCTTTATCAATGCTCTCACCCTTGTTTTATCTTCCCATTATCATCTTTACGCCGATGACCTGCAAATTTACCGTCATTTTAAAGCCAATGAGATCTCTGTAGGCATCGACCAAATCAACGCTGATCTCGATAGTATCCACTCTTGGGCAAAAGCTTTTGGCCTTCTGGTTAACCCATCTAAGTCTCAAGCTATGATCTGTGGTAGCCCATACATGCTGAATTTGGTACGTAAATCCTCTCCTCCTCCTCTCCTGTTTGCCAACTCTCCTATTTGCTACTCTGATACTGCTAAAAATCTTGGCATTATTTTCGATTCACAGCTGTCTTGGACTAGTCAGGTCAATGCTATTAGCAAACGAGTTCACTACTCGTTTAACTCTCTTAAACGTTTTCAAAAATTCTTACCTTTTGAGACCAAAGTCATTCTTGCACAAACTCTTTTAATACCTCTCCTTGATTATGCTGACTCTTGTTTTCTTGACGCCACGGAGGAGATCTTTAACAAATTGGAACGTCTTCAGAACCTGTGTATTCGTTTTATTTTTGGTCTACGCAAGTATGATCACGTCTCAATGTTTAGAAGTCAATTAAAGTGGCTACCTATTCGCCGCCGCCGTGACCTGCACATTCTGTCCCTTCTCTTTAACATCCTCAATAACCCTCTTTCTCCTTCATATCTTTGTGAGCGTTTCAACTTCCTTATCCCCCGTGGTGAGCCCTGCAGAACTGCTAAATCTCTTTTACTAAAAACTCCCCCTCACTCCACTAGCCGCTATGGTGGCTCTTTCACAGTCTTCTCTGTCAAGTTGTGGAATTCTCTCCCTCATGATATTCGTGCTAGTCCTTCGCTCAGCGTATTCAAGCGTAAAGTCAAAGAACACTTTCTTTCCTTGTAATTTTATAGTACCTTATTGTATGTATGTAGGTATGTTTATTTTATGCATGTAGGTATGTTTATTTTATGTATGTAGGTATGTTTATTTTATGTATGTAGGTTCAGTATAATATAGTTGTGCTAGGTATATATGTAGGTTTATTTATTTATTTGTATGTAGGTTCATTTGTTAGTAGGTTTATATTATTTATTTGCTATTCTTTTATCTATATGTGTTGTACACGTACCCACTTTCATTTTCCCATCTCTCACATCCTAAGGTTTGCTGGAAGAGAACTCTTTTTAGGGTTAAGCTCGCCTTTATGTACATGTTTTAAGTTTAAGTTTTAAGTTAAGTATCTCTGTGTACAATAAAGAATAAAGAATAAAGAATAGCTTGCAATTTTAGTCTTACCCTAACAAGGCCGCAACCCCTACTATATATATATACCTACATAGCCAAATGATTTCCTGTCAATTTTGTCCACTACTTTTTAGATAATCCTCTAAGAATACCTAAATGAGCGAGAGCAAAAATTCCGAGTCATATGATCCTATTGAAAACTTCAATGTAGCATTCATGGTTTCCAAGATATTCAAGATATGATTAGATTACCTGGAATTTTTGGCCTCGAGTATACACAATACAAAAAAGTTCGTAATGTTTCGCTGTATGTATTTATGTTTTATGAAATCGAAACTTCATCTTTAAAAGTAATCTACTCATAACATCAAACGACACAACTTAAAGCAGCTTAATGGCCCAAAAACGAGACCTACAAATCCCTGTGAAACGTAAAACTCAAATAATCCCTCCCACGTGGTATAAAGCAGAGTGTCCACTGAAGTGTCATTGAGGACAGAAACACAATTTCACTATTTGGCTCACGAGTTTGAGGCAATATAGCACACGGTGTGTAATAACCAAAAGCTATGTAACTTATGATTGCTAATATATACTCATGAGTTTTAGACTTATTTTAGGCCACAAGCTCAGCTAATTTAGCTCATAATTTCATTTTCTTGGGTCATAAAAGGTCATAGAGACATTGCACTAATAAAAAGTTAGTCCAGGGATGCCGTAATAATGTTCAGTTCGGCAGAGATTTTAATCTAACAGGAATAAGGTATCTGATGCTAAATCATGAAATGGATAAAAAAGCTTGTCTTAATTACATAAAACTGGATAGGTTTACGGTCATAGTTCTGGTTTAGAAGAGTGTGTCCCTAAAACAATATTACGCAATACCACGTGGTCTTAGCGCCGGGTCTGCCACTTAATAACACGGCTAGTGCCTGAATTATTAAGTCGTGTGACACATTCAGGGACGGCTGTGATAGTTACTTATCTCGAAGCCTTGGCGTGCATGTCCCGCCTTATGAAAGGGTTGGCGTGAAAGTTTCAGGTTTCTAGGGCAAGTTTTTAGTCAATGCAAAAGTGTGTGTTTATAAAATGTATCCCCCGACACTGCGGTTCGGCACTATCCTGTACTTCTATAGAAACTCTACACTGTCATAAATACGTGTGTGATGTAGGAACACATTTAAATAAAATAAGAAATATAGTGGTTTTGGAGCTACAGAATGTTATACAGCTGACAAAACCTGTGACGTAGGTGCGTGATGAAAATAGCGTCCGGCGGACGTAATGAACCACGTCTAGGAGCGCCACCATGAAAACATTTGACAGTCACAATCATCTGGGTCGTATAATATTTTCGAGGTACATTGCGCGGTGATGCGGCAACGCTCTGCATTCTGTGCAGTCGAGTGATCGACACCGCGCAGTGTAGCCCAGATACTCTAATAGATATGAAATGCTGGTGGTTGTCGAATACTTTCGTAGTGGCGCCGTGTTTGACGGTAATCGTGCGGGAATATACGGGTCAGGATTACGCGCTGTGACGCGCCGATAAACGAACGTCCGGACGGCAATCAATTTGCAGGTTTTGGGAACTGATTAATAGTAGCGCAGTGCTGGGTAAGGAAATAGTTGGCAGCCAAAAAGGTAGTAATTTTTTTTTTCGGAATTATCAAACTTATTTTGGAAACTTTTATTTGATAAAGTATTTTGGACTATCCGACGATCTCTGTAGTATTTTGACGACTGTTTACATTTTTAAACAATAAGCTTTTCAACAGCAGACTATGAATTGTAGAAAATTTTATTGACAATCTATAAAATTACTTACGTGCAATGTGCTTTCTAATGGAAGTAAATCACACCCAAGTGTTATTACTCCATAAAATTACAAGAGTCACTTTGAACTGTTTCTTGAATAAAATAGAGTTGTTTCTCGCTAAGATCCCGCCAACAAAAAGCTCCAGCATGTTTATCCATCTCACTTAGACATTGGCATTGCTCGCTCACACGAAAAGAGCCCCGCGGAATCATATCGTTTCATAATGAAAACCATTCGGCTGAAGGAAAAAAATGCTTGAGATTATTGAAAATCGGAGTTTGAAGGGCTTTGATCGGAAGCCGGTGAAATATAACGCGCTTACTTTAGATGCGGCTAATATTTGGCGTCTACTTTGCAGGAAGTTTGCGAAGCGTGATTTGAGATTGAGGAAGTGAACGTTGATTTTGTGGAAGCGAGTTTTGGATATCGAAACCTTTATTTTTTTATTGTGGCATTTTTTAAACTTCGAACAATGAAATAACTAGTTTACTTTGTAGTTGAAACACCGAACTTTATGTGACAATACAATACAATCCCAGTTAGCCATAACGACAGTTTGCATTGTTTGAAATGTATTAAAAAAATCTAAACTCTGCAGTTGACAGGTTTTGCGCCATTTACATTTTTTTATACGCTGCTCGTTTTTAAATTAAAAAAAGTAACAAAAAATTTGGTACAGTCAGCGTGAGACGTCTTCAAATCAATCAAAGATAATGTACACGATTTTATAAAAGTTTATCCTGATTATGTTCTGATGTAACTAGTCAATTTGTGTCAATTTTATAATTGTTTTGTGGAGCTCTCATCTGAAAAGAGCTGTTAGGTATTTTTATGATTTGAAGACTTTTTGATGTTGACTGTATGTATAAAAACAAAGTCAAAAACACACACGATCAAACAAACTTGTCAGTAACATAATATCACAAGAAGGTTTATGTTATTCATATGGGCCTCACGTATCTAACAAGATTAGAAGCTCACAGTTTCAATAAAAAGATTACAAGATCTGAGTACCAACTATGAAAAGAGATAAACAAAAGTTCGTTTTTTCGTTTTGATTTCCATTGCGTGGCGACACAGCCGCTCTGCAAGAGTGGTAAGACATATCACAAAGTGATTGCGCAGTGTAACCCAAATATCTCTAGCAATTCTTCGTCTATCGTTTTCGTAGTAGACAATCTGTGTAAAATGAAAGATTTACCCTCAGACCGAGTAGGGTCGCACATAAATAAATTCATACACTCCATTGAAAGTCGACGAGTTCCCAAAACCGCTTAGAGTGTTTTTAAAAGAAACCCTAAGATATTCGCGATGTGAAAGCCTATTCAAACCGCCAAGGTTTTGGGCTATTTACTGTTCAACAGAGTAGCTAGTAGAACTAATACAGACGTTTCACTTCGATGATGCAAAACCACTATATTAATTTAGTATTTATTTTTATGTATTTAACCAATATGCAGTACTAAATTTTCACTTCAAAATAAAAAGTAAAAAGTTGCATGTTCACTGCCATCTATTATATTTTTAATGTAGCGTATTATAGTCTCTTTCTATTCTCCCGCTGTCAGTTGAAAGTCGTTTATCTTCAAAAACACGGGCGGTCAAATGCTGAATTTCTGAACACTGCCATCTATTTTGATTGTAGCATTTGTAGCGTATTAGCCTCTGTCTCTTTCTATTCGGGGGGAATAGAAAGAGACAAAGACTATGTCATCCCGTAACGCAACGTTATTGGAAGTAGAATTAGAAGTATAACTTCAAAAAATAAAAAATATTCTCAGCGAAAAGTAAAATCTACTCGCACTATGATTAAAGTATACAAATTAATGTACTTTTACATCTCTCATATTCGGTAAGTAGGTCCTTATTACCCCCAATTAGCGCTTTAGGATAATAATGTAGCTAGAAAAGTCCTAGGGCGGTAAGTAATTAAAAAAAACACTTCACTCTTTCAAAAAGTTGGCGTACATCTAACCATCATACTGGCAATAGACATCATGCATTCAGCCCAATGACAAAAGAGGTTGCTTCTCTATTCAGCCTTGTTTTCGTATGAGTATAATAGTTATCAATAAAATTTTAAATATCAAACGGCGAAGCTCAATTTCGTTCTTGAAAAAAAAATTAAAAAAAAAGATGAAAAAAGGCGGAAATAGAAAACTTTTACTTTAAATATTGTTTGTTTTTGTGATTTTTTTATAATTACGTGCTAATTAGGAAAAAAACATGAGTTCTGCAAGTGATGAAGATATAAGCTGCACTCCCGATTCAATGAAAATGGAAGCTGAAGCAGCAATTAACAATATTGTATTCTTGTAATGCCGGTTTTTTTCTACTTACCTCACAATCGAGATGTAAAGCAGAGTAGTTAGCTCGGGTGTAAGCATCAATTTCAGCCCGAGATATTTAGGCGCACGAGCGCAGCGAGGGCGCCTATAGTTCGAGGGTCCTTGGCTAGTAATCTACTATTGTTAGTGACTTTTATAAAACTCGTTGTTTTTTTGTGAAGAGAAATAAATAAATAAATAAAAACTTTTTATTTCAGGCATGATACCCATAGTCTTAGCAAACAAAACTTAAAAACACTATATTAGTAGGTATGACACAATACAAAAGAACTTAACCTAACGAATGGACATTGATTACTGAGACACGAGTTGAGCGACTGGTTTATGCGCCTGAACCCAATGTCTCATATAGACCCCCGCATAGTCTACACCTACCGAGTTCAGCATGCTGTTGTAATAGTGTGTCTTTTCTTCGTGTACCACGCGTGCTAAGTGAAACACTAGTAAATAAAATAAAAGAAAAATTACACGTCTTATAACGTTACTCTAGCAAACGTCAATATATATTTTACCGTGGCCTAAATGGGTAGTATTTTATTTCAAGTGATTACTATTTTCAAGTAAACCGGCATCTATCGGTTATATTGAGGTGAGATGTAGTGAAATTGAGGTGAGATGAAGTTGAGATGAATTGAAATTGAGGTGTAATGAAGTTGAGGTTGAACATTGAGGTAAGATGAAGTTGAGATTTGGATGAGATGAAGTGAAGTTGAGGTGAGATCAAGTTAAAATTGAGGTGAGATGAAATAAAATTGAGGTGAGATAAAATGAAATTGAGGTGAGATGAAATGAAATTTAAGTGAAATGAAGTTGAGATTGAGGTGAGATGAAGTGAAATTGAGCTGAGATGAAGTTGAGATTGAGGTGGCATGGTCAGATAGAGCTAAAATAAGACAGGTGTCACAGCTCAGTTGGAATAGCCCTACTTTTTCATGTTGTGAGGCTGTGGGCTTATTCCTACCAAAAACACTCATTTGTATTATATATAAAAAACATAGTGTTTTTCGTTGTGCACTTACAAAAAAGACCTCAAATTTATTTCAAGTGGATATAAGTGAATACTAACTCCCAAGTGAATCAGCCCTCGTGGAAAAAGTTCGTCGGTAAGAAATGTCAAAAGCGTAGAAGAAGTGTGTCGCATTTCTTTTACGCGGTTTTGTAGGAGTTTCTACATTCTTTTTATCTGGCTGAAAACTGTTGTACTACAGGCATTTATGTGTAGATGGAGTTTTTGTTTAGACTTATTCGGAAAATTTGTCGTGAAAACTTAAATAAACGTTTTACATAAATAAAATAAGCATTTACTGCTGTACAGATATCTTTTTCTATCTAACTTATTGCCTAAATGACTACCTATATTTATATTATGCACTTATAACTATTTATTTATATATTGGCAACCGGCACCGCTACAACTTGTCTCTCGACTTTTCTTGACTATTCTCTGCGGTATGAGTCTGTTCTGGGCCTGAGACTTTTACATAGCTTGAAAAAAATTAACTCACAAAATAGATTTTTACTCACACGATCAATTTTTGATTCTGAACGCGATGAAAGTTACGCCGTAAATTGCTAGAAAATATTAAAGGCCCACGGGAATTAAACCGAATTCGACGAGTTATGTCATGGGAAAAACTAGTGCAAGGTAAATAAAAGAAGCAAGATCAATTACAGCAATTTTTTGCCGGACATTTTATACTGCTACGTATTTTTACATGAGAAATAAAATAAACATAAAGTCTAAAAAACCAGACTACGAGTATCACACAATTATTGTCTGTGTTTTATCACACTGGCAAACCATCTTCTACCTTTGCCAAAATCAATTATTTACAAACACACCCTCACACACCCTCACATACAAGCTCATTTACAAGACAGAATATGTCAATTGATCAATGCCAGTTTGACAAGACACGTCACGTGTTCAAACTTCTGCGAACTGTCAATATCAACCAGCAGTTTCAGTTGGTGATTGTTCATGTTTGAACTTCACAAACATGCGCCCGTCAATCGCATTATGTATGTGTGGTTCGTGTTTGGTTGATCTTCCCTTTGAATGACGTATGTACCTACTTATTCCAAACTAGCTGATACCCACGACTTCGTACGCATGCGAAACTTTCCACCAAAATATCTGTCAACCAGCTTCCGATGAATCTCGTAATAGCAACTTGTTTTAGAGAGTTCAAGCTGTATCTGAGAATCCACGTCTTTGATCTCAATAAAATATAGCCTATGTTTCAATCCGAAAAAGAGCTTGTGAATGGTATAAGTTTCATTCAAATCGGTTCAGTATAGTTTTGGCGTGAAAGCGAAACAGACAGACAGACAGAGTTACTTTCGCATTTATAATATTAGTAAGGATCAATTCTACTTGAACGTACGTTTGATAAATTTACTTATGAATGCTCAATAACACGTGGACTAGTATAATTATGATCTATGACCTGGATAAGCTTAGGGCCGTAAGATCAATAGTGTTTTAAACCACGAAATAGAGTTTAACCTCCAGTCTCCGATTATTTCATAAGATCAATGGTAGTTAATCGACGATCGATAGCTTAAACTGACAGAGATGACAGTAGATTAATCCATCGATCAAATGTAATCGTAGATAACGAAACCCATAGTTTAAACTGCTTTTGATCTTACGGCCCATAATAAACTAATTTTAATTCTGCACAGTGTCTTGTGCACGCTTCCGATTGGTACTGATTTGGACCAGTTGAGCTATCTACCAATCGTTTGCAACGGTTCGTAGATAGCTCAATAGTTTCATTGTGTATTTTGTAAGTATTGTAAATAATGTTAATACTGTATTAGTTGTAATTTTCTTTGTGAATAAACTTAATATATTCTGCATGATTTATATGCATTTCTGTATATTACGATGTTTTTTATTTTAATAAATTTTCAATTTCAATAGTTGAATGTATAAATAAAAATACCTTATTAAACTATACCACAAAAGAATCTCAACATGGTGCCAACAAAATATAATGCAGCGAAAAAGCATTTAATCTTAAGAGGATATCATCATCATCAACATCACCCACAGCCCAACTTTTTTTTTATGCCATAGTTGGCAGACGAGCAGGCTGATGGAAAGTGAAGACCTGATGGAAAGTGGACACCTGCAACACCAGAGGTGAGGCTAGTCCGCTGCCGGCCTTTTAAGAGGAGATAAACCCGCCTTTTGAAGGACCCCATCTCAAAACTCCGAGAGAAAACCGCAGAGGGAAGTTCGTTCCACAACTTACACGTACAAGGCAGAAAAAACCGCGTGAAACGAGAAGTTGTGGAAAACCAGCCATCCAAGTGGTGTGGATAACATCTGGTTTTGCGGCGTGTGGTGCGGAGGTGGAAATCGGCCGCACTGCACTTCACCCACTGCTGGGTATATGCCTCTCTCAGTTTGTGCCACTACTCACAATCCTGTGCTAATCTAATCCATGTCCTAACGGCGATGTAACAGTATATCAGCTACATTCAATCTTGTTTCACTAGCCCGGTCGCAAACTGCCAACTTGCAACTTTACCAAACCAATCTATCTATACTCTTATAAAACTGTAAAAAAGCCAAAAGCTAAAATTAAAGGTATGGATAAACGAAATATGCAGATCTACTAAATGAACAGTTCTGATTCCAAAAATCAAGTTTTTCTGTTTTGTTTGTTTGTTTTTTTGTTCGCGGATCACACCTAAACTACTCGGCCTTTTTCAATGAAACTTATACCATTCAGAAGCCCTTTTTCCGGATTGAAACATAGGCTTTATTTTATTAAAATGAAAGACGTCGATTCCTAGATACAGCTTGAACTCTCTAAGCTAAAAGCAGCCATTTGCTACGAGGTTCATCGTATGCTGGTGACAGATATTTTGGTAGAAAGTTTTGCACGCGTACGAAGTCTTGGAAATCCACTAGTCAGCTATATTAAATTGCCTTTCACCAGCCCGGTCGCAAACTGCCAACTTGCAACTTTACCAAAACCAATTTTAAATATAAATTAACAAACTACGGAACCACTTTACTACGAGCAAAAATTATATCCGGGAATTTTCCATGTACTAAAAGTACAGTGACCTCGTTTACTATCGCGATACTAGTCCCTTCACTTTCGGGTCGGATATTGTCGCGTTACTTTATTGTATAGAATTATAAAAATTAAGTATCGGGTTATGTTAAAATTGAGACTTTACAAAAAACCTCATAAAAATTAGAGCATAGCTAAATCCGAGCCCACAGATAAATACACTAAGGGCCGTAAGATCAATAGTGGTTTAAACCACGAAATAGAGTTTAACCTCCAGTCTCCGATTATTTCATAAGATCAATGGTAGTTAATCGACCATCGGTAGCTTAAACTGACAGAGATGACAGTAGATTAATCCATCGATCAAATGTAATCGTAGTTAACGAAACCCATAGTTTAAACTGCTTTTGATCTTACGGCCCTAAGACCTCAAACTTATAACAACTCACTTTTGTTCAACGAGGGATTAAAAATATCAAAATTGCGTGTAACTTCTGCTATAGAAATAAAATAGATAGCAATATATTTTATTAAAAAAAAATCTTTTTTTAAAAGCTTATCTCACATTTGTATCTCAAGTACTATACAACAGTGTTTCAAGTACCAGCCGTTTGTGCACGTCCGACACGTACCATCGACAATTTGTCTCCCTGGATGAGGAATTCATCCAAAATTCTACGCTGGTATCAATCTGAGTGGTTGTGGTGTGAGCTAAAGTTATCACTATTCTTAGTAAGTTGCAACTGTACCGTGGTTGCATTTTTCGGTGCACTTAGGTCTATTTTAAGCCTTTACCTCGAATAATTCTCGACTCGACCTCGAAACCGTGCTTTGCTTTTTTGGTATTGGCAAAGTTACTACCAAAGCATATCGAGGAAGGTAAGAATATAGGATTTAGAATTGAATAAATAAACAAAAATAAAACAAAATAGTTCTATTTATATTTGTCGCTGGGGGTTCCACTAGCTAAAACGCCTACTAAATAAGCCCTTTTCACGTATTTTTTTAATCTTTTCCTCAAAGAGTTCATACTACAAATGCATCATTCTTTAGTAAATAGTATTAATATTTCCTCACAACTACGAGTTCAGTAAATCTATAATACTCACTAGTAGCAAGACCACTGGGCTTAATCATTATTTGCGGTGACACAGCGTAGCACTTGTAGCTTCGCGTAGCACTCGTAGCACTCGTAAGTACTAGTGGATTTTCGTAACATACATTTTTGTACATATTACTTACATGTGCAATGTGCATACCTTTTTGATTTTCAGTTCACAGTAAATGACATGAAATCGTGTCGACTATTTTGTTTCTAACAGAGCGTCTCCTCTGAAAGACTTCGTAAAAAAAAACCCTGTGCGTGCAGTCCCTACGCGCGGGAGAAGTTATACTTCGAGTGCCATGCATTCACTCTCGCTCTGTATTTAATGTGAAATTAATTTAGTATATATTTTTATGTACTTACTTAACCAATATGCAGTACTAAATTTTCACTTCAAAATAAAAAGTAAAAGGTTGCATGAACGCTGCCATCTATTATATTTTGATTGTAGCGTATTATAGTCTCTTTCTATTTCCCCTGCTGTCAGTTGGAACTCGTATACCAAAATGTTTTACAAAATGTTTTAATTCGTTCACTTATAAGTATAGTATTGACAGTGGTTGGATACCTCCTTTTAAGTATGAAATTGTGTATTACCTGTATTAGGAGATACCGCAAACTTCAAAAACACGGGCGGTCAAATGCTGAATTGCTGAACACTGCCATCTATATTTGATTGTAGCATTTGTAGCGTATTAGCGTATTAGACTATGTCAACCGCGTAACGCAACGTTGTTGGAAGTCGCATTAGAAGTATAACTTCAAAACCAAGTATCTCGTTAGTCAAGTTTCTACACTGCCTCTACTGGTACTATTTCTTATAGCTCTACTGCTCTCTTAGTTGTTATTGTTTGTTTTGTAGCGTATGTAAATACATACGCTACAAAACAAACAATAACAACTTTTTCTAAATAACAATAGTATATTGTTCACCGAGAGGAGAAAGTGACCGATTACCGTCGAGCTTTAAAACACCCGAGATCGGGAATCGCACTTTTTCTCGAGTGATACATAGTGCTTTATACTACACCTACGAGGAAAATAAAAAACTAAAACTGAATTGAACAACACACAAATTGAAAGTGGCGCCAATGGCGTCTGCAATTTTCACATGTTCTTTTTTTCAAATTGTTTATCCTGCCGCCGCAGGGTCGCACTGCCAGCCCGACACCATCCAACACACAGCTAGTGGCCAGTGTCATTTTGTGAACTTGGAGATAAAAACTCACTGTAAAAACTTTTTGGCTTTTGATATTTAGGTTACCGGCGCATAGTCTTACCCAAAATTAAAAAAGAAAAACCACGTAAGAAATTGATTTTCATACACTTTTCTCTCCCGCTCAGATGCGTTTTCTCCCCGCATATTTGTTCGATATGCAATGACGTACTTTCTACCGTAAATTTGATAAAGTATCAAGGTACTTTCCAAGCAGGTGTAGTATAATTTTTACGCGTCTACGAGAAAGATAAAGCTACTAAAATTGTGAAAAGTTTAATAATTCTGACTGTGTTTTCATCTAAATTACTTTTTTATATTTGTCTTGTTATTGGTTAGATAGGTGACCGCTAGTTGCATTTACATCTGAGCGCTTTCGTGTTTCGATAAGCCGGGTTCCCACTACGCCGGACCAGCAAATCTGCCGGGCCGGTAAAGCTGCCGGAAAGGCTAGTGGCAGTACAATTTATATAGAGCTATTCAGATTATCCCGGATCCGGATTTTTTCCGGTCCGGCGTAGTGGGAACCCAGCCATGGTCAGTCCCAGCTCTAGCAGTTGTTAAAGCCGGTTTACATTATTTCAGTCCAGTGATCCAGTCTAGTGCTGAACTGTATTCGTTATCGTCTACATTATTCCAGTAATTTAGAAGCGGTTGAAACGTGAACACTACAGTGACAATGATTTCAAAAAGAGATCAGTTTGAATTGGCCGTTTACATTATTCCAGTTGCACTGAATTGATCGCACTGGATTCAAAAGTAGGCCACTAATCCAGTTACTGGGCTGGAATGCTTACTGGATTCAGTTCATTCCAGTGCTGGTTTACATTTTTCCAGTAAGCAACCCAGCACTGGACTGGGTCGCTGGACTGGAATAATATAAACCGGCCAAAGCCACGACGGAGGACGAAAAGTCCGTTGCCAAAGTTGGCCACTAACTCATATTCATAGACTCGCTTGAAAGTGAAAACGTCCAAACTCATGACACTCATGCTCGACCCGACAAACCTCCACGAAGATATTGTCCGTAAAATGGTCTGTCCGCGTCCGTGTGCATTTCACGCTATCTGCATTGTAAGAAGTCTTTATCCGACTGAACAGTCGGCCAAGAATTGCATTATTTTACTGCATTCACTCGTATTCACGTTGAACCTTTTCAAGCAATAAATGTGAGAAATATAAAATTTATTTGTGCTATGTATTTAAAAAGGTTTTTGAAGGACTGCCTCCGTATCGCAAGCTCTGAACTGCGTTCGCTGCCCAGCATAATGTCAAGCGACGTGCCTACAGATATACGAAAACAAGAAGCTTTTGACAGCAAAAAACGCGCTGAAAACCGGCCAGGCTTAAACCTGGCAGGTTTTCATAAGACAACGATACCCCCACAGTAGCCATTGTACGCCAAACGTACCTATCTTCTTCTTCTTCTAAATATATAAAACTCTTTTGAATCTGACTAACAATCAACGCATAGCCTAAACTATAGTCCTAGAGGTATGAAATTTGGAGGGTAGTATCCTTATTTATAATGTAGGGGTGCACTAAGAAAGGAATTTAGAAAAGTCGCTCCATAAAGCGTCTAATATTAGAATCAAAGATTTTAACCAAATAATGCATTATGCTGCTACCACGCGAGCAAAGCCGCGGGCGCCAGCTAGTAACTACATAAAAATATACCATAGAATTTAGTGAGTATCGTAGTTTCTTAGAGTACGACTGTTTGAGGTAAAAAGGTCAATATCATCGTTCGATGACGGAAAAGATGGCATTTCTATGCATTATTTTCGAAAAAAGAATATTTTCATTTCCATTTCACATGGACAGATAAAATTGGATTTTGTTCGTCTAACTTAATAATTTAATTTTTTAAACAAGTTTCGCCTTCATGTAAAAAACTAATGTTGACGGAAATAGCCCTTAACTTCTCCTAATTTGAAAATGAAAAGTTAATTGCCCAAGAAGACATTCAAGGGCGGTTTTTGCTCCTAATTTAAATTCAGGAAACATTATTGTAGCTTTTTTGGGCAGGCTTTTTTTTGGCCGTTATAACTTATTGAGTTTTTTGTACGTCAACACTGTGTTGTTTTTTACACTTTTTTACTCTGTTAGTATATTATTTTTGCATTACTTATGGACTAAATGTTATCCTCATTCTGATGTTATCAGCTTCCATAGACAAATCTTAGATTGCTAAATGTTATTTTGATCTTATACGCAGGAATATCTTAGACGTCTAATTTAGGGGGCAAGAGGTATCAGAAGTAGAAATTCAAAATTGTTTACTGTTTGCTCTATAACAGTTTATTTTCTAAATACTACCAACAAGATATTTTTTTTACATCTTAATCATAGTTTGAAAAGAAGCAATGTGCGCGTCAAACCTAAATCTAAATCTTATGTAAGTAAAACCACAGATCATAATACTATACGTAAAACTGAAAATTTTATTGAACCCATATGACAAAAAAACCAGTGCGTGGAGTCCCTACGCGCAGAAGAAGTTATACTTCGAGAGCCACGCATTCACTCTCGCTCTGTATTTAATGTGAAATTAATTTAGTATTTATTTTTATGTACTTAACCAATATTCAGTACTAAATTTTCACTTCAAAATAAAAAGTAAAAAGTTGCATGAACACTGCCATCTATTATATTTTGATTGTAGCGTATTATAGTCTCTTTCTATTCCCCCCGCTCTCAGTTGGAAGTCGTTTATCTTCAAAAACACGGGCGGTCAAATGCTGAATTGCTGAACACTGCCATCTATTTTGATTGTAGCATTTGTAGCGTATTAGTCTCTGTCTCTTTCTATTCGGGGGGAATAGAAAGAGACAGCGACTATGTCATCCCGTAACGCATCGTTGTTGGAAGTCGCATTAGAAGTATAACTTATCGTCGCATTATGACGTGAAAGGGTTACAGGTAGGCACCTTGATTAATACCTTGTTCTTAGTACATAAAGCTTATAAAATGTATTATGCAATAATGACTTTCAACATGCAAGAATGCCGCAAATACTATTTTAATCATAGCTATCGCAAAAATATATCTTTCTTGGTGAATATAAAATGAAACTAAACATTCTGTGCTACTTTCGTAAACTATGAAAAAGTAGAAAACTATAGAGGGTTTTAATAAATTGGTTAAAATTACATTGCATTAGTAATTAGTTGACAGGCGTCATGGCTCAGTCGGTAGTAGCTCTGCCTTCCGTGCTGTGGGTCGTGTGATGGATCCCCACCGAGAACAAACATTTGTGTGTTGTAAACATAGATGTTTGTTCTGTGTCTGGGTGTTTCTATGTAATATAAGTATGTATTTTAAAAAAATGTATGTATGTATTCTATCAGCCATCTAGTTTCCATCGTACAAGCTTTGCTTAGTTTGGGACTAGAAGGCGTTGTGTTAAGTGTCCGTGAATATTTATTATTATTATTTATTATTCTGTGCTACTTTCGTAAACTGTGAAAAAGTAGAAAACTATAGAGGGTTTTAATAAATTGGTTAAAATTACATTGCATTAGAAATTAATTGCTGTTTCAAGCGTTGAGTTACATGTTTACGACCACCGGGTTAGTAGTAAGTTATGGTTTTTAGCACTGGAGAACAAACACGAACATAATCTGACAGTCGATAAAACTAACGTATTCGAGTCGTATTGCGCGTCAACATCAGATCGACTGCCGAATATTGTAGCGTCACCGCGCAGTGTATCTCGGATACGCTACTGTTACAATATGTTTACGATTGTCACATTTATTCGTGCTGAGGCCTCTAAGCCACTGCATAAATTAAAGAGTTGCTTAGCAAGAATTCATAACTGCGGTTAATAATTTTATTTACGAGAAAAAAAGTCATTATAAATCCGTAAAAAGAAAAAATACTCTGTAGCAGTTTGCGATCCTTGTCAAGACTTTGAATAACATTAACAAAAAGTTTTCACATTAAGAGGACGTTTTGTGTTCATAATTTCAGGAAGTTTCAAACAACTCCGCATTTTCTTATTTTTTATTTATTTTTTAGATGACCCGGTACAGGGCGAATGGTTCGGCGTACGAAGGATAGAGAATTATGTCCATAACCTTTACTCCAGTGTGAAAGAGCAGTGTAAAGGTTAGTAGGCCGTCGATTTTTTACTTATAGGTCAAATGTAAAAAAACATTCAGGTCAAAATGTGCATTATAATAATATAATATATAAAATGTGCATTATATATATATATTCACGTCTTAAACAGAGAGACCCAACAAGACTTATGCTGCCAAGCCATAAGACTGCAATGACTCATAGGAATAGCTACATGATGACAATTAAGATATATAATAAAATACCTAGAGACATTAGAGAGCTACCAATAAAGCAGTTCAAGACAAAGCTTTACTTGTGGCTAGTAGATAAATGTTTTTATTGTATTAAAGATCTTCTATTATGAATTTAATTATTTTAATGATTTTAATCTATTGAATTTATTTTGACATTTGTATTTTATTATTTTAATCTGTAATTTGTTCTCTTTTATTTTATACATTTATTAGTTTGGTTAAATTGAAACAATTTGCATGTCGGTCTCCGATGAAGTATGTGACACTAAATTAAAATTATGAACATCTTGTAATTTGACCATACTTCTTGCGAATAAATACATTTCATTTCATTTCATTTTCATTTCATAAAAAAGTCTTCAAAAATACTGTATATTGAGGAATAAATCGTCTATACTATATATATTTTTGCCTTGACAAATATTTTTATTGGTAGAACTGCAAACTAATGAAAAAGATCTAACTTAAAACAGTTTTTTTTGAAAAATACACATCTAATTCTAGAATGTCCGTACATTGGTTAATATTGCTCACAAAATAATAATTTTATATGATTGTGTAAAAATTTCTGGTTTTTTCCTCTTAGGCCAATATTTGAGCGTACAAGAAAAGAATTTCCTCGCGGAGAAGTAAATGTGTTGCGAATGGTACCTTAATTTATTTGATTGTTATATCATGGTTTTCCTCGTACGATAGCGCTAGAGAATGTGACTGTCTACGCCATTTATATCTTATATATAACTACTTATTAGCTACAATATTTTTAAACCACTTTTTTATGGTATTGCATGAAAACAATTGTTTGATCATATTTACAGTAGTTTGGTTAGGCTTTAAAAAATCACTGGTGTAATGTAATTAAATCAATATAATTGATACTTGAAAATTATTTAAACAATGTAGTCCGAGTCAACTCATACAGTCGTTTCAGAATCTGTGTCGATTTGTTAGTCATAGGCTGAAATACTGTGTCATGCTAACATAGGTTTGAATTGGTTTCGTTTACAAATTCTATGGATATCATGCCTGAAATCAAAAATTTTTATTTATTAACTAGCTGATACCCACAACTTCGTACGCGTGCAAAAATTTCTAACAAAAATCTGTCACCAGCATACACAGGACAGTTATTTATAAAGCTAACAAATTACTCAAATTTGATTTTATTTTGCTGTAGGTAGGTACGTTAGCAAAACTGTGCACAAAGACTTATTAAACATATCACGAGTATCACGTCCTTATTTATCACAAAGTACAGCGTCTCTTTATAACATCACCCTGTATGCAGCGCTCGTTTGTCGTCAACGGTATAACATTTCAGCACAAGAGTAGATTGTTAACAGAGAAAAAATACGTTAATCTAAGTGGCTCCACTCAGGTTTACCTAGCTGCTTGTACTCAGGATTTTTATCGCAAACACGAACAACGCCAGGCGAAATCATGTACAACTAGTTTAGTAAAAAATTCAGTGAATTTGTTATTGTCACTTGGCATCTTACAACATTTTTTATACATTCAAATGTTTAAATTACCTTTTTAACTATAGTTTATCACAAGAAAATAACAAAAAAAGTTTTTTAATATAAACAACGCAACTTATAAAATGGTAAGCACTCACTGCATTGTAAGCCAGTTTGATAAATAGATAGATTATATCTTTATTGTAGGTACACCAAAATAAAAAAAATAAGTTAAAGTTGAAGTTTGGTGAGTTAAAATAGTGAAGTTGTTTCTCTGTAAGTCATTTTCTCGTGTGATTCAGGTGGGATCTTTTGCGCACGCCACAGTATGCTCTACATGCATGTAAGTACAAAATATAGTGCAAAATATTTTGCGAGTATTTTGTCGTTGCTTAGGATATGATAAAGTGTTTGGAGTTTAGCTGAATATTTATTGAACAGCTTCTTGTGAAAATATATTGGCAAAAATTTGATTTAGGTACATATTTGTTATTTCAGTGTTGCTTTTCCGTTATTTATTTTTAATGCATTGTATTTTAATTCATTATATCTCATATACGCAGGTTCTTGCTTATTGCGTAGGTACGATGTAGGTACCACAAGTAACTTCTTTTTCAATCCCAAAATTATACTTTTTGAAACCATTGGTCTATCTTTTAAAATGGTAGTGTAGATATTATTATGTCTTAATTACCATAATTGGGCATAATGTCAACTAACTTTTTATAAGATGGAGGGTATTTTCTACAAAAAATATGAGTAGGTACGTACCTACGGATATTTGTACAACAATCGATTGCAAAGCATGCCTACAGTTTTTGAGACTATTTTCTATCAAAAATATTTTGGTTATACAAACTTACAGCGAAAAATCGACATCTATGTATATCTTCTCGAACATTCTGTATTTCAGATCCAAATGCACAATATCACAGTTACCTACGTTGTACGTAACTGATGATAGCTACGTGCTCGGAATCACGATTACATGGGGGGCGACAACTCGATGATCTTATACTAGGTACGAGATTTATTCGTAGGTACATCACTAGGGTTCAGTATATCGGTGAAAAAGATACCAAAACCTAAGCTATGTTCCCAGAAGGATGATCACAAACAAATCCGACAGTCGCCGCCACGTTACGTATGCGCGTCATATTGCGCGTCAATGCTAGCTCAACTGCGAAACGTTGTGACGTCACCGCGCAGTGTGTCTCGGATACGCTACAATTACGGCACATTTACAATAATAATTGTATAGTAGGTGCCAAATAACACCGCAATACAGGTCATTCCCCACCTTCAAAACGATGTCGCAAAATTCAATTTATGAATGCCTAATTCTGTCGCTTTCCATACAAACCTGTCGCTAAGACGGTAATCGCTCGAATCTCCTAGTACTGTTTGTTTACCATTCATAAATTGAATTTTGCGACATCGTTTTGAAGGTGGGTGAATGACCTGTATTGCGGTGTTATTTGGCACCTACTATAACATTTATTCATCATCAAGGCACTGAATCGAAACTCAAGCGTGAGTCGATTTTTTTCATGAAAATGAGCAAAATTATTTACAAGTTTCAGAAACCAGAAAACCCGATGTCAATTTAACTAGCTTTCGGATTCATTTTCTTTGGAAAACGGTATTTTCTGAGTGCATGTGTGTTAAATAAACAATTTATCTATCTATATACCTATTCATCATTAAATGATGTCAGAGTTATTTTGGGTTATTCTAGTGACCGTAAACACCACTGGAAAGATAGGAAAACAAACGGATGTCATATTTTAGTAGGTTATTTTGATGTAATAATCAAACTATTAAAATGATTTGAATATTGATTATTATAATACCTTTCAATTGAAACTGCTGCAGCTAAAGCCAACCCATCTAACTACCTACACTCACTATTATTCTCTATATTCCAAGATTAATGACCGTACATTGTTTTTGTCCATCTCCTAGTGCGAATGACAAATGAACGTTATCCGTAGTCTGATGACCATAGAAAACCGACAGGATAGACTGTTTCTTTTGATGTCTTATTTAATATCTTTATAGCAAACTGAGATTTGCTAGAGATATCGTTTAATAACGAGATAGGTAATTGAATAGACATGACAAATAAATTTTTCACACCATATTAATTGACCGAGCGAGCGAAGCGAGCGAAGCGTCTCAGTTTCCACATTGGCCAAAAATATACGTTTGTCCGGATGTCTGTCTGTTCTCCTCTACAGGTCGCATTTTTCAACCGATCTGGACGAAACTTGGTACACAGGTTTTATGACTTATTAGAATTTTTTTGTCGTAGGGGATTTTTGATTGGAGGGGTACTTCCCCCAAAAAAAGGGCAAAAAGGGGGCTATTTGATATACTGGATATCTCCACCAAATGAGATCCGATTTCGATTATTCTTTTTTTATTTCAAGGGTAGTAACTATAAGTTGGTCTCATAAAAGTTTGGCGAAGATCTGATAAGGATCTTCAGCATGATGAACAGGATAGCTCATCAAACAATCGATGGTTTTCAATCAAATTTGAGAGAAACACAATTCCTCATTCTACACAAGATGATGCAAAAAAATCAAAAAGATCAAAAAAATCACAAAACGGAAAATGCACTTGCACATTCCTCAAAAATTTACAAAATTAAATAGAAAAAACATCACATCTCACACACACACACACAACATTTTGCAATATAGTTAGTTTTCAATACGTGACAGGCTGCAAGCGTTTCGTCGCTGTTAGAATACTAACTGATAATTATCTTCATGATGTTTTCCTCCACTGAATGAGAGCATCAGCATAATAATAAGCCTTAAATTAGAAATTAATAAAAGTGCACTTAAAGACTTTCAGAAAACACCTTACACGACATTGATGATGTTGATTGATGATGTTGAATATTGGAATATTTAGTATGCTCGCGAGGTCTACAGCTCCCAGAGCCACTAGTTTATCATCACGACATAGACATTGTACCTTCCTACGATAAAAATAACAAAAATCAAAAGTCACAAAATCTGCCATTTTTGACTCTTCCCAACAAAATCTTAGTCTTAATAAGTACCTACCTACCAAGTCTTAATCTTATTACAAAATCTTAATGGTCTTTGCCCAAAGAAAATTGTTACTAGATTTTATTAAGACAATCATCCCTCAATACATATCCAAAATTATTTTTGATATTCTTAGACGAATTAAATATTATAATAGCTAATAAGTTCTTATCTTTTAGCTAAATGAGTTTTACTTATCAATGTATGTAGAATTAAAAAGTTTACTAAACGCTTGTCAATAAACGCAGAACCAATTACAATAATCTACACGATCGGAAACTCTGAAACTTAGAAGGAAAACCGTCCCTGGCCCCGTATCGCAACTGTTTTCGCTGCCCAGCATAAATGTCAAGTGACGTGGCCACAGATATACGAAAACAAGAAGCTTTTGACGGCAAAAAATCATGAACCTAGGAATCTATGGACCAGGCATTATACATCTCTATGAACAGTTCTCCCTGCGGCCGGTCGCCATGTTTTAGCACAGCCAACATCAAGTACATCAGTTGTCATAGCGACTTGTTTTTTTCAGTGTTCTCAAGAAAATTTAGTGTTCTACGCGAAAATTGTGCTTGTTAGTAGTGCTAGAACTTGCAGAATACTGCATTTATTATGGGTAGGTGCAGTATGTTAGGTTGCCGCATGAAACACCATAAAAAACATCCCATTATAACGTTGCACAGGCAAGTTACCGAATTCATTCAAAATATCTTGTTTTTCCTATTATTTTGATAGATTTTGCCATTAGTAGGAATGTTTAAAATGATATTCTTGCTTTTCTGTAATCATTTACTGTTTTACCATTAATATTATGGGATTTTATAAGAAAATAATTCTCCCTTGTAAATAGAGTTTCGGTAGTACGGCATTTTCATTTTTATCGATATCGATAACTTAGCGACAGGTGAATATAATTAAACTCGGATTTCTTTTTTATTATTTTAGATTGCCGACATCTAAAAAAAAAAAAGAACAGTGGCTGGATGTAATTGGGTTGGAAAACTTAAATAGATCAACGAAACATATTTTCATTTGTTCCCTGCATTTTGAAGAGACATGTTTTAACCGAACTTTAAATAACTTTCGAACTTGATTATGACTGGGATCGACGGTTTGATGAACCCTTATATTTGATTAATTATTGTGAACATAATTATTTTACTTGTAAAAGGCATTTTTAGAACTTGATTATAACCGGAACGGCTTTTACAGTTTTTATTAAACCTGTTTGAAATGATAATTTTCGTTTTATTAGGAATGATCGTGCCAAGTAGTTCATAAATAATTATACCTGAGTAATTTCCCTTTACACTTAAGTATTATAATATTAGTAACAAGTTGACCCGGGCGCACTACGTAGCACCATAGTTTTTTTAAAATGCAAGAACCATCTACGAACTTTTAGAAAACATAAAAAAAAAGAATTATCCAAATTGGTCCAGCCATTCTCGAGCTATTGAGTGACAACGAAATAGGATTCATTTTGATATATTATATAGAAAAATAATAGAAGATAGATTAATAATGAATAAGTAGGTATAGTCCGACAAACCAGAAAAAATCTGTAGTACCAGTTATTTATTTATTATTTCCATTGGTAATTATGAATGCGTGGTATGCTGATCAGTAATAGTGATACTCTACTAAGGCTCCTACACATATGCCCCGGCACAAGCCGCAAAAACTGGCAGTCCGCATGAAACTCAATCAATAAGCTAAGTAACCTTGAGCCGCACGCGGCAACCTAAGCCGGCGGCACTGTGTGTGTGTGTACTACTCGTAGAAGCCTTTATGAAGAAATCTAAAAGAAACTCATATGCGAATTTTTTAAATTCTGTAAACACCGTGCAATTCAACTATCGATATCGATAATAGTGCGCGCAGCTCTACGGCAAGCCTCCATCTTTGTGCCAGACTCAGATTAGGTATGCACGTTTTTTTCGTAGGTATGTCATCTCTATTCTTTTTTCCCTTACTCTATGCAAAAAATGCGCTGAAATGTCACTTTTTAGTCACTTTTTAGCATAGAGTAAGGGAAAAAAGAATAGAGATGACATACCTACGAAAAAAACGTGCATACCTAATCTGAGTCTGGCACAAAGATGGAGGCTTGCCGTAGAGCTGCGCGCACTATTATCGATATCGATAGTTGAATTGCACGGTGTTTACAGAATTTAAAAAATTCGCATATGAGTTTCTTTTAGATTTCTTCATAAAGGCTTCTACGAGTAGTACACACACACAGTGCCGCCGGCTTAGGTTGCCGCGTGCGGCTCAAGGTTACTTAGCTTATTGATTGAGTTTCATGCGGACTGCCAGTTTTTGCGGCTTGTGCCGGGGCATATGTGTAGGAGCCTTAGTAGAGTATCACTATTACTGATCAGCATACCACGCATTCATAATTACCAATGGAAATAATAAATAAATAACTGCTACTACAGATTTTTTCTGGTTTGTCGGACTATACCTACTTATTCTTTATTAATCTATCTTCTATTATTTTTCTATATAATATATCAAAATGAATCCTATTTCGTTGTCACTCAATAGCTCGAGAATGGCTGGACCAATTTGGATAATTCTTTTTTTTTATGTTTTCTAAAAGTTCGTAGATGGTTCTTGCATTTAAAAAAAACTATGGTGGTACGTAGTGCGCCCGTGTCAACTTGTTACTAATATTATAATACTTAAGTGTAAAGGGAAATTACTCAGGTATAATTATTTATGAACTACTTGGCACGATCATTTCTAATAAAACGAAAATTATCATTTCAAACAGGTTTAATAAAAACTGTAAAACTTGTAAAAGCCGTTCCGGTTATAATCAAGTTCTAAAAATGCCTTTTACAAGTAAAATAATTATGTTCACAATAATCAAATATAAGGGTTCATCAAACCGTCGATCCCAGTCATAATCAAGTTCGAAAAATATGTTTTTTATTCAAATATACACATTAATTAATCAATTAATATTAATCAAGTAAGAGCACCTAGAACCCTCAATGCCAGTCATTTCATTTTTTTTTTAGATGTCGGCAATCTAAAATAATAAAAAAGAAATCCGAGTTTAATTATATTCACCTGTCGCTAAGTTATCGATATCGATAAAAATGAAAATGCCGTACTACCGAAACTCTATTTACAAGGGAGAATTATTTTCTTATAAAATCACATAATATTAATGGTAAAACAGTAAATGATTACAGAAAAGCAAGAATATCATTTTAAACATTCCCACTAATAGCAAAATCTTTCAAAATAATAGGAAAAACAAGATATTTTGAATGAATTCGGTAACTTGCCTGTGCAACGTTATAATGGGATGTTTTTTATGGTGTTTCATGCGGCAACCTAACACACTGCACCTACCCATAATAAATGCAGTATTCTGCAAGTTTTAGCACTACTAACAAGCACAATTTTCGCGTAGAACACTAAATTTTCTTGAGAACACTAAAAAAAACAAGTCGCTATGACAACTGATGTACTTGATGTTGGCTGTGCTAAAACATGGCGACCGGCCGCAGGGAGAACTGTTCATAGAGATGTATAATGCCTGGTCCATAGATTCCTAGGTTCATGCTTTTTAGTCACAAAATACCTATGACTTACTAAGTCATAATAAGTCATGAAAGCAGTTCAGAAAACCTGCAAGGTGGGAGTAAAACTTCCACATGAAACTCCCCGAGCTTGTACCCTGATCGCATAATCCGAAACATAATTTGATTTACCTTCATCAAACCCGCATCAAATCAATCCCTGATGAGCTTGGTATTTTAAAGTTCTTTATTGGTACCTAACTTCCGCCCTCGACTTCAAATCAATTTTATTCGGTGTACACTAAGGGTGTACACGTACGTACAGTCACATTATATATTTTTTGGAACGTTGTTATTGTAACTGTTAGTGCTTAATTTCAGTGAAATTTTAACGCTATCTTCAAGTGAATGAGAATTAAAATCAAGTGGGCAATGTGCTCATTTGCTACATATATTTAGTTTTTTTTAGAAAGTAGCTAAATTAATATTCGTAAAGAAGGTATGTATCAATCATTTTTTCTTGTAATTGAACAAGAAAGAATGATTCTTTGTGATTAAAGTTTATTTTATTAGAAAAATCTTTCTTACAATATTTACAAAATACACATGAAACATAAAAAAGGTATTTTAATTAAAACGTAACAATGTAAATATAAAAGGTGAAGAAATGCTTATTATTTACAGCTTAAGGAAAAACATTTTCATGCAATATGGGTGTTTTATATGTGCCATTTCATTTTCTACCACCTATTCCGAATATTTTCTCCTCCCGGCAATACCAGCCTGCACAATAACAATAAAAAATTTACCAGTAAATAAACTAGTAATACCGTGTTGAGGCAAAACACTATAATTTGAGATACAGTGTTTTGACTAATTATTATAACTTTACTGTAAGAGAGTGGGTTGATTTACGTGAACTGCAAACGAGTGATTTTTATACTCCTACAAAGCTGGGTTATTATCAGCTCATTATACGTGCGTGTTACATGCTTGTACATGAAGGTTTTTTTGCAGGCTCCAAACTTTCTTGATTTGCAGTCTGTAGATAGATAGATAATGTTTTTATTGCACATAAATAACAGAAGAAAATCAATAAAAGAGATATAATGCCTGGTTTACACAATGCCAGTGACTGGACCCAGTTATCTTGGTTTCGGACCCAGTCACTGCCAAAACGGCACAAAACTATTGTTTACATGCACCCAGTAACAAGTCAGCGCTGGACTGGGTTACTGTACTGCTTGTTTACATGCACCCAGTAACAAGTCAGCGCTGGACTGGGTTACTGTACTGCTATGTACAGTAACCCACGTGCTACGGGGTCAGTACCCCGTATAAACCATGCATAAGTTTAAAATATGAGGTGTATGACATTACAAAGATTCAGTGTCGGCCCCGTTTGCACTAGCACCCTAACCCGACCAGACTTATATTATTATAAGCCGAGAAACTTTTCAGTCTGCATACGTAAACAAGAATAATGATAAAAAAAATACTTTCAAATTTTTCTAAATATTTTTTACCTTAGTCATTATTAAATGAAAAAATAAAATAGTTTATTCACCACACATTAGGTAGGACATTACATATACACAGATTCAAAACAGAGAAAAAGTAAATCAGACAGGAAAGGAACAAACAAAGTAGTATGAAAGAAGGTACAGCAAATATACATAGTAGTACCTAATAGAAAACTAAACAAAAAAGAACAATAAAAATGAAGCTAGGTATCTACCTAGTTAGTCCTGCCGGCCTGATTTATTAATGTTCCTACTGCTTCTAAATATTTCATACTGTGCTGATACCCTCCTGTTTCGCGTCGTTTATCAGCACCACCGCGGCTATAAATAAAAACCTAATTTCGTTTAGTCACAAAGGCTTCATTATTGCAAGAAAAAACTTATGGGAATTCTTTTTAAGTGAAAAGTGCCCAAAAGCACTGTTAACTTGTTTTCGTAGTATGATAAAATTAATAATAACTTTAGAAACGTGTTGGTTTTTGTACATTTTTCAATAAAAAACTTTCTGGCTTTATGATTTAGTTTTAACGTAAGATCATAGATGGCGCTTTAAGAAGTTTTGGGCAGTATGAATCACTACAAATTAAAGAACGACTTTTCTAAAAATGAGTGACTACACGTGCAACGATGTTTGCGTTCAGCAGCTCTAAGACCGGAATACTGAAACGTCACTCAAATTTAAGCACCACCTAAAATTGCTCTACCTTTGTTTGACATTACTCATTTGTAAGAGATGGCAATAATTTAAGCGTGACCTTAATTTAAATGGCATTTGAGTATTCGGCCGTAATCGACAGGGGCCTTCATGAGCGCGTCATCCAAAGTGCAAATCGTCAAAGTAGCATAAGACCTAAAACGCTTATTTTCTGATTAGTAAATTATCTAAATTGCGAAAGGTTGTTCACACACGAGGCTCAATCCGTACTTGTCAAAAAGGTAGCGACTAGACTCTACCTCTTTGATTCGTGAGTATTCGTGTAAAGTATTCGTGAAGTAATACCAATACAAAAAACCAGTGCATGGAGTCCCTCCGCGTGGAAGTAGTTATACTTCGAGTGCCACGCGTTTAGTCACAGTTTAATGTGAAATTAATTTAGTATTTATTTTTATATACCTAACCAATATGCAGTACTTATTTAGTTAGAAAAAGTTCTATGCTCATGTTGCCTTAAATCAGAACTAGATGGCGCTGCTAAGTTTGGTCGGATCCTAGAACGCGCTCTCGAAGTGTTTTGCGTTTTGTGGGTTCTACGTATGTGATAACTCTCGCTAGTCTCTGTCTCTTTTTATTCGGGGAATAGAAAGAGACAGAGACTAACGCTTCCCGTTTAACGCAACCTTGTTGGAAGTCGCATAAAGGCAAGCGTCCAAAGGCCCGCATCGCACGCATCGGACGCATCGCACGCAACGGATTTTAGTTTGCCTTGTATAAAAACTCATACAAATGCGTCCACTGATCCGTACCGTACGGATGAGTTTTTTTACAAGGCAAACTAAAATCCGTTGCGTGCGATGCGTCCGATGCGTTTGATGCGGGCCTGTGGACGCTAGCCATTAGAAGTATAACTTCAACAATAGAAGGCCTCACCACAAATAAAACATATGACAATCGTAAACACATCGAATCCGAGATACATTACGCAGTGACGCTGTGACATTCAATAGTCGAGCTGGCATTGACGCGCAATATGACTCGACTCGAATACTATACGTTTTACGTAACATGGCAACTGTCAGATCTGTGCCCTGGGGCAATGACTTAGGAGATTCCTTGCCGTAACCGTATGACGTCACCGTAAGGAATGACATTTATGGCATAGGAAATATTACGGCATAGGCATAGGGCGATTTCACGCCGCTGTCTTGTCGTGCTGCGTAACGCACTTGTATTGGTCATAGTGAATAAGGCCCCAGGGGGGTGACAGATACATTCCTCAGTCAAATGTTTTCATTTGGCACAATGCACATTCAAATGCAAGTGCAGGCTCTTTCACGAGTCTGCGGAAGTTGTGCTAATGCGCTCAAAAAATTATTTCAAACACGTCACTGAGCGCATGTTGCGGTTTTATGATAATAAAGGAAATATAAATGAAATATTTAATAAGGAAATATTTAGTGAAAGAAATACTTATGTGGTGAAGTGCATGTCAAATTTTGAGGTGTATGGTATGACAGACTCACATTCAAATTATAAAAAAAAATCTTCTCAAAATTGATTTTTATAATGAAGTTATACTTCTAATGCGACTTCCAACAAGGTTGCGTTAAACGGAAAGCGTTAGTCTCTGTCTCTTTCTATTCGGGGAATAGAAAGAGACAGAGACTAACGAGAGTGATCACCTACGGAGACCCCCACAAAACGCAAAACATTTCGATAGCGTGTTCTAGGATCCGACCAAACTTAGCAGCGCCATCTAGTTCTGATTTAGACACCATGAGCATAGAACCTTTCTAACGAAATAAGTAGTTGGCTAAGTACATACAAATAAATACTAAATTAACTTCACATTAAACACAGAGCGAGAGTGAATGCGTGGCACTCGAAGAATAACTTCTTCCGCCGGAGAGACTCCACGCACTATTTTTTTGGATGAAGCGGTTGTTGGTTCGAGAGCATGAAATATAATGTATTTTTTTTTGTTATTTTGATATGGGACCATGTTTAGATTTTTATAATTTTTAATGAGTTTATAAATAACAAATGTAACAAATAAAATAATAAAACCGAATTGGAAAACTCCTTTTATTTTTTAAAGGTTTCTTTAAATAGGCAATTATAAAACAGGGTTGACACAAAAGAAAGTGTGTGATGAACCAATAAAAAGAATAATGATGAATCCAATATTTACTTGTATTTGACAACAAAGAAACGATAGCTAAACAATGTACGTAGGTCGATATTTGTGTAGGTAGAGTGAATGTTTTAAGTACGTATAGGTACGTATACGGCGTGTGTGGGCTTTCGTGAGGGTAATACCCAATTTTTTATGAATATCTAAAAAAACTACCAACACAATGTATAATACATTGTGTTGGTAGAACCTACTACTACATAGAGCTTCCACAGTTATAGGTTTTGAGTTTGTTTTGACTGTTTTTTTAACTATTCTTTTTTTTGCACATTTTTGTTTATTGTTTATTTATTGTTCTTGTTTTTACACTTAGTTCCATAGTTTACGTCCGCTCATCGAAATTGGTCCTAACGGAAGACCAGCGTGGGTTGTTCTCAACCCGCATTATGCTGAGTTAGGATCCATTTTGCAGCACTCTGATTAGTTTTGTTATTTTAGCTACGTTTTGGTTTCTTTTATTTGTTTATTTTGATATCTTATGTTTTAGTTTAGTGTATTATATAATCTGTGGTTTAGTCTACCTACTTATGTCACATTTTACTTGTGTTGCAAATAAATTATTTTCTATTCTATTCTATTCTATTCTACATTATATCCAGTTTGCTGGTCGTTTCACGATGCGTGCGAGCCTAATTTTTTCAATAAAAACCCTCAATATATCGGTTACGACCATTCGGTAATCTACATCGGAGCCAGGCCAGAACGGGGCCGGGCAATTCCAACCCGCAGTCGCGACTTGGCCGCTTTGTGTGTTCGAGCCCACTTACATTAATTGTGCTTGTTTAAATAGCGTATGTTTATTTTAATTTTGAGCGGCAATTATTATCTTATGAACATGGATAACTTTGGCTATGGAACAATAAATACTTAAGAGTTACTACGTAATAATTGCTTAGAACGTAATTTATTGTAAACCACATGGTATTATGATAGGTACAGTAGAAGTACAGTAGTTTTGTATAATGCGATTAGTTCAACAGAGTGGGGATGCATGCACGACAAAGATAAACACGGATAGAAAATAACTTTAGTTCTTAGAGATATAGTAAAAATGTAGAGACTAACTTATATTTAATACGACTAATAATAAGAGAAAGTACAATGGGCGGCCTTATCGCTGAAAGTGTTTTTTTCCGGGTTTCAGGCAAATTGTACCTCAATTTGTGAGTTTTACTATGCTGAGATATTGGAAAACAATAAAATTAAACTACCATGGGTAATGGGTATATATACACCATGACCATATATATATACACCATCGCGTCATGAGTTTACACCATGGTAACTGCCTCGTTTTAGTGATCTTCATAACCAAGATAGTATTTAAATTTTATTGTAAAATAAATTTTACAGTAGCTGGTTGTCAATAATGTGATGAGTCGTACATAACAATGTTTTACTTTGTAATAATATTTGTTCGGTTCCAATAATTTAATCAAAACCACTTTAGCCCACAATAAACCACACACAGTCATGTTTTTCTCAAAACTAACGACAAAAAGAATAGTGACGTCACAGTGCGTAGTTAGTTTTCCTATAAATCCCATTCGGTGACATATCACCGTCAAGAAAAGAGGACTTGATATTCTTTTTGTGAGGTAAGCTTGATAAATTATAGGTAAGAACCATTACCTTACGATAGGTGATGCTTTTACCTATTACTCGGCGAAAATATTGAAGGGTTCGACCATTAGGCCTTCTTCACACTTGACGGAAATTCCGTCGCGGACGAACGAACGAGCGATTTTCCGCGTAGTGTGCCTGCTATTTGTAATTTATATGCAATAACATGTGTTGACGTTCCGTCGGGAAAGGTCCGCGACGGAATTTCCGCCAAGTGTGCAGAAGGCTTAAATGGATTCATGTTGATGACTAGCGTACTTATGAACAAAAATAAACCTTTAGTATGTATTTTCAATATTTACAAAACACACAGAAAGATTGATTAAACTTATAAACGGGCCACCGACCACAGCCACCAGTGGCCAGCGACAGCCACTTTTAATAATTTCATGTGGTGTAGCGAAGCCACCACTGGCCACACGTATGCGGCGAGTCGCTACATTGCATTAAAAAAGAAACAAAGTGACTTTATTTGAGTTTTTTTGTACAACATTTCAGCAACTTTGTAACCCGAAGCGTTCACCTACATCACTGATTTACGAAGTTGAAAATTAATGATCTAGAAACGGTAGGTGCTCAGGAGCGACGAAATATATCGTTTTAAAACTAACTTATCTTCTTTCAGTGCATTGTACACTAAAGCGGGTACTCCGGGGACGGGTGCGGGTCGGATGCGCATTTACATCGTTCAACTTATACGGATAACAACACACAGTAATCGTGTGCTAGTCGGATGCGGGTAGAGTGAAACCAATACAAATTCATGCATCTGACCCGTGCCCAACCCGCACACGCGTTTGGGCTTAAATGCATAAACATAAATTAACTTTAACTGATAGTCGTATTAAAACGTGAGAAAATTAAATTATGGCTTTTATAAAAAATAATAGCACATTAATATTCATCGGTTTGCCATAAAACAACTATATGGGGCTAATTTTTGTTTACAGAGACCTTTTTACAAGCGGAGGTTTTTGTTTACTAGAATGCTCAAAATTATAACACTTCAGTAGGCAGCCCACCTAAAGTACAAAGTAAAATGGTTTAATTTTCCCGCGAATATTTCGCGCATTTTTATGACAGTCCGTAGATCCTTGGAGACGCTATTTTTAATTTTGCACGTTGTTTTTTCGGCACGCTCATGAATGCCTTAATAAAACGTCGCCATCTGATTTATTCGCCTCTAAAGCTTTGTTTATACAAAAACCGGCAATCGTCTTATGATTAACGCTATTGCTTTTTACTTAAAAACACTGAGGAATTTATTCATAATCTACTTCTTTTATAGCGACTCTATAAAATCCTCTATCTTTATTACGAATATCAATTACATGACACGCAAATGGAAATACTAATAGATCACAAACATACAACAAACTTGTATGTCTGTGCTATGCAGCCAGTGTGTTGGACACGCTTCCGACTGGTACTGATTTGGACCGACGCGGACGACAGCTCAACTGTTTCATGTGTATTTTGTAAATACTGTATTAGTTGTTATTTTCTTTGTGAATAAAAAAGTGTGCTACAAAATTGTAGGTTATTTCTCTTATTAGGTAGTGGAAACCACAGCGACTATAGCTATCTTTAGTGGTGTTTTCTGGAATACACCATATCTAAAAGTTGAGATAAAAAAGAGAGACTGACCACTTTGAAATTAGATTTGAAAATACGTTCTTGTTCTTCGTAGTTCATTTCTTTTTAATTCAAGAACATTATGCTATAGAACTAACAAAGTATTGTCTCATTGTTTTCAGTCTAGTTTTAATCTCAAGAATTCCAATAGGAGAATGTACACGAGCGGTTTAGGTAGAGCAAGCAATATAAATTGCGAAATATCTTTTTTTATGTTATTGTAGTTGTATTCTTTATTGTACACAGAGATACTTAACTTGAAATATAAACAAACTTAAAACATGTACATAAAGGCGAGCTTAACCCTAAAAAGAGTTCTCTTCCAGCAAACCTTAGGATGTGAGAGATGGGAAAATGAAAGTGGGTACGTGTACAACACATATAGATAAAAGAATATATATATGTATACATGTTATATATTTATATTAATAAATATATTCATTACGTCTCAAATCTAGGTATTTCTTGTGTTGGAAGCACCATGAGGCGAGAAGACAATCAAAGTCTACGCTTATAAAAACTTTTACACTAATTCTTTTATTGGTGCTTAATAATTATCAATGAATCAAAAGAAGCAAAGGAATACAGAATAACCGATGGGAAGATGATATCAGGAAAATTGCAGGGCCAGAATGGACTCGCAAAGGATAGAAGAGAATGGAAACTTTTAGAGGAGGCCTTTGTCGAGAGACAAGCTGTGCCAGAACTGGTTGCCGATAAATAAATAAAATAGTTTTAAGTGCATTTATATATAGTTAGTAAGGCAATAATATGTTGGATATGTTTAAGAAATTTGTAAAACAAACAGCAATAAAGGCTTATTTCATTTTTATTTATTTATTTTATTTTAATAATTTGAATGACAATGAGGCAAAAAAAATAACTTGTAAAAATCATCCTGAGTTGGACTTCACTCACTGTTGGGTAAAGGCCTCGTATGTGCCATCCATTACGGTCTTGTGCCATTCTAATCCATTTTTGCCTGCGACTTTGACAATATCGTTTACCCGTCTCACTGTTGGACGTCCTACATTTCTATAACCACTTCTCGACCACCATTCAGTAACATGTTCCACTCAGCTCCATAATTATGATAATTTAAATTCCAACAAACTTGAAACTAAATAATAAAAAAAAAATATTGACAAAGAAAACTATACCTATAATACAGTACACAGTATTTCGACACACATGAAACAATTGAGCTATCTACAAACCGTTGCAAACGATAAAATAATATTGAGCAAATTATTGAGCAATTGATTTTGATAAAATGTTGCCCGTATACTGAGTGAAAGCTGAATGGCCATTGATTTACCCGAGCCAAGCTATCTCTGCTATTATTTAAATTGTTTCCAAGACAAGCTCTTTGTATTAAGTAGAATGAGTCTGTTTTGCATTAATACTGTTTACAGTTTACTTATGTTACTTCCTTGCTAGAAAAATAGTATTATTTACCAAAAATTTAGAGCTGTAGATTATTTATGTAGTGTGGTTTATAAAAAATATGGTTTCTTTTTCTTCTCTTCAATAATGGCCTCTGTCCGTCATTTCGACAGACAATTGTGCCAATGTCAAGTGATATAGTTGTAATAATATAAGTCAAGTTAAGTCATTCGTCAAGTCGGCTGTCGTTGGTTTTTGAAAAGAAAATGGTGGATTTTCTCTTCAAAACCAAAGACGAAAACCACTTTGCACACATTTATTCCAATGGCTCACACTTTACGTTACGACCTAAGTATTATTCTTTAAAATTCCACCAAAATTAAACAACAATACTCACAATAACACAACAAAAACTATTAAAATAAAAGTGCTATGTGTCGTTTCAAAAAATGTCGAAACTCGTGTCCAAACTATGGTTTACTTTTTGTTTTATAAACATTACCTCGGCTTAGAATGAAAATATGGGTGCCTAAAGACGTGATTTCTAGCAACTTGTACTGTACTCTAGGTTTTTTATATAATGAAATGATGAAACGGCACGTCCTCACTGAGCACGTTCACTGAGGACGTGCTCTGTGATGCATTGCACTGCGTCCATCACTCTGAGAGAAATGTGTTGAGTCTCATGTACCTGTAATAGCACCAGTGCCCATACCCTTCAAACCGGGACACAGCAATTCGAGCATCACTGCATAGGCAGAATAGTCGGGTAAATAGGTACGATGGTAGTATTTCTCCAAGCCAGCACTTTCACAAAAAGCTATATATATATATATATTATATTACTACTAAAAGGTAGGTACACGCATGTTTTTGTTATTCTTGACACCAAAAATTCTAGTTTTCATCTAAACAACTACATAGTTTGAACCGGACATAATGCTCTACCAACGTGTCGTGCGTCAAGCTTGTCGTCCACCGCGATAGTGTTGGCCAATAATATATCGTAATCCTCAAATCACGTCGACCACCATTCGGTGCAGCGGCCCGCCATTTGTTACTGGCGACATTATCATTGTCCACCACTGGCCTCATATTCGGACGTCATTTGTCAGCCCCTATACTCGACCGTTGACTATTTCACATGTACTTTGGTTGAGACACACTGTCTTAAAAACAAGCTAGCAAATCACCACTGTTTCTCAGATCTCTACTAAGTAGAAATCTAGGTTGCCATTGAATGAGATCACTTATCTTAAGACTTTGACTTTAACTAAATTAAAAGCGGAAATTTTTAGTTTGATGTTTGTGATTGTTAAAAGGACGCTGAGATAAAAAAAAATACAGCTACACTAATAAAAAAAAAACGATCGAAAATAACTGATTTTATAGAACAGATTTCTCAAAATTTATAGGCCAATATTACTTAAATATCAAAGAAACAGTACCAAGAAATCCTTGGAAAGTTTGAATGATACCAAAAACTTCCTTTGTTGAGAGTCAAGTTTCGGGATCCATAGAATTAATGACAAGAACAATCTACTTGTAAAACTGGAAGCGTAGGCGATACCAGTATTTTAATAATGAGTAATTCGCTTGTCGACCGAGGGCTAGCTTTAGTGTTGAATCAAACTTTTTCGGCCTTAATTCGGTAAAAACGGCTGAACCCGAAAACGACAACTTTTTAACACGTATGACGATAAAATATTCATAGCATGGCTGTAGGTTTAACTGCACAAATCATATTGGTATATGAAGATTTTTTATATTATGCAGGTGCGTGAACGCACCGTAAAAATACATAATTGTTAAAAACTCTGCAAGTCAGCATGTATTGGTATAAAAAACTAAAAATAATATTTCATTTCTTCATCGTCATCACTTTTTTTTGACACTCTACCGTCTCTGCACTTATCAAACTTTTGACATAAAAAAGAACTTTTACAAGATTTTCATTATGGTGCCGTCGATAAGTTAATAGAGCCGAAGAGAATAAAACAATTTCTCCTGCAATCACTACTTAGGCAAACTGCCTACGCTTTGAGATATTGTGATGACACAAACTAAGTCGCGTAATTTGAATGGGAAGAAAGTTGTAAAAGCTCGTAATGGCTTATTTTAACCGCTATAAATACAGAAGATTGTGGATATAAATACTGTAGTAGGTATAATAATCGTAAAATAACATTGTGTTTGTATTCGTAGTTGTTTGTCGCAACTTAGAGAACTATTTTAGTAATTTTGGATAGATCTTAGTAGTAAAATGCTGATAAGCGCGTAAGAAGGTCACGCAGAAGTGAAAAAAGGTTAAACAAAATGAAAGTTTCAGAAAATATAGCGCTGCGTAACAAAAAGTATGAAACCTGCAATATTTGACCGCATTATTTTCAAATAAGTTTTGCATTCGAACGTGTTTTTTAAATTTTGGTTTAGAAGCAGTTTTGTTAGTTCCTCACGGTTGTCGGTGACAGATGGATTTTCATGCCACCTGTATGAGCTTTTTCTCACTGGCTAAACAAAATTCGTGATGCCTCTAGTGATCCCACGTGACTTTCATATCACATCGATGCTAAAGAAGTTTTCAATTTAAAAAAGTTGCAAAAAGTGAACGAGTTTGCTCGAGACTTGAACCCACGCACTACGAGCTAGTCTCGATTCGATCCAATCTATTAGACCGCTTAGCCAGCAGTCTCCTTAGAATGCGTACGGAAATTAAGGATCTCTCTTCTCGTTTCCTCGCTTTTTCGTTTCATCGAGTTTCAACGGTGCTAAAGAAGGTTTCACCTCAAAGAAAATCTGGTCTTGCAATAAAATGGCAATACTGTACCACACTTTCAAATGCATTTCAGCAATTTTTTGTCATATTGACATTTTTATCTTCTGTTGAAATCACAGGCTGTTGAGATCAGGTGCTTTAGTTTTTGTAGGACCGTGTGTCCACCATGTCGTTTGATCTGCTACAACATCTATACATTTATCATGAAATGAAACACAGTTATGTGCACGAGAATCCGAGCCAATACAATTATTGGGTGTTATGCCACTGTCAATATTGAAAGCAGTTTCAGACTATACATTAACATAATAATGCATTTATTTTATTGTATTTGCGCTGATCTAATTTAAATGGACGAGTTATTTTGGATTACATTCTATAAACGCGATTATTCTGAACGGAGCTACATTCATTGATAAAGTGCAAAACACACATTATAACGCGTGCGCGTCGGGCGCGGTTGTTCAGGTGAAACCCATACAAGCACCCGAACCTCACACGCGTTCTGTGTGTTTGGACTTAAGAGTTCTTTGTAGAATGTCTATAAAATGATAGGAAATATATTTATGAGTTTTGTCACTGCGAAGAACATTCCTATTATGATTGAGATGTCAAAAGTTAGGTACTTCTTCAACAAGATTCATTTAATTACCCAAGCTCAAATTGTGTATCTATTTCCTTTTTTACTCACGTGTACCTTCCTACCTATATTTTTTCAAGTTGTTAAGAGTAGATGTACCGACTAAATATGTATAAAATTTTTATTCCATAGTAAGATGCGTTTGCTTAGAATTTAATCAGTTAGATGCAAGTATAACCAGCAAACTACACAGATTTGGTCAATTTGGTTCACAAAGTCAACTAACATGTTTGAACGTCTAAAGCAATGTGCAAAGCCCAAAACTAGCTTTTACAAACAGTCTTTGAAGGCGCTAAATCTCTATTTACACTCTTTACACGAATTACAAAAACTAATTTTCTAACGACTACCAGCCACAGCTCGCATGCCTTTTTAGTATTTTAATTTTTTAGTCGTTACATATTGACTGTTTGCATTTTTTAAAGATTAGTTCTAAGATTATATTATACTAGCGACCCTCCCCGGCTTCGCACGGGTGCAATGCAGTAATGATGATGATGTATTATACATATAAAACTTCGTCTTGAACACTCTATTAAAAAAAACTGCATCAAAATCCGTTGTGTAGTTTTAAAGATCTAAGCATACATACATACAGACATTAGGACAGACGCAGGAAGTGACTTTGCTTTATACTATGTAGTGATAAATAGTGATCTCTACCATGAACATCACGATGTGTGATAACGTGGTGTCTTTGGTAAATCACCATTTTAAATTCTTTTTTTTTTCTTTTTTTTTATTTGAAATACATTGCCACAACCTCACCTGATGGTAAGTGACGTTGAGCCATTTCATATTAATGACTCTTAGCTATGCTGTGGCTACTTACATGCCAAGTACTCACCCACTTAATTGTTAGTACGGAAAATATGATGCGGCCTTCTTAGCTTTTAAAATGAAGATCTTGTTTTGTATGATATTATGTATTTCAAATGACATCCGTTTCATACATTGTTCCTTTGGTGAGAGTTTGAGTCTAAGGCTGAAATACTCAAAAGTCATTTAAATTTGAGCACCACTTAAAGTTGATCTTCCTCTTTTTGACATTATACTCATTTGTAAGAGATGGCAATAATTTAAGCGGGACTTAAATTGAGTAGGGTTTGAGTGGCGTTTGAGTATTCGCCCATAAGTTCGAGATTTTTGATAAATAGGCTTAATTGTTGTAACCCTAACCCTAGCACGTGTTTGCACCTAGCTTGTAATCCTAGCACGTAACTGCAAGTCATCAGATGACCTCTATTTATTCTTTAAAAAACATTCAAAGTCAAAGTCAAAAATCTTTTATTCAATAAAATCTCACTGATCACTTTGAATCGTCATTCATTTATTTGTCATTCGACAAATAAATGCCCGCATTACACAAACGCTACTTTGTTCACACAGCAAACACACACCAAAATGTTGGTTGAACACTAAATAATACCTAAATAGACCGCTGTGGTTCAACTGGACTGAATAATGCAGTTAATTCTGTTTGAAATAGAGATATTAGAACTTTGAGGGATTTGTGAACTTAATGCAGTATATTATTTGATTTTATGTTTACAAAATTATTTCTTTGCACGGACAAATTTTAGATATACGTTTTTATCTTTTGAAGTTTTCTTTACTAAGGATTTAGACAGTACAAAGGATCGGTTTATACACTGACCGTTTGTGGACCTTTGGCTCACTGGATAAATCCTACAAACAGTCAAACCTAAAATATTCTAAATGATTTCTAACCTGAATATTCTTTTCCATGAACACAGTGGTATTTCAAGAGATTATAAACGTATGGTAAAACACTGTGATAACCTACTCACTATGTTTTTTAAAACGTTTCTGTAAAAAATCATGATCTTTTTTAAAATATAATGCGTTAAAGAAAAAATCAGATTAGAAAAGTCTAACTATAATAGTTTACAGATTATTGAACCCATATCAGCGTTTCGGTCAAGTTTCTCCTAAGCTAGAATTTTTATTGTTCCGGTCCTGTTTTGGAAAAAAGGAACATTAAAAAAAGGAACACGAAAAAAATATTGAGGTCTCACCCCGGTGTGTCTGTTCGTCTGTCTGTCTAAATAAAAAACCTGTGCGTGCAGTCCCTACGCGCGGGAGAAGTTATACTTCGAGTGCCACGCATTCACTCTCGCTCTGTGTTTGATGTGAAATTAATTTAGTATTTATTTTTATGTACTTACTTAACCAATATGCAGTACTAAATTTTCACTTCAAAATAAAAAGTAAAAAGTTGCATGAACACTGCCATCTATTATACTTTGACTGTAGCGTATTAGTCTCTTTCTATCCAGCCCACTGTCATTTGGAAGTCGTTTATCTTCAAAAACACGGGCGGTCAAATGCTGAATTGCTGAACACTGCCATCTATATTTGATTGTAGCATTTGTAGCGTATTAGCCTCTGTCTCTTTCTGTTCGGGAGGAATAGAAAGAGACAGAGACTATGTCATCCCGTCACGCAACGTTGTTGGACGTCGCATTAGAAGTATAACTTCAAAATTTGTGGTCTCACTCCGGTGTTCGTCTGTTTGTCAAGTAAAACTTTGACTTTATTTCATGATTGTTTTGGTAAACTAAGCAACTTCCTACGCAAACCCAAAGGTAGCAGTAGCAAGTTAATCACAGCTAATTTGTATAGGCCGGTGCTGCGGCAGCGCAATGGATTACCTCTGCTTGATGAATGAATTCGACCCTCGCCTTATTCTGCAAGCAACCTGAACCGAGCGACCATGATGATATCATACTGCAATGATATTGAGTTTTATAGTAGGTGCCAAATATCACCGCAATACTAATCATTCACCTACCTTCACCACGATGTCGCAAAATTAAATTTATAAATGCCTAATTCTGTCGCTTACCATACAAATCTGTCGCTAAGACGGTATCGCTCGAATCTCGTAGTACTGTTTGTTTACCATACGTAAATTGAATTTTGAGACATCGTGGTGAAGGTGGGTGAATGACCTGTATTGCAGTATTATTTGGCACCTACTATATTTAAAATCAGTAAAAGATAAACCACTTTTAAGCCACATTTTGTTTATACAGTAGACAAACAAGCGTATGGCCCACCTGATGGTAAGCGATGGTAAGCCTATGGACGCTTGCAACGCCAGAGATACCAAACACGTGTTGCCGACCCTTGAAGAAGTTTAAATCACCCGTTTACTATTATTACCCACGTCTAAAATTATAGGTACTTGTACGAAATCGCTTTGCAGTTGAGGTATAAATATAGACCTCGTATAGGAACGGGTGATCACCAGCAAAAACTATCTTCGTTTATTTTAATTTGAACAAGGCCCCCTAATTCGATACCCAAATACTAATCTGTACTAAATTATCAAAATTACCTTAACATTTTCAAAACAGACTAGATAAACCAAGTGCACAGACAATATTAAGTGATATACATGTATCAGCTTTAAGCTGCCTGTGTATAAAATAATAATTAAAAATAATAATAATAATTTTATCTATATGTTTTTTTTTTAATTTCATGATTTCAAACGAATTTAGTTTCATCACTTTCAACACGGTCTCGTTGCGATAATATAATGATTCTGGCACGACAGAATAAGGGTCTGTTCAAGCATTAGTGGAATTACCTTCTACTAATGAACTCGTAGGTCTAGTTCATGATTGATCATGCAGGTGACACGGTGGATTGAGAAGGGTGATAGTAGGTTGAAAAGATTAACTACCTGAATATTTTGGGATTTGTATGTAGGTAGCAAGCAAGCTCGTATGAGTTAGTGGCCAACTCTAGTGACGGAGTTTTTAGGCCGCCTTAAGGCCTCCGTCATTAACGACTGCTAGAGCTGGGACCGACAGTTGAACGTGCCTTCCGAAGCACGGAAGCGCTCAGATGTAAATGCCACTAACGGTCACCCATCCAAATAATGACCGCGCAGAACGTCGCTTAACTTAGATAATCGGTAAAGCAAGCAAGCTCGTATGAGTTAGTGGCCAACTCTGTTGACGGAATTTTTAGGCCGCCTTAAGGCCTCCGTCATGGCTTAACGACTACTAGAGCCGGGACCGACAGTTTACGGTGAAGATTGAATAAGCAAGCCTAGTCACGAGCGCTTCGAATGTATGTAGGTGAACGTAGAATTCTCACACTTACCATTTCTTTATTGGCAAATACTAAAAAAAACTTAATCGTTTGGTCGTGATTTTAGGAAAATAGAGGATCTTTGACCTATTATTAAGTTTAGAAGCAAAACCTAGGTCGAAAATTAGGTCACTTTTTGAAAATGAGAAATAAAAGCTTCTAAGCTTTTTCCTGGGTGTACCAAGTACCTCATTGGTACACCCAGGAGTACCAGTTATCCTTTTGATCGAGTTACCTTAAACGCGAGATGCCAATGAGTGCATTATACCTAACCATGAGATTTGAATAAAAAGCTGTTTACCCCAACAAAATATTTGGTCCGAATCGTCACTAAGTCAACGAAAGATGCCAATGAATGTCTAAAATATGAAATTGACAAAGAAGTGACTATTTTGTTTTTATAGTTTTTGTAACAGTTTTTGCAGAGCGAAATACATCTATACATGAGTAGAAAAAATACCCTAATTGATAGCTTTAACTATCACTCGAAACCAAGGTAACCGAATGCCCTATATCATGGCAAACTTGGGCATGTACTGACTATTGTCACTGGTGCAAGTCATAAGCTAGTGAAAATTCTCATGACAATCAAATGCATGTAATGCTTTATATATAGATCTACGTATTTTAGCAAAAATTTGGATATGTAATACATACATAAATTATGAAAATACTCTTAAAGATTTTTGCATGCACTTTAGTTTTGAAATGAGGTTTTGTAATGAAGTAAGTGAAGTAGGTGTAGTACTCTAAAAAAGCTGTCAAGTTATCTCTGAAAAAATAAAAAATCCAAAATATCGTTATCTAAAATGTAAAAAAGTTTCAAACAAAGCACGCAGTGTATTAGTGTGACTAGTTGCTACTTTTTTACAGTGTAACTCATAAGGAACCCATCGATGACGCAGCTAATGAAGGACCGGACCAGTAATGGCACAATGTAGTTTTCATTTTCATCTAAAGGTTTCTACGCAATGAGAATTAGATGTCAACCATGGTTTTTAGGCAGCCTAAAAAGCTCGTCACTCTACCTCACAACAATAACGAAAAGAACTTTTACCTTACCTCAAAAGGAAAAATCTGATTTCTGTTAGGATAACCTCATTGTACCGTCTTTTAAGGAGTTTTTTCTCGGAAATAGCTAAAGGTATCAAATTGAAATGGATATAGCTACTTTGGACAAAAACCTAGTCTTAAAAAACTCAAAGAGAAAGACGCCGGATGCCTAACAACTTTTTCTTTAGAGGATTAGAAAAAGACCCTTTTGAATTTAGTCGCAATTCAAGGTTTTAGACTTACTCAATCAAATACAAGAACAAAAAACCGTTAGATATCAAAATACCATCATTATTATCAATTTTATGGTCACTGCTGGACTTTAGACTATATCTATCCAGTTCTTCCCATAATTTTAACAACAGCTATATAATCTGTGACAACAGTATAGAGCCATCTTCTTCACCACTGGCTCGTTATTGCCATCTGTGCCTTGATCACGAATAAATTTTAATGTGATAGTCGCAAACGTATTGTATCAACGCTAGCGTATCCGAGATAGACTGGGCGCTGACACTACAACGGTTGGCAGTCGAGCCGGCATTGACGGATACGCTAATGCGGAAACTGACCGATTTGTTCGTGATAGAGGTACTGTTCCTCAAAACCTTTGCTTCTTATCTTTGTTCAATTCAAATTCAAATTATTTATTTCTCTCTTATGCTATTAGTACAAAAAAAATATATAAATCTAGGTCCCTTCTCTCGGAAGAGTGAAGCAAGTATATCAAGTATATGCTAGGTAGCCTAAATCTAACTAAAACTATGTTATGATTTGAGAGCTGGTGCCCAAAAGGTTTTAAAATAAAAACCGGTGATGAGGGTCACCAGGCCCACCTCTATAGGTGGCAGGGGTAAGACATGCATGAGTAGTAACGTGGAGTATATACCGGGGAGATATATCAGACATGGCATTCAGTCACTGGGAGGTCACAAACAACTCGGTAGATACCTAAACTAAGCCGAAGCCTGTGTGAAAGCATACCTACCAAGTAGATGACTGTAACAGAGGATGGTTATATATTGGTTGGAATATTGGTGTTATAATTTTTTGACTCTCCATATCAAGAGGCCCGTAAGCACAAAGACATAATGATTAACACGTCCGTTCAGTAAAATGGTCTTTTATCGCTTAATTTTCTATCTTGGACCCTACACATTACACGCACTCCTCCTACAGCCTTTGATTGTACTCCGTAAAAGCCTGGTTTTCTAAATGACGTGTCTATAATATCACGCCCGCAATAAGTTGGAAACAGTATTTTTTTTTAAATCAACTATAATGATGGAGATTTAGTTGTTTAAAAAAACTACTGTTCATGTATGAAAATCAAAATGACGTTAGTAGTTTTGCTAAGAACAAAAACTCAGTACAGTTCGTACAACAAGCATAATTACCTACCCAGGGTGCCCGAATTACATACTACATACATAAGATAGCGTGCATTCATACCAATTACTCTGCAATATTGCGTTCCATTGCGTTATTTTACTATTACTTGTACTAATATTCTGTGCTATTACAGCAATGTATAAAGTAGCTGGTACTTTTTATAATTGCAGCTTAATCCTCCATTTTTAATTGGGGGATCGATGTGGATTGAGGTTTCGTAATGAACAGAAAATCTCTTAGAAGCGCTCGTGGAGTAGCTTGCTTAGTCAATCTTCAGCGATTATTTAAGTTAAGCGACGTTCTGCGCGTTCACTATGTGGATGGGTGACCGTTAGTGGCATTTACATCTGAGCGCTTCCGTGCTTCGGAGGGCACGTTAAATTGTCGGTCCCGGCTTTAGCAGTCGTTAAGCCATGACGGAGGCCTTAAGGCGGCCTAAAAACTCCGTCACCAAAGTTGGTTACTAACTCATACGAGCTTGCTTGCTATGCGCAGAAAATGATGAAAACATTGATGTTTTAAAAATCAAGTTAAAGCGCTCTTTGTTAGCCATATATGTACCTATTTGTCTAAAAGTGACCAATAAACTTCACCGAACTCTAATAGTTCTTAGTCATCTGCAAGTAACACATTTGGTCATTTGACAGGCGTCATGGCTCAGTCAGTAGTAGCTCTGCCTTCCGTGCCGTGGGTCGTGGGTTCGATCCCAACCGAGAACAAACATTTGTGTGTGGCAAACATAGATGTTTGTTCTGTGTATGGGTGTTATTATGTATTATAAGTATGTATTTACAAAAAAATAATTATATTATGTATTCTATCAGCTATCCTAGCTCCCATAGTACAAGCTTTGCTTAGTTTGGGACTAGAAAGCGTTGTGTTGAATGTCCGTGAATATTTATTTATTTATGGAACAAGCGAAAAAAAGGACTATTGATTTGATATATTGACCTCTTTTGCGACATCTACCAGTTTTCAAGGTTCCAAAAAGTTTCTACTGAAATTGTAAACAGGAACAGAAGCAATTTTAAACTGCGCTTGAATTATTCAAAAGATTTTAAGAGGTCCAAAGCGAGTCATTATTGTTTTGAAAAGAATATTTGAACCCAATTTTGGAGTAAATGTGCGACCGCAATGCTCAAAGAAAATATTATATAAACGTTTTTGCAACACCAAAATGATGGTAATTTTTTAAACTCAGTAAGAATACAAAAAGTATCATGAAACTGAAAGAGAAACAAGGAAAATCTTCGCAGTTTATTTACTAAAAACTTCGTTTACGACTTGATGAGACTTTAATAAAATGTTTTTAATCAACGTTGTTGATTGGCGACCATTAACTAGATCACATATCATATAATATACATGTCACATACTATACACCAGCGGGCCTAAGATGCGCACCGCGAGATATTTGTCATGTCGTTCTGTCAAAATGTAAGCATTTTGTACCAGTTTAGGAACTATTGCATTATCTGTGGTACCTAATGCTGTCGACAAAACGCGCCATAATGTATACTTTTGACACTTGTTAGTCGTCGTACCTCTCTGAGGACGAGATAATAGTCATGCAGAAATGTCAAAAGTTGAAAATTCAAAGGCGCGGTTTCTCGACAACATTACCACAGATAATGCCATAGTTCTTAAACTGGTACAAAATGCTTACATTTTGACAGAACGACATGACAAATATCTCGTGTTGCGCATCTTAGGCCCGCAGGTGAAGTGTAGAACAGCTCGCTACCCGTTGGACCAATAATATTGTTAGGATCGCGGGAACTCGATGGGTGGAGAGGGATCAAAATCTTTATTTCTGCTAATTCTATGGAGGAAGCCTGTGTTGTGTATACAGTAGATTCTGCATAATATATTATGATGATGATATTGTGGAGGGAGAAGGACCAAAAATGTTTATTTTTGAATATCCGAAGAGGCCGGTATACAGTAGATTCTGCATCTGCAGGCCGATATGATGATAATGATCCAATTTTAAGCTATGATTCATTTTTGCATAATTTCGCTAAGCTTATAAGTAAACCACAAAGTAAAGACGTGTGCGTGAAGGATAGCGTAGAGAGCAGGCATCAGATGCGTTTTTGACCAATATATAATTTTTCTAATAGGTATTTCACATCGTGTGTTTAGTCAAACAATATCACCCGCGCGCGCCCCTGTAAAATTCTCCTATAATTATAAAAATCATATTCTTTTATGCATCTACATAGCCTCATGTATATTCTGGTACGTATACGTATGAGTTCTTACGTCCTAATCTTACACCGTGATATATACCCTCCATCAGAGCTCAAAGGTTAGGCTTGTAAAGGCGGTGTCCGAAAAATTGCCTCTCGACCTTAGAACTAAACGGAGTGATATACTGAACCCGTCCAATCAGTTTGATTTACAATGCCAATAATCTTCGTCACGGCGCACGTCAGGTGTCAGCCGCGCAGCCTATTGTCACGTAGGTACAATAGAAACATACGGTGTAGAGTCCTGTTTGAAAACGCTACGACATTTTCCATCACCAAATATACAAAACTAAGAACGATGATCAGCGCAGGACTTTGATAATGTGTTGTTATGACTTTCTTTGCAATATCAGGTTATAGGGTTTCAAAATAGATAATATCATATAGAGAGAGAGATTATTTACTTACTGGCAGCCTGAAAAGATAGAATTGGTCATAAAAATAATAAATAAATAAATATTCTTGAACATAATATCACACAACGCCACAAATTAAGCAAGGCTTGTGCCATGGGAACTAGATTGCTGATGCTGATATAATATTACACACATTTTTTTGTAAATACATACTTATGATACATAGTAACATAGAACAAACATCTATGTTTGCCACACACAAAAATGTTTGTTCTCAGTAGGGATCGAACCCACGACCCACAGTACAGAAGGCAGACCTATTACCAATTCAGCTGTGATAAACCTTTACAAAGGTCTATTGCACAATCTTAATCCAAATTTCGCAATCTTAATCTTTTGAAGGACTCTAAACAAGCTCAAAACATCGACATCTTGGCCTCGTTTAACAGCCCTTTTTACATAGATCTCAAATATCTTTCTCCAGAAATCCCTACCAGTGGGGATTTCAGTTTTTTTTTTCAGAAATCCCCACCTCTACGACGTAGCATGTCTACAACGTAGCAGTGCGGATTTTCGGCTTAACATGTCCCCCGTATGTTCGCACTCATTGCTACAAACTCACAGCAAAAAATGTCAGATTAAGGTCAGATAGACAATGAAGCGTGCAGGCGGTGACGCCTGTTTTCCTTGGCCTCGAGTCAGATGTTGCATCTGGAAAATGAAACGTATTCTTGTGAAATCCAAAAGAATGCTATTGTATTCCGATTTGAGGGCATTCTAGCAATTTCTTTCACGTTTGTATGATAACTCGATCGCTGTTGGCATTTTATTTTTGATCCTTTATTCACTACTCTGCATAACTTGAGTTTTATTTTCTCTAGTCTGAGCCTGGGGCTACCATTTTAGTAGTAAAATCTACGCAATAAAATATTTTTACATTTGCATTTGCCTTAACATTACGCTACGCCGTAGCTTCAGATGCTACGCCGTAGCAGTCGTAGCAATCTTATTTTTAATTATTTAGAGAAAAAACTTATGCTGGAACGTAAGTTCTCTGTTACAAATTTTCCTCCGGAGATATTATAAACACGTTTAATATTCAACGCGCTTCTTCCTCTCGTTATTTCAGCGACTACTCAGCTAATTTGACAGTGGAAGCTTTCAGGCGACATTCTTGTTGTTATACAAAACTCTTGTGACTTTTGTAATAGAGTAATAGCTGTTGCAGTAGTGAGGAGTTCTGTGTAAAGTTTCTATTGAAAAGAGTCTGTCCGGGGAAGGTACACTTGCTTCTGGTTTGACGGGTGGGTGCCGGTGCAATTACAATTACATGAGACAAATACATTCGATATTTTGTATGACTTGACTATGATTTGCGAGATATTTTGTATGAAAACCCGATAAGCGTATTTTGCAAACTATTTTTCTCTATACAAAAACTGCGAGTTTCTCGATTCTCGCTTGTCGCAAATCAACATGTCAAAACTCAGACTACGGGCTCAGGTGGTTTGATTAGTCATTTTAGCTCAAAAAATATTAGGCCGGGTTCCCACTATGCCGGACGGGCAAATCTGCCGGTAAAACTGCCGGAAGGGCTAGCGGCTGTACAATTTATACTGAGCCATTCACATTATCCCGGATCCGGCAAAAATTGTACTAAAATTCTACTTTTCCGGTATAATGTGAACACTCTGTCAGGTGTCCGGTGCCCGGCAGATTTGCCGGTCCGGCGTAGTGGGAACCCAGCCTTAGGGTATATTTACACATGTCAAGACAATATCCATATTTATTTTGGCCTGAAGGCTGACTACATTCTAGGTCGTCAACCTTGCTCGTGTTTCGTATTGTACCTTCATCTAAAGGTTGGAATCAGAATAATAATGTCACGCAATGTTTTATATTAGACCTGAGGGGCGATGAGTATTGTCATAGTATATCAGAAAAAAACAGGCCGTGTTACGCAAACGTATGTTTGAGTCACATTGCGCGTCATTACCAGCTCAACTTCGAAAGGTTGTAGCGTCACCGCGCAGTGTATATCAGGGACTGTTATAATACACTGACAATATTAGTAGTGTCTTACGTCTTTGTTAAAGGCAAAGGTAGTTCTATTATTATGTGATGGAACCTCTGCTTGTTTTTTCTAAGACCACAATTTCATAAACAATGCAAATATTTTGTTTCCTTCTCACGTCCAACACGAAAATGGAAAGTCTCCGCGCGTGAACTTATCGTATTCGAAGTATAATGCACGTCAACGCCAGCTCATCTACCGAACGTTGTACCATCACCAAGCAGTGTATCTCAGATGCGCGATACATTCATGGTTGTCACAATTTAAATCGTTTCTAAATGTATAGAATAGAATAGATTTGATTTTTTTTTATTTTGTTATTTTACAGACGTTATGTATTATAAAATTAAATCTTAAAACTATAGTTTAAAAATAACAAAAATGGCCACCACTCAGCATGGTGCCATGGCAATGTTGCCCACAGTTTACCTGGCAACTCAAAATTGTTCAAATAGTTTGCACAAAGGAAATCGATTGGGTTCTTTGTTTCGAACGGCGAATTTCTAAGGAGTTAAATCTTTGAAAATTTTAAGATTCTTGTAGCCGGAGAGATTATGTAACAAAGGGTCATGTTTTACTGGTTTTAGTAAATAGCTTTGCACTAGATCTGAAGGCCACCTGAACAGACTTGACTTGCAACTCTACTTCTTATGATACAGTGCATCATTATACGTATATCAGCTTTTTTTAGTTAGCGTATGTACTGTATCAGGTACCTATATGTAAATATAGGTACCGATACTTGTATCCTAATTATATTACGATCTAGCCACAAGGCTTAATTAGTAATTTTACTTTGACCTCAATTTTTCGCATTAAACTAATCTACTTAAAAATGTGTCCATTGACATCAGCCTAATGAAGCTATTTAACCAACTTCAAAAAAGGAAGAGGTTCTCAATTCGCTTGTATTTCTTTTCAGTGATTTGGCAGATAAATAAGAGTAACTGGAAAAACACGTCATCCACGTACACGACATTGCGTGTTTTGCTTTTCTGTGGTGTTTACGATCAATAGAACAGTCTCAATGAACTGCCATCATCATCATCATTTGATGATGAAGGCGTATCAAATTGAAGTCGGTTTTTCCAGTTTTTTAAACTTATAAATTATTTTGGATTGGATTCGAAAATAAACACTTTTGAGGAACAGAAAACATTATTAGTGGAGAGATGGAGGACCTTGGTCCAGTGAGACAAGATAGTTTTGTGTGTTACAATAATTGTAAGAAACAAAAAATTCAAAATTAAATTAACATATTTGACAACATCTCTTAATTATTACAACACGTTGCCAATTGATAATTTTCATTATCAAGCTAAATACAACACTTCCTAAACAATAGTAAATAGTTTAGCAAAATTGTCTTAACCGAAACATAGCGTTTGAAAATCAGATGGGGGACCAAGTTCACTTCGATAGTTTGCGGCTACTTTCAAGTTTTCTTTATCCGCGGTTGTATTGTGGTACAGTTTCAAACTGCTTCAACTTCTCTCGGTCTACCGCATACCACTTAGAAAATAAAGTGACTTCAAGTTAGGATCAAAGTTATAAGAGATCTTCATAGCAATATTTGGTGATGGAAAAAAACTTTCTAGTGTTAAGTGCAGTGCACCCAAAGTTTTAGGCTTGATTTGTAACGATACTTGACTTTAAAAGAACGTTCTGCGCGGTCACTATTTGGATGGGTGACCGTTAGTGGCATTTACATCTGAGCGCTTCCGTGCTTCGCAGGATACGTTAAACTGTCGGTCCTGGCTATAGCAGTGTTAAGCCATGACGGAGGCCTTAAGGTGGCCTAAAAGCTCCGTGAACAGAGTTGGCCACTAACTCATACGAGCGTGCTTGCTTTTAAAAGAAAAAAAAATATTTAGTCGTCGGTTGAATACCAGGAAATTCACAAACTATCATAAAACTCTTTGTCACCTAACTGTGAGCGCAATCTTAACTATGTCGTCGGGTGTGAGATCGTCCAACGCCTCGCTTTCCAGCTCTTGGTCACCGTTCGAAAACCTTTCCTACATCGGTCAGTACTGCAAGTCCTGTCCATTGCCTCAACTTGCTAACTCAGTTTATTTAATCCCAGTATAACAAAGAACCAAGGTGGTAGATATTGGAGACCGTATTACGAAACTCAAGTGGAGCTGGGCTGGACACTTGACAAGATTTGGTGATGGCAGGTGGAATTTCTCTGAAGGATAGAATCCGGAACGAGGTTATCCGACAGAGAACCAAGGTAGTCGACATAGCTCAGAGGATAAGTAAGCTGAAGTGGCAGTGGGCTGGCCATGTTTGCCGCAGAACTGACAATCGTTGGAGCAAACTAATACTCGAGTAGAGACCGCGTTTAGGCAAGCGTAGTGTAGGACGCCCTCCGGCTAGGTGGGGTGACGATCTGAGACATGTAGCTGGCAAACACTGGATGAGAAGAGCCGAAGACCGGATCAGTAGCGCGTCCAGCAGTGGACCGATATAGGTTGATGATGATGATGATGATGAGGTGGAGTAAGGCCTTGATAGAATGGTGACCTGGGGCACACAAGAGAGGCATTGGCAGACCAACAACCAGATGGGTGGATGATATCGTTGCCGTACAGGGGAAGACCTTGATGCAAAAATCCCAAAATAGACACGAGTGGCGTTTGAGGGAGGAGGCTTATGCCCAGCAGTGGGTCACTACAAGCTGCCTATGATGATGATGATGATGATAACCATTTACCTACGTCATCTGCGTTTATGGCAATGAAGGTTGTCTTAGGAAATCAAAACTTAACAATAGCCTACGCAAATGGGGTTATTCAAGCGATAGTCATGGGCTGTATTACCATATTATAAGTCATGGGAAACCCTGACCAATAAAGCTTGGTTTATGTATAACTAGCTCAAGAGATCGTCAAATTTTTTAGACGTCATACTATTAAAAAAACTGCTTTAATTCTTTATTGTACACTAAAATAACACATAAAAGACAGTAATAGATAAGATGTACAAAGGCGAGCATAACCCTAAGAAGAGTTTTCTTACAGCAAACCTTTGAGGCTAGAGAGATTGCTGTTACAAGAAGAGCGTCTAGTGTAATGTATTAAGTGCTATTATTAAAAGCTGATTATAAATCAAAACAAGGTAGATACAATAGACTAGCTAAGCCTACACATACCTGTTGTCAAATTTTTAAAATTTTAGTCAAGTCATCATCATCATAGGCAGCATGTAGTGACCCACTGCTGGGGATAAGCCTCCTCCATCAAACGCCACTCGTGTTTATTTTGGGCCTTTTGAATCCAAGTCTTCAATCATGTAGTTAAACTGAAACCCATATTCACTTGCTTATAATCATTTTGTGATTGATAATAAGATTTTGATAGGTGGCGCTAACACAACATTTTCATTTGAGAACTATTAAACTTAAAAAAATATTATTATATTAAATTTTAGTAGGTACTCAACAATGTGGTTTAGATGGGTATATTTAGTTCTTTATTACTATGCCGTTCACTCTATCCGTGTTCGTCAAGCTACTAAGTAATTCCTGTTAAGTTATATGACGTGGGAAACTTCTCATTGACTCCCACACTAAATGCAAGTCAGTAATACCGCTCAGTTGGGCTCGAAGACGGAACTATGCATAGTAAACGAGATTAATTTTATGGTATTCAAACATCGTTAAATACTAGAGTCGCCTCTTACTCATGAATAATGTAGCAAAATGGAATATTATTATGTAAAATTGACCGCTTACTTGCAAATTAATATATTTTTTTAAAGTAGAAGTTGTGTTTGTAGGAGGAGTATGATGAATAAAACATGGATACAGATAAAAGCGACTTAGATTGACACAATGTTAATTCATCTATAATATTTTAAAAGGCCTGTATAGGTACTTAATTTTCGTCTATACATGTTTAGAGGATTAATTCTTTTAATGACATTAAGGGCCGTAAGATCAAAAGCAGTTTAAACTATGGGTTTCGTTAACTACGATTACATTTGATCGATGGATTAATCTACTGTCATCTCTGTCAGTTTAAGCTACCGATGGTCGATTAACTACTTTTGATCTTATGAAATAATCGGAGACTGGAGGTTAAACTCTATTTCGTGGTTTAAACCACTATTGATCTTACGGCCCTAAGTAAAATATAATTGTTGAGGTTTTAAAAGTCACAACTGAATGCCATTTGGACTCTAAATAGGTTTTGGTTACCATTTAACATTTTTTAGGCAACATAGGTACTTAAGTTGCAAAAGATCTGAGTGCGGGAGGATAAAACACTAAATAATTAAAAAAAATTATTCGTAAAGAAAATTACAACTATTACAGTATTTTCAGTATTCACAATATTTACAAAATAAACATGAAACAGTTGAGTCATCTACAAACCGTTGCTAAATAATTGTTTGTTTATAGTAAATCATCAAAACATATAAAACTCGTAAAATCCAAGTACTAGTAGAGAGTGTCTTTTCGACACCTCCTGTCGAACTGTCTACTTACATAGTGTTTGCACACTGGCCGACTTCGACAAATACAAAAAGAAATTCATTTATTTACCAAAAGAGAAGCTTACATAATCAATATTAACTACACAAGGCATGTACAGTTTTCTTTTGCATTGTGCATATAATAACATACCTAATGCAGAATTTCGAAAGTATGACTCATTCATGTTCAAGTTATGTGGAAATTGACAACTAATACAGTATTTACAATATCACTACATAGTATAAAGCAAAGTCGCTTCCTGCGTCTGTTTGTATGTATGTATGCTTAGATCTTTAAAACTACACAACGGATTTTGATGCAGTTTTTTTTTAATAGATATAGTCAAGTCAAGTCAAGTCAAGTCAAAAATCTTTTATTCAATAAAATCTCACTGATCACTTTGAATCGTCATTACGTTTTGTATGATTAGGTATGATTACATTTTTTTTTATTGGATGAGTTGGAGCTAGTTCGTCCCAAGCTTGTTTCTCTTCTAAATAATCAGATATTTTATAGTATGCTTCTAAAAGAAGTCTCTGTTTTATTACGTTTTTGAACTTGCCAATCGACAACTGAGACACATCACTTGGGATGATTCAGTGATTCATGAGGAAGGTTTATATGTATAATACATTATCATCATCACCCGCAAAGCCGGGGCGGGTCGCTAGTTCACAATATTTACAAAATACACATGAAACAGTTGAGCTATCTACAAACCGTTGCAAACGATTCATAGTTATGTGGTGGCACTGTACCTGTATATTCAAATTCAAACAAATGTGACATAGGTTTACATAAAGTGGTGTCTATTGACTCATGACAAAAAAAGAACTTGACGAATGGAGTATTAATCAATATTTAGTAGAATAGGTTTAAAAGACAGTTTCCCACTGTATAAATAAATAAAATTAATTATTTAATTGCATCAACAGCTGGTTGTATGATTTTCAAGACATAATTTATTTATTGATGACCCGAAATTTTTGCTTTCGGGTATATCTATTTCATGACAAGCGTGAGCGCGTCTAGTACTAAAATGTATGAGATTAGCTGTCCTCCGATATCGTGTAGATGTCGTGTCGGTAGCATATAAACAAACTTCCACTTATTTTATTGTTATTGTCAGTTCTACATACAAGCATTGGAGTGCACGAAATGTTAAGTGCTATTGTAAGTACATTGTTCATAATGTATGTGTCATTGTTTGCTTGCTTCAGTAAAATGGAATTTTTTCGTGTAAAATTTAAGAAATGAATAAAATGTTTGAAAACATCTAGCTAGAGTTTTGCTGGTACCACAGATAAATAAATAAATAATAAATATTCACGGACACTTCAACTAAGCAAAGCTTGTACGATAGAAACTAGATGGCTGAAAGAATACATACATACATTTTTTTTTATAAATACACAATTATAAGCGTTGGCGCACACTTGACGACAAGACGTTGCGTAGTGTAATTAGGGAGAGAAATGAAATATTTTTTTCAAAATCCGGCTTTTTTTAGAGCCAGTATACGTCACAATATAAGCCAGTATACGTAACATGTACTTGCTCCATACCTACCTATTAGTTTTGTTTTGTTTATGTAGCAAGATCTCTTTTTCTTTGTTGTAAGCTGTGGATAATGGTGTTGGTTAACATTAACAACTGTTTTTTTTTACTCTGTACTTTAGCTTAAATACACAATGTATAACTGTTTATTGTCCCTAATAAATAAAATAAAATAAGACGTAATCCGGCTCTAAAAAAGCCGGATTTAAAAAAAAATATTAGTTTTCTCTCCCTAGCTACACGACGCGACGTCTTGCCTTCTAGTGTAGTTTGACGTTAATACATAGAAACACCCAGGGGCCTTATTCACTATGACCAATACAAGCGCGTCACGCAGCACGACAAGACAGCGGCGTGAAATCGCCCTATGCCTATGCCGTATTTCCTATGCCATAAATGTCATTCCTTACGGTGACGTCATACGGTTACGGCAAGGAATCTCCTAAGTCATACAGAATAATGCCCCAGATCATATAATACCTGGTACAGATTTGGACTAGTTGAGCTATATAACTCTTGTGTGTTTTGTAAATATTGTTAATACTGTATAACTTTTCATCTCTTATTGTGAAAAAGTAATTTTATTTTAATTTTAATTGACGTATTATTGACGCTCAGTAATTAAAATACGTCGAGTTTACGTAATGCAAACATAATGTATAATAGCCGGCAAACGACATAGAGAAACCTATGCCTCGATCACGAATAAATGTGACAATCACAAACGTATCGTAATGCTAGCGTATTCGAGATACACTGCGCGGTGACACTACAACGGTAGGCAGTTGGCTGGCATTGACACACAATATAACTCGAATACGTTGAAGCGGCGACTGTCAGATTTGTTGGTGATAGAGGTACCTACTGTTCTAGGATAAAACAGTTGTTTACGGTTTACGTATCAGCTATTTCTTAGTTTAATGGCACGGAACGCCTATGATCTCAGTATGAATAAGTAATTGAGAAGAATGTTAAGGGCCCCAAAACTCAGGCTACTAAAACATTTTCAAAAGAACATCTCAACTTGAAAACTTCCTTAGGACACAAAATTTCTCTTTGGAAAATTGTTTTATTTCGCCCTAATTGGGTCAAGGAAGTTTATAAGGTTCGTACCTCAACTAAGAGATTGCATAAATTATGGAGTGTGGACTTGTGAGTAATTTAGAATAAGTAAAAGTTTTCCAAGTTGCTGAATATCTAGTGAGATAAACAAAATGCCTAAGGGCGCTTTCGAGGGCTGTGGTCAACATAGAGTGTCGGAAGTCTTCGTTGTCTGCGTTTCATCTGTCTGCCTTTAGCTCACTCTAAGGCTAGGACTACACACTGCTCCGGACTCCGGAGTGCGAATGGCTTAATGTTTGCTACCTCATAACTCCGTTATTTACATACCGATTTGACAATTTCTTTTTTTATCAGACAAATTAGTTCCATATTTTTTTTCAAAATTGGTTCAGTAGTCAGTATGTAATTATTAGTTAAATAAGAAAAACTGGAAAAAACACGTCATCCACGAACATGACATTGTGTATTTTGCTTTCCTGTGACTTTTCTGTGGTGTTTTTTGATCAATAGAACAGTCCCAATGAATGAGTTCAAAATTGACATTATCATGAAATGAAAGGGTATCAATATGAAGTCGGGTTTTCAAGTTTTAAACTAATAAATTATCTAGGATCAATGCCTTTGAGAATTTCTAAGAGAGTACTTTGAGATACGTCGCACAATATGTTAGATAATGGTTTTTACCAACACCAGTTTGTGGCCTTCAAAATATGGCAACAGAAAGTTATAACACCGTCATACCTAAGAGCATTTTACCGGATTAGCTATAAGCCAAACCCCTTTCAGTCACCATCAAGACCCTTTCCCAGAGTACTCTCTGAGAAAACCAAAAAGCCTTATTTATTCAAGTTGCAAGCTTGTCCGGGGAACCTAATACAAATAGTGTTTTCAAAAGTATTACATAGAAATATTATGCTGCTGTGCCGTGCTGTGGGTCGTGGGTTTGATCCCCACCGAGAACAAACATTTGTGTGTTGTAAACATAGATGTTTGGTCTGTGTCTGGGTGTTTCTATGTATTATAAGTATGTATTTACAAAAAAAAATGTATGTATGTATTCTATCAGCCATCTTGTTTCCATCGTACAAGCTTTGCTTAGTTTGGGACTAGAAGACGTTGTGTTAAGTGTCCGTGAATATTTATTTATTTTATTTATTATTATGAAAGATTGTTTAAAAAACAAGGGAATTATTAATTATTCATGAACATTTTACGAAACGCCCTCTAGTCTCAAACAAAGCAAAGTTTGTACTATAAGAACTAGATTGCTGATAGGATGTATACGAAAAAAAAGTATATACCTAAGTAAGGTATACATATACTTTTTTTACGTATATACTTTGTTCACTTCCAAACAAAGTGGCGTACAAATATTTCATGGTAATTGAAAAAAATGTACTAAATAAGGCCTCTGAGCCTCTGAGGCTCTCTTTCTAACCCAATTGTATGGCTACCATTCCTTTTACTAATTAACAAACATAATGTTTCTCGTTTAAAGTAGTCTACGTTACTAAATATTTATTAAAGCAATTACAGGTCAATATAAACTTTAGCTTTCACAACTGACTAGTAAGTTTTCCTAAGCTTAAAAAATATAGCATAACACAAGGCCCACTAAGTAAACACCAGAGCTTATCTCCATAAAATCTCAGTATTGATCTCATAAGATAAACTTGTTAAAATTTACTATGACAATGTTCTTACAGATTTTGGGTACTTTATTGGAACCGGACCTCCATAAATAAGACCCTCGTTTGTCGAATCCATCGAGGGTATAATCATCATCTTGCAAATGCCCCGCATTTTTGGAAGACGCTTCTATGTTATCTTGGCATAATTCTTGGTATAGGCACTAACAGTCTGTGGTATAAGCACAAATTCTTATACCGTTTAGATACTAACTACTTTGATATAAGATAATATAAAATAGAAGTAGATGATTATATAGTAGAAATGATTTCCAAACTAGACTATTTTGTCAACCAGAATATCAGCCAGACAAATTTTTTGGTGGTATTAAAATTTCAAAGTTACAAAGTCAATTAACTGTCTAAAGATTTGTAAAAATAGAGGTAAAATTTTCATTCACCGAATGAAAATAGTTCTAAAAATAAACCGAGCGCATTCAAATCATAAACTAGATCTGCATAATGCATTGGAATAGAAACTGTAAAAGTTTATTCATACTTCAAGGCACATGACTTGAAAAGGAAAAACAAAATTAAATACTGAAAGCCGTGGACTGTTTAGCACGTTTCTAATATTTATCAATTCATGATAATGTCACAGAGTAATCATTAGTAATAAGTACGGAAGGGACACTTCATGAAGATATCTAAATAAATAGCTAGTTTCCTAAACACGAATAAGGTACTACAATTTAAGTCACACAGTGCGTGTTATTCATCATCTAAGTACGGAATGCGGCAAGCCTCATAATGGTATGATCCGTAAGCCATTAGAAAAGAGGCATTGGAATATTGAGAGCTGCTTATTTTTTGGTCATCTGGTGCACATGCAGGTTTATGTACATATCATTGCAGTAGCTCTTATCTTCTGCTCTTATTTTGAACCATGCTTTGCTTTTTCGTTAACTTTTCGTTTTCCATTATTGTGTAGCGTGGAATAGAATTCGTAAACGCGATTTCTGTACTGCCAAACACAAAAGTTTCACTTTCAATACCTTTTACTAGAAAATAACAAAATATTTCCAAAGCTAAATGACCCTTTTTCGACTTCGAAAGACTCCCTTAAAATCGCACGCTTGAATGTGTTCCGTGACAGTCCCCGTAATACCTGGGCGATTGATTTAGAAATTTTTACTAGAAAAGACAAGATACAAACAGAACTCACTGAATACCTGTGCTCCATCTGTGACAAGCTTTAAATTTTCCATTACATTGTGAAGATGACCACGACTACGGCCCAGCTGCAAACGGCTACATACGTGCACCATTAGATAAATTAAATTCTGATGGCTGAGGTTTAAAACCAATAAAAAATAATTCATTGGAATATATTGCCAACAGGGATTTCCGCAAGTTCTACATAAAATTCTAAGTTCGTAATACAAACAGATTTTCAGCCACTTCCATCTATCTGTAGATCATCAGAAGCATTTCATATCGAGTCAGGCACGCGTCGACATTCCCCGGGCCTCTAGGGGCACGTGACGAGCTCTCTCTCCTAAAAATATTTGTACTATTCATCGCCGTGAGATGAGAAGTATTGAAGTGGATATGGACGTTCCAATTTTGAATGTTAAGTTGAGGCGTGCTGGCAGCTAAGTTGATTTCTTTTTTTTTCGTTCTGGCAGCCATATCGATTTCTTCTTTTTTGTTTTTTTTGTACATGAGCGTCAAAATATGAGCGTATGCACTCGTACAGTACCTACCTACACGTGTGTTGAAATGAAATACGCAAGTTCATCGCGTTCCAAATTCTAATAGGTAACTTTTTAAATATTTGCCATACGACCTCTTTTGAAACTTTATTTTTTACCGCCCGCGATATCTCACTACGAGTAAGCTAGAATAGGGAGAAGTCTTATTTATGTGTCCGACGTAACGACTTTTTGTTTTAGTTTAAATTCTTCATCTCTTACAACCCTGTATTAGGTACTAGCTGATACCCGCGACTTCGTACACGTGCGACAATTTCCAACAAAATATCTGTCATCCAGTATACGATGAACCTCGTGCCAATGGCTGCTTCAAGTTGAATCTAAGAATCCACATCTTTAATTTCAATAAAATATAGCCTATGTTTCAATCCGGAAAAAAGGCTTCCGAATGGTATAAGTTTCGTTGAAATTAGTCCAGTAGTTAAGGCGTGATCCGCGAACAAACAAACAGACAAACTCGATTTTCGGGATCAGAATCGTTTATTTAGTAGATCTGCATTATTTAGTTTATCCATATCTTTCATATTAGTTTTTGGCTTTTTTACAGTTTTACAATAGTATAGATAATAGACTAGATAATGACAAAAAGTATTGGATTCTTATGAAGGTAGGTGCCATCATTTTGCATAATTTTCACCAGCATCATGCATTGGAATACCTATAGTATATTTTTTTCTTTTCCTACAACTGCTCATCATTATCAGCTTGTAGAAGTCCAAAGCTGAACATAAGTCCCCACAGATTTTCATGAAAACCTTCTCACTGGCTTCCCAATGTTGTCGTCAAATACCGCGTGCACACTATGCCCATGCCACTGCCGGCATGATAGCCGCGGACTTATTGCCACAGCAACATCGCCTTTATTCTGACTAAGGAGCTAGAGCATGAACTTGGCGATGTTGCTGTGGCAATAAGTCCGCGGCATTCATGCCAGCAGCGGCATGGGCATGTGTGATCGCGGTATAAGAATAAAGGTGATGTTACTATGTCAATAATTCCGGAATTAATCGCGGCATGAATGCCGGCAGCGGCATGGGCATAGTGTGCACGCGGTATAACGGGTAATGATAAAACTTGTAAATAGTATTTATTATTTATAAGTAATATTCAAATTTAATTTACTCGCAGCAAAATTATTGTCTTCAACTTATTGTGCTTACAATTAACTGAATTCCAGACTTGCGGGCATAAACTCAGAAGTTCATGAATAAGCCGTCGAGCGTAAAATAGCGCCTAGGGGGATGAATTAATGCATTAGGGCGCAAAGTGGCTTTGTCATTAAAATCTATTCAAAAAGGAAATTCAAATTCCGAAAATTCAAAGCTGCAAATGGAAAGTATGACGGAATGAGCTTAAAGGGCCGCCTACAAGAGTTGTTTTTTTTTAAATAGGCAATCAATTCAAATTTTGGTTTAAAATTATAATCCACATTTCTATTTCCCTATGATACGTTTAGTTCAAACTATACATTCTACAGCTTGTGGTGTTACAACAACCAGTCAAGCATGGACCAGACAACCGTTAGGAACCTCGCACACATCAGACAAATTGGTGGCATAGTTTTCCAACGGCTCTCTTACACGTTTGCACAAGTACGAGGCAAGTGGCCTAAACCATCGTAAAAGGTCTCGCACACGTCAGACAATCGATGACAGAATTTTCCGACAATAAACAACAATAATAGTACAAAATAATAAGTACGTGTTTTTTAAAATGATAAACTAATATAAAAATAAAAGGCAAGTGGCCTAAGCCATTTTAGGGGACTTCGCACACGTCAGACAATTGTTGGCACAGTTTTATTAGGGCTCTTTTACACGTTCATGATTCATAATAATTATATGGCATATAATTGGTCTGTTATGAAATGAGTGAGAAAAAAAAAACAATATGACAACTGGCAGGGGACAGTTGAGAAGAAAACGTCGACTCAATTCCGGAACTGTGTAGTTAGCGTGACAAGACTACCTAGCACGGGCTAGGGTAAAAAAAGGATGGACCATTTTTTAATGGTCTTTCTAACAAGTACAAGAACCACACATTTCGCCACAAATTTTGACCTTTATCTGACATTACTAGCATTTAGTCTATTAATGGTTGATATGTCAGATAAAACTGTCAGATAAAACTGTTTTCATATAAAATCATAGGTATTCTGTGTCTTAGTAGTGACATTATCGCGTTTCAGCGCGTTTTTTGCCGTCAAAATCTTGTTGTTTTCGTATATCTATAGCCACGTCGCTTGACATTACGCTGGGCAGCGAAAGGAATTCAGAGCTTCCGATATAGGGGCAGGAAGGTTTCGTGTGCGAGCTTTCTAAGTTCTAGTCTAATAAAGCTCGTGAAATGTAGCCTAAATCCCCTGAATGGCGTATGCCTGCCGCCTTCAGATAAATCCAGACCATAATAAAAAGGATGTCTGTCATCAGTAGAGCTTTAGCTTTCTGTTAAATGTTGGTTTTCATGACGGATGTACGAGTAATATCGCGGTGAGCGTTACGGATGAAGAATTTATTTAGCAAATAATGGTGTTTGTTTAATTTAGTAGAGATACTTAACTTTTTAGTGCTTAAAAATATCTTCCTGACTTAAAAACGGCAGCCACAATTTTAACCCAGTTTTCTTCTCAAAAAAAATGAATTGAAATCAGTGTACCTACTCATGGAAGTAGACACACAATGGCTTTAAACTTATAAAATTCTTTTTCATCCCACCATCTCGGAAAGAGTATTTTTGCTCTTCAATATCTGAGTGCAAAAGCCGTTTTTATTCTCTAGAGGATAAAATAAATTGAATTTAGAACAACGTGTGTACTAAGTTTGTGAATTAAAAAAAACATTAAACCTATTTACTGCTACCTCTATATATCATATGCCGAATATATCATACAACTTTTTTTTGAATTTGTTAAAAACTCAGACACGGAACCTTCTTGGTGTTCTTTTTTAAATTTGCTTTATACGCGGTTCTTTACGCGGCATTTTTTCACGTCATTGTTAAACCTTATATTAAAAACAAGAAACTTGAAAACAAATTAAAAAACTAAAATGAGTGATTCTAGCGACGAGGAAGTTTGTTTGACGCCAACAGAATTGACTGAAACTGTTAATAATGCGCAAATGAGCAACGTTACTTTCAAATTTTCTTAATTATACCTTAGTATTATTTTGATAAAATTTAAAGATTATTCTGTAATACTTACCTGTCATAATGTAGTAGTTAATACCTAAACTGAAATAAAAGTACCTATCTTGTGATTGTAAACGTTTTTTTTTTCGCATTTAGTCATTTCCTCGCTGAGGTGGAATGAAAAGTTACGTGTTGCACTCGAGTGCAAAGATTTTTCACCTCGTGCTCTTTTGATTCCCTCGCTAACGCTCAGGATTCTAATTTTGAATACTTCGCTTGCTCGGTCATCAAAATTGAACACGCGGTTAAAAAGCAACTTTGCACTCTTGTATAACAAATAACTATTTTCGGTCGGGGAATAAGCAAAAAAATAAATAAATAGCTACAGAGGTACGTTCTTACATAGAATAAATAAAAATAAAATTCTCACGGTTAAATTAATTCAATTTGAAACAAAATAAGGTTGGAACCTGCTTGATGTTCAATGCACCAGTGGACCGGCCGGTGGGCTCGATGGGAATAAGCCCATCAGAATTTCGACCAAGATTCGTTATTTTTGCATGCTAAAAATATTCGATACAAATCTTTTCAATTATGTAAAGTGAATTGTTCTTTGAGAATTGTCCAGCTTTTTTATCGCTGTAAATAAAACAATGCATCTAGCTTTGTGAATATATATCTTACTTAGGCTACATGAGCACTTGGCGGCTATACATTCATCCATACAGAATTTCTGTTTGACAAATATCTTTGATTCATAATTTTATTACAACAGTATGTTCCCAAATCTCCCGCTAGAGGCGCTTATCTGGCTTTCATACAAAATTTCTTGCTTTGCGAATGCGTTTGCGTGTGCTACACTCGAGTCGAAAGCCAAAACAAATGCACAGACTCGGTGCTCCGCAGCCTTACTAGCCTTAGTTCGTGTGGTGTAGAATTTTTAATCTAGATAAAAGGGGTTGGAACCAAGGTGCGTACCGATGGAGTAGTGGAAAAAAAAACCAATTGAAAATGTTTGCTCATACTGTTGTTTGCACTGTGTTATTTATTTAAATACAAACAGTTTTCAATATGTAAATTTAAATTGAGTAACGATCTTACTATTTATTTAACACATGGGCGTTATTTGAGCGTAAGTTTTATTTAATTATTGGAAAACCCAACAGTTTAATTAAACTTGTTATTATAACAGTACATAACAAGTTTAAAAGTAAAATATCAATGGTTATTATAGATATAATAATAAAAATAAGTATTACATAGGTAATGCATCAATTAATTGTCCAGATGCAAAAATACTTAAGTTATAAAATGAAAACGTTTACTCAGCCTTACTTTATAACGCTCATTAGTAAAGCGTCGAAAAAATAAATCAGCTATTTCAAAGTGAAGAGGAAAATACTGGGAGAATTCAGCAATTTTAGGTTTTCTCTAAGAAGCAGCTTCATGACGGAATTTCGCGAAAAAAACATCTCGAGATTTTTGGCGAAACGTGCGAATCTCGATTATAAGATCGAGTTAAGGGTGAGTAACTAGCGTTGAAGAAAAGGCTGGCTCGTTATCCCGCCTTGTTGTTCTTGGGTGATTACATTGCCGGCGAATCCCTCGGCGCGTTTTGTACCTTCAGCGGTCGGTGGTTTCGCAATTTACTCGGATGGGAAAAATTTGCGGTGATGGCAGCGGTTTCAGCGCTGGAGCGTGGCGGCGGCGGGCGAATGACGAGCGCTTGCGCGACTCAGGAGTGGGGAGCGAAAGGGGGGAAACGGGAGGCGAGCCGCAGTCACCGCTGCGGCGCCTTCCGAGACCCTCACAGTCGCGCCACCTCGCGCCACCTCGTGCCAACTCGCGCCAACTCGCGCCATCTCACCCCCATCTCCCGCGTCCCTAACAACTAAATTGATTTACATAACCAAACTTTACCAGTACTTTATTGACTTTAAACTTTTTAACGTCTATCTAAAAGTTTGTGGCACAAGTTCGGGACAAAGATGCTGCAATACGATACAGAGGAGTGACATGACAATGGATAAATGATGGTAAATATTTTCATAGTAATTATTCAGCTTTGGGTGAGGCAATGGTGACAAAAAGTTGTACTTTTATCGTTGTATCGCGTGATGAGAGCCTCGAATTCATGCGGTATTTTTCCGCGGCATGTTTGTACTGTAAACAAGATAAAAGTTTTTCAATTAGTCGTGGTTAATTATCAATAACAAGCTCAACATGTTTATTTTAAGCTTTTTTATTCACACATAGGTTTATTTTGCATGCAATTTCAGTAAAGATTCTTTCCCGTTATGATTATTTGAAAAAAAAATTAAAATGTAAGCTTATTATCATCTAAAAAGATATACCCATCGTACCTACATGGAGATTACAGTCGTATTTCGCCTGCAGACATTTCAACAAAAAATTGTAGTACCTACATACATACATAACTGGGTCGCGCTTCAGTGCCGCCGTCAGTAAAAAGCCAAAAAACATTTCGTTGCGGTACATCCTAATTATAAAGAGCTTTTGTTGGTACAATCAAGTACAAAACATAAACACGAAAATATTTTTCGAGATAATTTATTACGCCCTGAAATGTCAAGCGTCTTGCTGTCAGTGTCAAGTGCCTGCAATTCAGATAGGGATCATTCATTAACTCTTTAAAACCACTTTTGCCAACGAATGTACCGTACCGTCACCGCTTTCTTCCATTAACACAATTAAATTAGACTTGCTAAATGTATTGGAGTTTGGGTGTAACCTTATTTAATTTGGTGTTAATGTTTATTTTTAATTAGGCCACGGGTTACGGCAGAGCTGGAGCGAACTAATACAAACTACTTTTTGCCGAAGTTATAAACAGGCAATATCCAATTTTTATGTATCACGTTTCAATGGGGTGCTTATTTCTGGTTGATATTCCACAACTTGATTACAATCTCACGACAGGCCTGCGACAAACAAATAGGCACAACTGTCAAATGCCGCTTTATCGAAAAAAAAAAGTATCGTGACACTTGACAGCAATGGACGCTTGACATAGCTTGCTTTAATCATAGCTCAGGCGTGTCGCAAGATACACAATCAGGAGACGAGATCGGTTCATCCCCAATGTCTTTTGGTTGAATGAATGAATGAATGAATGATTTATTTGTGTGAAGAGTGGTACATATTAGGTCTTAAATAAATTATTGACAGCTGTGATTGACGCTTGATGCTTAACACAGCTTGTTCTAACGATGGTTTAGACCTGTCGCGAGATACATAATCGGGATCGGTTTACCTCCAATGTTTTTGACATAGTAGAGATTTAAAAATCGTAGCTTATTTCAATTAGTTTAGTTGCTAGTATAAAATAATGATCTGTGGTTTAGTGGCCAAATAATTGGCTAGTACCTATGTAGAACATTCTTGGTATTTAAAAAAGAGATACTCCGAGTATTACGCGTAGGTACTCCATTAACTTACTCACTGATTCTAACCATGTGTAGCGGCTCCGGCGAAGTGGCAAAATTAATTTTGGTCTTAATGGTCTTAATTTTGGTCACCACCATCATTGGCTCTCATGGAAACGGTTTAGAAAGCCTCTACGGTATTTTATTTATTTTCTTTTTATAAGATATCATCAAAGGATCTTATGGCATGCTTTTAAAATCGAGTTTATCTTAGCACAATACCAGTTTTCAATAGTAATACAACATCAATAATACCTAATCCGATAAATAAAACTCGAATCTACTCCAATGCCTTCTCATCTTCTGACGATCTTATCCAGGCTCTTCTAAAACGTAACGTATGTAGTTGTAATAAAGCTCAAAATACCAGCTATCACTCTCCCCTCTGAAGGTCAACCTAAACTGGAGCAAGTCAATTTTTCATAACATTTGAACTGGGTCTCCCGATGCAATGGATTTTATTCGGAAGGTCTTAACATTATTGAACTCGTTCCGACCTACTGTTTTATTTTCATAGTAATTAACTAAATAAAACATGGCGTATGATGATGGTCGCGAACAGAATTACATATCTCTGTTTTTAATAAACTGGATGTAAGCTTGGAATAATTACACCGTGTTTTGTCTTTTGCATTGAGAACCATATTCAAATTCGATCGAAACAAACAATACACGGAGTAACTATTCCAAGGTATAAGTTTATTACAAATCAAGTCACAAAGATCCAAAAATTCAAAAATTTAAACACGTGATTTTCAAAAACCTGCTGAAATAATTTATAAGTTTAAAAAACTGAAAAAACTGGCTTAAATTTTGATACGCATTCATCATCAAATGATGATGATGCTGATGATCATAAAATGCATTGGGAATTGTCATGAAATTCATGGGAACTGACTTCAATTTGGAACGTTGAGCCTGTTATCATTAAATAATGATGATGATGATGGAAGTTCATTGGGACTATTTTATTGATCGTAAGCACCACAGAAACGTCACAGGAAAGCAAATACGCAGTGTCGTGTAAGTGAATGACATGTTTTTTCGAGTTATTCTTATTTAACTGCCAAACTACTGAACTGATTTTGTTAAAAAATTTATGGGACCAATCTGGAAGCATACCCTTTTAGATAAAAAAAGAATTTTACAAATCGGTTCATAGGTAAATGACGGAGTTCTGAGGTAACCAACATAAAAATATGAAAAATAAAAACAAATACAACCGAATTGAGAACCTCCTCCTTTTTTGAAGTCGGTTAAAAAATACTCACTTTGGAATAAATACCTTAAATCAAAAACCATACAATACTTAAAATTTATTTTCTCAGTTTATGCGCTTCCAAAGTTTCATAAAAAAGACTTTTTCCAACGAACTTATCTTTGGATAAACAATAATATTCATTTCCAAGATTCCTGATTTGCTTTGTTCCCAGCTACAAAGCCAACATACTTTATGTAAAACATCAAAAGCTGAAAGACACATCAATCAAACATTTCCATATAGCTTCAAAACGCGGCAATCAATCGAGCTTGCTTGTATGTACGACAAGAACTGCTCTTCAATATTTTAAATAACTCGTGTTTTGGCACGTTTTAGCGTGTAAAGAATTTTATTTGATGAAATCGACAAGTTAAGAGGTTAAGACCGGAATAACATTCAGAGTTTGTTTTTTATACTACTAGCTGATGAAACAAGCAGATGGCCCACCCGATGTTAAATGGTAACCATCACCTACCTATAGCAAAACATTGCCTCGTAGTCACGCACGATAGAAACGTGCTCTACGGTGCACTGCCCTGCGTCCAGAAATGTTATAAAATGACTCGAAATGAAGGAAGGTTAACACCAAGGCGAGGGTGAATGCAAAATAAAAATGATCATTCCCATAATTATAAATAGCAATTTATTAGGGCTTTCTAAACTCCACCAATACTAATAATAATGACCGCTCTAGTGTCACAATTCGTGTACCATCTCAATATTTTATAATATTTTCATGAGAAACAAACTATACAAGCCTACTGTAACAATTGTGTATGAGCTCTATGTGGCACTGCACTATGTCAATTATGTAATCTGAAACGTATAAATGGTGTTACGCCAATACGATTCAGCAGTAAAGTTAAGTAAGAACTTCCCCTAAATAACTTTAAAAATTTCTGCAGGGCTACTACTTGTACTACTTATACTACTTGTTTGGCTACTTCGGAATTTTAAGTTAATGTCTGCAAAAATAAAGACGAGCAACGTTTATCCAAGCGCCGAAGCGAATGATATAGTTTGAAAGATAAGGTAAGTTCTTTTTGGTAGACAAAGACCCACCTCACTTGTCACTGATAGAGGTATACACTTCAGTAAAAAAGTGTATTGCTGATACTGAAAAAACTTAGTTTTAGCAGCTTCATGATATAAGTCTAAGTATCTAAGTGAGGCTTAATCTCTCCCCAAAAGCTCCGGATCAATCCAAAGGTGGATGAGAATTTCCTATAATATATTTTCTAAATTTCCTTTCATAAAGAATATTATCATATCTAGCATTGTCAAGCTACTCCCTAACCAAAATCCTAGGTCCGTTACTGGCCTCAGTAAGCCATTTACGATGACAAGGAAGTAATTGCATAGGGATTGAAAAGCCCAATAAACTATAGACATCAGTTTATACCAGCAACTTCTGTAGTTGACTGCGTCGGGTCGTTACGTCTCTCCCAAGGCGTGCTATTACGACATTTTGCGACTAAATCGTGCTAGAATAAATTACTGTCAGTTCATTCTCCCTACAGACGCTGTTCATTAATAGACCCCTGCCCCTTCAGACAAGTTGTTTCGCTGTGGTATGGAGGTCAGAATTGGAATCAGATAACTTTTGCTCAAGTTTTTGTTACGTCGTGTTTAAATCAGTTCCGATGTCGGTCGAAATAACAATTTTTAGATGGAGTTTGAGACAAAATAACATCTTATTTGGTCTCAAAATTGCTTCCAGATCAGAAAGTCTAATTTTTAAGTTGCCTAAGAAGTCAAATGATTCAGGATACCTAAAACGGTAGTATGCCTAAAATGTGAAACTTCCTAAGAAGCAAACAGTCTGAAATGGAATACACCTTCATTTAAAAATTACGTTATAGTACGCTGAGAAAATTATTTCGGTACCTAACATTATTAATTAAGGAAAATATGAGTTTCGATTAAAAAAGTCATGACGAGGAAAACCACCTTTGCTGTGGGTCGGACCGTTTGTAGTACCTACTTCTATCTAATGAAATCGTTGGCTGTCTGTAGTTAGAACCTAACTTTATTCTCTAGACAGAACACACTGGCACAATACGAAGCAAGAAACTGTACAAACGAGTTAGCCTTGTTTTTGAGAATCTAAGTCCGGTAAATTACGGACAATAATTCAATTCAATTCATTTCATTTATTTGCACAAAAATATGGTAATATAAAAAAAAAAAAAAAAAGATGTAAAAGTATAAATATGTGCCGCATATTTTTACCAAAGTGATTGGCGTGCAAATGTTTCTAGGTCATCAACTAAGCATATACAAAGCAGAGATGACCATCAAAATTTTCCTGTAAATATTTTTATAATATAATTACACTTTAGAATTATCCAATTACTGTACAATCCTTTAAAGATAGAGTAGGACGGATTCTTTCAATAAATAAAAAAAAAAAATCATGGACTTTTAACACAACACCTTCTAGTCCCAAACTAAGCATAACTTGTACTATGGGAACTAGATTGATGATAGAATACTTTTATACGTAACTAGCGACCCGCCCCGGCTTCGCACGGCTGCAATGCAGTAATGATGATGATGTATTATACATATAAACCTTAGTCTTGAATCACTCTATCTATTAAAAAAACCGCTTCAAAATCCGTTGCGTAGTTTTAAAGATTTAAGGATACATACAGACAGACGCGAGAAGTGACTTTGCTTTATACTATGTAGTGAAGATTGAAGTGGCCATTTAGCAGTTTTCATTAAAAAAGTCGTCCAATTTATTGCATGACTGTAATTTCTGGTCTAGAAATCCATCATAAATATTTCCCGCTTGTTACAGTAGGTAATGTAAGTAACTACTGACTGAAACCTTTCTAACCGTCTGGCAGGGGAAACACGATTTTTTCCCAATCCCAGCAGTTTATGACGGTAGCTGCTTCTGCGATACATGAGGCAATGTCCACAGCTGCGGTCCACAAACACTGCAGTGTACATACAATTTAGGAACCTAGATCTAGGTTCTTAAATTGCCATCCTCCATTGCGTAAGTCAAATGACTCTCCGGAGAAATTTGAATCCGACTATTGCATATACAGTGTACCAAAGAAATACAGTCGCATGTATCTTCTTATTACAAGTTATTTCTTGGTCAGTTTTTTTCATTGTTGTAAATTCTAAAACACTAAAGGTGTTATTATGATCTGTGAATAAAGTTTAGTACAGCTGATTTTAATTTTGCCCGTGACGTTGGTATAGAATGATTTGAATAATACTTTACTTTATTAGTAAAATCAGTTCACTTATATTGTTTTTTTTTTTAAATAAGCCTAGGTGTTTTTGTACTGCGCTGTACAAAGATTTCTCAAGATCATCTTCTCTCAATGAGGTCAACCGACTTTGTAATAATAATCTAAGAAAAAAAAACTAATTATGTCAAACTCTCAAATACAACCTCCGTACACGTTACACAAATTCGTCCACAGCCCGACTTCACCTACACAAATACAATATTTATATTTAGGGTAGCCAAATTTATCATTACGTAAATTATTTTCACAGTATTTTAGAAATGGGTCACTAGATCACAGCACACGAAATAATCAATATTTCTCCTCATTTAGTTCTGTGTTTGTCAAAATAACATTGTTGTTCTCCAAACCAATCGAGGTCCAGACTCTGTTTGCGAGTCAGCTATTCTCTACCCACAAATTTAATTTAAATAAGCTTTATGCTAATGCTTGTTTTCAATTTATTATCATGAACCTTTGACCGCTAAACAGCTTAGATTATTACTAATTAGTAGAACAAAGGAATACGTGTTTCTCAAATTCGGTGACCGCAATTTTGAGTTCTAAATCATACGAAATTACCTAATGAAATGCGAAATCTTGTTTGAACCTTATGTCAAAATTAATAATTGCCATTTTAGTTTTTTCTCTCGCAAGTAATACGCATAGGTCTGTATATTTATCTTTTATCTAAAGGTCTAGGTCGCAACACCGCAAGGACTAAAAAGAAGGTCGGCCATTTTTCAACGTTTCATTTACGAAAAAACACCGTCTGAAATATTGCTACGCCAGCGTCTATGTAAGCTTATTTAAGATACCCACCATTTCTAATGAGTTTATTTACTAAATGGGTAAGGTCAGAACTCCCATCTTAAAATTGTTCGAGGAAAACTGTTTTACCTCATTGACTTTCACTTAACCCACTTCAGCCAAACGAATGTTTTATATTTGTTTGGGAGTAATTGAGATGTCAGGCGTAGGCGTAGAACACACGGTACTGTAAACCTCGACGATGCTCGTTCAATATAGAGCTGTATGGTGATCGAGTGGACGCTGTAGTTTTACACAGTGGAGCTGCAAGAGTTGTGTTTTTAGGTTGGTTTTATTTTCATAGCCATGAAAAACTTTCTTGTGGTTGGCTTCTTCACTAACCGCTAAGTATTTACATCTAGGTGGATAAGCACACGCATAACTACCAACTGGGGTACCTACTTGAGCCATTTTATTATTTTAGGTCCGTAACTTATTTTAACTTTTTTGAAAAAAAAAATCAGCTTTGCGTTACTCCTTACCTGCGCGTTATTCCAGCTCTCCGCTGACGGTTACACGTCCAGTTTGTAAGCCGCCTTACGTCTAAATAACAGCAATCGTCCCGTCAACATACATCTGACCGTCAACTCACAATCACCTCGTATCCGCAAACGAGTCTATTGTCAGACATTTGCGGACCGAGTTGGGTTAACAACGAATGTCCGTCAGTCATGTACCTTTTATTCAATTTGTAACAGACACACCGACATAAAGGTCCATTGGTATATGAAGAAGGCTGTCTGTTTTGGTTCATTACGTTTAGGGTAACTAACTACCTTATAAATTATATAGGGCTTAAATGCGAAGAGTACTTAGAGATTTTCATACAAAATTATCTCATTATCTCATCTCAAAATTATTTATTGCTCACATGTACCTACGCTACAAATAATGTGTACCTTAATCTTAATCGGTAGAATAGATGTAACTCTTACGGGCGCTGCAATTAAAAGTTCGATTGAAAAATTCATAATTTCATTTTTAGTTGTTTTAGTTGGTATTGGAGCAAACTCAGCAAGAATCGAAAAAAAGTTTGTTAAGTTTATTCAATGTCTCAGATTCTAAGATTACCCACGTAATAGCAGCACAAGTGACCAATTTACAACAACAAAGCAATGTCTCAGGCATTGTTTGCTGAATGTTCTGTTTGATTTGGAAATTGAGGACAAAAGGACTGTTTGCCCCTAGCATTACCTGCGCGAAGTTGGAACTTTCGTTGTTAACTTTGTCTACCAAAAAAGCTTATAATGCCAAAGGGTGTGTAAACGTAAAGCCCTTGAGAGGTAAAAGCAGCAACTAAATAACAAAATTATTGTCAAACGCTATTTTGTAATTTTATTCCCTCTTTAAAGGGTGACAATAACATTTATTTGTTTATAGTGGACCAAGTAATTATTGGAAAATTCTCTATGTGGTATAATAAGTCACCTCGTCATATTCAAAATCATACAACAATATTTACATAAAGATTTATTCACAAAGAAAATAACAACTATACAGTATTTACAATATTCACAATATTTACAAAATACACATGAAACAAAATAGCAATGCTGATACGCTGGCCTAGATAATCACCAGCCCTCGGTTCACGCGTCGCTTTGACTACACATATTTACAATATTTACTATATAATTTTTTAAACTCAAAAATATGATGCAAAATATCAGTGTGTCAAAAATACATCAGTGGTAGGTAAGTAAATAGAATTTACATTTCTTTGAAAATCTGTGTGTCATTCTGCGATACTAATCCTCCCTTGACATTACGTGCTTTAATATAGCGTACATTAGCATTATGAGCTTATCATGGGCTTTATTATGTTGACGTTAAAATCTATTATCAAGTGACAGTTTCATGTGTCAGTATTAATAATAATATGCAAGAAAATTATCACCAGTCCTAAGAATTTCTAAACAATGATTCCAGTAAGGACACGTTTTCTTCATTATTAATTAGCTAGTATTTACACAAGCAGGTAAGTATCGAACTTACCTGCTTATTTATATAATCGTTGCATTTTATTCAGCTGTTTAAATTATTGCTGTCTCTTACTAACAGGTAATATCAAACAGCGACCGAGCTAGATTTTAATTAACTGTTTAACTATTCAATTCAGCTTTTATAAGAGTGATTTAAAATGCCCCAAAACTTCGTCTTTGAGGTTTTGCTTTTCATCTGACGTAATATTTTTTTCAAGTTTTGCTGTGACATTACCTCCGATCCCCGTTCAAAATTAGCCCGATTGACCCGATCTTTACATTTTCATCCGTATTAAAATACATTGGGCTAATGTAAGCCGCCTTCACGACTCCGACAAAGTTTACCCCATAAACGCAACGTGTGAATAGGTTTGAATAGAAATGAGTCTCGAGCGGGGGTACCTTTTATTTTTTTACATCCTGAAACAACTTTATTGAAATGGGGGAATGGGATAAAATGTTCTGCCGAACACTAACTTCATTGAATGAGAATGGGTGAAAGTGTGTTTTGATTCAACGGATTTGCCTAGGTGCTTTTCCACTGAGGTTCCTTTACAAGATAGTTACCACTGGTGGATCCAAAATTTAGGCCCTTCGCGCACTAGGCACTGGCTGCGCAGCCATATGGGACAGCAGCCATATACATATGGGAATTCGTGGCTGCCTAGTGCGCGGAGACTGACGGCAGCCACATACATTCGCATACACACCCTCTGCCTAGTGCGTAAAGAGTCTTACTTACACTCCAGGGATACAAGGCTTGATTCATGATTTTGGTTTGGGAGGGGAGGGGGGGGGGGGGGGGGGGGGTTAACTAAGCTGAGGAGAAGTGCAGTGAGAACCGAACTAAGACTTCTCACTAAATAAGGAAGTAATAAGCTACATACAAAATACTGCCATTTGCTTATTTACAATTTCATAACAGATTTTTTTTAAAGAATCCATCATAAAGAGAGTTCTAGAAGTCACGAGATAAATCCTCGTGATTTACGACATGTCACTTATTGTTCAGTATTTGTTGTCGGATGAGGAATCGTTTTGGAACTCCTCGTTTATATTGTGAAAGTTGAAGCCCTGAATTGAAATAAAAACAGTGAAGTTGATTTAATGAAGATTCTGTTTTCAAAAGCGGTAGGGAAACAAAGTCAGTCGTTTATTCCCACCGTTTCTGGTGAAGATACACAACGGTACTAATAGCTAGATATTATTAGAACTGTTTTTTTTTTAAACAGCACACCCTATTCGAACGTATACGTGGGACACTAGTGACCACAGGTAAGACACTTTCAAAAAGAGTCTTTTAAAATTCTTCAAGGGTCGGCAGCACGCGTGTTGCACCTCTGGCGTTGCAGGCGTCCGTAGGCTACAGTAACCGGTTTCCATAGGGCGGGCCGGAGGCTTATTTGTCTACTTTGTTGTATAAAAAAACCTGTTTTGTGAGATACAGCAATTGTGGTGAGATAGTAACAAAGCAAAGGTAACCGCTTAACATGAAGTCGTCTTGCCAAAAAATAGATAGCTAAATTATGACAGGCGTCATGGGTCAGTCGGTAGTAGCTCTGACTTCCGTGCTCTGGGTCGTGGGTTCGATCCCCACCGAGAAAAAACATTTGTTTGGCAAACATAGATGTTTGTTCTGTGTGTGGGTGTTTCTATGTATTATAAGTATGTATTTACAAAAAAAAATGTATGTATGTATTCTATCAGCCATCTAGTTCCCATCGTACAAGCTTTGCTTAGTTTGGGACTAGAAGGCGTTGTGTTAAGTGTCCGAGAATATTTATATTTATTTTATTTATTTAATTAATCAAGAAACATAACCATGTATAAAAAGATAAGTGTTTTACAAATTGATCCTTACACGTATTTATATATAGCAGTTAAATACAATGCTTTCACGCGTCGAAAAGTTCAGCAATATTATAATAATCCAACATAATAACCTCAGATTTTCCATTCGATAAAGTCGTATAGGATAATGCAAGCTTTGTTGAGCCAGAACAATGTGTTCGAACCTACTACAATAGTCGAACTTTTCCGCTATAAAGCGTGCGTACACTGGCCGATATCGACATTTAAACGATACTGATATTTAAACGACACTGATATATCAGTTGCTGTAAGAGAAATTTATTCACAAAGAAAATTAAAACTAATACAGTATTTACAACTCTCACAATACTTACAAAATACATATGAAACAGTTGAGCCATCTACAAACCGTTGCAAACGATTTTCAGTTGCTTGAACTATAACCAGTATCAACACAATTGTGAAAGCGTTTTATAGTAGAGCTCTTATGGCTGAATACTCAAACGCTACTTATATTAAGTTCATGCTTAAATTATTGCCATCTCTTACCAATGAGTAATGTCAAACAGACAGTTTTAAGTGTTATTTAAATTTGAGTGACGTTTCAGTATAGATTTGAGTTGAGATTCTCATAAAAAACTCAAAAAATCTATCCATGACTCCGGATCGGTGCTTTGAGCAGTAAACGTAAATACGAAGCTAAATTATAAATATCAGATTACCTCTCTTATACGATATCTGACGATATCGTGTAGGTGTTGTATTGTAGTGTGAAACCAGCCTTAATCGAACCTCAACTTGATTGGCATCTCGGCATAATCAGCGTGTTTTCGTACGAGTGGTTCTTTGTAAACGGGTATTGTTAGCTCTATTGGGTGTTCGAACATTGGAAAGGTAATCGATATGACAGGCGTAATGGCTCAGTCGGTAGTAGCTCTGCCTTCCATGCTGTGGGTCGTGGGTTCGATTCCCCCGAGAACAAACATTTGTGTGGCAAACATAGATGTTTGTTCTGTGTCATTTTTTTTTTGTAAATACATACTTACTTTACATAGAGTATTGTAAGTATCTATTTACAAAAAAAAATGTATGTATGTATTCTATCAGCCATCTAGTTCCCATCGTACAAGCTTTGCTTAGTTTGGGACTAGAAGGCGTTGTGTTAAGTGTCCGTGAATATTTATTTATTATTTTATTTATTTCATGTGTACGACAACATTTGCGTTTGTCTCATAATCCCCTTTGAACCGTTCCCGTCAAGGAGATTATGAGACTTTTTTTCTCATAATCTTTTTGATTTCAAAATTTTAAAATCAAGGGAATTTTGAGATTTTTCAGTCTTAAAATCCTTTTTGGGCAAAATTACACCGTAATAGCTCAAGACAAACTCAAATGCTTTTTTTTTATTCAATAAAATATCACTAGTCACTTTGAATCACTTAGTATTATAATTTTACTTTACCTACCTATTTTTTTAATTAAATACCTACTTAGCTCGCTGCTGCGGAACTATCCAATTCAATACCGAAAGATTATTTGGGTAATAGAACTTCGTACGGCTTTCTTATTCAATAATAATCAAGCCTTGGCATCTAATCTAGATGATCTGTAAAATGGTGAAAACTAAAATTCTGAAGCACTTTAGTTTTCGCCGATACATTAACGCAAAAGCGAGAAAAAATTATGATATTATAAACTTTATTCCAATCGGGGGAGAACGGACCGGGTGACAACGGGCCTAACCTCTTGTAAAGCGTCAGGGGCCATGTTTTACCCGTGCCTTTATGAACGGGACGCTGCAGTACCTGGGATATAGTTTTAGATGGAGTAGGCTTGCACCTATATGGCCCAGCACGTATACTCCATTCTCTCATTAGCCTTCGGCTTTTTATTTAGACTCAATAATACAGTGGACTTAGGGTCCAGTTGGTAGATTAAAAGGCTACACTCAAGGTCCAGCTGGTTCTATAGTTTTTTTGCTAACACCCCGTATCTGCTAATGAGTCCGTTCCAGCTGATTTACATCACAAAGTTACACCATCGGATTTTATTATCTAACGAGTTGATATCACTAGATAAGTTAAAATATAAATCATATTTCAACACAAAGACGAGTAGATTTAATTTATATTCCCAGCAAACGTTTCTTCGTTCATTTATAATTGAAACTCATTCGAAAATATACTCAAACTAATGAGAGTTATAAAATCTAGACACAGCTGAATGTGATGATAGCTTTGCAATTAAAAAACATAGCACACGTCTGCTCTCATTCGTTATAAGTATTTCTTTAGAATATTTTGCTCCTTAAGATCCTTATTAAATAACTAGCTGTCGCCCATGGCTTTGCTCGGATACGCATTATATGGTAAAAATCTTTGATCTTAATTTCACATCCTTTAGGGTCCGATTTTTCAAAATTCCTTTCTTAGTGCACCCCTACACTATGCAAGGACCCTCAAAATTTAATACCTCTAAGGCTGAAATACTTAAAAGTCATTTAAATTCGAGCACCACTTAAAGTTGCTCTTCCTCTGTTTGACATTACTCATTTGTAAGAGATGGCAATAATTTAAGCGGGACTTAAATTGAGTGGGGTTTGAGTGGCGTTTGAGTATTCGTCCACTAGACATATAGTTTAGGCTGTGCGTTGATTGTCAGTCAGCTTCAAAAGAGTTTTATATATTTAGAAGATTATGGTCTCCTCTCATCTTCAGATGCTAGCTTAATAGTAGATTGTATCATATGGGAGCAAAATTATATTTTTACGGCGAGGGCGCTTTTTTTGGATCCAAAGCGAAGTGAAGGATTCTAGAGTAGAATCCCGAGCTTAGCGAGGGATTCTTTAGTAAAATCCTGAACGTAGCGAGGGATTCAAAGTACGTCGCCCGAGACAAAAATATATTTTGCTCCCGAGTGGGGCTTATTCGTTAACTCGCGAATGTCAAACTTGCGAATGGGCGCGAGTTGGCACCTTCGGTACACTCTACTTTTCATCACCCACTATGAGAAAATAAAAGGCGCCTCATATTTTATTGTAATGTTATTATTTAAAAAAACATAGAGTAACAACTAAAAGGAAAATAAATAGTATTATTTTAATTTTAGTTGTTATATAATTTATTATTAAAACAACTACAAACAATATTTGCGTTCGATTTCTTTGGCGCTGAACACTGAAGATGTTCCAAATTCAAAAAGTGCGCGGGAAAGTTAATTCTGGCGCACTTATAGTTTCTTATAGAAAACACCACCTTTGTGTGCACATAAAGGCGAACCAAGTCGTTCTTTTCGAATAGATGAGATGAAAAATAAATAGATAATATACATTTGACCTCAGTCTTAAAAATAAAAAATAAAACCACTTAAAAAGCCAGCATTCTACGCTAACGGTATAACGCAAATAAAACATTTTATGAGAAAACGTCCATTGTACGATACAACAAAAATATATTATTTCTTTTTTCCGTAACATGACACTTTTATGACAAAGAAAATGTTAAGACTCACCCTTATATTTCACTGTGTTATCTGTCTGTACTGTGTTGTGTGTAATGATTGGCGACGCAGAGTACCGTGTGAGCATCCAACTGAAATGTTCTTCAAATATCGTTATCTTCAATATATATAATACTCTTTTGAAGCTGACATAGAATCAACGCACAGCCTAAACTATAAGAGGTATGAAATTTGGAGGGTAGTATCCTTATATAGTGTAGGGGTGCACTAAGAAAGGAATTTTGAAAAGTCACACTCTAACGCGAGCAACGCCGCGGGAGACGGCTAGTACTATTATAAAACTGTAAAAAAAGCCAAAAACTAAAATGAAAGATATGGATAAACTAAATATGCAGAATTACTAAATAAACGATTCTGATTCCGAAAATCGATTTTGTCTGTTCGTCTGTTTGTTTGTTTGCGGATCACGCCTTAACTATTGGACCAATTTCAACGAAACTTATACCATTCGGAAGCCTTTTTTCCGGATTGAAACATAGGCTATATTTTATTGAAATTAAAGACGTGGATTCTTAGATACAGCTTGAACTCTCTAATCTAAACCAAAAGCAGCCATTGGCACGAGGTTCATCGTATACTGGTTAACAGATATTTTGTTGGAAAGTGTCGCCGTGTACGAAGTCACGGGTATCAGCTAGTCAAAAATATTGTTCAATAAAGCTACGCTCACATGTAGCACCTTTTAAACGAGTGGCAGGCAACTTACTGCTTTTATCGCTGCCTGCTTGCTGTTGACAGAAAGTAGTCACATTGACATGGTTGTTTTTGACGTTTCAGGAAAGATTATGTCACGTCTGTTCAACGCTTTATTGTGGCTTTATGTTTATCGAAAATATTTTTCTTTTATTGGAGCAATTGGGGCTGTCAGATAATTGGGCTACATTTTGCCAGGCAATTGACGTTTTTATTTTTATGATTACCTGTTATAGCCGCTTTCTGCGGGCCTAAGATGCGCACCGCGAGATATTTGTCATGTCGTTCTGTCAAAATGTAAGCATTTTGTACCAGTTTAGGAACTATTGCATTATCTGTGGTAATGTTGTCGAGAAACCACGCCTTTGAATTTTCAACTTTTGACATTTCTGCATGACTATTATCTCGTCCTCAGACAGGTACGACGACTAAGAAGTGTCAAAAGTGTACATTATGGCGCGTTTTGTCGACACCATTAGGTACCACAGATAATGCAATAGTTCCTAAACTGGTACAAAATGCTTACATTTTGACAGAACGACATGACAAATATCTCGCGGTGCGCATCTTAGGCCCGCTGGTCATGTTACGAGTAAAATTACTTTATTTTTTTCTCGGAACAGAAAACTTTTGATCTTTCCTTATTTTGAGCTTTAGAATATAATTAATTAAAAATATTTAAAAAATACCTTAGTATCATTTTATCTCGCCTATAGCCAATGCTCAGGCAAACAGGTTACAATATATCAGTTTGAACTATACCACTACAGAGGGTTGATCACGAACATATCTGACCGTCACGTAATAAAACAGAGACTTCTTTTAAAAGCATACTATAAAATATCTGATTATTTAGAAGACAAACAAGCTTGGGACGAACTAGCTCCAACTCATCCAATAAAAAAAATGTAATCATACCTAATCATACAAAACGTAATGACGATTCAAAGTGATCAGTGAGATTTTATTGAATAAAAGATTTTTGACTTTGACTTTGACTAGACGCTGCGTTTCCTAAGCCTAACGTATTCGAATATTATTGCGCGTTAAAGTCAGCTCGACCGCTAAACATTGTAGCATCCGTACCGTACGCTACCGTTAGGATACGACATCGATACGATATCGTATCGTATTGATCTAGATTGACAATCGTATCGATATCAATACGTCTGTCAATCAAGACAAACGTTGGCCTTAGTTCTAAAAATGATTTTGAATCATCCGATCCCGCGATCATACATTTATTTATGTCAAAATGTCAAACCCTATCTTTAAGTTTAGTAGCGTAGGTATTCTACAAGAGAATACGCTGTCTCTCCTTTCCAGGAAGAACAGGGATCTTCTCTATCCAACGGCTTTTGCAGTAGTTACGTCGAAATGTCAAACTCTTCAGAGATTGGCATCAAATCACAATAGCAATACAAACTCGTACACTTCGTATCTTATTGAAAGCTTGACGTTACGCCACAGATTAAATATCGGTGCTAACATACCGATCGATCTCCTGTCTCCGTATATCTCAGATCTGATCTGATTTCCATTTGTTTCTCTTATGCATCTCGCGAAGTCACTCTTCCAGATAGGTTTTACTTAAATTGGATCGGAATTGCTTGTTGGAGTTCGAAAACTGCAGGATAATAAATGAGTTTTCAGTTTGAGAAAGACGAATTGTTTAATCTAAATTGTTATAGACCTTTATGCTAAGCAACAGTGAAATTTCCCTATTTTTATGGCCCTTTATTTTATCCAACTTTTCAGACCGAGCAAGGGTTAATTTATTCAATAGTCTCAATCGAAATGTCAAAATTACCATTTACCAACGATACGTAGTTGTCATTTGTAGAAGTGGATTGTATTAGATAGAGAATAACTGCTGCGCGTCTACTTACGTCGGAATGGGAACATCGTGCACTGGATTGGCACTTCTGCGCATTGGTGTAGGTTTTGTAAATACTAACGCGTCGCACGCTCCGATTCCAACACAGTGGACGCCCAGCTTAAGGCCTTTATTCATAATCCCCTGCCATTTTAGCGCGGCTTTAAAAAAATGTCCTGACATTGTCACTTGCATGACGACGAAAAGAGATGACAACAGATTTAGCAGCTACCGTAAGATTATTGTTTTTTACGTAGTTTCTGGTTGTGTACTTGTAGGTGATTATTTTGGTTTAGAAAATACTCCTGTCTCTTGAAAAATATGAGATACTAGCTTCAGCCCGCGACTTCGTCTGCCTCTCGTTTAATCCTGTTGATTTTCCGGGATAAAAAGAAGTCCATAAATCATAAGTCATAAGCATTTATTTTATTGGTAACTTTTAGTTACAGTTCACAATACGTGTGTTATGTGTTAATCCAGGTTACGAACTATATTATATATTCCAAGTTTCATCCGAATCGGACTAGTAGGTATGAATGAATGAATGAATGAATGATTTATTTGCGTGAAGAGTGGTACATATTAGGTCTTAAATAAATTATTAATTCTCACACTTCGCCAGAGAAACCCAGCATGCAAAATTAAGATTAGCTGTAAGAGTGATTGAAACATATATTATATTCAAACAACAAGTCTTAACTTTGACATTTATAGTAGTTGGATTATCATGGCTCAGACTAAAGAGCTTTAGTAGATTTTTGAGACGGCCACTGAATAACGCGAAAGGCATCTGGTGACTAAATTTTTATTTAGATAAGTCTTTATTTAGGTTTCAATAACCTGTCGTTTACCATTTTGAGATCAACAGCATTGAATCAATGTCAATATGTCTTGCTTGGCACCGTGTTTAAATACATGAAAAATTGCCAGAGCTTTTGCTTTCACCTTTCTCGTCTTACCTCGACACGTTTCGCGATAAAGCCTCAAAATATAACTTGAAAGTTTTTGGCCTTGTCTACTTCAGAATATCAAAGTGCTTTGTATAATGTTTCAGGGCTATTTTATATGAATGTTTTTTTATTTCAAAAACTGTTTTTATTGTGTATATAAAATAAATACGTCACTAGATTTAAATATAAATAAATTAAATAAATATTCACGGACATTTAACACAATTATATAAGTAATGTAACGCGGACTTAATATTCACGAGTCGCGCTCGGAACGCGGCCTTTATGCGCGCGCATGCGCGCGACACTAACGCCCTCCGCCGGGGAACTTTTCGGCTTGTCAGTTCAGTCAAGTCATGTCCTGTCAAGATTTCAGTTGAGGTTACCTTTTGTTTGAAGAACTAGAAGATTTCTTTTGTTGCCCTAGTTGTAAATAAAATAATGCAACAAGCATTACAGTAATAAATAATCATACAAAGAAAAATTACCGCTTTTAGGTAGAGAAAGTCTAAGATTAGTTTTTTTACCGAAAAGCCCATTTTTCTGTAAAAACAAAATGGTGAGCCATGGTCAAAAGATTCATTTTAGTTCCTCAAGCTTTTTTTACACCCTGTATAAAGGTCGACCTTATCTTATCTTATCGTCTCGTTCAATATCACCCGACACCGTGGTCGGGTGACATTACAAGGCAATTTCGTTTACGGCCCATAAAAGCATGTGTTTTTATCACATGTGTACGTATTACCGGCACCCGTAAAACGAGGCTATGAAACAAACGCTTAGCGATTTCAATTACACAGCTAGAATAAAAAAACTGCATCAATCTATGAAGCTAGACCCTAAACACCAAGATTTATTCCCGAGACTCATGCTTTTCGTTGAAAACTGTTACTAGTGTTTGATGTCTGGAGAAATTATTATCGCCGGATGTTAATTTTGTTACTTTTCATTAAAATGGATCTTACCTAAGTAGGTAAATGGTAGTATTTTCCATGTCAATCCTTATTTTTTTATCGGCTTGTCATAATCCCCACCAGCCAGGATAGTGGGGAAAACGCCAACAATTTTTTGAAGATTGTCATTATCCCCACTGTTGAGGACAACTTAGTGGGGATTATAACAAAAACCAAATTCGCTAGTGCAACACCCATGCAACTGTAGGTGAACAATTTATAAGTCACACCCAGACAACTTCAGTGAAGTTTTGAGAGGTGCTACACTATGTCGCGTTCGCATTGTACACACGAAATGAAACATCTGAAAATATTGCTAACATTTATTAGAACACCATTGTTGCTAAGAGCCTATCCACGCATCAGTAAAGACCAGTTTACATTTAAATCTGAACGGCAAAGCAATAATGCTCTTCAGTCGAGTTATCAATACCGCACAGTGCAACTTATTTATATGTACTTACCGAAGTATCAACCGGGCATAAGTTTGCAGCGAGTGGTCAGGGTTGACTCCTTGACGAATCGCGCTTCGTTGTTGAACTACATCATAGTTTAGTAGTAGTAGGGATCTTTGCGACAGAGCTCGATCAGGAAAGTACCTATCACCGTATTTATTCCTGCCACTAAGTTCTGATGCTCGCATTGCTGTGTTCCGGTTTGAAGGGTGCTGGTGCAATTACAGGCACATGATACTTAACATCCTTGCCTTAGAGTAATTGACGTAGTCAATTGCTTCACAGAGCACGCTTTCAATGGTCATGTTCGGTGAGGTAATGCACTGATACCGCTCAACTTCAACATTACTAAGTATCTACTGGGGTTAGGCCCGTTCTCACCCGGTCCCGTACTCACCCGGTCCGTTCTCCGCGATTGGTTCACAAAGTTCATAATTATCAATATTTTTGAATAAATAACGTATTTATTTAAATATAGCCTGTGCATACTGTGCTTATATCTATTGCACTTTACATCCCGCGAATATTTCGTAGCTCTACCTGAACTTACAATGCGCCAGCTTCAACATAGGTAATGAGGATCGTATTATTAAAACGTGTACTTCCATAAGCCAACACTGATACTATGTTGAGGGTTAACCCTCACTATACAGAATTCATCTACATTTTGTGGTTGATAACCGCATAAACCACTCTAGGAAACTTCTGTTTTAATGGATTTTGTATGCGCAATTGCACACAGGTGGTGTGCGAACACCATGTATTATAATTTGATTTAGGAAACTTATGTATAAATTAGAAGCTTTTTCAACTAAATTTCAACTTTTTTAACGTGAGGAGCTAACTAGGCTGTAAATTTCCTCACCAATTTTTTCCTTCACTTTTTTAAACATACTATACTATAGCATTAAGAAAAATTTAGATTAGTTTCAGTTTTAGACTCGTTTAAGGGTTCGTCAGTTTTATGGGTTTAATTTTATGAAATAAGCCTACTCTGGTGGCGGAGTTTTTAGGCCGCCTTAAAGCCTCCGTCGTGGCTGTCGGTCCCGGCTCTAGCAGACGCTAGTCTGCTAGAGCCGGGACCGACAGTTTAACGTGCTTTCTATAGCACGGAAGCGCTCAGATGTAAATGCCACTAACGGTCACCCATCCAAATAGTGACCGCACAGAACGGTGCTTAACTTAGATAATCGGTAAGATTGGCTAAGCAAGCTACGCCACGAGCGCGATTATGAAATAAAGAGTATTCAACAATGTCGCAGTAACTGGTGCTCAAGACTTTACGGTATTCACGGGAGTAAACGACTTCCATTGTTTTCTAGTAGAATAGTTGAAGCTTTTCTGGGAAGTGTTCATTACAGTTTGACCCTTTCCGTAATGAGCCTGAATAAGAATCTTTTGGCTTTATGCCACGTCGTACTCTAGCTTAATACCCATGGGAATTACAATAATTACTTAGCGATGTAGTTTTATTGCCTCTATAAAGATTAATTGAGCTGTGATTAGCTGAGAAGTGGTTTATTTATACCTGGAGGTTAACATAGTGCCAAATCTGAGTTTTATTTGGTTTCACTCGCGAAAATCGAATAAAGAATCGAGCACGCAGGTTCTATGGAAAACATTCACGATTCGTCCGCTCGGAGCACATATCGAGAAAGCCGTGAAACCTATACGTATTAATAAAAGAAGACGAAGAATAAGACTACGAATTTTACTATGAAACTCTCGAGATAAAACCAAAATCGGTAGCAAGATCTAGTGAAAAATCCACCATCACCATCACCCTTTCACCTCCGAACTACTAGGCGCACTGGTAAATGCCATCCTTACATTGTAGGTATCCCATACCTTCGCACAAAGCGCTTTGCTTCTACCTTCATAATGCGAACTGCCAAGGAGTAGAACTCTCTGCCATCATCAGTATTTCCTGAGAGATATAACCTAAGAATGTTCAAGAAAAGAGTGAATAGGTGGATTATAGCTAAGCGTGCTCCACCTTAGGCTGCAGCTACACTTACCACCAGGTGTACTGGCAGCCAAATGCTTAGCTATTGCTCATAAAAAAAAATGAAGTCATAACCTCCAAAAAATATTTAATACTCTTCCCTACCGCATTACTTTGACTATAACACATTTCAGTGATCCGCGCGGCGTGCGAGGCGTCAGTAATGGGGGAGGCGGCTGCCAAATCCGCTTTATGGCTATCTCTTCTACATGGATTGCTGTTCGTCATCGGTAAGTACATATCTGTTTTTATTTTGTCACTTTATAGCCACTGAAGCGCTTAAAAAACCCGTTTTATACGGGTATTTTCAAACAAAGTGCCAAAAAACTAATACCTACTCATTTTGTCTACTCTGTCAATGATTGTTGATAAGCAGGGGGAAATAAGCGCTAACAAATCTGATATTAGCAATAGTCTCGTAACGGTAATGTATGAAGTGACACTGTGCAGTGATAGGTACTGCTAGGTTTGGCAGTCAAACAGTAAATAACGCGCAATGTAACTCGAATACAATTAGATTTACATAACGCGATGCAATAATCAGATTCAATCATGCTGATGACAACTTTTTTCCAGGTATTTCTGGATTTTGATCAGATTATGGGACAGGGAACGGACTTTTTTCTTTGTCAAAATCAATGATCCGAAAAAGGAAAATATCGTGAAGAAACCCATAGTCGTAGGTCGCACGTATTGGCTATGTCTTTCCTGTGAATAAGGCCAACTGCTGAGAGAGTTCTATATGTGTAGGTACTAAGGCCAATCTACTTTATCTAATCCTGCCCCAGGCACCACAGCGTTCTGTTAATATGGGCATGGGTATAATGTGGCCCTGGATACTGTATAAATCATCTTAAACTGATGTAAAGGCCTGTTAAGTGCTAAATGGTGTACTAAAGCTCTTTAATGGATGTTACTATATACAAAAAAACTTACTCTAACTATTACACGTCGTAAATAAAAGATTATTGTTATTTACTAGAAACCCAATGCAGCATAGATACAATTAAGTTATGTGTATAACCACAATCACGCCATAGTTACCTATAAAAATAATTATAGTTTTAAAATGCATAAGCTAATAATATAAAATATCCAACGTCGTGGTAAAGACGTGGAAGTCGTGGCTGACTGGGTGTTTATTTATAAGGATTTGTTTACTATTAAGTATCATATACTTTTTCTATAATCCTAATACATGATGTATTAGGATTACAGACTTATCCTATATTTTTATTTGAGCTTTAGCTCTGTCTAGTCTAGTACTTTGACCCACATCCAAATGACACTCTCTCATTAATCATAATACACGTTTCATCGCTGCTATACAATAGAAGATGTATAAACACAGCTCGCGCAATAGTAGCAATGTATTTATTCCGTCACACTTGGCTGGTTCCAAACCCTCTAGGGCTGACGAATTTCTGAGAAAGAATTTTTTTTATCTAAAAATGTTTTTAGTTTTGAAATAGAAACGAAATTCTCGGAATATTCCTCGCGTGAGGTATTATAGAAACAATGTTATTAAATTATTGGAGATGCTTAGGCCTCGCCGACGTAAACAGGCTTAAAGCGGTTCATTTTGTAACAGGTAATCTGTTACTTGTACCAATATATTGCTATAGGATTTTGATATAAAATTGTCATAAAATGAAACCTCAACTTATCTAGATAACCTTTTTTTCTGTTTAATGTACAAGATAACCTTTTTCGCTCATGAGCGGGTAATCTAAAGCGCAAAACATCAAATCAGCATAAGACCTAAAACACTTATTGTCTGATTAGTAAATTACCTAAATTGCGTAAAATCTTAGTAGCAAAATGCTGGAAATGCATTTCGTCTGTTTTGCTTATTACCTAAACTTCATTATGACTAAAAAACAGTATGCCTAAAATGCACAACATGTGTTTATGAATATACCTACACTGCATTACGTTTTTGCCTTTTTATAATACATATAAGTCAAACCCATATTTTATTTTGCGTAGCAACCCTATCTAGGAAAAGGAATGTGCGCGCATGCCTTCAGTGTAAAAGGGACTTGACGGAAGAGAGCTACGAATTTTATTGTTCGTCCCTAGACCTTTTCAAGATTGCATGACTCTCAAAATAATTAATAGAATAGCAATCTTTGCTTTAAAAACAGACTTTTTTGCAATATCATAGTATTTGTTTATGGTACCACTAAGTTTTTGTTTTTTTTTAAAGTAGCAATCATTTTGTCTACGTAGTGATGTTGTACGTAAATAGAACCTTCTCAATAAAATAACAATGTCACTTCTAGAGGCATACGGTAATACCTACGAGTGCTTCCCCGAACGAGATCTATCTACTACTTTACCCACGTGGATTCTTAGATACAGCTTGAACTCTCTGAACCAAAAGCAGCCAAAGTTTGCTACGAGGTTCATCGTATGCTGGTTGACAGATATTTTGGTGGAAAGTTTCGCACGCGTACGAGGTCTATCGAAAAACTAGCTGATACCCGCATCAGCTAGTTTTTTTGTATGTCTCTTATAACTTTTTTTTAGCACTTCTGCTTTACTTCTACCAAAGAAATAGTTTCTATTTAGCATAGTCATTTATTTCACTACAGCTGTACTTTTCATCTAAAACCCAGTTTTTGTATTCACCTAATAAAATGTACCTAAAGTAGTACTTAGTAATATAATACATAAGTCAGCTTTTAGTTATTTTATTTAACTCTTTATTGCAAAAAATGAATAGATGTGTAGAATTAGGTGCTCTTACTCGTAATAAGCATTTTCTGCCTGCCAACCTTACAGGTCGGGGGAATGCTTGGCGTTTGAGGAAGTTTAGCTTCGTAAATCTTTAAAAGTATTACTCGCATAAATCACAAATGATTCAAACATTTTCAATTATTGCAAAACTTAGCCAAAGCAACTCGACTTTTATCCAAGTTATCGATAATTCATAAATTCCGTTCATCCGTTCAGGGTTCTACGGAGCTGGTTTATTTAATGCACCGGTCTACCTTATGCATGGCTCGGTGGTCAACAGAATGTACTATAATTTCAAATTATTTTGCTTGACTGAACTCTAATATTATATGCCATCGTATTTTTGGCACGTAGAATTTAACTGAAGGTATTGAAAGTTTTGAAATCGTTGGTCCTTCTAGCTGGACAAAGAACAGCGTGGTCTGATCACCACTTTGATGGATGACTAGTATAAGCATTTTTTTTAGCACTAGGTTCTTTCATCAGCCCCCACAGCCCCCATATCATAAGCTCTGAACTGTTTTCGTTGCCCAGCATAATGTCAAGCGACGTGGCTACAGGTATACGAAACCAAGAAGCTTTTGACGGCCAAAAACGCGCTGAAACGCACTAATGTAACTATTTAGTCACAAAATACCTAATTATGATTTAGTATGAAAACAGTTCAGAAAGACAACGATTGCCCCCTTGGCTTGTATTCAATGCATCAATCTATCTCATGCATGGCTCAGTAGTTAGCTAAATGTACAACAATTTTATATTACTTTGCTTGACTGAACATAAATGCTATAATATTGTTGGCACATAACCACGTTTTACCAGTAGACAGTTTCCTGAATAGTTATTACTAGTTTATTAGCTTGCTTATTCTTTGAGCAATAATCAGCGTGACTACTCTTTGGGGCTCATTCCAGTTTTCTCGTGCGTGAGTCCCCTGCGTAGGAGATTTTTGGAACGTTTGTCATCCCCTTAGCGATCCCTTCTACTGCCTGCAGGAGAAAAGGATGGGCGACTGCGATTAGCTTTTTATCTACCATGACCTAGCATAAAATAAAAAATCTAAACAAATAGCAACTGAAAATGCAGAAATCCGCCAAACTGAATAATAATTTTCATTATCAGCGGGTTTACTATAATTTAGTCATGCGAGTACAATTTTTTCCCAATATTTCTGCAAAGTTGCTTGCGCAATGGGATGAACTGAAGTTACTGCTAGAAGTGAAAACTTATCTTCATAACATAAATTCATTCATAACATACGAGTTTCTGAAGTTATTCTGAGTTATTAATATATTTCAAACTATTAAGCTTAGTTTACTAAGTATTTATAAATAGACCTCTATAATGAGGGTACCTACAAAGTTACGCCTATGTGACGCCCACGGCAAACTAATTTAAGTTCGCACCACACACCATTTATCAATTTGCTGTAGGTAGTTATTATAGACCTTATTCAGTACAATACGGCTAGCTTTGAATATAAATATAACTAAAACCATAGTACGTACCTATTAATTTATCCAGTAGCTACTTCATTTATAAGAAAGAAATATATAAAAAGCCTTTAGTAGTATAAATTATATTCAAATATAAAAAGGTCGAGACGAATAGACAAACGCAGGTTTCTCTTTGATCCCAAGAGTGAATCAACACGAGCAAAACTGATGATGTCGTAAATATTGTAAAAATATAATAAAATATTTTTAGGGTTCTTCCATTCCTCATAAGAAGAAAAATACGTTGCTTGTAAAGTAAACATCAAAAACTGCAAGCTTAAACAAAGGTCATTGACAAAGCAAGTGTTTTCTATAAAATTGTACAGTTTATGTCGAGAAAACACTTTTTCCTTGGCCGTCGCTTAGGATAAACATCTACGAGCAGAATAGCGGAAAGAACACGTGATTTATGAGATGGAGCAAACCCAACTTACCTAAGGAAATAGAAGACAAAGGAAGGTATAAGCTGTGCAGTTTTGATACCGAAATAAAAATTTGCAATACATGATAGGAAGCGGAAAGGTCTGCTTTACAGTTCGGTAAAAGTAAGATAATTGTAAATATTGTAAAACGTCTGCTTACTTCGGGTTAAGGCGTAGGGTAAAGTCAGACAACCTTCTCGCTCGCACATTTCAACATTTTTGAGGATATAATAAATATAACTAAATGTAATTATGTGGAATTGCAGAGCTTCAGGGTCGAGAGAATAACAATGCAAAGGTTCAATAAAAATATCACATTGATCAAAAGAAGTTTTTAAGGCCGTTCTGATTATGTAAATAAATAAATTTCTAACCAAAAAATGTGCACTTTAATTTATCGCATTGGTACAAGTTTTTTGGTCGGAAAACTTGTTTGGAGCAATGTGATATTTTTACTGAACCTTTGCATTGTTATTCTCTCGACGCTGAAGCTCTGTAATTTCACATAATGACAAAAACCCCTTCGTATATAAGCAAACCACTTTCAAAAGTTCTTTACCCCATTTCCCAACTAACTTACAAATGTCCCGCAGCTGACTCCGGCACAGAATCACCAGACAATACCACAATGGACATCTCCTCACGGCGGTTCCGAGCTGAGTTCCTCCAGGAGTGGCAAGGCACTCCGGACGCGCCATACTTCGATCCCAGCACGCCGAGAAATATCACAGGATTGGTGGGACATCCCGTCAGGCTGTTGTGTCGGGTGAAGAACTTACAGAATAGAACGGTTAGTATGAGAGACGAGGTCATTCCCAAGGGTACCCTCGCCAAAGATTAACTTAGTAAGTATTAAAAATCTACGCAATTCCTATGTATAGCAACTAGTATAGTAGGTACAATCGAAAGCAAAAATTGTGGGTTAGCTATCAAATCTTGGATATCTTGGAAACCATGAATTTTAGTGAAATTATGCGAACTAATTAGTTCAACAATTTATTGAGTATGCATCTTATCACTACATAGTATAAAGCAAAGTCGCTTCCCGCGTCTGTCCTAATGTCTGTATGTATGTATGCTTAGATCTTTAAAACTACACAACCGATTTTGATGCAGTTTTTTTTAATAGATAGAGCGATTCAAGAGGTAAGTTTATATTATATATAATACATCATCATCATCACTGCATTGCACCCGTGCGAAGCCGGGGCGGGTCGCTAGTTCTATCTATAAATCGTTTGCAACGGTTTGGAGGTAGCTCAACTGTTTCATAATTATGTATTTTGTAAATATTGTAAATACTGTATCAGTCCTTATTTTCTTTGTTAATAAAGGTATCTTATCCGATCCAAAATCAAAAACCATTTCCAATAACCGAGGCGAATAATGCGTCGAATATGCCGTAAAAGCGGCGTGCTGCATCGAAACGACTCCATTTATTCCGTACAGGCTTAACTTCATACTCCACTCTTAAACGACATTGGCACAGGTACCTTCATCTTCTCAGAAAGCTTAGTTTCTGAAGAATTTAATTAAATAGCTACTCACCTACTCAAAGACGCAATAAAGTACTATTTAATTTACACAGCATTGTTTATACACAGACGTAATCTGTGATGCTTTCTTTCTATTGCGTAACCATTATCTTTTCTGCTACGTGTTACGAACTCGGCCAGCCTTGACGAAGTTGACCATATATTTTCTCAGAATACGGTAACCCTGAGGAGTTTCTATTTGGAGTCTCGTGCGAGCTTCATCTTCATAATGATCATCATCATCATTTTCAATACATATAAAACTCTTTTGAAGCTGACTGACAATCAATGCACAGCCTAAACCATAAGTCTTAAAGGTATTAAATTTGGAAGGTAGTATCCTTATTTATTGTGGGGGTGCACTAAGAAAGGAATTGTGAAAAGTCACACCCTAAAGGGTCTAAAATGGGGATCTAAGAGTATAATCAAATAATGCGTATACTGCTACCACGCGAGCAAACCCGCGGGCGACAGCTAGTCACAGATATAGTTACTATATCTAGCTAGTACTGCTTCTTACTTCAAGGTACCTGCGCCAAGCCTAATAAAGATATTATTGATACATCCGCAAAACACGGCCCAAGATACTGAAAAATAAGTAAAATTAGGAATTGTGATCTGAGTGCTCTGGTACGAGTCGATACCCTCGAGACTACAAACGGAAACTTCAGAACATAACCGTATTCCAAGAAAGTCGAAGATTTACAATAAAAACTCAGCTTTGTATAACCCAATGTTCGATGTTATACCATTCAGTTCAATACTTTGTTCGTTAAGAAAATGTTTTCCCAATTGCCTGTTATCTGTGTCCATTCATCAGAACAAACTTTGCAAGATCTTTTTTCCATTTTCTTTTTACTTTTACCCTTAATAATGAACTCCTAAGGTTCTATTATCCTAAGTTTGTATTGGAATCTTAGAGTTTACTCACTGCCCAAGGCCGACACCTACGCAATACTTAGTCGTATGTCAGTAGTGGCATTAGTGACACAAAAATATCGCTTTCGTTGACTAAATGCTCTCTCTATGTACAACGAAAAGAGATGAAAACAGATTTAGTAGCTATTTTAGCGCCAATTTATCCCAACAGATGACAGCTTTAGAAGACCAATTTAAAAACAATGAATAGGTAGGTATTACATTACGACTTTCGCTTGTCGAAAATATCGTGGAAGTGTCATGTCGTGTCGTTGGCAGTGGAAATCAGCCGATGTTACAACTACGACTTCCAAAGCACAAGCATGCACTGAAACCGCAAATTGAGAAGGGTCGTCGCTATTCGATTTGAATTCACATTACAACTTTAAAGTGTAATCCTGTTTAAGTTCTATTCTCAGATACAAATTAGAATTCCTATATCTCTTTGAGTAGAAGTGTACAGAAACATCAAGTGGAAAATCAAAGAAAGTTAAGTGTAAAACACCCACCAAATCCTCAAAACACCATCAACCACACCAGTTGTATGGTACAAGAAGTTTTTAAAATATTTCCTTCTTTCTACAACGAACATACACTCTATTTTACCACAAAATGGCGTTCCTCCAACCATAAATTATTAATATTAATTTACCGCTCGAAACTTCTGCAGTTAACAGCAATTTTAATTAACGGAACATCTAACTTCAAACAATAAATTCACAACGATCCGAAAGAAAATAAATAATACATTTGGAAAAATCTGCGAGCAATATTTTTGCACGCCGTCTACAGTTTTATGATTAGTTTAAACCACAGTAGGACGTGTTTAGTTTCAAAAATTATTATTTTTCAAATACAAATAAAAAATTTGTTTTATGACCCCGTATCGTAAGCTTTGAACTGCTTTCGCTGCCCGAAGCATAATGTCAAGCGATGTGGCCGATATACGAAAACAAGAAGCTATAAAAATGTGCTTTAAAATTGTGTGTTTCGGTAAGTAGGATTAACGCTGATAAGAAAAACACACGTAAAAAATAGGTACGTCAATTATATAAGATAGGTGCGTTTAAAAAAAATTTAATAGTAATAAAATAAAAAAAAACGGATTTCTTCGAAATACCACTCTAGCTGTTCATTTTCGTGGACCGAATCACCTTGTTAAAGCCATACTAGTTTCATTTTATTTCATTTCTTTATTGCTTACATTTAGGTACATTTTAGTTACGGAACACCCTGCAAAATCTACCTATTCTAATCCAAAGAAATTTCTAAATTATAACGATCTATAAATTCCTATGCACGGAGCTGACTTCAAGTACGATTAATCGCTTATGCTGATGTTTCTTTATCAAGTAGAATCATCTCAGCTGTTTTTATGTTTTTTGTTGTATCCATCCCTTTATATTGAAAACAGGCTTATTTCATGTCTCCCTTCAATTCCTTTATTGAAAAAAAAATTATTTTTCATTTTGCTCCAGTAAATCGCTCTCGTGTTTACCAGGCGAACATAAAATCCCGGAGTTATTACAGATACTAAAGGTTTTTATGATTAGCTGTACTAAGAGCGATCGTTTTACCTCAAGAACTTTTGTATTGATAAAACATTGTGTATAAAAAATGTACTGCGGAATATTTAAGCATAAAACAGAGCAGCTTTATTTTGGGATTCTTTACATTCTTTTAAGACGAGATTCTTACGAAACTTTGTGTGCTTTCAAGGATATAAAACGTACTTTCGTCTGTTTTACCGAATTTACCGTCACAGCAGCTTTAAAAGTTTAAATACTTACTCTTGAAGTTCGGTATCTTATCAGTCTTAGAAATCCGATGGACGTAGACCTCCGGTGTTAATTTTTAGGAATTTATTAACAAAGAAAATTACAACTAATACAATATTTACAATATTCACAATATTAAAAAAATACACATGAAACAGTTGAGCTATGTACAAACCGTTGCAAACGATTTATGATAGCTCAACTGGTCCAAATCAGTACCAATCGGAAGCATGCCCAAGACAATGGCTGCAACCGGAAGAATTACTTCAAGTCATAGTGTCTCGAAGCCATTGTTCTTACAGTTTCATTATTTGGCTTCTCATTTTATGAACACCTCAGTCCTCAGTCTACCCCTATCTCAAATCTAGATTCGGGTCTAGATAGTTGGGTAGATAGATAGATATAGAGAATTTTTTATTTGGCACAACACAGGTACAACACAGTAAAACAATCACAAAATAAGAAAAAATACAACAAAAAAATAATTAGAAATAGGCATCAGATCAGTAAGTACATAGGATGTACCTATATACGTATACAAGTACACCTAGCGACTGTAACGGTCCAGAAAGTCTGTCCGTGTTCCTTGGGTATCCCACAAATTATTTAGTAAATTTAACCTTTAATTTAGCTAGATTCGGTTAATTTTCAACGAACGATAAAACTATCTTCAGTGTGACATACTGAATCTGTAGCAACTGATAACTTCATAGTATAAAGAATGAATAATATTAACTAGACGAGTTTAACTAGAAAGGTTCAATATAATAGTTAATAGAAGGTATACATAGTTGTAGCAATTAAATTATATTCACTAATTGTGTTTACCTAGTAATAATTCATTTACAATTTTAATCGCAATGACACTTGCGAATTGCTCTCATAAAAATGTCAGGCGGTTTTCCTCTCAAAATAGACTATGAGATTGATAAATCTAGGTACATTTGGGAGTTGGAAACTGAATAAATTGCTAGTAAATGCTTTAAACTGTCTATGTTCGGAGTCTCATAAAGGTCTGCTTCTTCATTACGATATAGTAGGGAATTTAGATAAATACAGTATGAAAAACGTAACGTGGAATGTAGATATTTTCAAGGAGAGTAGATACAAGCTATTAGTGTCTTTAGACACCATCTTTCATTCAGAAAACGGTCTAAAACCAAAAGAAACATCCAAAAAACAATACTATTATAGACTATATGAACCAACTTAGGTATACATTGAGTTGTATCTGGGGGTATATTCAGATGCCGGACGAATTGGCACCCGTCATAAAAGGTTGTTTTGATACGCTTCGGTAGGCTTCGTTTTGAGTCGGCGGTGTCTTCGGAAGGGTGCCGTCTCGGCAGGCAGCTAAATCGGACGTGGATCGCATACTAACTATGAAGTAGGCAGTGGCTTTGTGACGTACGTAATCAGAGGGTATAAAAGACAGGTACATCTAGAAATGGGACTTTTTTGGTTCGAGCCGGCGAAGAGTAAACATCTACCAAGGAGGAAGGAGTACCTACATGACTGAGTCAGGCAGATGCCATAGTGGAAAGGGAATGGAACTAAGATTTCGGTAAGAAGACCTTCTCTTGCTTTCATTGTATTGATTATGTGTCCCTATTTCCAGGAATTGCTGGAATGCCATGCTGAGCTACATGCTGGACTGCCATGCTGAGCTACATGCTGGACTGCCATGCTGAGCTACATGCTGGACTGCCATGCTGAGCTGACTGCAGGACTGCCATGCTGAGCTACATGCTGGACTGCCATGCTGAGCTACATGCTGGACTGCCATGCTGAGCTACATGCTGGACTGCCATGCTGAGCTGACTGCAGGACTGCCATGCTGAGCTACATGCTGGACTGCCATGCTGAGCTACATGCTGGACTGCCATGCTGATCTACATGCTGAGCTACATGCTGAGCTACATGCTGAGCTACATGCTGAGCTACATGCTGAGCTACCTGCGGAGCTGACAGCGGAGCCATCACACAGATCCAGGGTCCAGGTCAGGATAAGATGTGGGAGATCAGGGTAAGTCTTTTATATTTCAACTGAGTGTTCAAATCATGTGTTTCGATAGGAAAGCTGGGATTTTCAGGTGCAGGGTTCTTCCGAGGAATAGGGAATCTGGGGGTTTTCAGATTTAGGATTTCCGAGGAATAAGCTGACATTCAGATCTAGAATCTACGCTGCTTTTTCTAAATGGTTCTGATTCAAGACACGCATTATATTTTGAGGGTACTTTATTTCCTCTCGTTTGATATATTGCTCATTTTCTATTGAACTCTTTTGTGTGTGATTTTATCTTCTTACTTTAAAACGAACTATATTTGACTGGTTTTACTGAATATCTACGCCTTTAGAGATTCATTTAACTACCTTCTACCACGAGTATGCGTAGATAAGTACCTTTTACTTCTTTACATTGAGGATATTGAGTGCATTACTTTACGGATTTCAAGGAAGCGTATCTTACTACCCTGGTTATTTATTCTTACTTACTTTTACACACACTACTAAATATGATCGATACTTAGTGATGGTTACTTTGATTTCTACTTACTCTCATACATTGCATAGATACTTAAGTATAAAGTGAACTATTAGTTAGATAATTACTTATTACACAATAGGATAGGGCGGACTTTAGCTATAAGAAGGTAGCATGCGTTATCTTGTGCGTAAATCAAGAAAGGATTCCATCTTGATTGGAGATAGGAAATGAGGCTAGGTATTTAAGTAGGATAGGCTTGCGTTAGCTGTAGGGAGAAAGGAAAAGCCACATAGTACGAGATTCATGATTGGTTTCCGTCATGAAGGAATCAAGGTAAGTCTTTGAATTTAACTGTGTGTTTGTTTTAGGATCTTTAGAATAGAAAATTAATGTACAGGCTTGCTCGATACATGTTCTAGGCAAACATCTAGTTCAAGCAGCAAGTACAAAAAATGGCAGAGGAATTCTAGGATAATTGTAATCTTGTTCGATCCAAGTTACATTATCCGATAAATAATCCTTCACTTGAAGATGAAACCTGCGTTTACAGCACTATTTTAATAAGTTAGAGTTTAGATGTTATTTCTCCTTAGGTTCAAGCAACAAGTACAAAGATGACAGAGAAATTCTAGGATAATTGTAATCTTGTTCGATCCAAGTTACATTATCCAATAAATAATCCTTCACTTAAAGATGAAACCTGCGTTTACAGCACTATTTTAGTGAGTTAGATGTTATTTCTCCTTAGGTTCAAGTAGCAAGTAGGATCTTGTAGGGAATAAAACTTCCTGAAGATCTGGAGCAAGAAGAAAGAGATCTGGGGGGGATTTACAGAGTTAGGATTTCCTAGGTTCTAGCATTTGTTCCAGATGAAGATTCAACGTGGATTAACTCGAGGAACTTTATACTTTCAAATACCTGCATTTTACAGAGTCTTAACTGTGTATATGTGTACCTAATTGATTAAAAGAAATATTGTGTTTTATTTTTCCCTAATGTGTGTGTACCTCTTTATTTGGTTTACCTGAGATATTGTGTGTTATATTTAGTGTTTCTTATTACTTGTTTTATATTTTATACTATGAGCGTTCAATTAATATTGCGTTCAACAATGAAAGTAAGGAGAATTATTGTAGTTATATATTTACATACTACACTCGTGTTTACATACTTACTACCTTGATAGTACAGCTATTTTTCTAGAAGTTTATTTTACTGCCTTAATTACATATTCTTACTTATTTTACTTACTTTACATACACTAGTAGGTAGGATCAATACTTAGTTACTACTACTTTTACGTACTTACCCTCATAATACATACCTACTTATAAGACGAGCTATAGTTAGATAAGTACATACATACGCCTGTTCCTACATAGTACTACATACAATATTGTAGAACAGCGTCTTATCTCCTATGTGTTAAGCGATAGCTACTATGAATATTTGACAAATTCGAATTTTAGAAACATCTGCGACTTTTAAGCTTTAGACTTTAAACCTTTTAAGACCTTAGGATTTTAAACCCAAATTTGAACTTCAGACTTTGAACCTTATGATTTTAGAAACTTAAGCTTTTGCAACTTAACTCAACTTTACCTTATTTTACTTTCGGATATTAAGTCTGGATTATAACAGATGCATACACTACAATAGGTAGTCTTATCTACCATATCAGATTAATTTTATCAAATGACTTTTATTGTTCAACTTTGAATTTAATCATAGTGAAGTCACTTATTATTCTAGTGGTAATATTTATTGTGCCATTGAGACAGCTTGAGTAGCTCTCTCTCTTATATCTTTCAAATTCAGTAAAGTATTTATTAAATTTAAAAGGAACCATTATTCCTACTTGCCTTGTAGTCTTGCATTGACTATTTGTTTTATAGTGACATTTAGCTTCAACCTTTTGTCTTTTACTGACCTGTCTGATTGGTTTCCTCAAACTATGTGCTTGAAGGAGAAACTATAAGGAAAAGTCATTCTCAAATGTTTTAAGGTCTGTACAGATACTATTTATCTTACTCTAGAGCGCGTGTCTCGTGGTTATTCTGAACTTATGGAAAAGGGATGATAACTACCTACAAAGAGTCTATGATTTATTCTATCTTGTCCGATACCTATTAATTTACATGAAGTATATGTGGTCAAGCTAGACACTTTCGTTGTCGAAGTACCCTAGGCCGATTCAAGCTTGGGTTACTTTATATTAGCTATGTGACTGACCTTATCTACTTCTATTGCCTTTTATCTTGGCTTTGACTTTGGCTATCTAGAAAGATTGGTCTGAGTGAACCATGAACTAGGAAGGTTACTTAAATTTAGATTCAGTTGTTAGAAGTGGTTATCTAACAGGCTGCCCTTAACTGCAGCATATAATTGCATGGGACTGTTTTGGCTTTGAGTAACTAAAGTTATTTAAAGATAATTTAGTTTCATGATCTTTGTAATCCATAGTAGCACTGATGTTGGATTCAGTTTAGTGAAATAGTAAAAAAAATAGATTTTACGCATTCCTCTAATCTTAATCATACATCCGCTAAAGTATAGTGTACTGTGAAGAGGGGGTTTATTACGAATACATGTGAATAATATGTATTCGTAGTTTGGTGTCGAGAATCACTAGATGGCGCGGTTGGCGGGGCGTCTCTCTGATGTAATTACATACTATTGTAAATACATTAGCTTCATAGTGCACTATTTAACATCATTCTAGTAACAAAGTTATAATAAACTTATATTCTGAGACTGTAGAATCACTTTATATATTTGATATTAATTTTTATAAGTAAATTTTCTACTGTAGGAAATATAGCTTTTCTATTTACTTGTATTCCAGCAAAGCCAAATATTTTATAATTCTGAACATATACTTCTTCCTAAAACTAGTACTTGATGCGGTTTAGGTCTTCCATTCTATATAAAATTCATGAAAGAATCTCATTGATAATGAGTTGTACCTGCTTAAGATAACTTCTGTTGCCTCTAATTATCTAGGATCTACATAATATGTACCTTTTAATTAACCTTTTATATTTTATTTATCAGGCTAGAATAGTAGGAATAACCCACGCAATTAACTAAACGTCTTCCTACGGTTTACTCTTATTAGTAACGATTAGATAGATAATAGGAATAGGATAGATAGGAGAACGTTACTTTCATATTAGGTAGATTCATAGGTTAACTAAAAAGAGGTCTCAACATAATTCCTTTAAAGTATCTGAGTTACTATCGGTTCATAATAGTAGGCGTCCTAATCACAACCACTATACGATCACAAGGCCATTAGAATAAGTTAGTTATTAAGTTAGTTATAAGTCATAAGATTAAAGTAAAGCAACGTAGTTAAAATTAGATTAAATTGCTTAGGTTAAATTGATTTAGGTTCATCTCTGGTTAGGTTAATCTCTCTCTCTTAGGTTAATATATATATCACTCTTTTAGTTAATCTCTCTCTTTTAGTTTAGTTTAGTTAATTCAGTTAGTTTAGTTAGAAAAAAAAAAATTAGATTAAACTTGGGGTGGGGAGCGTTACAATTTGGTGCCGTGACCAGGATATCGATTTTAGGTTATTTACAGTAGTTCAAATCATTTTTATATTCAAATCATACCTTATATCTATTAAATTCATATTTATTTCCATTAAATTCATGTTTCATTTAATTTGTTACTTACTTTAATCTTGTATAGTGCGATTTTTTTCGCACAATTTGTTGCCGTAATAAAGGATGGGGTTTTGTGTTGAGATTTCTTAATTTTATTTAGATTATAACTGTTTATTAGGTAAATCGGTTAATTTTAGTTCATTCTGTTTAGAAGTTTTATTCTAGATTTTATTCGTTTAAATTAGACAAAACAAATACGTATAGGTAGTAAATAGGTAGTGTAAAGGAATTAATTGCGTTTCATATTATTGCGTTGGTGAGGTAAGATTAAGTAACATCAATATTTGTAAATGCGTGGGGTCGTAAATAGATAATGTAGGATTTACAAATAGTTCTTTATAGTTTTATACTTTTATGAGCGGGGGGTCGTAAATAAATGACTTTCAAAATAATTATTTGTAGATTCGGGATTTCAAGAGCTAGAGAAAGGTCGTAAGTAAATAAGTTCTATTTACAGATTAGTTACTTATAGGTTCATTTATTATATTAGCGTGGGATCACCATTGACTGATTGGGTTTAACCCTATCTTATTTAAATAAGTAGTTTTACTAAAATATTAGTTGAGAAATTACTGTTAGGTAAACTGTTAGGAAAACTATTGGGTAAACTAATAGGTTAACTAATAGGTAACAAGATAAAATTAATAGTAGGTAATTTAGGTTATAAGTATTCAACTCTCATAGAGGAATAAGTCTAGCATAAAAATAGGGTTAATTCTGAGATACCTATTGTCTGAAAATTAATACTTGACTGGTTTCTTGAATGCCTATGTCTTTGGAGATTACTAGTAGGTAGAATCATTACTTAGTCACGGCTACTTTTATTTCTACTTATCCTCGTACTAGATAGATAGATAGATAGAAAACTCTTTATTGTACACCACTTTTACAATACTACTTAGTGGACTATAGTTAAATAATTACATATTCTCACACTTGGGCTTGTTTTTATATACCTACTACTCAGATAGTGCAGCTACTTACCTTTTTAGAAGTTTACTTTAGTATACCTTATATCAATACTTAGTAACAGTTATTTTTACTTTCATTTACTTTCTACTACATTCTTACTTACAAAGTAAGCTATAGGTAGATAACAACTTACTACACCGGTTTTTACATACTTACAACATTAATCGTTCAGTTACTTCAGTTACTTACCTTTTTGATGCTAAGCAATTATGATCTAGATTTATAGGTTATTTACATTAGACTTACTTAAACATAGAGAAGTTTATTTTACTACCATGTTTATTTATTCATACTTACTTTAGGATCTTAGACTTAACTTAGATATTGAACTTTTATCTTTAACTATTAACTTTAAACTGTTAATTTTGAACTTTAACTTTTAAACTTTAACTTTAAACCTTAACTGTAAACTTTACACTTAAACTGTAAATTTAACTTTAAATTTGAACTTTGAATTTTAACTTTGAACTTTAACTTAAAATTTTAACTTTGAATTTTAACTTTAAATTTTAACTTTGAATTTTAACTTAGAATTTTAACTTTGAATTTTAACTTTAAATTTAACTTTGAATTTTAAACTTTGAACTTTAAACTTTGAACTTTAACTTTGATTTTTAACTTTTAACATTAACTTTGATTTTTAACTTTCAATTTTAACTTTGGATTTTAACTTTAAATTTTAACTTTGTACTTTTACTTTAAATTTTAACTTTGAATTATAACTTTAAATTTTAACTTTGAACTTTTACTTTTAAGTTTTAACTTTGAATTTTAACTTTAAACTTTAACTTTAAACTTTAACTTTGAATTTAAACTTTGATTTTTAACTTTGAATTTTAACTTTAAACTTTAACTTTGAATTTTAACTTTAAATTTTAACTTTGAATTTTAAGTTTGAATTTTAACTTTAAATTTTAACTCTGAATTTTAGGTTTGAACTTTTACTTTAAACCTTAACTTTGAATTTTAAATTTGAACTTTTACTTTAAACTTTGACGTTGATTTTTAACTTTGAAATTTTATTAACTTTAAACTATTAACTTTAAATTTGAACTTTAAGTTTTGAACTTTTACTTTAAACCTTAACTTTGAATTTTAAATTTGAACTTTTACTTTAAACTTTGACGTTGATTTTTAACTTTGAAATTTTATTAACTTTAAACTATTAACTTTAAATTTGAACTTTAAGTTTTGAACTTTAACTTTGAATTTTAACTTTAACTTTAAACTTTAACTTTAAATTTTAACTTTGAACTTTAACTTTGAAATTTAACTTGGAATGTTAACTTTAACTATAAACTTTAAATTTGGACTTTAACTTTAAATTTTAACTTTGAACTTAAACTGTAAATTTACTTTAAACTTTAACTATGAATTTTGAACTTTCACTTTTAAACTTTGTATTTTAATTTTAAACCTTTAACTTTGAATTTTAGTTTTAAACTTTAACTTTGAATTTTAACTTTAGACTTTAACTTTGAATTTTAACTTTAAACTTTAACTTTAACTTTAAACTTTAACTTTGATTTTTAACTTTAAACTTTAACTTTAAACTTTAACTTTGAATTTTTAACTTTGAACTTAAACTGTAAATTTACTTTAAACTTTAACTTTGAATTTTGACTTTAAATTTATATTTGAAATTTTAACTTTGAATTTTAACTTTGAATTTTAACTTGAAACTTTAACTATGAATTTTAACTTTGAACTTTAACTTTAAACTTTAACTTTGAATTTTAACTTTGAATTTTAACTTGGAATTTTACCTTTGAATTTTTTGGATTAGGGGTTCTTATCTTAGGCAGAGGCGTGTGTGACTTTTCATGTAATTAGCATTCTCTAAAGATAAAATTGATATGGTGTCTATGTAAATGGGGTCGTAAAAGGCAGTTATAATTATCATAATAAATATACTTATCCAAGACTTAGTTTAGCTCTTTACGTAGCTAGGGTCAGATAGACTGTATGCACATTGGAAGCATTTAGATAAAATGTCCACAAATTTCACCTTGGGTTATACCTAATATGCGTAAAAATAAGATTTAGATTTCACTCGCCCTAGCTAAGTTACAATTAGGTTATTCAAATAGTTATTATATGTTCGAATTGAACATATTTTACGTTTTGCCTACCTATATTAACAGCAATTTAATGGTTATGATACGTTACCTATAATATATAAATAAGTAAATGTCACATTTTTGTTGGTTTAGTTTCTTGATAATTAAATAAATAAACATAAAACACATAATCATCGGATCGGATTTAAATTTATTATCTTACTTTAGCTAATATTGAAACTACTTGTATTTACCAATAATCAGAACTAAATAGCTATAAAACCATAAACATAATATTCGAGTCTAATTAAAGCTAAACAGTTATTTAATAAAATGTGTCTAAAACTTACTAGTTTTATCTGAACAACAGATACGATTTCATATTAACCCTAAACCTATCCTTTTAAGTTTCAATTTCCTAGTTACCAAAACTATTCTTCTCAGTTGAACTAACTGACAACATCTAACTACAATCTAAAAAGGGTTGTCTACTATTTTATATAAACATCTACAGATACAAAATGGTTTACTACCCAATTAATAATAATAAACTATAGTAAAAGTTAAACCACTACACACTCACAGTTTGCTTAGTTTTTTGTGGCATTTATAGGTTAGATAAGCATACTTTGACGTTAGTTAAAATTTTATTTTATATTAACTCTCATTATCTGTAGTATTTTATTAATTTACAAGCTGAAAAACCAGTATAGACAACTCCAAATTACAAAACATGTCTTTGTTGTAAATTGGAGGTAGCTGGACTGTAATTTTAAAAAACGGGGGGTCGTATGTTTTTGATGGAACAGAAAAGGTGTTTACAAATTCAGATGGAGAAAGTAGGAATAGTAAGTAAAATAATGGTCTAATTTATCTGTCTCTATGTTGAGCAAGGTTGTATGTTCGTTTTACTAACAGTTTGACAAAATTTTATGATATTTTTAGAATAATTGCAAGTATTAATAATGAGATATTAGTATTTATTTTCATAACATACTTTTTCAACCAACATTAAAGTTAGGTAAGCCTACTACGTTTTCTTGCAGATTTAAATTAATTAGATAATTTTAAGGATTTAATTAGTCGCATTAGATATCATTGGATTATTATAATACGTTATCAATTTAGACTAAGATTTGTGGGTTCGATTCCCATCTCAATAACTAAATACAAGAATGTTACAATGGCTATAGTTTTTTTTTATAAAGTGAAATCATACTTTCAAAATACTATGCTTGGCTAAATTTGCTTAATTCACATAAAATATATTAAGTTTGCTTGAAATGAAATATATTTGCTAACAAAAAAAAAAAAAAGAAAAAAAAAACTCTAACCTAACCCTAAACCTAACCCTAACCTAACTCTAATTTAGGGCTAACCTAACCTTACTTCATAGCGCCCCGCTATGTGCACCCCAACCATACTTTAAAAAGCTTTGTTTTAGTTTTGGCAGCTGATCACGTTATACATACATCGTGTATTTTTGAATTGACGCTAGGTCGCTACACACTAGGTTTCTTCTGTTGGTAATTTGACTACGTCGTTGATACTTTCAAGCATTACAGAGACCATAACTAATTGAAATCGTAGTTTTGCAAATTTTGTTAGGTGATATTTATTAAATTTATTTTACAGATTTAGGCGAATTAGAGAAGTTGATATTGGTTTTGAGATTGCATACATCTGCAACTTTTAGATTGTATCAATTCTGTAACTGAGCGTTGGCATTTTAGCGTAATAAAATTGATATTACTAAATTTTATTTAAACATTATTAGTATAAATTTTTAAAAAATTAACTTTGCGTGTTATGTCATTTAGAATAAACTTGCGTCAATATGAATGAACATGCGCCACTTTACTTTAGGTAGTTCTAATTACGTAATTAGTTAAAACCAGAGGTGAGGTGTCTTTACTAACTTTACTTCAGATTTCACATTTTGTGGAAATAAGTTGCTTTAGTTATTGTAAATGTGTAAAAATTCTAAATTTTAATATGAATTGTCTCTCTCTTGTTCATATTTTACTCTTGGGTTGGGGCATTTTGGGAAATTTAGCAATTAATAAATCATAAACAAATATGGTACCAATTTCTTAACAGTCTTACTTCTATACGATCTGTTGATTTTGCGGGTATAATGAATGACTACGGATGTTGGAGTCCTGAAAGGTTGAATGAATCTTAGTAAAATTTGGGAACGAGACTTTGTGTGATGAACGAGTGAGAATTATGTTAATTTTAACTGGTTGAGGGGCTCAAGATTTCAACAGAATCTTGGAATAGGACAATTTTTTGATTTCTAAATCTGGACAAACTTTACATTTGACAAACAATTTGTATGAAGGAGTTATTGGTGTTAGGTTAGGTCAGTTGACAATTTCATCAGTTTCGGCTGATTTCATACAAGTTCACACTATACAAAGTAGGTTCTGATTAAGCACACTGCACATGCTCCGAAATTGCAATTTGTTGTTATTTTGAGATCGGTTTTACGTTGGATGTTTCAATCATGTTAAGTTATGGTTGCACGCCTTTGAGGATCTAATTTGGACTGTGAAGGGTGATGTATGATAAACTCAGTTACGAATTGCGAGAGTCAATAGACGGGCTAAAGAGCTAAATACATTATATCACTAGGATTGAGTCTGGATTGAGACAACAGACTTCCGTTACACAGTTTAACAATTTTTCTCGCTGCAAAGATAATATTTCATGGTTGTATTCATTTATAGCTATAAACCGGCATCAAACTCACATCATTTTGGGGTTTCGGTTTAAATTTTACACATCAAATAAAAAAAAAAAAACATTACTTATGTGATGGCTAGCATAGATCTAATCTATGCAAGTCATTGCAAAATATTTGTCTGGAACTAGAAATCAACAAATAAAATTTGTACCAATAATGACTGTTCAAGAGAGAAATAATTTGTGTTTTATTTTAATTAATGAAATTAATTTGGGAAAGTTTTACTCCGGTTCATAAGTTAATCACCTCGTATAACTTTGGGGTCGGCTGTAACGGTCCAGAAAGTCTGTCCGTGTTCCTTGGGTATCCCACAAATTATTTAGTAAATTTAACCTTTAATTTAGCTAGATTCGGTTAATTTTCAACGAACGATAAAACTATCTTCAGTGTGACATACTGAATCTGTAGCAACTGATAACTTCATAGTATAAAGAATGAATAATATTAACTAGACGAGTTTAACTAGAAAGGTTCAATATAATAGTTAATAGAAGGTATACATAGTTGTAGCAATTAAATTATATTCACTAATTGTGTTTACCTAGTAATAATTCATTTACAATTTTAATCGCAATGACACTTGCGAATTGCTCTCATAAAAATGTCAGGCGGTTTTCCTCTCAAAATAGACTATGAGATTGATAAATCTAGGTACATTTGGGAGTTGGAAACTGAATAAATTGCTAGTAAATGCTTTAAACTGTCTATGTTCGGAGTCTCATAAAGGTCTGCTTCTTCATTACGATATAGTAGGGAATTTAGATAAATACAGTATGAAAAACGTAACGTGGAATGTAGATATTTTCAAGGAGAGTAGATACAAGCTATTAGTGTCTTTAGACACCATCTTTCATTCAGAAAACGGTCTAAAACCAAAAGAAACATCCAAAAAACAATACTATTATAGACTATATGAACCAACTTAGGTATACATTGAGTTGTATCTGGGGGTATATTCAGATGCCGGACGAATTGGCACCCGTCATAAAAGGTTGTTTTGATACGCTTCGGTAGGCTTCGTTTTGAGTCGGCGGTGTCTTCGGAAGGGTGCCGTCTCGGCAGGCAGCTAAATCGGACGTGGATCGCATACTAACTATGAAGTAGGCAGTGGCTTTGTGGCGTACGTAATCAGAGGGTATAAAAGACAGGTACATCTAGAAATGGGACTTTTTTGGTTCGAGCCGGCGAAGAGTAAACATCTACCAAGGAGGAAGGAGTACCTACATGACTGAGTCAGGCAGATGCCATAGTGGAAAGGGAATGGAACTAAGATTTCGGTAAGAAGACCTTCTCTTGCTTTCATTGTATTGATTATGTGTCCCTATTTCCAGGAATTGCTGGAATGCCATGCTGAGCTACATGCTGGACTGCCATGCTGAGCTACATGCTGGACTGCCATGCTGAGCTACATGCTGGACTGCCATGCTGAGCTGACTGCAGGACTGCCATGCTGAGCTACATGCTGGACTGCCATGCTGAGCTACATGCTGGACTGCCATGCTGAGCTACATGCTGGACTGCCATGCTGAGCTGACTGCAGGACTGCCATGCTGAGCTACATGCTGGACTGCCATGCTGAGCTACATGCTGGACTGCCATGCTGATCTACATGCTGAGCTACATGCTGAGCTACATGCTGAGCTACATGCTGAGCTACATGCTGAGCTACCTGCGGAGCTGACAGCGGAGCCATCACACAGATCCAGGGTCCAGGTCAGGATAAGATGTGGGAGATCAGGGTAAGTCTTTTATATTTCAACTGAGTGTTCAAATCATGTGTTTCGATAGGAAAGCTGGGATTTTCAGGTGCAGGGTTCTTCCGAGGAATAGGGAATCTGGGGGTTTTCAGATTTAGGATTTCCGAGGAATAAGCTGACATTCAGATCTAGAATCTACGCTGCTTTTTCTAAATGGTTTTGATTCAAGACACGCATTATATTTTGAGGGTACTTTATTTCCTCTCGTTTGATATATTGCTCATTTTCTATTGAACTCTTTTGTGTGTGATTTTATCTTCTTACTTTAAAACGAACTATATTTGACTGGTTTTACTGAATATCTACGCCTTTAGAGATTCATTTAACTACCTTCTACCACGAGTATGCGTAGATAAGTACCTTTTACTTCTTTACATTGAGGATATTGAGTGCATTACTTTACGGATTTCAAGGAAGCGTATCTTACTACCCTGGTTATTTATTCTTACTTACTTTTACACACACTACTAAATATGATCGATACTTAGTGATGGTTACTTTGATTTCTACTTACTCTCATACATTGCATAGATACTTAAGTATAAAGTGAACTATTAGTTAGATAATTACTTATTACACAATAGGATAGGGCGGACTTTAGCTATAAGAAGGTAGCATGCGTTATCTTGTGCGTAAATCAAGAAAGGATTCCATCTTGATTGGAGATAGGAAATGAGGCTAGGTATTTAAGTAGGATAGGCTTGCGTTAGCTGTAGGGAGAAAGGAAAAGCCACATAGTACGAGATTCATGATTGGTTTCCGTCATGAAGGAATCAAGGTAAGTCTTTGAATTTAACTGTGTGTTTGTTTTAGGATCTTTAGAATAGAAAATTAATGTACAGGCTTGCTCGATACATGTTCTAGGCAAACATCTAGTTCAAGCAGCAAGTACAAAAAATGGCAGAGGAATTCTAGGATAATTGTAATCTTGTTCGATCCAAGTTACATTATCCGATAAATAATCCTTCACTTGAAGATGAAACCTGCGTTTACAGCACTATTTTAATAAGTTAGAGTTTAGATGTTATTTCTCCTTAGGTTCAAGCAACAAGTACAAAGATGACAGAGAAATTCTAGGATAATTGTAATCTTGTTCGATCCAAGTTACATTATCCAATAAATAATCCTTCACTTAAAGATGAAACCTGCGTTTACAGCACTATTTTAGTGAGTTAGATGTTATTTCTCCTTAGGTTCAAGTAGCAAGTAGGATCTTGTAGGGAATAAAACTTCCTGAAGATCTGGAGCAAGAAGAAAGAGATCTGGGGGGGATTTACAGAGTTAGGATTTCCTAGGTTCTAGCATTTGTTCCAGATGAAGATTCAACGTGGATTAACTCGAGGAACTTTATACTTTCAAATACCTGCATTTTACAGAGTCTTAACTGTGTATATGTGTACCTAATTGATTAAAAGAAATATTGTGTTTTATTTTTCCCTAATGTGTGTGTACCTCTTTATTTGGTTTACCTGAGATATTGTGTGTTATATTTAGTGTTTCTTATTACTTGTTTTATATTTTATACTATGAGCGTTCAATTAATATTGCGTTCAACAATGAAAGTAAGGAGAATTATTGTAGTTATATATTTACATACTACACTCGTGTTTACATACTTACTACCTTGATAGTACAGCTATTTTTCTAGAAGTTTATTTTACTGCCTTAATTACATATTCTTACTTATTTTACTTACTTTACATACACTAGTAGGTAGGATCAATACTTAGTTACTACTACTTTTACGTACTTACCCTCATAATACATACCTACTTATAAGACGAGCTATAGTTAGATAAGTACATACATACGCCTGTTCCTACATAGTACTACATACAATATTTATTTATTTATTTATTTATTTATTTATTTAATGGGAAACCAACAGCGATATAGAGGGTACTTAATTAAAAAGTTTTAGATACATAGGGTATGGCCAATTACAGGTTTCCACTTCGGATTATTATAGATAATAGTAAGCGGAACATAGGTAGCGGTAACTTAATAAAATAGTAGGTATACTACCTAATCAAGCAGCAAGCAGATATAGGTAGAAGAATAAGTATTTAAAGAAAAATTTTAAACCATTCTTAGTAAATATAGCAAGCTGGATGGGGGTGGGAGAGATAGGAAGGAGGGGAGGAGGGGGTGGGTGGTTTGATATAAAAGATTTATTGGTTGGATAAATAAAATACTATATAAAATAAATAGATATACATATTTAGAAGTGTTTGTTTCTTTGTTGCCTCACCTACTTAGTCTTTTGTAGAGTGGAGAGTTTTAAGTAGGTTTCGTTTAAATGCCAATTTAGTATTTATGAAGGGATCTAAATGGGAGAATGTGTTGTTATAGATATTAACTAATCTGGTTAGAACAGAATTTTGAGTAAAGTTGGTACGATGAAATGGGACTTGAAATAATTTAGTGTGACGGGTACGTCGGGTAGGTACATTTAGACCTAGATGGCTCAACAGATTTGGACAATCGATTTTGCCTGTCACAATGTCGTAGAACAAGATCATATCCGATATTACGCGACGATCGGAGAGCGATGGTAATTTGTAATATGAGCATGCGTCTTCATACAATATTGTAGAACAGCGTCTTATCTCCTATGTGTTAAGCGATAGCTACTATGAATATTTGACAAATTCGAATTTTAGAAACATCTGCGACTTTTAAGCTTTAGACTTTAAACCTTTTAAGACCTTAGGATTTTAAACCCAAATTTGAACTTCAGACTTTGAACCTTATGATTTTAGAAACTTAAGCTTTTGCAACTTAACTCAACTTTACCTTATTTTACTTTCGGATATTAAGTCTGGATTATAACAGATGCATACACTACAATAGGTAGTCTTATCTACCATATCAGATTAATTTTATCAAATGACTTTTATTGTTCAACTTTGAATTTAATCATAGTGAAGTCACTTATTATTCTAGTGGTAATATTTATTGTGCCATTGAGACAGCTTGAGTAGCTCTCTCTCTTATATCTTTCAAATTCAGTAAAGTATTTATTAAATTTAAAAGGAACCATTATTCCTACTTGCCTTGTAGTCTTGCATTGACTATTTGTTTTATAGTGACATTTAGCTTCAACCTTTTGTCTTTTACTGACCTGTCTGATTGGTTTCCTCAAACTATGTGCTTGAAGGAGAAACTATAAGGAAAAGTCATTCTCAAATGTTTTAAGGTCTGTACAGATACTATTTATCTTACTCTAGAGCGCGTGTCTCGTGGTTATTCTGAACTTATGGAAAAGGGATGATAACTACCTACAAAGAGTCTATGATTTATTCTATCTTGTCCGATACCTATTAATTTACATGAAGTATATGTGGTCAAGCTAGACACTTTCGTTGTCGAAGTACCCTAGGCCGATTCAAGCTTGGGTTACTTTATATTAGCTATGTGACTGACCTTATCTACTTCTATTGCCTTTTATCTTGGCTTTGACTTTGGCTATCTAGAAAGATTGGTCTGAGTGAACCATGAACTAGGAAGGTTACTTAAATTTAGATTCAGTTGTTAGAAGTGGTTATCTAACAGGCTGCCCTTAACTGCAGCATATAATTGCATGGGACTGTTTTGGCTTTGAGTAACTAAAGTTATTTAAAGATAATTTAGTTTCATGATCTTTGTAATCCATAGTAGCACTGATGTTGGATTCAGTTTAGTGAAATAGTAAAAAAAATAGATTTTACGCATTCCTCTAATCTTAATCATACATCCGCTAAAGTATAGTGTACTGTGAAGAGGGGGTTTATTACGAATACATGTGAATAATATGTATTCGTAGTTTGGTGTCGAGAATCACTAGATGGCGCGGTTGGCGGGGCGTCTCTCTGATGTAATTACATACTATTGTAAATACATTAGCTTCATAGTGCACTATTTAACATCATTCTAGTAACAAAGTTATAATAAACTTATATTCTGAGACTGTAGAATCACTTTATATATTTGATATTAATTTTTATAAGTAAATTTTCTACTGTAGGAAATATAGCTTTTCTATTTACTTGTATTCCAGCAAAGCCAAATATTTTATAATTCTGAACATATACTTCTTCCTAAAACTAGTACTTGATGCGGTTTAGGTCTTCCATTCTATATAAAATTCATGAAAGAATCTCATTGATAATGAGTTGTACCTGCTTAAGATAACTTCTGTTGCCTCTAATTATCTAGGATCTACATAATATGTACCTTTTAATTAACCTTTTATATTTTATTTATCAGGCTAGAATAGTAGGAATAACCCACGCAATTAACTAAACGTCTTCCTACGGTTTACTCTTATTAGTAACGATTAGATAGATAATAGGAATAGGATAGATAGGAGAACGTTACTTTCATATTAGGTAGATTCATAGGTTAACTAAAAAGAGGTCTCAACATAATTCCTTTAAAGTATCTGAGTTACTATCGGTTCATAATAGTAGGCGTCCTAATCACAACCACTATACGATCACAAGGCCATTAGAATAAGTTAGTTATTAAGTTAGTTATAAGTCATAAGATTAAAGTAAAGCAACGTAGTTAAAATTAGATTAAATTGCTTAGGTTAAATTGGTTTAGGTTCATCTAAAAAAAATAGGTTAAGCTGGGGTGGGGAGCGTTACACGACCTAGCAACATTATGTATTTATCTTTCAAGTTAGTCCATGGACTTGACAATCATGAGCTGCGTAATTCATCATCATCATCTTCCTACCCTTGTCCCACGCTAAGTGGACATGAGCTGCATAATTATGGCAATAAAATAAAATAAAAATAAAAATTAAAAAATAAATAAAAAAAATAATAATAATAATAATAATAAAAAAATAAAAAAAAACTAATAAATTGGTACCTAGAACTATTATATAATAATAATATTTTTCATAATAGTAATTTAATAATAATATTATTATTGTTATAAAGTAAGTTGCGGAGACAAAACTGTATTTTGGCGTCAACAATTTTTACGCCGTCAGTTTTCAGTTCATGTTATGAAACATTTCCTGCATATAAATTGCTGGTGGAATGGTACCATTCTTCCGCAGTCAAACCGATGTTATGCAGAACTAGCAGGTAAACAACATTTTATAACTTTAAAACGGCTTTAACTGTGTCTAAAGGTTACGTATTTGACGGAGGGGTAACATCACCGCACCACCTTTCAAAACGGTTATTTTTACAAGTAGGTAATGTATAAAACCAACCAAAAATACAAATTTTCGTTAAGTTCTTACGTATTTTCATTAAAATATACAATAAGTTATAGCACACTCGAGAACAAAAATTCTGGGAAGTCTATAAAAACTTGAGTATCTTAGAAACGATGAATGCTTAAAAGCAAATTAATGAACAATTAAGTATATTTAACTGCGAAATAAAAAGTTGACTATCAAACCCAATTTCTCTTACTAACTAAACTAGTATTCATGGTTTCCATGATATTCAAGTATCTATAGATGAACCGGAATTTTCGCTCTCAGCTGTAAAATCTGTTTTTACACCCTTATTCATGAACGATCATAACTACTCCGATATAGGTTTATGAAATAGAAGTAGGTCTTCTGTACGATTTGAACTACGTAGCCCCAGGGCCTAAATCCAGCCTCTATAAGTATAATAGTCGTAAAAGCTCAAGTGCCATTTGAAACTTTTGCTACAGATAAAAGTTTCCAAATGCGCTATTTACGCGTTAACGTTTATTTCAGATGACTCAGTAAAAATACTCACGAACGATGAACTTTATCACATGTATAGTACAAAGCGTTTTTGAACTTTAGTAGCTATTTTACTATGTTTTTCACTGAGTTTATGAAAAGTTCTGCGTAGGTAGTAACTACTGTTAACTGATAACAAATATCTAGTCTCTATCAAGCTTTTTGCTGTGAAGACATGTTTTCGTTATAATAAGTAGACGATATGTATTCCTATACCGTTTGACTCTCAAGAGATCCTCAAGAATTCACGTAAATTTTTTAAATAAAAAATCCATCAATTTTATTATATTAAAACTGAAAGGTTTTTTGAATAAGTTTGTAGGTTACGTTTATAAAACGTGCGAATTTTTTACACAAACTTAGAAATCTCTAGTAGAAATATAGATGTATTTTTTCGCGCGCATTACTAAAGTAGAAATAGAAATACTTCTACTTTATTTATGAAACCCAATTGAAGCTTACAATCTGCAGCGAGTTTAGCTCCTCCAATCCTCACTTCCCTGAGCTCATTAGCATTTCCATCAGCATTTGCATTCTTAGAGTTGGTTTTCTTAGCGCAGACAGACGTACCTACTCACTAACTGTTAAACCGTTGGGAATTTATACAATTTTACGCAGATATTTTTATCTTTGTGCTACCTTGTAGCTTTCGTTCATTTCATAATAATAATTATGTTGATCCGTTTTTATACGTGTTTTCTTTAGCAACATAAACCTGATATAAACGCAGCCTAACATTTTTAGAGAGTGGCCTATACCTAAGGCCCGTATACCGATACAGAAATCATTGCTGAAGCATAGAGGTTTTCATAAAAAAAACTATGCTTGAGTAGTAAATCAGCATACGGGCCTAAGTATCAATTTTTTTCACTCAGCTTATACATATTGTGCATGTTTAACTTTTAGGTATTTTTATATATACTAGGATATATACGCAATCAATAAACAAAGCTCAATCTCCAGGTGTCATGGGTCCGGCACCGAGACATCCACCTATTAACAGTGGGTCGGTATACATACACGTCGGACCAGAGGTTCGAGGCGGCGCACAAGCCGCGCTCCGAGGAGTGGGCGCTGCGCATCCGCAGCCCGCAGCGCCGCGACTCCGGGCAGTACGAGTGCCAGATCTCCACCACGCCGCCTATTGGACACGCTGTCTTCCTCAACATAGTGGGTGAGTCAAATCTATATTGTGCTATCTATAGGATACCCATGCCTTTTGAACATGCTATCTTTTAGAAGTTCGTAGGTAAATCAGATCTCCACTTCACTAGGTATATAGGTACATCACTCGTATAGAGGGTATGCTGTTTACTTCAAATTATAAATGTTACTCCTCCACTTTATTATGCGCATGTCTTTTGAAGCGGAGACTTTGTAAAGTAACTGTGACCTGGAATTTTCAAGTGTAGCTTACACATGCTTAAATAATGTTTGTTACTTACCTACCTACTTTTGTTTTAAGTTTGAATGAGGTAAAATATAGATAAAATAATAATTGAAGAGTATTTACATAATGAGAAAAATTCTCTTTATACGGCCCCCAATGTACTTAAAAGAAAAGCCTAACTTTACTTATTTGTGTTGTTTAATAAACTCTAATCATAATCATCATCATCCACAGCCCGACTTCACCCACTGCTGGGTATAGGCCTCTCTTTGTTTGTGCCACTCCTCACGGTCCTGTGCTGATCTCATCCATGTCCTGCCCGCGATGTTCGCAACATCGTCTGCCCATCTCGCTGCTGGTCGACCGACGTTTCTGTGACCGGTTCTTGGACGCCATTCAGCTAGCGCTTTACTCCACCTGTCGTTACCTCGCCTTGCCAGGTGTCCTGCCCAATTCCATTTTAGTTCCGTTATGCGATTCCCAATGTCTTTGACCTTTGTTCGACTTCGGAAACTCTAATCTATACTTTTGTTTCATTACAACCTTCAATATTATCACTCTGACATCCCAGTAAAATATAAGTAAAAAATTCAGGATTTCCAAAACTTACCTATTCCATTTCATGGAACCCTACTGAAACCCATCAATGAGTTCGATTCAATTTCAGCCCATGTCGTGCCTCTATTCGCGTCCACAGGGACGGTTACCTGTCATCCCTCGTTACCGACTCTCAAATAAATCTTTGGCATTAGCTGGCGACACTTCAAGGTGATGCCATCACTCTTGGAAGATGCGAGTGCTCCTTTTTCATGTTTTTTAACTAATAAAAAGTTCACTTAAATGAAAAAATTCTAGGTAACCAACAGTGGAAACCAGGTGTTTAGGGTGTAAACTTAAAAATACCTTCCGTATAGATACTCGTATTTTTAGAGACCGTTTGAATACACACACGCGATGGACTCCGTTATTTAAACAAGCTTTCTTACAAAACTTAATAGTAGTTTATATATACCAAAACTTTTGTTCAACAGAACCAGAGACAACAATATCCAGTGGACCAGAGCTGTTCATCCAAGCTGGGTCGACCATCAACCTCACCTGTACAGTGCGACACACACCAGAGCCTCCAACTTCGATCACCTGGACTCATGGAGAACAGGCAAATTGCTAGATCATAGTATTACCCGTGCTAGAAATTGAGGTGGACTACGGGTTATAAAATGTTCACATGGTCCACTGAGGTAGACTGAGAAGGTAGACAACGAAGGAGAGATATATCATGTTAAGTGAAAAATATAAATTGATAACAGTAACAAACATAAGTCAGTTTTTACAGAGAGTCTTAGATAGAGACAAGATTCCGATACTTGTTTGACACAAACTTTTTTACAACAGTATAAAATTAGGTACACTACGGCTGGCGGATCTAGACCGGTCTGAAGTTGCGCTTTCGGAAATTGTACGCAGGTACAGGCGAGACAAACCACCTATTCGACCCTAAAAGTGACTACTGCGCAGCGTTCCGAACGAACTTAACGCCGGTCTAGATCCGCCGGCCGTACTGTAGGTACTGCAAAAACTTAATTTAGTTATAAAAACCATCGCACTTAGCCGAAACAATTGCAAAAGCTTTAGAGCCTTGTTCATTCATGTATTATTTAAAGTATTTACAAAGCTTTCAGAAAGCTTAAAAAGTTTCTTGCATAAAAGTTTATAGAGTAAACAAGTACGCGATCAAAAGTCGTAGATACCTATCCATTGGCAAGTTGTCCAAACACGTCGCTCAATAAAATCCATCTCCTGGCGATGACGTATTCGATGTTATTCGTCCAATCTCAGTTGAGCATTGAAAATGAACTGGGAAAAGTTTGCAATTGTGCTCCGGAAGGACGTTTGCTTTTTTAGAAAAATTTCGCCACGCGACGGCTGTTGGCAAAAAAAGAGCTCAGTTTTTGCTGTAACATTTGCAGCAACAATTCATACTAGTTTACTAAGAATTCCTGTTTCGTTCAACTATTTTTGGACGAAAAAACACCGGCGGCGTGAGCTGCGTAAAGATTTCAACTTATTTATATTGTTCCCAGCTAAGAATTTAATTAAAAATTCCCAATTTCGTGCGGGATTTCTAAGAGCTTCGGCAAAATCGACGCTGAAATAACTTCGCAGTTTTGTTTACATAATTTTGTTGACAAATCCTGGGTGGCTTGGATTTAGAATATCTTTGTATGGAAATGGTTTAATTTAGAATTGGTAAACAGTTGGAACTTATTTAAAAATATATTGGCAAACATTTTTAGAACAAGCTCTTAGGAGTTTTAAACATTCCTGGGTCTTTATTATACCACCACTGGTATTGTCATACTTATCGATGTTTGAAAAGTTGTGTACTCGACTGCTATATCATTTCAGATTGTCTATTAATTTCATTATTGTTTGTTCTCATAATAGCAGGTGATAAACTTCGATTCAGCGCGTGGGGGTATTTCTTTGGTGACGGAAAAGGGGCTGAAGAGTACCAGTCGCCTCTTAGTCCAAAGAGCGCGAGGCGCTGATGCTGGACTTTACAAATGTGGCCCGAATAACGCTCCGCCGGCTACAACAAGAGTCCATGTGCTTTCTGGTAAGTGACGTGTATATTTACCATCGTACTTAGTCAATACTTAGCCCATTGATACTTTTTATCGCGTCAGCGTGTAAAAGAGCGATGCGCTCTTGCCTCCACCATAGATTTTTAAAGCAACTTAATTCCATGAAAATTACTTTAGATTTTTTTCATCGTTGCTGGTTAGTATCAAACCTAGTAGGAGTATTGAGTTCAGTTTATCAAATCTCAGGTAAATATTTCAAACTCCATTTGCCTAAGATTCCTCAAAACTGGTTTCCGAGGGTGAATAACATCATAACTTGGTAAAACAGTAAAAATCCTAGTTAAACCCAAAATAAAACAAAAATCATGAAACTAAAGTAAATACATAGGTTTAACACCATTAGTCAGTTTCCAACTCTCTAGTGTAACGTAGGGTTCTATTCCGGAAGCATTTCCGGTCCAAAAAAAAGCCTCATTTTGTGCCTTCCGGTTACGCTAACGACGCCGTTTGACCAACGCATAGAATAAAACTTGTTACTTGTTACGAGGCGTTCGTAGTATATTTTATGTATTTACAGACTAACTTATATGAAACTGAGTACTAGAACTTTTTAAATGAATATTATGCATGTACCTACCTAAATACTTTAAAAATAAAACACATTGTTATGTATCTTTTTCAGAATTTTTCGGTGCGTGCAAATACAAACAAAAAAGCTATCGAAAAGAGAAATTCAATTTTATCCAACTTATTTTTGCTCTTTATTCGTCAAACAAAATAGCAATTTTAAATTATTTTCCATCAATATTGATGTATTCTTGATTTGTCTGCCTCCGAGTTACATTTGTATCGTAAAATTCGTAATTTGGATCTGTTTGTTTGCTGATCTCTTCACTCATTTCGTTTTATTGCGATGAACGGATTGTAGGTATTAATCAATTTTTACCGACGACTTTGTTGAGTTTTTATTTTCTGCTTCTCTTCTTTCCGTGATTTTGTTTCACTTTACTTCCTATCGCCTCCGAAAATCCAATGTAACTGTTCAAAAGTGCTTTAGTGTTTTCCATCAAACTAAAAGTGTACCATTGATACTCTCTAACTATTCTATGAACTTCTTTTAAAATGATTAATTTTGAAAACCGACACTAAGGAGGAAGTAACTTAGTAGCATAATATTTCATAGACGTCCAGTTCAATTCATTCAGTTTGTCCAGTCCAGTCAGTATCTAGAATATTTTTGTATGCTGTAATTGAAGCTTACTTTCTTTTCAGGTGAGCATCCCGCGGCAATGCAGCAAGGTTGTGCTAAGTCGGCTCTCGATAGAACAGCTTCCATATTAGGTTGTCTCATAATCCTCTGCTTACTACAAACCCCGTCATTTAACCTGCAATTTGGAACCTGAAATTGTACACCATTAATTTTAATCAGAGTACGTAAATCAGAGTGCGTAAAACCTGAGCTAATATACGAACTCAACTCGTACAATATGTCAGTTTTGATAATATTTCGAGAGTTAGTGTTCATTGACAGTTGACTTTGATGAAATACGACTAGCGATTTTTTCTTTGCCAACATTTCATGTTAAATTATATCCAACACTCATAAAAAAATACTTCTCTTCATGTGGTACGATATTGTTTTAAATATGATTTACATCATACATGTATAACTAAGGAATAGTAATAAATAAAATGGTTGAGAACCCGAAAAAATCCAAAAACGCTAGCACTTATAAAGATAGACACAAAGCTAGTTTGTGATTTTGTTAGAAAATAGATAAATGTAAGTCAGATTAACTAAGTTGTAAAAATGTAGTAGAATATTTTTATTCGTCGCATTAAAAATAAAATAATTATAAAAAAATGTGAATATGCAAAATACGGTAGTTAGGTACCTGATTAAATCTAAGACTCTTTTTTTTGTAAATATTACAAATTATATAAAATAATTACAATTGCATTAAATATTTATGAATATTCGTAAGATAACTATAACTTAAATGTTAATTACTGGTAAAAATAATTTTGTATGAAATGTTTTTTTAGTTTTCACAAATATTTTCTAATCACCGAAAATTGTACAATGTTTTAATTAATTAGACAATCTAAGTATTGAATTAATTATGAATAAACTTTATCAAAAATTAAGCTTGTTTATTTAGATCCAAATTCTTAAATCCAAAGTTGTTATTTAGAGTGAAATAAAAATTAAGAAATTTTTACGAAATTGATAATCTTTAGATCTCATAATAAATCGCTCTGTAGCAAAAGCTGACGAGGATCCTAATGGCCAACCAACTGTTACATAGGTCACCCAGTAATAGCTTAACCGCTTAAGCGGTGTGCTATAGTGTGTCTGTGGGTTTCCTTTGCCTTATCTGATAAAATTACGTACCAACAATATTAGAATGTAAATGAAAATATTTAGAACTAGCCGTCACCCGCGGCTTTACTCGCGTGGTAGAGCGTACAGTTTTGAAATTTTTTCAAAATCCTGAATCACGTGTCTAGTGAATTTATTTGAGGAATCTATGTATCAATTTTCAAGAGTCTTCGGGTGCGACTTTTCAAAATTCCTTTCTTAGTGCACCTCTACATTATTTTAGGATACTACCCTCCAAATATCATACCTCTAATCTTATAGTTTAGGCTGTGCGTTGATTGTCAGTCAGCTTCAAAAGCGTTTTATATATTTAGAAGATAAAAAAAAGCTTCAGCTATGTCCAGCATTCAAAAGTACACATACCCTGTTAATAAACTCGATGCACGCTTAAAGTAGTTACACCGTACTTTGTTTTTTTCGATCGAATTTCAATTTGCTGGTCAATGCAAAAGACAAAAGACCGCGTAACTAACTCCAAGCTCACATTGAGCAGAATGCCTATTCATACAAGCTCCTCATGTTAATAATAATCGGTACCTTTCAAGTAATAATACATTCAAATCTACACATACAAGGAGAGAATACACAAAATAATTAATGTTTGTACGGCACATGATACTCTAGTCATTTCAGTAAATTAAACGAATGCAAATATAATTTTAAATGCAAGCAACTGTTTGCCGACGAGTAATCAGGAGGATTAGCACCAGTTTCAACACTAGCGAATTTACTAGACTTGTAAATTCAATTCACTAGTAATGAAAATAATTTTTTGTTTTTCTTATTAATTATGAGTCACAACTAAATACATTGCTTGGTAGTATCGTCAGACGCGATCTCCCATATTTTGTCAATTCTAATAGATACTGCCTTATCTACCAAGTACAGACTGCCTGCTTTATTATATGAGGTTCCGTCTAGAGTGCTCTTTAGATCTCATGCAACAGTAATCTAAAAATTAGAGGCAGAAAGGTTTGGAAAAAAAGTTTTAGAAGTACTCTTTTACACGTTTTAGTTCATACATTTTTTATCTCTACTGTACGGGATAATGAGAAAAAACATGGATAGTAATACGTTACATCAAACTGCGCGTGGTAATCAAGGTGGTCGACATAGCTCAGAGGATTAGTAAGCTGAAATGGCCGTGGGCCGGCCATGTTTGCCGTAGAACCGACAATCGTTGGAGCGAAATAATACTCGAGTGGAGACCGCGTTTAGGTAAGCGTAGTGTAGGACGCCCTCCGGCTAGGTGATCTGAGACATGTAGCTGGCAAACACTGGATGAGAAGAGCCGAAGACCGGGCTCAGTGGCGCGTCTTGGGAGAGACCTACGTCCAGCAGTGGACCGATATAGGTTGATAATGATGATGGTGATGATGAAACTGCGCGTAAATTCGGGTAGTTCACCAACCTCTTTATTATTCGCTCGTGCACGAAAATCAAGTGTATCATGTAAAGCTCATTAAATATTTATTAAAATTGTTTTACGGAATTTTTTATGCGGAAGATACGAGAGAGAATTCATTACGAGAGGTAATAAAAGACGAAGCAAAAAAGGTTTTGCACAAGCTTGTTCTAGTTCGTGCATCTGATATGAGTTTTTATGATGCAAGCTTTTGTTTGTGCCAGTGATATTTAAGGTCTTGGGGATAGTGAACGAGTGAAGGTGAACGTGGGAAACAGTAACTTAAAAAAAAACTGTCTACAATCGATGACCCATTTACTTGTGCCCTACCACAAGGGGCAAACGAGTAAATGGGTCATCGATTGTATACAGTTTTTTTTTAAGTTACTGTTTTCCGCGCATTAACACCTGCACACAGGATGACTTTATGAATCACACATGCAGGTGATGTGTAAAAGTCGCGAAGTAATAATCTAGAGTTGTTGACACGCAAGAAGAAAAAGATTCCTTGGAATCTCTAAGCAAATGCCTACAACCTGCTTTTGTTTGTAAGTGTAGAGTACTTACATCAAAACATTTATTTGTTTAATTTGATACACGCCCGTTTTCTGCTAAAGTAAGATTCCGCTTCCCCACAATGCAGCCTTAGAATAACAATGTGGTTATTTTGAAGCGACAACAATGGAGCTCAAAATTATAAAATGGATGGAACACATAAAAGAGGAAGTAAGAAACCAGATGGTTTAGAATTAGTTTCTAAAATGATAACCGTTACAGTTATGGTAGTTTTTCATTAAGTACTGACAAATTTTAATAAAAAAAATATAAAATAAAATAAATCTTACAAATTTTAATTTTAATTGAATATTTTAATTTTCAGCTTAGTGCTAGGTGGGGTACGTGTTATGTGCTAAAATTATCTAAGGATTGTGCTAGGTAGAGTGGGAAGGTAAGGTAGTGTCAACGCGTTTGCTTCTCTCTCTTTTTTAGTATTGACACTTACATTCCTCGACATTATTTCAGGGTACGAAAAAGAGCTGTCTAATACAGTTATTAGTCTAAAGACAGTTATTCCAAAGGTATGTTTATAACAGCCGACGTTTATTCCCAATAGTTCCTCAGTGGTTCATGTGGAGGAACCACTAAGCTTTTCAAAACATTTTAATCCGAGTACATGTGAGCACAAAAATCAATGACTTTTCAATCAAACGTGGGCATTGAACCGCCTAATCCTATACGATCCACAGTTTATTTGTGCATGACAGTACTGTAATTGGCAAACAAATGGATTTAGATTGGATACGGCTCTGAGCAACTATAGATCCTGTTGTGATAGATTTTTTTAACTTAATGATGGAACAAGCTAGTTTTTCACCTGACGGTAAGTGGTAACTACTGCATATATGGATGCGTTGGCTCACTGAGCATGTCCACATTGTTCACGTGCCCGTGAGTGCACTGCGCCCATCTTTTGCTTTGAGATTTAAAGGTTAAAAAACTACCTAGACTAACAATCAATACTATCAACACAAAAAAACTTTGAAAATTAAAATCACTCATTCACACAGAAGTAAAATCCAATATTTTTTTTTATTTATCAGTACCAAGCCTATGATTATATTATCACTTGTTGAAATAACTGCCATATGCAAAAATTAAAAAGATCTATATGAAAAAGAAAACAGATACTACAACCGCTTTCCATCAGTTTTCATGGGTATTCATATTCTGCTTATAAACAATTAAAAAAATTATAGTCGACCTAGCCTAGTTGACCTATTTCTCAGGAAATGTTACCAAAACTACCTACTTATACATCTACTATTATATAGTTATGAATAGCTAGTGTTCTCGGCTTCCACCTTGCAATTGTACCGATCTGAGCCCAATTACAATTAGTTAGGCCTTTCTGCTGCCTGACCACAAATTGGTTTAGAATTGTTTCCATTTCACTCAAGGTTTATGCTATAGTCATGTTGCGTAATGTGCTCATATCGTCGTATCTTACGAATAACGCAACAGTCGCCACGTGGCTTTTTATTTTTATTACAGATTTGGAATCTTCATAGTAATTTACATGATAATAATATGTAAGTATTAGGTTTTGAACTTAGGATTTTTTGCTAAGACAGTCATTTTGCATAATATTAGATTATTTTTATAAAGGTCATAAATATAGGAACGGTGACCTTTATTTTGGCTTGCTGTTTTAAAATCTAGACTCAAGAGTTTTTGAATATTAGCCAGTGGCCAATACTACCTACCTAAGTATTAGTAATTCTACCTTAGTATTGAGATTAGATACAGCCATTTCTAGTTATTATAAGATGTTTCAACGTAATCTCCGTAATTTTATTGGATGACTTAATTAATTTGACTTTGGCCAGCATTGTATATATTTTTTGAGTAAATTTAAATAACAGGCAGTTAATAAGGTCACAGTATACAATTTAGAATATTTTAATGAACGAATTTACAAGTATAATGAGGCGTTGTCCGTCCTAAAAATTGAAACACCCCCCTACCGATAAAACATTTTTTATTCTGTGTCTCTACCAACAAAACAGCCTAACGTAACATAACGTAAACATACACTCGAAATATCTAGGTCATACAGGTACTTTTTTTTTTATTAACCGGTTCCTAACCTTACCTAACTGCTGGCAAAGGGCTGCCACAACATCTTCCACTTTTCTCTCTCCCGAGCCTCCTCCCGCCAACTAAAAGGTCATACCTAATAAAAAGTATATTTATACCCATGAATGCTAGCTTAAAGAAATTATGCAAGTTGTTACTGCAATTAAACAATTACTTTTATTAAATGAAAGAATATTATACTGTCAAACACAATTTCTACGATGCTCAACTTTTTATAGATGACCCTATTATACTGTCAAACACAAGTTCGTATTCATGGTTTCTACGATGTTCAAGTTTTTATAATTTACCGGAAATTTACTGCCGACTGTATTTGGTTAAATGTAATTACAGTAAAACAGACTTCTATAATAGGTGCCAAATTACACTGCAATACAGGTCATTCACCCACCTTCACCACGATGTCGCAAAATTCAATTTATGAATGGCTAATTCTGTCGCTTTCCATACAAACCTGCTGCTAAGACGGTAATCGCTCGAATCTCGTAGTACTGCTTGTTTACCATACATACATTGAATTTTGCGTCATCGTGGTGAAGGTGGATGAATGACCTGTATTGCGGTGTTATTTGGCACCTACTATAACTAATACTAGTTTTGCTATTAACTTTTCAATATAGAGGTATATTCTAAGCTTAGAGCTCAGTTTAATGGTATACTATTAAACCTAGAGGTAATAACTGGATTCTTTCTTGCTATAACTACTTTGTAAGCAAAAATCGTTTTAGATTTTCATAAGCGATCGCAGCATAAAAGCGTGTAAAAATAATCACTTTCGTTGAAATTGGGAACTATACAGCGTGTATCTACAACGGCGACATTAAATTGACACACGGGTAGAGCTACTTATTAGTATTCATAAAAAAATAATTAAATTACAGTCAGCTGCACTGGAATGTGTACAATTCGTAATTTTCAATTTAGGGTCGCAGCATTGTTATGGACTTTGACGGTTTCAATAAGTAAAATTATCAACTGTGTTCATAATTTTTAGTTTTTATCCTGTAAATGTCTATTTCAATACGATTACACTAGTTTGAAAGTTACGAATCGTACACGTTTTAATGCAACTGACTGTACTTGATTTTTTTTTTTATGATTATTAAGTAGCTCTACCCGTGTGTCAATTTAATGTCGCCATTGTCGATACTCTCTGTAGAAAATCATGTTCTCACGACGCGCTATGCTAATTCTACATGAACTAGTTTAGATAAAAGTTTTATAAGGATCGCTAATGATCTTTTTTTATGTAAAAAAAAATCGTTTGTATCGTGTTGTGCAAGCGAAAAATAAATAAAAATAAATAAATACTATGGCATTGATATATCTATGCTTAATTAATATAGCAACGGCGCTTTGAAGATGTTCTAAGTATTCGTGATATATCACCTACTACAACCGAAACCAACACCTCAACTTACCATCTGAGCCACGGAATAAGTATTTTGGTTTTCTGAAAAACTTTTTCATTTAAGAAACGGCCAGTAAAGTTTCTTTTGTAAATACAGATAGCACAATTTCTGGAAATCCTGGAATCAACTTCGACGTGCTTATTTTACAGTTGTCCAAACAAAAGTTAAAACTAGAATGTTTACTTTAAAGTACGCAGTGCTGCTCTCTGGGAAAGTTTTTTTATACAAATGCTAAGTCAAAACATGTACGGGAACAGTCAAGTGACTAAATTAACTAGTGGCTCTGGGAGCTGTAGACCTCGCGAACATACTAAAAGTGAGCTATTTACTTGAAAACCATCGATTGTTTGATGAGCTATCCTGTTCATCATGCTGAAGATCCTTATCAGATCTTCGCCAAACTTTTATGAGACCAATTTATAGTTACTACCTTTCAAATAAAAAAAGAATAATCGAAATCGGATTTCATTTGGTGGAGATATCCAGTATATCAAATAGCCCCCTTTTTGCCCTTTTTTTGGGGGAAGTACCCCTCCAATCAAAAATCCCCGACGACAAAAAAATTCTAATAAGTCGTATAACCTGTGTACCAAGTTTCGTCCAGATCGGTTGAAAAATGCGACCTGTAGAGGAGAACAGACAGACAGACAGACATCCGGACAAACGCATTTTTGGACAATGTGGAAACTGAGACGCTTCGCTCGCTTCGCTCGCTCGGTCAATAAAATAATATAATTAATATAATAATAAAATTGTTTGCAATGTCATTTTCAAAGAGCCTGCAACCTACCTGTAATAAATTCCTTTTTATTTTCTAGCGATGTTTTGCGTCAATCACGATGCAACTACTGGCCTGATTTAAATGAAACTTGGAATATAATATATATACACGCGAGAGCAATGATTCCGGGTCACTTAAAGAATGTTAAAAATCTCGGAAACTAAAAATGATAGGTTAATGCAATAAATTGTATTTAATAGACAATGTAATACTCCTTAAATGAAGGTATTAAAACTTCTTAGTTATTGTAAAGTTATATCTTAAAAAAATCAAATTTGAAAAAGGGCCACTTTCGAAGATGGAACTACGAAATTACAGCATTTGGTTTTGCTTTTGTTTGTAATCTGTCATTTATGTGGGTATATAAACCATGTTGATAGTGCTCTATATTCATTATTCAAGCTGAAATTATGTCGCTTACGCCTGAAGAATGCACCAGAATACTTACAATGCTGGAAACCGGCCGGAGTCAGCGCGATACAGCCAGGACTGTCGGTGTGTCGCTGTCAACAGTACAAAGAGTTCTCCGACGTTACGAAGAAACTGGTTCTAACCTACGCAGACCAGGAACGGGCAGAACCAGGTGTACCACAGCACGAGAAGACCGATACTTGGTGAACACCATGCTTCGAAATCGCTTTCTCACAGGAACTGAACTCACAAATCAGTTTCGACGCCTCGGAGGAAGTAACCCAAGTGCATGGACAGTAAGACGTCGGCTTGCTGAATCTAACTTAAAACCCCTTAGACCTGCAAACGGCCCTAAACTGGAGCGTGGGCATCGTATTTCAAGACTAAGATATGCCCAGAGCCACGTAAATTGGAGTATTGAAGATTGGTCAAAAGTTATGTTCTCCGACGAATCAAAATTTATGCTCTACAAGCACGATGGAAGACACAGAGTGTATCGAAGACCAGGGGAAAGATTCAAGCAAGCATGCATCGAAGAAAAAGTAGCCTACGGTGGTGGGTCTGTACTTGTGTGGGCCGGAATTTCTTCTGAAAGTCGCACAGAGCTGGTGATCATAGAAAACGGCTCTTTAACTAGCGTAAGATATGTGGAAGAAATCCTCAATGATCATGTTGGTCCATTTATGGTCAATTTAGGTGAGGATGCTATATTTATGCATGACAATGCCCGACCTCATACAGGTAGGATTGTGAATGACTACCTTCAAGAGATGAACATTACTCGTATGGAGTGGCCAGCGCGCAGCCCGGATATCAACCCGATCGAGCATGCTTGGGACGAGCTAGGCAGATGCGTAAAACAACGAAACCCTCCCCCAATCACGCTTCGTGAGCTCAAAATTGCTCTCACAGAGGAATGGGAGAATATTCCCCAAAATCGTATAAGGAACTTGGTGTACAGCATGCCAAACCGCGTAAACGCAGTAATGGAAGCACGAGGAGGCAATACGAAGTATTAAAATTCAAGTCAAATCGTAATAAAGTTCAAAAATTTCATGTTTCCTATTTTTGTTTTAAGGAGAGATCAGCAGTTTTTTTCTTTATGTAATTTTGTGTTAATAAAATGTATGGTGACTCATATTTTTTTACTTTCATTTAAGGAGTATTACATTGTCTATTAAATACAATTTATTGCATTAACCTATCATTTTTAGTTTCCGAGATTTTTAACATTCTTTAAGTGACCCGGAATCATTGCTCTCGAGTGTAGTTCGTAACCTGGATTAAGTCTCATCTCGGAAAATCAGCAGGATCAAATGGGACGCGGACGAAGTCGCGGGCGGTAGCTTTTTAATAAGACCCGATACTAACTCTACTAAATCTCTAGAACCATTTTGATTTATACACACATAAAAATGTAGTCCTGACTTATGAAAATAAAATAAAGGAAATGAAAAAAGGTAAAATGTATGAACTCCATTTAAAGGGGTTTAAAAATGAGATTTATCTTACGAACTTCTTACTATACTATAAAGAATACCGATGGGTTAATGTTACATTGAAATACTGTATGGCTTACCCTGAGATGCAATACGTTTTTACACGACACACTAGTCTACCTTTATACTTAGTTTACCTATTATGTAGTACATAGTTTCTAGTATAGTTAGTATTTAATTAGACTGTATTTGTTTCTGTTCTGCGGGCCTAAGATGCGCACCGCGAGATATTTGTCATGTCGTTCTGTCAAAATGTAAGCATTTTGTACCAGTTTAGGAACTATTGCATTATCTGTGGTAATGTTGTCGAGAAACCGCGCCTTTGAATTTTCAGCTTTTGACATTTCTGCACGACTATTATCTCGTCCTCAGAGAGGTACGACGACTAAGAAGTGTCAAAAGTGTACATTATGGCTCGTTTTGTCGACACCATTAGGTACCACAGAGAATGTAATAGTTCCTAAACTGGTAAAAAATGCTTACAGTTTGACAGAACGACATGACAAATATCTCGCGGTGCGCATCTTAGGCCCGCGGGTATGTGTCTAGTGTCGTGTCGTAAATAAAATTATTCTTATTCTTATTCTTACTCATTAAAATGTCGTTGCCGGTAGGAGTCCAACAAATCGTCATTTTTTTGTTTTTACTTTGTTCAGGCAGTTTTTTTCTGAAAATGCAAGGTATTTTAAACTCTATACGCCTGTTAAGAAGGGCTATACCGTAGCTAGGTAGGTAGGAATGTCGAAAAGATCTGTGCCTTGAATAAATACTACCTCTTAGTGAAATTCCTCTTAGATCGCTCAACGTCAGTAGGGCCATCGACTTTCTAACTTTTTCTCATAACACACACGTAATTTTTTTGTCCTCAGTGGACGTGCTCAATGAGGCGTTGTTATAGGCAGAGGTTACCACTTAACATTAGGTAGGCCATCTGCTTGTTCCATCACTTATTCTCATAAAAAAGGTAGTAACTTTAAAGGTATTTTATTTTCTTGTAAAATACTTTATCGGCCATAGCGTGCAATCATTTGCTGGCTCGAACTCAATAGAATGGAATACAAATTAAAATCACCGGCGTCCATTTTCCAGTAACCAATTAATTTAATCAAAAGGCACTAATTAAAACAAATCGCCTTAATCAAGAAGTAAAGTAACTACTATTCTGATCGCCAATTTATCGTCCAATAAAACCTGTTAAGGCTCCGACCGCACATTTATTTTATGTAAATGGTACTTTAATTAATATTCTCGACAGTTGTAGATTTTTGGAAATATACAATGAGAGCTCAAATCTTGAAATTAGTTGTATGAAAATCTATTTATTCATAAAAAAAATTACAACTAATACAGTATTTAAAATATTTACAAAATACACATGAAATAGTTGAGCTATCTACAAACCGTTGCAAGCGATTTATAGATAGCTCAACTGGTCCAAATCAGTACCAATCGGAAGCGTGGCCAAGACATGCATGAAATTAGTTACATTTTGTACCTAAAGTAGTTTGTAAAAAATTATGACGACTCGACGCCAGAGGGTGTTTTTAAAGTTTAATTTGATCAGTTTTGACAAGGGCTCTGGTTCTAGATTATCCAAGATCTGATGAAGCTGGAAGGTGGCAATAGAAACTCTGTAAACAACGTAAAACAAATCCATCTTAGTTTGGGATTATTTGATTTGTTTTGACTTTGACAAAGACTTTTGTTCTAGATGATATTCAAGATCTGATGATGGGGCTGGAAGGTTATGGAAACTATGTAATAAAACGATGCATAAATAATATTAATAAAAAACTCTTTATTAAAAATTGATTCTTAGGCCATGCACTAAAAAAACATACAGATAGGCTCTACTTACTACTGTGCTTTCACTGTACTTATAAAAGTGTAAATTGACTCTAAATAAACTGAATTTTGTGCAAAACCTTTTCTATTTCATTGTACCCAGTGTAGATCTGCCGGGAAACTTCGAAAGTTCCCAAATGTTCTTCAAAGAGCAATATCATAGAATCGCACCGGTTAATTGGTACGACTTAATTGAATTTAAACCAATTGGATTACAAGGTCTATGCTATTTCAAATTCGTTTATTTAATGTCTCTTGGTACTATATTTGGAAGGTAGAAATAGAAAATCTTTTAATAGGATTTAGATAATCTCTTTTAAATTATTGGCTAATTAAAACCTTGAGCTGTTGCTCAAGAGGGTTTTAATTAGCCAATCAACGCATGTCACTCGGGACTTTGTTGTACTTTGAGGGAGTTTAATATTAGAAACAGCGAGTTTATCTTTATTCTAAGCGCTAACATTGTTATAACTTACGGTTTTTTTCTGGTACTTAAATAAATTGATATATTTATGGTTCTCGTATCTCATGCGCGAGCTGTTTCGTAAGTAAAACATATATATTTTAGATTTCTCTCAGTCTTGTTATTTTGTCGTGCCGCCTTTTACTTTTACTCTTACTTTTACGCCTTTACAGCCTTGTTTTTACAAAAATATCATACTTTATATAAATTATACTAAAATATAGGGCTCAGAGAAGTCGTTACCTGGTTCTAAGTTAATTTACGAGCTTAAAATTCTCCTTTCGCAACCGCCCGACGGCTTCAAAAATCTCGTTAAAACTTAACTTGAAAGGTAACTGATCTGGCTGTTTTACACTGTCGACAAACCTACACGATATCGTCACTGCTTCGACGCTTTCACACCGTGTCGGCGTCGACAACGATATTTTTGCTTAACTCACCATGTACCTACAGGAATAATGATTGACGACTGACGAAGATTCGGTAGTGAAGTTTGTGTTACATTGCGCTGACGCTGGGTGCGATGACACCAGCTTTTGTGAAGCGACAACATCATTGCGCAGTGTAACACAAAAGTCGATATCATTCACGATACCGATATTATCAGTATCAGTGTGCAAACGCCCTCTGTCGATGTTTCCTTGACAACGAAGACGGCTACCACTAAATGGTGTTTATCATCAACGGCGTTTGAAACAATTTAATCTTGGGTAGTTCAAGTTTGCTTTTTGAGCTTTTGGCCGATTTGTCTACTATGTGGACCAAGCCCGGTTACACTAGCCTACTACAGATAGAGCTCAAGTTATTTTTTAATATAAAGCTTTACATAAGTAGGTATTTATATTTTAAACTTGGCACTATTACTAAAACTTATAGTTAGGTACAATTTTTTTTTATGAAATCCATTTTAACGGTGTGAATAGCGCAACTGTTTCACGTGTATTTTTTAAATATTGTGAATGTTGTAAATAATTAGAATGTAGACCAAAAAATAAATTTAAATACAGGTGGTTCCAAAGGAAAATGAGTTTTGTTTTGGTGAATGAACCGAATGATTGTTTTCGGTTTCTGTCAAACAAAACCAATTAGGCTGTCGTTTCTTTGATTGTACTTACAAACACTTTTCCACTTTTTATTCTATTTATAGGCCGAAATGAAAGAATAGCTTAAAGTTGAAGTTAGTGGCAAGCAGTCGCAAAATTATTGAGACTTATTGATAGATGATATAATTATGTAAAAGTGAAAGAGGAAGTATCCTCTTTCACATAGTTCAACTATCTTTCGTTTGCCAACTTTCGTATACTCGTATAGTAATACGGGTAAGAAAGGAGTGAGCGCTGAGATATGGTCAAAGGGGCAATGGAATGACTGAAACTGGCATTTTTACGGATGTGGGTATTGAGTATATTGCTAACAGATGTTTTGGGAAGTAGTCTTTATCTAGTACTAGGTTGTCAACGCAATGTGGGTAAATACCTAATTATACCTGGAAAAGATCGCTCATAGCGAAAAGGACGCCCATTGTAAGAATAATGAACACTGTGTTTATTTTATAATTTCCGTAAGAGTGGTATACAATAAAGAGTTTTCTATCTATGTTGAATTAATTAATTTAAATTCATAAGTTATGAAGTAGAATATAACATCCTGTGAATACCTTTGTGACACGGGAATTTTTCAAGACACGATGCTTGAGGACTTAACAACTAAACTAAAATATAGATTAGTTCAGGAAAATAAAAAAACAAACTCAGGGGCAATATCTAATCAAATAAAGGTGACACCGTTTCAAACGGTAATTAACTATAACAAAAGTTGAGAGCTAATTCTAAGTAAACCCTTTACTTCACAAAATCTACTTTTGATGCCTAACTTTGAGCAATCGTAGTTTCATAACAAGATAAAAGTTTAACTAATATTTATTAGTGGTAATAACAAACAATAACCGCAATAACTTCAGACGTAGTCAAAGTCAAAGTCAATGCAAAGCTCCTTCAGACACAATCATAAATCAATAGCTGAAACCCACTGAATAGCGGTTAGTAAACGTCTACGCGAGACTTTCTGCGGTGTTTTGGGTAAAAGCATCACTATCATTTCCAGAGTCAAAGTCAAAGTCAAAAATCGTTTATTCAATAAAATCTCACTGATCACTTTGAATCGTCATTACGTTTTGTATGATTAGGTATGATTAAAAATTTTTTTATTGGATGAGTTGGAGCTACTTCGTCCCAAGCTTGTTTGTCTTCTAAATAATCAGATATTTTATAGTATGCTTTTGAAAGAAGTCTCTGTTTTATTACGTTTTTGACCTCGGTAGTTCAAAGTTTCAAATATGTTTTAAGACGGATGCAACAGTTTAATTTCTTTTTCTAACTTTGATTAAATGATTATGAAGTAGTACAACAATTCGGAGACCATTGTAGGTACCGAATTGAACGCCAACTGTTGTAAATTAGTGGAATTAGGACCATGAACTTTAACCTATATAAAACAAAACAGATAGCCGTCTTATGGTGTATACCTACTTATGGTCGAGAGCCCCAGTAGTCCGGTAATGCTGTCAGCCGATTACAACAGCATTTTAGTCCGTTCGAAAAAAAAAAGTTATTACTATAGTCGTGGGAAGTCTGTGGGCAGCATTTTCGATAATGAGAACTAAAATATTTTTTTTGCTGCATGAAATATTCTGCCCTGCATGAAATGATGTAGTGCATGAGACTCATAAGACTATAATGGTGAAACATTTTTTCAGGGCTTATTTAGACGTTGACATGTTTTATAGAATAATCGCAAAAATACGAGTTATTTGCACCAGTGATACTAATAAACAAACACTTAACGCAGCTTTTCATGATAAAAGTGCGGACTTAGGTATCGGCTGCACACATGTTACGAGCAAAGCGTCGAGTGAGTTACCACAACATGACTCTTTCAAAATTACATTGTAAACGCATGTAAACGACAGAGGCAAACAGATTGCAGAGCCAGAAGACAAGAATTACAAATCTCTTTTCGCAAATCACAAAACAAAAGCTAGAGTATACGGGCACAGAATAGATAAATAGTACTTGACTCTGTAGTCTGTGTTCCCGAATGACTACAATTTGGAAGTTTTCAAGAGTAGAGTGAATAAGTATCTTCTAGGTAACCGTGCTACATCGTTGACCACATGATTGCTTAACATCTGGTGAGATTGTGGTCAAACGGTTGCCTATATTGTAAACTAAACTCATACACTTTAAGCAAAATTTAATAATATTACAAGCTGTTTTAGTATATATTTTAAAAGAGATTTTGTTTTTGATAGTATTATATTAATGTGATTTGTTCTGTAAATTTTCTATGTACCTAAGTTTTCTTCTAGTAATATGTAGTAATAGAGTTATCGTTATGGGCCCACTGTTATGGTCACATCTATGTGAATAAATAATTTGAATTTGAATTAAAAAAAAAACACTACTCTACAGAACAAACGAATGAGCTGCTAAAATGTCAATACCTATTCATGTATCGATTAGAAGACAAGAAGTTGAAGTTGAGTCTAGTACGAGCAAAGACCTTATACGTACAAGGTCTTTGAGTACGAGTATATGAAATTGACGATCAGCTGACAAGCAGGTGATTTTCCCCACCATAAAGTTTGACATTGACATGGATGGATTGCTAGGAAACGTCCGACACAATGTCCGTGAAGATGGTGAAGTTGAAGTTGCAATTCGAGTATAAGACGTATAGGTGTGAGACAGTCACCACCTATCTGCTTTTCTAGTCTAGTCTACTTGATAATAATCTACAATCGAGGAAATTACTATCTTCTCAGAACAATGTCACGGTTTCTGGCGATCATAAAATGTAAACTATAGGGTCTGTAGCATCCGCATCAGCCGAAATAGTGATGATGGCTTTATGCTACTCTGGGGAGACCACAAGAGGTGGTCTGACGATTTGTTTCCTAGTAGAAGGACGATGTTCAAGTCTAAACTAGCCACATGCAGTAACGATATATGCAAAGCACATACCTCGGACTGCGACCAGCTTCGATGAACTTCCACTTTGCGATTTTCCTTGAGCTAATGATGAAGGGGATCCGTATGGGGAACACTGATGAAAGCACCCGCGAATGATAATAGATTTGAAGAGCTTTTTTAGAGCCTTCCGACTGCGCGGCGCGTGCGTACCGGTTGGTGTTCGAACGAGAAGAAGAAGGAAATGATTGATGCATTCCGTTGATTGAGTCGATATGTCACAGCTGTCACTCCAAGCTTTGACGTTTTATGTACTTGCATGACAGCCAAAATATTGGTGTCTCGATACTGCTGTTAGCTTAGAGAAAACATTGAACATCAATTTTGTGATGATTAAAATAAGATAGATAAATAGTTAGGTAGGTATGACGCGAAGCATCTACCGGGACGAAACAGGGTCTGGTAACTCAAACCGCTCTCCTGATCGCTCAGCTTATGAAACAAGAAGACCCATCATAAATCCGCAGCCTCAATATTTCCTCTTTTAATTAAAGCGTTATCAACGTTTGCAGACCGTCATAATAAGCAAAAAGCTAAATTGCTGAACTCGCTGGCTCTAAGCCTTGTTTAATTAGATTTATAGGACTTATGTCTATTCGTTGCTTTTATTTCTTTCTTTATTGGATCAGTGGTCGTTCTTTGTCATCCAGGATGTGATCAGTGAGATTTTATTGAAAAAAAGATTTTTGACTTTGACTTTGATTGTTTTAAGTCAGACTTCATTATTTTATTTTATTTATTTAAAAAGTGTTATAAGAATTGTCCTTACTAAGTGTACTATTAATTAACTATAGGGTCATTCCCAGTTGTGCCACCTTATCTGTCCCCAGTGGTGACCACGGGATCTAGAACAATTAATTATAATAATCTATACTATTATAAAACTTTAAAAAAGGCAAAACTAAAATTAAAGATATGGATAAACTAAATAATGCAGATCTACTAAATAAACGATTCTGATTCCAAAAATCGAGTTTGTCTGTTTGTTTGTACGCCTTAACTACTGGACCCATTTCAACGAAAATTATACCATTTGGAAGCCTTTTTCCGCATTGAAACATAGGCTGTATTTTATTGAAATCAAAGACGTGGATTCTTAGATACCGCTTGAACTCTCTAAACCAAAAGCAGCCTTTGACACGAGGTCCATCGTATGCTGGTTGACAGATATTTTTGTGGAAAGTTGCGGGATCAGCTAGTATCATCATATGACTGACATTATGCTGGGTAGCGAAACATCCAAATTGTCACCGGAAAGCAATTCGTAGCTAAAAATAGGGGGGCTGTGCTAATACTATTGGTTATGGGTATTTTTACTCATATTCTAAATATCTTACCGATACCCCGATACATATATTTATGGTACAGAAGCAATGTCATTGACTCTCGCTCGACAAAGATGAAATCGAGCTTGTGTTGGTAGGAAATAAATTAAAAGTAAATCTGAGAGAACGAACTGAAAGCTTAACAAAATGTACCCACATTTGATTTTGAGAAAGAACCTACTCACCTGAGTTTTAAGAATGTCTTTTGAAGTTATATCGCTTGGGTGCTTGACTTTTTATTACAAAGTGCTACCTTACCTTGCGAAAAAGGTAATTTGAATTTATGGCTACGTTCACACTTGACATTTGAGACTTTTGCAACATTTTGCAGTTTGTTTTTTACTGGCCGTCCACAACTTAGTACCTAGGTATGATAATTTTAAGAATGAGATTCTATAAGGATTTAACATATTAGTATAAAAACCCATGAGAAAACCAGTGAATTTGTTGGACTTTTACCGTCGAAAATCGAGTATGCGTCCTTTGAAATCTGCCGGCCCTAGAACGCTGCCGCTCCTAGGCCACGGCCTATATGGCCTATTGACAAATACAGGACTGCCTTTATCCGACTTTTTTTTACAAATGAGAAAACTATCTAATGCACAATAATAGCATAAGATACTCAAGAATTATGTTGACATCAGACATCAGAAAACTCAAATTCAACTGCACAAAACGATAAACGAAGGTTCGTTTAGGTAATAGTTTAGTTGTGAGTTGACGCAGTGACGCTGACGTCACTGCACGACGACGCAGTCATTTCGCAATGAGACCAAGTGGGGTTCAAACCCATGACTGTAGCCTAGTACGAGTTTTCAGTGTATAGTGTGGGTGTGAAACATCTGACGTCCAGCACACCAGTGAGCGCTGATTTGTATGGAGATAGATTTACTCACCAAAACTCTTACTAGGCCCTCAGTGGACGAGTCCACAGAGTGAACATGCGTACTCATATTTTGTAGTTTATTTATGCTCCAATTCTAAGCTGAAATGATGTCATCTTCGTATAAAATCGTCATGTTTTATTAAACACCATCACCAATTTGCCCTTTACCGTCATAACTTGACAAATTGTTCAACGGCATCAAAATGAGTGAACAAATCCGAATTAGTGTCAAAACAGCGACGGCGGCGCAAAGGTTGAGGCAGAGGCTTACAAACTGTCATTAATCATTATAACACATTGTCCTAAAGCCATTATTTAGTCATAATAACTTGCCATTTTATTTTGGGTGTTTTATTTTGTTATACTAATAACAATGTATCAAGTCCGGTAAAAGGTGGGGTCACGCGAAATGCAAAAACAGTAGGCCTAGGATGCGCAAGCGAGATATTTGTCATGTCGTTCTGTCAAAATGTAAGCATTTTGCACCAGTTGTTGAACTTTTGCATTATCTGTGGCAATGTTGTAGACAAAACGCGCCTTCTTATTGTACACTTTTGACACTTCTTAGTCGTACCTCTCTCAGGACGAGATAATAGTCATGCAAAAATGTCAAAAGTTGAAATACAAATTCATCACTTGACACTGGCAAAATTGTCTGTCGAAATGACGGACACAGGCCATACAGGGTAAAAAAGAAGAAGAAGAAGATTCAAAGACGCGGTTTCTGGACCACATTACCACAGATAATAAAATAGTTCAGAAACTGGTGCCCGCTGGTTAGTGGTTCAGAACAGTCGATGGTCGGCCTCAATGGCGCGTCTTGGGAGAGACCTACATCCGTGGTCCAATACCAGGCTGATGATGATGAATGTATCAACTGTTTATTATATACAACGTTATAAGCTTGTTCCGTCATTTAGTTGTATAGAGGAAAACAGATTTGGGCTTGAATCCGGTTTGTGTGCGAAATAATTGGAGCTTTAGATCGCGCAAACGAATTTATGTCAGAGATCGAAAGAATCAACATCCTAAAACCCAAACCATGAGTCAAAGGTCGTTTGTCGAAGGAGCTTCCTATACCTATCGTAGAATACAAAATTCCAACCACTAGTTTTTTCTACTAGATTAGTTTTCGTCCATAAATCATTATGAATGTACGTTGGACTTTTTTCATTTTATTCGTCTAAATGGGGAACAAGCCGATGAGACACCTGGCGTTAAGTGGGAACCACTGCCTATAACGATGCATTGCCTCACTAAGCATATCAACTGAGGGCATGCTCTGTGATGCACAGCACTGCACCGTATGTGCCTGTAATCGCACTGGCACCCAAACTCTTCAAACGAAAATACAGCAATGCGAGCAGCGCTGCGTGGCGGCAGAAAGTTGGTAGTATTTCCCTGGACGAATTAGCTCTTTTGTCCGTCTCTCCCAAAAAGCGCCACTAAGCCCGGTCTTCGGCTCTTCTCATCCAGAGTTTGCAGTGTTTGAGATCTACGTTCAGCAGTGGACCGATATAGGTTGATGATGATGATGATGATGATGATGATGATGATGATGATGACTAGCTCTTTCACAAGAAGCTCTACTACTGCTGCCTACTTACCAGAAAACAGACGAAAAACTAATTTTATATTTTTCATTTGTTTGTATTTATTGAAAAATTCTCAAGGCGTGCGTGCCATACCGCAGGCCTTCGTTTCTTTTGTGTGAAGTATAGTAGCCATTTCAAAGGTGGCATAGTGACTGAAAAGCTTATCGCCAAAGAGCTTTCCTTTGACAACTTGCCCGGAATAATAAGAAATACTCTCGAAGTAGCTACACGTTCCGACTTGAGCTGTGGCACTTTGAAGATGAGTATTCATAGACTAAGAACGAATACCCCTGCCACTTCTATTGTGAAAGATAGGCCATCTAGCATTTTTTTCTGAATATACGCTTTGTGGCGCTCTAGAGACCAAATGCGTGGGCCGATTTTGATAATTCTTACGTCAATCTTGTGTATTCTAAGTAAAGACATAAAACAGTAGGTAGTTGAATATGGTAGGAGGCCTTAAGGCGGCCTAAAAACTCCATCACTAGAGTTGGCCACTAACTCATACGAGCTTGCTTGCTTGAATTATGGTAAGAATTAGAGGCTAATTTTTAACTACCCATGTAACTTGTTTACATATTTATATTTAAAATATTAATAAACCATTACAATAGATCTATTTGCAATCGGTTCACAGTAGACTACTTTATTGATATTAATGTCAAGAGCTCACAAAAGTTAAGGTATCTTATAATCTTATAATCATTTATAACTACCAACACTAGAGAACTTTTAACGTAACTTCAAGGGGTGTTTAATAAAGGATTTTCACACCCTTGCCAAAGTTTAAATCTGTTTTAGACGATAATTGACTATTAGTAAGTTTTCAGGCCCTGCCTTTATTGATCTACCCTATATTTTGGAAATGGGTCACGGAGAAGATTATGTATTTTGACACTACCACCGACACGATACTTAGACGTTTCCACTCAGTGTCGACGCCGACACCGATATTTTTATTCGAGCCACTGGCATTTTGATATCGTACCACCGACCACAGCCACCGGGGGTCTGCGATAGTAACTTTTGATAGTTTCACGTGGTGTAGCGAGTGGCAGCCACTGGTAACACCCGTGAAACAGCGTAATGTAGGACAAGCTCCCATTTGAATTGAGAGGGTTGTGACGTCCAATTGCTAATAGAAACGATCGTTCCAAAATTTTACTTTCTGAAATTCTATGGAGAAGGCCTATGTCTAGCAGATTTTATAAGTGATGATAATAATGATGGTAATGATAAAGTATGCTAGAGAGACTGATATTAAAATAACCTTCGCTGAAAAATATAGATAATGTGCCTATTTCCTATATTACCTTGATAAGTTTAGGGAATTACGTGTGAAGGTTTTTCATACCGATTATTGGACTTTTTATACATTTAAGTCGATATTAGAAATAAACTAATACAACTTACTTTAGGCAATAAAAGCTGCCGGAAAACACTTGATAAAATACCTTTAAGGACAAGAACAGAGTAATTAATCAACCCTCTTGACTTGCACAGCTTCCTTATTTAGTTGTTCTTAATCTATACTGATTTATAAGACATCGGAGAAACGCCCTCTACCATTCTTACTCTGAATCGAGAGGTCTATTATCAGGGGACTAAAACATTTCATCATCATGATCCTGAAGTCCACTGCTGGACATAAATGTCCACTACAATGGCTATGGAATTCGTTATCTAAATCAGTGTTCCAGTGACCGCTTCACTGTTTGGTCCGTGGACGCCATTAGCCTTTGATTTCCCAGCAGGTTGTCAGAGTTGACCTCAATCGCTATAGAATTAAAAATGTCCTAAACGTATTATGGGATCACACGTGTTTTTCATTTACAATATTTTTCGTTGTTAGTTCTCTATTCTCCAGCGATTGTTGTAGGGAATGGCAACTTGGCCAGAGAAAATACATACAACAAACAATTTAGATAGTCCAACTTTGATCTCGCTGGTCGAAAACAAACGTAACATGCTTTGCGTGTTTTTACTGCTAGCAATTTCAAACTCCTAATTGAGTTAACAACTCGTAAAGCTGTGGTCATAGAATTTTTAGTGTCAACAAAATTCGTCAACGTTAAAACGTGGTCTCATAATAACTCCAAAACTAGGAGTCCTTTAGTAGCAATACTAAAAAGTATGGTAAAGGTTTATGTGAGAGAAATTATGAAGCCTCTCCTCTCTGAAGAGATTATGAATAGAACTAAAATATTGTAGAACAAAATGAAAACTTTGTAAATAAGACATCTATTTCCACCAAACGACTAAACTACTCTATTCTAGTCGACGATCTAAGTAAAGTTCATTCCTTCTTCTTAGTAAAAAGTTTCAGTCATTTTTAACCGACTTCAAAAAAGGAGGAGGTTCTCAATTCTCTTTTTTTTATCAAACATCAACAAATGTCATAGTGTCCAAAATAAAAATAAAACACAATCTAAAACTTATAACAAGTCTGCAAAGTGGTACATATCAAATGCCAAATCTACGAAAATAAACTTCTAACTTAGTTTTTGATTAGAAAGCATTTCTACTGAAAATTAAAACTGAAAAGCATTTGCTGCTTATTTCAGTCGCAATGTAGAAATAACGCTATTATATATATATATATTGGGACTATTGATTGTCCGACGCCACAGCCCAGATTTGGCACGATTTTTATAATTTGTATACTCGTATTTTATCACAAATAATAAAACTATGTTGTTGACATAGTTTCATTATTTCTGTGATCAAACTATGAAACTATAAAATACGGTCAACAGCATCCACTAATATTCAAACAATTCATCCGTGTCGCGACATTATGCAGCGACACGTGTCGAACGCCTCGGCGAATATACGACAGCTGAACTTGATGTCCGGAATTATGTCCGGATATCCGGAAGGTCAGTACAGATCTACCAATGACGTCATTACATTCGTTTGTCGGTTGTCTTTTGTATTACGACTTTTATCGTACCTATTCGTAGTAGTATCAGCGCCATAGACCAGAAACTCTCTTCGAGGATAGCGATTGGCGACCCCCTGAACGCGACAAAATTAAAAGAAGTTGAAGGCTAAACTTATAGACTCGTAAGTAACTAGACAACAGTAGCGCAACTAGCTCCAAGTCAACTAAGATCAGAGATGTGGGTTGGATTTCCGAGTCGGGACACTATCATAGTAATGATAGATAGATCGTTTATTTGATTTACACACAGAAAATACAGAACGGACATAGAAAATATAGCAAACATAAAAATACCTACAAGAAACAAACAAATAATAATGATCTCTGTGCATCTGAAAAAAATCCTACTAATAGGTATTATATTCTAAAAGTTTGTAAGAATGTATGGATTTTTGTTACTCTTTCACGCAAAAACTACTGATCCGATTTGGATGATACTTAAAATACGTGACCTGGATTAACCCATAGGTTACTTTTTATCTTGGAAAATCAACGGGATCCAACGGGACGGGAACGAAGTGGCGGGCGGAAGCTCGTATTCAATAACTTTCAGTCGCGTAAAAGTTAAATAGACAAAACAATAGGCAATTCTGCTAATCTAATGACTAATTTAATGACCTGCAAAATGCAGACGAGGACACCGGTATCTACGATTCCATCAGTTGCGTCTTACAAATATATTTTTTCTCATAAAACTATTTATAAATGGTTTAAAAACATTTATTATAATAATTATAACCCCACAAACAAATATAATATAACTAATACTCGAGTGGAGACCGCGTTTAGGCAAGCGTAGTGTAGGACGCCCTCCGGCTAGGTGGGGTGACGATCTGAGACATGTAGCTGGCAAACACTGGATGAGAAGAGCCGAAGACCGGGCTCAGTGGCACGTCTTGGGAGAGACCTACGTCCAGCAGTGGACCGATATAGGTTGATGATGATGATGATGATGAACCTCATAAAGCCCGCCGATAATTGTAAATATTGTAAAACGTCTGCTTACTTCGGGTTAAGGCGTAGGGTAAAGGCAGACAACCTTCTCGCTCGCACATTTCAACATTTTTGAAGATATAATATAACTAAATGTAATTATCTGAAATTAAAGAGCTTCAGGGTCGAGAGAATAACAATGCAAAAGTTTAGTAAAAATATCACATTGATTCAAACAAGTTTTCTAACCAAAAAATATGCACATTAATTTATCGCATTGGTACAATTTTTTTGATCGGTAAACTTGTTTGGATCAATGTGATATTTTTACTGAGTTATTCTCTCGACCCTGAAGCTTTGCAATTTCACATAATTACATTTAGTTATATTATATCTTCAAAAATGTTGAAATGTGCGAGCGAGAAGGTTGTATGCCTTTACCCTACGCCTTAAACGGCGCCTATATAAAATTATTCAAAACTTACCCCACCCTTCAAAAACTTTGGCCAACTTACCCGGAATCCGAAATAAATTTACCTACCTAATAAGCACAAAAATAGCAACAACACTTGACCGGCATTCATGTAAATTGGGGTCTCTTAAATTTAATTTGAATCCCTACATCGGTTCTGTGGGATTCAGGACTCCTTCGACGACCACACGCCACCACCGCACCACACGCCGCAAAACCAGATTTCATCCACACCACCTGGATGGCTGGTTTTCCACAACTTCTCGTTTCACGCGGTCTTTTCTGCCTCGTACGTGTAAGTTGTGGAACGAACTTCCCTCTGCGGTTTTCCCTCGGAGTTTTGAGATGGGGTCCTTCAAAAGGCGAGTTTATCTCCTCTTAAAAGGCCGGCAGCGCACTAGCCTCACCTCTGGTGTTGCAGTTGTCCATGGGCGGCGGTGACCGCTTTCCATCAAGTGGCCCGCCTGCTCGTCTGCCAGCTATGGCATAAAAAAAACGAGGATTTTTTGAATACATAGATACCTACTCAGATAGGGGGGAATAGAATAGGTACCCAGATAGGGGTGACATTAAAGAAGAAGAAGCAATCGAAAAAACCTTTTTTTTTCTAGCTATTTCACGTTATAACTAGCTAGATTGCGTTTTCGTCATTTTATGGTGTGTCTAGATAGCTGTGTAATTTTAAAGGCCTAAAAACATAAATTGTACAAGAAATTGTTAAATGTACAAAAAATAGTACGAAGATTGTACGGCAAAACTCGCCTGTGTGAATCCAGCTTAAGAGACGAACGTAGAATAAATAACAGTAGGTACGAACAGCGTCTTGTGATAAATAAATTTCCCGAAATACAGAACCCTTAGCCCCACTTGCGCCTATCAAACCTTACTCCGAGATAAATTGTGGAGATACTTACACAAAATGCTAATCTTTGTGGGTTAGCGAATTTGTAAGTAAGAAGCCAGTGGGTACAAGTTTAGGGGACGAACGAAAGGTCATCGTAGTTGAACCGTGATAGTAAAGAGGGTATAGAGAGTAGTGTACAGATGGGAATGTTCTTTGATAGGTTTTGAGATATATTTGCCTACGATTTCTTCAATTGGTTTTACTATACTATAGTGTATATAGTATCTCTAAAATCAATTGAAGAAATTGTGGACTGTAGAAACCTAGATTGTCTATAGTATAGTATAGACACTTCAGAAGTTTTTCAGATAAAAATTTTCAGAATGTAAAATAGTTTATATTGGGTTTACTCACTCATTAACATTTACCCACTTTTGAAAAGCCTGGTGGCTGTGTCTTGTTCAGGCATAAAAAAATTGTCTCATCCTGTAAATTGTAAATTCATACAATTATTTAAGCTTAACAAGTTTTGGCTATATTTTCCACTCCACAAGATTCACGACAGCAATTCCCAGGACTGGCAGAGGCACGTCCAGGCAAGATTGGACCATTGGTAACAACATGTGCACATTTTGCAGTACTTAGTATTCCTAACATGACAAGATGCAAGCCCGTTGTTGCTTGAATACTAACTAGTTTCTCCACGCAATTTCCTCAAACAATTGTGAGCTGTGTCATTAGGTACGTTTTTCACTCATAAAAGTTTATAATTAGTGTCCAGTCTGCAAAACTTTTATAAGATAATCTATGATCACTAGTTGTTAGCAGTTAGTTAGATCGACTGAATCACAAGCCTACTAACCCGGATTTACAGGCTCAACTAATTGTTGAATCATTGGATGGGTTCTGAACTTATAGTTTTCGTAAGTTATGATTGATTTTGGAAGTGTATTTTCCGTCTGTGATGTAATGAGAAACTTCCAACCTACCCTAAATATTGGTAATATCCAAGTCTCTACCAAATGAGCCACTGACCCCGGTCACAGATCATATAATACTACCCTGGTTCTCATTTTTTAAGTACTTGTTTAGTACAGATGTTTTTTTAGGAATCAAATTATACGTGGACTTACTTATTTCTGAAATTATTGCCTGCTTTAGGAGCCCCCAGTACCCAGAAAATATATAGAGACGCATCACCACATTTTACCACTTTTACTTAGAGATTTTTTTTTAATACACTTATGACTATGAGAATGCAAGATACAGACCCGTAAGAGCAAAATAAGAAACATAAATAAACCAGCATGCATTGGCTCCGTAAATTCCTTAGCATCCGAAAATAATATTTTGTGCAAACACACGTTTCATTATTTAAATCGGGCTCCAACTCGACCCACTTTGGGCTGAGAATAGGAAATTATTGTATAGAAAATTTAAATACCTGCTCAGTTATTCTCTTTTACAAATAAATTCTATGGAAATATGTCACTGGCTTCAGGTATAAATAGAAAAACATACATACTTACTTACTTACTTGGAGTACCTATAAAATATTGAATTATGTCGGAATCCATACATACATAGAGAAAAAAAATACTATGTTTTCTGTAGTGGAAATGAAATAAAAAGCTGCGATAGGCAGACATAGTTTGACTTACGAGATGGTTATTAAGAAGTTTGACGTTCGCGAGTTGGCGAATAAGTCAGTTGGAGACTACGCACCGGACCATGATTTTACAGTATTTACAGGCACCATATATAACTCATGCCATATATAACTGACTTAGGTTTAGGGAATATTCCTATATTTTTTTCAATAAACATAGGCTATTTACTATAAAATATAATACGACATTAGAAAAGGGCAAATAGATAACAGTGTCGATGTCATAGCATAGGAATTAGTTTTAAGTTACATCTGATATAAAAGGCTAAATAAATAAATAAAAATAATACGACATTTAAAGAGCATCTTGATTTAATTGTCCGTAAACGCGAAAAAGGCAATTTAAGGGGGGATCCTGCGCCGCGTGAAACGTACTCTCAAGCTAGGCTTCGCTAAATTTATTGCGATCACAAACAATCTTTTCTTCTCGTTCTCCGAGAAAATACGAAACATTCATTTTAAATTCTTATACAAGACAGAAAGTTGTGGGCATTTTAATAAGTTTAGCACTAGTTTCTGTAAAGTCTAGACAGTAAATGTGAATACGGATCTATTAAACTAGCTATCTATAAATCGTTTGTAATGGTTTGCAGATAGGGTCTTGCATTTGAATCTACTTTCTGAAGATCAAAAGTCTACCACTACATTACAGCGCGTTTTCAGTCTTTCAGGTATACCTTCAAAAGTATCATAGCAAATGTTAGCCAATCTCCACTGATTATCTAAGTTAAGCAACATTCTGCGCGGTCACTATTGGGATTGGTGACCGTTCGTGGCATTTACATCTGAGCGCTTCCGTGCTTCGGAGAGCACGTTAAACTATCGGTCCCGGCTCTAGCAGTCGTTAAGTCACGACGGAGGCCTTAAGGCGACCTAAAAACTCCATCACCAGAATTGGCCACTAACTCATACGAGCTTGCTTGCTTGTAGCAAAAACTCTGCGGGTACAAAATATCTAAACTACAAATATCAAATCGCACGCTATACGTCAATGTAAAAGAATCGCTGATATTTTTCGGCTTCGGGCGCTTGTATGGCGGCACTCTATTTGTGGCACAGTTCCCAAGTTCCAGGACTCGACTGCAAATTACATAATTTATCATGTCGACTCTGTTTATGCTCGTTGAATACCGTTTTCCCTCTCGCTGAGAAAAAAAACGCGAGAACTTGGTCAGAGCCTGAGAGGAAAAATACTAGTGTTGCCCAATGAAGAAATCTAGATTCACCAGACATGATTGATTGTGGACGTTTGGAAATCAGAAAACTATTAGAATTCACCCATAGTTATTTTTGTAGCTACATACATAAACTTACAAGACATTTACCACCCAAAAATAACAATTGTTATCCTACTAATATTAATATAAACGCGAAAGTTTGTAAGGATGGATGGATGTTTGTTACTCTTAAACGTAAAAACTACTGATCCGATTTGGATGAAACTTGGAATATATATTGTCCGTGACTTGGATTAACATATAAGCTACTTTTTATCCCGAAAAATCTACGCGATCCAACGGGACGCGAACTAATAATATAAACGCGAAAGATTGTATGTTTGTTACTCTTTCAAGCAAAAGCTACTGACCTGATTTTGATGAAACTTGGCATATATATTGTCCGTGACCTGGATTAACACATAGATTACTTTTTATCCCGGAAAATCAACGGGATCCAACGGGACGCAAACTTTAATATTATAATTATGAGGATGTTTGTTACTCTTTCAAGCAAAAACTACTGATCCGATTTAGATGAAACTTAGAATATATATTGTCCGTGACCTGGATTAATACATAGGCTACTTTTTATCCCGGAAAATCAACGGGATCCAACGGGACGCGAACGAAGTCGAGGGCGGAAGCTAGTGTGTTCATAATACAAAATAGTTTTTTGTAAGAACCACTCCTGTGCATAAAGGAGCCTATAGCCTAGATAGAACCATATTACTAGGTTTATCAATGGACCAAGATTCTGTCTGGGTGTTATGTATAATGGTATCAGTATATATTTACATAACAAAGATCAACAACATAGTTCCCATATTACAAGCTCTGCTTAGTTTGGGAGTAGAGGGTCTCTGAAATGTCCATGAATATTTTATTTATTTATTTTTATTTTACATACGCTCTGTGATACATTTCAACTCCACGATCACGCCCATTCAGAAAGGGAAAAGTGGTGTTTCAATATGATTCGATGGCAAAGGGTACTTAGTCATGTTGGCAGCTTTTCCTTTTTATATTCCAATTTATTTATTTAGTATTTCGCGTGAGGCCCATTCTGTATGATGGAATGTACTGGTGGATGGGGTTTTATCACGTTCGTATACCGTACGCTCTGAAATGGTGAAAGAAAACATCGTCTGAAAACACACAGCTTATTCGGCTTTGCGTGTAATAACCGTGTATTTTCTGTGGATAGGCCGTCTAGGCTGAGAAAATAGCATACCTACTAGGCATGCTGAAATTCAAAAAAGATCTTGAATTATTTAGACATACACGTAGACAGGCATTTATTTGCTTTAAAGGTAACACACAAAGTACACACAGAACATAACTTAGAACACTACAAAGAAACAAAATTAGAAAGAAAGTAAAATGAGATATTTAACTAACGCATCAAATTTCATAAACTACAGTGTGCAATTTTGCAATTATTTTAGGTCATAATTAAAAATTGCTTAAAAATACACAAACATCCATTATACAACACGTCTTTTGACGATGGCAGTTAGAGTAGAACTGAGAAGCTTACAAATGTAATTTTATTTACGAGTCCACTCCACTGCTAACGCCCTCCATAATCATTTCTCTTCATTCCACAAGAAATCTACAAATCAGTTTAACATTACACAGCCACTACACGCATAGATTTGTGCCATCTTATTAAAACAAATACCCCCATATTTATGCTGGGTGTAAACAAACTACCCCCGAAAATCCTTTTAATCGAATTTACTTCTCAATTAATTCGATTTCTAGATCGTTTGCAATAGTCTGCACTGCTAAACTGTTTCGTATGTATTTTGTAAATATGTACCATTAGCAGTCTTATTTTTATTTTGTGTTCGTTATCCTGTTCGTTTTACAAATAATTAGTTACCGCCAAAAAGTGAATAAATGAAATCCATTGTTGAAAAATATCATTGTAATTTTGGAATTGGAGGTCATTGCATTACGCGTGTCTTCGAAAGCAGTAGCAGATTCTTTTTTTTTTGAGATTTCGGTGGTACCAATTTACGTACATTACAGCTTCATAGGTACTCTAATTCAAACAACGCTTATCACTATCATAATGTGACGGGCACTAAATTGCTAGAAGCCCAGCCAGCTTTATCAACCGCTAGATTGTGACTCGGGACTTGCCCTGGGGACATAATTGTAGCTGTTTATGCTACGTAACTAGTTTCCGCAAGGGTGTATTTACTGGTTATTTTTAGCACCTGTTTTTGAAGTATAATTTTTTGCTGAGGGTCTTCTATTCAATAAAAATCTTCTTTGGTACTTAAGTAGTTTATTAATATCATAATTAAAAATAATAAAATTGATTGCGATCGACGTGCGTGCACTTTGTGGGTGATTAATGATAGTGTTGAATAAAAAGAAAACATTGACCATGTTGCTAGGCGCTATGCCAGGCATAGCGTAAGTAGGTATTTGTTTCCTAAGCAATAAGTTTATGTTTATGCCACGTAGCTAGTTTTTACAAGGTCAGATTTTTTGAGTTTCTAGCACTAGTTTCTTTCGGGATATCTTATTTATCTGGCTTGTCTTTAAAGAAGATAATAATGGTGTATTCATGCCATGTAGCGCAAGCACTTCGCGTCATTATGTGCTTGCGCTACTCTCGCTAGACTCGCTACCCATTTCTGATATCTACGAGTATGTCTTCTACAAAACCTAATTTGTAATAGCACAGATCATATAATACTGTACTACATATACGTACCTATACCATCCTCTCAGCCTAGTCAGCCATACCCACAGAAAAGACAAGGTAAGACAAGGACGTGCAGAGCTGTCTAAGCCAAGGGTTTCCTCACGATGTTTCCCTTGACCGTTGAGCTCGTGTTAATGCGCATATAAATTTTTCGAACGAAAAATCTATTAATGCACGACCGGGATTAGAACCCACGACCTTCGGATCGAAAGTCGAGGTGCAATCCCACTCGGCCAACAAGGCTTTTACGGTGGAACTACAAACAGTGGTGCTTATAACAATTGCAAACAAAGCAAAAACTGATTAAATCTAGCGCGCAGCGCACCAAATTGCGCTATCAATCATTTCCGGCGTTGAAAAATGTCGCGAAACTTGGCAATGAAGAGCTATTGTACGGAAACCATCTCGATACCTGCTTTGAATAAAATATGAGGAGTGTACCAGGTCTACTGACTGCTTTATTGGGGTCAGCGATCAGAATCCAAAGCGGTAGGCTACCGTTAGGTACCTTTATTTCTTCAATTTGAAGATTATTGCTCTATCTGCGTGCTTTTTTACACGCTTTATATTAGCTTCACTTGTATGTTTGTTTGTAACCGACTCCTTTGGGCGCGATTTTTGACCCACTTTAAACGGCCAGATTTCAATTAAACTTTGTAGATTTATCGAGGACCGATGACAATACACTTATTTGATAAGATTATTCCATTATTCAATTTGCAAAATAAGATTTTTGACAATTTATATAACTTTCATCTATAGTCGATAAGGCAGGAAATGATGTTAAAATTAATTTCCAACCATGTTAGTTTGGTTTTTTATACAAAGCATGTTTATTAGTTTTTTTGAACTATTAATTTTTGTGACTTAAGGAAGAATAAAAAGAAGCGAATCATGCAGTTTTGCACCTCCCAGGCGTCTGGTATTTATAAAGACAGTGATATAAAAAAAAATAACATAGCAACTTGGATTACTAAACAATTAGGATTCCTTGCAGGACGCCAAAGTTTCTAGTCCATGAAAGATCTTCTCTAAAGCCCCGTGTATACACGAAGACAGCACTGTATCAGTGTCACCCAGCCCACAGTAATTACATGCGACTGATGATAGCCGCAACGCTCCCCAAGGATGCTTGTTCTGTTACATAAAGGGCCCCACACGACCTATGTCACGTAGTTTGTGTTGTATGTACATGATACAAACGTGAGTGTTTACTCTGTAATTTCATGTAATTATTGGACAGTCAAAGGTTAAGTGTATAACTGACAGGCGTCACATCGCAGGTGGTAAAAGCTCTGTTTTCCGTGCTGTGGGTCATGGGTTCGATCCTAGCCGAAAACAAACATTTGTGTGTGGCAAACATAGATGTTTTTTTTCTATGTCTGGGTGTTACTATAAACTATAGGTATGTATGTAACTATTAATTTTTAACTTTGACTTTTATTTTGGGACTGGAGGCCGCTGTCTGAAAAGTCAATGAATATTTGATCGAGTGAGCGAAGCGAACGAGATCTTTGTGACAACTTTGGCAAAAATGCTTTGTATGTTTGTATGTTGTTCTTCGAGATATTTTGAACCGCTTATCTGATCTTCACAGAACTTGGTAGGTATATGGATAGTACTCTTAAGTTTCACTGGTTTGTTAAATGAATCGGTCAAGGGGTCGTGAAGTTATGAGGGTCCAAAGAGAGTAAAAAAAAAGTCGTACAAAAATATCAAATGGGGTGTCATATGATAGGGTTTTGTTTAGACATTCCAAAACCGTTTTTATTTTGATTCTAGGTCTAATAGTTTTTGAGTTGTTGTAAACATTATAAAATTGGAAAACCCAGTATAACGTGAGCTAACATTTCTTGGAGTTTCAATGATTTTGTAGTTCAAGTAAGACTGGTACTTAGCTAGACAAAGTTTATTGCAACCATTGGTCAATAAAAATTGTTTGGGTTTTATTAACCTCCGACCATCACAAGATCTTAGTTCGGGGCGAACTACTAGTTATATTTAATAGTTTTGTATTTAGGAACCGGTTTACACTTTCAAACTATACGTACAGTAGTAGAGCTACACTACGTGGAAACGACCACTGTACTGCGGAGCGCTGGCTACTGCGCAGTGTAAACTCTTCACGTCACTTATTGTATGGAAATTGGTTCTAACAATTTTCAATACTTTATAAACAATATCAACGGAGGATGGGTTTTATGCAGCATCTTCTCTTCAAATCAGAACACAGAAATAGTGGTAGTGCTTCACCGAACGGAACTTTTTCTCAAAGAGCTCTACTACCAAGTATTTTCACGGAAACTAGATTATGCTAGTTGGATAAGAAACTCTGAATATTTTATCTGCGACTGTACCGCACTGAAGTCAGATTCTGGCACGTACAACTTGTCTGACCAATCAGTTTCCGCGGTGAGCGAATCGAACTTCTGTACGAGACTGTTTATTGTGAGCTTACCTGTACCTTTTGAGTTACAAAGTAACATTACCTACTAGTAGTACAACGTAGCTACAAGATTGTAAACTGCTGGTTTTGAGGTAGCATAGCAACCTTACCTTCTTGATCATAAGGTCGAGTATTCAAATCTAGCTTTATGAACACTCATACAGAAAAGTACTGTAAGAAAAACAATTTAATTAGTGTCCTGTCCTTGACTAGTACACCATCTCTTACCTAATATTAAGACTTACTTGGGCGTGCATCTGACTACCCTCTTTGATATTTTCAAAAGATCCTGAGTACTCGCGTAAGTACGAAGAGATCAGAATAAATATCTGTCCACCGTGCCGTGTGCGTAGTCAAAAGCTTAATTTATTTATTGTATTTTGCAATACATTTATAGCTAAGCTGCGTAGTAAATAAAATCCGACTTTTGTGCCGAATAACCTCGACTCAAGATAATAAGTTTAACATAATATTATGATGTTCCCTTCAAACCGAGCGTACGGATAATTCCAAATTGTAACAGCGGAAAATCACAAGGCAACTGTGGCGTGAACGTAATGTTTCCCTAAGCTCCCTATCCAAGTTGGTATTCTACTAAACGCTAGAGAATAGTCAAGTCAAACTCGTGTGGCAATGGTCACATGACAGGTGGTTCAGGAACTATCATTTTCATACATTTTGTTTTTTTTTCTATATTCTGGTGATTACACAATCATCAAGTTGGCTAGAGGAGCGAGCACGGTAGACGAGAGCCCCGAGTCTGTGCATTTGTTTTGACTTTCGACTCGAGTACACGCAAAAGCATTCAGCAAAGCGAGAAATTTGTTGGGGATTGCACAATACCCAAATCTCCCACTAGAGGCGCTTATCCGAGTTTCATACAAAATATCTCGCTTTGCGAATGTGAATGGGAAAAACGGGCGTGACTCGCTACTCTTTAGGAACTTAAAATTCTCACCGTCCGCCCCAGTGTTTTCACATGCAAATGCCTGGATGTAGATAAAATGGACATTTCATTAGCGAAGTGCTATTATCGCCCAATTAAGAGTCCTCATTGTGCTTCAGAATACTTTGCATAAACGGGTTTGCGTCTAGATTACAAGGAACGACGTTGGAGAGAATAAACTGTGTGCTTAGGTGAATAGCCAGTGATCTACTAACAGGAAATGGGCTACTAGACATAAGTTTTAGTATCAGCTTGTGGCTGTGGTCACCACTAAGGCTAAGGTAAAGCTAGTGTGTAGCAAGTGAGTCTATAATTAGAGTGTTTTGTTTGGGGAAACTCTAGTGCTTTTATTTTCAGATATTAAAACGGCGTGTATAAAAAAAATATTCACATGTCTTTTTTTTAATTCTAAGTGTTAGCAATGAACGCATAGGTTTGCATGGCCACAGCAGAGCAGCCAGACTTTGGCATATGCATGGGAGTGGCAGAGTGCTACGACGTAGGTATTCGTAGAGGGTGCTACGGCGTACGTAAAATAACATTGATTTCATTTAGAATTTATTTAAACAAGTTTTATTCTAAGTTTCTCTATTACTAAATTAGCTCTTTTCTAAGTTTGTCTATGTTCAAGTAACTTTTAGACAATCTGTGCTAAGACTTTATGAATCCTTTTAAGGCACGAACACCCTAAATGAATTACGCAAAACATTACTCGTGAAGTTTATAAGCTGAATTCCTAGACGACGTCTGTTGCTCGGCTCTTGTCTAAAATGTTATGACCGTTATATACGGCCGTATTGCTAAGAATACATTTGGCATTCGAGATTAAGTACACTATTCTTCAAACCAGCGAGGCTAAGATGCGCAAGCGATGTCTACTCGTTCTGTGAAAGTGTAGGCCTCTTAAGGCACGAACACCCTAAATTAATTACGCAAAACATTACTCGTGAAGTTTATAAGCTGAATTCCTAGACGACGTCTGTTGCTCGGCTCTTGTCTAAAATGTTATGACCGTTGTATACGGCCGTATTGCTAAGAATACATTTGGCATTCGAGATTAAGTACACTATTCTTCAAACCAGCGAGGCTAGGATGCGCAAGCGATGTCTACTCGTTCTGTGAAAGTGAAGGCCTTTTGCAATATTTTGTGAATTATTTCATTAACTGTGGATATTTTGCCGACGAAACGCCTTCGAATCTTCAACTTTTGACACATCTGCGTGACTATTATCTCGTCCTCACAGAGCTTAGCCACGCCAAAGTGTCAAAAGTTAATAATAAGACCGCAAAATCTTAGAAACAGGTATGAACGGGCATGTTCATTAATAGACTCAGCTGTTACAAACACTCAGCACTTGTTTATGTTTTCGTAGTTAATTAAGGTTTAATTAGTCCGTCTTGTGAAATTATTTCCTCCTAAATTATCTCGCAAGACAAACGAGGCTTAAGAAGTAATTCTCAAGCTTCAGGTTACTAGTAAAATATGTGGGTCTTATGGAAACGGATTAGCTAAACCTAGGTAGGGCTCTACAAAAGATATATTTGAAAAACGGCGAACGTAAAAATAAGCTCATAGAATATAAAAATTTGCAACACACAAGGCAAAAAAATTGTAATGGCGAGATATTGAGATTAAAGTAGGTGCAAATACAGAAGAAAGAACTTAGAAAGATCTTTAGCTACGGTTGTGATAAGAAGAGTTTTCAGACTACGTTTTATTTGTGGTGACGAAACAAATGAAAATTAATAAAATTAGTAACTGAAATCAAACATAATTTTTGTGTGTTACCGCCGTTTTAGCTGTAATTTTGAAGACTAACTGAGCAACTTTCTAGAAAATCTTTCAATTGAACCCTACAAGTGCCACTTTCGCATAAAAACTAAACGCATGCTACGCAAATTTAGTCATCTGCCGCAACGTTATAAAGGCTAAAACTCTCTGAAACTGGATTGTGTTCGCAGAAATCATATTATTATGGTCATTATACTCGTAGTACCCGGAATCGTAGTAATAAAAGTCAAACAGGATAATTATTTTTCATGACCCGCTGAAACATGGGTACAATGCTAGTAAGTACAATAAAGTGTTATACTTACGCGAGTAAAAAAGTGTTCGTGTGAACTAAAGCAAATTATGGATGAATTACGTACCCATAGTTACAAAAAAGATACCTACACTGCGTTAATAAAGCAAGGAAGCTCGTATGAGATAGTGGCCAACTCTAGTGACCCAGTTTTTAGGCCGCCTTAAGGCCTCCGTCGTAGCTCAACGACTGCTAGAGCCGGGACCGGCAGGTGCTTAGATATAAATGCCACTAACGGTCACCCATCCAAATAGTAACCGGGCAGAACGTCGCTTAACTTAAATGATCAGTGAAGATTGACTAAGCAAACTATGTCACGAAGCTTTGAACTCAACTCGTTGGTACCTCGACACTACTGTATTTCTATATATCTAATAATAAAACTGTAAAAAAGCCAAAAACTAAAATTAAAGATAAACTAAATATGCAGATCTACAAAATAAACGATTTTGATTCCGAAAATCGAGTTTGTCTGTTCATCTGTTTGTTTGTTCGCGGATCACGCCTAAACTACTGGACCAATTTCAATGAAACTTATACCATTCAGAAGGCTTTTTTCCGGATTAAAACATAGGCTATATTTTATTGAAATGAAAGACGTGGATTCTTAGATACAGCTTGCTACATACCAAAAGCCGCCTTTGACACGAAGTTCATTGTATGCTGGTTCACAGATAATTTTGCTGGAAAGTTTCGCACGCGTACGAAGTCGCGGGCATCAGCTAGTTTTGTTATACAACTATATGATGGAACGAGCGGATGGTCTCCATCTGATGTTAAGAACGATGCATTGACTCAGTGAGCTTATACACTGAGGACGTACCCTGTGAGGCATTGCACTGCCCATCACTGTTAGACATAAGGTATCCTACTTTAGTCTGTAGTAGTCTAGTCTGTATACTTATCAGTGTGTAAATCGGTCTTTACGTGACCGAAGTCGTCAAAGTAGGAACGAAAAAGTTGCAAACTTTAGCATATTTATAAAATCAGAGGACTAGCATGCGAGTGACTGTGGAAGTGTGGACATCTATATTGTGCGTCCGCGGCAAGTCCGCGGGCCCATATTGGTTTGGATTTCGATTTTCGCTCACAATTCCATTCAATCACACTTTATTACTCTTTTATTGTCAGAATGTGATATTTTATTATCCTACTATTCAAATGTAGGTTTTATTCATTGGAGCTGAGATACCATTATTTACAGGTTCGTACCTTTTGGGTACTTATTCAAAAAATACGCTGATCTTCGCATGGAATGGTTTACTGCGCTCACAAGTGATTTAAGTCGCATGACTTTTGAACTATCTACTTGGTTGGGTCTACAGAGGTGGGCTAGGATGATTTAAACTAAGATTTAGGGTAAAAAGGAAGCAAAAATGTCTTCGTTTGAAAAATTGAAAAAATAAACCCAGCGTAGGTTTTTCTGTACTTTTAAGCTATGCAATGGTTAGTTTTTTTTCTGTAAATGTGTTGTAGGTCACCTACGTCACTACTTTTATTTTACAGGTGCGATTATAACAAAAATACTCACACCTAACCACTATAGCATTGTAGTTCAGATGTTTGTTTAACCTTTGGGCGAGAGACAAATGGGGCGAAAAGGACGACATTAATTGATTTATTCAGTTGTGTGTCCACAAACCGCTACAAGAAATGGCCATTGATCTCTGCGGGTAGTCGTAAAAATAGGGGTTGGAAAGGTAAGTTTTTTTTTCTCATCGCTCTGTTTATTTGTCAAGTGTTGAGGTGACCAAATAAGTAGCCGAAAAGTTATGATTTTTTTAGTTGAATTGACTTTTATACCGTCGTTTTAGAGATTGTGATTCATGATTTTGTGATAACTATCCATTGTTAATTTGAATAACTATCATACTAATAATGCTCGAATACTCAAACGCCAGTTAAATCTCGTAATCATCTAAAAGCTACTTAAATATAAGCATCCCTCAAATTTAAATGGTATACAGAAACGCCACTCAAGCAATTCGAAACCATGATTAGCCAAGCAGCCCTCAAATGTTTACATCATGGCAACATTCTGCTCAAAAATTGTGCATCAGCACGTTCTCAGTTACAAAATAATTTAATTTACGTCTCGTATTCGTTTTACGCAGTTTTGTTTGAACATATATTTTCTAAAATTATGAATCAGTTGAAATATAACAGCGTATAATTATTAATAAGTTGAAATATAACAGCGTGATGTAGGTTTGGATTAAATTACGATTGAAATTATGTTTTTATTGAAATAAATATCAAAAAAAGACGTCTTATGAAAAGAAAATTTCTTGAGATAATCGTCGTAGATTGGAACATTTGGAACGTCAAACTTGACATTTTACGCGCGATTATTCAACAAGATCTGTATTAGCATTTATTATGTAACTAGCTGACCCCGCAGACTTCCTACTGCCTCAATTTTAATTTTCAAACCTTATAAACCTTCTCTGGACTTCCACAAATAATTCAAGACCAAAATTAGCCAAATCGGTCCACCCGTTCTCAAGTTTTAGCGAGAATAACCAACAGCAATTCATTTTTATATTTATGAAGATTGATTCACGATGGAGGAGAAGAAGAAACGTGGATGCAACTATACCCCTGCAGAGAAAGATATCCTCTTGGAGCTGATAAAGAAGTAAGTACCTACATAAACAATAAATGCTGTACTTTATACTTATTTAACCGCAAGAGCCTGGTAGGTACATGTAAGTTTGTTAGTATAGGTACAATACATGGCTATAACATAGGTAATCGTACATCGCACAGGGGTGGCCAGGGCAACCGTTGTCTGTATCAAGCACTGAAACTTGTGACCACTTACCATTTGAAAGGCTCAGAATAAATACATGATTTATGTTTATGTACAAGTACTTTTTTCCTATGTTTATACATACTCAGCTGAACATTTCACAGATCCTAAGCTTAATTACAAACTGTTTCATGTTTTAAATAATATGCTACATATTTCAGATATCAAGATATAAATTGAAAATAAAGAAGCTGCCACCTAATACTTTTGTTGAAGCGAGAGGCTTGGGATAGAGTGTGCCAACTGAATAATGCTGTCGCTGTAAGCGGCTGCAGGACATGGATACAACTCCGGCACCTCTATGAACATGAATAAAGAAATTGAAACTACAGAAACTGTAATCTAAATTGCATTGAAATAAAAATATTTTTAAGTGGAAAAATGTGTATTTATTAAATTGGTCCTCACAGTAAAGCTTTGATTTGCCTCAAGTCCTATAGGTTGTTGTACTGTGGGATTCTCCTCAACATAGGGTCCGAAAGTGAAGACATGGACGATAGAGACATTTTTATCCACTTTTTATCACTATTGGAAAAGTTTCTATAGATTTAACTTGATTTGAGGGACCTCGCGACCACTCTCAGATCTAAGGGCTGCTCAAATCAGTTTGACAGTTGATTTGACAGATAAATAACGTTGAGTAGCGTTCCTGTATACGAATTTTACACTGAGTGGTGTTTGAGCAGGACTTATTTTGAGAAGCTCTTATATTTAACAGATACTCAAAAAAGACGTTTGGGTATACGAAATTAAAGTTTAGGAGCTGCTCAAACGTTTAAGCAGCTCTCAAATATTTGAGAAGCGTTTGAGTATTCGACCGTCATATTATAAACGCGAAAGTTTGTAAGTGTTAAGGATGGATGTTTGTTACTCTTTCACGTAAAAACGACTGATCCGATTTGGATGAAACTTGGAATATAGTTTGTCCGTAACCTGGATTAACACCATAGGCTACTTTTTATCCCGAAAAATTAACGGGGTCCAACGGGACGCTAACGAAGTCGCGGGCGGCACCTAGTAGTTAATAAATTGATTGTGCATGAAATGTATAACACTGTGATAGTTGTATGTAATAAACAGGTTTTTTATTTATTGACCGAGCGAGCAAAGCGAGCGAAGCGTCTCAGTTTCCACATTGGCCAAAAATGCGTTTGTCCGGATGTCTGTCTGTCTGTCTGTCTGTCTGTCTGTTCTCCTCTACAGGTCGCATTTTTCAACCGATCTGGACGAAACTTGGTACACAGGTTATATGACTTATTAGAATTTTTTGTCGTCGGGGATTTTTATTTGGAGGGGTACTTCCCCCAAAAAAAGGGCAAAAAGGGGGCTATTTGATATACTGGATATCTTCACCAAATGAGATTCGATTTCGATTATTCTTTTTTTATTTGAAAGGTAGTAACTATAAGTTGGTCTCAAAAGTTTGGCGAAAATCTGATAAGGATCTTCAGCATGATGAACAGGATAGGGCATCAAACAATCGATGGTTTTCAATCAAATTTGAGAGAAACACGAAGGACCTCATTCTACACAAGATGATGCAAAAAAAATCAAAAAGATCAAAAAAATCACAAAACAGAAAATGCACTTGCACATTACATTCCTCAAAAATTTACAAAATTAAATAGAAAAAACATCACATCACACACACACACACACACACACAACATTTTGCATTATAGTTAGTTTTCAATACGTGACAGACTGCAAGCGTTTCGTCGCTGTTAGAATACTAACTGATAATTATCTTCATGATATTTTCCTTCACTGAATGAGAGCATCAGCATAATAATAAGCCTTAAATTAGAAATTAATAAAAGTGCACTTAAAGACTTTCAGAAAACACCTTACACGACATTGATGATGTTGATTGATGATATTGAATATTGGAATATTTAGTTTGCTCGCGAGGTCTACAACTCCCAGAGCCACTAGTTATTATTATTTATATCCATTGCTAATTTGAGATATTTAAGTAGAGGTTGTTGTAGTCACTACTGCAAATGTGCTGATAGCCCTCAAACTCACCGAGTAACACCAAATATAGAGCATACAGACTATGATATTCTCGAAATATGTACAAAAAAATCTATTTTTAAATTAATGTAAGGTGTAATACAGCTTTTGAAGAAAACGCACTAATAAATAGGTAGGTAGGTAAGTACGGTACGCTATACATGTCTTACTGCACTGCAATAAGAATGACAAATAACTAAAAAAAATTCTTAGATTCTTTATTGCACACAGAAAAATATGAACAAACAAGTTAAAACTAAAGATATGTACAAAGGCGAGCTTAACCCTAATAAGAGTTTTCTTCCAGCAAACCTTTGAGGCATAGGAGAGGATTAAAATAAAGAGGTAGTATTGTGTACTATGAAACTATTAGGATTACCTATTATCAATGTAAGATTAAATCTACAAACTAATATAAAAAATATTACATAAATGGGCGTTTGCTTACTTACGATACCGATATTTTACGTCACTTTTTTTTTACCTATCATACAACGCTCTCTAGTCCCAAACTAAGCAAAGCTTGTACTATGGGAACTAGATTGCTGATAGAATATTTTTTTTTTTGTAAATGCATACATATAATACATAGTAACACCCAGACAGAAAACAAACATCTATGTTTGCCACACACAATGTTCTCGGTGGGGATCGAACCCACGACCTACAGCACCGAAGGCAGAGCTACTACCGACTGAGCAATGACGCCTGTCGAATAAACATTATCGTTGTCGTCGCCGACAGTGATGTGGTATTTATATCTATGGATTTATGTAAAAAGGTTTTATTTATAAGCTAAATATTTAAGACCCTTGCTAATAGCCAGTAAAGTAAATAGGCATGCAAATTACAGGTCGTAACACCTACAAAAGAATTTATGAGCTCTTGTACAAGTAATGGGCGATAAATAAAAGAGTACTTATGTAAAACTAGGTGCCGCCCGCGACTTCGTTCGCGTCCCGTTGGATCCCGTTAATTTTTCGGGATAAAAAGTAGCCTATGTGTTAATCCAGTTCACGGACAATATATATTCCAAGTTTCATCCAAATCGGATCAGTAGTTTTCACGTGAAAGAGTAACAAACTTACAAACTTTCGCGTTTATAATATTAGTAGGAAGGATATATCTTACTAGCTTCCGCCCGCGACTTCGTTCGCGTCCCGTTGGATCCCGTTAATTATCCGGGATAAAAGTATCCTATGTTACTTCTTATACCTCCAAAAATAAGTTTCATGATGATCGGTTAAGTAGTTTTTGCGTGAAAGCGTAACAAACAAATTTACATTCACATTTATAATATTAGTATGATAGCTGGAAACAACTATATTAACAAAAGTACATAAAACGGCTATAAAAACAACGGTAGTCTTTTTTGTTTAAATTGAAAACAGTGAAAGATTTGCCTCTAACCTCTAGCCATTGACATTATACGAGTACTATTGCTATAGAATAGAAACATCAAAAATGTATATACAAGAATAGTCACGTGATTCATTAGAACGTCAGGCAAAATATCGCGATGTCACGTTAAAAAAATTATTCACAAAAAAAATCTGAATAAAAATGACTCACTTATTCGACAGGCGTCATGGCTCAGTCGGTAGTAGCTCTACCTTCCGTGCTGTGGGTCGTGGGTTCGATCCCCACCGAGAACAAACATTTGTGTGGCAAACATAGATGTTTGTTCTGTGTCTGGGTGTTTCTATGTATTATAAATATGTATTTACAAAAAAAATGTATGTATGTATTCTATCAGCCATCTAGTTCCCATCGTACAAACTTTGCTTAGTTTGGGACTAGAAGGCGTTGTGTTAAGTGTCCGTGAATATATATTATTCAAGTTAGATTATGGAAAGTTCTGTGATGATATCACACACGAGTCTGTAAACACCGTCCGGGCACTTACCGCTTTACAATTAATCTTCGTTTAAAATGCACAGCTCATTTGGCAAAGTAATCGCTAGCGGAAAGCCCTCGTATATTTGTCTGCGTCGTAGAACCGTAGGTGCTTGCTATGACGTAGAACTATGTAGGTACTCATAGATAGACGCTACGAGTTTTCGTAGATGTATATAGCTTGGTGTTGCAACTCATTGCAACGCTCTCGGTTATTTTTACCAATAATTCCACTATCTATACTATATACTAATATTATAAAGAGGAAAGATTTGTATGTAAGTATGTTTGTAACGAATTGGCTTAAAAAGTACTGAACCGATTTGGATGAAACTTGGAATATATAACTGTCCGTGACCTGGATTAACACATAGGTTACTTTTTATCCCGGAAAATCAACGGGATCCAACGGGACGCAAACGAAGTCGCGAACGGAAGCTAGTCGATTATATATCTAATAATGCACGAGTTTTCATAGTAGGAACTATAGGTAGTAGGAGCTACCTTCAATTCGCCCTAGTAATTTCAGTCCTAGTAAGGTATTGAATTATTGTTTTCTAAGTAGGTAACTTTCATAGAATTTTATTGGGGTACTACGACCCACATGGGTTCTTAACTTAGTTCAAAAGAAGAAATACAATTTTCGGCAGTTACGTATAAAATTTAGAAATAAATAAAATAACATTTGTTCGACCGCACTGTGGTTTTAACTTTACGGACGATATTGAGCGGTGGGGACATTATAAGAATCTGAGGCGTAGTTGCGAGAACCAATGAATTCCTCTGTAATACGGTTGCGGATAAAACCTACTCGGTATTTTACAATTATTTCAACGTTTTGCCGCAAAAATAAATGTACGTTTATGTAAATTTTTAAAGTTGCGTGTGACTTTGCATAGTTTTAAACGCAGATCAAATTGATGTACTTTAAAGGTACGAGTTGGTAACGGTCGACATGAGGCAGCCGCGGACGACGACGTGTCGCAGCGACACTACTGGTTTCTATGTATTTCTATGAATATGCGTCGCTAGCTTCGGGTCGCTAACTACGGAGGGAATTTCATAGAAATACATAGAAACCAGTAGTGTCGCTGCGACACGTCGTCCGCTGCTGCCTCATATCGTCCGCTGCCAACTCGTACCTTTACGATTATTAGAATATAACATAAGCAAAATATACCACAAAAAATCTTATTATATAAAACCAGAGCAGTGTCAATGATCGCTACAAAGGGATTTTACTATTTGAAATACATACAATTATTCTTACCTATTAGTCTCAAAGAGTAATAAAACATCGAGACTATGAGTAGAAAAATGCGAGTTAGTATTCTAGCAGTGATCATTTTCAACTTCTCTCTTATGCAGAATTGTTAATACATATCCGAGGCCAGTACGTTTAAATGTATTTGCGAAAATCGTCTCAGTAGTCTCGTAGTGCCACAGGGATGCCAAAGTGATTATTCCATTGTAGAAAAATCGTTTTTTACCCTTAAAATTTTTCCACAATGCAATGATCATTGAAGTGGATAGGTCAGTGAACTCTGTATTTTAATTCGAAAAGTAAGTAGGTAAAGTTAAATTAAAAAACAACTATTATGGTGTAATTTTGCCCAAAGGGAATTTCTAGACTGTAGTGTATCAAAATCCCTTTGATTCAACATTTTCTAAATAAGGTTTTAGATATTTATTGTCATAAAATTTAAATAAATTAATTACCTACTGAGAAACATGTTTTTTCTTAAGTAGGTACATTTGGTCTAAAGCTGTGAGCACTCAAACCAATAACACAATTATTATAAAAACATAGTTCTGAGGTATATAACATTCGTAACAATGAAGAGGATTTTGAGACTAACCCACAATGCATAACTTGACAGAGAAAGTCAATTGAGGATGTACTTCGTGGAGCAATCCACCAGCACCCATACCCTATAAACCGGAACACTGAAATGCGAGCATCACTGCTTGGCGGTACAAAAAGGTAGTAGTGGTACTTCCCTAGGGCAGAAATAGGTATTATAGTACTTCTGCGGACGAACTCTTTCAAAAGGCGTCATAGCTCAGTCGGTAGTAGCTCTGCCTTCCGTGCTGTGGGTCGTGGGTTCGATCCCCACCGAGAACAAACATTTGTGTGCGGCAAACATAGATGTTTGTTCTGTGTCTGGGTGTTAGGTACTATGTATTATATGTATGTATTTACAAAAAAAAAAGAGTATATAAGTATTATATCAGCAATCTAGTTTCCATAGTACAAGCTCTGCTTAGTTTGGGACTAGAAGGCGTTGTGTGTAATGTCCAAGAATATTTATTATTTTATTTATTTATAAAAAAGCACTACTAAAACGATAGTGGCTATATCTAGGTCTACAAATAAAGGCCTTTCTTTGCGCCTTTGGAGGCTTTTACTATCCAAATTAAGAACAAGAATACTTAATTGTGTAACTGGTCAATCCACTCTAATGTTATAAATTCTGCCTTCATTCCAGGTCTCAGTTCCCTCTCAAAATTATAAGAGCATTGGTCTGATATTGCAAATTAGTTTCCGTGTCACGTCTGTCTGTAGTCTAAAGTCTAGCGTCCGCAAAAGCGCCGCGCTTCTGTCGTCAATATAACGCATCCTTGTATCAAAAGAAGGTCGCTGGTTACAATCCCGCTTGACTAATAACTTTTGGGATGTTAGAAAAATCTCTGTGATTTTTCACTATACGAAAAGTACCTTAGGTTTCGTCCAGTTTTGCGAAGATTTTCTGGCACGCACGAGCACGGAGTAGTCATCGTGTTAGCTTATCGTATTCAAGTCACACTGCGCGTCAACAATGGATCAACTGCCAATCTTACAGTGGGCAGTGTATCTTTGTAACACCTCTGCCTAATATATCTTATAATATTATGTAAATCAATTGCTTGCAAGAAAAAATGAATAAATAAATGAACATTTATACATACCCGCTCCGGTCGACCGCAGGTTTCAGCCACTTTTTCGTTATGCCTACTGAAATTAATTCATGCAAATTAAAGTCGTCTAAAGCGGGCCTAATCTTATCGTTCGTATAATTGCAAGGGTGACGTAAATAGGGCTTTATTTTTTTCGCCGGATATTTAATTTGGCCACTTGCCAATTAGAGAATCTCTCTTTTGAATTTCAGTTAAATTAAAGTGCAGGCTAGCCAGAAATAATGTAAAAAATAAGTATAATTTCATAACTACATAATTTTGGTCATCACTACATAAAGTATTCAGGCACCTACCCTCGTACATACTTTATTTTTTTAAATGAATTGTGTAACACAGTATGTCCTTATTATTTTACTTGCGTGATGTTTATGTATTTGCTTACAAACACAATTTACAGTGCAGAACGTAAACAGAACTTGTAAGTCGTAAATTAAAAGAGATTTATCAAAATTGTATTGACTTTAGGCTGTCTTTGTGTCGTCACCAAATAACCGTTACCAGATAAGAACAGCTCATAGAAGCTTATAAAAATAAATTCATCAAATTATTTGGTGCGACATGAGAGTAATCAATGTATTTGATAATATTTTTAGGTTATCAAAAATAACAGTGAAAACAACGCTTTAAATGTAGGTTCTGGTTTTTTAGTGTATTCATCCTAATAAATAGAAAAAAGATGTTTATAATGGAAAACTAGGTAAGTATACCTACTCTGTAATATATTGTGACAGTTTCTATAAATACTTAACTTCCCGATTCGTTTCTCAACAAGAGTTTAAAAATAAAAAAGATTTTATCAAAGAGATATTTTTATATATAAGTATTAATTTATCATTCACTAGCAGTCGCCCGCGGCTTTGCTCGAGTGGCTTGCGTGGTAGCAGCATGTGCATTATTTGGTTAAAGTCTTTGATCTTAATTTAAGACCCTTTAGGGTGCGACTTTTCAAAATACCCTTCTTAGTGCACCCCTACACTATACAAAGATACTACCCTCCAAATTTCATACCTCTAGGACTTATAGTTTAGGCTGTGCGTTGATTGTTTGTCAGCTTCAAAAGAGTTTTATATATTTAGAAATAGATTTAATTTTGACTTACCTACAAGGAAGATTAGTGTCAATATTGAAACAAACGAGCACGAATAGCGCTTCTATTTACTCAGCAAAGTGTATCTAAAATTAATTACGACATCATTGTTGTCTCGGAACACATTCATAATTGTCTTCAAGCATCAAACTTGCCCTCAGTAATTTACGCGTAATGTTTACCATATGGAGGTTTAATGACTTTGACGAACTTTGTGTAATAATATACTGAATTTATGACAATAATTATTAATTTACGGTGTATATTATGAATATAGTGTTAGGTTTTCATAATCTTCTTGAATCCGAATAGCACACCCATTATAAAAAAAAGTATTTGTTTTGATGGACACGTGAGTTTTTGGTTGGAAATATAATTTTCATATAATATTCTTGAGTAGTTTTACATTCTCTAGGCAATTGTAAAATATCAACTTGATTAGGTCCCCAAAATCGGCTTATACTTTTTAAAGTTTTGAATTAATTCTTCCACTTAGTTTTATGTATAGAGTCCTTTTCATGAAAGAAGTCCCGCGGAATTTCCGGAACTAAACTTTAAAACTAAATTTTAAATTAGTTGTCAGGTGCTGTTAATGTGTTCGGTTGCTAGTGCGTTTTTATTTGGTTTCTGTGATCAAAGTCTTGTTTTCAATGCCTAAAGTTGTTAAAAGTGCTGCCCGAGAAATAATACTTAAGGTCGACTACAGCGCCGCGTCTGTGGGACTTCTTTCATGGAAAGGACTCTAAAGTCCTCAAGGCCCCAGCGAAAGACCAGCGCAGGTTTTTAAAACGTGCACATGCTGAGATGGGGCACTTTTGCAATATTTTATATTTAGACACAATTCGTGTCCTAAAACGTTTTTTAGTTAATTTTGTGCTTTTTATATTGTGTGGCAAATAAACATTTGTTATTTCAGCCAATTAAATATCTATTTTACGGCGCATTCTCTGTCAAATCTAAGCTATTGTTGCCTGTAGACCAACTCATAGTGAACGTGCCCCACAAAGCATGAAAGCGCTTAGATATTAATGCCATAAACCTACCTAATCCTGCGCTTTAGTCCATTCTCTACAGCATATCACGTAAAAAAAAAAAGAAAATTAGATAATCACTGCAAAATTAATGGTAAAATTCATCCAACCTTCGGCCTTATTCACACTGCCACTAACACGATACCTCCACGATATCGACAAAAAGTATCATAGGTAGGTACATTTATTAGTAGACGCTTTTACACTCTGTTGGCTGTTACACCAAATTTATTATTATTACTAGCTGATACTCGCGAACTTCGTACGCGTGCGAAACTTTCCACCAAAATATCTGTCAACCAGCTTAAGATGAACCTCGTGCTAATAGCTGCTTTTGGTTTAGAGAGGTCAAGCTGTATCTAAGAATCCACGTTTTTTTTATTTCAATAATATATAGCCTATGTTTCAATCCGGAAAAAAGGCTTCTGAATGGTATAAGTTTCATTGAAATTGGTCCAGTAGTTTAGGCGTGAACCACGAACAAACAGACAAACAGACAAACTCGATTTTCGAAATCAGAATTGTTTATTTAGTAGAACTGCATATTTAGTTTTCCCATATCTTTAATTTTTGTGTTAAAATATGATCTGTCAAGGAGTGGAACTCTTTACTGTCGTCAGTATTGCCGAATGAAACCGGTGAACGGTGGATTATAGCTAAGCGTTCTCCACCCTTAACTGAAGCTTCACTTTCAATAGTTAGGATGGTAGTCAAATGGTATCATAAAAAAAATCACTCTCGCTCTGTGTTTAATGTGAAATTAACTTAGTACTTATTTTTATGTACTTAACCAATATGCAGTACTTATTTAGTTAGAAAAGGTTCTATGCTCATGTTGCCTAAATCAGAACTAGATGGCGCTGCTAAGTTTGGTCAGATCCTAGAACGCGCTATCGAAGTGTTTTGCGTTTTGTGGGGGTCTTCGTATGTGATCAATGCTTCCTATCTCATTTTTTTCAACGTTAATCTTATGAATTTATGTGCCTGTCTCTCTTAACTGACGCTATTTCGTTTCAAATCACAACAATGCTAAAGAAGTTTTCACTTCAAAAAGCCACCGACATATTCGACTCATGTAGGGTTTCTGTATCTGTCTGTGTGCAATCACTCTTCAGTTTCGGTTTGTATTTTACAAACAACTATACAATTTACCGCACATCCGATCGATACTTCTCTAAAACAACTTTCTTTTATAAGCTTTGTAAAGTCACAAAGAAGTTGTGGTTGGTAACTGTGACTTCAATTGCAGTAGATTACTTCCGACCAACAACTACGTGACTTTCTTGAACTATAAAAGTAATACGACGCTGGCACTGGGAAATTCTGCTCAATAAAATTAGCCTTGATATTTAGGTCTCTAAACGAAATACATTTTAAAAATAAAATTATTATTATTAATAATAATAATTTTATTATTATTAATAATAATAATTTTATGTATATAAAACTCTTTTGAAGCTGACTAATAATCAACGCACAGCCTAAACCATAAGTTCTATAGTAGGTGCCAAATAACACGGCAATTCAGGTCATTCACTCACCTTCACCACGATGTCGCAAAATTCAATTTATGTATGGTAAACAAACAGTACTAACGAGATTCGAGCGATACCGTCTTAGCGACCAGGTTTGTATGGAAAGCGACAGAATTAGCCGTACATAAATTGAATTTTGCGACATCGTGGTGAAGATGGGTGAATGACCTGTATTGCCGTGTTATTTGGCACCTACTGTAGAGGTATGAAATTGGGAAGGTAGTATCCACATGTAGTGTAAAGGTGCACTAAGAAAGGAATTTTGAAAAGTCGCACCTTAAGAGGGTGTAAAATTAGAATCAAAGATTTTACCCAAATAATGCGTATGCTGCTGCCACCCGAGCAAAGCCGCGGGCGACGGCTAGTGCTGTATACAATTTAGACGTTACATAAGAACGTTACGATTCCTACTTACCTATTTAATAAAAAAAAAAATAGGGTTTACAATCAGGATAGATTCAAACATTACAGTATTTTTGTCATCAACGTAGAGAGAAACACATAAAACCGTAAGCATGTACCAATTTAAACATTTCCAAGAGATCACGTACACAATTTAAATTTTCTCTTTGAATACTGGGCCGTGGCAGAGGTTTAGAATAATTTTCAATTCTACACCCGCAAAGTTAGTTCCAGTTAACACGTAGACTTCGTGTAATAAAATCAATGTGTGCGGCAGACCTTTAGACATATCCTTTTAGGCTGAAAATTGAGTTACGTACTTTGAACGTAAAACTCTGTTGAACTGTCGGAAGCATTCTGCTCACCATTCGCCAAAGAGCGGGGCAGGAATGAACTCATTCCCTTTGAGTAGGTAAATACGGAGAAGGAAATGCAGAATAGCTGGAATAAAAACATTGTTCATTTAATTTTTCTTTAAAAGTCACATAATGTTTTATCTATTATGGTTTAGTAAAATAATTACAACTGTGTTGCTACAGTCAACTTTAGAAATCTATTGGATAATCTCTACAAGATGTGTAGCAACACAATAGCTATGTCCACACTGTGCATTTTCATCTTCAACTTTCGTCTTCATCTTTCTATTCAACTTGCGTTTGACGCTTTCAATAATTGAATGCGTTAATGAAAGCAACACCACTAGTTCAGTCGTAGTTTCTTCTGTCTATTGGAAACATGTGCGACGAGAATATTTTACTTGGTGGAATATGTGCAGCTTACTTGGTTATAAGAAATTCCAGAAAAAAACAACCAAGAGAAAGTTTTGGATACGAGGTTATTATAATAATCGAAGTAGTTATTTTGATCCCAAAGTTGTGGAAAGCTTCTGTAATGTTTAATAAACATTAATGTAAATCTTTTTCTTCATCCGCCATCTTGTTGTTGAACGCTATAGCTATGTCCACACTGTGCATTTTTTTGTTCAACAGGGGCATGCGTTATAGCGCAAGTCAACAGCGCACGTGAGGCATGCCCTTAGTGCATGCGCGATGAGAGTTGAAAGCGAAGCGCGCGCTGTGATTCCCGTTTTCCGGCTCGGGTGGATTTCTGTGCCTTATAGCGTTCAACAATAAGATGGCGGACGAAGAAAAAGATTTACATTAATGTTTATTACACATTACAGAAGCTTTCCACAACTTTGGGATCAAAATAACTACTTCAATTATTATAATAACCTCGTATCCAAAACTTTCTCTTGGTTGTTTTTTTCTGGAATTTCCTATAACCAAGTAAGCTGCACATATTCCACCAAGTAAAATATTCTCGTCGCACATGTTTCCAATAGACAGAAGAAACTACGACTGAACTAGTGGTGTTGCTTTCATTAACGCATTCAATTATTGAAAGCGTCAAACGCAAGTTGAATAGAAAGATGAAGACGAAAGTTGAAGATGAAAATGCACAGTGTGGTCATAGCTTAAGGCACAGAAATCCACCCGAGCCGGAAAACAGAAATCACAGCGCGCGCTTCGCTTTCAACTCTCATCGCGCATGCACTAAGGGCATGCCTCACGTGCGCTGTTGACTTGCGCTATGACGCATGCTCCTATTGAACAAAAAACGCACAGTGTGGACATAGCTAATAAGTAGCAGCGGTCTTGTATTTTTTATTTTGTTCGTTCCTGAAAGATTTCTCAGTTCTTTGTGCTGTTTTTGCGCAGCCCATTAGTATATTTGCTGCAAATAATGGCGTCCAATACCTTTGTGGGGAAGCATTTTGAAGGTAAATACGTAATATTTTTCTGCTGAAAACTCTTTGTAGAATATGAATATCAGACGTCTATTTTTCTACTAAGTACTAAGTAGGTAAGTATATTTTGTGTTTATGCTGATGCAGGAAGAAAATGCTGTTTAAAATCGTTCGTTAGCTACATTATTTGTTTTATTACTCCACTATTTCTCGGTACATACTGGCAAATTTATTTTTAGATTTTCTAACTAAAAGCCTTAATTGGAATACTCTAGGCAAAAGCGGATGCATTTATTTGGCCGCGGAATCACGGTGGTGTGAAAAATGACGGCAAAAAATGCCGCTGCAGTGCACGTAGTCCCATACGAATCTATAAAAAGCAAAAAAAAATACACCACTCGCGCAGCGATTCGTCTACAATGGACGGAAAGCTTTACTCTGCCTCATATTTTGTTTTTAATTTTTAAGATTGGAACTCAAATTTCGAATTATAGACACAAAGGATTATATTAATAAAAGATCACAGACAAGAAACGGTTTTGAAAAAAGTATAAAATTATAACCATGCAGGTGTGAATACCCTATCGAGCCTCATTACCCTTGATGCAATGCACGACCGCGCACATGCATTTTTAATCAAGCTCGTGGCTATAGTTTATGCACATCACTCTCTCACCACAACTTTGTCTTTCACTATCCGTATAAGGTACCTAACTAAGCATAGTTACCTACGTTTCACTCAAGACAGATAAACTGAAAATACAAGATCCGTGTGAAAGAAAATATATTCGGTCGCTCGATTTAAATTTCGAGGAGTTGTATTTGCTACCTTTTTTCAGACTTCCTGAATATAGTAATCTAATGATTATACGCAACTTCATAGGAGAAAATGTCTGGGTACCTAAGTACATCTACTTAGTAAACTGTAATCTTGTCCTAACCAACTAAAAATAAAGATTGTTGCTCAGTAGCAGTGTCCTATATCGAAGCACTATAAACTCGACTTTTTTAAATTCGAATTTTAAAATAGCTATTCAATTTAAATCATAATAAAATTTAAATGAAGAAAGAAAAATTGAGAAACAAGCAATGATTCTCTCCAACACTCGCGTTGCATCGGATGGTATTCAAAAATTCAAATTCACCCAGCAATGTAAATCCCGGTGGGGAACATCCACGTCGCGCATTCAAGTAGCATGACTTATTCATTGGACGCTGTGCGTAATGGTCAGAAAAGTTGATGGATTTACCTCCATTCTGGAAGAATATAATTGTAGGGTTTATTTAAACAGTCTAGTTTCAGTTTCGCATAAAACAAGATAAAATATAAACATTTAGGTATAGGAAGATTAGGAAGCAGATTATCAAAATATCAAATGAGTCGTTTACTTGTTACAAAACATGTTCTTTTTAAAAATAATATTAGGCATGAAAATAATAAAATTATCAAACTACATAGCTACCTTCGCGTTACCGGCAATGTACAAATTTTTGCTTACTTTTTTACACGAATACTAGGTAACTTCAAACTACCCTAAACCCAGAAAGCCTTTGCAAATGGATGTCCGAACACGCGCCGGACCTACATGATTTAGTCGGGTAAAGTGTCGTACTGTGTGAAATGTTACCAAACTTGTCTACGCACTACGAATACTAAATGCCAAAATAAATGGTGTTTTTCATATTTTGGCTCTATGACTACCCAGCGGACCAAACGGAAGCGGCTGGGACAAATCTAGCGGAAAAACCGCGGTGGCCATGATGCGTGGCTGCTTAGTGCAAGCATGATAACTTCTACCGGAATTTTCCTAAAATCTCTTAAAGCAGTAGTATTGTAGTAGTAGTCATAAAATAGTTTAATAAAATGTATAGTAAACGATCTGGCATACATAAAACGCTAACTTTTAATTGTTTTAGAATAATTGAAAGAACCAGAAAACTTTACAATCAACTTTGTAAGCTCTGAATTACTGCTTTCGCTGCCCAGCATAACGTCAAGTGACGTGGCTATAGATATACGAAAACAAGAAGCTTTTGACGGCAAAAATCGCTCTGAAACGCGCTAATGTCACTATTTAGTCACAGAATACCATTGATTTAGTACGAAAACAAATCAGAAAACCAGGCTTAAACCTGGCAGGTTTCTATGAGACAACGATACCCCCCACTGTTGACTTTTACCCTTGAGCAGTCCCCGTCGTCATCTTTCGTATCCACTCTGGAGCTATGGCGCAGAGCCGCTCGCTAGTTAGACAGTAATGTTTTTGTTATAAGTTCCGCTAGATCAACACTAATAGGTAGTATCGGCAACTTTCAATGGAGGGTTGAGTTTCACAGTTCTCTCGTAGCTGCTTGAATTGCCACTATAAGTCATGATAAGTAAGCTTTTTCTTTTTAGTACGGATATACGATACTAATGCTACAGTTTATGTTTTTTTTTATACTACTAAGTAGGCAAACAAGCGTACGGCCCGCCTGATGGGAAGCGGTTATCGTAGCCTATGGACGCCTGCAACACCAGAGGTATCACATGCGCGTTACCGACCCTTGAAGAATTACGTACTTTTAGTAATACAAAAAACGTGCTAATTTTATGCTATATTACGTCCGCCTTCGGCTTTGCTTGCAGAGCATGAATAAAACTATCAGTAGATAGGTACATTTGGTAGAGGTGTATAAATGTTGTATTGTATTCATAAACGATGTACTTGGAGGCTGCTTTATAGGCGGAACTGTTGAATTGCTGGTTTGTGGAGTTGGCTGGTGAGTTGGTCTACTGTTTAACCTTTATTTATGAATTCGGGTATAATTCTTTCTTAAATAATGTAGTAAACAATACTCAAAGAAAATCAAAACCAATACAGTACCTACAATATTCACAATATCCAGAAAACACATATGAAACAGTTGAGCCATCTATAAACCGTTACATTCTTTCTTTAAATTAGTATTAAATAACAGTTTTAAAATATCGTAAGTAGCGTCTAAAATATCTCAAATGAAATCTCCACTGACGGTCACCTATCTAAATATATCAATTATTTTAGGAACAACCAACGGATGTACCTAAAACATCCTTTAAACATGAAAGGGGAAATTGTTAAAAGCAACGCGAGTTCAGCTTATTGAAGGATTAAAGGATTCGCTTCTAAATTCCATAAAAAGGGTCGAATTAGAACGTACCAGTATGATCAAAGTTTGACCACTCGAGACTCAGTAAGGCTAGATTCGCACTAGGCGTTTAAACAAAGCGACCAGCAATGAGGAGTCTTAGCAATATAACCTTATTGTGCTTTGTTTCTATTTCACCGTTTCAAAAAAATTCTTGATCGTAACTCCTGACTACCTAAACGGTAAAACATGATAGCTATGGAGCCCAAAAAGGGATTTTGTGTTTTACTCAAGCGCGTCAGAAAACTATGTAGGGCGAAATCTTGCACCTTGTAATGACCACCATATATGAACCCTTTATATAGGTCCGTGCGTTGAGGGCAGCCGATCAGATAAAAAAAAAAAAATCGATCCTTAGAACAACTCGAGCGCGTCAGATTAGACAAGATAAGTTAATTACACGTAGAAACGTGTACACCACATAAACGGTAAAAAGAAAATAATAATTAATGAAACGGTAACTACTTGAAAAGTTTTCATTAAAAGAGGGTGTACACCAATTTAGAATGAACTCTTCCGCAAAATATAAGCCGCGGTTCCAAAAGAAGTGATGATAATCATCAACATATCTTCTACTCCTGGATGTGGGTCTCTACCAAGTCCCACAACTAGGGCAGTCCCCGGCTCTTTTCATCCTACGTTTAATTTAGTTGGAGATTATTCAACAGATTTCTAAGCATCTCAAAGTTCAAAGCATCTTTAATTTTGATTGGTACTTAGGCTAATACAGAGTACCTACTACAGTAATTTCCGATACAGAGCGTCGACATTGGTGTCGAGTGTAAGTAAAGTGCCGCCGTAGAGAACCACCGAATTACGGACGCTGTTTTAGCAAAATTGGAGTTTAGCACACGTAACATTACGTGGTATAATCCCCTAATTTTCCTGGACCCTAAGATTCCACCCTTTCAACACAATAGGATAACCACAATACGGGGTGTGCACAAAACGTGTGTAGAGATTAAGATAGCGTAACAAAGCTTCGATGATAAAGGGTGTTATTTACAATTGTATGTACAGTCATGTGAAAAATTCAATCTAAAAAAGTCAAATCTAAGCGCTCGTAGCGTAGCTTGCTAAGTCAATCTTCACCGATTATCTAAGTTAAACGTTCTGCGCGGTCACTATTTGGATGGGTAACCGTTAGTGTCATTTACATTTGAGCACTTCTGTGCTTCGGAGGGCACCTTAAACTGTCGGTCCCGGCTCTACCAGTCGTTAAGTCATGACGGAGGTTTTAAGGCGACCTAAAACTTCGTCAACGGAGTTGGCCTAACTCAAACGAGCTGAAAAAACCATTTTGTATATTCACGATTGATACTCCCCAGATTCGGGAGACAAAACAGATCCATTTGTGCAATCCTCAGGAATATAGTGGATATCCAACCTGATTTATTAATACCTCATTAAGTAAATCGGGGATGCGTGAGGGGAGCCATCGTAATTTGAGACACATGACCAATCCAATAAGTATTTATACAAATTGTGAAATTAGCCATGCGCGCACAAGTCCTAACCTACGACGACACAAAGCTAGTCCTACGCATTAGGTACCTACACCGCTTTGAAACGAACAGTCTAATTATGAGGTAAATAGGTCGATTTGAGTCAAGCAGAAAAGTGACAGATTGTTGTTCTGCGCGTGACTGTACCTCGAAGCTTGTAAGATAAGAAATGAATCTTATTCAACAAGCTTCTATTGTTTACTTTGTGTACTTTGTATATTTACTTACGCAAAGTTCAGAGGGTACCTAATAAAATACCCTCGAGATACGGTCCATATTTTGGCCTATTATTTACAAAAGTATTGATTGTAAGTACCTATCATGAAAATGGGCCGCCGGACCATCTTATATCACACATTTAATCTATCTTTTCTATGGCCCACCCCTACTTCTAGCTAGGACTACATTTAGATTCATTATTGACAAACATAATTATATGGATTGTACAAAACTATGAATACATGACTGTTTTAGCTCTACATTTTACGAGTCGCGTAGTGCGTTTTTCCGTACCTTCCGTTTATTCCTAACTTTAGAACATGCTCATTTGATTTATTTCCAAGGTTTGTAGCTAAACAAAAATAATCAAATTACCGATACAACTTTACATTTGACTATCGATACAACTTTGCATCACTTTATCTTGTACGTGTACCGCTTATCGATGTATACTACGCAAAACGGTACACGGTTTTTCATGTAATTTCTAGACACATTGCGCTACTGGGCGGTAACTCTTCATAAAACGTACAAGGCCATCGCGCAGTGTAGCTCAAATGTCATTAGCGATTGTCCGTTTATCTTGTACGTGTACCCGCTTATCGCATCGCAAGGTATAATTTCCATCTACTGAAATAATGACGTCGGTAACATTTCGAACCTGCGACTCGGTGGAGATTGGTACGGATAAGCAGACCCTACTACGATGCTTTACTATCCAATACGCAATCTACTGACTCGTTTTGCTCTTGTATACGAAAACTATTGTACTACTTAGATCTAGTAGAGCACTGGTCGGTTCGAGAAATAATGTGTGCAATTCACACGTGGTAGGAGTGAAACCTTCAAAAAAAACCAGTGCGTGGAGTCCCTTCGCGCGTAAGAAGTTATACTTCGAGTGCCACGCATCCAGTCTCGCTCTGTGTTTAATGTGAAATTAATTTAGTATTTATTTTTATGTACTTAACCAATATGCAGTACTTATTTATTTATAAAAGTTTCGGTCGGATCCTAGAACGCGCTATCGAAGTGATCACTCTCGCTCTGTCTCTCTCTATTCCCCCGAATAGAAAGAGACACTGTATAATGCTTCCTATCTCATTTTCTCGCACGTTAAATCTTATGAATTTATGTGTCCTGTCTCTTTTTACTGTCGCTTTTTCGTTTCATCGACTTTCAAATCACAACGACGCTAAAGAACTTTTCACTTCAAAAAACATTTTTATTCAATGTGCCAAAAAGTAAATACCTAAGTAGTCTGTGAAACAGCTCGTACATGCTAGGCTATACCACAGATTATATAATACTATACTAGGCTATACATATACCTATTATACAACGACTAAATTTGTTGACACAATAACAATTTAGTACGTACCAAAACTTGATAGTGATACAAAATATTTTCCGTCAGTAAATAAAGTCGATTTTCGCCCGTTTTATTTAATTCGAGACGATAGTAGGGACTCAGGTATCTCCAATCTGTTCGTATAAATCCAGGATAGGCGTAAGTCCTTATGGATAAGAGTGCTCTTGAGACAGGTATCCGAGGGAATGTGGCCTGGAATTCTGAAGGCGGTGCATAGATTAGCGTGTTACAAGCGATAGAATAGTATCTTGGTATCTGAACAATGAAGTTGGCATGTGTAAGCTTTTCTTAGTTTGGGACTAGACGGCGTTGTGTAAAAATGCTTATGAATATTTTTTTACCAGGCTGAGTAACTCAAAATGCAATGCTTCGGTTACCTATATGTATAGAGGAGTAGGTTGATAAATAATAGTAGAGCCCAGCATAATGTCAAGCGACGTGACCTGACCAGTGTGACCACAGATATACGAAAGCAAGAAGCTTTTGACGGCAAAAAACGCGCTGAAACGCGCTAATGTCACTATTTAGTCACAGAATACTTATGATTTAGTATGAAAACAGTTCAGAAAACCGGCGGAAACCTGGCAGGTTTTTTATGATTCAACGACACCCCCACTGTACAGCGTACGCTTAGAAACTAGATAACGTACTAGATTATAAAATTAACCCAATTCTATTCTGTTACTATCCTAACCCTTTCTAAGCTTAGGATTAGGTAATCTACTATTTCAGGATGATAGTTTTTGCGTATAATCTGTATAACTATTTAGAAATATCCGGTTTTTCATAGTACCATCAATCATCCAAATAGTTGTAGGTAATTATAGGCGACATCGGTTTTTTCGTTCAAAATTAATGAAGGTCAGAGTTTTATGTTATTCCAAACTAAAGGTAATAATAACTAATGGAGACCAAAAGCGATGCTAGAACATTCTTAGCGGATTATATGTAATCATCAAAATTAAACTCACATCACAGAGATGTCAAAAGGTCATTCTACTTAGATGATCAATAAAATTAGATTGTGAGAATGACGAAGCAAGCACTACACAATGAACGCCACGATTGATGAAGCCATATTAAGAAATGCCCAATACAATATCCGCAAAATTAATGAAACCAGATAGCTAGGTAGGTGCTCTTGCTAAGTGAAACGTCTGTGAGTCGTGTCCAGTTACTATGTCTACTACCAACAAACACATAACAAGAAAAAAGGTCGGAATTTACACCATTATCGCTACATCATAACGGCCCGAATGTGCCCGAATTGTGCCGGAATGTCCCAAGCTATCTCAGGGGACCACCTTATCAAAAACTCTGTACGGCGAAAACTTCATTTGGTTTTTATTGCGCGAAGATTTTTTGTACTCCACAAGCATTTCCCTGCGGTTTCCCCTAAGGTTGAGAATCTTGAGAACCGTGGGAACTCACACACGTTGTACATTGACACCTCAGTTCATTCGCTGTAGTACCATGGACTGGTTTCCTGAATATCCAACTGACAGTGTACTCGTAACCCACATTCAATTCCATCCAGAAGTTGTATTCAGTAAGTGAGTACATTCAAAGAGATAAAATAAAATTATTCTAAAAATACTGACTTAGGCACATCCATTCTACATCCATTGAAGATAATTTATTCAGCGTCGAGACACTGTAGTGCCTATTCTAAAAAAGATAATAAAATCGTGAAAGTTATTGTGAAACAAAGCTGAGAAAAGTTAATTTAGAGATCGAGACTAGAGTAGAGAGAGTACAGAGATCACCCATAAAGAAACAAGCGTTTGTTTGAAACACAATCATACTACTCCAGACCATAAATAAGCAAACAAATAAACAGTGCTTCACCTCATTATTCACACAAACACATTTTGAAACCTAGAGCGTATTCGAACATTAAATTTAACACAAAGAAAGGAGCGCTCGCTCCAGTTATCGGTTTTGTTTTAAAATTTAAAGCACACCCCATAATCCGTCTCAGCATTACCATACAAAGCGGACAATGCTAATTTCGATGGACGTCGAGCGAAACAATTACTCTGAAAAATACTCGGAATGCGCCGGAAGTTTTTAGTGTCAGTGAAAAAAATTAAATGATGATGTCACGAAATAGACCTAAACCAAAAGTTACTTGAGATTTATGTAAAGAAAGTTGATAGACCAGAAATTTTCAATATTACAATTATTGATCTTGAATATTTTCGATCCACAGACGTCTTCAAAATATTGTCGATTTCGCAGCGCGCACGTTTGAGAGCCAAATTTCCACAAAATACCATGACATTTATTTATATGCATAGGTGAAGATTTTCATAGAAAACTTATACTTTATCATAATTTTGAGAAATTACCTATTATGTAGGTATAAACGCGTTCTATAAAAGAATGATTTATAATATAAATCTTGAATTTAGCTCTCTTAGATCTCTATTTGGCAGCAATCATGCAGCTATACTGCATGATTGCTGCCAAATAGAGATCTTAAATTCTAACCACTCAAAAAAGACAATTGCAAACTCCGAACCGAAACTACAAGTATGTCGTCGGAAGTGTCCGATGCGATCTCAAAGCTGAAGTAAAAAATAAAGCTATTTCCACCACTGCAAAATGAGTCTAGTGAAAACAATACACCCGCCTCGTCTTTCAAACCCCTCTTTGAAATCTCGCTGCAAAGCTTGCTCAGCAAAACTGGGTTTTTGTAATATTGTTCACAGCTACTAAGGGAACATGAATTTTTAACCCACTTCGATAAGACCTTAGTTTCATAACCATAACAGGCCTACAGGATCTAACAATATCGGTTTGAATGTGTACATAACCTAAAACCTACTGCCGTAGATACGTGTTATGTAGGTAATATGAAAACTTGGGAGTATTTGGGGAAATTCACTTCCTTATTACGATTTTCTCCAAGGCTATTCCGGAAATTTGTACTAAAGTTTTAGAGAAAAGTGCTTTTGAGAACAATGTTTAAAATTTACGAAATGGCGATGAGTTGTGTTGCCGTCTATATTTTGTGTTGACGCTTTGTTTACGTTATTCAAGACACTTTCACCTACTTTGTTTGAGCATTTTTTACCTACTTTGTTATTTTTTTGTTAGTTTTGTTACCTACTTTGTTTGAGCAACCAGAAACGAAACAAAGCAATTATGAGCATAAGACCGAAGCCTCGGTTTCTGAAATAACACATGAATGAATAAAGATTCATAGGCTTTATTACCTACCCAAAGAAAGTTTGCGAACTTTTTATTGATCAACATTTTTACAAAGCAGTCAGCTGTGACAAGTTCATTTTATTTTTGGCTTCCAGACCAATGTAGCGAGCATCTGCCTGAACTGTGCACTTTGTTGGATCTTTGCCCGCGTTTTCGAAAGTACCCACTCAAACCTTGGCTCGACTTTTGATCCGTTTATAATACCAACCTTGTATCTTCAGTTTTTATAAGGTTTCAATTTATAACTGAAGCCTTTAGTATGAGTTACTTACGAGATGACAAAAATCAGATTATTTTAGAGCGTGATTAAACTTGTAATAGTTTAAATAAAGAAAACAAAAGGAAATAAATATGATAGAAAAGGTCCTGGTTACAAAATTAAATATTTAGTACAAATATGTAGTTAAGCAAATGCTAGTATCACTATAATAGAGATGTACATCAATAAAGAATATAATTCTTTTCTCTATACACACAAGAAAGCAGAGATGTCTGTCTATGCATATCTCGAGACTTCTATGATCTCTACATAGAGATTAAAGATGTCTCTATAACAGCATTACTCTACAACACGACTCCTTTCGAGTTTAAAATTAACCTGATAGTGCCGTCAGTACATAGTGCAAGAAACTATACCTATTTACGACTAGATAGGACTACAACTAGGTACCTTGTAATCTATCTCAAATAGAAGCCTTCAATCTTCTCAGCTCTCCAATACGAGACCTCTTGATTACAAAGAGCAATGTATTTAGATATCTCTATCTAGGTAATATATCAGCATTGTTTGTAAAAGAAATATCATTAAGATATTAAACACTGCTCTTCATTTTATTTATTAAATTCCATAGTTTTCTCTCAAAAGTCAATTACCTAAAAATGATTACTTTAAATATTATTTTACTTAAGATAGGACCTGGGTTATATTTCCTACGAAAGTTTTCTAGATAATTTAAAATACTTGCCTACACTCCGCAAAAGTAGGTAGTGCTAGGCAGGTACCGTTTTTATCAAGAGGCTCATGCAAAAGACCCGGGCGCAGTCCTATAGGCACTAGTCTGACAAAGTGTCGAAACATTGGGAAATGCCAGTCCATCAAGTCAACACCGCTGCCGAGCACTTCAAGTGGAAAACCTCTACATACAAGATTTTAGGAAGGAGTCTCGATTCTCAACAGTAAGGGAGTGACTATGGATGAAACAGTACCTAAGCAAGCGCTCGTAGCGTAGCTTGCTTATTAGTCAATCTTCACCGATTATGTTCTGTGCAGTCACTATTTGGATGGGTGACCGTTAGTGGCGTTTACGTCTGAGCGCTTCCGTGTTTCGGAAAGCACCTTAAACTGTCGGTCTCTGCCATGATGGAGGCCTTAAGGCGGCCTAAAAACTCCGTCACCAGAGTTGGTCACTAACTGATACGAGCTTTCTTGCTTGCTTTGATATGCTTGTGTGCTTTTCGCGACGTCTGTCTTTTAGGTGAGAGTAACCGAATCGTCTGGTCTCGAAACGAAGACGAGGTAGATCTGTTAACTAGTTAAGTCTTGCTGCCACAGTCTAGTTGACTGACTATAGTTTCACTTGGATAATCTTTATTTACAAAACGTCGAGCCAAGATGAGGTTCAACTCAACCATGTTTTATAATGCTGGCTTTTAAACGGTGAAGAGAAACACTGATTATTTCGCAGTTTGGCCAGCGCGTATCCGTCATTTCTTTTCATCTCTCTCACGGATATACCTACCATCCTCCTTGCATGGAAAGACTTGACTGTAGTCACATATGTGACCATGGTCATAGCGTAGGGGTCCGTCAGATGTCATGAAGTTTTGAATCAAAATAGGATTCGACAAACGACGATAAAAGTAATAGAATTTGTCAAGCGAAAAAATCTCTGTCGTTGTTTAAGGCCCATTTAGATGGAGAGAGTTTCTCGTACGTTTCGGTACGAGAAACTATACGCAACTATCGCAAGCAATAATCGCCATGACACAATCGTATCAAAATGTTTACATACAGGCAAGAACTAAAATCTCGCCTACGATTATGTCATACGAGACTCGCTTATGACTTATCGCTAGGCGATAATTGCCTATGTTTGTTTACACGACGAAAGTATAGTAAGCTTCTTGCTTATGAGAATCTCGACTTCTGTAAACACGATCTCGTGTGACATATTTTCAAGTTCATACGAGTATCGTACAAATCAGTTCGAATCGTTTTCAGTGCGAGATTTGTCATTCGAGTTTAGTGATTACTAGTGATTAGTGTTTCTGTGGAACTGTCAAAACTGGCATAAAATCTCGAAATACGATTATTGCTTTGAAATTCTGTTTAGACGGACACAATAATATTCCATTGCGAGGTAATTGTCGCCCAAGGCAACGAGGGAGAAGAGCGAATGTTTAGACGAAAAAAAGGTTTTATATTCCTTCGATAATCGTATCTTCGAGGCGAGAAACTCTCTCCATCTAAATGGGCCTTTAGCCGCCAAGTGCAAGAGCCACCACCAAATCCGAGATTCAAACCCACGACCATAGAAACGGTTGCGTCCGCTAAGCCTCCAGTGATCTTCAACAAAGGAGCCTTTAAAACTAATGGCTATTGTTTAATAAGCAACCGAATATTATGCGAGATAGTTATAATTGCCCCTAAAACACAACCCTCGCTTCGAAACTAAGTAAATAAACGGAGTAGTAATATCTTGATATTGCGGAACTAAGAGATGTGATCGTGTATGCATAGTTGCTGACTCATCTTTGCCTCAACTCATACTGACTTAATTTTATTAAAGAAAAATCACCAGTAAATCAGTTTGTCATATTATAGTATAAAGCAAAGTCGCTTCCCGCGTCTGTCCTAATGTCTGTATGTATGCTTAAATCTTTAAAACTACGCAACGGATTTCGGAGCGGTTTTTTTAATAGATAGAGTGATTCAAGAGCAAGGTTTATATGTATAATACATCATCATCACTGCATTGCACCCGTGCGAAGCCGGGGCGGGTCGCTAGTTTGCTATATTGTCTAGTTCAAGTTCAGCCATTTTCTCTTTTGATCGATGCCAATGAAGGCATTATACCTCAACATAATATTTGCCTAAAAAGCTGTTTACCCCAAACGAAAGATCCCAATGAAGCAGTATTCCTAATTTGTCGTAGTCAAATTTGTTCTCTTCGTAAAATGGAGGAGGCATGTCCAGCAACGACTTCTGCAAGCGACAAACAAGCTTGGGACGAACTAGCTCCAACTCATCCAATAAAAAAAATTGTAATCCTAATCATACAAAACGTAATGGCGATTCAAAGTGATCAGTGAGATTTTATTGAATAAAAGATTTTTAACTTTGGACTTTGACTTTAATAATGATGATAAACATCATGAGAGTATTGTCATTGTCACAGGGTTGCTCTGTAATTATTTTTTTCTCTCCTTGTAGCAGCCTATAGTTTTAAAACCATACCGCCTAGTCTAACGTTGTTCTTTCCCTTTGTTATGTGTTTGTTAGTTTGTTTATGTGTTTGTCTTGCGTAAATGATAAGTCAAGTCAAGTCTTCGTCAAGTCGGCTGTCATTTGTTTTGAAGAGAAAATGGTGGATTTTTCCTCCGAAACCTGAATCGAATTCAGAAAAACCACTTAACACACATTTATTCCAATGGCTCACACTTTATGTTACGATCTAAGTATTATTGGTTAATAATTCCACCAAAATTAAGCAACAATAGGTACTCACAAGAAAAACTATTAAAATAAAAATGCTACATGTTGTTTCAAAAAATGACAAAATTCGAATCCGTTTTTCTGTAACAATTGGTAGGCGAAAGTAATTTATTTTTATAAAAAAACTTGAGAGGTGTCAAGGGACACCCGGATGGAACGAAGTTCCTTGAGGTGTTGTTTTCTTATAATATTTTTTATAAGAACCTTATAACGAACCCTAAAAACAAAAACTTCCAACAATACCTACATTCATTTGTTCCGGTTGAGAACGTACAGACACACGATATTAAAAAAAAACTTCCTGCACCAATTTAATCGAATCTTTTGGTCTTAATTTTTTCCGTCTAACCCCTTTCGCAACGCGCAATAAGGAAATTCGTTCCAATAATGAAGACTATAACTTGAAAGTTATTCATTCTTCAAAGAGGTTCTACAATTAAAGTTTCTATTCAAAACTTAATCCCGTCAGTGCTGAAATACTTGAGAAGAAAATACCAATGAAATGAAAAGTTTGTCGTCAGCTTCTTATTATGCACAAAATGGACGCTCAGGCATGATGCCGGACAACAGCTGCTCAAAGAGAATGGCTGCAATCGTGACAAGCATCCCTTATTCTCAAACAACGACTATAGATTCGTTGTTTGAGAATATACGTTCTGTGCGGTCACTATTTGGATGGGTGAATGGGTGATCGTTAGTGGCATTTACATCTGAGCGTTTCCGTGCTTCGGAGGGCACGTTAAACTGTCGGTCCCGAGGCTTTAAGGCGACCTAAAAACTCCGTCACCAGATTGGCCACTAACTTATACGAGTTTGCTTACACAAACAAAAATATAACAATAAAAGACAGTGGTTTTGTGATAGGTAACTCAAATGTAACACAATTTTATTTTAATACTATACGTAAAGAGCGTAGTAAGCCCAAAGGGCATTATGGTGTCACTGAGCAATTTGTGGCCATACGTAGGAGGTTTCTACTTTGGTTAAAAAAGTCTTACAAAAATATTGTCTTCTAAATTACCGAAAAAGGCGACCTTATTTATAGAAACTGTCACTGTCACATAACTAGATCACAATAACTAGATGACAAAATATCCGAAGACTATAATAGAAGCCTGGAATTGGAGAATAAGGTGACTGGACGCGCTTAGAATACGCAGACTTGAGCTTGGTAGCTTGGGAAGAAATCATGGACGGACATTTCTATAGTGGAACGTTTGCGCATAAAATTGTATCGACGTTAGGTAGAAACTTCACTAATCTTTGAAAAAAAAGAAAAATAAATGCATAATTATGTAAATTTTTTTTACTATGTTTATCTCACTTCAAGAAATTAAAGCTAAGTACCTACTGCATAACCGAGCTGAATATGAGTTGGTTTGCAGATAGATATAACTAGTAAGAATACAACGCCAAAAAAACAGGTATGGAAAGAAGCTATCGAGGTTCACTTCTCTTTTCGAGAAACCTGACAAATATTGAGAAAGGTTATCTGAATATTAGGTATTGCCAAAATTCAAGACCCATTCTGCGAATCAATGCTATCCTACTCATAATTTGAAATGTTTGAAATTGGCCGTTAGTAATTTAATACGGTAAATCTCTAATACAGACGACTCGTTCTCCGAAAATCTTAATTACCTTCTCTCGTCAAAGTAGAAGAAAGATACAGACATTTCAATAAACACTATAGGTATTCCCAGTGTAAAATTGACTGCTAACCCGTTTATACAGGAAAACAGAAATCTAAGGTTGAAGAATCAAGAATCGATTGTCCTTTGCGTGTCGCACACGCTCAGATACGCGTAGCGCAGTAAATGTTAATTTTGAAAATCGACATGTTCAGACGGATGACGGATCCTTAACTTTTCCTCAACTGAGAGATGCCGCACGGGCGCTGCCGCTGCGCTGCCACGTCGCAACGCAGTGACTTCAACGCAATGAGTGCCACACGAGCGCTGCGACGACGCAACGCAACGCAACTTTCTCCGACGTCGCAGCGTCGACGGAGATGTAGGTGTAGGTGTATATATTGTATACTATGTAGTTTTGAAACGACAATGGAGTCAAATAAACGTGTTCTGTTGCTGCTTCTATTATGCCACCGCCGAAAAAAACTTCGCAGTACGAGATTATAAGTATATTCTATATTCTACGAGTATATTCTAAACAATATTGCGCTGTCCTGCGTCGTAGCACCGCAACACCCTTTCCCGCCTCGTTTCCCTCACTCCTTGCGTGCGTTATTTCGACGCACGTTGTTTCAGCGCACCGTGTGGCATGCCGGGCAGATTTGTATGTAGAACTATGGAGCGTCAACGCTGCGACATCGCAGCGACGACGCAGCGCAGCGGCAGCGCCCGTGTGGCATCTCTCTTATTCTCAAAAAAAATTGCATACCAAAGTGTTTCTTTTTTTTAGTAAAAATACATTTAAATAAAGGTTTAAACATCTTTAGTTTGAAGTTATTATTCTACTTTAGTCACTCACCATCAATCATCACTCATCATCGGCGGTTAAAATCACTATCACTATAATATAGTGATTTTAACCGCCGTCATTGTGTCAATCAGTTGCTATGGATAGTAGAGTGCTGATCATCAATATCTAACGCAATTCATCACCAGAGTAGGGTCATTTGGGTCAAAAGTTACCCTGAATCCAAAACATGGAAATGATAAACTGACAAAATAATTTACTTGTACCAGCTTAAAGTGACAGCTGACAACTGCAAACTAATTTCTTAGAAAACAGAGTTTCGAATCAGTGGCTAATTCTTTTCTCTTTCATAAAATGTAAAATTAATTGGGATTTGTTGGAATGTTATCGAAATAACAAAATGCTATACTTACATTAAGGCGTATGTAAAGGCAGGCAACATTCACGCTCGCACATTTCAAAATTTTTAAAGATATAGGTAATATAACTAAATGTAATTATGTGAAATTGCAGACCTTTAGGGTCGATAGGATAACAATGCAAAGGTTCAGTAAAAATATCACATTGATCCAAACCAGTTTTCTAATTACATTTCGTTATATTATATCTTCAAAAATTTTGAAATGTGCGAGCAAGAGGGTTGTCTGCCTTATACATACGCCTTATAAGTGGCTTTCTCCACAAGAACGATATTTTGACTAGATTTTATTAACAAATTGCCCCTGTTAAAAGTGTAACAGTACATTTTTAGTTGCTATAGGCTACATTGCCTAACATACTTAGTATGTATTACTTAAATCGGTGTAACTACTTTCTACGCAAACCAAAAAAGCGTCTGAAAAAGTCTCGGTCTCATTCACCATTTACCTACCATAATTTCAAGTAATTTTATTTTATGAGCGAAATTTTTTACAATGAAAGCATCATCTATATTCAAGAGACAAAGTCTAAGAAGTCGGTTTTTTGAACTGAAAAGTTATGGTTCAAGAACTTTCCAACACCCGTACTTCTTCACCGTAGCAAATTTTTTATTTTTTTATGCTAACTGAAGTTTTTGTTACACATAATTTCTAGTGAATTTCACGAAAGTTGAACTCACTTTGCAAAGCATGACCTGGTTTCCTAACGGCATGTTGTTATTCATCGGGCTGATATAATGTAAGAAGGCTTTCAGCCGTTCTTATGTCAATTAACCCTTTGCAATTGACCACTAAAAAAGAACTCGCTGACTTCTGAATTTGCTCCTTTAACTACCTAATAGGTACCTATCTAACTAAACAAGTAGATACCTAGTATAGGTAGTTTATTCAGGGACATAGTTATTGAGAGAATTAAGAACTACCTATACAATATTCTGTAAGCCGCGTTGACACGATCAGAGTCTGCTCGGACCGAGTGGACTTCGATGTATACTCGGACGCCACTCGTATCATGTAAACACGATTCCGGCGCCCGAGTGAGCTCGGATTGCGCGTTTACATGATAAGAGTAGATATCGGAGTCCACTCGGTCCGAGCAGACTCTGGCCCGTGTCAACGCGGCTTTATAAAAAAAGTAAAGAAGCTAGAAAAAAGTTACAAGGCACGCGGATAGAGCGTGTTCCGCGTGCTTTGTAGCTTGTGTATTTTCAACGATATACCTAGGTCGTGTAACTTTTTAAAGGCTTTTATATTTCAAAAATAGCTTATCTACATTTTCGTTAATCTTAGTTTTAAACTTATACTTGTTTTGTCTTCTACCTGTCTTTTGCTATTAGGTAACTAGGTATCACATACTTTTTAGGTTTCTGCACCATTAGCTCTTTACTTAGAACCAGCTTTTTAGGTCGAGCTTGGCTCAGAACTGAGTAGTAGGTACCTACCTAAATAAGTAGGTATTCAGTTTAATCCCAGGGTCGATGAAAATAAGAGGTAGGTACGCTTGTTTCAGAGAAGAAAGCCATACCCGTAGTGTGTTAGTCTTCTGTTGAAAAAACTTTACCTAATAATATGCTTTTATACTACACCTGCTTGGAAAGTACCTTGATACTTTATCAAATTTACGGTAGAAAGTACGTCATTGCATATCGAACAAATATGCGGGGAGAAAACGCATCTGAGCGGGAGATAAAAGTGTATGAAAATCCATTTCTTACGTGGTTTTTCTTTTTAAATTTTGGTATGCGCCGGTAACCTAAATATCAAAAGCCAAAAAGTTTTTACAGTGAGTTTTTATCTCCAAGTTCGCAAAATGACACTGGCCACTAGCTGTGTGTTAGATGGTGTCGGGCTGGCAGTGCGACCCTGCGGCGGCAGGATAAATAATTTGAAAAAAGAACATGTGAAAATTGCAGACGCCATTGGCGCCATTTTCAATTTGTGTGTTGTTTGAGGATTCAGTTTTAGTTTTTTATTTTCCTCGTAGGTGTAGTATAAAGCACTATGTACTATTAAACAACTACAAATTATAGAACAAAAGCTGGACTTTTGTACATACGTGGTACATAGGTAGGTACGTGTTACCAGTGTGACAATTATGTCCAAAACATTTCAAAAAGGTTTCGTTTTGGTCCCCGTTTTAAAAATGTGTTCCTAAAACATTTTCATTTTTCCCCAGTAATTATTCGACAGCCCGCCAGGCATCGATACCGTCATTAAAACCCTTTCAATAAGGATTAGGGTTACCCGTCAAGTTAAGTAAACTCTTGATGGTTCCGTACAGTTTTCGTTGTAAACTTTACATTTTTAGAACTCAAACGAAAGCTCTCAACGACTAGGTACGCTTTTATCTTAGAGCATGAACGCACTGAACCCACTAGACAACTATAACCGCATCAACTGGCCTAGAGAAGTGAGAATCTCTGCTAAGGTCTCAGGAGCTGTACCACGAATACATAGCATATATGCTGATACAGCTCAATATTATTCGGCACATAAACATATACAAATACGTCGTGTTATTATTCTGGGCCTTGGTCACAGAGAGAGTCCTTAGATACTTAGCAGAGACTCACTTCTCTAGGCCAGTAAAGAACTATTAAATCTGTCAAAATGTATAATCGAATGTTGAATAAAAGAAGACTTCTACGATATACTTTCCTGACTGGTCTGCCTACTTAGTGTGAGTGTAGCCTTAGTAAGTACTTAGACAGGGTTCACACGGCATTGTCCTGCACGTTTTTTTGCAGTATACGTTTTAACGAATAAATAGTGGCACATACATTGTACATGGAACCATTCAGATGGCGTTTGTACTGCAAAAAGTCGTACACCGTTTATACGTTTATACGAATACTCAACGGACTTGTCAAGCAAATCGAATGAACTTTAACGTATTCGGCTTGCAGTGACACTGTGACAACTGTGTGAAAACTGCGGCTATTCGTATTTTACACGAACGAAAATCTACCCGGGTAAATGTTACGTTAAAAAAACGAATACATAAAAAACGTGCAGGACACTGCCGTGTGAACCCAGCCTTAGGTATCAATTCAACCGCAGTAGCTTAACTACTTCCTTTTGTGGTATTACTAGCAAGAGCTGTCAGAGAAAATAACTCCAAAAAGTGATTGTATTGAACCCCTCGATTATTATAGGAAATGGGTCAGCGCCAGACAGTCTTTAGCAGAAATTTCTCAAAGAACTTGCTGCTTGTTTTGAAGTCTAATTTCGGCTTTTGTTGTGGCGTTGTCCGCGAGAAACACTGGTAAAGTTTCCAGTCTGCATAGAAAACTTTTCACACTTGCTAACGTTTCGGAGAAAATATTTTGGGAGATATTCTCCCAATTCTCACTTTTGATTTAAATATTTTTGTTACAAAATCAAATGGAAGCTGTTGAGTACAGTCAGGTATACAATTTTTAAGCAAAATATGATACAGCTATTTAAATTGCTTTGCGAGCGTGTGGTTACATTAAGGTGGTTCGATTTCCATACTCATTTATTTTACCAATTTGGTGGAAATTATATTATTATACCTAACAAGCAATAAATTTGGAGAAAAATCCTCTGACGCTGTAGGTACCTACCTACTTATAAAAGTCGAGTCATTTACAAGAGACGAACAGTAAAGGTCATTTTCCTTTAGGTAAGTAGGTACCTACCTACTTAGATCTGATCACTCCAACTCAGGTATATCTCAGGGTACAAGAAAGATGTGAAGTTATTTGATTTATTCCGTGCCTCGGAGGCTGAAAAGGCTGGTGGGTCCCACCTAAAGGATTGCCTACCTCGCGTAATTTCATATTGATGTACCTACAGAATACTTACTTAGTTCCGTTCGGGATCTACCTACAAATCGTGAAAGGTCAAGGTAGGTAAAAGCGTAAGTAATAGGTAGGTATACTGGTGCCTCGGGATAATGTGAAAAATGACTCTACTAATTTACGGATGTGTTCATTATCTACAAAGCTTTTTTATGTAAATACCCAACCAGAGCCAAACTAAAGCAAACTATTTTCATATGGCAACATCAAAAGGTTGGCTGACGCTCCAAGGTTTTAAAACACTGTGGTTTCTACGAAACATCTAAACTACGTACCTACCTAACTATTCCACAACAGGCAAACAGAATTATTTACTCTCTTAACTAAGGTTTTTTTTTTCGATTCGTTCCCCTATGTAATCAAAATACTTGAATTATTTCTTAGTAAGATGAATGAAAAAGTTAAGATATAATGTGACCGCGAAAGTAGGTCATATCTTACTGTTATGAAAAAAGTTTGAACCTTATGAGGAAAAGAACTGAAAATCTTGTAAGTTAGTAGACAGAGCGCAGACTGAGCTTTGTACACTTTCTTTTCTCCTTTGGGAAGCTTGATAATTGAATTTCATCACTTTATAAATAGAGAATTCACTAATAAGTCTTCCTAATATTCTTGTCGCTTTTTAGCGATAGGTACAGCTGCCTATTGTACACTTATATTATAACCACTACAAAGTTGGAAAGATTGACAGAACGCTCTCCGGCTAGGTGGGGCGACGATCTGCAAAATGTAGCTGGCAAACACTGGATGAGAAGAGCCGAAGACCGGGCTCAGTAGCGCGTCTTGGGAGAGACCTACGTCCAGCAGTGGACTGATACAAGTTGATGATGATGATGTGATAGAAGAAGCAGATAACCTATCTGAAGTGTATGAGATTTTTTAAGCATTTGTCTATTTACAAACCAACTATAAAAAGGAGCGTTAACAATTCAGGTTATAGTTAGGGTGTAATAATATATTTTCTTACACAAAATCATGCAGTAGTAGATGAAAGGAAGTGTAGACAAACAAAAGAGAAAATAAATAGTTTGGACTGAAAATAGATCTGCTAATCGCCTCAAGTCTCCAAGACAATTAATTCGCCAACTTAACTTCCTTGTTCCAGGAAATCTTCCCATTCCAAAATGTAGGTGTACATAATGTAGAATTAGTAGAATCGAGTTGCAACTCTTAGGTGGACTTAAAGTGGAAGTTTGAGACAATTTATAATCAGCATCATGACCCGTTTTGTAATACTTGATGTTCATTTTCTCAAACATGCTTGGAAATTAAAGCATTATTTTGACTACCTTCGAGATAAATTGAAAATGCAGTACCTACTGGCCAAACTTAAGCGAGCAGCGGCCGGCAATAAATTTATGAAAATCTATTGCCGGCGTATTTAGCGGCCATATAAATTGCATACAAAACTCATTACCTACTGTCGTGTTATTTAAAAATGGAACGATCTTTTACTCCATAACATGGCAACCAAGGAGGTAACTTATCAAAGGTTTTATTCAAATTTCGAACAGGCTTTCAAGTAGAAAGCTGATTATTGAAAAAAATAAACCAAATGAACACTGTAACTTCGTTGTTCTTTATTGGTTTTGAAAAGTAATTGTATTTTCAACTCAAAAGTTTTGCCTAGGTACTTAGTTTTAATTTCCGCGCATTATTTGAGAAAAGTACTATACATGCCTTGGCCACAACTAGGCAATGATGGACTCACGTATGTGTGCCTCGTCTTCGACTCGGCCCACATTTACACGTTCGTCCCTCATTGCCTCTGTTGTGGGCCGCTGCAGTAACGTACTAAGTATTGTTTCACGTAAAATGACGTGGCTACTTTACACATCATTGTACGAAGCAACTTCGCTACGAAAGTAATGCTGAGCCACGACGAACTGCTACGCAATATCGTAGGTGACTTGATTGCTACGACTAGATGCTACGCTAGTTTGCTACGCCAATAGACTTCGCTTGCTACATACTTGTGCTACACCGCCGCCGCCGCCACCACCGCGCTGGACCTAGAACAAGGTAGGACCTACGTAAAATCTTCGTAGCAAATAAGGTTACGTCATTTCGATGTAGATCCCTCTCACACCATTGACCCTAGAAACCAGAAGGAACTCAGAAAAGGCAACACAAAGTTATTTTGAACTGTACAATTGTTTAATCGAATCAGCAAAGCAATCCCTGAGACATGGTAAGGAACTTTAGCACCGCCTGTACTTGGTAAATTGTATTTGATTCAAACCTTGACCCTATTTAATTTAATTTAACTTGGGAAATTTGATACGCAAAGACGTCACCAACTGGATTAGGAAATTCTTGAATTGATAGAAATATTGGCTTCCGCCATTTAGCGCCTTGGGAAAGACTCTTACTTTAGTAAGTTTAGAGATCAAAGACATGCTGTGACATAATATTCATTGGATACTTAGAAAATTATATTATTTAGTAACAATTCTAACTAATATTACGGACCCAGTGATAGCAGGTAAGAGGATGGATTATAAATGAAAGGGTTCGGATTAGATACCCGTGGGGGAAGAAATGTTCAATACGATGTGTTTATCGGCTTATTTACGGAAAATACATAATTTTATAAATAATATATTATTATATACAACCACTTATTGACCTACCCGTACACTACTTACATAAATCAAAGAGAAGTTGAGTTCTACTGGACAGTAAATAAACTAAACAGGCCTGTTTGTATTCAATCTTAAGATAATGCGGCGTCAGGGGTCACTTTTTACCTAATAATAGGCTTTTACGTCTATTGAAGATGATTTATACAGCGTCAGGAGGCAACCTATGGCTAAAATTAACAGGACACAAGTGCCTGGGAAAATGTTTAGATGGAGTAGGCTTGCCCAGCACCTATACCTACCATCCTCTCAGTCTAGTAAGCCATATCCACAGGAAAGACAAGGTCAATACGTGCGGAGCTGACTAAGCCAAGGATTTCCTCACGATGTTATCACGAGCTTAACGGTGAAGAAAACTTTTTACCTATGCCCCTATCAATGGAATGCTGGTGTGTCTGGAACACTTTTAAGAGAGCAAGCGCAAATAGGCCACCGACCACAGCTACCGGTGGCCTGCCAGAGCCAGTTTTTATAATTTTACAAGGTGCAGCGAGTTGCCACACGGCGAGTGACTACAAAATGCATTACAAGTGGCAGGCCACCGGTGACTGCGGCCGGTGGCACGTTGCGGTATGCAGTTCAACGCAGAGTACCGCGTTTGCTCTTCGCCGCTGACGCAGACTGCGACGTAACAAGAGACCATAATAGACGTTTTACATACAATTATGTGTCCGGCACTGCATGTTGCATACCGCTGCGTTGTGCGTTACGATCGCGAGACTAAAGCTTTAGATGGATTAGGCTACTTACTGGAGAGGCCGTAGATTTCGAAGAAGAACAAGTCTTAGCTTCCTTCTGATGTCCCGCGATCTTCACAATATTATCACTATCGTGAGCCCCATTAGATGGGTAGGTAGGTACCTTCCCCAAGTCTAATTTTCCGGTTGATTGCTATTCGAAAACAGATTATCCCCAGCGGCAATTCTCCAAAGTTTGACATACATGAAAATAGCCTAGCTTTGCTAAAACACTCTGGCTCTTTTAAAAGTAGCACAACGATACATAAATTCAAATCTCCCCGTTGCAAATCTACCGTACATTATCCATCACATTCTTATACAAGGGGCGAAATGCATTACCCTTTGTGTGTTGACATCAGAGAGCATAAAACCTTCTTGTTTGCATTCGCTTTTGTGGTGATGGCTTTCGTGAGCCGGTCGAGAGTTCTTTCTATCCGATTTTACGTACCTATTTGACCGGATGTGTGGAAAATATTGCGACATGCTATATTTTGAGTTTTTAAGCGGTTTCAACATGGGTATTATTGAGTAGGTCCCAGGTGCTACAAATTTTGGAAAACAGTGAGCTGTATTTTGACAAATCTTTTAAAAACGTTCGTCCTTCGACCTCCATGGTATAATTTAGGATTTTTGCGTCAGTAAATAGGACAAATTCAATGCGGAAGACGTTGTGAAGTCCAAAACAGAACGAAGAATTTTCTAATTAAAATTACAAAAGCCGAACGAAGCCTTGTATCGTCGGCATCGGAAGTCCATGGCATTAGGAATTATACCTATACGAAATATACCTAGTTGAAGAACTTAATATTTTTGTCGGTTTAGTAGTAAATCTATGGAGCAAAAACTTTAGTAGGTATGCAAATTACTAATAATAAAATAGTTTTAGTTTCCGACGGCATTTTTATACCTACTTGGCGGACTGATAAAATATTTTGAAAACATAGGCTGTAGATAGATAAGTAATTATTTTCCATAAAGCCATAAACAATTATTTGCTTTAAATCTTAGTGGGTATATTGTCTATCTACAGTTTGGGTAGGTATTTATCAGTCTCGCTTTACGCCTGCTTGTCTTCTTTCGTGTCTTTTGAATTTTCAATATTGTATGTTTGTGACCCTGAAAATTAAATAAGATTGCATCGTTGAAACGTACAAAAATATTTTTCGTACCGAACGCAGTTATTGCTCTATTTGGATGGAACTACAAAAACAGAAAAGTTATAGGTACTTACCTAGATTTTGTTACCAAAGGGGCATACTACATCGTTTGAATAATGATGAGAATGAAGCGTCAATAAGTAGTCAGGAGAAACGATATTTGTAGAGCAAAGAAAAAGTGTACTATTGCTTTGAACTCCTGAAACAACGCAATTAATTATAGTTTATAACACATACAGAGTAATTTGGAATAATCTTCAATCGCTCTTTGTCTGTGTCAAGTTCCAACCATAGCCTCTTAGCAATAAACCGGGTGTAAAGTAGAATGGTGCCACAGCAGTGCAATTGAAGAATTATTTTTTGTAGGTACCTATATTGTTTAATTTTAAAGTGTGTTTTGGATCCATTATACTTTTGCATCGTCAACATCACGCAAGTGCAAATGCGGCCTCGTAACATTTTCTTGGCATTTGAGAATTCTGCTAATCTATTATGTAAAGTAGACTAACTATGTATAGGTATTCGTACCACGAACGTAATACTGAATCTATATGAGAACAAAGGCTGCTATCACTAGCGACAAATAAAAACCATTTAGATTGTGAACTGATAAACTATAATGATAAAAAAATAGATTTTGTTACAGAAATCATAGATAACGTGTTACAATATACTTACTATGAAAGATTAATACAGTTACATACAATTAGAAATAGTATGTAATACCAATAAATTACACAAAACATAGTACAAGCAACTCTTCTCAGTTTCTACGTTGCGGTACTGATAAAAGCAATAACTGATAAGAATTCTAATGAAGATCATTTTCTAATAAAAATAACTATTACGTCAACAACGTGTTATTGCTCTTCATTGAATAACAAAGTTATACAATCTCCTATGCTTAAATATCTAATTATAATTTACTTAATCTTTACAGACTGCCAGGGCCTCTTCCTTTTCTTCAGCGAGTTCCTTGCCCGTAGCGTCCAACATCTGACGAGCGAAGTCAGACACTGTCAGGCCGGTGACGATCTTCCACTTGCCATTGCTAGTGGTCACAGGGAAGGAGAATACTACGTCAGCTGGAGTGCCATACGAACCGTCAGACACCACGCCCATGCTGACCCAACGGTCACCCGATCCCAGGAACCAGTCCCTCATGTGATCCGATGCAGCCTTAGCAGCGGACAGAGCGGAGGACATCTTTCTCGCAGCGATGACAGCCGCGCCACGCTTCTGTACAGTACTAACAAATGCTCCCTTGAGGTACTCCTCATCATTGATAGCTGCCGGCACAGGTTTTTGCACTCCGCCGATAGTAACAACGGCATTCGATGGGTCAGGGAATTGGGTCGACGAGTGGTTACCCCAGATGATGACGTTCTTAACATCTTTTACAGGCACGCCGATTTTAGCAGCCAGCTGAGACTGAGCGCGGTTCTGGTCAAGCCGAGTCATGGCGGTGAAGTTCTCTTTGGGAATGGATGGGGCGTACTTGGAGCAGATAAGGGCATTGGTGTTGGCTGGGTTTCCAACTACTAGGATCTTGACGTCCTTGCGCGCGACCTTGTCGAGGGCCTGGCCTTGCTCTTTGAAGATTCGAACATTAGCAGCGAGGAGATCCTTCCTCTCCATGCCTTCCTTTCTCGGCATAGCACCAACTAAGAAAGCGGCAGCTACATCTTTGAATGCCTCTTCTGGGTTAGCGGTGGGAAGAACTCCAGCAAGCAGTGGCAGGGCGCAGTCAGCAAGCTCCATGACTACACCTTCTAGGACTCCCATCATGGGGGTTATATCAAGAAGGTGCAAGAACACAGGCTGCTCTGGGCCGAAGCAGGCTCCAGAGGCAATTTGGTAGACCAAAGAGTAGGCAATCTGACCAGCAGCACCAGTGATGACAACTTTGATTGGAGCGGCCTGAAAAGTACAAATATATGGGTTAAATGGATGATTGAAAGAAATGTGTTTATAGTCAAATTCATATAAGCAATGTTTTTAAATTACCATTGTTACGGGTGTGTTCTTGCTTACAACCACAGATGTTTCTTCAGAATTATTTGAAGAACAACACCAGGCCATAGTGCCAACACTTTATTGCAGAAGCAACTAGTCATTGTACCTAATCAACAACGGGTAATTGGGAGATAAACTTTATCTAACCATTGTAGCTGTTACTATTCATACAATAGTTATCTATTTAGGTACAGATTTCCTAAGCAGATAACCCCACCATTCATGTTCCTATTATTTTAGCTGGTAAAATGTATTTAGCACTAGGAAGTTTCAAATTTGCGTGCATATAATTAGAGGTCAAAGCAATGTCACTGGAATAAAAACAGCCTTACTTACCATTCTGTCGTTTTTATCAACTGGATCGGAAACACGAAATCTCAGATCTATCAGATGGTGGAAAAACTCGATTGAGTTCTCAACTGATCGAATCTTCGTTTTCTTCACTCACACCGATATCAGCCGGCCGGGAATAGGAATATTAATATTAGGTACACATACACACGGCACTAAATTCTAGATAAATTACTGCAAACCGGAATAGAATATTAGTTGGAAAAAAATGGAAAATACACACACAGCTGACATGACAACTTTGACAAGACACGTTGACAGTCAACCACAACTTGGCACTCTGCCACTACTGTCTCTGTCAGAGAGGGCCCTTTTTTTAGATTTTGTGCTGCAGTGCCATGCCATTCATTCTTTAATTTAACACCACAGAGTAAACTTCAAATAAAGTGACATGTAGAGATGGGCGTTTTGTCACTGACATGACATAACAAATAACCTCAAAATAGAGTATTTCCACTTTACTCGAGTTCATGAAGTGAAGTTTTAATTTGTGATTCCGCCTGTCTTAGCTGTAATATCAGTGTAAATCTTAATGTATTAAAAATATTACTGTTTGTAAAATGTCGTCACTCTTACGGTCCACGAAATTTGTGCGTTACTTCACCGGCGCAGCCAGGACATTACTGCTGAATTCTGCCAAAACCGCAGAAACCAATTTATTGATCAATTCGAAGGCTCTCTGTGCTGCTAACAAGTAAGCTTACACTAAACTAGTTAGACTATTGATAAAATGCAATGCCTTACACAAAATCGCTGTACAGAAGTCAAGACTCTTCCGAGTTCATAACGTCCCAAGTCGCATAGATTTCCAAAATAAATAGATAAAGATCTTTGTATGTATAGGAAATTAATTTGTAGAGTTTATTTCAGTGTATTGATGAGAGATTACGCAACAAAAAAAGCAGAAAACCTAGAACCTCTTCTACAGAAGCTGGATTTGGAAGTAAGGAGGTACGGACGCATTACTAAGAAGGATATTGATGAGATTTTTGATGAAATCCGATCTAAGAATGATATCACAAGTTCTCAGTCTTTGCTTGTGATAAGATGTTGCGGTAAGTTTTTTGTAATACAAATAATATTCGAAGTTTAAGTTTTTTTCATTCGAAAAAAATAGGTTAGTGCATGATTCACAGGGTGCGTCCTTAAAGGATGTGTTTGGTGAGGCAACACATTTTTATAGGAAGAGGTTACTGGGTCATCTTCTTAATTCACAACTCTCCTTTCTATTCACATTTTTAGATATGGTGTTGAATTTATTCATTTTTCTATAATTAGACTAAAGGCAGCTTTACATGATCAACTAGAAATCTTCTTACTACCCTAATGCTGGGGCCTCACTGACACGTCTGGCCAAACAATTCGTCCTATCGCGAATCAATTCGTCCTGTCGCGAATCACTTAGTGCCACTGTCGGTAAATTGGCGCACATCAAAGGGCTTTATCGCGACAAAATTAGTGCGGTTGGCTACACTTGCGTGCGCGCAGTTGACTGCGAGACGCCGAGCAGCTTTTTGATTATCGCGACGTAGCAAAGTTTTTATGATGTGGCCAAGCACTTCGTCGTAGATCGAACACGAAGTTTTTATCGCGACAACGCAACACGAATCTTCGCGGGATAATGTAGCCGTAGCATTAGTGGCGTCGGCACGACATGTTCCTTTCTTACATTCTCCCCTATCCATCACCTCAGTGTTCACTCCACTCATAAGCATATAATCGTTTACACATCAACAAGAAATATCAAAAATAAAATATTCTACTAGGAGAATTAGTTCCTGAAGAACTACCCGAGCAAAGAACACTACTAGTGCAGAAAATATGGAGTGTACTGACAGAGAGGGGGATTCCCATGGACATCTCCCACTACAATGCTTTGCTGAGGGTGTACCTTGAGAATGAGCATCCATTCTCACCAGCACAGTTCCTGGAAGAACTGGAAAAGAAGGGACTTCAACCTAACAGGTAGATTTTGTGGCTTTTAGTTTAATAAATAAATAATAAATATTCACAGACACATACCTAACACAACGCCTTCTAGTCCCAAACTAAGCAAAGCTTGTACTATGGAAACTAGATGGCTGATAGAATACATACATACATATTTTTTCTGTAAATACATACTTATAATACATAGAAACACCCAGACACAGAACCAACATCTATGTTTACAACACACAAATGTTTGTTCTCAGTGGGGATCGAACCCACGACCCACAGCACGGAAGGCAGAGCTACTACCGACTGAGCCATGACGCCTGTCAGTTGGTCTCTTTGTCTAGACATTTCAAATTTCTCTGTAAATAATATTACAATATTTAAACTCTAGCTTTTTTGGGTTTCAAATCTATTAAGTAACTTGTGGTTAAGCTATGTTTTGTCCATCCACCATACCCTTCTGAAGGTTACTAATGGCTGGCTTATTTGTCAAAGACAGTAGCAAGTAGAACCGGCCTGCTAACCAAGTTTACACCACTGTTCTTACTACCCTTGCCATTCCAGGGTTACATACCAGAGGCTAATGTGGCGATATTGCCAGGAAGGTGACGTGGAAGGTGCCACAAAGGTCCTCGAAAAAATGCGCGAACTGAACTTTCCTGTATCTGAACCAGTTTTGAACGCACTTGTCATGGGCCATGCATTCCACGGTGACACAGATGGCGCTAAAGCAGTTTTAGAAACCATGGCCAGAGCTGGTCTGCAGCCTACAAACCGAACGTACACACTGCTTGCTTGTGGTTTTGCTAAGAAAGGGGATATTGAAGGCGTAAACGATGTTATCAAGCTGGCTTCGGAAAAGGATGCTGTAATTACTGATAAGGTACGATTGAGTAGAAATCGCGAAAAGGGCCAAAGATTCAGCTCAGTGGCGCGTTTTAAGAAAGACCTGCATTTTTTAATCAATTTTTTACTGAACTATGGGCAGTTGAAGATAAGGTAAAAATTAAAAGTTAAAGAAATGCATTTTAAACTTACTCTTTGAGGTATGTAGGATTAAAAAACATTATTTAAGCATCGTAAAGGTGATTAGACCTACTATAATCTCACAATTGAAATGTGCTTGTGCTTTTCAGGATGTGCTAGAAATTATAGAACATCTAGCTACCGGAGGACACGAAGACAAAGTGGATCAACTATTCCCACACCTTCATAAGCATCAAGGGTACAACCAAGATGTCCTCAATCTTATTCTGCGTTTGCTCAACAAAGGTCACATAGAAACAGCTAAGAAAATGCTCCCGACCATGCCCAAAGCCGCAAACGTAGAAGACACGCCCTTTAAAGGCGCATTCTTCATCAAACAACTTATACGAGTTGGAAAATCTGCTGATGAAATCATTAAAACATGCCTTGAACTAAAAGAAGAAGGACTAATACCAAACGCGATTTACATGGCTACCGAAAGCGCCCTCATCCAAGGTAAAACAGAAGTTGCTCAAAAATTGTTGAATGAATACGAAAAGGAGGGCTACGAACTTCGCCCACATTTCTACTGGCCTCTTCTTGCGCAGAAAGTCAAAGAAAACGACGAGGAAGGTCTACTACAAATCTTAAAAGACATGCAAGCTAAGAACATCAATGTTACAGGGGAGTCTCTCCGAGACTACGTCATCCCTTACATGCTAAAGAAAGATTCGCCTCAAATTGTGATCTCGAAGCTTCAACTAGCGAACATAGCCGCCATCCATACTTCTAGAAACGTTGTGGTGGAATTGCTAGACGCTGGAAACATAAAAGAAGCTGCGGATATCGCGACTCGGTACCGTACTAGAGGCAACTTCGCATTGATATCAAGACCATTACTCAATGCACTCGCGAAAACCAAAGATGTGGACTCATTTCTGTCTATTCTGCATGTTCTGAGCAGCAAAAATCAGAATCAAGAGGAAGATATAAATGATGAAGCAGAAGATACGATCGTCAATGTCAGTCGCATCGTAAAAAGCGCAATAAAAATAGTTTCCAAAGATAATGCCTGTGAGGCTTTGTTATCTGGGTTACACGCTAAAGGTCTGAGAATAACAGTCGAAGCGGCTGAAAGCATCCAGCAATATTTAGGCGAAAGTATGACTACTAAAATATCTGAGCTTCTTTCACTACTAACTTCAGAAGATTTAGAACTTGTTCCGGTGCAAACTATCCAGAGGGACAGCTCAGCTCGCAATTCAGTACAGTTGGAGAAGTTAATTGAAACACTCAAAGCAAAAGAAGGGACGAACGTCACTCGTTTGAAAAAGCAGCTGCTGTCCGCTTGTATTGAGGAAAATAATATTGAGAAAGTCAACAGGTTTATAGAAGAGTTGAAATCTGATACAGAATTTGAGCTTACCATATCTAGCTATGCTCAACTCTACGAATTCTACTGCGTTAACGGTGAAATTGAAAAAGCAAAGGATTGCCACGCTAAAATACTCGAAAAAAATCCTGATTTCATCCTAAATAGGTACAAATTTGTTCTAATGGCGGGCGCAATGATGAAGGCTGGTAAATTTGATGAAGCAATAGAGTTTTTGAAGAGTAACAAGCTTATGGATGATAAAGAATCAGGCTTCTTGTTGAATTCTAAATGCTGGCAGCTGTTGAACGGACTTTCTGAGCAAAAGGACGCAGCTAAAGTAAGTCGAGATTTATATTGCTATTATCAAGACTAAGATTTAACTGAAATATTTTGTCCGAATAAGGTCCTTAGTCTTTTTCTAGTCTTCAGAGAAGGCAGCAACATTATGAATTAATGTCCAACTAGTCGCTCACCTTTCCATACAAACGCGGAAAAGTAACATTTAAAAAAATACAAGCTTCTAAACTTTCAGAAAGTTAAATGAATACTTTTTTTTACGGATTGGGGTGTATACAGACATAGATTATGACGAGATAAATTGATATAATCCTTAGTTTTGGTTGGTCAACGTCAAACAGTGGAGTAGTTACCCTTCCTCGTTTGTATGGAAAGATGGGCGACTTGTACGACCTTAAGACAGCTTATGGCGCATTTACACATGTCGGATTATGCCGTTCGCCGTTTTATCGTCATAATCTAGTCTAGCTACTATATATAAATGAATTATTTTACTTTCCTTACAGGTAAAAATTGTAACTGACACCCTAATAACCCACAACTACATCGAGCCATCAAACGTGATCCTAGGTCCACTTATAAAGGTACACCTCCTTAATGATGACTTGGATGGTGCTCTGAACGAGTTTGAGAACTGCTGTAGGCAATATCGTAGCACGCCGTGGAAGGGGGAACTAATGAAGGCTCTTATTATGAAGGAAGACGCTACTAAGTTACAGTGGTTGGCGGATCTGAGCACACAGGTACGGTGATAGTTTTGTTATCATAGATTTGGATGCCTCTTGGAAGCCACGAGGCCAATTGGCCCCAACTGTACATAAAATAGATATAACGTACGAATTTTCAAGAAAAGAGTGAATAGGTGGATTATAGATAAGCGTGCTTCACCTTAGGCTGCAGCTACACCTAGCATCAGGTGTGCTGGCAGCCAAAAGCTCATTAAAAAAAAAATTATAATGAGTGCTACTGGCAGTAGTCCTACAAACGAAATATTGTTATAGCAGGAACTCTTCAATCTGTTCTGCCTATATTCTCAGTAACATTATCATTTTTAACCGATTTCAAAAAAAGAGGAGGTTCTCAGTTTGGTTATATTTTTTTTTACGTTTGTTCCCGCATAACACCGTCATTTATAAACCGATTAGAAAAAATCTTTTTTTTTATCGAAAGGTAAATCGTCCAGATAGGAATAACTGGATAAAACACGTCATCCACGTACACGACATGACATTGCGTATTTTGCTTTCCACCCAATGAACTACCATCATCATCATCATCATCTGATGATAAAGCGTCAGTTTTTTCAAGTTTTTAAACTTATAAATTATATCCTCAGATACACGGCGAAGTAAACATTCTGCACGACCTAGTGCTTGCGTTTGTGGAATGCGGCCGCTTGCGACAGGCGCGGCGTATCCTAGAAACGCCTGGATTGCAGACACGACAACGGAGGCTGGATGATGCCTGTCAGAGATATGTTGAGGTAGGTACCTAAATATTCTCTACATAAAGTTGTGGCCTTTAGTACAGACGTGATGGAAGTCAATTTAATAGAGCTTTCTAATGCCTAGACCACTCTTATCGTAATAACGCGAAGTAATGTGGCCAAAAATTGTATAAAAGAGATTGTATATTAGGAAAAGTTCCAGTCTACCCATTTCCGACGAACATCACAAGATAAAACCGGTACTCTGTGGTTCCTAAAAAGCAATAATCACTGCATTTTTCAGGATGGCAAACCAGAATACCTCGAAGGTCTTCTGCAGGCGACAAAAGAACTCTCACACATCGACCGCTCCAACATTTTCTACCACCTGCTAGTTACCTACTGCAAATCCGACGAAACCGACAAGGCTTTAGGCCTCTGGACATTATTACAAGAAGAGGGCGAGGTGCCCAGTGATCAGTTCCTCATGCACCTCGGGAAACATCTCCGTTCCAAGATGTTGCAAGTACCTTTTGTTATCCCAAACGAACAACCGCCCAAACCAAAGAGACCGCAGAATTTAATCGCAAACGTCACTCAAAGAAGAACGCAGGCCTCTAAAAGACCAAATAAAGATGACACGTCAGCATCCATCGAAGCTTTAGTTAAAACCGGTCTGTTCACACAAGCGATGGACCTCGCTATAAAAGCTATCGAAGAAGGCGTGATGCCTAAAACCAGCGTGCTGAAATACCTTCTCAAAAACCTAGGCCAGGAGGGTAATGTTGAGAAAATACAGCAATTCGAAAAGTACATAACAGAAGAAATCAAACGCAAAGTGACGTATGATGATAAGCTGACGTTTGCAATCTTTGTCAAAGGGGCTGGGCCAGAGCATGTGGACATGCTGTGTAAGACAGTGGAAGCGGCGAACAGCGATGATGAATTAGAGGCGGCGCTGAGGAAATTCCCGAGAAGCAGTGCGCTTGCATCTTGCATGAGTGATGATGAACTTTTGGCTAAATGTAAGTATCACCTACTTTTAATACAAAATTGTTTTGAAAAATAATACTTATCAAAATTCTATTTCTATTCAGCCCTGCGCGGCTATCCTGATATTTTAGAAGTTGGGGCCTTTATCGAAATCTTCTAGGCGTTTCTGAAGAGTACGCGTCCCGTTAGATCCCGTTGATTTTCCGGGATAAAAAGTAGCCAGGTCACGGACTTGGAATATATATTATTCCAAGTTTCATCTAAATCGGATCAATAGTTTTTGCGTGAAAGGGTGACAAACATACATACAAATATACATACATCCATACAAACTTTCGCGTTTATAATATTAGTAGGATAGGATAAATAGAAATATGAGATAGGGGAATCTTTTATGGAAAACATCCTGCAGTCTTAGCATCTGAATCGTAACATAGTAAAGCAAGCAAGCTCGTATGAGTTAGTGGCCAACTCTGGTGACGGAGTTTTTAAGCCGCCTTAAGGTCTACGTCGTGTCATAACATATCTCGTAACCCACCTGAAAATAACTGATTTTATAACAACGAATATGTTACAGGTCGTAAGGTATCAGAAATTGCTGCAGCTAAAAATAAGTACACACCAGCCAATCTCCTGTGGATGGAGTACCTTTTGGCGGGAAGGGATGAAGACGCAGACTCGATCTGGAAACAATGCTTACATAATTCAGAAGTCATTGTATTCAGAAGGCTACTTCAAGAAAGCCACGTACGAAAGGAACCACAGTTGATCGTAAAACTCATTGAATACTTAAAATCCAGCAAATTGATTACATTAAGTACGATAGGAAATGCATACTCGAGGTTGATCAACTACTATTTGTTCGAGAAAGACGTAGTGCAAGCTGAAAAAGTTCTAGAAGATGCGTTAAAATCAGGCATTGAGTATGAACATTTAAATAAGACCTGTCTTATCAAACTAAAGGCTGCCCTTGAAAATATTGGGAGAGAATTTACGCATAAGTTCGAAACAAAGTAACTTTAATTAAGTTAGATTAGATACGTCGTATTTGTGTTTCGTTGTGAGTTACTATTTGTAGCCGTTATATTACAAAATCATATCTGAAAAACTGACATTGTTATGTGGAATATTTTTGCCGAATATAATTTCAGAGTATCAGGTACAGATTATGAATTATGTTGTGTAGTTATTAATTAGTAGGTACCTATTGTAATAAATTATTAGTTATTAAAAACAGACAAACATAGTTTTTCTAACCCTTAGTAATGCAAAACTAGAAAAATCTAAGGCCTCAAACGCCCTAGCGGTTAACCGCGGGGGCGGCTAACCGCGCGTTTCTAGTTTAATATGCAACCCCTGCGTACAATCACAAGCGGTTGCATATTAGTGCGTTTTAGGCCTAAGATGATTATTCTATGTAGTTACTCTGAAAACTGAAATTACTGTCGATATATTTTTATATTGCTATAGTAGGTGCCAAATAACACCGCAATACAGGTCATTCACGCACCTTCACCACGATGTCGCAAATTTCAATTGATGTATGGCTAATTCTTGTCGCTTTCCATACAAACCTGTCGCTAAGACGGTAATCGCTCGAATCTCGTAGTACTGTTTGTTTACCATACATAAATTGAATTTTGCGACATCGAGGTGAAGGTGGGTGAATGACCTGTATTGCGGTGTTATTTGGCACTTACTATACTTACCTAATTACCAATAACATATTTGACTATGACCGACAAGCATAGATTTAGTATTCGGTGCCGACATGCTACTGACCACAGAAAACTATTACTCTCACTTACTGACTCCGTGCGAAAATGCCCTAAACCGGAAATGGTAAAGGTGTCAAACCAAGCTGACAGCCCGAAAATGAAAACTTTGCTACTTTTTTTGGCGGGAATTGATTGAGGCTTGCGTGTTTTTTATGTTTGTAATTTTCTTGATTACACAATAATAATTCAGTAAAAATGTTTTATCCTGTAGAATCTCTAAAAAGAGGCGGCAGATTTTATTTATGTTGGGTAGCCGATTCGTGGCCGCTGCGTTTCACAACAATAACACATCGGCAACTGTGGTCGCAAGACATTCGGAAAATATGGTAAGAACGTAAGAACACATAATAGTATCTATCTAAATCTAACCTAGATGATTTATACAGCATCAGGGGCCACTTTTTATCCATGTCTAAAAACGATGCTGTAGTGCCTGGCCCATGATTTTAGATGGAGTGGCTCGCCCAGCACCTAGGTACCTATTACCATCCTCTCAACGTAGTCGGCCTTATCCGCAGGAAAGACAAGTCAATACCTACGTGCGGAGCTAAGCCGCGGGTTTCCTCACGATGTTTTCCTTCACCGTATGCACGCGGTATAAGGTACAAACCCAGTGAATTTCTTATACCTACCTACGGAAAAGTGTACGCAATGCCAGTGCTCTCAAACGGTGAAGGAAAACATCGTGAGGAAACCCGCGGCTTAGCTCCGCACGTAGGTATTGACTTGTCTTTCCTGCGGATAAGGCCGACTACGTTGAGAGGATGGTAATAGGTACCTAGGTGCTGGGCAAGCCACTCCATCTAAATCATGGGCCAGGCACTACAGCGTCGTTTTTAGACATGGATAAAAAGTGGCCCCTGATGCTGTATAAATCATCTAGGTTAGATTCTCACTAAGCGGCATACATGCCGGCAGCGGCATGGACATAGTGTGCACACAGTATTAGGATCGAAAGGCGGAGTTGCTACCTGTAGACCACCGGTGCTCTACAAACTAGTACCCTAAGGACACAGTAGGTAGGTCAAAAATAAACAAGTAGGTTCTTACAATTCCAGCTTATTTATTATATCGTTTATTTTACTGGCTGTTGTTTCAGTGATGACTTGATGGATGTCATCAACAATGAATCCGGTCGCCCAACCAACAGGTTTTCTCTGCGTCTCAGCTCTCAGTTACTGCGTGGTTTGGCAAGAATTTACCAGAAAAAAGTCAACATATTTTTGAGTAAGTTTATCACAAAGTAAAGTATGTTACCTACAGAATCCAGAGCTCCATGAGAGCCTAAAAATTACAACAGTCAAGGAAGAAACACAGCTCCTAGAAAACTCTTACAAAACCAGATTGACAAAACACCCCAATCTGCTGGCTGTGAAACTACTGGAGCCAAATACACAAAAAAGATTGAAGCGTCGGAATATACTAGAGCCAAATGTACAAAACTGAATCAAAATGGGGCTAAACTCACTGGAGTACAGCCCTGCACGCCACTAAATATCTTCCACAAGATCTGCTTATAGCCAGCATTCTAATCGCAGATGTGCAAACAAAAAAAAACTACAGAATCCACTTATAATGGAGCTTTTGCTCTTTTATTTAGGACATGCAAACCTACCTAATATATTGTAGAAACCTTCATACCTAGCTAAAGTTATTTAAAATCAACTTATTATTTATTTTATTTTATTTTAAGAATTTTAGGAAAACTAACAGCTAGGTATAAGACAGTAGGAAGATAAACATAATAAAGTTTCTGAAGGCCAATTAAAAGTTTCCACAGATTGCGCCATCTCACAATATTCCTATCTGTTCCAGGTGACTTGTGCATGATAAACGCTAATGTGACAAAGCATACAAACAAAAGGTAAGTGGGAGTCTAATGAGGACTACAAAATACTTATCTTGTTATGATAGAACAGATGGCCCATTCTGCCTATAACAATGCATTACATTACTGAGGATGCCCTCTGTAAGGCATTGCACTGCTTTCCTTTTGTGTGATAAAGTTTATTTGTTTTGAAGAAAAGTGATTGTCTAATAAACATTTTATAATATTTTGCATGGTCATATTGGTTATATTCCAACTATATTGAACAGAACAACCTCAGGGTCCACCTGATGTTAAGCAGATAGCTCTGCCTGCACAACTACACATCACATAGGCCCTTTGTAGAGGAAGTCCTTGATGGTGTATCCATCCTACTAATATTATAAACGCGAAAGTTAGTGAGTATGGATGAATGTTTGTTACTCTTTCACGTAAAAACTACTGTTCCGATTTGGATGAAACTTGGAATATATATTGTCCGTGACCTGGATTAACACATAGGCTACTTTTTATCCCGAAAAATTAACGGGATCCAGCGGGACGCGAACGAAGTCGCGGGCGGCACCTAGTTATATACCATACAAAAACTGAATCTTTAGATAAATAAATAAAATACACAAATATGTTTTAGATATCATACCGCTGAGGTCAGTGAGGTGCAACGGAATTCAAGACCAAGAGTACAGGTGACCGAGCAACTCCCTCAGATCACACTACCCGAGGAGCCAGAAAATGAACAGCGAATTGTAGAGATCATTCAGGTACGGACAGCAACATTAGTCGATGAACAATCTTATTTGATTATCCAGCATGTTCTGAGACTACATATTTATACTTCAAATTGATATACCTACTATACACGGTGTAACATAATTACCCTATAAGTCTGAAGGGGGGTTATTTTATAGGTCATGTCGAACAGTGTTTGTTCTACGAATTTTGAGATTTCGAAGTTTTTCATTCATGAAAATATGAGCTAGTAACTTTTACTTAAAATGTACCTACACATAGCTAGCGTGTGCGTGCGACGCGGTAGGATGGTACCTACGTGTGCATGTGTGTGTACGGGTTTACGCAAATAGTAAACAAACACTTAGGGTTGTCGCAAATTTCTTAATTAATAAAAGTTGTACTTTTGAATGAAAATTTCAATTACGTTTTATTGACCCTTTGCACATGTCCAAGCACTCAGATGGTCGGTCAGATTACGCCCCCTTCGGGCTTATAGGGTAATTATGTTACACCTTGTATAATTATTTCAATTTCAACTATGCATAAAGTTTGTAAGAGTTAGTGGCCAACTCGCGGCGTGGCCACTCGTGGTGAAGGCGTTTTCAGGCAACATTAAGGCCTCCGTCGTGGCTTAACGACTGCTGGAGCTGGGACCGACAGTTTAACGTGTGTTATTTTGAGCCAGCATTAACTTGGATTTTATATTTCTAGAATAGTGGAAATGTTGTCTCTAACATTCAAGAAATCACTCTCAAGGAGGCTACAATACCGGAATTTCAGTTGCCACCAAATGTAAGTGTATTTGTCTTCTAATAGGTACTTTAGGTACAAGTACACCCACCACGTTCTTGCTTACTGAGCTAATATTTGTCTACAGATGATACCTTTCTCCTGCGAGAGGAAAAAACATACAATTTAGTTTTCATAGTACATGCTTTGTTTCGTTTGGGATTTATTTTTAGGAAATAGACGGGTTTGTATCTAATGTTGCGTTCACACTCAGCTGCAGTCGGCAGGAAAGTGAGCATGAGCATAGTCTAAACACGATCATTCGTCTGTCCCGGCATGTTCATGTCCTCTTTCCTATTAAAAAAATACAAGCCTCCTGAACTTTTGTATAAATGAATACTTTTTTTACGGTTTGGGATGTATACCTACAGGCATAGATTATGACGAGATAAATTGATATAATCCTTAGTTTTGTTTGGTCAACGTCAAACAGTGGAGTAGTTACCCTTCCACGATTAAATAAATAAATATTCTTGGACCTTACACACAACACCCTCTAGCCCCAAACTAAGCAGAGCTTGTACTATGGGAACTAGATTGCTGATATAATACTTATATACATTTTTTTTGTAACTACATACTTATAATACGTAGTAACACCCAGACACAGAACAAAGATTTATGTTTGCCACAGAAATGTTTGTTCTCGGTGGGGATCGAACCCACGACCCACAGCACGGAAGGCAGAGCTACTACCGACTGAGCCACGATTGTATGGAAAGGTGGGCGATTTGTTCACCCTTAGTAGGAGGCATTTTAGAACATTTTGTTTAGAGAGTTTTCTGTTTTCAGGATGGTTTTGGAGAAGAGCATCCGGACCAAGCACTAGTTGGAGCGCTCGCAGATCGCACCATCGAGCTCATGATGCAGCCGACAGAGCCTTCTCATCACAGCGGTGTAGAGGCGTTCGACGTCACCGACAAATCGCACGACTCGCGACTGGACAAGTCCAGATTCGTCGATAGGCAGATGGAAAGAATCTCGGAGCATGACGCTACTTTCCTCAAACGTAAAGGTACTATTACACCTGCTAATGAAGCATGCTTTTAGCGAGCACGTGCTCATTTAGCATGTGTATCGAAACCTTGCTAATAATTAGCATGCTAGAAAATCGCACGACCATCGATTTTTGAGCATGCTACCTGCAGCGCGGGTGAAGGGGGGCGTGCTTTTAGCGCGTGTGAACAGGTTTGCTTATTGAGCATGCTAGTGTCGATCGATCAGTCGTTTGCGACAGGTGCGCGTGCAAGAGAGCGTGAGAGCACGCTATAAAATAGCATGTGTATTGGAGTGTTTGCTTTTAGCATGCTTATTCAGAAGCATGCTTAAAACTAGCATGCTTATATTATTGCTAGCAAATGTAAACTCCTCACTAGCATGCTAATATTGTGCTAATTAGCATGCTATTTGCTAGCATGTGTAACAGTAGCTTAAGTTTTCTTTTAGTTTATTGTAAAGGAGGTTTTCAATTTGACTGTATTTACTGAGGTTTCCAAACATCCCGCTTTTTTTACATATAATAGGCGAACGTTTTACCACAATCTCACCTGATGTTAAACGGTTGACGGTGTAGCACATTTGCCTATTCAATCTCCTCTTGACATAATTTATTCATTCGCTTTGATTGATGCCGATGCATTTGAGACTTACGGCCGAATACTCAAACGCCACTTAAATTAGGTTCACGCTTAAATTATTGCCATCTTTTACAAATGAGTAATGCCAAACAGAGGCAGAGTAATTTTAACTGGTGCTTAAATTTGAGTGACGTTTCAGTATTCCGGCCTTACTGAAGTTTTTTAGTGTAATTATTCCAAAATGCTGGAATTTCAATAACTCCATTATTATCGTGCTATTGTTTGTCTGTGAAACAAAATTTCACTTTTCCGTCGTTTATTGTATTAAAATTTGTATACTTTTGTATAGATAACAGGCGTCATGGCTCAGTCGGTAGTAGCTCTGCCTTCCGTGCTGTGGGTCGTGGGTTCGATCCCCACCGAGAACAAACATTTGTGTGTTGTAAACATAGATGTTTGTTCTGTTTCTGGGTGTTTCTATGTATTATAAGTATGTTTTTACAAAAAAAAATGTATGTATGTATTCTATCAGCCATCTAATTTCCATCGTACAAGCTTTGCTTAGTTTGGGACTAGAAGGCGTTGTGTTAAGTGTCCGTGAATATTTATAAGTAATTATCTTATTTTGTTTTCAGCTAGCGAAACAGAAGAAATTATACCAGGAGGGGAATTCGAAAAAGGTGGGTCATATAAAGCTATATTTATGTGATATTATCTAGCTGATTTAGTCATTAAGGGTCGCTTTCTACCCGCTACTATGCCCCGATGAACGGGCCGGTGCAGTGCCTTGGACATTTTCTAGCCCACTCCTGGGTCATATACCTACTTGAAAAAAAAACCTGTGCGTGCAGTCCCTACGCGCGGAAGAAGTTATACTTCGAGTGCCACGCATTCACTCTCGCTCTGTGTTTAATGTGAAATTAATTTAGTATTTATTTTTATGTATTTAACCAATATGCAGTACTAAATTTTCACTTCAAAATAAAAAGTAAAGAGTTGCATGAACACTGCCCTCTATTATACTTTGACTGTAGCGTATTAGTCTCTTTCTATTCGCCCCGCTGTCAGTTGGAAGTAGTTTATCTTCAAAAACACGGGCGGTTAAATGCTGCATTGCTGAACACTGCCATCCATATTTGATTGTAGCATTTGTAGCGTATTAGCCTCTTGTCTCTTTCTATTTGGGGGGAATAGAAAGAGACAGAGACTATGTCATCCCGTAACGCAACGTTGTTGGAAGTCGCATGAGAAGTATAACATCAAAGGGTTTATAAAACGTTTGGTATTCTGCAGTAGATAAATACACCTAACTTACCTAGTAGGTGAGAAAGATTCCGTGATATTACTTTGACGATTCTAATGTATGTATTCCTACAGAGATCCCGATTCCCGAAATACCCGACCTCCCGATACCTGAATTACCTATCCCTCAAGAACAGTAAGTTATACCATTTCCTTCCAATCCCATCCACTACTCATTCACTATTTATTAGTCATAATCGAAGCCAAAGAGAAATCCAAAAACTTGCAGTTTTTGTATAAACGAAGAATGTTTTCGACAAGTAGCAAGCAAGCAAACTAGTAAGAGTTAAAGTGGCCAACTCTGGTGACGGAGTTTTAAGGCAAGTGAATGAATCGAAACTATTTTTCTTTGTATATAAACTGAGTTTTTCAATTTCACTTCTCACTTTAAACTCGCACCTAACATTTTTTTTATAAAAAATAGGTTGCCAGAGAAAAACATTGTTGAAAAAGAAAAACCAAAGAGACCAGTTGCCGTTGAAAAACCTGTTGTACAGGAACCTGAAGAATTTGAATTAGAGGTACGAAATTCTGATTTTTTCTTATCACTTAGCTACCAAAGTCACTGTTATTCAGTGTTTATAAACTGAATAACAATTCAGTTTACTCATCAGTTCTGAAAAATATTCAGAACCCCTATTTTAATTTCTAGAACTTATGTATCTAGTTATTATTTTTATCAGTCATAAATCGTTGGAATAATTAAAAAACATGAGATTAGTATGAATTAGATTAATAGCCAATTTACCAGCAGATACGGTAAATATATTTATAAAAAATTAAGTTCTAGTTTTTAGTCCGGTCGGTTTTTCTAGGCTCTACTAAGCCGGCTCAAAAATTCCTGTAGCTCCCAATGATCTTTTATGTCATTGATAGCTCCGAAGTGAATAAGTGAACTCCGAAATACGTAGTAACTTACTCGGATGAAAATTGTATTAGCGGTCACCAATTTAAGTAAATAGAATCTGCATTGCACCTCTTTGGAGGCTTTGTAGATTAACAACAGTTTTCCATAGGAATTGGAAGAGCCACAAGCTAAAAGACGTCGCGTCAGGAAATTGATAATAGACAAGAAAATCAAAATTGATTCAAACACAATACGCACGAGAATCAACGATCCCTTTGTAGAGTTACGATGCGAGGTATTTTTTATTTTATTTTCATTTATCACCGTTTTTTTTCATTTGTGTTATTTCCGTATTCATACCTACCCGTGAGATTTCGTAGGTACCGAAATCGAGCATAGTCTTACTAACTCTGCTAAAAATCATCGTCTACATAGACCTTAGGTATCCCATTTCATGATGGATCCCTTCGTTGCTATCAGACATCGGCCATAATCTTAATTTTCTCATCACTATCATCTCTTGACACATTTTTCTTAGTTCATTGTGTTTATTTTGTAATAATTTTATCATGTTTCCCTCGTAGTAATTTCCTACGATAGGAGTTTCTTGAACGAATCTTTCTCTTAGCAAATTATTTCGACCTACCGTTTTTTTTTGATATAATTTTTCAAACTACCCACAGGACAGTTCCGACGACATTATAGAAATAGTCGTACCGTGCGATGTTTACATGAGACGACCCTGCCACGCGGGCCCTAAGATATATTCAAACGTGTCTTCAGAGATAACCAGGTTGTTTATGAGAAATCTGGGTGTGGTGTACCGTTCTCCAAGTGCAGAAAGAGAATTTCAGGTAAGTGACTGGCTAGGCTGATTTTTAGGATATTTTATTATGAACAAAAAACTGGTTATCTACGAGGAAATCATAAATTCTTTTGAAATAACCAGTTATCTTAGAGGAAAAATTATATTCGAGTTATCTTGGTTATCTGCAAGGAACAAATGACTAGATTTGAAATAGAAAATTATTTATCTTATAGAAGCGGAATTCTTGACACCTTCGTAGTTAGTTTCTGACTCCCATCGGGTTTTCACGTATAATCGTATTCTTTCAGGAACAAATAATGTACCGCCCGCACCGTTCTCATACAAGATCGATGCTTGAGCGAATTGAGGAGGCTGAAGAGCCAATACCACAACCACAAATAGCTCACTCAGTGGATATAACACATCCAGAAATAAGCGTTATTCAAGATGTATCAAAGGAAATTTTGCCTGAAAATGAGGCGCAGAAAGAAGTAGATATCTCGGAAATGTTGACGCAAAAAATAGATACCCTTTCGCAGCAGGCAAGAAAGCGAAAGACGGTAGATGATAATGTTCTAACTGTAAGTACTTACACTTACCATTGTAATGTTTGACTCGATAACGTAAAACGTAATCTAAACGAAACTATATTTTTTGTAGCCGAAGAAGCAGCGCTCTATGGGATATGTAACATTCCGAGAAAGTCAAAAAGCTCGCCGATCTGCGGCAGAAACAGAAGTACCGATTGTTGGTGAGTTTACTCAAAAAATTATTATTCTCTGAAGTACGAAAATTATTTCATTCCTCTCCAACCAAAGTTGGCTACTAACTCATACGAGCCTGCTGCTGCTAACTCAGCTATCGTGTATTATTCTTGCCTATACCTCACTAAATTTTACGTAAGCAGAAAAAAAACACCTAAATACTTATTTTCAGAGCCTGAAAACGATCGTGCCATGCAAATAGATAAAGAAAATATCCCGCAAAATATGCAAGACCGTCCCGGAAACATTCAAGATGTCCGTCGTTCCCAAGACGCAGAGAAAAACGTCACAGCTATGTTACAAGAGGCAGGCTTAGCAGATATTCAACCCTACCAACCGGGTTTGGAAGTTGTGACGTCACAGAGGGTATCTAGATCTAGAAGACAAGAAAGTGAGGGAACAGAAACACCCTTGGGCAGTCTTGATAGAACGAAAGTTTCGTTGGGGGATTCGGACCAAACGACCGATTCGAAGAGGTTTATCAGGTTTGTATTTTCTTCTGTACCCAATGATTTTCTATGCCTACCGACAGACGAGAGAGAAATGTCTTGACTCTATTGCAAAGTCTAACCCCCCAATTCATAAACTGAGGCTGAATGAAGCCTTCTTATTATGCAGCAGTCCGCCGAAAAGTTTCAACCAGCATTCGCCTGAAGCGCTGACGGCGTCTGAATCCGCCTTTAGAGTAGCCTCTACATCGTTTATTTTGAAGATAAAATACGATGATAATTTCGTATTTCGTTGCAGAGACCAATGGGGTACTGAAGGTACGATGGTAAAAATTCTGAAATTCATCAGAGATGGATCAAAGCCAGTCACAGTGAGGACACTCATTAGCAAAGGACCACTGATAGCGGGATACAAATCTATTATCGCGGCGAGATGTTTTACTTCGATACTCAGTATGTTTCAAGCTTAGATTATTTAATTTTGTTTTTTAGACCACGATTGCCATCTTCGTTTCTCTATTCCGGGATAATAGAAAAATAGTCAAAATCGCCACTTTGTTTTCGTTATTTCTGCATGGGTGATTTGTCTATGGAGTTCTAACTTTACCAAATAGCGTTTCAGATGTTTGTTCTAGACTAGACCAATGTTCAGCTACTAGACATTTAACCAATTGTTTTGTTTTCAGAATTGAAGCAGCATGGATTTATCTCCATATCAAAGTGTCCGGAGACTTTAGAAGTAAGAGATATTGATCTAGGACCTAAGTTTGTTTAGGAAGATGTTCAATAATGAACCAAAAAATACCCTGTTATCATAATTTATGCAAATACTTTTTTTAAGACTTTTATGACATTACAACCAATTTGCAACTTCGTCTCCACTACATAATATGTACTTACATATAATATTTTTACTAATAACTTTTCTATTCAGCCTCCCTCTTGATGACACACACATTCAAACACTACCTAGGAAAAAGTACAGACCAATAAAATAAAAACGGACACGGTACCTAACCCGCACCCATCTCATTCAACCACTCTTCATCTCACCCCAAAAAATACAATCACGCACGGATACTCCATTTATTTATTTCATTAAAAGCACATTTCTTAAGAGTTTAGTCAAGTTAAATATTTACCTAAAGTATATTTTGTAAGTGTGTGAATAAAAGTCAAAAGTGATATGAACAATTTATTTTGAATAATTTGTATACATGATATGGATTTCTGTACAACTATACAAGTCATCAACTAGATTCAAGTCAACTAGATATTTTTATGAGTATCTTATTTAGGTAAGTTGTGGCTTAATAATTTATACACTAGATAGCGTGAATGGAAGCTGTACAATAAACGTTGACTTATCTATTAATTATTTTAACTTACAATAATTACAGTCCTTACATTATGGAATTGGAGTATGAGTAGACTCTCTTATTAATACATTTAGGGCCATTAGATAACTTTATACACGATTAAGCTACACGGAAAAGCAATTTGGAGTTTTCCTAACTTGGTATAAAGCAATATCACTATTTTTATACAAAATCAGTCTCCTACTATTTTGTTGCAGAGCTCTGCTACGTGGATGTTATAAACAGAATATAGTTAAAAGCAGTCATGCGTTGTCGTAACAGGACGTTTAGCATTGGACGTTTAGTGATCGGTGTCGACTTACGTTTTAAACTCAATTCGACAGCACTAACTTGTCCTTCTCGAGATGAAAGCGATGTTTTAGCGCTATGAAATTAAGTTTAGTTAGATAATCAGCGTAAGAGTAACATCAACACTATTCACTGTACCTCCGCATCGGTACAGAAACAACCTAGAGCACACCATAGATAGTGTTCACAGCCTTACTACACTCGTTCCAAGCTCTCACTCTATTCACTAGTAGTACTTACAGTCTGTTTACTTTTAGGAATGACAAATTATATATAGCTACCGTTATTACTTATAGTTAGAAATAGATTAGGTATATAACAACAATATATTGAAGATTTATTTATGAGGCAATATAAAGACAACTTCATAGTATTCTTTTTTTGTACAAGTAATCCATTATATAATTTACATAAGAATTAAAAAAATTGAAAATAACTCTTAAATTCACATAAATAAATCGACGCGGCTCGAAATCAATCATCGAGGCCGGAGGCAAACGCAATCAACCTTATAAACTAGAAGGAAAATTCACTAAAGACAATGCACGGATGAAACAAAACGTTGAAAATGAAATAGGTGACATATCACAGATCACACAGGATAAATAGCGCATTCGTACGATGCACCTGGCACCGGAATATATTTCATAATATACAAAGAGCGGGTGTTTAGTTTACGGAGCGAGAGAGTCGCTGTCGTAATCCTTGTCGGCACTATCGGGCCGGCCGCCGTAATTCATGCTCTCGAAGTACTGCTGCGGCCTGCCGTTCCAAAGAGAATCGTGCGCGGTTATGGAGTTAGCGTCCTCGTAGAGGATCGATTTGGTGAGTTCGAGAGCGAGATTTTGCGGGGACTCGTAGGCCAGCCGGAGCTCTTCAGGCAGAGGGCGGGTACGCACAGCATGGTTGGCATGCACGGTACTGAGGTCACGGTGGGCATGTAGACGCGGGAATAGCGGGGCCAGGCGCTCGGTGCGAGCGATGTATTCAGCCACGAGATCTGCGTTCAACGACTCCCGCTCTACGGAACTCTGGCCTTCCACTCTCTGTCGAACCAAAACAATATTACGTAGAGCTTTGCCACACGCTCGGTCCCTTCTAACGTGTCAAAGTTCTATGAGTTCGGTTGGTCAGTGAACAATCTACTGTTATTTATTAGTATATAATAGTTATTAGTTAAGTCTACGGTTGTAAATGATTTACAAGTACACAGTATTGAGTACTTTTTTGTAAGTCTATGTCAAATGGTGTCCGGTGATCGTCTTCGACAATGTTCTGTGCATTAGGTTTACTCAATTGTTATAAGATCATTAGTGTGTTACAGCCATGTGAGAGCATTTAGTTTGTTACCATTACTTGTGGGTAGCCAATTAATCTGCCATTATGCCACTATGTCAATTAATTCAAAATAATACCAAACTAAATTGAAACAACTAAAATATAGCGTTCTAGTGTTTTAGCGGCATAAAATATAAAAGCTGTAGAATGATGTTGATTTTCACTTACCAAAGTAGGATTTCCTCGTCATCACTTGACTGCTAAGAGATACACTGCATATAATTATTTACGTAAACATGAGTAAGTTCTTGGTGAAATTAATACAAAAACAGAAAAAACGGGTGTTCATGTAAGTCGGTAGTGTTCCACTCCATGGTTATGTTTAATGGTCACGTATGAGAATGGCTGAGAGATATAACTGCAAAATGAAATATAGCTTTCACTGGTCCCATACATGACTTTTACAAGTTATGTGTCAATTAAATTAACATGATACATGTAGGTAAAACTGTGCCGGCATGAAAATCGAGTCAAGGATACTCCGATGAAAGCTTACTCGAAGCTAAACATTTTTATACTAATTTACTATCTTCATGATAATCAAAACCGATAAGAACATTCCCATCCAACCGAGTCGATTCTCACGCCAGCACACCATAAATAGTTAGTAACAAACCAGGATAGATCAACATGCTCGCCACAACTATATCGAACGGACAACTCTACAGTAATATTCACGACAACGCAAGCGCAAAATCGAAAAATCTCAACTTAAAAACGATCGACATAATGGCATGTGAGCTGGGACCGTAACTGTGTTCTCACACGGTGGGGTTTAGCACGAGAGAACCGAGTGGGGTTTAGCACGGGGGACTTGCAGATTACTCTTTAGAGAACCAAGTGTTCCAGAAATAGCTACGCCGCACCTTGTCGGATGCGGGCGAGCGTCGCACCGGGACTGAAGACTTGTGTCGGGAGGAAGCAGCCGATCGCGCCGATCGCACCGAGTGCGCAGACGGCGGCCGTGGCGGCGGTGCTGGACCTGAAGGCGGCCGGGGCGCAGCACCCTTCGCACTATGCGGCTGCGGGATCCGACTCGGCCGTCTGCGTGGAGTCTCCGATATCCTCGCCTCTTCATCATCAGGTATGTGTAGGGGCTCCATGTCCCGCATGGAGCTGTGTGCGTCGCGGCTGCGCTCGATGCTGTCGGGGCTGCTGTTCTTCAGTTTGCGGACGAGCGCGCGCGTGCCTTCTAGTTCGATGCTCTTCTCTTCCAGCTGGAAATTGAAAACGTCTCGTTAGAGATAAGATAAGATAATGTTTATTTCCAAAATAACAGAGCCACTCACTTAACTAATATATAAACTACGTTTTCCTGAGTCAAGATTTTATAGTAGCAACAGGGGTGTTATGATGTGACTTCGCTTACAATATAATTATATTTAAATAATAGATGGTGCAATCAAATATACAGGTGGTAGACGTGTGTCAAAACAAAATGCACTCATTCACTCAAAAGGAGTATAGTCAATACTGAAAATGGGGAGTTTCTAATGGACCAATCGATATGTATAACTAGTTGTGCCAAAATTAAATACTCTACATTGTAGGGTGTTTGGAAATAGTACCAAATCAATCATTTTTTTTTGCTATTTTAACCTGACATCTAATTACCTTCACTATTCTTGATTTAAACTTAGAGTTAAACGCGGCCATAACAAAACGGAACGCGAAACAGAATTGAAATCTTACAACAAAAATGCAAAAGCTTGAATTGCAGCCAACAATTTCCAAGCACCAAAACATTGAACTTTACAATAAAATGAAGTTTTATTACATCCGTTACATGGTTAAATGGTTGAATGGATAGCCGAGCCCTTTTATGTATTAAACCTAACATGAAACGAAGGTCAGTTGAAGGTTTTGATGTAGAATAGTAAAACTTAACGATGGTTAAGTTTTACTATTCTACATCAAAACCTTAAACTCGCAAGGTATTAACCCTGAATTTAAATTACAAGATAATCTAGGTACTAACTGTTTTCCTTTGCGTGTTAGTATGGTTTGAATCAGTAAAATAGTACATAATAGTGATAAATAAGCGTAATAGTACTAATAAATAGTTTATAATAGTACCTACGTTGCACGATGATCATAAATTGTGCGTAGAGATATTTTTTGTATCCTTGCTCTAGTGCATAAAATATACCGTGCTTCATTAATTTCTATCTTTGCTTGAAGGTGCAATGCGTGTTCTACAACCTGGTAGTGTTCGGATTGGTTATTAGATGGAAGAATGAATTACGTTCTATACCAAATCCAATCCGATGACCGTATTCTGTGACGATCCGGCAGACCAAAGGACTGTCTATTTTGAAGTATGAATAACCAGTTGATAGTGTTTTTGGTGCGTGTGAAAATAAGCTTACTCTGAATTTGAGGTCTTCGTTTACATCGCTCTCTCGCTCTAACCTCTCCAGTAGAAACGTACGTTGCTCCGCCGCTTTTCTCAATCGCTCACACAGCACCTGAAAAATTCAATAAAATATCTTATTTTCTTGTACACCATGCTCATGCAAAATAAATCAAGTGTTTCACAATCTCAAGAAGAAACTCATTAGAGCGTAATTGTTGTAGCTCTTTTTTTCAAAACATTCATTGAATCCGTCCAAAGGTTTCGATTACAGAACACCAGCTAGGTACATTTTTATTAGACGATAAAATATTCGAAATAACCACAGCGAAACGAAGTGGTGTCAAATCAACCACGAAAAACTTGGCTAAGTTTTATTAGGTTACGCTTTAGTGCATATTTATAATCAACGGGGCCAGGCACTTTGCTCTATTATATTGATAGGACTCCCGTTTCCGCATTTAGACTCAGTTTGGTCCTTTATGCGTAAGGTGAAAATTGATGAGGCTTTGCTCTATAATAAAACAAAAAACGAAATGACCAAATCACAGTACATAATTGTTAATTGCGCAAAAAATCTGAAGGCTGATAATATCATGAGCGATATTTAAAGAGTGTATCAATAGTAGATTGTATCATAAGGGAGCAAAATTATATTTTTACGGCGAGGGCGATTTTTTGAATCCAGAGCGAAGTGAAGGATTCTAGAGTAGAATCCTGAACGTAGCGAGGGATTCTAAGTACTTCGCCCGAGCCAAAAATATATTTTGCGCCCGAGTGGTACACTCTACTTTTCATCACCAACTATGAGAAAAAAAAAGGCGCCTCATATTTTATTGTAATATTATTATTTAATAAAACATTTAGAGTAACAATTAAAATGAAAATAAATAGTATCTATAATGAAAACCACTTATTTCTTATGTTTTCTATTCGTTCGATTTTTTTGGCGCTGAACACTAAGATGTCCCAAATTCAAAAATTGCGCGGCAAAGTAAATTGCGGCGCACTTATTTAAATAAGTGCGCCGGAATGAACTTTGCCGCGCACTTATTGTTTCTTATAGAAAACACCACCTTTGGGTGCACATAAAGGCGAACCAAGTCGCTCTTTTCGAATAGGTGTGATGAAAAAAATTAATTGGCAAGAAGTTGGCTAGACACTGTGTTAATAATAAAATGATTTGTGTAGTTGATTAAAGTAGGTACGGCTACAGTACCTACTACTTACTGTAGAGCAAAGTTATATTGTCCGACTTATTTCAAGCTTTTTACTACATCATTTAAGTAAATTACTACATAATTAATAAGCATCATACATAATTTATAGATCTACTTCACTTTTTAAATCTCCATTTATTTCGTTAATTAAGTTCCAGAAACCAGACGAATAGGAATAAAGATTCTTCTTTCTATTTACAAACCAATTAATGAATCAATTATCTACCAACTAGATCTGACTCATAAAATAAAAAAAAGATCATGCAAGTACAATTATAATGCACAACGGATTTTGATGCGGATTTTTATATGTATAATACATGCATATGCATAATATAGTAGAGAAACACTGATAATTTTAGAGGTTTCTAATTTGATGTCGTAAATAAACACATTTTACACATGCGTCATGGCACAGTCGGTAGCAGCTCTGCCTTCCGTGCTGTGGGTCGTGGGTTCGATCCACACCGAGAACAAACATTTGTGTGTAGCAAACATACATGTTTGTTCTGTGTCTGGGTGTTTCTATGTATTATAAATATGTATTTACAAAAAAAAATGTATGTATGTATCTATTCTATCAGCCATCTAGTTTCCATCGTACAAGCTTTGCTTAGTTTGGGACTAGAAGGCGTTGTGTTAAGTGTCTGTGAATATTTATATTTATTTTTAAAGTACCTACAGTTTCCGTTATGAATCGTTCATGCGAAACCGTGACAGCACCGCCGCCGTGAGATAAATGTATGTGTCCTACATTGTATAGTTCGTATAATTATAGTTATAATATAACTAACGATCGTAATATAACGTGCGACAGTGCAGGTGATCGCGGTCAGTGCCACTAAAGGTCAACCTGTTGATGGTAGGTCATTGTTGTTAAACATGTACTAGCTTTTTCGAACATTACGAAATGTTTGAATAACATTGTATAGCTTCATAAAATACTAGCTTCCGCTCGTGACTTCGTCCGCGTTCCGTTTGATCCTGTTGATTTTCTGGGATAAATAGTAGATTATTTATTATACAAGGGGATAAAGCAGTGTCTTCTGTCGCGGGTGACGATTTAAATCGCGAGCGTAACGAAGGACTTGAAGTTTACTCCCGAGCGTAGCGAGGGTGTTAAAAACTTAAATCACGAGCGAAGCGAGGGATTTAAGACGAGTCCTGAGAGTAGCGAGGGATTTAAGTTCACCCAAGACTAAGACAGCTTTATCACCGAGGATAAAGCTGTCTTAGTCTTGGGTGAACTTAAGAGATCCCCTAGAGGATGAAAGAAATCCAGTACAATTTTCTCTCCCTGTTTTTAACAGATTAAAAATGACTATTGTTATGTTCGCTTTTTGTGGCATAGAATGTCACTTTTTTGAGCAAGTGGTACGAAAAAGAATAAAAATTGCAACTATTGCAAGTTTCATCCAAATTGGACCAGTAGTTGCAGCGTGATTTCAACACAAACACCCAAACTTTGACATTTATAATAGTAGTGGGATGTGATGGATTTGAAAATCTAAACAATTTTACAAAATTGGAAATTCACTTATTATTATGAGTCACACTTTTTCTGGTGTGACTTTCTGCTACTGGCACAAGCTACAAATCTTCATTCATTCATTCATTCATATCATTTATTGCAATTATTATGTTACATGGTGAGGTCTTAAGATTAAAATAGTAGTGCATAATAGCCCTTAAGCTTAGGGCATAGCAATATTTGGAGTGGAAGCGGGCCGTAATTTGAGTGAAGTTAAAATTAAAAGCTAATTGTTTGTGTTCATTTCAATTAAGTTACAACGCAGGCAGTTCATCATTGAAAAAGTCATTTAAATTATAATAGCATTTTTTAATTAATAAGTCCTTCAATTTGCTTTCAAACGTTCTATCCTTTTCTATCTCTTTAAATTGTTCGGGAATTTTATTGTAAATTTTTGATGCCATTGTTGTAGTGCCGGAACTATGAATTTGTAGTTTAGAATGAGGTACAACTAATTTGTGCTTAAATCTGCACGGGTAGCGTCGTGGCAGGTCTGTTTTTTTTACGAAAAATTGCGGGTATTTTCTAACAAACTTACAGGCTTCGAATATGTAGATACTTGTTAGTGTTAAAATTTTTAGGCTACGAAAATGTTCTTGGCAGCTCTCCGGGAGCTTTATATTGGCTAGGGTACGTATGCATGACTTTTGTAGAACAAAGAGGTCTTGGATATCTACACTGTTACCCCAAAGGATAATGCCATTTGTGAGCCAAGCAAACGCATAGGCGTAATAAGCAGTTGTTGAAGTTTGTAGGTCTGTTGCTTTTCTAAGTTCTCTGAGGGCATATGTGAAACTTGACAGTTTGGACCTTATTTTTTGGATATGGCTTTTCCAATTTACGTGAGAGTCTATGTTTAATCCTAGGAGTGTAAAAGAGTCGGTACATTCTAACTTAATATTATTATATGTAAAATTTATGTCAAGAGGGGTTTTTTGGTATGGTCTAAATTGCATAATTTTGGTTTTTGAATAATTAATGTCAAGGTTATGATCAGTTATGATAAATCTTTTTACCTTACAAGGCAGAATGTCAAGCTATGATGTAACTACTACGTAAAAGACGTTGAATAGGTACAAAAGTTCAAGTGAATATTTTGGAACACAAAGAGTTGAATAATGAGGTTTTCAATTGAATGGCTTTTTGCCTATCTCGGCCACACTCCATTACGTCCACGTAATTTTGTCCAAATTACATTTGCGACATCTTGTCTCGTAAACTCTCGTTAGCAATGACAATTTAGTGGACACATAAATGGTTAGCGCGCTTTTATTAAGTTTTATTTGCTACTGTTATTTCCTGGTGGGTGTTGAAGGCATAATCCTATCGCTTTTAAAATTCATAGTAACAAAAAGAAGGTGTGAATGATATTTATACTGGATAAGATAAATTGCAAAGATAAATACTTGAAAGAAGTAACTGAGTCACTCGGGGATTTCTTCGCGTAAAAGGTTAAATTTCAGGGATATTGCCTTCTTCATAAAAACATTTGGACTCAATCTCTAGGGAAAAGTTAGTTGAATATGAATAATATTATAGGTTTAACGTTACATGTTGAAAATTATTTCTTTCTTGACGATGATGATTTGCCTAGCGGTTTTACACGGTGTTTTTTTGTAATTGTAAGGCCCGCATAGCCTTAGGACCGCTTCATAATAGGCGGTGTAAAGATTATGAAGATCTGGCAGAGATATTCTCACGATAATGAGTCATAATAATAAACTTATTAGATTAGATAAAAGGTTACCCCAAGGCTGGGTGAGGTAAGCTAGTTAGAAAGGTAATTTGCGATTAGTTTTTGTCCATCACGCAATAGTGCAGCCAAGTGGACCAAATCAGCAATTGTTTCAACAAACTAAATAAAACAAAACGCAAATGTGCCACTTTCTGAAGTAATTTTGTATCTGTAACTATAACTAAACATTGTGACTTCTATGATTTGTGACTATCTAATCCACGGTTTCACTAATATTTGCCTACACACTACACAATCTACACATACACACTTTCAAATTAATTGGATCAAGCCCAATCCTACAAATATCGTACTAGTATTATAAACGTCAATGTTTGTAAGGATGTATAGATTCACGCCGCAAAAACTACTGATCCTATATGGACAAAACTTGGAATGTCTATTGTCCGTGACCTGAATTAACACATAGGCTACTTTTTATCCCGGAAAATCAATGGGATCCAACGGGACCCGAAATAAGAGGGTGGAAGCTAGTGATGAATAAAACGTAAATAATGACTTATCATTTATCATCCACAGCCCTATCTCGCCCACTGCTGGGTATAGGTCTCCTATAGTTTGTGCCATCACGATCTTGTGCTGTTCTCGTCCATTTGGACCCGCAACATATCGCAACTATATCGTCTGTCTACCCATGTATCATAAGTATGTACTTACATAAAAAAGAAAAAAATAGTCTAATTGGTTTGTCACCGTACTAGTCATACTAATATTATATATGTGAATGTTTTGGTTTGTTACGCTTTCACGCGAAAACTACTTAACAGATCATCATGAAACTTTGTACACATATTTTTGGAGGTATTTGAAGTAACAGGATACTTTTTATTCTGGAAAAGCAACGGGATCCAACGAGACGCGAACGAAGTCGCGGGCGGAAGCTAGTTATTAAATAAATATAAGTAAGTATTCTATGAACAATCTAGTTCCCATAGCGCTGCTTAGTTAGTTTGAGACTAAGAGGGCGTTGGGTGTAATTTTCAAGGATATGTATTTATTTATCTACAGTAGCCTCAATGAAACCATGGAAGAATCCAATAATAACCGTCACATACCTGGTTATGCACAGTCCAAGCATTACTTATCTATGGTAGCTTCAATGAAACCATAGAAAAAAATTAATTAACAAATAAATAAATATTCACGGACATTTAACACAACGCCTTCTAGTCCCAAACTAAGCAAAGCTTGTACGATGGAAACTAGATGGCTTATAGAATACATACATACATTTTTTTTGTAAATACATACTTATAATACATAGAAACACCCAGACACAGAACAAACATCTATGTTTACAACACAAATGTTTGTATTCGGTGGGGATCGAACCCACGACCCACAGCACGGAAGGCAGAGCTACTACTGACTGAGCCATGACGCCTGTCATGGCTGTAAAAATCCAATAAACACCACATACCTGGTTATGCACAGTGGAGGTTAGCAGCTGCCGTTGCAGTTCCACCGGATTGCTCTCAGTGAGAATCGCGGCGAACTTCGCGGAGCATGGCGTGGTAACACGGGGGGGTCGTGATCCCCCTGAGGGGGTCATCACCGCGTCCAGCCGACCCAGCGGCGAGCCCAGAGCTGCCGCGGGGGGGGATACACATGCTGCTGCTTCCAGCTCTGCCGCGCGAGCCAGCAGGGCATCGCGCTCTGAACGTAACCTGGAGTACCGATCAACAAGATACAATTTGGCACAGGGGGGGAAGTAGGCATAAGCTACTGCTTCAAATGAGTAGGGGGCGTCGCATCGCAACGTAGCTTATATCTAATACCTTTAAACGAGCAATTCTTGTATATTTATCTCTGAATCTCGGAAACGACTCCAACGATTTTCATGAAAATTAGTATACAGGGGATTTCGGGGGCGATAAATCGATTTAGCTAGGATTCATTTTCAGATAATGTCGTTTTATTCGTGTTTTCAAGTAAACACTTAAACAAAAATATGTGACTCTTCCCGACATCTATTGGCGAATAATAATACTATTTTTTGAAGTTATACTTCTAATCGTTAATAGATGGCAGTGTTGAGCATAGAACCTTTTCTACTAAATACTGCATATTGGTTATGTACATAAAAATAAATACTAAAAAATACCGAGCAAAGCTCGGTCAACCAGCTGGTGTAGACAATATGGGATGTGGCTTCGCTTGGTGGACAATTGCTTATACCAGTTTGTGGTATACATGACATTTGTGAGACAACGTGTAAGCCATCATGAGTAGTGAATTCCAACAATAGCCCACGAGTTACGCAATAAATCTTTCGTCATGGAGTGTTAATGGATGCCATCACATTTTGAGAAGCCTTTAGTATCAAAGGTTGAGTTTGTTAGATTTTATCTTATATATATATATATTATTTAATATAAAAAGATTATATAAATATGTAGAGAGAGAAAGCCATATATAGATTACTATAATTGAATATTAATCATTCTACTCTTACTAGAAATCATTTAAAACTCGTCAATAAGCTATTTATTGATTAAAATAATAGCCTGTTCGTCAGGATGTAAAATGGGTATGTTTTATAAAGTAAAGATGTAGAAATCCTTTTCATACTTTGTAGTTTATTTCTCAGTCGCTAACACAATACTTCTTAGAATAAGCCACGGTTATAACTAGCACAATAGTCTACATACTTAACACAGGTAGGTACAGAAAATAACATCATACCTTTATAACGTGTTGGCACATAGCCTCCTTGAATGATATCAAATCGGCAATAGACTGCCATGTTACCCGTACCAAATCCAACACAAGACTGTCCTCGTCGAATAATCTCAACACACTACCGTTCACACCGTACCGGTCGTTTTAGCAAAAGCCAAGTGAAGTTGGTTACAGTTCATTGTAAGACGTAAACAAATGTCGGAAGTCAGTACACAATCTAACATTCTACATAATGCAATATAAAATATAACTTGGGGATACTCTGAACTTTGATATTTATAATAAATTAGTATATGATTTTAGCAATATCAATTACGATTATAAAGTACTGCTAGTTCTATACAATACCGATCTTATCATCGGATGTAAACAATCAAGTATACATATCTAGATACTGATATACATTGGGATATTCATGATAAATTATATAATTACTTTAGATAGTACATTAACTATTATACATCTGAATCAATAGGTTTTTATACATTTTGATGGAATGTAAAATACTAATTGTATTCGCAACCAACGTGAACGTCGTACAGACCAACTTAGTGTTGCAATAATGTAAAAATACAAAGGCTTAGCTACAGTGTTGTCATAGTGGTTCGATATAAATTTAACGGTTCTTAATTTGTTATATACTTCACGATATTAACATTATATAATATATCCAAATCTAACACGGCCATACTGACAAGTACTTCGTCCCGAAGTACCTAGAAAACATTTTTTTTTCTATCTTTACATACAGAAACTTTCGTGGCTTTACAGACATATTATATAAAAGATCACAGAATCATTTTAGATCTTATATAAAGTTTACGCTTGTTCCAACCCTATCCGACCCATCTCGAGTAAAAGAACAAGCAAGAAACGTCTCGGTGGGGTAATTTCTTTTCGCGACTACCTAGGTGATCTTTTTTTTTTTTTACAATCATCTTCATAAGTTCTAAAATACAATAAACAGATGCTCGGCCCATACTGACTCAAAATTTACAAAGGCACACAGTAAATCTTTAGAGGCAATACAGTATTAACTACCTTATTACATAAAAGTACTGACCAACAAACATTTTTTTTTTGTTTTTAGTTTTGTTTGTTTTCTTGCCACTCTTACAGCGACTATGTTACCTTATAATAATTTGGTTATCATCACATACATATTTATTTTATTGTTTGGATCATTCCCCATTCAAAAATAATTCATCACGGCCAAACCGACCAGTATGTACTTCCCTCTCAAAGTACACATCCATAATTAGCCTCTAATCTTGGCATGTTAGTCCTCCCACCTGCTGCAGCATGGTTACCAGACTAGCATCAGATTAGTGACCGACCAGCAGTTTTAATTTTTGAGATCTCTGATATAATTTATCACTTATCAAATAAAAAATAATCCAATCAATAAATCACAACATTAAACCAATCTTTAACCTTATATCCAAGCCAGGTCTAAAATTGCTTCTTATTTTAAACTACATGGACAAATAATAATTAAAGAATATTATACCTTACTTCATATGTATTAACCATAACCACATTCAACGCTGTGATGTCGATCACCAGGCGCCAAAACATAGAATCAGATACTCTCTTAGCAGACGAATGATGAATCATCAGTGCCGATGTTTCTTCGCAAACAGGAACAATATGAAAACCAGAAAACAAATTGCATTAGCATTATGTCCATTAAACTTATAAAGCAAACACAGGGTAAAAAGAAATTAGTTTGATATCTATGAAAACTGAAAGTAGATATGTCAATAGCCTACTACTTTAGGCCAAAAAAACAGTTATAAACTAACCTGTTTTTTTTAGGGTAGTCCGAAAATTAATATTTTCTTAGAAAGTTCTGGAACATTTCAATTATACACCTACATTATAATAAACGTTCTTTATAAGTGATTGTTCATATCATACCCATTAAATTCGAAACCACATTTTTTCTCGGGTAGTTCTAAATTAAATTCTCGAAATATTTGACAAGAAATATATTTACCTACTAGCCCCTTTTTTACCATAGGTACTTACTTTAACTGATGATAAAATATACCTACATGTTACAAATACGGTATATTCTATTATATTCTCAAAATAAATCCCCAACGAAATATTTTATCTAGAAAGTACAACCATTATTACTTAACTTTGATTTGAGGGTAGTTTCCATATCGCAGATACTGCTCCAATTTTCTCCACTGTGTGACGATGGACAGGTTGCAGAAGGGTCATTCAGAATCCTTGCTGTGTTTGGATGAAGTTGATGTCACGTCGTCTCATCTCGTTGAATTTTTTTCAACATGAAAACAAAAAGAAAGGCATTAGAAAATTCATGGATATCAATCCCACTTCTGATGTTAGATTTTATCTTATATATATATATATTATTTAATATAAAAAGATTATATAAATATGTAGAGAGAGAAAGCCATATATAGATTACTATAATTGAATATTAATCATTCTACTCTTACTAGAAATCATTTAAAACTCGTCAATAAGCTATTTATTGATTAAAATAATAGCCTGTTCGTCAGGATGTAAAATGGGTATGTTTTATAAAGTAAAGATGTAGAAATCCTTTTCATACTTTGTAGTTTATTTCTCAGTCGCTAACACAATACTTCTTAGAATAAGCCACGGTTATAACTAGCACAATAGTCTACATACTTAACACAGGTAGGTACAGAAAATAACATCATACCTTTATAACGTGTTGGCACATAGCCTCCTTGAATGATATCAAATCGGCAATAGACTGCCATGTTACCCGTACCAAATCCAACACAAGACTGTCCTCGTCGAATAATCTCAACACACTACCGTTCACACCGTACCGGTCGTTTTAGCAAAAGCCAAGTGAAGTTGGTTACAGTTCATTGTAAGACGTAAACAAATGTCGGAAGTCAGTACACAATCTAACATTCTACATAATGCAATATAAAATATAACTTGGGGATACTCTGAACTTTGATATTTATAATAAATTAGTATATGATTTTAGCAATATCAATTACGATTATAAAGTACTGCTAGTTCTATACAATACCGATCTTATCATCGGATGTAAACAATCAAGTATACATATCTAGATACTGATATACATTGGGATATTCATGATAAATTATATAATTACTTTAGATAGTACATTAACTATTATACATCTGAATCAATAGGTTTTTATACATTTTGATGGAATGTAAAATACTAATTGTATTCGCAACCAACGTGAACGTCGTACAGACCAACTTAGTGTTGCAATAATGTAAAAATACAAAGGCTTAGCTACAGTGTTGTCATAGTGGTTCGATATAAATTTAACGGTTCTTAATTTGTTATATACTTCACGATATTAACATTATATAATATATCCAAATCTAACAAGTTCGTCTCGTTTAATATTCATTATTCAAGGATATCGCTCAAAGACTCGACGCTCTATAACGAGCTGCTGGAATAATTGTAAAAATACACAACGAACTCAAGTTTATTTAATAAAAAGTATATAAAAACTCGACAAATTTAGTTAGATCAGTATTGCGACGACTAGAAATGTGTAAACTTATTTCTTTTTCAGTCATCTACCAGTATAATATTTTTTGTGCAATTCTTTGGCCATTTTTAATCGTAACAATTTACTGCTTTCTGTATGACGACGTGCAGCTGAACACCTATCTAACTCTAATTGCTCTGACGACTGCTGAATCCCATTTTAATCAACTGACGCTCATAGCAACTTACCTCTGCAAATCTCCACATTCGCACGCCTGCATAGCTCTCGCAAACGACTCCTCAGCGGTGGTATTGGCGTCAATCTCGTTTCTGAGTTGATCAGCTTCGTCCCGTAACCGTGAACCCTTGCGTTGGATGACGTCGAGTAATGCCAGTAGTTCGTCTTCCACAGGCCGTGATCTGGTGGCAGAGGCGGACGCGGAAGCGGATGAATGCGCATCCTTCCCGCATGATGTTTCTGTGCTGAATCCCGAGTCCTGGAAGTGGATGTGATGGAATAAATGGAGACGGATTTGGTTGGTCAAAGTCAATACGCATATATTTACAGTGACAAGGACCACTTCTATAGTCTATAACAGAGCAGTTCATGAATTTAGACAGGAACAACTCAGTAATATACCTAAAGAAATCGTAATGAAGTTGCAATCGGGTCGGCACGGCAGACGTCAGTAAGTAAAGCTCTGACGAACTAACTCTATGGCTTCACATGGCTTCGCTGATTCAGTTCAAATTAAAAGTAGTGTATTGAGTTGAGACCTGATTTCCAGAACTAGCCTCACGCACGGCTGTAGTCTCCAGGTACATTAGACAACCATTTGTTTGATATATACCTGCACGGAAGGCTGCGGCTTGGTTCTCGCAGAGTCAGTTCCAGCGGCGAGTTTTCTCCGCACTCTGACTCCAGGCTCCCAATCTCGGCGCGCGCTGTTGGCCGGCGTCGAAGGAGGCATTTTCGAGCGCAAGTTCGGAAACGTCTCGATGACGAGGTCGCGAAACTCGAGCAGTGCTCCGACCTCATTCTGAAGTTCCTGTGCGAAATGCAATGTTGCCTTAGATCTGTCACCAGCACGATAACAGGAATTCAAAATGAAAGGGTTTGCCACAAATAAGGTGAGGCTATTTTCAAACTAGAACAAAACTTTTACAACGACGCAAACAAAACCTCTGCGTTGAAACAATGTAAGGAATGAAGGCCGATGTTATTTCCAACTTTTCCACTTCACCCTTTTCACTGTCACAGCTCCAGGAAAGTTGCGTAATTTTATCAGTTGGGAATTTGATAGAGTTCACCTACGGGAATACCTGCCCCCGTTCTTTAATCTAACTAGGAAAGATGAAGCAAGTATTTATGGGACGTGGTTGGAGAACTATGTTTGAGTTGGGTTTTAGTTAGACTAACAAGGTTGCATACAATAATGCTTGCCTAGCATTATCTCTATACCCTGATATAACAATATGCGTCAAAACAAAGTAGGAAAATAGAAATGCAAGGTCTACTTCAAGCAAACTCTAAAATATTGTATTTCATCCATAAACAGTAAGTACTGACCTGAAGAACGACGAGAGACTTAGCCTGCTCCGAGATGAGGTAGTGAAAGGGTTCGGGCGGCGTTCGCATCTGGAGACACTCCATGCCAGAGCCGCCCGAGCCCCCGCTGGCGCTGTCTGCACCTCCTGTCTGAAACAAACGAAACACACCATAAGCTAAGTTAGCTAAGCATAACGTATACCTAAAGAATTGAGGGAACATGCATATATCTTTGGCGATTAACGACTAAAACCCCGTATAACTTTTTAAGTGGAAGTCAAATGAATTTGAAACTGACGAAGATGACTAGTTGGGTGACTTTGGATGGAGTGCTTTGATAACTTCGTTTTCGGTATTGAAAACCACCAAATCAATGTATCTTCTCTGTTTTACCTATATACGTAAATGATATATGCGCAGTTCACACATTACTAAAATAGGTACTAATGTATTAACCAAGAATGCGATTTGGTTTCTACGGATTTTATACGGCAAGGTTACGATAAATGCGCACTAAAGCAGAGTACAGCGCTGACTAGATAAAAATCTCAAAAAACCTGTAGATAATAGTGAGATATCTAAGTACCGTCTTATTTATCTACTCACAACTTACAAAATCTAAAGCAACACTATGTACGTACAACATACGAGCTCATTTGCTTGCAAAGGTGACAATTACATGAAACAATGGAGTCCCTCAGTCAAAGCCGCAAAATCCCAATAAGCTGTCAAGACAATTCAAAGACAAGTTGGTAAGCCATTATTTGCTTTACCTTAGCAGCTCTGACACTCATGACCGGTATAAAAACGTCATTACGTTGTTTACAACAACAAAACGTTCTAGAACTGAGTAAAACGCTCGGTCGTTAGCTGTGCAAGTTTTTCAAAGGTACACGAACAGTGTCGCCGTGTGCTCCACCGTTAAATTGAGTCATGGCTGAGTGCGTCGCGTCCGGGCACAGTCCACGTCTCTTCCTTTGCGACAATGGAACGTTGCATTATCGAAATGGTATTGCTAAATCCCTATGAATAGAAGTACTACAAAGGGCCGATTCAAGCTGTCGCCTAAGAGACAGTGACGTGATCATAAGTCAGGAAATGTGGCTTTACTCCATTGTAAGTCATGATTTGGACAGAATTTGCATTTCATTTTATATATAATTGGTTTTTAGAATTTTTAGATTTTTACAAAGACAATACTGGTAATTGGTGTATTGCTCAGTTGTAAATTGAAAACTTAATAGTAGGGGAGCCCAAGCGGGGATTTCGGGATTTACCAAAGCGCGACAGATTAATATACAGGGGGATACCTTGTACCCGGTTAAGTACCTCCACAAAACATGAGGCCCATATATAAGGCCGCCCGTGAAGGATACAGGATCAGATTAGTAAAAAAAAATTGACCATCAGAAATCCTCGAGCGCGTCAGATTAAGGTAGGGTGAGTTAATTACATCCTAAAAAGTGTATATTCCACTAATCTGACAATTTGAGAGTGACGTAAAAAAAGGGGAGGGCAACAAAGTTGTAAAAAAAAAACGTCATCTCGACATTCTCGAGCGTAGCTAAATTTTTTTTTATTTTGAGGGAAATAATTCAAGAATAATGAAAAATATATAATCTGACGATTTCCGCAAGCCGAAATAACAAAAATTCGTCGATAAAGTTAAATGCGTGCAGTTGCGTGATGCCTACATTTCCTTCTCCGCGTTTCTATTCCTCTCTCACTCTTTCTCTATCTATTACTCTCTCACTCCGTCCCCACTCTGGTTTCTGTTGCCATGACGCCATCACAGCTGATCATAAAGACTCGTGGCATACTGTTTAGGGTCCGGTTATTGTACAACCATGGAATGTACAGCCTGTGAAAACACAGCCGTGGAAAGCGCAGTCAGGAATGCACGACCGTGGAATTCATGTATAAAATACATGAATTCCACGGTCGTGCTTTCCTGACACGTGCTGAGTTTGTACAGCCCGATTTTGCACAGCCCGGTAAAACACAACCATGGAATTCATGTATAAAAAAAAAAAAACATCAATTCTATGCTCGTGCATTCCCGACACGTGTAGGGAATTCACGCCCGTAGAAAGCACAACCATGGAATTGATGTACTTGCTCCTGATTGGTCGATTTATTCTATGCTTCGTTCAGATGTAACTACAGAGTAAAAATGGTACTAGTGTGAATTTAGTGATTAGTAAAGCACAGGCTATCAAAGGTATTAAACAGATTAGAAATATAACGATTGAAAAGCATAGAGAAAAACAACAAAGTTTATTTTTTAGCAGATTTTATGGATGGGCTCGCTTTTCTCGCATTTTTTTATAAACAAACCTAACCTAACCTACCTACCGATTGCGAAGTTGACTATATATACACACTAATAAAAAATATAGGTACCTACCTAAGTAAAAATGAAATATTTTGTTCTGTTTACGTTCCCTTTTAATCGTTCAATCGTTCACATAGTCAGGCAAGTAAGTGTAAACAAAGCATAGGTGATGACGTATTTTGGCATCCAATTCCCAGGTTGTACATTCCGTGGATGGGCATTCCCGACACGTGCTGAGCTTTCACAGCCATGGAAAACACAACCAAGGAATGTACAGCCCTGGAATTCGATGCCTAAGCTTTAAGGTGAACCGTTTTTCTAATTTTTTTTGTCAGATCAGGCCAATCCCTCTAGATAATCGTCAGATTATGAGACAGTACGTTTAGAACATAAAGATGAACCATATATATCTTAATCTGACGCGCTTGAGTATTTCAAAATGGCGAATTTTTTTTGCACATTATGAAAATGGCCGCGAGTTTGCGTCCCATCGAAATCATCAGATTAGTGAATGAGAGCTTTTTTTTGGTGCACTTAACACTCCCTTAGAAAATCTGACGCGCTCGATAAAAATTTTTTTTTTTTCATTTTCAACCCTTAAATACAACCACCCGCATCATGCAAACGATCAGATTAACATGCGTACATTATTAAAAATACGTAGGGCATTGATGCTATCAATATCTGACGCGCTCGAGGATGTCCATGCAACAGTTTTTTTTTACATATTTAAAAATCTATAGCCGCTTCCCCCACCGATGTAAAGGTATATATCATATAACATTTTTTTCTTCATATCATCTAAGTTTTGCATCCCAATAGGTCTCTAGGACGCTCGAGTAAATCCCCATTTAGCATCGTGGGCTCCCCTACTATAAATGATTAAGAGCAGATTAGAGCATTAAGTAACATTTTTATTTACCCGTGTAACCCGTGCTATAGTCCGTCCCTTCTTCGGTCGAATTTCATCTTCATAGAACAAACACATAATAAAATATTTTTTAACATTCACAAAGGAACACTGTTTATGCAACGGATATCAGGCTTATTGTGAGCGCACTATCTTATCGTATAGCTCTCTATAGCGGAATTTTATCGAAAAAAAGTTTATCACATTGATAACACATGAAACAAGAGGATAATCTCAATTTTTTGTGCAAAATTGGTCTCTAGTCATGTTATAAAGATCCGTCCAAATCGTACCCAAAGCTTTTGACCGACGCAGGTATGTATGTAACTAGGATTGGAAAAGCTACCATCTGGGAATGAATCACTAGGTACACAGTAGTAGGTACGTAAGTGGATGAGTAAATAATAAACGGAAATGAACGGAATAATGTTGTATACTACTTGTGCGTTTACTTGAGTCAGTACAAATAGTAACAGAAGATAGTGCGTGGAGCGATGTGCGTGCGAGTTATCGTGGAAAGCCTACATGGGCGTATTCAAATTCCATTTCCGGCAAACGTATCAAATCGCGATTTAGAATATTTCTTTAACAATTAACGGAAACTTTTGACCGATCCGTGAGAAAGCTTTATTGCTGCTGCATAATTTGCTTCATCAACAAGATGTTGACGGACTACTCGAGCAGTCGACCGATGGAGCCTTCATTCAATGACACCGCGTTTTGGTACAATTTCATAGTTTCACTTTCTTCAGAGTGTCGGCGGCATGGCAGCACGTTGCGTCACACCAAGGCCGTGTTTACATCTCGTTAAACACTAGTTAGTTGTCTTCTGCTGTGCTATTATGATAGCTATTCACTGGTATGACATTAAGCGACGTGCCACTCACAAATCATTAGAAAGAACTGCCGCCGGATCTGTCGATTGTTTTATTTTTCGAGACATACATACGTACTAGCTGTCGCCCGCGGCTTTGCTCGCGTGCAACCCTTATCACTAAGGGGTATGAAAAATAGATGTTGGCCGACCTACTCAATATGCCCACAAAATTTCATGAGAATCGGTCAAGCCGTTTCGGAGGAGTACGGGAACGAACATTGTGACACGAGAATTTTATATATAAGATGTACCTAACATTATGCAAATTATGTTATATCGCTCCGTTCGTAGCAGGACGTTCTATCTTACAGAAGTAACAAAATTCAACATTTAAAAGATATGCCTGCATTTGGATGGTTGGTAGTTCACAATCACGTAAGTTTATTATTTCGTAATTAGTAAGAAAGATGATCGATCGTGATGTATAGAACATGAACGATGAGTTCAAATCATTGTGTCAGATCTATAGTTACGGTAATGCATCAAATGAACACCATATGCTTCCACTTGATTCGATAACAATGATTGATCGACGAATCGTGTAAGGCAAGCCAATTGAATCATCGTATGATATATCCTAAACAGTCAACAGTGTTAATAATTTCACAAGAAATATAAAGATTACAAATAACATACAGAGATGCGTCAAAACAACAATGGGAATGATTTGAAAGACCTTTAGTAAGATCATAGATATTTTGCAAGAAACGTATAACTAAGAAAGAATGTGACGGTATCGCATTTTTGCTCAATACTTGACACATTCAAGTACTCAACTTTTGCTCAGGGTCAAACTACATGATTCGCACGCAGCTGTTTAGGTACGATCTGGACGTGAAAAGCACAAATAAAACCAATTACGTTTATATATCGAGAGACCTTGGTTGATTTGATATTGAACAGGTTAATCAAGCAAACATTAATCGAATAACGCACCCTTCCATCGATGCCTTCTAAGGACGTTTACCGATTCACAACAGAATAATAAATTATTGAGACCGTATAACATAGCAGACAATTTTAGAAAATTATTGGCTCAATTGTTTTTGATTACGAGTTCAGCTACTGAACACGGATCGTAGTTGGTAGTACTTTATAAATCAAAGGAAAGGACTCTATACGCGTGCTATAATCTTCTCTTGCACCAGGTAGTGGGACTTGAACTGTTATATTTCTTCTAAATGAAAGAGCTAGTTAAGCTTTTAGTTTTAAGATAGCAATAGCGCTTGTTTATGGTGGTTATTTAAATCAAACTATAAAGCGATGCTCTCAGGTAGAGCTGTAGGTATATTTTTCCACTGACTCTCTCCTAGTCAGGTTCTCTTTGATGGACGCTCCGGTTCCGCAATGAATAATAACCCGCATTATCTTACCGTTAGCGATCCACGACTACTTAATACGTCGTTCTTTATTTTGAACTCATTAATTTCATCTTTACTGCACGATTTGTAGCTTCTATTAAATGGGAATCTGTTTGAGGTTCTTGCCCTCTAGATTTTGTAGATGCACCTATTTAAAGCGTGATCAACTCTGTCTTATTCAACATTTCGCAATGCAATGCGTTTCTTTATACGAGGGGAGGTCCAAAAGTCCGCGGAACGGGGGGGAGGGGATGCAGGTAGCTATCTTTGTTTGGTATGTCGCTAATCGGTTACTCATTAGGGTATAAACAAGTTTATTTTTAGCCCTTTCACACCACTCGTTTACGAGATATCGCCCTGTTAACAAGTCAATCCGGAAAAAAACTGCAACTATGGAGCAAATTGAGTTTCGTGCCGTTATAAAGTTCCTTACCAAGCAAGGAAAACCTCCGAAAACCATAATGAATGAGATGGGAGCCGTTTATGGTGATCAGTGCCCTAGTAAAACCATGATTTACAAGTGGAATGGTCTTTTTAAACAAGGCAGAGAGTCGATTGAAGATGACTCTCGCCCAGGACGGCCGGCTGAGGTCACCACACCGGATATCGTTGAAAAAATAGAAAAATTAATATTGGAAGATGCTCGTCTGAAGAAAAAACAGCTTTCTGCAATAGTAGGAGTATCAGATACAACCATTTTGAGGATCCTACACGATCATCTTGGCATGTCAAAAGTCAGTGCAAGATGGGTGCCAAGAATGCTCACGCCGCTTCACAAGCAACAAAGAATTGAAGCGTCAAAGCACTTTTTGGAGCTGTGTAGCGAAGAATCTACCCCTGTTTTGGAGCGGATTGTTACCGGGGATGAAACTTGGGTTCATCATTTTGAACCTGAGTCCAAACAAGAGTCGATGCAGTGGCATAAAAAGGGCACACCACCCCCTAAGAAGTTTAAGGTGTCGGAGTCGGCCGGAAAGATTATGGCTACAATTTTTTGGGATTGTGAAGGAATCCTGTTGATCGACTACAAGAAAAAGGGTGTCAACATTACCGGAGAATATTACGCAAAATTATTGGAGCAATTGAAGGAAGCCATCAAAGAAAAAAGGCGGGGTAAACTGTCAAGCGGTGTGTTGCTTTTGCAAGACAACGCACCAGTTCACAAGAGCAAAGTTGCGATGGCTGCTCTAGACCGGTGCGGCTTTGAATCACTTGTCCACCCACCCGACAGCCCGGACCTTGCCCCTAGCGATTATTATTTATTTCCAAATTTAAAAAAGGAACTCAGGGGAAAAAAGTTTCAAGACGATGAAGAAGTTAAGGCGGCAATTTTGACTCATTTTGAGGGCAAGGAGAAAAAATATTTTTTTGATGGTATTCATAAGCTAATTTCAAGATCTGAAAAATGTATTAAGCTCAAAGGTAATTATATTGAAAAGGAAAAATAGTTTCATTGTTTAATTTTATTTCCAAATCCTCTATTCCGCGGACTTTTGGACCTCCCCTCGTATCTCTTTCACAGCTAATGGCTTTTATAGTATCTTCTAGTTTTTTTAATTCTGTATCCTGTTTTAACAAAATTACGGGATTGTTATAGGTTTACATATTAGATAAGTTTCTTTATCTAGCAAAATGTGTTATTTTAAATTAAAGTTTTATTCTACTAAATATTATAAATGCGAAAGTTAGAACGTCGGCGATGACATCCGGACTGATTAGATGAAACTTGATACAGATAGATTGGATAACACGCAAGTCAAGCCAAGGGTAGAAGCCAGTTAAACAGCATGTTATGCGGTTTAGGGGCACACCTAAGCAAAAAATAGTCTCATTAGACAATATGACTTTGCACTTCACAAAAACCATTTATATAATTGCCTTGTTTGCTGAATACCAGTTTCAGCGTGTGCATAATGTATAACTGGTAACAAGTGAACCACTGAGCGTGACACTTTGACACACTCATGGGGAGGGCGTGTGTGGGTGACAGGTTATTGCAATCGACAAGGCAATTTGCACATATCAACTTTGAAAATAAATATTCACACAGAATTAGATACAGGGTAAATATTTTATTATTCTACATAAGCGTGGTAAGTATGTTATGCGTTGTATGTGCGTTTCGTGTGCAATTTGTTGTACATTGTATTGTATGAAACTAAAGTCATATTTGATTAGTGGCATACAACTCCTTACAAAGAAAACTAACAATCCTCCAAATAAATCTATCGTAGATGATCTAAACAGCGTTCTAAGTAATATATACTTACGATTGAAATCGTGACTTTATTTTTATACGGTCAAAATTAAGTACTTCTAAAAATAATAATTGAATGACGTGATTGTGTATGATTGAAAAAACAGAGCGATACTAAATGCTGAATTATTATCCTCATTGAGATATTATTATTTTAAATATAGTTCTTGAGATCAATGCTATGATGGTCGTTGAAGTATGTAATCTTTGGTTAAGTTATTTGAACTTCCAGTAATGATTTTATAATCGGAGTAGTAAATATAGGCTGTGAATAGGTACAAGGATTTCAAGCACAACCACTGACAATAACAGCTAGTAAATAATTGTCTATTCATCCGGTCACTTCCTCTTCTCATTACGTAGGTGTTCGTAGGTCCTTCAGGCACAGAACATTAGTGCTTCAGTGAGGCAAATAAATGATTATTCCGGTTTTAATTTGTGCAATGATTTTAGCCTAAGGAATTAAGAAGCCGAAAGAAACGTTGTTTTGTTTTGCTCTGGGTTCTGTTGCATGAATATATGGATTAGTTACCTACATTATAAATAATTTATATAAAAATTCAACGTTATATACCAGATAAATCTCAACATAAATTAGTTATGCTTACACAAATTAAATTATGAATGAAGCTCGTATTTTATTCAGTTCTTTAATATCATCAGTAAATATAAATATATATAAATAAATATTCACGGACACTTAACACAACGCCTTCTAGTCCCAAACTAAGCAAAGCTTGTACGATGGAAACTAGATGGCTGATAGAATACATACATACATACATTTTTTTTTTGTAAATACATACTTATAATACATAGAAACACCCAGACACAGAACAAACATCTATGTTTGCCACACAAATGTTTGTTCTCGGTGGGGATCGGACCCACGACCCACAGCACGGAAGGCAGAGCTACTACCGACTGAGCCATGACATATGCACTGTCTGCGTCAGTTACTATACACTGCCGAAAGCACAAACTCTGCCTTGTCAAGGTTTTTGTCAGATGGTATTCAGAAGTTGTTAGATAATTCATTTCCATCGACTCCTCGAGGATACTAGCTTTGTCAACATTTATCCGCATGAATATCCAGATAAGTACAGACAATATACGTGTTTGACGAACAGGAATACTCTTCGAAACCGTTTGGAATCACAATAATCAGCAACAAAGCTTCATCAAACTATTACCGAACGGAAAGAAATGAAAGAAGAAAGGAGCAAATCCAATAAAACTTTTCGACAAACGGAGATTCACGATGCATAATGTAAAAAGGCTGTAAGTACCCGTAATTACTTCTGCGGGTCACGCTGCGTTAGTTTCTGTGTCGGCTAAAGAAACTTGTGGTAATTAATTAGAAAGATTAAAGCGAATGTGATAGTGCAAGCCTCGGACTTCTTGTGAATTTTACTGCTATGTAAAAACCTGTTTGAGGACCTTTTTGACCATGTCATTATGCAGACATGACTTGGTCAAAAAGAGCCTCAAACAGGTCCAAAAACTAAATTAAATAGTTTGTTTTTATCTTTTTAGTGTCTTTTCTTCCTAAACCCTTGATCAATGCTCTACATATTAGAAGTTTTCATAAAATTTATTATAATAAATAAGATTAGCATCAACATGCGATTTGTATTTAAGCAGTTTGATGAAAAACACAGAACGATACTCTTAGAGAACAAACAAAACCTTGATAAAGAGCTCGTGTGGTTTGAACACGAGTATTTTCGACAAGGTGCTCAAGCAGTTTAATAGATTGTAAACCCCGTGGTATGAGCGTAGCGAACGTAACGGTTCCAACTTGAATCTATTTAAAAGGTAGTTAAAGTTTTATTTAACGAGAGCATTCCTGGTTAAATATACGCAACAGCACTCGTGAACTTTTATGGTTATTTTTAAGACGGTTAACAAATGTTACAAAATCGAGTAATCTAGCTTTTTAGTAGTTTATTATACAGTAAATCTACAATTTAATGCTGGATGTGGACATTGAAAGTGGGTAGAATTAAACGAAAAACTATAATTAACTCAAATAGATCTAACATAGCAATGTTAAATCTATTGGAGTTATTTGTAAGAAGAACGAACGAACTTAATTTGAAACTTACTCGTACAATTCCTCGAAATTATCTCATTAGTATTTACTTCTTACTTAGCTTAGAAACTTCTTCGCTTTAAATGGTTTTATCAGCCGGAAGTATCCATTCGAGCGCGTTAAGTTAAATAATATATTTAATATAACTGCAGAATGCAGATCCTATAAATCCATTTGAATATAGGTAATCTGATTATTATCACAGTCCAGTTTCCCTATTAGGAATATCATTTATTGATGCTCAATCGGCATGCAGCAGAAATGGAACGATAAATAAAACACGATTAGAAAGACATTGCGTGTGAAAACAACCATATTACCTAAAATACCCATGATGCATGTATAAATATTATGTATACGTATGTTCAATGTGTCGATAAAAACGTATGCGGGCGTTTGCAAAATACAAATGCCGATTTCGTTAAGCCTGCAAAAGAACTGTGTCGAATTCCACATCCACTGTAAACTTCAATTGACGCGGTCTTCGGACAGAAAAAAAACTTGCGAAATAATATTTCTGAAATTGTCGATTGTCATGGGACAAATCTAAAGCCAAACGGATGAAGTATGGTGAAACATATGATAACTGCCATAAGCATACCGTTTACAAAAGAATGTCTTCTAACGCAATAACAACTTGAAGTCATGTAGACTTGAAACACGTGACGAGGGCGACGGTCAAAACAAAGAATTTTTACAAAGGTCTTGTGCGTAACCTTAATACGGTCAAGCTCTATTTCTATTGCTTACTAAGGCATAATAAGCATATATTACATCGAAATTGAAATCACATGGATACGGTAGAAACGCCATCAATTCAGACACTAAGAACGATGATGAAGTAGACGCTATGCAACGCTTTAGGGCTTCTTCGAACAACGACGCAGCACCTACACACGGAGTTGATTCTTTGAATCCAACGTTTTAAAAGATAGATACGCTTGACACAGCATTGTACATTTATACCAGCTGTGTTGTGGCGTGCCACAGAATTATGTTACAAACACGCGATACTTTATACGCAGTCATCAAATTGCGAGTGTAAAAAATAGGACAAGTATTTTAGAACAAATAAAAAAGGTAATGATACACAAGTGAATTGTAAAATTGCTAATTTGAACGAGAGGGCAAAAGGTTCCTCAAAAACTGCTAATAATTGAGGTTCGTACAACTAAATTGCTTAATATTATCGCATTGGTTTTAACAAGGCACTTAGCGTCTTATTATAGTCAGATTTTATTATTCCTTTCTTCTGAAGATTTCTTGCAGTCGGAATATTGCATGATAGGTTTGGAATTATGGATATTTCTAGTTCAGACTTTCATAACTAGAAAACTCTACGTAAGAGAACTTTTCTCCGAAGATCTCATACTGGTTGAAAGGTTTTGTATCCATATTATGTGAGTTATCCTCCACTTTATCATCTTGATCGAAAACTAACAAGCCATTTCTTACTAAACTACCTTTTGTTTCATTTAACAAGATAGGTTAGCGTAATAGTTAGAAATTCTTGGTAATTCTTTCGCCTACATTACAACTTTCCATCTGGGTTATTTCTGATCTCATTTATTTTTAATTAAGATTTCCAAGCCGTGGAACTGCGTACTTGAATTTACTTTTAAGGACAAGATGGAATTAGAAATTGATGTCTGGTCATGTGCGTTGCTCGGCCGATATGTTGTCAAGGCATTAGATGAAGCTGAGGCAAATAAGTTGAACAGAAATCTATAATTGAACGTAGAATTGACGGATGAGCATCTAGTCATCAATAAGAAGTGAGATAAGTAGGCTGTTTCATACAACGGCAATACTTTAGGGCGTGGCCGAGACGAATCTCATTGCTCTCGATTTCTTAAAGATTTAGCTACGCTGGATAGTCGATTGCCTATTTGTCTGCACGTGACAAAAAAAAAACTATATGTTTCGTCTATCTCGCGTACCTATTCGATTATTTTTGTGGGGAATGACGATATTGGGATTATAGAAAAAAAGTTTTTTTTAGCCTGGGGCTGAGAATTTTATTCTTTGTCATTCCGCGTCGAAATCTACAGGGAGTAGCAAGTGAAGATAAATAGACGAGCGGAGCCATCTCGCCACATAATTGGATGTTGGCAAACAGTAGGTACTTGCCAATAAAATGTAAAAGAAACGGGGAGCAGCGTAACCCGGTGAAGCGTTACGTGCTTTCACTCTCCGGTTTGCTCGTTCCATGTTAAGGTTCATTAGATAATTTAAGAAGAAATTTACTATAGCAGGACAGTTCGGTCATTTAACAAAACACTGCTAAAGCAAGGCTTACGATAAACCTGACAACCAGGGTCACAGTAGAACTCAAATAGCTAGAAGGTATAAAAGCAATTGAACTGAGAGGCTAGACAGAAAAAAACAAAGACTGAAACGACCTGAAAAAATGTACTGGGCTCAAGTACGCTAGATAAATGTAGCGCTTAATAATATGGTATTAAACATAAAACGAGATGTTTTATCAAGTTCAGACCAGATCAGATATCTCTTAAATAATTAACATAATTGCAAGTTAGGCCTAATGTTAAAGAAACCCAGCTACCTAATTTGCAACTAATGCATGATAAATTACTTTCATACTTTCGTAACTTAGCGATGTTAATCTGGTTACAATTGGAGTGAAATGGACATTTGGATTGTAGAAAACGTAATTATATTGCATTTTGGTTGGAAACCAGAACAAGAGGCATGAACACGGAAAAGGTACACGGATACTTGAAGTCAGTGGAGCATGTAACCCAAACGTATACAGTTAATATCTACATAAACCTACGAGTCAGTTATTCACAGAGTTGGCATAATGCTAACATGCCTTTACATTAGTTATGCTTAAAAATGATTGAGCAATTTATATTTGAGGAAGGTTATACCTGCCGGTCTACGGATTTTCGTATGTCTATCCATGTTAGTAATATAAAAAGAGGGGCCTGAACAATGCTCGTAATGATTGAATAATTTTTACATAGTATGGCTTAATTTTGAAAAGACTTTATGATTAAGATTAATCCAAAATGTAGGAACTTAAATGAAAGCCAAATTATGCTCATGGTACGTACAATGAAAGAAATAAAAACAAAAATTAAAGTTTTGCGGCTGTAACCCTTCAATAGTATATGTAGTGAGTGTGAGTAGAGTACCTTAAATAATGTCTAAGCAGAGTTTAGATTAGAGGTTCGTCTAAAAAACGATATCTAACGACGCGGTTCTTTTTTTTTATTCACATTTTTTACAGATATTGTACCAAACATTTAAACATGGTCCATTGTAACGCGCTGGCTGGTTGCATGATCAGAGACTAATTTTAATTATTTCCTTCAACGCCTAGTGGACTCGGCTGGTCTACTAAATATACATCGTACGTAGCTATTTACTGCAGTAGAAGATAATTGCTGTGCTGCTAGCTAAACATTTGTTGGATAACACTTGACATCCGGGACAATTTCAAAATAACATGATAGAAACATAAACGTTAGAAAGTAGTTTCCAAAAACATGGCGTATCACGTTGTGTCACACAAATTTTTAAGGTACTATTAATTACACAAATAACATAGAGCTATTTAACTCTTATGTCATTTGATCTCTTCTCTACTTTACAAATAGAGCATGATAGATAGTATGTGGTTGATTCTCTTTCTCAGCGCTAAAGTTTACAACTATGTGTACTGTACCTACCTAGTTTGACATAAATATTGACGTTTGAATAGTGACAAAACAAAGAGCTAACATTACATTACATAAAGGTAGTGTTCAAGTCGTATATCATAGAACAATACATAGCATTACGACATGCATTAATTCATATGTCAATAGTAAATTCTCAATCCACTAAAAACCATTCAATGTATGTAAGTAAGAACATAACCCCATTTCATTATGAATAACTCAGACGCAAGAAGCACGTACCTAGGTAACTATAATAGTTGTTTTATAACGTTGTCTCTGTCGATCACTCGATTCAACTTGAAACTTTTATGCAGAAGATAAAACGGGTAAGTATTTAGTAATTCCGAGCTCACAGCGTGTTTATTGGTAACACGGTTAGGGTCTAACCACAGTCAGGCTAGGTACCTATTTCTACCTCTACTTAACCTTGTAGAGGTCAACACGCTCATAACTGGTGACCCTGACAAGGCATGGTGATCTACTCTAAGAACCACTCCTTATACTAAAGACACTGTTTCCTTCGGTACAGTAATGCTTAACTTCTCTTCTCTCTTCAAAGGGAGGTCAAATGCAGAGACACAGCAAACGAGCTAACTAATAGAACAATCGACCCATCACGTTCACAAATATATGTGCGTGCACGTTTATACCGCGCACGTGCAAGGATACATGCCTAATAAAGGCTAAGTAATCATTAAGCACATAATCTGGGTTCAAGTCTGTTGTAATACGAAGTTGACATTTTATAGTCTACTGCAAGAGATGATTGAATGTTTCAGATTATAGAGTTGGCCCACGAAAGTATAGGCTACGAGCTCGGATATGAATAGCTGGTGATTATATGGAGCTAGGCTAGAATCAAAATAACGTTCCCATTTTTATCATATACATAAAATGTGATTCAGATGGTACAGTAGCAAATTATGTAGTAAATAAATAGATGCCTATTTCTCTAAGTAAGATTGTTTGAGATAGTGGCGAACTGTGACTGTGTGGGAGTCGGTATCGAAAAATCTCAGTGCAAAAGCAGTCTTATCAAAGAGTTCGTAAAAAAAAAGACATGAAATACTGACGCCAAGAACCTCCCATTTTCAAAGTCTGAGTTAATACTGCCTAAGGTTACCGAATAGATTAAATATAAAACCGATAAATTAGTAGAAAACACACGTAGGATGGCGAGCCGTAAAAGGCAGATGTTTAGAGGCTCATTCATGCTTCATTGTTTTAGCTTGAAGCGTGGGTGAACGATTGTTGCACCCACCCGTACACTTACTGATGAATTGCACCGTGCGAACGAATTACTACCAATTAGACGCTCTGAACGGAAATGCATGGTCGAGAAGGGTTCACAACATCACACAAAGTGCTGTTACGAAATCATTATGGTACCTGTAAAGTCGTAAGAGCTGCTGGTAGACGAAACCTCAATGTATCTATTCAGTGAGTAAAGTACATTAAAAACTAGAATTTCCAGTAAATTACTGAGCAACTCAACAGAGATAGGGTACAGAAAGTAGGATCCAACAGTCTTGGTAACATTAATCTTTCTGGCAGTATTTAGGTAGGTACTTTACAATGATGAAACAAAAAAACGTGGAGTAATTATAGCAGTTGAAGTGGTTATCTTCTCGGTAACAAATAGCTGCGAGATTATTCGACATTTCGCAATTAATAATCATGGACCAGTTAAATATTGTACACGTGAACATGAACATGTAATTGCCAGGAATGTTTCGCCAACGATTATCTTTCACAATAGCCCGCATCAAAACGTATCAATTAGACAAATTACATATTACTTGTACAATATTTATGTACAAGCAGTTGCGGGGTTCGAATTGGTAACTACAAGTTTCAATCGGTCAAGTATGCAAATTGAATCGAAGGGTACGGCTATTTTACTACTAGTAGTTATCAAACTGGTTAATAATAATCAGCAGATACGTTATGCAATATCCTACAAAATCACACATAATTGCAGGAACTCATTAGAATAAAAAATAATAATAATATGATAGTGATAGGTAATATGAAGAATAATAATGTTGTTGATTGGAAGGAAACAAGAGAAGGTGAATCCAATGATAATAGACCAAGAAATGTGTGAAATGAGACGACATTAGACAATGCCGGAAACAATACAAGTTATATAAAAGGAAGCTAGAAAATCGATCTTCGAGATCGGATACATTTCTCAAATTAATATTGATAGGTTTGTCATATGAATTGAAACGAGGAGTTTGGACTTATATTATTATATGTAAGTTAAGTATCCGTACAATCTATGTTTAAAAGTCAGTGACTGGATGTCGTCAAACGAAAGGCGCCAGCTTAATGAGGCAGACTAAGTGAATCATAACATCGTCATAAGGATGTCTTTATTGGTTTTAATATCTGTCTCTTACATCTATTGAAAACGTGACACCGGCAGCACTGCTATTGAAGTTATAGATAGATAGGTGACCTATTAATGAGACTATTAATAATATGGTAGGTGATTTTATGGAGCGGAATTCTATTGTTACTTTGTTATACATATATTCATTAGGTTTCTCTTTACTACTTACGATTAAATATGAAATATATAATACTTTTACTGAGCCATACGTACTTAAGTCGTGTAGTATTAATAGGTATGGAAGTTAAAAAAACAAAGGTACATCAAAACCACAGTAAACAAGAAAAAACTAAAATTACTACAGGCACTTTGGACTTTTATCTAAAAGATTTCTGGTGAATGATGAAAGTGAAGGTGAATGCTTCTTATACGCTAGAACACGAAACAGCTTGCCACTAAGTAACACTGGTAAGGGCCTGCTGGATAGTTGGTGACACGCTTATGTCCCCTTAACGGAACTAATGACACCGGCGGCCCCTCGTCACCGTACTGTACTCGCCAATGCCTTTTGCGTCAGCTATTTGTGTCATTCTGATCCTGAACACTGAATTTGTATTACTTATAGTTCAACAAAACATTACAACATTACGACTACTACAGTCGTAATTAATTTGAATAACAGTGCTATCAATCACATATTGGACTAGTTAGTTGAAATAACTTGAACAGATAAGCATTAAATCAAGACCGGACCGAGTTGGCAAAGTTATTGTAGAACTCATGAATCACAATACAACAATTGCTCACAAGCGTTTTGCAAATACAATGCCACGTGAAATAAGAACAAATAGGTCAACAATAGGAGATTGCAACACGGTACACAAAGATAATATGAAACCTTGTAAAAATGAAACAGAAAACACACAAAAACTCGTTTTCTGTAACAAAAGGTTAATAGTATCACTTTCGGCACGTTCAAGTGGGCAAAGTAGTGGAGTACTCGCTATCTGAGTAAAAAGTAACCAACACATGGCCATGAGGACTTGAAGTGGGGGCGTGGAGAACCGCCATAGAAAAACCAGTGAATCATCTACAGTTGTGAATAAAGAGACAGTAGGTCGCTGCTCCCGAAACTAAAATAGATTCCCGTTATTGTGTGGCGGGTTAAGTATTTCATCACCTTTGATGTTTCAGGTATGTTAGGTACCTCCATCAGTGGATCTCTTTATGTGCATTCCGAAATGTATCATTTTATAGTATGTTTTGTTTCCTATTGTATACTCTTATCATATTACATTGTAGTAAAATGATCATAAATTGAAAGTAGTTTATAGTTTTGTTCAAGACAGTAGTTTCTGTGAATTCAAATCAAAATCGTTAAACTTTTATCATGACACTTACATTTTGATGAAGCATAAACTCTCGGAGCAACTATTTCTGTTTAATTTCCTTTTTTACAATCACAGACCTATAAAATCTACGTTTCCAACCCGTATTTTGTGGATAAACCAGGAAATGTTTGATTCCAGGTAATCTGGGTCGACAGTAACAGATTTACCATTTCTCTTTCACCTACACCACTATTTCTTTCCTAGTCAGTCAGGATAGATAGAACGTTCGATAACAAACCAGACGATTTTATTTTAGAAAACCAGAAAATGAGATATTTATGTTAATAATACGAATAAAATCTTCAGAATTGCTCACGTAAACATTTTGGTAGTCGAAAGTTGTTTGTTATGTATAATCCTACTACACAAGTTGAAGCACTATCTATCATTATTATGTCTTAGTGACACTTTAGAGGCAAGCGATTGTTCTAAGACATTCTGAGTGGGACACTTTCACCAGTGGAGCCCTGGTCTGGTACACGCCTCTTTAATTCATAAACCTATGTAATCCAACTCGTTATCGGCGAAGCCACGGATTAAAATCGTAATGCACAATAAGATATATTCACATGCGCGTCACGTCTGGTAAAGGTTACAGAAAGAAACTTGAACACATTGTTTCGCTAAAGTCGACACTTTCTACTCATTTATGTAAGTAGACGTGCGGTTTTATCTTTACGACTTATAAAACGACGGCATTTCGTTTTGTGATAAGATTAATGATACGATACGCATGCATAATGATTCAATCACAGCTGACCGAGAACTTGAAATCCATTTACGGGTCATTATGTAAGCGTATAAGGAACGTACCTTTACCTACCTACTGCAGCTGATTCATTTCTTTATTTTTATTATACTTTATTGATTTTGATAAACTTGTCAAAAGAATCTCAAAAGTTGTGAAGAAGTCAAGAGATCAAAGGGATTAAAAATGACCTTAGATCAATAAATTAAGCATGGACGAAATAAGGCAACGTTTCTTTTTGACGACCAATGAACGCGATGAATAAGCAAGATCAAAAGATTGAAATGTTTAAACGGGTCACTCAGAAGAAAACCCCTAAACCCACCAGCTAAAGAAGCGAGATTGACGAAGGCGAGAACATGTAGCCGTAGAAAGGCTAGAGTGATGATAATAGATGAGAACCAGTAGAAATAGTAGGATAAGAAACTCCAAACAAAGTAGACCAGAAACGGTACACAAACACCAATATTAACTGACGAGTTCTTTACACGCTAATTGCAGTGCACGACGAAATCCGATAGCGCTGTATCATGTGGCAATATGTCACTCGAAACGACAACGGTTCGAGAATCGGGCTCTGGTTTCTTGCGGTTCCCGTAATGGTCTCTGTGCAGTGAGTAAATACTATTAGGTTGAAACTTCCCCTTTTGAGGATGCAGGTCTTCCTGATTGTGGTGAGGTTTATTAGAGTTTAGTAAGGATTAGTTAGGATGCCAAGAAAGACTACTCCAGTTCAATGCTAGAAAGAACCAGTATAGATAGATAGTACAACTATAGATAAAAAACCTGTGCGTGCAGTCCCTACGCGCGGAAGAAGTTATACTTCGAGTGCCACGCATCCACTCTCGCTTTGTGTTTGTGAAATTAATTTAGTATTTATTTTTATTTAATTTTAAAAAGTAAAAAGTTGCATGAACAATGCCATCTATTATATTTTGACTGTAGCGTATTAGTCTCTTTCTATTCCCCCCGCTGTCAATTGGAAGTCGTATAACTTCAAAAACACGGGCGGTCAAATGCTGAATCGCTGAACAATGCCATCTATATTTGATTGTAGCGTATTAGTCTCTGTCTCTTTCTATTCCCCCGAATAGAAAAGAGACAGATACTATGTCCTCTCGAATAACGCAACCTTGTTGGAAGTCGCACTAAAAGTATAACTTCAAATATCTTTAAAAGGAAATTATACATCGTTAGGTACAAATTGGTTTTGGTCTTACCAGTGGTAAGCAATAGATGTGAAAAGTAAAATTATTTTAAAAGCATCTGCTGCACGGTGAGAAAGAAATGTTCAAGCATGCTAAGACTATGAATCTGAATACCGTTACAGCATTGCCTAATATAAGGTTATCAAGTGCAAAATCGTGGGTTCTATTCTAATTGCTGCAAGCTGCAACCTTTGAAAGACAGATCATTTTCTGATAAGAAATATTGTTGAGGGATAATCTAATTAAAATGTAATGCAAAGCACATGTATATACAACATGAATCTATAAAAATAAGATTTGAACGATATAAGGAAAGCTAATTTCAATTAAAACGTTATTAAGTGAAACAAGCAGTTTACAATATACAAAATGAAAATTCAATAAAACACAATTCACATAATTTTGTTGTGGAAGGCGGAAACGGTCGGGCGGAAGCGGCGCGTCACGGTCCATGGTTCGGGCGTGCACTACCATGTGACGTCACTTCGAATTCAGGATCGAAAAATAAAGATACGAATAAGTACCTAGTCAAAGTTTTAAAGGCTATAGAATAAATAATTGCATATTGTGCTATAAGTTCATCTAAAGTTGTCGGAGAAGGAAATCATAAGGAAGCGGATGTATTGCGCAATACCATTATGTGGAGACGCGACAGTAGCAATTTAGAGAATGCCCTCGAGCCTACATACAATATTTCACGACAATATTGTCAGGGAAGACCATGTTCGTTTCGATATTTGTTATGATGCGTGTTTCTTCACAATTCGATATGAAAAAATATTTTATATATGAAAGAATAAAAGATAATATAATTTTACCCCCACTAAAACAAAAACAATAGCATTTTTTTATGAGAACAAGACAGTTGATGGAACTGGTAGATTAAGCAACGGTTATTTAGTTGTTTCAAACTTTATCGATGAAACATGCAGAATTCGTAAACAAGTTTCTTTCAAATTGATTCAAGCATATCCGATTAATTCCAGTAACCTACAAATGTACAAAAACCCATTCGATTCGACATTTAGATGTTTTTGCATCCGGAACCAAAACCCCGTAACGTTCATGGTAGAAGGCAGTGTCACTCGTTGTATTGCGATGACAATGAAAATAAACGACGAAAATTACGGACAAGAAAATCCTCACGATTTAGTAGCTAACGAGAGAATAATTACGACGATTACTTAGATAATTCAAACCAATCAACAAAGTTTTGAAATTCGTTTCGAAGTACTACACAAAGATCACTATCAGAGTGATACGCACATAATATAACCATTAATTCATCCAGGCGTGACGAGAATCCAGCCAATCGAGGTTTATTAAAATAAACCAAGCAAAGATTGTGTTGCAAGTTCTAGTAATGTAGATTGTAGGTATATTCAGCACATTTCATGTGATGATCTCGTGCTTTACGCGGTTCGCATGCATTGTTGCTGCTGAGGTAAAAACCATTAGAAAGTTCATTCATTCGTAGAGGAGCATCTTAGAACCCACTGCGTTCGATATCGTAAAAAGTATATCATCATCAACGAATCTGTTTTTACACGCAACGCGAGCTATTATTTCATCTATGATTTTGATCACACGTACGTCGTCAAACAGATAAAAGTTGTTGCACAATATTAATAGTAACTTTCACGATTTCATGGTTGGTTTAACGTCCGGTATTAGAGCATTTATTTTGCTGATTGTAATAATACGTCTGAGCTGTTGCAATGTACTGGTTTGGATCAAGTAAATAATACCTGATGGAAGTTGGATAGTCAGAAGGAGAATCAAGCAATCAAAGGGAAACATACGCAACATTTACTATAATCTATACTATTATAAAACTGTAAAAAAGCCAAAAACTAAAATTCAAGACGGATAAACTAAATATGCAAATCTACTAAAGAAACGATTCTGATTCCGAAAATCGAGTTTGTCTGTTTATCTTTTTATTTGTTCGCGAATCACGCCTAAACTACTATATCAGTTCGAAACACAGGCTATATTTTATTGAATCGTCACAAAGTCGAAATCAAAGACGTAGATTCTCAGATACAGCTTAATCTCTCTAAACTAGAAGCAGCCATTTGCTACGTGCATAGGTTGATCGTAAGCTGGTTGACAGATATTTTATCGGGTATCAGCTAGTGTCCTCTAAAACAGTAGGAGATTCGGATCGCTTAGACCCTGACAGTACTTAACTATAAATATCACTTAAAATGATAGATGAGCTCGTGAAACTGACAACATCGCCCATTTCCGGAGCTCGTTTGTACTTGAAATACAATGTTAAATTCATTTTAAGATAAGGGGTGCGTTGCAATGTTGTGGTGGATTGAATTTTGAACCTTGAATCAGTATAGTATAATTTCTTAAAATATCATAGTTAACAAGTCAAATGGTGAATATCTATATAAAGCACTCAACTATCTAATGTCTGTTGAAAGAGACACTCAAGCATGGCATAATTTATGCGCTATGATAATGGTGTGACTCGCAGAGGCCGGGCCAGTAACCTATTTATGAGACAGGGGAGGTAATTGAATTACGGCTACTGACGACGCCACACTACGGAAGATTCAATCGTATGATCGTAACCAAGTCAATGGTGATCCTTTTTGAAACAGAAATATAAGTCATACAATTTACTATGTAGTACCTATGTTAGCAGTTCAAGCACAGATGTACAGAAGTTTAAAATGGAAAAAGACTTTACAATTAATCAATCATCAACTCACATGCGTATGATGATTGAAGTAGAGTTGACATCAGAAGCTTACCTGTAATAAAAATAAAAAGATTAATAACAATTAAAATTAATGTATGCAAGATGATAAATAGTTCAAATGAACAAAAGCATGTAGATATAACTTTATTACATAAGAGGATCTTAATGATATATCCTAAATCCATTGTATTGCCATCTAAGTATTGTATTAACAATGATCCTAAACATAAACATGATTATTTGTCGATTATAAACCACAGAGGCATTCATTAAAAGACCAACGAAATCATTACAGCCTTTACAATTTTAGAACACAGACAGCCAGAAGGTACAAACACGAAGTTGCCAAATCAAAACCACGATTCTATTATTCTTGTAAGAGTCAGCAAAAAATATTCTTTATGTATGAGTGTTTAATTATTTCAAATTAGGTGTAGTGGCAAAATATTGATATTACTTACGTCGGAATCAAGTCAATTTTATTGTAAGAAGTAGGTATAGTTATGCAACACATTTTACATTATGACCATTATACTTCAATACCATACAATACTTTATTAGGACGTGATAGGTTAAAATTATGGCTAGTCGACAGAGCGCTATATAATGTCGAAGAATTTTTTAAATGATGTTTTATAACTATTATTATTATTTTAAATATTGTTTATTTTTATTATAATAGTTAATTTATTTCGGTGTTATTTTAATTGAATTATTTTACAATTACTATTTATTTTTGTACTATGACAATGTAAATAATTGACGTGTATTTCTTTTTTACCAATAAATTGATTATCTGATTTTCTGATTATCTGATGTAACTTTAATAATACTACGGATATCTACGGTGTAATTTTTTTTATCAATCAACTTTATTTAATCATCCTAAAAATTAAGTTTGCGAGTATGTTGGTCACTAGATAGATTCTCGTGTGAAAGATTAATATGCAACTAATGAAGAAATGAAATTTATATAAGAGTTCAATACATTGTTTTACTATAGATATTCTAATGCAGTTGGTAGCATACATATATGAATTTTAAATAGACAGAATATTTAAAGACCATTATTGTCTCTTTACCAAATAGTACTTAGATAATGCAATAATGAATACCAGACGATGTTAAACGTCAGTTAGAATTTGTTTGTTTGCGATAGTTAATTAAGTAGGAGTTCTACATTATATGAAAATAAACAGCTTACTCTGTTGCTATGATTTACATAAACCAGCCAAACGGGCATAAACCACAATAGGTCGTAGACATTGCAATGACAATATGTTCCCCGAACCACGCACCCACATTGTTAGTCACATTTATGTAAATATCACTCGTGGTGCACTCAGTGCAAACGGTGAAACAATGATTGGATTATATGCAGTTCTAGTCTATTTCCAAGTATGATGAAGCTAACGAGTGTTCATTTAACGAGGTGACATGCTAGACAAATTGAAACACAAAATGAAGACATCAATTTTACATTTGCTGGCTGTACAGCTTGTCATAATTATAACAAATGAAAATCAAATAATTTTCAAGTATGAAGCTATGTTAGCGACGCTTGGATAAAAGAAACAAAAGGTGTCGATTTTCAGAATGAGCAAAAATATCGTATGATGGTATCAATCAACCTGTCTTGCAATAATAAGATTTCATCCAAAGGTATTAAGCACAGCATATCAAATATCAGCAACAGATACAGTTTGAAGTGACCAAAGCAGTTGCTGGCAGGCCGTTCTGCATGAGCGGTATCCTCGTCTCGTTCAATGAAACGTGACCCGTCCGCGAATGTCCAATCGAATCACCCTTCGCGACGGAAATCATTTATTTGTGCACAATACTGTTCGACACGTAACAACAGGACGACATAAACTCAGAACTGAAACCTCTCGAAAATATTCTAGACGCACATATTCTACTATTGAACAATGATGATCACGAACAAGTTGTAGAAATAGTTAATGCTTAGAATCATCTGTTGGATAACAAGATCCAACATAAAAGTAGTGATCTAAAGTAGATTTCAAAAACTGAAAATCCAAAGTTGAAAAACTTGAATATTTTTCATCGCATGATCGCTATCGATACGAGCGGACGACCTTACCCTAAATTTCATAAGACTTGAGCCTTGTATTCCTTAAAAGACAACATACTTCATAGCAACTTTGTAAAAGCGATGCATCCCACAGTTTATTAATCAAAGAAACATACAGTCAACGGTACTAAACAAACCATGCGTAAACGATTCTAAATATGTAGTTAATAGGACATAATTAGGAAGGTACATCGAGCAGCGCCTATGGTATTCAGCGCAGAGAACGTATGCGGAGCGTTTGACACTTTCTATTTATGTCTTAGCGTGGAGTTGTCGTGACTGATGCCTTATTTAGTGACATAATTGTATACCCTCTGGGATAGCAGTCTTCGTAACAATAGGAATGTTACGTATTCTACCAATTATAATTATTACCTACGTAGTACGGGTATAAGTGTGATCTTTGATGCTAAAAATTATAATATTTCGTCAGATCAAACGCCTATAGTAGGTGCCAAATAACACCGCAATACAGGTCATTCACCCACCTTCACCTTAATGTCGCAAAATTCAATTTATGTATGGTAAACAAACAGTACTACGAGATTCGAGCGATTACCGTCTTAGCGACAGGTTTGTATGGAAAGCGACAGAATTAGCCATTCATAAATTGAATTTTGCGACATCTTGGTGACGATGACCTGTATTGCGGTGTTATTTGGCACCTACTATACCTATATAATTTCTATGTCGTCACAAGAAAATGGTTTCATGAACGTTGGAAAATGGCAGGTCGACGTCCGTTCGAGACGAATGCACCGTAGATAGCAAACAACCGCAGCACTTCGCATGCGGTTGTTGGCATTAGCCTGCAACATGAAATGGATGCCATATAACGCGACTTATTGATGGAGACATAAACCCAAATAGAACACATAATTCAAGCGAAAATACGAAACACTAAGCTAGGTAATGTATCAAATAAATCAGCTGTGAACAGGTCCGTTGACCTACAAAAGAGCGGAGTGAGTGATAAACGCGTAGAATCTTACTTTACAACATTTAATCAAGCTATCCTTAATCTTACCGACTTCGACTACCGAGAGGAAAAAGAGGGCGATTTATAGATACTCGTAATAGATAGAAAGCGCCGTTAACACCAACCACGTTACGCGTGTTAAACAAACTTGAAAACGGAACAACTGTATACAACGCGTAGGTACGATACAGGCCGTTGGAACTGCCCGATCCGATATGGTGATATGTGTTTAAGTAACTAACTAAGCAGTCTAATTATTAACTCTAGCAGTCGTTAAGCCATGACGGAGGCCTTAAGGCGGTCTAAAAACTCCGTCACCAGAGTTGACCACTAACCCATACGAGCTTGCTTTAGTAACTAACTTAATTACTCCGCTATAAACAATCTCTGTGTATAAAGTAGTTTTTGCAATTAACATCATTGTTATTAATACAACTTTATCTATAGCTAGATATTCGACCCCACATGGAGTACTGCTGTCACCTTTGGGCGGGAGCACCTGGATACCAGCTAGGACCCCTTGATTCGGTTCACTGGCGCGCTGTAAGAATTGTTGACAATCCCAAGCTTACAAGCGGTATTGAAAGAAAGTCTGAGAAGAGACTTCTCATCTCTGTGTGTGTTCTACCGCTTGTATAACGGGCTGTTCTGAAGAATTATTCAATATGATGCCTACAGCCACTTTCTACCATCGCACTGCTCGCCAACGACAGGGAATTCATCCACACACCCTAGAGCCAGGGTGGTCGCGCACCGTCCGGTTTCAGAGGAATTTCCTCCCGCGAACACTCAGGTTGTGGAACGATCTTCCTGTCGAGGCTTTCCCTAGTGACTACAATATGGGGCACTTCAAAAAGGGTGTTTTAAAATTTTTCAAGGGTCGGCAACGCGCATGTGATACCTTTGGTGTTGCAGGCGTCCATAGACTACGGTAACCGCTTCCCATCAGGCGGGCCGTACGCTTGTTTGCCTACTTAGTAGTATAAAAAAAAACACATTGGATATCAAAATCAGTAGGTTGACTAGTTGCCTGGTATAGAAAAACTATGAGATCATTTTAGATTGCGCAAGCACTAAGGTCTCGCCGGGACCAGAAAGCAACACGAAACGAACTTTGCAATGTCAGTCGCAGACGGCACAAGGCCACCTCTCACGATAAACGCCTCTGCATATTCAGGTTCGAAGGAATTACAGCCTTGATCAATTCACATTACTCTTCCAGTCGGTACATATTTGGCTTTCAACTCTTTATTTGTTTATTTAAATAAATTGTTTTTATTTAAACGAGAATTACCTTAGGCTTTTAAGGTTTTTAATGAAGGTAGTTTCTAGGCAGCTCTAAGGATGTATGTATTAGGCAATATCACAAGTCTCTGAACGTGCTTATTAACTATCTGCCACTAGAAGTTCCGCCACTCGCTATCTATGAAACTCGGCTGTTCCTACTCCGTCCGTGTATAGCAATCTCAAAGTCAAAACGGAAAAATAAAATCCTACTAATATTATAAACGCGAAAGTTTGTTACATCCATACATACATACATACTGTAACGATTACAGTATGTATGTATGTATGGATGTTTGTTACTCTTTCACGCAAAAACTACTGATCCGATTTGGATGAAACTTGGAATATATATTGTCCGTGACCTGGATTAATACATAGGATACTTTTTATCCCGTTCCCGTGGAAGAAATGAACATCCAAAAAAATTTATCAGTAAAAACATCAGTCCAGCCGTTCTTTTGTTAGAAATTGTATAGATAGCAAAACACAATTGACTGCTTGAATAAAACCTTTTTATGTTGGTGGGTACACAACCTGGCCGTAAATAATCAAATTAAGAAAACAATATTTTCATTACAAAGATGAAATTTTTACAAGCGATCCGATTTGGATGAAACTTGGAATATTATATTGTCCGTGAGCTGGATTAACACATATAGGCTACTTTTTATCCCGAAAAATCAACGGGATCCAACGGGACGCGAACGAAGTCGCAGGCGGAAGCTCGTCGATCATAAAGCAAATAAAATGATGTTTGTGAATACACATAACAATATAATTTTGCTGCTTAGTGACTCGGACACTGCTCTTGCCCAGGATACTTAAACCAATAGAGAATGCAGAGCTGCGATTGAGTAAACGTCGTGCTAAGCAAGTAAACTATTATAAGTGTCATAAGTGGTTTTTATACCTATATTCGTAATTTATAAACCAATATAGCAACATAGATGTAATATAGATGTCTTACTGGTCTGCCTGTCCTGCCTACCTATGATGATGAAAGCTGAAATGAAGCACATAGTGCGGTCGTTAATCGCACAAGTAGCTGTGGTAAGCAGCTTTGCAGTGAAGTCTGTGAACAATCGATCACGTTTCGCGAGCTCTTATCGCGATCTAAGCAAGGTTTGGCTTCCACGTGCTATTTAGACTGCTATTTAATACCACCACCGGTATAAGCTGTTGCATAAATGTGCAGAGTGCATAATAATATTAAGAAACACCGCCAAGTACGAGTACCTATGCATTACCTATCCACCTAGGCTACATACTGAATTACTGATACTTTCTCCGGATCGAAACCTTAGAGAATTTAAATCAATCGTTTCAAATACATTACTAATCAGAAACATTATAAAAGATAAAGACGATTGATTTTTGATAGATCCTAAAACTAGCGACTTGCTGACGTTTCGGAGAAAATATTTTGGGAGAAATTCTCCCAATTGTCACGGTTAGAAAATGTTTAATTTAATTTAGATAAAAATGGTATAGTAAATCCTACAAACATTGCATCACACTGCGCTTTCTGTACTAACTAGGAAATACACCAAAAAACAGAGAGGTCATGACGAACCTTTGCGCTATGATAAAAATATTAAAATATATATTGATGTTGTTTATAAAAATATCAAATTAGAGTGGCTCTTAGCAGGTTCTTGGCAGATTAATCGAGAAAAGTTATTGGGAGATCCATATCATAAAAAGAGCAGATGGCGTTTGGTCCAATATTGATAAACCCGTTTACCGGATGCAACATATTTATTCAAAGCGACCACCTGCCACTGAAGATACGATAAAGGAAAGGGAGGAGTCAGATGGATGTGATGTGAACCAGTCGCTACATAATTTCCTAAATGGGTCAAGCAAGATGAATCAAAACAAAAACATCAGAATTCAGCACATTATCGAGATTTTTACAGCTCAAATCATAATAAAAATAATGAGGTTCCGACAGTTATTGTTCGTTCTTATCTAATCATGTTTATATTCTACAATCGCTAGAATCTAGAAAATTCATATAGTTGTACAAAATATTGTTATTGAATCGAAGTGACATTTCTCAACGAAAACTCACATGATCATGATGCCCAATCCCATACATTCTTGATGTTTTATTTTCTCTTTTATATGTATTTTTCTTCTGTATAAGTTTTATTATAATCTGATTTTTTGATAAGAAATGGAATGTTCTAAAATAAGATTTCTCCGAATACAAGTTGTTAAAAATATGTCTCGTCTAAGGCAAACATGTAAGGGAGATAAATATTGCTATCCAAACAACAACCACATTAGGCATAATTCCATTTACATCACAATGTCCTTTGTTTTGGTGATAATGTATTATCATTTCGATCTGTCTCTGTATCTAATCTACAATAATTAATTTGTTAACCCAAATACAACTAACAGCCTAGGTACGTAAATTGATACACAAAAATATTATCTTTTACGAATATTATTTTTACAAACATTGTTTTTAATGTTTTCGGTAAATAACATAATATATGTAAGTAAATATTTCTTATGACAGTAAATATTTACCAAAGTACGAGTATAAATATAAAACCATCAAAATAAGCAAACCGAAAAACGTGTGAGAGATACGAATGCAAAAAATGATATCTAACTGTATGTTATAAATACCTCTAATAGAAATATGCAGACAATAAACATGAATAATAGGTTTTGAATATCGGCTACATAGCTATAGATAGACGATGGGTACTATCTATACGTCTTCAAACTAGTTTAGGTTGATTGATAAACCTGCCTGTAGTACTTGAAATGTTTTTGACCAAGCCATCCTGTGTCACACGCTTATAATATTCTATCATTACTTTCTAGAATGAGTCATTTCCTAAAAACACCGGACGAGATTTGTTTTCTTCGAAGACACGTATAGAAGATATTTCTTAAACGTTATTATAGTAGATTACTACGCGAGGTTTTCTGCGTTTGTTTCAGAATAGTGGCCTTTTCTCTAATATTTTCTTGTCATTGTGACTTTTTGGTGTAGTGATAAGAGTATTTCTATATACATAATCTTACCCAACAGCTGTTTTAAAGATGTTAACATGAGAGCTGTCAAAAACATGTTTTAAAGGAAACCGTCCTTATACTTTTATCATTTTGATTGCAAAATCTTTAACCCTTTCACAATTTTACCTTGGGAAACTTGGTAAATCGGTATAAAGTTGATATTTGTCAGACCATCATTAGACTTACAAAACTGGCAATAGCCCTTGGTATTGAATAGGTATAATGTATTTTCAGATTTGAAAAGCGAACCTGTGGTGCAAGATCTGATGATTCCTGAGTTGTCGCCGTTTTGTTGGTTTTGATAGCCGTTAGTCACAACCGCGCACATGACGACCACTCCAAAACACTCGTACTGAATCCTCCATCAGTCACTAGGTGCTCAATCGTACCAGCTGCAACTGCACACCTGAGAAACTCGAAACGGAACCCGCAGAATCACTGAGCCGTTAACACACGCACACACCGGTATTTTCTACAGTCTTAATCATATTACACTGATTTAGTCGAATTGTTTTGGAAACAACAGCCAACGACTCCTTTCGTATCGAGGTCCCAGTTTGGCAAACTTGTAGATTGTTTTCGTCGAAAATTAAATAAGGTCACAAAACTGCACAATAATGTTGCAATCAACAGTTTACTTCTGTATATAGCAAACAGATCACGTCGTATTTTTCGATGCGTTCGATTGTGATAATAATATCGCTGTAAAAACCTGGTAACAGTCCGTGTTACTTCAACGCTTTTACCATACTGGCCATAAGGCCGGCAGCTGTTTCTTGGGAAAGAGAAAGAACTACACACAGTGAAACAGAGCTAAAAGACCGTAACCGACTCGCTGTAGAGGAGCTACCTCGTATTGTATTGCCCGTCTGAATAGAGCCTATTTTGTTGAAAATGCTGAGTATGGTAGAGTCTGTTTTCACCAATGTTGCATGTGAAAATTTGTGATGGATTCAAGGAGCGTAGTCATTAAGTGCGAGAGAGATGAGAACAGTTGACGGAGGTAAGCGAGTCAGACCGACCGGGGCCGACCACCAAGGCCGGCTAGCGTCACGTTTTGAAGACTAGACGTGCCTTGCCTCCTGCACACAATAGATACCCTGGTACTAGCAACGAGGATCTACGTAACCAGCTATTGCAGTATGTTAATTTTTTAAATCTCTCTGGTAGACAGTAGTTGACACTTGAAAGTAAATTCTTTAGTAGTAGCTGCTGCACAGGTTAACTACAATACAATGTTACGTGATGATAACGTAAAATCTGCCAGTGTACCAAGAAATGTAACGCCGAATCAAGGAACATACTAACTACGAAGTTATACTATATTCGATATTTTCTCTTACTAGTGAAGCGCGACGCGACGACGACAACAGGGAGATGCCAATGTGGTTTATATTTTATATTGCATACCTACCTCTAGTGATGAAAACTTGTAGAAAGTTACCGCGTTCATATAAATGAGTAGGTATTGCAGCACTTCTGTCCAGATGCTTAATAAAATCTTTGAAACCTAAAATGCCGCATCTGCCCACGTGATTCCAAATGCCTTAAATGTTATTCGACCAGATATATCAATTTGTATTTATTGGATTACCACTAGCTGCCACGCCACCCAAAGTGACGTCATCTGGTATGATACAAATACCTACCCCCATAGTAACTTGACAATACCTGGAGCGCTAGAGAACACAATCGATAAAACAGAGCTAAGTGTGGGCGGCGTTCGACGACCGGTCCAGGTATCAGGACTCAACTCTTACTTTTGCAAGGATCTGGACTACAGACTTTAAAAAAATTTAGAAAGTTGTTCGACTCATTCCGGTTCTAACAAGTCTATCAAGTACGTTGATCATTTCGAAGGTATCCATTTCTGTCAACATTTCTCAACTCTTTTTACATCCACTCTTCATCCACATAACAACGAATTTATGTAATAGATTTGGATTATTTTAGAACTGTTCCAGAAAACACTTTTTTTACAGCGATAGGTCTTTTTGAATTTAGATGGTTTGTATTTGGGTTGCGATTAGACATTATTTGAGAATATTCGGAGCGAGCGCCTACTACATTGTATTGTAATGATGAAGTACCAGCAACCAATGTCCTGCTGGCTGTTGATTAAATTCAATGAGTTCAATTCTCAATGTCATGTACTGATTAACGTCAATAAACGACAATCAAGAGAAATTGCGAGAAGGGTGTGCCTGTATGACACTACAGTTGACTTTATATCAACATGTCGGCGACGCATCGGAGCGTAACTACTTTCTTTTTACGTCCCAGAGGCAGAGGTAACTCGTCCAGTCTGCTAACATAAATGTAAATGTCACCACATGCCGCTCAACCGGTTCCTAACATTTTTTTAAACTCCCAACCGTCTATAGTTACAACTAACGCAGAATTTTCCACACAAGGCAAGTTTATGACCTTTGCTAAAAGTGCATCAGACGAAATACGAGAAAAAAAGCTTGAAATAATCTTCAATGCAAGTAGCGAAACAACTACATGAGAATACTAATCAACACAATTTCCTTTTAACAGTTTCAATATTCATTTATTGCGTGAATTGAACTTGAATTGAATAAATTTAACTCCTCCATTTCTTAATCCATGAATGGCATTTTAAAGTTGGATGCGGTACACGATACTTACATAAGTATCGTGTACCGCATCCAACTTTAAAATGCCAGGTTTGATATTACTGACTACATTGGTACATACATATGTACCAATGTTGTCAGTCAGTAATATCAAACCTACAGTCAACAATATAGAAAGGAAGGTTGAGTACGTGTACGTATGCAAAGAATATTTGAGTAAAATTGTTTTTAAAGCCAGCAAAATAGGTGTACGTGTATTAGAACGGCCTCGCTCAACGAAATTGAAATTCAATCAAACCGTAGGCAGTGCCACTGTGCTGCCGTCTCATACACGTTATTAAGTGTAAACACCGTGATGCGAATGATGTTAACCAATGTTTTATTGTCAATTGCTAAAGCGATGAAGGCAGTGTGTAGAATTGATAATGTTGAACACAATTGACAAGCAGCCGATGACCTGATGGTTGCTAACAATGCGCACGACAGTACTTTTATTTGTGATGCAAACCTGCGATCATCTTAACCTAACGTCACGATCGGCGACGAAGCGACCATCACATATACTTACTGCACAATTGGCAGCTTTTTAACGAGAAGCAATTCCGGAAACATTTTATAGTTAAAATTGACGTCACGATAATAGCAACCGAGATACGTGAATCATGCGGTAATCAGCCTTTGGGAGTCGTTCAAGGAAGTAGAAAAATAAAGGCCACACACTTGTATTAGGCATTGGAACTTTTTATGCCATTATTTATAAACTGCTTCATGGTAGAGTTCTTGTCGTTGCTCATAATGGAATAATATCAATTTATCTAATTTTAGGACGAATATAATAAAGGGTTTAACTTAACTACAACTATATATTCAGAAACACTTCTTTGATGCACGCACGACATTGTATATAAATGGCTAACACAGTCGGTCCTTTGAATACACAGGAAACGGGCTAATAAAATGCACGGAATCTTTTAGCTTCGCAGTTGAGCAAACTTATGATCATCTAACCAAACAATCCATTAAACCTATAGTAATAAAATCAGAATGCAACTGGTTACCGTGCATATAATATTACCTTTGCAATCGCAAAAGGCTTTAATTATAATTTCTACACTATCAACAATAGTAACGGCATTATAGGAAGTAATTACACTATGCAGAAGCACACTCTTGAGAAATAACTATAAGGCACAATTAAAGGCGTAGTTATCGTTTCATCATTCGAAGTCAAACTGACTGGTGTCGGCATAACACATTATATTTTGCTAAGTTTCGTTATTAACGAACTGAAAGATGATGAATCAAATGGAGGCGTGTGACGGCTATTCATAGTTAATAATATTATTTATTTCATGATATCTAAAAGTATACTTAACAATTATTCCGCCAAGCGACCAAAAACTTACATCATCTATCGCTATTGTGTAATTTGTAACGTGTAAAATAATAGCATCTGCCGAATATAAAGTGGCGCATCTTTTGTACGGTTACAATAAGTTTTTTTTTGTAATTTTACGTAACTCCAACCAAACATGTTTAATTCAAGCATTATATACTGTGCGAAATATGCATGTTGAAAACATTTGTCATCTTTACATAGCTGGTTGTTGATGAATGGTGGATGCATATGCGTGCGTCATTCATAGATTATGTCAATACAATACTGATAATCATTTTCAAAACACGCGGGATACTCGTAGTAGTAGTCAGAGCATCACTTTTGTGTGGTTACTCTAACGAGAATTTTCTGATATCTTTGCCTTTTAATTATTTTAGATTTGCCTTATATAAATTCGTCCTCTATTTGATTTCTCTTTTCGGGTTTTCTGAACGGCTGTTTGATCCTGATTAACATAAGCGGGATAAACAAAATATTTACACATAGATCCAGGACCTTTAATTTTAAACTTATGCATACCTCATCTTTTCAATTACTTACTATACCAGTTTCTATAGTTGCAAATTGCAATACAAAGAAAAAATCATTTACTGCATCGAATCCTGATTCTGTCGTATCTTTTCACACATCATTAGACATCAAACAGTGTTTATCATCAAGGGTCATTTGTACAGCAGTTATGCTCCAGTTTCAGATAATTGCATTTGCACTTGTTATGCAAAAGAAGCCAACATCGTCGATCATTATTAGTCAATTTGTAACGTGAATAATTCTTGAATATTAGCCATCGGTTGAGTTGCATACTGGTACTTGCATTCAAGTGTTGTACTTGCCAATCTTGCTTCCGACACGATTTGTATTGTTGCATATGAGTTCTGGTTTTGTAAAGTTCAGATGGTCTCGTATACCTATTATTATTATTTTCGTGCTATGTATGTATATCCTTCACATACACAAGTACTAACACTTTTGTTATCAACGGGTTAAATTTTACCTGGTATGCTGTAGGTTACATATTGTACCTACTACCGACCATTACAACTACATGCAATTTTGTCTTTCCGATGTACATAAATCACCTGAATTTTATACGCATTTATCTTATAACAGTGACCTAGTTAGTCTATTATCTGGTGTATCTGTGAGGGATTGCCAGTAAATCTACGTGGAAGTTTTAAGGCTTCTGTCATGCGTAACAACACCATTGGTATGCAATGAGATAAATTAATTATCTGCCTACAACAAACCGTCCTTCTCTTCTTCCTCAATCCTACACTTTACAGCCTACTCATGATCTTCTATACGATTTTTATTTCGTATGGTAAAGACAAAAGCATTTTATAACTTATACGCAATCGATTCCGGACGAAAACGTTCATTGGCTTATCAGATGGCATTGTAAATTATGATGGCGCATCGTTTCGGTGCGAGCCAGCGACGTCACCGCCTACGAATATTACGATATTTCCATGTAGACAAATATCTAAGTAGAGTTTTCCGAAACACGTCTTATAAATTTTATTGTCGATATCGAAATTTCGTAAGACAAAAACTTTGGTTCTAAATCTTGTTAATGGTTTATGAAATATCTAAGCTCAATTTTAATCTACCACTGATAGTAGCACCAGGAACGTATGAGTCATTAGCAGCTACAACGCTACTCAAACTGATTCTTCACTTTGGGGTCAAGCAACTTTGGTACAGGCATGGTAATTACTTCCTTATAAGCGGTCTAAGTAGTTTAGTTACTACAGGTAGTATTGTTCGTTGAACAAGTGCGAAGTTTAGTGGAGGTTTAGCTTCAGTTCCAAGGTAAGTTTTGACTCCGCGACCAACCGTGAAGGACCAACTTTGCCCTTCCTTTCCAATCAATAAATAACAATATGCAACAGAATTTAAAGCATAATTAAGCCATTAATTGAAGAAGCCGTCCACCCTCACGTAAATTCTGCCAGACAAGAGCTGTCAGACATAATTTCACTTTCTTCCGAACCATAGTCGGCATAAGATGGGCGTTTCTTTTGCCCGGCGGCTTTCAGCGGTCGCTTGTATTGTATACTTTCCCTGTTTTATAGGAATTTCACTGAAGCCAAGCCACTATGCAACAACAATCATGTGAAATAACAAGTTTGGTTGTTATGACACGTAAATAAATCAAGTTTACAAAAGAACCGGGTAACTGTGATTTTGGAAGTTGTTGTGTTGTGTACGAGTTGGTTTAGAATAGAGCTTTTGTAATGAATGTATTGTTTTATTCGTCAATAAATCAGCTTTGTCAGGTAATTTCATCACCTACACACATTGCCATAAAAGGGATGAGTAAATCACCTTATCAGTGAATACTTCTCAGTAACTCACCTAAGCTTTGGCTTTAGAGTGGGTGTAAGTGAATAGTGATAGCATTGACACACATAAGGCTTTACAAATTGCAGTTACATTTTAGACCTTAGTAGATAAATTATAATTAGTTGGTAAGTATTGCGTAAATCATGAATTCTAAATCGATAAACTACCTAGTGCCAGCAGACAGCTGTACTCAAAGCATAGACTCTAGATTAGAGGCTATTATTATTTATTAATCCTTCTTTTGAAAACTTTCAGAAACTCTTAGATGTGCAACAAATTAGGTAGGTAGAGTGAGACACAATGAGACAAAAAGGCTTATCTGAGGTAAAGCTTAGTTGACTGGGTCAAATTCAAAATAATACTTGTCTTTTAATTTGCAAAATACTTCAAATCAGAAATTATACAAGAATATTATTATACCTAAAGTTCAAACTCTTTTATGTAGAAAAATTACATGTACATGGAGTTTACATGGCAGTTACCAAGAAGTTTAAAAGTGGTTAAGTGATTGATTGATGTCTTCCTGGCCGGTTTCGGCTACGGCGACATTGTTGCTGCTTGATGCCTATGATGGGCTCTAAGGTGACTTGAATAGCCAATTTTGGCTTTAAAGATTCTTGCACACAATGTGCATGTAAGAGCGCCGTTAACGTAGTTATAGTTAATGTTTGAAGGCGGTTTAGCTTTTAGTTGGTCGCGTTTAATATCTAGATCGCGCCTTCGTTCATCTTCAAAGGTGTAGACATTTCGCTTCACGAGACTTCTCCATTCAGGCCGATTTTCTGCCAGTGACTCCCAACAAGAGGGATCTATTGAGCACCTTTTCATATTCCTCTTCTGTGCGTCTTTATATCGAAGGAGTTGGCCGCCAATTTTCCGCTTGCCATCCTGAAGCTCAGAGAAGAAGGTGCGCTTTGCCACCCTCTCATTGGACATTCGTGATAGGTGCCCGCACCACCTAAGCTGACGTAGTGGTTAAGTAGGTAGGTATTGGAAATGCTGTGTACGATTCTAACGATGTTGATATTAATGACTATAATGGTCAAAGACCAAGAGGAGACAACAACCTTTCAGATACAACAATAGCAAATGAATACACACTAATTTGTAAGTCTCATTGTAAGAGGCTCACTCGGAAGAGAAATTTTACAATGCAAAGAAAGTTTTTGGACTCATCACAACGTGATTAAAACAAACGTGTTTGGCTTAATGCTTTTGCTTTTGGCAGGCAAGTATAATATAAATATAATTCAGTTGGTGACGTGGTGGGTGAACTGGTAAGTGTTGACCGCGACTAAAATGCGAATGTAATCAATATTTCTCAACAGTTCCACGACTAAGCACCTACTTGTGTATCTCAACTATGCTAATCAAACAGAATAAACATGTTGATGATGTACTTACTTCAACTTTTATTATAGCTTGAAAGTAGGTTTTGCACAATTTTTAAACTCGATATGGTTCGGCAGCCGGCTTTATGGTTCCAAATGCGTATGTTAATCAGGATGGGGCAGTATCAGTGGCGAAAGACGAAGAAAGTGACACAGTGACCCGGTTATATTTGCACCGAAAGAAGCGAGAGTAACAAGGTGACGTCATAAATGTTATTAAACCAGACAGACAGAAACAGCTCTTAAAATTTGACAGACAAAAACTAAAATGCTTTTTATAGAATTGTGGCCACAAATTAAACACTAAGCACCTACATCACATTGCCGGCATAGCATCGCCCTTTTCTGAACACATAATTGAAATTATAACAATTAGCTATGGCTGGCTATAGCTTGTCGAAACTGCCATTTCATTAATTTAATTAATTATGACAAGTCACGAACCCGTACAAGTTGGAAGCACTAATTCACGAGTAGTTTATAGACAGTAAACACTAGACAGCATTGAAAAGGGAGTGGAAGAGTCGGAAGGCGAAATAGAATTTTTTTTCAAAGATTTTAGATTCAGTTACACCACAAGAAACATTTAGAATTGTATTGCGATCTTGAATATAGGACGAAATGCATCATTATGAATCTATGTGAACAGAATTGTCAGCATAGACAGCTGTAGTTTCTGATAATCCGTAAAGAAAATATAGCGGGGACATAAAATGCTAAAATACACTGTGCATAATGAAATGAACGCAATGTGTGATGGCTGACACACATGTTCGCATAACACCTGCATAACACTCGTCAAATATGACAGTAATTTACTAAACGAAGTGACGAAAAGCAATTTAGCAATGATCTACTTTCGCAATCGGAACTGACAATGTTCAATTGTGTAAATGTGGTAATGATACCATGCTAGCAATTTAGACCCGCACAAGCCTATAGAGAGGTTGGATCGCGTAATAAGACAATCAAAGTCGGTAGTGTAGACGTAAGTGATGTTTCGACGGCTACTTGAGTGGTGTTGGCAGGCTTCGGAATGCTAGACAAGGTCGTTGAGGAAACAGCACAATTACTAGGCAATTCCACTTCCAATGTAAGTATACTTTGCTATATAAGTTTCACTACACACAGCACACAATACGCAGAACATTCGTGGGGTCGCGTTGTAGCGGAAGGACTGGGAGTTAGGAGAAAACGTACACTGACCTTTGAGTTCAGGATATCTTCTTCTGCTGCCCAGGGCGGCTGCACTGGGTTCCACGAACACGAGAAACTTCACAGCACAGTTTTTGTCCTTCACGACACCATATATTTGCGGTTAAAGCGGAGAAAATTACAGCGGGTTTTAAAAGCGATGCGTGCGCGGCGAGAGTTGCGTGGACTGTTTTTTCTGCGATGACAGATGTCAAGCATTCGCTTGTCATGCGGTTCTTCCTTCCTTCGTCGATGGCGCTAGTGTGTACGTCTTAGGAAAGGAGGCGGAGAGGGGGGGGTAGGTATTTGATGTGAGTAGTAATCTCACTATGCTAAAGATGGCGTTACCATTTCCGCCCGCCCTTGATGGGTCACCATTAAAAAGCAACCGTAAAATGAGACTAGAAAACTAATATCTCACAGCGGATAAAGAGACTAGGTTAAAAACCCAATATCTCACAGCGTAAGCGGAGACTAGGACGAAGCCCAATATCTCATAACAAAATTATAAGCGAGTAATATAAATACTCATGAAACTCTATGACCCTAAGGCAGAGCAGAGCTCATAAGTGCGGATTGCGGATAAATTAATGAAACAGCGGTGTTACTAAATTGAAAAATTAGATGCTTACAAACTAAGTCTATATAAGTACTAAACTATTGACGCGGTATTGGGCATAAGCGAACGGTCGGACGAAGTAGACTTGTTCCACTCGCGGATCTGACTGTACAAGTACGAATTACTCCATCCTTGGAAGGATGTACTTTTTCTACAATCGCTAATGGCCAGGCTAAACTCGGTACATTATCTTCTATTACGACCACAACCACTCCTGGAGTGATAGGCGCGGAAGGCGTATTCCACTTCTGTCTAACCTGCAATCCATGTAGATATTCCAACCTCCATCGCTGCCAAAAAGACTGAACTAACTTGTCCAGTAGCGAATGCCTTTGAAGTAGGCTGAGATTTTCAGACCCAACTTCAGGCGCGGGAATTGAGCATAGCGGCGCAGTATGCAAAAAATGACTGGGCGTTAGAGCTGAAGGCTCTGCGGGATCAGAACTCAGTACTGTTAGCGGACGCGAATTAAGCAAACACTCAACTTGAGTGAGGACAGTACAGAGTTCCTCATAAGAAAGGATCTGCTGACCGATTACTCGGTACAGATGCGTTTTTACAACCTTAACCATGCTTTCCCAAGCTCCACCTTTATGCGGAGATTTTGGGGTTATAAAAGACCAACTAAAACGACTCTCAGCTATCTCAAGTTCCAGCTTTGGATGATATTCATCGTTTAAAAATTTATATAAATCGCGTAGATAAGCGGCGGCGCCTTTAAAATTAGTCGCGTTATCCGAATACATTACTTGTACAGGACCGCGACGCGCAAGAAAGCGCTTGAGCGCGGCTAAAAAGCTGGGAGTGCTGAGGTCGGTAGCAACTTCGATGTGCACAGCTCTCGTCGTTAGGCATGTAAATAGGCACAGGTAGGCCTTCTCGCTGTGCACTCCACGACGGCGAACCGGAGTGTATGCGATAGGACCGGCGTAATCGCATCCCGTATGCGTAAAAGCCTTGACTGTTTGGCGGGTGCGACATTCAGGTAAGTTTGCCATGAGCGGGTAAGTCGGACGCGGGTTAAGTCGAAAGCAAGTATTGCACATGTGGACTCGTTGTCTCACAATGTTGCGCGCGGATAGGATCCAGAACCTTTGTCGAAGAAGCGACATTAAAAGTTCAGGTCCAGCGTGTAGGTATTTCAAATGATAATAATCTATCAGCAAGTTGACGATGTGGTCACTGCGCGGCAAGATGACCGGGTGAATCTGCGCGTAATCCAAACCGGAGTTAACGAGACGACCGCCTACTCGAATCAGTCCGTTATCATCTATGAAAGGCCTCAACCTATTGAAAGTACGAGTACCTACTTTATTATTGCGTATGTTATCAAATTCTTCTGCAAAATATTTTTTCTGCAGGGCGAGTAGTAATTTATTTTCTGCGAGCTGAAGTTGATCAGCTGTTACTGCAATAGTAACGCGGCGGGGTATTAATTTAGCGAACGTAAAAACGTATACGAGAATGCGCAGTAGTTTAGACCACGATGATAAGCGCAATGCTAGATCGTAGACTGCACATTCCGTCACAGGCGTACATACAGCATGAGACAAAACCTTTTGTTCCGGCATGTTCTCGATAGGCTGGCCATCGAGGTCCCGAAGAGGCCACTGGGAAGGGTCCAGTGTGGCCCAAGAAGGCCCATGCAACCACAGAGGGTGCGTGACTAACTTCTGTGGTGTAATACCACGAGACAGACAGTCGGCTGGGTTCTCGGTACCCGAGACATGGTAGAAGTGGTCGGCCGATATATTCTCAGTTGCCTGAACCACGCGATTAGCAACAAAGGCTTGCCACCTGTGAGGCGAACTTTTGACCCAGTAAAGGGCGACTTTAGAGTCGGTGAAAGCGTATGTTTTGATTGGGAAGCGATGAGCATAATTATTTAATACAATGCGCAAAAGCTTTGTGAGCAAAACAATCCCACAAAGTTCCAATCGAGCGATTGTGAGCGGTTTAGTTGGCGCGATTTTTGACTTAGCGCAAACTAAACGAATAGTGTTACCTTTGTCTGAACTGACGTGTAGGTACACTACGCCACCGTAAGCATGCTCGCTGGCGTCAGAGAAACCCAGCAGGGTTACAACGCAGTCAGCGCACACACCGAGATGACGCGGTATGCGTAGCTCGTTGAGAGTAGGTAGTTCAATACAGAACTGTCTCCACAAATTAATAATGTGGGGCGGGGGCGTATCATCCCAATCTAGATTTAGATGCCACAATTGTTTTATTAACAACTTAGCGAAAAGAACTGTGGGAGCTACAAAGCCCATAACATCCCACAGTCGGGCAATGGTAGATAAGATGGAGCGCTTTGTGCACTTCTCATCTGCAGGAGCAGCGATTTTATAGTAGAAGACGTCAGAATCTGTCGACCAATGCAAACCTAGAATTTTATGTTGCGTTGATTTATCAAACTCAACCTCAGTTGGAAGTTTGTGCGAAGCGGGAATATTATCTAAGACAGCGTGCGAATTACTATTCCACTTGACCAGGTCCCATTGTGCGCCTTTGAATAACTCGATCAGCTGTTTGGAAGCGGCGACCCCCTTCTCCTCATTTTCCACAGAAAATACAACATCATCCATGTAAATAGAAGAAGAAGCGATTTCACTAGCGAGAGGGTATTTGGAGCCGTCATCCTCGATCAGCTGTCTGACCGTGCGCATTGCATGGTACACAGACGAAGCTAGACCAAAACAAACTCGTTTGAAGTTATAAAGCGTCAGTGGATCTTGCGGTTTGAACCTATACAATATACATTGATAGCGGCGGTCAATTTCGCGAACGGCAATCTGTAAAAATTGTTGGCGGCAATCTGCTGTCATAGCGACGGCGAAAAGGCGGAAATTCAAAAGAATCTGAAAGAGATCACCTTGCAAGTTAGGTCCGTGATGTAATATATTATTTAGCGAAATTCCGGTGCTAGTCTTACAGCTGGCGTCTAGAACAATGCGAAGACGTGTCGACGTCTTATCCTCACGAATGACTCCGTGGTGCGGGATTACATAGATGGGCAATGAGTCATCAGACATATTTGGAGGTGCGGGTGAAATATAATCTTTCTCCAAATATTCCTTGATCACGCCATCATAAGCGGTTCTCAAGCTAGGAGAAGCTTCTAGCTTTTTTTCGAGGCATAAATAACGCCTGCGCGCGGTTTCGTAGGATTTACCTAACGAGTATACATCCTCACTAAATGGTAGGCCAACAGTGTATCTACCACTTGTGGGATCGCGGGTTGTAGTACATTTATAAAAATGTTCACACTCATTGTCAGCGGGACGAAGAGTGGGCGGTGCGGAGGGAGGCTCTTCGAGCTCCCAAAATCTTTTAATAAGATTATCTAAACCATGCTCCTGCACTAGGCAGCATGTTAAAGCCTGGCGGGAAAATATTGTAGGTACGGAACCCATGACTATGTATCCCAATACCGTACGTAAGGCTTGCGGGGCCTGCGAGACGTCAGATGCTTGAGCCTCGTTAGGCAATAAAAGGTGGACGAACAATGGCGCGCCTATCAAAATATCTATTTTGTTCGGCGTTCCGTAAGATTCGTCTGCGAGCGGTAAGCGGTGCAAGTGTGATAGGACAGTCGTATCTATCACAGCACTAGGTAATAAATCAGTAATTTTATCTACTACCAACGGCGAAATATTAAATTTAATATTTTTATCAAAACGTGAATAAAATTCCAAATTAATTGAACTGGAGTGTATTGTCTTTTCAGACCCACCGAACCCTTTAATAATGGTACGTCCGATGTTATGAACCTGAATATTTAGCATCTCACACGCCTCTCTTGTTATAAAATGACTTTGCGAACCAGAATCTAACAATGCGCGCAATAAATGCTTGTTACCTGCATTATCGTATACTACGACTTGCGCGGTTGCAAGTAACACGGTACATTGCTCGTTTTGAATCGGTTTAGACAGCGAAGACTGCACTGAAGCGGCGATGGATGTCGCGCACAATGCGACGTCCGCGCGCTCAGAGCGCGGGCCGGTTTCGACCGCGGTGCACGGTGTGGCTGCGCTAGACGGCGGTGCAGCTACAGCGGCTTGGGGTGCGGGTTCGATTCCCGACATAAAGTGTAACAGACTGTGATGGCGAGATTTACAAGATCGGCAGTTCGTATTGGATTTACAGTACGAAACTCGATGCTTTGTGCTAAGACAATTTATACATGCGTTTCCCTCCTTGACGACTTTGAAACGTTCTTCGGGGGTTAGTTTATGGAAATCAGGACATTTAAACAAATGCTGATGCGTTACGTTTTGACACAAACATTTAGAAGCGGAATCAACGGTGTTAACATAAGCGTGATATTTCGGCGGTAATTTAGCATTAGTGCTTTCTTTCGAGCGTGTGTGATCGACCTTATTTGTAGGAACCTTCCTAGCGACGGGACCTGTAGGAACAGCGGCGGCCGACGTCGTGCGTTCAAAAACCTTTGCTCGATTTTTAATAAATAATTCAAGGTCATGAAATGTAGGTATAGTGGACCCAACACTTATCTCGAAAGCGCGGACAGTGCTTGAATCTAATTTCTTTAAAGCGATGTAAACTAGAATCAAATCACCTAATTTTTCTATCTTTAAATTATTCAGAGCGCGGACAGAGCTAATAAATTGCTCATTAAATAGGTCAAAGTTAGCGGCTGACGCAGTACCTAGCGGTTTGAAGTCGAACATCTGATTTAGATAAGCTGATGCTACCATGCGTTTATCTTCAAATTTATCAATTAGCGTTTGCAAGATTAGCTCATAATTCTCTGCGCATGGAGTAATGCCTGTACATAGGTTCTCAGCCTTACCTGACAACTTACCCATTAAATAATATAATTTTTCAGCATCGGTGAGAGTTGGATTATCATGGATAGTAGACTTAAAACAGGCATAAAATAGCGGCCATTTTCTAATGTCTCCTGCAAAACCAACCAAATCGATGGGAGGTAACCTAGGCTTAGCTTTACTGAGTGAAACCGGTACAACATTATCACTTGGTGATAACGGCGAATATTGAACTTGCAATCTTTTGATGCGGCTATACAATTGTTCAAATGCGACCAGGCTTTTGTATTCTGGTTTTGCAGCGGGATTAACAACTAAAAGTCGCGAGTTGTAATCGTCTAACAACTTCATATAATCACTGCGCAAAGTGTCTATATTAGCACTTTGATCGAGAAATGTTTCTCGTGACCTAGCGGTAGTATGCGATGATGAATCGTAAATACTCTGAATTACTTCGAAGATAGCTTCTTTTTTAGCTTGTAATATTAACAGCTGCGAATCTGTGCAGTCGGTGTCGGAAAATGCATCCTCAACATCTTTATTCTTCGACCTTGTAGTCATTTTAATTACCTACGTAACTTATTGCAATAACAAGATATTACGCGGCCGAATACAAAATCCTATGACAAGCTACAGAATATGCGGAACGTTAACCTAGTTAACTCGATCGGGTTATATCGTAATGACGAGATAGCGAGGCCCTCAGCTGATCGTACAATGAACCAAGAAACCGTAATGGCTACCTATTCCGACCGGCAACTTGCGGGTAGAAGCGAAAAAGACGTAAATAATCTTTTTATGATGAAATATTAGCGAATTATTTATGCAAATAATTTATCAATTTATATTAGTAAACACCATTTACAATATGAAAAACATCTAAATAGTATAGAATGTTGCGGGATTTAAATGATTTTGAGAGATAAAAATTACGACGCAATGTCGCATGCGGGACAAAATCACATGAAATACGCAATGTATTTCTTATGGACAGCGGGAAATACACTTATTAGATCAATAACTTAGATATTCTAATAAGGGCGGCGGTATAAGACCACAGGATGGCAATTCATCCGGTTCGAAGATTATGGGGTCGCGTTGTAGCGGAAGGACTGGGAGTTAGGAGAAAACGTACACTGACCTTTGAGTTCAGGATATCTTCTTCTGCTGCCCAGGGCGGCTGCACTGGGTTCCACGAACACGAGAAACTTCACAGCACAGTTTTTGTCCTTCACGACACCATATATTTGCGGTTAAAGCGGAGAAAATTACAGCGGGTTTTAAAAGCGATGCGTGCGCGGCGAGAGTTGCGTGGACTGTTTTTTCTGCGATGACAGATGTCAAGCATTCGCTTGTCATGCGGTTCTTCCTTCCTTCGTCGATGGCGCTAGTGTGTACGTCTTAGGAAAGGAGGCGGAGAGGGGGGGGTAGGTATTTGATGTGAGTAGTAATCTCACTATGCTAAAGATGGCGTTACCAATTCGTATGCGTATTACCTTATCCAATTAACCCTAATTAGGAAACTTTAAAGTGTTAAAAGCGTGTCATTGGCTGACATTTATAGTTCATGTTAGTGAGAAAAGGGGCACTTAAGTTTACGGATCGTGTAATATAATGGCAGTACGGATGGCGATCAAGCTGCTGTGCACGCGCATGACACGCAACTACTTTCGCCGATTAAATCTGACGCCGCGCGTCCGAGATTTCATACGTGACAGACGCTTAACGCGAACTTATTTCGAAAGAACCTCGATACCACACTTAAGTTTAGAAAATAATAAGCAGATGTGGATAAGATTGGCTAACCGTACAAATATGAAGTGATGACGCACCCAATAAAGTCAAAATTGATATACACGCGAGAGCAATGATTCCGGGTCACTTAAAGAATGTTAAAAATCTCGGAAACTAAAAATGATAGGTTAATGCAATAAATTGTATTTAATAGACAATGTAATACTCCTTAAATGAAGGTATTAAAACTTCTTAGTTATTGTAAAGTTATATCTTAAAAAAATCAAATTTGAAAAAGGGCCACTTTCGAAGATGGAACTACGAAATTACAGCATTTGGTTTTGCTTTTGTTTGTAATCTGTCATTTATGTGGGTATATAAACCATGTTGATAGTGCTCTATATTCATTATTCAAGCTGAAATTATGTCGCTTACGCCTGAAGAATGCACCAGAATACTTACAATGCTGGAAACCGGCCGGAGTCAGCGCGATACAGCCAGGACTGTCGGTGTGTCGCTGTCAACAGTACAAAGAGTTCTCCGACGTTACGAAGAAACTGGTTCTAACCTACGCAGACCAGGAACGGGCAGAACCAGGTGTACCACAGCACGAGAAGACCGATACTTGGTGAACACCATGCTTCGAAATCGCTTTCTCACAGGAACTGAACTCACAAATCAGTTTCGACGCCTCGGAGGAAGTAACCCAAGTGCATGGACAGTAAGACGTCGGCTTGCTGAATCTAACTTAAAACCCCTTAGACCTGCAAACGGCCCTAAACTGAAGCGTGGGCATCGTATTTCAAGACTAAGATATGCCCAGAGCCACGTAAATTGGAGTATTGAAGATTGGTCAAAAGTTATGTTCTCCGACGAATCAAAATTTATGCTCTACAAGCACGATGGAAGACACAGAGTGTATCGAAGACCAGGGGAAAGATTCAAGCAAGCATGCATCGAAGAAAAAGTAGCCTACGGTGGTGGGTCTGTACTTGTGTGGGCCGGAATTTCTTCTGAAAGTCGCACAGAGCTGGTGATCATAGAAAACGGCTCTTTAACTAGCGTAAGATATGTGGAAGAAATCCTCAATGATCATGTTGGTCCATTTATGGTCAATTTAGGTGAGGATGCTATATTTATGCATGACAATGCCCGACCTCATACAGGTAGGATTGTGAATGACTACCTTCAAGAGATGAACATTACTCGTATGGAGTGGCCAGCGCGCAGCCCGGATATCAACCCGATCGAGCATGCTTGGGACGAGCTAGGCAGATGCGTAAAACAACGAAACCCTCCCCCAATCACGCTTCGTGAGCTCAAAATTGCTCTCACAGAGGAATAGGAGAATATTCCCCAAAATCGTATAAGGAACTTGGTGTACAGCATGCCAAACCGCGTAAACGCAGTAATGGAAGCACGAGGAGGCAATACGAAGTATTAAAATTCAAGTCAAATCGTAATAAAGTTCAAAAATTTCATGTTTCCTATTTTTGTTTTAAGGAGAGATCAGCAGTTTTTTTCTTTATGTAATTTTGTGTTAATAAAATGTATGGTGACTCATATTTTTTTACTTTCATTTAAGGAGTATTACATTGTCTATTAAATACAATTTATTGCATTAACCTATCATTTTTAGTTTCCGAGATTTTTAACATTCTTTAAGTGACCCGGAATCATTGCTCTCGAGTGTAGTATAACTTCCAAAGTTATGACATAATAGCGGAAATATATAGACCAAAACTTTTAAAGCCACATAAAAATATTAACAACGTAAAAGACGGTGAACGCAAACGCATTAATTCTGTACAACATGACTAAAATACCAGTCTCCCGATCGTTACTTATACAAACTGAGCAGCTGTCATCTAATCCTGATTGATGAAGGTGTCAAATCAGTGAGCTATGAAAGTGACGGGATAACATCACTTTCACCAGTAATGGCCAGAAGAAAAATTGCGTCCGATAAATCAATAGAAGATTAAATTATATAGCCAAAGGCGCAGTATGACGTGGACCTATATTCAGTTGTAAATTGGAAAAAGTATTAACTTCAAGCAACATCGGGCGAAATTGAACCGGAAGATCGAAAAAGAAATCGATACATTGGATCAGTTTAAGGCATTTTTATTAGTTGGCATCATGATTACCGATATTACTTGATGCAAGTATATCAGGTAATATATCTGCGATAAATTAATTATATTAATGACATTATACAGAATGTGCTATGTAACTTTCGCTACTTGATTAATAATTGGTAGTTTGGAGAAACCGCATCTGTTTTTATATTATTCAATGAAATTGACCATCTGGATGTTTGTTTTAATAAAGTTGAAGTCGCAATCACGAATAAAGTATTGCTAAATAGTGTACCTACATAGTATTTTGAAATCACAATGCAATTGTATTGGAAAACAATACAATGGAAAACAGATAACCATAATTTACCTCAAGGTGGTATTAAAACAAGAACTCATGTAATCGGTGCTGGACAAACCGTGAGTGTCACACAACGCTCGTGCGCACATAATTAAGTTATTTTAATGTGGTTCCATTACGTAAGAACGAAAGTTTTCAGGCTAGGATAAGTATTGTACGATATGAAACATAAGGTAGAGTTTATGATATTTTGGTCTCAATAACTAACTCTATTTACTGCAATTACAAGAATTATTACAGCTGAATATTTCAAGCTGTCAAGAGATAATGTTTCCATTCAACGAGCTCCAGTTATTGTTGACTTGCAGCAGTTATACATTATTCTGGTAAAGATTTATATTTAGCAATATTTTATTATCCCGGTAAGTTATATTTGTTTTTTAAAGGGAAAATGAACTCGAAATTTTTATTAGAGCATTTAGTAATGACAGGCTTGGCAGCAGACGATGAATTAGGTGTATGAATAAAAGGTGTTCGGTACCAATTTAAAATATTATTTCGTATTCCGACGACTGACATTGTAGTCGTCACAGATAATTTTAAAAAATTAACTCCAAAATTAGCGTACAGAAGCGAACAAGTAGAGCGCGTCGTCTGTCAGAGCAAAAAAGCATCGCCTATTGCAGCCGCTTCAATCAACTGGTGTATAGCTTTATTATGCTATTTTTAACACTTTCTTGTTTGATGGAAACTTTCCGTGTCGCAACACTTTCCATAGATCGGAGAATCCAGATTTACGTACCTAACAGTTTGTGCGAGAATATCTTTCTGCATTAATTAACACCAGCAAAATAAATGCCAAGCTTATGCTAAATTTAAATTTAAATAGCTAAGTACGTATCAATTGTACAAATACATAGTATAAATGAACCTGAAGCACCTAGAAAGGGCTATGTTTTCATATTCTTGAAAACATAACCCTTGGTCTTGAGTGATTTCTGGGACTCATATTTTTTATTCGTGTCTTTGAAACGTCCGGTCCGACCTAGACTAGACTATATCGTGTGCAAAGGGTTTGTCGCTAGCTATCATGTCATGCCGTGGAGTGGGAGTGGCAGTAAGCCGACATAAACCACCTCTGCCTATCCCTAAAAGTATATAGGTTAACTTCGTGTCATGTCGCCCATTTCACCAAAACAAACGGTAAAGTAATTACATTTGACACGAAAGAACGATATTGACCAACACCTTATTCACCTAAATTCTTTTGCAAATAGTGTAATAACCTCTGTCTCGTGGGTCAATAAGCTGAACCTGTGATGTTTCTCCATTGCGGAAACTGAATACAGGAATAAGCAGACAATGCCATGAAGTTTGGTAAAGTGAGGAAATAAAAGGAACATTCTGCTTGAATAGGACAAAAAGTAGGTGGGCACTGTGGGCAGGTACCTCCTACTTACTAAAAGAAGATACCTTACGGAAATGATTTGAACTCTAGCCGCTTCCAAATTGTTTGCGTAACAGACAAGTAAATTATATTTGGCACGAGGCGTAGGTACAATATGATACACGAGTTACATTTTAACTTGAAGGTAGAGCCTTCACAAACATAACAGTGAACGATTTGAATAAGATATTGGTTCGAGAACGCGGTTTTAATTAATAATTAGGCATTAGTTTTTGTGGGCCTAAAAACCAACACTACTAATGCAAATAACGTCCTATTAACTGTAAAATCAAAACTGAGATCATAATCCAAGGTGTTCGATATAAAAACTAGTCACAACAGCCTTGCACAGCATTCACCGCAGCGAAACGAAACCTCGACCAGACACGTTCCTCGATATCACATTAGAAACCGCTATGACGTAGTGGAATAACAGCAAAAGCTTAAGTTGATTTGAATAGATAATATAAAGTACATTGTTGAAATAGAGAAAGACAAGATGAAAGTACTGCTTGGTGTTCGTTAGATGGTGGCAAACGCCAATCAATTCATCATAACTGCAAGCAGTGAGCTATTGCAAGAGGTGCAATCTCTAGACACAATAACAAGTTTGGTGCCAAAATTTCGTTGATATATTGGGCGCCAATTTGATGTGCGTTACCAAACACCAAGATATAAAGCAAGCGAGTAGTGCGAGTACATAGCATGTTGTCAATAATCATCATCAGTATTTCCTGAAAGATATAACCTAGAAATTTTCAAGAAATGAGAGAAAAGGTTTATGGCTAAGCATGCTCCACCTTAGGCCGCAGCTACACTTACCATCAGGTGTGCTGGCAGCCAAAAGCTTAGCTATTCGCTAAAAAGCATAATCAAAACTAAATACTAAGGGCCTTACTTACCACAGACGAAAAGTTAAACAGTTGAATCAAAGTCTAGCTCTGTCACCTGTTAGTAGGTGACAGCAATAATTTAAACAGCTGAATAACGTTATGCAGTGATCGTAGGGGGTTAATGTATAGTTTTTCAAACTAGGCGAATATAAGAACTAAGCTACGCAGGTTGTATATTCTGTCAACTGTGACTGAAGACACACCTCGATGCATATTGGTTACACATTCAAGTTCAGAATGCACAACCACTCAGTAATCTATAGATCAAGTAGAGTAAATAGAATGATCTAGATTCAGAGCGCGTTGTCTACTTACCGAATTAGGCATGTTGCTAGTTCTGTGAGATAAAAATAAAGTAACGGCTGATCTAATGAGTAAGAACTTTGTTTTTTAATCGCTACATCATTATGACCATATCGTAACATCGAACCATGTTCGATCAGAGATTTTCTTAATATTTCGTAACATTTTAGGAAGGCATCAATTAGAGGTAATTACGTGGGAATAGTTTATAACTTTCCTGCATGTCGAACTATTAATCACGGTACGCCTTAAATGACTCGTCATTCCATTAAAATTAAAGGATGTTGCGTTTTAAAATGCTAAACGATGATTGAGTAGGCCAGGCAATTACATTTATATACGAAAGCTTTCCCTCCTATCTTATAAAAAGTTAGAGTAGACCTTTATGTCCTGATGTACTGACTACGTATGCTAAATACCCGCAATTTTTCGTAAAAAAAAACAGACCTGCCAGACCACCCGTGCAGTTTTAAGCACAAATTAGTTCTACCTCATTCTAAACTACAAATTCATAGTTCCGGCACAACAATGGCATCAAAAATTTACAATAAAATTCCCGAATAATTTAAAGAGATAGAAAAGGATAGGACGTTTGAAAGCAAATTGAAGGACTTATTAATTAATAAATGCTATTATAATTTATATGACTTTTTCAATGATGAACTGCCTGCGTTGTAACTTAATTGAAATGGACACAAACAACTAGCTTCTAATTTTAACTTCACTCAAATTACGGCCCGCTTCCACTCCAAATATTGCTATGCCCTAAGCTTAAGGGCTATTCTGCACTACTATTTTAATCCTTAAGACCTCACCATGTAACATAATAATTGCAATAAATGATATGAATATGAATAAACAAGACATTGTGTCTACTCAAACTTTTTATAAGATAGACCACAAGTATTTATTTATTCTTTATTTCCCTAGTTCTCTTTTCGTTCCTAGGTCATCACTAAATTGAGTTGAAGAAATATAACCGTATACAGTCATATACCTACTCTTGTCTTGTTCTGAATCTTCCGATTCATTACAAACAATTATGTGTGTAGTGGTGACGTGATACCACACACATCCCACGACTGAATGGAGCATCGAGCTGAAGCGTGATTCATCTTTGATCTCACAGCACTCCATTAAACGCTTATCCTAGCACTATGTAAGGACGATCGCAGAGTATTTAAAACAATTTTGACGGGGTCTTATACTTCCGCACTCGACGTACTATCCACTATACCAATACCAGACACAAGTTCCGATTTTTCAGAGTAATAGGAAAATTTCAAATTTTTCCCGGGGGTTAATCTTGTTGTAAGCATTCGGGAAATATCAGAACTCAGAAGAAGACAAAATGTAGTCGTGACAAGATTTCTGATAGTGTGCGACCATCTTAAAACCAAAGATCAGAAGGCGGTTTCATTAGTACATAGATTGATACCCGCTAACTAATACAGCTAATGTAGATCGGGTTGATAAGGATGCCTAAGTGAATTACGTAACTGTTATTCAATCTTTTATCGCATTCATCGGACGAGGTACTCATTACGATGAATGTTTATAAATTGAATTTATTATTGGTAATATAATAACTGTGACATTCTGAGAAAGTTTATGGTTAGCGATAAGATTACCAGATTGAGGTTTTCGTACTCTGCAGTTCATAACGAAGATGAACTTTCATTCTGTGAATTTTGTAAAACTGACAATAATGCTCGATAGGTATGATGAAATGAAGATGAAATATCATGAATGAGTAATATTTCGAAATGCAAACAACAGTTACCACTTTTTCTATTGTAACACTTTCTGTTATAATTGCTTTTTTACTATCCGTTCTTAATAAGACAATTGCAGTCATCTTCATCCGAATAAAATGTCTTTTATTACACAAACTCGCAATTGACACGTGAAATTAAGCCCACACGTCTGCTGATTGTTATTTGTTGCACGCCTATTTCAGAGTTTGCAAAAACATGGGTGCTGTGCTTATGTAGGCGAAATCTATTTTTAATTACTTACCAACTCCTACGAGTATGTTTTTAGGACTTGAATCAAGTAGGTTGAAAGAGCGGTCACTGCGACTTTTTCACGAAATGTGCTAAAACAGACCTTATCTAAAAAAACCTTGGGTGATTTCTGAACGCAATGGGAAGGAAGGTAATGAAAAAAAAGAATCAACCATAGTGAAGAAAGGTAAGCCCATGTTTAGCACGTAGCTGAAAGTCCCTGTGAAAGTGTAGGAAATCTTAGCCTCTAACACCTAGTAGACGTAGGAATTTCTCAAAGCGACACGAGACTTATCGACACGAGACTTGGGTTCCAAATGCTATGCTAATAATTTATTCACTTCTATTTAAAAATAATAAATGTAATCGGGTCTATGTTGAAACGGCCGATATTTTTTTCGGTTCAAAATACACAGAAAGTACTATTTTAGTCTCTAACGATACGAAACTGTAAAATGTGTTTTAAGTTTACAAACTCTTTGGGATCTTTTATAGCATCGATCATCACCGTTTGAAATGGAATCATAATCAAGCAGCATAACTTTTACCCTCCCATGGAAATCGGCAATCGGATTCAACGCATCGAGTGAAGTGCCTGTGGCTATGCACTCAACCGGTAGTTCAGAATGACCGGAGAAAGTGACTAATTACCCCATAGCTTAGAATAGTGTGGTCATACACACGCAACGGAACCAGGCTCGACTAACAAGTAGAGGTATTCAATGCTTTCATCCTTGTGTAGGATGTGTAAGCAAAGGTGTGCCGCTGGATGTCTAAGATTAGCTTCACTTTTGTCGTAAGCGCGGAACATTTTACTTCGTTTTTATGAATGTTGGGTCATCTATCATTTGGTCTGATCTTGGCTCGAATCTATAAACGACTCCGACAAGAACTTACTTCTTCAGATAAGATCTAGACCAGACCAGACCTATCTCATTCGTATAGCAAGTAAATTGATTACAAACTTGCTACCATAGCTTGGTTTTATTACGAAGAAAGTTTCCAATTAGCAGAGATCAGTTGCTCACACACCAATTCTATTATTTCCTGTATAGCCAGAAAGGGATAAGGCAAGTATATTAAAATTTAACTTCACAGCTATCAAAACTATGGATACATTGGCTAAGAAATAGAAATTATGGTCAATCAATGGTAATGCGAGCCGATTGCGGTTAGAAAACTACACTTATACGCCATTTGAACAAATGGCAAAACATTGAAACAGCTGCCTTTTCTTTGGCAGTTTGGCTTCATCATAATAAACACGGCAGTCGAGTGGTTATGCTCTTAAATGGTTCGCGATTCATTTCAAGTTCTAACGACATGACCACCAAGTTCTTATTACTTCTTATGGATTCTCTGACTGCATAATAAAAAACTAATAGAAGGCGTCATAAGTTAGTTTCTAATTTTTTAAACATGGTTCAGCACAGTTCCATCGTCGTACATATTCCATCTTCGAAGCTATGCAAGTAACTGCCATTGGTAGATCTAACGTAAATATCGGGAAATAAATCAGACTGACTAATAATGGTAAATCTACCGTAGGCAAAGTCAAGTTAGTTTATGTTTCGATGTGGTGCCACGAGGTATACATACACATCAAAGTATATGTAAATGTAATCAACGCACAATAACATTAACTTTTTACATGCTAAGAAGTCGATCATGCCGATTCATTCTTAGCATATCGAGTTTTCCCCAGGAGGTAATATTTCAATCACACCTTTTCAAATTGCCTGATACCGATTTGTCAATATCACGGTATAATGTAACACGTTCCTGATACATTTGCAGCAATCAATACCACAATATGACAGGAATCAATCTGTAAAAAGCTATTAGATGTTACGCAAAGAGAACGTTACGATTTGATGGAAATTCTTGGATGCTCATGCTGGTATCGATGTAACACGAAATTAGTTGTTGCATTGCTCGAATAATGTAAAACGACGATTGGACTAGAACGGTAGCATGATGTAAGTGAAGTGGTGTATCTTAGATTGACAGCAGCATAAAATGTGTTCCAAGTCATTACTGACTACGATAAAATAAAAATAAATTTTTGATTGCGTAAATGGTGCTTATATTGATACCTTTTGCTACTGGTATGGATATTTTTAACGATTTAGATGATGATAGAGAGCGTTGTGTGATATGTCCAAGAATATTAAAATAAATAACGCTATGATAATGACAAAAATTTAAGCAAATAATTATTCACGGTGTGTTAGAGGGACATAATATTTACGTTAGCTCGTCGTACCGTGCAATACGAGGTGAGAAATAATCAGTCAACAGTTTAGATAAGTGCTTCGCAAAACTCGTACGACGATCAAAATATGAAAGATTTTTTAATGGAATCATTGGAGAGATTATACGGCTTCTGTAGCTACTATAGAAACAAAATTAAAATAAGTACCTACAATTACTGAGGAATGAAATTATCTTACCGTGCGCAATGCTCTGTTTTAGTGCGTCACTAAATCTATGACATGATGTGAACACGCACCGTTTTCTTGGGTTTCTTTTTAGCAAACCAAACTTTTTTCATATTGAAGTAAAGTTATTTCACTTTATAATTTGAGTCATCATAATATCTTTGTTTCACAAGCCCCGAATTACATAAATTAGAATTTCACATCATTAAAATCGGGTCCAGTTACACAACACGCGATAGAATCTTTGTTTGGCACAAAAACACTGTTGCGGAAACTTCAATATTATTCAATTTATTTGTATGAATTTTGAGATATTTGTATGTAAACTCGGGCTGAGAATGTTCTGGGTTGGACCATTTGCAATTGCTTCGCGCTCGATATTCCTTGTTTTTCCCGTCTTCCACAAGCATTGGTTAAATTGGTTTTGTATCACAAGCCTTTGATCAAGTTATTGACCTGACAAAAGCAGTAAAGGCTGCGAACCAGTGAGTATTTCGCAAGACTGAAACGAACTGGCTGACAAAACTGTACTCCGCACATTGCCAACTAGGTAGATAGGTTTTGCCACAATCACGCGATCGGTACAACCTTACTTGTGCCAATAACATTGTGTGTGCACGAAAATGTCTGAAGTTAGACAGGCTTGATGGCTAAGCTATAAAATGTAACCTTACGAGAGTACTTTCCAAAAATTATGCAATTTATACAGAGTTTTTCTGATTGAGATCTATGTTTGTTTTGCTGAACTTAAACAAACGGCTGCAGCCATGAATTTCTGATATAAGGCTTTGATATCTACTTAAAAACTGGTTCTATTTCTATGTCCCTTAGCCTTTGCCTTGATCTTGACAACCAATTTTTTTGTTGGTCTTTCGACTGCAGATTTTAGAAGACACAAAAACTACAATTTTATGTGGATACTGGGTTGTTCGCAGTGGGGAAATGTTCACGCGATCCAAAACGATTCTGGTGCCCTGGTGGCTGGTACCGATATCATCGTTTTAACATGCGACCTTTGAGAATGTAAAAATGGCTGCTACTGCGTTAAAACTTTATGATTTCTTCGTCAGTTCAAAGTTCTAGCAATAGATCGACGGTGGTAGTTTAATTTGCATCTGGGACAAATAAATTACTTACCAATTTGGTACTTGTGACGAATATGTTCGTCACGACGAATATTCACTTAGTTTCTTCCTATGAATTTAATCAAAATAAAACAAAGACACTATAGTATTTTCTCAACGTAACCGCACGGAATAACTTTCCTAATTGATTAAGTAAGCGTTAAAAAGTTTTAAATTACACGCAGCAAAGTTTGTCAATCAATGAAGTTTGTTTGCGTTTATTTTAAAAAGACTAATATCTCAAGAATTGCTCTTTATAACTTAAAAATATGATATAAAATAAAAACCGTCATAAGTTCGTATTCGTACCTAGTAATAAAATATACTCTTGAATTTTCGATATTAACATGCAGCTTTAAACCTTTCTTTACGTTTTAGGTAGGTGGCATAACAATACGAAAGTCTCAGTAGGTAGACAAGTACATTGAGCGTGTGTATTAACGTTCAATAAATGATTGCATACTTTTCCTCTCAATCGGCAGATGTGAAACGCAACGACAGATGCTGCAAGCCCAAGGCTGACGAAATAAATAATTCACGACTTGGTCCCTTGCAAGATGCAACCATAATGAGCTATTCGTTCCAAAGGTGGCATGCGAGTAAAAAGTGGATGATATCCAACTATTGCAAGGTTTTGATGGATGTCCGTCAGTGGCTTTATAAAAGTAAATAGTTGATGAGTAGGTAACTTAAATTACTTTTAATCAATTACAGCTGGCAACTCGATAAGTCAATTTTTGAATTTATTAGCGTTCAATACAGGGTTGCATACTTGTTTACCTTTCAATCGGTTGATGATAATAAATTATCATGTACCTACCTAATAAATAATTTATTATTTCTATTACATACCCCTTTAGGGTTAATCAATAATGTGGATGTCCTGTCTGACGCATCAATCACTCATGTTGCTCAAACATTGTCGTTAGAATAAGAGGTATAGGTGTTCCGTCTATGGAGGTAAGCATGGTTGGACGTAGAAGGTTAATTTTACGCGTGGTTCTTGACTTTTAGCATAATTATTCTTTTCCCTTAAACTTAAACAGACGATCAAAGAGCAAGCTAAAACTTGCTATTATTAAAAGTGCACTATAATAAGAGAACTCAGAGCAAATAAAATTGTGTCAGCTGCTTGCCCCACATCGCATTGTCTCGCGTCGCGTGGGATCGGCACAATCATTGTTACCACCTTGTACCTATCACTAAAAAACCATTTAGAGTAAAATAAGCTCTATCATTCTACTTATGCTGGATGGAAACCAATTCTATCACGTGGAGTTTAGGTTTTAATTTTATTTGCATTTGATTATTTCCGATTTCAAAGACGTTGGCGCTGGAGTGAAACATAACGCTGGTATTTAATTCTTCAGAATGATTGTACTCCGAAGCAGACTGTTGGCAAAATAGAAAATGGTGAAGAACGCTATGTTTTACGTTTTCATAAAAGATAAAGTACCCACACGAAGAAATATTCCTACTAATATTATAAACGCGAAAGTTAGGGTGGGTGTATGGATATTTGTTACTCTTTCACGCAAAAACTACTCATCCGATTTGAAAGAAACACATAGGATGCTTTTTATCCCGGAAAATCATCGGGATTCAACGGGACGCGAACTCTTCAGAACCGCCTAGAATATTTCGCATAGCAAATTGCACTTCTAATCCTGCGTCAACGAAGTCGCGGGTACCAGCTAGTATAATAAAGTTTGTCAGTCAGACTAAACAGTATACAGTAATGACACATATATATTATTCTCAAGATATCCAGCTAGGCGATAACGCGTCAACCTACCTGGCGAATGCTGGTCGCATAACCTGTTGATTTCCATAAAGATAACTGAGGTTTATCCTTATCTGCGTGGACTGGTTGTATGCTCTGCAATAAGTTGGTGTGACCAGTCCTTTCTAATACTAATCCCTATACACCTGCGTCAATCAAGCACCATTTCAAGAACTCCCTTAAGGCGTATGTAAAAGGCAGACAACCCTCTCGCTCGCACATTTCAACATTTATGAAGATATAATATAACTAAATGTAATTATGTGAAAAATGTTGAAATGTGCGAGCGAGAGGGTTGTCTGCCTTTTACATACACCTTAATAAAAAACAGTAATTATAGGACAATTTATTTTAGTACAGAAGGCATGTTCTCAGTGGATTTGCTCAGTAAGGCAATGGATTGTTTTAGGCAGAGAGTGCCGCTTATCATCAGGTGGGCCATGTTATTGTTCCATAAATAATTGTCATAAAAACTACTATGATTTTTTTTACCAATTTTCAAAATTCTAATATGTTTACGTAATTACCATAGTCTAACTAACTAAACCTATTTACCATCACCTAACTATAACTCTATTTATATTTACCTAATACCATCTTAAAAGCAAATCTATGTTACTAGTAGTTCGCCCCGAACTGAGATCTCATGATGGTCAGAACCCAAACAATTTTTATTGACAATGGTTGTAATAAACTTTGCAAACCGCTTCCAAATCGCCGCCTAGCTAAGTACCAGTCTTACTTGAACTACAAAATCATTGAAACTCCAAAAAATGGTAGCTCATGTTATACTGGGTTTGCTAATTTTATAATTTTTACAACAACTCAATAACTATTAGACCTAGAATCAAAATTAAAACGGTTTTGGAATGTCTAAATAAAACCCTATCATATGACACCCCACTTGATATTATTGTACGACTTTTTTTTTACTCCCTTTGGACCCTCATAACTTCACGACTCCTTGAACAATTTACTTCATTTAACAAACCAGTAAAACTTATTAAAATACTATCCGTATACCTACCAAATTCTGTGAAGATCAGATAAGCAGTTCAAAAGATTTCGACAAATAAACATACAAAGCATTTTTGTCCAAGTTGTCACTAAGATCTCGTTCGCTTCGCTCACCGATCAATTATTCCAGAAATAGCATGAATGGCCATAAAGTTTTATCTCTTGTTTTATAAACATTCAAAGTACCTACTTGGCTTACTGTTTAGGGTTTATAAACAGTTTAAAGTCTGTTATATTGACAAGAACTGATACTCCAGCTAAATAACAGAATAAATGTAAATTCTGTTATTGAGCTGCAGTATCAGTTCTTGGTAAGATTAAAATATCTTATGAGAGTTTTGTTTATTATTATTATCTACATAACAGAGTACAGGGAAATTTACAGCTTCAGCAGACAGATAACACATTTAAACATAAACAAGCAAGGATTATCAGTCATGCTGAACATGCCATGCCCACTGAGCAATTCCAAGGAAGTTCTTTTCATGAATTTGTATGCTGGAAACCCGTACCTAAGCATTTGCAGTTCTACAATTAGGTACCTACCTAGTTTAAATCACATCATCATAGTATCAGCCTATAAATGGCTGGCTTTTCCATAGATTTCGAGAAAGCTGTGTGCTTCTACTTCTTAAATGAATGGTAAGGGAATAAGGTCTGAGGGCCTGGTACGAGTTGTGGTGTACATCTGGTGCACAACGTGTGACACCCACCCAGCATACCAGTGTGCGCTGATTTGTATGCAGTCACTAAACGGAACCTCTGAGAAGTTTGGTCTACACCAAGCCCGTACTTGCATGTCAAGCTTCTCAAAGAATCTGCTCAGTGTCTCCATACAAATCAACGCACACTAAGTGTGCTGGGCATCACACGTTTTACACCAGATTTAAACACAAGACTCGTACTAGGTCCTCTGGACTAACGGCCTGCACTGGGGTGTAAGCTGGGTGCTTGTAGTGTTTGCCATAACTGCGGCAGGTCACAGATTGTGTATTACTCAGGGACTGAGTGCTGAATTATTTATTAGCCACCTAAAAGTTTGTCAGTTACTGTTACCAATTAGCACACAAACATCCACACAACTTTCTTATTAAGTAACAATATTGGTTGATGTCTTTCCAAAGTAGTTAAGAAGTTCAGTGAGCACTTTGTTTAAATTAGACAACAAAACAAGTCAATCTCTGTAACAACCTTGATTCGTACCTACTTAGCAACTTATTACAATATAATTTACTCGAGTCTATTGCAGAGAAACCTTGAACAAAATTGTATAAATATCAACCTTGGAACTTTGTATCTAATAAAACAAAGAATGAAATATACCAAAACCTGTGATTCTTATCATGAAAGTAAATGAGGAAATAATCTAAGGTTTGTTCTTTCATTCATAAAACAATCACATTGTGCAAAACATGTTTTAGCCAATCGCTACAATGCCATAAATACTACCTACTTGGGTATTCCATTAGTAAACATGGTCTTGCATTCAAAATGCAGGGATTTTAGTTTCAAATTATTGCAAATGAAGTAGGTAGGTAAGTACTTACCACATTGTTGTAGTTGAATGCTGCAGCACCAGCTTCGAAGTATTCTTCCCCATTCAGTTTGTCTCCCATTTTCACTTTCAACATACACTCAACTTTTAATAGTTCCTATTACAAATATAAGAAAATTCAACATCTTTTTTCATATTCACACTTCACACATTAGTTCTTTTACAAAAATGCAATGACCAACCGTTGAGATTGAGATGGGAGCGTCCGAAACATCATTTCTCAATACGATAGCTTCTCATAAGGTACCAACTTTAAGCCTGATATTGCTACGTAGCCATTTATAAAGCTAAATACAATCCATTTACTAAAATTTTGACCAAAAATTGCTTTATTTGAAGCCAGAAAACACAAAAAACGGAGCAGATTTTTCTCACAATCGGTCGGACGGATCGTTGACACGCAAATGTCAAAACCGCCATGTTGAATGAAAGTCACAAATCTGTCAAGTTTATTATTATGTCAATGAAATGAAATATTCTCGCTATGCACCTATTTACTGTGGAGTTCCCACTGCCGAAATGTCTACATTAAACATGCTTTTCTCTGTGCTAATATAATCGCATCGCGTTTCCACCGTCAACCCTTGTGCATGTTTGATAATAATATAACAGAAATTTATATTATTTTAGTTATTTACTTGGTTCTTTCGTGAAAACGCTAGTCCGACAAAACAGATAGTATGTCGCAATAACTTGAGAGATTTTAACACACAATCCATACAAACTACTTGCACAAGATTCTAATACTAATGTCAAACATGCACAAGGGTTGACGGTGGAAACACGGTTCGATATATTCAGAGTTGTGCATGTTGTGTAGATATTTGATTTGTGGAAACTTTTAGTCAAACTGAGCATCGCTTTGTACGTGCTTAGAGTTTTTTTTTTTCTATGGTTACTTTAGTTTTAGTACCTAATTTTTTTCGTAAATACAATAGGCACAGATAAAGCGTTCTACAATAAAAATCATTTTATAAAAATAGTATGATTTATTCTGTAAACTGTAAAACACCCACTGTTTTTACACCACAGAAAGCACTAAGATAATATTATATTATGTTTATTTATATACCTACATACCTACTACATTATTATACCGATTCATCTTGCATGGCGTCTTACTTATACCTGTATATGTACATTTTGAACGAAGTAGGTATGTAAGAGAAAAGCCAACACCTTCCCCAAACCCGCCGCAGTTTCTAAATCACTCTGGAATACAGAAGGGCGCGGCCACGAACTTTTTCGTTTGCGTCCACTTGTAACCAAGTATGTGCTACCTGCTACCTAGGAAGAGCAGAGCCATTTATTGACAAACTTCTCAATAAGCTCAGGCCCCATTCGTTCCTCAATCATTTTAAGAGATATCTCGAACACGGATTTGGCGATATCCTTGTCTCTTGCAAGTGCGGATTCTTCGCAGTAATAGCAGTTGTTGAAGTACAGGCCAGTTACACCTTCTAAGTCGTCCGTGGTCGCCACGTAGATTGTAGTTGCCGCTGCTTGTTGCTGAAGAAAAAAACAATATAATTAGGTAGTACCTAGGTAGTACCTAAGTATTAATTTCGGACAAGGTACCTCCCTCCCTATTATACATTGTAACGCCTCGCCATGTCATCAGCCAGCTTTGTCTCGCCATGCCATGCCAAGCCAAGCCAAGCCAAGCTAAGCCAAGCCAAGCCAAGCCAGAGTTGCCTCGCCATGCCAAGCCAGCCTTGAAAGCCGCTATGCCAAGCCTAGCCCGTCAAGCCAAAAAGAGCAGTTGCCATAGATCATAGATTGAGATTCGATTTTCATGACTGATGACTCGAGACGTCATGGTGGTTGGTGATAAAATTACCACCGGGTACTCTTTGAATTCTTTGCGGTACGGTGGTAGCCTGAACGATACAGAACCTAAGCAAAAAGATTGTTACAGAAGAAGGAGAGAATAAATTGTTGTGCAAGTCATTTTGTCTCCGTTTCAACATTCTAAAGGTTCCAAGAGAACTAAGAGGATTATAATCGCGCTATTGTAATCTACTCTTCAGATTGTATGTCTATAATCCCCTTTTAGTTTTATATTTGTTATGCGTTGATCACGCGCGAAGCTTCGTTTTGTCGCGAATATTTAGCCCAATTTGGACAAATCTTTGCGACAACTTGGGAAAACGTTCAGAAAACAACTGATTCGCCATAATCTTATATTATCGCAAATCCATCGCGCTATTTATAAAACTTTTGTTTAGGTTACTCACCAATGATTTAGTAAAAGGCCGCACGAGTAAGAACGCTAGTCGGAACAGCCACCAAGATTTGCTTAGGTTGGTGTACACCATGTTGCCAGGATGCAAAGAGTTCACACAGATTCCTTTTGACAACCATTCCTTGCTCAATACCTGGAAATAGAACAAGACACAATGGTCATGGTTATGTACCTATGTTATTTGTTTTTAATATAGTGCAACTATAGGTATTGATCAAGCTCTTTCGTGCGGACGGAAAATGTTCAGTGAGGCCAATACCACATAGTAGAGTATTGGCGTGCCACGGCATGCCCGCCGTGCCCGTGTGTGAATAGGTTGATGTTCCACTGATTATTCATCTCAGCAATATCTCAACCTATTACATCAGCAAGCAGATCTTACCTTTGCAGTTGTAACATTGAGTAGTTTAGAGTTATTGTACGCCATCATAGCAAAGTAATCTTCCTTCTTCATAGACAAGTTTTGCTCGACAAATGCATTTTTGAGGCTGGCAAACCTGAAAACATAAATTATGCAAAGTTTGGACGTGTCACCCACTACTTCTTAAATTGGTCAACACAGTGTAATTTCTGTGATTATCTGTGACCAAGATAAAACAATTTTTGTCCATACAAAACATAAAATAAATAAATGAATTGTTTAAGGTGGTCTAAAAATTAAAATTATGCACTTAACATAAGAGCTATGTACAGCATGCAACAGTAAATACTAGCCCTACATTTGGCGGTCTTATCGCGCACATGTGATTTCTTCCAGACAACATGTGATCTTACCTGTGTGATTCGGAAGACACAAACACCACCCGAGAACCTCTTTTCAAGACTGGTTCAAGCAGCAATGCTAAGTACATATGGCTGAGATGGTTCACTTGGAATGTTGTCTCCAGTTTATCTACTGTCTCTGTGTATGGAAGACCAAACACTCCAGCATTCAGTATCAGCATGTGGATATGCCTGAAAAACGTATTGAAATTAAGAACCAATAAATAAACTTTGTTCGGTTTCTTTCACTAGCTAATGGCACCAATCTTGGAATCCACAACACCATCGGGGGTGCTGAAACATTGCTGCCATCAACCCAAAGTCCTTCTCCATTACTTTAAGGAGTTGGGCTGGCTGGGGTGAAGGTCAGCAGGAGGACAATGAACAATACACAATAGACATCAAGGCAGATCTCATTCCCCCACGACAAATTAGAAGTAGATGGGACTAATGGGAGTTTTTTAAAACAAAGACCTGTTCATCCCACTAACTTGATTATTTGCAAAAACAATTGTTTAGTTGTTTCAGCTCACATGTTCATTAGCTGAATTGGCCTCCAGATTCAGTCTATCTATCCATCTAATCAGCCAGTAACACCCACTGCTGAATAAAACCCTCTTCTAATTCTAATTCGTCATGGGGGAATGAGATCTGCACTGACGTCCTGCATTGGGGTGTATTTTGCATTGTCCCCCTGTGAAGCCCTCTTATCTATTGGGTCACCCCTGACTCAATACTAGTACTAAATTATGTAAAAGATACTAACTCATATTTACTAATAATTTCCAAAGCGCACTTCTTGACACTCTCAAGTGATGTCAGATCAAGATGTACAGCTGATAAACTATCCTCAGAGACATTTGTTTCTTTTGCAATCTTCTGTATAGCCTCAGCTGTTGCTTCCATATTGCGATTTGCAAAAATAACATTGCAATGATGTCTGGCAAGGGATTTAGCTGTCTCATATCCAATCCCTGCATTACAGCCTGTTATTAGGGCATACTTTAATGAGAGGTCCACACCATGAAGTATCTGGAATTGAGATGAAGTTTCTTAAGTAGGGTTTTCGTCTGTCTTAATCGGCAAAGGTCTAGGGGATACAAGAGAGGCCTTGGCAGACCAACAGCCATATGGGTGGATGATATTGTAGCCGTACAGGGGAAGACTTGGATGCAGGAGCCCCAAAACAGACACAAGTGGCATTCGAAGGAGGAAGCTCATGCCCAGCAGTGGGTCACTACAAGCTGCCTATGATGATGACGATGAATAGGCAAGGCAGTAATAGTATTGTAAAAGGAGGTCGGCATAGGTAAAGTAAATACCTAACAATAGGTATAATGCATGCATAGAATACATTATAATTAAATGAGGGCCTATCTTTGTCTGTTGCACTAAAAGCCTTGAGTAAATTACAAAGATAACGGAAATAATCAGAAAATAGGTACAAATGGGAATTCCATAGATTGTTTAGTTGCACTATCTCGGATTTTCCATAGAATAAGAATAAGAATAAGAATAAGAATCATTTATTGTGAAACTGTGTAAAAAAGAGATCATAAAGATAGGTATTATGTACCTAGAGTTTCAACAGTTTACCCATGCCGGGCGTACAATACTTTACATAGGTAAATCTTATAATTTTATTATAAGTAGGTACTCACCTAATGCTATTTTTATAGTTATTATACAATTAACGAATAAAAACTTAATATTTAGTAGGAATCATAATACTCTTCTAAGCTATAGTATACCTTGTTCACAAGCCATTTTTTTAATCTAAGTTTGAATAAATTTCCCTCAAGTTCTTTTAAGTCTGTTGGCAAATTATTATATATTTTTATGGCTGTATAATAAGTGCTTTTGTAAAACATTGTGTTATTTATTTGAGGAATACAGATGTTATATTTATGCCTATTACGAAGATTTTCAGAACGACTAGATTTTTTATTAAAATATGTTATATTATTTTTAACAAACAGACAAATTTCTAAAATAAATATGCTAGTAAGAGTAAGTATGTTATTTTCTTTAAAAACAGATCGAAGGGATTCCGTGCTTTTCATATTATATATGGCCCTAATACACTTTTTTTGCATGAGAAATACAGTTTTAACATTTACTGAATTTCCCCAAAATATTACCCCATAGCATAAATGAGGATAAACATGACCATAGTAGGTGTTCTTTGCTATAGATGTAGAGGAAACGTGGCTCAGAGTCGAGATTGCATAGCAATATTTAGAAATTTTATTGTTTACCTTATTAATGTGAGATTTCCAATTCAAGTTTTTATCAATTTTTATACCAAGGAAGTTAATTTCATCGACCTCGTCGACAGTATTATTATTGTGAGCAATATTTAAAGCTATAGAGGGTGTCTTGTGGTGTCTGAATCTTAAAAGTTTTGTTTTATCAATGTTTACTTTGAGATTTATTGAACCTAACCAGTCTACTATGGAACCGAGTGTATTGTTTATTTCATTTTCGAATTGAATTAGGCTGTGGTTTTCTTGTGGTATAAAGATAGTTGCATCATCTGCAAACATGACACATATATGTTATAGGTTACCTGATAAGCTGTTGAGGAGGCATCAAATCTTTGTCTGAAATCGTTGGGATGCTTTTTCACTTCTTTGGCAAATGCCAATCTAGGATCTATAGAGGTGATGTTGCCGGTCTCCTTGTGGACATACAAAACCTTTCCATCCTCTTCGGTAGTTTTGGTCCAGCCAAATGGAAGGTCTTTGGGGATTGTTTTCTTTTTACCTGTTGTAGGGTGCACCCACTGTATTTTGTTTGTGTAACCACTGTGGATTATGGAAAACCGGTTTGAATACAAAAGTAGGAGCAGCAAAAGTGATGTATATTCAGCAGACAGGACTTACTTTACGTAGAAAACATTTCCATCTATTGTAGACTTTTCTGTCCATCCTGATGGCAGTTCGTCTTCGCTATCCGATTCGTAACTATTTTGCATACTTTTACGTTGAGCGGGGCTTGTGAAAAAGTTGAACTCAACAGTAAACAAATATACGCCGCCGCTCCAACACTCGAAAGGAAATGAAAAACTTGGGAACACAAATCTCGACTCAGGCGGGTGCGCGGGTGTAAACAAATATCCCCCCTCGCATCCACACAACTGTCAATTTGATATTGACATTGACATAATGTAATCAACTGACATTGACTGAATAAAAAAGTTGACATCATTCAGATTTTTTGTAAGTCACTGTCAAAGTCAAGATTATACCTACTTTCCTCCACAAGAATTGAATTGAATATTTTGGCGGCACCCTAAACTTTGTTTGTTGTTCTATTCAAAGACCATTTTATTTCACCAAACGCAGGTTTTACAACGTATTCATTATTTCACAAATGACTCCTCTGACGGAACAGGTGTGTGACACCTTCTATCCTCCCGCTGTTCCGGTGGCTGCGGCGCAAGCTCCGGCTCGTTAGGGTTGTGTCTACGCAAGTACTCAGCCAGCCACAGGATGGGCTCCGCTGGGCGGTCGTGAGCCAGGGCCGTCAGTGCTGGCAAGAGTGTGGGAGTGATGTTCTTCTGAATGTAGTCGTTCACTTGCCAGTGACGAAGGATTGGGCCCACGACCACTAGAAAAGAATGAAAATAAGAGGTTAGGTACCTATATACCTACATAGTTCACAGGTTAATCTTATTTTTAACCTAGGTACCTGGTAGGTACCTACCACGATGAGACTCCTCACTTTCCTCCAATCCGACCCAAGAACACCTACCTAGGGTCGTAGGTCTACCTATAAGTACGTAGCGAGTGATATTGACGTTCAACTTAGTAAAAAGAAAGGCTCTTACTGTTAGGAAAGAAAAAGTGTATTTCTCTCAAGGCTTCCGCATGGTTCTCACTGCCGTGCAAGCCGTTGAAGTAGTCTCCATACTTTGTGCGCCGCCCGTAGCAGGCTCGCATACTGTCTGGCCAGTAGGCTTGAGCTTCCAGAACTCTGCAATAGACAACCAAAGTAGGTAGGTAACTAACTCAAAATATTCCACTAACGGTCACCCGTCCAAATAGTAGGTAAGCAAGCAAGCAAGCTCGTATGAGTTAGTGACCAACTCTGGTGTCGGAGTTTTTAGGCCGCCTTAAGGCCTCCGTCATGACTTAACGCTGCTAGAGCCGGGACCGACAGTGTAACGTGCCCTCCGCACAGAAGCGCTCAGATGTAAATGCCACTAGCGGTCACCCATCCAAATGGTGACCGCGCAGAACTTTGCTTAACTTAGATAATCGCTGAAGATTGACTAAGCAAGCTACACCACGAGTCCAAATAGTGGCTTAGATAATAATCAGTGAAGATTGCCTAAGCAAGCTACCTACGCCACGAGCGCTTCGAGGCGCGCTTGGCGATAGGTAGGTTGGTAGGTAGGTTAGATAGAGGTATACCTAAGTAGGTTGAGGTTACCTGGCAGGTCCCATCAGAGTGCGCCACTTCTGTATACAGTTCCTAGCAGCGAGCACCAGCACTACGATAGTTCCGCTGGACATGTGCGCCACAAGGTGCGGAAAGTGCTGCCTTCCGTAGTGACCTCTGTACAGTTCAGCGCCTTGCTCTGGGGTCAGACGCACTTGACGCTTCTATAAAGCATTTGAAATAAAATTTAAGCATATATCTAGGTACCTATATTTTTCCAGAATGTTTTGGAATCAACAGCTGTTACTCGTAGACCCGTAGATCCGCTACGGGGCGGGCGTAGAGCTTATTTATATCCTGTGCCTACGGGTTGCGTCGTGAAAATGTACGTACCTAGGATGATTTCTGGATTATACCCAATTTGTATGGGGGTTTTGTTGTTGTAAAGATCATAATTTTCCGAAACTATAAGGCATAGGTAATTTTTTTTTTCATGTACACTATGAAAGTTACATTATGAGTTATAGGTACCTACCTTAGGGACCTTAGTTAGTAGTTACACGTAGGTACCTACGTTTTAAAAACTATAAAATCTGAAAAGTGGATCTGTCGTCTGCACTGACCCTCCAAACGTCAACACGAATATTTAATTACTTTTCCTATGGTTTCTACTTTCTGTAGATAAAAGCAGTCACCGTCCGGCGGACCTAGCAAGGGTGCCACGAGATTGCGGCTTTTAGGGTTGTCACCAGGCACTATTTCACATCCCAAAATCGCGCATAAGCTAAACATAGTAGTATCGTAATTTATTTTGTGTCGCATTCAAAACTTTGAATTTAATGAATGTTCCAAAAATAATGAATGAGCACGATATTCAATCGGCCCCACCAGTGGGCCAGCCGGTGGGCTTGATGGGAATAACCCTCAATCGATTTCTAATCAATAATATTTCAATCCAAACTACATCAGGCAGGGACTACCGTAACCCTAGTGCTAAAGTGACAAGCACTGCTATACGACCAAAAAAAAGCGGGGTAAAAAAGACCCTGTGATAACCCTACCCTAATAAGGGTTGCATGTGACGTGTAATAATGAACGACACCCTACCATGCGACGTGAATTTTTGCATATCGTCTAACCCTTGCCAAAAGTATAAGCGATGGCAAAACTCTACGATTTACTTTGATATTTTTAATGAATGCTGAGATTTATCCTTACCATTGTGATGTGATGTAGCTAACCTAACCTAACTAGGTAGCCTGTTTATTAACCGGGGATCAACCCGGTTAATAAATAAATTGTTATTCCAATGCTTTCCATCACAATAATGGTAACCTCAGTCTCATTCCATTTTTTTCTAATGGTTACCTAGTAATAAATGCATGAAACGAATTGAGATGTGTTTTATATAAAAGATCATAAATTAAATTAATATATTAAAATAAAATAAAATAATTTACAAACGCTACTAAACGTAGCATAGAATACGTTTTAAATGAAATTTTCGTGGTGTGTATGTAAAATACCTACAGGTATTTTTTGTGGTCTTGTCCAATGCTTAAAAGAATTTGAACACATTTTACTTGATAATGTTTTGCTACCCATAAGTTTTTCTAAAACATTTTCTAAAAAAAATCACGAACGAGCTACGCACGCAATTGTACAAATAGATCGCCGATGGGCAAGCGTGGCGGACAGTGTACATTGCTTTCATTAGAGCTCCCTTCCCCCTACATTATCTACTGGAAATAATAGAAATTCAAAGTTTAAAATCTCTATGAGTATGCTCTGATAAGAGCTTTCCATGTCGCTACATAAAATCTTTCACTTTTTTATACTGCCTACCTTTCTATTCTATGCGCTACATAAAATTTCATTTAATTTCATTTATTTATTCATAACAATTTGTACAATCGTGTTTGGAATCTTTCACTTTATGCTAACTACTCATTAAGCATATAAAAGTACCTACAGCCTTACTACCTGATGGAGAATCATACTAAATACATATCTGAAAGTTCCAGGCTCCCGTGGTAATGTTATGAACGCTCAAAATATCGTACCTCGATTCTGAGTATGAGGGATACCTAGCTAAAATGGTTTAGCATAAAATGTTATGAATCCAAGTTTATTAGTGTCAAGTATATGCACGCATGTACCACCACCACTACAAGCAAACATTGTTGCTTTGTAAATATTTTGTATGCTTATGTATTCGTTTATATAAGTATAATTTTACTTTTTATTTTTTATGTAATATAACGTGGTGGTTTGAATAAATAGCTTTCCTTTCTTTCTTTCTAATGCTTGTTCTGTGTCTGGGTGTTTCTATCTTATTATAAGTATGTATTTACAAAAAAAAATGTATGTATGTATTCTATCAGCCATCTAGTTTCCATCGTACAAGCTTTGCTTAGTTTGGGACTAGAGGGCGTTGTGTTAAGTGTCCGGGAATATTTATTTATTTATTTCTTTTGTCATGTGGTGTTATAGGTACTGCTTATAAGTTTATTAGTTCGTTCGTTCTAGCCCTGAGTTTTGCCTATATAGTTACATTTCGCTCTAGTATTTTTAATATTTAGTTTGTGGTACTAACAGCTAGGATCTCAAAGCCGTTGTCAATGATGTGGTCTATGATAGCCTCGGCATCGTCATAGGCCTCTGGCTTGATGATGGCGAGGGTCCGCTCCGAGTACGCGTGGTATTCTGCATCGGACTCCGATGATATTGCTGACATCTTGAGACTGGTTGCAAAGACAGTTTACTCCGAAAGTTTTAAAGATGAGTACGTATGGCAGAAGCTGAAATTAATTATTGTGAAACTGAAAAAAAACACTAAAATCGGCACGAATTTTTAGAAACCGTAGGTAGATGCCTTTGTTAGTAAAGTTATCATAGAAAAATCAGAAAAATGCTCTATTATTATGTATGTAAATAGAACACAATAACTTTTTATAACTTTACAATCACTTTTTCGACTTTTTTTATTGATGACAATGGCTGACAATGACATTTTTTACCTTTACCTACTTACGCAAGATCAAGTGTGTTCAAGAAAAAAATAACAATTCCAGTTGTATCATAGAGGGATACTATAGCACCGAACACCTTGCTATAGTGAGGGGAAATTGTAAGAAATGGTACCTAGGTCCTCTGCATTGCTCTTCATCATAGAAAAAAAATATTCCTTTATGGACGTTCTATCTACCCTACCCACCTATAAGTCACGCTAGGGTACCTACGTATAGAAAAAATACTCAACTACAAAAGAAAACTCCCCGATTTACTCATCGGGGTTCAGGCTATTTTCAGGCATAAAAAGCTTCGAAGACTCGCAGTTCACGAGCACCGCGCGGCCATCGAGATCAATGACCTTCTTGTCCTATTCAAGTTTATTTAACCTATAGTCACACCTAGTGTTACTCCTGAAGATTTTGTTTCAGTTGATTTTTATAGTATCTGAGTTGATTGTGTATTTAAGTTTCATTACATATCATAATTATTAAGTAGGTACCTAATTTACTGGTATTTGCATTTCTTTTATTTTTACTTAATTTTTTTGATGTCTGTGTACAGTGCCTGCAATAAATGAATTTTATTTATTATTTTTATTTTATAATTATACTAAACGGCGTCATAATCAATCGTACAGACGTCGCAGACGGTAAGTGGGAAAACTGGCACGCATTTCCCGGGCGCCACCTTTGCCACCCCTAGGCGGGGGCCGGAGGGGGTCCGGAGGGGGGCTGCGTGCGTTGCGGGGGGCGGGGGGAGGCAGGCAGGGAGTCGCGCCAGTGCCCCCCCGGACGCAGCGGCGGCGCGACGCCTCCCTGCACCCGAAATGTCTCGCTGACCATCTCCCGCCACCCGATACCGACGTACACATGGACAACTCCTGCCTTCTTGACCTCCTCATCAGGTGTTTCGCCATGACAGAGCCTGAGGACCTCAATTTCACGGCGTTCACCGACCTCTGTCGACTCTGCTCCTTGAAGAGTGGCCCGCGGCTCCACATCTTCGATAAGGAGGCTGAGCAGAGGCAGATTCTGTTCAAGCTCAGGACCTGTCTGCCGACTATGGTGAGTCCTAATTGCTTATTTTACAACCCTTTGTCTTGTGTGTCCTTGAGGTTCTTTTGTCGTTTTCTCAAGGCTGTTTCCTTACTCATTATTCTAGACCTTCTGCATCGTTAGTAGCATTGTATTTGAAATTCCTTACAAAGTGTATTAGATTTGTAGGATAAAAATAAGAAAATAACATCGGGAAAGCCGCAGTGGTACGCTACGTAGCAGCGTAGCGCGTAGCCCGTAGACGCCTGCGCGCTACGGGCCTACGGCTACGGCTAGGGCGGCTACGAAATCTCAAATCAGGGATAGTTTATGATCACGATACCTGTTGGTTTTATTGGGTTTCCCAAGACATTTTTTTTTATATTTCCGTGTTTCATCCAATGGTTTTTCCTCGGATGCATTCTAAATTTAAAAGGCCAAAGAAAAAATGGATGGACTGCGTGAAGAATGATATGGGCAAATATGGGTAAGAAAGGAGTGACAACTGAGATGACGGCTGATAGAAGAGCACGGAAGAAAAACACTTTCCCCCAAATTATGTTTCCAGATTTATCTTGGATCTAACAAAAACTGCCAAAAACCGCGTGTGTTTTGGACTTAACCCCTGTCAATAACTTGTCAGATTTATATGTTACAATAAGTCTGACAACTTATTGACAGGGAACTAAGTCCAAAACACACGTGGTTTTTGGCGGTTTTTGTTAGATTCAAGATAAATCTGATAACGTGGTAAGGCCGATGTTGTGCCGACCCCACATAAAGTGGGAAAAGAGCAAGGAGATGATGATGCATTCTAAATACAATAAACTAACTTTTTGTAGATAGGTGGTACCTAGTCAGTCTAAATATAATATCATATAATAGCCTATATTTATGTAGATATTTAATCGTTTCATGTACCTACTCATAGTTCAATATCCAATTATTATTTTTTAATTTTATTAATGTTGGTACAATACAAGAAATCCATCCAATAAAGCCTATTATGCCCGAGGCACTGCCACACGTGACTTCAGCTCTAGTAAAGCTTTTAGTCAAACGATGACGATGTCAATATGTTTCAATAGTTGTTGGGGATCCGATTGACGTCACGATAAGGGGATTATAATGTGTTTTGTGGTAACCGACCAACAATTTTATTGCTTATTCTATCTTTTCGGTTTATGTTATTGGTAAAACAATTTAGTTAGTTTGATTGGGGTGACATTTTTTGTTTTTAATAATAGGAATTCAAAAGGTTTGTATTTATTTTTAGCCGATTGATAGAGTATCATTGATCGGCTTGTCCACTGGTGGTCAGTGTCGTAAATTGGCAAGCAACTAGGATAATCGAATGAAAAAAAAAGATGGTTTACCTCAAACAAAATCATAGTTGATATCACCGATCAAGTTTTTTCGTTTTCATGCTAGTCTAAAGCCTTGTTCTCGCGATCGTAACGCACAACGCGTAACGGTATGCGGCTCAACGCAGCGTAACGCGTTTGCTTTTCGCCGTTGACGTGACGGAACAAGAAACCGTACTAGACGTTTTTATTTTCCATACGATTATGTGTCCGGCGCCGCATGACACATACCGCAGCGTTGAGCGTTACGATTGCGAGGCCAAAGCTTAGTTAAGTATACAAGAAGATAAGTAAATTATATTACTAGACATTAATTACTGAACTTGTTGTTTTAATCGATCATATCTATTGATCCGATCCGGTATCTCCAGCAGATCTCGAAGGACGATTTCCTGCCTAAAAAGATCTGCGAGCGCTGCATCACTCGCCTCGAGCAACTATACGAATGGAGACAGAGCTGTTTGAGTACGGACTCCGTGCTACGCAACTACGCAGAGTCCATGAGAATTGTTACATCTACTATCAACTTCCAGGTAAGTTGTTACCTACTAGACGTATTACTGCTGGATTTGCCATAGTTTTCTGTATTACGCAATTGCGCCGAGTCTATGAGAATTGTTACATGTACAGTTAAGGCGTAGGGTAAAGTCAGACCAGATCAATGTGATATTTTTATTGAACCTTTGCATTGTTATTCTCTCGAGCCTGAAGCTCTGCAATTTCACATAATTACATTCAGTTATATTATATCTTCAAAAATGTTCAAATGTGCGAGCGAGAAGGTTGTCTGACATTACGCATCGCCTTAAATGAAATTTCGGACGAGTTTGGTACTAACTATCACGCTGTGTTGTAATCGGTTTCAAACAGTTGTACGAATAGGGACAGAGATACGCAGTACCTACGTCACCTCAGAGTAGATATAGGACGTATCTACGCATAGCGATAAAAAGGAACCTCATGATTCTCAAAGAGTATTTTGAGAAAAACAGTGAAAGTCGCGCTTAGATCATTCGTTTTATCGCGTCATATTGTTATTAATATTTATTGTTACTTGTTTGACACATCTAAATCGATGTATCCAATATAATAAAGATAAAAGGATAGAACACAGTTCATTCACACAATCGAAGGACAATACCAGCAATATCGATTTTTAGATTACTTAGTCATATTGGTTGTGAGTGGTAGGTTCTTATTTTTCATTTTTCTATCGACAAAATATACCTGAATGTATTGGACTCTACTAACCTATATGGTAAAAGAAAAACTTCATGAAACACGAACAAGATGAAACAGTAACTTGACGAACGTACCTACTACCGATCGTACTCAGAAGTACATTATTCTGAGCAACTTCAGGTTTCATCATTTACATTTACAATTTTTTTTGTTTGATTTTTTTCGTATGCATACGAGGTCATGATTTCATATGTACCTACATGCGACAGTATGACAATGTGCACTTCGTAAACTTGAGTTATGCCATTGTTCTTATGATTAATCGGAAACATGGGCTATCAAAGGAAACATGGGCTCATGAAACCTATCTGTTGACAGGCTAAATAAGTCTCTTGGGGGTTGAATATAGTAGATATTTAGTGAAGGCACGCGCCACGGCCGCGGCCGGGCGATGCACGCCTCAGCCCCTCCTCTATCGATCGAACCCGGCGGCCAGCTCTTATCGACCCACTTCCACCCAACCCCACGAACCGCCTCACGCAAATCTCAACCTTAACCCTCCGTAAACAACAGCGAGAACGCCAAAAATAACCACCGCGAGAATGGACACTGGATTTCCAACTCAAGGAAGACGCATCACGATTCTGTATCGAATGGTTATTTTCTTTGAATAACTATGTTGAATAATCACCTCTATGAGTCAGGTCATAAAGTCGTTGGAGCGGGCCGGTTTTGAGATCTCTACGCATGTCCAGAAGCGATTGGTTTTTATGATGCGCCCTGTAAATTTCTCGCGTTTAATCGATACTCTACGACGCTCTCTGTCCAGACAAAGCCATTTCATTAGTATACTGAAAACAAGATCGCGAATGCATAAAATAAGTATTTTCCTCATCTGTACAAGAGATCTCTATAAATTGACAAAGAGTCATAATAATTGGTGGTATTTCAGAGTTCACAAGAGCCTGGCTGGTCTGTATTTTGCTGTTTCACCACTCTCAAATGAGAGACTCTTTATCGAATGGATAGCCAACGTCTTTGTATTTATAACATTAGTAAAGCTTCTGGGTTATGTATGATAGATTCATAGATACGAATACTTTATGCTGAAGAGTACCTACAGGGTTCAATTAATAGTTTTACGGCTGAATACAAAAGTCCCTCAAATTTGAGCACCACTTAAAATTGCTCTGCCTCTGTTTGAAATTACTGATTTGTAAGAGATGGCAAGAATTTAAGCATGTACTTAATATATGTAGCGTTTGATTATTCGGCCGTTAATCATACTAAGGTAGCAAAATAGAAAAATGCAGTGATTATCTGACCTTTTTTCTTGATTTAAATTATCTAATTTATACTTAGGTCTAATTACTATATGATTTAAAGTGACCCTTGACTTCTTACATCGAGGTACAATAAAAAAAGTTGTGATAAGTGCACACTGTTTTCTGTATCATGTCAGTATACTTCTTTACTTTCGTGCATGTAACAAAGTCCTTTTCAATAGATACATTCAATGTAAGCGTTTGAATCGTATGAGTATGTTTAGCCATCAACTACGATCTTGACTTTGCTAGTCCTCCACGGTTCAGCAATTCCATGATCAGGTTAAACCCCATAGCCTACGGGGGTACGACATGATGTGACGGGCACGGGGGAAGTCAGTGCAAGTGGCTCTGCCACCCGCAGGGCGGATCCAGCCCCCTAGGTCAGGGTTAACGGTACCCCCGAGCTGCGAGCTACCTTCGACCTTGGTTCAAATGCGTAATGCACTTCCTACACACGTCTGACACATGTGCTTCAACTCAGTAGGTATAACCGATTAGTATTTCACTCGGTGCGTGTCTAAATCGGATCGATTCCAGAGATACGTGAACATGTGCAAACATACACAAATGATCGATTGTTAGAAATGGTATTTCAGATACTCAATACTAACTTGGATCAATGCACATGACTTTGACAAGGTATGTCACATAAAAGTTTGAAAGGTTTCTAAACTCTCGTAACTTTTGTTACACAATTTTCGGTTATTCGTAGCACGGTGCGGCGGCGTAGCGGTTTCGTAGCACAAGTTTATATCGAACGTGCTCATTAATTACGCTCATTAATCCTGTTTTCACCATTAACTCTCCTAAGAAGAACTTTCGTTAGCTACTTACTAAAAGGACCCCTATTTTCATCTAACTTTCCCCCTCATATTTCCGTCCAGACAGGACAGGTAGACACAAAAAGTTGGGTCGATGTCGACAGTCAACTTGTAAGCCGTGCCTTGCACTTACCACTTAGTGCATAGTAGCGGCCGAGGGTGGCCGCCTCGCGAGCCCAAGGAGGCCTTGGCTTCTAACCTCTATGATGCACATCCGAGTGTAAAAAAAATATAAACTGTTTGTAATTGAGTAATTTGTGGTGCACGTGGTCGTCGCGTGTTTGGTAATAAAAAGTATTAATTAGTTTTTGGATTGAAGAATGTTTCTGAGTACTTTTGGAAAAGTGGCGTAACCAAGATGATGACGAACACTTATTATATCCAGTGGGATTATGGGGTAAGATATTTTAAATACAGCTTTTATTTTGCTTTTGTATGAACCTAATAAACTAGCATTTCGCCGCGAACTGAGATCTCGCGATGTTTCCAAAAAATAGCATAAGTCAGTATCTACATAAGTTAATTTTATAACAAACATACAAACATCCAAGATCTTCGTTCCTTTGCTCACTCGATCAATTATGCTCCAAATATTAAACTTTCTATGAATAATTTAGTTTTTACAAACTTGTCCCTTCTCCACTACGCCATTTGCTGTTATGATTTCAAATATTTTTAGTACAAAAGCAGTAATGCGTCGTACGAAAGTTCATACGTACGATGGTAACAAATCTATGTCTTTCTTGGAAACGTTCACCCACTCTGTCTTAGGTTCTCTACAGTACCAATATGAATTATACCTAGTACATTGTCTCTACAATTACTTCCACTTTCATTTCCTCTCTACACCTTGCCAAAATATAGACATACCTACCTATAATTCCACCCTCACACAGCCCTTGTAAGCCCTCGCTTGCCAAAGTTTGTTTTTAATCAGTGCATGAGTGATAAAACCCCTAGCTAGAGGTTTCAGCCCCTACATTTCCTTACCGTTGCTATGAGGGGTCGCCTTTCTCTCCACCAAATTGGAGATATGCAAATCAGGCTTCTTTAATTACGAAGATATAAAACTTGGCAGTCTCGTAAGGCCAAGTTTTTTTAGAAACCCCGGTAGTTAAGTTCATAAAAAGCCCGAAAAAGTCCACTGGCCATAACCCTACTTGACATTTCCAGGAAAAAATATTTTTAGCACTTCTCAGTGTAGAAAGTTCCTACGATCTTTAGAGTAGGTCCCCCGGATCCGATTGAGAGCAATGCAAGGCTCCTTTGATAATTCAATATCAAAGGTGTTACAGGTATAGTACAGGTACTAGTATAGTATTATATAATTTGTAGTACAGGTACCTAATACAGTTTTATCTAATCTCAAGTTTCTTTTATGCTTTCTATAGTAATTACAACTGTAATCCTTTGTTACGTTCAAGATAAAAATCTCCTGCATTATCAGTTAGGGGAGCCTCGCAATCTTCCCTCAGAGTCATTGAACTGCTAATCTATGAGGAAATCAAAATCCGTTTCCTCGGTCATTGAACTCATAGCGCACTTTTGGCAATTAACCATAGAAAATAGGGTGTTTCGGTATCCACAGAATAAAATAGCAGTGCTAGAGTAAGTTTCACTGTAATACGATCGATCATTGGTGTGGACGGTGTGGACATAGCGTGAACTCAATAATTCAATCACTTCCTAAAGAGTCAGAGCGGTATTTTCCAGATACGAGACCGTAGTGTACACAAATTATTTTAAGAACATCGATGAACATAAAATGTATTGGCACAAAATTTTATAGGAACTGAAGTGATATGGGAGAGACATTTGCCCAGCAGTGGGAACGTAAAGAAAAAAAAATTTTAGGTTTTTGTGGAGGAAGACGATACTTGGAAATCTTAGAACAGTAAACGTAGAACAGTTATGTGGTTAATTTTGCAAGGGGTTTTTATATGCGGACCCTTTCACTGCGAAAGGGATTAGAAGTGAAGCAGGCTGTAACGGTATGGAAGTATTACTTGGGGGTTGGTCTCACTTTCTGCGGGGTGAATGCACTGCGGGGGCGCCACCCTACCGCGACTCTCCCTAGCCCTAGCCGCATCGAAGACACTCAATGAAGGCGCCGGCATACCAAATGATGGGGACGTCATATTTCCACCTTTTAGAAGGGAAGTTCCATTCGTATGGAAAAACCTTACTTAGGTGTATTAGTATTGTATGGTAAACCTAAGCAAGGTTTTTATACAAATCCCGTGAACCGTTTACGGGTTTAATAACAAAAAAAATAAGACTATTACAGTGTTAATAATACACAAAACAACATTCAAGCTATTTGCAAATGGTTGCAAAATTGATTTCTCAGCTGATTCGTATCTAAAAAAGTAGGTACCAATTGAAACTATTCCCGAGGCACTAGCTGCGTTTCCACATGGGATAGTAATGCTGATAATAATAATGCTGGGCCATGGGTATACTCACTCGCGAGTTGCGTGACACTGCCAAAGATCACGAATGTATCTAAGCACTTCCTAAGTATATCTGTTCTATGAGGAGCACGTGAGGAGTGTAATTGTGATATCAGTGATACAGTGTCATATCCACCGAACATCTATATCCTAGCGGAAAGAAGCCCAACACCATATGTCAGAAGTGGTTACGGTCTACGTTCACTCACCTCAGTTTTAGGGGATTTTGTTAGAGAGCGCTAGTGCGGGAATGGCGGGAATTTGAATCCCTAGCCTAGCCCCTAGGTATTTTGTTTCCTAAGAATTTTTAAAGAACTACAAAATTTCTTTCGTATTTCTGACCAGTTTGAATAACCGAGTACATAAATATGTAGATAGTTCATCTGCAAAGCCTACTGAAACAGAGAAAAAATAAAAACAGAAAATTAACAATTTTAAACAACTTTTATATTTTAAAATAATACTAGAGTTAGATATGCTAAGTTATGATAAATTAGACATAAACTGAAATCATTCTAACTTATGTATACCTATTACAGAATCACTACAGAATCCTATTACAAATCCCTAAGATCATCTCCTATGCCTCAAAGGTTTGCTGGAAGAAAACTCTTATTACGGTTAAGCTCGCCTTTGTACATATATTTAGTTTTAACATGTTTGTTCATATTTTATCTGTGTGCAATAAAGAATTTAAGAAAGATTTTTATAACATCCCAAAACCTTCATACCTACGATATTCATCAAAGAGAAGGTCGCGGGTTAGAATCCCACTCAATTCATTAAAAAAATATTTTATCTAGAACATAGGTTCCTAGTTAACAGTTGAGTAATATTACCTATATTATTAATATACAGCTTTCATGTTTTAATCGCTTAAGTAGCAATATCCCATATTGCTACATAAAGCTAAGCGTACCGACTACAATTTATATGCATGACGGCAAAATATTTAATAATTACCTTTGTTTCTAACTTACTAGGGTTTACATTGACTATATCGCTAACTTCTACATAAATTAGTGTACCTGCAACTGGCAACTTGGTCTGCAATCGTGTCTTAGAAATATTGAGATTACACCATTTCTTTATGATATTTGATACTTTTGGGATTTCGGGATGCAATTTACACTTTTTTATACAGCTCGTCGTACATGTCTATGACAATACTATGTAAAAAACGCATTTGTTCAAAATATTAGTAATAGATAAATTAGTTTAAACTATAATTTAACCAGATTATATTACTAACATCACAACAATCATAAGAACAAACATTTGTAAATAGCAAACAGCAAACAAGTTTTCTAACCAACAAATTTGCACTTTAATTTATCGTATTGCTATAAGTTTTTAGGTCGGAAAACTTGTTTGGATCAATGTGATATTTTTACTGAACCTTTGCATTATTATTCTCTCGACCCTGAAGGTCTGCAATTTCACATAATTACATTTAGTTATATTATATCTTCAAAAATGTTGAAATGTGCGAGCGAGAGGGTTGCCTGCCTTATACATACGCATTATTTTCTAAAGAGTTATATATTATCGAAGCACATGCCTCAATACATTTCGTTAAATCGTTGCTTGCATATGTCAACCTCTTTTTTTCATCGTACTCTTTGTTTGATACGAACAAGTGGTGTGAAGAATTGCAGTTCTCCGTTGCAAGATATTGTAGGCACTGAATGCAGGACGTATTTATTCTTTTTATAATATATCCGCAGACGTAGGCACAAGCTTGTTCTTCGCTATCTTTGATATCCGGATCATGCGTCTCAGTATTGCACTCAGCGAATATTGCAATATTTTGTCTCTCTTCTTCACCTAATATTTCATACTCCGTATCGTTTTGGACAGATGTTTTGTGAGTAAGGAAGTGGTTCAAGTTGCTCATGATTTGAATCTGATCGTCCTCACAGTGATCCATAAAAATTATCCATACAAACGTTGTTCCCCTCACCCCTCCTTACCATTTCCACTGTAAAAAAGGGCGGTCATGTTAACATCGCTCAGTGAAAAAATATTCTAAGTGTTGCGTCCCGATACAGAAAAAGACGGAATATTTTTTCATTGAGCGGTGTTCACATGACCCGTTTTCATTGACCTAAACTAACCTAACCTACTCACTTGGGAAAGTAGAACTTACCCAAAAAAAAACCTAACTTTTGTGTTTGACTGTTTTTTGTGTCTCCGGAAAACCTGCTATTTTTTCATACTACTTTTTGCAATGACAGCGACGATCCTACAAAACTACAAACGATTAAAATCGCTTTTTAAAAGGTAGTAAGTAGAGTTCTTGTGGAAAGAGCTCAATCAGGGAAGTACCTACCTACTACCACAGAGTAAGTACGATCTCAATGCACTTACTCTATAGCGGCCACACTGGCCTTTCATAAAGAGTTGCCAGTTTACAGTAAATTTTAGTTCCTTGATAATTAATTTCTACTCTTTTCGATCGGACTGTACTTGCCTTCATACACACATACATAATATCTACATACGTATAAGTAAAGTTTTACGAATAACAAAATGTTAAATCTAGCAGCAAAGTAGGTACCTACTTAGGTAACTACTCAGTAAAATTATAGTAAGTAGGTAGGGATTTACAGATGTAGAAGCGAGCGGCACAGCAACCACAGTAGCAATTTCTGTGCAGGTGCTTGTGGTGGTACGAATAGCTTGTAGCACCTGAAATGGATACATTTTTCATATTAATTTAATATCGCGTCATCTACTACTTTAACATAACAAAGATAAAACTAAAATCAGACTACGTAATGTTATACACAAAGTACCTACCTACCTACCTACTTGCCTTCATACACACATACATAATACCTATCTACATACGTAAAGTTTTACGAGTAACAAAATGTTAAATCTAGCAGCAAGGTAGGTAACTACTCAGTAAAATTATAGTAAGTAAGTAGGGATTTACAGATATTGAAGCGCGCGGCACCACAGTAGGAATTTCTTGTGGTGCTAAAGCATCTTCAGGAATGGCAAAACGAAAGAGCTTCCTCGCCGAATAGTCTTGGAAGGCTTTTCTTGGAAAATGATCTTCGCACAGCATTTTGTGACTAGAATATAGGCTGCTCTGAAGTTCCTTGCTAGACCGGCTCCATTTGAGTACAAAAATCGAGCCCAGGATTCACTTCTGAAAATATTATGATTTCACTTAGCTCAGCACATTGCATTGCATTGAATTTAATGATTCTTACTCATCAATAGATTGTATAACTAATTTACGTAGGTCGTCAAAGAACAAAATTTTTTTGATGCTAATTATATAAGCATTGGCGTACTTACCGGTAAATATTCAAGCATCCAGGCTTTGTAAACCGATACAACTTTATAGTTTCGTGAGTCGCTGCAGATTTTCCACATTTCACGCAACTCTTTCATGTTTATTAATAATATTTTAGTTTTTCTCGTACAACCAAACGATAAACAACATAAACAATGGCCGACACCGGTGTAAATTTGAAAGAAATCAACATCATTTGATCTTTCGCCTACTTTCTTTACAAAATTGAACTGGGGCTAGCCGCCATAGACAAGTGTTTCCGCCCGCAGGAGTTCTGTTGAACACCCCTGGTCATATCTATCGATCGAACGATGTGACGGTTGAACGGAACTTTTCAAAGATTGGTCGTTGGAAATAGAAGTCGATAAATCGTAGATTTCACAAACTCTAGTACCTACTTTTACTCCTTGCTCTAAAACATGTCAAAGAAGAAGGACATAATAGTAGATTTAAAAGTAACAAATCTTCATCAGGATGGCACGGTGAATATGGATAAGATGACGGAAGCGCAGAAGACGGCCTATCTGGAGGCTCACGTCGCGGTGCAGCAGCATATGGCTCAAGCTGCTTCTGCGGCGCGGCGTGAGCAGCAACAGCAGCAGCAAGAGCAGCAACAACAACAGCAACAACAACAGCAGCAGCAGCAGCAACAACAACAACAGCAGCAGCAACAACAACAACAACAAAGCGTATTCGAAAAGGTATTATTATACTGATAATTGTTGGACATGGCCACCTATTGGCAACATCCCACTACCTATGATGATTATGTGTACTTATAATATTTTATTCAATTTGGTTCTTGTAAAATGATGTACGGTACGACGATATGATTTGATAAAAATACCCTTTTACTGATTAGAAGGTTTTATGGGCTTGGATCAATTATAAATGTCTCTTTTATTGCAGCAGCAACAACAACAACAGCAGCAACAGCAGCAGCAGCAACAACAACAGCAGCAACAACAGCAACAGCAACAACAGCAACAACAACAAGTATTTGAAAAGGTAAAGATTTATGTCGATAGCACAATGTCCACATTAAGCTGCCTTTATGTTTTACTTCACATTTGAGCTCACATATTTATAAAGTAGTTAACATTACTGTTGCAGCAACAGCAGCAGCAACAGCAACAACAACAGCAACAACAACAAGTATTTGAAAAGGTAAAATAAAAACTTTAAATTTTATAGAATTACACAGTTTTGTTTGATAGATGAAGACTAACTATTTATTTTAATATAGCAGCAACAACAACAGCAACAACAACAACAACAGCAGCAGCAGCAACAGCAGCAACAACAACACCAACAACAGCAGCAAAATAACAATAACAATGCAAATAGACACCATCAACAAATGCAAGTAAGTTATTTTCAAACCCTAATGATGAAGCAGAGCACCTATTTTAATCAAAAGTTAACCCAACCTACGGCATCAAAAATGACTTATTTTTTCTACGAAAGTAAAATATTTTAACTTTGATCCAAGCCACGAGCTGGGCCCTTGTTTCTGCGAAAATAAAATTATTAACCTTAAACCAGGTCACGAACTAGAAATATCTATTTCGAGTAGTACAAGCTATGCTTCGTTTGGGACTAGAAAGCGTTGTGGTACCCATGTCTAAAAATATTTATTTATTATTATTATTTATTTTGAGTATCATCAAATACGTCCTATAATAGGTGCCAAATAACACCGCAATACAGGTCATTCACCCACCTTCACCACGATGTAGCAAAATTCAATTTATGAATGGCTAATTCTGTCGCTTTCCATACAAACCTGTCGCTAAGACGGTATCGCTCGAATCTCGTTAGTACTGTTTGTTTACCATACATAAATTGAATTTTGCGACATCGTGGTGAAGGTGGCTGAATGACCTGTATTGCCGTGTTATTTGGCATCTACTATAGAGCAATAAACTTCGTACATCAATCCAGCATTTATTATTTATAATCGTGGGAGTGTAAGAAACTTCCACACATGCAGCCGTGTTTGACACAATTGAGTCACATCACATAGCATATTGGTATTGTATGGTTACATCTGATCCTTAATTTTCGAACAGCAGGCTCAAAACAACAACGCCCATCAAGGCCACCCATCCCCACCGACCGTCAGTTCCACCCAGCACCACTACGGCACCATCAACTCTCCCATCAAAGTGCCTCAAGTGAGCTCCAGTACTGGAGGTCCGGACAGCACCTTCACTGTCCCTGATGATGTCGGCATGGGCTTCGAAGGTGGAGTCCGAGTGCTGCAAAGTCTTGGAAACTGGTACGTTTATTTTTGACGTAGTTTCACATCACACAGGGAAATTTGAGACAAAAAGATTCATAATCCCTCTTAAAGGGGATAGCTCAAAGGGGATTATAAGACTAACCCCTTGGTAAAGATGGTTTCATGATCCACTATTGTTAAAGAAAGAAGAAGTTGGTTAAAGATGGGTACTCTTCAATCAGAATTAGTTAAAATGGCAATGGGCAGGCCAATTGAAGATTGCAGATTAACAAAACCTGTGGTTACACATCATTATTTTACACAAATGTCCCCTAGTGTAAGCCTGCCCTACCTGACAACAGGTTTGTCCATACATTTGATCTTGTAGTGCATTTTTTCAAATCTACCTACACAATCTTTTTTGTTTTTACTCGTTACGAACCATTTTTATATCCTAAAAATAATTTTAGTTCTCGTAAGCGATTAGTTTGTAATCATAAAGATCTTAAAGCGTTGTATTATTATCATTATTTAAGGTCTCCAGAAGTAACGAACAACATACCTCGTCCGAATCTGATACCATTCACGGAGCCCTACGCCGAAGGAGGCTCCATGCATCCCGGGACACGGCTCAAGGCACTACAAGGCACTACTATTAGAAAACACCCTGCTATTAAACCAACGAGCTCCACCAATGAAGGTAAATTCCAATTGTTCAATCGTCCATTAGTTCTCATAAAAATCATTCATTTCCATAAGGACCATCAATTCTCATTAAAATTATCCATTTACATAAAAATCACCCATTCTCATAAAGAACCATCCATTCTTATAAAAATCACACATTGTTATAAAAATCATTAATTCTCATAAGAACTATCCATTCTTATTAAATCACCTATATTCTCATAAATATCACACATTCTCAAAAAATCATTCATTCTCATGAAAATTATCCATTTTCATAAAATAACTCATTCTCATAAGAACCATTCATTCTCATTAAACCACCTATATTCTTTTAAAAATCGCATACATTAAATTCTTATAAAAATCACACATTCTTATAAAATAATTTATTCCTTTTATAATTGTCCATTTTTATAAAAATCATCCATTTTCATAAAAATCACCCATTTTCGTAAAAATCATCCATTTACATACAAATCACCCATTCTCATAAAATTCATCTATTTTCATAGAAATCATCCATTTTCATAAAAATCACCCATTTTCATAAAATCATTCATTCTTATAAACTTCAGGTGAATTTGTGGATAAAAGTGTGCTGGTAAAGTGTAAAAAACTGTTTTTTTTTTCAGGAAGTAAAGCATTTGAATGTACTGTGTGTGGTAAAGGCTTGGCGCGTAAGGATAAACTTACAATACACATGCGGATACACACTGGTAAATATCTTAACTTTCACATGAACTATACTTATTTAAAAAAAATATTTAAAGAAAAATCTTATTGTAATGCTTGTATTACATCATTTATTTTATTTTATCAACTAGGTTCACAAAAACGAATCCTCTAGCTTTACAAATTAACCTTCAACTGACAAGCCGAAAAGTTCTTTTGCGGGGGCGCTGGTGTCGCGCGCATGCGCGCGCATAAGGCCGCGTTCCGAGCACGACTCCTGAATGTTAAGCCCGCGTTACATTATTTAAAACAATTAAAATCTTTCATTTTAATTTTGATTCAGGGAATTCAGTGACTTTAGTTGACAGATAGGCCTATATTAAAACTGTTGAAAATAAAAATCGAACGATCACTTTTGGGGAAGAAAGTTTTGAAATTAGCCAATTTTGTAAATATGTACTTATTGTGAATTATGTAAATATGTATTAGGTACTTAGTTGTAATTTTCTTTGTGAATAAAATATACACCGAAGTTATTTTTCGCTGTTTTTTTTTAATTAAAAAATTAGTAATATTTGTAATATATTTCCAGGCGAGAAACCGTACGTGTGTGAAGTATGTAACAAGGCGTTCGCACGCCGAGACAAACTGGTACTGCACATGAACAAACTGAAACACATAACACCATCTAATATAGCACCCTTAGGTAAACGGACCATTTCGATACCTCGTAAGTATAGGTCATGTTCAAGTTAGAAGAGTGTGTTAAAGTTAGAGGATATTAATTATTTAAATAATAATTAATAGCAATACACATGGAAATCGTAATCTATACTGATATTAAAGAGGAAAAATTCGATTGTTTGTTTGTTTGCATTGAATAGGCTCCGAAACTACTGGACCGATTTGAAAAATTCTTTCACCGTCCGGAAGCTACACTATCCCCGGATGACATAGGCTATATTATGTTTTCAAAAAAATTAGGGATCCTTACTAAAACTACAATAATGTAACGCAAGGTGTAAAAAATTTACCTAAAAAATTTGAATTTTTTGTTAATACCCGGCTTCGCCGGGACTGACCACTAGAATCCAATAATATAATGTAAAACTATTTTAACAGTGTGTGACAGAGTATAACAAAACTTGTGACAAGATAATTCAAAACTCAATCATAGACACAGAGGAATTTCACAAAGCACTAAGCAGTTTCTATTTCAACAAGTCAACAAGCATGCTCATATAAATAGGCCAATACAAAATCTAGATTTGGACCAGTTGAGCTATCTATAAACCGTTTGCATCGGTTTGTAGATAGCTCAACTGTTTCATGTGTGTTGTGTGAATATTGTATACTGTATTAGTTGTAATTTTCTTTGTTAAGGCGTATGTAAAAGGCAACAACTTGTTTGGATCAATGTGATATTTTTACTGAACCTTTGCATTGTTATTCTCTCGACCCTGAAGCTCTGCAATTTGACATAATTACATTTAGTTATATTATATCTTCAAAAATGTTGAAATGTGCGAGCGAGAGGGCTGTCTGCCTTTTACATACGCCTTAATAAAAAGATCCAAATAGTTCTAAGAAAAAAATAAGAAAAGAAAAAAATATTAGAGATTTACTCCTTCGACTGCGTTGGCGTATGTTTCTTAACTTGCACCCTTACCGTCAAACTTAATGGTAATGGAGTTCAAGCACTTTAGTCATATTTTTAGCATCACCCAAAACCTTTAAAACTGAAATACGAGATAATTATAAGCAATACATATTGTAGATTTTACGAGTATTGTAAAAATAGCAACAAAACTTTTTGATTTCCATTAGAATTTCGCTTTGCGGTAAGGGTATAGGAGTCGCTTATCGTCTTTCTTGGCAATTAGTTGCGGTAAAGTAATTTTCCGCTATATATAGTGTGTATTATTCCAGCGTTAAAACTAGACGACGTGAAGCCTCAACTAACTAAACAGGAGGATACGAAGCCGTCGCAAGCTGAAATAGCAGCTGTTCAACATCACCAGCCCATACAGGTCTGCCAGGTGCCGGGACACAATTTCACGGTAAATACAACATCATCATCATCATCATCATCATCATCATGATCATCATCATCATCATCATCATCATCATCATCACCATCACCATTATTATCATCATAAACACCATCAGCATCACCATTATTATCATCATAATCACCATCATAATCATCATCATCATCATCGTCATCATTATAATCGCCATAAGCAAGCAAGCTCGTATGAGTTAGTGGCCAACTCTGGTCACGGAGTTTTTAGGCCGCCTTAAGGCTTCCGTCGTAGCGCCGGGACTTTTAAGCAGTTTAACGTGCCTTCCGAAGCACGGAAGCGCACAGATGTTAATGCCACTAACGGTCACTAATCCAAATATCATCACCATCATCAGGAATCTAGTTCCCATAGTACAAACTTTGCATAGTCTGGGACTAGAGAGCGACAATTAACGCTCTCGCTAATAAATATTCTTGGACATTACACAAAACACAAGTGTAAGCGCAATAAATATTCTTGGACATTACACTTGTGTGTAATATCCAAGAATATTTATTTATTTGCTTAGTTTGGGACTAGAGGGCGTTGTCAAATATCTAAGAATATTTATTTCAATTATCAATCTTTAAACTTCCAGAATTCCAACCTAGTTCACACTAGTGCGGCGACAGCCGTTGCCGCTGGCACTGCTGGCATGGTGGTGTCATGGTCCTGTGAACTATGTGGCAGACTATTTGCAACGAGAGACGAATGGAGCGCGCATGCCAAGTCACATTTACCGGACAATAAGCTACTGCAGGATAAGATGCAAGCTACTCAACAACACCAGGTTGGTTAATATGATGTCATGGTACGGTATTTACGTCCAGCAAATTACTTTTAGTTATAACTAGCTGATACCCGCGACTTCGTACGCGTGCGAAACTTTCCACCAAAAAATATCTGTCAATCAGCATACGATGAACCTCCTGTCAAACGCTGCTTTTGGTTTAGAGAGGTCAAGCTGTATCTAAGAATCCACGTCTTTGATTTCAATAAAATATAGCCTATGGTTCAATCTGGAAAAAGAGCTTCCAAATGGTATAAGTTTCGTCGAAATTGGTCCAGTAGTTAAGGCGTGATCTGCGAACAAACATACAGATACTCAGACAAACTCGATTTTCGGAATCAGAATTGTTCATTTAGTAGATCTGAATATTTCGTTTATAATAGTATAGATTTATCGTGTTAGTGAAATGTATTTCTTATTGCAAATAAATATCTTACACCCAAACCCGATAGTGACGTCGTAGTAGTGTCATGGTACTGTCATGGTCTTGTCAGCGTTGTGGCAGGTTGTTTGCGATTAGAAAATAATGAATAGAGGGCCATGATCTTCGTTCGCTTCGCTCAATTAATCTACAATAGGTTTGAGATCTCCTTTAATCTATATAGAAAATTGTTTTAGCAAGAGCTCGCTCTTTCATGACAAATCGTATCTGATAATTTAATCTTAGAACAATTGAGACCCTATAGTTACGATTCTAAAAAAGCCTCCTAATAATGACTTTTAAAATTTTAACTTATCTTATCACATTAGCATATTATATTACTCTGTTTACAAATTGTATCTGATAATTTAATCTTAGAACAATTAAGACCCTATAGTTACGATTCTAAAAAAAGGCTACTAACAATGACTTTTAAAATTTTAAGTAATCTTGTCACATTAGCATATTATATTGCCCTGTCTAACTATCTTATCTAAGTCAATGTTACACTTTATTACCTTTGTTTGTTGTCTATTTTGACAGGCGTCATGGCTCAGTCGGTAGTAGCTCTGCCTTCTGTGCTGTGGGTCGTGGGTTCGATCCCCACCAAGAACAAACATTTGTGTGTTGCTAACATAGATGTTTGTTCTATGTCTGGGTATTACTATGTACTATAAGTATGTATTTATAAAAAAATATGTATATAAATAATGTATCAGCAATCTAGTTCTCATAGTACAAGCTCTGCTTAGTTTGGGACTAGAGAGCGTTGTGTGTAATTTCCAAGAATATTTATTTTATATTTATTTTATTTACTTATTAATTTTACAGCAACAAGAGAAAGTGCACCTTTCCAACCAAGAAAAGCTACAATTACTTCACCATCATAACCAAAACCAGCAGATCCTAAACGGTCATATAGCTTCGACATCTGTATCCTCAGCGACAGTAGTCAATGACACTGGAGGTTACTTCACACATGGACATAACCATTACACGCAAGAAAGGCAAATAACACACCCACACCATCTCTGTCTTATGTGTAGACAAGAGTTCACAAGCAAAGCCGAGTTCATGTTCCACGTGCGAGGACATTTCGAAGGCAAAGTGAGTGATATAGCAACAGCAGATGTACTAGCGCGCTCCCTGGTGGACACCTCTGGACTCTGCACATGAGCCGAGTCAAAGCCCAATGCGTTTCAAGCACATGAGGGCTTCTATCAAGACGAAAACATGATGAAATTCTAAGCATAATGGATGGTTTATACGGGGTCAGTAACATGGCAGTACAGTAACCCAGTCCAGCGCTGACTTGTTACTGGGTGCATGTAAACTGGAATTCTAAGCATAATGGACGGTTTATACGTGGTCAGTAACATGGCAGTACAGTTACCCAGTCCAGCGCTGACTCGTTACTGGGTGCATGTAAACAATAATTTTGTGCCGTTTTGGCAGTGGCTGGGTCCGAAACCAAGATAACTGGGTCCAGCCACTGGCATTGTGTAAACCTTGCATTATGAGACATTTTTTGTATCAGTGTAGCAATAAAGTCTGATAACTGAAAAATAGGATATTGGAGTATTTTTGATAAAAAAAACTATGTTTTTGTTCGAGATAGATGCTTGAGTTTGAATGGAATGTTTTATCGATTGATTATTAGCATCGAATTCTTAAGGCCAAAAATCAAAGCTATACGATACTATTAAAAAATTATATGACTATCGATGTATAATTAAATGTGAGTGAACTGGGACACCATAAGGGTTATGACACACTGATGTTGAAGTGAAGTGAGTCTAACATTTTTTTATACAATTATGTTACAATTTTGTAAAGTTTGAACTAATAATCTCAACAGCGTAATGAACAAATTTCTAACGAGATAAAAAAAATGGTTGTCGCTTCGCTTCGACATCAGTGTGCCTTGGCCCTAAAATAATAACTGAAAAAACATATGAAAGGTTGTTTTTAAAACATAAAATTACTTATAAAAACTTAACATGAAAAGAAGTTTGAGAAAAGAAAACCGATGATATTTTTCATGTTCAAAAATATACAGCCACTTTAATTATTAATCTGAACCAAAGCATATTTCTAATTACGAGATAAATATAGTTGAGGTGTAAAAATGTAAATATAACTGATAATATGTAGGATTAGTATACAAGTTTATAAGAATCCAAAATTTCTCGCTTTACTTAATTTTACAAATAATTATTGATAATTAATCGTAAAAATGGATGAGTGCATCTAGTCATTGTGTAGTAATAAGTACACGTCTAGTCAAGACTTGTCATGAGTTTATCTATAATTTTCATGTCTAGTCAAGACTTTTGTCATGAGTTTCTCTATAATGTTCAGGCCTAGTCAAGACTTGTCATGAGTTTATCTATAATATTCATGTCTAGTCAAGACTTTTGTCATGAGTTTGTCTATATTTTTCATGTCTAGTCAAGACTTTTGTCATGAGTTTGTCTATATTGTTCATGTCTAGTCAAGACTTTTGTCATGAGTTTATCTATAATGTTCATGTCTAGTCAAGACTTTTGTCATGAGTTTATCTATAATGTTCATGTCTAGTCAAGACTTTTGTAATGAGTTTCTCTGTAATGTTCATGTCTAGTCAAGACTTTTGTCATGAGTTTGACTATAATGTTCATGTCTAATCAAGACTTGTCATGAGTTTGTCTATAATGTTCATGTCTAGTCAAGACTTACCGTTACTTTTACTTTAGTATTATTTTTATGTTTTTAAGTATATTGATAAAAAGAATTGTTAGATCGTTGTCGGCGGTTGTGTACTTACTTAATTTCGGAATCGTATTACTATTTTTTATAACTTATAGTTTCAACTAGTCACTTAGTTGTAGAACTTTTGGAAATTAACTAGGTATTTGGGAGATACTTGCGTGTTTATTTATTGTTAGTTAAAAGCTAGATATAACTTAAAATGAATGCATAAATAAAAACAGCCAAAGGCAACTTATTCATGGAATAAAATTCCAAAATATTATTTACTATTTCTATTGACAAACTTTTTGGAATATTTCAAGAACAAAAAAGACAAGCTTGAGCGCCCAAAATGGTTTAAATTATATTTTTTGAGGCTTCTGTCCTCGAAGAAGTTTTTGCTTGTGTGGGTGGTGTCTTGCAAATATCTTTGGATTGAATAACTTTTTAAAGAATATTAAGTGAGTTATTTAGCTTATTTTAAATACCACTCACATTGTTCCGAGTCTTTGAAACTCAGAAATAAAATAAAATTAAGCATTTATATTTTCTCAGTAAAAGCTGATAAATGTAAAATTGTATTGACTATGTACAAAATCTTTATCTTCCTTTGATTAATATATTTTTATAGTTTGGTGTGGTAAGAAATTAAATGGATTAGGAATGGATTTTACAACATTTATTGGTGCTCAATTTTGACTACATTACATACACTCATCACATTTACCGTAAATTAATTAATTTCCACCAACTAAAAACATTGAAAACGAAATATACCTACATAATAATGTCAGAGTTGTAAGATAATAATAATATTTACCTGAAATAACCGCATTTTTGAGCATCGAAAAAATGTTTTAAACGTTAGTTGTAAGGTTAGTTAAAAATCTACATTCAATAAACCCGTTTGAACTTACAAAACGTAATTAAATTAGTAATTACGCAAAATGCAATATAAAAACATGGAAATATCCAATTAATCCCACCCCACTATTATTATAAATTTTAAAGTTTAGATGTTTGTGTTTCAATCACACTGTAGCTACTGGTCTGATTTGGATGAAACTTGAAATAATTATAGTTCGTAACCTGGATTAACACTGCCTATTTTTATCCCGGAAAATCAAAAATTAATCGGGACGCGGACGAAAGCTATGTACATATCTTGGAATATATATGTATATAGCTTTCGTTCAAATTCATCCAAATCGAACCAGCAGTGCAAGTAACGTTCTTGTCGACATTTAGAATCGTCAAATTCGATAAAAATGGTTTTATCGACAGTTGCGGGTACGCTACCAACTTAGTCGATCGGTAGACAAATTCGTTAAATTGTAACGATTTGGCAATGGTGTATGTTTACTGTATTTTGATTCTGACAAACGAAAGTGATTAACAGTGATATTGACAGTAAACTAGTAATTCATGGCAGCAGTGAACGAATGATTTCGATAAACTCTGACCTTATTTTGGGAGTACGGATCTTTTGTTGACAAGAAATCCGTACTCCCATGGAACGATACGATTCGATACGTTTATCGACTTTAGCGATCGACAACTAAGCGGTCGATAAGAACGGTACTTGCACTGCAGTAGTTGTAGCTGATTGAAACACAAATATCTAATAATTTGATTATGACTTGGTCGAATTTAATTGGTCCAAAGATACATGGTCTTTCCTTTGACTTCTTGAATTTTGAACTTTATTTTGAAAATTTAATCGAATGTAGATTTTTAATTGTGTTTGTCTTTGACAAAACAGAGCACGATGGAAGTTACAAATTCGAGTAGGTATATGATTGTACAATGTAGATAGTTTGGCGTTTTGATGGTCAGAACGCCGTAGGTGGGACGTTCTTGCAATAAACCATTTATTTATTTGAAAATTTGGACAAATATGAGATTGAATTGTTTAGATTACGAGTTTGTAAATATAATTGTACGTGTTTATATAAAAAAAGGATTAGTAGTCTGAAAAATATTATCTACCGAATATTGTACTTAGAAGCGCGTTGAATTTTTTTGTATGGGAGTTTATTCAAATTGTGCCTTGATATTTTCAAACTCAATTTTAGAACCCCTTGTGAAAACCTGAGAAAAGTACTTGTTATACAAATTATTTTTATTTTTCTCGACTTTAAACGGCCAAGTGTATCAAATATTGTTTAGGACAGTGAACTAATAAGATTACGCTGAAATACTTACCTACTTAAATTTATGAACTTTGACAACATAAATGTTAAAACAGTCATTGATCATGGGTTCTAGTCAGTAACTTGCTTACTTATAATCATAACTTTATTCAGCTGTTTAAATTATTGCACGGATAATGTCAAACAGTGACAGGCCTAGATTTAAATCAACTGTTTAACTATGCAGCGTTTATAGGGAAATAAAATATACAATATCGTATTTTGTAACATTGTGTGTATTTCCTATACATCAAAAGTGCCATGAAAAGAGACAGTAATTATTTAATCAGCTGATGCAATGATTATAAATAGCAGCCATATTTGTTTTTTTTTTAGCTATTTTTATAAATGAAATTACCTACAGTAATTATAATAGTAAACCTTATTTTTTTTACCGATTATACATAAATAATATGTACCTATTAGTAATGTAGGTAACTTAAATTTAATGTACTTAAACTTAATAAAAAAAATCGGCTTTCGAATGATCTCAAAGGCTAGTCTATAGAATATAAAAATACTAGATCTCTAGATAGTGTTGTCTGCTAAACTAAGAAACCGTACGTGTAAATTACTGTATCTACTAATTTCAGTATTTTTATAAAATTTAGCATAAAAACGTAAATTTGCAATATTTTTTTTATTTGCATTTAATTTCCCAGAATTTTTTTTATTGTATACCTATCTACCAGAATACATAGGTACGTCCAATCTTTTACATTTTTATTTTTATGTAAATACCTGCATCTGTTTTAATAGGTACCTAATTATTTGCATAAATCATATGTTTACAAATAAAGTTATTTAATAAGATTGTATTAATGATATGGGCAATAAATACTGATTCGCATATCGTAAATTTTAAGATTGTATATTTGAAAATAAATATTGTAAATAGTATATTAGAAGGAGTTTGTGTATTAAAAGGTTAAATTAAAATGAAGTTATTTCATTTTATTTTTTATCTTACTCAGATCGATAAGTACATACCTACTAAAAGAACGTGATAAGGTAACGGGGTAATAGTAAGATATAGTATTATATGATCTGTGGTAAAATATACCTACTTAAGTCGAATACAAACGTCAATACAAACGCAATACAAACGTCAAACAATCCTACTATTAAAAACGCGAAAGTTTGTAAGTATGGATGGATGGATGGATGTTTCTTACTCTTTCACGTAAAAACTACTGATCCGATTTGGATGAAACTTGGAATATATATTGTCCGTGACCTGGATTAACACATAGGCTACTTTTTATCCCGAAAAACTAACGGGATCCAACGGGACGCGAACGAAGTAGCGGGCGGCACCTAGTTTTAAATAATTTAAATATCTCGCTCACCTATTTATAAATTATTGAACTTATCAAATTGTTGATTGCAATATAATAAATAATAGACAAAAAACATGTTTAGTCCTACTAATCTTATCGCCAGTACTTCCGCGGCAGTTTTTGAGGATTAGATTAGGTAGTATCTAATGTACCTACTTGCTAAATTTTTGAAGTGAAAACTTCTTTAGCACCGTTGTGATTTGAAAGTCAATGAAACGAAAAGTCGAGGAAACGAGAAGAGAGATCCCTAATTTTCGCGCGCTTTCTAAGGAAACTGCTTGCCAAGCGGTCTAACGGATTGGATCGAATCGAGACCTCGTATAGGTGTGTTTCTGGTAGTGCTAAGTACCCGTAATATTTGTGCGATGAGAATTCCGCTACACAAATATAGATCATGCGTATTAGTAGATTATTTAACAAGGGGATAAAGCAGTGTCTTCTGTCGCGGGTGACGATTTAAATCGCGAGCGTAATGAAGGACTCGAGGTTTACTCCCGAGCGTAGCGAGGGTATTAAAAACTTAAATCACGAGCGAAGCGAGGGATTTAACACGAGTCCTGAGTATAGCGAGGGATTTAAGTTCACCCAAGACTAAGACAGCTTTATCACCGAGGAAAATACTCTACTTTTCGTACGAAAAATACTTTTCGTACCACTTGCTCAAATGCCACAAAAAGCGAACATTACAATAGTCATTTTTAATCTGTTAAAAACAGGGAGAGAAAATTGTACTGGATTTATTTCATCCTCTAGGGGGAGAAAGTGATTTAAATTTGGAATACAATTTATACTGAACTACATACATCTGTGTTTACACCATTGAGTTTGTATATAAAGCATTATACATCTTTTTGAAAAAGGAATACGCATTTTATTATGCAGGCCGTATGAGCTTGATGCCTTTGCTTTTCCGACAAAAAAAATATTAGTCTAGGAAAATGCCGCGTTTTTGTTTTCTTCAAATACATAAACATTCAGTTTATTTTAATTTATTTTTATAAATAAGTTAATGTTCTAAAATGCTATCTCATATTATTATTGTGTTAATTTTTTCGCAAATGGTACGAAAAGTAGAGTATTTTCCTCGGTGATAAAGCTGGTCTTAGTCTTGGGTGAACTTAAATCCCTCGCTACTATCAGGACTCGTCTTAAATCCCTCGCTTCGCTCGTGATTTAAGTTTTTAACACCCTCGCTACGCTCGGGAGTAAACTTCGAGTCCTTCGTTACGCTCGCGATTTAAATCGTCACCCGCGACAGAAGACACTGCTTTATCCCCTTGTTAAATAATCTACTAATATAATCTGTGATCATGCTTTAGGAACTAAGTAAAGGCCTCTACATCTATTGTGGGACAATGTTTAGTTGGAGTAACAGTTATACCTACCATCATCCCAACCTAGTTAGCCATATCGACAGGTGCTTAAGTTTAAGCAAGCCCTTAGACTACCTACTACTCTACGTGTAAGTTTGGAATAGTTACTTACGTATACCGTGTTTCATCTTTTGCATTGTAGGTAAGCAGATTCGAATTCGATCGAAGGAGACAAAACACGCATACCTAATGTACCTATTCCAAGTGTTTATGGTAGTTCTTTGATTCCAAGCTTACATCGAGCTACTTCTTTTGCTACCACTATCATAATCATCATCCAATAGTTGACTGTAGTTGACCATAAAAACTTGATAAAAACACGCAAACTCTCTGAGCCACCGAACATCTATATCCTAGCCTCTGAGCTCTTGTCACCGCTCTTGTTATAGAGTATTCTTTTTCTATGCTCTCTGAGGATTGTCGGTGAAATAGTATGGTTCCTTCAGTAAAAAGGTTTGCATTCTTTCAAGAAGTTTCTATTGTTTTGACTATAAAATATGTCAGTTGAAAAATAAAATGACAGATTACCACTTTTGGAAGGCTATGGCGATCTGTTGTTTTTGGTAGATTTTTAAAATTATTGTTATTATTTACTTAACAAAATTATGTGTTGATGTTACTCTGTTATAGTTCATAAATACCAACTTCGTGCTCTTCTGCATCAAGTAAGCATTTATCTTAGTAGAAGTACCCCTTTCTGGCGTGTTATTAAAGGGGGATATAGTCAGGGGATAGTAGTTATATTCGTGCAACTTTCAAAACCAAACATGAATTCATTCACCAAAACTCTAATTTTTTTTGTATTTTTATACACTAAAAATCGGAGTAAAAACAGTCAAAGAGGCGTAGGTAGGTATCCTGTCCGCTAAAGGAAACTGGCTGTTGTACCCTGGTGAAATATTTTTTTATTTTCATTTTTAGAAGTTTTTTTTTCAGATTTTTTTTTTTTTTTGTATCATACAATGGAAACTGCTAGCTTGCGCATAAAATTCACACCTTTGTTAAATAATGCACTCCGAAACGGTTCAAAATGTTGCCTTGAAATAGTGCCAGAAGTCTCATGTGTTCAGAACTTGGACAAAATATCATGGAAACAGGAAAAAGGCTTGATAGAATACACTATTCCAATGACTTATAAAATTACACTCAAAAAACGAGAGAGTCTAAAAGAAGAAGAGATTAATGATTTGGTAGTTGATGTGCCTGAATTGGACAAAACATATCATTCATGTGTCGATTTGCTACCTCCATCTTCAATGACTACATTTGATTTTGCGTCCGGAGATGTTTCAAGAATAATTAGCGATACTTTTATTTTGGGCAAGATATCAGCTAAATACAACGAAGATAAACATCCTATAAATAATCCTATAAATGCTGATGAATTGCTACTGAGTGATTGTCTTAAAGAACTGCCAAAGCACATGGTGCATGAACAAGCAGTCTTTGTGGATGATAAGAGGGCAGAAAAAGAAAACGATGCTGGTAATAAATAATCCTATACCTATTGTTTTTATACGAAATTGATAGCAAACAATAATACCTATCTAATAATATATTTACTTTATTTTTTGTATTTTTTGTTTTAGCTATTCCCAAACTTGTTTTGAGTGATTCATACCAACAACGCGTCGTGAATAAATATTCCTTAGATAAAATAACGAATACCGAAAATACTTTAGTGGTATGCACTGAAACTCAATCTGCTGAAACGACTACTGAAATATCTACAAGAAGTAGAGATGATTCAAAACGGAAACTGAGTCTTTCACCAATATGTTCTATTGATACCAACGACAATCCATTTCGAGATGTTAAAGATGTACCATTGAATTTAGTCGTCGATCGTATATTTCAATACGAGACTGGCGATTTCAACGATAATGCGCCTTATACCCTACTAAGCAGAAAAGAAAAACATGTTCATATTAAAACTTTGAAAGATGATAGCAAAGACTTGGTAGAGAGTTTCTATAAAGCTCACAAAAGAGAATTGCCAGAAGTAAGAGTAGCGAAGTTTATAAAAAAAATGGAAACGGAGATAATGCCTTTAAAAATGATGCTAAACGATATACTGCAGAAATGCTCAACATTAGGCTTATCTAAAAACAAATACATTCCGCGAAACTTAATTTTATACAAATCTATCCCAAGTAGTAAAAACCAAGTGGAAAAGTATTGTAAAACAGAAAGACAGACGAAATCTAACCGTGTTGTTTATTCAATTGTATTTGAGGGGTGAAATTTCTTATACGATAATAAATTGCTATGTGCTATGATTGCTGTTTTTTCATTGTTTACTAATAAAATAAGTATAAGTATTTTTTTAATCTTTTATAGATTTCAGAAAATGGATAATGACTCTGTTGTGGAACAAATTGTTAGAAGTTTGTCATTCGAAGTAGAAGCAATACCACAAGATAATGTCATTCATCTTACAACCTCTACAAAATCAGCTCCCCTTAACGTGAAAATTAGAGTGAGGAAAAAAGAAGAAGCTAGTTTCAAACATGGAGTCATGTCACTGCCTAAACCAGACCGACCGGATGGTATACCAGAAAGGGTTCGATTAGTCAGTAGTGATCAGACTATTATGTCCTTCAATGTAGTCATGGAAGCAGATTTCCGAAAACCTGTGAAAAAACCTCGCAAAAACATTTTAGGCATATTTAAACCAAGTGAGTATCTTTCTACATATTTTATAGCGGCTTTAAACTCAAACCTTTTAATCTTGTATTTACATTTAAAGCTATGTGTTTGGGAACTCAACCTGATGAAGACGAATATGCTTATTTGCCTAGTAATAGCTATACAGCGAGCATTAATAAGGAAAGCACAAGTAAATCTGAAGGAGCTCTTACGAAATTCACTCTGTCAAGATCAGTAGACGGTAAAGAGACGGCATCGACTCTACCAAAAAGAAAAAAAGACATCTTCGGAAAGTGCAAGCCAGGTAAAATGGCAGAGAGATGAATGTCTCGTTTACTGTATCTTAATTTACTTTGGAGTATTTGTTTATTTACAGGTGGGTGCTTGGATCCACCATTTGGCGAAGACAAGCAAGCATACATACCTGCAAACGTTGATGGACAAGCATCGAAAACTGGTGCAAATGTTACGAAAACTGACAAAACTGCCAAATCAACTGCTGAAAGAGCAAGAACAAGTTCAGTTTTTAGCAACAAGCTATTCAACTGGAAAAGAAAAAGTTCGAACGATGAAGCATTGGATGACAATGTAATAAAAACTAAAAATAGAGCCGAATCTGTTTTAGACTTATACCAGGCGGGATCAGTGCAGGCGCCTACAGATTATTCTAACTCTATAATGACTTATCCACCAACGTTAAATTCTAGTGAACATCTTCGAATACATGAAGAGAAACAACGTGGTAGTCGAACTTTTAATGATCCGCCAAGAAATTCATTCAGCGCGCATTCAGGAAGTTATTTTATAATGCCAAGAAAACCTAAAAATGTTCTTGACAAAAATAACACCGCAAAAATCGAAGATGATAGTGATATAAAAGTGGATACAATGCATAAAAACTCTGATGATCAAAATGTTATTGCTGAACGGCTTAACTTCAAAGTTGATGCAACAAAACCGATTTTAAGAACAGCAGTTACAGATGACCAAGGTGGTACAGAAGAAAATTTGATGGAACCTTCGGAATCAAAAACAAATCAAGATCTTAATCGTGAACATTTTGTGGATTCGTCTAATCCATTACTTACAGAAATCGGTTCAAAACGCATTACAATGCAAGAGGATCTATCAATGCCGAATTTTAATTTTGTCCCCGATTCTATGATACAAAATCAGAAATCAGTTGAAAGTAATAAATTGTTAACTAAAGAATACAGCTCAGAACATAACGCGGAACCCACTGTTGAAATCGAAAAAACAAGAATAATTGTAGATGAAATTAAATTACTAAAAGCAGTATATGATCATGGAAATTCCACATCACTACAGGAACCAAACTTTGAAACAGATATGACAATTAAAAATTCTCTACAAATTCCCATCGAAGACGAAAATAAAACTGGAGACAAAAGTGTTATGACTGCAGATGCTCAGAACAAAAAGTCTAATTATGATAGCACCACTGCAATGGAAGCTAATTCAAAAACAGATCTCACTTTACAAACAGAAAATAGAACTTTAGATAAGGGTCTTAAAGATGAAGGATTGATGGAAATACCAACACCAATAAAACGAGATACTCCATTAGAATTTATTAACGTTAAAGATGACGATTTACAGCAAGTATGGAAAAATATGATAGCAAATTCTTTAACATCAGGCACAAAATTAGAGCCTGAAAATGAGCATACTAAACAAGATAAGATGGTAACTGCGCCTAACAATGAGTATACTAAGCAAGATACTATGACAGATGAGTTTAAAAATGTGCATACTGAACAAGATACTATAATAGATGAGTCTGAAAATCAGCATATTAAACAAGATACTATGACATATGAGCCTAAAAACGAGTATATTAAACAAAATAATATGATAAATGAGCCTGGGAATGAGCGTACTGAACAAGGCAATATGATAAATGAGCCTGAAAATGAGCGTACTAAACAAGATAATATGGTAACTGCGCCTAACAATGAGTATACTAAGCAAGATACTATGACAGATGAGTTTAAAAATGAGCATATTGAACAAGATACTATAATTGATGAGTCTGAAAATCAGCATATTAAACAAGATACTATGACATATGAGCTTAAAAATGTGTATATTGAACAAAATAATATGATAAATGAGCCTGAAAATGAGCGTACTGAACAAGATAATATGATAAATGAGCCTGAAAATGAGCGTACAGAACAAAATAATGTGATAAATGAGCCTGAAAGTGAGCATACTCAACTGGATAATCTCATAAATGAGCGTGAAAATGTGTATGCTAAGCAAGATAATATGAAAGATGATTTAAATAATAAAACTAAGATATTAAACCAGACGAGCGCAAAAGAATTATTTGATCAAACAGAAGCACAAACGGTTTTATCTAAAGATAATCTCAGTAAATCAATAGAAAACGAGTACAAAACAGAAACCCAATATGGTAATGATAAAATACAAGGTCGTAAGGAAGGTGTTGTTTCAACAACAACAGTAAATGATCCACTAGAAAGAAAAGTTGGGCAAAACGCTTTATTCGAAAATAAATCACCTACACTTGATAAAATTGATGAAATTGACAGTTTTGCTAGTCAAAACCTAGAAGACATTTCTTTTATAACGCAAAAATCAAAGCCGTCACTATTAAAAACTGAATATGAAGATAATAGCGAAACCACTGTCATTGGCGAGTTCGTTACAAACCCAGTAACTGAACAGCCACAAATAAACGTAAAAGACATTATAAACTTTCCTCAGTATGTTAAAACTTCAGAGACAACAACTGAATGGACTCAATTAGAAGCAACTTTTGATATGGCACCTGACAAAAGAAAAATAAGTGACGATTATGGTGCAAATACTCAATCAGAAGCGTATTTTAATATAGCACCCGATAAAGGAAAAATAAGTGACGAGCAATCTGCAAATATTCAATCAGAAGCGCCTTTTAATATAAAAGAAAAAATAAGTGACGATCATGGTGCAAATTTAGAGAATGACGATATAAACGGTTTTGATCAAAAAACAGATAAAGCAGATGCAGTAAACGATGACAATAAAGGTGAAACTAAACATGAGCAAATGAAAGTAAATGTCGATAAAATAACCGAGAAAATAACGGACCAAAAAAAACCTGATGAGAAACACTTACTGTTCAATGAAGAGATAAATGAAGCCAAGTATAATAGACAAACTGATCTACAATCCGAATTCAATTTAAATAGCAAAACAGACAATCAAAAAACTGAGAAAGGATCTGAAATTGGTTTTGATAGGAGTTTTTCAAATGAGCAAAGCAAGATTCAAACTCAAACATCTGAAATAAGACTTAGACACAAAGCAAGACCTGTTTTATTTAATCTCGCAATTCAGAGTTATGTAGACGATGACAAACAAGTAATAATCAAAAGCTTTGATTCTAATGTCGCACCACAGCGGTACTTACATGACTCTGTGAGAATAACAAGACGCTATTTAAACAGGGATGAAAGAATTCAAATACCAATTGATTCTGAAAATGAGTTGCACGTTCAAATCAAAAGTAACGCTCAAGCCGATAACAGTGGAAGAGAAGGAAATAATATGGACCAAGGTAATAAATTTACATTTAATCTAACAGGAGCCTTATTCACTATGACCAATACAAGCGCGTTACGCAGCATGACAAGACAGCGGCGTGAAATCGCCCTATGCCTATGCCGTATTTCCTATGCCATAAATGTCATTCCTTACGGTGACGTCATACGGTTACGGCAAGGAATCTCCTAAGTCATACAGAATAATGCCCCAGTTTGTAATGATATTGCTACGCATAGCAGAGTTACGAAAGGATGAATAAAGCTTTAAATTTAAATATGACTTCACGATACGATAAACAAAATGCACATAGCGATGATAAAGAAGCCTCTTTTATTTTTTTTAGATATTACCAAAAAATCGGCAGAAGAAAAATATATAAGCGAAATCGACCACGTCAAACGTAATGCTATCATAGCAGAAGATATTAGACGGACTTTAGAAGCAGTCTACGAAAAGGAGTTGTTACCACTGAGGAATACCATTTCAGAGCTCAAAGAGAATATGGATATGTTGACAATGCAACACATGGTACTGAAAGGTCACATGTTCATACAAAAACCGAGGTCTTCTAAACTAGTTCCTCTCTTTAGGAAATGTGGATGTATGAAGAAGTAAATGGTAAGGAAAAATAAAAGAACAAATTTGAGTGACGTTTCAGTATTCCGGAATACTGAAACGTCACTCAAATTTGAGCACCACTTAAAATTGCTCTGCCTCTGTTTGACATTACTCATTTGTAAGAGATGGCAATAATTTAAGCGTGAACTTAATTTAAGTGGCGTTTGAGTATTTGGCCATTAGTAGGTTAAACTAACTTGTTTGTAAGATAGAATATGATTCTATTTTGAAACCTAAGAGATTTAAACAAAAGTATAAAAAAAAAAAAACTTGATCTTACAAATTGATCTAAGCAAATCTCCGACTCTTCAATGAATGGTCTCCTCGCAGCCAAAGTCGCTGGCAAAAACTAGTGATTAAATAAATTTAGCCGACAACCTATTATATTTTCGTATCACTTACCTACTAATAAAATAAGTACTGAAATAATGTGCATTGTTCACTGAAAACTTCAATAAAACGGTTTTGCTGTCTGAAACTTTACATAATAGGTAAACACTAATAAATGCAAATTCATCAAGATTGTAAGAAACTAAACACAGTGATATCTAAATACATAACCATCTGAATACATAGTTTTTGATAAGAACTTAGGTAATATCTATACAAATGTATGTGGATATCTAACGGAATGATCTAAACAATGCACTTTACAATTTTGTCTTTTTCTTACAATTACATTAGTTCTAATTCTGATTGAAGAAGTGTCTAAATAAGTAATATAATAATTTAAACGGGTAATTTTGAAGGCTATTTAGTAATTAATTTGATTCACAATTCCCAGACTAGCTCGTATCAATATTTCGCTCAGACATAGATAAACAACTCTGACCATTGTACGTTACAATGTGTTCAGTTTTTTTCAACCTTGGTACTGGAGCCACCGGAACACTAATAACAGCCGGTTTCTCGAACGCTAATCAAATCGCAGATCAGTTGACAAAGCAATTAACTTGACACACTGGTCAAATCAAATCGGGTTGCACGAACGCAGATCAGGCAATAATTAGGTAATCAATGATCATCTTACGATTGTCAAATCAGTGTGACAAATCAACATCGAGCTATGCTGCGCTGTACTGCGCTGTACTGCGCTGTGTTTCTTAAGCTACGTTTAGTTAACAATCAACATCAAGCTGTGCTGCGCTTTGCTTAGCACGCTTTGCTTAGCTCAGTATTCAAAGTATTAAGTATTAAAACATAGCACAGTTCGGCACAGCGCGGCTCAGCACGGCGGGTAGCGCGCCTCGCTCGAGACTACTGCGTTTTTAAACAGAGCGTAGCCTCACACAGCGCAGCACAGCATGGTTTGTTTGTATCCTCATTAAAATATTAGACGAGCGAGTTGACCAAACATAACACAGCGCAGCATAGCTCGATGTTGATTTGTCACCCTTAAAACCCGAAATAATCGACTGCATTATAACATGTACCTACCTGCCTAGAGTCCCTTCTTTTTAATACATACGTGATAAAAGAAAGACAATACAATAATAATAATAATAAGTATTTACGGACACTTAACACAACACCTTCTAGTCCCAAACTAAGCAAAGCTTGTACTATGGAAACTAGATGGCTGATAGAATACATACATACATTTTTTTGTAAATACTTACTTACAATGATTACACCGAGCGGCCACATTGTGTACTTTTTAACACTTTATATGCCCCGTCATTCTTGTGAGTCGTTGTGATTGTGGCCAAGAGTTTCCCTACCGGCACCCAATCTATCAAAATCCATCAAACCGTTTTAGATTAACTGTAGGTTAGGTAATTATTTGTTCATAGTCTGCCTCAGTGGACTCTACAGGGTGATCATGATCACGTACTGACGACATTAAATGAAAGTTGGTAGAGACGGGTGATTGCCATCAAGCCCACTGCCCACCGGCTGGCCCACTGATGGGCCAAATGGGAAAAAAATCCCAACGAGCACATAATGCAAATAAGTGGGCTCAATGGGAATTTTTTTCCCATCTGGCCCACCAATGTGCTAGATGTAGAGACGATCATTGCCTAGACTTTTAAAAATGTAACGTTTTTAAAAATCGAACTTTATGCATGGTTTACACGTTTTGCCAGTGACTGGGAAACTAAGATAACTGGGTCCAGTCACTGGCATTGTGTAAACCATGCATTATTTATAGTTGCTGTGTTTATTATGAACCATAATTGGTCTAACTAAATGGTGAAAGGACAATCATCAGGCGACCTACATTTGTTGGTTTCGCAGAGAAAAACTAGGGATTATGTAGGTACCTACCTACTTCAATGCTATTCCATAGCATGTCGAATAAATTAATCGTTTTAGAGCCACTTCTAGCCGATCGCGTTCTATTCGGACCAATTTCTCGCGAACCAATCATCCAATCACCAAAGTACTACCTAGGTATCTACTAACATAGTGAGTTGGTATAACCCTACTGTCTCTGTACCGTTGTAGGTATGTAGGTTTACTTACTATCTAGATTACCAAAGTAAAATAAATTAAAATGAAAATACATACCTATTGTAAATATTTTAAAACGTAGGTAAAGAAAATTACGACATATTTTTTATTTTATAAAAAATACGGATAGGTAGGTACTTTTATGTATATATATTATATTAGTTGTAATTTTCGTTGATAATAAAGTTATGTTATAATAAGGTTATAGAATGAAAAAGTGATCAAATTCTGCAGTGGTCTGTACTATACCTACCTATGTAGGTAGGTAGGTAGGACCTACTGTTTTTTTTTTCAGTTCTGCAAGGTGAATAACTCTAGTGCTGCGTCCGTCTCGTCAATGCTTTCGTACGTAACGTAGGCAACGAATCATAAATTGTCGGAATAACAAAACATTATTCTAATGTACCTAACATTACAGCTATATAGTATGTGCCAAATAACACCGCAATACAGGTCATTCACCCACCTTCAAAACGATGTCGTAAAATTCAATTTATGAATGGCTAATCCTGTCGCTTTCCATACAAACCTGTCGCTAAGACGGTAATCGCTCGAATCTCGCAGTACTGTTTGTTTACCATTCATAAATTGAATTTTGCGACATCGTTTTGAAGGTGGGTGAATGACCTGTATTGCGGTGTTATTTTGGCACATACTATAACATGATAAATTATTATGGCAACGTCACGTACCTACCTATATCCAATTAATTTAAAGATACCTACAGATAGCGTTGCCTTATTATTCTGGTGGCTCCTGCAATGTAAGTGCTGCCTCCGAGGCGTAAACACCTCTTGGATGTTTCTGATTTTTATAACCTGACTTTGTCCCGTTAAATGTGGAAGAGGTTACAAAAGTGATAATGGAAGACAAAGTAGCCACTGTTGCGAAGGACGTTGATGATGAAAAATTTGCTGTGGATTTGGACCATGCTTTGGCAGTATCAGGTATGCGAACCGTATTCCATGTTATGCGGTTTTGATGGGACAAACAATATTTTTAATTTGCGATTAAAGTTATACCTATATGTATTCGGTGTTAGATAAATATGTTATCACGGTGTTTTTTTTTAAGATAAAAAAAATCGGTGTAAATATTTACTTAGAATTGCCTAAGAATTGTCTTTGTCACTGCCTACTCTATCACCATCATCACTTTTTTTTTTTTATACAATATAGGCAACTGTTTGACCACAATCTCACCTGATGTTAAGCAATGATGTGGTCGACGATGTAGCACGGTTACCTAGAATACACTTCTGTAATACTATACTATTTTGACCGTAAGTGTGATGAAAATAATGATGCTAAGGTACTATGAAACATACGTCCCGTGTGCATCTAAACTGTAAGACCATTCCAGTCATCCCACATTATAAACGACAAAGTTTAGATGTTTGTGTTTCAATCAAGCTGTAACTGTTGGTACAATTTGATGAAACTCTGAATATGGTTCGTATAACCTGGAATAACACATAGGCTAGTTTTTATCCCAGAGAGTCAACAGGATCAATCGGGGACGAAGTTGCAAAATAATGAAAATGATTTGCGGTAAAAAAAAAAAAAAATCCGATTCATTTATTTGTATCGGATTTATAAATAAATCGGTATTTGTACACTTAACATTAGAGATACAAATTAATTTGGTAGGTCGGTAACTGTTCTAAAATACAAGGTATATTTTTCACTAACTTCGATTTAAGTAGTTTATTAGTTAGAAAATAAAATAAAATACCTAATTAATACTAACTTTAATCAGATGGACTTAGGTGCAAGTTGTAATTACCTATAGGTACTTTAACTTTCAGAAGTGGGTCACATATTATCTACCTACTACGCACAGTGTCAATTAATCATTCTTACATTACATATCGCTAAAAACCTGGTAAATTACAATAAATGTACTACGCTGTTTCTTGACTTTACGTCATATGTATTAGGCATACCTATACCTGCCTCTATCGTATATATAGTTCCAACTCGATATAATTTACTTAATAGTACCTATAATCTGAATACATACTTCCGAAAACTGTAAAACTTCTAGCATTATGTTTTATAAGGCAAAATGTCTTTACCTAGAGATAGTCACGTTAAACTTAGGTACATACATATAACATTTACGTGTACGCTTCTTTAACAAAATCCCAAGTGATGTGTCTCAGTTGTCGATTGGCAAGTTCAAAAACGTAATAAAACAGAGACTTCTTTTAAAAGCATACTATAAAATATCTGATTATTTAGAAGACAAACAAGCTTGGGACGAACTAGCTCCAACTCATCCAATAAAAAAAAATGTAATCATACCTAATCATACAAAACGTAATGACGATTCAAATTGATCAGTGAGATTTTATTGAATAAAAGATTTTTGACTTTGACTTTGACTTGACTATTTTTAAAATGGCTCTTCCTGCTGCTACATATATATTACAAAAGTGTCGAAGTCTTAACTTGCCAAGCCAGATATTTTCAGCTGGAAAAAATACTTTGATTAAGGAACCAAAGTGGTATTAGCAACTGGCAATTCATTAAAACAATCTGGTATTAACTTCTTTTTGAAAGGAAACGCTCAAATAGGTACCCTATAAAGGAGTCTTTATTAGGTAGGTACATATTATTTTGAATGGAAAGTACCTATCATGACTGTGTTTTAATTTCCTTTTTCATACCTAGGTATATCACAGATCATTTAATACTAGCCTATATCTAAGTGTATACCTATTTATTTATCTGTCCTTAGGCATCGGTCGCTACAACATTAAGTACAGCTTGGCCCTAGCTCTCTTCCTAATCGCCTCAATCGTGGAGCCAGTGGGATACTCATTCGTACTTCCAGCTGCTGTCTGCGACCTTGAGATGACCGATGCAGCACGGGGATTCATTGCTTCTGTACCTTATATAGGTGAGGACCTTCATTTATTATTAGCAGCCAAAAGATTTATTTGTCAAAAATCGGTTTATTCCATCCGGCCTACCAGTAGTTCGATTATCTAACTGTTTGGACAAAAATATTCCAAACTGTTAGACTGACTGATCTGTGTATCCAAAATGTTCGATCAGTCAGTTTAACAGTTTGGAATATTTTTGTCCAAACAGTTAGATAATCGAACTACTGGTAGGACTGGATGGAATAAACCCAAAAATCAATAGAATAACAAGGTACATAATCTTGGCAGTTCTCCGTGACCAAGCCTAGATCTAGCAGGCCTGTAGCCTCCATATAAATCCAAAAAGACCTACGATTTTGGACTTTCAACCTTAAAAACAAATATTTCCTGCTCCCTTCTCCAAAAGTCTACTGCTAGACGTAGTCTTCCCTAGAGATAGGACGAACGATACTGAATCGCGTCATGTCGCGTATAATAAATAAGATTATTACCAGCTTAAGTAGGTACTCGTTTAATAGGGGGTGCTTTTGTTGGATATTTAGCTGATAGTGTTAATAAGACAATGTCAAACCCGAACGTTGCACTTTCAGGTATCGTCCTAACATCCTACCCGTGGGGATATTTGGTAGATACGAGAGGTCGGAAGAATATCGTGATCTATGCTTCACTGGCAGCTGGAGGACTGAGTGTCCTATCTGCGTTCATGCCAGACCTCATCAGTTTTACTGTTTGCAAGTTCCTTACTTCATTTTGGTAGGTATGTTTCGGATCAGGCTCAAGAACAGAAGACGAAAGAAAGAAACGGCTCATTGTTCTGTTGAGATCTCCTTTTGTTATAGAGAGTGGTCTCTGCGATAGCAGATTTTTGACCGTTGATTCTCTACATTTCTTTTCTTAAGCTAAGTAGTAAAGTTGCTATCTTACCGAAGATCAATGATTTTACTACACCGATAATTAAGGTCAATGCTAGGTCCATGTGTATTGCGCATGTTTAGTCTGATAATGGCAAGGCATCAGTAAAAATAAACACAGTTGAAATGCAGTTGAGGTTTCTGGTTTGTTATTTTTTTCATTTATTTGCTACAATAGATACGACAGGCTATAATTTACTGTGGCTTAGTATGTAATAGGGTATTATCCTTTGGAGTAGGTTACAGTAAAGAACCCTAACACACTATATTATATTATTATGTGCCTCGTCTTTCACTATGATGACGTGCGTGCGTGCAGTATTACCAGGTATACGAATCCGAATCAATATCTAATGTAAATCCTTTGCACACAGTAGGTTATTACTAGACGCAGGTAGGTATGTAGTTAAGTACCTACTTGTCCATTATCATGTACCTACTAAATAATTATTACCTACCTACGTAGTAATTATTTAGATTCAAAATCTACGAACCATACAATACCGATACGCTTCGACAAAACACGTGAAAAAACCGCCGTCCATTCACAGCAGTGTTTTTACATTGATTCTATATGTTTTTGCAATAAAAAAGTAACCAGAGGTTTCTTTCAGCTTAGCATGCCCATCAGCTGTTCCATACACGTTCATAGGAGAAATACTTCCGCAGAAGTACAGAGATGTGACGCTTTCGGTGACAAATGCGCTGCAAATAACGGGCTCTGCTTTGGTTCCGTGTAAGCATGTGCATATCTATCTACCTGCTTATAAGCCTTTCGCCGAAGTAACATTACTTCTTCTTGCTCTCCTAGTACATAATCTAGCACATAATTTAAGAAATTATTTTTTTGACGATACTCCTACAGTCATCTCGAACTAAACGATAATGGTCATTTAGTAATAAAACTTGAGTAACCGATTGTGTAGTTTTTTCTTTAGTACGCAGTAAAGAATTCTTTATTTATTTTATAATCCTTCTCTGTTGCAGTGCTAGCCTGGGCAATACTTCCCCTTGACTTCAGAATAGACTTCGGGCTTTACTATTTCCGCCCATGGCGACTGCTGACGATAGCATACGGAAGCATCTTCATAATTGCTGCAATCCTGCTCTCTTTCGGACCCGAGAGCCCTAAATTCTTAATCTCCCAGGGGAAACATGAAGAAGCCTTGAAGGTTCTGCAGAATATTTACGCGGGAAATAAGAGAAAATCACCCGAGGATTATCCTGTATGTATGTTTGCAACTCCATTGTCTTGTGTTCTTGTTAGATAACGTTTTATTTATGGTATTAGATAGTAACTAATATTTGTAATGATGAACTAAGCTGAGATAATAATGGCCCACACATTTACCTACGTCTATATAACTGATAAACCAAGATTACCTCAGGCTAGGCATTAAGCATAGAAACATTTTCAATCCAATGATGGGTATTTGTGATAAATATTACCTACCTAAATATGTTGCTCATTGCCACCAATACATTGGTTGAGGTTTCTACTTATCCCGGAAAAATCTGAGGAATAAATATCCCGAAATATAGTACATTGCTGCAGTGGCCCGCAACAGAGGCAATGAGGGACGAACGTTCAAATGTGGGCCGAGTCGAAGATGAGGCACACATACGTGAGTCCATCATTGCCTAGTTGTGGCTAAGGCTTGTATAGGTAGTAGATACTTTTCTCAAATAATGCGCGGAAATTAAAACTAAGTACCTAGGCAAAACTTTTTAGTTGAAAATATAATTGCTTTTCAAAAACAATAACGAACAACGAAGTTACAGTGTTCATTTGTTTTTTTTTTCAATAATCAGCTTTCTATTTGAAAGCCTGTTCGAAATTTAAATAAAACCTTTGATAAGCTACCTCCTTGGTTGCCATGTTATGGAGTAAAAGATCGTTCCATTTTTAAATAACACGACATTAATGAGTTTTGTATGTAATTTATCTGTAATTTACACGACAGTAATGGATTTTCATACATTTTTATCTGGCCGCTGCTCGCATGCGTGTGTGGCCAGTACTGCATCTTCGATTTATCTCGAAGAAGGTTGTCAAAATAATGCTTTAATTTCCAAGCATGTTTGAGAAAAGGATATTTATGTCTATGATAAAATATTCGTCTATACTTGAACTTGTCAAAACGAGGACGGAAAATTTTTAATCTAAGGAATAGCGTTATTCAGAGTTGATCGAATCCGGCCTAGAAGATATATTTTTGTATACTTATTTATTTATTCTACTGTTCTTTATCTTTTCAGGTAAAATGGCTAAAATCAGTTGACACAGGAGTACAAAAGAGCGGTTTCTTAGCTTCACTAAAAGTGCAAACTTTTCCACTGTTGAGAGCTCCGTATCTCAAATGGCTAATTCTAAACGGATTCTTACTTTTTGGTATATTTTCAGTGTAAGTACCTATCTTTATTTTTTATTTGTATTCTGGCACTTAGAATCACTAAATAGCATTTTTGGGTGTGACGATTACTTTTAAATCAACTCGTTAAACGCAATCAAAAGTTTTTATGAAGGAGTTATAACCAAAACCGATAAATCTGAATCTGGCGATAACAACTCAGTAAAAAGATCATGATTTTACGATTTGCAGACCACTCCTTAGTTACTCAACTTTGTTATCTACCTAGAACTGTTGCAAGACACGTGGACGAGCTATCTTGGATTCGAAAGAGGGTTTCCCATATAAGTGCAGTTCCTACCCAATAACCCACATACAGAGTATCTACCTATGTACTTACGAATTTAATATCCTTAAGCTTTGGTTTCACGATCGTAACGCACAACGCTGTGACGTTTTACATACGATTAGGGGAAATACGCACAAAATGACATATACGGACAAAATGACACAGGGCACTCTCTCAAAATTGGTGGGTTTTAGCGAACTATCTGCTTTCATATCCGGTCGCTCAAACGTCTATTATAAACATGTCAAAACTTAAGAAGCCTCTGCTTCTTCATTTGGTCACAAAAAATTGAGAAAGATTTTCGAACATTGCAACTTTTTTTCACTACGTGAAACTTTTTTGAACCTATCCAGATTTTCGCTTTATTACCAGAATCTGTTACAAAAACCAAAATCTCATGGTTATTGGCTTTGTGGTTATTTATCGATTTTCTTGAAACACTTGATTTTGAATATTGTTTTTTTAACTTGAATGTTATATACCTACTACGGACAAAATGACGTAGGTACATGTACTGGGGGCAAAACGACATACACAATTACGTACTGACATTTAGGAGAAAAATAAAAAATAAATATTCCAAAAAGCCCACTCAAAGAGAAGAAAAGGAAAGTTACTAAGACGATGTAAGGCCGGTATTCCGTAGCCTTACTCAAGCACTGATCCGTACTCAAGCATAGATTTTTGTATGAAAATCTCTACTCAAATCTATGCTTGAGTAACGATTTCTGTCTCGGAATACGGACCTTAAAGTCAGAAAGCGATGATAACCCTTTTACCAAACAAGATATTGATGATGATTGGCCTTGCTTATATTGCAATGATTTTTATACGCGTTCCAAGCCTGCCAAAAGATTGTCAAGGTACTTAAAATATGTCCCTAGGGCTTAGCTACGTGTGCAAACCTGCAGGGCTAGCATGGGCCGGGGACAAATTGTCTTTCCACCGTTTTTATCTACTTGTCGGTGGAAATAATTCTCTTCTCCACCTTACGTAGCATGGCAACAGGGAAAAGGGATAAAATGTTTCCACTTGACGTTTTTCGTGGACATTATATCCCGCTACTCCCGCTTCATAGCATGGACTAGGGAAAGAGTGGATAAAATACTCTTCGATTGACATTTGACAGGGAATAACTATCATCTATCTCGAAGGTGGGTATAAAAGTAATTCTCCTTTGCTTACAAAATGTCTCGATCATATTTTTCCGTCATTACGTCTCAATTCATTGATAAAAATGAACGGAAAATACACAGGAGGGTTATAAGGGTTGCAAGTTATCCGTTCCACTTGCCAGATACCGAATTTCGCCGACTTTTACGCGTCCACAAAGAAATGGCGGTATATCTGTGCGAGGAGCTGAAGGATGCCTTGCAGCCTCAAAATTCACGAGATGGTTTGCCGGTGCATATCAAGGTTATTTTAAAAATATTACGCTGTACCTACTTTGCTACATTCTGTGAAAACCTTATGCTACATAGAATTACTAACCACGATAACCTACCTACAATTGTTTTTCTATTATGTATAGATCCTTGCATCTATACGCCTAATGGCAGATGGTAGTTACCAGAGAGGTACCGGGCAAGACCATGGTTTGCCAGAACAGACCGCAAATAGTTGCAAAAAGAACGAACTATTACCATAGATTTAATATACTGATCAAAATATTGAAGGTTGATGCGTCAATATCTCGTCAGTATTGTTTATTTTCTAGTAATGGCAACACACACGTAGAGAACCGTCGAAACGCTATTCCCCTCGCTATTCCCCGTGGATAAAGCTTTCCACAGGCGAGGCCATGCTCGGAGGGTGGATAAAACTGACAACGGGGAAATGGTATTTATCCTTTCCCGGAGACAATTTGTCCCCGGCCCATGCTAGCCCTGCTGCAGGGCTAGCATGGGCCGGGGACAAATTGTCTTTCCACCGTTTTTATCTACTTGTCGGTGGAAATAATTCTCTTCTCCACCTTACATAGCATGGCAACAGGGAAAAGGGATAAAATGTTTCCACTTGACGTTTTTCGTGGACATTATATCCCGCTACTCCCACTTCATAGCATGGACTAGGGAAAGAGTGGATAAAATACTCTTCGATTGACATTTGACAGGGAATAACTATCATCTATCTCGAAGGTGGGTATAAAATGTCTCGATCATATTTTTTCATCATTACGTCTCAATTCATTGATAAAAATGAACGGAAAATACACAGGAGGGTTATAAGGGATGCAAGTATTCCGTTCCACTTGCCAGATACCGAATTTCGCCGACTTTTTCGCGTCCACAAAGAAATGGCGGTATATCTGTGCGAGGAGCTGAAGGATGCCTTGCAGCCTCAAAATTCACGAGATGGTTTGCCGGTGCATATCAAGGTTATTTTAAAAATATTACGCTGTACCTACTTTGCTACATTCTGTGAAAACCTTATGCTACATAGAATTACTAACCACGATAACCTACCTACAATTGTTTTTCTATTATGTATAGATCCTTGCATCTATACGCCTAATGGCAGATGGTAGTTACCAGAGAGGTACCGGGCAAGACCATGGTTTGCCAGAACAGACCGCAAATAGTCGCAAAAAGAACGAACTATTACCATAGATTTAATATACTGATCAAAATATTGAAGGTTGATGCGTCAATATCTCGTCAGTATTGTTTATTTTCTAGTAATGGCAACACAGACGTAGAGAACCGTCGAAACGCTATTCCCCTCGCTATTCCCCGTGGATAAAGCTTTCCACAGGCGAGGCCATGCTCGGAGGGTGGATAAAACTGACAACGGGGAAATGGTATTTATCCTTTCCCGGAGATAATTTGTCCCCGGCCCATGCTAGCCCTGCTGCAGGGCTAGCATGGGCCGGGGACAAATTGTCTTTCCACCGTTTTTATCTACTTGTCGGTGGAAATAATTCTCTTCTCCACCTTACATAGCATGGCAACAGGGAAAAGGGATAAAATGTTTCCACTTGACGTTTTTCGTGGACATTATATCCCGCTACTCCCACTTCATAGCATGGACTAGGGAAAGAGTGGATAAAATACTCTTCGATTGACATTTGACAGGGAATAACTATCATCTATCTCGAAGGTGGGTATAAAATGTCTCGATCATATTTTTTCATCATTACGTCTCAATTCATTGATAAAAATGAACGGAAAATACACAGGAGGGTTATAAGGGATGCAAGTATTCCGTTCCACTTGCCAGATACCGAATTTCGCCGACTTTTTCGCGTCCACAAAGAAATGGCGGTATATCTGTGCGAGGAGCTGAAGGATGCCTTGCAGCCTCAAAATTCACGAGATGGTTTGCCGGTGCATATCAAGGTTATTTTAAAAATATTACGCTGTACCTACTTTGCTACATTCTGTGAAAACCTTATGCTACATAGAATTACTAACCACGATAACCTACCTACAATTGTTTTTCTATTATGTATAGATCCTTGCATCTATACGCCTAATGGCAGATGGTAGTTACCAGAGAGGTACCGGGCAAGACCATGGTTTGCCAGAACAGACCGCAAATAGTCGCAAAAAGAACGAACTATTACCATAGATTTAATATACTGATCAAAATATTGAAGGTTGATGCGTCAATATCTCGTCAGTATTGTTTATTTTCTAGTAATGGCAACACAGACGTAGAGAACCGTCGAAACGCTATTCCCCTCGCTATTCCCCGTGGATAAAGCTTTCCACAGGCGAGGCCATGCTCGGAGGGTGGATAAAACTGACAACGGGGAAATGGTATTTATCCTTTCCCGGAGATAATTTGTCCCCGGCCCATGCTAGCCCTGCTGCTCAAGGAAACAAATAATTTTATTTCATGTTTTATACTAAAATTAAATGAATGTGTCATTTTGTCCATATGGTATGGACAAAATGGATTTTGGTTGACCTCGGTTTAAGACTAATAACTTCACAGGTTTTTATTTTTTGGTTGGGTTTGTTAGTTCATTTCATAGATAAAAGACCAAAGTTGAATACTGTATAATCAAAACTGTTCTAGCTTTTATAAATAACGAGAAATTATGCTGAAAGAAAACAGTACCTATGTCATTATGTCCGTACTTCCCTTACCTATATGTCCGGACCCCATGTCGCATACCTACCGCAACGTTGTGCGTTACGATCGCGAGACCAAAGCTTTACAAAGATTAGCTAACCAGTTTGTGTGATTACAAATTTGGGCTATGTTATAGATTAAACGGCCTCTACCTGTGGGTGCCTGATGTCTTGAATCGGGTCATGACCGGCTCCGAGACGGAGTTGACTGCCTGCGAAGTCATCGCTCAAAGACTAAATGAGGTAAGGTGCCTTCTGGTAAGATCGGCGTAGTAGTAAGTCCGGATAAATCACGTAACTAAGCAATTCGGCGATATTTTTAAATGATGGCAACCTCGCCTTACGCCCCATTTTCCTACGCCCCTGTATAGCAAAATGGCGCGTAAGGCGATGTTGCCATCATTTAAAAATATCACCGAATTGCTTAGTATCCGTACTTACTACTTCGCCGATCTTACTAGAAGGCACTATATGACATGTATATAAAAATTGGATAGAACCTTGAAGATACTTCAACTTTTAAAAATTTTCATAAATCAGTGAAATAAAATCATGGTGTGCATTAAACTTTTCATAATAGGCTCAAGAAAAAACCAATGCTTGAATCGTACATCTTTAGTAAGTATTTAAGCCTCATATCGCTCTGATAACATAACAACGACCTAATGGCTTAAGATGGAGCAGGTTATCTGGGGTCTCAACTAATCTCTTCACCAAAAAGTCAACATCCAACACAGAGCATAATATCAATAAAAATTAACGTTTAATTTTAATAGGTAGATATTGCTGATTTAGTTTCTGAAAAGCCCCAACCACACCCCAAAGAAAACGTGACACAAATCATTGAGACATTATTTTTAAATTCATTGCGTGGTATTCACTTGAAAATATTGTTTCAGACATCAGAAAACGCGGAATGTATAGACACCATAGACAATATAACGTTCACAATCAACACGATTGCAAACGTCAGTTGCGCGGTCATAGCCGTGGGCGTCAGTAGCACAGTCAAAATCATAGGCAAGAAATCGTTATTGATCATAGTATATTTCCTGATCGGTACTTTTTGTATTCTGATTAATTTCATAACTCAGGATTTCGTTTTTGCTGTGCTACTTTCCTCTTTTCCTATTATGGGGTTGGCTATTGGACCTGTGAATGCTTATGCTGTTGAGATATTTCCTACACATTTGAGGTAAGTTATGTTTTGTAAGAACGGCAGATGGGACTAGATAATGATATCATGATAAAAAAATATAATATCAATGGTTAGTGTGGTAGAAACTCCTTGTGCCAATAATTCCTCGAGATTTGATTGATCGGGACAAGGAGCATTCTTAAATAAACTCGCTACGCTCGTGATTCAATCATCATGAATCACTCCCGTTACAATCCTTCACTTGCTCGTGATTCATTTATAGCCCTCGCTTTAAATCCGTCCTTTATTTACTATTACCTTTATTTACTAATACTATTTATAATAAGATAGTTTGTGAAAATGTTAATAAACAAAAATGAACTTACGGATAACAAAAATAACCTTGAGTAGCAATATGATTGACTACCTACTAAGTAATGATCCTAAACGGTTGCTATAGACTCTAAATATGATTGACTACTAAGTAATGATCTCTATAGTGCTTTTTATCACGAGTACCTGTATACCTATATTCTTATAATAATGTACATTAAGGTACCTACGTGTTTCATTGCCAGAAAGAACTTTAGCCGGACGCTTCAATAAATCCGCTTGCAAGCGTTTGTCCGCTGAAATGTGCCCACTGAGTTGCAAACTCTGGAGATCTTGATTTTTCTAATAAAATAAAGTCCTACTATACCTTACCTTATTAGCCTAAACAAATATATATTTTTTCAGAGGTATGGCAGTGAGCTTAACCATGATGCTCGGTCGTACAGGATCTGTCATTGGAACGAATGTGGCCGGCATTCTTCTAAACGTTGCGTGCGAGTTCACTTTCTACGGGTTTGGAGGCTTGCTGATAGGTAAGATAATAGAATACGGAAGGAACAAGCGTCATCTATAATCGTCTGAACTCAAACAGCTCGAAATTCCTTAAAATATAATTAACTAGCTTCCGTCCGCGACTTCGTTCGCGTCCGGTTGGATCTCGTTAATTTTCCGTGATAAAAAGTAGCCTCTGTATTAATCCACGGACAATATATATTCCAAGTTTCATTCAAATCTTGATCAGTAGTTTTAGTGTGAAACAGGAACAAACATACATCCACACATACATCCTTAATCCTTACAAACTTTATAAACATCCATACATACATACAAACATCCTTACAAACATTCGCGTTTATAATATTAGTAGGATGTAGGTACATACCTAAGTGATTTGGTGTTTTTCGTTTCAGTTTGCGGTATCTGTGCCTTTCTATTACCGAATACTCAGAGGAAACTCGTCGGCAAGTTACGGGCGTCAGTACTTTCAACTCATCTCTAAAATAGGTTAAATAAAATATGAATGAGATAATTGTAGCAATCTAAATAGAATTTTTAATACTTATAATTATACGATACGTGTCAGAAAACAAACTGTTTTATTGAGAACAACCTCGGGTGACAGTTCTAAGCTTTGTCAAAGTAAGATGCGAGTTCGATTTCGATAGCAAGACAACAACAAAATATTTGCCTGATTTGCAAGTATTTGTTTTGTATGTTAGGCATCCAGTCGTATTCGCCAATATTTACAAACAGATCTATATTGGTGTACGTTACTCCAGCAAGTGTTGAATCTGAAAATTCTAAAGGCCCAATTACACCATACCATTTTCTCGTACGTAGCAGTGCAATAATTGAATGCAAGCGCCATAATTGACGTTCAGGAATTGTAACCAACTGTTTACACGCGGATATATTAAACAAAGTTGAATGCAATTATTGACCACCACCAAGGAAAGTTTTGAAGCAAAACTTGTATACCAGATCAAAAATGTTACGTGTTGTTTACACCATGCAATTAATTTATTGCATTCAACTATTGCACTGGTATGTACAAGAAAATGGTATGGTGTAATTAGGCCTTAAAAATGCAGATAATTAGAGCCTACCGCCCTGTAATTGTGCCCCAAGTTCTAAATTTATGCGTATAGCCGTTTTTGAGTTATTCAAGAAATTAACTTTTTGCTATTTTTACTTATTTATTTATATTGTAAAATGTCGAAAGAAGAATAAATGAATTGAATTGAATTATTTGCTTAAACAAGAATGAAACCAGAAAATCCTTTATAAAAAAACACCTTTATTTAGAGAAACGTTTACAATGCTATCACAGGCTAGCAACTACAAAGTTCATTTTGCGGAAAAATAACGATTATTTATAAATGAGCTAGATATTACATAATAATGCGTAATGAGACTCTGTTACTGCGCGTTTCGACTAAAAACATTCACAATAAAACTTTCACAAAACAATCGATACAAACGATTTGTTTTTACAATCAAGGAAATCTTTAAAACAATCTGCATAAGATTCAAAATGTCAAACATGCACAAGGTTAGGCGGTGGAAACGCAAATCGATATCTTCACAGAGTTGTGCATGTTTTATTGTGAATGTTTTGCAGTGGAAACGTACGGTACAAACTTAACCTAGTGTTTATCTTAGAAACACTGGAATTACTTGTTAATAAAATCTAAGATACGTGTTCTGAAACTGAGGTTATAACTTGTAAGACAATAAAAAAAATACAACCGAATTTAGAACCACCTCCTTTTTTAAAGTTGGTTGAAAAACGCTCGAATTCTGAAACGCTAATTGGATTAATTTCACGCTCAAACTATTGTCATTATCAGCCAACGACATTTAAGATTTCACAAGGCATAAGGTTGATGATGACGTCATGTGACAACTACACTAATAAAAATTCCAGGTCATCTATAAAAACTTGAATATCTTGGCAACCATGAACGCTAGTTTACTGAAGTTATGCAAATAAACAATTGCTTTTATTAAAATAAACAGTTTTAAACTTATCTCACACACAACCTTTTTCATTCATGGTTTCCACGATATTCAAGTTTTTATAAATGACCCGGAATTTTTATTCTCAAGTGTAGTAATGGATAGTGTTATAAAACATTTTATGACCTCAGTATGAGACTACTATAATATATCGAAAAACTACATTTTGACTATGATTGAGCTTGCTAAGTACATATTCTACAAAAATACTATCCTTCTACAGCCTTTAGGTTCTTTTCCACTAGAGCTAGGCTGCTAATGATGTGTTTGACATCTTCTTCTTCTAAATATATAAAACTCTTTTGAAGCTGACTGACAATCAACGCACAGCCTAAACTATAAGTCCTAGAGGTATGAAATTTGGAGGGTAGCATTCTTATATAGTGTAGGGGTGCACTAAGAAAGGAATTTTGTAAAGTCGCACCCTAGAGGGTCTAAAATTAGGATCAAAGATTTTAACCATATAATGCGTTTTTTTAAATACCGTATATTGAAGACCCTTGAAAATTGGTACGTAGATTCCTCAAATAAATTGACTCGACACGTGTTTCAGGATTTTTAACAGCTAGTCCACCAATAGAAATTGTTTAATGAAAACAAACGATCCCTATTGGTGGATTGCAAACACATTATTAGCAACGTTGCTTCGCTTTGGTAAAAAAGCACCCTTCCTCCCAGTCAATAATAGTCAAAACACGGTTTTAAAACAAAAACTTACTTCTAAATGAATTTGGTAAAAAAATAATGGCTTATATTATAAGATAAGTGAGAGATAACGATTGGCAATCAGCTAACAGCGCGCATTATCTGAAATCAAAGAAATCAACACTACTCACTCATATTTTTGACTATAAACATCTATCTTTTTATATGCAGTTGATCAACTTGGGGAGGCCTATGCCCAGCAGTGGGTAAAGTCGGGCTGTGGATGGTGATGATGATGATGATCAACTATAAAGGGTTTTGTTCACTAGATTTTTGAAGTGAAAACTTTTTTAGCATCGTTGTGGTTTGAAAGTCGATGAAACGAAAAAGCGAAACAGTTTGACTTGAAACAAACACTTCAATATCGCGTTCTAGGATCCGACCAAACTTAGCAGCGCCATCTAGTTCTGATTTAGGGCAACATGAGCATAGAACTTTTCTAACTAAATAAGTACTGCATATTGGATAAGTACATAAAAATAAAAACTAAATTAATTTCACATTAAACACAGAGCGAGAGTGAATGCGTGGCACTCGAAGTATAACTTCTTCCACGCGGAGGGACTCCACGCACTGTTTTTTTTTTAAGATTTCACTTCTACCACGTGTGAATGCACACACGTTTTTTTTCTCGGTGTTTTTAAAAGTGTTATTAGTGTTACTAAGTACGGACCGTAGAATATTTATTGTTTCCATGAGTGTCGGAAATAGTAATGGGCACGTACCCGAGTATATACACACTTTTGGGTATATATAGCCAAACACGCACCCGGTAAATACCCGTACGCAACAATTTCCTAGGTATATAAAATAAACTTTATATAGAATTAAATCGTTAAAATGGAAAACCAAGTATGAAATAATGTATTATAGAACTAAGGCAGTACATTTTGCCACTTTTATGTTTTTATTTAGTATGGACTGTATTCTCAACTCGAGAATCACTTCCTCTAGAGATACTAGTTCTGAGACACCCAGTGTAACAATAATTCCTTCCTGTTGTAGAAAATTCAGGGAAAAAGGATAATATCTCATGAAAGAAAAACTTGAAATATTTTAGCGGGAGATTCAAAGTAGATACGTTTTATAATTATTGCTACAATTTTTTCTTACGTGAAGATTATATTAAAAATAGATGATTATAACTAGTCCGGTTAATTTAGACCCAAAAATGAGAGAAGGTGCAAGAAATCCCAACAAGCTGAAAATTAGTAAAATTGTTCAAAATATAAACAAAATTTGTAAGTTCCCCATCATTCCCGTGTATGGAAAAAAATTTACTCGAGGTCAAAGGTCAAAAAAGGAATTTTTTGCGATTTTCATCAAAACGGTAACATCATAAAAGTACCCCAGACAAAAATTGTAGATCATAAAATTATCTATAAAAATGCACCAATACTTTTTTCTTACGAGCCACCGTTTCTGAGATATTACGAGACATATACGATTCAAAAAGTTTTATAATTTTTACTACGACTCAAAAAATATTTAAGCTAGAATAAAAATAAAAACGGTTTTAGAATGTCTAAACAAAACTCTATTCTATGACAAATAGGGCTTTGTTTAGACATTCATTTTTTTTTACCTTTGAACTTGAGTAAATTTTTTTCCATACACGGGAATGATGCTTACAAATTTTATTTATAATTATGTTTTGAACAATTTCACTGAATTTCAACTTGTTGGGATTTTATGCACCTTCGAATGTCTAGATTGACAGGACTAAACAGTAAATAGTATATTTAGTAAGTGACATACCAGTTTCGTTTCTCGCGATACATTCTAACGTAGGCCGCATCCGACTGGCTGCAGAGTCCTATCTTCTGGCACACGCCTTTAGTTCCGTATTGCTCGATAAGATGGATCACGCTGTCGCCGTATATTTCCATCATTGTGTGGCACTGTACAAAAAAACTCATTGTAAAAAGCAAATTCAAAATGGCGTACAGGAGTAATTATGACAGGTGTCATAGCTCAGTCGGTAATAGCTCTGCCTTCCGTGCTGTGGGTCGTAGGTTCGATCCCTACCAATAACAAATAGCTCTACGGGCGGTTGCATACGACAATGTTTTTGCAGGTAGATCAAAATGAATGGCAACATCACCTTACGCGCTATTTTGCTATACAGGGGAATAGCGAAATGGGGCGTAAGGCGATGTTGCCATCATTTAAAAATATCGCCGAATTGCCTAGTTAGAGTCCTTTTCATCCAAGAAGTCCCGCGGAAATTTCCGGAACTAAACTTTAAAACTAAATTTTAAATTAGTTGTCAGGTGCTGTTAATGTGTTCGGATGCTAGTGCGTTTTTATTTGGTTTCTGTGATCAAAGTCTTGTTTTCAATGCCTAAAGTTGTTAAAAGTGCTGCCCGAGAAATAATACTTAAGGTCGACTACAGCGCCGCGTCTGCGGGACTTCTTTCATGGAAAGGACTCTACGTGATTTATCCGGACTTACTACTACGCCGAAGCCCTCGTGGCGTAACTTACTTAGCCAATCTTAACCGATAATCTAAGTGAAGCAACGTTCTGTGCGGTCACTATTTGGATGGGTGACCGTTAGTGGTATTTACATCTGAGCGCTTCCGTGCCTCGGAGGGCACGTTAAACTGTCGGTCCCGGCTCTATAGTAGGTGCCAAATAACACCGCAATACAGGTCAGGTCATTCACCACCTTCACCTCGATGTCGCAAAATTCAATTTATGTATGGTAAACAAACAGTACTACGAGATTCGAGCGATTACCGTCTTAGCGACAGGTTTGTATGGAAAGCGACTAAATTAGCCATTCATAAACTGAATTTTTCGACATCGTGGTGAAGGTGGGTGAATGACCTGTATTGCGGTGTTATTTGGCACCTACTATAGCAGTCGTTAAGCCACGACGGAGGCCTTAAGGCGGCCTAAAAACTCCGTCACCAGAGTTGGCCTCTAGCTCATTCGAGCTTGCTTGCTTACTACGCCGATCTTACCAGAAGGCACCTTAGCTAAACGAAACTCACCCTTGCGGAATACTTGGCTGGTAACAAGGCGCAGGACTTCTCGACAACCTTCACAATGTCGTGGTCTACTTTCTCATTGGAGAGTACTTTCTTGACCGCCATTACAACGGTCTCGCAGACGGCACAGTCGAGAATTTCCTCTGCTGAACATAAAAACACTGGTTTTATTAAATTCAACTAAGTCTAAGAATAGTCAGAGCTCTACCTTCTGTGTTGTGGTTCGCGGTTTCGAGCCCCACTAAGAACAAACATTTTGTGTGCTGGCAAACATAGATGTTTGTTCTATATTTGGAAAGTATGTATTTACATAGATAAACGTCCCGACGCGGTTTAATACCTCTCAACGAAAGTGAGCGACTCATCATCTCAGCCACTACTGTACTTCTGCAGATAGCATTTCCAGAAAGATCTTTAATTTTTTAAAGATCTTTTTTTTCTTTTTTTAGATCCCGAGATCTTTAAAACGTACGTCGTCGGTCCATTTGGTAAAACAAAACTCATTTTGGAAAGATCTTTGAAGTACATTACAAGCGGCATTATTGCCGCGATCAATTCCGCAATTATTGCTACAGCAACATCGCCTTTATTATTATTAATCAAAAATAAAAAAAATATTATTTGGAACAAAAATACAATGAAAACAATAACAAAAATAATAAACCATGATAGCTACAATAGTTATTAGGGAGCAAGAGCGTAAACATGGGCACGAGCCGGGACAGAGGCATTATTGTGTTTTCATCACATCTATTCGAAAAGAACGACTTGGTTCGCCTTTATGTGCACCCAAAGGTGGTGTTTTCTATAAGAAACAATAAGTGCGCGGGAATAGTAGATTGCATCATAAGGGAGCAAAATTATATTTTTACGGCGAGGGCGATTTTTTGAATCCAGAGCGAAGTGAAGGATTTCTTTAGTAGAATCCTGAACGTAGCGAGGGATTCAAAGTACTTCGCCTGAGCCAAAAATATATTTTGCGCCCGAGTGGTACACTCTACTTTTCATCACCAACTATGAGAAAATAAAAGGCGCCTCATATTTTATTGTAATATTATTATTTAATAAAACATATATAGTAACAACTAAAATGAAAATAAATAGTATCTATAATGAAAACCACTTATTTCTTATGTTTTCTATTCGTTCGATTTCTTTGGCGCTGAACACTAAGATGTTCCAAATTCAAAAAGTGCGCGGCAAAGTAAATTGCGGCGCACTTATTTAAATAAGTGCGCCGGAATGAACTTATTGTTTCTTATAGAAAACACCACCTTTGGGTGCACATAAAGGCGAACCAAGTCGCTCTTTTCGAATAGGTGTGATGAAAAGTTAATTCCGGCGCACTTATTAAATAAGTGCGCCGGAATTTTTTGAAATTGGAATATCTTCGCTTTAAGTTCGCCTATGTACTTCATTTTTGTGCAATAAAGAATGTTGTTATCTTATCTTATCTTATGTGCCTTTTTTTTCTCATAGTGGGTGATGAAAAGTAGAGTGTACCACTCGGGAGCAAAATATATTTTTGGCTCGGGCGACGTACTTTGAATCCCTCGCTACGTTCAGGATTCTACTAAAGAATCCCTCGCTAAGCTCGGGATTCTACTCTAGAATCCTTCATTTCACTCTGGATTCAAAAAAGCGCCTTCGCCGTAAAAATATGGTTTCGCTCCCTTATAACACAATCTACTATTCGATTATGCTCATGTCCCTGCCCACTGCCGCCATATTTAAACGCAATATAAGATCGATAAAAGTAGATGATGTGATGACAATAACGTACCTTTAACAGCGGTGATATCAACCTTAGGACAGAGTTTGAGTTCAGCACAGATAGTGGAAGGCTCCAACTCCTGAGCCAGCAGGCTGATGACGAGCTCGCCGTATTTCTCAACGAACTGATCGCACTCCCCGCGAACTGATTTCGGCATGTGCTTGCAAATGTTGTGAACTGCGTTCATTATTTCGTCCTATAACAGGGTTAGAATAAACACCAGTTTTTATGAAGTAAATCTACATTAAAATTAGGTTAAATAAAGTGTCACTTCTATAGTAGGAATCGAACTCACCACTTATAAGTGTGGTAATAAATACTATTTACTGTGAGACTGCATAGGCTTGTCCGGGTTTATTTATTTTTATTTTATCTCCTTTGGAAAACAAACAGTAATATACCTACTTTTAAATTAAAAACTATGGTTAGAATAAACGCTAATCAATAAGGTTAATTATTAGCAGTTAATAAAGTGCCACTTTCTGGGTAGGAATCGAATCCACAGCTTATAAGTGTGGACGACAGTGATACATACTTTTTACTGAGAGACTGCATACCTTCGAAAATTAATTTAAAAAAAAACTATAGCAATTTTACGACAGTATTCTTGTTACGTGTATGTCTTTTAGTATTTATAAAAAAAAATACATAAGTATATTGCTCAACTACTACGTAAACTTTAAAACTACTTCGTAAATTATACAACTACTAAGTCAATTGTACAACTACTACGCAATTTGTACAACTACTACGCAATTTGTACAACTACTACGTAAATTGTACAACTACTACGCAAATTGTACAACTACTACGAAAATTGTACAACTACTAAGTAAATTGTACAACTACTACGCAAATTGTACAACTACTACGCAAATTTTACAACTACTAAGTAAAATGTACAACTACTAAGTAAATTGTATTACTACGTAAATTGTATAAATCTTATCGTTTGAAACTCACATCGTTATGTTTGTCTTTGATCTGTTCGTCGAGTTCCTTCATAACGAACTCGCATACAACGCAGACTGTATTCGGAGCTGCTTGAGGCGTGCTCACGGGCCTACCGTTTACAGTGTTGTCGGGGATTTCATTCGTTTCTGCAACAATAAATTATCCATTTTTTTTTACAAAACTATAGCCCTTATGCCGATGTACTTACTGCTCAAGCACAGAAACCGTAGTCTGAGTTTTTTTACTCGAAACGCACATCGACAAGCGACTTGCGAGATATTCTCCATAGCTGCTTATCACTTCTTCAGCAATAGAGTGGTTCACAATTGGAACGTGCTATCAGATGATGTCGTTACTGCTACTTCCGTCAATGCATTCAGAAACAAACTAGACATCTGGCTTCGAACAAATAAATCAGTGCTCAAAAGAATTTACTAAACATAAGAGACTATAATTTCAACAAAATTTTAACACTGTCTGACGTAGACAGCGTCAGACAGTGTTAAAATTCAGAGACAAATCAGCGAAAGCTGCTCGTCTATAAACAAATAAAAAAATAAATATTCTGTATGAAATTCCGATAAGCGCCTCTAGCGGGAGATTTAGAAAACTATATTTTACATACAAAAACTGCGAGTTTCTCGATTCTCGCTTGTCGCGAAACAACATAACAAAACTCAGACTGCGGGCTCTGATCTGATCCAGACTTAAGCAAAGATATTTGTATGAAAATCTCTACTTAAATCTATGCTTGAATAACGATTTTTTTTTAGCAAACGGGCATATATGATTGGACATGAACACTATTGTAATTTTAAGGTTAACTTTTTTTTCAAAGCAAACACGCTTCTTTTTCCAATAAAAAAATCATAACGTAGATAATAAAAAAAACATGTGTGCAATTCACACGTTGTAGAAATGAAACCTTCAAAAATGTTGGCTTCAAGATAATGACGAATGTAAAATTTCATCAGGTAGGTAGGTAAACGTACGCTATGCAATGCAGTAAGTAGGTAAAGTATAAAATCTTGTAAGAAAAAATGAACATTCTACTTATGTAGTCAATTGAATCTGTGTCACTAGAAGCACCTCGGGAAGCTTGTACTAACTTTTAGATAATCTGTTACGCAAAATAAAACTGTAATAGTAACTAGAGTCCTTTTCATGACAGAAGTCCCGCGGAAATTTCCGGAACTAAACTTTAAAACTAAATTTTAAATTAGTTGTCAGGTGCTGTTAATGTGTTCGGATGCTAGTGCGTTTTTATTTGGTTTCTGTGATCAAAGTCTTGTTTTCAATGCCTAAAGTTGTTAAAAGTGCTGCCCGAGAAATAATACTTAAGGTCGACTACAGCGCCGCGTCTGCGGGACTTCTTTCATGGAAAGGACTCTATGTAGATCATCTGTCATCTGTCGCTTTTCTCGTTTCATCGACTTCAAATCACAACGATGTTATAGAAGTTTTCACTTCAAATAGTATATTTCATTACAAGTGCGGAAAGGCTGTCATTGCAAAGAGTTCCGACAAATGTGTACCCGAGCCGAGGCGCAGCCGAAGGCGAGGGTTGACAGTCGGAACAAGTTGCAATGACAGTTCCGCACGTGTACTGAACGACTATTTTTAATACAGTTGCGAAAAAATGAAGCAATATAATAAAATAACAAACAACTAAACTCGAAAAGAAAATTTCTGAAAAATGGCGCTAACCGTAGAATATAAGCAGAGATTTTTTTTTCTTCACCCATTCTGGTAGGCAAAGGGAACTATGCCCATACAGCCAACTCTTCAGTAAAAATTTTTTATTGATATGAAATGAAAATGAAATTTAATGAGATGAAATGAAATGAAACCTAACCTAACTCATTCAATCAAATCATTAAATATGATATTGAAACAAATTAGTAGCTTCTTTTTAGAAATATACGTATTTGCATGAATCATAAAAACTACTATGATTTTTTTTTTGTAAAAACTTTATGGTTGGTTTTTCTTTTTATTTGACTTTATTTTGACAGTTGGGAAAGAGAACGCACGAGTTCGGGAAAGGTAAAAGAAAAAGCACGAGTATGTAATAGCCCACATCCCGAACGCTATACGTCCCTGCAATACGCCACTTTATGAGTAACTGTATTAAAAAATGCTTACCGATATCAACGTGCTTAGGCAACACAGAATGCTTCTTAACGTTGTTTCTGTCTCCTCTCAGTTGCGGTGTCTCAAAGAACTTGTCGATACTCTTGTGAGTTATTTTCATAGGATCGTGAATTTCGTCCTGCAAACAAGAATGCACTTAGCCATTTATGAATAACTAGCCGTCTCCCGCGGCGTTGCTCGCGTTACAGAGTGACTTTTCAAAATTTTTTTCTTAGTGCACCCCTACACTATAAGGATACTACCCTCCAAATTTCATACCTCTAGGACTTATAGTTTAGGCTGTGCGTTGATTCTATGTCAGCTTCAAAAGAGTTTTATATATATTGATAAACCCAGTGTGAACTATGATTGTGGAAGTAAAAAGTAAAATTTCATGAACTTCTTTTTATTAAAGATGCTATGTTATTTGGAAAAAAATAATCGTTACGATTCTTTTGATCATTATCATAAAATCAAAATAAAGTCTTCTTTCAGTAAAATATTCCATCTACATTATTTACATTGCATTCCCTACAAGTAGCATAGCTGTGGGACGCCTTGTATAGATAACGTTAAGGCGTAGGGTAAAGGCAGACAACCTTCTCGCTCGCACATTTCAACATTTTTGAAGATATAATATAACTAAATGTAATTATGTGAAATTGCAGAGCTTCAGGGTCGAGAGAATAACAATGCAAAGGTTCAATAAAAATATCACATTGATCCAAACAAGTTTTCTAACCAAAAAATATGCACTTTAATTTATCGCATTCGTACAAGTTTTTTGGTCGGAAAACTTGTTTGGGTCAATGTGATATTTTTACTGAACCTTTGCATTGTTATTCTTTCGACCCTGAAGCTCTGCAATTTCACATAATTACATTTAGTTATATTATATCTTCAAATATGTTGAAATGTGCGAGCGAGAGGGCTGTCTGCCTTTACCCTACGCCTTAATTCTTTATTACCTTGCACAGCTTTAGATAGACGCATATCTCCTGCGAGTTGAGATCAGCACTGAGCATCTCGACCAGTTGTTGCGTGTATGTATCCACAAAGTCGATGCAATTCGGCTGGAGTTTAGTCGAGAGACGAGTGCAGAGGTTATCGAGTGCTTTGCGAATACTCTCCTGTAAAAATTATACGGGGATTAATCAAAATCCGACCAGAAAGTGATTTTTTGTTTTTTTTTTAAATTATTTTCTATATTTTGTTTAGGAAACTATTTTGGATCAAAATGATATTTATGCTATGTGTGTGTAGCCTTGTACATAGACATAGCATGAAGTAGTCATATTTTGTTCCATTAACAGCATTTTGTTGACCTACAGCAGATAGATATGGGGCTACTCTCGACCACCACCGTTCCAGATTGGATCCGGATTTTGACAGATTTAGTGTCATTTTGTACTGAAAAATGACAGCACTTCTGTCAAAACCTATGGATCCTGTTTGGAACTGTGGTCGAGAGTAACCCACCTGTTAATAGAACGAAATAGGGCTACTTCATGTTGTGTGTAGGTACATTTTAAGTAAAAGTTACTAGCGCATTTCATGAATGAAAAACTGCTAAATCTCAAAAGTCGTAGAACAAACATTGTTTGCCTTGTCCTGTAGAATACAGGACAAGGCAAACCCAATCCCCCTTTCCGATTTATAGCTGTCGCCCGCGGCTTTGCGCGCGTGGTAGCAGCATACGCATTATTTTTTTTTATTTTTTTTTTCATTTATTGTTTCAAAAATACATAATAACTTATTTTGTACTATAGCACTAAGGAAACTACAAGGTTTATAGGAACGCATTATTTGGTAAAATCTTTGATCCTAATTTTAGACACTTTATGGTGCAACTTTTCAAAATTCCTTTCTTACTGCACCCCTACACTATATAAGGATGCTACCCTCCAAATTTCATATCTCTAGGACTTATATTTTAGGCTGTGCGTTGATGGTCAGTCAGCTTCAAAAGAGTTGTATATAGAGAAGATTAAGATTATGTAACACCGTGTATAGAGAATACCAGAGCATATTACCTCACTGCGGTCATCCTTAAGCATAGCCTTCAGTTGTTCGACGGCGAATAAACACAGAGGACAACTGGATGCGCCAGCGTTGATGGCAACACGACGCACTTCCGATGTTTGAGGGCAAAGCCCTAGGGCTGGACAAACCTGAACGAAAGAAAAATAATAAAACTCATGATAACTCTGTTTAGATAAATAAACACCTTTTACATCTCTCATATTCGGAAAGTAGGTCCTTATTACCCCCAAATGGGACTTGTAGGTGACCAATTAGCGCTCTAGGGTAATAATGTAGCTAGAAAAGCCCTAGTGCGGTAAGTAATTAAAAAAAACCACTTCACTCTTTCAAAAAGTTGGCGTACATCTAACCATCATACTGGCAATAGACATCATGCATTCAGCCCAATGACAAAAGAGGTCGCTTCGCTATTCAGCCATGAGTCATCAATTTTAAATATCGAACGGCGAAGCTAAATTTCGTTCTTGAAAATAAAAATTAAAAAAAAAAACTATGAAAAAAGGCGTGAATAGAAAACTTTTACTCTAAATATTCTTTGTTTTTGGGATTTTTTTATAATTACGTGCTAATTAGGAAAAAAACATGAGTTCTGCAAGTGATGAAGATATAAGCTGCACTCCCGATTCAATGAAAATGGAAGCTGAAGCAGCAATTAACAATACTTTATTCTTGTAATGCCGGTTTTTTTCTACTTACCTCACAATCGAGATGTAAAGCAGATTAGTTAGCTCGGGTGTAAGCATCAATTGCACCCTCGAACTATAGGCGCCCTCGCTACCTTACAGCCCTTGGCTACTAATCTACTATTAAATAATATAGTAGCTGCCAAATAACACGGCAATACAAGTTATTCACCCACCTTCACCACGATGTCGCAAAATTCAAACGGAAAGCGGACGGAGGCTAGTATCATATAAATATAGCAATATAACTTACGCTAGCCGGATCGATTTCTTGCACTAGCAGAGCAATAACAGAAGGTCCGTATTGGTCAACGAACTGTTTGCACTCTCCGTCAACCGCTTTGGGCAGCTTATCGCATGCGGAGTCAACTGCTTCGGTCACTCTCTCCTGTAAACACCTTGCCATCACATTTTGACACACACTAAGGCCGGTTTTAGTACTCGGTGGCTGCTAAATCTGTTGTCATCTCTTTTAGTTGTCATACAAATGAGAATGATAGAACATTTATTCAGACCAGCTTTAAAATGACAAGAGATTTTCAATCTTTTTGTGCTATATTTATACTATCTGTAAGTTTTGCGTAGGTCATGCTGCAGTCCGGTTTTTGTCACTCTTTTCATCGTTCGTTGTTTATTCTATTTTGTGTGTTATTTCTACGTAATATAACGATTGCTTTTACCTTATCAATTATCTATCAGTCAAGCGTCAGAAAGTACTGCCACAACAAATGACAATCGCTTCCGATGCGCTGCCTTCAAAGTAATATGAGCTCTAAAATTATGACTATAAGGTGTCAATCAAGCATCATTCGTACTAGGTTCTGCCGAAAAAAATACGAATTGCCTTCAAAGTAATATGAGTTCTAAGCGTATGAATTTAAGGTTTTCTTAAACATGCTTGGAAATTAAAGCATTATTTTGACAACCTTCTTCTAAATCGAAAATGCAGTACTGGCCAAGCACATGCGAGCAAATCCATTGCCAGCGTGTTTAGCGGCCATATAAATTACATACAAAACTCATTACTGTCGTGTAATTGAAAAATGGAACGATCTTTTACTGCATAACATGGCAACCAAGGAGATAACTGATCAAAGGTTTTATTCAAATTTCGAACAGGCTTTCAAATAGAAAGCTGATTATTGAAAAAAAAACAAATGAACACTGTAACTTCGTTGTTCGTTATCGGTTTTGAAAAGTAATTGTATTTTCAACTAAAAAGTTTTGCCTAGGTAGGTACTTAGTTTTAATTTTCGCGCATTATTTGAGAAAATTACTATACAAGCCTTAGCCACAACTAGGCAACGAGGGACTCACGTGTGTGTGCCTCCTCTTCGACTCGGCGCACATTTACACGTTCTTCCCTCATTGCCTCTGTTGCGGGCCGCTGCAGTAATGTACCATTACTTACAATAGTATTGGTATCGCTGAGTTCCACTTGCAAGTAGTGCAGGAAGTACTCGCAGAATGAGCACATAGCTTTGTTCCGCGGCTGCGATGTGAACAGCATGCGTTCTAGTGGCAGAACTCCTGCGACGTCGCTCGGTGGCTTGTTTTGTACAACCCGGACGTTAGTCGCCTTTGTAAGGGGTACTCGGACTAGCTGAAAACAAAAAAAAAAAAATGAGAGGTGTCAAGGGATACCCTGATGGAACGAAGTTCCTTGAGGTGTTGTTTTCTTACAGTAAGTACACAGAAGCACATTTGTTTCCTTCCTGCACCAATTTATTTGAATGACGTTGTCAAAGTTTGAGAAAAGTGTCGTTACAACTTTAGGTCTTAATTTTTTCCGTCTAGCCCCCTTTCGCAGCGCGCGATAAGGAACTTCGTTCCAAAAATATAATAAACTAGCCGTTCTAGACCCTTTAGAGTTTGACTTTTCAAAATTCCTTTCTTAGTGCACCCCTACACTATATAAGGATACTACATTCCAAATTTCATACCTCTAGGACTTATGGTTTAGGCTGTGCGTTGATTCTAAGTCAGCTTCAAAAGAGTTTTATATATATTGATGGTAAAAAAAACACATTTTTCTTTCTTTGATTTTTTTTCAATTGGTTTATCAATTTTAACATGTATCAACATCAAGATCAACATGTGTTTTTAACCGACTTAAAAAAAAGGAGGAAGTTCTCAATTCGGTACATGTTCCCGTTTATTACCCCATAACCATAACCCATTTAGCAACGAGTAATTGACTTCTTTCAAATAAGAAGCTTACTATATCATGAAATCCTAATATAGTCTGAATTTTCCACCCAAACCATGAATCATTCTCTAGATTGATAAATAATTGCATTTTCTATGGATACTGAATTTGGGGGACTGTTCACAGTCCGTCTATGAATTCCAGTGTTATTTCACAAACGAACTAACCTCAGGTACAGTGTAAGTATTCCGTTCAACATTTCCAATTAGTTGATTTTTGACCGTAGCTTTCACTTCCTCGGGCAGGAGTAGAGTGATGGTAGGCTGTGACGTCACATTGCAGATTCCCATCAAACCACACACTTCAGCAGGGTTCAGCCCTTTGGTTAGGAACTCGTAAATGAGGGGATAGTATTGTTCTGCAAGATGCAGGCATTCGGCTTTGAACTTTCCAGATTGCTTGCAGAGACCTATCGAAAAAGTAATTATTTATTCTATCAGCATTCCACACTGAAATAGGATGTTTGTTCTGTGTCTGGATGTTACTATGTATTGAGTATGTATTTGCAAAAAAAAATATATGAGTACTAGGTGCGGTCCGCGACTTCGTACGCGTCCCGTTGGATCCCGTTGATTTTTCGGGATAAAAAGTAGCCTGTGTGTTAATCCAGGTCACGGACAATATATATTCCAAGTTTCATCCAAATCGGATCAGTGGTTTTTACATTATCCCCGGATGGCATAGGCTATATTATATTTTCAAAAATATTAGGGATCCTTACTAAAACTCCGATAATGTAATCCAAGGTCTACGGACCGCTCTCTATATCTATACTATTATAAACTGTAAAAAAGCCAAAAACTAAAATTAAAGATTACGAAAAACGAAATATGCAGATCCACTAATTAAACGATTCTGATTCCAAAAATCGAGTTTGTCTGTTTGTTTGTTTGTTCGCGGATCACGCCTAAACTACTGGACCAATTTCAATGAAACTTATACCATTCAGAAGCTCTTTTTCCGGATTGAAACATAGGCTATATATTATTGAAATAAAAAATGTGGATTTTTAGATACAGCTTGACCTCTCTAAACCAATAGCAGCCATTAGCACGAGGTTCATCTTAAGCTGGTTGAAAGATATTTTGGTGGAAAGTTTCGCACGCGTACGAAGTTCGCGGGTATAAGCTAGTGAATCTAATAATATTAACATACCTTGCAGCACCTTGTAGAACTCAATCTCCGTGGTGTTGGCCACCAGAGTATCGCGCATATGTTTCACAAGCTGTTCACAAAGTTCACATGGAACACTGTAACAAACCAAACTAGTATTTGATAATGTTTTTGACTAAATAAAATGACTAAAAAAAGTAGTTTTACGTATAACATCAGCGGGCCTAGGATGCGCACGCGAGATATTTGTCATGTCGTTCTGTCAAAATGTAAGCATTTTATACCAGTTTTTGAACTTTTGCATTTTCTGTGGAAAGGGGACGTGAGGCATTTTTGAGAATTTTTCGACCGCCCTCCCCTATTGGTGAGATATCGTAAGATTTTCCTCAACTCTCTCCCCTCTCCCCTAATCTCACGCGAGATTCTTTAAGACTTCTATTTTGGCTGTAAACGTGTTGGATTATTGAAAAAAAAAATACAACAAATACTATTGTCTCAGATTTGGCCATATTTTATCCTAGAAACAATTTTTCATGCAATTTTACACCGTTTTCTGCGAGAAAAATAATTACGTGATATTTGCCAAGAAAGTGAGATTTGGAAAGATTTAGTTTGATCCCCTCCCCCCTAGAACACCTCACGTAATTAATGGACGCCCCCAAATGTTGTCGACAAAACGCGCCTTCTTATTGTACACTTTTGACTATTCTTAGTCGTCGTACCTCTCTGAGGACGAGATAATAGTCATGCAGAAATGTCAAAAGCTGAAGATTCAAAGACGCGGTTTCAATTGACAAATAATTGAGTGGCATGACAAATATTTCGCGTGCGCATCCTAGGCCTGCAGGTCAACGTGTATGTCTGTTTGTCTCTAGCCTTATAACTCAAAAACAAGTGTTTCGATTTCACTCCGATTTTAACTACTTATATGAAAACTGGTAGTTCTGGGATGGATCAGGGCTATATGCTCAGCTCGGGAGAGATCTTAATCTAATAGGGATAATGTCTAATAGGGCGTCATGGCTCAGTCGGTAGTAGCTCTGCCTTCCGTGCTGTGGGTCGTGGGTTCGATTCCCACCGAGACCAAACATTTGTGTGTGGCAAAACATAGATGTTTGTTCTATGTCTGGGTGTTACTATGTATTATAAGTATGTATTTACAAAAAAAATGTATTCTATCAGCCATCTAGATCCCATAGTACATAGCTTTGCTTAGTTTGGGACTAGAAGGCGTTGTGTTGTCCGTGAATATTTATTTATTATAATGTCAAAATTACGTAATTTTACCGAGATTTGACCAACCCAGGATATGACGACGAGAATATATTAGGCTTTTCAAGGTAACAGTTTAAACTAAAATGATAAGGTACTTCCAGATAGCATATTATACTAGAACCGCGCCAATACTCTGTTGAAATATATAAAAACCAATGATTACTCAAGTTAGTTTTAAGATTTGTACGTACCTTATCCTTGCGTACAATAAAGTATTATCTATCTATCTATCTACTCACTCATCGCCCTCCGCCAAAGCAGTCTCCTCAGGGAAATCAAACTCATCGTGCTGATGGAATTGGTAAGAGCATTGTCCGCTAACATGACACACACTGTCTGCAGTGAGATCCTTCTTGGCCGCTGCAATGATATTCTCATAGTACTTGAACACTAGCATCGAACAGGAATCGGATAGGGAATCCATTCTTCGGCATGTCTGTTAATAACAGAAGAAAAATATAACTCTTACTTCGGCTTCGGACAATTTAAGATAATTTAGCTTTATACTAGCTGATACTCGCGGGATCGCGTGCGAAACTTTCCACCAAAATATTTGCCAACCAGCATACGATGAACCTCGTAACAAATGGCAGCTTTTGGTTTAGAGAGTTCAAGCTGTATCTAAGAATCCACACGTCTTTGGTTGTACACCTTACAAACTAATCAACAAGGAAAACATTCGGTGTTATCGCTTAAAAAACGATTTCTTCCAAACAACCTTTGGATTTGATTACTTTATGAAAATTAAACAACGGAATCGGGGACATTGCCATATTCCACACGTTTCCACAGCTTATTCAAAATGTTTACTGGTTTTTTTTCTGAATTACCTGCAGTAGTCCAATAAGGAATTCTTCGTAGGTCGTAGCATCGAACCTGTTCCTCAAAGCGCCGACAGTTTTGGAGCAGTTGTTACAATTGGCGCGCAATGCCAACTGATCGTTCTGTAACAATCAACGAAATCGAAAGTCGTCGACAATTTGTCTATAAGGAATACTACTTCAGAGAATAAAGAAGTAAGTAGTAAGTCCACTGTTGGATAGGCACCCAAAGATTTGCTTTTTCGAAAACCGTAAAGTGAGTATCTTTTCGTGCTGTGGATAAAACTCAGTCAATGAAACTTTGTACTTAGCATCATTGCATATCATGCCACTTTGGATTTTCAGTGTTTTATGTGCGAAATAAACATATTTTGTGTCTTTGTATTCTGTTATACCAACTGAATACACAATTACATTGTATGACAGTTTGTTCACTCAACATTTCTCACAATAAGTGTGCATAAACAATGAAAACGTCGTGATACGAGGTCGTAGCCGCAAATCTATCGGCAAGCGATAACCCGCGTACCGATAGATTATACAATTACTCATAACACGACTTATTTTATTACATTTTTACAACATTGCTATGTTTCGGTTTGAAGGGTATGGGTGCCGGTGGAATCACACGCACATGAGACTTAACACCGCGTCTCAGAGTGGGCGCAGAGCATGTCCTCTGTGGATGTGCTCAGTGAGGCAATGCATCGTCAAATGATAACCACGGCCTATAGGTTACCATTTAAAATCGGCCTGTTCAATCATTTGACAGGCGTGAATGGCTCAGGCGGTAGTACCTTTGCCTTCGATACTGTGGGTCGTGGAGTCGACCCCCACCGAGGACAAACATTTGTATGTGGAAAACATAGATGTTTGTTCTGTGTCTTGGTGTTACTATGTATCATAAGTATGTACATATTTACAACAAAAAAAATATAAGTATTCTATCAGCAATCTAGTTTCCATAGTACAAGCTTTGCTTAGTTTGGGACTAGAGAGCGTTGTGTGATATGTCCAAAGATATTTATTATTATTATTTTATCATTGTGAATTGTAGGTACCACAGCTAAACCATGGAGCGAATACTTTGAAATAGTTGAAATAAAACACACAACCAAATAAATTTCACAACTTACGTATCCAATAAGCATCTGATCAATCTTAGCGTTATTGCAAAGTCCGGCGACAGAGCAGACGGTTTGAGGGTTCATCTCAGACGAGAGAGTTTCCACCAGCTCAGGAACGAAGTCATCAGCCAGCTTCATGCATTCCTTGCGCACGAATTTGATGCGAATGAGCTGGCAGGAGCCTTCGAATACTTGCTTCAGTTCCTCCTGCGAAATATATAATTAAAACTTTATTGTGGATAGTTTCAAAGTATTTTTACAAAAGTAATATAGAAACAGGCCTATACCCGAAAGGGGCCTTAACAGATTAGAGAAGGAAAAAAAAACACAAATAGAATCATTCTTAAGGGGCCGGCGAAGGAAGAAATATCCATACAAACGTAATACCAAAGTCATTTCTAATTCAAGCATATTTCCACTATATTATTGTATTATTAGTATTCGAATAGTGTTTATATAGGTTCCTGGATAGGTTTTTTTTTCAGATAACTTACCTAAAGTGAAATTAAAGCCAATCGCATTTTGCACTTTTTTATGCTAAAATAGACAAGTTTTCTTCCTACTTATTTCGAATTAAAAACCACAATATCTTACGTGTTGTTTGTTTAGGAACATAGCTTATATTGTCTAGTTAAAGAAAAATAATACATTGTGAAGAATACTAACAATTTTAAGTCATCATTTTTGGTATTACGGAACTCAACCAAATTCATACCACTTTTGAACGGCTAATATTGCCATCGCGCACGACAGGACGGCCTTACAAGTAGGTACGCACGCACACTAATGCAGCGTGTATTTCAGCGATTGATACGTACCTCCTTGTTAGTTTTCATAAACATCCTGTCAAAAAGTGAAACATGTATGTCAAGTATTTCGGAAGAAAATATACGTCGAAAAAACAAAGTTATAATTTTGTTGAAATATTTCGTTGCAATATTAAACCGCCTAACTGCGAAAACTGCTATGCTACGAGTACAGTACCTACCTACATAGGTACTACGACTTTAGCTTTCTTTATGGACTTCGATATTTTTCACTTATGGTTTGGTTGCTGATATGGACTCGGAACGTTGGGATGTATCTCATAGTAAGTACGTAACTCGTTTTAACCTAGTTGTTTTCATATTTTAAAGTAAATACCTAGGTAGGGATCTATCTAACATGTTGTTTAGGTAGGTAGGTACTTATATCTTAGTATAGGTACCCAAGTGAAGTAGGGAAGTACCTACTATTGTGTGCATTTTTAGAGTGAAAGATCTCTACTTAGGTAGGTACAAATATAACGTGTAAGTGGTTCTAAGAATAAATAACCCGTTTTCAATGTAATAATAATGAATTGCTAGTATTTAAATATAGAGAAGAACTCTATATTTCCATGAGATTAGCTACTATTCGGATTTCGACACGAAATAAGAGGTTATGGTAAATTTATTTGATAATAATTTGTATAAATATTTACAGAGCCACTGCGATCTTTTAAAAAACGCTTATGGCCATCAGTTCCCAGGAAAAGTAAACATGCGAAAAAGAAAAAAGAAAATATGGGTCCTATGAGGTGAGTAAATGCGCATAAATGGCAAGGTTTAGTGTATATTTTTATGATGACTCTAACGTCCAAATATTTTTTTTAGAGATGTACAACTTATTGGAGTGCCACCTCGACATGAATGAATACTCATCGAATCAAACATGAATCAACAACAGTTAGACAGATCTTCTTCATGTCAACCATATTGAAATCACGTCAACAGCTGATATAAATAATGCACCATCAAGGTATAATCCTGTTGAACTCGAGTCAAATCAGGTCATGAACGTTGACCCAATCAGTCAATCGTCTAGCAGGTATATTAGATAAGTTTTTAATGAGTGCCTGCATTATAATTCCAAATATCCTACTAATATTATAAACGCGAAAATTTGTGAGTATGGATGGATGTTTGTTACTCTTTCAGGTAAAAACTACTGATCCGATTTGGATGAAACTTGGAATATATAATATTGTCCATGACCTGGATTAACGCATAGGCTACTTTTTATCCCGAAAAATCCACGGGATCCAACGGGACGCTAACTAATATTATAAACGCGAAAGTTTGTGAGTATGTTTGTTACTCTTTCAAGCAAAAACTATTGATCCGATTTGGATGAAACTTGGAATATATATTGTCCGTGACTTGGATTAACACATAGGCTACTTTTTATCCCGAAAAATCAACGGGATCCAACGGGACGCGAACGAAGTCGCGGGCGGAAGCTTGTAGCAATATAATTATGCAATGCAAGCAAACAAACAATCAAATCTTTTTCCTTTTATAATATTAGTATAGAATAGATAAGTAGGAAGTTTGCGTCCCGTTGGACCCCGTTGATTTTCCAGGATAAAAGTAGCCTATATGTAGTATCCAGGTCACGGACAATATATTATTTCAAGTTTCATCCAAATCGGATCAGTAGTTTTTGCTTGAAAGAGTAACGAACATTCTCACAAACTTTCTCGTTTATAATATTAGTAGGATAATATCCCAACTTTTGTTTTTAGTGGGATTGAGTAGGCTTACCAATATCGTAAAATGATTCGGTTTTTTTAATAAATGAATGTGTCCGTAAGAAAAAAATGTTATTTTTTATATAAATAAATGTGTCAATCAATAAACAAAATAAATGTTGGTACTTTTAAATCCTTATCTTTTATTTTCTTATCATAATTTCACAATAGGTAGGTAGATACTCGTATTTTACCCTAAATTTATAATTATCCTATTGCAGAACCTACCTACCTACACTCTAGCCAAATTCGGTTAGTTTACAAAAATGTCACACCGAATTTAAATAAGTATTTTCCTAATAGGTTTCTTGAGATATAAGTACGTAGGCCTTGTAGAGAATCTGGAATAAAAAACGCATTAGCAAACTACATTCGCTTAGATTTTTTTACAATACCTACCTACTCTTGCACTTCCCTAAATGCTTCGAGGAAACAGCGAAGCAGCAAGAAGTTTTTATGTCTATGCCTAAATGTAAGTATGAAACGCAAAAAGGTAAGTATACACATGCATGCCTAAAGAAATAGGTAGGTGGCAGAGGTATACACCTACTCACGCACACACTCACGCACTACCGCGTCCCGCGCGCGCCTGCGTCATCTAAACAGAGAAAGCGATACACGGAGCGATTTTTGCTCGGGCCTCAAATTGAAGTTGCGAGCTCATGTCGCCGCATTCTTAAGTATAGTTCATTCTTTATTTTATTTTTTGTAATAGATTAAGTATTAGATAATAAGATTCAATATGTACCTACTGTAAAAAAAAGGAAATAAAAAGAGCTTTATTATTATTATTATTAATATAGAAACAAGTTGTCCTATGACCAGTTTTTTGTCCTACAATCGGTGGTCTTTTTCGTAGAAAACCATTTCTTCCATACATATAAAAGTAAATGTAATTTTTTGAGACAAAAATGGCAAAAAAGACTGAAGCGCCGGAATATACTAGAGCCAAATGTACAAAACTGAATAAAAATGGGGCTAAACTCACTGGAGTACAGCCCTGCACGCCACTAATGACCACAAGATCTGCTTATAGCCAGCAGGCTGATCGCAGATGTGCAAACAAACAAAAAAAAAAATGGCTCTATAATAATTGAATTTGAGGATCTTAAAATATTGTTATTAGTATACTTTATAAGGTGTATTTTCTTCGACTGAGAGAACCCTTGCCTAAGACAACTAATCATTTATAAGACAAATATAATCCTAGAATATAGTACCCTGTCGAGCGCGCATAAGTATATTATGTAGTAATAATTAATGCAATAAATAAAATTGTGTTTTGTAAGATATTTATTTGAATGTTAATTTCTACTCTAAGAACATTGTAAAATGTCGAAAGAAGAATAAATGAATTGAATTGAATTGTTGAAAATTCAAACCATCTTTTTAGGTGATGGCGACCTCCTAAGGTGGACAATAACCCATTTAATTTGTTGTTTTGGAAAATAATTTATCAATTTGGGGTACCACTATCGGTCGTTGACATAGGGCTCGCTAAGCGACGTGGAGTTCATTTTGTTTGCTTGAACTGATAACGTTAACTTTGCTTTGTTAGGGGCCATAGAGATGAAATTCTTAGTGATCTGCGGGGCTAGGATGCGTACGCGAGATATTTGTCTACTCGTCGTGTCAAAATGAACTCATTTTGCACCAGTTTTTGAACGATTGCATTATCTGTGGTAATGTTGTCGACAAAACGAATTGAATCTTCAACTCTTGACACTTCTGCGTCATTATCTCGTCCTCAGAGAAATACGACGAGTAAGGCTATGTCCACAGTAGGCAAACTGTGAGCGGCCGACTGAGTGAGCCGCAAATTGGTGGCGAACTGAAATTTGAGTTAGCTGCAAACTCAGATCAATCTTCGTGCGTCGCAAGCAAACTGTTATGAGTTAGCCGCTTACTGAGACAGTCAGCGCACGTAACGCTGAAAACTGCGTAAAGTGAGCACAAAACTAGCAAACTGTGGACACTCCGTTTCAAATATATGGAATATATGGAAGGGCGTACTAAACCGATACGCCGCAAACTCAGTAAGCCGCTAACAGTTTGCCTACTGTGGACACAGCCTAATAGTCACGACTATAAATAATAGTCACGACTATAAAATTACAGAAGGGTTATAAATAAACAGCGCTTTTATTTATCGCTAACTTATTACACAAGTTTGTACGAATAGTTCCACAATATTCTACATTCAAATCTCGTCTCTATAACCTACGAGTTAGAACTCACCTTACGAGTTACACAAAAAAAAACTTTACATTCGATTATAGCCTCTATAACAAACAAGTTAGAGCTCACCTGAGTCTCGTTGCTCTGGAGTTGATCCCTCGCCTGTGTGACCATGTCCGTACAGATTTTGCAAATATCGTCCTTGTCTTCCGGGAAGGTCATTTTCGGCCAAACTCGAGAAACGCAGTGAGGAGTCGCTTTGCATTCGTGACTTGTGCTGTGTTAACAAAAACCCTTGAGTTACAGTACTATATCTATAGTAGGAGGACTTGTCCCGAATGTCCCGATGCGGGACAGAGGTTAGGCTTTCTGACTTTCCTGTGGATAAGGCCTACTAGGCTGTGGATAAGGCCTACTAGACATATCTATAATATTCTGCCTTAGGCGCTCACTTATAGAGAAACAGGCTTAAACTTGTTTCTCTAAGCAATTTAACCCTGCACCCGGTACCGGAAACCTGCTTCTTTATGAAGCACCCTTCATGAAAAAATGCAAGGCATGTTATCGCTCTAGAAAACGTTGTCTATGGAAGAGTACAAACAAGAGAAAGCAATGAAGTAATTGTTCTATTGAAGAAATAAATTTTATTGCACATGTAATATGTATGTTGTAGGCACAACTGCAAGCTATGAATATCCTAGAATACATTTTTTAAACTCTTTTTGAGTACATTTTTGTACTACAGAGTAGGCTAGGCACCGAATGTACTCACGAGTAATCACAGCACCTATCAAGGTTGATTGAGCATCGCCGATGTTAATATCTAACATTGCGGATGCTACCAAGTTACGTCGGCAGAACTAACTAACAGACAGTCTAGTTTGCGCTTATTGAACCCGTGTAATCTGATCTATTAATGCGGCAATCGAAGACCAGGGTTGGATTGCATAGATTGCAAGCTTGTACTCAACTTCGTTAGTAGTTTTCGTTGCTAGGTCACCTATGCTTTCGAAAATTTAAAATCCTAATCACTTTTCCGAAATTTTCTGAAAAACGTTTTACTTTTTATAATTTGACAAAACATTATTCCATTCTGGGACACAAAGTTAGGAAATAAAAAAATCTAATCGCTTTTTCGAAATGTTTCCAAAAGCGTTTCCACTTGTTTTAATTGGTTTCTTTTGTTTGGCAATAAACATTATTCCCACCTTTTGAAGGGCATACTTTTGAGCATAGTTTATAGTGAGTACGGAAACTACTAATATGAACTGGTACTGAATCATACAATCCAGTACTGGTTATGTAACTAGTACTCGCAATTACTGGGAGGAAACAATGCACGCAATATTATTTTTGTTACTCGTTTGCATCAGGCTCGATGTTTGCGCTCAACTTCTATTTCTATGGGTGGATAGTTAGTATTTTGGTACGAGAACACATTGGGGAAAAAAATGTAAGTTTTGTATGGGGATATAAATGATGTGACGTTCATGCATACCGCTTCATTCAGAAATAGGTTTTAAGTCGTACTCTGTAGATGCACTTTACTTTTTCTTTCATTAATTTCAAGTAATTTAACATTTGGCAGACGTAACTATAATATGTATTTGTAATCTTACTTTGGAAGAAGCCACTAGCTGAAACACAGTTTTTATAAATAGCTCAAGTGTTATTAAGTGTGTGATTTAACATTTATTAACTCTGACCGAACATTGCCCATGTCAATTTCCATTTTTTTTAATAAAAAAATGTTAAAAATTACATTTAGTGTGGGGGAAAAAATATGTTTTTGTATGCCTAGTTAAGTTACTATTTAGAAATTTATTTTTATTTGCATCGACGATAAACCAAACCAAGTTGCATTATGACATGACGCTTGTTTGAAAACGCCTTGACCAGCCTCGCTATGGTCATTGTTCATTATTGTTTTCATAACACCGAAACGGATTTACCGGTACTTGATTATTACAAGATTCATAGTAAAACGGCGGAACGTTGCCAATTGTTATTTCCGAGAACGGAACTTTGAAGACATTCTATGGGTTGGAGTTTTATGTAGGGCCTACATGGAACTCAACAAATAGAATGTCTTCAAAGTTCCGCTATAGGTCCAATAGATTCCTATTGTAGTAGTACTAGAATAGGAAATGTAGGCCCTAAAACTATAATAGGAAATGTAGGCTTACTAGAATAGGAACATAAACAAAAACAAAGTTTTTGTGTAATAAATATGTGGGACAGCCACCGGCACGGTTTAATAGCGCTGAATTTGGAGGGGAACCTTCGAAACAGAACATGTAGGTAAAAATATGATAAACTACAGTAGGTGCCAAATAACACCGCAAAAATTCAAATTATGAATGGCTAATTCTGTCGCTTTCCATACAAACCTGTCGCTAAGACTGTTTGTTTACCATTCATTCATTGAATTTTGCGACATCGTTTTAAAGGTGGGTGAATGACCTGTATTGCGGTGTTATTTGGCACCTACTACAGCTTCCGCCCGCAACCCGTTGATTTTACGGAATAAAAAGTAGCCTATGTGTTAATCCCGGTTACAAACTATATATTATGTCAAGTTTCATTCAAATCGGACCAGTACTTGCAGCGTGATTGATACACTATTTGTGTTTTAATCACGCTGCAACTTCTGGTCCAAATATCCAAACATTACTTTGACATTTATAATATTAGTGGGATTATGTTACCTTATGTTGCTACACCAGTATGACGGTCCCCAGGTGCATTGAGATCTTCCCAGCAATTCATCTAAAACATTTATTTATTTTAATCTAATAGTCTATTTTGCCAAAAGTAACTACTTAAGTATGGCGGATCCACGGGTCATAGTTCTAACAGAAAAATCGACTTAGAGTCAAACGACAATGTTTTCAAAAAGGGTTAGTCTCAAAATCTCCTTGATTTCGAAAATGTAGAATCAAGGGGGATTTTGATACTCTTCAGTCTCAAAATCCCCTTGGATTCGTTGCATGACTATAATACCCGTAATGTATCAAAGTGCACTGAATAATTATAAAATAACGAATATACTTTGAACTTAATAATTTAGAACTTACTCTTTTTCTTGGGAGTGTCAATCTTTTTCTGCAAAACAAAAAATAAACCTTTAGCCTGTTTAATAAGGTCTACATTGAGTCATTGACGAGAAATACACTTACATGCGAACTAGCAATCAAGTTAGTCAGCTTCGCATTATTGCAGATGCCAACCACAGCGCACATGGTTTGCGGCGATGCACTCGACTTGAGGACATGGTGGACGTATTGCTCAAGGCCGACGGTGTTCTGCTTGCATTGCGAGGCAATTGATGGGTAGGGGACGTCATGGCACGCCGAATCTAAGCGCTCTGCTAGGTAGCCCTGAGATTGAATTATTGAGAATTTCACAACAAAAAAAAAAATTGTCGATACTCTTTTAACGATGTCGAAATCTTCAAAATAGTGTGTGTAATTTAGCCTAGTAGTTCTTTCAACAACCTACTAATATAATAAATTCGAAGCAAAAATTCGGAGTCATCTATGTATTATAAGTATGTATTTACAAAAAAAAATGTATGTATGTATTCTATCAGCCATCTAGTTTCCATCGTACAAGCTTTGCTTAGTTTGGGACTAGAAGGCGTTGTGTTAAGTGTCCGTGAATATTTATTTATTTTTATTTTATTTATCTATAAAAGAATGAATATCTTGGAAACCATGACTGCTAACTTTGTGAATTTATGCAAGGTAATAATGCAATTAAACAGTATTAAACTGTATCCAACACAACTTATTTCAATATCAAGCATTCGTGGTTTGGTTATTCAAGTTTTCATTGATAACCCGGAATTTTGGCTCTGAACTGTAGGCAATTTTTTGAATGAATGAATTAATGAATGAGTGATTTATTTGCGTGAAGAGTGGTACATATTAGGTCTAGGATAGATCGTTGGTTAGCTAGAAAAGCATGTAGACTACTTTTTGTCTTGGTAAACCTAATAATATAACTACTTTTTCTTGGGTGTTACTATGTATCATAAGACTTAAGATTGATACATACTTAGTATGTACTTACAAAAAAAAATATATAAGTATTCTATCCGCAATCAGGTTCCCATAGTAGAAGCTTTGCTTAGTTTAGGACTAGAGAGTGTTGTGTAATATGTCTAAGAATATTTATTTATTATATACTTTTTCACAATAAATCAATGTGCAGGATTTCATAAAATTCGACAAAAACCCTGATTATAATAACAATATCCAATAAAACTTGATTAATGGGAAAAAGTATTGAAATAAACTGATAAAAATGCAAAATATAATGCTTATCTGTCTTTCTATACCTAAATTTTTTTGCAAACATTTACAAAACACAAGGTACAACTTCTACGCAGATAGTATTGTTTGTCACAATTTGTTCAAATCGAGACACCTGTTTTTTGTTTACTAAGAGGTACCAACATCAGGATTGGTAAGTAAGACTAAACTATACTTAAAATCATTCTTATTGCTAATGTGCTTACTCTCCCAAGACGCGTCACTGAGCCCGTTGTTCGGCTCTTCTCATCCAGTGTTTGCCAGCTACATTTCCACTCAAGTATATGAATGTACTTAGAGGATAAAAACTTTAGAATGCTAATTTAGCACTCAGAGATCCTTAAATCAAAAACTTTGGTAATCATAGAAAATGATTTCAACAGCTCACCTCATTGATCAGATCCTTGACATCCTTCAGTTGTCCGAAGAGTTGGACGAATCTATCTGAGATTTCGTTGTGAATGTACGCTTGTTCCTTCGTCTCCCATACCGTGCTGGAGCAGTGGCCCACAGCACCGCAGTCGGCGGCGATCCTGGTGACAAAATCTTGTGTGAAAATATTGAATTTAAAAGCTAATGCGCATATCAATGCCAAAACTGCAGTTATATAGACTGTTTAGTGTTTACTCTATGTCAATCTCTAGCCGATATACCACCCAGATATACTCCGTCTAATCATGTAGACTACTAGCGTACTATGTACTTAAAAAAATGTATATAACTATTATATCAGTAATCTAGTTCTGTCCCAGTTTGAGGCTATCGATTTTGTAATTATTTGTCCACGATATTACGTGTGTTCCATCTCATTAGGCCCAAAACCCTTTTGAATGTTTATTTAAATCATATTTTGATCCTAGTTTAGTTCCAAATTTTGATCGCTCAAGTACCTACCTGAAAATACCTGAGTTAAATTAGTGTAAGATATTAGTGGCTGTAACATAGGGTCAAAATCCATGGCTTAGTGTTTTCAATGCAATAGTGCAATAGTTTTTTGAGCTGGCCTGTGGATTATAAAGCGTCTGCAAGTTTATAAAGTACCTATACCTGTCACAGATGATATAATACAATACACCCAGTTGAACAAAGATTAGCTAATGTAGAAATATACGGATTGGATGCGTCAGCAGGCAATATAGATACCTACACTACGGCCGGCGGATCTAGACCGGTCTGAAGTTGCGCTTTCGGAAATTGTGCGCAGGTACAGGCTAGACAAACCACCTATTCGACCCTAAAAGTGACTACTGCGCAGCGTTCCGAACGAACTTAACGCCGGTCTAGATCCGCCGGCCGTACTGTACTTGTAAATAACTACATATCAGTTTCACATACATAACTCAATGTATGTACTGAACCGGTTGTAAAAATAACACGCGACGTATATGGAAGGGTTCATTACGAGACTGATAAATTGGCTTTATTACTGTTGAGATTGTTGACTGTACCCAAATTGATTGAACAGTGATTCACTAACAGCTTTGTGGTTCTGGTACACTGTAACTACTATTATATCAGTCTGATTGTGGACATACAAGGCCTTTTATAAAATTTTCTAGAAATAACATTTACCAATTTGCTCCAATCCTGATAATGTTGTCAGTTCGAAATGGAGTCAGGTACCTTACTTTATAAATACTGTATCTATTACTGCAACAATAAACTAAATACATGTAAGTCCGTGAATATTTATATATTTATTTATTTAAGTACCTACTTATAATAAATCCGTTTATTCCATACTAGTTCCATATTTTACCTTCCTGTTAGATTAATGCTTTGATTAATTCTGATTTTACAAAGAAATAAGTTGTATGTACTAGTGCTAGAATTGGCGTGTTGCCTTATCTTTGAAGTAAGTCATACAAACATGACACATACCTCAAACTTTGGCACCAATAAGTCGGTCCTTTACTGCACTCTTTTGGCAATTGCCGAGCAAATGAGAGATCTGCGAACAAAACAAACCTATATTAGATGGAACTAAATATAAATAAACTAATTATAGGACTGGAAAGAGGAGACCCATACTCAGCAGTGGGTGCAAACGGGCTAAAATGATTATGATGATGATGATATGTCTTGACACGTTTTAATAGCTCTCGGCGAAAATGGAGGAGAATATCTTTATATCTTTTGATGTGCAAAGCATTCCACTTCACCATTGAAGGTCAAAGCTATTAAACCATGTTGAGACCTGTAATAGAGGTCATGTTGGTGTTTATCAACAACATCATTAGATATTAGCTACTATGATATCATTAATTATGAATGTGTGACTTGAGTTTTGATACACAAAAACACATTTATTAAACCAGTCCAGAATGTTCTAATTGATGTTGACGAATAGGTACAGTCAACATAGAGAAATAGAAACAACAGAAACATTTTTTTTACGGTAAATAGGTAGGTTTTACGGTAGTAGTATTTTAATTTAATGATGAAAAAGTATGAGACAACAATAAATTTTGAAATTTTCAAAAAGGGATATTTATAAATTCCTATTGTCTTATTTATTTTATTTAAAGAATTTTAGTAAAACTAACAGCTAACGAAACTTCATAATTGGTTGCATAGTCATTATGATAACACTATCACAACTAGTTACAAGGTTCAATTTTGCATTGTCCTTCTAAAGGGTGAACAAGTAACTATAAATAAATACCTAGTTCAACAAACATGTCTTTGCATTTAAGCTTAGACCGCACTAGGGCGGAACTGCACTGCAGCAGAGCGTCGCGTCAGTTAGCTTCTATATTCTTTTACCTTGGAAAGAATATAGAAGCTATCTGCCGCGACGCTCCGCTGAAGTGCAGTTCCGCCCTAGTGCGGTCTAACCTTTAGTCAAAACCATTTATACAGTGTCAAGAGCCACTATTTGCCCTGTTTCATAAACGAGGTGCTATGCTTGTCCACATCATCCAGCAGTATATTCAGCCATATGAAAGACCATCGGGGCTAGGATGCGCACGCGAGTTATTTTGTTTTCTCGTTTCGTCAAAATGAAGGCATTTTGCACCAGTTAGAACTATTGCACTGTGACTCATGGTGATAAAACACGCCTTTTTATTGTCAACTTTTGATATTTCTTACTCATCATACCTCTCCGAGGATGAGATAATAGTCATGAAGACTTGTCAAAAGTTGAAGATTTAAAGACGATTATCTCGACAACATTACCACAGGTACCTACTGCACCAAAACTTGGTGCAAAATGATAACATTTTGACAGAACGAGTAAACAAATATCTTGCGTGTGAATCCTAGCCCCGCAGGTCAATAAGTGTAAAGCTGACTAAACAAAACAACAGGCATTTGGGCATTTGAGAGAATTGTCATTGCATACAAATAATTTTGCATAAGAAAATAGCTATCAGCAAAACAGTAACTTTTCTACTGTTCAAAGTATTATCAAAACTACTGGTAATTAACTCCCATTCGCTCATTTGATAACAGTATGATCACCAGTCAATCATGCCTTGTTATGCGCAGGCAATGTTTGTGACTCATGTTATTTACTATGTTACTGCAATCAATCTAAATAGTTATTATTCTGAACACTGTAAATACCTATGCTTTTGATATGGAAAGTGGGTATGGGTAGCTAGGAAATAAGGCTCTGAACTAAAATAACATTTTAGTAGGTAATAGATATCACAGTTTTTTTAGGAACATCTCTACCTAAATCAAGGCCTGAGTCATATTTCATTGTTTTTTCTGTGAATATTGCCCTTGATAGGTAAATATAATTTATTATAAGCAGTATACTCTAATATCTGTCTAATGACTACAGAACTCTACAGGTAACAACTCCTGGCAAATTGCTGACCTATTGAAAGTACCCTATCTATATTTTGCGGGTAAGTAGTGGAAGTCCGAAGAAATTGTACGGCTGGGTTGTACTGTAAACGGGTGAAACGTGCTACGTAAGTGTTGACTCGAATACACCAAAAGTTAAGAACAATGCGTCCAAATGGTTCTCGCAAGGCGGAAAGCAAATAAATATAACTTACTTGCACAACAAAAGACTAAAAGTAGACAAACACCGAACGTGTTTGCCATTGTTCTTGCTTGCTATTTATCACGCAGTTTCTTCTTCAGCGCGTACCAAACTAAATAAACACTGATAATTTCACTTTGTTTGGAAAATATTGCGTAGATGTTATCAATATCAAAATGTCCAAGTCACTTCGCTGGCTCGCTACGCTACCATTCGCTAGCCAACCAAAACCAAAACTGACACTGACTGAACTAGTGTTACCAACTTCTATAAATCTGAGTCGCTAGATTCAATATCAAAAGACCATAGATGGACGAGCGAAATGTCGCTTGACGTTGTCACTGGACAGTCACACGTAAATATATGTCTCACGACTTTTGTTAAATTTTATCTCATTTATATCTTTTCTAATTTATTCATAATAAAATATTAATACAGATCCAGGCGTTTCTTGCAACATGTCCCATAGCTTGGTCTCTTATTGATTACACGGCTTAAAACTGTTATGATGAGTGCTTTAATAATTACCAGTTAAGTATGTCACTAGGTAGTATTTTTTTTTGGTGACAAAATGAATATTTTGACCCTAGGTATGAAAAAAACTCGCCATTTCTAGCGACAAACTTGCTAAGTTGGCCACACTGGACTGAACCGAATGAACTGCTTACTAGACGAACAACTAATGACACATGACATACTGACAGCTCCTTACACCTATCAACATTACTGTCAGGTTGACCAACAGCTGAAGTGTCATCCAAAATACTTTTACTTTACAACTCTACTCGACGCTAGATGGCGAGAGCTAAGCTGGAATTCCTACGTTAATATTGCTAGTCGATAACAGATGACAGGACTTAGACCGGTATTTCCTCTTATTTCCATGGAAATTCGAAGTGAGAGGAGTGAGAGACTATTGGGCGAATACTCAAACGCCACTCAAACCCCACTCAATTTAAGTCCCGCTTAAATTATTGCCATCTCTTACAAATGAGTAATGTCAAACAGAGGCAAAACAACTTTGAGTGGTGCTCAAATTTGAATGACTTTTGAGTATTTCAGCCTATTTCTTTTTTCAATAACCTATGATAGCAAGTAAGCTCGTATGAGTTAGTGGCCTTAAGGCCTCCGTCATGGCTTAACGACTGCTAAAGCCGGGACCGACAGTTTAACGTGCCCTCCGAAGCACGGAAGCGCTCAGATGTAAATGCCACTAACGGTCAGCCATACAAATAGTGACCGCACAGAACGTTGCTTAACTTAGATCATCGGTCAAGATCGATTAAGCAAGCTACGCCACGAGCGCTTCGTTTATCCTATAATGTTACTTAGGTAAGTACCTAGTTCATTTTAGGCTCAAAAAACCTAACAAATATTTTGTAAAATCCTCGGCTACATAAAAGTTCATTTTTCATAGGTAGTTTACAAAATACACAAAGAAACAGTTGAGCTTTTCTTTGTGAATAAATCAAATCAAAAGCCACAAACAAATGTAGGTATTTACTTACTAGCTAATTTCAAAATCATTTTCCAATACCTACATCGGTAGAGTTGTAAGGAAAGGAAATTGATATTTCCATCCAGGTTGGTTTTCCTGAGACACAATTAGGACATTTTCCTCTGGGAACGGGCTGGGTCGTAATAAAATTAAGGAGAGACGCTGGCCGAGTCGTCTTCTGTGGGCATAAAACAAATCCGCCCGAGCCAACCCGAGAACTGGACAGAGATGGTGAGGAGACGGCTTGGAGCTAAATCATTTTAGGAAATTACTATAACCAGTACCTAGGTACCGTAACGCCCGCCGGGTAGAAATGAGATATTCTTTGCCGTATGTTTTACTTACTTCAGAGCGTTTTTTTAATTTTAGGATATTTTTATTAGGAAACAAAACCTAATTAAATTAGGTACCTATTTGTAACTACTTATTTGGATTCTACGATGATAGAGTTTTATGGTAAGATTTTGAAAATTTTGCTTTTTGTTGGTAAGTTTCTAATAGGTTACCTAATGTTACCTATGTTATCAATGTTCTGATAAGCTTACAAGAAATCTTCAGTTTTTAAGGCTTATTCCCATCGAGCCCACCGGCCGGCCTACTGCTAGGCCGGATGGGAAAAAAAATTCCCATCGAGCCCTCTATGCAAATGTGTGTGCTCGATTATCAGAATTAATCAATTTTCAGAAGAGTTACTACTTAGTTTGGAACTAGAGTGCATTGTGTAATTATGCCCATGAATAAATAATTAAATAAGTGTTAAAACTTTTAGGTCCAGATATCAGAAGGAAGTCTCCACACCTCCCACCACGTGCGTCATGTTCACATATTCTGAATAACACTTCAATGGCAGCCCCTAACGCACTGGACACTAGACTGCTGCTCATAGCCTCACGTGACAAGACTACGGACTGCCAACATACTGGCTAGATAGGTACTTGAACATCTTGTACGTAAGGGTTATGAATATTTTTCTTTGTTCAATACACAAGTACCTACCCTAGTTTATCTCGGTTTGGATTGAACGGGTCAAACGCGTAGAGGTCTACGAACATCGTAGAGCCTCTACAAAGAGCTTAAGTTGGTTTGACTTGATGATAATTTTAGCCCTAATTTTAATGATCTCTGGCACCATCGTCGGAGAGTTCGGTGACCAACTGGCTTGGGCGAGAAAGTTGCGGGTTCGGTTCTCGTGGAGCTTAAAAAATAATCAAAATCGTAAGGTTTTCTTTGGTACGTTCTGTCGTGACTCGACGTTCGTTTGCGTCGTCTACATGGGGATTGCAATGACACCAAGGATACAGGTAGGTTCACAATTGGGACTTGCTGTAGTCACAGATTATATAATACTATACTACCGTAGTGTATTTGCGTTGTGTGCTGTGTGCAGTTTTTTTCAGAATACGCGTCTAGAAATAACCATCTAAGCGCAAATTGTGAAAAGCATTGCAAAGTTAATTCCCTAAAGCCGCGGCACGGTAGCACAAGCAGTGCATTCCACTATTTGGGGCACTTTATCCCGTTTGGATTGTACAAAACACCTGTACTCGGCTGAATATACGGCTGGCCGGCTGGAGTCGCGAAGTTCGCCGCAGTTAGCGAAGATTTGTCGCGCGCCCGGTCTAATGCTCTCTTCTCTTGCCTCTTGTAAGTAAAAATTATGATTATCGCCAACCGAGCGTGAGCCTTTGATCCCCAACTAACGGCGAGCCGCCCGAGACGCGAGACTTTCCTTTTCTTCTCAACTATAACTCTTTTTTATTGCTCAGCCAGTTGCAACCACTGGATTACCGGCTGACCTAACTGATAGCTCTAGTAAGGACTCTTGAAGGTGGTTTATTTACGAAATCGGGAGGATTTGTTTTTGTAAAATGAGTTTGACCCGGTTCCTCGTAAAAGGAAGGGACAATTCGCCCGTGGAAGCTCACGATTACTTTTGTGACGTCGTAAAAGTCACCTTTACGTGTAGCTACCCGACTTCGGAATTAACTGAGATGGTTAAATGGGTTGAGTAAACTTGGTTGTATTTGTTTGGCGAGTAAGTAGGTACGAATAATTTATTTGATGAGATTCCAGGCCTAATAGTCGAGAGAAACGCCATGCGTCTCAAAAGGTAGGCAAATAAAGGTACAACATCTAATCTAATCATTTCAGTAATCAGTATGTTATTCTCTCTCTTGCATTATTCTTTCTTTCTTTGTTCTTTATTGTACACAAAAGTAATGACATATAAGAGAGCTTAAGGATATGTCATGTACAAAGGTGAACTTAACCCTAAGTCAAATATGTTTTAGTTACTAAACATAATTTTATATACCTATGTAAATCAGAAGTCTGGTAGTATTGGACTAATACCTTTATGGATAGGATGAAAGAGAATAAACACGGAATAATAAATAATGAAAATCCAGGAAACTCGTAATAATGTAGCTTTCTGCAGGGCAAACTCGTGTGTTACCTCGACGCAGAAAGCTGCCAATTTATTCAATTTATTAGTCGGTGTAGAATCATAGAAAATGGTATTGAAATATGGTGATTTATTTTTAGATTACCACTTTTGTGTATTTATATTTCATTGTCTCGATCTTTTAGTAAGTTTTGTCTATGCGACTATTGTAAAGGTTCGTAAATAGAACTTCTGAAATGTTATTGTTTTTTAGAGAACAGCCTGCTGCTTTGGACTAACATCATAACCCATCATCGCCAGTAGCAAGCAAGCTCGTATGAGTTAGTGGCCAACTATGGTGGCGGAGTCTGTAGGCCGCCTAAGGTATCTGTCGTGGCTTAACGACTGCTCGAGCCGGGACCGACAGTTTAACGTGCCCTCCGAAGCACGGAAGCGCTCAGATGTAAATGCCACTAACGGTCACCCATCCAAATAATGACCGCACAGAACGTTCCTTAACTTAGATAATCAGTGAAGACTGGCGAAGCAAGCTAGGCCTCTAGAAAAAACAAAAAAATATAAAAAAAATGTACTTACCAAAACAGGACACCATAAAACATAAGATCTCACAAGTGCAATACAATACATAAATGAGAGTCGGTCCCCAGCGTGGAGGCTGCGACGGTCGATTAAGGAAGCGAGTGCACCGTTGCCTTGACAACGCCGCCATCTTGACACCCCCAAACACCCCCAGGCACCCCTAGGGCCCCCTTCAGCCCCCACTGTAAACAACCGCCTGTATCGTTGCACTGAAATACTCGATATATTTTAAAAGGCTGGCTTGAGTCTCTTGGATGGCTCGTCGGATGAAATTGTCAATTTATTGAGGATCAAAAAAATGTAATTGTGCAGGGACTTCGACTTTTGACGGCGATGTTTTGTATTTTTACTGAAAACATTTTACTTAACTTAGTTCACAATGAACGAGTTCGTTTACTCATTTTTACTCTTCACTTTGCGATGTTTTTAAGTACGTTTCTACGAACCTGAATCATTGAAAAAACACTGAGAAGTAATTATACTATCAGAATCCAACTTTCGTAAGTTACAAATTTGGACAAAGCTTGCTACGAGAAAAACATGACAACGACTTTGCTACGAACCAACGAGTGTGAAACATTTAAAAATTGACAAATACCATCTTGTATCAGTTAGTGGTCTGGTGACGGGATTTTTAGGGCGCCTTAAGGCCTCCATTGATAAAATATATCATTGAATTTCAGGAATGTAAATGGTGACCGTCCAATTACGGCACGTGGTCGGACCTGACGACTAATAGCAGCCATTATTCAAGCTTAGGCTCATGGCTTCCTTCAGCTGTGACATCCACTGAATTAAATCATTTTTACTTACTATGCTTTGATCGTGTGTACCTACTTACTACTTACTCGTAATCGATTTAAAACTCTATTACTTTTACGTTTTTCGTCGCCAAAATAGTCAATAAGTACCATGAACAGTCATAATTTTGCATAAAATAAGTGAATATTCACATACCCTAGTTCTAAACAATATAATATTAAAGCAAAGGCAATCAGTACACCGTTTTAATGTATTATGTAGAATTATAAAGGCGTCGAGCCTCGCTCACTTCTTATGATTTATTCATGAGCAACGTTAAATTTGAACATGCCTGCTTGTACACAGTTTAAGAGAAAATTTTGAGTGGTTTATTAAGTAATTTGTTCTTAGTAATTAATTATTTATTGGAAATTTGTTTTAAGAAAACTCGTTATATAACAAACTTGCCGTAAAAGAAAAAGATGTAGGAATTATATCACCAGAGTTAGTTAAAAAAGCTTATCAAACAGCTTCCGTGGTAAGTAGTGTTTTTTTTGGTTTCAAACCATCTCTTTAGGGTTAACGTCAATAGTGACTGTATTTGTAGCTAGAGTATGAAATACTGTAACTATGAATACATACGCCGAACTTTCAAAGCTATGTATATTTTATTTATCGTTTAGCAAAATAGAAAAGAAGTTTGTTGGTAATGCATTTTGTTATCGAACCTACAAAATACGACCACCGTCGTGCAATACCCCACGACAAAAGTTCCCCGGCTTCCAACACTCCAACCATTTTATACACATAATATTTCTAAAAGAAAACTTCTTTGAAGTCGGGAACAAAGCCAATCCACCGCGGTTATCCGTGATATTTTCAAAGTCGTACCTTATTCGCAAACATCGAATCCCGTACACAATACAGTGCGAAACGAAATTCGAAGGATGGATAATTTCGAGAAAGAAATAACGCGAAAGGGAAAAAATATAAATTGAATAGTCGAATACACGCATCCCGGTATTACCATAAAGGCAACAGGGATCAAGAGGGATTCCTCTACGAACTTTTTTATTTTCCTTCCACCTCTAAATCTCCCAGGGAAAGCTTCGCGAATCTGCAAATGTTGATTTGATGATGTCATGTCGCGTGCGACAAGTCGCGTCGCATTTCCTATGCCTGACCCACATTTTATTGGTCTTTCGTCGTCAGTATTATACATTGAATCACTCTTACAACTCTAATTTTTGATTACTTCTTCTCTATACTACCTAAGATAAACAATAAAATTTTTAGTGTTATAAAAACTGCTATTTTTGAGCTATTTGGTCATGTTCTCGGTAAATCTGACAGCTATCTATGACATAGCTATTATAAAAATCTAGTTAGATTAAAAGCTTATTTTACTCTGACTCTTTCGCAATGGGTGGGAACTTCAGTCTTTTTCAAGAGACTTGGCAAAACCAATTGACTCCATTCCCAGTGAGATATAGTATGCGAGTGTACATTAGGTAAAGTGTAAAGGAAAGGTTGCGGGCGTGAGCTGGAGGGCGGATTAGGGCGGCCATCCATTGCGGTCATTAAGACACATTACCCTCCCCTCCCACCCTTACCCCCTACAAACAAACCCGCTTTTTAATTCAACTTTCTTCTTCAATTTGCATGATTACTTTCGTTTTTATTATGCCTCTCCCTTGACTCTATTACGCTAAAGTATTGGTTATTCGGATAAGTCGTAGTTTAAATACTGAGAAAATCCTTTTCATTTTCTCGAGGAAAATGTGTTGAAAATGCTGAAATAACTTCATTTACTTTTAGAGAAAAATATATTGCTCTTCAGTATTTTTGAAGAGCAATATATTATTCTATATTGGCGTATCACAATCTTATTTCACTAAAAAATTCTGAGAAAACCAGATTTTGTTCGACGCATGAAGACATTTTGCAGATCGACGAAGTAGTATTAGTTTGTAATAGGTACTCGAAGACTATTGCGGGTCATTACTTCCGCTAGAACAGATTCCAGTATCCCGGGCTGCAATTTTGAAACAATTACCTCCAGCTCAATATCGTAAGATTAAGAAAGTCCACGGTTGGAATTAGGATTTGGGCGAATGAGGGCGAACCGTCTTAACAGCCCGACTCCACAAATTGCGGACCTTAACGAGGGCATAAAACTCGAGTCGCACTCCCGAGACGCCGCAGATTGCGCTCAGACTTAGTTCAGGATTAATGGTGTGGAAAACAGATTATCATTGGCTGGATTTCCATTAGTAGTAGTAGAGACCCCTGCCAGCGGCGCGTGAAAACTCCTCAGATAACAGACACTCCGTGTTATTATTTTCCACATAGCGGAGCAGCGCTTCTACCAATTTAATTCTATTACGTTATGTCGCTTTTGAACGACAGGACAATAAAGTTGTTTGAGACGCGACGACGACGCGCGACGCGCTCTACGTAGTACATGCATGGAGAAAACTATCTAGTAGCGCAACTCAGTAGCACTGAGATTATTACAATGGAGTTCTGCCAGTATCACCATTTAAAAAGCTCTTGAAAACACTGTCTTAACATGTTTAGTCGGTCACGAAGGTTTTTCAGTCTTCAGTATAATTTTTAAGTGATTCAGTTCATTATTCAGACAATAATCATTTAAAACCTGTAACGCGGGCTTAATATTCACGAGTCGTGCTTAGAACGCGGCCTTGATGCGCACGCATGCGCGCGACACTAACGCCCTCCGCCGGGGAACTTTTCGGCTTGTCAGTTGAGTCAAGTCATGTCCTATCAAGAATTCAGTTGAGGTTACCTTTTGTTTCGACTAACTAGAAGATTTCTTTTGTTATCCTAGTTCATAAGCGAAGTAAATAAATAATGTAACAAGCATTACAAACCTAAAGATTATGTATAAAAAATTCACTTCGCAAAAAAAACATTTCGCTGCTGAAAAAGCGACTTATTTTCATCCTAAATACCTTTGGATCGGTATTTATTTTTTGTTTTATAAAAGACTTGCACATCTTTTCTTATACTATACCATAGGTGCCTACTGTGTTCGTGCCAATATAGTTGGGAGCTCGCAATGGAGGCAGATCCGATAGCGGCTTCGCGCCTTTATTGAAAACACTGATTTGATTTGGGTGATGCTTTGTTTTGAATTTGGTATGAACTTTCGGCACAGAAACTAAAGTTACCAAAGTGAATGATCACGCCTTCGCAACGTATTGGGTAAATTGTCGAATTCGTTGGTAGTTTGTGTTGGAATAATGAAAGTGTGAAAGGAATGTAGAGTCAGGGAAAACCATTGATCAATCTGGGATTCTTCGGTTTTCTGTTACTTTTGTTGTATCAGCTATGTCTACTCGTACGTTGTAGGCGTATAAAGGATACTTATTCAACCACAGTGTTTAAAAATTGCCTTATAGTACTGTTGCGCGACCAAAGCCTTCTAGGTAACCGTGCTACATCGTAGACCACATCATTGCTTAACATCAGGTGAGATTGTGGTCAAACGGTTGCCTATATTGTATAAAAAAAAAAAAAAGCTTTTCGTACCCAGATACATTTTAGATTTTGTATTTATTTTATTTCAACATTTGAAAAATTCTAAAACGACTATTAACCCAAGTTACACGAAACTACAAAAACAAAGTTTCAAATGCTGTTGGACCGTTTAAAAACATAACACGTACAATGTTGTTGTTTTAATGAATACAAATTACATTTGCAAATGTGCTTTAATCCACAAATTAGTTAGGGTTCCCACACCCTGCTTGCACTCCCTGGGTTGTCCCCACCCTAGGTGTAATAAGTGTAAAGTTTTTTGTAAGTTGCCCATATTCTCGCAGATAATTTTTTTTAAATATCTGAATGCAGGTCTAATTATTTTAATCTCCAAAGAAAATATTCTTGTATCTCAAAAAAGGTCTATTCTGTATCTGTGTACTTCCTAACAAAGTTTTCTCATAGATAATCTAATTAATATTGTGTATTTTATGGTGTACTAGGTTATAAACTAGTAGGTGAATAATAAAGGTGATCCGAGATACCATAGATCATTTTTTAATGCATAATAGGAGTCGAAACTCACGAGATTTGCTTGCAAGATTTTTGTGTTTAAACATCTGAGGTTATTTTGCTCTTAGCACACTTACAAAACACTTAAACCGGCTAAAATTCCGTAGGTATTATCCAATATAAAGTCAGTGAAGCATAAAATCTAACAAATATATCGTTATAGAGCAGGTTTATAGGTATAATAACGGGAATTGGGCTTCTTTACGCCTCATCTAGCGCTCGTTATGCCGACGTCGTAAATCTTCATTCGGGGGGGTTCGTAGCGCGCCCCCCTTGATTTCGGGCACCCACTCGAATGGATATCACATATCATAATGATAGTGTTGACGTGGGAAATAATGGAGAACATTTCAGTGGGAATAGTAGAGTATGGTGAAAGTGAAAACATAATCAAGATCTCAAAAAGTTTCTGGAATTCTATTAGGCCTCAAACGCATTAGCGGTTAACCGCGGGGACGGCTAACCGCGCGTTTCCAGTTTAATATATTATGCAACCGCTTGTCAACCATTTGTGATTGTACGCAGACTGGAAACGCGCGGTTAGCCGCACCCGCGGTTAACCGCCAGTGCGTTTGAGGCCTTAGTGAGGCAGTCTATAGCAGCGGACTTCTGCCAATGATTATGATGATGAATTATACTTGATAAGAATTGAATCACCAAATCATAAAAAGGTCTTTATTGTGTGTTTCTAATGTGCAAAGTTTTAGATTCAAAACCTTTTCATTTTTGAAAGAGTCAGAACTATTAATCCTAGATTGTATATTATTTAGGGCCTTCAAGAAACGTTCAGCAAAACGTATTTGCGTGAGTCTAGGCAATAAATTGCCCGTCGCTCTGTATTTATTTACTGCCGCCCGCCCTACGCCCGAGTCCGCCCACGTATGATGCATACTAGACTTGAAAGGTTATTAAATGCCGCTGTCTTGTCTACCATTATGCCGTCTTTTAGCTTTAATTTTTAGGCATTGTATAATAAGTCCATTTTGTTTTCTTGAATTTACAAGAGCTTTATAAGTAGTTTACACATTACAATAATCCGTCTCTGTATTGATCTAGAAAACTTAGATTTACCAGTCTTTTGTTTGATTTTAAATATACGTAAGAATGGTACCTAGAATCAACTAGTTTAAAAGCCGGTTCTATTTAACCTTGTGTTTATTGAATACAAAATATTTGACTTGAGTTAGTCATTGTTTTCTACCAAACTTTTTCTCTCTTTCTTAGGTCGTTTATTTTCAGAACAACAAAGCTCTAGAAACTATAGGTAAGCTCTAGAGACCATGGTTTTAGATATACATTGCCCAGCCCAGGGCTGTAACATGCACATAATACACAATAGCACAAGCAATGCATGCTTCATAAGTCCGTACAAAGCGCGCGCACGAACGATATTATTTTGTAGTCAGGCGGCTTCAGGCACGGAACACAATTAACTTGTAAGATTGTCTGCGGAGGCTGCACTCGCCCTCACCCTCCTCATCCATCTACCCTCCCTTCCAAACAAAACATCAATAAACCTTCTCCCCCAACGAAAACCCAACCTTATCTTGAGCACTGCAGAGTTTCAAGTTGCAGTGGATGTTATAAGTTTTATATGCCGCATTTATTTTGTGTAGGTATAGTCAGTCCAGTTACCCTTGATTGGTTGTCGTTCCTCTAATCCCCTTTTGATCCTTTCCACCCAAAACCTAGCCCTCTTCGCTCCTGAATTAACTATTGACATGTACCTGTAGGTGTGTATACGCTTTAATTTATCTACACGTGGAGTGTCGAGTATGTTTTATGCAGAGTTTTTGAATTTTGTCACGTCGTTACGTTGTGTTTGGTTAGATACAAAGAATTATTACGGTTTGAACAAAAAAGATTGATATAATATGTAGCGTGCCCATATTTTTAGAATCAACTGCAAAGTTGTCTAGGCAACACATTTTCTACAGTGACGCCAGTTATTTTATGTGTTCTATATTACGTTGTCATTAGATCTGTTTGCTGGTAAATATTGTTTAGGATTGATAAGGACCCCAGACCTCGGTGACTAACACGATCCTTGATAAAATAAAAAACTCTGTATGTTTACAGCCATAAAGATAAAGCTCGTAGTGACGTGCTCACGCCGCGGCCACCGCACACGTGCTTAAAAGTCTTCAAAAAACGCAAATATACAGCATACCTTAATTAAACAATAATAAACTATAAAAACTCGTTGATTCTGTGATAGTGACGACATGTATATTGTGTTTTTAAATTCAAAGCCGACCTTTGACGTCAACGGATCTCTATTTGCTGTATTTTGCTGTTATGCGGAGACACTGCATAGGAACATAATATTTCCACGATAGGAACCTCTTCACAAATCATTACCATCAACAGTTTCTACTGCTGGATATAAGCTGTTGTCAAAGGTACCTCCATAGATTACCAAATACTCTTTAGTATTCTTTAGTGTCCATCAAATAAAACTGCTATTCAATCTAAGTTCTTCTAGGCTGATAACTCACGGCTTAGTTTTTCAGTGTTCCTTAGTATGCTTCCAACAAACTAAATAATATCGAGCCTCTTTCCATCGACTTCTTGGGACCGTCAATAACTTGAGTCAGGCGTTTTACTTTCCACCTAGGTACTTGCTTTAAGTTTTTACTCCGCCGTAATAGAAACTAAATTCGTTTTAATTTGTGTCTTCTGTTTCCTGGATAACTTTTACGTTTTAAAAGCGAAAAGTGCCGGCCGTGTGTCCTCATAATCAACCAGATTACATTGAAATCCAGTGTGGTGCGCTAGTCCGCGAAAGCTCCCACCAAAAGGAGCAAAGAATCGGAAAGCGATACGACTAATCCCACTAATCGGGGAGCAATTGAAAAATAAAAACGTAGATGGCGGAATGATTCCATTTAGAGCCAAAACGATGCGACAAAATAATAAAAAAGGTGCCGGAACGGAATGGCCCTGCCGCCGCCGGCCGGAGGCTAATATTGAAAGCAAATCCTCGGCTAAATCCTTGGGATCAGACCTCTATCTACCTGCACGCCATCACCTTTTGCGGACGTTATCCTGAACGTCTCGTCACGCTTTACGAACCCGCCCGTGCCACTGACACCATTAAGACGCTTCTGAACTAAAATGTTAAACAAAACAGCTTCTAATTTACAGGATAGTAAGCAAACGTGACTGCGTACACCAAAGTAAGGGTACACACTTAAGCACCTGGAAAACTGTGTGTTTGCCACCCGCGCTCTGATATAATCATTCTCGGATTACAAACTTTCCGGCTAATGTCGCAAGATTTAAAATCAATTGTTGGCTACTTATTAGCTTACGGAGATTTTTTAATTTAAGTTATCGGGATTTGGAAATAATCGAGATTTTCCATCGTCTGTTAATCTGGACCGTACTTGACGGCTTTTGTGCTTACTGTATGAACTTAATTTCCAAAAGGCGTTCTTCTAGATCCAAGCTTTCAGACCCATTTCACTCTCGATTAGCCAAAAAAAGGATGCGAAAAAGGTCATATTAGTTAAACATTTTGGTGCTTTCCGGCATTCAAGCCCGTAAACTAAGTTAGACTTATACTCCCATTACTAGTACCATTCTACTTCTCTAAGTAATGGCTTATAGTATTATATAAGCTCGAACACACAAAGGCCCACACAGTGCTACGCAGTCGCTACGAAAACGTAGCATATTCGTAGACTCGCTACGATTATAGTACAGTGGGCATCCGGTCCCCTAATTGTCTAAATTCAATTGCATGAGTTTTTTGATACCATGAATTTTTTGATACTATTACGATTGACGTGGTTACCATAACTTTACGACCTTTTGCTTACGCAAAATTAACCCTTTGCTTTGTACCCTTGCTGTTGCAAAAACATAGATTCAAAATATTTGAATTGAAATCTTTTCAATGGAAAAGCTATTCGATAGGGTCTTGAGAATAAATTAATTACCTGCCATACTGCCTATGCTACCATGTGCTGCCAACTCAGCGTGATCAGACACTAAAAAATTATTGTGGTAGGTGACTATCCATCATACCTATTTCTATTTTATATGTAGAATATAAATCGATTTATCAAAGCCGTTTTCAAGTTTGCTCAATATAAAACTGCTATAAAACAGGAAACTGTTTCCTAGTTGTTGGAAACAACTTACTAACACTGAAAATCTATTTCTATTTGAATAATGTCCATTTTTTACAACTTTACTGTATATTTTACGACAATACAAGAGGAATTAACTTTTGAAGAAGCCATGACTTAATTTTTTTTTAGATTTTATTTAAACACCCTTGGGAGAGCGAAAACAGCAACTTTGAGTGCCATGAAAACCTCAGGGGCGATTTCAACTTTTTTCGCAGAAATTCACACTGGGTACGTCTTAGTATGGCTACGGTATAAGAGTGGAGTTTACAGGATTTTTTTCAAAAAATCTCCATCAATTATGAGGTCCCTATTAAATGAGAAGATGTCATGCTTTAGGATGTCTTTGTTGGTTTTCATAATCATCATCATAGGCAGCTTGTAGTGGCTCACTAGTGAGCATAAACGTCCACCCTCAAACGCCACTCGCGTCTTATCTAGGTCTTCCCCAGTACGGTATTTTTATTTGTTTTGGTAGAACGTAAATAGGATAAAAATGAAACTGTAAAAATGATCTGTGATATTTTTATTATGACTAGAGGTTTTAATTACAAAACAACCGATAGTTAAATTAAAATTCACAAAATATTTTATTAACAAACGGTTTGCAGATATTTAGTTTGATATGTATAAATAAAAACCTCAATTTTAATTTCACATTTAATTAATATTAAGATATCCCAATCTAATAGGTAAATATGTACAATTTACACAAATTGATATTTAATTTCAGTGGTAAAAGTAAGTTAGGTACTTACTCATAAATAGGCACACGGTAAGATATTCAAGTTCGTGAATTTAACTAAAATTAAGTTTAATGAATATTTAAATGCTAAAAGTTATTTACAGATAAGTTTCGGTGTTCTTTTATAAATAATTTAATAAATTATTGAGATCCTGGTTTCTCTAATCTCATTTTTAGGCGGCTATTTTGAAGTTAACATTGATTTTTAACAATTAGTGTAAAGAAAAAAAGTCTTAAACGGACTACCACACCATAATGTTGTGATGTATCAAATGTGAAGATTATGTGGGTTATACGGACTTTCAAGTTCATGATGAAAATAATAATATTCCAAAAAGCACAAAATTTTATAATACTGGAAATTACTAGGATTAAAACCATCAGTTCTTTCAATAACGCATTTTTTTTAAACAATTTCAAATTTCAAACTTGCTACATTTCAACAGTTCAATTGCTAATTGTAACAGATCGATTTATAGATTATCGTATCGTATCGTCGAAGTATCGATTTAATTGAGTGATACCGAAATACTAATACAAACAGCAGTAGATTAACTTAGACATCATACAAAATAATACCTCAAAATGCCTTGCCCTATCCAGATAGAATCTAATATTTACAATAATCGGAATTATTCTACAAACTTACAGCTAAATAAGTAAATCTAATACATAAGCTTGTAAAAATTGCACACTTCGCTTTGGTATACGTACACATAACTACATATTTACAATTTATAAACCTCGTTATGTCGTTATGTTTTATTGCCCGGAGTTTCGTAACAAACTTTTTACAATTACAATAAAATTATTATTATTTTACAAATCTTACTAAACATGACTTCATACAACTGTCCAACAGAAGGGTCCATAAATACTTTGGTTGGTGGTTGGTGATTGATAAAAAAAAATCATTCATTAAGTACTGCACATTTTACATAGGTATAATTATAATTAAATTTTCAAAAAATCTACAAAAGTAATTTTCTTTGCAGGTTTGCCAATTCTAAAAAGCTCTAAATAAAAATAAGCTTTTATTTTCACTTTCACCAATTCAAGGGAAAGGAAGGAATTTAAATTGCAATACGTATAGCTACATTATTACACAACATTTTTATCAGCATTTATTTTAAAAACTCAACTTTCCTGTATTTATTTAGTGCTAGCTCTAACTTTTGATAACGATTGAAAACTTTTTAAATTCCGTGTTTAATTTGTCCACAGATTACAATCATCATTTCGTAACAGCGAGCGGGTAGACAGATTTGTTTTGGAATCACGCCCACCCAAACTCTCACAAGACGAAACTGCATCTCGATTTGAAACAATCGGTCGAATCACGAATCGTACCACTAAAATTCACAATAAGATTGTAGCATTGCCGCCGGTAAGTTATAGGTAACGCACGTACACATCATTCGAACCACTCCCACAGGTTGCAGGGCAGCGCGTGTGTGCGCGCGGGTGGCGGCTAGGAGACGCGCGCGGCGAGCGGCGGCGGCGGCGGAGGCGACGGCGGCTCACCGCGCGCCGCCTCTCAGAGCCGCTCGCCCGCGTACTGGCACGCCGACAGCGGAGCCGAACCCGCACGCGACACCGGCGATACCGACCCGTACCCACCCACGAACCCCGAGTGCTGCTTCGCCTTCAACCGCAGCGACGCTATGGACGAAGACATTGCGGGGCAAGGCTCGGCGCGGTACATGCTGTACGGGTTCGGCGGCGCGGTGTATGGACACGGGGCGACCCCGCCGCCAACACCACCCGCGCCGCCCACCCCCATGCCACCACCCCCGCCGACGCCCATCGATGTCGCCGTGTTGAAGCAGTTCACCGAGCCTGCGGAACACCATGAACATCAGCTGGGTAATTGATAAATCAGCTAGTGACCAACAATATCCACCGGATGGGTCGACAACTTCAAGAAAATATAGAGCAAGACCTGATGAATGCCATTGAGTTATCCTCTGATAAAAAGTCGATAGCACTAGGTGAATTGGAAATGAGGATGAAAATAACTTTGTGCTACGATGTACCGTGGAGATTTTTAGAACACTTATGTAGATACTCACTTTCTTTCCAGTGTCATCACAATAAATAGGAAAACTCCTTCAATGAAAATAATAATATTATCTTCCTAGATCTATGAGGTAAATTGTCTCACCTTGATGATGGCTCGCAGGCACGACTGACCCCAGTGGATTTACCGGCCAAGGGAAGCTCTTAGTCCCGAGGGGGCTGGGTACCTTAGTAGCCCAGTTATTGTACGGATATGATGAGTATAGGTCTGTGTCCGGGAAGGGTTGCATAAGGCCGTTGAACTGCGTGCTAAAACCGTTTTTGAAGTCAGCGGCGGCGGCGGCGGCTGCGTTCATCGCATTCCGCTCTCGCTTCCGCCATTTCGCCCGCCGATTCTTGAACCACACCTGCCGATACAAAAAAATTGGTTTTGACGATAGACATCTAAGCAACATCTAAGCAACAAATCTATCTTGGTATAAAAGTTTTACAAGAGCGTTACAGTATTTTTTAACAATCTAGACATTTTAGACCAATTTACTGATCTAGACATTTTAAAAAGTTTTTAAACTGTGAATAAAAACTCGTGTTAAAAGATGTCTGTTCATATATTCTTCTGTTTTCGTCAAAGAAAGCAAATTCACAAAAGTATAAGTTTTAACGAGATTGAGCATCAGAAGGCGACCCGCGTTGCGTAGTTATTAACTTTGCTCATTACAAAGTTGACAGTGAGACGACGCGGGCGTATTCTTGCCACGTAGCGGAGGCCGCAACCAACCACCCGTCTAATTGCGACCGCGAAATGAAGATAAACGAGCGACGCGATTGGGCGGGACGGGTCGGGACGGGTCGCCGCCACTTGCCGGCCGCGGCCGCAATAAATGAGCATCCGCTGCGATCGATGTTGTTATTTGGCCGGAGCCGAATGGGCAGGTCAGCACGACGTCGATAAGTCGCCGTGAGCGCAGATAACGTGCGCGCTGATGTATGGCCACGTCCGTCACGCGATCGATCGCCCGACGACACTTCGCGATAAATTGCGCAATCCAGCGACTGCAATAAATATCTCGCTAGCGGTATTTGTCTCACTCACTGTGGCGGGTTCACCCAGCCGAAACGGTAAATAATACCCTCTTTCCTCGGTTAAGTGAACATAAACGGTCGTTTCCACCCCATATACGATCGTTTATTTTTCGAAACATAAATTTCACAAATTCGCATGAGTGCTTGTTTTTGTACATGACGACACAGGTAAACCACGGCCCTGTGCCAACAAATCACGGTCCAGTTGCTGTCGTAATTTGGCACTTTTGTCTCTTCTTTGATACCTCCACTTCAACATTTATTTGTGGTTTAAAGTTAGGGAAGCGACTTCCTAATCTACGTTGCTAAGGTAAGGATAACCTTACCGTGTGGCAAATAATATTACCTCTAGAAAGTTCTACCAGGGTTTTAATCGCGAAATCAGGCGAAAATAACTCCTCTGTGGAAATGTATAGTAAATGCTAGATTTTGTCCAAAAGATTAATGGTGTAAGATATAGCATCCAAGCATCCATTGATTATAAATCTTGTGTAGGTATATTTGGGCATCATTGCTTTAACTAACTCGCATACTGTTTTTCGTCACAGATCACCAGCACACAGGTGATTCCCGAAATATCTTACCAAGTAATTCTAAAATCAAGTAATTCAACTGCTTGTTTCCAAAAACATTACAAGACAGTTCCACAATTTACAAAGCAAACCCCACCGACTAGATTATTTGAACAGAGAGAGGGTCGCGTTATTGCGAGCGGGCTAATCCTTTAAATATATTATTGGATGTGACCGACTCGCCCTCCGAAGACCCCGCTTTTTAAGCCCGCCGAAATCGATACTAATGTGTGTTTTTGAATTATTCAATGTGCCGGTTGCCTATCGTATAAAGATTATTGGAATTTCTTCAGTTTTTATGACGACGTTGATTATAGGTATAACTTTGAAATACCACACTAGGAAAAAATTTAGTGACTGCAGTTGATTAGCAGTAAAACTTCTAAAGACCTCTTTCCACTGTTACTTTTCCATCACAGTTTCGACCGATCTTAGGAAGAACGATTGTTAGACAGAAAGAAAGAGTCGCTTGTTTTAAACTGCAGATTGAATACGATATAAGCGTATTTTAAACAATCATAGATGAAATGAAAATAAAAGAAGCCCACGATTTCCCAGGCACGGTAGACAACCCCTCATATCTAATCGATACATACAGATGTCTATGAAAAGTAGTCAGAGGCACCTTCAAACATTTAGCATAGCGTTGCTATGACATTATTCTAACCTGCCATTTTTTTCAATTTTTTTCTTAGTCCCATGATTTTTTCTTTATTAATAGGATCACGAGCAATAAACAGTCATTTCTTATGTATGCTATGGTATTTTGGCATCCCAACAAAAACCCAATTATATTTTTGCTAGATTTACCTTATTATAATAATTACCTTGTTTATCAAACATCTATCTTAGTTGGGCAGTGTTGAGCACTGCTTGCAAATCTAGTGGTCAATCCAATAACTATTATTACCAGCTTCAAACCAAACAATCATAATCCTTATTAAGATTACAATGTCCAGTAGTAACCACTGATGGCAACTGATCTCCAGATTTGCTAACAGTCTAATCAACAGCTAGGTACGCTATCATGAAGTAGGTATAATGGAGGCATTATTATTTAGACCTATTTCGGTAAGCATTAGGAGAGTGTTCTCTGTGGTAATGACGCTTTGATGCCGTAATAATGCACCTAAGCGTTCTATACCTCTAATTATTTGGTGATATGATAATCACAGTAATTAATGTCATGTCTCACAAATGACTACTACTCCCCGTATCGTAAGCTCTGAACTGCTTTCGCTGCCCAGCAATGTCAAACGATGTGGCTACAGATATACGAAAGCAAGAAGCTTTTGACGGCAGAAAACGCGCTGAAACGCGCTATTGTCACTCTTTAGTCACAGAATCCCTACGATTTAGTATGAAAACAGTTTTAGGAGACACCGATTGCACCGCAGTTAGTTCGCAGGGATATTTTGTGAGCCAACACAACCAAAAATATTAGTTTGAGTGGAACTTTCGTTCGTTCGTTCTACCAATGCTCACATGTCATGCTCTGTCAGTAGAACTAATATTTATTTTGCATTTTCCGTTCCCTCTATTGATTGATTTATTTTATTTTAAAACTAGCAGCGCCTCGCGGTTTCACCCGCGTAATTCCCGTTCCCGTGGGAATTCCGGGATAAAATATAGCCTATGTTCATCAGGGATAATGTAGGATTCTAATGGTAAAAGAATTTTTTTAATCGGTCCAGTAGTTTCGGAGCCTATTCAATTCATACAAACAAACAAACAAACAAAAAATCAAACCTTTCCTCTTTATAATATTTGTATAGATGTATAGATTTTACACAAACAGGTAGTGCAAGGAGAACTTAATGCTAAGAGCATTGTCTACCAGTTTTCCTGGGCGTGCAAAAAGATAGATAAATAATTTTGAAGATTTTTTAGCGATAGCTCAATACATATTTTCATATGAAAAAGTTTTTAAGTTTTACACCTTTGGTTTGGTAACACTGTAAGTTTACTTTCAGCTATAGTACTATGATCTGTGCTTTCAGTCAGCCAGATCCAAAAAGGTTTTATGTTGGAAGATAGATAGATATTTAAATCGGACGGGAAGCGTCAAACTGTACTTACCTTATTGGATAGTTGTGATAAATGACCCCCTAGATTCCGTAATGAAGTCATTTTACGGTCAGAAGGACCACAGGGTAAATTCCCTTAAATTTAAATTAAATTGGAATCACAGTTTTATTAGCACCATCAATCAAACAACGAATACGTATACTGGGTATCGTAACTCAGAGTTACGGGATTATGGACCTTATTTGTATAGCTAGTAGAGCTATGTAATTAGAGTGAGCTAAACTATTCCGAAGTCAAATAAACACGCGCTCGTATAAATGGATAGAGTATAAACTCGGAAATTGACACGTGTCTGAGCTAGGGTTGGCAGGAGCAGAACGATTTACCTCTAGTTTACTGCTTAATAATTCGTGAGCCTAGTTTATAGAGTTACAATTCAAATATTTCCTAGTAAATTCTAACAATCAACACTAACTCACAAGTTTTGCTTAGTTCAGGCACAGAAAATATAATTTCAGAGCTGCACACTATGTTAAAGCTCTACCGATAACATTGTAAGAAAATAGAATAATCCGACTACTTTAAAAAAAAGTACACAAAATGTGTATTCGATACACAAAACGATTTTGCTTATTTTGTTTGTTGAAAAAAGATTTTTCACGCTTTTTTTTATGAAGCGCTTCTGAGTTTGTAAAAAAAACAGCGGATTAAAAGAGGCAGCCCTAGCGAGAAGTAGATTATTAAATGCACCCTGCCGAGAGGACACAGCGGACTCGGTTATCTAATGATAGGAAACCGCAAAATTTCCGCTGAGCAAAACTATTGTGGGTATTCACGTTTTGGAATTTTGTTATTTACTCACATAGACCACCAGTTCAAACGGTGAAGGAAAACATCGTGAGGAAACCCGCGGCTTATTCAGCACCACACGTATACCTTTGGATAAGGCCGACTAGGCTAAAATAATGGTATACATATAGGTGCTGGGTAAACTTATTACATCCCGGGTATTGCAGCGTCTTGTTATTTGGGGGTAAAAAATGGGTAAAAAGTGACCCCTGATTCATATCTTCTTTCACACAATCCAACCATTCTTCTTCGGTCTTCCTCTACTTGCATACCCAGCCACACTCATGTTCATAACTCTTTTCGTAATATGACTTTCATCCCTCCTCATTACGTGTCCATACCATGCTAATCTACCACTCCTCACCTTTTCAATAATAGGCGCCACTTTCACACTTCCCCTGATATACTCATTTCTTATTTTATCCAACCTCGTAACCCCACACATCCATCTTAATATTCGCATCTCAGTAGCATGCACTCTCCTTTCATCCGTCTTCTTTGTTGCCCAACACTCTGATCCATACATCGCGACAGGTCTGATAACCGTTTTGTAAAAAAACTAACTGTACAATAGTAATGAAAAAAAAAACATGACGTTAAAAACGATGCTTATTTTACAAATTATCTTAGTAATGTTACTTTTAGGTAGGTAACTAAAACAAGATACAGGTTCTTAGTATAAAGTTAAACCAATTTGGACAAGCTGTTAAATAATTCACATCTATTGATTATTTAAGCTGTGATCACTAAGATTAGCAACGTCTAATATGTTTCCTGGATGTAATAATTTGATGTTTGATACATGTAAATTCGACTTATCGCGTTTGCTTCATAAATCCCTTTTGAAATCTAAATACATCTCAAACGTTCAAAGTTGCGTTCGTGGAGATTTGCTCAATAATGTTATAGGATTATGTTTCTAGCACTAGTCTTACGCTCGCAGCGCTAGTCTCTAGGGTGCTCTAGCTATACTAGTATTTTGCCCCGAACTGAGATCTCGCGATGGTCAGAGGTAAATAAAACCCAAACAATTTTTATTGACCAATGGTTGCAATAAACTTTGCACATCGCATCGAAATCGCCGTCTAGCTAAGTACCAGTCTTACTTGAACTACAAAATCATTGAAACTCCAAGAAATGTTAGCTTACGTTATGCTGGGTTTTTCAATTTTCCAATTTAAACAACAACTCAAAAACTATTAAACCTAGAATCAAAATAGAAACGGTTTTGGAATGTCTAACCAAAACCCTGTCATATGACACCCCATTTAATATTTTTGTACTACTTTTTTTTTACTCTCTTTGGACCCTCATAACTTCACGACCCATTGACCGATTTACTTCATTTAACAAACCAGTAAAATTTAAGATTACTATCCGTATACCTACCAAATTCTGTGAAGATCGGATAAGCGGTTGAAACGATCTCGAAGAACAAACATACAAAGCATTTTTGTCCAAGTTGTCATTAAGATCTCGTTCGCTTCGCTCACTCGATCAATTATTATACTTTTTTTACCACTCCAACAATCTTGAAGATCATCTTTATTTCAAATCTCGCTTCTCTAATAACCTCAGCTTGCCAAAGTTTTGATATTTTACGGATAATAGCAGACCAACCAATCATTGGACTACACGACCCAGTATTTTCCTTTGTTTGTATCTATTTCAATAGGATCGGATTTGGCCCCGCTGTAAAACAAGGAAAAGCCCGCTAAACTGTTTGCATGAAGCGGAGCGGTGGACAGTGGACACGGATGCTCTAAAAGCATTGCAAAAAAGAAATACTACCAGTAGTTAGACGGTCAACCCGCACTATAACCCATCACAGCGGTGTGTAATGCAGGCACCATTATCCGACTAATATCATAAACGCGAAAGTTTGTGTGTATGTATGGATCTTTGTTACTCTTTCACGCAAAACCTACTGATCCGATTTGGATGAAACTTGGAATATATCCCGTGACCTGGATTAACACATAGGCTACTTTTTATCGCGGAAAATCAACGGGACGCGAACGAAGTCGCGGACAGAAGCTAGTAAATAATTCATTAGGCACCGAAATTCAACAAGTGCGTAATTATTCGAGACAAAAAAGTATTTTGGTTTTACGCCTGAGATGCAACGCGCAGCGAATATTTACGAATAAGATTTCAGGATAAAAATAAATCTCATAACAGTTTGTCCGTTTGTGATATCTCCTACTAAACGTGGTTGCATGCGGTCATATACGGTCAAAGGTCTCCGTAAAATAAATAATGCGCCGTGCTCGGCCGCTGTCCGCGGGTTTGATGCGTGCTTTTTGTGAAAAAGTTTAGTTTTTACGCGTAAAACGAAAACGTTTTACTATTACAAATCTACTTCGTGTTGAAACAAGATCGAAAAATATACTTATTTCATTGAGTATGTAGTTTTTTTGATGAAATATGTATCGTGTCGCGTAGATTTTGCAAATGAATAAGGCTTGAGTTTCCATCTCAACTCAAGAAAAGATTGGGCACGCTTCTGATTGGTACTGATTTAGACGTAACGATTTATAGATAGCTCAACTGAGCTATCTATAAATCGTTTGCAACGGTTTGTAGATAGCTTAAATGTTTCATGTGTATTTTGTAAATATTGTGAATATTGTAAATACTGTATTAGTTGCAATTTTAATTACGATAAGTATAAACAAGAAGATTTAAAACTATAGAAAGCAATTGGAACACGAGAAACACGTGGTGATGTGACAAAATAATGAGACTACGAAAAACCCTCGAAATTATCTATTTGTATCGAATAGATTGATGCTCTAATTCGAGGGAGTGCCACACTTTGTGAGCGATCAGTGGCAAATGAAATGTGTCAAGAGCTGTTTCACGGATGATTGCCGACGATATCTGAGAAGCGGTTCACTTGATATAATAGTTGGAAGCAAAAAATGTGTTTTGGTCATAAACATCTTACACGTGGGTTTTTTCCCAGTTTTTTTGTGAAAAGTGGTTCTTAGACAATACTTGCGGCAAATATTATCTATGAGTCGAGCTTTGATTTCAAAACGTTGATGAGTGTCGAATATTTAAGTATAGTTTAGCCAAGTTTGGAACGATATTCAAGCATTGAAATCTGAGCTTGAGAATAGATTTCATTTGTTATTTTTGTAAGGCAAAATATTGAGTACTGATTTTATTATATTTTGAGAATAGGAACGTGACTTGAGTCTCGATTTATATCTTTTGTTTTTAGATAATATAAGTTCGGAACAGTGCTTGAGCAATTAATGAGCATAAGTAGTAAGTACGGATCTAGTGCTTAAATTTTTCGCATAGAAAGTTCAATTAGGTAGATACTTATAAATTGAGCCTAGTTCAAAGTTACCTACTACAGCATCATTAGGAATTTAAAAAAATCTATATCATTTCCTTCATTTCCATATCATCCCGTTTCATTCATTTCTAAATTGAACGAGTAGGTATTAGTGACGATTACAGTAGGTATACGAAAGCGTATTCTATTCAAATAGACATCTTGCGAATGTAAAATGTGGTTTGATATGACACATATAATTTGCATGAAATACTCTAAAGAAAACATTGAGATAACCGTCTCGTATTTTACGAGTTGTAATTGAGTCAATAAGCAGCCAATGACCCTAATGAGTTGGTAACAAAAATAATGTAAGACGATTTATCGGTGCGCGCGCGCGCACAGATTTATACGACGCGAGCGATGTGCCGGCGTCGGACGAGTCTCCGCTAATCCCTTACGCAGGGTTGACACTAATAAAATCGTAAAACTTCTATTCATGTTCCTAAACAAATTCATAAAATTTATATTTTACTTTTAAAGACATAAAATAAGTACCTACTCTGCTTGGATAATATAAAACTGAACGTAATGAGTTACGCTCGAGCTTTCAATAATATTTTACTTTTGGAATTTTAATATAAGGAAAACCAATCAATGTTTGTAATAATACACACAAAGAATGGTTTAGACCTTTCATTTTGTAGAATGAATAATTTTTTTGATAGTCGTAATGTAGGTATTTTAAACACTAGCTGTAGCCCGCGGCTTTGCTCGCGTGATTGCAGCATACGCATTATTTGATTTAAATCTTTGATCCTAATTTTATACCTTATAGGGTTCGACAATTCAAAATTCCTTTCTTAGTGCACCCTCACACTATTTATGGATACTACCCTCCAAATTTCATACCCCTAGGACTTATAGTTAAGGCGCGCTGATTGCCAGTCAGCTTCAAAAGAGTTTTATATATTTAGAAGAAGAAGATTTAGATGTAAGAAAAACATGATTGTTCAACCCTACAAATGTGAATGTTTTGAAGAACACACGCGTTCAGTTCGATTCAGTCGAGTACCGATACAATCGATACACGAACCCATACTAACAGCTGCTTAATCTGTGCCTAAACTAACACTTGAACTTGGTATTTAGCGCAGAATATCGATTTCATTCTTGTGATGCATCATCTGCCTAAACTCGAGTGATGGTTCATAGATTGGTCGTTTGTTTACAAGGGCTAATATTACTTGCTGGAAAGTTAAGCATCTACTTATTAAGTTTTAGCATTGAGTCACTATTGCAGTTCAGATGTCATGGAAACCAATGTTTTTAGAGTATGTAAAATAAGTTTGGCGTAACCAAATAAATTTAAACTGTGTCTCCTCTCCTAGAGGGGACTTTTACGTATACTTACTAAAAAGTTCACGTAAACAATATTTTGTAAAGAGATTTAGCGCCTCTAGCGGGAAATTCACATTCTTTCTTTTTTCTGGTATACGTAAAAAGTCCACATTAAGCATTAGGCATGCAGACGATAGTAAAAATCTCGTAGTAATCCAATGTTCTGTGGATTTAAAAAGGTTATCCAACTGTCTTTTGTTTATTTGAATTTAAAATTTATAAACCAAAACCCGAAACTTAAGCCAAAGCATTAGAATCAAACCCATACAAAACATAGTCAGCCTAATCCAACTATCCGACTAATACACATGTCCGAAGCTCATCCGAAACATTCGCGGCACATACCGAAGAAACCAAAAATTCTATGAATCCAACTAAACAGTACAAATAGGTCCGGGAGTTTCGGAACCGCAGAATCTGACGGGGGCCTTCCAAAACTATTGACAGTGAGTGTGGATGCGATCAGACTTAAGCCGGGGATTATGAAGAGACCGAAATAGACGCATCAAATCCTATAGGATTAAGGGATTCCATGTTCCGTCGGGCGGCTCGGCACAAAAATACGATGCGCGCCGGATGCGACGATTAGCCTAAACATCTAGACCGTTAATATTGTAATGCACTTTCTTCTGTCTTCGGTAAAAAAATAAAAATCGGGGCAAATTCATCAATGTCAACTGCAGCTGGCTTGTAAAGTTATTCGTCCCAGATACCTACTGTAGAAAATCATCTTACTTTTTTCTTTTTACTTCATTAAGTAAAATCAGAAGCTCTCTACAATGCCAAATAGGACGCTTCTCATATTTCTTTAGATCAAAAACGACACTAATGAACAGCTTGGATGTAAAATCATTCTAACTGCAACACTGCTCGACGTAGTACAGCCCATTGACTAGTCTCTGTATCATCTAGATGCCACATGAATATCAAGACAAGACTATCCACAGGTTAGTTGCTAGGTTCTGTACAATTTTTTAACAAGTGTAATAACGAATTTTCTAATCTAATCTAAGATAAAAAGTAAAAAACTTACTCTGACTCTAGCTTCAGTAAGGTTAGTCCACATGGCAATCTCCTCACGCGTCGACATATCTGGGTAGCGATTCCTCGCGAATGTTGCCTCCAACTCCTGAAGTTGCTGGCTGGTGAAATGCGTCCTCTGCCTCCTTTGTCTTTTATTCTTCTTATCTCCCTTGTCGTCTAGGGACTGGTCATCTGGGCCTACTCCTGGGGTTGTCGACTCAGTTTTGATGGTGGGTCCATCTGTGAGAGGTCGACCTGAAGACATAAAATAATCTAGTTTCTTTTATGCTGTCGTTGATTTAGTTTAATTGGAAGTAAAGATAATAGCACTTGGGAGTACATTATACTCCAGTAATATGTGCTGAGAAGTATTGCTGTTTCAGAGAACTTAACTATAGAGACTGCCATTTCAATTTTTGATCACGTTAGGATGATTATTGGGGAATGCGTCGAGCCATCATCGGTGGGCATTGTATTTTCGGTAAATTAATCTAGTTTGAATCCAAAGTTTTTACTCAATAAACCTACAAGGATCACTTTAGGGTACCTTGCAAACTAGGTGGTATCAATATTTCAAGGAGTGGAACTCCTTGCCGGCGTCTGTGTTTCCGAATGCTTACAAATTTGGATATTTTTAAACGTAGAGTGAATAGGTTTCTTCTAATCTAGGCAAATGTGCTACACTGTCGACCGCATAATCATTTATCATCAGTTGAAATCCACGTGGCAAAAGTCATCTTTCATGTCATTTTTGATAAAACCTGTTATCCAAAAACCCGATACATTTTGCCGTACAAGTTCAATCTGAATCAGGGCCACGGTCGCCAAGTGCCGGTAGCAAGCCCATAATACCGCGGCTTAGCGCAGGCGCGACTAAATACTTTTACAACAACGCTGATCGACTTCATTCCACATAATTTATATCACTTGTAAAATCTATTTTGGCTATATATTTTTGTAGGGATATTGATAAAAGTAACGGTTTATTATTACTGAGCTTTGATGTCGATATTTTTCAATCATGATAAGTTGTGCGAAGCGCTTGTGGCTAGGCTTGCTTAATCTTCACCGATTATCTAAGTTAAGCACTGTTCTGCGCGGTCACTATTTGGATGGGTGACCGTTAGTGGCATTTACATCTGAGCGCTTCCGTGCTTCGGAGGGCACGTTAAACTGTCGGTCCCGGCTCTAGCAGTGGTTAAGCCGTGACGGAAGCCTTAAGGCGGCCTAAAAACTCCGTCACCAGAGTTGGCCACTAACTCATACGAGCTTGCTTGCTTATGATAAGTTGTGATAGTTGAGGAGTGACTTTGTACTGTGTTCGTTAAGTTCTCGACGGCTTTAACAAAGGTTTTCGTGCTACAGTCGAGACCTAGTTGTCTAGAATCTACTCTAGATATTACTCGTATACGTACTTAAAGTTACATCGAGTAATGCGAGTAGTAATGAGCCTAAACAAAGTATTGCATAAATAATAACACTCGTTCCTATTTAAACAACACTCAGGTTTTAAGTACAATGTACTGTACACCACTAAATATAACTGGAAATCTCATGAAAATACGATCATTTTCTCTCCTAAAGCTCTGTTGGAACATTTTAGCAAAATTATTATCTTAGTACAGCTTCCCAGGCTTTTGCATTACGTGCGAATACAACTGAATGCGGAGTATTGCGGAGTGGGAGGGTTGAAATATTTCAACAAGCTCACAGTGTTTTGGTTTCTACGTGTTATTATAATTATCTTACCGGTTACCATTTTCTACGGATATACCTACTTTATGGTAGGTACATTTTATCGAATTAGAAACGTCATAATAATTATGTACTCTGTCAAAACATTTATCTTTTGAATCTTTTGAATCTAATGTAGGTTCTAGATAAAGTACGAAAGTATTGATTTTACAACTTGTATATTTTAATACGCGTCATAAAATTACTAGTATACCTAGTATTATATTATGATCTGTGATATAGGTAGAGAATATTTTAGTTTTAGAACTAGGACCGTGTTTTACTTAATTCATTATATAACTTTTGGCTTGTATGAAGCTGTTGCTTGTATAAAGCTCTGTTATTTAGCTCATTTCCGAAAAATTTTTGTTTTGTATGAAAAAAATACTTTTCATTTAACCAAACCATTTTTTTCCAATCACAAATGGTGACTACTCATTAGCCAAATGAAACTCAGACTCGAGGTTCTGATGCTCTCAAAGCAAGCACTAGCCTGACCTGATTTCACAGAAACAATGCATTAATAACAACGTGGGTGACAGTATCTGCGAGGGGCGATACCGTGTTATAACATCAATTTGTTACTGATAACGCATGCTGCAATCAAGCCTCGTATATTGGCTTTATGGAAATCCCTGTGTCAATTGGGCAGTATCGCTTTTTGGTTCAATGCTTGTGAAATAGGATGGCCAGAGTTCACTTCTGTGCCTCTTCGTAGAATAGCGATTGGCAGAATAGAAAGACCAGAGCCCGTAGTCTGAGTTTCGTTTTGATCCAAACGCATATCGAGAAGTGACTTGGGAGATATTTTGTATGAAAACCCGATAAGCGCCTCTAGCGGGAGATTTGCAAACGATTTTTCTCCGTACAAAGACTGCGAGTTTCTCGATTCTCGCTTGTCGCAAATCAACATAAGAAAACTCAGACTACTCAGCAAACAACGGTGGTGCATACATTTTGGATAGTCTAACACTGTCTTTATTACTTACTATTTAGCTTTTTTGCTTTTTCAGAGTCTAAATAACTCTTTGCGTGTTAAAGTAAGCTAGTTCTTGGATTATTTTGTGTGTTTATTTTCTTATAGTTATAGGTGAAGATTTATACGTATCATGCCTTGAGTACAATATAGAGTTGTCTATCTTTCTAAGTTCTCAACGACTAAATAGTATATTCGATATTATTTGGTACTGCATCATTTACGTCCATTTAAAAACTTTACGTGTTCCTAGTAGAGTTTAGTCTGTGGTTGGTCCTACAAACAAACTGCACGGTAGAGCGAACTGTCTAAAATAATTCTTATCATGCCGGGACTGGTAGCATTTCATAATCTTGACTTGATCACTTTGGAAAATTCAAAAACCCTACCTACTGTTTCAAAATTGATTAAAATAATTCGTTATCAATAAAACTCTTTTAATTTGATATTTATTACACATCTGATTAGTGTTACTATATTTTGTTATGCTAGGTTTATTATCTAAAGCCGTAATTACCTACAATTTATCAAAAACACCTACCTACTTCATAATATATTATACTGTATCTTACGTATACTTACAAAATATTCTAGTGTAGACATAGGACATACAATTTAAAGAGGGTAGTCGGACGAAAGTACAGAAGCACTGAACGAGATCCAGTTTTACATCACACCAAATCGTGCTAGAAAAATTAAGGCCTGTTATTGATGAAAACATGACTGGTAGAGTACTGTCACAAAACTAAATGACAGACGATTTGACGAATGACTCGACTCGAAAACTTTTTGAAACAATTCACTTGACACTGGCATAATTATACGTTGAAACGACGGATAGAGCGCTCTAGATTCCAATGGTTTTTAGTTTAATTCATAAAATAGTCACTGATATTCAAACAAAATGCTTGAATCAATAGCATCAGGACCACACAAAGTGACAGTAAAACTGAAAACAAACTCAGTAAACCGTTGAATCTACGGCAAATACACAGCGCCATTCTAATGCCTTCACAAATAGCGGGGACTGGTTGCCTAACGGCGATAATGGTCGCGTGTGGAGCAAACCTTAATCTGTACGTAACGTAGTAACTGTTAGTTATTCTACAACAGTGCTGCATTTCCTGATTTATATGTAGGTACCTACTATTTGTATATACAGATTGTAAAAAAAAACACTTCCTAAAACTAAGCGACCCCTGCCTTGTAAGAAGTTATTATCCCAGGCACTACAGGCTCTTACCCAGGTCGCCGCGGTGTTTAGTTTTGACATTTACTTAGTCGCTTCTCAACGCTGAGAGGGGTTCATAGGTGAGAATTTTCTTAATCATTTGCTTAATTTAAACGTCTCTTAAACGCTTGAGAGGGTGTCATAAGTAAGACCCATTATCTCACTTGACACTGGCAAAATGGTCTGTCGAAATGACGGACAGAGGCCATAAATAAAAGAAGAAGAAGAATGTTAACTCTTCTTTTTTGGGTGATACAATCAAACGATCGAATCTTTAGCACGATGGAAAGTAAGTTCTTAACACAAACACAGTCAAAGGAAACGCAGTGTTATCAAGTGTGGTGAAGTGGCAGACATGTTAGATATCAGTAACACATGTAAAGTATTTACCTAGAGTGGCGGTACAACCAAAGGTGTAGATACTGTAGATTATAGAAGGCTAGTTTGGTGATGGATGAGGCGGCGAGTCAAAGCGTGTCGCGATACCGATATCGATAGCGATATCGATTGGTAGGGCTGCCGTTTGTCGATGGTCACTGTTCTTACATAAAAATTTAATTAAATTTCTTACATTGCTGTGCTCTAACAGGGTTTATGTTTGCTACACTACCTTCAATAAAACAACATAAGTGCAATAAACGATTTTAATTTGAATTTGAAAAAATTAAATGAAAAAAATCGAATGGAATTCCGCTAGTGACAGAGATAATTTCAGTTTAAAAGTAACTTTTATCCTGATTACTCTATCAAAATTTTTAATGATTGTCATTTACTTTGTTGTTAGAATACAACCTCACTCACGACTGAATCTCTACGCCCGCTCGCGCTCCTCATATAGCTCATTCGGAAATAGATATTAAAAGCTCATATTTATGGAAGAACAGTCTAGCTTGTGTTGAACTTTGAGCTACAAGAATTCTTAATTAGTTTGAAAAGACTACGAACCACCAACAAACAAAAATATTTAGACTTATTTGGGACAACCCTGTATCGTACAATCGTAATCGTCACAGCGAGCAGTAGCGTTGGCTAAACTTTGAAACCATAAACCCGCCTTGTTCATCATACACCAATGAGATTGTGCACAGATTGATGGCTTTAATAAAGTCTGGATTACTATCAAAATGTGAAAAGATTTTATCGACCAACAAGTGAAACATTTTTCCAACTCTAAAAACTTGTGTTTATGTTTGTGAGTTCTTTTTGACGAAACATTATTATTATTAGGCCGGGTTCCCACTACGCCGGTCCGGCAAAAATGCCGGATCCGAGATTATGTGAATAGCTCTAGATAAATTGTACAGCCACAAACAAGCCCTTCCGGCAGTTTTACCGACCCGGCAGCTTTGCCGGTCCGGCGTAGTGGGAACCCGGCCTTACTAATACCTTATTGCACGAAATTATGATACCAAGGGTGGACTTAATGCTGAATTAAGCCCTTGTTTTGTGTTTTGCATTTACAAGCAGATTCAAATTAGATTAGAAAATCATGTACGATGATTCTATAAAGACGCTTTTTTTTCCGATCTCGGTAACGGTATTTTAGCGTAGATGGAAAGCTAAAAGCAACTTTATAAAAAAGTTACGCCACTAAGCTGAATACTCACTGTCTTCAGTATGCTTTCGATCACGCCTCGGTCGTGGAGGTGCGTACAAAGACTGTTCTACACCTGACCCGCCGGAGGCCAGAGATGAGTGCCCGCTGTCCCGAAACTCGCCGGTCTCAGCCCACACTGTTGACAGAAAATCTATTTCAATTCAGTGGAACAATTTACTGAGATGTGCCTATATGGTAACTTAATGTTTTTGAAGATCTTTGATATAGGGATACTACTAATATAAGTACTAAGAATAAGATATTCAGGTAAAGCTTGATTGTTTAAAAAATAACACTTCATAATTACAATACTTCTTGAGACTGACGCAGGACTGCAAAACTGACTTAAAAATGCAAAGGACTTTGTACGCAGACTGAATAAAAATGGATTCTAAATGGACGAATATAGACACTCCATCTAAAAATTCTAATATTCTCAAAATACAAATGTATATCTGCATCCGTATTTCATGCGAAAAATCCCATTTCCACTTGAAAATTAAAGTGACAAGGCATTAAAATTTTCTCGGCTCAAATAAATCCTGAATGCACGTTATAAATTAAATAAATGGTACAAGTCCATACTAATATTATAAATGCGAAAGTAACTCTGTCTGTCTGTCTGTCTCGCTTTCACGCCAAAACTACTAAACCGATTTGAATGAAATTTGGTACACAGATAGTCTAGCTTGAGTCTGAAAAAGGACGTAGGCTACTTTTTAATGCGAAAAAAGGGTTGAAAGGGGGGGGGGGTGGTGAAAGTTGTATGGAAGTATCGTCATTTTTAGAGCTAGAAGCTTGAAACTTATATTTTTGTGCTGTTAGTTCGATATAAATAAATATGAAATTCAAAGTTTATAAAAGTTTTACTCTATGCTGACAGGCGTCATGGCTCAGTCGGTAGTAGCTCTACCTTCCGTGCTGTGGGTCGTGGGTTCGATCCCCACCGAGAACAAACATTTGTGTGTTGTAAACATAGATGTTTGTTCTGTGTCTGGGTGTTCTATGTGTTATAAGTATGTATTTACAAAAAAAAATGTATGTATGTATTCTATCAGCCATCTAGTTCCCATAGTACAAGCTTTGCTTAGTTTGGGACTAGAAGGCGTTGTGTTGAATGTTCGTGAATATGCTACCCAAAGACACTATTCCACGCGGACGAAGTCGCGGCCACAGCTATAGTATGCTCATAAATCTCATAAATTACAAGAACAGTGTGGTGAACGGTGATGACGACGCCCCGTCCCGTCGTCGGCTGTAATGAAGTGTCCCCAAACACTTGCCTTGTTAACCAATTAGCCACTAGAGAGTTGAAATCATGTTGGCGCACTTTTTGTGCACGTTTTTTTTACAAAATTGTACCATCATGCAATCAAGTGGATATGAGATTTACTTGATATGAGTATACCAGCTTGAACGCATGGAACTAGCCAACCAAACATAGCTATTTTTTGAGGTAGGATGGGAGTAATTATAGGTTTTTATTAGGCATATTTAGATGCTAGTTTTGCTTTTTTTTCTACAATCGTTGAAAGTATTTTTTTTTGGTACAGATAATAACAAAAGTGGAACAGTATCACGCGAACGACTTTATCTAAACTAGTATTTGTAACATTACTTAAATGATTACGGGTTTAGAATTGAATTATTTTGAAAAGCTCTAAACAAAACAATCGGTACTCACCTGCTTTTATCTGTAAGTGTTTTATAATCAGAGCAATATTTAACACCGGTGCAATCTATTTGAAACAGGCTCGCATCCGTCCGAATTTAACAAAAAAATACCAATCACGAGAGCATACTAATAATTCTCTCCCGATTTATTGACGCTCCGATTTATTTGCATCAAACAATACGTTTTTTGTTACAGCACAAGTATTAATAAAACAGGAGATTTTTACTGATGTTTATTTAAAGTCTTCTCTGCATTGTGACACGCTGAGCCCATTGTTTTCGAAAAAGTCACGAACCTGCGATTGATGGCTCTATGAAGATGGTCATTACAATTACAGAAAACATTACGCGTTGATATTCTTGTACTCTTATTTTATGTTTGTTTTTAAGTAGCAGTGAAGTTTACCTAATTAATGTGCACCGCTTACTATTTATTTTGTGTTTGCCGGAAAATCTATCTAAACTATTGTAAAACTGTAAAAAAAAACTAAAACAAAAATTAAAGATATGGATAAACTAAATATGCAGATCTATTAAATAAACGATTCTGATTCCGAAAATCGAGTTTGTCAGTGTGTTCGCGGATCACGCCTAAACTACTGGACCAATTTCAATGAAACTTATACCATTCAGAAGCTCTTTTCCGGATTGAAACATAGGCTATTTTATTGAAATCAAAGACGTGGATTCTTAGATACAGCTTGAACTCTCTAAACCAAAAGCAACCATTTGCTACGAGGTTATTCGTAAGCTGGTTGTCAGATATTTTGGTGGAAAGTTTTGCGTGCGTATGAAGTCGCACGCAAAACTTTCCACGTATCATCAGCTATTGTAAAATAAAAGTAGTTTTTTAAAACAAAGTGGTCAAAACATTGCTTTATTATAAATACATAGTTTAAATTTCGTTTATAAACAGAAAAAATGTATTTTATTTTTATTTTAGACGGTACATGTAACCATGTCACGTTATCAGTAGAACAAACGCCGGTCGAACAAACGTACCAAGTAGGTACGTACGGTGTACACAAATACTAGTGTTTGGTTTGATAGTGATGATAACCGGTTTATTGTTTTATTGCCTGTTTTAAACTATGTCTCGTGTTGATGGTTTTTTGTACTGCGACGCTGAAAATAAGAATTAAAAATGTTATTTATAATAAGCCGAAAAGAATATCGTATAAGAATACTCAATATATTTTTTGCTTTCACATGGTTTATCATAGTTTATCGTTGTTTACTATAGTTTATCAGTTTATATAGGTTCTCAGTGTAAGTATCTCATGGACTCTACATAGATACCTCTCATCTACCTTAAGAATATTATGGTTATGGCACATAATAGATTATCATAACACTTCTTAGTAGATCTATGTTTCCGAATTACTTATGTATTTAAACAGTGACTTACAAAACTAAAAATAGATAATAAATAAATAAATAAATATTCACGGACATTTAACACAACGCCTTCTAGTCCCAAACTAAGCAAAGCTTGTACTATGGGTACTAGATGGCTGATAGAATACATATATACATTTTTTTTTAATACATACTTATAATACATAGTTACACCCAAATAATCGCTACGAAATAAAAAACGTGTGGCACTCGGAGACTGCCGCGGTAAAGCTATTGCATACCATTTTTTATCGTATCACCGCTGTGCCGGTCGTGGGGGGTGTTAGGTTATTTACGTTACGGAATTTCTGGATTCGGTCTCCACGCTCAAGGCCCGCGATAGAAGCTACTTAACTTACTCAATAGTTTTGTTTTACAGAACACTGTTGCACACGACTGTACGCCACTAGGTTATTGTTACCTTCGTTGAACGATGCATCATATTTTTTTATGGCGCCATTGTACGATACTATTATCAACTAATTTCAACTATTTTATTGGACGTCAAACATTACTAGCACAAATACTTAGCATAGTGTAGGTACGATTATTTATTTAAAAACTAGCTTCCGCCCGCGACTTCGTTCGCGTCCCGTTGGATCCCGTTGATTTTCCGGGATAAAAAGTAGCCTATGTGTTAATCCAAGTCACAGAGAATATTTATTCCAAGTTTCATCCAAATCGGATTAGTAGTTTTTGCTTGAAAGAGTAACAAACATACTCACAAACTTTCGCGTTTATAATATTAGTTCGCGTCCTGTTGGATCCCGTAGTTTTTTCGGGATTAAAAGTAGCCTATGTGTTAATCTTGTTTACGGACAATATATATTCCAAGTTTCATCCAAATCGTAACAAACATACATCCATCCATCCTTACAAACTTTCGCGTTTATAATATTAGTAGGATACATAATAAGATAATATCGATAATACCGATGCGATATTGACATGATATCGCTTTTGAGATTTTAAACAAAAAAAATTGAAATTCATTATCATTAATTTTTATGCAAGGTAAATAAATATTTTAAATTATTTTTATTTCAACAGACCACTTATTTTATGATTAATAAGTGAACTTTAACTAATAGATTTGAATAGTATAATATGAAGTTAAATAATAGTATTCAAGTTATTTATAACTCAAAGATTCAACTATAAAATAGTGAAGGCTGTTAAAAATATACAAAAATATAAACAGTTTTTGTATTTGTTTTTGAAGAGATAGTGAGTAGACGCAAATATAACTAGATAACTTATAAATTTACGACAGGCACGGAACAGTGTTGTACCACTTATAAGTTTATAGTCGACTAGCTGTCGCCCGTGGCTTTGCTCGCGTGGCAGTATACGCATTATTTGGTTAAAATCTTTGATCCTAATTTTAGACACTTTAGGGTACGACTTTTCAAAATTCCTTTCTTAGTGCACCCCTATACTATATAAGGATACTATCCTCCAAATTTCATACCTCTAAGACTTATAGTTTAGGCTGTGCGTTGATTGTCAGTCAGCTTCAAAACAGTTATATATAATATGTACAGGTTTAAAAAAAAACAAAAAAAAATTGTGAGAAGTGATAGAACAAGCTGATGAACCACCTGATGTAAATCTCTCCTTATTTTAGTAATTACCTCAAGACTGCGAAGCAAAAATGAGAACCCTATAGTAAGTATTGCAAAAACTCTTGGCATAGAGTGTCACTTTCTTTTAGATTTTTGTCAGTCCTTCATAATGTTATCTTTATTATGATACCTTCATATTTGTATTGCTTTTTCCTTCCAAACACAAATAAACATAGATATAAGAATTCGAGGGAATCTCAACTTTACATTGTCCAAATATATTACCTATAGAAAAAAAATCACATCGATGAAGTGTGTGACATCGATATAAAAATACTGAAGGATTCTCAAAGCATAGTGATCATATAATGTAGTATAGTATTAGGTATATGATCTGTGGCATGGTAAATTTTTTCCTGGGTACACATACGTCAATTATAAAACACCGTGTAGTACTTAATGCCAACTTGGCTATACTATCAATGAACTGCTACTTAAAGAATCACATGTTAAGCTCGTCCACAATTATCAGACCACCATGCACCGAGCTGGTTAATACCATAATCCTGATAACGGAAGTGACGGCCGAGGGCCTGTTTCCGGTATGCGACTGGCCACCTGTAGTTCTCAATGAGGAGTTTGTTTTATGATATCATACTCTTTGCTTCTTAACTTTAGCCATAACTAGATTCAAGTTGAATATTAAATAAAATAGACCATTCTTTGATTTCGATTAATGTAAAACAGGGCTAAATTATGTGAGGTAATTAAATGGTTCACGAGAGGGAATAGTGGAATACCGCCAAAGACTGGAAAGTGAAACATTTTGAGGAAAACGTTAGCTCTTCAGTAGGACACAAATTGGTAGGATTAAAAAAAATGGATTGGAAGCTGTCTGCCGTCAATGTTATTTTTGACTGTTTTTGACGGAAACTTTCGTAGCTCACTCGTGACTTCACTTGAGTGCAAACTATACCTTTACTGTCGTGTACCAAAAGGTCTTATATGATGCAAAATTAAGTAAAGCAGAAACAATAATAAAAGAAAATTTTTACGCTAGACTAAATTCCCGATGGTCCGATGATATTGGGCAGCAGTGGAGAAGACTCGCACAGGACCGCAGAGACTGGCATACTAAAGAGGAGGCCTATTCCCAGCAGTGGGTGCATACAGGCTGAATAGATAGATAGAGACTAAATTCGTAAAACAAGTACGACGGCGCGGACACTTGAGATTAGAGACCACGCGGGAGGAAAGGAATGCGTTACATAAATAATAGAAAAAAAATTAGGTTAAATTTTGAGGTAACTTGGATATTGTTATTTTTTTAGTGTACATATGGATCTCACGCCTTGCGCACTTGCATTTGACTATACAGTTTTTTTTCGTATATTTCCATGTTTGGTAATAATTTCATGTTATATATACGTATATTATATAATATGTATTTACTAAATCATGAAATTTCTCTTATTAGCACCCCGACCCCCTTCTCTAAATTTATTCAAATCCTCTCCATCCAAAGGTTGCCTGGAAGAGATCGCTATTGAGCGATAAGGCCGCCCATTGTACATTTAATGCAACCTGTTTTGTTTATATCATAGAAATATGTTTCGGTGTTATTTATGTACAATAAAGCGTTTTCATTCATTCATTCATTTTAAACATCTAAAGGTACGCTTAAAATTTAACAAATTATGTAAGAAAGTTTGTTACACCTGATTAATAGTCTACAAATGACAAATCGCAAACAGGAAACTAAAAATGCAGGTATTGAATTCCACGTGAATACCAGTTGATTAGATTACTTGCAAACTGATAAGCATTGTTAGTGGCTCACGAAACCGCTACTGTATACCATTTTATACCTACCGAATAATATCTACGACCAATCGCAACGCCATTCATGAATTATCGCTCAAATTAATGGCGTGTAAGTTATAAATGGCCGCCGGATTAGGACCCATCCATTTTATTCCTATTTTACCTACCATAAAGAACCTTCATTGAAAACGTACACAAATTCACGGGAGCATCCACTAATTTTCCCCTGCATCTATCCTCCTCGCACTTTTGAAGAAAATCTAGTGCTGTCTCGTTTTAACGACCCTTTCCTCAAACGCGATTCATCATCGTTTCGCGGTTTACTGATTTTCCATTCAGGTTGAGGATTGGCCGCTCTCAAAGCTTTTCGGTTAAAGCAATTACGCGCAATTTATGTTCGCAACTTCAAAAACAATTCCCAAAGAAAATCATCGCTATCACTTTTATGATACGTACTGAACCTATGAGTACGAGTGACTTAAAAAGACAGGACACGACGTTCCAAGTCCTTCCGACCTCAATTAGTATTCCAAATAGCCGGCGACATACCGTACACGGACATAAAGCTGCATAAAGTGTAAAGAGTGGACCGCTTCGGAGGCACGAACGTCGCATAACTTTCGCGCGTATGATTCGTTTACTTCCAACTTCAATCTTAAAATAACAGGAGTAAGTGCTAAAGTTGTCCGCAAGTATCCCGAGACTTTGCTCCAGACGCGGTTTTTACTTCACCCAAGCAATAACCGTCTTACAGCACTTGGAAGTAGGTTCAAAATGATGAAGTCTCTCGCTGCGGCGTCGAGTGCGGGACTTTGAGGCTTATAGTAATTGTAATAAAGCGGAGTGCAGCAGTTATGGGACGTGAGAGGTTCTAGACCAAATCCCGAGTAAGCTGTAACTTCCTTTTGGATTTTCGGAAGCCATTTATCAGTCTGATGTGGGCGTCTGGAAATTTTTCATGTTTCGTTATTGTAGGAGAGACATGACACGTACGCGTCGAGCATTCCTCGTTTGTTTATGGCCACGTGTCTATCGGTCTCAAGGTCGTTCTGAGCTCATATTCTGCGGGTCAGATGTACCGTTGATCCTTTTATGTGAAGCTACAAAACCCTTCGTAACTTTGTCATCTTTACGTGTGTTCTCGTTCCACAAAACTTGAGTTGTACAAATCTGTTTAGTTATGACGATCGTAAAGGAAATGTGATCATTTAAATCACTGTGGGTTCGGTACTATGCAACTAATTTGCGGTCTCTGAAAGTGTTTAGCAGAGATGCAGTAGTGCTTCCCCAGGCGCGCATTACGAGCGATATAAATCAAGTAACCCTTCCGAGCGAAGGCAAAATTACCGACCACCTGAGACTTGTAAAAATACCCCGCAAATTAGAGTTGTGGCTAGACAAAACTGAGGGGAGAAAAGCATATTTAATTCTGCTGAGAAATTTACAATAATAATTTATGTTATTCTTTTTTTTACAAATGATTTATGTACTTTCTAAATATGATTTTTATCGTAGGGCTACAATCCTACTTCATGCTAATATTATAAATGTGAATGTAAGTTTGTTTGTTACGCTTTCACGCGAAAACTACTAAACCGATCATCATGAAACTTTGTACACATGTTCTTGGAGGTATTAGAAGTAACATAGGATATTTTTTATTCCTGAAAGTTAACGGGATCCAATGGGACGCGAACGAAGTCGCGGGCGGAAGCCAGTACTGTAATAATTTTACAATAGATTTTATTTCCAAGCTATTTTTTCCAACTTTAAAGAACTCATACAAGTATATACAAATAACACTGTTATTTTATGATTCTAGAAAACATTTGTATATATTCTCAGCATAGAAACCTCTATTCACGGTATAACACAAATGACACCTACTCAACCCCAACAAAACCGCAATGTTTGTACCGTACCGCAATATTAAAAGGTCCAAGGAGTTGAGGGGTCGTGAAATTGGCCACCAAAATACTATCAGGTCGAGGGTGGAAGTGTTCAGAAGGCAATCACAGGTCCCATATGGGCACAAATTACTTTTCCTATTCGGTCCACAGATACACTGCGATGACAGTGCGAATGGGGTGTTGTGATTCCTTCTGTTGTTCTGATAGGGTTAGATGAGATGGTCAGGAGGTGAACTCACAAATGAACTTGCTAAAGATACGTTGTCTTGTTTATGTTCCGTTGCCCGCTTGCAGAAAACCTAGCTGATGATAGCTGATGATTTCATTTAATTAACTAACTGAAAGTTTAGGTTATGTAGTTGCCATAAAACCATTTATTTTTTTATAAATAAATTTAAGGTAGGTATACAATGTATAGGTACGATTAAAATCTCATCAAGATGCTGCTACGTTAATCTACTTAGTTGCCAACAAACTAAAAGCTATTTTCGTAAAATTATTTATCACCGATCTTGTAGAAAATAATGTACCTAGAGGTAATAAAAATGAGTCATGGTTATAGAGACGAAAAGAGCAGTTCAATGCTGGCATATGTCGGCTCGGGCTCCTCTGTACCGGGATTAGGGTAGCATAAGCGAAGCCATTCTGTACGTTTTCAATTTGCATAAATATTAGTAGAGCTATAATGCCATAAATATATTAGTGCGGTGATACAGATTTTATGGTGATTACAAAATTATAGTCGCGATCGGTTCGCGAGGGTTACACCCTGCCTTCGTCGGCTTTACTAAATGACGTTTGCTTGTAAAATAAATGCTATTAGATTCAGAAAATAGTAAGAAAACTAAAAAATAAAATAGGGGTGCGATAAAAATAATCTTTTATGCATAAAATACAATAGTTTTATACCTTAGTGAGTTTGAACCTCGCAGAGATATTCTGGGAATAATGTGAAGTCATAATATTATAATTATGAGGCAGGGTCCCGGGGACCGACGTGTCTCATAAAGCGACGTCATTCGCCATTGTTAGAATTTTCGCGTCATATATCACATGATGTGTCAACGTATTTTACACAAATGCCTCATCAGTTTGGACATTAAATTCAAACACGGGGCCGTATTATTGTTTTATCTCTATAAATATACCAATGACAAATTCGGTAGCGCCTTTCCGAAGTTATAAATATCTTGAACCGAATACATGTTTTATTGTAAACAGATTTCTTACAACGATTCTTTCAACGAATAATGACTGTGTATTTTTTGTGTAGTTTCAACTGCCCTAAATGCGATAAATTATTGTGGCAATGCATTATTTTGTGTACTTTGTGACCAATATTACGGTAGGGCGTCATTGTATTTATGTTTACAAATGGTCTGTGTTGTGATGTCGGCGTTAGGTTATCATAGACCATTATGTCAGTGTTTGTTCTAGATCCTTTGTTGTAGAGGGTAACTGAGCATCAGACAACAATTTGTCATAAAATAAAAGATTTATTGCCGAAGTATCCGACGTGTGTGCAATGCGCGACACTCTTTTAACAGCCGTTATTCTTCCCTTTTATAGCGTCAAATAAAATGAGAATAAACGAAAAGTAATATTAAGCAAAAAGATGAGGGTATTATTTTAGAAATGTATTACTTACCTGTGCGTTGTAAAATCGCGTATTTACGGGGGCATTACTTTTGATAAGTCATAAAATTTATATCGGGTGGGGACGTTGTCTTTCTCGGTTTCGCACAACAGCACAATACATAAATTAATGGTATTTGCACACAAATCATTTCCCGGGGTTTTGCGGATGAAGGTGCAGAAAAAGGGTGTTGGTCTAACTGACCATTATAACGGGTCTTTGTGACAGATGGCCCGTCGCCAGGGCAAGGGTTATCCGGGTACATCTGTCAGGCACTATCAATCACTGGCGCTGTAAATATTGTTCACCCATTGACTTATTGTTGATATATCAGTCGGTTTCATGCTGTGCTCGTTACTTCCTTTCCCTGAACGGTGAAGGGGTAGGTAATGATTGTGATCTACAAACTTATTTGTCAAAATTAATAGACGATTGGTGCTAAATATTATGAAAAGGATGATAATAATAATATAAAGCCTTTCATTTGATTTATATAGAGTAAAATTTTCGTAATATTAGGCGGCTCTCTTCAAACAAAAACACGGATATAAAAAGCAATATCAGTGACAACATTTTGGGAATTCATAGTTTCGCGTGTTGCGTGGGGCGTGACTCGTTTTCTGCGCGACAGATGTCGCTGTGCATCCGCCCTCAGATTGCCTTCAAAAAACGCGTCTAGAAGGCGTGGTAGCAATAAATTTTGTCAAAATATGCTCGACACAAACACTTCCCATAGCAGCCCTATTAGAATAACAGAACATATCGTTTTAATTTGTTAACAGGCGTTCAGAATGGGTGTCACATGTCTCGGCTGGCGCGAGGTATGCCAGGGAATTTATTTAGTTTCGACATCACTAATTGCCGATGACAAAGTTTAATAGCTCGTGCACATGTTAATAGGTGTCGAAAAAAGTGGAAGAATTAGTGGATTATAACAAACTGCGTATCACAGACTGTTAGTGGTTGAATTAGAGGTATTTTAACTGATTTATAATTTTCTTTGAATTACAAACTATACATTTTTTAGAGATAGAAAATTGGGGTTGAGTTCGTACCATATTTTGAAAGGTATATCCTACCTAAATAACTTTAATTTTTAAAGGTGGTCAATCAAAGATCAATGTAAATGTCAAGATTAGTGCTTTCTTGCTGCTTTCCTGCAAAAATAATAATCCACAATATTGATGAAAATATAAATAGATTAGATACTCCTAATAACTAGATAATTTGACCATAATTGTTATTCTACAGCACAACGACATTTAATTAATATTTACAAAAAATATGCAAGCGTAAAAAATAATTTACAATTGGGGACCTCAAAGCTGCGCCATGCGCTCTGCGTATGCGCATCAGGGGGTTGCTTTTTTTAGGTATAAAAGAAATAGCGATCCGACACTTCTGGGGTTCAGTCAGACAGTTTGGCACCGCGTAGTTTTTATGTTAATAAATCACACGTCGTCGTTTGTACCGGCTTCGTATCAAAGGCTCGGTTTGTGTCAATCGTAAGTCCTATCTCCCAGATATGGTTTTTTTGATGATTGAACTTAGCTATGTGAACGCCTTCATCAGAAACGTCCGTTTTAGATTGAAAACATTAGCCTGGATAACAATAAATCCAGAGTAACCGTATTATTTTCGTTCTGAAACAAGTTACATTTTATGATTTGTTACAGAGTAGGTGGTAACTAGATTATCTAAACTTCTTTGTTGAAGTACGCATACGTGTACTTACATTTTTAATCCACATTTACCCACAACAAGATTATAATTTTAAGTATTCGACTAATCTGGACGTTAAAACACGATGAATCAGTCCATCAAGACCCAACATCCGACAGTACAAACAAAACGGTTGCGTATGCGCCGGTCAGATTCTTGCTCCGAGTACATTTAGATAAGTAATCTACTAGACGCGACACGACAAATATTTGTGCGTTCCTGGCCTCACACCTATGGAGTGCTTAGCTTTGCATAGGTGTAGGATCGTTGCCCGAAATGATAAGAGTTATCAAACACAGATGAAAATATTGAAACGCTGAATTAAGAAGAGCCAGAAGAACGGAACACACACGTGTTCATTCCTATGGAAGTCTTTTTCATATACAAAAGTTATAAAATTTGATGTTTATAGTTATTGCATACAAACGCAAGTTTTCAAAGTATTTACAAAAATTTCCCAAGTATCCTTTAAAAAATACACAGGATCTCTGAACAGAAAGAAAGGTAGAGTAAGTACACTCTACAATTTTGGCAGAAACAAAAAAGCTCCGTTGCAAGGTTATGATAGTAATTACCTCAGACGATTGCCAGAATAAAAAACTCACTGCTTTATTACGGCCGCTTTAAAATACACATTGTATAGTTTGAACCAGGTTTTAAGACCGTCGGAACTTGTAAGAACTCAGATGCAAGCTAGAGTTTAAAAAACTCACCGCTATATTACTGCCGCTTCATACAATTACTGTACTACCAGAACTTGGGCTTTAGAAACTCACAACTTGTAATCCTTCGCGTCGCAAATGGTCGATTATGTAACACTTAAAAGCCGTTTTCCAACACTGACGAACTTCTAGCTCGATGTTTGTTTATAGAACTAGTAAATACTATGAGCTATGCTGTGTTTGAATGAGATTGACTTCTGAATGATCAAACTTCTAAAATACAGTGCAATATAATGCAGAGCAGTAGGTATACTTAGTATTAATGATTTGCGGCAGAGCAAAAGGCAAAAGAGGAATTACTTTTAAAATTAGTAGGTCTACTTATTGACAAAGTTGGGATATAATTTAACTTGAGTTTGGTTATAAATTAATTGTTTAGAATATGCATCACAATGCATTTTTAATAAACAATTTAGATGATAGTGATGATAAAATTGGTTCATTGTAGAGTTTCATAAATAAATGGAGAAAAATAAGGTAAGTAAAAGCACAGATTATGCTCAGTAAAAAGTCCTATCGGATAAAAGACAGATATTTTTTTTCATAATTCGATGAAAAAGGCCGTATTACATGGAAATGGGTTCTTATATTAAAAACGTGATAAAAACCAAAGCCCCACATAATTAATTCTCCATATTTTTCCTGAAATAATGAGATCCCCGGTAAAAGTAAAAAAGGTGACGACACGAAAGCTTACCGGCAAGATTTCTGCGGATCTGATCAATTTAAAATTAAATCCACGAAACGTGTTTTTTATAAAAATGTCGGATATGAGAACAATCTTCGATGGATAAGCTCCGCATACGCAGTCCTGATGAGATTTCTTGCGAATGTCGACTTTTATAAAAAGAGCGGGGTTACTCGCATTTCTTTTAACATTATTCTATTCCAAAAAAGATGGTAAGTATTTTTATTATAATTTTTTTACCCCGCTGCAAATGATAGGTTTTTGAGAAAAAAGTTGTATTTTCGGAACTTATTAAACCTCTTAAAAAAACTAAACTACTACGGAATAGGAAAGTACACTTTTACTAGCTATTTATACGTTGAAAGGATCTGGGGCAAATTGAATGAAGCCCAGGTCCCATTTTTTTCAAACTTGCAATGATGAAACTTTGTTTGGTAAAATACACAGACGATGCAGTTTTTCAAAATGTAACAATGTCATTATAGAGCAGCGAGAGTCATTAACTATTAGGCATATTATTTCGGAAAATTAGTCTTTTTCAATGTTGTTAATCGTATTTACGGTTTTTACGTCAAATTAATAGCTTTATTTTGCGTTTTCGTGACTGCTACTGTATAATAAATTATGATAAAACCAACAAAAGTTAAAATTACGAAACTAATCTGAAAATTAATTAAATGTATGCAAATCGGGTCCTTAAATGCCCCAACGCCTTTCGATGTAAAACAGGTGTCACCAAAAGAATTGATAAACAATTTGCAACAAACTTTGAAACCCTGCATAATATCGACAGTAACCATTATTCAACAACACAATACCCGAATGACGACAGCAATCGCTTAATGAACTTGGCACAATAGCTTTAATAAATAAAATACGCATTTTAATCCCCCATTTAAATTCACTGGAAAGCAAGTGCAAGCCTAATCATCGCAATATAATGCTTCACCGAGCTGTGGGGTACTTTTTAACGTGCGAGAGAGATAAAAAATTGAATTCTTTTAAGGGTGAATGAGAAGGATGCCCGATTCATCCGAATTGACTTTAAATGATTGCCTCTGCTGCCCTTTTTGTGCGTCAGTGATGGATTACAAATCGTTGCGTTTACGCCAGACTCGCTTCTGAACAAAAGTACGGAAGCGTATTTTTGTACCGTTTTTGTGTTGCAAATACAAAAAGCTTTGCTTTGTTTATGTTCAGAGTTGTCAAAGTTTACACATCTTCATAAATATATAAGACAATACATAGATTCCTCAAATAAATTGACGCGACACGTGTTTCAGGATTTAAAAAAAAAGTTAATACTGCTTGTATGCTGCTACCACGCTGGGCAAAGCCGCGAGCGATTTATAAAAAAAATATACCTAGTTATTACAGCACTGCAAAGAAATAGCGCTGACTAGAAACAGACATAGGTACTAGGTAGGTACATAAGTTTCATTGTTGTAGTTTGAGATTTTAAAAATAAGAGCAAAAGTATCAACAGCAGTATCTATTATTTAGCAGAGCATCATTTGAAACACCCCGAGCCCCAAAGGGCATGACTAATTGCGTAACTAAACATTCAGGGGTGTAATTCGACACCGATGTGTTTGTAAAAACTATCGGATTAGACTCGCTTTTACAAGTGATGCTCCTTTGTTTGTATTGAAATCTCACTTATATCAGGTGCGCTTATTGCGTTTACGTCATTTTGCGTCTCCGACGATGCGTTTTTTTTATTTTCTGTCTGAATTTCGGTATTTTGTGATTCTGAATACTCAATACTCATTATACTGGTTCAAAATTTCAAATAATTCAATATTTCTAACAACACGGCTTATTTAGCAAAATCTTAGGTATCATTGTGTTAGCTGTCACATATAAGGCAGCAAAAGTAAAGTTATTAGTAGATACGTTGATTATTAGTTCGAGTTGATCAAGAAAGGTCCAACTATCAGTATTGTTACGTGTGTTAAAAAGTTATAAATACCTTTCCAGTCTTCAATAGCTTATATTATAAACATAGGATAAATATTTACGGTCAAATTGTAGCCGGTTAGAGAATATGTACACTTCGAAAGTGGCAATCAAACTGTGGTATATGTAGCCAGAGTAAACAAAGACCGAAAATTGCGCATCCCTAAGACAGAGCTCTGTACAAACTATTACAACATCTATTAGAGATCTATAGGAACTATTACACTAGCTGTGTTCGTTGAATAATCCCTAATTTTGTATGAAGCCCACATCTCGTCACGGTGTTCACATGATTACGCTGACGACCTCATCGGCGAAATAGAGTTGTCGAATTTTTAGCACGTGCGCACCGTTTTTGTATTTTTATTGCATGCGTATCTCTGATAAATAAAATCGATATTTTGATGGAGGATATAAATTGTAAGTTTCAAGGTATTGAATAGGTTTTATAACAAAAACAGTAGTTTTGAAGCATTCCAATTTTGCGCACCAAGACTTCCGCACCTACTCTATTAACCTACTAACTAAACTAGGAAAAACACCGTTTAAAAACTGTGTAGAGTCTGTGGAGAGGTGTTCAGAGGGGCAATCGTTGTTAAATTCTTTTCATACTAAATCACACCTGTGATTTCACACAGAATACCTATTCTGCGACTAAATAGTGACATTAGCGCGTTTCAGCTTTGGTTTCAGCGCGTTTTTTGCCGTGAAAAGCTTCTTGTTTTCGTATATCTGTATATATCTGTATACGTCACTTGACATTATGCTGGGCAGCAAAAGCAGTTCAGGGCTTGCCATATGGGGGCAGTTTAAGATTAGTTAGACAGTCTTTATCACTCTACCTTGTAATAACAGAATCAATTACGTAAGTATAGATACGGTCGGCAGATTTTGGCAATCGTAAAATTTGCCGCTTTGGTGCTTTTAGTGCATTCTCAAACAAAATACATAGTTTGCATCACAAACTGCTAACTTTACGATTGCCAAAATCCATGGATTGTATTGTATTTACATTAGACTGTATTTTGTTTATAAATGTCTTGCACTAGATAGAACTAACAAATAGCTTCTAAACAAATTGGAATTGCTTTTATTGGATTGGATCAGCGTACCCGCCAGCATCACGAGGCCAGCAACATATCTTCATAAAACAAAACGGGTAAGGATACGACTCAATCGAAGGCTCTGAAATGAGCTTTCTCCTTATTTTATTTACCATCCGGCGTTTAAAATGGGGTTGAAATTGTAATAGACTCGAGAAACGTTACATCTACTTTCTCGAAGCACTCTTTCAGACAATGATCTAAAGGCTATTGCTTTTAAGGGTGAAAAAAGGTGAAATTAAATTATCAGTTTTTAGAGACACCTTTGTGGGGGTCAATTTGAAAACCTGCAAAACAGAGTTTGGTTCAATCCATGAAAATAAAAAAAAATCACTTATATTGACTTCGCTGAATGATCCTGCCTACTCTCTGAAATATGTTTTTGGGTACTTACATTTGAGCTTCTTCAGCCATTCGTGACGCAGCGTGAAAATGCGCCCCGCTATTCAGTTTCAGCTCCGAAAAACAAGTCTGTGTTTATTTCAAACTACCCTATATTTTCTATTCTAGATAGTTACATGTAAACTTTTTCAGCGGTTCATGACTCAGCGTGAAAATGCGCCCCGATTTACAGGTTCAGCTCCAATAGACACAAGTCTGTGTTTATTTCAAACTACCCTGTATTTTCTATTTTAGATACTTACATTTGAGCTTTTCTAGCGGTTCGTGGTGCAGCGGTGGTGCGTGGTGCAGCGGCGCGTGCTGTGGCTCGTGGTGTAGTGGCGCCATCAGGCTTGATATCGCAGAGCCCACCGACGCTGCCACTGACTCGTGCAGGTGTGCTCCACTGTGCAAGTCCAGCTCTGACAGACACAGGCCGTTCTCGCTTAGCGGCTCCATGCCAGCCGCCAGCGCTTCCTTGTACACCCGGAGGTGAATGGTGAGGCTTGTTGGTACGGGGGCGAATAGCCGCGGGGTTAGGCGACCATCGCCGGCCTGGAATTGGACAGAAAAGTTAGTAAGAGGATATATTATGATGACTACATTTTTTTTTATTGGCGTTTTCTTCAAAGTTATTGCTTCACTAACAATTTCTCACCTATACATTTTGATTTATTTCTATCTTCTGACAGTCACGTTTAATCCTAATGTTGTAGCACAAGTACGTTATTAGAATTGCAAAAAGAAATTAAAATTCGATACAGTTATTTCTCGATAGTAAATCTATCTCAGCCTAAAATATACTTTCAGGGAAATTCTCCAATGTTTCCCCATCTACTTTAATTAACAAATACAAGCTTCACAAAGTTCCTAACGAGAATAAATCAATTCATCTAAAATATCAGCTTGATTTAAAGCGAGCACATGTACTGTTTGAGCTGTAAAAAGTAAGCGCCATAAAAAAACTGTGCAATGGAGATATACAGCTTTACAACTTTCATAACTCAAATAGCCGTCAGTGACTGGGCATCGTTTTGATCCAGGAGCTGGCGATGGATTTCTTACGACAAGTAAGGGCCCGTATTCTCATTTATTCAAGCACTGGTTTGGACTCCATCATAAATTTTTGTATGACAATCGAATAAAATCTATGCTTGAGTAAAGATTTCTTTTATCAGAACACGAGCCTAAAACTATGCTATAACAATATAAACTGGCGCATGTCATGAATTAAGAGAAAAAAGTTAAACTTTAAACATGAAATAAATCAGACGACTATGAAGCGCCAACATCATAGGCAATTCTTAGTTTTCCTGAAGTAACGAAAATAACTTTATAATATTTAGTATATACCTAGTGTGTTTGTTGTGTTCCATTGACTGGTTCTTATAGTGTCGTAGTGTTTTAGTGTGACGTAAAAAAATGATCACCGGCTTCCAGAATATTTCATTGTGCACATAAAATCATAATGGATGAAAGAGGAAAAGTAGAATATGGTGATTTATAGGTTTAATTACCTTTTCAGGGTAGTGAGTATCCACAGAGTAAATGTTACTTATTAACTATGGAACCTTATAATAATAATTATGATGTAGGTATTTAAACTATGTGTTTTTGGTAGGTATACCAAAGTCATACAAGCAGCAGTGGTTAGAAAAGGTCGGATTGCTTCATTTTAAAAATTAAATAATCCATACAATAATTTTACTTTCATATTTCCATTGGCCCAGAGAGACAGAATCAAAAAGACTGGCATACTAAAGGAGAGGCATATGCCTAGCAAAATAGATAGACTATATAAATAGGTAGATAGATGTCCTAGTAGCAATTGAGGTGCTCAGCATCATCTACAAAATTGATCAATAGTTTACACATTTTTATATCTTACATCGATTGGTATATAAGTGGAATAGCGTAGGTGGGGAAGTTCTTGGTGCGCATCTCTTTGGTGCTCAAAAGTAGAATGCTTCCCCCTCACGAGTAATAATCTCAAAAGGTATTCCGTAATCCTTGATAGGACTAGAATTCACCTACATTATCATGAATCTATTTTCAACGTTTAACTAGATTTTTTTGATTCCACTTGCCATGGTTTTATTAGAACTCAAAACTCAGTACCACGAACTGTTTACAAAGCACAACTCTTGCTTACGGTTCACACTCTTACCGGTCTATAGTTTTATGACTCAGGTATAGTCAATCTGCTGGATTGAATATTCAGCAAAAAGAGGAAAAAGGTGGCGACGCGAGCAGCCGTTATTGTTCGACCAACTCGCTATATCGACATGACTGGAGTTTTTTTTGCAATGACACCGTGGATGGTCAAACGTTTGTCTGTCTGAGGATAGTTTGAATTGCACTTGTATTTATTTATATTTTACTAGCTGTCGCCCGCGGCTTTGCTCGCGTGGTAGCATACGCATTATTTGGTTACAATCTTTGATCCTAATTTTAGACTTTTCAGGGTGCGACTTTTCAAAATTTCTTTGATAATGCACCCCTACAATCTTAGGATACCACCCTCCAAATTTCATACCTCTAGGACTTATAGTTTAGGCTGTGCGTGGATTGTCAGTCAGCTTCAAAAGAGTTTATATATTTAGAAGATTCAATACATTAGTAAATTAAAGAATACTCGCAAATACTCATCCAAATCAGTAAAAAAAAATAAGTGTAGTTTTTTTTTCCACGCCGTAGTAACTGATTTGATAGAGCTAGTAAATGAGTAAAAGGCGAAAACCAAAACCAATTCACAAACTCATCTCTTGTTCAAATTCATTCAGCTACGAAAGCTCGAAAATCAAAGGTCGACAACACAAATCCGTCGGATCTAGCCTTCTCGTCACAGCCGCAAATTGTTCCTAATACAAAGAGATACTAATCTTGGCTCGAAGAGTAATTGGGCAAGCCGAAGGCAGCAATCGGGAAGCTCTGTTATCCCTTTAAACCGAGGAAAAGCCTTTTTTAAGCCGAAAGCTTTAAGTTGGCGAAAGTGCTTCGCTCTATTAAAACACCATCTCATTGGAATTTCACTTGTTCTCCGATCGTCTCCTTAAAACTGGGGCAGGGAGTCACACTTCTCAGTTTATAAAGGCCATATTCTTGTATTTTTTCTGATTTGTCTCTTTTGCATGTTCTTCTCAAAACAATTCTGTAATTGCTAGAACTTTTCATTTTAGAACCAACCAAAAAAAATCATAGCTAACTACTTTCGAAGTATTCTTTTTATTTTTCATATCTATACGATACTTTATGTCAAAGAATAATATTTTTTTTCTAAATATGTAAGTATAGGAGGGTAACTAATATAATTTGTCTAAATTACTTCCTAAATTACTCGATTACGTATAATACATCAAAAACATATTTTCATGTCAAGCTTTTTGCTCCAAATGTAATTCATAGCGCACCGTTTGTACACCTCAGATACTACCACTATCTTTACTTTGAACCAACCGCTCAATCTATCAATTCACTCAATCGCCCAATCATAATCTCTAGTGTTACATCAGTAACTGCATGTAAAACATGTGTAACGCCATTGATAATAGTTAGCTTGTCGCCGGTGTCAATGTTTACATGTTTGTACTTTTCCTACGTCTAGTTGATAAGGACTACGGCTGAAACGCTCTGTGGTTTGCATACTAACAATTTTCAAGTTATACCTAAGTATAGTACCTATAGTATAGTATATATTATACTTAAGTTAATTAGGTTGATGAAAGAGCATATAAAAACGAGGACATTGGTGTCGATTTTTGTTTTTATACAACTGACTCATGAAACAATCCGATATTAAGTGGTAACCACTGCCTATAACGATGCGTTGCCTCACTGAGCACATCCACAGACGACGTGCGCATGCATTGTACTGCGCCCATCACTCTGAGAAAATAAACACCTTTCTCAGAGTGATTGGTCTCATGTGCAATCTGTTATTGTATTTTCTAAACAAACCTAATCAGCTTTAAAATTACAGCCGTATTTATCGTTTCAGTTTATGAGAACCGAATGACAACATTTTTGGTGCTGTCAAATTACGTTAGCTTTGAAAAAGGCAATAACAGAATCGACACCGTTAGCTCTGTTATAGACTATAGTTATGTTTTATTACAAGCAAAATTCTTTGTTTGCTTCTTACACTTGCAAGTCAAGAAATAGATTTCAAATGATATTTAAAAAAATAACTGCTTGATTTTTATGGGTAGAAAAAATATTCACTACAACCTGTATATGGAAGTGAGTATCTATAGACACAGGGAACTATTATTCTAGTGCTAATATTATACGAAAGTTTAGAAGCTTGTATTTTTTAAATGAATACTTTTTTTACGGTTTGGGCTGTATACAGACATAGATTATGACGAGATAAATTGATATAATCCTTAGTTTTGGTTGGTCAACGTCAAACAGTGGAGTGGTTACCCTTCCACGTTTGTATGGAAAAGTGTGCGACTTGTTTAACCTTAAACACTTATTCCAATGGCTCATCACACTTATGCCACGACCAAAAGTATTATTGGTTAAAATTCCACCAAAATTAAACAACAACTCACTATAACACAAGAAACACCATTAAAATAAAAGAGACGATTTTTCCCTAAAACTACCGAACTCGAATCTCATTCAAAACCTCAATGTCACACAATGAAACTCAACGTAATTTCGATTTATCGCCACCTAGATGCATGAATGTAGGTGTGCGTTATCAAGTCAGCGCGATAAAATTATCATTCAGAGATAGCGTGCCACACAAACACAAAACGAACAGTTTTGTGCAGCGTTTTGGTGTTTTTCGGCCAATTCAAAATTTTTCTCTAACTTACGAAATATCATTAAAAAACTGGTTTTGTGTGTAAGTTCCTACCAAGATTTACTGAAATTCCATTAGTTAAGATGTATTTTTTTTGTCTAAATTAATTGAAATTAATTTAATTGAGCCGCCGCCGAACAAATTCAATAAATCACATAATACACAACACATACACATGTAATAAATTTTTGTCTATCTCAAAAAGTTTAATTAGTTTTTTTTTTAATAATAATTATAAAAATGCTGATAAAGTAGAGTTACAAAAATATCAAACTTTTTCTGAAATCTGTATGCAGAATTTAAAGCTAAACATTCTGGCATTGTATTTGCAGAAGCAGTCACGTATCTAATCAAAGCTCATACATAAATTAGTATTTAAACTACTTAGTATTCAGGGTGAATAGGAAGCAGGAAACCATGTTTTTTTTCTCTCAAAACAAAGCTTCAAAATCCACAAATATTTACGTGATATTTGTCCCCAGTTACAAGACCCAACGTGCTAAAATAATTTTATACCATTCCCCCTCTACAAAAAGCTTATTTTATTCACTGAAAACAGTGAATAAAAATCACTTTTAGTCACTGGTTTGGTGTTTGAATTGAGAACATACTAATATATTTGACCTCCATCTACGCTACGCTATACAACCCCAAATTTTTTTTTTTTTCTCGGACACTTAACACAACGCCTTCTAGTCCCAAACTAAGCAAAACTTGTACTATGGGAACTAGATGGCTGATAGAATACATACTTTTTTTTTGTAAATACATACTTACATAGAAACACCCAGACACAGAACATACATCTATCTTTACATCACACAAATGTTTGTGGTGGGTGGGGATCGAACCCACGACCCACAGCACGGAAAGCAGAGCTACTACCGACTGAGCCATGACGCCTGTCATCATTATTATTATTATTGTTTATTTGTTATTTTTATCGTAGTCATGGTATAATATAAAGTATAGTATGCAACTCTTGAGTAAAACGGATTTATACCGAAGGCCATGAACCACTCACGTCGTTCAGGATTCTAACACTTGAATCATCATGAATCACTCCCTACGGCCGTGATTCAGTCGTTAGAATCCTTCACTTGCTCTTGATTCATTTTTGGCCCTCGCTTTAAATCCGTCTTTTATTTACTAGTTGCATAATATACTAGTATAATGGTCATTTGTAAACCGCAGTGTGTTTTATAATGGTTTTCACATAGGTACATGTGCAAAAAAGTAGAGTTCCCTTTACAAAAAAAAAAATTATAATAGTTGTAAGCTGATGTAAAACCATCGTAATTTACCACGCTGCGATTTTAGAGCGTAGGGAACGTGTGAAATAGTTGCATTATGAATGATGGGAACAACTGACGCAAAATAATCCACGTCACACTGTGTAGTACAAAACCAAACTTGAGACAATTTGTATGAAAATAAGTAGTTATGAGATAATTGTAGCTTATTCAGTGCTACTTAAAATAAACGTTTTATTTTTTATTATTTACTTACTAATTTTGGCACAAATTTGTACCTAAATTTGCCAAATACCAATGAAACATTTTATTACTCATAATTAAAATTATTTAAGTAATCAATAAAATTAAATTGTTATCATTACCTCTGGGTTTTTATCGTTATTTTCCGTTGAAAACTAGTTAGCATAACATAGAATCTTTAGAAAAAGATCAGTTTCTTATCAGACTAATCTGACACGGCGCGGCGGCGCGGCGGCGGAACACTATGGGCCCAAACGGCTCATATCGACTCCTATATGGTTTTTGTAAAAGTTATAACAGTTTTTAAATGGATCTGTCTAGTAGGATTATTAAACTACCTACTTGTTACCACACAAAGACAAAAGACATTATTATTATACAGCTAATCGCGGCGCAATCTTTAAATGATTTTCTGGTAATTTCCAGCTGTTTGTTAGTGAAAATTAAAGTAAAATCCGTTTAGCGTTTTTTGAAGTAATGCTGTACAGTAGTAAAATCAGGCAAACACAACGCTATGGACCAGTTTAGGGATTTTTTTATTTTTTAGTATTAACATGCTGAAAAACTTCACCATAGTAAAGTAAATAATAATAAATATTCTTGGACATATCACACAACGCTCTCTAGTCGCAAACCAAGCAAAGCTTGGGAACTAGGTTGCTGATAAAATACTTATACTACATTTATAAAAAAAAATTACAGTAGTTTTTAATGAACTATTTTTGCTTTTGATATAAGTAGGTATAATATTTTCATTTTTAGCAAATATTTTTATCACTAGATTTCTGTAAATTTTTGTCCAAGTTAATCTACCTTAAAACAATTGCATTATCCGAGGTTTGTAATACATCATATTTTTCTGTATTTATTTTGTAATATCATCATTGAATATATCTTCAGTTCATAACATAAATGTATTTTCATTTGAGTAGATTTCGTTTAGATTAAATATTTTAATAATAAAAACTCACAAATGTAGATTAAGTTTACCATAACTTTTTAATATCTACATAATACTCGGACCTAGTATAAAACTTACGCGGAAAAAAACATTCAATAAAAAAAGCTCAGATTGAAATATTATTTTGTAACGTCTTTGGACGTTTGCCAAACTCCAATATAATTAATAGCTATTTGTAAATTTCTAACAATTATCATTGAATTTTAATGTCCATTTATCAACTTATATTGTGGTGGCTACCCTTACATTTCACTATGAATGATTCAGTAGATCTGACAGTAATTTCCTTTTCAACTGTGCGTTCATAAAACATTGGATTGTGAAACTGGCTGTGATTTGCCTACTTTATAAGCAAAACAACATGCCTATGAATGCATTATTGGACAAATTTATGACACACTAGAGTCGTCTTCTCATCTATGGTCCGTAGTTACTTGACATGGTTTATACGGGCTTTTGATTCTAAATAATTCTTCAGGTTTTACTAAAACAAGAATTGTCAATAACCAAACATAGTAGTAGGTATGCGTATAGTCTCATTTGGGATTGGTGTTCGCTGTTTCAGTAATAATCATAAGTCACATGGATTTAACAAAATCTAAATACTCACTGTTGATACCAGATTAAAGTGGATTCCGGTATTAACCGACTTGCAGATTCCGGGCGGGTTGCGGAACTCACAGTGTGTGTACACGAAATCCGACGATATCCGTCATAATCTGGTACAAGCCGCGGGATTACGCGCGTCCACCGGTGGCGGTCACCACTAACGTAAACACCAGAAAACAAACCGAAACGTATCCGATACCGATAAATCAAAGCGCACGACGACGGCGTCGCTTATCCGCTAAATCCTGTCGGGATCGCGTAAAAAATACTAGTATTAAAAACAGTCTTAAGGGCTTACGTACGCGGCGCGGTGCGGCCCGCTCTGACTCTAATCTCGGCCACTTCCCGGAGCAATTTGAACCTAACTCCACCACTCTATACATCATCGGGCGCCCGCCCATCGCGCCGGTCCGCGGCCCGCGCCGGCCCATGTCGCCGTCACACTCGCACTCACACAATACCACCACCTCCATCTCGCTCACCCTGAAATCTCGCTACACTGAAAACTGTGTGCGTGTTGTGGCAGTGGGGGGTACGGGACGCAGTCAGCTGGCCGAACTTGTGCGAATAAAATCGACTTTTTATCGGCTCGATGACGCTCCGTGACGTCACTGTTTACTTCTGCCCGCGAGTGTGGACACTGGGATCTTGACAGACCACTGTGACGTAGCCTGGAAACTGTACTGTGTTGTTATCAAGTGAGACGAGCACGGGTTTAGTCATCGTCTACCAGTAGATGTGTACCAGTATATTTAAAACAAAATATCCGTGTAGTATTTATTCAAAAAATAAATGCGAAAGTTGAGTAAGTGTATCCCATAACGAAAGATTCATGGACAACATTCATCTGCATTTAGCAAATTACTCCGGAAAAACTCATTTAAATGGCGCGATATTTCCTTATAGCATGAAATAATTGCAGTTTAAATCGCGGCGTGCAGCGAGCGCCGCAATAAATAAGCTTTCGCAACGTAAACAGATCGGGCGCATTAACCGCGCGTCGGCGTACATAAAGAGAACGATATAAATATAAAGTTCCCACTCGCCGCCGCGCAAACTTAGCTAAACAACGCCATAATTACCTTCATTACTTAAATTACTGAAATTATTTATTCAAAAAGCTGGCAACATTGAGGAGAAGGACGCCCCGCCCCCTTTGCTGTAATCCTCCAATGGGAGATAGCAGCGGTGCGGGGGGCGGGGCGTTGGCAATATGGCGGCGGCGGTGGTAGCGTCGCTCCGTCGGTGGCCCCGGCATGCTGTTTCAGTCTGATTCTCACGCGTCTACTTTCACGTGTTTTCAAGTGGCTAATTAGTTTAGGCATGATTGTAAATGAATGGTGTAGCGGTGGTGCTACGCGGGTGCTACGCCGTGGGGTGCTACGGAGCTACGCGCCTGTCGTAGGCCGACGGATATCGACCGCCGACGGAACCTTTGTGCTTGACTAAATTCCATTCCGGTAACTAGTACCAAATATTCGCAAAATGTTCAAAAAATCATTTAAATCTAAATAATGTATGTTACTAAAGTAATATATAAAAGTGGTAACTATAAGGTGGTTTTACAACGAACACAAAAGCGTTGATTTATTCTCAAAGTGTCTTAAAGCACTCTATGGCTCTACGTATCTCTATGTAAAATACTGATTAAAATACTTATACTACTGATAATACATAATTAATTAATTTAAGATAACTTTACCGGTTTTATTGATACCTACTTACATGTAAGTACTTTGAAATTATAATTGTCATAAAACTTGAAAATAAGATACGTAACTTGTCTTTTGTGGGCTACACTTACTATACCTGAAAATTAGTAGGTACTCATTTTTTGAACCGCAGTCATTGTTAATATCACGGTAAGTAAATGGATAAAACAGACCCAAAATGGTTCCTTTTGGAGTTCAATGATGGAGTCTACCACCGGTGGACTTCGGCAAGGTGATATACGAAATCAACAATAGTCTTACTGTATATAAATATGCCAAGAATTAACATAGATAACCTTTTTTTTTAATTGATGTAATGTGCAATTATTTGGAATTTATTGAAACGATTTTAACGTTTACATATTTAGTATTGACATATTTTTGATAATATTATGCTGTTTCCCAAAATAATTATTTTTGCAATATTAAATATGTAGTCAAGGCAGAATGCAATTATTTTAATAAAATAAGTAATTATATTTGTAGTATTTTTAATTGTAATAGATATAAGTATGTAAAGTATCACAAAATAACAACAAAATAGAGTTAAGAAAAACCATTAAAAAATTATTCCACATAATGTGTTTTCTAATGTCGAATAAATATTTTATCGAATTATGGTTTGTTTTATTTATAGTTCTTGTATCTTCTATCATAGGTTTTATATTTACTTACTTTAGAATTCTATTTTTTTAACGTAAAGTTTTCTACAAATTAGTATAACTCCATGAATAGAGGCCACAGAGGTATAAATAAATAAATAAATTTTATTTTATTGCGAGAATAACTTCCATGAATAGATAACTTTATTTGACTTTATCTTCTCAAGCAGTCTTCATTTGTGGTTATAAAGTTAACTTGGTTAACTTGGTCCACGTATTGCGGGTAAAATGGTGACTCATAAGTAAGAATATCGTTCATTAATAACTAACCACGTTACCATTATGAGTGCTAAATATAGCTACGAATATGTTAGTCCTAGGATTATTTTTACCAAACTTTTGTTATGAATCGAGACAGATGTTTCGTTCAAAAATAAATCTTTATTTCAGGAACAACGAGATCGAGAAAGTTTGTACAATAATTTAAGGGTAACTTCCAGGTTTCCAACAAGATAATGGTATCGATTCGGTTGTTGCCTTTTTCTAAACTAACCTAATTTGACAGCTCTAAAATTATAGCCGTCCTTGTCGTTTCAGTTTATGAGAAAGGGACGCCAACATTTTTAGTGCTGTCAAATTAGGTTAGTTTAGAAAAATGCACAACCGAATCGATACCATTGTCCACTTTATAAGAGCCGTAACACGCATGATAATTGTCAAAATGACTGTCAATTGTTTATGTGAGTTATGTTAATGAACAAATGCAAGACTTTCATGTTCTGGATGAACAGCTAAACTTAATTGAACAAAACTTCGGATAGACGTAGTTCTTAAACTAAACGTAGGTACCTGTACTACCAATACTAGGTAACAGTCTAGCGAAGAAACGAGCACTACAATAGATAGGTATAAAGTAGTCCAGACATAAAAATTCTTAGTATTAAGAGTATTTATTACCATGATCTCTTATAGTCCATGTAGCGCCATCTATCTCGCTACATAAGAACTAACATGAGAAATATCCTAGATCGCGCAAACGAAGTTATCACGGAGTTTGAACATAAGTAATACTACCGAATACCATCCATCGGTCCTCGGACCCCGAGCCAAATGTCGCTCGGCGTGGAAGATCTTCCCTTTTCGTAGGAGGACACATTTATCCTACAATGTTCTCCTCAGTCCATAAGTATTTTAATGATAACATACTTTTACAAGCTCAGTCTTACTCCAATGGCTAATGTAAAAACCACTAGAAAATTAACTAATTGAGTATGAATTGTTACCCCTATAGTGCTCTCAAACTGAGGACATGACAAACAGCATAGAATACCCAGGGTTACCACCTTCACAGGGCCGCTAAGCCTCGCCGGACCACGATGACGTAAATAGCGTGAGCGAGCTACCGAAGATTACAGCCAGATTAGCTATAAGAACATAATCCTGCCATCACCGAGTGAACTTGACCGAGCGTACCTACTTCCACCGAATCTATACAAATATCTAGTACATTGTACGCATGTTATATCAAAATAAATAAATATTCACCGTCATTTAACACAACGCCTTTTAGTCCCAAACTAAGCAAAGCAATATAATATCGGAACTAGATGGCTGATAGAATAAATATATATATATATTTTTTTAGTAAATACATAATTATAATACACTAGTTGCCGCCCGCGACGACGTTCGCGTCCCGTTGGATCCCGTTAATTTTTCGGTATAAAAAGTTGCCTATGTGTTAATCCAGGTCACGGGCAATATATATACCAAGTATCATCCAAATCTGATCAGTTGTTTTTACGTGAAAGAGTAACAAACATCCATCCATACTTACAAACTTTCGCGTTTATAATATTAAGTAACACAAAAGTACAGGAGTTAAAATATTTGAAGCTGAATTTTCACAATGTTTTGTAATACTGAGAAAATCATAATTTAATTGATAATTCAGAACTTTGTACAACGTGCAGATTATATATGAAACGGTTAGACTGCAAAAGTTATAAATTGTGTAAGTAAATGTGAAAAATTAGATAATCTTAGATACTGTGAAAAGCTTACCGTAACGGCTGCTGTACCAATCTGGATAAAACATTACTTATTATACCAAACAAATGTGATAGAATAATGTTTGATGGAAATTTTAAATACACATAGTCAGCATTAGTCGGCTTGAAAACTTTTTCAAAACTGTTTATTATTGGTTCTATTCTAACCACAGTTTTATCAAAATACTACTCTAGTTCTTATACATAGTTCAAACAAAAGTTGTTAGTTTTCAGTCATCATTTCTGAAAATTACCCATCGTGTACTAATGATGTTGAGTTGTTAGTTTTTAGTCTTCACTTCTGAATCTTTGTTTTACCATCGTATACTAATGATATTGACTGTACTCATCTTATAGGTAAGTTATTTTGCTTTGAACTTACGTAATATTATGTAATATCAACATTTTGAGTAAACAAAGGCGTAATATCCTCAGCAATTTGTTCCGACGCTTTTGTTTGGCGTCGTTTAACTTAATTTATTCCCTTTGAATATTCAAAGCTTAAGCTGCTTCAATACACGTCTAAATCAGGAATAGGAACTTGTGAGATAATATTTTACCATCACGACCATTGTCTTGGCGTAGGGTGGCCATGATTTGGTGAAAATAACTTCTTTGTTCCTAAATAATAATGATTCTACCCCCAAAATAACGACTCAATATTTTTATTTTATATTTTCACAAGTCACTCGTTTAAAAGGTGTCTAAATAAATTACACGAGTCAGAAATTCTTAAAATAATAAAAAAATACTCTACAAATGCATTACGTAAAAGCCCAACACATTTTCTTTAATCTACCAACGATTTTTTGCTGATGATAACAAATAAAATACAGCCGAATTGAGGATCAAATTGAGTTACAACCGAATTGGTTACCATAACCACAGATTATATAATACTATACTAGTCCATAACTGATTAGTCCCATGACATAACTAATTAATTTAAAGAGTTATTTGGTTAGTACAACTAATTTTACTATTGCTAAATAATTGATACAACCGAATTGAGAATTGTTTCTTTGAAGACGGTTAAAAACAATGCTAAGAAAATATTTTTTAGGTACCGATTTTAATTGAAATGATGGTCACACCAAAACGTCGTAGGCTCTCAAATCCCATTATTAATCATTTCATTGCTTTAATGAATGTAAATTATGCAGATTCAGCATCGGTGTCACAATGAAACGATCTTTGCCTCAAAGAACGGCTTTACCTAATTCAAAGTCGTTCAATTCACTATACCTATCAAATTTCACTGAATAAAACGCTTTTACATGAGAATAAGTGATGGAACTAGCAGATAGCTCACGTGATGTTAAGTGGTATGTGATGGTAACCTCTGCCTATAACAATCATACTCTATCATACTCTTTTTATTCCATTAGAACTAATATCCTATGCTATTTATTAAGACTATTGTATTTAACTGAAATACCTACAATAACAATAACTGACACATATCATGGGTCCGACAGTCTATAACAAACTCCCCGACACAGTAACAGAAGCTTCAAGTATGCATTCATTTAAGGCGAGGTTGAAGCGGTGGCTTATTGAACACACTTTTTATAGCTATGAGGAGTTCATTGCTTATAAGCCTGGACCATATTGTATTGTTTTTCGTGTGTTATCCGTTCAATAAACAAAAAATAATATAAAATTTTTATATTATTTTTTGTTTATTGAATTTTTATTAATTATTATTATTATAAATTGTGTTTTAGGACCGCCAGTGTACAAATTGTACTTCATATAATATGACGTGTAAGTAATATTACAAATAAATACTATTATGACTATTATTATGACTAACATTTCGTGTAAGATAAACAGGGTGTAAAACCTTTTGTGATGAGAAAATAAATGAACTATTATTATACATTGCCTCACTGATCACGTTCATTAAGGGCCTGTCCAGTGAGGATCCATCACTCTGATATGTAAATATGTTATGTTGCGTTTACCTGTAATTGCACCGGCAACTACATAATATCCTTGAAACCGGAACACAGCAACATCACATCTATATTACTAATTAGTCTATGGTATTACCTAAAATAATATTTATCGAACACAAAACCTCGTAGAGGGTCTACGAGATTTTTACAAGAAATAATCACGCATAATGTTTTCACATTAGTATAAATATAAAATAAAATATTTGGTAGGGTAATTGAATAATCAAAAGAAAAATCTTTGGATCAAAAAAAACACAAATCAAGAAAACGGAAACTACAGCCTCTAAATTAATATACAGAACTCGCGTACTTCGCAAATTGAGATCTTATCTTTTAATACGATTTCGATAGGAATCTTTGGATTTAGTTTAAACCCAAATTATCGAGTGGAGCTTAAACAATAAGGAATAAAAATTGTTTATTTCGGACAATACTCGTATATAGCATACCTCTAAGTAACTCGCAACATTCCATAGTGTGTACTTACTAGATCAAACTAAGTACCTACTTATAAGCATGCAAGCCATATATCTATTACTTATACCAATTCAAACAGACCCAGCTTCAAACATTTATAACATTTAGCATACCCGTTAAATACGATGTGACTTAACTCAAAATCAATTAAACTTAAGTCGTTTAATTAAATCGTATCAATAAAGCACGGAACTTCAGTTAATAGAATAGTTAGAGTCAATCACACGGCTCGTAAAACTCATAGTAACTGTGGCACAGTGGTTCTCAACTTGGGAACCAAGCCCCTCCACTTTTAGATATGTTGTGTTCTACAACCGTTAGAAATGAGATGAACGTTGCTCACGTCCGTAGGAATTGCCACCATAACCCTACACGTATCCCCTGGGTGGCGCTAAACGAGCAACAACACTTGGCTGTTGTACCTGTCCCTAGAACCTCACAGCACCACAATCGTTCAGCAACAATATTGAACGATTGTTTGAACGCCATACGAATAAATAAAACCGCTAGAAGATAGAAAACTTTTCAAAATCTATGGGAATTCAGCTTTAATTTCTTAGTTTTTGGCTTTTGCAATTTGTTGTTACAATTCTGCGTATGTTTACTCTAGTTTCATAAAGGAGATGAAGGTAAGGAATAATAAGAATATAAATATACGGGAATTAAAACGAAAAGTTACCCCAAGGACGCCGTCACCCGCGCCTTTGTTTGAAAAAAATGGGTGGTTAGTCTCTTTTTACGACACATGCCTACTATGTGAAAAATCTGAAGATATTCTACCGGGTGTAATATGACTACTTTCGAAATAAAATCAACTTTTCCCTAGGAACCAAGATAATCAAGATAATCAATTTATTGGTAAAAAAGAAATGCACGTCAATTATTTACATTGTAATAGTAAAAAATAAATAAATAGTAATTGTAAAATAATTAAATTAAAATACCACTGAAATAAAATAACAAATAATAATAAAAATAAACAATATTTTAAAAACCTTCAGTGTTAGCACGAAATAAATCAACTGTTCCATACATTTTGCTAAGTATTACATTTTACATTATTATATTTACCTACTATTACATTTTCAAGCAATCATTTCTGTGTGATCGTACTATTACATAGTTTTTTAACATTTTAGTTGTAGTATCAAACGCTAATTGCTGTTCCCTCGAACCCCAGCTCGTTAGTTTGAGAACCCCTGGCTATAGTTCTAAGGGTAGTTACTTCCACTACATATAATTACAATTGAATTTATGGTTCGTAGCGTAAACTATTGCCGTTAAATGTCTATCAGACAGATATACTGCCGTCTTGCTTCTAATTAACTAAATTAATTATTGTGGCGTATGTCTTCGGATACAAATAAATAAAATATGTTCAAGGAAATGATTTGTGTGCTTTATGTAGGTATTGTATGATATAGGTTCCACTGGTAGCTATGGTTGTAGAGTGTAATCATGCGGCTTTGGTCGTATTCTAGATACGTATACATATATTATTATACACAAGCGCTTTGTCCGCGTGGTGGGTGGTCTGTACGCTGGTAAATTCCTTTCTCCAAAATACTGGTAAATAAGTGATATAAGTGTAAAAATACAAAAAAGACTTGGCCAAAAAGACAAGCCTCCAGTGCCAGGACAAAATTAAAAAAAAAAAAAAAAAAAAAAAGGTGTAAAAATATTCGGAAAACCAAAACAGACTTGGTAAAAGGCCAAGCCTCCAGCAGCGGCAGAAAAAAAAAACCTGGTAATTTTAATTTATTTACCACAAAAAAATATGGTATGAAAATCATTTAAAACAGTAATTTAGGTTAGTGAAATAATTATATCAATTTTAAATCTTACCATAACCACAGATCATATAATACTATACCCATAACAAAGGCACAGATTATATAATACACAAAGGGAAACCGCAAAATCGAACCTTGAAATACCAAATCCATAAATAACGTAATCGTATTCCACACAGAATCAATCTATCTCCGTAATGTGACAAAATTAGCGTGTAATATTTCCTGTTCGAATTATAAATGCCCCTTTTCCCGCCAAAATATTGTCCGCACGGATGCAAGATAAAGGCGCCCTCACACTTGTGCGTTCGGCACGCGGCGTACACGCGCCGGTCACGTGACGTCGCGAATTCTCCGCACCCTCTTCCAGTATTTATTCTACAACTATCCTCTCATTTAAAACTCGTGTCATCAGACCGACGGACGCAACGCCCCGTGTAAATTCAGTTTAGATTTCATAGATCACCCTCGCTTGTTCACAAAGCAAACACTGCTCTTAGATTGCATTATTTAATTGTTTTGAGTGGTAGTTTCTTTTGTAGAGCATATCGAAAAAGTTTTGTAAAGATTTGCGTTAAAAATGATGATGTGCCAGTTTTTTTTTCTGGCAAAGCTACCCTACCTTTTACCTACTTGTTTGTGAGCAGATATCTTACTTATTAGGGATTATTTTCCACCAGAGCTAAGCTCGTTGCGAAGGATGTGTTTGAAATTCACCATTAGAGATCGTTTGTTTTCATACAATATTTTTTTTCATATGAAATGATTCCTATTAGTGGAATTACATCGTTATCTTAGCTCTGGTAGAAAATCACCTTAGGTCATGTTTATTCTGCTTTTTGAAAGGTTAGTGGTAAAAATTATGTGATATTTTGGACCTACCGTAAATTATAAGTTTTAGTGAAGACCACTCACACCTTGCGTGAGCTTCACATGAGTAAAACCACTTTATTATCCAGCCAACGTTCATTACGCTTCGACCACGAGTAAGCAAAGCACTGGCCATACATCACCCGCCTCCATTCTAATGGTAATGTGGGATATACCGCTCGCTGATATTGTGCCCGTCCCTTGCCATAACAAATGTTTATTTTATACACAACGCCACTAACAATAGTGTGCAAATACCTAAACACCGTAAATGGTGGCGCGATGCGATTTAGATGATAATGCCGGCCAGAAATAATAACGACGTCGTTCCGTAATTTCGGCTTGTTTATTCTAAGCGCGGCGTGTACGCTGCCTGTTGTTTTTGCACGATTGGATTTGCATTTTACGTGTGAGATTTTTTATGTAAAGGGTTTTTTAAGCCTCATTTTCCGTAGATTCGTCTGTAGGTCTTGCACATTTGTTATTTGATTTCCAACTTTTTCAAAACTGTCGTGTCCGATGAGGTACAGTAGACATCCGTTTTCGCCGGATACCGGACCGTGTTTTTTGCCGAATTTGCGGTGGTGTATGATTTCGAAACAATTAAAGCCGTTTTTGATGGTCCGTTATCCGGTGAAAAAAAAACGGACGTCTAAATTTATTTTGGCTCACGCATGCCTGCACCAGCGCGACATCAGGTTTGCGCCTGGACCGTTTGTTTACTTGTTTAAGTTTTATGTTATGTATTAAGTTCTACCTAAGTTGTTTTCTTTTTGTTGTGCTGTTGTGTATGTATGGTGTGTCCGAAATAAATGTATTTTCTTTCTTTCTTTCTTTCTTTCTTTCTTACATGCGCTCTTACAAAATTTGTTCCGTTATTGTGAAAAAATTTCTTTTAAACAATAAATAAGTAAGTAATTCCATATTATTATTATTTTAGTATATTTATACCTATTAATTTGCTATAGTATCCTCAGAATGATGTGTAATCATTTAAGAAAAAATTTAATGAAAAATCAACAATCTTATTAATACTTTTCCTGAAACATCGCTTTCTTCGTATAGCTATTAACGGTAGGTATATCTCCGCATCAAAATCAAGGATGAACGTTCATGTTTTATGTATACCATGCAGGTACGTGAATATGTTTAATTTGGTATTTAAGGTGCCTTCAGGGCCGTAGCTGACAGCCCTAACTCTCATACATATTCATGGAGTGTGATTAATCATACTGTATATAAACTCCCTTTGTTGAAAATACCCAAGATGTACCAACCCTACATTTTACCTACTAAGTAGATATAGTTCTACTCTAAAACTTCTACAGTCGTCAGAGTAGCAGACCAAAATATTTTAGATACCTAATGGTGATGTTGAACTAGAATGAATGAATGAATGAAAATACTTTATTGTACGTAGGTACACCTTACAAACTAATATGCGAGACAGATTATATTATATTATACTACATTACATTACGTACAATATTCAAAATATAAATAAATATTCACGGACACTTAACACAACGCCTTCTAGTCCCAAACTAAGCAAAGCTTGTACGATGAAACTAGATGGCTGATAGAATACATACATACATTTATTTTTGTAAATACATACTTACATAGAAACACCCAGACACAGAACAAACATCTATGTTTACAATACACAAATGTTTGTTCTCTGTGGGGATCGAACCCACGACCCACAGCACGGAAGGCAGAGCTACTACCGACTGAGCCATGACGCCATGACAATGGGCGGTCTTATCGCTAGGGAGCGATGTCTTCCAGACAACCTTTGGATGGAGTGGAGCGTATATAATAGGAAGGTCTAGATTACAAAACTTAAAAAAAGAACTAGTGAAATCAAATCTTTTAGGGTTTTTTTTATTATTATTTATAGCTGAGCGTTAGGCTGTTATCACACCTGATGGTAAGTGTAGCTGTAGCCTAAGGTGGAGCACGCTTAGCCATAATCCACCTATTCAATCTTTTCTTAAAAAAATTTCTTTACGAGTGTTTCATACAATCATCAATAACAGTCTCTTCTATAGATTTTCCGAAAAAACTACTTAAGGCAGACAACCTTCTCGCTCGCACATTTCAACATTTTTGAAGATATAATATAACTAAATGTAATTATGTGAAATTGCAAAGCTTCAGGGTCCACAGAATAACAATGCAAAGGTTCAGTAAAAATATCACATTGATCCAAACAAGTTTTCCGACTAAAAAACTTATACCAATGCAAATTTTTTGGTTAGAAAACTTGCTTGGATCAATGTGATATTTTTACTGAACCTTTGCAGTGTTATTCTCGCGACCCTGAAGCTCTGCAATTTCACATAATTACATTTAGTTATATTATATCTTCAAAAATGTTGAAATGTGCGAGCAAGAGGGTTGTCTGCCTTACACATATGCTTTAAGCTTTCGTCATCCACATGGTGATCTTTAAAATATCACCAAACTATTTCAGGCCGTCCTAAGCTTCGCATTTTGTAATGGTGTAAAATTGAATTTAATATTCTACTAATAATCTAATTAGGCCATTTATGTTGGTACTTTGATAAGTGACGGTACCTAGCAACATTTCACAACACACGTGTAGTTAGGTATTCCTACCTACTTAATATGCTGTAGGTATAATATTTACATACGCATGTAGGTAGGTACTGTTTATTACGTTGGTAATACGCCCGCTGCTGTGATGTTCAAATTGTGAATTATTTGAGAAAATTTAAGATGAATTATGTAGTTTGCAAGGTAATTTGTTAGTAGGCAGGCATTTAATATATTAATAGTAGGCAAGTTGAAGATTTATTAGGTAGATACTCGTATGGTTAGGTACAGCGTCATTATCATCAGCCTTAGTCCACTGGACTTGGACTCTCCAGAGATTACCAGGAAGAACGATTTTGAAAATTGTCCATTCTACCTGCAATTATAACAATATTGTCGGTCCTTTAGGTATACCTTATGCGATGAGCCACCGTTTCGCCTTCCAGTTTGTTGTTGCCATTATAACCATATTATTCCCCAGTGGGTAAAACATGATGGAAAAAGGAGGATCAAAACTACACACATTTTGCAGTAACTTGAATAATTAACTCAATAAAATGATATGCCCTCGTTTAGAAAAAAAAATTAAACCGTAAAAAGTGATTTATTGAACTTTACCCAGAGCTGAGCGCGTGCCCACGTTTTTTTTCTTTGTCAAAAAATAGTTTACAATGTGATTATTTAGTTGATGAAAGAAATATTAGCATACGGAACCCATATTAGGAACCTGCATCTGTCGGTGGGCGGTTCACGTACGGATTTTATGATAATCTACTCGCTTTATAAGATTAACAAATGTTATTTCAAGAATTAATTGATGTTAATTTTGGATGTAACATATTTTTAGTATTCGGTAAAAGAAAAATACGGACTTTATTTTAGCTGGTAAAGATTAAAGGTACAAGTTGGAAGCGGGCGACGTGAGGCGGCAAAAGACGACGGGTCGTCGCTTCATGTTGCCACGACACATCGTTACGTCCTTTTCTATGTCTATTTATCTATCTAATCAGCCTATGCTGGGTATAGGCCTCCTCTTTGTCACGCCATTCTTTCCGGTCCTGCGCCAATCTAATCCAGTGTGCTCCTGCCACTTTCACAATGTCATCCGCCCACCTGACTGGTGGTCTGCCTCGTGACCTATGACCCTCGCGAGGCCACCACTCGGTCACTGCCCTTGTCCATATATGTATTTCTATGAAAATGGCGTCTGCCGCTCGACGACGCGTAGCTAGCTTCGTGTACTACGGACGGAATTAACTACTTGTAACTACGGAGGGAATTTCATAGAAATACATAGAAATCAGTAGTGTCGCTGCGACACGTCGTCTGCTGCCGCCTCACGTCGCCCGCTTCCAACTTGTACCTTAAGGTCCTACGTCATCATCACCATCATCCACAGCTCGTCTTCATCCACTGCTGGTTATAGGCCTCTCTCCGTCTGTGCCACTCCTCAAGGTCCTGTGGTAATTTCATCTAGGTCTTGCCCGTGTTCGCAACATTGTCTGCCCATCTCGAAATCCACCGACAGTTTTTTATTCACCAAGGGATGGCCGAAAGGTACCTATGTAAAGGTGATTTATCTTTCAATTCAATATGTAACGCAATTCCTTACTGACACGATACGACTCAACATCAAACACTATAATAGAGCCGACACGTGACGGGCAATCGGCCGACATATCGGATGCGTCGACGTCAATCGTAGCCCAATCCGTCATATCGTGGTCCCGCGGGATGCAGATCCGATTAGCAATCGCAAGGCTAATTTGTCGGAAATGTTTGGCGGACTGATCAATTTACAAGAATTGTGCGATGGGGAGAAGCCTGTTATTTACAAAAATATATTATTTTTAATGCAAATAAAAAAGGTAAGGCATATACGTAGGTAAATAGCACGTAAAAAAACTATTTTCTGAATTTGGTAAATACCTAACACCGGTAATAGGATGGTATCTCAAAACCATTTTCAAAATACATTAATTGATAAGCTTATAGGTACCTATATAGGTATGTTATCAATCATTGTATTTTGAAAATGTTTTTAATTAATGTTTTTTTTATTTTCCTTAATAATTTTGTATATACCCTTTTTACCAGCGGCAGCGCTATGCAGATGCAAGGTTTGCCTAACTTTCGGGGTTCGTCATACTCCTCTGAAAATGGAAAACCAATCAGAATATTTTGCTAGTTGGTAGGTACCCGTGCCTACGTAGGATTTTAAAAAAGGGTAACTAGTACCAACAAAGCTTGTTAAAAAAGAACAAATTTGAAGCTTTCAATATTATTGAAAAATACCTATTTTTCCAGTCTGTTGAGTCAACACGCGCCCATCCATGGGTGCAATGAAAATATTAGCCGTTTATTTTTCCCATTTTCGTTTTGCAACCTTTCGGCTGTTCGGGGCGAGCGAGTGCGTTGACAGTTTAATTTGGAGCCGGCGATAAACTCAACTTGAGTGCTTTTTATTTACGTATGGAAATCAATGATAGTCTCTCTAGGCATAGGTGGTAGAGTAGGCGACATGTGATTGGTGGGACTCAGGTATATTATCTATATTATTATGTTATTGTTAAGTACTATGCTACTGTTAAAATCTTATGGACACCTTAACATTAGTACTACTTATTACTATAATAAAAAAAAATCAGGGTCTATCTGATTTCGCTATGTATTTCAGCGCCTACAAATTTCAACGCACACTCAATCACATTCATAATACAGATGCACACACACTAATCAGCTCAGCCACCTTTACCCTAATACATAGAATTAAGATACTGCTAGTGACATCTAGCGAAATATAATACTACTGTTGGAATTTTCTACTCGATACTAGATGGCGCTCGCTACCACTATTTTAGACAGGCACTCAAAACACAAAAGTTAGATAATAACTTGAAGTTCTAATAAAACCAACATTTATATAATAAGTTTGTTTTATTTTTATATTTTGTATAATAATTATCACGAAGCCCAATCCCCACCATATTTCAACGTAAAAAGAAAAAAAAACAAAATTATAAACAGTGAAACTTACATAAATTGATTACAGAATGCCTACAAAAACAATTATGACATCACAGTTGTTTTAATTTAATATCTAAATTGAATAAAAGTATCAATAAAATAAACATAAATCAGACCATAGTAAATCATGAGAAAATAATTTTATAAATAATGAAGAATTTATATTCTTGTTCATTATAAAAAAAAACTTATAAAATACCAACTTTAAATCAGTAAAAAAAAAATTTGGTCCTATAAAATTATCTCGATAAAATACTTACGTAAACCTATAGCAAAATAAGAGAGCCCTAAGCGAATCGAATCAGTCGAAATCGAATGGTTTTTCGCTTTACGATATTAATTTCTTTTTGAGCACAATTCCGCTTTAAATCAGTAAAAAAAAAATTTGGTCCTATAAAATTATCTCGATAAAATACTTACGTAAACCTATAGCAAAATAAGAGAGCCCTAAGCGAATCGAATCAGTCGAAATCGAATGGTTTTTCGCTTTACGATATTAATTTCTTTTTGAGCACAATTCCGATGGACGGATAATCACAACTAAGTACTTACCTACAGAAGTTATAATTATTTGTGTAGGTAACGTAGTTTACGTTTCCTATTTTGAGTTTATTTCTTACATAAATTGTATTTATTTGTAAAATTGTAATCATCGTTACAAATAAAAAATTGTATCGCGTCGCCATGATTTTTGTTACGTACTAGGAACATAATTAATTATGTCTATCCCTTCGTAAGTAGGTACAGTTTGTATTTTATTTTAATAATATTATGTAGGTATATGTTAATGTAAGAACTCGATTCTCAAAGGATTAGAATCGATAGCTACGCGAAACTATCGAACGGAACGACAATTCGATACAAAACTCCCATTCGCAGTAAAACTCCTCAGAGTAAAGGTCTAATAGTATGAATATTAATACTTTTCTTGAATATTTTATTATTTATCAAGCAAACTGTTTTGTAAGACCTACTGAGATAATTCTCATTTTAATCAGTAATTCATTGCGTTACCAAAAATGGTATGATTTAGCTGCATTTTTTTATATCCTTTGCTATCTATTTCTTTTCTAATTTATCTTCTAGAAGATTCTACAATAAAATTGTCCTATTCTTAAAAAAATCGTGAATAATCTAAAATATCCTCATGGTATTAGCACAGCCGTGGTTCAAACGATACTGCACATACATCATGCCTGAGTTATGCCAGTAGTACAGAGCTCCGAGTACTAATAGATGCCACCACTGATGCGAGTGCCCTATGTAGTCCACCTTACCGGGAAACCAGCGCTCTGGTATCTGAAAAAAAAAACAGAATTTTTTATTGTCCTAAGAAGTGCAGTAATAGTAGTAGAGTGCTTTGTGGAAAAGTTCATCCGGGATGTAATACTGTACCTATTTCTGCCTCTCTGGATTTGCTCTTTCAGATATTGCATTGGCCTACCAATGACTATCTGTTTTTTCTCAAACATGCTTGGAAATTAAAGCATTATTTTGACAACCATATTCGAGATAAATCGAAAATGCAGTACTGGCCAATCACATGCGAGCAGCGGCCGGCAATAAATGTATGAAAATCCATTGCCGGCATGTTTAGCGGCCATATAAATTACATACAAAACTCATTATTGTCGTGTTATTTAAAAATGTAACGATATTTTACTCCATAACATGGCAACCAAGGAAGTAACTTATTCAAAGGTTTTATTCAAATTTCAAACAGGCTTTCAAATAGAAAGCTGATTACTGAAAAAAAAAAACAAATGAACACGGTAACTTCGTTGTTCGTTATTGGTTTTAAAAAGTAATTGTATTTTCAACTAAAAACTTTTGTCTAGGTACTTAAGTTTTAATTTCCGCGCATTATTTGAGAAAAGTACTATACAAGCCTTGGCCACAACTAGGCAATGGGGGACTCGCGTTATGTGTGCCTCGTCTTCGACTCGGCCCACATTTACACGTTCTTCCCTCATTGCCTCTGTTGCGGGCCGCTGCAGTAATGTACTATTTCTATCCATAAAGTTAAAAAGCTGGTAGAAAGACTATCGGCCTCAAAATGGATCCTTGTGGGACTCCGCTTCTTATATTGACTTAGTTACCACTTTTTGCTTATTCAGCTAATTATTATTATTTTTTATTTCATAAAATGTTCTGTATGTTTATGGTACCTAGACTCTAATAAGGCCCAACGCATCGCCTCGAAACTCTTTTACTAGCAAAATATTATACTTGACTATGTCAAACGCAAGCGAGAGGTCTATAAACATACCAATTACTTTATATTTTAACTTTGTGTAAGACGAATTAGATATTACATTGCTTACATACCTACTTAATTTATAATCAAGTCCATCGCATCGAGTTCTGTTAAAAAAACCTTTAGGCGCTAAATATTTTTGACTTATTTGCACGTACCTACTACATATAAATTAGTTTGAATTTATTACAGAGTCCCGAAAAATACAGACAAATAGGTTACCAGTAACTGGGGCGGAATTCATTACCCTAAACGTATTTAAATTAAAACCAACTGATTGTATGATAATGTTTGATTGATAAATTATCATACAAAATGTATTATCTGATAAAACTTACCTTGAAGGTGTAAATTATGAACGCAGATCCACTTATCAGGTACATTCCGATTACTCGAGGAAAGAACATCTGAAATGAAAAAAGTTCCTGTGAATCCTGTGGAAAATTAATATTCGCGACACAGTTTTTTAAACTTCTGCGGATGTTATCGTTTTCTACTAACTTGTGCCTTGTTTCTTTTTCCAATAATAAAAAAAAAAAAAAAAAATTGTCATAAAAAAATCCTTAAACGTCATTTTATTAAAAACATTTTAAAACAAGCGAACATTGATGAAAACGGCTCAGAGTCAACTAAGAATGTCCCGTAAAAGGGGTTATATCTTTATGTGCCTGTAATTGCACCGACACCCGTACTTAAGGTACCTTTCAAACCGGAAACATCACTGATTGGTGACATGGGTTAGAATTGATTGACCCCATGCTCGCTTGTCCCCGATGTAGATTACCAAATAGTATGTATGCGCTAAACAAATGCCGATACTGTTGCGAAAAAAAGTGAAAAGGACGTTGTTGTAAGGTGCTTTTATTTTAGCGTAGTACCTGTAATCTAAACGAACTAATGGTGGTACTTAGATACCTAAATACATAAATACTTTGCGAAATCAGCTATAATATAATAGGCATTCCTTAAAAATATACTAAGCAAATCAATTAGGCAGAATTGGAGTGGTCATTATAAGAAGAGGTTGCACATTTTTCTTTCACAGCTTCACGAGCAACGACATTTATTGAAATGTTTATAGTTTTACCTGAACCATTGGGTTTTCGAACCCTCCCATCGCATAAGTCCAATGGAAAGTAGGTAGCACACCATAAGCCGCCCATCCGATAAAAACGCACATCTTCACGGGATATGGAACCCCGAGCCTTGGGATCTGAAGCACCATGGCTGCGATGAAGATCAGGGTCACTGATGTCATATAGAAGAAACGGAGCTCCTGCAAGTGATAGATATTATTTGTAACTATCGTTGTACGGAAAGACAAAAGAAACAAGTAATAATTACTCCTTCCTTTCCGTGGCTTTCTTTTCGGAATGGCTAGGAATGCTGGTATGACAATTGTCAGCAATGTTACGGGACTTTAAGATAGGGGTCGTGATTCCCCCTTTGAACTATCTTCCGGACCAATATCTCGCCAGACACTTCTGTCTTTAGTGGCATGGAGTGCATTGTGTAGTTTTGCGTCTATGGTTGAGCGATCTCCATCAGACTATTTCAATGGACTGCGTCTTCTGAGACTTATACCATCTTCTCTGTATTATTTGTTATAGGCCTTTTCTATTTGCAAAATAAAAACTCAACTGAACCATAAATTGAATAGGACGACTAATTAGATAGTCCATAGGCGCGGTAGACGTCATCATCTTCTAGTACTATGTGCCGAAACTCTAAACTGGCCATCCTCAAGAGATTTTAAGTTTGTCTCAGAAAAAGTTTAGCATTTAAATACCATTTATTGTTTTATCGAATACTATTTCATACAAATAGTTTTAAAATTCGTTGCTCAGCCAAGTCTAGAGATTGTGATTTGTATTTTTTTTTTCTTAGACGTTGCCTAATGTGATATGGTGTAAATCTAAACGGTGTGCGTGTGAATTGTACCTATTGCAAAACTATCTGGGTTGTACGCATGTGTGCAAGATCGGTATACATAATATACTCAGACAAGGCGGAACGGAATTGAATAGCCTTTAAAAGTATAAAGTGACCAGCGTCGTGTTTCTGTTTTTTTTATAACAGTGTAATTATTTGTATAATATATGATGGCTAGGCTCTATTCCGAGTGTCTAGGTATTATTCTAGGAAACTATTTGACTCCAAGCTCTACAGCCTCGAGCATCGCCGGCGAGTCGCATGCCTATCGGTGTTCTACCGAATTCACTTCGGAGAGTGTGCACAGGAACTACATGACCTGATTCCCCCATCGCCCTTTCACCTCCGAACTACTAGGCGCACTGATAAATGCCATCCCTACATGGTAGATATTCCATATCTTCGCACAAAGCGCTTTGCCTCCACCTTCATAATGCGAACTGCCAAGGAGTGGAACTCTCTGCCATCATCAGTATTTCCTGAAAGATATAACCTAGGAATTTTCAAGAAAAGAGTGAATAGGTGGATTATAGCTAAGCGTGCTCCACCTTAGGCTGCAGCTACACTTACCACCAGGTGTGCTGGCAGCCAAATGTTTAGCTATTGCTCATAAAAAAAAAAAAAAAAAAAGTATCCCCAATTTGCCTATGTTAGAAATTGTTGAGTACTTAGGTACTAGAAATCTAAACATAGTTTGCAAAATAAAAATGTGACTAGGGAGGTAACTGGTTTTTTTACGAGGCATTAACCGCAATCAAATTGATGCTAACAATGAACTACAAAACGGTACAATGAACTACTCTTATGATAGCTATTAGCAAAATATAAGTATGACGTCATGAGATAACGTAAAAACTTGTATAAAATGTTGTTATTAAAACAGATATATCTAAAAGGCAGTCCGATATTACTAAAGTACCTGTTAGTTATATGATCGCATATTTGGCCTGGTGTCCACATTGCGTGCTTAGGTACACGCCATACCAAGCACAAATTACATAATGATCTACGATAAGATGAAATTGTGCCATATGCCATGGAGCTATTTGAGTATAAAGCCATGGATAATCATTTGAAAATGATTCACGCCAGCGTATTTTGACTACATACTTTCCAATACTACCAAAATTATTTTAGTTATAAGAATTCCTGCTGAACATGTATTGTGTGGTGCAACTAAAGATTCTCAGCAACTTTTGTTACGGTCCATAATCAAACCTCACGAAGAACCAGTGGATTGAACGCCATACTAGAGGTTACATTTAAATATGGGAGCCAAATGCTTGTTCAATCACTTAATCTTATATGAAAAGTAGTTCGATTTGGAAAATAATCCTATGATTAAAAATAAATTGTAGTCCATTATTGTAGCGTAGCGATGATAAATACTTATTTGCGATTAATCTACAATCTCAAGTGCTATGTTAGTTCGTGTTTCCAACTTTCTTCTGACTTTCTTATAACAACCTCCTTCGTACCGAGGTGGTAAGAGTTTCTCAGAAAAAAAAACGATTGCGGAATTGTTCTTGCTAAAACGTTAAAGATAGAAAAAAAAAACTCTTTAACTTTACCCAGGATAAGAGGGTATGAAGGATGGTTAGACACAGCATAATTTTTATTATTTTACGACAATTTTTAACACCTACTAGTAGGTAAATATGAATTGGCTACAGAAACGGAGCACGTTCTGCAGCGAGACGGGCAGACGACATTGGCCGTAAATGGGAGAGATTAGCTCAAGATTGCGGTGGATGGCAGAAACTAAGGTAGGCCTATATCGAGCAGTGCCTAGGTGAAGTCGCTTTAGAGAATGATGATAGAGAACAGATTAAAACAGATTGTTAAGAGTAAACCCTCTGTCTTGAACATCTCAGGGCCATTTAGCAGTACACGCGCATTGCGATTACAAAACATACGATGTGTCCACGCATACTTATCGTCCGAACAAGTCGAACTGTGTTTGTAAATCGACCATGTTCTTGACCGATAGCCATGGAAGGCGATCAGGTTGCAAAATCTAAGAAGCCTTGTGTATCGAGTTGTGTTCGGATGTTAGTGTCTTCAACGAAGGCTATCTTTGTAAACGATAATTTTAAAACGAAGCCTTTTTGTGGCTTATTTACGTCGCAACTACTTCCACAGACATTTTAGTTTTAGAGAAAATATAAATTAACAGAATTATGATAGAACAGAACAGAGTAATGATAGATGAATTTTTCTCACAAATAAACCAGTTTCCACCTGACCTTTGTTGAAATTAAGTAAGAAAATTAAGTCAATGAAATTCGAGCATATTTTGACAAAACACCGGAAAACTTGGGGTCATTTGAGGTTTCCGCAGCAAATATAACCAGTTTTATTGCTTTGTTAGATCGCTATCTTATAAGTACATAATTTTATACATAATTTTACTCCTACATATAAGACCAAATTGTAACACTTATTTATGCAAATAAACATCTTGTATCTTGTATCTTGTATCTTGTATCTTTTATCTCCAAAGTCAATGGAAAGAATGATTTTAACGGTGTCCAGTCACAATAGAGTTCATTCAACGCAGCACCATGCTAAGTACAAGTGAAAGTTTCCATAATGACAGTCCACAATCTGTATAGACATATTATTTTTGTGCTCGCGTACGCATCTTAGACATGGTAGGTAGGTACCTTTCTCTTTAAAGTTATGATGTGAGTGGAACTTTGTTTCGAAATAGAAGAAACATGTACATTAAGATTTGTTACAGGGCAATGAAAATGGCCGGATCTTTTTAGAAAAACGATATAAAACATTGACTAGGAAGATTTCTAGTACAGTCAAGCTACGGTCAAGTGTGTTCACTTGTTAGAGTAAAACAGGTGAAATTCGCACAGGAATGGACTCTTGACCTTTGGACGAGCAACGAAAACCGGAACATCGAAGTGGCCATGGTTACCTTGCTAGTTTAGAGTATATAAATTATTTGTTTTGAGCTGAAGTATGAACTACTACATCTCAGATCAGAAAATAGGAGATTTTTTAAAGTAGTAGGTAACTAGATAACGATGAAAGATCCAACAAGACAAGATACGACCTAATCTCAGTTCCTGGCCCCATATGAAGCTTTGGTCTCGCGATCGCAATGCACAACGCTGCGGTATGCGGCTCAACGCATCGTACCGCGTTTGTTCTTCGCTGCTGACGCATACTGCGACGGAACAAGAGACCATACTAGACGTTTTCCATACGATTATGTGTCCGGCGCCGCATGTTACATACCGCAGGCCCGCAGCGTTGTGCGTTACGATCGCGAGACCAAAGCTTTAGATGTTATTCTGCCCTTTTTTAGTTGTGCTGATTTTTTGTTCTAAGCGCGAAACACACAGAGCGCGTGCGCGGGACGGGTGCGAGGTATTATTTATTCCATTGAATTTAGGTTATGTTATATAGCTCTTAAACGTTTTGGCTTAGGCTGTTAGTTTATGAGTACCTGAAATCAATTGCAATTTGGACGACAGCACACAGAACGCGTGCGCGGTTCCGGTGAATCCCATAAATTCAAGCACCGTATCCGCACACGCGTTCTGTGTGTTTTGGGCTGTGAATACTTACATAATGACACCAGAAAGCGTAATACACGCCCGATGTGTATATCGCCAGAAGAGACAGCGCGATTCCAAATAGATCGTACATCAGAAATGTGTTGTAGGTACATTCCGAATGACAGGAGAATGTGTGGTACAGTGATGATAGAGCTAGGCAAATCTGGAACAAACATTATGTCCATTAAACACGGGAACAGAAACTCACCCTCGAATGAGGCAAGCGTCACCGCTCCGTAATAAAATTTGCCTTCCGTGTAGGTCATGGGTTTCGGTCTCACTAAGAAAGAATAAACATTTGTGTGTGGCAAACATGTGTTTGTTCTATGTCTATGTACGTTGAATATTTATAATAAAAAAATTACTTATTTGTAAGTATTCTATCAGCAATCCCGCCTCCCAGAGCCTCCACACCGTTTATGATTTCGAAGGCAACTCTCATGGTTAGCTTTGCATCTATACACGGAAGCTAACCTTGAATTTTTTTTTATATGCATAGTTAAGAACAGTTAAAATTCATAGAGATAAATTAATAATTATAAAAATAATTTGCACCACATAATTTAAAAGTAGGTATATGAATGATTTGTTATGCAATTTTTTCTGTACCGGTATAAATAACGAAAGAATTTTATTCAATGAATTAGTTATGAGTTTTGTATCGTTTATGATGCGTCTATCGATCGAAAGCATCGCTGTATTGTGTTCGCATTTATAATGTACCGACTTTGATCATGCTGAATGTAGTCATAATCTGGCAGGATTTAACATTTGAGGTTCGTAGAAGAGAGAGAGAGGGAGAGAGAAAGATAGAACCAAATGCCTTTGACGTCTGAATATACTTCGGTTACATTTTAATGTCCCAAATACGCAAGACCTATTTACCTGAATTAAAGTTCATTCTAAGCTCTCCAGCTTTATTCAGGTCTGATTGATTTTTTTTTATTCTGACTTGTTTTTTGGATATATGTATTAGTAACTGAATAAAATATATACCAGGTGTAACATAAATACCCTATAAGTCCGAAGAGGGTGTAATCAGACCGACCACCTGAGTGCTTGGACATGAGCAAAGGATCAATACATCTTAATTGAAATTTTCAACTTTTATTATTTTAGAATTTTCGCAAATTTCTAAAATAATAAAACTTGTACTTTTGCAACTTCTATTATTATAGAAATTTGCGACAACCCTATGTGTTTGTTTACTATATGCGTAAACTCGACCAGACGCATGCACACGTAGGTAGGTACTATCCTACCGCGTCGCACGCACACGCTAGCTGAGTGTATAGGTACATTTTAAGTAAAAGTTACGAGCTCATTTCATGAATGAAAAACTTCGAAATCTCAAAAGTCGTAAAACAAACACTGTTCGACATGACCTGTAAAATACCCCCCTTTCGGACTTATAGGGTATTATGTTACACCGTGTATATCAATGTAAAGTCTGTTTTTACCAGTTTTTGGTCCGTATTTGCAGTTAACTGCTCAAGCATTACCTAATCCGGACTCAAGCATAGATTTTTGAACAGTTTTGGATGATACTTAATCTCCACTCAAATCTATACTTGAGTCAAGCTTCAGAATTCTTTACCAGAATCAGAGTCTTACGAAGATGTAGTTGATCATTTACATAGTTCATAAGTTTTTTTGCACGAAACCTCTTAAGTTAACTGATGGTTGAGTGTACTTTTTGTAATTTCGTACTTTCTCTGTCGTGAAAAGGAGGTCGACCATCGGTGGTAGAAACTGTGTAGCCATCTGCGGCTCGCTTTCGAGACGACCAATCAATGGTGCCAGAGATCTGCCGAGATCGATTTCGTAATGAAATACATCATGCAAGCGTGTGTTGTGGAGAGTAACTCGTAGGTTTTTTTTTGAACAATTTATACAGTACTCATACCCGCGACTTCGTACGCGTGCGAAACTTTCCACCAAAATATCTGTCAACCAGCATACGATGAACCTCGTGCCAAAGGCGGCTTTTGGCTTAGAGAGGTCAAGCTGTATCTAAGAATCCACGTCTTTCATTTCAATAAAATATATAAAATATATGTTTCAATCCGGAAAAAGGGCTTCCGAATGGTATAAGTTTCGTTGAAATTGGTCCAGTAGTTTAGGCGTGATCCGCGAACAAACAATCAAACCGACAAACTCGATTTTTAAAATCAGAATCGTTTACTTATTAGAACTGCATACCTTCCCATATCTTTAATTTTAGTTTTTGGCTTTTTTACAGTTTTAAAATAGTATTGATACGTTTAACACAGCATCCATAAAAAACCACTAAGATTTGTACTGGTGCTTTGTAAGTCTACATCTACAAAACATCGGTACATACCAAAGTACCTACATGAGTCAGTCTAACAGTCTAAGAAGCTAAGTATACATTACATGCGATGAATATGATAAGCTCAAAAATTTTATATTATGCTATAGGTATAAAATGGACGTGAGACAGCGAGAAGACTACTCCGCAGACCGTTGAATGACTCTTAGTTCGTAGTGTAAACGTTTTAATTTACATTGCCAGGCGGGTGTGCAACTACTACGACTTGTGGAGCGTGTTGCTCTGTAATGTAATGCAAAATTTTAAATCAGACGGAGCAGACCTCGTCTTTTTTCTCGTGTTAATCTTTTTTTTGCCATTCTGAGAATGGTTAATAATAGAGAAAAAGAGCCCGTTATGTTTTATTCAACCCGATAAAAAATTTAACAAACTTCACTCACCAAAAAACATGAAAAGAGTAGTCCCGCCACAATCTTGTCAGCTATAGTAGCGTGGATGTTAATTAACACTAGATCGTTTACTGTCAAGAAAAACAATAAGAAGAAGCCAAATATATGCGTCCAGATGTTCATAGTTTCATTCGTCCACCAGAAAATGCTGAAACAAAAATTACAATTTTCAATTCAATACCAATTTCAAGTCTTGAGCAGTAAATAGGTCAGTAAATAAGTAAGTATAGGTACTACATGAGGTCGGTGGGGGTGTTTAAATTGATTGCAGTCGTAATTTTTTTTTAATGTTTTTTTCTTGCTATACCTATGAAAAGAAATATTTTTTTGAAAATCCGGCTTTTTTAGAGCCGGATTACGTCACAATATAAAGCATATTGTGACGTTATCCGGCTTAAATATAAAATTGGACGGCATAAATAGGGCTTTGTTTATTCTAAAACCGTTTTTATTTTTATTCTAGGTTATATAGTTTTTGAGTTGTAGTAATAATTATAAAACTTTTCGAATCTATCTCGTAATAGCTCAGAAACGGTGGCTCGTAAGAAAAAAGTATTGAAACATTTTTTATAGATAATTTTATAATCTACAATCGAAAACTATTTAAGCTGGAATAAAAATAAAAACGGTTGCAAGAACATCACTCTAATTATTTTGTACGCATGTCTTCGGAAATAACGATAATTTCATAAGAATGCATGAAACCTTATTATGCAGTCACACTCTGATTTACACAGCGTGTCATCAGTGCGTGTAAGCCTAGCCTGGAGGTTTCAATTTTACCAAAGAATATTTAGCACTGCGTTTTAAGAAGCAGAACTCCCTAAAACTACGTAAGTACCTACTGAAACTCTCTTTGTATGAAACGCACTTCAAATTTTGATTTCCGTTTCATACGTTGTTCGTTTTTCGAAAGTACGAGTCTAGTTCGAGAGTTTCGGCAGGCTGATTTTACCTTCTTGAGGAAGGCATATCTTTTACATCTTTTATCGTCTGAAGAAAAAACACAGAAGGATATTATTTAGATCCCAAGATTTCAGGTTAGAACAATTTTGAGCCTTCTTTATCCAGATTTACTGCAATTTCCACTAAGTCGTTGTTCCATTGGGTCGGGTTATACCTATTACTGATTGCCAAGTCTATAAACTACCTACTAAGTAAGTAGGTAGGTACCTACCTAATGATTAGATTGATTAGTGGTAGGTAGGTAGGTACGTATACATCACCTTGGACGAATTAATTATTCGTCCAAAGTAACGCTTTAGATGTATTTTCTAATAAGTAAATAAATACTAAAATACTAAAAAATAATAATACCTACCTACCTAATCGACACAGAACTCTGATGACGAAGTTCTTAGGCGCCCTTAGGTCCAAAGTATAAAAAAAACAGAGAGATAAAACTTACCTCTCCCAGCACAGTTTCGTAGGCAGCAGTTTCCGATAACCATCCTTGATGAAGGGATTGTGCTGCAAATACACAGGAGCCTGTTCATACTTCAATAGCTTCCTATAGTTGATGTACTCCTCATCCTCTTTACTTAGGTTATTGTTGTCTTCCAGTTTCTTACCGCGTCTGAGGAGCTTGTTTGTGGCGCAGTAGCCGTCAGGTGGTGCCTCATCTTCAACCTGATCAAATGAGTCGTTTTTCAATACAGAATCAATACAATACAGAAAAAAAATGAAAAAAAGCTTCAATACAGAAAAAAAATACAAAAAATAAAGTTCCTCCGCACTGCGGCCGGAACTCTAAAACATTAGTATTGGAAGGTACCTACTTCTACCTACCTACCTAACCTTAGGTAGGTATTAGGTATGTACTAGAAATAAATATAGCCAGGCATACAAACCTTTTCTATTGACATAAATTGCACTGTTTCAGCTTGACACGCACTCACTTTTCTGGTCATCGTTATGGTCATGGTAAAATTCTATGCGCTAATTTCCAGAAAACACCACAAAAATTACTTGCAACGTAAAAACGATTTGGTATATGTTTGCCAAAGTAATGGTAGAATAGTAGTTTCAAAAACCATTTATGTAAATGCACTAGAATATAAGAAAAACTAAAATAAATTGTAATTGTTTCGAAAACTACTAAGGCAAGTAAACAACGCGCAACCCCTGCTTTCAATTTATCAGACTGATTGACTACAGATAACAAATGAACTTGACGGGTTGAATGAATGATTTGTTTTTGGCTTCAGCTTCAGTCACACCATAGAGTAAGGGAAAAAAGAATAGAGATGACATACCTACGAAAAAAACGTGCATACCTAATCTGAGTCTGGCACAAAGATGGAGGCTTGCCGTAGAGCTGCGCGCACTATTATCGATATCGATAGTTGAATTGCACGGTGTTTACAGAATTTAAAAAAATCGCATATTAGTTTCTTTTAGATTTCTTCATAAAGGCTTCTACGAGTAGTACACACACACAGTGCCGCCGGCTTAAAACTTAAATAAAACGAAAATTATCATTTCAAACAGGTTTAATAAAAACTGTAAAAGCCGTTCCGGTTATAATCAAGTTCTAAAAATGCCTTTTACAAGTAAAATAATTATGTTCACAATAATCAAATATAAGGGTTCATCAAACCGTCGATCCCAGTCATAATCAAGTTCGAAAAATATTTAAAGTTCGGTTAAAACATGTCTCTTCAAAATGCAGGGAACAAATGAAAATATGTTTCGTTGATCTATTTAAGTTTTCCAACCTAATTACATCCAGCCACTGTTCTTTTTTTTTTAGATGTCGGCAATCTAAAATAATAAAAAAGAAATCCGAGTTTAATTATATTCACCTGTCGCTAAGTTATCGATATCGATAAAAATGAAAATGCCGTACTACCGAAACTCTATTTACAAGGGAGAATTATTTTCTTATAAAATCACATAATATTAATGGTAAAACAGTAAATGATTACAGAAAAGCAAGAATATCATTTTAAACATTCCCACTAATAGCAAAATCTTTCAAAATAATAGGAAAAACAAGATATTTTGAATGAATTCGGTAACTTGCCTGTGCAACGTTATAATGGGATGTTTTTTATGGTGTTTCATGCGGCAACCTAACACACTGCACCTACTCATAATAAATGCAGTATTCTGCAAGTTCTAGCACTACTAACAAGCACAATTTTCGCGTAGAACACTAAATTTTCTTGAGAACACTGAAAAAAACAAGTCGCTATGACAACTGATGTACTTGATGTTGGCTGTGCTAAAACATGGCGACCGGCCGCAGGGAGAACTGTTCATAGAGATGTATAATGCCTGGTCCATAGATTCCTAGGTTCATGAGTCACACACACTTAATTTTGACATTGACTTTAGGTAAGTACTGTCATCGTCAACCTGACTGCAGAACAATTTTTTTTTATTCATTAAGCATTTCAATGCTTTGGCTTGGGCTTAATAATTTTTGTACATTCTACCAATAGTACAATAAAAACCAAAAATCGGTTTCCTTAACAATTTATGTATGTACCTATGTACGTACTACACACAATAAACTAGGTAGCACGTCACCTTATTTCTTGTTTTACAGTTTTTCTAAATACATAATAATGTACACTTAGAAGTTCATTTTAATATTTCTAGAAACCAATATGGCTAATTGTTGGTTTCTAGAAATGCTGTAAGTATCCTATAAGTTACTAAACAAATCTTTCACTTTCGTGCACCTGAAACTTGGACCTGAAACAGTTTCAAATAGCAAAGAAATGGTTAAAATAGCTGCCATGCTACTTCTGTAATGAATATCCAAATAATCCAAAAATAGCGCCTATCCCTCGTGTTCGTTGTAATTTATGACGTCACACCCGGTGTTGCAGTGAAAAAACGAGAGGTTTTTTTTTTATAATTACTTGTATTTATTTTTAGGTCTGTACTAGTTTTATTTTTTGACTTAGCTTTATTCCGTCTTCAGTCTTTACAATATTTAGATACTGTTCAAGAGGACCCTATTCGAAAACGAGGTGTAAAAAGGCGTTAATCAGAGATCAGCTGATTAGAGTCTGTAAAAAAAAACTAAAAATAGTTTTCTTAGCACAGCTGAGCTGGCTACTCTATTGAATCATTCGTTCGTGCTAATCGGATGTTGAAACGTTCTTTGTAAATGGTCCGATATCCTGTTTGCTGTCCTCCGTTTGCTGAAAGTGCTGAATTTTGTGAAAACTTGTGTTTTGAATGTATTTTTATAGGCTATTATTCTAATTTATTATTTATTAATAACTGCGTGATTAAAATTATTCTTACGTATTACAAAAATATTTTTGTTAACTAAAACGACTAAAGGTGATACTTTTCGTTTAGACGGGAGCCATCTTGCAATCTCTAATCAAAGGTCCTTGGATCGCAGTTTCGTTGTCTAGTTGAAAGTCAGTTTATTCCATCATAAAATAATCAAATGGCGTTAAAACGAATTAATAGGGTACGTATAATGTTATTCAGTTCTATATTTCGTTGTTTCAGGTGCTAAAGGAACCAAAGTGTTGTAAAAATTGATAATCTTCGTAGTGAATGTTTCGTCATTGTGAATAACTCTAGCAGAATTTGCTGGATTATTTCCGTGTGCGCGTTGATTTCAACATAGTTTTCGTAAAATAAATACATCGCCTTGACAAAATTGCCTAAATGTCTGGATAACGGTGTTTTACTGGTCGATGTAGGTGACAATTTGGTGCACACGGCGTACCTAAAATGTCGGAATTATGTGCCAATTTTGAGGTTTTCTTGTCATCATCGGCATTCAGTGATGTGAAAATATCGCCAGGAGGCCTGTGGTGGTGTTCTATGATGAAAATCATTGTTGACAATCCACGGATGTACGAATGTTTTGAGCACTAAGCCAGTCCCTTGTTTTACGTAGTGATGATGTGACACAGCTATCAGACTGTTTCCTGTATTTGTACACATGGTATGTTTTTATTGTGCAGGAATTACAAGACTTGGGCAGAGATCCACCTGCACAATGTTCGGCGGGCCCACACGGCGAAGATCGTAAGTACCTACATTATTGATCTGATCTGATATCTACCTACTTATTTTTTGTGAGTCATTGTTGTTGGATAATAATAATACTATGAAACTATCTTTTTATCCAGACTGTGGATACATACAGACAATAGTACTTTTACTACCTACCATTGTGATTGGCTCATTGAAGCAAGATTTGAGCCTTCACATTGCAAGTAATATAAATAACAAAATGATTGTCTTTGATTTAATCTACAAAACGTTACCACTAGCATTCTAATAGAAACCTAATAGGTACAGTTATTTTGTTTCGGGTCTGTACCTAGGTACTCCTACAGGATAAATAATTTGATGACCAGCCTTTTATGGCTGATACATTCCTGCTTTTGTATGACTCACTATTGCCTGCCTCCATATATAAATAACACATGAGTTACATTCTAGTAAACCTAAATGTGGAAATTGTAAATTCATGAGATCTACCTTACCTTGTACCAAGTACCTAGTTCAAGCTTTGGATATAATCACCTTTACCATGGTTTCTATTTCAAATAGATGTGTTCTGATTATTATTATGACTCCCAATCTCAAAGTCAATGACCTTGTAGGTAGGTACATTTGGAAAGCGTAATGTCTTGCTTATTTTTGGAATCATCTCCATATTTTTGTGTATAGATGCCAAGGCACTCACCTGGTGCTCTCAGTCATGTTACAAATAAAGGCACTGTTATTGTCAAATGTATATTTGCAGACATATTTTTGTCCTCTGAATCATATTAGATCTGCTTTACCTACTTGAAAAGTTCACACCTGGTCAGTGAACTTGGGCAAATCTAGACTCGTAGATAAATGAATATGCTGTACAATTTATAATACTCTATCAGGAAATGTCTATAGCTGTGTATAAACTGAAACTTTTAGCTGACTTTATAGTCATTCCAATACCAGAGAGAAAATACTGTTTGTACGTAATTTGCATAAATCAATGGCAGGACAATCAAAATGTTATACCCTTGAATGAATATTCATGAGAAAGAGAATGTTCTCGCAGAGTTACCTCTTTTTATTTGGAAATAAATTCATTCAATTTATAATAAGAGTTAGATATTGAGACAATTAATAATTCCACACTTCTTTATTTTCAGTTTTCCATTGGCAAGCCACAATTATGGGACCAGTAAGTATTCCAATTCCACACTTATCTATGACATAGTTCTCTTTATGATAACATTCAAAATCATTGTGGTTCTATTTCATGAAGATCGAGATGTATTGATCAATCAAAATGTATCGAGATAAAATGAGTCTGGATTTAAAATGTGTGTTTGTATGTACATGAACAACCACAAATGTGGGCTGTGTGATTTTATTTACTTTGATTAAATAAAAAGATACCAAGGACAGTCTTGGCAACTTCAAGTTACCTATACATTGGTATAAATTCTTTTGTTTCATTTTCTTAAACTAACCAAATTCGACAGCACTAAAACTTTTGCTACCCCTTTCCCATAAATTGGAACAACAAAGACAACTATAGGTACCTAAATATAGTGCTGTCATAGTTAAGTTTAGGAAAATGTTACAGCGGAATAGGGATGCATTTATTGTGATAAATTATATGTAGGTTTGTGAATAATAACGAAGGTTTTGGACACTATTGAACAGTTTCGTTGAAATAAATGCAAAATAATAGATAAGAACATGGTACCTACTTAGCTACATTTACATGTAAGTAAGTGTAGGGAATCCTCACATACTTTGCTACTTCTAACATTATAACCTGTTTTATTTGTTTCAGGTTGACAGTCCTTACCAAGGAGGAGTGTTCTTCCTCACCATACATTTCCCAACAGATTACCCGTTCAAACCACCAAAAGTTGCATTCACAACGCGTATTTATCACCCCAACATAAACAGTAATGGCTCCATTTGCCTTGACATTCTACGTGCTCAGTGGTCTCCAGCTCTAACCATATCCAAAGGTAATTTCTAATATTGATCACTAATTTTAGTTTTGTAAGGGTGACTCAAAACTATTGTTAATTTTATTTGACTAATTGATGCGACAAACTTCTGGCTAATCCATTTAGAATTTATTAGGTATTTATTAATTCTATGTCGACAATGAAAAGTCATACGGGTCACTGCGTCTTATTGCAAAGGTTGTGAAATTAGAGATGGTTTTCAGTGTTTTGATGAAATCAGTAATTTCTTGAATCTGTAATAGCATCAAGCTATTTCAAGTGTAGTATTTTAGATTTATGCATAAATGCATTGGTAGGTATAGAATTGAATAGAAATATTACCAAATGATATCATTGATGATTCAATTATACTTTGTCCTGTTTCCAGTGTTGCTCTCAATCTGCTCACTGCTATGCGATCCAAACCCAGATGACCCCTTGGTGCCAGAAATTGCTAGGATCTACAAAACTGACAGAGAAAAGTACAATGAACTAGCACGCGAGTGGACAAGGAAGTATGCCATGTGAGAGTCAGTTGTGACGTCAGCAACATACACACATCGCCACAGCCCAGGCCCTCCTCCCAGCCGCACTCCCTCCTTCACTCCCATGTTCCCTCTCCCTCTATCCTTTCCTCCTCGTTCCCATCAAATCTAAATTTACTGGAAATGTGTAAAATATTTATGGTCATTTAGAGTTTGCCTAATTTTTGTCATTTCTGGTAATTTTGAACGCGAATTTAATGCATTTTAGTAAAACACCATTCTCTTGAGCAAATAGGTTCCGATTTATCGAATAAGAACTATTTCTATAAGTGCAAAATTACGTTTTGTTACATTATCGTGTCAGTAGGTGTTTCACGTTAGTCGAAGTATGATATTAGTTAATTTACATCATTCAACTTATGTAATTCCTATAACTATTTGTACTTTAACTAGATCTAAATTGCATTGTGAAATTGTACAATAGCCATATATTTAGGAAATGGAGCGTTATTTGCTATTCACTTGTCTGGTTCTCTTAGGAATTTGTCGATGGAATGTAAGTAAAGCTCAAGTGTTAAGAACATTTTGGGTAATGTAAGTAAGTGGTATTACAAAATGAGCTCGTTCACAGAGTCGAGTGAGTGTTATTTTTTTTTACTAGAAACACTTTTTTTAAGTTAGTAAATGTAGCGTGCTACAGACTGTCGTTGATCGGTCAGTTTTCTTTTCATCCACAATATTTAAATGGAAAACGCTCCAATAGTAACATGCATTATAAATTACAGTGTATCTCATAAGGTAATAAGTTACGATTAATCTAGATTTTTTTCAATATGGCGATCTTTATATTATAATTTTATCTAATATATATTGTGGTTGTAAGGATATCTGCGTTGTGATTTCCATAAATGTCCCGTTCACTGTCCTTTCCTTGTTTCCTTTGAACAAATCGCATTTGATAAAGCATTGAGGCATAATGTGGCTAAATGATGTGTCAGAACAGAACAGCTGCCGGCAGGGGAAACTTACGTTACTTGGTTGACACAGACTGAGAGATTAAATTCAAAGCTTTTTTAATTGTAATCAATCAACAACTTGTACTATTTTAGCTTCACTAAATTGTAAGAAACAATAAATTATTGTGTATGTAAATAATCGCTGAGATTTATTTAGGCAACTTCCTGAAAAAAAATGTTAGGTTAGGCATGAAGACAACGTTTGATCTAGGTTCATTTGTTAATTGCTTCCTCTTGGCTAGTAGCGGACCTAGCGGACTAGGTCAGTGTTACGTTACCTGCAAAAATATTTATTATAGCGGCGGTCAGGGTTGTCGAGTGGGCGTGAGCCCTTTGCAGGAAAATTTAATAATCCAGCGTACTCTCCACTTCCTCCCACTTTACATGCAGAAGCAAGCACTGACTAATGTCTATGAGTAGTTTGAGGAATTGGGGTACTAATTGGCACAAATTCTAGCCCCCTTTTAAGCTAACATTCATTCGGCGAGCTCAACCAGCACCCTTATTGTGTAACTTGAAATCCATTACCAGTGAAGTTCAAGCCCAATACCATCGGTCGACTCTGTCAGAATTTTTTCGGTATACAAAATGAATACGAAAGTGACAGTTGAAGTCCAGTCTAGGTTTCAAATGTCAAAAACGAAGCCGATGTCGATTACCACTGAACTTACACAATAAGGCTGCAGGAACGAAAATCGACCCAGCAAAAAACGTTACCCCAGCAAAAAGTGAATTTCTTGAATAACTCCGAAACGGCTATAGGCACAAATTTAAAACTTGGGTCACAATTACAGGGCAGTAGGCACTAATTATCTGCATTTTTAGAATTTTCAGATTCAACACTTTTTTGCTGGAGTAACGCACACCTATTGTGGACATGGTATCAAAAGATAGATAAACCCTCTGATGACGAATTACTAACCGACACAACCTATTCTTCCGAGGACACAACTAATATATCTACTAGGCTGAGGTGTCGACCAACTACTACCTACTAATAAGGGTCGAAGAATGATCTTTCAAATCATAAAATAAATAAAATAAATATTCTTGGACATTACACACAACGCTCTCTAGTTCCAAACTAAGCAAAGCTTGTACTATGGAAACTAAATTGGTAATATAATACTTATATACTTTTCTTTTGTAAATACATACTTAAAATACATAGTAACACCCAGACACAGAACAAACATGTATGTTTGCCACACAAATGTTTGTTCTCGGTGGGGCTCGAAACCACGACCCACAGCACAGAAGGCAGAGCTACTACCGACTGAGCCGTGACGCCTGTCAATCATGTTCATCATTGTTGGTTGGCTGGGAGAAAATGTAGTTTGACCTTTTTCAGAGTTCAACTGATAGGTACGGGACGTGACTTAGGTACCTAAGTATGCTTATTGGGGGTTATGCTTATCATACAACTTATCATCAGCTGCTGTAGCTACCTGCTTATACCTTGTAGTGAATTTAAACACAGCTTGTAGGTACCTAAATGGTCTACCTTGAACCTACCTCTAATATAAATCTTCTGAATAGGTAAGTAGTACATCTTAGTGTAGTTTTTTTTTGGCCTAAGTTCGTATGAGTTAACTAGAGGTCTTAAGGCGGCCTAAAAAACTCAGTTACCAGAGTTTTTAGGCCGCCTTAAGGCCTCCGTCGTGGCTTAACGACTGCTTAGAGCCGGGACCGACATTTTAACGTACCCGCCATAGTAGGTAGTATTATTTCTTTACCTACATTAAGTAGGTACCTAAGCAGGAAAATGAATAAGAAAATGTAATTACAAACCATTCTATTTATTGCAAATCATCAATGGTAGGTATAGGTAGGCACAATTTGCAAAGGCACGTTACGATTACGAAAATTACAATTCAGTCGTTTCCATGTTTTTTGCGTTTTTCATTTGCTCCAGTTGCTGATAGAAGTCGTACTTTGCTTGGTTCGTTTGCGGCTCCGTTCCATTCGAATCGATAGAAGGGAAAGCCCCTGTTGTTATGAAATACGGTTTTTCGTTCGACAGGTCTTGGTCGACGGCGTTTTCGTCCAATGAGTCACGTTCCGAGCGACTGAGTTGATCGTCGTTTTTATACCAGTCGTTTTCATATGCATGGAGCCATATAGGGTTGGATCCTTTTGTACTATGTTTGTTTGTATTGGGCACTCGTCCTCCAGAACTCCGGATGGTCATATCAGACTCCCCGGCGGTCGGTGACGCTGCGAACAAAATAATGGTTGATAGGGTAAACTACCCAAATCTTGGCACCCCCACCAATTGTTGGCACTTCTCTGATTTATCCTATTTACTAAAAAAAAGCCAGACCATATAAACAACAATTTAACATAATAATAAACATCGTGAGGTCTGGCTTTTTCTTAGTAAATAGGATAAGAGTAGTGCCAACAATTGGTGGGGGTGCCAAGATTAGGGTAGTTTACCCTACGTAAAAAGTGATAAGTGAAAAATAAATGGCAATGACCCAAATGATCGTAGGTAGATTGTTCGGGCCAGCCAACTGTGACTTCTATTTTTATGTGGTTTGGGAAAGATTTTGTCTGCAGCGTAATTTGAATAGATTAGCATGCTTGGAGTGCCGGGACGAGTAGAATTAAATTGTTTCGAGTCATCCACGCGTGTTTTAAATTTGTTTTAGGTACCTACCTACCTCATAACTCCGTCATTTATGAACCGATTTTAAACATTCTTTTTTTATCTGAAAGGTATTAAGTACCCTTTCAGACTGGTCCCATAATTTTTTTACCAAAATCGGTTCAGTAGTTAGTTAAATTGGAATAACTGGAAAAAACACGTCATCCACGTACAGTCGTACGACATTGCGTATTTTGCTTTCTTGTGACCTTTCAAAGGTGTTTATGATCAATAGAACAAACCCAATGAACTACCATCATCATCTGATGATGAGCTGTATCGATATTGAAGTAGATTTTTTAAAGTTTATACTTATAAATTATGATAATTTTGAATCATCTTATTACAAGGCAATTAAGGCGTAGGGAATAACAATGAATAACAATGCAAAGGTTCAGTAAAAATATCACATTGATCCAAACAAGTTTTCTGACCAAAAAACTTGTACTAATGCGTTAAATTAAAGTGCACATTTTTTGGTTAGAAAACTTGTTTGGAACAATGTGATATTTTTACTGAACCTTTGCATTGTTATTCTCTCGACCCTGAAGCTCTGCAATTTCACATAATTACATTTAGTTATATTATATCTTCAAAAATGTTGAAATGTGCGAGCGAGAAGCTTGTCTGCCTTTACCCTGCGCCTTAAATAAGACCGAGCAAAAAACTTACAGTAAGCGGTAGTAGTAGCCGCCTTCAATCTTCTAGCATAATCAGCTCGTTGCGACAGACACGTCATCACAGACAGAACTAGAAGTACAGCCAAGAACAGCGAGGTCCAAATCAGCCAGAACACTGTTTGGTTGGTGGATAGCGACTCCGCTGTTAGAGGTTGGAATTCTGCTGGCTGCGTGTCGAGCACGTTGAAATCCTGGGGAAGATATTTTTTTTATAATTATCATTATCAGCTTGTAAAAGTCCACTGCTGGACACTATCTCTTTTATTCAACTGTAATTTTAGCGCGGCTTTAAAGAATGCTCTATCATTGTCACTTGCATGACAACGAAAAGAGATGACAGCAGATTTAGCAACTATTTTAGTAAACTCAGCTTTAGAAGTCCAATAGTAAATATACCCCTTATGGCTCTCTATAGATAAAAACTATTCTAACTAAAAAAAAAAATAGTGCGTAGAGTCCCTCCGCGCACTAAAAGGTAGAAAGTATGAGAGAGAGAGGGAGTGAGTCGGTAGATCCCAAGCACATGCGAGTGTTATTGGACTTGATCCCTTCATCAAATTCCCGCAACCTTAACAATGTTGCGAAGAGATGGCTACTAAGCGATAAGGCCGCCCGCACATTGTACAATTTATGTAAATCTTACCTTGAACAGATTATCCAACTGCTCAATATTCTTGTCCACGATCTTCAAAACTTGCTCTACTTCTAGCACCGAGTGATCGTCTCCGTTCACCAGATGCAAGTATAGGTCAGTCTTTGTGTTGTCCACTGAGCCATCTTTATTTTCGTGCACCTGTGAAAACCTTTGTCATAATCTTTGACCTCACAAAAATCCTAGTATCGTAGGTTTTAAATCAATACTACGAGTGTTATTATCATGATAACCATAGACTAACAATATACTACCAAGGTTTTAGTCTACATCTGCAGACTAATTTATGTTAGTGTTTGAGCTCTGCTTACCCTCAAATCGTCCACATTGACCACAGAACTAGTAACGCGCGCCAGAGTTTCTCTGAACGCGTGTATTCTATCCCGAATCTCCGAAGGGTGCGACCGAAGGACAAAGCGTACTCTTTGATCCTCTCTGAGAAGGTATATGAAGACGTGGGCCTCGTCGTACAGACCTCCTGTGTCGTTGGCTAAAACCTGTATAAAATTACACACATTCGGTCTTATTCCAGAACGGGGACTAAAGAAAGTCACGGTTTAAACGTCAAGGTTCATACAACCCGGGCGAATTAAGCGGTGTAGCGGGGAAGTATCGAGTTCCGAGCCAGGTGTCATGTTAATTCGCCCGGGTTGTGTTAGCTGTGCCCGCGACTTCGTTCGCGTGGTGTCTTTGGGTAGCATAAGGTAAAACCTGTACAAACTTTGAATGTCATAATTATTTACATCGAATCAACAGCCTAAATATAATTTTCAAGCTTCTAGCTCTAGAAATGACAGTACTTCTATACAACTTTTCAAACCTTTTTTCGCATCAAAAAGTAGCCTATGTCCTTTCTCAGGCTCTAGACTATCTGTGTACCAAATTTCATTTCAATCGGTTCAGCAGTTTTGGCGTGAAAGCGCGACAGACATACTGACAGACACAGTTAATTTCTAATAATCCCGGAGAAAGCGAAAAATAGTTTTATGCACAAAAATAGAGATGGAGAAATACTATCAAAGTCGATCAGAAAGATTCAAGTACCTTGAAGTCAAAATATCCCTTCATCCCTTTCTGCGGGTCAAAGTTCAAAGACACAGCTCCAGTTTCGACGTCGACCAAAAATGGTGCAACTGCTAAGTTGTCCAAGCCTTCTGTTAGCGTCTCCTTCACTTCGCCTATTTGGTAGTACGTTATACGAGCATTTTCACCCTCATCTGTATCTATTGCCTGGTAACAAAATATTATAAGACTTAAATACAAGAACAGGTTTTATTATGGAACGATTTCAAAAAAGGTAGGCTGGGTTCCCACTACGCCGGACCGGCAAATCTGCCGGGCCGGTAAAACTGCCGGAAGGGCTAGTTAGTGGCTGTACAATTTATATAGAGCTATTGACATTATCCCGGATCCGGCATTTTTGCCGGTCCGGCGTAGTGGGAACGCGGCCGTACTAAAATGAAGTCGGTTTTTCGAGTTTTTAAACTTATAAATTATTTTTTCTGTGTTATCAACTCTCTATTTTATCATCAACGTGTCTTTGCAGAATACAAAAATATTTTCCTATTTTATTCGTCATCCAAAACTCATTCTAAAACCCATGCTATTTATAAGTCACCTTGAACGGCTCAAAATCAATACTCAACAAAACTGTCCTTCAGAGAAAGGTTAATGTGTTCGATAACTCACCTTGAGATCTTTCCTAGAATTAAACATGTTTGTTTTCTCCTACAGTGCGATGTGGTTTATATCGCACATTAGGTAAAACGGGAAGAAGTATTCCATGAAATCGACTACACTGTAAGGGTCGTATTCCGATACAGAAATCGTTATTCAAGCATAGGATTTGAACAGAGATTTTCATACAAAAATCTATGCTTGAGTTCGGATCAGTGCTTGATCAGTGAATACAAAATACAGGCCTAATACATTACAATAGTCTTTCCTCAGAACTGGTAGAACCCAATACTTAATTAGGGCAGTTATAGGCACATCTTAGAAGACAATGGGGCTATTTTATTTTTCCGTTACTCTTGTTCTCGGAATATTTCGACTAAATCTAAGGTAATTTCCGCTGTTAAAATTACTCTAAGAGCACGATTTCGAGGTAGAGTCGAGGCGATTATTATTCGAGGTAACAACTAAAGGGTATATTAATATTGGTCTTCTAAAGCTGAGCTAACTAAAATGATTGCTAAATCTGTTGTCATCTGTTTTCATTCATAGAGCATTTTTTAAAGTCTAATTTTAGCTGTCATTTGACAGTAGAATATGACTAAAGGGGTAAGAATATGGGCTAAAGCTTTTTTCGCGCAAAATCATTCATTCTGCCGCGCACTGTACTAGAAATTCCACACGTGCACTAGCTAATACAGTATTATTATAAAAATAGCCCAGATCTTACCTTGACCTGCATAAAATCGATACCGAAGTCGGCCTCCGTGGTAATCCCACCTGTGAATATTTTACTTATAAACTTTGGTGGGTTGTCGTTGACATCTGTCACTTTGACGTGCACCTTGAGTGTGCTGATGACGTCAGAACTTTCTTGATACTTGGGGATGTTGACGCAATCTTCAGAGGCTAATATTGTGAGAGTGTAGTGGGACTTTGATTCGCGGTCTAGAGGTCTTCGTGTTGATAATCTAAAAATGATGGGGATTTCTAAGAAAAATCTATTTAAAAATCTACTTTTGATTTGGATAGCAAATTGAAAATTCAAGCAAAGTTCATTTTTATTCACGGTCATTTTACACAACGCCCTCTAGTCCCAAACTAAGCAAAGCTTGTACTATGGGAACTAGATTGCTGGTAAAATACTTAAATACTTTTTTTTTTGTAAACACATAGGTAGGAGGTACTCTACATATTATTATGACCACCAGTCTTAGAAAGTGAACTTTTGATGATGACTGTCTAAAGTGAACTAATCTATAGAGATTACTTTGCTCCTTATCATGATGAAAATAAGAGCTAAACTTGTGATTAGCCTTTAAATAACCAATGTTTACAAACCTATACTCTCATTAGCTGTAGGTTTTCCAAAAATTGAAAAAATAAAATAAGATAAATAAAACTCACCTATGAGTACTCATATGAAGATCAAACGTCCCATCATTTCCCTCCACGATATAATAACAAACCGGCAACATAGGCTCATCTCCTCTATCAATCTCATCTCTTTCTATCACACTCGGTAAGTAAACTTCATATTCTAGAATATTCTCTGTGATATTTAAATGCATGTGTTTGTGTGGGAAGCGAGGTCGGTAGTTGTCGACATTTTGTACGTAGATTGTTAGGTCTAGGAAGGAACTTAGTGGTGTGGGTAGGCCGAGATCGTAAGCTTCTATGCGTAGCTGAAAAAGTAAGAGATTAAAAAGACACTTCAACTTGATAAAGAGCCATGTTGGTTCTTCAAAATTTTTTTCAAATTCAAATCGTTTATTGTACTTATTTTATTTTATAGATGTATACAGCGTGAATTTTTGAGACGGGACTGTAAGGGCAGGTACCTTATTCGTTTGTAGTTACAGGAAAACGCTTTTAGGAGACTATCCATAAATTTTTAAGATATTTTGAACTGCATTTACAGATTTTGGAAAAATGTGCAGTCAGCAGGAAAATGGTTATTTTACACAAAAACTTTTTTTGATGCCAATCGATCTTGTTTCTTATAAGGATCAAAAGTCTCTACTGGACCGACTAAGGTTTGAGTACTAGAAATGTCGGAAATCGCGAAAAACTTTTCCTATTAGTATTGAGTATTGAGATACCCAGTGCCAACATAGTACAGAATTGACTCCGCCCTATATTTTAAACAGGAAGCGCAATTTGGTCAAAAATTCTTGTGCAAAAGTCATGCAAAACATGACTTTTGCGTACTTTATTCACTCATCTGTTTTTTCATAAATGTCATACCATTATTTCAAACTCGTGACTTAGTTATTAGGCACTCTAAACTTCGCGCCTACCAAAATGTCAACTCATTTGTAAAATTTATTTACTTTCGAATTATAGTTTTGTTTAATATTTGTAAATAACATATCGTCGCATAAAGTTCTTTAACTCTATCCCTAACCTGAACAAAACCTCCTATATAGCTATATAAGTGGTTTAACCCTTGTTTTTTTTCTACTCACTCTGTATGTAGTTTGTTTGTCTCTATCTAAGGAGTGTACGGTCCGTAAGGCCCCGGACGCAGCGTGTATTGAGAAATGCTGTGAGTCTCGTAATCTGAACCGAACCGCTCCATTTGCACCGATATCTGCGTCTATCGCTCGCATTGTTACAACAACTGTGCCTATTGTTGCATTCTGTAACAAGATAAACATACAAGTATCTTTCTAAATATATAAAAATTTATTTTGAAGCCGACTGACAATCAATGCACAGCCTAAACTATAAGTCCTATAGGTGTGAAATTTGCAGGGTAGTATCCTTATATAGTGTAAGGGTGCACTAAGAAGGAATTTTGAAAAGTCGCATCCTAAAGGGTCTAAAATTAGGATCAAAGATTTTAACTAAATAATGCGTATGCTGCTGCCACGCGAGCAAAGCCGCGGGCGCCAGCTTGTTTTAAATAATTGGCTTAGTCAGCTCAGTATTGACATTGTCTTTCCTGTGGATATGGCTGACTAGGCTGAGAGGATAGTATAGGTGCTGGGCAAGCCTACTCCATCTAAACATGGTCCCAGGCACTACAGTGTGTCGTTAAGTGTAGGCATACTAGGCATAGGTTGCCTTCTGACGCTGTATAAATCATCCTCAATAGATATAAAGGCCAATGGCCAATTATTATTTAAAAAAAGTATTCTACCAGCAATCTAGTTCCTATAGTTGCTATAGGAACTTGTACTATTAGTCTAATACAAGCTTCGTTTATTTGTGACTAGAAGGCGAGCAAGCAAGTTCGTATGAGTTTGTCGCCAACTCTGGTGTCGGAGTTTTCAGGCCGCCTTAGACCTCCGTCATTCGTCGTCGAACTATAAAATTGACGACGCCTTGCAAATATATTTTGTAATGACATGCATGTCTTAATTTATAAATTTAAGGAAGTAGGTACTTGGATACCTAACTGTATAAATACAATGGTTAATTTTATTAAATCAGTCTATAGTGTCTAGAGCATGTTAATGTGTACCTACCTAAAGATTAAATAAATTAATATGAAAATATGAAATAAACAATTATATCTCTACTTCTAAACTGACTCACCTCAGGTACTTTTATAGTGTCATTCTGTCTAGGATGTACAAAGACAGGCGCGTGATCATTATAATCGGCGACACATAACTTTAGTTCACCTTTCACCACGTTAGATGGCGTACCGAGATCTCTCGCTTCGACGATCAAGGAATAGTTCCCGAAGCGATCTTTGAGAGATTGCCGTGCGAATAAACGCCCTGTGTTCGCATCACCGCCTACTTGTTCGAAGCGAAATAGTTCTGTGGAATAATGGAGGGATTATTTGACGGGCATCATGGCTCAGTCGGTAGTAGCTCTGCGTTCTGTGCTGTGGGTCGTGGGTTCGACCACTACCGAGAACAAACATTTGTGTGTGGCAAAAAAAGATGTTTGTTCTGAGTCTGGGTGTTACTATGTATTATAATTATGTATTTACAAAAACAAATTTATTATTGTATTCTATCAGCAATCCAGTTCCCATAGTACAAGCTCTGCTTAGTTTGGGACTAGAGAGTGTTGTGCGATATGTCCAAGAATTTTAAATGAAAATCTGGCTATGTAGTATTCAGTTAGTAATGTGAGTTTAGTTCCAGCGACAAAATAATGCTTACACGTGTAGGTTAATATTTGTGCCTGCGTTGCCGATCTAAGACATAAATAATTATTTGGTTTTACGAGACTTGAAGATATAAAATCTGATATTGTACTTGGAAATCTTTAATTACCTCTTGGTAATAATTTACCCTCCTTTTCTCTTTGTAGCTCTAAACCCTTACCTATGAAAATTCCTCATTTTATCTTTGTAATTACACAATCCGACTTCCTAGTAAATAACCCCTTTTCCCCCACCTGGTAATCTAACAAAATCCCTCATTTTTCGGTTTATTCCATCCAGTCCTACTAGTAGTTCGATTATCTAACTGCTTGGACAAAAATATTCCAAACTGTTAGACTGACTGATCGAACATTTTGGATACACAGATTTTATTCCAAATAGAACTACTATTCCATCCAGTCCTACTAGTAGTTCGATTATCTTGTGTATGCAAAATGTCTGATTAGTCAGTCTAACAGTTTGGAATATTTTTGTCCAAACAGTTAGCTAATTGAACTACTGGTAGGACTGGATGGAATAAACCCATTTTTCATTCCTTGTGGCTGAAAATTCCTACTTCCTAGTAAATCCCCTTTTTCCCCCACTTACCATGCCTTTTTCCACCTACTAGATGGAACTGCACCCTTCCATTGGGCGAGTTATTGTCATCCGCGTCGGTAGCTGATATGGAAACTATCGGTTCCCTATGGTTGTGGAATTCAGTAATAGTTGTACAATCTTCTGGTAGGTTGAGGATGGGCGGGTTGTCGTTTACATCTTCTAAATGGATCCTGGAAGGAGTTGAATGGATTAAAAACAAAGACACTGAATACAGAGAGTATGTACAGCTTGAGAAAGTAATTTTGGACAGGTTTGTTAAGTCAAAGTGATATATAGTGCCTTCTGGTAAGATCGGCGAAGTAGTAAGTCCGGATACTAAGCAATTCGGCCATCATTTAAAAATATCGCCGAATTGCTTAGTTACGTGATTTATCCGAACTTACTACTACGCCGATCTTACCAGAAGGCACCTTAAATGTCCTTGCATCTTTTCACAGTCGGAAAAGGTAAGTATTATAATTTTGACTGCGTTGTATCTGTCTCAAGAGTTCAAAAAGTGGGGCTCCGAATTGAATCCGACGATATTCATTCGCCCTGAAAACTAATCACAGGCATCATCGCAGTTTCAAATATTTAGTTCATCTCTCAATGTGTTTAGATATAATGAACCGGAGTTCATACTCTAAGGTCTGATGACCAGCAATGATGAAGAGGATCCAACAATATTTTTATGTCCAGCGGTTTAACATAATATTTGTAAAATTAACTTAAAATGTTGCAACAACTTTTGCTATGTGGGTATTTTTGAGGACGACTTACGCGATTTGTTTGTGCGCGTTCCGACTATCGCTGCCTCGATGAGAAAGTTGGTAGTTATCCCACGCTTCAACAACCAACGTGTAAGCAGCTCTTGTTTCCCGGTCGAGATCCGCAGCGACTGTTAGTGCTCCCGTGTCTGGGTTTATTAGGAACTTGCCCTGGGGAAACTTATACTAATACAAATCTAAGGAATAAATATCCCCCTAATTCATAAGCGTAAGGAGATTTATAAACGTAGAGACTAAGAAATTGTCTGCTATTGATAGAATTCACCACATGCTCGTGCTCAACAAATAATTCAATTCAATCCTTGACAGATGGTGTTGACGCTTTTTCATGAAAACTTAATACTGAAATGAATTAGATGAGCAGCTAATAAGACTAATGTGACATCTAATCAAAAATAAAAATTACTGATTTTATCATGAAAAATTCAGTTACATTTTGTGGCCTATGGTTTTGACTTATCTTTATGCAAATATTTTTACGTTAAAACCTCCATAAGTTTTTTCTGTGTCACTTAAACCCAGGCGTAATTGCTTTAATCTCAGCGTAGTGCACGCAAAACGCTGGGATGTGCTGGTCTAAGCATCTATGTATGTGTACAATGGTATCGATTCGCTTGTTGCATTTTTCTAAACTAACCTAATTTGACACCACTAAAAATGTTGCCGTCCCTTTCTCATAAACTGAAACGACAAGGATGGCTATAATTTTAGAGCTGTCAAATTAGGTTGGTTTAAAAAAATGCAACAAGCGAATCGATACCAGTGTAACAACTTTTACGTGAAGGTAAACTTATCAAAGTAACAAAATCAATCAGATCATATTACAAATCTCTCACGTACCATCACCAGCAGACTGAATGTGATAACATTATTACGAGTTTTGACATTAGCGCATTGTCAAGCTTTGAATCAAATTAGTTGTTAGAGTATAGGTGGGATTCGAGTTTTGTCATTTCATGAAACAGCATATAGCACTTTTATTTTAATAGTTTTTTTTGCGTTGTTGTGAGTACCTATTGTTGTTTAATTTTGGTGGAATTTTAACCAATAATACTTAGTTCGTAGCATAAAGTGTAAGCCATTGGAATAAATGTGTCTAAAGTGGTTTCTCTGAATGTGAAAATTCGTTTCTGGTTTTGAAGAGAAACTCCACCATTTTCTCTTCAAAACAAACGACAGCCGACTTGACGAATGACGTAACTTGACTTATATTATTTCAAATTCATCACTTGACACTGGCAAAATTGTCTGTCGAAATGACGGACAGAGGCCATATTATAGGTATAGAAAGAAGAAGAGTATAGGTGATATTTATGCACAACTAGCTTCCGCCCACGACTTCGTTCGCGTCCCGTTAGATCTCGTTGATTTTCCGGGATAAAGAAAAAAGATTTTCCCGCTTTTCTGTTGAAATTTTTCCTGAATTTTCTTTGCTATAAACCTCACGGAGCCCGATACCTTTCCAACGAATGCAAAACCGTGGAAATCGGTTCGTGCGTTCTGGAGTTATAGCGTCAGGAAGGAAAACCCGACTTATTTTTATATAGTAGATGTATGATGCAGATCATAAACCTAGGTTTTTCTTACTTGAGTAGAAGTGCGATCAAGTAGATAGGTTATCTTTCCGTAGTCTCCGGAATCCGCGTCAGTGGCTACTATCATGGCGACTGTAGTACCCGGTTCTACGTCTTCTTTAACACGATATTCGTAAGCAGATGATTCGAATATAGGATTGTTGTCGTTTTCATCGAGTACCTGAAGGAAAATTATTTTATGGGATTTTTGAATGAATGAATGAATGAAAAATAGTACATTGTTCACCGAGAGGAGAAAGTGACCGATTACCGTCGGCGAGGGCTTTAAAACACCCGAGATCGGGAATCGCACTTTCTCTCGAGTGATACATAGTGCTTTATACTACACCTACGAGGAAAATAAAAAACTAAAACTGAATCCTCAAACAACACACAAATTGAAAATGGCGCCAATGGCGTCTGCAATTTTCACATGTTCTTTTTTCAAATTGTTTATCCTGCCGACGCAGGGTAGCACTGCCAGCCCGACACCATCCAACACACAGCTAGTGGCCAGTGTCATTTTGCGAACTTGGAGATAAAACTCACTGTAAAAACTTTTTGGCTTTTGTTATTTAGGTTACCGGCGCATAGTCTTACCCAAAATGAAAAAAGAAAAACCACGTAAGAAATGGATTTTCATACACTTTTCTCTCCCGCTCAGATGCGTTTTCTCCCCGCATATTTGTTCGATATGCAATGACGTACTTTCTACCGTAAATTTGATAAAGTATCAAGGTACTTTCCAAGCAGGTGTAGTATAAACATTATTGTGCACCTTACAACAGGAATAAAAAAAAAGCAAAAGAAATATAGATAACATATCATTATGTACAATGGGCGGTCTTATCGCTTAGAGAGCAATTTGAGAAAATCTGTTAGTTTATTAGGCGAACCTAACCTAATTTGACAGTACTAGAAATATTGCCGTCCCTTTCCCATAGACTAAAACGACAAGGACGACTATAATTTTAAAACTGTCAAATATCAGTTTTTTTTTAATTCATTTATAATCAGAACGGCCTGGCCGAATTGCACTAATTAAACTAATACATAAAGATTTGAACATTTGAAGAAATACAGTAACAGAATAAACAATAGACAAAAAAAACATGTTTGCATTCACACGTGGTAGATGTGAAACCTTCAAAAAAAAGTTTGGGCAAAAAGTGAACGAGTTTGCTCGAGACTTGAACCCACGCATTACGAGCTAGTCTCGATTCGATCAAATCCGTTAGACCGCTTGGCCAGCAGTCTTCTTAGAATGCGTAAGAAAATTAGCTTTGGGATCTCTCTTCTCGTTTCATCGCTTTTTCGTTTGACTTTCAAATCACAACGGTGCTAAAGAAGTTTTCACTTCAAAACTTACTTGAATAAACAGATCAGCAAATGTATATCTCGGTGGTACCCCGCTATCAACTGCCTTGACAGTTAGATTTATCCAGGGATTGAGTTCGTGATCTATTTTACTGGCCACCACTACCTCACCTGTCGTGTTACCTATGTGCACCATGGAGGTCAGCTCTTCTTGACCTGTTGGGATAAATGCAATAAGTTTATAGAGATAATCCAGCAATTTGTCAAATCCTACTAATTATTATAACTAATATTATAAGCTTAGATATTTGGATGTTTATAGGTCCGATTTGGATGAAACTTAGAATAACTCTAATTCGTAACCTGGATTAACACATAGGCTACTTTTTATCCTGAAAAATAAATAAATAATAATTAATAATAAATATTCTTGGACATTACACACAAGGCCCTCTAGTCCCAAACTAAGCAAAGCTTGTACTATGGAAACTAGATGGCTGATAGAATACATACATACATATTTTTTGTTATAGAAACACCCAGACGTAGAACAAACATCTACGTTATATGAAATAAGAGAGAGATGATCCAAAATTTGTCAATTCTAATAATACTATCGATTTGGACCAGTCGAGCTATCTATAAATCGTTTGCAACGATTTGAAGATAGCTCAACTGTTTCATTTGTATATTTTGTAAATAATGTAAATACTGTATTAGTTGTTATTTTTTTTTAAGAATAAAAGGTTTGTTTTATGACTAACTAGGTGCCGCCCGCGACTTCGTTCGCGTCCCGTTGGATCCCGTTGATTTTTCGGGATAAAAAGTAGCCTATGTGTTAATCCAGATCATGGACAATATATATTCCAAGTTTCATCCAAATCGGATCAGTAGTTTTTACGTGAAAGAGTAACAAACATCCATACATCCATCCATACTTACAAACTTTCACGTTTATAATATTAGGTAGGATATTATAAATGTGAATGTTTAGATGTTTGTTTGTGTTTCAATCAGGATGCAACTACTGGTCCGATTTGGCTGAAACTCGGAATATATAATATTCGTAACCTGGATTAACACATAGGCTACTCTTTATCCCTAACAGGAAGAACAAGATGCGGACAAAGTCGCGGGCGGAAGTTAGCGTTAAATAATTCTCAATTACGCTATCTCCACTTTAACACCATCGATCGTTTCAAACTGATTGAATAATAGACTCTGTTTATTTTTCTATTTATTTTTTTCCTTAGTGTAAGGGTGCACTAAGAAAGGAATTTTGAAAAGTCACACTTTAAAGGGTCTAGAACGCGAGCAACGCCGCGGGCGACGGCTAGTACATCTATATTTTGGAACAAACCAATGGCCAACTTTATCTTAAGTGGTAACTAGTGGTGGTTATTGTCGTAAATAATAGACCTTGTTTCTTTTACACGTACCTTCAAGATAATAAGTCATACTCCGATTCTTATCCGCATCATCAGCGATCACATTGACAATGCCGACGCCATTTTTAGAGTTCTCAGCTATAGATGTCGTGTAAAATGATTTTCTAAACACCGGATTATTATCGTTCTCATCTTGAACTGTGATAGTGAGGATTGCTGAAGCGGTTTGGACAGGACCTCCATCTATGGCAGCCATGTCTTCGACTGTGATGAGAAGTTTTATGGTTTCCACTTTCTCACGGTCTATTAGTCTGGAAATATAGAAGAAAAAATGGTTAGATTTCAAGTTGTGTTAAGTTTGGAGTCATTGTAGCTATCGTAGTTGATCCTAAAAGTGGTGTGTGTTTCTATAACCGAAACTGAACAAGAAAATACGATAATAATGCTACTTTATATTATATCTTTTTGTAATAAAAAAATAACTGTCATGTCGTATAAAGACGTCAAGGAAGCTGCACTGGGAGAGCTGCATTACTACACTAACAAGAGCTGTGCCCTTATGTTAGAAGAGAGTAATAAAAATTGTTTAATATATTAAGGAAGTATATACATACAGAGTATTAGCTCAAAGGTTTGCTGGAAGAAAACTCTAATTGAGGGTTAAGCTCGCCTTTGTACATAGCTTTGATTTTTTTATTTATGAAAAACAGCAAAATGACCACCAAAATCTGAGCATTAAATAAATCTAGATGTTGGTTTTTTTTTATAACATCAAGAACTCGTACCAATGCGTTAAATTAAAGTGCACATTTTTTGGTTAGAAAACTTGTTTGGATCAATGTGATTTTTTTACTGAACCTTTGCATTGTTATTCTCTCGACCCTGAAGCTCTGCAATTTCACATAATTACATTTAGTTATTATATCTTCAAAAATGTTGAAATGTGCGAGCGAGAAGGTTGTCTGCCTTTACCCTACGCCTGAAGGCAATATAATAATATCCACAGCGTTCGCTGAATACTTACTACTATAGTAGGTGCCAAATAACACTGCAATACAGGTCATTCACCCACCTTCACCAGGATGTCGCAAAATTCAATTTATGTATGGTAAACAAACAGTACTACGAGATTCGAGCAATACCATCTTAGCGACAGGTTTGTATGCAAAGCGACAGAATTAGCCATTCATAAATTGAATTTTGCGACATTGTGGTGAAGGTGGGTGAATGACCTGTATTGCAGTGTTATTTGGCACCTACTATACCTACTGATTTACAGGACTTACCTGACTACCTTCAAAGAGCCATCGACTCCATTCAAGTCCCACAGAGCGATATAATCGTACTCAGTTATTAGTATCGGTATTCCGTCTTCGTTGCGGGCTGAACTACCGGAAATATCGATTGTGTATCTTAGTACCGGCTGGTCGTCGGGATCGTAGGCTTGCGCTTTGTAGATTTCAGTTCCAACCTGAAGTTGGGAATATTAATCGAGTTTTTAAGTTTATCAGGTTCGACTTAGGATCGATTAATCTAACTTACTGAAAGTTCACATACATAAATAAATAAATAAATATTCACGGACATTTAACACAACGCCTTCTAGTATAAGGCCGATTACTGACTCAAATTTAAACACCAGTTAAAATTAGTTCACATAAGGCCGATTGCTGACTCAAATTTAAACACCACTTAAAATTGCTCTGCCTCTGTGTGACATTACTCATTTGTAAGAGATGGCAATAATTTAAGCACGAACTTATAAGTAGCGTTTGACTTATCGCCCGTTAGTCCGATTGATCGAACTATCAGGAGTCTCAAGAACACATGGATCGATAAATCGAACCAACTGAGATCGATAAATCGAACCAACTGGAAAAAACTTCACGTAGCTTTCGTTTTGTAAATCTCTCAATTAGGTATTAGCCTATTCAAAGTACCTGGGTATTCTCTCTAACGCTGATTCCGCCCGGCTCCGCCAAAACAGGCGGTTTATTGTTCACATCAACGATTGTAATGTTAACCAACACCGCTGCACTTAGTTGTTGGTCACCGATACCGCCATCTAGCGCTATCTGTAAAGTAAACATAGGTTCAGATCGAATATGTTTCTTAAATAAAATGCAAAGGGTCAGTTTAAGGCGTATGTATAAGGCAGACAACCCTCTCGCTCGCACATTTCAACATTCTTGAAGATATAATATAACTAAATATAATTATGTGAAATTGCAGATCTTCAGGGTCGAGAGAATAACAATGCAAAGGTTCAGTTAAAATATCACATTAAACCAAACAAGTTTTCTAACCAAAAAATTTATCGCATTGGTACAAGTTTTTTGGTCGGAAAACTTGTTTGGATCAATGTGATATTTTAACTGAACCTTTGCATTGTTATTCTCTCGACCCTGAAGGTCTGCAATTTCACATAATTACATTTAGTTATATTATATCTTCAAAAATGTTAAAATGTCCGAGCGAGAGGGTTGTCTGCCTAATACATACGCCTTAAGGCGCCTAAAAGCAAAATACGGCTGAATTGAGAAACTTTTTAAACGATTAAAAGGTTAAACTGGCAGAGTGGCCGGTTCAAAACGTGATCATCTTGGAAGGCCGGTAGTCAGGACACGCCCTCAGGGTGACTACGACAACATTTGCCATTTTAGGAAGTTGTCATTTTAGGAATTTGTCATTTTGGTAAGTTGTCATTTTAGAAAGTTGCCGTTGTCCCCCTTTGGGAGGAGACGAATTGAAAGACAACGGTGTCGATTAATTACTGGCAAACAACAGAATCGATACTAAAAGTGTTTAAAAAACAAAAGCTCTGATACTTTTATGCTAAAGTTCAAAATTAGCATAAAAACTCTTAAATGACAATTCTAAAATAATAATTGTATCAAATAACTTCAAATAATCAAATAACGTCCAAAGGTCAGAACCAAAATTGATGTCGATTAAGAAGTACACAGCTAAATAGAAAAATTCTAATTTGAAGATCGTCATTGAGATGGTATGCTAATTAGGACCTTAGGTTAACATAATAAGACCTAAATTACTTACCACAGTAAGTGTATATCTGGTGTTCTTAGGCGTAGTCTTGTCCGGGTCTAGTGTAGATCCATTTGCGACCGACACGACACCAGATAGTGAGTCAATGACGAACTTATCGCTCGCACCGCGTTGTATTCGATAAACTACGCGATTGTTCGGTGATGAACCGTCTGCGTCTCTTGCTTTTACCTTTAATTAATTACAGAAAAAATCAAGCAAGGTAGGTTCAAAAGAAATATCATCATTATAATCAACCTGAAGAAATTTATATTATGAAATTCTTTAATCCTTCCTATCCAATTTAATCCAACAAATATTATTAAATTTCCAAGTTAGGATGTTTGTTTTAATCACGCTGCGACTCTGATCCGATTTGGATGAAACTTGGAATGTACATAGTTCGTAATTTGGAGTAAAACTTATTATCCCGATAAAACAACAAGCGGGACATGGACGAAGTTGCGGGCGGAAGCTAGTCCATCATAAAAGAACTATAAAAATATGAAAATGTATCGCTTTATAAGACGCCATTTGCCATTGGGATTGAATGGCTTAGTTTTTTGTTCATTCTTGTTCGTCCCACTGAATCCCACAGGTGGGACGAATTAGAAAAATTTAAATAACTTCCCGTTGGCCCCACTAATATGGGTAGTGGGACGAGCAGAAAAAAATACTTATTTCTTGCATTCCCATTCGTACCACCTGTACAGTGGGACGAAACCTAGTGGAACGATCCGGAATGAACGGGAAATAATATCTTATTTGTAATTTGATATCATACCTCAAGCACACTGGTACCTCCAGGCAAATCCTCAGGAATGGACCTTTTGTACAACATTTGTTGGAATAATGGCGCGTGATCGTTAACATCTTGGACGTATATCGTCACAGGCACGTTTGAAGAAAGTGGTGGCACACCGAAATCACGTGCTCGAACCTTTGAAAAGAGACATAAAACCTTTTCTCAAACATGCTTGGAAATTAAAGCATTATTTTGACAACCTTCTTCGAGATAAATCGAAAATGCAGTACGGCCAGTACTGCCAAATACATGCGAGCAGCGGCCAGATAAAAATGTATGAAAATCCATTGCTGGCGTGTAATTTAAAAATGGAACAATCTTTTACTTCATAACATGGCAACCAAGGAGGTAACTTATCAAAGGTTTTATACAAATTTCGAATAGGCGTTCAAATAGAAAGCTGATTATTGAAAAAAAAAACAAATGAACACTGTAACTTCGTTGTTCGTTATTGCTTTTGAAAAGTCATTGTATTTTCAACTAAAAAGTTTTGCCTAGGTACTTAGTTTTAATTTCCGCGCATTATTTGAGAAAAGTACTATACAAGCCTTGGCCACAACTAGGCAACACACGCGTGTGTTCGTCGTCTTCGACTCGGCCCACATTTACACGTTCTTCCCTCATTACGTCTGTTGCGGGCCGCTGCAGTAATGTACTATAGTAGTTTACATATTTTACTAGCTGTAGCTAGCGTGATATCAGAATGTATTAGTTATGCTTTTTGACCTCTAAGCCTGGATTTCAGACACAATAGAAAATGTATTGTCTTGTGTGGATCCGGGGCATCCTAAAGGTGAAGGTATTAAGTCTGCTCTAAGTTTCATACAAATAGTTGACCAATAAAATATCAAGTTTTTATCCTGACATTTATAGCATGTATCAAGATCTTTTGGAAACCAAGTTTGAGACCGGATTAAAGTCCCTTCTGTAAGCGGAATTATTGTACTTTCCAAAATAAACTAGTAATGAACAGACGGGACGAGAAACTTTATTTTTACAATGCAGAGAAAAAAACCGAATACTTGCTCCGACAAAGTAGGGCGTCATTTACGAAATGTAGCAGACAAACCATGTTTAGTGAAGTGAAGGGAAGATTAGTGAAGTGTTTAGAAAGACGCAGTTAATAAATATAGGTTGATGTACTGATTTGTATAATATTGTATACTTACAGTCAAATGTATAGGCCTTATGTTGCTGTTATCTCCGGGTATTTGCTCAAAGTCCAATCCATCTTTAGGTGTGATGATGCCCAGGTTAGGATCTATGGTAAAGTTAGTTTTGTACTCGCCTCCGACTATGGAATACTCTATGTGACTATTTTTTGTACCTGTAACAATTACAGCATTGTTGAAAGTGTACCTACGAGAAAGATTGGCTCTTATTAAAATTTTTCGCTCAAAAGAGCAAATATTGGGGCGTTGTCTTTGACGTCCTAACTTAATATTTCTGCGTATTTCAAATCGTTGACTGACGTCCTAGCATATTTCATAGTATTAAAAAATTACCATTCAAACCAATATCCCTAGTCTCAAGTACCAATGGATTCTCGAACTGGTTTTCATTTTCCAACAATCATGTTTCATATATACTGGCGAGTAACATTGGGTATTATCGCTGACGTCCTAAAATTTCATCGTATTTAAAACTTACCATTCAAATCAATATCTCTAGCTTCAAGCACCAGTGGATTCTCAAACTGCTTTTCATTCTCCAACAATCTTGCTTCATATTTATTAGCGAGGAACATTGGTGCGTTGTCGTTGACGTCCTCAATATTTATAATCAGCTGGGCCGTGTTTCTGTTGCCTTTGCCGAGGTCATCCCTGGCTTCGACGGTTAGGTAATGTCGTGTTATCAGTTCGCGATCGAAGGAATCTCCGCCTGCTTGTTTGACGGTTATCACGCCCGATATCGGATTTAGGTTTAGACTGCAAAAAAGGATTTAAGGCGGGTATTTAACCAAAGTATTTTACGTGTTCCAGCTTGTTTTACGATAAAATAAAGGTGGTCACTGACGGCCTAACAATATATAAATATTTATTTCCAATGAAATTACGTATAATAGAGTACCTAGATATTTATAAAAACACATACTACAGCTGAGCTAACTTCTACTCACAGATTAGCTATGCTCCCTCCAAGACTGGTGTATCTTATTCCCCTAGTGCCATAGTTATCTGAATCCTGGTCCAGGGCTTGGACCCACGCGACTGTAGTACCAACCCCACAGTTTTCAGGTATAGATACTGTGTAAAGTGACTCCGTGAACTCGGGGAAGTTATCGTTTTCATCCTTTATGTGGACCATTATTGGGACTACGCTGGAATTTGTAAATTTTATAAGAATACTTCTTATCACAATACTTACTTGTATAAATTATCATTTTATTCATCTGTAGTCCACTGGTGGACACAACTCCCATTGAGCTTTCTACATCTATAGACAGGACCATCTTACATTTCGGCAGCCATTATTGGCTTATGATCCTCATTCCGAACCATTATTCCCTAACGGTTACCAGTTGTGAAAATTATGTATTCCATTTCATTGCCATTTCAACTTGGTAGACTGCCAGTTCAATATTGATTTAGAATATATTTTTTTAGCTATGTAACTATTTCAAAAGTGGGTAGGTTACAGTAACTTTGACTACAACATATTATCAATATCCACTCCCACATTAAAATTATGGTAGAATTCAAAAGTATAACATATCTTACCTCATTTTTGGATCTTTGGCAACAATTTCTTTGGCGACTAGACTGAAATTCATTACAGTTACTTTTTCATAATCCAAAAATAAAGGGTCATTAACCCTGATCAGGAAGGATGCCTCGTTTATTCCTTTGAACGGCGTCACGTCGAATATGCCGTTATCACCTCGTAAGAACAATTCAAATGTTCCGTTTTTGCCCTGGAAAACCAAAATAAATGAAGTGAAATCATTAGTCTTCTATCATCTTTCTAAATATATAAAACTCTTTTGAATCTGACTGACTATCAATGTACAGCCTAACTATAAGTCCTAGAGGTAAGAAATTTGGAGGGTAGTATCCTTATAATGATAGTGTAAGGGTGCACTAAGAAAGGAATTTTGAAAAGTCACACTGTAAAGGGTCTAGAACGCGAGCAAGGCCGCGGTCGACGGCTAGTAGGTAAAAGTCTTCGAGAGATTTCTGATATGATCAGTAACCTTATAAGATCTGCGCAAATCTGATTGTTCATACCAAAAAAAAATCTACTACAGTTCATACCTGATCATAATCGAAGACCTCTGGTATAGCATCTTGCAGGAAAGTAATTGGTGTGTTCTGCTGAGCGTTCTCCAGAATCTCCCCCACATATCTCTCACTCCTGAATCTTGGAGTTTCATCGTTGACATCTGTGACTATGATTGTTACCTCTGTAGTAGCACTGGGCATAGGTGATATCATGCGGGATTCTTCTGTGGCCTATGGAAAAACATAAATAAAAGAACAATATAGGTAGGTAGGTATAGTGATAGAGTTCATTTATATAGCTTGATGTAGCAAATAAAGAGAAATGAGCCAGTTAGATGTCTCTAGAATCTGCTTCTTCTATACCTCTAGGACCTAGGTAATCCTACTCCTACAAATATTATAAACGTGAAAGTTTGTAAAGGATGTACATATGTATGGATGTTTGTTACTCTGTCACGCAGAAACTACTGATCCGATTTGGATGAAACTTGGAATATATATTGTCTTTGAACTGGATCAACACATAGTTTACTTTTTATCCCGGAAAATCAACGGGATCCCACGGGACGCCAAGGAACTCGCAGACAGAAGCTAGTCAAAAATAAATAAACTATTTACCAATATTTCCAAAATATAAGCTCCATTGCTATTATTGGGATCTTCCCTGTCAAGCTGATTGATTGCGTAAACTATTCCGGAACTGCTGTCAATGTCAAAGTGTTCCTCTCCGCCTGATATGATGCTGTAGGATATTCTGTTATTGACTCCTCTGTCTCCATCAATAGCTCTCACTGAAAAAAGTTTGGTAGTAAAACCAGTGTACTATTGTGACCGCCGAAATATGCATTTGTTTTCTTATTTGGCTATCAAACCAGTAGCAGTAGCATGCTGTTCTGATAGATGATAGGATAGAATAGGTAGTACTATGTGCCTTTTCAAGACTATTACTATGGATTTCCGCCAGGAAGATGTCTACACAAAACATGCACAACTCTTTGAATGGATCAAATTGCGTTTCCACCGCCAACCTTTGTGCATGATTGACATTTTATAATTTTGTGCAGATTGTTTGTATGGATTGCATTGTGAATGTTTTTTGGTAGAAAGCAGAAAATAGGTACCTTGCAAAACAGAGGTCCCGACCGGAGCGTCTTCACTGATTCTAGTAACAGGACTAGCCACAATAAACTCCGGGGGTTGGTCCTCCACATCCTGAACTTTCACAAGTATAGCTGCAGTGCCCGTATTCACTCTACCCTGGTTAGCACGATCCACAGCCAGAACACGAAGTTGGTAAAGAGATTTGCGCTCGTAATCTAAGCCTTTGGTAAGACGGATCACACCTTTTCCGTTTACAGTTTGTACGGAAAAGTTTTCTAAATCTCCGTCGACTTCTTGTAAGTGGTATAGAACCTAGAATCATTTTATTTTAGTTTCAAATCTAAAATAACTATAATTTCACACTTTCAAGTACAAAAATTTAATTATCAAATATTTTTTGTTTTGGAGAAAAAACGTCACTGTCACATTGAATTGAAGACAGATGTCATGACTGTCAAAATAGAGCAAGATGGCTACTTCCGGTACTTCCGTGTTGCTTCCGTGCATGTGCGAAGTCCGATAGAGGTTTTATTTGGTGGCGAACATTCTGCATAATTTAATAACGAGTGTATGTGATGTAGGTACATACAATCTATAAGTATACGAAACAACATACTTGTCCGTACGCCCCTTCGTCAAGGTCTGTTGCTTCTACAGTAGTAAGTATTCCAGGTAGAGCATCTTCTTTCACAGTGATTGCAGATGGATAGGGCTTAAAAATTGGTTCGTTGTCGTTAACATCTTCTACTAACAACAAAAAACTCTGCGTGATGAAGTTACCTTCGCCCAAATGCCCATCGGTCAGTGTGAGAACGAACGGATATTCATCACGGACCTGAAAAAAAAGTAGAGTCGTATGGTAGAGCACCTTAATGATTGATTCAGATTTTAATGATTGATTCAGAGGTTTTGATGGATGCCACCAATCAGTAAAGGTACCTATGTGGGATTCTAAGCTGTCCCACGGGCCCTGAGATGTAAAAGATTGCTAAGTAGGTATAATCTCAGTGCCGGTGCGTATCTGTGTATGTCTTGCTTACTATTACTTAGGTACACATGGGTAGGTAAGTAGTGAATTCTGATCCTTACCTCTCTATCTAATTCCTTAACTAAATAAATATTAGCTTCGTTGGATGAAATGGCTTCTAATCTTAAAATACTGCTACCAAGCTGGTCTCGTATGCCGAACTTTAGTGTATCGCCGTCGGGGTCAACGCCCCTTAGCCGGTATATCAAACTACCTGAAAATATAACGGTTGGTTAAGTAGTTCAAAAGCAGTGTTAAGTAACTATTCTACCAGCCTTATACAGCGTTATGCCTTTATGAGGAAAAGTACGTAAAGGCTAAAACAAACGCTAGATAGAACACAAGACTTGTAGGTAGGTAGGTAGGTACCTTGTGTTTTTGATGTCCTGAGGATAAATAGGTGGAAGGTACTAAGGTATATGTACACACGTACACACCCTGCCACAAGTGTGTACCTACGTAGTTCTACATTAGGTTTTACAAAAAAGAAAAAAAGAGGATTCTGCATCTCTATGGACAGATACCTATTTACAAAATTGCGTGTTCGGAACCCACGGCTCATTTCATGACTAATCAATTACATAACTAATACGGCATTAGTGCCAGGGAGGGCAGGTTGTGAGGTTTCCCTCTTAACCCTCTGTTTGTGCACTGTCGTCCGGGCAACCCCCCTCCCGACCGCCCGAGTAATTTCCGGCTGTCTGTTTGTTGCATTCTGAATCGTTGTTTTGGAAATATGAGCAACGTTGTACAAAGTACAAACACCCTACAGTATTCCGTGGGCTATTGAAATGGATGACTCATAACTTGTTAGGGTTATGCAGTTCGTTGGTTATGGGAACTGAACCAAAAACATCTGATAGAGTCGGTAATCAAAACATGCTGCCTGAGACCAATTAGTATTAGTTATTTGGAGTCTGAAGTAGGTAAATTAAAGGAATCCAACTCACCTACAGGCGTATCAATGCCTTCCTTTAACCTGACCACGATCTCCGACTGGCCATCGATGAGAAACCTGGGTGGTCGATTTGCCAGAACTCCCCCAAACACCATCAGCACGATAACCCATGACTGACCCGGCTTTAAACGGACCTTTGGCACAATTGTTGACATTGTCAGTCACCTGACGCTGCAACCAACTCTCGTTGGAAGCTGGAGCATTTTCCTTCACACGGTTTCTATTCTGTGTAAAAGTGTTCTCTGTGGCGCGTGAATCTTTGTTTGAAACAGTTTTTATTATGTGTGTTTTCTGGTTGTGCGCGCGTAGATTTTTTAGTTCTTTGATTATTGTATCGTATCAGCTGGTTATTGTCGTTTCGTTCAACTAAAGCAGTGAAAGTATCGTCACCTCACGATCAGGTTAATCTTCTGTACGTGTTCGCAGCCACCTGTAAAGAAAATGTTTGTTTATTGATGGTTTTTGAAAGGTGCATTGTTTGAAAGTAAAAAATGACACTTGCGGTTATATTTGAACAAAGCTCGAGCAATGAAGTCACGTTTTCAAAAGTTTATAAAAAAAAATCTTTTTAAATTAAATTATTTAAATTATTTATTATTTATATTATTATTTTTATTAAATTATTTTTTAAAGTTTATTTTTTTTTATTCTTTATAAGTTAGTAGACAATTTGGTAGACAATCTACCACATTTGCAACTAGTGCGTGTAACTCGAGCATTGCCATGCAACGTATTGTCTGGTGCCTAATGATACATGACACATCTTGCTTGCTTTCTAGCAACAGGTAGGTACGGTACCTATACCTATTTAGGTACTTACCTACTAAAAATTTTTCGGTAGCGTATGGTTTTTCAAATCTTAAAAGTTATGTAATTTTATGATTCTCCAAAAAATCCAATGATATTTTTAGTAGGCTTTAATACGAGAAATAAACGATAATCCCTCTTGTCTAAAACGTGACGAATGTTCTAAACGTTATTTTATAAAACTGTACCTCAAAGTTAAAACCTTCAAAATGGTGTGAAATATTAAAACAATCTGAGGACATTAATCATTAAAATTTCCTTCATTATTTTTTTAATTCCGTGGGTAAAATTCACAAATGGGCGAGATTTTAAATGTGATTACGTCAAAAAACCATTATTAAAGTGTGAGTCAATAATGTAATGGTTCATTCACACGAGCCGTTTGTGAAACAATGACAAAATTACATAAAATACAATTAAAAATGACCTCGTGCTCTCTCTGACGGATGTGTAACATGTTTTGGATGTCGTTGACGTTCGTTTCATACGTTTTGGCAGGTAACTAAGGGCATACTCTCTCTAAACTGAAAAAGAAAAACATTTTTTTTTATCAAAAACATCGTTATGCCACGGACACTAAGTAATAATCGAAGGCTCTAACATTTATAATCATTTATCATATATAATCATTTATTCTAACATTTATAAATTTTGATTTTTGAGCTTATATATCCCAATATATAAGCTCAAAAATCAAAATTAGTCAAGACAAAATCAAAGCAACTTGGAAAGTAATTAATAGTGAGACCGGAAGAGTCAAAACACATAACAATGTATTCAATCTAAATGTTAACGACACAATCATTAACCAAGATGATGATGTGGCCAAAGCATTTGAAACATTTTTTACCGACATTCCAGTCTCTACTACAAAGTCTTTGAACTCTTCGCACATAATCGCAGAGTCACTACTTAAAGAAAATGTACCTGAGTTCAAAACATTGTTTAATTTCGATTATGTGCAACCAAATGACATTGTCAAAGCTTTTAAAATGATAAATGTAAAAAAAACCACGGACCTCTGGGGCATTTCTGTTGCCGTTGTAAAATCCGTAATTGATCTTATCGCACCAGATCTAGCTTTTATATTCAACCAATGCATTGACTGTGGTGAGTTCCCTGACCTAATGAAACATAGTAAAATAACACCTTTATTTAAATCAGGTAGTCATTCTGACCCTACTAACTTTCGACCGATATCAGTGCTACCTACATTCAGTAAAATCTTTGAAAAACTTATGCTTAATCAACTGCAAAGACATTTTGAACTAAACAACTTACTAGACAATAAACAATTCGGTTTTACAAAGGGTCGCTCAACCACCGACGCGGGTGTTGAGTTAATATCACATATTTTTGAAAATTGGGAACAGTCACATGACGCCTTAGGCATTTTTTGTGACCTATCTAAGGCGTTTGATTGTGTGCACCATGAAACGTTAGTCAGGAAACTAAACCACTATGGTGTGAAAGGGATTGCTCTTGAACTTCTTAATTCTTACTTAAGTAACAGAATTCAAAGAGTTGATGTTAATGGAAAACGTTCTCCGGGGTCAGTGGTAAAAATGGGTGTACCACAAGGATCAATACTAGGACCGTTCTTGTTTTTAATTTACATTAACGATCTACCACGAGTGGTTAGAAACGATCATGAGATTGTACTGTTTGCAGATGACACTTCACTTGTATTTAAAGTGAAACGACGACAAACTAATTATGACGATGTAAATAATGCAATCTCTAAGGTTGTAAACTGGTTTAATGTAAACAATTTATTACTAAACGAAAAGAAAACTAAATGTATTCGGTTTATTCTACCAAACGTCAAACAAATAAATGCCAATGTAAAAATCAAAGAAGATAATATAGATCTCGTGGACACCACAGTATTTTTAGGCATAACTCTAGATAATAAACTTCAATGGGGCCCACACATAGATAAATTGTCGAAGAGACTTAGTTCTGCAGCATATGCAGTCAAGAAGATCCGCTTCCTTACAGATGTGGAAACCGCAAGACTAGTCTATTTCAGCTACTTTCATAGCATTATGTCGTACGGCATTTTGTTGTGGGGGAGTGCTGCAGACATAAACACCATATTTGTGTTGCAGAAGAGGGCTATTCGTGCAATTTATAACATGGGTCCCAGAGAATCACTAAGAAATAAGTTTAAGGAAATAAATATAATGACAGTACCTTGCCAGTACATCTATGAAAACTTATTGTATGTTCAAAAAAATATCAATCTATTCAACAAAAAAAGTGATAATCATAATGTTAACACTAGAAATAAAGACAAACTCGCTGTTCCCACCACTAGGCTCACAAAAATTAGTAAATCTTTCAAAGGGCAATGTGTACGCTTCTTTAACAAAATCCCAAGTGATGTGTCTCAGTTGTCGATTGGCAAGTTCAAAAACGTAATAAAACAGAGACTTCTTTTAAAAGCATACTATAAAATATCTGATTATTTAGAAGACAAACAAGCTTGGGACGAACTAGCTCCAACTCATCCAATAAAAAAAAAATGTAATCATACCTAATCATACAAAACGTAATGACGATTCAAAGTGATCAGTGAGATTTTATTGAATAAAAGATTTTTGACTTTGACTTTGACTTTGACTTTGATTTAGTACGAAACAAACGGTTGGGATACTAATTAATTACCTATAAGAACTAAGACCAACGTGACGCGTTTATTTAATTTGCGAAATCGGAATCCGTTTGATAAGCAAATAGTTCCTTTAAAAGAAAGTCGATCTTCGTATATTAAGTGACTATCGAATTGCCATCTCTAACCAATGATTAAAAATATCAAACAGAGCTAGGGCAATTTTAAGTGGTGTATAAAGAATTACAGTATTCAGGAGTTTGACTCTACCATGATACGGTGCAAAAAACCTATGGAAATGACCACCCAATTGGTACAAATCTGTATAATATTCAGTGGGCGTATGCCTTTATAACCCAGTCAGTCTGGCATATGAAACAAAAGGGTTACTCTGCGCAACGGGTGTGAAGGCCAATGACTAGGAATGGTAGGTACATCTATATACGTACCACTACTACGTAATAGCACTCGTGTGATATCGGGGACTGACCTTACGTGTTCGTCATCAGTACGATACAGCTTGTATCTGGCAGGTTTTATAGTATTTTTATTCATTTTAGGATTCAATTATCACGTAGGTACGGGCTTATAGCTACTATTCCAGCTAGAATTCCGATTTCCACTGCGAGCCCCCAACTCACATTCGCAGCTATATCGATGTATTATTATGAAGATTATGAAGTTATTGAAAAAAAAATTGAACTCCATTAATATAATATAATCTGCCTCACTTATTAGTTTGTAAGGTGTATCCACGTGCAATAAAGTATTTTCATTTATTCATTCATTTTCACTTCGCGATATGGGTGCGTTACTTTTGGGACTATATCTAGGCATCTCTTGTGACTGGTTGTGATGGTACTATGCTATGTGCAAATCATAATGCTCTTTCGTTCTCGCCAGTTCGTTAGGATAACAATCGAAGCGATAAATCTGTTTTATTTATGATCGCATTCAGTTTAACAGCCATAGATTGAACTTTGTAACATCGAATTGCTGTGAGTAATGTTATGGCTGAAGAAAAATTAAAGGTCGTGAGAAGATGGTTTGAATGTTTGGAATTAAATGGGTACTAGTCGGTACCTTAGTTGCCTATAAGCAATAATCGATTTATTTTTCGCACAAGACTAATTGCTAGTAAATACTAAAGTAGACACGGTATGGTACATAGAGCAGTTTTTGAAATATTGTGGCCCGTATTCCGATTCAGAAATCGCCTACTCAAGCATAAAGATTAGAGATTTTAATACAAAAATCTATGCTTAAGTCCGGATCAGTGCTTGATCAATAAATCAGATTATATGAGGATGGATTTTCAAGAATTAATAATCATATCAAAACAAGTAAGGCAAGTTTTTCATACGTAGAGCACCGTTGGACGTTGTAATGTAACGTAATACTACCAACTGGCTGGTTCAAGACGTACCTACCTACCTAGTTTCAAGATAGGTAGGTACCTATATATACCTATAGTATATTTCTTCATTTTGCTGGTTCCGGATGAATATCATCACGCCTTCAAATGTCCTAGGAATCATCAAATAAGGCTTTATGGTACCGTTTGAATGGCATGACAGCTAGATAGACTAGCGGTGCCAAAGTACAGTGCGGTTGAAACATGTTTTTCGCTAGTATATTGCACACTGACCGCTTATGTAATGTGGGTTATAAAATCTACCTGTTCTTGAGATCCTAAGTACCTAGCATTGATAAATAATTCCAAAGTTACAATTACAATAATTTAAAAAAGGAATGGTTTATTTTTCTAAAATGCTGAGCAGCGTAATTAATCCACCGAAGAGGAAAAGGAATGATTTCCACAGATAAAAATATTAAAAAAACACTTTTGAAGTGAAACTTCTAATGCGACTTCCAACAAGGTTGCGTTAAACGTTTAACGCTCCTAGGGAGGGGGAATAGAAAGAGACAGAGCGAGAGTGATCACGATCACATACGGAGACCCCCAAAAAACGCAAATGGTACTCGAAGTATAACTTCTTCCGCGCGGAGGGACTCCACGAACTATTTTTTTTACCTACGACTTTTGAAGTTGTGCCTTTTGCTTGAAACTTAGGTATTTTCTATTCTCCCTCCCCAGGAGCGTTAAACGTTTAACGCGTTAAACGCTGCCTCTTTCTATTCCTCCTTCGTTTAACGCTTAACGTTTAACGCTGTCAGTTGGAATTCGCATTAGAAGTATAACTTCAAAAAGAAGATATAAATAAGTACCTAATGTGTTTGTCCTATATTTTTTTCTAAGCGCTAATATTTGTAAATTCATGTGTGAAACAGAGTATGGAGGCTTTCTCTCATTTTGGAGCGCGTTGGTCTCCTTTCCGTAGGTACTTACTTAGTTAGTCGTCATGGAGTCGTGGTCACATTGAACAAATCCAATTTTGTACTTAGTCCAACACTTTCTGAGTGACTTTTAATATCACAAGTCTGTGAAAAAAGATATCATCAGTCTGCCATAGGACTGAGTCTAATGTGTCAACTCTACTTTTTATACCGCGTGCACACTATGCCCATGCTGCTTAGTGAGAATAAAGGCGATGTTGCTGTCGCAATATTAAGTCCGCGGCATGAATGCCGCCATACATTCCGGTAGCGGCATGGGCATAGTGTGCACGCGGTATTACGAGTGTTCGGATACGATACCGATATGTACACCGGTACAGATACCGATACCGATACGTTAAACGAGATGTTGATATTTAAAACTTTATACATGGAGTGCATTTTATGCCATATCTACTATTAACACTTATTTAAGTAGGTAATTGTTTTTTGTCATTTAGCTAGGCGCCCATAACTACTTATTGCTCTACATTTCGTAGACTAGTTTTCCAAGAAATACCCTCGGTAAAAGATGTGCATCAAATTCAGAAAGCAATCTTAAATTTTATATTGGTATTGATCCTTTGTGGTCAAAAACGGTGAAGTAACTATACCTATCAATTATTCATGTTTTGTCTCTCCTTTCCTGTGAGCTTCGGTTACTCTCCAACTAATAATTTGGTAGAGGCATCCTATTATAACAAGTGGTTCACTTTCCATCACCAGCTGCAATAATTGGTTTGTGAATATTTTAATAATAACATACAATTTGAATGTAACCAAATAATTGTTATGCTCAATCGTCGGACAATTTTGGTGGAATGGTGCGTTTCCATTTCACTAGTCGCACCTTCCTACGACTTTGGCAATGTTTCACCAAAAAGAAAGCTAGAGATCGAGTGGTGTAAAATTTTTATTTTATCTTGCTTATAAGGCTAAAAACGCAATAGGCATTTCATAAGGTGAGTAGGTACTTTAACTTATTTCCAACAAACACGGGAAGAAAAAAGATTCACATTTTGTAATTTTTTATTCTTGTTTATTAGTTGTAAGGTGTACAATAAAGTGTTTTCATTCATTCATTCATTCGCATGCTACTTACCAAAAGAAAAAAATAGAAACTTTGGAAGCCACAAACGATAGATCAAGATGAAAATCGTGTCGCCATTGAAAATGAAAACGCGGCAGAAGATCCGTAGCTGATAAAAAATGGATAAAAAGCAGGTGAGCGGCTTACGCGAAAGTATCTAGGTCTCTGTAATTATAGGGCATCTTCCATAATCAGACGAACGTTTTGTTTGTGCGATGCGAAGCGGTTCTTGTTTCACACTGCCTTGCATTCTAATTGCATTTGTTCGCTAATAGCTTTTTTTTCATACATTCACTCAAGTCTACAAACTGAGTTTTTTTCCAGGGACCCTTGAGACTCAATTTGTTGTGAAAATTTATTGCCAGGTGCATAAAAACAATTAAAAATCAGATTTTATTAGATTTTCTTGTTTTCAGGGTTTTTTTGAGATGGTGAAAATGTACTTTCAAAATATTTTTTATTATATTTTATCGCTATTTTCTGACAACTATAATGGTGCACTTATGTACTTAAAATAAGTTTTAATTTCAGGAAGCTTTATTTAGTACCGTACGTAGCATACAAACATAGAAAAATAGAAGATAAGTTGTAAAAAGTTTTCATGCAATCCAACAAAAATTTTAACTGTTCGAAAGCTCACTCCATCGAAGATTATTTCATGGGACACTAACCCAATCAACTATTGCTGTATTCTGTGCACACAGGTGTCTACGCAGTCACCGTGTCGACGTAGGCTTGGGATTCTCTGGTTGCGACCATATCCGATATCGATAGGTACCACATTTTGCGGTGCGGTGCGTGGGATACTAAATATAGAGCAGCCTTGTATATATTTCGCTGTGAATTGTGTTTCAATTTCTTGAGATTTTACTAGACGATGTAGGGTTCTAAAACCTCTGAGAATTCAAAACACAGATATTTTTCAGGGGCGTAGCTACCGCCGTATCTGCCGTATCAATTATACGGGGCCCCCGGGCCAAGGGGGCCCCGAAGTGCGTAAGCAAAAAACTTCCCAAATTGTCCCAATGTCACTATTGTCCATAAAGGCAGAAACTTCAGCAAAACTAAAGTCATCATCAGCTATAAATGATTTAATAAATCAGTTTGTCGAAAAAAAGGCAAGGAGAGCGTTATTTAATTTGAATTGTTTGTAAAAATTTTGAAAAAGTAACAGACAGATACACGCGAGAGCAATGATTCCGGGTCACTTAAAGAATGTTAAAAATCTCGGAAACTAAAAATGATAGGTTAATGCAATAAATTGTATTTAATAGACAATGTAATACTCCTTAAATGAAGGTATTAAAACTTCTTAGTTATTGTAAAGTTATATCTTAAAAAAATCAAATTTGAAAAAGGGCCACTTTCGAAGATGGAACTACGAAATTACAGCATTTGGTTTTGCTTTTGTTTGTAATCTGTCATTTATGTGGGTATATAAACCATGTTGATAGTGCTCTATATTCATTATTCAAGCTGAAATTATGTCGCTTACGCCTGAAGAATGCACCAGAATACTTACAATGCTGGAAACCGGCCGGAGTCAGCGCGATACAGCCAGGACTGTCGGTGTGTCGCTGTCAACAGTACAAAGAGTTCTCCGACGTTACGAAGAAACTGGTTCTAACCTACGCAGACCAGGAACGGGAGTAGTAGGGATTGATTCATTCTGGCTCACCCAAAAAAAGTTGCGATTGGGGTGGTCTTGCCAGGGCGCCAGCTAAAAAAAAAAAAAAAAAAAAAAAAGTTTAGACTCTTTTTGTATGTTTTGGCACACGCCTGACCGATTGCGCTAACCCATTTTAACGCACCTCGTTCCATTCAAAAGTTACGAAGCCACTTGTATACTCAATGAACAAACAATAGCGTTTTATTGAGGGTCGAGCCATTGTGTCCGGCTTGCGGGGCAGGTACTAGAGATAAGCAGTCCGCATCCGTTGACGAAAAGAATTTGTGTGAATTAAATTAGTGTAATGCTTGTTCACATCATTAGGTATTAAATCGAGAACTAGGTCAAAAATTAACCTCCAACTGAACTTTTTTTTATGTGACATCTCTCAAGCCGAAAACTTCCCTGGCGGAGGGCGGATGCGCGCGCATAAAGGCTGCGTTCCGAGCACAACCCCTAATATTAAGCCCGCGTTACAATAGGTAATTATCTATAATATCATATTATTATATTATGATAATATGATAATCAATATTTATTATTTATTTATTAGCAATACACCAATATATTTTTATTTTATATGTATATTATTTAATATTGTACGGCCCCCCACGATACATATAATATGAAATTATTATTTAAGTATTAATTATTTAACCATTATTAATTATTTTTATTATTTAAATAAACTAACCTAACACCTTCACTGTGACGCACTGTCCGTCGCCTGATTAACCAGCAGTGGGCATTAATTATAAGCTGTGGATGATGTAATTGCAAATAAAATTTTCATGAAGTTCATCTTTTAGCATCATGTTATAACGCGATACAATCAATGCAAATATAAAAACCAGCCGACAGGTAGTGGCCACCCAAAAAGGCATTTTGCTTGTCGGGACATGACGCGAGTTTATTGCTACGTGAAAAGGGCGTCAGATAACATATTCGATAAATCAATGTGAGTTATGCGACGCTGCAAAAAACTATTAGGCACCCATCACAAACCAAGAAAGTTTACCTGTTGAAACATGTCATGAGTTTTTTGCGATATTTCTCTGCTATAAAGGTCTAAAACCCTCGAGTTACTACCACAGTCTTACGCCATTCGTGCAGTGAACTACAGATAAATATTGTTATAACGTCTAATAACATCTGCGTGTATTCTAAAATTATTCGTTACTCAACACACAGTATTTGCCACAATAAATAGTGTTTCCGTGTTCTACCGTATAAAATGGAGGTAAGTTGTTATATTACGTATTTACTTTGAACCGATTTCACCTTTGCACTTAAACGCTATCAATATAAGCTAAACCGAGTTCAAGATACCCTTGATGACAAACTTTTGTAGCAAAACTTTGACTTTATTTGATCTATGATTTTGCATTTATGTATTTTTAAAAGTAACATGTCGTTACAGGACACGCCAAGTTACTCCCCCGTGGAGGAGGTTGAAGAACATAACACTTTCAAGCAATTCTATTATAATGCTATATCTGATAAAGAGGACATATATATCTAATGAAGAGAAGACGGTCAGAGGAACAAAACCATTTGGAAACACCATCAACATCGCGGGAAGCATTTGACTCAATTTTTGATAATGAATTACTCAATCTTTGTATGGAAGCTGAAACTGGAACTGTGGATTGCACTACCTGCAATTTACCAATAAAAAAGAGGTATTTAAACAGCCATTTCAATAGTAAACAACATAAATATAACTCTGTTAAAATTCAACATTCTTTATCGAATGTTGATCTTATACAATCAGCTTTTGGAAACCGTGTTTATACATACAAAATAACATCTAAAATAGATAAAACGAAAATAGATTTTGAAACTCCTGAATTATTTGTAGAATCAATCAATGAAACAATTTCAGTTTTAATCAATGAAGCTATCGAAGAACTAACAATTTTTAAAGTTAACTTTATATTGTACGCTGATTTTGTACAACAAACAAAGGAAATAAAAAACTCATTTGACTTTCAAACTAGTAACTTTATAATCATGCAAGGTGATGATTTAGATATATTTTTAAAATCATTAAAGGACACTTTGTCTAGCAAAATAAGCGAATTTGAAAAAAAGGATAGTGGCTGGAGTTTATCTAAAATTGTGAGCATTGATATGAATATCAATAAATTTAACCCCCTACGTGGTACATCATACATTGAATTACCACATGATATACAAACAAAAAAAGCAGTAGTCAATGTTAAAAACGCAGACGTTAAATGTTTCCAATGGGCATTACTATCGGCATTGTATCCAGTTGCAAAAAATGCTGATAGAGTTACATCATATGTAAGAAATGAAAATAAATTAAAACTTGATGGGGTTTCTTTCCCCGTTAAACTATGTGACATCTCAAAAGTTGAAAAATTAAACAACATGAGTGTGAATGTTTTCGGATTAGAATATGATGATGTTAAAAAACAAAATTCTGTTGTTGGTCCCTTATATTTCACAAAGTGTCGAAAAAGTTGTCACATTAACTTATTATACATAACAAATGGTTCAAATGGTCATTATTGCTATATTAAAAATATGTCACGTTTAATAAGAAGCCAACTCACCTCGCGACACGCCGCAATACATTTATGTGATGGCTGTTTATTGTATTTTTCAAACCACGAGCAGTTATTGCAACATCAAAAGCGAGATTGTAATCAAATTCGTACTGACTTACCTTCCGAAAAACCATGCTTAAAGAATTGGTTCGGTGAAAATGTTTCCAATAATAAGGTTTCATTCGATAAATATCAAAAACAACTCAAGGTTCCGTTTGTTATATATGCGGATTTTGAATCATTTCTGAGGCCAATCACATCCTGCTCAAATGATCCAGATTTACCTCATACTGAAAATGTTCAAAGACATGATGTATATAGTTTCGGGTATTACATTAAATGTGCTTATGACGACAGTCTTTCCAAATACAGAACTTACGTGGGTGATGACTGTGCAAAAAAGTTTATGGAAAGCTTACAGAAAGACATTGAAATAATTACCAAAATAAATAATTTTCAAAAATGTCCATTACCTTTATCAGATATGGACAAAGTTAAAATAGCTGTAGCTACTACATGCTACATTTGTGGGAGAGATTTAAAATGCCAACAAATAATAGACCACGATTGGTATACAGGCGTTTTTCGAGGTGTTGCTCATGAAATATGTAGCAGTAAATTTAGAAGTCAATGTTTCATTCCGGTTATCTTGCATAATCTAAGTAATTATGATGCTCATTTTATTGTTCATGCCTTAAATTTTGCTGAAGGTGCAGTGGAAATAATTCCCCAAAACAAAGAGCGTTATATATCTTTTTCAAAATTATTAAAAGTTAATAACCATCGAGTAAGTTTACGGTTTATAGATTCTCTGAAATTTTTGTCATGTAGTTTGGAAACACTAGCAAATAATCTAAACATCAATCAATTCGATGAATTGAGGAAACATTTTCCGAATGAGCAGGATTTTAACCGATTAAAAAGAAAAGGTGTATATCCTTATGAATTTATGACCGGGCTAGAAAGTCTTAAACAAAAATCTCTTCCTACACAAAACCAATTCTTTAGCTCAATAACGGGTACAAACGTTTCAAATGAAGACTATGAACATGCTAAAGATGTTTGGCAGCATTTTGAATGTCGTTCTATGAGTGATTATTCGGATTTGTACTTAAAGACAGATGTTTTATTGCTAAGTGACATTTTTGAAAACTTTAGAACTGTTTGTATGAGCACATATGGTTTGGATCCTGCGCATTACTATACAGCACCAGGTTTAAGTTGGGATGCGATGTTAAAATACACAAAAATAGAGTTAGAGTTGCTAACAGATTTTGATAAAATTGCCTTTATTAAATCTGGTATTCGAGGTGGAGTATCACAGTGCAGTCATCGATATGCCAAAGCAAACAACCACTACATGAATAATTACGATAGAAATCAGGCAACATCATTTTTAATATATCTTGATGCTAATAATTTATATGGTTGGGCGATGTCACAGTATCTCCCCGTTGGAGGTTTCCAGTGGGTTGATATTGAGACAAATTTCAAAGTTGCAATCGATTCTGAAATCGGCTATATTTTAGAAGTAGATTTAGAATATCCTGATAACTTACATGATTTACATTCTGATTTTCCACTCTGCCCAGAAAATGTTTGTATAGGGAATACAAAAGACTTTAAACTGGTTCCAAACCTAAATAATAAAAGTAGCTACGTAATACACTACAGAAATTTAATACAATGCTTAAATATGGGGTTAAAAATAAAAAAAATTCATAGAATTTTAAAATTTGATCAAAGTCCATGGTTAAGCAAGTATATAGAATTAAATACAAATCAAAGAACCAAAGCCAAATCCGATTTCGAAAAAGATTTCTATAAGCTTATGAACAATGCAATCTTTGGAAAAACAATGGAAAACATTGAGAAACGGGTAAATGTTAAATTGCTCACTCACTGGGAAAATCGAGGGAAGATTCAAGGGGCTCAAAGTTTAATAGCAAGACCTGAATTTCATAGTCTTTCCATATTTTCAGAAGAATTAGTTGCAATACAACTTCGTAAAACAAAATTGGTTTACAACAAACCCATCTATTTAGGATTGTGTGTTTTAGATATATCCAAAACTTTGATGTATGATTTCCATTATAATTACATGAAAAATAAATTTCAAACCAATATCAATCTGTTATACACAGATACAGACAGTTTGGTTTACCAAATATTTACAAAGGATTTTTACAGAGATATTAAAGACGACATTCAAACATACTTCGATACATCTGATTATCCAACAGACAATGTATTTAATTTTCCACTTGTCAACAAGAAAAGAGTAGGGTTATTTAAAGATGAAAATAACGGTAAAATCTTTACAGAGTTTGTGGGCTTACGATCGAAAATGTATGCAATGCTGGTTGAAAATAGAATCATTACAAAGGCTAAAGGAGTAAATAAATGTGTAACTAAAAAACTTACAATGGATAACTATAAGACGTGTCTCTTTGATAAAAATATTCAATTTTCTCACATGTATAGATTTAAGTCAATAAAGCATGTAATTTTCACTCAAAAAATTAACAAAACATGTCTTTCACATAATGATACTAAACGTTTTATTTTATCGAATTCTGTAAATACTTTAGCATGGGGGCATTATAGTTTAAGAAACTAAGTTTAAGTAATATTAGAATTTAAGTATCTAGTTAGGTACCTACCTCACCGCACCTTTGTAAAGTACCTAGCTGTTAATGTAATAATATATTTATAGAGTTAAGACATAATATAAGACATAATTTTTAATCCTATTTTAAGTTTACATAAATATATATATATTTGTATCTTTCAATACATTGTTTCATTATTTTCATTTACCTCATACCAGAAACACGTGTTGGTAGTCAAAAATGTTTCATTTCAATCATCCATTTACTGCAATAGTGGCTGGTCCAAGTGGGTGTGGAAAATCCAATTTTGTTACAAACTTTATTAAATATGTAAAAGAAGTTTGTAGTGTGAATTTTGTTCAAACTACATGGTGTTATGATGAAATGCAACCGTTGTATAATTTGAGAAACGTAAATTATTTTCAAGGAATACCAGATCTTAGTATGTTCGATGGAAAGGATCCTCAACTTATAATTATCGATGATCTCATGAGGGAATCCGATGGGCGCATTGTTGATATTTTTACAAAAGGTAGTCATCACAGAAATTTGAGTGTTTTCTACATAACACAAAACTTATTTCATCAAGGTAAAGGGCAAAGAGACATATCACTAAACTCTAGTTATATCATCTATTTCAAAAATCCTCGTGATAAGACTCAAATTCGATACCTAGCACGACAAGTTTCGCCAGAAAATATTAAGTTTATGGAAGATTCTTACAAAGATGCGACTAATGAAGCTCATGGATACCTAATGATTGATTTAAAACAGGATACTAATGACGTGTGCCGTTTTAAGACAAAAATATTCCCTTCAGACGGATATTGTACCGTGTACATCCCAACAAAAGTGTTTAAATATGCTAAGAATCAACAAATTCATATCAGTCATAAATAATGCATCGAAGACTAAAGACGCATACGGATTTACTTAGAGCCCTGCATACACTTAAACCAAAATACATAAAAGCTCTTTTAAAATCGTGCGATGAAGAAGAAATAAATTGTATTTGTGAATGCATTCATAACGTTTTAAAAGGAAAAGTGCCCTTAGAAGAAAAAGCTAGAAAAAAATTGAAAAAGTATAAAGACATACTTCGCAAACTAGTACGTAAAAGTACAAACAAAATTCGCAAAAACATAATCATTCAAAAAGGGGGTGCCTTTTTACCAATGATACTGGGTTCAATTTTAAGTGCATTAGTTGCCTCTTTTGTTTGAAAAATGGAACATGCCAAGAAAATGTTGCTTGTTGATCCAAGTGTAATAGAAAAACTTAATCAGCATAATACGACTGATAACCCCCTATCACGATTAGATATGGAAATGCAAGACATTTTAAAAAGTGATATGGAAGAAAGAAAAAAGTGTACTCTATACATGCAAGTTTTGCAGCGATATTTACATTTTGCTGAAGAAGGACGTCGACCAATTCAATTACCCATCGTATCAAATATTGAAGTATCTGATAGGGATAATAGTGGATATGACACAGTTGATAATAAAAACAATGAAATCAGTGTTAAAGATTCAGTTACTGTTCAGTCTCCAGACGAAGGTGAGGAACAGGTAAATATTACTGTTTCTCATGAAAAACCAACTCCTTACACCCCAAAACACATACTCAGCTTGGTACCTAAAACATATATAAGGAAGGGTGAGAGATTATTGTTTTTGTTGGTATCGAACAAAAATAAAATTTATTGGGATGCTGATGGTATAATTACTGTAGACAAAGAAAAAATCCCTGGGAGTAATATTGTTGACTTAGTAAATGATTTTTTGAGACCGCTAAAAAGAAGTGCTCCAATAGGATGGGAGAAATTTGCAAAAGCACTGAAAGATATTAAAATACCAATGATTTATATTGGAAATCCACAAAGAGTCGACTATATGCAGCAGCTTCCGATCACACCATATAAAGAGGAGGAAGAGTTTTCAACACCAGTTACTAGCAAAACCAGACAGAAGATAGATTGGGAAAAATGGAGTCCTTATTAGAAATAAACAATATCTACTATAACCCTTCACACCCAGCGGGATATGCTAGTATTGATAAACTGGCTAGTGCTATGAAAGGTAAAATGAACAGAGAAGATGTTAAAAGATGGTTACAATCACAAGAAACATACACACTACATAAACCAGTTCACAAAAAATTTCCACGAAACAAATATGTCTTATCTAATCTTAATGAACTTTGGCAAGCTGACTTAAGTGACATGAGAACTTATTCAAAATATAATGATGGTGTTAATTATATACTTTGTGTTATTGATGTTTTTACCAAATTTGCCTATGCTCGATCAATGAAAAATAAAAATTCTGAATCGATTAAAACATGTTTTGAAAGTATATTTCGTGAAGCCGATATAACACCAACCCATATACAATCCGACAAAGGAACCGAATTTGTTTCGAAAGATGTTCAAAAATACTTTAAAACGAAGAATGTCAATTACTATACTACAAACAACCCCGATATTAAGGCTAGTGTAGTTGAAAGATTTCAAAGGACACTCAAAATGAGGATGTGGCGTTACTTTACTCACAAAAATACATATAAATACATTGATATTTTACAGGACTTAATATATTCATATAACCACAGTTACCATTCCAGCATCAAGATGTGTCCTTGTGATGTAAACTCAAAAAATATAATGACAGTGTGGAACAATTTGTATACACGTAAACATGTTCAAAATAACACCAATACATCTCCAACACTGCCAAAATTTCATATTGGAGACTATGTAAGAATAACAAAATATAAACATATATTTCAAAAAGGATATGAATCTAATTTTTAAAATGTCATTCTTACATAGCCATTCCTGTGAATGTATAAAATCAGAGTTAGATTTATTTGCTCTACCATCCACGCAAACTAGTATAGAAAACGGGTTATGGATACACTACAAACCCATCTCATCTCTAGCTGATGATGGACCCATAGAATTTCAAGTACCTGGAACAGGTGATGACTACATGGATTTATCCCATACATTGCTGCACATAAAAGCCAAGATACTAAACCAGGATGGTACGAAATTAACTGAGTCAACTGTTGTGGCTCCAGTAAACAATTGGCTCCATTCTCTTTTCACCCAACTAGATATTTATCTGAATCAAAAGCTAGTATCACCGCCAAACAATACATATGCCTATAGGGCTTACATGGAAACTTTATTAAATTATGCTCCTGCAGCTAAGGAATCTCATCTGACTTGTGGTCTTTGGTATCAAGATACGGCTGGGAAAATGGATTCAACTGATGAAAAAAATGATGGATTTGTTAAAAGACGAGAATTAGCATGTGAAAGTAAGGAGATAGAAATGATTGGTCATCTTCATGGAGATATATTTAATCAAGAAAAGTTTTTAATAAATGGTGTTGAAATGAGTGTTAAATTAGTTCGTTCGAGAGAAACATTTAACCTAATGGCTTCTACATCCGACTTGAAATTTAAAGTATGCATTACAGATGCAACACTTATTATACGTAGAGCACGAATCAATCCTACTGTATTACTTGCACATCAAAAAGTTTTAGCCTCTACTACAGCTAAATATCCTATCACTCGAGCTGAAGTCAAAGTTTTAACTATTCCTTCGGGGATTCAGGGTAAGACTCTAGATAATATTTTTTTGGGGCAAGTTCCCAAAAGGTGTATAATCGGTTTTGTGAACAATGCAGCGTTTAATGGGGGTCTAACAAAAAATCCATTCAATTTTGAAAACTACAATATAAATACATTTTGTTTATACATTGATGGTCAACAAATACCTTCGAAAGCTTTGCAACCATCATTCGATAATAATATTTACACAGCAGCCTATCACACACTATTTTCAGGGACAGGTATACATTTTCTGAATGAAGGTAATGGTATATCTAGGGAGCAATATGCAAAAGGATATTGTGTGTTGGCGTTTGATCTAACGGCTGACCTCAGCTCAAATTCAAACACTCATTGGAATCTTATAAAACATGGTAGCGTTAGACTGGAGGTTCGTTTTGAATCTGCTCTGACTCAGACGATAAATTGTATTATTTATGCAGAGTTCGATAATGTTATTGAAATTGATAAGAATCGTAATGTAACTGTAGACTATAGTAGTTAGGATGTAATAAAATTGTATTGTTTTGAATGTACTGAGACTATAAATTGAATTATTCATGCAAAGTTCGATAATGTTATTGAAATGTAACCGTAGACTATCAATTGTCAAGATTGAATAAAATTGTATTTAGTTATATAATAAATAAATAAAACATTGATGTATGCATACCTACATATAGTTTTATTTCCTGAAACCTCTTCTTTACTTTTTCTCTATAAAAAGTAATTTACATATTTCCTTGTCACATTCTTGGTTTGAAGATTGAACTTGACACAGCTTACCTTATTAAGAATAATGGATACAATTGATATTCAAAAATATTTACACTACATTCACCCAGCTTTACACAAAAATGTGTATGCTGCAAACAGGCTACCACTGCATGTAAAAAAACCGGTGTATCTAATAAGCAATTTGGATCCGGACAACAAGCCAGGGTCACATTGGATTGCCATGCACATAGATAAAAATGGAGTTGGTCAGTATTTTGATTCATATGGACGCGCACCTAAAGACTACCACAAAAACTTCTTGCGCAGGAACTCAAGACAGTGGGATTTTAATAGATATAGATTGCAGCACGACTTAACTACAGTGTGTGGAGAATATTGTTTGACATATCTGTATTTCAAGTTTTACGGAAATACTATGACCGATTTTATTGAATTATTTAGTAACAATACTATCAATAACGATCTATTTTTACACAAGTTGTTTAATGAATGCTTTAAAAATAAAAAGGACTAGATAGAAATAGTTAAAGTTAACTAAATTAACTAAGTTAACTAATCGATGAATGTGGTTAAAAGTGGATCATTAGACAAATAAAACAAAGTTTAATGGAATTAAAAAGTTTTTTATTTAAGTATAAAAATAAAATACCTGATATACAAGAAAATATTGACAATGTTATTACCTATTCTAAAAATCATTATTTACATATTTAGTTATTACATCTAGCTAGTTATTGATTTTTGAAAGAATATATTTTGCTGTCTTCGGATTCCGATATCTCCTTGGTGATTTGATAAACAATTTTTTTCAAATTTTCATAATTTTTGTTATTCAATTCCTTGCAGTAATATTTAACGCGAACGTCAGCGTGTTTCCAATGCTGGGTAGGAGGAATCTTGCTCAGCTTTTTCATATCAAACACATCAATTTTTATAAGATGTGCTGCATTAACACTGTCGTCTGTGTTTGTTGATATGTATGATGTACCACCCTCTTTGTTCATTCGTCCAACGTTTGATGAGTTTTTTGCTTTCTTCTTTTTTGGTGGCACTTCCGGAAAGAACTCATCTATGTTGCTGAGACTACTGCGGGGGCGCTTCAATATAGATTTCTTTGCAAGGTAGTATGGTACGCAATTGGTGGTGTCCTCTTCATCAGATATATTATAATAGAATTGCTTGAAAGTGTTATGTTCTTCAACCTCCTCCACGGGGGAGTAACTTGGCGTGTCCTGTAACAACATGTTACTTTTAAAAATACATAGATACAAGTAGACATACAACATAAATGCAAAATCATAGATCAAATAAAGTCAAAGTTTTGCTACAAAAGTTTGTCATCAAGGGTATCTTGAACTCGGTTTAGCTTATATTGATAGCGTTTAAGTGCAAAGGTGAAATCGGTTCAAAGTAAATACGTAATATAACAACTTACCTCCATTTTATACGGTAGAACACGGAAACACTATTTATTGTGGCAAATACTGTGTGTTGAGTAACGAATAATTTTAGAATACACGCAGATGTTATTAGACGTTATAACAATATTTATCTGTAGTTCACTGCACGAATGGCGTAAGACTGTGGTAGTAACTCGAGGGTTTTAGACCTTTATAGCAGAGAAATATCGCAAAAAACTCATGACATGTTTCAACAGGTAAACTTTCTTGGTTTGTGATGGGTGCCTAATAGTTTTTTGCAGCGTCGCATAACTCACATTGATTTATCGAATATGTTATCTGACGCCCTTTTCACGTAGCAATAAACTCGCGTCATGTCCCGACAAGCAAAATGCCTTTTTGGGTGGCCACTACCTGTCGGCTGGTTTTTATATTTGCATTGATTGTATCGCGTTATAACATGATGCTAAAAGATGAACTTCATGAAAATTTTATTTGCAATTACATCATCCACAGCTTATAATTAATGCCCACTGCTGGTTAATCAGGCGACGGACAGTGCGTCACAGTGAAGGTGTTAGGTTAGTTTATTTAAATAATAAAAATAATTAATAATGGTTAAATAATTAATACTTAAATAATAATTTCATATTATATGTATCGTGGGGGGCCGTACAATATTAAATAATATACATATAAAATAAAAATATATTGGTGTATTGCTAATAAATAAATAATAAATATTGATTATCATATTATCATAATATAATAATATGATATTATAGATAATTACCTATTGTAACGCGGGCTTAATATTAGGGGTTGTGCTCGGAACGCAGCCTTTATGCGCGCGCATCCGCCCTCCGCCAGGGAAGTTTTCGGCTTGAGAGATGTCACATAAAAAAAAGTTCAGTTGGAGGTTAATTTTTGACCTAGTTCTCGATTTAATACCTAATGATGTGAACAAGCATTACACTAATTTAATTCACACAAATTCTTTTCGTCAACGGATGCGGACTGCTTATCTCTAGTACCTGCCCCGCAAGCCGGACACAATGGCTCGACCCTCAATAAAACGCTATTGTTTGTTCATTGAGTATACAAGTGGCTTCGTAACTTTTGAATGGAACGAGGTGCGTTAAAATGGGTTAGCGCAATCGGTCAGGCGTGTGCCAAAACATACAAAAAGAGTCTAAACTTTTTTTTTTTTTTTTTTTTTTTTTTTAGCTGGCGCCCTGGCAAGACCACCCCAATCGCAACTTTTTTTGGGTGAGCCAGAATGAATCAATCCCTACTACTAACGGGCAGAACCAGGTGTACCACAGCACGAGAAGACCGATACTTGGTGAACACCATGCTTCGAAATCGCTTTCTCACAGGAACTGAACTCACAAATCAGTTTCGACGCCTCGGAGGAAGTAACCCAAGTGCATGGACAGTAAGACGTCGGCTTGCTGAATCTAACTTAAAACCCCTTAGACCTGCAAACGGCCCTAAACTGGAGCGTGGGCATCGTATTTCAAGACTAAGATATGCCCAGAGCCACGTAAATTGGAGTATTGAAGATTGGTCAAAAGTTATGTTCTCCGACGAATCAAAATTTATGCTCTACAAGCACGATGGAAGACACAGAGTGTATCGAAGACCAGGGGAAAGATTCAAGCAAGCATGCATCGAAGAAAAAGTAGCCTACGGTGGTGGGTCTGTACTTGTGTGGGCCGGAATTTCTTCTGAAAGTCGCACAGAGCTGGTGATCATAGAAAACGGCTCTTTAACTAGCGTAAGATATGTGGAAGAAATCCTCAATGATCATGTTGGTCCATTTATGGTCAATTTAGGTGAGGATGCTATATTTATGCATGACAATGCCCGACCTCATACAGGTAGGATTGTGAATGACTACCTTCAAGAGATGAACATTACTCGTATGGAGTGGCCAGCGCGCAGCCCGGATATCAACCCGATCGAGCATGCTTGGCACGAGCTAGGCAGATGCGTAAAACAACGAAACCCTCCCCCAATCACGCTTCGTGAGCTCAAAATTGCTCTCACAGAGGAATGGGAGAATATTCCCCAAAATCGTATAAGGAACTTGGTGTACAGCATGCCAAACCGCGTAAACGCAGTAATGGAAGCACGAGGAGGCAATACGAAGTATTAAAATTCAAGTCAAATCGTAATAAAGTTCAAAAATTTCATGTTTCCTATTTTTGTTTTAAGGAGAGATCAGCAGTTTTTTTCTTTATGTAATTTTGTGTTAATAAAATGTATGGTGACTCATATTTTTTTACTTTCATTTAAGGAGTATTACATTGTCTATTAAATACAATTTATTGCATTAACCTATCATTTTTAGTTTCCGAGATTTTTAACATTCTTTAAGTGACCCGGAATCATTGCTCTCGAGTGTAGTTATGATGAATAAATATTTCTTTTAATTTTATGCAAACATTTTTTTTCTTTTGTGACAAATCTTTACCCTTCATAAGGGCCAACAAATAAATTTTTATACGGGGCCCCGCCAAGGCACGCTACGCCACTGTTTTTGACATAAAACTACTACTAATATTTTATACCACCGGCTATTTTAGTCGTAGGTACATAAATTTCACTCACTGCTGGGTTTATTTACATCAAAGACCTCTAATTAGCTCCTATTCTACAGATCTTAGGGCTACCCTCATAATCTACGCCCCGGTGACATGGTTCAATTCAAAACCTGTATTGCTGTATTCCGTGTATACTTAATACTTCTTTTTATTTCATGGTTGAACAAAAAAAATGAATTACTTTGTGAGTTTCTTATAGTAGAAATACTACTGTAGCTTACAAATAATTGGATTACAAATACTTAGGTAGGTACTTAAGTGGATTATGATAAAGGTATTATATTGTAATACCTCTTAGGTCGTGGCCTATGCTGTAATGCTATTGTGACTACGGTATCTACTTATAGACTGAATTTTACTGACCTATTTTTTAATTTTAGTAAAAATCATATTTACATTTAAAGTTCTAAAATCACCCTAATATATGAGTATCAACACAACTCTCAAAACTCTACAGGAAAGCTGATTCTCGCAATAAAAATGATCTTAGTCAGAATAAGTGTATTTTCTTACACAAATCACCAAAGACATTTAACACCGTATAACCATATACCGTACCTACTTCCTACGGAAATCACCAGACCTGCGTCCGACCAGCAGCGCACGCATTCTGTGTGTTGTCTACCAAGGAGTCCAAACACCGATCATACATACTATGGATACATACTAAGCGCTTGTCGTTCAAATAACTCTTGAATCAATCTATTGCCAGCTTTTCAATATTGAACCTACCAGCCAGTCATCTATTGAACCACGGAGGCTGTCATACAACCGTTACTTACAAAATGCTCCAATTTTTTTACATAAAGACGGATATCATTTTTTTACGGATTTCGTGCATCTGTCTTTATTCTTTTTACATAATTTCGGTTTCGCTATCATTATGCAATGCAAAAAAGTTTACTGGTTTACTGTTAACTCAGAGTTCATGTTTTTGTGTCGTTTTTCATGGGTTCGATGAACGCTGAATTTTACTGCGCGTTTATTGAATTGCATGAAATAGGAGATACAATTCACAGAGATAAGATTGCCCGATACGCAGTGTCGCAGTGTTCAGAGCAAATGATATGTTTTTGATCCTGTGAACACTATAGAACAAATTGCTCGTAGTCTAAATTCTAAATCAGTATTTTTGCAGCTTTTGAACTGCTATGCATTAGTAGATATGCATTGAGACATAATAAAATAAGTACATAAAAAAACCAAGTACGGAGAATGGTGACTTGGTGACCCAATTGTTTGAGAAACTGCTCAAACAGTTTTAAATAACACTCTAGTATGCTAATCAAACACGTTTATTTTGTTTGCTTACTTACTTCTTACACATAAGTAACTTCCTAAACAAGAAAACCAGAAGCAAGTAAATTACATCATGTACACGACAAGGCAAAGCAACTATCGAATCGATCAATCTACAATAATCTACATACCGTTAGTAATATCCTATCAGAGAAAGGCCTTGTTTTGCTTTATTCGTGTAATTATATTGTATTTATGCTGTAAGTAATTTATTTTTACCTGACTATGGCAAAGCTTTGGTAGGAAGAATGATAAACACAAAAGCCATAAACCAAGAAGTTGAAGTTGAATGTTAAACAAGGGCGAAGCTGAGAAAAACATAACGTAAGACTAGGCGGTATGGTTCTAAACTATAGCCTGCTCCGAGGAGCGAAAAAAAAAAAAGGGCGAAGCTCTCAAAATGACGGACAGAGGCCATAATTGAAGAAGAAGAAGAATAAGAAGCTTTATCAGAGCAGAAAATATACAACTGACACTAATATGATTTTCTAACGCGATACCGATCAGCGAAGAGAGTATTGTTCTTACGTGTTTTCTCACGATTTCCAACGCCAGTAAAAACCGATCTTGACAATGGGGAAGAGCCTCTGATACCTTTCAAATAGGAACTGCGAAGTAATAACAGGCTGGCTACAGCCTGAGAAAGTAAGAGTAGACCGTGTGAATGCGTATGAACCAGTAGAATCAATTTTAATATTACTATTCTTTCTTGTTAGTGGTTTCACTGTTGGCAGGACGGTCGTGGTGGTCATGAATGTAAATTTACTAGGGGTTGTAGCACTATTGTGGGTGGTACATTACCTACTATTCTAAGTTCTTATTTTTAGAACACTTCATCACTTATCATTGAAAAATAAAGCATCTAGTATTTTATTTTCCTTCAGAAATAATATGGAGGTAAGAAGTGGAATTAATCGACTGGACTTTATTATCTTGAAAAAAGAAGCAACACTTATTTGGAGATCATTTAGGTTCTTTATGTTTTTTGTTTCATTTAGGTTTATGCTCTTCGTGAAATGCCTCTTTTAGTTCTCTCTGGGAACAAGTAGGTGCTTTGATATTATATACATTATGTACACATAAAAGTGATGCAGAAATCACAATTATTTTCAGCGCCCAGTCAGATTTAATAATATGATAATATTATGAGAACAAAATTATGGGAACTAAAAATTACTCACTTCGTTAGGCAATACACACGTTTGCGTAATTAATTCGCCGAAATGAAAGTGCTAGCAGTAAAAATAGCGGTTTGCTACTTTATTATTTAGCATAGTGTACTACGAAAATGTATAAAATATTTTATTAAAAACGGTTTCATACTTTGCTTACCTACTTTTTTGAATTGTTAATAAGAATATTTGGTTATACCACATACCATTATAATACCTACTAAACTAGGCTTCGTATGCTAATAAAGAACTCGTTACTCAGGCATAGATTTGAGTAGAGATTTTCATACAAAAATCTATGCTTGAGCCCGGATCAATGCTTGGGCAGTAAATCAGCATAAGGGTCTAGGTTTGTACTAGGTACCTACCTAAGATGATTAGGTATATCTATAGATACTACCTATTATAAAACTGTAAAAAAGCCAAAAACTAAAACTAAAGGTATGGATAAACTAAATATGCAGATCTACTAAATAAACGATTCTGATTCTGAAAATCGAGTTTGTCTCTTTGTTTGTTTGTCTGTTTGTTTGCTCGCGGATCACGCCTAAACTACTGACCAATTTCAATGAAACTTATACTATTCAGAAGCTCCTTTTCCGGATTGAAACATAGGCTATATTTTGTTGAAATGAAAGACGTGGATTCTTAATACAGCTTGACCTCTCTAAACCAAAAGCCGCCTTTGGCATGCACGAGGTTCATCGTATGCTGGCTGTCAGATATTTTGGTGGAAAGTTTCGCACGCGTACGAAGTCGCGGGTATCAGCTAGTATTGTATACAGATAGTACTGTATACTGTACACAGGCATCTTTACCAAGATTTCAGTCCCATTTGTTACCCTCTAGCGCTTGTAAAATGTCAACTTGGATAGAGAATAATGTGTGGAAATTACATTTAGAAACAAATGACAAACAACAAGTCACGTGACTATTCCCAAACATTTTTGATGTTTCAGTTTGCTCGTGCGGTTGGAGAAATAAAAGCTTATAGTTAGTACAAGCACAGATTATATCATACTATGGTACAAGTAACGATATTCAGTGCTAATAGGTCCTGTAAAGTCCTACTAATATTATAAACGCGAAAGTTTGTAAGTATGGATGGATGGAAGTTTGTTACTCTTTCACGTAAAAACTACTGATCCGATTTGGATGAAACTTGGAATATATATTGTCCGTGACCTGAATTAACACATAAGCTACTTGTTATCCCGAAAAATTAACGGGATCCAACGGGACGCGAACGAAGTCGCGGGCGGCACCTATAGTAATGTACGAGTATAATTGGTAATTTTAATCATTAGTGTAGGTAGAGTAACAAAATAAAGTCTAACTCATATAACTAAATTCATAGGTTTATACTATGAATTTAAAGTTGGGTAAGAGAGATCTCTGTCTGGATCGAGGGATCCTATTCTCAGATCAAGTTCAAAGTTAGGCAGGAAAATGTTAAAAAATTGTTAGAATTCATAGGTTTACTTATTGTCGCCTGTGAACTTCTGTCAATAGTTAGTCACCGCTTAAAATATAATTGTTGTTTTGTTTAAACAATGCGTCAAATAGTGATCGAAAGTTGAGAGACGATTCTAAGTGAGTTTGCAATAGTCTACCTACGTATTGTTTGATTTGTAATTCAGCATTCTGCGCATCGCTCGACACAGCCAAACATTGACCCATAAATTAAGATTTGATCTGTCACGATCTACTTACCACTAATTTACTTTACCAGTAGTACAAACAGATTCACCATTTTCACGCAACAAGTGCCAAGTAGCCACTTTAAATTAATTTTAGAATTTTAAGATTTCCCTTCTATCACCACGTTAAAGGGCTTAAACGGAAACGGAAATGCTTTTAATGGTGCTTGACGGTTGATAGTAGGTAATTGTACCGTTTGATATAAAATGTCACGTAAATATCAGAGTACGCCGTACAAGTTTCTAAATGAGTGGTCGGGTAAATAGTACCTTGGGGTATCCCCATGATTTAAGTAGGTATGTATAATTGTATACCTAAGTACTGATGTAACTAATTTCGATATAGAGCTAATAGTTAAAAAGCTGTATCTACAAGATAATTATTAATGTATTTCGTCTGCATTATGCAGAGATTTTAAATAAACTCAGCGTGCAATAGAACATTTTGATAAAAAAATTGTCTATTAGGAGTTTCGATTTATTTATTTTTTTAATCAACGTGCTCTAAACCTTATTTTTTCAAAATACACTTCGAATTTTAAATATCTGTCAAAAATTTACTAAAAAATACTGACCACTTACAAAATTATCCTTAGCAACCAACCGATGAGCAAAACGCTTTCCAAATTCGAAATTGACAACACAGAGTCGTTCACTGGCACTTCCTATTTCCGCGCGCACAGGTGCGATGTCGCCGCGAGTTCGTTACGACTGGCCCTATGTTGTACACTTTGTACTGGTACTCACAGAAGTTATGGGGGTACAAAATAAACCCACAGTTTGTAGTCATTTTTCGAAGTATCACAGCTGCTTGTATAATCCGCTGCTGATATACGTACCTAGGGATAACGACTTTTACATTAGCAAAAAGAACTAAACTTCTTTCCCAAAAAACAAAGACTTTTTCTATCGTACCATTTTAACGAAATTGTGTCAATATGCAATCATTGAGGTAGTACGTAGTACTGTAAATTATATAACAAAACTTGTCGCCATCCTTCTAACATTTTTCAGTAATACTGAATGAAAGTTCAAAGTTTGTCTAACTTTGTTCGGGTATACCTACGTTTTCTAATTGGAAATTTGATACGAAAGGTAAAGATTAGAATAATATTAACGTACATACTTAGTTCTAGTTTTTGATCGCTGTTTAGGAAGAAAGTAAATAAATAAATATTTTTTGGACATATCACACAACGCTCTCTAATTACAAATTAAGCAAAGCTACAAATTAAGCTATGGAAACTAAATTGCTGATCGAATACTAGGTATAATACATTAAAAAAAAACATAATAAAAAAAGAAAAAAAAGAAAACCCATTTTGTTAGACACAAAAACAAGACTACATAAGTAGAGCTTGTTTTTGCTATGGTTGTAAATGCAACAGCATGTAGAATCTAGAGACTGGGTAATCCACTTTATTACAATCACAAACGAGAAACGTCGAGGCGCTTCCTCATCGGAAATATATGTACTTGTACAATATTCTATGGTACCTAATGGCTCAGATACTATAATGAGTACTAGGATAGTTGCAACTTATGGTGCCGACGTCCCTGTTTTTTGCGTAGTCGATGTGCAACGAAATAGAACCAAGCTCCCTACTGGAAGACTACTGACCGTGACAGTAAACCAACGAACAATACCTATTAGAACATAGGCGTACACAGGCATTTATTTGCTTAAAAGGTAACATAAAAAGTACACTTACAAAACAAAACTAACAGCACTACAAAGAAACAAAAGTAGAAAGAATAAAAAATAGATGAGTAGGTATCCTCGAACTCATAATTTATTTCAATCCTTGACAGATAGAGTGTTGCCGCTTGCAGCTAATATGACTAATGTAACATCTAATCAAAAATTCGGAAAATAACTGATTAATTTTATCATGAAAAATTCAGTTATAGTTTGTGGCAAATGGTTTTGACTTCTCTTTATGCAAATATCTATCGTTTTATTTATTTATTTATAGCGCACTGTCAAGGATTGAATTAAATTAGAAAGTTGAGTATAATTAAGCTGTGTTTGTGTGCTACAGCAGCAAAAGGGTTTCGACTCAGCGTATGCCTCACCACTCCAAAGTACTACTTTTCGCTGCCACCAGTGATCTAAACCTGTAGTTTTTAAAGAAACCTAGACCAATGATAGTAAAAAGTTTTATCCACAGAAAATGTCTTGTAATGACGATTAATTCTTCGTTTTGGTGGATGGTGACCAGCCAAGCAGAGCCAGCCCCCTGCTGGACAGGCGCTGACCGTGACGACTAATCATATGCCCACCGCTCCGCTGGAGACGCTGGTGATATTAAAATAACGTTTTAACGGAAACTATGGGTATGTGACTTATAGTTAACATACATACGGTGATGTCTCTGAGGTAAAACCAGAAGGAATTGATGTAGTCGAGAAAAGGTACATACTATGTAATGTAAGTAAGTAAAAACTCAATAAGCGCTCGCGTTGTCTTCCTAAGTAAACTTTTCAAAAACTGTTTGAACAGCGTAAAAATACGTATTCCTTTGTCTACTAACCTCTATGGGCAGGTAAGATCATGGTAATATTGAGAAATCAAAAGAACGAACTAGTTTCTAAGAATGAGTTTACGCGTATAGCGTCGAAAACCAGTTTATCGTCTATCTGTTATACGTGCCTGCTGCTATACCGAATCCTGCTAGTAAATTCGCCTAAATTGAATTTGCAATACAAGTTTCATTTTTAACTGCTCATTCACCTGTTACAAATCGAGGGAGCAACTCAATGGGCGCAGCAGTGCGGGGCCCGTATGAACACCATCGATCCGTGGCGGGCCCGCACGCAATCTGAGGTATCAAGTTTTTATGCCATTGCGTTTCCTGTCCTCTAGAAGACCATCCATCTCTGCGTTACGTCGTTGGTTTACCGACCCGTAGTTGCTCTTACTCGTAGCTTCCAACAGAAAACTATTCTGTTTTTGCAATCTCTTACCAAGATATTGAGTTTCCAATGGTCCTTCAACGTTGTTCTTTCATAGATTCTCAATTGTTATATTGGTGAATGAGCAATCCTCATAGTGGTTTAACTTGCTTGGATATTTTTTTACAGATCTGACCTAGCCTATACTATGAAACTTCCTTGCTTCTGAACTATTGGATTCCAAACTGTATTACATAGTAAAAGGTGTTGAGAAAGTTTCTGTTGTGTAGGATGCAGCTGCAAATGCTTGTGAAGATAACTGCACATCGAGTTTTGTAAAAGTTATGCAGCACACTGTGTTTCATTGGTAATGTTTAAAATTTTAGTGACGGCGAAATAAAAGCCATTTTTAAATTTCATAATTTATTATTCGTATTCATATTTATATCGTACATTCAATAAACATCACTAAGACTGCCACAAAATCCTATCGAATAGGTAAACTTATAAACCACCATAACGACTAAAGTAGTACTTACGGCCCAGACTCAAAGGCATTAGACTAGCAGGCATTGGTCTAGCTAATATTTTGAGCACCAGGAAATAAAAGGGAGAATTTTTAATTTGTTCTCAAATATTTCAACCAAAGAAATTTACTTTGAGGCAATATTCATAATTTTAATTTTACAGTGCAAGTAAAGGACAAAAAAGAAGAAGAGGGTCCTTTATTACTTTACTTTCTAATCATGCACTTTCATTACCAAAATCAATCAAATAAGACACCCATCATTAGGGCCCATAACCACTATAAATACCCAGTGACCTTTTGAAGAGATGACGTGTTTCAAAGAATTTGCATTTAAAAATGCTAAAATGTCCACTCGTATTATTTCAGAATCATCATCCAGTTAGATTTAACGATGATGACGATCTAAATATCCTATTTGATTCAATATGTCATTGTATACTTTAGTATTCCATTCTGTAATGGTAAGTATAACTAATGACCACAACCCCAAACAGCAAATTAAAGGTTGATAGATATAATTATTAACATGGGCAATAATAGGCATGTGGAAATTTAGTACATATTAATATCATAATAGCCATAATACGTTACAATAATCTAATACATAATAATTATCATACGGTAAAACTAACACAATTCCATCACAATCATTTTAGAATATCAGTTATTTGATTCGTTTTACACTCTAATGATTTTCTATTGTTATTCTAGAATATTATTTTTACTAACAATAAATAGACTTGTCAATAAAATCTTCAAGTTTTAACATAAGTACCTCATCGTTCTTAATATTTTTATTACTTTTAAATGTATCATTCATTCAGTGTACCAGCAAATAAATGAACTCTGTGTTAGTAGATCTTGCAGGTAATGCCAGTTTCGTCCACTCTTTTTACTTGCGACAAACTTCACAAAGATATATTTATTTACCGATGCTACTAAGGGTAGATTTTTTGATCCCTAGTTAACTCAACTAATGGTGAAATTTGGTCCAAGTTTGACAATGCGTTGATACAAATTTAACCATTAGTTGAGTTAACTAGGGACCAAAAAACCGGCCCTAAGACAGGTAAGAGATGGTAGGTACCATAATATAATATAGGTAATTAGATAGGTACTTTTTTGATCGTACGTCTATGCAACTATTTTAACATTAGATATTTCTATCAACATCATCCAAGCAGGAGTAGTAACCGGAGTTCAGAATCAAGAGATATATTACTCGATATAATAATTTTTTTATTCGATTAATATTATTTATATAACCTATGTATCGATAAAAATATATTGAAATTCCATTTGCGCTACGTAAACTTTCAATAAAATTTAGTTTGACTAGAAATTTAATAAATCAGTGCTTAGAAGTAAATTATCAGATTTTAACGAAGGCATATAGGTAATTTTGGTTAACTATTCTTTATTTTGATTTTTACAATAAATACAGATACTTATTAAATACTTTTTCTCAAATCATTTCTTCTTACGTTTTACTTTATTTAATAACGAAATTGTAATTATATCTATTGTTAGACCCAAAGAATCGTTTTAATGGCAAATTATAACTCTTTGAATGACAACCTACTTAATCTTACCTACAGGCTATTTAGAAAAAGCGTTCTGGATTTTTCTTCCAGATTCTTTCTTTTTTAGTTTTTTTTTGTATAAACAAGCTTATTCGTGTTAACTCAGTGTATATAACCGAGATTGAATTGGAGTTCAAACTTGATTTAAATTTGAATATGTAACAAAAAGTTACGAATACATTTGCATTTATGCATAAGAATTTTAATATGAAAATATATTTAATTTTATGAAAAATACAGATTTTTTTATAAACACTGATAGGGTTTTTCATATGGGTCATGTAACTTTTTTGAATGAGATAATTATAAAGTGTAAATTTTATTTACAAACGTGGCCCAGTTCAAGCACATATTACCACTTTTATTATTTTCACACACTATGTTTGCTTTAAAATTTATGTTTGATGTGATGAAACTTTTTTTTACTAACCGATATAACTTTTGGATAGGTGTAACTTTTTGTCTTTTGACTTTATTTTATTTACAATAACCCTGGAATGGTATTCTGTGAGTAAAACATCTAACAACAAATAACATTCGTAATTTTATATAGCTCGTAATTCTCAAATATTTTATACAATAGTGAAGTAAATCTATGAACTTATTTTTATTTATTCATATTCATATATCATATCATTTATTCTATGAATAAGATTGTATTATGCTCATCGTATTACTAAATTTTACTAAACTCCTACAGAGATCAATGTTAATACATTTCTTGAGTAGGCAAACTTATAATAGGTGCTTTAGGTAGTTTAATGACGAAAAAAGTGGAAACAGTAAGAATAAAAACTTGAAAATAAGTTTTATTATAGTGTATTTACACGACTGTACAGAACTAGTTCATTATGTAGATTTAAGTATGTTCCACCATTTGAATATTAAGTAAAAGGCATATTTTCAAATCAATAATTAAAATATTAGGAGCTTTTGGGTCAGACATATAATACTTAGGTCCACTTAGTCTAGTCTTTAAATTTTATTTTGAAGCCTACCGTGTTGATTAATTTATGATAATATTTTCATTTTTTTGTTTCTATTCTTCATTTGACATGAACAGGTGATATACATCCGTGCTTCTTAAGACTACGACTTAGGTTACATAATTATTTTTATAATTATATTATGTTTAGCCTTGTTTTACTTCAAATTTCATTTCTTTACATCATAAAACTGGCCCTGCGTTATGACAATGTCCCCAACTTTTATGTCATCGCCATTATTTAAATATTTTAAACCTAATCTCGTTAGGTATTTTTATCATGGGCTAGGTGGCCGTAATACTGTGATGCAGATTGAACCGCGCAATATTCTTAGAAGGTCGATTACTTCTGGTGTTTTCATCGAAGTTACATTTTCATCGTTTACCTGAAAAAGAAACAAGGCATTGTAAAAAAAGATATCCACCATTAGGTTAAATAAAATAAATAAATAAACTAGTGGCTCTGGGAGCTGTAGACCTCGCGAGCATACTAAAAGTGAGCTATTTATTACTGCCTTAGCAAAAGCTATTTCAGAGTTTTGAAAGAAACCTATCAATGTTGAAGAGAAGTAGAAAATACCCATCCCCACTACTTCTCACCTGACACCCATCCCTCACCCGCAACCTCCACTGTGCAAGTGCATTTTCCGTTTTGTGATTTTTTTGATCTTTTTGATTTTTTTTGCATCATCTTGTGTAGAATGAGGTCCTTTGTGTTTCTCTCAAATTTGATTGAAAACCATCGATTGTTTGATGAGCTATCCTGTTCATCATGCTGAAGATCCTTATCAGATCTTCGCCAAACTTTTATGAGACCAACTTATAATTACTACCTTTCAAATAAAAAAAGAATAATCGAAATCGGATCTCATTTGGTGGAGATATCCAGTATATCAAATAGCCCCCTTTTTGCCCTTTTTTTGGGGGAAGTACCCCTCCAATCAAAAATCCCCGACGACAAAAAAATTCTAATAAGTCATATAACCTGTGTACCAAGTTTCGTCCAGATCGGTTGAAAAATGCGACCTGTAGAGGAGAACAGACAGACAGACAGACAGACAGACAGACAGACAGACAGACAGACATCCGGACAAACGCATTTTTGGCCAATGTGGAAACTGAGACGCTTCGCTCGCTTCGCTCGCTTCGCTCGCTCGGTCAATAAATAAATATTCATGGACATTTTAACACAACGCCTTCTAGTCCCAAACTAAGCAAAGCTTGTACGATGGAAACTAGATGGCTGATAGAATACATACATATTTTTTTTTTTGTAAATACATACTTATAATACATAGAAACACCCAGACACAGAACAAACATCTATGTTTACAACACACAAATGTTTGTTCTCGGTGGGGATCGAACCCACGACCCACAGCACGGAAGGCAGAGCTACTACCGACTGAGCCATGATACTTAACTAAGTTTAATAAAAATGCCTAATTTTGAAACAATTTTTATTACAATCCGCCGCTTTTAAAGTAAATCGCAGAAAAATAAAATAAAAACAGCCTTTCTTACACCATTTGGCTATTATGAATTCGAAAGAATGCTTTTTGGTCTCGTAAATGCTCATAGATATAAAAAGTCTACAAACCTGTAAAATAACGTCTCCTTGCCGCAGCCTTCCATCCCTTGCTGCTACACTATCGTTGTAGACCGCTGAGATGTAGCTCTGTCCCGAATCAGGATGGCTTTGGACGCTGAATCCAAGACGACTGTTCCAGCCACGATTCAGCTCTACGGTAACAATCTAAAACCATATTAAACTTTTACTATCTTTTTTTTTTTATAACTATTTACTGTTAATAAGAATATCATTATAAAATCTTACTAAGATTTCTTGGTAATATTCAATCGTTTTATGTCCATGGTTATGGTGTACCTAATTGTATTGTGTTGTGAATGTTTAGTGTAGGTATTTAATGTTTTTGTCTTTACCGTAGGTTCTATGTTGGATTCGTTCATGGCAGGTTCAGGATTAATGTTTTCTTTCTGAATAGTTTCATCTATCATTATCGGTGGTGGCGGAGGTGGTGCCGTTTTCGGTGGCGGTGGCGGTGCCATTTTCGGTGGTGGAGGGGCCGCGCACTTTGGTGGTGGTGGTGCTACAGGTTTTTGTGGTGGTATATCAATCTTTGCTTTACGGTCGTTGTCTGGTGATAGAGCTACACCCTTCCATTTCTTCATCCCTTTGAATAAAAATTTGATATTACTGCTTGACGTGAAGTCTTTATTTTCCACTAGGTTCACTAACCATTGAGAATAGAAAAAAAAAGTTTTAAATAGCAATGCATCAAAGAGACATTTTAATAGGTATGAATAAAAGTTCTTCGGTCTTATTTTATAAAAGGTAAAGAGCCTAAGAGGTTAAAGGTAGTTCTTAAAAAGGTAAAGATATTATGAACTCACCATCGTCTTTGTGCCCATCAGAAGCACCATCACTACTCGTGTGCAGCACCGCACTTTGATACGCAGGGTTAGCATGCTTGAACTTCGCTTCATCACTTGACAGCTCCACAGGCATAGACACTGGCTCATCAGAATCTATTGGGAAAGCTGGTTCTCCGTAACGCTGTCTACTTATGTCCTCCTGGTAGTTAGGAGCATCTAAGGTGTCGTTGTCTAAGTTGTTTAGTTCATATCCATGCGGTGGAACTGTAATTTAGGATGTATTTTAGACATTGAATGAATTTTTCATGCACAACAATATAATAGCGCGTGCAGACTATGCCCATGCCGCTGCCGGAATGATTGCCGCGATTAATTCCGGAATGATTGCCACAGCAACATCGCCTTTATTCTCACTAAAGAGCTAGGGCATGAACTTGGGCAGGGAGACGGGACAGCGGCATGTTCGTGTTCACACCACTTCCCTGCCCACTTCCCTGCCCAAGTAAGTCCCTGCCCACTTCGGCATAGTGTGATCGCGCTATAATAGAAGGAGAATGACAACACAGAAGAATCTTATATATATTTTGGGGAGATGGTTGCAAGCTAAGATTGAAACACTAACATCAGGGCTAACAATAGGCGCATGGAGTCGTGAAGTGCTGGAAGGTCTATCAACAATGAGTGCTCTGAATTGCCAGGTCTCAACTCCCGGTTTCCGACAGTCTGTATCGGAGAGGTGAAGCGTGTTTTGTGCGTGGGCCGACAGCGTCTCACCTGTCAGGCTTAACTTTTGTTTTCTACAAGAGGGTGGGGCCGTAGGGCTGGTGATGGCCACAGAGGGAGCTCTCAGCGGCTTCATCCTTTCCACGCTATCAGTGTGTGTCTCTAGCGTACTCAAGTCGGTTGCATCTGTGTGAAACACCTACATCGCTTAGTGTATTGCGTGTTATGTTCAAAAAGCTGTGAAGTGTGGTTTATATAACTTATTGTATTTTTTGTGTTGACTGTTTTTTGTCTAGCGATTACTAGTCAGTAGTCAGCAGTTTGATAACAAATAAGGTAGGTATTTAATTAAACTAAGCCACAGTGCACCTCCCACATTAGATTAAACATACCTCTAGCTAGGTTAATTCGCAGGTAGAAATTGTGGATTCTCTAATAAGTACACACGCTACGCATAATTGTGTTCGTTTGTCAATATGAATTCGTACTGAACATTCTAGTCGTACCTACCTATTTACGTTCATATATCTCTGGTAGACTCACGATACAATAAACAACGTCGTATTTTAGAAACTTTGACGAAGATGAACGGTATAGCGAAAGGAATAAGATGCGATATAACCGTTTTTTTTTTGGACATACCTTACGAAAGATTTGTATTGAGTGCCTACGTCCTACATATCATTGATATTTAAAAGAAAACTATTTTCATCTATTTCTAACCTCAATTCTATCAAAGAAGGTACTTAATATGGCTGAGAAGCCTTCGCGATGAAAGTGAGTAATGTGGTGCAGTGCATCCCTAATGACCTCACCATTAGGCTGCTCGTAATGATTATTGTCCTTGGTTAGTTTTCTGAACTTCCTCGGGGATAGGCATGGAGATCGGGAGCCGTCTGTTGCGTCCGGCGTCAGTCGACGCGCTGCCAGGTCACATAGCATGGAAACGGCTTCGGCTCTGTAACATTTTGTCTTTTATGTATATCTCTATTGCTATCAATAAATCTGATGTTGCAAAGGCGTAAATGATTGTTATCAGAACTCACAGAGTTCCCTACTTCAATGTATAAAATCATTAGATCGGACTCTGAACTTGTACGTCAGCTAATTTCTACTGTGCTGCAGGTGAAAATATTGTTCTAGATTTTTGAGAATTCATACACAAAATAAGCTTTCTTTTATTTTCTCAGCTAAAATAAAAGCCATCAAAATGCAAACGTACACGATAGATAGAACAACTTTCAAGCTAAGACGAGCCAAAATTTCCCTAAAACCGATAAAATTTGATAGGTATTGAAGTTTCCTTCATTTCCTTGAAGAGAGTCATTGCCGGGATCAAGCTACGTGCATAGAATTGAAACTGCTAAAAGCCTACGATGTAAATAAACGTAGAAAACAAAGTGCAATGACCCGGATCCCAAGCACTAGACTGAATGACGTGCAAATTGGAGGACGATAACTTTAGAAACTTAGGTACTTATTGTTTGAACTATCAAAGTTGAGCGTTATTGGATACCGATAATAATTGAATGCTAACATTAAATGGAAGTACGATAGTCTCGAAAGACTTGAGTTACTTGGAAGCTGTGACCTCGACAATATTGGTAATACTCTCATGCTGGTTAAGATCTAGTAGGTTGGTAGTAGCTACTATATATTTTATTTATATCTGGACATAGATATCTGCTACTTCGCTTCGTTTTCATTACGTCTTCCTTTTTCATCTAAAGTAAAAACTACATCAAAATATTGTTGTGTAGTTTTTTCACGAATTTTATTTGCTTCTTTTAAAATATCAAGGTTACCGGTCGTAAAGAAGAAGTTACTATTTCCTTTCCAATTTGTTTTTGTTTACATCTCTGGGATATTTTCAACTTATTCATTCGTAATCTAATTTACCAAACTGTGTACGTTTGTTTTGGCCCCGGAAGGTGATGGGTGTAGTTTGAACTTTCGGAAACTTTGGACTTTGTACGGATTACTTACTTCGTTTGACAGATGTTCAAAACCAGAACTATTCACACGTATTTGATGTTTCTCGCTAATTAAGGTGATTGAGCCAACTTTACTAACATCATAATTACAAGTGAGTTATGGCTGCGGTAAAGTGTTAATTTAGTTTCAGATTAAACGCCTTTGTACTCAGACGTAACCCGTAATAACGCACCTTTGAAGATGAAGGTGACCTTTATACTGTTCCTTCTATGTTGTACCTACTTACGCACCATTGGCTATTAAGTCTTGCTAGATCTCGGTGCCTTCTTTCAGTAAGATCACTTCGCTGCGTGGGTGCGGTACAGTTGAACTTAGATTCCACACTCTTGCAGAAAGCTATCGATTATGCAAGTTCACGCACGTTGACGTGTTGCATGCATGTCCCAATAATAGTGTTACCAGAAACTAAACTACGGGCTTTAATCGGAGTATAGGCTGACTTATTAGTACGACGGTCTTGTATTAATGTCGAGTATTGGAACTACTGCATTATCTGTGGTAGGTAGTCTTGTCGATAAAACGCGCCTTATTGTCAACTTTTGACACTACTTCGAGCCTCATTCTCTGAGAACAAGATAATAGTCACGCAGAAATGTAAAAAGTGGAAGATTCAAAGGCGCGTTTTCTCGACAACATTACCACAGATAAAGCAATAGTTCAAAAACTGTTGCAAAATGCTTTCGTTTTGACAGAACGAGCCGACAAAAAAAACCTATGCAGTCCCTACGCGCGGAAGAAGTTATACTTCGAGTGCCACGCATTCACTCTCGCTCTGTGTTTAATGTATAATTAATTTAGTATATTTATTTTTATGTACTTAAACAATATGCAGTACTAAATTTTCACTTCAAAATAAAAAGTAAAAAGTTGCATGAACACTGCCATCTATTATATTTTGACTGTAGCGTATTAGTTTCTTTCTATTCCCCCGCTGTCAGTTAGAAGTCGTATAACTTGAAAAACACGGGCGGTCAAATTCTGAATTGCTGAACAATGCCATCTATATTTGATTGTAGGCATTGTAGCGTATTAGTCTCTGTCTCTTTCTATTCCCCCGAATAGAAAAGAGACCGAGACTATGTCCTCTCGAATAACGCAACCTTGTTGGAAGTCGCATTAGAAGTATAACTTCAAAAACTAGTATTATACCTGAGTGGGGGTTTAGGCCGATTCAACGGCGCGTCGGATTCTGACGGTCCCTCCTCCTTCGGCGACATCGGCGACAGCGGTGTTGCTGCGTGGTCGCGGTACAGCCGCAGTCGCACCTCGATCCCACACGCTCGCAGAAACGCTACCGCTTCAGCGTGTGACATGTTTGACATTGGCGTATCGTTCACCTGTTGAAAAACCGAGAAATTGGACACGAGTTTTGACATTTTTTAAAACGACACAGCACTTTTATTTTAATAGTTTTTCTTGTGTTATTGTGAGTATTGTTGTTTAATTTTGATGGAATTTTAACCAATAATACTTACGTCGTAACATAAAGTGTGAGCCATTCAAATAAATGTGTGTAAAGTGGTTTTTCTGAATGTGAAAATTCGTGTTAGGTTTTGAAGAGAAAATCCACCATTTTCTTTTCAAAACAATCAGACAGCCGACTTGACGAATGGCTTGACTTATAATATTACAACTAAATCACTTGACATTAGCAAAATTGCCTGTCGAAATGACAGACACAGGCCATTATTGAATAGAAGAAGAAGTACCGAGAAATTAGTGCAATACGAACAATTTTAGCTGATAATTTGTGGAACAGTTCTTCAGAGTTTTTCCGGATTTCAATAACGGTCGGTGTCAGATAACATCTTGCTGCATGATTAAAATTACTTATACGAATTAATCATTATCAAAAAAATATAACTAAGTCCAAAAAATTCAAAAAACGTTAAAGGGAATACTATACAACTTGAACCAGCTGTATGGCATGGCAAAGTGTACTTAATGGTAGGTACTCCGTAGTAGACCATCAGCCTAATGTGTACCGTGTTACGTGAGTAAGGTCATTAGCCTACATGAACACAAGCAATGAACAAAATAACATCTATTGGAATTTAATCTAAGGCCGGTCTCTCAAAAGCTGTTAGACAGGCAAGTTTTTTATTAAACAAAGATTATTCAATTGATTGATGTCGTAAATAGTTTTTATAACTCAATTAAAACCTCTATATCGTTAGAGCCATTAGCTTTATCGAAATAATTGGTTTTATATTAATAGAGTAGTTTTATCTATTCGTATGCAAATTCAACTAGACATAAAGCTCTATTAATTTCTATCAATGGTTCTATTTCATTCTACTACCTGAGTAAAATATCATTTCTAAACGATACGAGTGAGTCACGTGACTAATACTATAAATTTTTTCGACGTTTTCTAATCTCTAGCGACTGTAAAATGTCAAATTTGACTAGGGCTGTCCGTAATCATAAAATTCTACTTGACTCTTTGTTTCAAATTCAAGAATTCGTAATAACTCAAATGAAAATTCATTATGAGTCACCGGAGTAATAAACGAAATTAAAAACAAACACAAAACAATTAACTTCAAAAGGCTGTAAAAAATGCAGAGCATATAAAAAGCACTGTAATGGCGACGGTAAGTAGTCTACAATCTACGCAACGTTGGGAGTGCGGTTACCGCTTTATTACAGTCATGTTATAGGGTCAGGGAAATACACATCATTTAAGCTACATGCGCACTTGTGACCACGGTCACGGCAGCGCAGTGGCGACGTGTGACGACTGACCGGGCCTCTATTAAATTCTGATAAAGAAGCAGTGATCATACAATATGTAACAAAGTATGGGCTCTAGGCGACGACGGCTTACAAGTAGTTGCTATTGTCAAACCGTTAAACGATATCGAGGAGCCGTGACTATGCCCATACACAATAGACGTCTATTCTCTAGCGATAGTAAAATGTCAACTGGACTAGAACTGGCCGCTGGTGTCTAAGTGCGCATGCAGCCGAACAATCCTAATCACACAAACACGGTAAACCCGGAACAAACACTGAAAAAACCCGGTGTTATGGAAGAAAATCTAATTATTTTGTAGAATGCAAATTACAGGAAGAGCTTTTTGCAAGGTCGCATAATAAACGATGGTATGTACCTATGTAGACGCTCGTAGATACGACTTAGTGACGATACTTACCTACTAAATGGGACGACTATGTAACTCGGGACCATCAAAGTTTTCCACTAACGACGCTTTTAGTAAACCACAAGAATCACAAGATACGGAGAGCGTGCCAAAACACGCTTAAGTGTTTTGAATACGGTTAAATATTACTTAATTCCTATTCAGTGCACACGATTCATGATAAGCTTGTATACAAACTGGTCATTATATTGCATCTTTTAAGGTATGAACCAGTCCACCGTGGTCTTTTAGTGACTGATTATTGGTAGAGCGTTGTTCGAGTATACCATTAGCTATCGCCTGAAAGCTTGTTCTTCTAAGCCACAGTACCCAGTCTAAAAGGAAGAATTTTCATTAACACCATCAGGAAAAAAAATAGTTTTATCAAGTAGCACGGTGGTACTTACAGCGACAATCCGATCCCCTGGCTGTATTCTCCCATCGCTGAGAGCTGGTTCTCTGACCAGAGCTCTGACGTAGTGTCCCAAGGCACTGTGGTCCTCCTTCCGAAGCGTGAACCCCAAGGATCCATTCACTTTTGTCATTACTATGTCGAATTCCTGGAATGATAAGATTTGATTTTTTAAATGTGCACCATGACGAGGGAAGATGTTTGGAATGTGTCATTCTGCTATATGTCTTTGGGCCTTCTAATAAATTTTCATTTTAGGTCCTGTTTAAATAGACGCTAAATGGTGTATGCGATTAATTTTATCTACTTTGTTTGTTTTACACTAATTTTCGAGTCCTCGCAAAGCTTCATGACTAAAGGTATAAGTTTGATCATAATGAAGCTATTTGAATGTTCAAAAGTGTTAATTCAATATAATTAACGAACATTTTCTGTAGTAAACAAGCGGATAAATGTCCTGCTATTTTAGGCCAGGCTTTATTCGACTTATCAAATTACACCGCCATTCGTGATCACTTACCACCGATCCGTCGTCCTGCGGGGCGTGAACAAAAAGCCTTTTATTAATTGAGTCTGAGTTCCATCAACATTAAAATGTTATGAACCCAGAGCCGGATTAAGGCAGGGGAGAAAAAGGGTACATGAAATCCCTACCACAAGAGAACCTTCATCGTAAAGAATAACATGGTGATCGTCAATATTTCCATACATGGAGGATGGTAGTTGATGAGATAGCTGTTTCAGGCACATACATTTCCGTAACTAATAGATGAACTTATGATGAAAAAATACATCTATATTAAATACCCACCAAATGTCAAAAAACTGTACAAATACAATCTTGTGTAACATTTAAACAAAATAATAGCAGACGGCGATAAAAGAATTATTCAGAGAAAAAGTAACAAATAGACGGACACAAAAATGCAAAGAAAAATTTAAAATAAGCATAATTGGTACTGTTTAAAAGCAAGACAAAGCACGAGGGAATAATATTATAACAGATTTTTTTAGATATACCAAAAATAATACTCCAGCCCCAAAAACCAAACCTAGTAACGAGCCTCGTTATGATCCTCCCAATATTGGATGAGAGTGCCAGTAAAAAGAGAGCTCTATATAAAAGTTTGATAGGGGTCGGCTATAAAATGATTTAAAAGACAATTCGGGGGTTTTGATATCAGCACTTTTTGCTGTATCCCATTTTTTTCATTAATGGAAATCGGACACTTATCAAACAGTGGGTTTCCCATTTGGCTTTTTATTACACAAAGCTATTAGAAATACTCTGTGTTATTGAAAACTTATGTTATAACCCTCGCATTTCGTTTGTATTGATTTCATAGTCACTAGAGAACGTGATACAAGAAGTAGCTAAAAAAATATTGATGAGATTGTTGCTAAAAATGAAGGCAAGAGAAATGAAGGTGTTCTCTTGGGAGTAAAGAAGCGACAGCTGAACAAAAATCTAGAGGCCGGGCAAAGGCGTTGAGTTTGACGTGATAACGTTTGTGTAACTTTATTAAAATCGAGGGCAGAACGCACGAACGAGGCCCCTACCCTACAATGACGTCATTGTAAGAATTTTGATGAGATCTCGATGTCACGGGGTGCGCTAAGCTGAGAAGTATTTTCTGATCGCATCACATTTTGACGCACTTTTGTTTGCATTTGGTCCAACATATGTAGTATGTGCTAATACTAAAGTTTTGTACAATTACGGTATTTAGTTACCACGCCAAACAAGGGAAACTAAATGGGGGAAGGAATCTAGGGGTCTAAGTACGGATACCCACATATTGTTTGATTGGGATGCAAGTGTTACTGAACAATGGTACTGAGCCATCCTGGTCCAGCAAACGAACCTCCCAGCGGATTTCTAGGCTGCCTTCGCCCTCCTGGCAACCATTTAGATTTATATAGAGGTGAACGGTGGAAAATAATGAGATTAAAGGGATTTTGTGCACGTGAGAACTAGTTTGAAGAAAGAAAAAGTGGTAGTGGTGATAGTTAGGGTTTTTGGCAAACTTTCACGAAAACAGAATGTAGAATACGTGAATAAGAATAGTTCCTATACGTTTGCACGTTCATTTTCTTTCATGTATAAATTTGATCTTCTGTATCCAAAATTTAAAACTAAACTCACACGTACCCCGTATTGTATATCGTATACTGGCAAAGGTCTGTCCAGATCTGGTAGATGGAGATTCCGTCGGTCGACTTCGGGACTTGCTTCGCGACGACCTCGTCCTTCTGATGATGACGTGGTCGCGCTGCTCGTTGTTGCTGATAACCTGATCACATTGTTAGAATCAGGACGATCTCTCATTGGTTACCTTTAGTAAGTGTCTGTAGCATTGGGGTCTCGGTATGGACAGTTAAATGGGATAATTTGGCCTGCATGTGGAATAAGTCACCATATTTTTTTTTGTCATTTCCTGCTTTTACATCTATCACCTGACTTACATTGGATGTCTGTTAAATAAGTCCAGCGGTGGTAGATGCAATGGATATTATAACATCCAGTGTACTGATGTATCAGCGAGGCTCTAAGATTTGACCTTTTCGAAAAATTTATATGACTGGCTTAGTCAGCTCTTGGATTTAGATCTCACCTGGCATGCATAGGATGGCAGTTCAGTGGATCCAGCGGTGGTAGATGCGGTGGATGTGGCGTCCTGGTGGGGGGTGTCGGTGGGTCCGGAGGGGTGACACTCTCTAACACGTCAGGGGGAGGTCGACACACCCGTAATTCGACCCTTGCGCTCGCCGTCCGAAGAACTTCTAGGGCTTCCTGTCGAGCAGTAATAGGGCATGTGCTAGTGTTGGGAACTTGTGAGGATTAACTAAGTAGAATCTATTTGTTTTTTTAAATAGAAGGACCAATATACACACAAATTTTCAAAGGCAAATTGACATTCTATTACGTACATCATTAGAAAATACGCCATGCTAAGAAGCCTGCAGATTTTTTGACTAAGCTATCTGATCTGTCTCATGGTAACCTCGTACGGCTCATTCACATTAAAGTAAGTAGGTATATCACGAAGCCTTTCACACGTGAGATGTGAGATCTATTCAAAATGTCCATACATGCTCGTATCGCTACACAAAGCGACGATGCCGTTTAACTGCCTCGCTCAAGTACTCACTCTGCTCTATATAATCCAGATTACCCAAGCTTTGCCTTGGAAAGCCGGTGTCAAAACGGACAACCGAAGCTATGGCTGTACGTAAACTAGAAGAAGTGAAACTCGCGGTATATAGTGTAAGTATGTACTTTTATTTGTTTGGGTAGGCAAACAACGATACAAACAACTGATAGTTGTGACTCGCAGAATATTACGCAGAATTTTTGCGACAACCGCAACTATTTATTTATTTTCACCACTTGGTACAGCTTTCTGACGATTCAATTACGTACCTACCTACTCTAATTCACTTATTCACAAAAAATATCTAAGTTATACACCTACTGTAACTCAGTTTCACTTCTGTACCAATACTTTCATAGTTTTAGGGCTTTCTCTTCAATAGGTGGTGTCAAAATGGTCGAAGCGGGGTTAAATTCCAATGAGTGTGACCATTTTGGATCAAACTTTACGTGAAATTTGGGTAAACTAGTTTTGTGACAGGAAATATTAACTTTGTTAAGAGTTTTAACATACCACTTCGATTGAACCCTTTGTTTGGGAAAAATACCACATAGGTACTAGTGAGTCCAAGACGCTTCTGCTTTTCTAGCCAAGTTTTCATTTAGGTACAATCGCAAGAGAATAAAAAAAGTCAAATCGTATGGGGTTAGCCACGTGACTTATCGTACAGAAATCATTTCTATTACATGTATGTGATGGAGAGTACTTTTGTATTGTAAGTAAATTCAATAAAAAAAAAATTAAGAAGTAATTTTGAAAGAATAGTACTTATTCCTCTAAATATCAGCTTAGAACTACCTACCTATTATTAACCAAGTAGGCAGGTTAGGTAGGTACATAGGTATATTCTTATAAACTCAAAAGCCCCAAGAGAAATCACATCTTTATCAAAGAAAATTCATAATAACAAAGCCGTATAACCGGCCTTGTATAAAACTAAGCTTCTAAGAATTTACCTCAACATTTTCAATATAAAATTTAACTTGAGAATTTCTCCCTGCTGCGGAGATAACGGACGACGTCTATTGTACAATCGAGACCGGATGAAATATTAATCTTGGCAATGGCATAACAATACCACTATTATGAGATAGACCTACTAAGCACTGTTTAGTGAGGTACCTAGATTGAAAAATAGTGGTACAAGTTGTCACGGTTCACTAAAATTTTTGGGCAACTTACGACTTACCATGAAACTTTTGATGGCAATAATGTCATTTTTTTTATGATCTTTGCACGCCTGGTGGTAAATGTAGCTGCAGCCTAAGGTGGAGCACGCTTAGCTATAATCCACTTATTCACTCTTTTCTTGAAAATTTCTAGGTTATATCTTTCAGGAAATACTGATGATGGCAGAGAGTTCCACTCCTTGGTAGTTCGCATTATGAAGGTGGAAGCAAAGCGCTTTGTGCGAAGATACGGGATATCCACCATGTAGGGATGGCATTTATCAGTGCGCCTAGTAGTTCGGAGGTGAAAGGGTGATGGAGGAATCAGGTCATGTAGTTCCTGTGCACACTCTCCGAAGTAAATTCTGTAGAACACCGATAGGCATGCGACTCGCCGACGATGCTCGAGGCTGTAGAGCTTGGAGTCAAATAGTTTCTCGTCACCAACGAGTCTCTGGGCACGCCGCTCAATAGAATCCAAGGCTTCCAGCTGATACTTTGATCAACATACGACATAGAATTTTGTTGTGAAACTTATGATGGCAAAGAGACTTGTTTTGCGGCACGAGCATTACCATCTACTCCAGATATCATGGTAAACGAGCTGGAGGACAGGAAAGATGATAAGAATAAAATGAATCATCATGGCTTTGCAACATCAATCAGTGGCTTAGGATCAGGAAGGTGGAAACTCTGTTTAGACTGGCGCCACAGAAAGATTTTATGAAGGTGACTACCAACCTCCAGTTTGGAGCGGCATCCTAAGAAGTAGACCATATTACTTGTGCAGAACCAAATAATTATTTATGTACTTATGTATGATGTAAGTTAGAAAGTACTTGATGTTACTTATGAAGTATGTTTCTATTTTAGTTGGCCGGTCTGTATAATAGAAGTTACGCTCAGATTTATGTTTTGATTTAGGGGCAAAAGTTGCGGCGGTTATTCCACACGTTTGTAATAAATAATTGCACTAACTGCGGATTCCGTATTTCATCGAAATCAAGGACTTAACAATTTTATTCTCTAAGTCTAAAAATATCGTGATCTACTTTAAAAAAACAGTTCATCATCATCAATAAGTTAGCAGTGTTTAGCAGGTAAACACTTCACGTTAATCTGATAGGTAATGTTAAAATGAAAAAGAATTTGCAGTTTCATTACTAAAAAACTACAAACCTTTATTTTGACGTACCTACTTGAACTTTTATTTATTTTCCAGATTTAAAAATCTTTAGTGAAATCCAAATAAATTCCGGCTTAGTCGAGTGGAAGTCAGAAGTCTGCTCTAGTGGAGCAATTTAATGGACTGCGGACTATAGTTTCATTATAGTGGTGCATTAATTCAGGGAACAAAGGGTGGAGAAGATAATTTTTCAAGTGCCAGTGTCAGAGCCAGCGCACCGCCCAAATACGTTAGCTTAATGGTTTTTTTTTTCTGTAACTTACGCTATATTTAAGCTATGAGGCAGTGTGTCAAAGCTTTACCCATTTCAGTTATTATGAAACACTTTTTGGATTATTTCGTTCAGAAATTCCAATTTAGCAAACCTTTCAGTTCTTTTTCGTGACAGAGAATAGCAAATGTTAGTATGGGATATGATCTGTGGTATGGGTATGGTGGTCACGTGACAAATGTAATTTCCATACATTTTGACTAGCTTCTCAGTTGCAGACTGCAGTTGAAATTTCACAAACGCTAGAAAATAGAGAAAGTCAAGATGAGAATCATGATCACGTGACTTACATACCGTTCATATAATTGCCATGAATTGTTTTTGTTTAGTATTCTACTAACTCCATAGCGATTGTAGAATGTCAGACAGGCTGAATTTAGAAAATCCTAAAAACTGTAGATCTGAGTCGAAAATAAATTAATATACATTTAGAATTTTAGTCATCAAACTCCTCGTAAAATACAAAGTGGGAGTGGAAGTTTGCAAGAGTAAAGAGTTTTGATTATTATTCGCAGACAAAGTAGCAGACGAGACAGCAACTTTATTAGAAACATAGAATTTGTTCGCTGAATCTTAAAACAGGAGCGATTACGCTTCGTAACGCCTTTCGGCTAGAACTCATTGTGAAAATGAGTTTTATTATAACTGCTGCGTACCGGAGCATACAAACGCTCTAATATAATTTTTAACTTTGTGGCTGGCATTTTACAGTTTATTACTGTGAGCCAGAGGGCTTATACCGGAGTTTTCATAAAACTTTTTATGTTTATAACCACCGCCGTCACAGATAATAGCATGTTTTAACTTGACTTACTGTTTATTTTGACACAGTGGTTGACACTCCCCGGCCTATCTATATGCAAGCGGTATTTTGTAAAGGACAGAGGTTCACGGTACTGAATAAATAATTTTTTCGTGCATTCACAAAAAATGTCGGCGAAGCGAAAGATAAAAGAAAATGGCCGCGATCCGTCGTTTTTGTGATTTGTTACAAGTTCAACACGTATAAAAACAAGACTTCTAGAGAAATTAATGTTTATATTCGACCCGCTGCTTCCATTTTTTCATCTTCAAGTATTTTATAAATTGCGTAATGCTTTTGATGGAGTGCCAGCTCTCTTTTTATTAAAACAATACAATTTACTGAGAGAATGATATAACAGAAACAATATTCTCAGAATCTCAGACCATTGCCGAGCGCGCAAACAATCATGAGAAATTAAGTAAATACGCAGACCAGTTACTAAGTAATTCAATTAAAATTTACTATACAGTCTTCCTAGTATTATGAATTAAATTATATAAAACTAGCAGCGCCTCGCGGTTTCACCCGCGTAATTCCCGTTCCCGTGGGAATTCCGGGATAAAATATAGCCTATGTTCATCAGGGATAATGTAGGATTCTAATGGTAAAAGAATTTTTTTAATCGGTCCAGTAGTTTCGGAGCCTATTCAATTCATACAAACAAACAAACAAACAAAAAATCAAACCTTTCCTCTTTATAATATTTGTATAGATTTACGATTATTAGATAGATTTTTATGTTTAATTTTTTATACAGGTAAAATTGAATACACATTACACGCCCGTTATTAGATTTTTGACATTTAACGGTCGCTAAAGATTACAAAACTTTTAAAATAATAAATTTGGAAGTGATCACGTGATTTCAGAAATGTACATACGTTTTTATTTAATTTTCTAAAAAGGTTTGACATTGAATACGCGCCGCATATATATCAGTCTCTCTCAGTTGACATTCTACCTACAGTTGCTAGAGTTTAGAAAACATTTAAAATGTATCGGAGTAGTCACATGACTTCAGAAATGTACATACGTTTTATTGAACTTTATAAAAACGTAACATAAAAATTATAAAAAAGGTAGCATGGAATACGCGCTGCATATCTCTGCACTTTTAGTTAACATTTTATAGTCACTAGAGATTACAAAACGTTTGAAATATATCGGAGTGGCCACATGACTTCAGAAATGTACCTACCTTTCTTACTTAGCCAGTCAGTTCCTTGTCACATCTCTGGCATCGGTCAAGCTTGGTTCGGTACCAAATAGTAGCAGTAAATTGAACGCCCTATATCCTGTAGGATAATAAAACACGGCGACACTCTAGCTTTAGTACGTAGTTAGTTGGAGGTAGACTCACAAACAACTTTATGATTATTGTGTTACAGAACAACATAGGATTTACTAGTCCTATGTTGTTCTCTAACGTGAGAAGTGATGTCGCAGAGAACTGTTTGATAGAACATGACATAGATTAGGTTTAGATAACTTTCGGTAAGTTGAAATATAATTTTATTATTTTTACTGATAAACCAATTCATCATACCCGTAGGTAGATACTTAACCGTAGGTAAACAGTTATTAAAATACTTAATTCTGGGTTAGTTGAAAGTATCAAACAAAAATTGTAACTAACTCTCATAAGCTCTCATGTTTTTCATCCATTCATTTTTGTTCCTGACTATACAAAACTAGGTAGCACGTAAGAAATAGAATTTGACGAAACAGTAATACAAATATTAATAAAATTGAAAGGTAGTGTTTCGTCCCAGTGGGATGAGATACATTGATAGTCCGAAACTAGAATAAACATTGATAAACACTGTAATAAACATTGAAGAAAAACACACGTGTTGACGAAGTATAATTTGGGCGGCACTTTCAGATAGCCTAGCGATGTAGGTAACATAATTGAGTTTTCTTTTCTGTGACTCAATACTAAATGGAATTACTTAAATACGGTTTGGTATTACGGAAGCAAAACCACTTGCAAATACTAGTACAGAAGTAGGCATCAAATACTACGTGATGTCAAGAAATAGTCCTGCATAGATAAAAAGCCAGATGACCTTCAGTTCATACCTGATTCAAAACACGTTTCTTTAAGACTCTCACTTTTACTTTTAGTGGGAACAATTTCAGTAGCCATCACGTTCTGGTAGAACCGAAATTTGGATACGTGACTTCCGAAAATCATTGACTCCACATAGGATTGAGATTACAGTGGAAACAGAGTACCTATACAGATTCCTTTACATTACATCGAAACTCTACATAGAATTCTCAAAATTTGATACCATATCTCTCAGATTTCTTTGCTTTAGTATTTTACATTATTATGCTACACTACTCAATTGTGTGTCAATATTATTATTAAATTTTTTAACCGACTTAAAAAAGGAGGAGGTTCTCAATTCGGTTGTATTTTTTTTTATGTTTGTTACCTCAGAACTCCGTCATTTATGAACCGATTTGAAAAATTCTTTTTTTATCTCTGAAAGGGTATGCTTCCAGATTGGTCCTATAAATCGGCAGTTAAATAAGAATAAATGGAAAAAACACGTCATCCACGTACACGACATTGCGTGTTTTGCTTTTCTGTGGTGTTTACGATCAATGGAACAGTCTCAATGAACTGCCATCATCATCATCATCATCATTTGATGATGAAGGCGTATCAATTTGAAGTCGGTTTTTCCAGTTTTTTAAACTTATAAATTATGTTGGGGTCTGCATTAACTTACATAGGTACTAAGTCCAGCTAAAGGCACTCCGTTGGCAGACAGCAAGAGATCACGTTGAGCTAGCATGCCGGTCCTCCATGCCGGCTGAGGTGGATATAGTCTTCGTATCCTGACTAGGCCTCCACCACCGCATACTGACATGCCAAGGCCCCGACCGTCTTTCTCGACCACCACTGTAAATGTGTTTTCTGGGGACAAAGAGCTCAAATTAAAATGGTCTTTATGACTGATCTTAATGGCGCCTCCGTGCCGTGGTACTCGCAAAGAAGCAAAAGATTCGATAGCTATGAGTACAAGACTTTGCATAATCTGCAAAAACACCCCAGACTTAAGTGTTCCTCTGAAACTAAACTAACACGAAGAATTGAAATATAATGAGCTATTTTCACTCAAAAATTCTAATAGTTTTTTTTTTATTTCCATTTTCCGGAATACCATGATAGGTTCTACGTTTACGTCATGATCACTCTTTACGTAAGAGCTACGTCATTGTCGCCTGGCTCTACATTGAAGCTATCGATCAGCTTGTGCCATTCAGAATAATATCATGTGAGGAATCTCAAAACGCAGACGCCTCTCGCAATAAACTTTAGAACCGAATTACGACGACGGCTGTAACTGTTTTATGGGCCAAAAGTACGATACAGTGACAATGTGAAATACTGGTAAGGTGTCCTTCTCTTATTTCGACTTGGGAAAGACCTAGCCTAACTTTGAGGAAGGGCAATTTACAAGCTTACTTATTAATATTTATTTATTTAAAAATGAGCAATTCGTGTCTAAAAATGAGCCAGCTTGGAGTCCTCGAACTTGTTCCATATCCTGATGATATTGGCAAAGTTGATAATGTCAAGAGCATTACGTTGATCAAAAACAACAATTGTGAAGTAGTAACCCAAAAAAGGTTTGCTTTCATAATTTATAAGTTTAAAAAACTGGAAAAACCGACTTCAATTTGATACGCCTTCATCATCAAATGATGATGATGATGGCAGTTCACTGAGACTGCTCTATTGATCGTAAACACCACAGAAAAGCAAAATACGCAATGTATCCGAGATACACTGCGCGGTGACACTACAATGGTTGGCAGTCGAGCGGGCAGTGACGCGCAATGTAAATCGAATACGCTAACGCGGTGACTGTCAGATTTGTTCGTGGGTACTTACGTTCTATTGCTCGTAAACGTCACAGAAAAGTCACAGAAAAGCAAAATATGCAATATCGTGTACGCGTATGACGTGTTTTTTCCAGTTATTCTTATTTAACTGCCTAATTACTAAACCGATTTTGATAAAAATTTTATGGGACCAATCTGAAAGCATACCCTTTCAGATAAAAAAATAATTTTTCAAATCGGTTCATAAATGACGGAGTTCTGAGGTAACAAAAAAAAAATAAAAAAAATACAACCGAATTGAGAACCCCCTCCTTTTTTGAAGTCGGTTAAAACAGACACACCACGTTATTATTACAAAACTTATGGCTATGGGCGCAATAAGATTAGTGGTTGCACACTGATCAATACCGACATTTCAGTTGCAGTCGAACAAAAATATCGTTGTGATGTAAAAATTTCTTAAATGTTGGCGTAAGCTATCCTACGATATCGTGTCGTGTCGCTGGCAGTGTGAAACGGCCCTGTGCCTATAAGTAGCGAGTAGATATTTTGTTAAACCTTGTTTTGTGTACAAGCAGCTTACAATAGAAACCTACCCTCAGTGCCCAGGTGTTTTCTCTTCGCATAAAGCCAACGGTGGGTTAGAACGTACCTACCTGTTTTGCCATCATTAAACATTGTTTATTCAGCCTTTGCGTCCTCTACCCGGATTATAAGTACATGATATACAGGGTCTCAAGTACGGACAAATCTGTCAGTTACCGTTTTACGTAAATATAACGAATTCGAGTCATGTTGCGCGTCAACCGCAATTCGATTGCCTAACGTTGTAGCGTCACCGCGCATTGTATTTCAGTACCTCTATCACTAACAAATCTGACAGTCTCCGCGACAACGTGTTCGAGTTATATTGCGCGTCAATGCCAACGCGACTGCCAACCGTTGTAGTATCACCGCGTAGTGTATCTCGGATACGCTAGCGTTACATACGTTTACGTTTGTTACATTTATTCGTGCTGAGACCTCGGAGCTTATTTTCTTCTGAGATTGAAATATCTTGGTCATTATTAATATTGGGTCGATATTGAAATTGAAAGGTTGGATCCACGGTCAATTTAAGTCCCTTTTGGCTGGAACGGACGTTGGTAGAACATGAATTATACATTATGGGTGATTGTTCATTTATGTTCATAGCCATAGCCACCAATGGGTAAAGAATTTATTTCGTTTAGAGCTTTTGAACAAGCCCTCTAGGGGTTTTATCAAGGAAATTTATTTTATATCAAAATTTTTCATCAAACATTTTTCGTAAAAAAATTGAGTGAGTTTCAATATAGCTTTATATAATCGAGTTTTAATCTGGATTTTAGTCAAATAACTGGATGCATTTGATTGGATTGGAATTCTGAAGCAGTACAGTGACTGCCGTCATAAGAAATCCAGCGTTGTAACTTGTAGAGTCATGTAGGTCTATTACTATTCAGTGAAAAAAAAAACATTATTTGCGAAAAACTGTTGCTGGTACACTTAAAAGCACATTAAGGTTGATAATGGTAACAAGTAAGTAGTACCGTTTAGTGACTCTGTTCCCCGCACTAGGACATAAAGCCTGTAAAGCAGGGTCACAGTGACTCTTCGCATTTACCTAACTTTATTACTGCAAGCACATGACGTTATTGCAAATAGAACATATTATTATAAAAAACAGAATCACAACTAAAACAAAGATAAGTGCGGAATAAAATAAAGATAATAAAGTAGGAACCTAGGTAAGTATTAGATAGGTAAACGTAGTAAAAGATATTGCGAAAAGCGATTATATTTTTTTTTAATTTAAGAGATTCCCAATTTGGCATGAGAAAGCCAAACCAAAGAGCTTTATCAACAGCATGTCACAAACACACCCAAACAAAGTAGATACACCAGGATTAATCAATCAATATCGTTACAAAACATCATGGGCCAAAGGACGCTTTCGCAATGTCCGATACTGTACCTACCGATATTATGTCAGGGACTCTAACAAAAATTTATATCGTTGTCGGCACCGATACGGTGCGGCGTGGAAGCATCAGTACCTAAAACTTTAAGGTTGAGTTGAGCTGCTAGTGCCAACCGGGCCCTTATATACTGAATAAGCCCGATCAAGGTAAATGTACGAGGGGTTTTATAGCGGCTCTAAAAAATGCTATGTAATTTTCACTTTCCATGATAACAATAAAACACAATAAACACTCCTTGAGCGACCGATATGTATGACATCTCTCCGACGATATTGTATACATCGTGTCGTTGTCAGTATGAAAACAGCCAAACCGGCATTGTTTTAGTTTGTGAAAGGACAACAGCTGAATGTCCCAGTTTATCCATACTTCGGATATTGGCAAAGTTGGCTGGTCACGATTCTGGTATAGATGGACTGGGTTTAATGAGATTTCAGTCTGTATTTATATTTAGCGGATACAACACAAATATCCGCTCTTGTCTATCATCATCATCATCATCATCAACCTATATCAGTCCACTGCTGGACGTAGGCCTCTCCCAAGACGCGCCACTTAGCCCGGTCTTCGGCTCTTCTCATCCATTGTTTGCCAGCTACATGTCTCAGATCGTCGCCCCATCTTGCCGGAGGGCGTCCTACACTACGCTTGCCTAAACGCGGTCTCCACTCAAGTATTCGTTTGCTCCAACGATTTTCGGTTCTACGGCAAACATGGCCGGCCCACTGCCACTTCAGCTTACTAATCCTCTGAGCTATGTCGACCACCTTAGTTCTTTGTCGGATAACCTCATTTCGGATTTTATCCTTTAAAGAAACTCCGAGCATAGCTCTCTCCATAGCTCGCTGAGCGACTTTCAGCTTGTGGACCGACCCTACTGTCAGTGTCCACGTTTCGGCAGCATAGGTCATAACAGGTAGGACGCACTGGTTGAAGACTTTTGTTTTTAGGTCTTGTCTATAACTATTGACATTAGTTATTGGTGAAAGTAATTGTATTTGCTTATCAGACATTAGAGATTTTTTTCTGTAACTATAAAAATAAGTTTAGTAATGAAAGAATTTGTAGCGCCCAGACATTTACAAGAATTTTAGAACCTATAATTTCAATATTAGTAACAAGGATCAATCACATCGTAAATGGTTACTACCTAATTATAAATATTATATTTGTTTTATTTCTAAAGCTGAGATAGTGTAATGCATGAAATTGGTACTAAGTATGGCAAAATTTTGACAGATTTTCCCATATTTTTAAAGTTTCTAGGCTCAGTGTAGCGACTTCAAAGTATGGTAAAATCATGCATCATCAAATCATGCAAGTGACAGAATATGATTCTATAATACCTAAATCATTGTAGTTAGGTACGTGTTTTCATTATAACTACCTACTGATTTTAAATGAGCGGATTTTTCAGCGGATATTCCACTTCGTAAAAAGGCATCCGCTGCTGTCCGTTTGATATTCAAAAACACTAATGGTGATGTCATGTCGTTCCCATGCATTCTACAATGATACTCGTATAAATCATGTCCAAAATATCGCGGACCACAACAGGGACTAATGAATTATACCCGGTACAAATAGAATTATGGAAGCATCGGTTTTATTCATAAAACATGCAGATTGATGCAAATACGTGTGAATGCAAAAAGAGCCGGTATCACAAACCGGCAATGTAATCGGTTATTACGAAAGTTGGTATCTTGAGAGTAAATATTGTAGTTTACATATTAGTGTGTAATTGACTTGGTTTAATGATAGCAATCGAATTAAATATTATTAAACAGGTGCTAATCGAGATGTTATGAAATAGCAGGTAATACCTAAAGCCTATCAATAAACAAACTATTTACATACATGAGTACCTACTTAGTATTATAATTTAGACTAATGCCACATAATGAATCAAAGAAGCAAGAAATTCGTTGAACGTTTTCCTCGAAGTAGGTAGTACCTAGTATAGTATTATATAATCCGTGGTAGTACTAACATTGTAAGAAAGTTGTGTATGAAAAGGGTAAAAGGAAAATTATTGTAACGCGAAGCTTGTAAATACAGACGCTAAAGGGATGAATATGTTTAGTCAAGATGTTAGAAACTTTTATACACAAACACGAGTAAAATATAGATATAAAATAAAATGGGAGATATAAAACCACGTCAGCAGACTATCTTACAGAATTTACCTCTTGAATAAGGTACCTACCAAGTACCTACTACAGAAACCAGCCCCCTAGCAAAAGCTGTCATTCTTCTTCTTTTATTTATGGCCTTTGTCCATCGTTTACGTTTCCTAGATAATTTATAAGTTTAAAAACTGGCTATACCGACTTCAATTTGATAAGCATCTACTGGCACATGGTAATCATCATCGTCATTAGCAGTCAGTCTGAAGAATTCAAATAGTCCTCAGTCTACGTTCTTCATGCATTTTCAGGGTGGATTTCGTACTCAAGCAGCCCAGACCATTGAAGACCCCAAAGGTGTAGAGTGTAGGTAGTTAATTTTATCTTGGTAACAACACTGGTGTTTTTGACGGCCGTTTTCTTGGGCCACAAAATAAAACTTTTATTTATTAAAAAATATTATTTAATAAGTTACTTATTGCCTACAGAAATACTTTCAAGTATTTAATAAAGAATATTAAAAACGGGTCGGCTTGAATTTAATAAACAGCAATATTTACCTCTGGTTTATTCTTTTTAATAAACTGATTTAATAAACCTTTCATTATGATATGCAAATTACTTTTACTTGGGGAAATGTGACCCACAAAAGTCTAAAATAGTATAGGTGCTTTTTTGTTTCATGTTGTCACCGATAATCCATAATTCCATTCTATACTATACATTATAATTATTGTATGTTGTAATTATATTAAAAAAAAAAAACATTACTTGTATTGTCCACTAACTAATACCTAACTATGATGAAATTTCACATATCATGAAATGTGAAATTGAGACTTTTCCATAGTGCACTATGGAAAAGTGTTCCATAGTGCACCATGCCACGAATTCTCACACTTAGCAGACTTATATAGATAGGATAAGGTAGGTCACCATGGGAGCGAAGAAAAGCAGGAACTAGTAAACGTAGGAGGTACCTATCCATATAAATTCGAATAATATTCGATATAGATTCAACATATCAGCAGATCCTTCAAAATTATTTACAAACTTTACTTCGTAGTTGAAATCGAAAATGGGGAACTGAGAGACTCTGATGAGGGTCTCTCACCCTCTGCCTTCATTACGAAACTCATAATTAACTGCCACACTCAGAGTTATCACTTAAGTATGAGTTATTAAAAATTTGCGTGGTCTCTGTCATTAGCATTACTCATTGGTCAGAGATAAGAATCATAAGAATTACCATCATTATTTTTATAATAATGAATGTTGTAAGCTACGTATGACCTCTAAGTATATTTTACTAATAAAAAAAAAACTAAGCATCGTTGGTTCAGTGAGTCAGATTTAGATCCATTTTCCAGAACTTCAAAATTGTCTATTTGAGGTACATAGTTCGAAAAAATTTAAACTATTTTTGAATCTTTGCCTAAAGGTACGAGTTGGCAGCGGACGACATGAGGCGGCGGCGAACGACGTGTCGCGGCGACATTACTGGTTTCTATGTATTTCTATGAAATTCGTCGCGGCGCGTCGCTAGATTCGTGTCGCTAACTACGGAGGGAATTTCATAGAATTACATAGAAACCAGTGGTGTCGCTGCGACACGTCGTCCACTGCCGCCTCATGTCGTCCGCTGTATCTTTATGATCATTTACGAACGATGTCATGATTACAATCTGATCCATGAAAAGCATCAAAAACCACTTCATTCATTTGTTTGTCAACGACTCTTGTTTTTTTATAATATATAGGCAACCGTTTGACCACAACTTCACCTGATATTTAAGCAATGATGTGGTCGACGATGTAGACTCGAAGCAAGATAAATATTTTGACCGTAAGTTTCTGAGTGTGGCAGAAATTACTTATTTCAGTAAAGTATTTTGACGCAATTCACACGTCGACGAACTTCGAACTGATTTGCAAAATTAATTAATAAAATTCGGATATTGAATATACCTGGGCATGCCTCCGAGGTATGTTTTCATTGGAAATATTGATGTAATAACTGGAGTTCTGATTGTAGGAGGGATATGATTAAAAATAAACTCTAGAGGATATTTTTAACAGAAAGTATATTTTCAACTTGGGATGGTGAAATAAGTTAATTAAATGGTTTATAAATAAAACATCGTTCTGCCGAGTTATAACTTCAATAAATCTAAATATATAAAACTTTTTTGAAGCTGACTGACAATCAAAGTACAGCCTAAACTATAAATCCTAGAGGTATGAAGAGGGCAGTATCTTTATATTATAGTGTAGGGGTGCACTAAGAAAGGAATTTTGAAAAGTCACACTCTAAAGGGTCTAGAACGCGAGCAACGCCACGGGCGACGGCTAGTACCTAATAAATTGTAACCGTCGTAAAGTAAAAGAAACAGGCTTGTTTTTTTTATAAAATCACGCTTTTCATGAAAAGTACTTCTAATGCTTAAAATTTAATTACTTGGGTAAGTGAATAATTTTTTTCCCTTGAAATAACGAAGCAGGTTAGGTATACGTTGATCGCGGAAGAATGCTAACGCGCCCTCGCGTCCCCCGGTAAAAGTGCCCTACGGACCGTGAGGTTTTAGTCAGTAGAGTCTGACATAACCTACCGCTGCAACAAGCAGCAGGTATCCATGATGGACTTCCTCACGTAAAAAAAAAAAAAGGTTAGGTATACGTTACTAAAATACTGAAGCGAAACAAACTCCATCGTTATGCATTCACTCAATAAAAATGATAAATGAATAAAATAAAGTCGATCAAATACAGTTTGTTTTGTCGTCATAAGGAGTGAGGAAACCCGCGGCTTAGTCAGCTCCGCATGTATTGACCTTATCTTTCCTGTGGGTATGGCTGACTGGGCTGAGAGGATGGTATAGGTGCTGGGCAAGCCTAAACATTGTCCCAGGCACTACAGTGTTCCGTGTATAGTATTATATAATCTGTGGTTCCGTTAAGTGTAGGCATAGGTTGCCTCCTGACGCTGTATAAATTATCTTCAATAGATGCAAAGGCCTAAGATGAATATCACCACGTTTGACGGAAACCAAATCTTATAAGACAAGTTTATTCCTCTGAAACTTTAGCGCATAATGAAACTGAAGGAAGTGCAGCCGCTGCCAACTAGCGGATTTTGTGGTCGGATCCAACTCAAAAATAGTCTGAATCCGACAATCCGGATTAAATCCGGAAGTTTTGTCACCGAATGTGATACGGTTTTGTTAGTAAATGGAGTGAAAATTATTCGAAAGAGGGTAGCAAACTAGTAGTAAAACGAAAAACATACGTTCTGTGAAATAAACTATGCTTTGTGTCGAAGTATACTACAGCTGGAGATGTCAGGATCTAGTAGGTGGACTTGAAAATAGCTTTTATATAATTCCCCTTCTAAAAAGCTTATTTTATTCACTGAAATCAGTGAATAAAAAGGTGTTTGAATTTAGAACAGACTAATATATTTTGACCTCCATCTAATTACTGTTTTTGCGCAAGGAGGTTGTATAGCCAATGCTATACAACCTCCAATCTTTCTTATTCTCGTAGTCATGGTATAAAGTATAGTATGCAACTCTTGAATAAAACGGATTTATACCGAGGGCCATGAACCACTCACGTCTTTCAGGATTTTAACACTTGAATCATCATGAATCACTCCCTACGGTCTTAGAATTCTTCACTTGCTCGTGATTCATGGCCCTCGCTTTAAATCCGTCTTTTACTCACTAGTTGCATGATATACTATTCATATCATGATCTTTCTCTATCATGAGAGAGAAAAAAAAGCTAAAGTTCTTAGTAGATTAGATCAGCGTCACGTCAAGTGTACCTAATAACTAACGCATTTCTGTACGTGGCAGTAATGAACTAAAGTGCCCGTGTTTTCAATAATATTTTGAGTTCTGAAACACTCCTTTTTTTATTTTTTTGTCACTTTTGTTAGACTAAAAAAAACGTAATTCGTCCAAGATAAAAACACAGTCTCTTCTACTTTACTCACAAAGCCAAGTTCCGCACTGTCTAGAGCAAAACAACTTTGGCCGCTGAGTGTTCTCGTTGCCGTATTAATTACAGCCGCCTAGATGTTTAATTAAGAAACTACGAGGTTCCCTGCGCGTTGAAAGAAACAAAATAAAATAGGAACGAATAAAAGTTGTCTGAAGCGTCGAAGACTATTAGGAACACGAGAACTGTACTTTACAATTGCACCAATGGGAACCTTTGTACTTTGATCTACGAGACTATGGTTAGATGTCATCTTGGCTACAGAGGGGGAAGGTAACATCGCAAAAAGTACATCTTGTTTCATTATTAGGTATACGTGTTTGACTATCATCACTAGTAAGTAGATAAGTGCCAATTAAGAATGGAGAAGGCTAAAAATCGCTTTCACATCAAAATTTATACCAAACACCAAAATCAGCAGTTTTCCTAATAACCGATCATTACATAAAATACACAATCAAAAAGGTTCTTCTCCAGCTAAACAGCCATTTCACCTCCGTTATGTATTGGTAAGCTTTACCCTAACAGAATAAGGGAACGTAGACGAGCCTGCCAAGGGAGCTTTAGACCTTGCATACAAATTGAACGTGTAAATGTGATAACACCCTATTTACTCTGTACACGCGAGGTGGGACACCACAGATTAGAGAAACAAGAAAAGGCATTTGTACGCAGATTCTATAGGTTTTGTTTAGATATTGTTTTGATTTCAGGGAAGGTGTTTATGTCGATAGTCATACTAAAGGTTTCTAATCACGAAAAAGCTCACGCTAAGTGTATTCCCTCATCTTTGCTAAAAATACACATTTAAAAGGCGCAAAAGATATTTTATTTTATTTATTTTATTTTAAGAAAATCTGATTCTGTTACACCTAGATTACAAAGTAAGGTATCTCACAAAAAATGGACGTGGCCTAGGTAAGCAACGTCCGTTTTTCAGTCTAGCATTAATATATTATTTCAAAAAATAAACCTGAAATATAAATATAACCAAGCTATAGGTTATTCTTTAAGATTAAACTTAGTTGTGTGTAGAACCGCATAATTGTGACACAACACTCCAACCTTTCATCACATCCATCCACTTTCGTATTCCGTGAATGTAACAATAAAACGGTGATGTGGATTCCTGATACTGCAAATTGTTTTTGCAAAACGGTTCCTATCCCCAACAATTCTCGCCGTGTAAAGCCTTTGAGGGTAAAATTGCTGTTAGGGTATTAATAAAAGCCTTTTAAATAAATTACGTATTATATAGGCAATCTACTTTTTATGTTGTTTTCACTATACACCTAACTCAGAAGGTGATTTTTTAAATCATTTAGAATGCGGAGTATTGAGCTTAAAATTTGAGCCCTGAGCTTAAGCGCTCGAAAAACATTAAATCGTATTCTAACGGCCGATATGATAACCTTTTTCTTCTTACAAAAACCTCGAACTCGATCGTTTATTTTCAAAGTTTTATAATAAAGTGTCTAGTGATTGTAAAATAAGTAATTGTACTTTCAAATGACGTGTAATTTCAACTGAAAATCCATTAAGCTTAGCAGTCTACGCATTAATTAAAAACTCAATATTTGTTTCAATTCCAGTAATGGATCATAAAATATTGAATGGATCGAGCGAGTGTCCGGCCGCTATCCCATTGGGACCGGATTAATTCATTATGGAATCGTAAATACCTACTGCAAGAATTTAATTTTAAAACTAGTAACATTGCGACAGACAGAAACCGGCTAAGTGCGAGAGAAGCAAGGTTCTGTACCACAGAAAAAGCAAAAAAATATATATTAGCTCTGCTTAGTTTGGGTACATTTTTGGGACTCGAAGGCGTTGTGTGAAATGTCCTCGAATATTTTATTTATGATCCTAATATTGTCCCTAGCATCCCTATAAACCAAAAACCATTCTGAAATTAGGTAATAAGTAAGTAGATAGGTTAGGTTAGGTACCTAAGAGATCGCAGAGGTGTCCATTTTTGTACCCGCAGTCCCGACGCGATCAGGCGTCGCGTAGGACAACTTGAGGTTTTTAATCAGTACGATTCTGACATAACCTTGGCCAGAACATAACCATAACCCAGGGTAGGTGTCGAGGGTGATGGTTTTTCTCAAAAAAAAGGTACTCGAGATGACAACCCAAGAGAGCAGCACCACTATGCCCGTATATTTCAAAGCTAATGTTGCGTTCACACTATGCCGCAGTCGGCAAGGACTTGGGCAGGGGCATAGTGTGAACACGAACATGCCTCTGTCCCGTCTCCCGGCCCAAATTCATGCACTAGTGAGCTCCCTAGTGAGAATAAAGGCGATGTTGCTTCGGCAATAAGTCCGCGGCAGTAATGCCGGCAGCGGCATGGGCATAGTGTGAACGCGGTACTATACGACATCGGACATTTCATTTTGTTATGTTGGTATTGCCAATATTCCCTAGGAAATTGAATTTCTGAAGGTTTGCAGTCGGAAGTTTTTTTTTATTTATTGCTGGGAGTTCGATTTGCTCGTGCGGTGTCGATACTGTTGAATGACGAATCGTTTTTATTTGACCTCAAAAGTGTACCGGTCTAATCAATATGCATGTTTTGATCGGCTTTTGCAGTAGCAACACTGGCAACACGAGCGGGCTAAACAACGGTGTTTAAAAAAAAGTTTTTCTTTGTGTCATTAAGGCGAAGTTCCAAGAAGTTTAGGACGAAGACGTCTAGACGCACTGGGGCATTATGCTGTATGACTTAGGAGATTCCTTGCCGTAACCGTATGACGTCACCGTGAGGAATGACATTTATGGCATAGGAAATACGGCATAGGCATAGGGCGATTTCACGCCGCTGTCTTGTCGTGCTGCGTAACGCGCTTGTATTGGTCATAGTGAATAAGGCCCCTGGGCGCGAGCGAGCGAGCAAGGCGCGAGCGCCTGAACGGGCTGAACGTATAGATTTTGAAAGTTTTTTTTTTACAGAGTCGAATAATAACTAAATTATAATAAAAAAAATTACAGTTTCCTAGTAAATAATAAGCCCTATCTTTTGATATAACTTTGACATGATTTCAAGAAGAAACATCGTAGTATGAACCGTTTGAAATATCGATTTAGTGTCATCTTTACGAAATTTTTTTATCGAGAAAATTATTATTATTCACATTTCTATCTTTACAAAGCTCTAGGATATATGTTCAATTTTAATAAAATATTTTTTTTCGTGCAACTTTTGCACTTCAGTGGAGATACAGTTGTTACAAAACCTACAAGCTTCGAATAACCCCGCCTTAATTTTATTGTTGTATTGATTTGATATCGATTAAATTAAAAAAGAAACTGATGAAGTGAGGATGAAATACTTTGAACAGTTTTATATGAAAAGAGAGTTTATGTAATTTAAACATTTCCGATCCAAAAGCAGATCATTTTACTAAAATTAGCGCTCGTGACATAGCTTGCTTAGCCAATCTTAACCGATTATCTAAGTTAAGCAACGTTCTGTGCGGTTAATATTTGGATGGGTGACCGTTAGTGGCATTTACATCTGAGCGCTTCCGTGCTTCGGAGGGCACGTTAAACTGTCGGTCCTGGCTCTAGCAGTCGTTAAGCCACGACGGAGGCCTTAAGGCGGCCTAAAAACTACGTCACCAGAGTCGGCCACTAGCTCATACGAGCTTGCTTGCTTGCTACTAAAATTAGCGTTGGTAATGTTAGTACCTACTATTAGACTACAAAAGCATAGTATGTACTGAAAAGTAATATTAGTAGGTTAGTTTTTTCATTTTATTTATTTCGTATAGGAATTTATTAAAATAATATTGCACTTAAGAAGGTCACATTTGTTCTAAAAAGTTTGTCCTCATTAAAATAATAATTAAAACATAATCTGTAAGTAAAACTATGTACCTACTGTTTGTAAGCTCAAGATATTATTGGTAATCTGAGTTTGTTAGGTAACGTAATGTACATAGTGCCATTAATTTGTCACATGCCAATATTATTGATAGAGCGGTGTTGCAGAACACACAACGTTAATTATTGACTGTTTGCTAATTAGTTAACCGACCGCAAACATCCAGGTAATTAACGATAATAATGCTAAAAAGTTGATAACGCGATTGCCACGTTTCATTAATGGTAGAGTCCAACCACGATGAGTATTCAATGCAATAAACGGTGACTCCAAACCTAAACAAGATTTGTACTTGCAAAAATTAACTGCATCGTTTCATAATTTACATGCATAATAACTTCCGTGGTTATCAAATCGTTTACAAGGTCAGACGATGCTGCCAACGATAAAATTTAAATTCTGCAATAATTTAAATAGACCCTGCAGACTTAGCGTGGTTTGACTCTTCTCATAATGATTTCATTGTTATACAGATGCAATAATTTTATGTAGGTATTTTATTCAGTGGTTCAGCAATTAACATTTAATATATTTCATTCAAATTTGTTTAACATGCCGTTAAATCCATTCATTATTTTTATTAATTTTCATTTACAGTTCTGTAAAATCATCATCATCATCAACCTATATCGGTCCACTGCTGGATGTAGGTCTCTCCCAAGACGCGCCACTGAGCCCGGTCTTCGGCATGTCTCATCCAATGTTTGACAGCTACATGTCTCAGATCGTCACCCCGCCTAGCCGGAGGGCGTCCTACACTACGCTTGCCTAAACGCGGTCTCCACTCGAGTATTAGTTTGCTCCAACGATTGTAAAATATACATACAATAAAATTAAATCCAGAAAGTATACAATGATCCCAAACACTAGTGAGGGGTTAAATGGATTTATTTACGAAGGTTTATACTTTCAAGACATTTTACCTGCTACTTAGGTAAACTTGCACACCATAACTTGTTGGTTCAAAACCTCAATTTGTTGAGAGGAACTCTGTGAGAGGGACTGAAACAGCCAAAGTACAATGTTACACCTACCAATTTCTGACTAGGAGTTCCAATGGCTTTTGAGACCCTAGCCGCCACCGCCCAAATTGGGACACTTACAGCCGAATACTCAAACGCAACTCAAACCCCACTCAATTTAAGTCCCGCTTAAATTATTGCCATCCCTTACAAATGAGTAATGTCAAACAGAGGCAGAGCAATCTTAAGTGGTGCTCAAATTTGAATGACGTTTGAGTATTCGGCTGTTTGTCCCAAAATATTTTGTCCGAAACGTCAGCAAGTCAAATCAACCGTCTACCCAGGGATGAACCAGGATTTGTCAGGGTGAACCTAAATAGGTCCAGCCCCTTCCTTGGTTCAAAAACTTCAATTACCTACCTAGTAAACTTCTGAAACTCAGCGATGGCCGATAGCCGGATTAGGATGGGATTCAAGTACCCACTCGCTGATTTAGAATCAAATTCAATTTGTGGTAGTCGCTATTTTTTATTCAATTACTGATCTTTCGATTTCGTGGCGAGATTACGTTATTTTATACAAACCTGGTTCTTATTTGGCTGGTTATAAAAGTTTATACAGTGTATAGATATTATACAAGGTACTTACTGCTAAGTTGTTCAAATATTTATCCGATTAATGCCATTATCCGGAGATTATAAAGATTTAATTTTGGAAACCAAACTACCCCATAAAAATGAAAATGTTTTTTATAATTTAATCTTTTTCATCCCACAGCTGGGGTAAAGTCAGCATTTTATATTTCTGAAACAAAATTATAGCAAGTAAACTGGACTAGTCTTTTTAAGGTACCTACAGCAAAAGTGATTGAACAATTTGATGCAACAATTTGATGTAGCAGTTTCATTCAACGAATCCAACTCATCAAAAACTCAAAAGTTCAATCCACAAATTGAAACGTTTGATTCTGAAACTTTACGTGGTTGACAGTAAGTTATTCAATTTGTAGTTGTGGTAAGGGCGATTACAGATTGAGTTTTATCTTGCGTATAAGCCTGCGGGCTTAAAAACTAGTACAAGCTCTTAAATACTTGTGTACGTGCGCTATTTCAACAGCGTGCTCAGCTTATTTTGTGCAAGTAAAAACGCGCCTAATACTAGCTCAAATACGTGCAAAAGTTTTATTGTTTAAAGTTACTACATAACATAGTGACTGGTCCAAACTAGTTGGCATGAACATTATTTTCGTATACACTTTGTTACTTGTCTTTACCAATAAACACGATTCAAGGTTGGATTAGTTACATCGTGTTTGGTTTTTTTTTGTTAGAGCGTGGAATAGTTACACCTGTTTTATCTTTTATGTAAAACAAAATAATGTAAGTAACTAAACTTGTCCATCTATTACAAGCACGTACATTGAATTACTTAATAGAACCTGAATAACTCCTTCAAACCGCGTCTAAAAAAGTATTAAAACACGACTTTATTCCCAATCTGTAATCGCCCTAAGTCCGCCTTTCTCAATGCACGACGCACGTGCTCGGGTACCAACGACCTCTTGTGTGTCAAAGGTAAACACGATCGTGCTTAACCACGGGCTTTCTTACAAGCGACAACCGTATCTTACCGACAAAAATGTTTGTCAAAATTGAATATCAAAATACTCTTTTCGTCCAAGAGTCGAAAAGAGACACTTATTTAAAAAATGTGAAAAACCAATAAATAAAAATAAATAAATATTCACGGACATTTAACACAACGCCTACTAGTCCCAAACTAAGCAAAGCTTGTACTATGGGTACTAGATGGCTGATAGAATACATATATACATTTTTTTTGTAAATACATACTTATAATACATAATAATACTTATAATAGTAGTTTGGATAAACTAATTCTTTCATATCCACAAGTTTCTGAGGTATAGAAAAATGTATGAGATCAGTCACGTAACTAACTATAAATTATTCGTCAAAGCTTTAGGAGTTTTTGAGGAAACTCCAGTTTAATGGCATTACGCTCCATGAGCAATGCAACAGAATGCGACCACTAAACGCTGTCTACTCAATTATTTGCTAGTTATAGGACTTGTGTCAGGATTACTTTACTTACCCAGGTACAATAGTATTATGTGATCTGTGCCTAGGTATAGCTCTGGCTTTTCGTCGAAAGCACTATGTTTGATCCTAGAATGCTCGCACTATTCTATCTTCTATACTATTATAAAACTGTAAAAAAACCAAAAACTAAAATTAAAGATATGGATAAACCAAATATACAGATCTACTAAATAAACGATTCTGATTCCAAAAATCGAGTTTGTCCGTTTGTCTGTTTGTTTGTTTGTTCGCGCATCACGCCTTAATTACTGGACCAATTTCAATGAAACTTACACCATTCAGAAGCTCTTTTTCCGGATTGAAACATAGGCTATATTTTATTGAAATTAAAGACGTGGATCTTAGTTACAGCTTGACCTCTCTATACCAAAAGCAGCCTTTGACACGAGGTTCATCGTATGCTGGTTGACAGATATTTTTTGTTACGCACGGAAAGTTACGCACGCGTACAAAGTTGCGGGTATCAGCTAGTTGACTATATTGCTGCTTTTGGCAAGTCAATGAATATTTTCTGGGGCCTTATTCACTATGACCAATACAAGCGCGTTACGCAGCACGACAAGACAGCGGCGTGAAATCGCCCTATGCCTATGCCGTATTTCCTATGCCATAAATGTCATTCCTTACGGTGACGTCATACGGTTACGGCAAGGAATCTCCTAAGTCATACAGAATAATGCCCCTGGTGAAATTTGTTTAACTAGCAAATATACAACCTGGGATGTTAGTAACCGCTGCTTTTTGATCACGTCCAATTATAACATACCTATCCCATGAGGTATTGTACTGCACTTATCACTACGAGACGCAACGTATACGTGATTAGTCTCAAGAGTATACCATTTCTTAAAATTTTACCCGCTAAAGCCAACCTGTCGCCGTCTGAACTCCTAATAGTTACCCTACCCGTATTGTATGGTGAGGAGGTTGTAATGACAGGCAATAGAACAGTTAGTACAAAACCCACTGTAGAAACTACTGTTCAAAGAAGTCGGTAGAACACTTCTAGAAGAACCCTTGGACGATACTAAGAGGATACCTTCCTGGAGCGACCGTACACTTGGAAACTGAAACTCATGAATAGTTTGTTGGTGTTGGGTTTGCATGGAGTTTCCAAGTTTGCTTTTGCTATTCTGAATCATAAGTATTTGAAAGTAGGTACCTACACAGAATCTTAATCGTGTACTGTATTTTGTATTGTTTAAGTAGTACCTATTAAAGGTGTTTCTGAGTAGGTAGGTAATAAGTTTGAAAGTGCCTCATATCATAGGCTAAGATTAATTTGTAAACACTTATTTATGCAAATAAACGTATCTCGCATATCTTGTATCTAATTCTTTGTTATCCTTTAATATCTTTACATAATCAAATACCTATAGGTACTACGTGGTACTACCAAATAATTTTATTTTCAGATCCGTAAATACCAATTTTTCTCAATAAAAGATTAATACCTAAAAAGCATAACAATGAACCACGATTTTCAAGATACCGTGAAAAATAGACTGCAAAGTATGCAAGTTGAGGTTAAAAAGCTCGGAGCAGAAAAGGGTTAATCAAGCTACTACTTGATGAAAGAAACCGCAGACCAAGAGCTTTTATTTATTATCTTTGTTTGAGAAATATGAAAAGTGCAATTTAAAAACCCATTCTTATTAATTTTCTTTTTTTTTCTTTTTAGATTTTTTAGCTTGGCTTTACATTTTGTAGCTATTGACTCTAGAAGACTCTAGAATATAGGGCCATGGTTTATTGATGGTAATGCAGTTTGAAAAATTGAATTTCAGCATGGTTTTCTAAAATAATCGTCATAGAGTGTAACACTAGCTCAGGAGCTCTGGATTCAACATTTTTGTGTTATTATTATGCCAATAAAAACACTTTTATCTAAAAAAAAGTAGAATAGTTGTCTATTTGTAGATCAGATACAACCTGATAACCTATGTAGCCATTGAAACTAAATGAAATAAGATTTGTCGTACATACGTCTCCGCCTTGTATGGCGGGGCATACCCATCAGTTGATAACTTACCATCAGTGATGAACGGATAGACGGTCCGCAGCTCAGCCTCGTAAGCCTCCAGCGAGATGGGCGGCACGATGGGGGGTATGTAGTCGTCTTCAGGCGAGCGCTCCGAGCCGTAGCCCTGATCGAACCCAGGGTCTTGAAGCTTCCACACTGGCTCCGCATCTGACCCTGAAAACAATCGACGCGTAAGAATTTAAAAAAAGCATTTTGCAAAAGAATGGTTACGGTATGTTCAAGAAGGACTTGCTCGACTTCCGAACGTTATAGCGTAAACGCGTCGTCTATCTATACGTTACAGTTGCGATACGTTTACGATTATCACATTTGTTCGTGATCAAGTCGCCGCGTAACGTAAACCGTATTCGAGTCATATTTCGCGTCAACGCTAACTCGACTGCCGAATGTTCTAGCGTCACCGCGCAGTCTATCTCAGACGCTACGGTTTCGATACATTTACGATTGTCACATTAGTTTGTTCGTGATCAAGACACCGCGTTACGTAAACATAACGTATTTGAGTCATATTGCGCGTCAACACTAACTCGACTTCCGAACGTCGTAGCGTCACCGCGCAGTCTATCTCGGACGCTACGGTTTCGATACGTTTACGATTATTACATTTATTCGTGCTGAGGCCTCTGGAATGTCTGGGTAACCGCATGGAATTGAGTAAGTACTGTCTGTGGTCGCCTACTCGCTATACTAAAGCTCTAGAGACAGAACGTTGTACTCTGTGGTGGTACTTCACTATTATGTCATGTATCCGAATACTGAAACGCCGCTCTAGCCTTGTCACTCAATGAATTACTGAGACACTAAATTCAATTAGATTTTTTATTTTACTGTTTTATAACAAAATAAATACTAGGTATTTTGGCAATTCATAATCGGAGTCCTCGCAATGTGTTAATAAACTGTGGTTTTTATTTTGGGTTTTACCTATTTACAATTTTACAAAACAAAACCCGGGGCACAAAATTAGCATCTCAAAATGCTCGGATTTTTCAGCCATTTTCACATCGCATTGATTATTTAAATTTATATGTCGGAAAAAGAATGTTCGTTTAGAACTTTAGAGAATATTCTACTTGGCAATGTTTTATGTATGAAGGTACGCCGCGCCGGTAAAATATAGGTTTGCGTGCTTGTAAACGGACTTTGAATACAGGCGTATAGTCTTGATTTACTATCTTGCCTACCAGGACTACCAACAAAACTATGTTTAATTTATCAAACAAGGGCACGCTATTCTGCTCTCAATAACATTAAAAATTGAGCTCTAAATCCATTAGCAGGCACACGCGATGGGGTGCTTAAAGTTTTTGTGTGTGTCCGACCGAATGTTTCAGTTAGTAGGTTACATAATGTACTATTGTACCATAATAGGTTTATTTTGAAATATAATACTTACCTAAGATGTTTTATTAATATTTTCGATAAACATAAAAATAACCTTCATGAAAATTAAGAAAAACTTTTCCTTTAGCGTCTCGTTTTTCCTTGCATTTGTAAATTTGTTACCTTTTTCCTTATTTTTCCGTGTTTTTCCATCTATTGAACCAGTGTAAATACATTTCGAGACTCCATTTGGATAATTAAAAGCGTATGCTTGGATGCCCTTCTACATAAATATGAGAATCAACGAGACATGGTAACGTAGTGGCTCAGTGCGAATCGCCATTTTAGTTTAGTTACGCACATCCGGCACATCAGAGTTCTTTCAGAGAAGTAATTTTTGCGGTAACATTATTTGGAAAAAATAAGAGATATTTTATGAAAAACCAACATGTATTGTGCTATAGTTGTGATGTATCATTATTGAGAGTAGGTACCTATAATTACCAGTACCTACCATCTTTTAGGTTAAGACTACTTTACTGTACTGTTACTGTAATGTTTACTTATTTTTTTTACTTTACGTAGTTTAACATCTTTATCGTGCAAATATGAGACCTAAAATTAATTTGGCATCTTTAAGTACAAATATGGTACCAAACTTGAAATATTAGCATAATTTTAATGCATCTATACAGATTGAGACCCTATTTTCTTCCAGAGCAGAAGCTGCCAAAACCTCTTAAAACTATCAAAAATCGCGGTGGCTCCATTCTTAAATCCATCCTTGGGCCCTAAGGACCAATCCTACCAAAGGAAATCTTTGGTTCAGCAATAGCCGTATTCTTCTTTTTTTTGTCGTGTACAACTGCAACTATAGTAGGTGCCAAATTGAACTTTGCGACATCGTGGTGAAGGTGGGTGAATGACCGGCATTGCGGTGTTATTTGGCACCTAGTATAGTATCTAGCCAAACAAGGAAATAAAAACCCAAATTAAGCCAACAGCCACGTCTTACTATAAAATATTATTATAACCTGAAAAAATATGCAAGAAAACTGCATGGAAGTAGCCACAAAGAACACTTTATGCCTAATTGGATTTTTATCGGCGGAACATGTGGGCACAGCCAAAACACTCCGAATACGAAAACATTAAAAAGAAAAAAGCATTTTCGTCGTAAATACACGCTGAATTCAAATTTCAGCACATTTGCTACCGGTAAGCTTTATTCACAAATGCTTAGAATAATAAAAACGAACGTAACGAAGTTTTGTTAGATGCCGAAAGCAAAAGCTTTTTATTTTCAGAATTAAACGGAGCTTACCTGTTTATTTTATTTTATTTTATTACAGTTTGTATGTCAGTGGGTTTCTATAACACCATTTTGTAATTAACAAAAAAAAAATTAAGCACAGTTGCTGCAACCAAAATCCTGCATAATCCTTTAGGCAAATCAAATACATTTTTACTGAGAAAATTATATTGCAAGAAAACTACATGGAAGTAGCCACAAATAATTAGCCTTATTGGATTTTTATCGGCAGAACATGTGGGCACAGCCAAAACACTCCGAATACGAAAACATTACTACGGTGGCGACTGACACAGCAAAGAAGATTTTGAAGTATAGAAATCCAATGAAAAGTAGAAGCTATGACACCGGGTTGACGTCGATAGGATATTCGTGTTGGAACAATGACTGACAAGAGTGATATAGGTCGGTATCGTGGTTATCATATCGGTCGGTGTGTAAGCGTCTAACTTCACAAACGTTTGTGAATAAGGTGACGCGTTCTCGTCCCGACTTTAATAATGCAGGCAAATGTTTGAATTATGGAACTCGAATCACTTTGGTAAGTTTTTCAGGAAATAAGTAGCTACGTCACTATGTAATGCATTTCAGAATATTATGCAAATATTGAATGTCGCAAATGGGTTTTCTATGAACTGGAAAGATGACAAATAGCTCGGCTTGCAGCGGGCACAATGCCATTGACCGTACGTAACATAAAAGCTGCTTTGTGGAAAAGGGTTTAAGTACATTAGTCAGGTGATTTTTACTGTACATTACTGCAAATGTCCCGCGTGATAACCTTTCGCTACAGATTTGCCGCAGTGGTAAGGCTAAACGGAACTAGCTTAGACACAGCATAAATGTGTACAATCCATTTCAAAAGACCTTAGTGGTTAGGACCTTAGGCTGCAGCTACACTTACCTACTATCAGTGGCGGATTAGCCACGTAGCAGGTGTAGCAAATGCTACGGGGCCCACGCATTTGGTGGCCCCGCGCACCAACGCTTTCTGACCGTAAAACGTAAAATCTGTCAACTTTTTTAAATCATATTGCTCAAAAACACAAAAAAATTCGAGGCTCGCTTCGCTCGCCGATGAGTACATATGCATCTTTTTGCTTGTAGTCAACAATGTACTTTAAAATCACAATTTTCGGTAAAGCTCTAGCTATCGAAGGGCCCCTTGATAGAAGTTGCTACGGGCCCCGCGCTGACTTAATCCGGCACTGCCTACTATTAATTAGATGGCAGCCAAAAGAAAAAATATTTAGACGATTTTTTTTATTCAAAATGGCTGCACTTTTAACAGAAGTTATCATATTTGACCAAGGTCAGAGGGCAACAGGAAAAGCAAAAGATTTGTGCTTGCCAGGGTAAATAGGAGAAGTTAGCAGTTATATTCAATAGCTCCGAAGTACTTGGAACCCGAATAAAGGGCCGGCCTTATAGATAAACACAGATTCAATTACAGTGCGTGTGCACAAAACCTCTCACTATGACAGAAACGTACCTACTCTTAAGAAGAGCTTTGCTACATTTAACCGTTCATTTATGTAGGAGAGTTGAAATTAAATTAGTTTCTCAGCCTTATCCACAGGAAAGAGAAGGTCAAAACGTGTGGAGCTGACTAAGGGTTTCTGAAGAGTTGACCAAAGTTTAAACAGGATGTCGCCTCTTGATTGAAGAATCCGTTGCGACACGTTATAGTATCGAGATTGACTTCAAAGTTGATGCACATTATTATAAGCTAGATAAATCTTAGGTCAGTGTAATAAAACTCAATTTCCACTGAACGCTATTTGGAGTGGTACTGGTATGGTTCAAATAAAGTCCTACGACAATAGCTTGGGCCCAAATCTCGGGACGTGATAAGTATGACAATAGCGACGCCTAGCTGTCTGCTCAGAAGGTACAGGCGATGAGACAAACCGTTGTGATTAATATTATACCTATCTATACCGACAAAGAAGTATTACTTCCATTATACCTCTGTGTGTACTTTTATCAAAAAATAAAACTATACAAAATTCAATATTTAAATTTCAGTAAAATTAGGTATGTACATTACCTACATACTTATACCAATTCAGTAGCTACACCAAATCCAAGCAATCCGATAAAATAGTAAATACCTACCTACTTACTGTATAGGTAAGTATTTACATAAAAAAATTGTATTCTTATTAGTAGGTATTCTATCAACAATCTAGTTCCCATACTACAAGCTCTGCTTAGTTTGGGATTAGAGGGCGTTGTGTAAAATGTCCAAGGACATTTATTTATTTATACATATTTACTTATAATCTTCAAGGTGTTAAGAAAAGTATAACCGAATGACCTAAAATAAGTATCAGGACTAGCGTAATATTGTGGTGGATAGCACAAATTACGAGAAATGTCGTCATACAATCATCAAGTTATGAATACAATAGATTATTTGTTCTTGATGTTTCGTTCAAATTGTGATTGTAAAGGTAGGATTAATAATAAATAAATAATAAATATTCTTGGACATTACACACAACGCCCTCTAGTCCCAAACGAAGCAGAGCTTGTACTATGGAAACTAAATTGCTGATAGAATACTTTATACTTATACTTTTTTTTTTGTAAATACATACTTATAATATATAGTAACACCCAGACACAGAACAAACATCTATGTTTGCCACACAAATATTTGTTCTCGGTGGGGATCGAACCCACGACCCACGGCACGGAAGGCAGAGCTACTACCGACTGAACCATGACGCCTGTCACCAAAATTGTGTGCAGCACATTTGTTTACAAACATTTTGTGCAAAACTCCAGCAGTTCACGTACAAGCTGGTATGGCGTTTTTAGCATCTGTCTCCACCGGCAAGGCTGTGCGTAACTTTTCTAAGTGGTTTTGAAAATACTTTTGATTTTAAAACCGAAAATGCCTTTTGTTCATGACTGTACGACCTGTACACAGGGAAACTGTCCTCACTTTCGACAAACCTTGTTTTGTTGAAGTCTTTGAGCCAACCCCACGCTTTGTTGCTTATATTACACTCACCGAAAGTAAATATTTTTTTTTACAAAAAAAATCTTTACCCATAATATACTTACTCATCATATACAATAGAATATTATATCTTGGATAATAAAAAACAAAACAAAAGGTAAATGTATTACATTTTTCGTTTTTATAAAAAAAAATTTAGAAATACCTATGAATCCCTAGAAGGTATTGTGTAATGTTAGACTTCACATGCAGGGTGCAGCCGTTACTTAAGTAAATTAAAACCGGATAGGTCACATACACAATGCGGGCGCGATAACATTATTTACAAGAAAGCTTTTATGAAAGGAAGGGTAGATAATGTAAACCACTATACGTAAGTACTTATACTTACTAAACTCAGTGAAATCTTTGATTTCAATGCTCAAACGGTCGAGAAAATATCAAAATGCATCGATCTTTACCTACGAGTGAGCCTACGAGGATATTTAGGTACCTAATTGATTGTCTGAAAAAAATATTACGTTCGTCACGGCACGGACATTAGTATGTTCATGAAGTAGGTACTATTCTATTATGTGATGGCATGCGGCATTGCATGTTGCAAAGCAGCGTGCGTGTGGGGTATCACCCTAGTGTTGGGCGTATTCACCAGTACGCGTGCTCACCATATTCGTGAAATCGCAGTGTTATTTTCAAATTAACATCTGATATACTTATTATTTTCAACGTCATCAGAATGACTTCGCGTTTCAACTTTTACCACCCAAACTGAAGTAGAGTGAGAACAATTCGCCACGGTGCTCATTAAGGCCGCCCATTGTACGTAATTGTATTTATTTTCTGTTTAATCTGTCTCCACATACAATAAAGTATTTTCATTCATTCATTCATTCGTGCCCAAAGCCGCCGCGAGTGTGATTGAAAGTAATGCCTGGTTTACACTTTGTTAAGTATCAAGCGCGAGTGACAAGTTAAAATCAGCGTGTAAACGCATACGCTGTTAAGTGATGAGTGCAGGTAACAAGTGCAAGTGCGAAGTGCAGTGATTAGAAGCCGTGTCTATTTTTACTGTTAAGTAGCTTCCCCCGCACACCCGCGCTCTCCCCGCACTCTGAGCGTCGCCCGAACTTAGTGCGCTTATACGTATACGAGCAATTTTTTGAGCAATAATTGCTCGGCAACACTGATTGATCAATCTGGAGTCATAATTAGCAGAATCAACTAAACACTGTGTGAACGTTCTGAATACACTTAACACATGACACGAAAAAACACGTTAACTAACCACTTATAGCACTTTGCACTTGCACTAAACAAAGTGTAAATCAGCTATAAGTCAAAGCTCTAAATAGCCTTTGGCAAAAGAGTGTGAGTTGTGCTATTACTACTAAAAAAGCATGAACCATAATTACCGGCAAAGTGTCGACGGTAATAAATTGTGTTTGAAAGAAAAGTCGTCGGTCTAAGCCAGCGCCCGCTCAAAAGCTTTGAGGAGCATTCACTGTAAACACAAACTTCTATTCAATTCGCAAGCTTGTCGCTTTAAAATTATGTTTTCAGTAGTTCCGCACAGAATATGCTAAAGTTTTGTACGCAACTCAGTATGCAGAGCTAGTCACACGCTCTTCGGGACTCTACTTAGCAAGTGTGTGGGCTTAGGTATAGCGCGTGTTTGTGTTAGCAAAATGCTATAGGTAGGCATACCATTGTGAAACCTCAAGGGTTTTATATCTAAGTATTCTAGGGAAAGAGAGAGTTGGAAGTCTTTGGGAATGAACAGGTGGGCTCAATAGGGAACACACACACTTTACACTTTTATTTCAATTTCAATTTATTTCAGATAGGTTCATAAGCTGAGAGCTATCTAACAATACCTACCTAGGGACTTTTACATAGCTAAGTTAACGAATACACATTATGCAAAAAATCTAGTTTTATTAATTACTTACAGTCTTATTCATATTGGACGCTAATTCTGCTGTCTGGCAGAATTATTATAATTCCACGCTCTATAAAATTATGTAAAATATAAATAAAGGCCTTACTTTGGCATATTGTACTGCTTATTTCCTCATATTCCGCTAAAGCCTCAGAAGCTTGTTTAGGAAAAGCATGAAGTTATCTGAAGAGGGTTCTGAGATCGGATCTCAATGGGATAATGTATTCCTTCCTCGATAGGGCTGACGCGAAACGAGCGAGTACCTGGTCTATTCTTTGTAAAAGAATAGTAAAACTTACGGCACACTAGGTATCTAATCAGTATTCGTTCATGTTTATTTATACAAAAAGTTGTGATCTTTGAATTCAGTTTGTTTAACACTACTCACTTTCATTTTCATTTATCCGATTTTAATCATATATTTTTCTAGCTTGCTTGGTTTGGTAGGCATTTAATGATTGTTGTTAAACATACCCTCGCAGCTACAAAACTTGTTCTTTTTTAGTCACCCAACCTCACAAAAGAAATGAAATGGAAACTATTTTATTGCTAAAAGCGTCAACCCTGTTTCAAGACATAGGAAGACTTGCAATTTCACACTATGGGAAACGCGATAACTTTATCACAGCTTATATTAGTGGAAATATTTCTTATTTATACCAGAACATTCTGTTTTGGATTATAAGATATTTTTGGAAACTTGATCAGACATTACTCAAAAAGAGAAACAGAGCTTCAAAATCTTATTGATTTTACTCGAATCCTACGTCCAGCAGTGGACCGATATAGGTTGATGATGATGATGATGATGATTACTCGAATAGACATAAAAACGAATCAAATTACAAATTCAGAAGTGCGCCCAAAAATCACAAAAAGACAAAATCCCCAATCGCTTCCATAGATTCTAGTAAAACCATAGACCACAGACCAACAATCTCGAACGTATAACTCAATGGAACGAAACTACTGCGATATTTGTGTCAGAGCGCGTGTCAACGTCAACGTCCTGGCCTAAATTCTAGCTAGATGTCCTCTACGCCATGTCATGACAGTGGCAAGCCAAAATATCTCTAACAATATATTATAGTAAATTATACAGTTATAGAATGTTATCTTATCTACGCCTGTGTTAATTTTCTTCCTTCTAAAAAATGTATAAGTATGAGTAAATAAAACATTATTATACTTAAAAAAAATCTCTTAATAATTATCCTACGTCAGGTATTTCCACGTTAGGAGAAGGCACTTTATGGAGTCTTCGTTCGTTTCTGCCAGTTCTTCACGAAAAGATGTTCAGCGTAGATGTAACGCGAAGTAAAAATCCTAGCTGTCAGTAAGTTCGATGTGGTATGGAATTGACCACCCGGTAACCCATTCATTTAAAAGTCACCATTGTACGTCGCCCTGTACCTGATCCTCTCAACATGGTGTACCAATCGATAGCACCGAGGAATCCCAGTATCCAACGATATGGTTCGGTAGACTCGACAGAGGACTACTAGAATGTGACCTAAAAAGTGGAAGGACCCAGGAGCAATCGCAGACAAAAGCCAGTTGCCAATACATCAACGTCGTTCAGCTGTCACGACAAATTGGGTTTAATAAAGGTCTTAGAAAGAATGCTTTTTTCTTAGCTGATTACAAGGTGGCGAGACGAATTGCCGCGAAAGTGGGTGGATCTTAGCTTGTAAGACGGTGACTGATTAGGGTAAGTTCCAGGGGTGTTCATCGCCATTGAACTTAGTTTAACCTAATTTAGGGCCGAGTTTATTGGCAGATGATTTTATTCGTGATTGTCTGTGAGATTAGAGCCGGGGCGTATAAGAGGGGTGTTGCCCAAAAACTATTTGATTTTTGGCTGTCGCGTTGTTACAGTATACGCACACTTTTGTACAGATGTGGGAGACAAATTAGTTGCGGCGACAAATTGCTTGTGCGCTTTATCCCTTACATGACATAATACAGAAGCAAACAGCTATCGAACCTGAAAAACAGAAACCAGCGTTGAAATTCAAATGATGGCTTTATTCTGCTGATAGAAATCGGAGTACCTGTCTTGCATAAATAGTGGGTACCTAGTCTACCTACCTACCTACATTTGTAATATTCCTGAAAGAGACGGCGTCCTAAACATTTGAGTGTCTCGTAAAGTAGGTAAGTAGATACGCTCTTGCCTCAAATAAGAGGTCCCATGTTGTAGGAAACTTTATCATAATTTTTTGTAAAAAAAAGTTGTAAAGAGAAAGAAAATAATAAACGCAGATTAATAAAATAAAATGGATAAAGCGTTTGTTTGATCTCTATCAAAAATATAAATAGGTGCCTATTAGCTATGGCTAAGAAACTGGATGAGACGGCATGCAAATGTAGTAAATGGCCCAGCACAGAAAGACGTAGGTAAAGCCAGGCTGTGGATGATCAAGGCGGCTAGCCGCCGCTTGTACCTGGGGGTAGTGCGATCCATGGCCCTTTACGGGGCCCCAGTGTGGGCACCGTTGGCCAACAAAAACATCGCCTTGCTGAACAAAGCTCAGAGAGTGATGGCCATCGGTGTCATCCGCGGGTATCGCACTGTCTCCAGAGAGGCAGCGTGCATGTTGGCGGGTTCTCCCCCATGGGACCTTGAGGCCGAGTGCCTGTTGGCATCTTATAAACGACGTTCGGAGCTTCGGTCTAGAGGAGAGTACCCGCCACCAGCAGAAGAGGAGCTAGCTTGGAGGCGCTATCTACGTGAGGCGATAGTAGAAGAGTGGAGGGAGCGGCTGGAAGAGCCCAGTGCTGGCCGCTGGACTATAGAGGCTGTCCAACCAATTCTGAGTGAATGGCTGGATAGGGCACACGGGTCGCTTTCCTTCCGGCTGGTACAGGTACTGACAGGGCATGGCTGCTTTGGAAAGTACCTGTGCCAAATAGCCCGAAGAGAACCGACTACCGCGTGCCATCACTGTGGTTGTGACGAGGACACAGCAAGCCACACACTGGTGGAGTGTGAAGCTTGGGTGGTGGAGCGCAGCGCCCTCGTCGCTGTTGTTGGGAGGGACCTCTCTCTTCCAGCACTGATTAAATCAATGCTGGAAAACGAGACGTCATGGGATGAGGTGGTAACTTTCTGCGACTCAGTTATGTCGCAGAAAGAGGCTGCGGAGCGGGAGAAGGAAATAACTTCCAATCTGCCAATCCGCAGTCGGAGAGCCACACGTGGAAGGAGGTGGAGACAAAGTCTCCACGATATCCGTCCACCATAATAGGCTTGGGCGACGGCACCGTGGTGTATTTAATAGCCGTCGCCCACTATCAAGCCTCGAGGTGGCGCGCGCGGGTGGTCCGCGTGCCTCTCGCAAGAGAAAGCTGGAGCAACCAAGAAGGGCCTTCAAGGGTATGGAGGCAACACCGTCGGGCCATGGAAGAGTGCGAAAGCGTGCCCACAGCCCCGGCAAGAGGTGTAAGAAGGACCCCCGTTGGGTTTTAGTCGGTAGAAGTCCGACATAACTCTTCTGTCACTCACCACGGCAGAAGAGTATCCATGAGGATTTCCCAACGTAAAAAAAAAAAAAAAAAAGGCTGTGGATGATCATGATGATGATGACTGCTTTACTAGGTACACAAGTATCTAATGTATCAAAAAGTATCCGAGTTTTAATATAATTTTATCCCCACTGGCGGGGATTTTATAATGCGGATTTCTGGAGTATGTAGATTATAGGGTACATCACTTCTTGGTGGGGACCTATGGAATATTATCATACTAATATTATAGATAAATGTGAATGTAAGTTTGTTTGTTACGCTTTCACCCGATCATCATGAAACTTCCTACACATATTCTTGGAGGTATTAGAAGTAACATAGGATACTCTTTATCCCGGAAAATTAACGGGATCCAATGGGACGCGAACGAACTCGTGGGCGGCACCTAGTTTTTTTTATAAAAAAGGTTGCTTATGTGTATTGTTATCGCGTAAACAAAATTGCATTAGCCGAGACTAAAATGTTAAACAAGAAGTGAATTCTTGGCACCAACCTCTCAAACAAACCACCCTTAGCATTCGTTTGTAACGTTATCTAGTCGATAGTGAGTTTGTCGTAAGATACATTTTCGTCGGAAGTTGGGGAAGGCCTTTGCCCAAGAATATGAAGGAACTATTTACTAATAGTACCTAATAGTTGGGTCTTTAACATGTTTTAAAAATATATGAAAGGGCTTTGTATAGTCTAGTATTATATAATCTGTGGTTTAGTAAATAGCAAAACCTTTATTATTGTTTTAAGTTCCTTAAATCATTTCTGATGTAATGGTGTAGGTTAGGTACATTTTTTCCCATCCGGCTCGTGGGCTCGATGGGAATAAGCCATTGTATCAACGATCAAAAAACGAGGTTTCATTTCTTAGTCTAGAGTCAATGATTTTGTAGTTCAGGTAATATCTGCTATAGAGATTGAGATTTGTAATAAACTTTACTTCAAACTTAGTCAACAATTTTTTTTCTTTTTTTGTGAACATATCAAGACTACCTCATTATAAATGCTCTTTAGAAATTTGTGCTAAGTGCTCAGGCAGAGCAACCGAGCGAAGCGACGTCATGCATTGTATAACTGGCGTTTTGGCAATGTTTGCCGAGATGCGGCTATGCCGGCTGTGCTGTCATTATTACAAGTGTAAAATATATGAATAAATAATATAATATTATTACAGAAAAACTGAAAGAGGGATATACCGTTTAATCTAGTATTAAACGCGAGAATAATTTACGTTATGACGTGCAGCCAACGGACAGTGGTTCAAGACTTACAAAGTGGCTTTTTTTTCAAAAAATTGATAAAACGTAGTAGTTATTATACCTAGCTACCTACTATATAGATAGGTACCTAATAAAAATACCTACCTATATTGTATTGGATGTAACTAGGTACCTACCTACCTACTAAAACGTCTTTAAAAAGGTTAAAAATTTGTTCTCAACTTAAAATTCTGTGCTTAGCAAAAATAATAGAATATTATGGAAAATTCAATGTAAATTACGTCCCTATACAATTCATTGCTATTCATATTTTTATCCATTTATTTTACGAACACATGAAAATCATTTTAAAAACACGGTTCCACGAAAAGTTACGCTGAAAGTTTCAGGTGAAAATGAAATATCATTTTGGACGCTGCTGCTATCACGGATGGGCAAATTCGTATATTCACCTTGAAAATAGCTCTTATCCGCTCGTGAATTGGGTTGATATTACAATGCCAAATTCAAGTCCGGCCTTGACCCGTCGCGGTTGGGAGCGCAGTGACGTCATCACCACCCCGTAGCGTAGTGACTGCAGACTTTTATCACTCCAGATACATTTGCAATGGAAAATGAGCTTTAAAGTGCTTACTTTACAGTACTGATGACATGATTATACCTATGTTTATGACGATTGCTACTCTAACTGAGGTCAATATCAACATGTCATGAGTACTTCCTACTGAAAACGCACAAAACTTGTCTTTACTAAAAGAAATCTTGTTATTGTGACACTGAAATAAACTTTTACATGAACAAAAAGAACATATTTTACGTTCAACATGATCAGATCGCGAGTAAGACCAACGGTAGGTCCTTTTTAGATCTTTATGCTCCATTTTAGATGTTAAAAATAATACCACGCACGTAGCTTTGCTGATCGGCCCGCAAAATCGCAAAATCAAGCAATGCGACAGTGAACGCAAAGAAATCGGTCGTATATTTGCACACATCCATCATCTGACTGTCACTGCAGTGCTATGTCAATAAAATTAGTGATCAGACAGAATGCTAGAAAAAGTAAGGTATTATATAGGTAATCTGTGAAATAAGTAACTGATCGATAGAGTGTAACCTGTTGGTGCTGTTACTCGACAATTTTATTGCAGTAGCGTAACACAAAGACATCTGACAGATTACACTGACTACTGGTCGCAGACCCATCGCAAAATATGTAGCCAGAGCATATATCTGGGTACGTGATATTCGCCTCATTTTGATCCTTTGGAATCAACGCGTTGCGTTCTCAACTTGATCTATCTGACAGCCATGATTTACTGACGACTTGTAGCAAACCCGTCGCAAAATATGTAGCTAGAGAATATCTCGGTACGTGATATTCGCCTCATTTTGATCCTTTGGAATCAACACGTTGCGTTCTCAACTTGATCCATCTGACAGCCATGATTATACTGACGACTTGTAGCAAACCCGTTGCAAAATATGTACCCAGAGCATATCTGGGTACGTGATATTCACCTCGTTTTGATCCTTTGGGATAGACGCGTTGCGTTCTCTATTTGATACATTATTCTCGAAGCCTGGGACGCGTGGTTTATGAGATCTGGTAATTGGAGTTTATCCTCCCGAGAGGAAGATAAGCCAGCGTTTCCGAAGTCGGCTTTTGTGTCGCACTGAACAAATTGCCTCGCGAAAGAAATGGTAGTGGATTATTTTGTTTTAGATGGTGTTGGTTTTACGTTTTGCGTACCGACAGATACTGATTTGCGTTTTGCTGAAACGTCTGTGAAATTGTGTGGCAAAATTTAGTTATTTCACTTTCAGATTATCGGTATCTCGCTCGTCCCATTTGGACGAAGCAAGTTAGTCGTCAACAATTTTTAACCTCATTCTGCAAGTTTATATGATTTGTGGGCATATTGTAAGTGCATCGACAACCTTACTAATACATCATTATAAGGTAGTTACCTAAGTCACAGATCATCAGAATTGTGACAACTAGCCACAAAAGCCACAATACAAGTTGAAGTTATTAAACAAAACAGTAGGCCTTTCACCATTCTCCTCCTAAAGGAGACAGCGGAGAAAGCGAGAGAGAGGTTCTCGCTTGATCCAATTCGCCGTGGACGGCGTGGGCGTAGCAGAAGAGCACGCGGTGCTTTTCTGCGCCCATAGCATGTTACTCGGCAGTGTAACAGCGCAGGGGCCATTATAGTCACTGGCCAACACGGCTGGGATCGCGGAAGAATGCTAACGCGCCCTCGCGTCCCCCGGTAAAAGTGCCCGACGGACCGTGAGGTTTTAGTAAAAAGGCCTTTCACCATTCACTGCATAGAGTACCTTAACTAAAATAAAAGTATGAAGCTTTTTAATTCTAGAATCTTTTCATTCTTTAGAATCTTTCCTCCCCGAATATTCCAAAAAGCTTTAAAAATCTGCTGCTGAAGCAGGTAGGTAGATGTTCATTTAACAGCACTTGAATTGTAGATGGGCAATCCGGCAGCTTGATAAGGTCGCTGATAGGGCTGGCATCCGGCCAACTGCGGACTGACCGGCTTTTTTGGTGCATTAATATTTTTCTCTTGGAAAATATCTGGGATTATGAACTGGTTAGCGTTATGCAATGAGACAGCGCTGAGGTCTGACTTTGGTAGGTATACTCTGGAAAGGGAATTGTTCTTGGAATTCAATTTCTTGGCATATAGAATAGTAAAATATGTGACGTCGAAACAGTTAAGTACCTAGAATTTTTGCTAGAAATTCAAAATCAAACTGGTAGTAGCAAGAGTAGCAAACAAGTATATTTTTACATGTCAAGGTCGATAGGTCAGAAATAATCCCTTACGTAAAAAACTTCATATAAAATGATCATGATCTTTCTGACCCACAGACGTCGGTGTTCTGACCCACTCTGACCTTGTCCCACGCTAGGTAGTCAACGCAACCAGCTTCTCCTCTTCGACTCTCCTCTTTCAGAATACATTGAGGAGGGTAGAAGAGGAAAGCCAGTTGAGTTCTACTCTCCTCTATTCAGCAACTGCGTCATTTTGGTAAAAAATACAGGTAATACATATAATAAGTACAAGTGTTAGGCACACAATTTTACATAATTCATGACCATGGGACGCTCAAAGATCACGAGGCAGACCACCCGCCCGATGGTCCGATGATAGTGTGGCTGTAGTTGTGCAGCAGTGAAGAAGACTCGCGCAGGAACAAAGAGACTGGCGTACTAAAGAGGAGGTCTATACTCAGCAGTGGGTGCATACGGCTGAATAGATAGATAAATAGATAGACACACAATTTTACATAATTCGGCTTTTTATACCTTAGGGTGTTACATTACCACATCTCTGAAGGTGCGAGATAAAAATATGGAGGGAAAAATCCTAATGGCTCTCTGGGCCATCGATCATCTCGACCTACCTCGGAATTGTTTGTGAGGGAACAGCCCATCACCGTGATGCCACATTATTATAATAGAAAGGCCTTATGGCATGCCGAGGTTCTAAAACATTTTCCTTTGTGGTTCTGGTCGTTTTAGGGTTTTGTATGTGTAAATAAATTGGTGTAATGTTGAATTTGGGTTCAGTGATTACAAAGATTAAATATCATTGTAATTTTGACTTCTTTTGAGAATGAAAAATATAAAAGAGCAAACTCCCAAAAACGAAGACACATTACACAGCAAAACGTCCATAACACTCCCAAGCAGTGTAAATCCTCGTTTTAAAGATGTACCAATTAAGCACCCAACTAGAGTCATTAATTTTGTGAGGCAATTTTCTACCCTTGGACCGTTGTCGCTGCAAAGAGCCATAAAGTCAACGCGGCGAACTTTTGAATTACGACTTCAAATTTTATGGCGCTAAAAATATTTACAAACCCCGTATATTTCACGACAGAAAAGATTAAAGGCTTCAAACACGCACTGCTCATGGAATTAAAGGTCGGTTCTGGTTACATCAAGTAAATAAATCTATTTCTGATAAAAGAGTAATTCGACTCACCAGATTTGCTCACCCTGTAACGCAGCCCTCGACCTCCTTTCGGATGGCATCGATTGTAAGTCCCGAACTCTGCGTAGTTGTTGTTCACTCGGCTGTAATCAGCCAAATGCCTGTTCCCGTCGAGGTGGTTAGGCAAGGACCTGTTCCAGCCCATAACATCTCCAACGACAGACCCGCATACTGAGGACTCTGTCTGACTTTTATTGTCTCCATTGCAGAGGTCCCCACTAGATCTGGCTCGGCGGCCTTTGAGGCCCTTCGAGGAGTGTTGGCTGATGTTCGAGCCCATATCTTGGCGGGACCTCACGGGGGCCCCGCCGCCCGCATCGCGCCACCCTTCTGACTCTTGTCTGACGCTGTTTTTGGAGCCGTTGTTGTTATCTGAAAATAAGGAAAAGCAAGGTTAGAACACAAGACTTGAAAATGTAGGTATACAGTTTAAAATATTGACTTATTTTACTGCAACTTATTTTCGGTTTGGCTAAAGACCTTGAATTCTAGGACAAAATGAACACCAATAAAGTTACCGAACACCCCCTCAAAGTCCCTATAGTTCTTCAAATAAATAGTAAATTGACAAGTAGACTAGGAAAAAGTGTTGGAAATAGCGACCCTCGAAGTGGCGATTATGAGCAAGAAACCAGAGATTTCGTCTTCGAAGAACCCTTTTGGTTGCCAATTTTGGCTGTGTTGAGGAAAAAAGCTTCACTGTTGTAGATTTTTTGCTCGAAATACGAACTTATAACATAACCCTGTGTAATTTTTACAGTGCTATGAGCGTTCACACTGAAGTCAGAAACCATTACAAACTCGTCATTATCACGCAAACTAGCTATTTCTGCTTCACCACAACAAGGTATTGATTTCTCACGTGTAGCGTAACGAGTAACTTAGTTCTAAACGTGCCTACCTAAGCCAGTCGATGTATGTTAGATTTGAAAATATAATTCTACGAAGTTCATAAGTAAACCTTTACTTGTAACTAAGAAGTTATTATCGGTAGGTACTCTGTAAAAATATACTAACTTGTAGCCAGCCTTTATTTCAATAGTCTTTTAGTTTGTTTCTCTTGTCATTTTCATTTACAGGTGGAGTTCCTATGAAATTGTCATTGTACTGCGTGCACTATAGTATTTTGTGGTTTTGACCGACGCAGTAGGTATGTGATTTCTTCGTGCTTATTCATAGGCATATTAGTCAAAACATCGTCTATTAAAAAAGCCAGATGCAACGGAAGCCAGTTTTAATTGAAAAGTTATTCTAGTTAAGCTCCGAAATGATCAGGAAAATTTTAATGAGAGTGTTGAAGCATTCGCGTCGTACCTGGTGCTTCCGAGATTTAATGAATCTTTCGCTCGGTGCGAGTTCATTAACGGCTCAGACCGCAAATGCCAGTCGCGACTGAACTTGTGCAGCCTATCTGACGAGCAAGCGGTAGCAAAATAATAATTTAGAGTGGAGATGCTAGCATAGCTGGTAGCGATACAGAAACTCTTACCAGAGCATCTTAATCAACAAGGAAGGTACAACGGTTATCTTAAGACGATAAGAGGCTGGTAGCTTTGTACCCGTGGGTTTTTCAATAGGATTGTGTTTGCTCTAATAAGTGACGGTATACGGGTTCCATATGTTAGGCCGATAACAATGAAAGGTAATTCTTATCACCTCATTGCAGTAAGAGGGCAAGGCGTTGAAAAAAACAACGATTGCCAGTTGCCATGTAAAAACTCAAGCTCTAATATCTTTTTGCGAAGTTCAATAACGAATTTTCTGAAACTAGCAGCCATTTATTTATGCAAATATAAAAATTCTGCATAAAATTATTCCTATTTGCCCAAAAGCACTATTTCGCCGCTCCGTAGGGGCTGAAATCTGACTGCCTACACTCACACCATTTCAGAGTACTCCTCACACACGTTCATTGGTAGCTATATTTACCTTTATTCTGACCATTAGTCGTGGTTTCAGAAAGTTTGGTAGTTTTGAAATGTTGCGCCGTAAGATAGATTAGAGGGCCATCCTTCTGGGAAAGTTAATGGACTGGTGAGGAAGGAGATAATTAATTTCTAACTTGCACAATTCTATTATAATTACCTCAATCTGTAGAAGTCCACTGTTGGACATGGCATTGCATAGATTTCCAGAAATAACGACTCTGGGCTTCCCACGATCCTTCGGATATGATTTTGAATAATTATCGAGAGCACTGCATGCTCACATGGTTTTTGTAAGCCTACAGTTACTGTTATTCCTTGATAAAATATGCTTTTCATTTTCAAATGAGTTTCCGGAAAAATGCGTGGTAATATCCTGCGTGCTAAATTGTCCATGAAACTACCTAATTTAATTAAGCTGTCAAGAAACTAAAGATTTATGCAAACATCGATTTGAAAGACGTCCAAAACGTTTAATTTTGATTATCTTGGGCACGACGCAGACGCAGACAACTGAATGTCGTTTCTAGGGCAGACTAGCGATGCCAGGATCGTATTATATGAAAAAAGATGGGTGCGATATGTCAATATTTGGCACACAGAAAGTATCATGATAATTTATCAATTTAAGATGGTTTTAGGCTTTGGTTACTACAGCTGATATGAGATTGAATTGGACGGATGACATCTTCAGTAATGTTTGGAGTTAACTGGTCGATACCGGCTAGTTTGTTTCTCTCAGTGGTATTAAACGGTGGAAACAGGTATCATTAGTAAAATGGACAGCCGACATATATAATTGTGTAAAAACGGTTATAATAAAGTCCTTGTCCAGAACCGAGACAGCCTTTTAAACCTCTTAATCCTCATAATATTAAAAACTATAATTAACTAACTGTATACCTCTCAATATCATTTGTGATCAACGAGACTCAATAGAGACCGAGTAAGTACATCTACCTACTGACTGATAGACAAGCCGATGATGCAAAAACCCGCACAATAGAACTTCCGTATTCAATCGAGTCCCAGCAAAACAAATAGAACAGGTACACATGGGAACGCATTGTTCAGGTCCATATTGTATTTGTCTAGTTATTTCTGTGATAGAATTGAAAAAATAATAATCACCTCTAACTTTATAATAAGTGGATCTACGCTGAATCCTTTATGAGTTAAAAATTTTAGTCCACTCAGATTACCAAGAGAGTTCGTTATTTTAGTAAACACCATAAAAATCCTCTGAATATGGATGGTTTTTAAATTTTCTTCGAAAAACTCTTTGGAGATTTTGGTAAATAAAATTCCATGGTCCCTCTTGAAGAATTTTGTTGTATTTTTGATGTCCGACTCCTACCTTCTTTTTCTAATGTAAATTCAAATAAACTTTTATATATTATATCGCGTCGCCCATACAACAAGAAAGAACTAAAGCAAACAAAACTACAGTACCTACTTTAGTCTTTAGTCTTACGGATCTTGGTGACTTGAAGTTTCTAAAGTTAGGCGATGCGAATTTGTGAACCGGTTCCACACCTACAGTTAGATGGACAATGAGCGAGATAGGACGATGCGACAAGCAATTCCAGCCACAAATATCTTATGACTACTACAACAATGGTTTTGCATATTTTCAATTAGGGAGTCAGGAGTTTTTGTATCCTTGTAGATTATAGTTGCTTTAGGTACTTATTTACTAGTATAGAGTAGAAGACAAAAACATGTTGTATTGTACCGACCCCACCTAGCGTGGGAGAAGCGTAAAAATATGATGGTGACAATTTATTCACCAGTAACCCACGAGCTCCCAAAAACAGTCATTTTTGACAGGTCAAAGCTGATACAAGTAAAGACGGAATTGAAAACAAACTCAGTTTCTCATCAGTCTTCCAACGTTGGCCTAAATACTTGATCAAAACCAAATAGTCTCTAATGAGGATCATTGTCATTTTAATTGACGTTGTAATCGAAGCGTGTCGTCATTTATCGCTGCGTATGAAGATTAATGAGTTTCGTTGTTAGTATTAGCACATATTTGAGTAAATTGGATGATTAATCGGAACTGGAGTTGACTTTTCTAGTTCCGGTATTCTACGAACACACATTCGTTAGTAGCAAACGATAGTAGTAAATAAAACAGTAGTTGTAAAATCTGTAAGTGCTTGGATTAATCCACATCAAGGCTACTTAATAAATGAGCTTATCCATAACATACCTAATGTTGTAGAAAGTTCCGACAAAGGTATTATTCTTATTGGAAATTGTTTTTATCTGGACAATCCGCCGACGAGTAAAATGACTGAACAAACAAAGATTAAATGAAAAGCAAAATGCGCAATAAATATAATAAGGAAAATAAGCAAATTTCGAAAAACAATTGACTGTTGCGTTTTACCGCTATGATAAAATGGTATACGCGATATGAAGAAACAACATCATAACTAAGCTGCTTCTCGTATATCGACCCTATCAGATCGTAACAAACACTATAAAAAGAAACAAATGATTTTCAGAAAACAATAGAGACTTGGAGGCAAAAAGGTCATTGTTACGCATCATTACTCAATAACCAGAGTCCCTTGTGCTCAGCTAATGGAACAAATCCATAGAACAGTAGATATAGTTTACAATGACAACATTATGCTGTCTACTGTGAACAATAAGCTACTACTAAATAATAGAGGCTGTGGTTATTGATTTGCGGTTGCTACCGCAGTTGTTTTTACCCAAACTAGACATCGTTGTGGTCAGAATGCAATGCATGTTTCAATAAATTATTGTTGAATAAATGATATGAAATAAACTGGTTTTGAAATACCTGCAGTTCAACAGATTATGAAATTATAAGGCCGTTTTGTATTAGCCTCACTACCAAAATCCACGAGTGCCATATCCAATTTTGATCCAAATTCAAGCCTCTTCAAATATTACATGTCCCAAATTACGGATGATTGATGTAGAGGAACAGAGGAACTGTCATCCGGAAATAGCCCAATTTAGAGGCTGTATCGCAACGTGTTTCAGGATCTGTTCATTGTAACTGATGGAAACATGTTTAATTGAACCACTAACATAAGAAGTCCTTAGGATAATAATTGTTAGGAACATTTGGTTGACTGATATGTTACGGGTTTTAAATAAACCAACATTTAATCAGCAACGGAATTCTCAACAAAAGACCTAGGTACATTTGTAAATTCTGTAGGTACAAAGTGTCGCTTTCAGTATTGATCAATTCAGGATTTCATTAATTCCATTCAGCAGAGATTTTACGTTTGCCATTAAATTGAAGAGGAAATAAAAGGAAACGCAAAACCTTCTAACCCTTACCCTTTCGTTTCAAACCTAGCGCCATCTTAAATTGAACTTGAAAAACTCCGATGTTGTAATCGCTACGGCCTTTTGAATAATGAAACGGAATTCTCTTAATATTCGGAGAGATTCAACTGAAGCTTTTTACAACAATTGTTTTAGGTAAGCTGCTTTAATTTGTATCCAATTGTGAAACGTAATCCTCGAACAGATAATTCAACAAAGAGGGACAAAGCCCTTATAATGCGTGTTTGTGGGACAATGGACGCTTCTGCTGTAATAAAATCAGGATAATGAAATCTCCGTGTTTTATTTATAACAGTCAGTTTGAAAATTAGTAGGTCTAGGTAGCTATTTTCTCTGTGACAGCGCAGTGCAGTCATATCTAAGTTTTTGTTGGTTTTCTAGGAACGACATGCTGAGTGGAAGCCTCACCCATTCAATTTTATATTCATTTCATTCCTTTTGTTAAATGATATCACGGACTATAATGCCCTTGCCTTGCGTCAGAGTTTAATAAAAAGGTTCAGACTCTGCTTATTATGAACTAATGTCAGATATTACATCCATAACGACGGACTAAATATATTACCCAGTTATAATACAGCTAAACTGCCATCATCTGGATTTTTATCGTCGTCTTTGTGCATACAAAGGTCTTAATTATGTGTTCGTTTTTCTTGGAAAGCTATTCCCAGGCATGTTCCCATCCATTACGTTCCTAATATCACATTTCATAACGAGTGTTTCGAAAATTCTGTTTGAGTTTTGAATTTGGAGAATTTTCTTTGTTACTGAGTTTTCAGTGAGATTTATATGGAAATGCGGAAATTCTTGAAAAGAAAGTGTTCTTAGATGGAACAAAAAAGCCTTTGTGAAAGGCTGAATCGATTAAAATGCTAGGTGTAGGTCTTCTATCGTCAAAAGGCAGTAAGTACAAAGCTATCAGTGTCCGTGCTAATAGATAAAAAAGTTCAGAGCAGCTGCATGAAAACGATCCCGAATCCATTTCCCAAAAAAAGCATTTTCGTTTCCAAATGCTCATCCGATTCCAGTCACAGCAGTCACAGAAATTTTCTTTTTGCAACTGGAATGTATTTTCCTAAGCTATAATATTAATAACTAATATATATTAATAACTAGTAGTTCGCCCCGAACTGAGATCTCGTGATAGTCGGAGGTTAATAAAACCCAAACAATTTTTATTGACCAATTTTTGCAATATACTTTGCAAATCGCATCGAAATCACTGTCTAGCTAAGTACCAGTCTTACTTGAACTACAAAATCATTAAAACTCCAAGAAATGTTAGCTCACGTTATACTGGGTTTTCCAATTTTATAATTTTTACAACAACTCAAAAACTATTAAACCCAGAATCAAAATAAAAACGGTTTTAGAATGTCTAAACAAAACCCTATCATATGACACCCCACTTGATATTTTTGTACGACTTTTTTTTACTCCCTTTGGACCCTCATAACTTCACGGCCCGTTGACCGATTTACTTCATTTAACAAAACAGTAAAACTTAAGAGTACTATCCGTATACCTACCGAATTCTGTGAAGATGGGATAAGCGGTTCAAAAGATTTCGAAGAACAAACATACAAACACACAAAGCATTTTTGTCCAAGTTGTCACTAAGATGTCGTTCGCTTCGCTCACGCGATCAAATATTTTAGGCTATGGTTGGCTACGATATGCTAAAGGCTATAAAAAACCTAGTTTCGCATATAGAGATATCTGCAAGCATTATTTAGTTTCTTTCTACCAATTCCAGCGAGGATAACCACCCTATCGTTAAATCATAATTTGAGAAACTGGTCTAAGAGCCACGTGCTTCTAATGCGAACGGTGAACGATAACTTGCTCTTATCGCCACCTGCATTCTAGATAACATCTAAATGCAATTAAGTGTTCCATCAGCTACGCTAGGAGACAAGAAATTTTGAATCTTATGAGTAAAAGATACAGCTTAAAATAGCCTATGCATTTAGTGGACGATAGCAATGTTTAGATGAAGTACACACGACGTTACAACCTTCTGAGAAACCACTATGCTGATGTTTACGGATTCCTCATCTTCTTGCTCATTTCAATTGTATTCTCTACAGTGTTTTCTGTTATTTCATATTTTGAAACTAAACGATAGGATATTGATAACAATATTAAATAAGGATTATGCTTAAGTTAAATTTTGTATATTTATTATTATTTTGTATCTGGGTGCACTAATGTCAATGACTAGAATACATTTTTGCGATTCATTGAATTGGAAGTTCGCCACAATCTGTCTTCTAGATTATTTTGTAACTCTGCGGAGCTGGAAACCTGTGCGGGGGATGCGGTACGGATCAAATAGGGACGGGAAACCGCTTATCGATATTTGCTCTAATATACTTGATTGGGCAAACCTTGATAGAATGTTGCTTACTTGGCGCGTTCCTGTGAGGGTGTTTAATCAAATGCAAATATTGGGACGTGTTTGTTGATTTAAGATAAATACCGTATTGATATTAAAAATCACCTTCCTAATAAGTGTTCAAAGATCCACCCAAGCAATACAGGATTATAAATGTATCTGTCGAAGGAGGAGGTGTTTAGCGTCCACAGGCCCGCATCGCACGCATCGCACGCATCACACGCAACGGATTTTAGTTTGCCTTGTATAAAAACTCGTCCGTACGGTGCGGATCAGTGGACGCAGTTGTATGAGTTTTTATACAAGGCAAACTAAAATCCGTTGCGTGCAATGCGTCCGATGCGTGCGATGCGGGTCTGTGGACGCTTGCCTTTAAACGCAGCAGTAGTATCATTCATCAGTTGATGAAGAAAAGATATACGCTACGCATCCGAGAAAAGCATAACAACTGACATCTAAAAGTAGCGAAGCTTCTACTAAAGTGGCCTCTCAAAAATACTGAAAGATATTTATGAAATAAACATCGATAAAGCCGGGACATTTCTACGCGACATTGGTATTTATAGCAGCCGGTGGAATGCATCGCCTACGTACAAGCGAGCAATAATAACGCCACTGTCAAGTTCATTACTCATCCGCTCCTACATCGATTTAGTTTTAGTTTTAAACTTGTCTTTGTTCCAGCCTGTAGTTCCAATATAATTTGGCTTACTGTCTGATCTACTACATAACTAATTTATGTTTATGGCAATAAACTATTTTTCTTTCTTTCTTTCTTTTACATACGTGGGTATTTATTTTGATTTAAATTTCGAATAAGTGTGCACTGCTTTGTCTTTGAATTTCATGTCAGACAAAATAATTGTGTTTATTTATGGGTAGGTTTTATTAGAATTATTGAAATTGTATTATTATAAATTTATATTGTTCAATTTGCATGTTACTTAAAATTATTTTATTTCAGTATTTTTTCAAAATAGGTACGCTTTAAGGAGTAAACGCTATTTTAATATGCACTGCTTTGTTCCAGGCTGAGGTCTCAGCGCACTTTTGCTTACCATCTGTTAGGTACTTTGATTTGAATTTCGAACTGTATAATGAGGTGCTGAAGTTGATGTGTGAAACTCAAAATTTATTTGAAGTTCATCTAAAATAGGCTACAACCTCTTTAGGATTTAGATATTGAATGTAATCATTTACACGTTCTAAATCTGATATTTGAAGTATTTTTGAACTAAGCAATACATAGTCATTTGAAGCTTATGAATGAATGAATGAGTTTTTATACAAATTCTTATCTATAACTGCAGCTGCAGCGGCTGCAGCTACACTTACCACCAGGGGCCTTATTCACTATGACCAATACAAGCGCGTTACGCAGCACGACAAGACAGCGGCGTGAAATCGCCCTATGCCTATGCCGTATTTCCTATGCCATAAATGTCATTCCTTACGGTGACGTCATACAGTTACGGCAAGGAATCTCCTAAGTCATACAGCCCCTGTATGACTTAGGAGATTCCTTGGTAATAGCGAATAAGGCCCCAGAATAATGCCCCTTGTGTGTTGGCAGCCAAACGCTTAGCTATTGCTCATAAAAAAAAAACGCATCAACCTAATGCTACCTACTTTCTTTGCACATGTTCAAGCCTCTTAGTTTTATATTTATTATTACTGTTGCTGTGATTATGTAGCATCTTATGTTTTTTCCAAAATCAGAATAAAAAACTCCTATCATCATGCACTATGCAACAAGTTCAACTAAATAACTCACACGTCCACCCGTTTTGCGGTTACCAAGACGTGCTTATCTTTAACGAAGTGGTCTATTAGGAGTCTGCGGTGTACGAGTAAACTAGTTCCTTCCTACGTAGTGATAGTATTCACTTCACCTTATAACCTTACTTACACTACACACTCAAGTACAGTGACGAGGTAGAGTTACACTACGTGGTAACTATGACTTGACCGCAAAGCGTTGCTGCTTTACCGCGTAGTGTATACACGGTGTAACATAAATACCCTATAAGTCCGAAAGGGGAGTATTTTACAGGTTATGGCGAACAGTGTCTACGGCTTTTGAGATTTCCAAGTTTTTCATTCATGAAATGAGCTCGTAACTTTTACTTAAAATGTAGGTACACACAGCTAGCGTGTGCGTGCGACGCGGTAGGAGAGTACCTACGTGTGCATGCGTGTGTACGGGTTTACGCAACTAGTAAACAAACACTTAGGGTTGTCGCAAATTTCTAAAATAATAATAGTTGTACTTTTGTATGAAAATTTCAATTACGATGTATTGATACTTTGCTCATGTCCAAGCACTCAGGTGGTCGGTCTGATTACGCCCCCTTCGTACTTATAGGGTATTTATGTTACACCTTGTATACTGTAAATATACTTATAGACGATTGAATAGACATTTCTATGTTCCTTATAAGGTTAGTCTCATGTTTCTCTGTTGGCGCCAGGTCATCGGAGAGAACATGACATGTGTTGAAACAAATGTACTTTCAAATTGAGTTATAGTATGTGCCAAATAACACGGCAATACAGGTCATTCACCCACCTTCACTACGATGTCGCAAAATTCAATTTATGTATGGTTAATTCTGTTGCTTTCCATACAAACCTGTCGCTACGACGGTATCGCTCGAATCTCGTTAGTACTAGTTGTTTACCATACATAAATTGAATTTTGCGACATCGTGGTGAAGGTGGGTGAATGACCTGTATTGCCGTGTTATTTGGCACCTACTATAGAAACTTATCTAATCGTATAGTTTTATACTCACTTACCTATACTTGTTTACGTCTTTGACGTAGAAACTATATTGGAATTCTACCCTGCATATACAATTTCAAGCCTAGTCTTTGCTTCCTCAAGGCGTTTGTGGCCACTAGATATTTTGTCTAGGTTGGAATTAACAGTATTCCCTGCAGTGTTTTCCTTCATCGTTGAAGAGAATTAGCACACATAGATCTACAATGGGATTCATCCCTTCGCCTAAAATAAAAAAAACCTTGCCTTTGCATCCTAGGCCCTGTGGCTACCAGACATTTAACGAGGTTGGAACTAGCTTGCATTAAAAAATACTTTATTATCAAGTAACCACTAACTAACAGTAAACTAATTACATCCGCATTATTCATCAGTAGCAAAATCTAATTTCATAAATGTTTTCCTAGATCAAAGCAATGCAAAGGGGTCTACCGAGTGTAATAACTTATTTAAATGAGTCCCTCAGGATGAACGGTCCATTTGACTGTCAACGAGTCAAACAAATAAGGAACTAATTAATGTTTGGGTGGTAGATTAGTTTGGGCAACATCTTAGTTTAAGTTTAGAACTTGCGAGTTTAAAACAATGGATTTCGCGTGACTAATGGATCTAAGTTGAAACTACGATAAGTTTGTCCGAGTTTTGGCAACCTACGTTTAGGGAATCGATAGTAGGTAAGATTTTCATCTTAATTTGGTGTAATTATTGAACTTGGCAGCAAACTAGCAAGTCTTTATATTCAACAAATCATGCCAGTGTATTTGTTTTATTCTTTTTGACATACACCTACCTATCAAATCGAAATAAAGTGATTATGAATAAGTTTTGTACTATCTTGTACTAAAATATCTTCTTTATAAGCCTAGGTAGTATTAATAGTCTCATTTTATTTATACAATTCTATGCAATTTGGATTGCCAATAACCAATAGTTCAATAGCTTATACGGTTCCTTATTGAATCAATATACCATCACGGGGATGGTACTAATTTCGTCCCAGACACACCATGGCACGACCCATGCCAGCATTCTAGAATCTATAAATAAACTGTAAATTGCGAAAAAATAGTAAAATGGTTTACTTATTTAAAAGAACTCGTGACTGTAATTCCATTTAAACGCAGTAAAAATCCTATGAAATGTTCACAGGCGTAGACGTTCCGCAGTAGGAATTGAACTCTATCAGCTGTGACACAGACCATAATAATTATAATTAAGGTTGGGTATAGTTATTTGGTCATTGGTACCAAAATATTTATATTTTTCTTTTAAATTATGTAAATCCATTATGTAAGTTAAATTATTAAAAGCGAGACAAAATCACATCACCTAAATAATAAGTAGGTAGTGCAAGTACAAACAAACAAGTTATGAAATAATACTCTTGCCATGAGAAATAAACCAATTCAAAATCTAGTTTCCTCCCTATGAGAATAAACCTGAAAATATTACGTAAGTTACGACAACGTTAGATTATAATTTATTATTTTCGCGACACAGATAAGGCAGGTGGCACAATGGTGATTTATAACAACGTAGGAATGTTTTTGTCTGTTTTCTACAATGTTTTCTGCTTTTACTTCAACAATGTAGAAGTAATAATGTTTACAAAGCAAGACAGCGTAATCATCATCACCATAATGTTTTGCGTTCCAAATTGAAAGACTTCTAAGATTTTTTTGATTTAGTTTTGTTTGTAAAATATAATAAACTATAAGTAATACATTCAAACCAAACATTTCAATACAAAAGTCACCTAGGTCATAACTAGGTGAGTACACTTTTTTGTGTAGGTATTTAATACTAACTTTTGAGAGTCTCATTATTATTATACCTTAGGTCTTTACATCTTATTGAAGATGATTTATACAGCGATAGGAGGCAAGCCTACACTTAACGACACACTGTAGTGCCTACTATGTATTTGTATGCTTTTAAAAATAGAAAAGAATTTAGTTTATATGTTATTATCTTCAAAAGACTTATTTTTACATTCACTCTGTTTTTATGTAATCCAGATTGCAGTTTGGTTATAACATAAAAAGTTTACACTAACGAGTCCCGAAGCGAAAATGCGTTTTAAAAACTCTTGCGGTTTTTACTACAATTAGGTTAGTACTTAGTGTACGCGAGTCTCGGCGGCTAGTTTTTATCGCTTCAACTTTGAACTTATTTTTCAGACCACAGGTTTAAATAGAACGGAAAACGACTACATACTGAGAAATAAAAGGTTCCTCGGAGTAGAATTCTGAAGGATTTTTTTTAGAGATTTTGCAAACTGGTCATGTAAATGACGCGTTGAAACTTAAATGTGAGAAATTGTAGGTACATACTATGAATAAGATAAATAAGTGCTGACATAAAAAAAAAAAATTTCCCAAACTGAAGACATAGCTATATATTATCTTTTTTCCAATAATTTCTTGTTTTCCGCCATTTTTCCGTCATTTTGATTTTTCTTTACGTTTTTCTCAAACTTTCAAGTCACGATTCTCAAAGCGCAAAACTTCAGACACCATTATGTGCACATTGATACTATACTTACTTATGATATAAAGACGATATTATTATCTGAACTCAATTCTAAGCTCTATACGAGGCCTTTATTGGGAAACTTCTTGTATGGAATATATAACGAGCTAACAAGATTCATAAGATTTAGCGTAAGAAGCCTGTTATAGGGTGTGAAACTTTCCTACGTAGGCAAGTGTAGGTATAGGTACATACTGCCTCGGCTCTTAGTTTTAATATAGGTACCGTGTGCTATGGCTTCAGAATAATGTACATACCAACAACATAACAGATCACTGCCTCAGAACAAAGAAAAGATCTTGGTTCTTTGGCTATATTGCAAGTACTTCATTGTTAGAAATTTAGACAAGATAAAAGGTTGTAACAATCCAAACCCCACTTTATTTAAGTCACCTACTGAAATTTATATATATATCTACGTAGTAAAGTTTGTTTTTGCTTACAAATAGCCTAGCAATGCTTGTGGAGTTATGATAAATTTCGATAAAATCGTTTTAAAATCAGTTAGTAAGATATAATCGAGTAAACGAATTATATCGCAACTTTGTTACCAGTAAAGTAGGCAGTGGATAAAGCAGGAATAGGCATTTCGTTCTGATCGTGGGTGCATAGTCGTAAATATAAACTAGTTATGCTTGGAGTGGAGGCGTCGAGTTATAAATGTACATTTTATATTTTTGATAGGTAAGCAAAGCACCTGAGTGGTGAGTGGTATACAAAGTGGATGAGATGCTCATGAAATTTTAATTGAAGTTATACTTCTAATGCGACTTCCATTCCAACAACGTTGCGTTACGCGGTTGACATAGTCTAATACGCTACAAATGCTACAATCAAATATAGATGTCAGTGTTCAGCAATTCAGCATTTGACCGCCCGTGTTTTTGAAGATAAACGACTTACAACTGACAGCGGGGGGAATAGAAAGAGACTATAATACGCTACAATCAAAATATAACAGATGGCAGTGTTCATGCAACTTTTTACTTTTTATTTTGAATTGAAAATTTAGTACTGCATATTGGTTAAGTAAGTACATAAAAATAAATACTAAATTAATTTCACATTAAACACAGAGCGAGAGTGAATGCGTGGCACTCGAAGTATTAACTTCTCCCGTGCGTAGGGACTGCACGCACAGTTTTTTTTTTTAACTTGTTTTGTGCAACAACACTTCGGTAGTTTTAGATTTACTTATTGCGTTGGTTTTGAATGCGTAGGAATATCTCTTTAAACCAAAAACAACCCAAAACATGTGTACCTGTCTAAGATGTTTTGTAAATGAACTCTCATTCGGTAATTAGATTAAAGGTTACCGAAATATATGGTATTTTTTAAAGAAATCTGGCCGTTTAAAGTGGGTCAAAATCGCGCCTAAACAAAGGAGTCGGTTACAAAAATACAAACAAACATACCTACTAATATAAAGCGTGTAAAAATAAAATTAAGTGCATACCTAGGTACCTAAACATATGGGTCAATTATGTTTTCATCAATAATTTTGGAACGAAACAGTAATAGAAATATATAAAATTTAAGTTATTGGAACGAAGTTCCTTATCGCGCGTTGCGAAAGGGGGCTAGACGGAAAATATTAAGGCCAAAACTTTTTTCAAACTTTGACAACGCCATTCGAATAAATTGGTGCATTTTTTTTTAAATATCGTGTGCCTGTACTTTCTCCACCGAAACAAATGAATGTAGGTATTGTTGCAAGTTTTTATTTTTAGGGTTCGTTAAGGTTCTTATAGAAAATATTATAAGAAAACAACACCTCAAGGAACTTCGTTCCATCCGGGTGTCCCTTGACACGTATCAAGTTTTTTTTGTTTCGTCCCAGTGGGACGAGGTACCGGTGGTCTGAAACTAGAATAACTCATGATAAGAGCGTACTGGTACAAAGATTGAAATGGTGAATCACTTCAAATAAACTAAACGGTGTTTCCCAGACGATGAATGACCTGAGGACGATGAATGACCTGAGGACGATGACGTATTCGTTTACTACTGGAAACTGACTCACGCTGCTAAGATTTGATCAATCTTCATAAACGCACTAGAATATTTTGTATTACTCGTTTATAGATGTAGAAAGCTCCTAGACGTGCCCAATAGCTGAAATATAGGCTTATATTATTAACTACATACTTATCTGAATTTTTACATGGAACATGTAGAATAGATAACTTATTTATGAAGCGTCTACTACTTGTGGTGGATAGGTTCTTCAAATAAAACGCCGTGTTTTCACCATATCCACAATTGTATTAAATTAGGTTCGTCATTTTACAGTTTACTAGGTGAAGACTATTCTAAATACATACATTTTCGTGTGATTTTACATGTCCATTTTCTTTGAGATCTAGTTGAGCAGAGCAATCTGACATTAGCGAATACTGTCAACGTCAAATACAAAAAAGGGTTGCTACTTCAAACTACAAATACCTAATTATTACAATGTTGCCACATTGCCTGTTAAAATATCCACTAAACTACTAGCAGGTAAACAAAGTCTGGTAAGAACCTTCTCTATGTAGGTAAAGTGAATTGAAAAGACATGAGACAAAGAGCCGTATCTAAATATTATTGCAATACGTGTAGGTATATTAATATTATTAGTACGTATACCTTATTTTATCATGTGGGCCATCCAGTTTATAGGTACCTAACCTACCTGCAATTACTTTTTTATATAAAAAAAAATTCGTAGGTTACAGCAAAAGTAAACTATTTCACACGTAATTTATACCCTTTAAGGAAAATGCTTTCAATTGATCCACGTTTTCTCAAGACAACTTATTGCCACTGATTCCCACAGGAAAACAAATTCAATGCAGACGAAGTTGCGGGCAAAAGCAAACAACGTGATAAATAAACGATTTCTTGTACAACTAGAAGCATAGTTACAACAATGTCTGCAGTCTCTAATCCCCACTATTTCATAAAAAACCAACTCATTATATAAGAAACAATATCCCAATCAATCTGAAAAGTTTGATATTAAACGCGGCAGTGTTGGCCGTAACATAGTAAAATAATAAGGAACTAGTATCTCAATTAACAAATGTGCCGTTATTCAATGAAAGCTCCGCGTTATCAAGTTTTTTTCCCGTTAGATCATACTGTTATCAAAATGGAAATTATCAATTTATGGGTATATACAATAAGTTTTTTAGATACCGCATAATAAATTGTATAGGCTACAAAATACAACACCTTATTGCTAAGCACTAGAAGAATTACAGATCTCATTATTTACACTAAAAAAGGACATTGCAGTATCCTTTTTATATAACGGTTATAATTTCTTTTATTGGTATTTTTAGTTTAAATAGACATATTTTGATAATCCACTGAAAAACAGTACAATCATCTAAAAAAACCACTAAAAAGCAAGCAAACTCGTATGGGTTTAGTGGCCAACTCTGGTGACGGAGTTTTAAGGCCGCCCCAAGACCTCCGTCATCTAAAAAAACTACTAAGTAATTCAAAAGCTCTTAGACGGAACTAAACCATTACTTTGAGTAATGGTTTAGTTCCGTCTAAGAGCTGTTTTTGAATTACGATACACCTCTTTCAGTTCAATTCAACCGATCGCTCAAAGCTGAGATGCTGGGAATTTTACATAGCTTCAGTTTAAAAGTCGGGATGCATTTACATAGACTGCTGCAGGTTTTCGCGTGTGATGTGATCTATGTTTTAGCTTCTTTTGTGATCTATCGATACCTAATTGCAACAAGTGGGTACCTAATGGCTTGTATTTCTAAAAGTTACCATTACAAGAGAGAAAACATCATAATTTCTAAGTTTAAAAAACTAGGGAAACAGACTTTATTTTATCTCGGTACCCTCTTATTTGTTATGTCTATTGAAGATGATTTATACAGCGTCAGAAGGCAACCTATGCCTGTAGTGCCTGAGACAATGTTTAAATAGAGTAGGCTTGCCCGGGGTACCTATGACATCCTCTCAGCCAAGTCAGCCATATCCATAGAAAAAGGCGTCTGGGTTTATCATCAGATGACAGTGATGATGTCAAGTTCTACTAGCTCGAACACAAAGCTCATAGCCGTAACCGTCATCTCGGCGCCGATGAAATCTGCTATCTGGTTTCTATTCAAATGCAGCTTTTGTGTGAAGGCCACGGTCGAGCGGGCCAGCCTGCTAAACGACTGCAATAATTAAGCGGATTTAGCAGGTCAGAGGACACGAACCGATGGCTTTTGAAGTACTAAGATAGTCTTAACTGGAGGATGTAGAATTTTGATGTAAGGTCACAGAGTAAGCACTGACTGGGTACAGTCTTAGAAGGGTACAACCAGTCAAGGTTAAGTCAAAAGCTGTTAAAGTTACTAGCTAAAATGGGTAGATTATCTAACTGTACAATTTAAATTAGTTTGTCCTTCGAGTTTATTAACGTATTTCTATTTTCAAATTGACTGAATTCGAATACACAAATATTTTGGTAGGTACGACAACTTTCGCAAAGTAATTTGAATTATTATGCTCGTATTCGTAGGTAAAATGCGTAAAATTAGTCGTAAATATATCCAATTTATTCATACCCTTTTCGTATGCGTATTTATTTTCTTCGCGGAATACTCGGGACCATATTTTTAGTTAGCCGGATATCTATTGGGATGGGAAACGATCAGTCCATCTGTCAGTGGTGGAATTTATGGGTGTAAGGATGCTGGTAAATTGATAGCTATTTTGGGTACAGCTGGAAAAATAGAGCGCCAATACGTGGAACGTGAAGACGAATGGCTATCGTCTGGTTCAGTTCTACCATCATACAAATAATACGGATGAGAAAGAAGCGACTACTATTAGGGGAGAGTGAAGGGGTGAGGACGGTGAGGTATATTGTATATCCCACTTGATGTTGAATAGGGGCAGGATGATGATAGATAAATCTTAACGCAGCTGATTTGCATTTTTTTTATCTTTTTGCTGGTATTTGCTATTTTACTATTAAACTTTGACAGTTGAAACGCAGCTGAGCCGTAGTTAAGGCCCAATTACACGATACCATTTTCTTGTACGTGCCAGTGCAATAATTGTATGCAATAGTTGAAGCGCAAGAATTGACTTTCAAGAATTGTAAGCAACTGTTTACACGCGGATATATTTAAAAAAGTTGCATGCAATTATTGAATACAATTCTTGACTGTCAATAATTGCATATGGCTTTTGTTTACACCAATACAATTATGTCATGGAGATTATTGCTTACAAGTTTTGACTTGTCAAAACACAGGCGTGTACCATTTTTTGCGCGAGTTGCTTCAAGAATTGCACGTATTTGCGCTGGCAGAAATTCATGCAATTGTTGCACGTTTTTCAAGGGGCTAGTTATTAAAAAATATGAGTCAAAAAGTGTTTAAATTCGGTTCTGCTGATTTAATAAAATTCATTTATATAATAATGAGTGCATATGGGATACGGAAAAACTACAAGAATCCACATGAGATACCACAAAACACAATGGGAAAAAACAACGAGACTAGGCGGAATGATTTCAAAACTATAGCCTTCTCCGAGGAGCGAAAAAAAAATTGGTTACAGACAGAATTAAATTACGCGGGAATGCGTATACAATAATTTCCTAAGCAATTCTTGCATTCAACTGGTTACACCAAGGAGAGTTTTGAAGCAAAACTTGTATACCAGATCAAAAATGTTACGAGTTGTTTAGACCATGCAATTAATTTATTGTATTCAACTATTGCACTGGCACGTGCAAGAAAATGGTATCGTGTAATTCAGCCTTTATTTTGCTCTGTTTTTATGCAACTTTGATTCAGCTGAACAGTGACGTTTTAGCCAAGATGTAGTTCGGTCGAGCCATTGTTGATACACTGTTGTACCATGTTGTAGCTACATAAGGGAAATGCACCCGCCAATTCAACACATAGGTAATAAAAAAGTGAAATGTAGGTACTTATAAAACAAAAACAGTGCCAGATTTTGAATTTTGAAAAAGTATATGTAAATGATTTCTCCAATGAAGCCTAATATCAAATTCTGTCACGAGGAATCCACGCAAGCGAAGTCACGAGGATTCAGCTAGTTTTTTCTTTAGCATCGGCAATAGGTAGGTACTCAATTTTATTACCTTTTTAAATGATGAAAACCTACCTACTTAGTTAAGATACTTCCAGTTTACTAAAGTGTAATATGTATAAACATTGCCTAAGTAGATAGGTATAGGCCGATCGTTTTACGCTGTAAAGAATTTGTATATTACACAATGAATGACTATCGACTTTGGACTGAGCCTGAAAGGCATGTTATACCTACCTACCTACCATACCTACTTTAGCATAACATCGAAGTACCTACCTACCTAGGTAGGTATATAATATGGGTACCTACCTACCTATACATTTTGTAATTGTGAGGACTATATATTCTGATCTTCATTTCAAGGCGATGTGTGGGTGTGCTTAAAAGGGGCACCTACCTAACAGTATTTCTAAGAACAATTTCATTTTGTGATATTGCTTGATCTGCGAGAAAAAATGTAGGCTGATATTAAGACGACTCACACCTACCTACATTATTTAGCTTCGAGCAAAAACGTGGCAACTTAGCTACAAAAAATATAACTAAAATCAAATCGATCTTGTCAAATTAGATCTTTGTTTTCTTATGTTACTTACTCAATCTTTCCTTTAGTTCACAGCTACACAACACCCCCGCGCACAGTGGTCCAAATAACTACAAAAAAATGCGTACGAAACAAATGCCAAGCACGCACGAAATAAAGATTCAATTCACATGAGCACAAAAAGAGAACTTCACTTTGTAATAAGAACAGGTCATAGTTCAGTTAGCAACAGAAGGTAAAAGTTGCGCTTGTTTTTGGTCGAGGTTATGGAGTGCATACCACGAGGAATGCCGGCCGGTCGAGCAGAGCCGAGCGCGGTACTGACTGTCAAAGCAACGTAACGTACCAGCTGGTACCGGATCTCCGCCACTCTAGCGGACGGACTCACAACTAAATGAAGCCTCCGAGCGAAAGAGGACAACTCGAGATTTGAAGAAATTGCGTTCAGTTTCAAGTGGTCCTTGAGCTTCATCACGGTTAACAAAAAAGACTTTGAGCTGGGCTTTTCATTCTAGCGTTTAGTGTCCTACAATGTTTTCTGTAGGTAAAAAATATATGAATTGTATTTTTTATATCAGTTATATTTAAAATACCTACTAGTTTTTGGTTTTTAAAAAGACTGGATAGTTTTATCTAGCAAAAAAATATTTATTTTGTGAAAAACAATACACATCTCTTATTTCACTCTTCTGCATAACGAATACAATGGAATATTAAGTAAAGTGTGATTTGATTATACAAACGTAATTAAAAGTGTATTAATATTCTGTTCATTAATTACGAAAACTGATTCCATTTAAAATAAAACCAACACATCCAAAATATACAGAAATTCCACTTAGCAACTTTGCCACTTGGTATGCGAGGCCAGCGTCATGGCGTCGCTGGGGTGGGAGGATATTGACTCGCGACGCCGCCAGTGCGCATGTACCAAATCATGTGTTTCTATTTTGAAGCTGTTCAAACACTATAAGAAAATTATCACTAATAATACCCCAGACGAAATTCTCCAGCGTTTTATTTATATGTTAGTACCCAGTAGTTATACAGGTCTTGCGCCAAACCACTGCGCTTTGAGGTTACCTACAGGCAGCGTATGGCCTTGACCTCTGTAATTATCTATGTATGTATGGATGTGTACTTATACCGTAATAGTTGGATGCGGATAACTTTTAGACCTTCTGGGGAAATTATTTTTCGCTTTAGCCTAAAATTACAAATTGCTACAGTTACTACCTAACCTATAACTTGTTCTTGTAATTTTGTTTTAAATTAGATAAAGCTTTGTTTATTTTGTATAACAAGACTATTGCTTTTTTAATGTTTTTTGGTTGTCGTCGGTGGATGCAGTTCTTCAAGGCGTGAATCGTAGCGTAAAGTACCTACCTAACTCTAGAAGATGAGCCTATATCTTATTACAATACTCTAGTTTTATATTTACGCCTTTAGACGAATTAATTTGGCCAAGCTGTAGATTTATAGATTGATTTATTATTTTGAAGGGTATACGGACAGTCTGCACTGGGCCTCTACTTCTCCAGTGTATAAAGATTAACGAAGATTTGGTAGTAACATTTGTGCTACACTGCGCAGCCGCCTCGTGCTATGACGCGGGCTTTTACGAAAGTGACAGCGTCACTGCGCAGTGTAACATAAATATCACAACCGATCTTCGTTAGTTATTATTCGAAGTACCAAAAAAATATCATTATCAATAAAAACAAATGAAAGCCGCTAAAAGAACAAACTGCTTTCACAGTCTTAGAGTTTTTTTTTTTTATTTAGTCCTAGAAAACTTAGCCGGTAGGTAAAGTAACAAATTTCAGAGATTATTTTTTTTAGTCTAAGTTAACATTGGGTGACATTCAGATTATCATGAGCTTTGTGCTTTGTGCTAAAGATTATAGTATCTAAGCACTGGCACTTAGCCAAAATTCCTAACATTTCGCGAGAAAGTCCCTTTTTTTCCGTTCTCGCTTTTCTGAGACGATGGAAGGGAAGTAATTACTTAGATTTATGGTATCAAAGGAAAAGTCATCGTTTCGGTAACGGATTTTTTCAAGATCTGAAAACATTTATGTACAATTCTCAGAATTCGATTTACCCAACTTACTTGGTGCGGTTACGCCAAAGGAAGTTAAATCGGTTGTATAATTTGCAGTGAGTTCGTTTGTATCGCTTTCATAGCTAATTTTATGGTTCAAGCAATTTCTTTTGCTCGGATATTTTTTGGGATATTAACTATGGGCCATTATTGGAAAGCTTGACCAATTTCAGTATGAGACAACTAACATAGTCTCAATGACGAGGACTAATAAAATCTGTATTGGAAAATACTTAAATCTAACTTTCGCAAAAGTAAATAATATTAAAATTTGATGAAAATAATTTTTACAAATTTTTAGCTAATCGTAATTTAAACGCCTGTTGCTACATCAAGACCTTTTTTGCATCAAGAATTTAGTCTACCTTATATAATATTACATCTGAAGGCGCAGTAGTGTCCCCTCTTGCCTCCCTATAGGTTCCCGTCAGACATCAGAAGTAATACCTACCAAACTTTTGATGTCGGAACTTTTTTGTAAACATCTCTACCTCTTTGCTATCGTGTTCGATGAACTCAAACGAGATGGAGCAGTTGCACCAACCTAACATAAGTTCTTGAAGCTACCGCCAGAGGGCGCTGTCAGTCTGACTTTTTAAACCCATGGGTGCAAGAGATTGTCTGCAGGTAGACTGAAAGCCTTAACCAGTGGAAAATAGATGGCGCCTCGAGGCTTAAACTAATTTTAGTAGAGTAGTTCTTGCCGTTTGGAATTGTAATAATTGTCAAACATTAGGAATATTTTTTTTCCATGTGCCAACAAGAAGGTACCTACTAATCTATATATTTTTAGTTGCATTACTTGTTTGGAATTTTATTTTAATGTTACTAAAAAAATTTGCAATGGACGCACCATAAGTCAAAACGAAAATTTGTGGATCATGCAAACATTACACTCCAACGCGGGAATTGAACCCGCACAAGCCTTGTCGAAGCCAGTCAAAGATTTTTTTATATTATATAAAAAAAAAGAGGGTAAAAAAAAACCTACTACTTGTACCTACTAATATTCTGTGCCTTCACGGAGCTTAGCTAAACAAGTTGCTTAATTTTTGTAAAACTTTTTTTGTAAATTACCTATGAAAAACGATGTAGAGATACTCAATACTCAATATATTAATTTCTTTCAGATGGTTTAGATACATTTTACATTGGTGGTGGATGTAAATATGTGTCTCATGGACCCTGCTTAGGGTCACAGATTATATAATACTATACTAGTTAGGGTATAGCAATATGAAGGCAGGCCGAGGTTTATAGATAGTTAGTAGATCGCTTATTAGTATTTCATAGTAGGTAGTCATTTTATTTTAGGATATTTTATATAATGTTCGGGTCGGTTAATAGAAAATACTGTAAGGTTTGTTGTTCAAGTGCTCATGTAGGTAAGCGTGCGAATAGTGTTTAGTGTCAAGTTTGGTCTTTGTTGTAATTTATTTCTTATATTTAGTAATTAATTTTACGTTCGTAGATTTAGTAGGTAGGTGTATTTAGATTTGTATGTGAGAATTAAAGATACCACTACAGATTAACTAAATAATGTTTTTTAAGATCGCATAATAAGTAGACTGGGTTTATTATGGTTTTAATTTAAAAACTTTATCGATTTTCGTAAAATATTATGATTGTTTTTGCCTACATTAAAATAATTTCATTGCACCGTCTGGGGCTTGATAACACCTGCAATTAGCATATTTGAGTTTATTTATGTATTAAATAAGGCAAACCAAGCGCAATATGATAAACGAATACCACAGGTCAAGGAATACAGCTAGCTCATTTACTATTTGACAAGGTACCTTTCTAGTTTTTTTCTATATCTTTTTTTCAGTGAAGTAGGTAAACTTTTTGGACCTTTTTTATGTTAGTGATCTTCTTCTTTATTAGCATAGCCGTGGTATTTTCTTCGCTTTCTACATCAATTTTATTGTGGTACTGTTCAACCGAAGTACTTTTTATACGTAAGTAGTAACTTAGTCGTTTTTATTTACAAAAACTAAAAACTACGTTCCCAACACTTGACAAAAAATAAATTAGGTTATTTTTTTGAATTATTTGACACTCTGTCTTTGATATTACAAGTACCTAGGTAAAAAAAAACCAGTGCGTGGAGTCACTCCGCGCGGAAGAAGTTATACTTCGAGTGCCACGCTTCGAGTTCACTCTCGCTCTGTGTTTAACCTTTAGTATGCCGGAACGCAGATTCACGCGAGACATAATACATTTTCTATTGTGTCTGGAATTCCGGCATACTGGAGGTTAATGTGAAATTAATTTAGTATTTATTTTTATGTACTTACCTACTTAACCAATATGCAGTACTTATTTCGTAAGAAAAGGTTCTATGCTCATGTTGCCTTAAATCAGAACTAGATGGCGCTGCTTTGGTCGGATCCTAGAACGCGCTATCGAAGTGTTTTGCGTTTTGTGTGGGTCTCCGTATGGGGTAGCGTTAAACGCATAACGCAACTTTGTTGGAAGTCGCATTAGAAGTATAACTTCATAAAGCAATGTTTTTATTTGATTATTAGTCATTCAACGGCTATAAGTATAGTAAAGAATGAATAGTTTGGTGAAATAATAGTAGATTATTTAACAAGGGGATAAAGCAGTGTCTTCTGTCGCGAGTGACGATTTAAATCGCGAGCGTAACGAAGGACTCGAAGTTTACTCCCGAGCGTAGCGAGGGTGTTAAAAACTTAAATCACGAGCGAAGCGAGGGATTTAAGACGAGTCCTGAGAGTAGCGAGAGATTTAAGTTCACCCAAGACTAAGACAGCTTTATCACCGAGGAAAATACTCTACTTTTCGTACCATTTGCGAAAAAATTAACACAATAATAATATGAGATAGCATTTTAGAACATTAACTTATTTATAAAAATAAATTAAAATAAACTTAACGTTTATGTATTTGAAGAAAACAAAAACGCGGCATTTTCCTAGACTAATATTTTTTTGTCGGAAAAGCAAAGGCATCAAGCTCATACGGCCTGCATAATAAATGCGTATTCCTTTTTCAAAAAGATGTATAATGCTTTGTATACAAACTCAATGGTGTAAACACAGATGTAGTTCAGTATAAATTGTATTCCAAATTTAAATCACTTTCTCCCCCTAGAGGATGAAAGAAATCCAGTACAATTTTCTCTCCCTGTTTTTAACAGATTAAAAATGACTATTGTTATGTTCGCTTTTTGTGGCATAGAATTTCACCTTTTTGAGCAAGTGGTACGAAAATAATATTATCATCAAGTCGTGTAGTGCGGAAGTTGACTTCAATGGTTGTTCTTGAGATATATACAATGAAAGTACCTTTGGTGTCAGATATTAATCAAAGAACATACGACTGTAGTTTGATGGTACAGTCAAAACAAAAGAATCAGTGATGTGTAATGTTAGGGTACGTAAACGTAACAGTAAAAAAATAAATTATTATGAGTGTGCATGTATCTATCTATACTATTATAAAACTGTAAAAAGCCAAAAACTAAAATTAAGGATATGGGAAAACTAAATATGCAGTTCTACTAAATAAACGATTCTAATTTCAAAAAACGAGTTTGTCTGTTTGTTTGTTTGTTCGCGGATCACGCCCTAACTACTGGACCAATTTCAATGAAACTTATACCATTCAAAAGCCCTTTTTTCGGATTGAAACATAGGCTATATTTTACTGAAATTAAAGACGTGGATTCTAAGATACAGCTAGACCTCTCTGAACCAAAAGCAGCCTTTGACACGAGGTTCATCGTATGCTGGTTGACAAATATTTTTTGGTGGAAAGTCGCGGGTAGTAACCTTATATATTACGCTTACCTTTTCTATAAGGTCTTTGAATACATTCCCTCGGTTCTCAAGACGTTTTATGTGCCGTTTAAAATATAAAAAGAGTTTTTACCGATTGTTTAAACCCATTAATCGTTATTATTTATTAAAATCACGAGTAACACAAGAACCATTATTCTAAGGTATAATCAATATAAAACAGGTTGTAGTTTTTCTGGAAACTATAACTATCAACATAATAATGATATGATGATTATCATCCTTCGTCTTCTTTACCCTTCATTTATAATTACTTCTTTATTCATTAGTAGAGCACGATACTCCCATCGCCTTTCCCATCGATGGACCATACTTGTATGATTCTACGTATTACCTTGACAAACTAATTTATGACATAATATCAGACTTAGGTACCTGTCGAAGTCAAAACACAAAAGTGACTAAATGTTACACGACGAAAGTAGTTTCATAACAAAACAGCTGTTTTAATTTTGCTGTGGAATAGTCCGCAATAAATCACGAGATAATGGAGTGTAGGTAATGTTGCATTAACATAACTCTGCCCTTAGTTATAGAATTTCATTCAACCTCTATTACTTTAGGAATAGGGTCCAAAATGCAAAGTAATTCGTCGACCTATTTCTGATAAATGAGCAAACACCTCAAGGAATATTAATGAAAAAATGTATACGAATGGAATATAGATTTCGCTTTAGATTCTGTAGTGATTTGTGTTATTATTTTGAAGTTTTGTAATGGTAGTGGGCAGTTGTTTCCACAGTCGAATGTTTTTGATTTTCATCACACTTGCATAAACAATTTCAAGATTTGGTTTCTGTACATATACACATATCAGTCTGCCTATTAATATGTAAGATACCTAGTACTTTTTTTTCAGGTTTTGAGCAACGATATAGTTTCAAAAACTCTCGTAAAAAAGTCGTCTCAAAGAACAAAATACAAAAAAGCTAAACGTAAAATTCTGTGCCCAATTCTTAGATTTAATTTAAAGTTCGTTTTGGAGCACGGGCCTAAAATGAGGTAACAAACAGGCAGGCAAAATTTACAACTGAATTAGCGAGAGCGCTGACGGCTTAAAACATAAGGGGATACTTACAGAATTGAAACTTAGCGCCGAGACTCCGCCTTTTCTCCCTTAACTTATTCCTGAGTATTCGCCTCTTGAGTCGGTTGAGCACAACGTCAGCCTCATCAACACTTTCTGACGATGAAGTGCGAGTGAGAGTCATTCCACTCAATGAATGACTTCTCCTCGCAAACAAACTTACGATGCTCTTCGGTTCGATTTCCGATATCCCGCGTCTGTACATTTTTAGACGCTTCTTCATTTCGCAATTCACCTCCGCTATCGATGGATCGTCTGACGCGCGGTCTATAGCATTTTTGAAACACTTTGGCGGACGTTTCGATGGACTCGTAGGCCTCGGTGGGTTCGATTCGATTGTCCGATGTAACATAAATTCAGGATTAGAATCCGCTCGAACGGGTAAGCTCTTTAAATAAGTGTTCAGGAACGATACCTTATTGTGAGGGAAATCGTACTTCACACCAGATTTCGATCGCGCTAGAGTACTCTCCGGGAATCCTTTTAGCGAAGCTTCGTTGAATGACTGAGATTTATGTAGGCTCGATTCATTTTCTCTATTGGATGAACTTGCATGTTCGGTTAGCGAAGACACGGAACAATTAATACTGCTTGAGGAGCCTTTTTCACGTTTCCTGAAACTGTCTTTGGTAATTTTGAGGATTCGGTTAATATCCTCGCAGGTTTCATTATCGGAGCTCTTGTAACTGCTGACTTCGCTACAGCCCTCCGATTGGAATGGAGTAGTATCGAGGCTAGTTCTATAGTTACCGGTACTATAACCGTTGACTGTCAATTTACTTGGAATGTTGGTAATACTATCACTATCTTTTATCACATAACTTTTGCTCACATTGTTCTGATCGTTACAAGGAGTTCTGTACACTCTTGTGTACACTTTACCACCGGATATCGTATTATGTTTCCTAATGGATGTCTTGTCAATAACATGTCGAAAGCCTTTCTCGCGCAACGATTTACTTGTTCGCAATGAACAGTCGTTGAACTCAGAACTTCTTATAGATAGGTTCTCGTCATTGGTTTCGACGAGTAGATTTCCATCGCAATCAAAAAGTTGTATTGTAGGGAATCTTATTCCCGGAGAGAGATTTCGCGTTCTTAATTCCCATTTCCTTTGAGACGATTTCCTCAGCTGAATTCGTATTATGTTATCATCTATTATCGGTCCGTCACTATCGCTTGAATCTTTTTCCGCCATCTTCATAGTTACCGTTCTTTTGTGAGTTGCATGAACAAATATACGTGTAAAACTGTCATTGATCACTAATTTGTTTGTTTACAGTCACCTGCTTTAGTTCTGGCAACTTGCCATCTAAAACTATTCTCTGGTATTTGTTTTAAAGTAGGGCCAATGTCAGTTTTGTTTTTACTCACGTGCACCGTAATGAGATTTTTCATTTTAGTATGAAAACCACTGCACTGGACGCACTCACTGTAAGGTGATCACTGAACACACTGGCGGTTGGGTTGTGTTGAATACTGTTGCATAAGCGTGTGTCGATTGCACTGAATAGCACTGTCTAATGACTCTGTAATTATCTGTTAGATGGGGGCGACGTTCCATCGGGCCGTTCGGGGCGCAATATCCCCCGGAAGTATTGGAGATGTAAATTGGTCGATCGCGAGTCCGGACATTTCTGCACTGAGAGCAAACAGCTGAATAGACGCGCGGTACTATAAATAGAGACCGAACGAGACGGCGATCGTGCGATCCCCTTGAACCTAGCTTGTTTGCTCCGTAATCGGTGACGTTGCAACAACTGTTCGTTTGACATAGTTTCCTATTTGACCAACAGCCGAGACCATGTGGATTCGTGACTAATAGATTTGCAGATGGTCATTTATGCAACGATAATGATTACGGTCGGTTTTATGTTTTTTTGCAAGCAGATTCACTTGTAACACTGGTAGGTACTTAACACGTTTTAATGTTATGGTATCTACTGCTAGTTGTTAGAGGTAAGTTTTGAAATCTAGTTGATTCAACAAAAAGTTTAATGTGTTAGCAGGTTTTTAGTGCTTTTATGTGCAAACAAACTATTCGTTTTGGATATTTTGAAACCTTTCAAATATTTAACAAAGGTCATCGTCAAATGTTATTGACCATTTTAGAGGAAAACTAGTGATGTTGAATGCGGTGATTGAAAGTATACCTACTAAAATTTCTTAAATAAAGAAAAACTATTTAGTTATATTTTATGAGTTCAGAATTGAAACTACGTTGTTTGTCCTATAACACAGTTACAATAAGTAAATAGTGGCAAATAACATCAAGGATAAATAAATAAACAAATATTCACGGACATTTAACACAGGATAAGGATGGGATTTAATTTTAAGTTCTCTATCCATCATAATCTAATTCCAGCTAAATCGTCTAAGTGTACCTAAAGTCCCCACTTATTCTTAGGATTCCCCGAAATATGGAGGAAAATACAAGAACTGGACCGAACTCAATGGAAAAATCATCTTCGTATGTGATATCCGATGTAATCAGTAGCTGTGTAGTCACGTGACCGAGATTGGATGCATACAGTTTGAATTTTCACTAGACTAGGTATTTTTGTACAGAATTTTTATATTAAAATTACCTATATTTATAGAATTAATCATTATGATACAAATATTTACAATAAAAAAATAGAATTGTTTAGAATTAGATACCTAATTCTAATTCAATTGAATTAAACGTTTTTTTATTTGCTAAAAAAACCAACACCTTTCACAGAAATTACAAACATAAAAAAAGAGAAACGAGGATGCAAAGGTAAAAATACTACCACAAATAAAGAAACTTTTGAATAAAACGGATGCTCTACCATGACTCTAATTTTTCCACTCCTCTATAAATATGTTGACTGCTATCGAATAAAATATCAAAATGTTCACTAATCACTAGACATCAACAATTTGATAGACAATACCTCAGGTCATCGGGATTATTAATAGCAATGCTTACACAGCCTTGGTTTGAGGACCGGCAATAATCGTTAGCGACCACTACAGATGGCCTGAGATTAGTCGGATAAGCAGACAGACATCTGAATACATAATATCTACTTGTAAAATTATTATTGGTAAACCTAGACTACCTAGTAAGCAGATACCTAAGTAGCCAAAGCGTTTGTGATCACATTTTGTGTGAAGAATTGCATTTGGTTTTTGTAATAATCAAATAAAATGTAACAATGATTTTCAGTCACGAACTATGAAATGGAGATTCATGTAAGGCATTGAATCAAAATCCATATTGTGATTTAAATTTCAAAAATTTCATTTCCCAACACTACTGGTATGGTTTCGCCCCACCCTACTCCCAGGGGTATGGCCAGGGTTGTGGTGAGTCCGAGTGGGACTATTTGTGATATTGAATTGTATACCTATAGTACTCATGGTAACTCATTGGTACCGCGATGCAGTTCCCAGAATGGGGTAGCGGAGAGAGACAACCGGACGATAATGGAGAAGGCTCGGTGCATGCTCCAAGATGCAGGCTTGGATAAGAAGTTCTGATCACCTATAGTTAATGTTTATATAGTCCTGAGTTTTATTCGCGTAGCGTAAATATTTGACGTGGAACAAGCATCCTCCCTCGCCCTGTAGAATATCATACACACAATATACACATGCAGTGTATGATTCTGCATAATAGTTTAGACACGAGTTATATCACAGTTGATTTGACTTTGACCCAGTTGAACAGATCAAGTCATAAAAGGGCAATAACTAGAATTAGATATATAGTAAAGAACTCATATCATGTGACTAACAAGGAATTGTTAGTGCATTTATCTGAGTAACTCTAGACTCGTTTACCTCAGCTATAAACTATACTATTGAAAAGCAAGCAAGTTGATATTCTATAACAATTTCGAAAGTCTTCCACCAATGCGTCCTACTTGTCATGACTTATGCTGCCGAAACGTGGACACTGACAGTAGGGTTGGTCCACAAGCTGAAAGTTGCTCAGCGAGCTATGGAGAGAGCTATGCTCGGAATTTCTCTGAAGGATAGAATCTGGAATGAGGTTATCCGACAGAGAACCAAGGTGGTCGACATAGCTCAGAGGATTAGTAAGCTGAAGTGGCAGTGGGCCGGCCATGTTTGCCGCAGATCCGACAATCGTTGGAGCAAACTAATACTCGAGTGGAGACCGCGTTTAGGCAAGCGTAGTGTAGGACGCCCTCCGGCTAGGTGGGGTGACGATCTGAGACATGTAGCTGGCACACACTGGATGAGAAGAGCCGAAGACCGGGCTCAGTGGCGCGTCTTGGGAGAGACCTACGTCCAGCAGTGGACCGATATAGGTTGATGATGATGATTAACAATTTCTGACAAAAGGAACTAATCAAAAAGTATGGACACGATATTTATAAATCACGTGACAGATTCCCTTCAGTTTGAAGTTTTCAGACTCTAACCCCCTAGAGATCCACGTACCCCTCTTTGACCCATGCAGTTAAAGATTTGGAAAATTTTAACCCATTAAAATTTGCCAAAAAATTTTAGCCTACTATAAAACTTACCGGATATTATCTTTTTACCCAACTACGCGGATCAAAAGGAAAGTATTTATATTTCTGCCAAAAAAGTCCATGATGTTGTGTGAGCTACTAGATTATTATTTTTTATTTTATACGGTTTCATGATAAAGCACGGGTACCGAGAGGGTTACTCAGGATACGTAATGGGCAAATCTGTCAGCGGCTTAGCGAGGCTTAGTGGATGTCTCACGTCTTCAAAATGATTCGGGGACCGTACCTATTACTGAAATTCGATACCTTGTAGTTTCTTCGAGGATTAAGGCTCTAGTTTCTCAGGAAACGGTTTCCGTAAGAGGTAGTTAGCCTGTAAAATGACGCGCGGGGACGTTATTGATGAAACTTTAGTTGGCGTCTGCTTTTCTACACCTACGAAATACAACAATGGAATAAACTCATAGTAAAATTGATAAAATATGATAGCAGGATGTCGATTTGTAATTTAAAATCAAGGCCGTTATAAATCTGGAAAAAAATACTGCTAACATAGCACTATACGTAAAAGGGCTCGTTTATGCCCACCTGTTCTGTTGAGTAGTTCTGTTGACAGAACTACTGGGATTTTTTCCCATTAGTTCTGTCCACTAAACAAATAAATAAATAAATAAATATTCACGGACATTTAACACAACGCCTTCTAGTCCCAAACTAAGCAAAGCTTGTACCATGGGAACTAGATGGCTGATAGAATACATAATACACGCGAGAGCAATGATTCCGGGTCACTTAAAGAATGTTAAAAATCTCGGAAACTAAAAATGATAGGTTAATGCAATAAATTGTATTTAATAGACAATGTAATACTCCTTAAATGAAGGTATTAAAACTTCTTAGTTATTGTAAAGTTATATCTTAAAAAAATCAAATTTGAAAAAGGGCCACTTTCGAAGATGGAACTACGAAATTACAGCATTTGGTTTTGCTTTTGTTTGTAATCTGTCATTTATGTGGGTATATAAACCATGTTGATAGTGCTCTATATTCATTATTCAAGCTGAAATTATGTCGCTTACGCCTGAAGAATGCACCAGAATACTTACAATGCTGGAAACCGGCCGGAGTCAGCGCGATACAGCCAGGACTGTCGGTGTGTCGCTGTCAACAGTACAAAGAGTTCTCCGACGTTACGAAGAAACTGGTTCTAACCTACGCAGACCAGGAACGGGCAGAACCAGGTGTACCACAGCACGAGAAGACCGATACTTGGTGAACACCATGCTTCGAAATCGCTTTCTCACAGGAACTGAACTCACAAATCAGTTTCGACGCCTCGGAGGAAGTAACCCAAGTGCATGGACAGTAAGACGTCGGCTTGCTGAATCTAACTTAAAACCCCTTAGACCTGCAAACGGCCCTAAACTGGAGCGTGGGCATCGTATTTCAAGACTAAGATATGCCCAGAGCCACGTAAATTGGAGTATTGAAGATTGGTCAAAAGTTATGTTCTCCGACGAATCAAAATTTATGCTCTACAAGCACGATGGAAGACACAGAGTGTATCGAAGACCAGGGGAAAGATTCAAGCAAGCATGCATCGAAGAAAAAGTAGCCTACGGTGGTGGGTCTGTACTTGTGTGGGCCGGAATTTCTTCTGAAAGTCGCACAGAGCTGGTGATCATAGAAAACGGCTCTTTAACTAGCGTAAGATATGTGGAAGAAATCCTCAATGATCATGTTGGTCCATTTATGGTCAATTTAGGTGAGGATGCTATATTTATGCATGACAATGCCCGACCTCATACAGGTAGGATTGTGAATGACTACCTTCAAGAGATGAACATTACTCGTATGGAGTGGCCAGCGCGCAGCCCGGATATCAACCCGATCGAGCATGCTTGGGACGAGCTAGGCAGATGCGTAAAACAACGAAACCCTCCCCCAATCACGCTTCGTGAGCTCAAAATTGCTCTCACAGAGGAATGGGAGAATATTCCCCAAAATCGTATAAGGAACTTGGTGTACAGCATGCCAAACCGCGTAAACGCAGTAATGGAAGCACGAGGAGGCAATACGAAGTATTAAAATTCAAGAAAATCGTAATAAAGTTCAAAAATTTCATGTTTCCTATTTTTGTTTTAAGGAGAGATCAGCAGTTTTTTTCTTTATGTAATTTTGTGTTAATAAAATGTATGCGGTGACTCATATTTTTTTACTTTCATTTAAGGAGTATTACATTGTCTATTAAATACAATTTATTGCATTAACCTATCATTTTTAGTTTCCGAGATTTTTAACATTCTTTAAGTGACCCGGAATCATTGCTCTCGAGTGTATATACTTTTTTTTTACAAATGGGAATACATTTAACATAGCAACATGAAATAAAACAAGTGTTACCATTATTATGTTTAGAACTGTTTTATAAATTAAGACATTGTACCAAAGAACACAAACACATAAAAAAAAAATTGTATCTCATTCTTCCTGATGCACGGAAATTGTTGATACTATACCGTTGTTCATTTTGTTCGTAGAAATAAACAACTCAGTGTGCTTACTTTCGAGTAATAGGTTTCAATCAATCGACTCCAGCCACAGAACTAGTAGTAGTTAACTTAGTTTCTACTAATGGTTGTTTATTGAAACTGGAAACTGCGTTCTAGTAATAAAATGGTCAAAATAAAGTATACATTTCTAAAAACCACATCAATATTACACAATGTCGTATTTGTATATTATAACTAAGGTGCCGCCCGCGACTTCGTTCGCGTCCCGTTGGATCGCGTTGATTTTTCGGGATAAAAAGTAACCTATGTGTTAATCCAGGTCACGGATAATATATATTCCAAGTTTCATCCAAATCGGATCAGTAGTTTTTACGTGAAAGAGTCACAAACATCCATACTTACAAACTTTCGCGTTTAAAATAATATTAGTAGGATTATGTACTTCATATGTGATTCTAAGTTTGCTCTTTACTTTTGTCAATTAAATACCTACGTAAATTGTCAACTGTGTTTTAGCAGTCTAAAGATTTTGCTACAGCTTATAGAACACCAAATTGTGGGTTATTCCCATCAAGCCCACTGGCTTGCCCACTAGCGGGCCAGATGGGAAAAAAATCCCAACGAGCTTACTATGGAAATGAGAGGGCTTGATGTGTTTTTTTCCCATCTGGCCCACCAGTGGGCCAGCTGGCGGTCTCGATGGGAATAACCCGAAATAGTTGGCGATCTATTATTTCAATTCCACAACATTGCACACATTGGCACCTTTGCCAAGTCACATAATATTACCAAGTTGACGACCTCTGCCTCAAAGCCAGGGATTCCACTACACAAAACGGTAAGCAATGGCTCATCGAATCGTTTCGATAGACACTGCGCAATTTCTTGGCGGAGACAGCTACAATTCTCAAGGTGACCGTGCAGTGGAACTAAAGCATCGTATATCATCTTGAATATTCTGAGCATCTTGTGTAGTAAATACTTTGGTAACGTATGAGCGTAGAGACACATCCTAGTTCTCCCAGCAGCGTGCCTCTCACTAAATTGCACTGATCCATACGTCCATACTATCCATCCTAATAATTATAAATGCGAAAGTAACTCTGAACCGATTTGAACGAAGTTTGGTACACAGATAGTCTAGAGCCTGAGAAAAGACATAGATGCAAAAAAAGGGTTGTAAGGGGTTGAAAGGGGGGGGGGGGGGGTGAAAGTTAGAAGCTTGAAACTAATTTTTTAGGCTGTTGGTTCGATATAAATAAATATGACATTCAAAGTTTGCAAAAGTTTTACCCTATATGCTACCCATAAAGACCCTATTCCACGCGGACGAAGTCGCGGAGCACAGCTAATATATGTAGTATTTAATAACCTGCAGTTTGCAATGTAGCGTCATCAGCGTGGTCATGAGGTTGCAAACAGTGTTGGATCCAGAATTTTGTTTTGGGGAGACTCGATCAGTTTAATAGGTTTTTTTTTTTTACTTTTTTAACCTGGTTGTAAATAACTTGAAATTATTGTAACCCGACCATGATTTTTCTAAGTATAGGCTTACTATCTAGGTTTCATATTCTGCGATACCACCATTATTATGTATCTAACGCAATAAAATACATGCATCTGAAAAATCTAAATCTTTGCTTGACTAATTTTAGTATAATATCCTTGGTTCCCCCTTCTCCTCTCCCCGCGTACCCTGGATCCGCTAGTAGGTAGTTGCAAATATTCAGCGCGAGTGAATTCTTTTCAAAACTTCCAGGAATAGCATCGTTACGTGATCAAAACACTTTGGCGGATTATTTTTAAGAAGCGTCTGACCTTGCGCTGTATTGATAAAAATTATGTAAATTTAGCATATTTTATGAATTGTTTTAGAAGATTCGGTCACCAGTCTATAAAAACATGTGATTCAAATGTAAAATGCATTCGCAGAAACAAGTTTCATCATCATCAACCGAAGTGTACTTGGACATCATCCCCCATAATAATATAGTTCCTGTGAACATCGGGTTCCTTATAAGTTGAATGTTTTTAAGAGGCGAGTGAATAGGTATCTTCTAGGCAAATGTCCTACACCGTCGACCGCATCATCGCTTAACATCAGGTGAGATTGTGGTCAAACGTTTGCCACAATCTCAATGTTTTTTTCGGTGTAAAAAAAAACCTGACTTTTCCTTTACCACCGACTTTTCGAAACTTTTACGACATCGAGATTATGTTGGATTAAAATCCATCTTCTACATTTCGTCTATTAGCGCTGATAGATGAATACTTGTTGAGTTCCATTTATATGTAAGCATTGTACTGTTCCCATTTATTGTTTAGACACGTGGTCTAGATTGGTGCACTGTTCTAGTTATTAAGATTGACAGGCGTAACCTATTTGTGGGAGCGAGAATCACAATGTCAGCAACATTGTAATTTGTATATCGTAACTGAGTGTCCGACGTGTCCGTTGACCTAATTATTGGAATATTGGTTTCCTAGAACCACTAGTCGATAGCTTTTCAACAGCCAGTCACGGGTACTCACTCCTGAGTACCAAAACCCGGATTTTAGCTACGCTGTCGGTTATTAGCTCCATTAGATTGACACTGTACTCTATTAATGAATAACAGATTTAAATCTAGTTCTGTATTTGCTATTTTATTTTTAATTTTTATATTACTATCATTATTTTTTATAATAACGAATTTTGTAGCTACGTATGACCTGTAAAGTATAGGTATTTTACTAAGAAATGCTTATTACTTATGACTTAGTATTAGATCCTACTAATACGCTGCATATTTCTACCGCCAAGCAGTGATGCTCGCATTGCTATGCTCCGATGTAAAGGTATTGGCGCCATGTAGTTAAAACACGAAATTCAACACATTTATATTGCTTATGTAAGTAGTAGAGATACAAAATATTGAACGTAGAGGAATGGTCCAAAATTAAATGCAGGCATGTCTTTGGTGGCGCGTTTTATATGGAATACAACTGCGTAAATGTTTTTCTCTAAATATACTCCTGGATTAAATACCATGGTGAAAATAGACAGTTTGACCTCGTTTCCAGTTGCGAAAGTCTCAAGTTACCAAACGCTAGCAAAACTTGCTTGGCATCAAAAGGGAAGGAAGCAAAATGCAAATGAACGCGTACTGAAGAGACCGGGTTTCCGAACTTTAGGTTTCTTGGATGGTCAGCTCAGTGAGGGTAATAATTGTGATGCAAGTAAACGCCCATAAGGGTCAGACTTATTAAACCGTGTCGGAATCTATACCTTGTCACTGTTTATCATTGGTAAAAGAGAGAGAACCCAAACAAGCTTGGACGAACGAACTCCATCCAACAAATTCTGTAAAAGTTTAAAAATAATCTTACAAAAAGTGACGAAGTCATTCAAAAAACGCATTTTTGACCTTTAGAGAAGAAGCATTGTTTCAAAACATTATCCATAATTTATTTTTCTAATTTTCTTAATGTTACGTTTTTAATTTCATCTCACCTGCGAGTCTCAGGGCGCAAATGAAAGATGGAGGCTCATTTTATTGCCGCTATTATTAGTCTTACTTAGCGGATGTTTATGGATAAGGCCGTGCTCACTTTGGATACGATTTCATCCGAATTTGATTCGCGCGTAAACGTACAACTACGCACGAATGATCCCGACCTTCCAAGGACTATGGGAGCGCTCACACTGCATGCGATCAGTCGTACGTATACGTACGTTTACTTACGTCGTCCAAATACGATCCGAAGTTGTTGGGATTTATCACGCAGTCGTACGTTCAGTTACGCGATATCACCGGTGCACTGCCTATTTGACGGAGAAAAACGTATTCAGTGTCAGCACTCAATTCGTACGAACAGTACTCGTACGTTTACGTACGAACAAATTCGTGTCCAAAGTGAGCATAGCCAGGCTTGTGTACACTAAAACAAAATAAATTAGACGAAAAACGGAGGTATTGTAGTAATAGTAAGGTATTATTCTTTTATACCTAAATTCAGCGAGAATTTTTGGGATTCTGGCTCCATATTTACGGCTTATTCCACTATTCCCCGTTGACAATCCCCGTCAAAGGGGATTAGTGAACTTTTTGTTCACAAATCCCCGTTACGAGTACGAATCAGTGTCAACGGGGGTTTGTGAACTAAAAAGTTCACTAATCCCCGTTGACGGGGATTGTCAACGGGGATTAGTGCAATAAGCCATATTTACCTAGCTTATACTTAATTTACGAAACACAAACAATTTTTTCTGATGAAAACTAATTATCAAAGGCTTTTCTGAAAAAACCGTCTCAGTTTCTGTATGACCAACTCAACTTTGCAAAATTGAAACTGAGAGCAACCCTAATTTTGACAGGGTTGAATTTCGACTCGAATCATTTTCGACTGTACTAAATACCTTCCTTTTTATATGTCTCTGGTTTCGACACCGAATCGAACGGGCGAGTGTAATTTTGTACTTTTTTCCGAGTCTCAGAATTTTTTTAACCCCTCCATCCAAGTTGTTCTACAATCACTAGAGAAGAAAAAACGAAGCAAAATGTATCGAGATTACATATCTACACGAAGATCCTCCTTCTTTGAAGTTTTTTTTAAACGACTGTAGAGTTGACTTATCTAAAACAGCACGCCCTGATTACTTTGTTAGGTCTGTATGATCTGTGGTACCTACGTATATATACGTGCGAGCCGAAAAGTGTTTCTACGCAGCAGAGTTTTCCTGACGCCTTGTGCTCTGTAGTTGTACAGTCGTTTGCAAAATTGCTCACTTTATTTACTTCAATTTGACAATCGTGTTTCGTATTTTACATAACTTGGGCTCCGCCGCCGCCGCCGCCGCCGAGGGCGACAATCGTGGATGTAACGAAGTTCTGTTATGGAATATTGTATGCTCTTGAATTTTGCGTTATATTTTCAAAAGCATAGTGTTTTTTTTTATTCAAATTGGTAGTAGATTCAATCTATTTTTTAATAATTGTTTTTTCAGCAATGTTATAAATTAGCTTAAGTATTTTTTGCATACAAAAGAAAAGAAAAAGAATACTTACTTCCTTTTTGTTGAAGCAATTTTTCTATACTTATTGTACATACCAAACAAACGAAATTCAAAGAAAAAAAATGGCAAAACTACAATACTTATGATTGGGACTAAAACTCTGGCAACCTGGTTCGACACGGTTTAATAGCTCTCAGCGAATGTCTAGAAATATAATCTTTCTGACCTACCTATTCTATTCTGTATCTCTTTCATTTCACAAAGTACCCTCCTACTTTCCCTCCATTTCAGGTCAGAGCTATTAAACCATGTCAGGACCTATACCAGGCGACTAACAGGTGATAATTATTTTTTCGTAACAGACGAGCCTCGTTTGTACGAGTAAGCTTCCGGTTTGGAACTCCGCCAAAATCCAACACATTATGCGGTGACGTTAGATCCGCTACCACTTGCAGATACTTTACTTGAAAACTAGCTCATTCCCTCTTTAGTAGTACCAGTGGTACTGACAGTTGTAAGTTTAGTGCACGAACTTTACTGCATTTGATCTTTCTTTTTTGGGACGAGGCTGACGTTAGAATGGTTAAAATATTTCGTTGGTATATTTCCTCATTGTATTTATATTATAGGCGTATACTAAAATGTTACGAAAACAGCTGTATGTACTAGTAACATTAATTAATTTCGGTAACTAATATTCCTAGATTCACTGCATTATTATTTATTATAACTTAAAAAAATCTTTATCCAAATTATCAAGATATAACCAACTTAGGTACTTATTAATTATTGGTGCCGATTCTGAAGTTACATTTTTCTTAACTAACCTTATAGTTACATTTTTCTTAACTAACCAGCGCTAAAGTTATAGCCGTCCGTCGTTACATGAGAAAGGGTTGGTAACAAATTTAGTGCTGTCAAATAAGGTTCATTTAGGAAAATGAAACACTATAAAAAATTATAACTTTCCCACACAAGTTTTACCTAGAACCACCTTTCACAGATAGGATATTTTTTAAGCTAAACGGTTATGTTATGAAAAAGATAAAATCCAATAAAACGTATCAAATATCGATAAAAGGGGAAGACTCGGTCCTATTACGCGGTCTAGTGGCTTGCGGATTGGTTTTCTGTGCTAGTTCTACGAAACAGTTACAAAGGGTCCGTATGATTAGGGTTGGACTTTAGATTACTTTATACGGTACAGTGCTGCAGAAACGATTAATATAACTATTTTATTCGACAAAATTATAAAGTGATAATAATTTTATTTTAGACACAGCAACTGGTGCCAGTTAATTTAAAAATGTTTATTATTCATTATTAAAAAAAGTTACTACTAGCTGACTTCGTACGCGTGCAAAACTTTCCACCAAAATATCTGTCAACCAACATACGATGAACCTCGTGTTAAAGGCTGCTTTTGGTTTAGGGAGGTCAAGCTGTATCTAAGAATACATGTCTTTAATTTCAATAAAATATAGCTTATGTTTCAATCCGAAAAAAGGGCTTCTGAATGGTATAAGTTTCATTGAAATTGGTCCAGTAGTTTAGGCGTGATTCGCGAACAAACAGACAAACTCGATTTTCGGAATCAGAATCGTTTTTTTAGTAGATCTACATATTTAGTTCATCCATATCTTTAATTTTAGTTTTTGGCTTTTTTATAATAGTATAGATAGATAGATAATATAGAAGACAAAAGTCTATATCAATTATTATGTTAGTGATAAGTAATAAAAAAAATGTCTTCTTGAACTTGACAAAACGCTTGTCGCTTTATCGAATGTGTGTGATCGCCATTAGGTTAGTTTTTCCAAGCTTGGTTCGAGTTCATTTTACTTTGCATAGCGTTCGAGCTATCGATTGGCTGGTGTTTGTTTTATTCGTTGCTCTTGTGGACTTTGCTATTGAGCTTTCCTACCCGACTAAGTTCATTCTGTTTAAAAGATAAACGCAGATGGAAATATCCAGGCGAGCCTTGAATAGTAAAATTTTTTTCAAGTGATTTTAATTTCATTTTAGCTAACATAAAAAAATGAAAAATATGTGTAATTCACACGTGGTAGAAGTGAAACCTTCAAAAAGACTTTCAAACCACAGCGATGCTAAAGCAGTTTTCACTACAAAAAAGTTGCAAAAAGTGAACGAGTTCGCTCGAGACTTGAACCCACGCACTACGAGCTAGGCTCGATTCGATCCAATCCGTTAGACCACTTGGCCAGCAATATCCTTAGAATGCGTATGAAAATAAGGGATCTCTCTTCTCGTTTCCTCGCTTTTTCGTTTCATCTTCGTCATTTCCGTTTGATCGACTTTCAAAACACAACGGTACTAGAAGATTTCACTTAAAAAAAACCATTGACTGTTTCAGCTTTTATCCAAACTAGTAATTGTGCTATGCCGATAACTATTACCCTGATAAAGTAAAAGTAACCAACCGGATTATTACTACTCAAAAATCCGATTGGCTTTTTCTACTTTCAAATTACTGTTCAAGCTTGTAAAAGTTTATGCATCGAACTTTCCTCACGTAGTTTTCTAACGTAGCCCTCGTCTAATCAATGTACTCTACTTCGCAAACAATCAGGCCCATCAAGCGAAATGGCGAATTTTACGAATAGTGTACGGTCGGTCGCCGACCCAGTTACCTCGGAATGTTTGGGGACGTTGCCATGACTTCGTAATCTACCTACAGCTTTGCCTTAGAAATTGCAACAAAAAACTATACATTTATTGATTCAATTTAGATAGTAAATACTTTGCTGTTCAATGAGCCTGAGAGATAAGCTTTAAAAAGGTTTTTCCAAAAATGCTGTGCTCATACGATTTTAATTCGCCGCGCTGGTGTTTCACGCAAGACCACTCCAATCCAATGGATGAATATTTTTTTTTTTCAAAACCAGCTTAATTACCAACCATATACCATTGTTTATTTATTAATCATTATCCTGTTTTAATTTGGTGTAAAAAAATCAAGTTCTTACCGAAAAGCATTTAAAACAGATCACAATTTAATTAATAAAATAAAAATATTATTAATGTTATTTAATTTAATAAAATAAAATAAATTCACGTAAAAGATATCAAGAGTAGTCAACATCGGCATTCCCTGTCAGAAAGCAGTCGCAACTTCGTTCATCTTTGAAAACACGTACTAAACTTCGTTTCCGTATAGCCGTAGCTCATGTGAAGGGAGGCTTATTGTTTGCTTACAATTTTTATGCCAGCGATACATCCGTATCAAAGTGAATGTCTATCATCCGTAACTAGGTAGCACTTTGTTCACTTTGACGTTACTTTTTCATTCAGCGAACGTGGGAGAGAGAAAAACTGAGTTTTTTTTTTGACCTGAGAAAAGTGAGTCACAATTTTGCATAGACTAAAATCGTTTGGTGAAACCAAAACTACTTTTTACATATTTGCGAAAACTGAGTTTTTTTATTGATTTGGGAAAAGTAATTCACATTTTAGGCATAGACAAAAATCGTTTGGTGAAACGAAAACTAATTTATACTAGTGGCTCTGGGAGCTGTAGACCTCGTGAGCATACTAAAAGTGAGCTATTTACTGCCTTAGCAAAAGCTATTTCAGAGTTTTGAAAGAAACCTATCAATGTTGAAGAGAAGTAGAAAATACCCATCCCCACTACTTCTCACCTAACACCCATCCCTCACCCGCAACCCCCACTGTGCAAGTGCATTTTCCGTTTTGTGATTTTTTTGATCTTTTTGATTTTTTTTGCATCATCTTGTGTAGAATGAAGTCCTTTGTGTTTCTCTCAAATTTGATTGAAAACCATCGATTGTTTGATGAGCTATCCTGTTCATCATGCTGAAGATCCTTATCAGATCTTCGCCAAACTTTTATGAAATCAACTTACAGTTACTACCTTTCAAATAAAAAAAGAATAATCGAAATCGGATCTCATTTGGTGGAGATATCCAGTATATCAAATAGCCCCCTTTTTGCCCCTCCAATCAAAAATCCCCGACGACAAAAAAATTCTAATAAGTCATATAACCTGTGTACCAAGTTTCGTCCAGATCGGTTGAAAAATGCGACCTGTAGAGGAGAACAGACAGACAGACAGACAGACAGACAGACAGACATCCGGACAAACGCATTTTTGGCCAATGTGGAAACTAAGACGCTTCGCTCGCTTCGCTCGCTCGGTCAATTATATTTGCGACTAAGTTTTCAAAAAACATAAATTGAAATTCGGATTCGAGGCTCTTATAAAACGCGTTCTATCGACAAGCTGCCTGAAACGTGTTGAGTGGTTAAAATAAGAGTATCCATGCAATGTGTGATGGATCTTTTATCATAGGCGTTCAGTGCTTTTAGGCTAAAAAACTTAAAAACTAAGTGTGAACACGAACTGCCTGCCATAACCCTATTCAAAAAGCAAAATCAAAACTGTTTTTATTGTTAGATAAAAGTTTTTAACTATATCGATTGGGATCTTTTCCTTTCAGTTGATCTAACCTGTGTTAGAAGAGTCCCCTTTTTTGTGGTCACTAAAAACACACTTGTATAACTTAACGTAAGTAAGCTCTTATAAAAAAATACTAAAGTAGCTATAGGAGAAAGATGTAATGTAGAGGTGATGAATGATTAGGTATCCTTGTACAAATAGGTACATAAAGCCTCGTTTTCACTAGGGGACATGTCGCGGGAACAAATCGCCCTACATCACGTAGTTGTCTCTGCAAAAGTTGTGGGACAATGTCCCGCGACATATGACTTGTTAACTAGCCAGCCGTGATCAGTATGTCACCCGAGGAGCTAGTGTGCCATTTTCACTACTGCCCTTTTTGGAACACAAATTGTCACAACAAAAATTATTAAAATCAAATGTGACAATTGGGACAATTGGGACAATCCGAATCGTCATAAAGTCAAAGCGACACACGTTCTCACTATTCAAAGCCTGTCCAGCGACTGTCGAGGGACACGAAGGTCGCGCGACTAGCGACAAGCTGCGCGACTCGTAAATGTCCCAAGCGACGTCGGGCGACATCGCGCGGGACACGTGAATTTTGTGTCGAGCGACAGAGTCACAGAACAAATGTCCCCTAGTGAAAACGAGGCTATATTACATTTTCAGGACAAACGTAGTTCTAGGTCAACAAAATAATTTGCCTCTAAAGTGAAAAACTCTCTGTATTCCGTTTTGTCCGCCGGGAATTCGATTAAAACAACCAGTTTAGCTTTAAAACCTCTGGACATTTTTCACACCCACGTCGACCGTACAAGCGTCGCAAATGTAATGGAAAATCAACTTTGCAATGTGGTCACCAACACTCATTTATGCAACCACGACTTTTTTAATGGTGTTTACTTTGTTGCATTTTTTACAGCAGTAAAAATATTGCCATCCCTTTCTCATAAACTGACATGACAACGATTTTAGCACAGTGAAATTAAGAGTTATTCTAGTTTCAGACTACCTACTGGTATCTCGTCCCACTGCGACGAAACAATAACTTCAATTTATTAATATTTCTACAACTGTTTCGTCCCAAAATTTGTTTCAATACAAACATGATATGAAATGAAGTACTGTCAGCGATAAAAATGACAGGTAGCAACTTCCAACATTATAAAAAATGCCACAACAGAATTGCCACGATCGGCTCTAATAAAAGCTGATAACTCTGTTCGTATGTTGCAAATGATTTTATCTACATAGTCCGTTAATACTAAAAACACGTACAGGCGTCATGTCTCAGTCGGTAGTAGCTCTGCCTTCTGTGCTGTGGGTCGTGGGTTTGATCCCCACCGAGAACAAACATTTGTGTGTAGTTAACATAGATGTTTGTTCTGTGTCTGGGTGTCTATGTATAAGTATGTATTTACAAAAAAAATAAGTATATTATGTATTCTATCAGCCATCTAGTTCCCATAGTACAAGCTTTGCTTAGTTTGGGAGTAGAAGGCGTTGTGTTAAATGTCCGTGAATATTTATTTATTTATAAATATTGTTATTTGTTAAAAAGCTGCATCACTCTAAAATGCGCAACGTTTTAAGGCTTCAAAGATGTTTTTTACGGCAGAATAAATCTCAATCGTTAAAAACCACGTCAAAGAATACTCTTTTGTTCGTAAACTTTCTTTCCTGGCGGCACATTTAGCACTTTATTCAACAACCAGCTTTTTCTTTGAAAGGTTAGATAAATACATTTTTATGGGAATACTTAGGTTTATGTTTACTAATGTTTCAAAGTTTAGGGTAACCGTGAAGGTTAGGTAGGTACCTACACTACCCACCTATATAAAACCTTGGGCTTAGGTAATAAACATTTTTATCTTCACAAATGACTTTTTATTTCGACTGTACTGACCTGCGTTGTGCTACAGAATAACACAACAGTACTACTTAAGGAACGAAACGGGAAAAAAAATTGAAATTAGCATAACAATAGAAGGCACGAATCGGCTATAACCCATTGGTTCGCCAAAATAATATCACAGCCAAATGTTGGATATAACTAAGTACCTATAAAAATTTAATGCACAGGAATAAAAATTATGGACATTGCACACCAGCGTTATCCAGTCCCAAACTAAGCAAAGCTTGTACTGTACGAACTGAATTGCTGATGGAATACTTTTATTTATTTTTTAAATACGTAAATAAGTACTTGAAATAATTACCAATAACTCACTGGCAAAACAAACATCTCCGTTTGTCACACACAAATATTGATTTTCAGTATCGATCGAACCGAATGACGATGACGACATAACTACTTCCGACAGAGCAAAACGTCAAAAAACGGAAGGCAGTTAGATTTTTCAACGATAACTTATTTATTGTAACCAGCCTTACCTAAAAGCATGCAGATTATGTTTTTCAATAAATCTTTCAGAGAAACACTTTCAAATTCAAATTCAAATTCAAATTATTTATTTCTCTCTTATGCTATTAGTACAAAAAATAATAAATGTAGGTCCCTTCTCTCGGAAGAGTTAAGCAAGTATAATTATCAAGTATATGCTAGGTAGCCTAAATCTAACTAAAACTATGTTATGATTTGAGAGCTGGTGCCCAAAAGGTTTTAAAATAAAAACCAGCGATGAGGGTCACCAGGCCCACCTCTATAGGTGGCAGGGGTAAGACATGCATGAGCACTAACGTGGAGTATATACCGGGGAGATATATCAGACATGTCATTCAGTCACTGGGAGGTAATAAGTAATTCAAAGTGATAATTAATAGTTTGATAGTAGCCATGTAAAGTTAAACGAACCATTGTTAGAGAGGACAATACAGCGTACGAGGAAACAGTATAAATCTGCCTGGTTATTATTACTCTCCATACAAAATTGAATTTCCGGACCACGAGAATATGTCTAGTTTTCTAATTAACTATTGGATGTATTCACACAAGCCGATACAGACACGACTCCTACACGATATTTTTGAAATCTCCAATAAAAATATCGGTGTTCTTGTTAACCGTGGTGTTAAATCTTCTAGTAGTAAATATAACAGATTATCTCGTGTGTAGATAATTTTTTGTGTCAGTGCCAGTGATATGCACTAAGATTTAGGGGGAAGCTAGGGGGCACAAGCCGCCCCCCCCGAATTCTCCAAGTTTATCAAATTGTGGATCAGGAATTATCAGGGTAACCCATAAGAGTGGATCAGGAATTATCAGGGTAACCCATAAATAGGTTACAAGGTCAAGCATCCCCCCTCCACTATACAAAAATCCTTCAAGCCCTCTCCCCCCTTTCTGAATCTGCCTCATTATGTGTACAGTAACTACATTAGAACCTGCATTTAATAAGAGCGCAGGTTATTGGGCGAAATAGTTAGGTGAACATCGGTGAACTTTGGAGTGCAAAGTTCAACCTCGCTATTCTCGCTTCAATGCGCAACAGACTATAGCAGGTTCATGTTGTGAAAGAAGCAATAAATAATACCAATTATTGAAGTTATACTTCTAATGCGACTTCCAACACGTTAAACGTCAAACAATTAACGAAGGAGGAATAGAAAGAGACAGCGTTTAACGCGTTAAACGTTTAACTCTCTTTGGGTGAAAGAGACCGAGCAAGAGTGATCACAAACGGAGACCCCACAAAACGCAAAACACTTCGATAGCTCGTTCTAGGATCTGACCAAACTTAGCAGCGCCATCTAGTTCTGATATAGGCAACATGAGCATAGAACCTTTTCTAACTAAATAAGTACTGCATAACGGTTAAGTACATAAAAATAAATACTAAATTAATTTCACATTAAACGCAGAGCGAGAGTGAATGCGTGGCACTCGAAGTATAACTTCTTCCGCGCGGAGGAACTCCACGCACTATTTTTTTTCTTCTTCTCCTTCTTCTTCTAAATATATAAAACTCTTTTGAAGCTGACTGTCAATTAATGCTCAGCCTAAACTATAAGTCCTAGAGGTATGAAATTTGGAGGGTATAGTATCCTTATATAGTGTAGGGGTGCAAAAGAAAGGAATCTTGCAAAGTCGTACCCTAAAGGGTCTAAAATTAAGTTCATTTTTTTTTAAATAATGCGTATGCTGCTACGACGCGAGCAAAGTTGCTGGCGACAGCCAGTTGAGAATAAAATCTTACTATTTCAATCCAAATGAAATAAATTGTTTAACCTTAGAAGTTTACAGTTTATAGCGGTAGTTTCAAGCATTTAGAAAATTATGAAGGGTCTTATTGATATTAAAACCCATTTCTGAAAATGAATTTCAATAAATTAAAACTTTGAGAAGAGTTTAAAATTAGTATGGAATAGGAATAATTTGCTGGATAATTGAAATCTAGGCACTCCTGAAAACCAGCGCTAAAGGAGCCACCGTGCACCTTTAGCATTTGGTGAGCGAGTACCTTTTTTACGCGTAATGTCTTTATAATTTAATGTTTATTTCATTGTGTCTTTGTTTTTGCGTAAAATAAAAAATATCTATTTCTATTTAAAATATTTTGCTAGTATAATCTAATCTGAGTAAATCGTAAAGTGGTCTCCGAAGCACGGATGTTCTGAAATTCTTAGATTCTTAGATTCTTTATTGCACACAGAAAAATATGAACAAACAAGTTAAAACTAAAGATATGTACAAAGGCGAGCTTAACCCTAATAAGAGTTTTCTTCCAGCAAACCTTTGAGGCGTAGGAGAGGATTAAAATAAAGAGGTAGTATTGTGTACTATGAAACTATAAGGATTACCTATTATCAATGTAAGATTAAACCTACAAACTAATATAAACTACATAAACATTACATATAAATAGATGTACCATACTAAAATATATACTAACCTGACATAATATATATATACATATACACATATACATATATATATATACCTACCTATATATAAATATATACTTATAATTTACAAAGACAGATAGTGCTCTTTTACTCTGGTTTTGAAGATGTTAAGTGAGGGGCTAGCGATTTTCTGAAATTCTGGTGGAAAAAAACTGGAACCCAAAGGTATGTAGATCTGTGTCAAAATCACATACGTGTGTGTAACTTACCATAAATCCTGTTAAATTATCCTCATAAATCAAAAGTATCTTGTCTACTCTGAAAAACGATATGAAATTTCGTAACTGACATTGTAATACACTGCGCGGCCGCCTAGTTGCCATATGGAGTCTTGCTAGTTTGCCACGTAGTGTAACTCAAAATATCAATACTATCAATACCCTTGTGGTATACCATGAATTTTACTTTTTTTCATACTTCAACAGTACTACCGTAAATTTGTTTTTTTTATACCTACTTAAACACAGTGAAACACGTAAACGGACTTGAAGCTTGTTTGCTTTGTAAAGTGCATCTGTGATAAATGAATTCATAAAGCGAAAATATCTACTAGAGACAGAGAATAGTGAAAAACGTTACTTTTCTTATAATAGAGACAATATAAAGTCAAGTGTATTTGTTTTAACACAATTTTGTAAACTTCTCATTGAGCCCACACTAATGCATAGTGAGCTAGTTGGGATTTATCCTCATAGCCCACCTGTGGGCTAGCCGCTAGCCGGTGGGATCGACGGGAATAAACCGTTTTTAGCGTGAAAAGGAAAAAACTTTCAACGCCATGCTCTACCTACAGTACTGGTGTAAGTACCTAGGGAGCAAAGTACCAATTAGAAGTAAAAAAATTCTTTTGAGATTATTGTGACAAAGTCGAAACCTATTTCAACCTATTTCTTAGTAGGTAGTCCTAATTAATAGCTGTGTTTCTAACGTGTAACATTTTTTACAAATTCATTCAATTTCTAACTCGTCTCTACATAAGCACCGGGAGAAGTTTTTCGTGTTCTATGACTGAACTCTTACTGGAAGTAGGTAAGTACCTACTCTATAAAATATATAGTGGTCGCAGTATAAATCTACGTAGGTACTCAACAACTTAATACCCTGTGTAAATATAGAACCTTTCAGAGGAAAATAGCATTTACATACTTATAAGTACAGTTGCGATTCTCATAATAATACTTATCATCTCTTTATAATAAAATTAACTTTTTCTTTGGAGTAAGTCCATTCACTAGGATGTGTCTGAATAATAATAATAACAATTATTATTATTATTAATAATTATTATTCAATTGGCCAAGAATCGCTGTTGTTATCCCAAGTTGATGCTGTACCATTTCAAGGGAGTGACGATTTGACTGCGGAGCGTTGGCGTGTTACTATGCAGTGGTTTTAACGCTACATAACTTGCCACTGTACTTAGAGGAGTGTAAATTAGATCTTAGATTTTTCATTGTAGAAAAATCAAATTTATATTTACCTAGGAGCATGCAGTAATGATTGTTCTATAACTTCAAATTGGAATTTGTATTAGTTTACTTAGTATATTTTTTTGGAGCGATAATAGGAATATTATTATGATAACATTTTATAGGTTTGCTTTGATGTTTGACTAAATCCTACCAGATTTTATGTGATTCCAATACTTCATGTCCGTCTTGATTGAGGGATCCTATACTCAGATCAAGATCAAAATTAGGCAAGAAAATTTAAACAAATTGTTAGAATTCATAGCACTAATTCAAAAACTTGTAAAACCTAAGATACGGGAGTTATAGCCAAAGAAACAGGATCCCTCAATCTAGCATTTCGGGAAAATCGCATTCTTAGTTCTCGGAACTCTCTTGATGTTTGAATTCCAACTTTAAATCGTTCGTTATAGATATGGAAATAGCGTCACTTATCTGAAATCGGTTTTCAACCGTTCGACTTCCGCGGATATTACTGACTGTCACGAACACTAGAACATAACTCATTGGCTTTGTGCATTCTGAATGCACCATTATATTTTGGCTCAATGCAATCCATTTGCAAATAATCTTCTATAATGTTGGAAAAGCTTCAAAAACTTTCGAAGTTTCATTCGATTTATTTATGTATGTTGTTAAATAAGTCGCTGATGACTTCTTGCGCTCAAAAAGTTGAACATGATAACTTATTGTCTTTTGTTTTTTCATCTTTCAATGATAGTGCCAAAGCCAGTACTTCGACTTTCTCTTCACAAAACGATAACATATAAAGATACCACGCACTTATTTTCACCCTAACTAATATTATAAATGCGAAAGTAACTCTGTCTGTCTGTCGCGCTTTCACGCCAAAACTAGATACTGAACCGATTTAAATGAAATTTGGTACACAGATATTCTAAAGCCTGAGGAAGGACATAGGCTACTTTTTAATGCGAAAAAAGGGTTGTAAGAGGTTGGAAGGGATGAAAAGTTGTATGGAAGGAAGTAATTAAAAATGCTACCCAAAGACACTGTTCCACGCGGACGAAGTCGCGGGCACAGCTAGTCGAATTTTTAATTTTTTACGGTATGACTTTGATACAGCGCCAGCGTAGAGATTTTGTAATTTACTAAAATGAATCAAATATGCAAAGCCAATACTAAAAACATTATGTTTCACTTCGAAATTAATCCACTTAATAATAAAGACAGATACCAATTAATTCTAGCAATTTGTTTGATCACTGAGCCCGTCCTAACACAACATCCATTAAAATCTAAACTTACGTTTAAACTGACGCGACCAAACGGCGCGACTTTACCTACGCGACAAACCTATATAGCTGTGGTATTTTGCTACGTAAAATATGTTAGTCTTTTATTGATCGAGTGAGCGAAGCGAACGTGATCTTAGTGACAACTTGGACGAAAATGCTTTGTATGTTTATTCTTCGAGATCTTTTGAACCGCTTATCTGATCTTCACAGAATTTGGTAGGTATACGGATAGTACTCTAAAGTTTTACTGGTTATTTAAATGAAGTAAATTGGTCAAAGGGTCGTGAAGTTATGAGGGTCCAAAGAGAGTAAAAAAAAAAGTCGTACAAAAATATCAAGTGGGGTGTCATATAATAGGATTTTGTTGAGACATTCCAAAACCGTTTTTATTTTGATTCTAGGTCTAATAGTTTTTGAGTTGCTGTAAAAGTTATAAAATAGGAATACCCAGTATAACGTGAGCTAACATTTCTTGGAGTTTCAATGATTTTGTAGTTCAAGTAAGACTGGTACTTATCTAGACGGCGATTTCGATGCAATTTGGAAAGTTTATTGCAACAATTGGTCAATAAAAATTGTTTGGGTTTTATTAACCTCCGACCATCACGAGATCTCAGTTCGGGGCGAACTACTAGTATAATCTGTGTAAAGCATACTCCCACATCCCCTCCACTTTCTTGGCGCTATTAAGCCGTGACGGGACTTTTTCTACTCTAGCAGTTGTGTTTCAACTTGGCTAGAAGAGCTGTCATGCATTAGAATATCAAGGGATACTGTGAAAATATCTTTGATCGTTTCGGTTTGTTCGCATTCCCTTCACCGTGAATCGGCAATAACTTTGTGGTTAGCCACTGTAAACTATACGAAAGCAGTAGAATAGCTTCACCACTTTCCACCAAACTATCTGTCAACCAGCATACGATGAACCTCGTGCCAAAAGCGGCTATTGATTTAGGGACGTCAAGCTGTATCTAAGAATCCACGTCTTTCATTTCAATAAAATATAGCTTATGTTTCAATCCGGAGAAAGGGCTTCTGAATAGTATAAGTTTCATTAAAATTGTGATCCGCGAACAAACAAACAGACAAACTTGATTTTCGGAATCAGAATCGTTTATTTAGTAGATCTGCATATTTCGTTTACAATCTGCATATATCTATAATTTAACTTTTTGGCTTTTTTACAGTTTTATAATAGTATAGATGAATCCAAAAGAAATACTGTTTGAACCTTACCCACCTGGTAATTAGATAAGTAGGTAGGTAGTAGTTAAAGCTCAAACAAAATCCTTTTCTTCTTAAGTCACTGCATTTTTTGCTCCGCTTATAGGATAGAGGTCAAAGTATTATTTCAAATTGTGCTCCCGTTTCATATTACTCTATGGAATCTATAACCTGGGGGACTTCGACTTTAAGCCAACATTAAACAGATAGTCATTGCATTTATTCTACGCCTAGTATTTTTGTACATAGCAGAGGTCAAAATATTATTTCAATTTGTGCTACTGTTTCATATTTCTCTATGGCACAGCTTTTAATCTGAACGGAGGCGCATCCTGATGGTTTTCCGATTCTATTAGCCACAAAACGCGGGCACGGTGGAGTTTGATTAGCCGGAATGAAGGGAAACTACGTACCCGTTTATTACTTTATACTTTCTTATCGTCAGATACTGTACTACACATTTTGCTGAACAAGCTGCTAGTTTAGACCACCCTACATTTCAATCGGTGGATTGAGAAGGTTTAAAATTGTTATTTTTTGGAAATTAAAAGGGATATGTGCAGAAGTAGACTTCCACAGGCTGTTATGATGTTGAAAAACCTATCAGGCTTTTAAGGAACAAGCCGCTAGTTTTGACAACCCTGGATCATGTAAGGTCGATGGATGGAGGTTCGCAATTGTTTTTCTTTTATCTATGCGAGAGGTTTACCTATAGTGTAGTGATAATGTGGATAATAACAAAATACATCGACATTTGACGCAAAGCCCAAATAAAAACTAACTAGGTGCTTTAAAACAAAATGCGGAGAGGGGGACATAGATTTTCCTTACTTTGCCAACTCTGCTTGAAAAATGCCTTCAAGTATTCTTCGCTCTTGACACGTCAACAATAAAATCAAAGGCTGGCGTAAACAATTGAGATCCACAATCGCACCGCAAATCAGAGTAGCTACTACGAAAATTTCGAGAATTTTGTCTCATCGTTTTGAGTTACAATGCGCAGTGACGTTGTCACTTCGCAAAAGCATGATTAATAAAAGTACTAGGATAACAGAACAAAGCTAGGGATTCATATTTACAACTAAACAAAATTCATATTTACAATCTTTCTTTATTATTAGTCCAGCATCACGTTGGCTAGTTCTGCTTTCCTGGTACTTTTATCAAAATTTTCTCATGGGAAGGGATATCTGTGCTGTGCTTGTTTTTGAGTAGGCGATCTTGAAATGGTTCCTTGTCGACTGTACTTCCCATTTTTTATGTACTTAAGAAAACCGTGTCCAGCGGAACTTTTTGTTAGGTAGTTTTGAACCGTGGTCCAGTGAAACCGTGGTCCTACTATGGGATGAAGCCGAATTAAAGCACAAGGTGGCCGCGTAGTGTAACCAAAATGTCACTACCAAATCGGTAATCATTTTTCGGAGTAGATGCCTTGCCCCATTTGTTTACGCAGCCGATATCAAACTTTTTACGTTTATTATAAGTTAGATTGGATGGGTTCGATTGAACTTGCAAAGTTTGGTTTGCATTCGCGATTCGATCGTGACGACAGACTGTTTACTTCGATTACTCGAACGTTGCGCGGGGAAATGTAAAGTCGATGTTATTGATATTGAAACACGAGTTCAAAATATTCCGTGAATCACGAAATACGAAAACTATATATCTATGTCCAAACGGTTAGATATATACTACTACTAGACTGGATGGAATAAACCGTCAAATCGTAGTAAGTGGATAATTTTGTCACAAAAAGTATTTGACCTAGCGTCCGCTCGTGGCTTTCCTTGTTCATAAACTTTATACTCAATAAAAACAGCTCGTGGCGTAGCTTATACTTAGTATATCTTCACCGGTTATCTAAGTTAAGCGACATTCTGCGCGGTCACTATTTGGATAAGTGGCAATTACATCTGAGCGCTTCCATGCTTCGGAGGGCACGTTAAACTGTTGGTCCCGACTCTAGCAGTAGCCATGATGGAGGCCTTAAGGTGGCCTAAAAACTCCGTCACCAGAGTTGGCCACTCATACGAGCTCTTGCTTGCTTAGTAATTTAGGTTATTTTAAAGTTTTATTTGATAAATATATATATATTAATAGGTAGGTATAGCGTGATTTCAACAGAACATCTAAAACTTCAAATGAGTGCTTACGCTGTTTATTGCACCCTTTTCGAGAAACGACCTCACGAATGACGTCACAAAGTTCATGTGATCTCGTAAAAGGAACTTTATTGATGCTCTCTGTGCAATGTGCATCCAATGAAAGTAGGTATGTAACTAGCGAATTGGTTTGACTTTTTTCAAACTCGTTCTGCCTGATTGAAAAAGTTTCGTGAAAGGATACGTTGAACTAAGCTTTTGTTTTGTTTTTTAACAGAATAGAAGGTAGAAAATGTGCTATATTCTAGGCTTTAACTGGCTCAGTTTGTGATATGTTGAATGAGACATTCTCATGCAAGATAATTATATTTTTTTAATTGTACTACTATTTCGTTAAAATTTATAATTACTCAAGTATAATATATTTAAAAATCCAAATATTTAGAGAATTCTACTGCATTATAAATAACTTAATATGGACAAAGAGATTTTACACAATGCTTTTCAACTCTCAGCGTCATTTTTTAGTAAAATCTTAGGACTGCTTTTGACGCGTCCAACCGCATTTTAAAACATAGTTGGACGAGCACTAGTATTAAATAAAACCAGTTTTACACACGTTTGTTATACAGCTAAAAAGCATTGCACATCAACTGAGAGAATGACGATAATGATGACATGAGACAACTTACTACTCTGTAGATTTTCTTCAGCTGAGTGAGCCAGCGACAATAAATTGTCAAAGCCATTAGGTACTTACATTTTGACCACTTGGTCGGTGGTTGTGGTCACTTGTGGTTTGTGTGCTAGTCTATACGTGTATACATCACGGCTACTACTAAGTCGTAGCACCATTGGTGTCTAAAGATTACCTATGAAAAAAAAGGTATTAATAATCAAAGAACTATCACACGAGGTTTTTTTCAACTTTGCGCACTCCCAAGTAACACCAAACCGATACCTTTCAGTTTACGGTATACGAACTTGGTTATCTGATCGGATCGACCCTCGTCAATTTCGCACTTCTGCTCAATTCACTATTCATTTGGCGCTGGAGTTTGGCAACAAATAACCAAGTTCGTAAGAAAATAAACAAATAAAGGTTATGTACTTCAGAAACCTTAGACTAATGGGTTATAGCTGATTCGTACCTTCCATTGCTATATTGCTATGCCTATATAATCTGTGGCTATGCTAATTTCAAAAAATTTCGTCCCCATTCGTTGTAGTACTGTTGTGTTATTCTGTGGCATAACGCAGGTCAGTACAGTGGAAATAAAAAGCCATTTGTAATAGTCTGTTCACGGATACTTTTTGAAACGTGACTAGCGTAACCTAAGGTAAAAATGTATCCAATTAAATTTTTGTTTGAGTGAATGTGAAAACACGCGTAATTTTTTTGTAAAATTGTTTTTAGATAAGCCTTACCTTAATTGAGATTAAGGCTCAAATTTATTATTTTCAGTTAGAATATAAACTTACCTACTTTTTTGTTACTTACTATAAGTCTTTTACTGAATAAAATAAAAAACTTAGCATCACAAAAAGATCTACAACAATTCAATTTCTAAAAAGCCTGTGACTTCGCACAAAATAAATAATAGTATTTACTCGCTTCTTATGTCCCTCTTCCTTAGCGTGGGCACAAATCATATAATACTAGGCGTGGGTTAGTTACCGAGAAGTTCAGGGAAGCGAGGTGCAGTCGGATAACTCGTATCAATGAGTTTCCACTTGACAGCGCGCGGTGCCGATCAAGATTCTCATTTGAACTCTTGAATCTAAATTACGGTACTAAATCCGGAACTCTGTAACTATTTTATACGTGTTCCGTTTAGTCTAGTTTTGAAAAAAGAACATTTCGAAAGAGGATGGTGGGAGGAAGCTCGGGACAGAGAACTATGGAAGTCTTTGGGGGAGACCTTTGCCCAGCAGTGGGACGATTTAGGTTAAATAAAAAAATCACAAGAAGTTTATAGCTAGGAACTAGCTAGTGGTTTGCTGAAATTTTTTAATCTTAAAGTAGGTGCTTTTTTGAAGTTGTTTTTTGTTTCACACATACAAAAAAAATGGCAGAATAATTTTTAAACTATGTATCATCTGTTGTAAGTTGTAGTTTTACGTCATTTGTTGAATATTCTTTGTTTTCAGTCATAATACATTTTACCTACTTTATAATGTTGACTATAACTGCGTAGTTAAATAATATAATATGTACGTACGAGTCCGATTAACGTCCGGCGGGTTAAATTGGATGAGCGTTTCAGCAACCGACGCTAACTTTGTTACGTCATCGTCAAAACCCATAACAGGTATGTGACTCGATAATGGAATCCACTGGTTATTAAATTACCCCAACATGCATCAACGGGTTAAAGTTATTAAATTGGTCTATGCCGTCTATGACGTTCAACCAGGGAATTACCTTACGATACGTTAGAAGTGGGGATTCAAGATACAAGATGTGTTACAATTTGTGTTACAATTTGGTCTTAACTGTAGGAGGCACTTCACAACTTATTCACCTTTTCCAGGTATCCCAAATGTTTCAATCCCGCCAACGGGAACAGATTTTAGTCTTGTAGTATTGAAGAGTTATTCTAGTTTCGGACCAGTATTTCGTCCCACTGGGACGTATTCAATTGAAGTATTCGAGTTTTGTTCGTTACTGCCTCAGATTATGAAGCTGAAGTTAGATATTCTGTATTACTATTTACTACTGAAGTTATACAGTACTTTCATGGGGCTTTAGAACTTATCATACAGGCTTTTTGGTCTAGTTAAGGTATTTGAGGCTTCTTTCATTTGAATTTGTTTAAATGTTTAAATTGCTTAGTACAGTTATGTAGGTACTAGCAGCGCCTCGCGGTTTCACCCGCGTAATTCCCGTTCCCGTGGGAATTCCGGGATAAAATATAGCCTATGTTCATCAGGGATAATGTAGGATTGTAATGGTAAAAAAATTTTTTTAATCGGTCCAGTAGTTTCGGAGCCTATTCAATTCATACAAACAAACAAACAAACAAAAAATCAAACCTTTCCTCTTTATAATATTTTTATAGATGTATAGATAGATGTATAGATTAATAATAAATTTTGTGTCCAATAACTTTACTTTATTTACTTACTTATAGAATGCTCATTTTGAATAGATAACGGAGAAGGCGTGAAGTTTTACATTAATAGTTTATATACTACTTAATTCATTATATCACTTTGTAAGTCCATTGCTGGACATAACTTACTCTAGTACAATATTAATATTTTATTTCCACATAAGCTATAAATAAAATGCTCAATACCCACCATCATTCAATTCAGAAATCTGTGTGTGAAAGAAAATTCTTTTTTCAAAGCGTACCGCACTAAAGTGGACGAAATAAACCAATATTGCGGCGGACACGGCCTGAAACAATAGCTCTCTGTCACAGCGACGGAGACAAATAGACTAGAATCGTGGTAGGATATATTTTAATGTAAGAATTGGTGTCGGCTGTTAAATGTTATGATCAGTGCGACGTAGTGGCATATATTTTTGTAGGCTGCCGTATAGACGTGTGAAGTAAAAGATTTCGGGCAACCGGAAGTCTGTAAAAAAATGCTGTTAGAAAAAATAAGAAGGTACACACCACGCGTATCACACAGAAAAGAATAAATAAATAAATAAATATTCACGGACACTTAACACAATGCCTTCTAGTCCCAAACTAAGCAAAGCTTGTACGATGGGAACTAGATGGCTGATAGAATACATACATATACATTTTTTTTTAAATATATACTTATAATACATAGAAACACCTAGACACAGAACAAACATCTATGTTTGCCACAAGAATGTTTGTTCTCGGTGGGGATCGAACCCACGACCCACAGCACGGAAGGCAGAGCTACTACCGACTGAGCCATGACGCCTGTCAGAAGTTTCTCTTTTTATTAAAACTCTTGACTAAATTAATTAAAATAAAAAATCATACCATCGAATAAAGAGCTACTTCTACGCTACTTGTGCAACGCTCGCTACGAAGCTACGTGTACTCTGACATTTATTGTTATACGCAGCCATTGAGCTACAAAACTGTGGTTGTACGCAACCATTGAATACCATTATGACTTACAACTTAGCCGAAACAATTACTATTCATTATGTTAGATATTTACAATAATTTTATGCACCATAAGATTCTACCAATCCTAGAAATATAATCTTTAGATCACAAAGTGAGCCCGGGGGCAGACGATAACACTATTTTATAACTATCTGTCCCCGACTACTCACTGAGTCCCATCAAAAATACCAATCGGAAGTAACCTGATTCAAAAGCAAATTTTAGGTAAGTTCTGCTGAAAGCCGACTAATTTGATAGTATTTCCAATCGACGACCGAGTGTGCCTCCGGGTTTATTTCCGGCCGTAGATTGAGTCCCTTGTATATAAAATTACGGAATACCTTTGACGGATTTACAAAAGTTTGGAGCTGAGTTAATAATAATGCTTCGTAATTTTGAGATCAAACGATACTGATAATTGGAATTTTTCATTATTGTGTTTAGTCATAAAAAATAATTACTTGTGTTACTTATATCGTACCTTGCAACCTAGGGACCAATGTTTAGTTTACGATAATAGGTGTTAAGCTAGGACTGGGTAAACTGGTAAACTCTACACTGTTAGGCAATTAACGGGTTAAATCTAGTGTCGGGTAGAAAAATATATCGTAATCTATATGCAAAAGTAACGTAAACGTAATATTAAAAAGTCTAACACTCAGTGAGTATCCATCCTTTTCGTATTCGTGCCTTCGACCATAAAAGCAGGCTTTTATAACCACTTGCCGGTACAAAAATACCTCGAATATTCTCGAAATGCGAGACAGATTTCCATCTAATATTTATGGATTGTCGGAAAGATCTATTTCTGGTTATATTCGGTTTTATTTTGACAATAGTTTCTTATAGGGTGCGATAAATTTATATGTGGGCTGGCATGAAAGTTCTCTGTAAAAACTTACGCCTAGCCGTTAGTATAGTGAGTATACCTAACTTGGAGACGGGGCAAATCTCTATGGGAGGTCTAGTAACCAATAGCGATACTGTTATGAATAAAAATGTTCTGAATTTCATTTATCTATTAATTTCCTTGAAAATTAGTCCATTTCAAGTTCTCTCGAAAAAGTGCTGAACATTTAGTATTCATCCAAAAAAGTTTTAGCCCACATTTACCCAGTCGCCTCTATAAAAACAATATTTCGCATAAAATGTTTTCTACAACGATTCCACGCCAGGAACTACCTACCTATAGTAGGTGCCAAATAACACCGCAATACAAGTTATTCACCCACCTACACCACAATGTCGCAAAATTCAATTTATGTAAACAAACAGTACTAACGAGATTCGAGCGATACCGTCTTAGCGACAGGTTTGCATGGAAAGCGACAGAATTAGCCATACATAAATTGAATTTTGCGACATCGTGGTGAAGGTGGGTGAATGACCTGTATTGCGGTGTTATTTGGCTCCTACTATAGCTATTGTGCTGGTATTTATTTTTTAAATAAACTTAATTTTCTCAGCATACAAAAATACTATTCCAAACCTCTTTAGAACCACCGCTTTCTGACTTGCTAATAAGTAATTTATCACAGTAATTATTCATTATTAAACTCAGTTTCATTACGTTACTGTCCCTGATTCCACAATCTTTATTATTTCAGTAGAGTGAACTTTATTAGAAAGAGTTAAAGCTGCTCAGTATTCGGCCGACGAAATTCAAATTGAATTTCTTTTGACCTCTATATTTTCATTGAAAGAACCCGGCGGTCCGTTGTTAAAATCTAAACCGTATTTTACTTAACCTATTCGGTGCGAGAAAGGGGTTGACAGAAAAACACTTTTACTTCACAATATGGGTATTGAAACGGTGTTGTTTTTACAATTGTTCCAAAGTAAAATATCAAAGATAGAAAACGTAAAAGATGACAGTGTAATAGGCAATCACCAAAAGGTTAACACGTTGCTTTGATACTTCTGAAAATTCTGAAGGAATGTCTACCACACAACACCTGAAGATTAGGTACAGCTTAGAAGAATGTGCGAATCATATAAGCAATTAAAAAAAAGCTCAAAGTCAAAGTCAAAGTCAAAAATCTTTTATTCAATAAAATCTCACTGATCACTTTGAATCGTCATTACGTTTTGTATGATTAGGTATGATTACAATTTTTTTTTATTGGAAGATTTGGAGCTAGTTCGTCCCAAGCTTGTTTGTCTTTAATCAGATATTTTATAGTATGATTTTAAAAGAAGTCTCTGTTTTATTACGTTTTTGAACTTGCCAATCGACAACTGAGACACATCACTTGGGATTTGGCTATTTTAAAATGCCATTGTTTAATTAATTACTAATTTAGGCCAATTCATTTCTGTATGTCATACGAAGATCCTTTCAAACGATGACTGTTGATGTTTTTCGCAAGATTTATAAAACTTATATAAGGCCGCTACTGGAGTGCGGATTTCAGATATGGCACCCCTACTTCAGAAAAGACATAAACCTTCTTGAAAGTGTTCAAAGGAGGGCCCACCAAGATACCACAGGCTCTACGTCGCAAATCCTATGAGGACAGATTACTCGCACTACGTCTCACTACTCTTGAGGATAGACGCCTTCGGGGAGATCTCATCGAAACTTACAAGATTTTAACCCTTCATTACAACCTGCCTAACTTTCACGACATTCTTATCAGAAAAGATGAGCTAAGACCCTCACGTGGTCACCAACTGAAGCTAAACCGTGACCCCTCCGTCTCCCTTGCCGCTTATCACTTCTTCAGCAATAGAGTGGTTCACAATTGGAACGTGCTATCAGATGACGTCGTTACTGCTACTTCCGTCAATGCATTCAAAAACAAACTAGACATCTGGCTTCGAACAAATAAATCAGTGCTCAAAAGAATTTACCAAACATAAGAGACTATAATTTCAACAAAATTTTAACACTGTCTGACGTAGACACATCAGCGAAAGCTGCTCGTCTATAAACAAATAAATTAAATAAATAAATAATTACTAATGAAACTATATTTTACCTGAGATAGTAAGTAATGTGCAAGTTGGCATTCCCTTAAAAGAACAAAGTTGGGCCAGAATTTATAATTAAAAATTCTTTCTCAGCTCAGCTAGTAAACCGGAGTTTAGTTTACGTCAAGGGGTACGTACTCGTAAAAAAAATTGTTGCCATTTGTCAGAAAGAAGTTAGCTGGTTGTTTTTGGAAAGTTTTATGTCTCGTTATTTCTTTACAGAATTGACGCAACCGTCTTTTGTCTTTTTTACGAGAAACACCACAAAAAATGTTTAAAATACGAACAATACTTCACCGTAAACTTTGCTGTTTGCAGACATTGTTAAAGTTATATAGGGCGTAGATAGAAAATTTTACTGAAAGAAGACTTTATTTTGATTTTAAAAATATTTTAACCAGCAATTAAAAAATTTAGAATAATTGCCTGTCTGGACCGGGAATCGAACCCACCAAATTGTAAAATAACATCCGTTATTTTATGAGGCTCAATCGTAAGGATTATTTTTTCAAAGATAACATAGCATCTTAAATAAAAAGAACTCTATAAAATTTTACATCACAAGTATTACAAAAATATTGTTGAACACACAAAAGTCGACTAACGACTCCCAATGGTCGCTCAAATAACTTGAAATCCGTAGCAAAAACTGCACTTAAATAAAACTTTTCAGTTAAATTCTACCCCAAGCTTTCAGAAGCAAGCCGAGCTTTATCAACAGTATTGAGTTATTGCAAATAAAACCATTTAAGTGCGACTCGGACGCGCGTACTAAGAGTTCCATCTGTATCACTACATTTTTTTGAAGTTACTCCTATTTTTATCTCTTTTCAATTTTGTGCTTACAAACTTTTGTTTACCATGATATAAGGCTTATTCCTATCGAGCCCACCGTTTAGACCATTGTAACCGGGTGAAAAGTGGTCTAAGAAGTTCCATAGCCAATAAACTGCAATGAAATAATGGAAAACGTCAAAAATAGAAGCATTAGTTTATATCTTCTTTTTTCTTATATATAAAATTCTCGTGTCACAATGTTCGTTCCCGTACTCCTCCGAAACGGCTTGACCGATTCTCATGAAATTTTGTGGGCATATTGAGTAGGTCTGAGAATCGGCCAACATCTATTTTTCATACCCCTTAGTGATAAGGGTTGCACGCGAGCAAAGCCGCGGGCGACAGCTAGTAGCATATAATTATATATTATAGTTATATAGGTATAGTTATCATATATATAGTTAGTTCATGAATAGATCTGAAACGTAGTTCCATCTATTTTTATTAGTGTTTTAAACTTTAGCGATTGTAGAAAGTCAACTTGGTTACGGCCTCAGCTCGTGAAATTAACAACGTTAAAACTCAATCGATACGCCATCTATTGAGATGTAATTATAACTATATTTTCTTTGTTCTGGATGAGACCCCATGGCTGTACTGTACTCAACAGCTTCCTTAATTTGATGGTGTCCGAATCGTCAGTAGCAAAAATATTAAAATCAAAAGTGTCAATTGGGACACTTTGTCCCAAAATATTTTGTCCGAAACGTCAGCAAGTCGTGTTAGTATGTTGAGGTTGGAATTGAATAGATTTACAAAGTTTTTTATACATCTTAGTGATGGGACAGACCAATAGTCCACCTATTATTATCAATATAGTACCTACAACATATTTATTTACACATGTTTCTGCCAATAAATTATCTTTATCTTTATCTTTATCTTTATCTTTATCTTTATCTTTATCTTTATCTTTATCTTTATCTTTATCTTTATCTTTATCTTTATCTTTATCTTTATCTTTATCTTTATCTTTATCTTTATCTTTATCTTTATCTTTATCTTTATCTTTATCTTTATCTTTATCTTTATCTTTATCTTTATCTTTATCTTTATCTTTATCTTTATCTTTATCTTTATCTTTATCTTTATCTTTATCTTTATCTTTATCTTTATCTTTATCTTTATCTTTATCTTTATCTTTATCTTTATCTTTATCTTTATCTTTATCTTTATCTTTATCTTTATCTTTATCTTTATCTTTATCTTTATCTTTATCTTTATCTTTATCTTTATCTTTATCTTTATCTTTATCTTTATCTTTATCTTTATCTTTATCTTTATCTTTATCTTTATCTTTATCTTTATCTTTATCTTTATCTTTATCTTTATCTTTATCTTTATCTTTATCTTTATCTTTATCTTTATCTTTATCTTTATCTTTATCTTTATCTTTATCTTTATCTTTATCTTTATCTTTATCTTTATCTTTATCTTTATCTTTATCTTTATCTTTATCTTTATCTTTATCTTTATCTTTATCTTTATACTAAAGTTTTTCTTTTAAAAATACAGAACCCAAAAATAATACTTGGTTGAATGCGGACTGCAAAGAGAAAGCTAAGTTTGACTTTTCCGACCGCTTTAATTTACCCACTGTGTGAAGGTAATGGTTATGTTAGCTTAGTATTTTTAGTGCTGTATGTACTTCAGTGTAGGCATAGCTTGCCTCCTGACGCTGTATAAATCATCTTCAATAGATGTAAGGGCCATCAATCATGTACTTCAGCGGATGTGTTGAAACAAACAAGTTGCGTTAAAAAAATATTACGTTTAAATAACTAGCGTATTACAATCGATAATTATAATTCTCCATAATATTATTACTTGTAAAATAGGTAGAGAATTGGTTGGAATCAGAAAAAAAAAGTTACAGTAATAAATTTGTTTGTTTTCGAAATATTTTTTCAAGCTTTTGCTATCGTCATTTACTGTGTTAAGATAAAATAAGATAAGATATGTTTATTTGCAAGAATATATTATGTTACAGAATTAGGCCTTAAATATAGAAATAGCGCATTATATTCTACCTAATGGGCATGCAAATTTTTTTATATCACTGATTTTAGATCATCATTTAAAAAATGTTGTAATGATGTTTTAGATTATGAAAATAATATAGTTAATAATAATAATAAACCCCTTTTTTTACAGTAGATACATATGAATCTTATTAACTAATACTTAATCTATTACAAAAAATAAAATAACTATACTTAAGAATGATTCTATTCTTTTTTTTTTCCTTCTTCTAATCCTTTAAGGCCCCTTTCGGGTATAGGCCTCCTCCAAGTAATACAGTTAAATCCTTTATTAAATAAAACGTGGTGTAAAAGGAGAAAGCCAATAAAGTTTCATTTCTTTGAACGTAAAACTTTTCTATTGAATCAGTTACCCTTTCAATATAAAAGCACGGATTGATGACAAGCAAATACAAATACAGACGAATCAAACAAACACGTTAACACCGAGTTTTCATTCCAAAGAGTGGTTCCAATAAAAAGCCCACAAGGGGAGCTTTTACGCTTTGCAGGAATCGAAATGAATAATGACGTTTCGGAAAATACCCGCAAAAATGATAAATTGCTTTATAATTTCACTGGACTGATAGCTTTATATAAAAAAGCTGCTTCACTCGTGCTACTAATAAAAAAAAAATTACTTTGACATATTTTTTTTTACAAAAAGGGTAGTATTTGCATCCATAGGATCCCGAACTAGTATAAACTGTGTTTCGGTGAATATAACTTCTCTACTTGTTATTACTGTGCTAGGAGGGGAGTAGATGTGCTTTTTTTATGCAGGTAAATAGTGTGTCAACTGTCAACTAAGTGATGATTTGGCCGCATGATCGCTTGTGGTTGGTGACAGTTAGTCATCATCACCATTTTCAACCTATGTCCACTGCTGGACACGGACAGTAGTGAACTTACTCAAAAAACACTACCTCTTGGTAAGATATAATTATTAGTGAACCAGCTGACTTACAGCTTATGCAGTTATTATGGAGTATAATCGAAATGATGCGTGGTTTGCCCAACCAGTAGTGTTTACAGTCAATGTAATATCTCTCTACTACGAAAAACGACGCATGAATATTTGTTAGGAATATTTTAGTACACTGTGCGGCCGCTTTGTGCCATGTGTTGATGTTGCTGTTGAGTCACAGCGTGGGCCAGCAGTGTAACTCAAAATTACATATTATGTATGTCTTACTATCGTTTTGCGTAGTAGACAGCAAGGCTAATAGTGTATTCGTGGGTTAACAGAAAGTTTCATTGAAACTCAATTTTAGAGCTCTTTGTATGAGACAAAAGAGTTATTTTGTAGGGTAAATGCCGTCACATTTATATCTAAACCATTTTGTTTATAATTTGGGAAATACGGTTTTCCACCTGTTTTCATACCAAAAAAACCTACAAACAGGAAAAAAAAATTTAATGGTCAGAAATCTTTAGTGTAAAAGACAAAAAAAAACAAAAAATAAAGAGCATTAGGTACACATTTTATTCACAAACTGATCCTGTCAACCTTTTTAAATAGTAGATTAGTAGCCAAGGGCTGTAAGGCATCAATTGTAGCCCGAGATATTTAGCCCCTATTGTTCGAGGGTGCAATTGATGCCTTCACCCGAGCTAACTACTCTGCTTTACATCTCGATTGTGAGGTAAGTAGAAAAAAACCGGCATTACAAGAATAAAGTATGTTAAGAATACAGTCTCAGATAAAGACTTTACTCGTTTTTCTTTTCGCCACTTCATGAACTCGTCGTAAGTTTTCAAATATCTCTCTTTAAAACTTTCAGGAAAAATATTGTTAATTGCTGCTTCAGCTTCAATTTTCATTGAATCGGGAGTGCTGCTTATATCTTTATCACTTGCAGAACTCATGTTTTTTTCATAATTAGCTCGTAATTATTAAAAAAAACCAAAAACAAACAATATTTAAAGTAAAAGTTATCTATTCCCGCCTTTTTTCATCTTTTTGTTTTGAACGAAATTGAGCTTCGCCGTTCGATATTTTAAATTGATGACTATTGTACTCATATACGAAGACAAGGCTGAATAGCGAAGCGACCTCTTTTGTCATTGGGCTGAATGCATGATGTCTATTGCCAGTATGATGGTTAGATGTACGCGAACTTTTTGAAAGAGTGAAGTGTTTTTTTTTATTACTTACCGCCCTAGAGCTTTTCTAGCTACATTATTATCCTAGAGCGCTAATTGGTCACCCACAAGCCCCGTTTGGGGGTAATAAGGACCTACTTACCGAATATGAGAGATGTAAATGCTTTTTAAACCCATTGTTATATCAATCAAGCAATGGAATGATAATGAGATTTTGCCATTGGATTAAATCCGATGGCGTAATAAGTCATTATTAGGGAAAGCGTTACATTAATAAAAATAGACGATCAGAAACAGAAATTCAGAAGTTCCTGATCAAAACGTGAAAATACAATGTAAGAAAACCTTCAAGATTTTTTTTCCCCGGGTTTTTCAGAACCTGAAGTTGTCTAAACTGAAAGCATTTTAGAGTGTTTTATAAGCTTATTGCCTCTTAAATGTTACACATTTGTAACCAGCTCGCTATTGAGTCGACGATGCTAAAAACAAGCCATTTTCAGCTAAGCGATCAAGAAACTACGATTGCAATGGTTTGACAGCAATCTAACAGTCAGTAATCAGTAAACAATAAGAGCAATAAAGCTCTGTTGCATCCATAGAGTTCTAGTAGCCCTAAAGATCCACATTACACAGTTACTGACCCGCAGTTGGAAAAGAATTTAATATCGCGTCGCCTCGCTATTTGCAGGCATCTGAAATATTTTTTATACGACCGCAAGCAATCCCATAAATTGTTTTCTTAGAATTTTTCAAGGAATATTATACAAACCTTTTACCTAGCAAGAGAATCTAGGATGAGGAAATAACTGTCTGCTTATTGGCTGTTTTCTTGTTTATTTGTGGTATCTAGTATTTAAACTACTTTTATTAAATACTACTTCAAACTACTACTATAATATAACTGACCGGCTATTTCTTTTTGGATAATTTTTACTAAAAACTGATCTAAATTCGACTAAATTATTTTGGAATTATTTTGCAATACTATCGTAAGAATAATATTATTGTTACTTATTATGTAGTTATCACCATCTTATGAAGCAAGATCAGAGTTTTATTTTGACTGCTTTTTAAAATGAGAATTAAATTGCCGAGTGCAATAATCCATTTTTCAGTACTTGGTAAATGCATATTTTGGTAAAGCATTCACAAACAATGCACTGTAGAGTTTGCTGCAATTTGGCAGCACGCCCGCTACCATTGTTCTAAAGAGCCGGTGTGGTTGTCATAGGCGAAGATTTACCACCTACCACCGACCGGCTGCTTGAATATCCGGCCCTTCAAATTAATCGTTCCAGTGGCATTCCTTTGTCGGAACATGCTTGTTTTCCGTTCTCGCGTAGCTGCAATAGTGATTTTAGCTTGCATGGTTGTATTTGGTCAATATCTGTTTCGTGCTTCAGCTTCTAATACGAGTGTATAATATATATACATACTTTTGTTAATTTTAGATACATACCTACCTTACTTCACGCAGGGTAAACACATTTCAATACAAAAACTTTTCCAGAGATTATGAATTTTAACATAGTAAAAACTGTCATCATGATATTTTCTAGGTTACAAAAAAATGACATACGGATCTAAAGAACTCGCCTTTGAATACTAATTTCAAGAAACTAAAACAATATAATTTACAATTATATTTGTATTCTAAATCGGATTCATAAAAAGTAACCAACACGGAATAACGCTATTAGCACGATAAAACACTGATCGTCGCGTTAAAACTTGTCAAAAACAAAGACGATAGCTTTATTTCGGTGTTCGTGGTTAGTAAAATCCTAAGAAAAATATCCCCTCTCGTTATACTAGTTTGTAATAAACATGTGAAAGAACTAAGTGAGATAGTTGTTGAAAGAACTAGGACTGGGTGAAAGCAAAGCTTAGTTACAAAACACTTGGTTATATTTGTGTGCCAAAACTTTATATTCTATCGCACGACCGCCGGTCCGTAAGGATTAAAGTCTACGGCGCGCGGTGCAGTAGCGTTTTTCTGGTGCTCACAAAAGCCAGACTTGCATTCTGACATTACCCCCGCACTCCTTATCAACGCGTCCCAGTTAAGATTTACTGTTGCAGTGCTGGGTCTATGCGAATTATTTTCTGTGCCTTCTATACGGCAAGTTTAGACCGTAGATTTGCTTCTGTTTGAAACCAGAGAGTAAGTAGGTGATTAATAATTTATTTCAAGTAAGTAAAATTAAATATGTAATTTCACCATGGACTTGTTTAAAAATTAAGCTAAACTACGGACAGCCCCCGTATCGCAAGCTCTGAACTGCGTTCGCTGCCCAGCATAATGTCAAGTGACGTGGCTACAAATATACGAAAACAAGAAGCTTTTGACGGCAAAAAACGCGCTGAAACGCGCTAATGTCACTATTTAGTCACAGAATACCAATGATCTACTATGGAAATAGTTCAGAAAACCTCCTGCCAGGCTTAAACCTGGTAGGTTATAAGACAACGATGCCCCCACAGAGCTATTCCACGATCACAATTTCAACGATATTATCAACAATTTCAATATAAAAACAACGCTTTCGTTTTATATTCGCTTAGTCATACCATCTTGGCCTTCTTCAACCGTTAGTGAAGTAGCAGACTGTGGTTGAATTAAGCAGCTCTTGGCTATGGCATAAATTATGATCTTTGGCACTCTGAATAAAAAGTAGACTGACATGCATTGGACGACTGAATAATTTCTTGGCTATCTTTTTGGCAGCTTTTTAATTGGTTTAGAGTAATTTAAATTATTCAGACATAGTGATATAGTTTTTTTTAACATTTCAATGAAAATTTATTCTTTAGTGTGTATACGGCAAATTTTTTTGGAAGGCCCAATATTAGCAACTTTTGTCTCCACAGCTAATTTGTCTCACACCAAATCTATGGGTTTGTAGATTCATTTTTTTAACAAGGTTATTGCTTTTAAATTACAACAAAATCAAGTCATTCGATAAGAAATTGTGTAAAATTTCAATAAAGTAATAGAAAATAACAAACGTTCGTAAATACAATAATTAGGAAAACTCTCAAGTTTTCGTTTTTTATGTGAAAATAACTGCGTTGGAGAGCTGTTACGACTAAGGGTGCCCTTAACATTACTACCTAAAGCCAGAGGGATAACTCTCTCAATATTTACTAAAAATATCAATTGTGTTCTGTTGAGAATAGGGATGTCAAGAACCAGGAAATGGCAGCCAAATTGTGATTTAATTACCTCCAAACAAAATATCAATGATATTTTAACTGGATATTAAGAGAACTATCTCTCAGAAAATATAGCTTCTGAAGTTTACAAGTTCACTTACAAGTTTCCAATAATGCCTCAACTTAGATTGGTTCCAAGCATCGCCTCTAAATCATTGAAAAGTCAATTTGTATGCGCTCGCCTACTTTGATGACAAAACCTTTGAAAACCTTTGTGATGGCTATACGACTGTAGGTAGTCTAAAATAATATCCTTCAAAGAATGAAAATGCTATTTTCTTCTAGTTTTCATCCGTACTAAAGTGACCGTGGAAATAGTTCAACTGCTGCTGTATTTCGAAGCAAAACTAAAAATTGGAACAACATGATAGTAATTTTATCATCTTCATCATACGTAGCTTGTAGTGGCCCATTGCTAGGCATCAGCCTCCTCACCCAAACGCCACTCATGTCTATTTTGGGTCTTTTGCATCCAGGTCTTCCCCTGTACGGCAACGATATCATCTACCCATCTGACTGGTTGGTCTGCCAAGGCCTCTCTTGTAATTGTATAGTTTTGGAAAATACAGAAGACTAAATATGCATATTTCACACAATTTACCTAAACTTTGTATGTTATTCATTCTAGATTAGTTATATATTATTTATCATTTATTCTTACCAATTTTTTATCGACTTCAAAAAAAGAAGGACGTTCTCAACTCCTATATCAATTTGTAGTCGGGTTTTCCAGTTTTTAAATTTATAATACTTCAGTTTGCTAGCTTACTATTATTTTACAAAGACATAATATTAATATGAGAAGCAGAGGATAAAATATATTCTGTGCTAAAGATACCTACGTACTCGTCTATTTGCCCGCATGCCACCTGCACTCAACAGGCGGGACGTGGTCTGAATTTTACGCGAAAAATTCGTTGAGCTTTTTTAATTTACGGACAAAGAAATACGGTGAGTGGACGGTTCTAGGAAATTAGCATTTTAATTTGAATAGTTCAACTTTGTGCTACTGAAGTTGGCGAAACTACTGATTCTGAAGGTTTCAAAGTCAAAGTAAAAAATCTTTTATTCAATAAAATCTCACTGATCACTTTGAATCGTCATTACGTTTTGTATGATTAGGTATGATTACAATTTTTTTTATTGGATGAATTGGAGCTATTTCGTCCCAAGCTTGTTTGTCTTCTAAATAATCAGATATTTTATAGTATGCTTTTAAAAGAAGTCTTTGTTTTATTACGTTTTTGAACTTGCCAATCGACAACTGCGAGACACATCACTTGGGATTTTGTTAAAGAAGCGTACACATTGCCCTTTGAAAGATTTACTCATTTTTGTGAGCCTAGTGGTGGGAACAGCGAGTTTGTCTTTATTTCTAGTGTTAACATTATGATTATCACTTTTTTGTTGGCAAGGTACTGTCATTATATTTATTTCCTTAAACTTATTTCTTAGTGATTCTCTGGGACCCATGTTATAAATTGCACGAATAGCTCTCTTCTGCAACACAAATATGGTGTTTATGTCTGCAGCACTCCCCCACAACAAAATCCTGTACGACATAATGCTATGAAAGTAGCTGAAATAGACTAGTCTTGCGGTTTCCACATCTGTAAGGAAGCGGATCTTCTTGACTGCATATGCTGCAGAACTAAGTCTCTTCGACAATTTATCCCATTGAAGTTTATTATCTAGAGTTATGCCTAAAAATACTGTGGTGTCCACGAGATCTATATTATCTTCTTTGATTTTTACATTGGTATTTATTTGTTTGACGTTTGGTAGAATAAACCGAATACATTTAGTTTTCTTTTCGTTTAGTAATAAATTGTGTTTACAACCTTAGAGATTACATTATTTACATCGACATAATTAGTTTGTCGTCGTTTCACTTTAAATACAAGTGAAGTGTCATCTACAAACAGTACAATCAGATCAGATATGCTTTATGTTAAAAACTGTTTTATTGCTAGATGATATTTTCGACTTTGTAGGTAAGTTTTTGCTTCTCAATTACCAAAATAACAGATTATAATATTAATATCAACGACAACGATGGAAATTGAGTCATATAATGCCTAGTTTTCTGGTAACTATGTAGGTAACTTTTTATTTTATACGGAGAGAACATGTTTTATTTTTTTCTTTTAACCACAGAACACACATACTTTAATTTGTGTTTCATACAAAAACATATTTTGGCAGAAATAAAAATACAACCACCCTGGCAGAACTGCATAAAGCAATTTCCCTCTGAAACTCGAAACGCCAGCTACAAAAGTTTATGGTGACGCAAATGTGGTGTAATTTTGTCTTATGAGTCGTCTTTTGTAGCATTTATTGCAACCCTACGAAACCCTAAAATCTAACTTATGTAAATGCAAAAATTTGTAAACTAAGATCCGACACGATGTAAAATCCTCTTGTATGAAATGTATGAGATAAGTTTTTCGTCGATATCGTGTAGGTGCCGTGTTGGCGGCAGTAAAAAATATGCTATTATATTATAGCGTCAAAATACCATACGATTTGATAGGATTTAAGTGATTAGTAGTAGTCGCAGTAGGGCAGCCAATGTACAAAGTTGATACGCATTGTCGTAGGAACTGTCGATCGCCGTCGACTGATAGCGTTTTTATCACTACTTACTATTACTAGAAATAGAGGCAAAATATCTGGTATCGTGTTTATTCTATAATTTCTTTTTTATGTACAATAAACAAACTCGATTTTCGAAATCAGAATCGTTTATTTAGTAGATCTGCATATTTAGTTTGTCCATCTTTAATTTTTGTTTTTTAGTTTATTTACAGTTTTACAATAGTATAGATAAAGAATTTTCTTTCAATTACTTTTATTTTTACGCACTGAAGTGGACCAAAGCTTAAAAAATTAAATTCACCAAGTGTAGGCATTTAGGCTACGAGCGTAGCAACGTTCTACGACGCTCCTACGCACGTAGCAAAGTCACATCGTAGAGACGCTTAGGAATTTGGAGGGTGTACAATTTTAGGCTTCTTGGCGCCAACCGCATTATCATTACATAGATAATATTAGTTAGTTCGTACGGATTTAACGTCCTTAAGCTTTGGTTTCGCGATCGTAACACACAACGCTGCATGCGACATGCGGTGCCGGACACATAATCATATGGAAAACGTCTAGAATGGTCTCTTGTTCCGTCGCGTCAGCGGCTAAGAGCAAACGCGGAACGCTGCGTTTATCCGCATACCGCAGCGTTGTGCGTAACGATCGCGAGAATAAAGCTTTACACTTCTTCAGAGACCCGAGTCTATTTGTTTTGACTTTGGAATCGAGTATAGCACATGCAAACGCATTCGAAAAGCAAGAAATTTTGAATGAAAACTGGATATGCGCCTCTAGCGGAAGATACGGGAATTGTGCAATTCCCAACAAAATTTCTCGCATTGCGAATGCAAACAACAACACAACTCGAGTCGAAAGTCAAAACAAATGCACAGACTCGGGGCTCTGGTGGTCTTTTTTTTAAGCACCAACCTTTTTAACCCGCAACAGTAAAAATAAACACAACTTTATGTATATTCCAAGTGCCTAACGTTTATGGGTCTCGATTTACAATCTTTATCGTAACTTCTATACATTAATGGTTGCAATAACAGCCACTTTAGTGTTATTGACGCCTGCCTGAGGAATACCATAACTTTTACGATCTCACTTTATGGTTCGATCATGGAGTTACTTTATTTCTATCAACGTATTCTAGAAAAACAATAAAGAAAAATTGTCATACTTACTTTGAATTTTACCAACTATAACGTTATTCGTCAAATATAATACTATCTGTCTCTACGTTGAACTTATTAAAAACATAGACGGAAATATTTAATTCCTAGTTGATAAAAACCTATTTTACGTACACTAGGTGCGGTAGTTATTTCCTTTTAATTAGGTCCTTTTTTTTCTAAGAATTTAATTTTAATAATTATTTCTTTATGACTTTGTCACTACAGATGTTTTTTAATGTGTTAAACAGTTAATAATTATGTCAACAAGCTTATCGTTCTTCAGTCGTTAGTACAAAAATGAGCAAAAAAATACAGTTTTCATATTTCTGAAAAGGCGGTAGGTAAAAAAATATGCAAAGAAAAACGCAAACATTAAAATAAAACAAACCTTTGCTCGCAGATTTCAGAAAATAAACAATTTCTAAAGAGTAGCACAAAACTTACTCTAGATTTTTTTACTAACGATGGACACGGGATAGTAGAAGTCAGAATAGGTACATTACATACGCAACTGTAAAAACTTACAACTTATTATTATTTATTTATTTTAAAAAGATTGGAAAAAAAGTTTTCTAACGACTTCCGGATTACGTAGGTATGTGATTTTCGACGGGTTCAGGAAATGAGAAAATATTCAGCTGTCAAAAGTTATATTCTGCTATGTGCAAAAAAGTTGCGTTTTACAGCAGTGATTGTCAAATATTATTTATTACGAATCTTGCAATAATGAGCTCTATTTTATACATCTCATGGTATAAAATAAACAAATCAAAAAATAGCTTGGTTTTATAATTTTATAAGGTTCTTAGTGCAAATAATATAGTGCTGCTTGTCCTGTGAAGTCGGCAGTGTTGCTGACATGTTTGATTAGGCGCGTAATGTATACGCAAGTATTCAATCTAGCGTAAAATTTGCGACTGAGTCTTGAGAACAATAGATTTCGCATTACTGGGACTAACCCGTCGTGTGCCAACATGAGGTATATAGTTCTACTTGCTGCCAATTTTTTACTACAAGTTAATTTCATTCAGTTTTCAGCAAGCAAGCAAACTCGTATGTTTGCTTGCTTGCTGAAAACTGCAACTCGGGACTGACAGTTTAACGTGCCCTCCGAAACACGGAAGGGCTCAGATGTAAATGCCAATAACGGTCTCCCATCTAAATAGTGACCGCGCAGAACGTCGCTTAACTTAGATAATCGGTGAAGATTAACTAAGCAAACTATTCCACGAGCGCTTCGGGAGTTTTCAGCAAAACGGTGACTCTTTGTTGAAAACTGCGACGTCTTTTTTATACACCTCATTATTTCTGAAATTTCGCGAGTGAACTTTGAACTTCTTGTTTGAAGTCGAAGCTTTTAGAAAAATAGTCTTGGATGAAGTGAAATGCGTTTTGTGTCTTTTAGTCGTATTTCTCAAAGATCTCGCACTAACAAAGGGAACATGTTGAAAGAAATCACAAATTGGGAACTCAATTTGCAGTCTGAGTAGGGTAGCTTCTTGTTAATCGACCCACTTTTACCTTACTTTGGGTCACATAGGTAGGTTCATTAACTCGCGAACGCGGCGGGCTATTACCGCATGAGGGAAACTTTGCCGGATACGGATTAAGGTAGTAAGTATATAATTTGTATTATTTTTAGTTGATTTATAATAAAAGTCAAAGTACAACCGGAATGATAACCTTCTCATTTTGAAGTCAGCTCAAAATATTCCCAAACCAGCAGTGCAATGAGAAAATCGCAACTTCTGCGAACTGCCATTTTTACTTTATTTATATAACGTTTATATAAACTACAAGTAGGTTTGTACCCACGCAAAACAATGTAAAAAACATAAAGAATGCTGACACAAAAGGACGAAAAACCAACATTGTCAGATAAAGTCTTTATAAGGTGAAATAATATCCACAATCGGGCTTTCACGCAGAAAATGTGTATTTATGAGCGGTCTCGCTACTCTTATCGATTTTACTTCCCAAGTTCTGTTTTGTCCCAGGTGTTTCTACGCCACCAATATTATCTTGACGCTTTATTGGCACAACCATTGCTGTTATTCAAAGGTTTTATAGTGCTGTCTGTATTTTATTACGGTACTTACGTACGTCTAGTAAATTGAGCACTTTTTGGTCAAAATTTTTCAATATACAGACCGTATTCGCACAAAAAAACTTACAACTCAATCGTGACTCATGTAGGTATAGATTGGAGTAGAGATTTTTGAGCAGATAATAATAGTGTTTTGAAATAAAACAAGTAAAACTCTCATGACAACACTGCGTTTGTGCATTTTATTTTATTTTTTACATATTTATTAGGCTTCCATCGGATGACAATAATACCAATAATTTAGAAATTTAATGCCTTCTAAATCTACATTTAAAAATTGTGTATATTATATCACATAGTGTTATGCTTTTATATTTTCTATTAACGTTATTTTTATTTTTTTAGATATAACTTTGATCAACTATAAACCAATCGCATAACAATATTATTATCTTTTTGATACTTCCTACTCTTCAACTAACTACAAGGATACTCAATCCATTATCAAAAACGATGGATAGTCAAGTAACGGTCAAAGTTCAGGTACTTACCGAATTTACTTGTATAAATTTTGTTTATAGTGATTTTATCTAAATGACAATAGCAATTAGTGAAAATCTAACTTATTTATACTACATAAAATAAATAAGCACCTAATTTTAGGTACTCAAAGTAAATTTAAAACCATTTACTAAATCATACTCAAAAAAGGCCGCATTAAAGGATACTAAAACATAATGATTTATTTGTTTTTTTTTAAATAATAATACGAATGTAGGTGTATAAATGATATATACTAATCATTACTATTAGCGTTTTATCTTAGCTATTCTTGTAGAATAGCTACGAAAAAACTATCGACTACAAATTAAAGTTTTACATTTTAGGTTTTAAAACACAATGCGAATTAAAAAAGAATGATATGAAATTTTTCGTAATACATCATATTGTCTTTTTTTATTAAAATACTTCTTATCTCTAAATTAATACTACCAAAATGCTTGCGTTACAGCCAAATTAAACTAAATATACAAACAATGCCATATTTTAGTTAAAATCATTATTATGTACAAAAGACATCTTGTTCGTTTATCTATTTAATCCTGGATTAAATACAATTTTCTGTTTGATTGCTCAATTAATTACAATTGGAATTAAGAAACAAAATTCTTCTCTCGATTAATTATATTGAAATTTCTGTTCTAATAACTCTATTAGAGTTTAGTTGATTATTACAAAGAAACTTGACTTTATTGTGTCAAATTAAATAATATCTAAACATTAAATACATAAAATAATTAATATTTCGAAATTATTCATCTACAAAATTTTACAGATACGAATAACCTGCTAGGTTTCTAATTAAAAAAAAACGTAACTTGATCATTTTTCCACTTACAATGCTTAAATAATTCAGAAAAGAACACAGATTTCTATAGATATTAGCAAACTTATTAATATTTAATAATATAATATTCTATTTTTATCTACATTCAGTCACATTGATTATAACAAGCAATTGCAAATATTTGACGGAAAATTCGAACACTTGTAGCAAAGTACAAAATGTATAAACGTTCGGTATTGTTTATTATACGATAGCAAAGTAAACCAAGGAGTTAGTTGGCATACAAGCCTTTTGATTGTTTTAACATGGCATATTTGAATAGGCAGCTAATGGCAATAATAACAAACTTGTAGATCTATTTACGCTACATAATTTTGTTTATTAATCAACATTCCTATACTATACGACTCTGTAGGGTATTGTTTCACTAGGTAAATCCTGTATCTTCATTTAAATCAAATTCTATTTGTAAAATTTACGAAACTATACGTTGATATTCAATAGCCAAATATTTTGCAATCTCATACAATCACTTGAGTCCCAAAATTCCACATCTCATAGTCTTCAACAAGATTTTAATTTAAAATGACTATTTTGGTAAAAAATGTCTACTGTCGACATCTACATCATAAGGCTTCTTCGTAATAAACTCCTACGTTGATCTGTAACAGTAAAACACGCGCTATTGAAGTTAAGCTCAATGTCGTAGGGATAAAAGATATAACATTTCTTTCACTGCTCAGGTCTGCTCATCATCATCTCAGCCCGGTATATCCCACTGCTGGGTATATGCCTCCTTCATGTTACGCTAGCCTCCTCTGTCTTGTGCGTGCCACGACCAGGTGTTTCCTGCGACCTTTACGATGTCATCGACCAATCGCGCTTTCGGACGACCTATGATTTCTTCGGCCTGATTTCGGCCACCTTTCCGTCAAGGCTTTTCTCCACCGGCCATCACAACGTCTAGCCAGGTGTCCTGCCCAACTCCACTTGAGGTTTCCTTTGAGGTGAGTATCATAAAAATATAAAAAGCAAGCACAATGAAGCTACCAACTTAAAATAAGCCTCAGGAAGTTAAGTAGAAGACACAGAAGGAACGCTACGTTATAAGCAAAACAGACGTATTTATGACCCTAACTTTTGAAAATGTGCAGCAAAAACAGTGACTTGCACCGCTTATTTCAGTGCAAAACTTGGCTCGGGCCATGAAGATGCTGGAGGGTATCACCAAGCAAAAACTATGGATCAGTTCTATTAAACTCACATATTTATATCAGTGCTTATCCTAGACAACGTGAACAGGGCAGCCATCTTTCGCCCTCGAGCTGTGAAGCGGTGGTGCTATCACGACATACGTGTCCCGACTGGCTGAAGGCGTCTCTTCGTCATCGAACAGTGGTGGGGGTGGGATGACGTCATCGTCCACCTCGTCTTCTGTCACCTCTTGCCTCCTGCTCTTCCCTGGCATTACAAAAGAGCAATATTATAATTTAGTTTAATCGTTACGAGCTATCTAAGCTATGTTTTTCTTTTAGTGATTTCTCTATTCGTGGAGAATAATTATGACATTGTGTAATATGCCATAAATGATTCACGGTATTTTATTGAATTTCTCGTGTACCGTAATGCTTTTTTTGCTTTATTCAAAAAGATGACGTGCCTTATAAAGTAGAACTGTACACAGACCTCCCTATACATTACTGCAAAGTCACGTAAACTATAAAGGCTATAATTCATATTGGTCTTCTAAAGCTGAGCTAACTAAAACGATTGCTAAATCTGTTGTCATCTCTTTTCGTTGTCATGCAGCAATGATAGATTTAAAGCCGTGCTAGTGACAGTTGAATATGAATAAAGGAGTAAATGTGTACCTATGGAGAATCATCCGTTTTGTAAACTTCCCGCTGGAGGTGCTGCTCAATCTCTATACAAAATAATAGTTTACGTGAACTTTGTAGTAGTTAAAATAACACACGTCACACCACGAAGCATGCTCAATAGAATCTCAACTAGAACAGTGGGGGTATCGTTGTCTCATAAAAACCTGCCAGGTTTTACGCCTGGCAGGTTTCCTGAACTGTTTTCATTGGTATTCTATGACTAAATAGTGAAATTAGCGCATTTCAGCGCGTTTTTTGCCGTCAAAAGCTTCTTGTTTTCGTATATCTGTAGCCACGTCACTTGACATTATGCTGGGAAGCGAACGCAGTTGAGCTTGCAGGGGCTGAGACTCTAGAAAGTAGCAACTATATACCTGGCATGTAATTCATGACGCACGTCACCGCGATCAGGAACAGAAAGAATACGAAGACAACGTCGAACATGATCAAGAAGTTTAGCATTACTAGTTGCATCACGTCATGTGGGAGCGCCCGCGTCGCATTCTTCGTTGTACATCACCTCGGTAGTACTATCCTGTAAATAAAAGCTGAGTTAAAAAAAATACTTGAAATCACTACTTTTATATAGTAGGTGCCAAATAATACCGCAATACAAGTCATTCACCCACCTTCACCACGATGTCGCAAAATACAATTTATGAATGGCTAATTCTGTCACTTTCCATACAAACCTGTCGCTAAGACGGTAATCACTCGAATCTCGTAGTACTATTTGTTTACCATACATAAATTGAACTTTGCGACATCGAGGTGAAGGTGGGTAAATGACCTGTATTGCTGTGTTATTAATTTGGCACCTACTATAGCAGTGTTTTTCAATCTGTGGGTCGCGACCCCCTGGGGGGTTGCAGCCTAGACACAAGAGGGTCGCGTGGCAATTAGTACTTAACTAAATTGAAAGCTTGGAGCAAAAGTGTCCCAAACTGTTGTTGTTGATTAGGATACGTACACGTTTCCTCGCAACCAGAATCACCGGCTTTACTTACATGTACTTACTGATTATTATTATTATTATTCGGTAAGATATTGTTATAGTGGGGGTCGTGCCCGATTTTTATGTCCTAAAGGGGTCACAGTCCCAAAAAGGTTGAAAAACACTGTGTTATATACGTCCATGGTTATAGTATACGGAAGCCGACAGTAAAATATCAACGCTATCTGATACACGGATATAATATTATGCTAACCTCCATAAAATATAACAGGTCTTGTCTTCAGAGGACGTGCGGTTCGAAGCAATGCACTGGTGTGTAACCATTTAAAACACTTGATTCACAAGGAAAATAGCGAAGCATTCCACTTTTGCGAACCCAAATAATACAGTATTTACAATATTCACAATATTTAACAACATACACACATATATTTCAAAAACTTCTTTTTACATAAAAAAATATTGCCGGATGACCTCTTTTAACATTTTTCAGTATTTTATTTTTGGTTTCTAGTCATGTCCCATTTTAACCTTGGAGACTTTTTTTTTTTCTGTACAAAAATAACATTCGCAAAATTCCTACACGCGACTAATAACAGTTTAAAAACACAATCATACATGAATGTTCCCAAAGGGATGCCAGAAGCTCATTTATCGTTTCATCCGGATTTTAATCTGAAAATGTTGCCAGGTATAGGACTCGTTTGACATGCACGCGCGTCGGCAGGGCTTGAATTTTCATTTATGGCTTGTAGACAATCTGGAGATAATCAAACGCGCAAGCAATATGTAATTGAATTGCTTATGAAAAAATCAAAAATTTATAACACCAATTTCCCCAGTAGATAGAATATAGAATATAATCAATCCCTTTTTTTAAGCAAAGGACACCCGTTTTTTTTTTTTATCATTTGAATTTATGATTTCCTGTACTTTCAAGAGTAAAGTATATTCTATGTTCCTATGTAAAACTTTTTGGTTACGCTTTTGTTTTGCTTGCGATTGTCATTTGTTTAAAGTGAAAACCTTCGTGTACGTGCGCCCTAAACTCGTTTTAATTAAACATTCTAAGCCCGGTCGTGGCCGTAAGTAGCCAAATTAAAAATAAATATTTATGGCTTCTGTTGTAAATTTGCATAAAAAAAGTGTAAATCGACGACAACCGCTAATTCGTTTTATTTTTGCAATTTATTTCTTTCCTTACATAAAAACACAATTTTACACAAGCACAGCGGTTTCTATATTGTAGCCTAGAAACACTTGTAATAACACTATTTTGAACTTCAGATTTTTTACCATAATAATTATAATCACTTCGTAACATTGAATATTATTATCCGAATTGAGAAATTGGTACGAATGCTACGCAAGGTCTACGCCGAGAGCTACGACCGCTACGAGATTATCTCTGGTAGCAAAATAATATTTTCTTTTACCAACAAGTTTAAACAACTTTGCGAAAGTTAAGAGGAAACATTTGTTTAGATTAGGGAAAGCCAAAATTATTTTGCCTTTTGGAAACGTCCATCAATTTGATAATAGGACGATGAAAGAGGTCTGTAAAGTTTTATTGTCAAGTGTTGACTTAAGTTTGGATACTTATTTTATTGACCTACTTTCATCGTGCCGTATTTACGCCCTTTACGAGACATATTTTGATGTCTTTGGTGAGCAACTTGCTCACTAGATCTTGTGCTATCAACTATGCCAATTCGTGGTGTAAGAACCAGATGAACGTATCTACCAAAAACTCGAAAATTTTCAGAAATCGTTCTTATATGTGGTCCTTTACTTTGTGCCAAAACGACGTACACTACGGCCGGCGGATCTAGACCGGTCTGAAGTTGCGCTTTCGGAAATTGTGCGCAGGTACAGGCGAGACAAACCACCTATTCGACCCTAAAAGTGACTACTGCGCAGCGTTCCGAACGAACTTAACGCCGGTCTAGATCCGCCGGCCGTACTGTACTTGTCAATGCATCACTAGTTCAATAATAACGTAAGAGTGCAAAAATTGCTAATAGGTAATGCCAAAACGACGTAATACCGCATACGTTACTGTGGCTGTATAGTCATTTGCAATCCCCACTGAAATGTTGCCTAACTTACGTTAAAATGGCGCCTAATTCCCAAATAACGTATCTAAATACATAAAAAAAATATTTTCTATAATAAGTGCATACATTATATATATTTTTATACTTATGAATTCTATAATAGTATGTGTACGTTTCTGTATACTTTTTTGACTAGTTAAATATTATATTATCCTCTATAAACCCTTCAAAGTTCAAAGAAGTAAAATATGCACAGTTTTTTAGCTCTCCTGTAAAATTGAAAAAAAGTAAATACGTTCATCTGGTTCTTACACCGCGAATTGCACTGTCACGTATACTTATGGGTAAAACAAGCTCAATTTCATCTATCAAAGCCAAACGTTCAGATATATATCATAAAAAAAAACAAACATCACAGACGCTGAATGACATCGGATTCGAAATTTAAATTGCTTAAAAAATGTCTGTATGTTCTATGGAACATTTTTTTTTTCTACTACTAAGTACCGTAGCCTATCACATGCGCGTTGCCGACCCTTGAAGAATTTAAAAACACCCTTTTTGAAGTGCCCCATATTGTAGTCACTAGGGAAAGCCTCGACAGGAAGATCGTTCCACAACCTGAGTGTTCGCGGGAGGAAATTCCTCTGAAACCGGACGGTGCGCGACCAACCTGGCTCTAGGGTGTGTGGATGAATTCCCTGTCGTTGGCGAGCAGTGCGATGGTAGAAAGTAATTAGACTAACTTCGTCTACTAATTCATGTTTTAATTATGTAGTTCACAACAGGTTTGAAAGCAACAAGTAGGTAGTAAGTACTTTAAAGTAGTTTATGGTCTTAGCGTGATGAAGACTGCGTATTTAGACATAATCCTCAAAAGGGTAGGATTACACAAATTTAATTAAATTTGTGAATTAAACAAGAAGACAAGTTAATTTTACAGTAATTTTAAACTCCTGACCATGAAAATCTTACTACGTCCTCTTCATCATTGCTAGTACGAGTTTTCACTCCAGAAGGCCCAGTACGAGTTTTCAGTGTATAGTGTGGATTCTTTGAGAAGCTTGGTCTACACCAAGCCAGTACTCGCATGTCGAGTTTCTTAAATAAATAAAATAAATAAAATAAATAAAATAAATAAAATAAATAAAATAAATAAAATAAATAAAATAAATAAAATAAATAAAATAAATAAAATAAATAAAATAAATAAAATAAATAAAATAAATAAAATAAATAAAATAAATAAAATAAATAAAATAAATAAAATAAATAAAATAAATAAAATAAATAAAATAAATAAAATAAATAAAATAAATAAAATAAATAAAATAAATAAAATAAATAAAATAAATAAAATAAATAAAATAAATAAAATAAATAAAATAAATAAAATAAATAAAATAAATAAAATAAATAAAATAAATAAAATAAATAAAATAAATAAAATAAATAAAATAAATAAAATAAATAAAATAAATAAATAAAATAATAAATAAAATAAATAAAATAAATAAATAAAATAATAAATAAAAAAAACAAAAAAAAAAAACACGGACACTTAACACAACGCCTTCTAGTCCCAAACTAAGCAAAGCTTGTACGATGGGAACTAGATGGCTGATAGAATACATATACATTTTTTTTGTAAATACATACTTATAATACATAGAAACACCCAGACACAGAACAAACATCTATGTTTGCCACACAAATGTTTGTTCTCGGTGGGGATCGAACCCACGACCCACAGCACGGAAGGCAAAGCTACTACCGACTGAGCCATGACGTCTGCCCATAAAGAATCGGCACCCTTATTGTGTAACTTGAAATCCATTACCAGTGAAGTTCAAGCCCATTACCACCGGTCGACTCTGTCAGAATTTTTTCGGTATTGTATACAAAACGAATACGAAAGTGACAGTTGAAGTCCAGTCTAGGTTTCAAATGTCAAAAACGAAGCCGATGTCGATTACCACTGAACTTACACAATAAGGCTGCGCTCGGTGTCTCAAACCGAGCGGGCAAACAAATCAGCGCCCACTGGTGTGCTGGGCGTTAGACGTTTTACACCAAATTCACACACCAAAAGTAGTAGGCCCTCAGTTCATCGGAAATATTGAGTTGAACTAAGTTTTTCAAACATGCCTGAGATTCCATTTTCAAAGCTAATGAATATCCCCATAACTTAGAAACGGCGGTTGCACTAGTTTCCACAAAACGTTTGCTAAGAACCATCCCAGATAAATCACTTGTCTTACAAAAAACTCATACATACATATTTCAAAATTATGGTATGAAAGACAAACAAACAGACACAGCACCGTCAATTCTTATAATTCACTTTCCTATTTTCCGGTAGGGGTTAAAATAACGTTTACATTAATGTTATTTGTGACTAGCTGATACCCGCGACTTCGTACGAGTGCGAAACTTTCCATTAAAATATTTATCAACCAGCAAACGATGAACCTCGTAGCAAATGGCTGCTTCTTTTGGTTTAGAGAGTTCAAGCTATATCTAAGAATCCACGTAGATAGAGCATAACAAGTTCTGAAACTCTTTGAAAGTAAATGGGAAGTATTTTAAGACGCGGAAAAACTGAGCCGGACTTTGGGAAAGTTCGATCAATCGATGCCAATTAGCCGGATTGTGATTGATTTGTGCAGACCTGCTTGGGGTTTTTTTTAGGCTTATAGACTCTGTAGTGAACTGTGGCAGTGGTAAAAGTGATTGTGGTTTCTGCTGGCTGCTGAAAAAATGTTAGCACGTTATTTCAGTAGACCTATCTAGAATCTAGACACTAAATTAAAACACGGGTAATCGTAATTGACCATAAAAAATGAGAATCGAAATTAAAATGATTTAATTATTGATTCTGAATTATTTTATCTTACATTTTGTTTTGATTTCACTGATTTAAAAAAAATGAAAGAAAACTCCCATGGTAAAAATTTAACCTTATAATTTTTGTCATGTTGGGCCACCAAATGCCATAGAAAACCCATGCTAGAGTCTATAAGACTTTAGCAGCTAGACTAAGATAAAAAAATATGGAATAAAACATCTAGAAGTTATCTGGTTATTACGCCTACCCTTCGTACTGTGGATCACAGTCTGAGACGAGACAAAATGTTGATAAGGGACTGGATTACAATGTGAATCTGACATAAATAACGTAAAGGGTTCATGTGTCATGGAATAAGATGCTTCTGGACGCAGAATTAAATTAACAATGAGATGGGTCTTTTACAGAAAAAGGTGAAACTAAAAAAAATTGGTGGAGTAGAACCCATTTTTAACAAGATTATTTTTGTCAAAGCTCTAGGATATCCAGAAGTAAATTACTTACTAAACAATTAAATAATGCAAGCGTATTATGACTCCAGTATATGACTCCAAGTTCTGCACGTAGCTGCCTTTTAGGTACGTGTAGATTGTATGTGAAAAAATTGTACTGAGGGTACAACTGTAAAAATAAGATATAATTTATAAGTTTGAAAAACTGGAAAAATGGACTTCAATTTGATACGCCTTCATCATCAAATGATGATGATGATGGCAGTTCGGGACCAATCTGGAAGCATACCCTTTTAGATAAAAAAAGAATTTTTAAATCGGGTTATAAATGACGGAGTTCTGAGGTAACAAACATAAAAAATAAAAATACAACCGAATTGAGAAACTCCACCTTTTTTGAAGTCGGTTAAAAATTCAAAGGTATTGCAAAAACGTATGTAAAATCTAAACCGGATATGAAATAAATGGCAACTCGAGTTATAATTAAATCTAAATGGCACCGATGTATTCTGTTTTTTTTTTATTTCTGTCAATTCCTTACAACTTTTCAACAACAAAATGTTTGGTTTGTTTTAGTCGTGTCCTGTATTTAAATACTCCCAGCTTTATATACGTGCGTGTCGCAAGTGACGTTAACCATATAATACGTTCCAAGATTAGACGTCGTCTACGGGATAAAATTACGAGGATTCCTGTACAAATACGCGAAAATAGATAAATCGTTACTTACTGCTTTGGAATTGAATCTGCAAATAGCGATATAGCTATTTGCAAAACCAATTACTACTGATAAGGTTTTAGGATAATACGGTCATGAAGATTTGACTGTATCTATGTTTTAAAAATCTATGACATTCGGAATTATCTCAAAAAATTAATCATAAAAAATACCTAGTTGCTTAGTTCAAATTTGTAGTATTTTCTCACTAATTTGACATGAATGGACAGAAAATTATGTACCTACCTATACGCTTGCGTCATGCGTCTTGCGCTTGCTAAATTTTTCGTCTGACCCCTTCATAAGTACCTAAGCTGTACAAACTCAAATATCACGTTACTAAAATGCTATTATTTGATTAACAAACACGCTTCGAGCTTTATAGAAAGGTAGGAAACCTGCTCTCATTATTGCAAAGGTAACAAAATCAAGGCGCTCCTAATAAGAGAAAGGCACTAACCCACCGAACTTAATACCAACTTGGCACTTGCTAATATACCCTACTCGTATTTACGATCTACCCAACACTCTAATTAATAACATTACTAGCTCAAGTTGTGCAACGTAAACTAAGGTTGCTTTCAGACGGAGCACATCTGTGTGCTATAAAATAGCACGCATGGGGTTGATAGCACATCTATCATAGACTTGAATTGTGAATTACCTTATTGTTTTTAATCCAAATGCACGACACAAAAGGAGAGGAATGTGTATGTATATCAGTGTATGTGTTTATGTATGTTCGTTCCTTTGTAGCGCTCGAGACCAAACGCGTGGGCCGATTTTCATGATTTCTATTGGTTGTGTCTCTAAAGACATGACAGTAATCAAATGGTGACAACCAAACGCCAGTCAAAGGGTTTAATTTTAGCAAAATTAACTTATTTCTTTCATCGTGATTTGGTTAAAATGATAAACATTCTAAAAAATCTTTTCTTAATAGTCAAGTTACTTGTTAGAATTGGTGATGGCGTTTGGCGGAATAATCCAAACCAAAGCAAAGTACTTTGATCGAACTCGTGACCAGCCGGCGACCTTAGGAAAATTCTTAGGAAAGTTCTGTTCCGAAGCTTTGTCAGTTCTGAGGTACTTACCTAATACCGCTTTGAATTAATAAGGTCAATTAAATGAATAAAAAATAATATATATTATTGTGTATAAAAATTATGTTAACTTTTTTTAAGTATACTTACATTATTACTTAGGTATTCCTTTATTAGAATTTTCTCATTATAAGTTAAGTTTCGATTTTGAATGATCATGCATTTAAAAATTACTTTTGATTGCGATATGGTATTTTTGTACTTCTAGTAAAAATGGCACGCCGTCTGAAAGCACCTTTGGGTTCATAAACTTGGCGGGTGTCGCGTCAATATGTTGGCTTGCCGTAATTTACGAGAGAATAATTACTTATCGATACTGCTGCCAAAGATTTTGTTGTGAAACACATGGAAGTTTTAGATTGAAACACATAGTTGATTGTGTTGCTCCATTATCTTGAAGAGAATACTCTTCAATATTGTATTTTTGTGAATTTTGTTTTGCTTCTTTATTTGATAGTTTTTGTGCTTATTCGAGTAAAATCAATAAGATTTTGATGCTACATTATGTCCCTTTTTGAGTAATTTCTGATCAATGTTAATGTAGGTATGTACAACCAGCCATACCTAATGAAATATTACATTATAGGTATTTCAGTAAGGTGCATTGGGGTAATTGCGAAAATGGGTATATTCCGAAAATCCATAAAATCTAGTAACATAATGCGATATTTTCCTGTTGGCACGAGGATTTTGTCTATGTATTCAAAATGAAAATAAAAATATAGATAGTTAGTAGTGTAGTTAGCACTGACCTACGTCTGTGGTAGTTAGTAGTTAGTCATCACTGATATGTAGTTCCGACTATTTCTTGCCAAGTCAGCGAACCGCATGACCTTCTTGTACTGTGATGAATCACCTTTACGAAGCCTAGTCATTTGCAAAATAACTTTACCTAGATGTGGGTTAAGCGGTTTTCAACGTCAATTCACAAAGCAGGGATTTAATTTAGCATAACTTTCGGGTAGCATTGACGTTTATTAAAATATAGTTGGACGTAATCCGGATACCCAGTTTCCGTCAAAAAAAAATCCGTCTTATTACGACCGTAATCAAAAACTACCTCAAATCAGTCTGGTCAATTTTGCTATCTTTGCAGTAAACAAGTTATAGATTGGATTAATAGTCGGATTGGATACACGCATCATATAATTATTCTGTCAGCAATCTAGTTCCCATATGCAAGCTCTACTTGGTTTGGTACGAGAGGGTTTAATGTGTAATGTCTCTCTCTCTCCTAAGCACTTATTATTCCCATCTGATGGTGGGGTCTGTTTCCCTCGTTTTTTTCTTTCCACGTCACTCTATTTGACGCGTCGCGCGTCGTCTTGGGAAACATTGCAGGACGTAAGGTACGTAAGGTAAGGACGTAAGGTCATTTACATTTATTGTATTTATTTTTTATTTATTTATAACCTCATAAGCTGCAGGAGAACAGAATGAGATGGTATGGACATGTCAAAAGAGGCTCACCCGATTACATTGGAAACCGAGTACTGGAACTGTCCGTCTCCGGCAAAAGACCTAGAGGGAGACCAAAAACCACCTGGACAGCCGTGTTAAACCGCGATCATGTCGCGGTTGCATGTCGGAATGCAATGTTTTCGATGACGACGTCATGGATAGGGCGAAGTGGAGGAAGAATGTGAGGACGGCTGACCCCACCACCATGTGGGACCAATAGTCGGGAAGATTGATAACCTCATAAACGTCGCTATTAACTTCATGAAACAGCAATAACACTGTTAAGAAGAACTAAATAAATAAATAAATAGAAACATTCATATATTTTCAACAGTCCAATAACTATTGTTTGACTTTATTTTATGAAAAAAATCAGTAAAATGTAATATTACGATAGCCGCTTTTGTTTGAAAAACAAAGCTCTAAAGTTTGCACATACCGGTACCCACGTTGACCTCTTACGCTCGTAGAGGGATTATATATATGGATGGTGATTTTCAGCTATGAGGATTGTTTTGATGGTGTTAACAGTTGAGTTCCTTTATAACATGTTGGGTATGTACATGTACCTATAGATCTTTTCCTTTTAAAGGGTGTGCATTTATCTAATTTCATTAATTAGGGTTTACTTATTTTGCTAGCCAAGATTCTGCCCACAGCTCTTGTTACTTTTGGCCGTAGCATCGTTCTCTGAGTTTTGGAAAAAGTAACTTATTTCTTTGCTTTATTGGCTTAGTATCTGACTCATGTTTCATCCAAACCAGTCCAAATTTTTTATGAGAGAAAGTTAAGGAAAAAGAAAGATTGAGAACCATTGAAGACGTGACTTCTGAGGCAACAAGTACCTTCGTATCAAAAGGTTCTCAAAGTAAAAGGACCCGTAGTCAAAAATACCGTTCTAGAAGCAGTAACTATTAGTAGTAGATATTAAACAAAAATACCTACGTAGGTAAGTACTCCTATGATCTCTAATAAAAATATTTACATAAGTACCTATGTATGTTTTTATGCTTTTGTGTATTTTTCTTTCCCAGTTTATTTAGGACAGAGTTATTTCGTATAATTTATCATCTATGTATGCAGTTCACCTCGTTTGAACCCTGTCGTGTTCAGGCTTATAAAAAGGTGAACATTATGTACTCACGGAGGCTTTTAGAAACGTAGTAAATTCGTGAAGGCGGTGCCAGTTGGGGAGGGCTCGGCCACAGTAAAGGAAAATGTATATTTTCAGCTACAGTATTGCTGCTTCGGTAATTATCCAATAAACTACTTATAGTAAAAAAAATGTATCCTGAAAAATAAACACCGCATAAAATTGTGGCAGACAACTACGTTAAACTATAGCTCACACGCTAAAATGATCCGAAATATAACTCTCTAAATAAGGTACCTACAAATTTGTTGTTAAATAAAATAAAATAAAACTAATGTTCGTAGCAAAAAACAAAGTAACCTCCAACACGAAACGGCTAACCAGAAATATACTACACACACATTCATCATTTTTAAGATGGGTTAGATGCTTTGAGACAACATCTTGATTTGTCTATGACACGTGTTGATATTGTTCTACATCTATAGCAAAACGTAAATACTTGATACATCCATTTCACTTACGACAACCAAGCATTTGCTACTAATTGAAGCGTAAACACTACCGCTCAACCTGTCTTGTATCTCGCTTCTTAGAACTACGATAGTAATATTTCTAAAATTTTATATAAAGCCGTTGGTTTTCTCAATTAAATAAATAAATAGGTAATAAATACTACGAGCTCGAGCATAATCCCTAGAAAAAGCATTCTGAGTGTCATTTTTATTTTTATCTTGAAAGTATTTAATTGATCGAGTGAGCGAAGCGAACGAGATCTTAGTGACAACTTGGACCAAAATGCTTTGTATGTTTGTATATTAGTTCTTCGAGATCTTTTGAACCGCTTATCCGATCTTTACAGAATTTGGTAGGTATGCGGATAGTACTCTTAAGTTTTACTGGTTTGTTAAATGAAGTAAATCGGTGTTAAATGTTTGTTTACCATACATAAATTGAATTTTGGACATCGCGGTGAAGGTGGGTTAATGACCTGTATCGCGGTGTTATTTGGCACCTACTATATATAGGTCATTCCCCCTATACAGTGTGACATTTTATTTAATTAGTCATATCGTTGAAATTATTAGTCGTAAACCAGATATTTTGTGAATTAAAATTCTTTAGTCACGCATATAAATAAATAAATATTCACGGACACTTAACACAACGCCTTCTAGTCCCAAACTACGCAAAGCTTGTACGATGGGAACTAGATGGCTGATAGAATACATACATACATTTTTTTTTGTAAATACATACTTATAATACATAGAAACACCCAGACACAGAACAAACATCTATGTTTGCCCCACAAATGTTTGTTCTCGGTGGGGATAGAACCCACGACCCACAGCACGGAAGGCAGAGCTACTACCGATTGAGCCATGACGCCTGTCATATATATATATATGGCATATATAGGTCATTCCCCCTATACAGTGTGACATTTTATTTAATTAGTCATATCGTTGAAATTATTAGTCGTAAACCAGATTTTTGGTGAATTAAAATTCATTAGTCACGCATATCGTGACAAACATATCTTTCTGTCATGATCATGAAGATACGCATAAATATTTGTCAAGAAATTGAATATATTTACAAGTTTTAATGAAGTACTGGAAGTCTTGCTATAATAATTAGAAGGCTTTGATTTTAGACGAATGAAGTCGACAAAAGGGCTTTCTGTCCTTAATTTAATGGTAGGTACCATTGTTAATGGAACCCTTTGATAATGTAAATTACCTGCGTAAATATGGAGTAGATATTTCTTGCAGGAAATAGTAACAGAAATAGGTATAAGTACCTAGATAGAAGTCAGCAGCGATTCAAATCCCATAAGTGCTGAAGGTAATGGTTTTTTTTTTTTATTTTTTTTATGCCATAGCTGGCAGACGAGCAGGCGAGCCACCTGATGGAAAGTGGTCACCGCCGCCCATGGACACCTGCAACACCAAAGGTGAGGCTAGTGCGCTACCGACCTTTTAAGCGGAGATAAACCCGCCTTTTGAAGGACCCCATCTAAAACTCTGAGGGAAAACCGATTTTCTATCAACCTTCCTAATATAACCTATCATGTTTATATTTTATTGATTCTCAATTGTAAAAGACACTGTGGCCACAATACTGAAACGTCTTCCAAATTTAAGATTTAAAATTGCTCTGCCTCTGTTTGACATTACTCATTTGTAAGAGATGGCAATAATTTAAGGTAATAAACTACGTAACTCTATATCTTTATCATTATGATCAATCTTTACAATACAAGTCCACTGCTCTTACTTTATGACTCTAGGATCCTTCTGTACATTTATATCACGAATTAGCATGATGATGACGATGATTAATTCACAAAAAACTCCCTAAAATTATTATATTTTTACTAACATAAGCTAACAAAGATACAGGTAGGTAAAGTGAAATTGCGTGTCAAAGTTATTCAAAGTGATCAGTGGCATTTTATTCAATAAAATCATTATGACTTTGTCTTGAGCTATTACGGTGTAATTTTGACCAATGGGGATTTTGAGATTGAATACTCAAATTCCCCTTGATTTTAAAATTTTGAAATCAAGGGGAATTCATAAAAATCTCATAATCCCCTTGAACGGGACGACTCAAAGAGGATTATGAGCCTAACCCACTTGCATGTAGAATATAGTCTAGTCTAGTAACTCAAATTTAGCAATTTCTTAAAAAAAGGACTTAATAAATCACGAAACTGTCACCATACGGGGTTTAATAGAGCAGGGATAAACCGATAAGCTTCTGATGAAAGCTGCGTCCATTCGGCATTACCTAGGCAGAATTTATGAGACCAAACTTTATCAGCAACATATTCCTAAGCTGTAAAAAACGCTTTGAGGCTCGACTTAATATAATAATATATTACTCAGAGAGTATATATAATATAGTATTTTTTGACTAACGACAGATTTCTAATAAAAAAGGCAGAATCTTAGTAATTATTATTAAGTATTTATATACTTTTACTTAGTAAAGTAAACCCGATACTGTCTCGTTTATGATTTTAAACTACTTTTTATTGACATGTAGACTGTAGAGCAATGTTTAAAACGGCATTTAATTTTATCAATGAATCTGATTACCCTAAAGATTCGTGGTAAAAACACTTCGAAACTAAAAATATTGTAAATACTGTATTAAGCAGTTTTAATTTTCTTTTTGAATAAAGCTTTGAAACTAAAAAATACAGTACCGAAGTTTACCTTTTCAAATATTTCAAAGCTAATCCGTTCCAAGTGGAAGTCACAGATCCATGTTTCTCGACATCCGCCGGCAAGTTTTGCGAGTTCGCGGCGCGGTCGCCCGGCCGGCGTCAGGCGGCAGACTGAGCCCCCGCCCCGTGCCTACCCTTCACAAACATAATGCATCGTTCGATTTCCAAATGTGATTGTGCCCTCGTTACTTTTTAATTTTCTAAAACATGGCCAGTATTAAAAAAATAAACAGTAATTTAAAAAATAATCTTCAAAAACATAATGCGTCGTTCGATTTCCAAATGTGATTGTGCCCTCGTTACTTTTTAATTTTCTAAAACATGGCCAGTAATAAAAAAAAAAACAGAAATTAAAAAAATGAAATTTTCTATTTTCAATGCCGCTGAATTAATAATACCCAGATAGCCAGTCTCTATAGAATACGCTACCACAGACTATATTTCCTAACTGTGTCTCGTTTAGTTTCTATTTCATTTTTTTTCTGTTTTGAGCTGATTTTGAAGTAACTATAATAGGTTACACAAGCAAAACCATTGAGCTTTTCACAAAATAAGGGTTACAATTTCTAACAAACAGGGTGACAACCTGACAACTGACAACAATTATTTGTTTCCCAACGTCTAGTCTATTGTTTATTTTAAAAGCTTATTCGTGCTTTTATTATTTACGGTTACTCATTGTGTTGAAAAATTCTTTTTTAAAACTTTCTTTAATTTAAAAGTAGCCATAAAGCTTTAGAAACATAAGTTTTGTTTTATTTTTTGAGATTTTCTTTAGCGTTGCTTATCGTCAATGAAAAAGTTTTTTTGTTTTTTTTTTATGCCATAGCTGGCAGACGAGCAGGCGGGCCACCTGATGGAAAGTGGTCACCGCCGCCCATGGACACCTGCAACACCAGAGGTGAGGCTAGTGCGCTGCCGGCCTTTTAAGAGGAGATAAACCCGCCTTTTGAAGGACCCCATCTCAAAACTCCGAATATGCATAGAACCTTTTAAAACCGCTTTCGGTTTACTTTTTCATCAAAATCGATTACTTATTTCAAAGCAACAACTGTACAACTAGATTCAAGATGAGCAGGAATAAAAAAAAACTATTTTGAAGGGAAATCTTTCTCTAGGGTTCTTTTTATTTGTTTGAATGTAAAATAATTTTAAATAGATTCACTACAGTTTTTTTTGCTGTAAATCATAGTTTTGTAGATAGTTTGAGGCTTTTAAACATAGTACTCATTCTTCGTCTTAAAAACTGATCAAAATCAAGAATTATTGTTTTTGGTCACCAACGAAGTGCCAACGAATCAAGTCTGATCAAGCCATTAAAACCAAGCTCGTACTATGAGCTGGTGGACTCTGGAGACGGAGTTTTTAGGCCGCCTTAAGGCCTCCGCCGTGGTTTAACAACTGCAAGAGCCGGGACCGACAGTTTAACGTGCCCCCCGAAGCACGGAAGCGCTCAGATGTAAATGCCACTAACGGTCACTCACCAAAATAGTGACCGCACAAAACGTTGCTTTGGCTAAGCAAGCTACGCCACGAGCGCTTCAAGCCATTGATAGTCATATTTCAAGAAAATCTACCTCAAATGTCAAATATTGACCTGACAAATTAGAAACAATTGTTTCCATTTGACTCATAGATACTCGGTCATTATTTGACTCGCTAATGATTTCCGAACGTCCGGGTCCGAGGGTTGTTGAAATAGAAATTCATTTCCATGTTTATCTCATTGAGTTAGAATGTATCGTCAGCAGCATAAGTTAATTAACAACTTAATATTGTGTATTTAAGGAAGCTTTTGAATATTAGTCTGTATTTTTTGAGAAAGTTTACTTAGATTTTAATTACTATCTAATATTTTTTTACTCGCTTGAAACATGACTTTGCATAGTAGAAGTATAGTATTATATGATCTGTGGTAGTACATATTTTTATCTATAGTCTGGTGTAGTAGGGTACATACATACAATTTCTATGGTTTACGAGGAAATCCTGTTCAATTCGTGTACGGTTTAATTGGAAACGCATGGACTCGAAATTTGAAGCTGGATTTTACAATATCCTATATTTCTAGGTACGAATGTTTGGGTGTTTGAATGTTTATTCTCACGTCGCAATGGCAACCATTTTAAGTAAAACTTGTAACTGATACTCAGTGATTTCTAGACTATTATAGTATACATATAGTATGTATGTATAGGCGTCATGGCTCAGTCGGTAGTAGCTCTGCCTTCCGTGCTGTGGGTCGTGGGTTCGATCCCCACCGAGAACAAACATTTGTGTGGCAAACATAGATGTTTGTTCTGTGTCTGGGTGTTTCTATGTATTATAAGTATGTATTTACAACAAAAAAAAATATGTATGTATTCTATCAGCCATCTAGTTCCCATCGTACAAGCTTTGCTTAGTTTGGGACTAGAAGGCGTTGTGTTAAAATGTCCATGAATATTTATTTATATTTATTTTATATTATGTATAGTACAATACCTAAGGTAATTGCTCTACAAATTTTGAAGTTTCCATAAAAAACCTTGAATGACTTTTGGATTATTTGAAACCAAAAAATATACCAGATTTAACAGACTTGGAAAGTGCCATATCGAATCTCAACGAAATCTATACGAGCAAAGACGCTGGCAAAAGCTAGTCCTGACTTTCAACTATTTTGAACCGATTTTCCCTAGCTGTAGCGTATCCTATTAAAGCCCTATCCCAATTTTCCGTACAAAGTTTACCGCGTTTCCCGTACAAGGCTCGGCGCGTTCTACAGTTCAGTGGAAACTTTTTAGTTACACTACGGCTGTTGACTGGCCAGTAATTGGTTTGCTGGGTTATACCGCGTTCACACTATGCCCATGCCGCTGCCGGCATTATTGCCGCGGACTTATTGTCACAGCAACATCGCCTTTATTCTCATCAGGGAACAAGGGTATGAACTTGGGCCGGGAGCCGGGACAGAGGCATGATTGTGTTCCCACTATGCTCGTGCCCATTTCCATGCCCAAGTCCCTACCGACCGCGGTATAGTGTGAACGCAACATTAGATGAATGCAGACTGGAGGTATTAGTTCGTATTAGTATGAAACTAAGCAAATCGCAAGTTGAATATTTGAATATTCAACTTGCGATTTGCTTAGAACGCTGACTAGCTAATATCTGCGTGAAATTACAAACGTTATTTTATCTGAAACATCTGTGACACGAGGAAGTAGTCGGTTTGAGAACCATTCTATTCGTTTACCTAAACTTTGACTATACCCCGAAGAGCTAGTATGAGTAAACATGCGTAATGCGTATACAGACATTACACTAAGCATAATAATATAATTTTTATGGCTACCCTTTGGTGAATTTATTTATTTTGACAGGCGTCATGGCTCAGTCGGTAGTAGCTCTGCTTTTCGTGCTGTGGGTCGTGGGTTTGATCCCCACCGAGAACAAACATTTGTGTGGCAAACATAGATGTCTGTTCTGTGTCTGGGTGTTTCTATGTATTATAAGTATGTATTTACAAAAAAAAAATGTATGGATGTATTCTATCAGCCATCTAGTTCCCATCGTACAGGCTTTGCTTAGTTTGGGACTAGAAGGCGTTGTGTTAAGTGTCCGTGAATATTTATTTATTTATTTATAATTTATGTTCTCTGAGGTGTTACGTCACCTGATAGACTTGATATACTTACATGTCTTTTTCACCTAAAAATAAAGGCCCTTTTAAATGAAATGAAATGAAATGAAATAGTTAAGTTTATTTTGCTTGAATATGGTTACAAGAGTTAACAAATACGTTTAAGGCCTTCTGCACACTTGACGGAAATTACATCGCGGACGATCGTATGGTAGAGTCCTTTTCATGAAAGAAGTCCCGCGGAAATTTCCGGAACTAAATTTTAAAACTAAATTTTAAATTAGTTGTCAGGTGCTGTTAATGTGTTCGGATGCTAGTGCGTTTTTATTTGGTTTCTGTGATCAAAGTCTTGTTTTCAATGCCTAAAGTTGTTAAAAGTGCTGCCCGAAAAATAATACTTAAGGTCGACTACAGCGACGCGTCTGCGGGACTTCTTTCATGGAAAGGACTCTACCGGATTGACTCCCGCGGAATTTCAGGGCTCAGGCACACTTGACGGAAGCCTTCCGTCGCGGACGACGGATGATCCGTGACGGAAATTCCGCGGGTGTCAATCCAGTACCATACTCCCGCGACCGATCTTCCGCGTAGTGTGGCCGCTATTTGTAATTTATATGCAATAACATGTATTCCGCGACAGAATTTCTGCGACGGATCATCCGTCGTCCGCGACGGAATTTCCGTCAAGTGTGCCTGAGCCCTTAGAGACCAACATGCAAAAACAAAAGATAATAATTATACTGATCAAGAGATAAATAATGGAAAACATTGAAATAGTATGTAACTAGTATTTCAAAGTTCTTAGTAAGTATACATATTGGAAAGAAGTTCCTTATCGCGCGTTGCGAAAGGGGGCTAGAAGGAAAAAATTAAGAACAAAAGTTGTAACGACTCTTTTTTCAAACTTTGACAACGTCATTCGAATAAATTGGTGCAGGAAGGAAACAAATGAATGTAGGTATTGTTGGAAGTTTTTGTTTTAATTTAGGTGCTTCTGCGTACTTACTGTAAGAAAACAACACCTCGAGGAACTTCGTTTCATCCGGGTGTCCCTTGACACCTCTCAAGTTTTTTTATGTTAAGTTTAATAAAAAATTCGTCAAGCGCCATTATTACAAAATCTTTCATTTTCCAAGGACAAAAGTTGACGACCCTTACAGAGTTCCCGATCAATCACAAGGGTGCTTCTACTGGCAGTATAAAATTGTATTATTCTTATCAGTCTGTACACAGCTTTATACTCGCACAATTGCAACGGATATTGTGTTCGTCCATACTAGAAACGATACCGTTTGATAGCGTTTCCAAACATCATTCAACTAAACGCTATCAAAGACGATCTAAAACGATAATATAACGATTTCGTATCTCAAAGGTCGATAGAACCCTGTTTTAGAAGGTTAGGTGAGTTTTAATTCTAATATTGTACCATAATGTTACCGTACCATAATATGTTACCTATAATGTAAATATGTAGTGCTATTTTTACTCAAGTATGTAGCTGAATGACAAATGTGTTTATGACAAGGAACCCTACACGTCAATGAAGGTAAAACGCTTGAACAAATCCCCCCTTTATTTAAAATGCACATTCAACAAAGTGTTCATAAAATGTAAATCTAAGCTATTAGTAGGTACCAACAATTTTTCAAAATTTAAGATTTAGCAAGAAGTCAAAAACTCATAAATAGTAATTTTGTTAAAAAACTTTTAGAGGCGCTATATAGCCTGTCGAGTTATACTAAAATACTAGGTTTGTAGTGTACTAAACTCGGTTTAGCTATGTTACTTTTATATTTATTAAGGTAAATAAAGACCTTTTAAAACAAACAATTCTAATATTACTTTCACAGAATGTAATATAATGGATAGAAAAAAAATATGGTAGATTTTTTTTGTTTCTACGATTGGTTCTCTAGTATATAAATACTGGAAAAGCTATCGATTTATATTGATAATAATATCAAGGTAGTACGTATGGTATTTTGACTACAACTAGCATAACAAAATAAAGTAAAAAGAGAAGCAAAAAAAGTTTTAGGAGTCCCTAATCCACATTGTCTGACAAAGCACCTTTAGGCGGTGCGAGGCCTTATAAGGTACGACCTCAGTGGACGTGCTGAGTGAGGCAACGCATTGTTAGGCAGAGGTTATTGCTTATTATCAGATGGGCTATCAGTTTGTTCTAACACTTAAAAAATCTTGAAAATCGGTATGTACCTACGTTGTGTTTGCTATTGCCCTCCTTTATCATTGCGAGGACTGTCCGATTAATTCGTCGCCCCAAAGCAACCTTTTCATATAATTTTAGTACATAAAAATAATAACCAATACATTCAATTTATTCTGAAAAGCACTCATTTCTTCACTAATGATGGTAGATGAAATAAATTTTTCACTGAGTATCGTGAAACGCCGCAGAATGAGCTAAATAAACGAGGACATTAATAAACTCCGGAAAAAGCCTCACAAAAACTCTCAGACTCTCTTCTGTTGACACTTGTTGCTCTGTTCCTTCCGTTATTTCTTTCTACAGGGACTAGTAAAAACAAAAATGGTGTTTTATACAAGCAATATGAAAAATATTTTCGTTTAATATTTTATTTGATTAGGTATTTTAAATTTTGGAGAAAATTTGCTCCAAAATAGGACTGTTCACCCCGAAATTTTAACATGGTAGATGTATCGTAACGTATCGTAAATAAATTCATTGTACCTATCTTATGGTAGTCGTTATACCAAAGCACTAATATAAGCAAAAAATCTTTTGTGTCTCTATAGTCAACTAGTAAATCCGAACAAAAGAAGACCATTTATTATTATGAATTCGTAAAAACTGTCAGGTGTGTCAGCGCACTTCACACTACAACATGATAAATCAGAAAACCAGGAAAATATGTCCACAACAATATGTCCGAGCGAAACATAGACATTATGATGGATGAAACTCTTACCCAAATTATTTTCACCCTCGTATTGTTATGTTAAATTGTTTCTGACTTTCATTGTGTAAATAAATTGAAGTTCTGATGAGTGAAGCGACTGAAATGCAACAAAAGTGATATAAATTTTATCTTTGTTACCTTATTCAATAAATTTTGCAAAAAGTGTTTAAACAACCAAACGACTAGTTATAGTATCCATCTTGGGGTTGTTTCCAGTTTTTACCTTCGATATACTCACTGCAGGTGACCACTTAGAATGCGTCCCATTTGTCACCACTCTGGTGACAACTTTTTTTATTGTCACATAACTGACAATGCATACAACTTTCCGCACCTACTGCCTATTTCTATCTATAGGTACCTACCACCGGCTATTCTTCTTTACAACTGAATTATGTCGCCACTGGAGACAAATGGGAATAGTACGAATGGCATTCAGTGATCACAAATGGGGCGTGTTCAGAAACAATCCCCATAGTGGTGACAACTATAGTTGTCACCACTATGGGGACATCAAAGATTATCATCACCTGTGTGCGTTGACAGAATGTATAAAGGTCACATACATTTACGAATAAATATTTGTTGCCTACGTAATAAAATTACATTTGTTTGGACAACTCATTTTGTCCTATTATTATATAGCCCGAGGGAAAATAACCGGCAAATCTTACGACGATAGACAGAGATTTTGTCATCTAAGCGGGGAGGCAGATAAAGGTTTGGAAATAATAATAAAGATCGCAGGAGGCTTTATTACGGAGTTTTTTTTATTATAACACAGATTATTTTTGAAGGATGTCATTTTGCTTGGTATTGTGCTATCCTATCCTACTGAATTTTATAATATTCTTTCCTATGAATATTAAAGTTTGTATATACATCAAATTCAAAGTTTGGGTGTTTGTATTTCAGGACTACAGATTGGATTACGATGAAACTTGGAATATATAATTCGTAATCTGGATTAACACATACGCTACTTTGTATCCCGTAAAATCAACATGATCAAACGGAATTTACGGGACGCGGCGAAAGCTAGCATTTAATTAATTTTAATGTTTTACTAGAAATAAAACTATCAAAGAGTCTTCGTATGTGCTGCAACTAAATACAGTAGTAATTTTACTCACACAGAACCATAAATAAGCCTCACCTTAATCCATACAACCTACATTTCAACCAAGTAATTTCAGCATAAAGTCTTGGTTTGTCAAAGACCAGTGCCCGTTTTATCACGAACGTCAAAAAGTCGATGATTTTAATTTTTATTTCAACAATGTCACTCACACTGAAACTTGTCATGCCTATCAAAGTGATCTTTAAGGTTGAACAAGTCGCACACCTTTCCATACAAACGTGGAAGGGTAACCACTCCACTGTTTGACGTTGACCAACCAAAACTAAGGATTATATCAATTTATCTCGTCATAATCTATGTCTGTATACAGCCCAAACCGTAAAAAAAGTAGAAAACTAGAAGCTTTCGTATGAAAAGCATTTATAGCTTGTATTTTTTAAATGAATACTTTTTTTACGGTTTGGGCTGTACACAGACATAGATTATGACGAGATAAATTGATATAATCCTTAGTTATGGTCGGTCAACGTCAAACAGTAGAGTGGTTACCCTTCCACTTTGTATGGAAAGGTATGCGACTTGTTCAACCTTAAAACGCGCCACTGAGCCAGTTCTTCAGCTATTTTCATTCAGCTTCGACCTCTGCTTCGCTTCCCTCTGCTTCTCTTTCAACTAAATTAATTTCCTCTACTTTTTTCGCTCTGCTTATCAGACTGAATAATGTCACTGCCGGCTTTTTCCATTTTTTAGAATGGTCGATTTGAGCTTTCTCCATTTATCGTAATTACAAAGCTGCATTTTTATATTGCGTCAACATAATCGCACCACTGGTCATTTTGCTTTTCGATGTTGCAACCATAGTTGGTCAATTAGACATGCCGGTTGTACTACTGGCAAGTCTCAGATACATGGGGTAACGAACGGTGTTGTTTATTCTAATTTTATTTTCCTGTCTGTACTACCCTTTTAAGAACTCTTCGCAGCGGTTTAAGTCATATTACGGACAGCAAATTACGGTGGCTGTTTCTTAAGAGCACCACTTACGAGCAAGTCACGCAATATGCACACTATTCTACGGAAGTTAGTCATTCATCGTGATAAGAAAATAAAAAGATTTTCTTTACAAACCAACGCATTATTTATGTCTGCACGAATGTCTAGCTAAAATAAGTTTTAAAACAAGTTTTTGTTATGTAAAGCATTAATTTTCTAAACAAAATAAAAATTACTATGTACTCTCTAGCAATTATTATTGCGTATTTTTTAAGATGCTGAAAAAGCCATCTTAACTTGGCGTGGGTGACGTGGGTTGACCACGCGCTTTCATATTTGACCCTAAATTTTTCAGAAGATTCAATCTATCTGTAACAATTTGCTTATTATTAAGAGTGGAGTACCCGTTCCTCCAGGGCGTGCCTCTCGCCTGGTTCTAAATTGGGTCAGCCCTTCCCAGTAGGTGCCATTATAAAAGAGCTTACGAATAAATCGATGTAGGGCTTTTTCGTCAGCGGAACAGGAAACTTTCTAATGGTGTTTAATTTTAGAGTTGAGAAACATTTTATTTTGTCAGTGAGTAAATATTTACTTATTTGTCGGAAATAGAGAAAATTAAAATCTTTTTAGTAAATAGGTACCTCAATGTAGGTAATTTTTATACTGAGGTAGGTATTTTAGAGAATGAAGCATTTTTTGCCGTGGAACGAATTATTACGAACAAAAAAATATATAAAAGGAATGTAACGACTTGTAAGAAAAGGAGTTTGTATATGCTTGGAAACCAGAATTCAATTCAGACTCGACTTCCTAAAACTTTTAAAGAAATAATAGACTTGAACTTGACTCGTTTAAAATTTCGCTTAAACTTTCGGTAGTAATAATAAGAAAACTAAATACTGACTCTTCTAATATCGAATGATGGATTTGAAATAAATTTAACTTCTTAGATAAAAATTCAAAATTCTAATAAAAAAGGTTTTGACTCTACCTTTGGCAATCTGCCTAAGAGATATGTACCAATACCAATACAGATATACCAATTTTGGTATTGGTTTAGATACGTAATTAGGTACTTAGTTTAGGCTCTCAGAGAACAATACTTCCTAATGGACTCCATTCAATAGGTCCTGGTAATTAGGTAATAGGCGTTTACACACTGACAGATATCAACACGATACCGATATTTTAACTGCGCGAGAAAAGTATCGCCGACAGTGTGAAAGCGTTTCTTTCTGTTTCTGAGCTTTTGATTTCCGACCACGTGTCGTTTTGCTACATTAGGCCTCCTCCATTTCTTTCCGCTGTTGTTGCTTTTTGTCCACAAACTGTCGACTGTTCTTATGAAAGTTCTCGTAGGTATTCAATCTTCTTCTTAAAATATAAAACTCTTTTGAAGCTGACTGACAATCAACGCACAGCCTAAACCATAAGTCCTAGACTTATGGTTTAGGCTTATTGTCAGTATGAAATTTGGAGGGTAGTATCATTATTATAAGTGTAGGGGTGCACTAAGAAATGAATTTTGAAAAGTCACACTCTAAAGGGTTTAGAACGCGAGCAACGCCGCGGGCGACGGCTAGTTTAATATGAGATTGGTTCTCTGCCGATATCGTGTCGGTGGCAGTGTGAAACTCAATTTAGGGTGAGCCAAAAGCCAGTTTACCGAATGAACCTGAACAATAAAATGGAATTACTTCAAATAAAATTTTACTGATTCGTAAATGATCTTAATCAACGTCTCTACAAATCCTCAAACATTTTAATTTAAAATTTCGGGGCACCTTATCCCGAGGAGCTTGAAGCACGTTAGTTTAATGAAAGACATTCTTTTAGCGCGTATGTGCTCGTATGTACATACTCGTACCTACTACGTGTGATAGATCGCATCGCGTACAGTCGCACTCAAAAACTCGCATTAGATAACTTTAGTGTGTCACTGTTTTATATAGCACTAGCTAATACCCGCGACTTCGTACGCGTGTATAACCACCAAAATATCTGTCAACCAGCATACGATGAACCTCGTAGCAAATGGCTGCTTTTGGTTTAGAAATTTCAAGCTGTGTCTAAGAATCCACGTCTATCATTTCAATAAAATATAACCTATGTTTCAATACGGAAAAAGGGCCTCCGAATGGTATAAGTTTCGTTGAAATTTGTCCATTAATTAAGGCGTGATCCGCGAACAAACAAACAGACAAACTCGATTTCGGAATCAGTATAGTTTATTTAGTGGATCTGCATATTTTAATTTTTTTAATAGTATAGATAATAGTAATCATAGTATAGGTAGATAGATATAAGAACAATGAAATAAAAAAAAATTACAAAGACTATGACGCGATTTAGACTATCTATCTATGCACTAAAATAGTGACTTTGACATAATATATTATGCAACTGTCACTGACTTGGTAGAAAGAAAGACGCAAGTGAAACGGGGTTCTTACAGACCCATTTCGGTATTGACCCACTCGTGGGTCAACGGGTAAATGTTTTAAGGAAATCATTGGGTCAAGTGGTCATAAAAAACGAAGCCGGTTTTATAGCCTTTGAACATGAAAGGACTAAATTATTTAGAGATTGTCTAATCTAAAAATGAACTTTAGCAATTCAAGGTGAAATAAGGCTTATTTTTAGACGCATAAGAATCATTACAGACGTAACAGCCCAGTCGGTAATATAATAGCTCAGCTTTCCGTGCTGTGGGTCGTGGGTTCAATCCCCACTGAGAACAAAACATTTTGTGTGTAGCAAACATAGATTTTTTTATATATTATGCACGAGTGTTATTATGTATTATAAGTATTCATTTGCATAGTCGGCTCGTTGGGTTTTTTTTCCCATCGGTCCCACCAGTGGGCCAGCCGCCGGTGGGCTCGATGGGAATAACCCATCGTATCATTGTGTATCCACAGTATTCGATAGAAGAAACTCTAGATAAACTGAATCCTACATACTAAAGCTAAAAGTTTTTTTTACTAAGAACTTATACAAAACCTTCAAACCTCTTTGCTCTACTAAACTTCATGCTTTTTTTTCAGGTTCTTCAAGACATTGGTAACGCACAAATACACCTACAAACCAAACACTCGTACGCCTGCATTGTGTTGTTCACACAATGCTGTCATTACTCCTACCACGCGCCTTGGTGTACTCCTTGGAAGAATGTGTACTCCATCATTACGACTGCTACTTTTCTGGGCGGTGTTGCCAGCATCAAAAAGATCTCCAAATAAATGGTTACAAAAATATAATAACTCTTTGTTGCAAATTGATTAAATGTATAATAAGGTGGGCGTTTGAGGGAAGAGACTTATGCCCAGCAGTGGGTTACTACATGCTGCCTATGATGATGATGATGATGAAGGTGGGCTTTGCGATGTCAATTTAGTATTAATTGTAAAGACATTGTAAGAAGGACAATAAATAAATAAAAATAAGCGTTTTCTCCTTGCCAACCAAGTCGAGAGAATTGTTGGAATAGTAACTCATTGAATATCGTGTTTGTTGTGGGATAAATTATCCAAAATAGCTTTTGACAAATTTCAAGGTTTAGTTCAGTCTGTTCGGCATTACTCGTAGCTCGTTTTTAAAATTGCTCCATGTTAAAAATGTCTGTAAGATAAAAAGGCCCCTACTTATACTTAATTTAATTTTGAAGCCTATTTCTACTATCTCTACTCTACTTTTAGCGTCTTCTCCATTCAATTCTGATTTTCATCGGGTGCTATATTTTCCCATTTCCCGGGTAAAGTTCACATAACCTGGCAACACTTTACACCGTCCTCGAATGTCTTCTAATAATACTCTCGCGGAGCGAAATGCAAAAGATTCAACGACATAATCACACTAAAAGCATTCCTTGTTGTCGAGATCCTTGTTTACCTGCGGGTCTAAGATGCGCATGGACTCTATGTTAGTTTTATTCACATAACTTTGTAGGTTACCTAAAAATAAGTCGTAGAGTTGCAATTGGGTTATGTTTTAGTTTAGTTGGTGAACACGGACGAGATAATGGTTTTAGCAGAAACACCGGTTTATCTGCAAAGGTACCAATTATTATAACTATGTACCTTCCTAGTTCCTACTCTTGGACTAATAGGTCAGATTGAAGAAAGGTCAACGTTAGAGTCTACCCATACTATGTGCAAATAATTTGGAAACCTGTACCTTGGAAACATCATTATTGTAAAAAATGATTTCACCTGCTTACCTATGTCTCTAAAACATTGTTCTTGTGTACAATAAAGTGTTATTTATCTATCTATTCTATCTAAAATGAAACTATGTAGTACCTACTTATATACCTTTTAGCAAAATAGCTCTATAGGTACCTACTTATAATTATACTTTTTAGCAAAATAGCTCTATAGTCTGTGACATACTGACATAGGTACTTCACTTTGTATAAACATCTAATTAATTAATGTACAGTCGTATCTACTCACGTTATTTTACAAATGACAGTGCCTGCTCATAAATGCGAGCAAAGCCTCACCGTTACTGTTACTCTGAGTTTCACGTAGGCGCTTTTATTGGCATCATAATAAAAATGGCTTTGCAATAAATTACACGAGCAGATGGTAACAAATTTACATGTTACCGCTTTATTTTACGTTCCAATAAATGTTTCGTTTGACGTTTATTTTTATTTTTTAGTAAATACTCATCGGTTCTACGGCGGCTCTATGATAGACCGATGATATTGTGAAGGTCAACGAAGAAAACACAAAATCTTTCACGATCTTTCTATGATAAGTACAGTATTATTATGATCTGTGGCTATGTGAACTTAATTATGTAGATTATACTGAAGGTGACGAAGTTGACTTATTGGTTTACCTTTGTTTATCTATTTTACTTAGGTACCTATGTAGCTATGTAGTTTGAGATCTAAGTGTATACTTAATTAGGTTTACTCAATTGTAGTAAACATCTCTAATAAATCTTGTAAAAGAATGTTACCTACTGATAAGATAAAGCACAGTGTTGGTTACAAAGATTTTATAGATCTACCTAAGTAGACTGTTTCATATCGCATAACAATCAACAAGACACTAATTTACCTAAAATAGTTTTACTTCCAGGTGCCCTGCAAACTGCACCTTGGCATCAATTAAGAAAATACCAAGAGGTTTGAATGCAATCTAAGCAAATCGACGGGGAATTATGGCGCCAAAGATACGGATCTAACATGGCGGGGCGGGTCACCACCGACCGCTTTCGACCTCTGGGCCTCTACTCCGAAGATTCTGTAGTGACATTTTTGTGTTACACTACGCGGCCGCCTTATGAGAGCTCTTGTAATGTGACAGTGTCACTGCGCAGTGTAATCCAAAACGATACGACGAACCTTCAAATATAAATTTTCGTAGTAGCCACTGTGGCTGCTTCGTTCCAAACAGTAGAGCTGGGAAAGACTGCGATTGGTATATCGATGATTAAATTGATCAATGATTCAAATAGATTAGTGCTGCGAAGTGATAACAACGGTCGATGATTCAATATCGATGGACTAGGTTTGCTAAAGTGGTAGCCGACTCCTGACTGTTTCGGTTCAACAGATAGTAGTGCTGGTAAAGACTTGGATAGCAATATCGATGAACAACATTAACAACAGCATTGTTGAACTAGATTGTTGTGTGGCTGTTGCTAGTATTCTACATAAAAACTCTAAAGATAAAAATAAGTAACCTTAAAATTGTACTGTGGATGTTGTAAAAAGATCATCGATAAGTTCAATGGCACACCACTAATATCAGAACGTGGCTTATTAGAAATGGCTTAGTTAGTTCCATGTTGAGTAGAGCACGCCGCTCCATACACTAAATTGAATAATCTGCATACATAAAATTGTATATTCAATGACATTACCAATTCATAGTCCACAATATCTCTTACAACATAATTTGGACGAGAGGAAAATTATAATCTGGTATTGACTTAGTTCAAAGACCCCATAAATGAACTTTTCTACATATTATTTGAACATGAACTGAAAACGCAGAGGATAAAAGTGACACGCACACAAGATCTGACTAATTGTTGTTTTTATTTGACTGAAATACGATCTAAAGTAATGAAGTCTAAGAACCGATGATTTGAACAAGTTGACACATTCTAGTGGGTAATAGAACATTTGGAGAATGTTTGGGAATAATCACGCATAGCGTTGATGGCAATTCTCAAATAATAATTTATTGCTTTCTAATTCTTCTTCTTCTTCTTTTTCATATCGACTGTATGTCAACTTCGTTCTGTCAGTTGTTTTCTAGCTTTACTTTTTTTAATTCTTTCAAGAGTTTTACTTATGAAGAGATATGTACCTAAAGAAACATACCTACTTGCTTAAACCATTCCTTCTCTGCATTTAGTTAGGCTGCCGTTGATTAACCCTGGCCTGTAGGAACAAATCCATTGCTAAATTAAAAAGTAGGCACCGTTCCCAAACACAGAATAACAGTAACTGATCTCTTAAGCTAAGGTATCTCTAGGGTTACATGGTTCAGAACCAAAGCCACCACGCGTACATTCCGCTGTTCTGTATAGGCAATAAAGTTACGTAATTACAAAATAACTCTGCTTGAAGCGGGACTATTTATTTAATCACTTTGAAGGGAAAATAATAGACGCTGGCTCCGGTGGTTCGGCTCCCATCAAAATTGTGAGGGTTTGGTCGTGTTTTGGTATAAAGCAGGTAGGCAGTTGTGTGTTTTATGAATCATCATTATCATCATCATAGGCAGCTTGTAGTGGCCCACTGCTGGGCATAAGTCTCCTCCCTCAAGCGCCACTCGTATCTACTTTGGGCCCTTTTCATCCAGTTTTTCCAAACCAAACGAACGCTCCGACCGCGGCCGTAAAAATAAAACAGCAAAGACACAGCTAGAAACCGAAGAAAGAACTCTAAATTTTTCGCCGAAACATTTTTTGGTCAAACGGTCTCGTCTTATAAACAATGATTTTGCAACGAAGATAATTGTAGGACAGCTCTGGATAGGCAGCGATCACAGGATGTTTGTAGATTGCGAAAACTTTTGGTAACATTGTTTTTTTTTTATATAAAAACTCTACGCTTGCAGTGATAGTGAGTAAAAGTAGAGTCGAGATGAATATTTTATATTTAGTAAATGTTTTATTTCTCTTAGGCCAGAAAACATCTTTGTACATCCAGAAAAAGAACAGTTACTATTTTATAGAGCAGTGTATTAGCTACTCAATAGAACACGAAAGCAATAATAAGAGTAGGCATTTGTAGCCTGTTTTCTACATATTTTCAGTAGGTCTACCGTACCGTGTATCGTGATGATCGAAGGTATGGTATATTGTGGCCTGTACCGTGCCGGACAATTTCCGTGCTGCCAATATTATGGAGGCTTTATGCTTAACCTGTTTAACGCTGGCTAGTAAAATGAGGTTGTAGACGGCTGTAATAAAATCACTACCGAAAACTTCAGTAAGAATAACATTTCGGAGCCATCAATGTGAGTATGAAAAGAATCGTATGAGTTTTACATAGGCACAGATCATATAATACTATACATGCACATATAGGTATGCTAAAAGTTCTCGTATTATACATACCAGCTTAACCGAGCTTTGCTCGATATTTTTTTAGTATTTATTTTTATGTACTTAACCAATATGTAGTACATAATTAGTAAGAAAAGTTTCTATGCTCATTTGATTTCAAGTAATTTCAGCAGTAGGGAGAGACCTACGTCCAGCAGTGGACTGATATAGGTTGATGGTGATGATGATGAATTTCAGCAGTGACATCTATCTTGGTCACGGGCAAAACATGGACGGTCAAATACTAAAGTCAAAGTCAAAGTCAAAGTCAAATCTTTTATTCAATAAAATCTCACTGATCACTTTGAATCGTCATTACGTTTTGTATGATTAGGTATGATTACATATTTTTTTTATTGGATGAGTTGGAGCTAGTTCGTCCCAAGCTCGTTTGTCTTCTAAATAATCAGATATTTTATAGTATGCTTTTAAAAGAAGTCTCTGTTTTATTACGTTTTTGAACTTGCCAATCGACAACTGAGACACATCACTTGGGATTTTGTTAAAGAAGCGTACACATTGCCCTTTGAAAGATTTACTAATTTTTGTGAGCCTAGTGGTGGGAACAGCGAGTTTGTCTTTATTTCTAGTGTTAACATTATGATTATCACTTTTTTTGTTGAATAGATTGATATTTTTTTGAACATACAATAAGTTTTCATAGATGTACTGGCAAGGTACTGAACACTGCCATCTATTAACGATTAGAAGTATAACTTAAAAAAATAGTATTATTTCGCCAATAGATGTTGGGAAGAGTCAAATTGTCTACTAGAAAGTGTTTACTAGAAAACACGAATAAAACGACATTTTCTGAAAATGAGTCCTAGCTAGATCGATTTATCGCCCCCGAAATCACCTGTATACTAAATTTCATGAAAATCGTTGGAGCCGTTTCCGAGATTTAGAAATTAGATTATATATAATCTAAATGTATATACTCGTTTAAAGATATTAGATTATATTTGAGCAGCGCCCCTGCCGTGAAGTTTAGGTACAAATCTGATGATTCTCCATACAAAAAAAGTTTTAATAAACTTTGTTGTATGCGTAAAAAAGCCACACTAGACATAAAATTCTAGAATGGTCTTGATAAAACAGGTTAAAACTAGTAATTTGCAAGTTAACTTATGAGAATATGATGGGCCTTCACACATTCCTTCATTAATGGTCTTCAAAACACCTATAAATCTACCGGCATCATGTTTTTAACCCTGGTTTGTTAAGAAACGTTTACCGTTAAATGGTGGTGGTAATCTACAATGAAGATGACGTCAAAATGACATCGAAAACTCACTATCGTGGGTGAGAAATGTTTCCGACTGAAATCTCTGTGAAAAAGTAAAATCTCTGCTAAACTTAGCATTAGACCCATGGTCAAAAAACCCGTTTACCGCCAACTTATTTACGATAGTCACTAGTTTGAGAACCCCAACCTTTCAGACCCATTTGTATCCGCCTAGCCAATTTATTTTTACATCGGTATTAATTTAACCGTCGAAAGGTTAAGGTTGAACTGAAGTGTTTCGTTTAAAAAGGGTCTAGTTGTTCCATAATGGTTTCCAAAGCCCTGATTTCTTTTTTATTAACGCTGCTAATTACGTAAAAAAACCAGCAAAGAAATAAAGGTGCTTTGAAGGAGTTCGAGGTCCTGCTAAAAAATTGCTTCATTTAAAAAACGACTGAGCTTTTACACCATAAGATCGATAGATTTCTTGATGACCCTAGAATATCTTCGTGAAATCCTCATCATCATCTTGCCCTTTTCCCACTTTATGTGGGGTCGGCACAACATGTGTTTTTCTTCCATGCTCTTCTATCAGCCGTCATCTCAGTTGACACTCCTTTCTTACCCATGTCATTCTTCACGCAGTCCATCCCTACCTCTACTCTTATACCCCTCTACATTCATATCTAATACTCTTCTTGTTACATCACATTCATCCTCAAAAAAATCCTGCTAAAAAATTGCTTCAATTATAAAACGACTGAGGTTTTACACCATAAGATCGATAGATTTCTTGATGACCCTAGAATATGTTCGTGACATCCTATCCTATTAATATTATTAACATGATAAGAGGTAAGTAATATTACTAACGCGAAAGTTTGTAAGGATGTATGGTGGTATGGATGTATGTATGTTTGTTCTTCTTTCACGCAAAAACTACTGATCCGATTTGTATGAAACTTGGAGTATATATTGTCCGTGACCTGGATTAACACACTGGCTTCTTTTATATCCCGGAAAATCAACGGGATCCAATGGGACGCAAACGAAGTTGCGGGTGGAAGCTAGTACTCTATAACTGGGTGGGTACTACGTGGACATTTTGTATGGAGCTACTGCTTCTATAGGAAAACTTCTTCGTATTGATTGGTACTGACTGCGCCCCAAAGTTTTCGGAAGGTGCAGTATCCTGACCATAATTACTTAGAAAATCTAACTAAACTGAAACTATTTTGGACAAAGCAAACTATAGAAAAAAAATTCTACGGAAGTTGGTCTAACGAGACAAGCGAGTTTGCTACCGGGGTATGTGATTCCTTAACATTGTGACCTATTTAGAACTTTACGAGGATACGAGATGTTTCAGTTTTGTTGAACTTCTAGTAGACTCTATTCGGAAAAGTTCACGATTAGGTGTAAAAGTTTCAAGGAAAGTACAGGTACCTTTCAAGGAAAGTAGGTATGTATATGTACCGTACCTATACCTATTTAGAGGAAATTGGATACTGGCGACACAAACTTTTATTAACAAGATTCTTGTATTCTTGGATATAATAAAAATGTTTTTCTTCAATAGATAATATCAATATCGATTCTTATACTATTCAAACTGTTTTTTTTTATTATTATTAACATCAGAACTACAATACATTTGTGTGAATAGCTTACAAAGCAGAATGATATTGGATAAAAATACTTTCGAGTGATAATAATAAAAAAAATCATTCAAAACGCCGTTCAAGTTACTGTAACAGGAACTTAATATGCTATTACGCTTAAACCATGGGCCCCACGCTGAGAGGTCATAGAAGGCCCATTCAAACTGATTTGTGGAATGACATAATCCACAAAACTTATTGTTATTGGTTAAATTTCAATATTTAAACAGTTTTATTGGATCTAAATAACACGTAGACGTTTAAGAAACATCTTATTTTCATTTGCATAAGTTTAATTAGTTTGAAATGAGATTTTCTTGAGTGAAACATTTGAAACACGCATCCCATGGTTCGTATTATCCAGCGGCAACATATACGTAAGTGAAATTTTTATTTTACAGTGTTTTTTGTTAGGAAACTTTAGTTTATAGGTTTATTTTAATGAACTTATATTTTTTCTTTTATTTTGTAACAATAGCTTTCAATAGTTATACCACAGATCATATCTACAACCTCATCCAAAAGTGGGTTCAAAATGGCTGACACAAAAAGCACTTAACATAATGCACAAACATAATTTCTAACCACTCAATTTATATTTAAAAAAAGTTTAGAATTATTGCTTTACCCTACAAGGCACGAATCGGAAGTTTCCCAAGCTCTCCTAAACAAATAAGTTAGTACTGTATATCAACCCTATTCTTTCATAACCCTTGTCATGCTATAAGAACTTCATAAACGTTAACAGGTCACAAGAGAGTACGTGTCATTTAACCTGAATACTTGTGCAACTTCAGGCATTTTCATACAGCGAGATACTTCGGAACTTCCCCGGGGCAGATAGTTGTTGCAAAGTGGAAAGTTAAAAGCGAAGTTTCAGGTATGCTTTACGCTTTTGTCAAATTAATTTTGATACGTAAAAAAAATCATAAAAGACATTTTTCAAGGTTGACGACCACTGAAGCAGGGGTGGCTAAACAAATGAAATGCAAAACGACACACGTAAGTTCTCTTCTGGGTGTGAGTTCATAAAAGACATATTTTATAGAAGGGTTGACGACCACTGAAGCACAGGGGTGGCTAAACAAATAAAATGCAAGACGACGAACATCCCGAGTTGTCCTGGGTGTGAGACAAAATGTTTATATTACTACATGTCAGTAGCTCGACACCAAAAACATCGGCAACGAGCTCTCCGATAATATCGTGTATTATATCGTGTCGGTGGCAGTGTGGAAACTCCCAATTCGAGGTCATGACCCTGTGAGTGACACTGTCGATTTGCGAAACTGAGTTTCACGTAGATGTTGATTGATGCTTACCATATTTCTCATCCCATCGAAATTACTTTCCAAAACTAATACCTAGCTCAAACTAAATCGACTATTCAATTATGCAGGCTTCTGGTATCTCCGAAACTTTGGATCTCTATGAAAAGGACACCGTTATCAATTACGGCCGTATCGTAGGTCTTTGCTATGACATTCTCCTGGTTTCCCTACTTTATTTTTATTTTATTGATAATTTTTATCTTTCTTTAATGTCTCCTTCTGGCGCCTGCCTTTGCGTAGCAAGTAAATAATCTATTATTATTGGTCCTCTATATTGGGCATTTACCGCTAGAAGCGGTCTTGCACAGAACAACAAAGAATAGAAAAATATTAGAAATAAATAAATAACGAATAAACAGAAGAAGATTGCCTAGTAATAGTAAAAAAAAACACTTTGTTAAGATAGTTAAATTAAGTTTTAGTAAATAGGCAAAACATGTTATTTATTCAGTGTCTTGGGTACGCTTCCGACTGGTGCTGATTTGGACCGGTTGAGCTATCTATAAATCGTTTGCAACGGTTTGTGGATGGCTCAGCTGTTTCATGTGTATTTTGTAAGTATTGTGAATATTTTAAATACTGTATTAGTGTTGCCAACTTGCAAGTTTCGTAGAACAAACATATTAATATAGTTTCGTTAGTTAAATATTGTTGTGTAAGGTATGAATAAAGCTTATAATTATTATATTGGGCATAATAGTTATTTCCCCAAGACGTTTCATTGAGACCGGTCTTCGGCTCTTCTCATCCACTAAACGTTGGGAGAGCCAGGGTCACTTGGGACGGATGCTATTCGAAGATTCCTCGAACTTCACCGTTACTATGACCGCCAAAATGTATGGTGGTTGGGTATATTTGACGGTCGCCTCTTTGCAGGAAACTCTTGCGGAATCTATCATTGCGCCCGCTTTGCTTGGGTTCAGAATGCGTGGGTGACAGGGGAGCGTGGGTGCATGTTCGGGGTTGAAAAGGGTGGAACGATTTGTCACGCTAATTTTTCTCTCTGTAGTGAATATTCGACAGCTTTTGGAATATACAATGACTGATTATTCCTTAAAAAAAAGAAATAAATTACATGTGACAATAAAAAATAATAAGTCGCGTTTTACGTGAATCACGTACGGTTTGAAATGCCTGAGTATATTTTTCAGAGGAGTCATTGTACTATATTATGCGGCTTTTCTATAAATAATTTATTAAATATCTACTTACCCTTTTTAGGATAGATATTCTCAACTGTCCCATACATTTATACAGTCAACCTCCAATGGATAAACCTTGTAGTGCCGGCATCTCATATTTCGTAAAGCAGTCCATACTCCCATATTTCGCCAGCATTTATCCAAGACCCATGTTCTAGATAAGAACATACCTCCAGTTTCCTATCTGGTACCCTTGTAGGGAACTGCGGGAGAGAACAGGGCCTGTCATCCATTAACGAACATAACTGAAACATTAATATTTAGTGGATGTTTTCCAGTTAAATTGCAAAATGAAGGATACAAAGCAAAGCACGATCTTGCAAAGCTCAAGCGCATTAGGCAGCCAATAACATAAGTTTTGCACCATATTGCAAGCTCTGAACTGCTTTCGCTGCTCAGGATAATTTCAAGCGACGTGGCTACAGATATACGAAAACAAGATGTCAATATTTAGTCACAGAATACCTATGATTTATTATGAAAACAGTTCAGAAAACCTGGCATGTTTTTATGAGACAACGATTGCCTCGACAGTGGCAACAAACAGGGGGGCAATTAATTGTTTGCAACGATTAATTGCTTCCCTGTTTGGTTGTTAGATCAAAATATGAAAGCATCAAAATGACAAGAAATAGAGAGTTTTATCATGCATAAAATCATTCAAATGGAAAATTAAATTTAAGTGCTAAATATCTGAAAAGAGATTGACAGCAGTGCTGACTACAGCAACATTTAGTCGCCTAATGTGTTCAAGTTCTAGTTAAATGATGCAGTTAGAAACGGTGTGTGATATATAAACTTACGTGATTTAGGTATATCATGAACGTTACGTCGGTGAAGGATGTTAGAAAAAGTTGAAACACCCATAAAAATATATTTGATTGAAAGCGTCTCTTATCTGTGGCAGATCACTTCTTGATTTGTCATGACTTGGTTCGTGCCGGCACATAACCTTACGATTGAGTAACTCTAAAGTTTGTGTTGGTTGATTTCTCAGAATTCTCTTGTAGGTAAACAAATATTAATGCTGTGAATATCTTTCAGAAGTTCTCAATAACGTCCAATAGTAAACTTAGTAATCTGAAATGAATACGATGTTATCGCCGACAAAGGGCTAGAATATCAATAATATCTAATTGAATCGACCCCGAACAAGCTCCTTCAGACAATTGATTGAATTCCTTCAAGGGGCAAATCAAATAATAGTTAGCGTCGGCAAATAGAATGAATATAATTGGCAGGCAAACATCCTGTTATCCGTAGTAGGTAGACTAAAAGTAAATACTTCGTATAAAAATGTTCCTTTGAAACTATATGTGGTTTCTTATACTAAATAGACATTGGATAATCTAAGGTTTCTTCAGCGGCTGAGAGCTGCAGCATGTTTTCGTAGAATCCCTTTTTTTTCCTCTTGTAAAATATCGACGGTGTGTAGAGAAGGAATTTACTGTTTGCTCTTGGGGTACATAAATATAATGCGTAGAGAGACAGTCGTGTTACTACACTTAGGGCCGAACTGAAACGTCACTCAAATTTAAACACCACTTAAAATTGCTCCGCCTCTGTTTGACATTACTCATTTGTAAGAGATGGCAATAATTTAAGCATAATCTTAATATAAGTAGCGTTTGAATATTCCAGCATTGCCTGAAATGAAGGATTCTATTAGGCAGAACTATGGGTTCTGTAAGATATTGAAATTCAAAAATCATCCAGCCAATGTGGTGATTAACATTTTATAGGGAAAATGATTTTTTATTTTCCTCTGGATGTCGGAGTACGTTTGCTATGTAGCCTCCACACGCTTCACTTTCATCCAGTCGCACTGGTTTGTTCATGGTTACTAATTACAGCATTGACGTTGGGGTTACATACCAACCGGTCCACTCTCACTTTCAACGAACGATAAGCATGAGACGCCTACTACGAAAAACGATACATTACTTATTATAAATAAATAAATAAATATTCACGGACACAACGCCTTCTAGTCCCAAACTAAGCAATGCTTGTACTATGGAAACTAGATGGCTGATAGAATACATACAATACATATTTTTTTTGTAAATACATACCTCTAATACATAGAAACACCCAGACACAGAACAAACATCTATGTTTACAGCACACAAATGTTTGTTCTCGGTGGGGATCGAACCCACGACCCACAGCACGAAAGGCAGAGCTACTACCGACTGAGCCATGACGCCTGTCATGGCGTCATATTCTAGACAGTTTAACGTGCCCTCCAAAGCACGGAAGCGCTCAGGGCTAGCATGGGCCGGGGACAAATTGTCTCCGGGAAAGGATAAATACCATTTCCCCGTTGTCAGTTTTATCCACCCTCCGAGCATGGCCTCGCCTGTGGAAAGCTTTATCCACGGGGAATAGCGAGGGGAATAGCGTTTCGACGGTTCTCTACGTCTGTGTTGCCATTACTAGAAAATAAACAATACTGACGAGATATTGACGCATCAACCTTCAATATTTTGATCAGTATATTAAATCTATGGTAATAGTTCGTTCTTTTTGCGACTATTTGCGGTCTGTTCTGGCAAACCATGGTCTTGCCCGGTACCTCTCTGGTAACTACCATCTGCCATTAGGCGTATAGATGCAAGGATTTATACATAATAGAAAAACAATTGTAGGTAGGTTATCGTGGTTAGTAATTCTATGTAGCATAAGGTTTTCACAGAATGTAGCAAAGTAGGTACAGCGTAATATTTTTAAAATAACCTTGATATGCACCGGCAAACCATCTCGTGAATTTTGAGGCTGCAAGGCATCCTTCAGCTCCTCGCACAGATATACCGCCATTTCTTTGTGGACGCGAAAAAGTCGGCGAAATTTGGTATCTGGCAAGTGGAACGGATAACTTGCATCCCTTATAACCCTCCTGTGTATTTTCCGTTCATTTTTATCAATGAATTGAGACGTAATGATGAAAAAATATGATCGAGACATTTTATACCCACCTTCGAGATAGATGATAGTTATTCCCTGTCAAATGTCAATCGAAGAGTATTTTATCCACTCTTTCCCTAGTCCATGCTATGAAGTGGGAGTAGCGGGATATAATGTCCACGAAAAACGTCAAGTGGAAACATTTTATCCCTTTTCCCTGTTGCCATGCTATGTAAGGTGGAGAAGAGAATTATTTCCACCGACAAGGACAAATTGTCTTTCCACCGTTTTTATCTACTTGTCAGTGGAAATAATTCTCTTCTCCACCTTACATAGCATGGCAACAGGGAAAAGGGATAAAATGTTTCCACTTGACGTTTTTCGTGGACATTATATCCCGCTACTCCCGCTTCATAGCATGGACTAGGGAAAGAGTGGATAAAATACTCTTCGATTGACATTTGACAGGGAATAACTATCATCTATCTCGAAGGTGGGTATAAAAGTAATTCTCCTTTGCTTACAAAATGTCTCGATCATATTTTTTCATCATTACGTATCAATTCATTGATAAAAATGAACGGAAAATACACAGGAGGGTTATAAAGGATGCAAGTAATCCGTTCCACTTGCCAGATACCGAATTTCGCCGACTTTTTCGCGTCCACAAAGAAATGGCGGTATATCTGTGCGAGGAGCTGAAGGATGCCTTGCAGCCTCAAAATTCACGAGATGGTTTGCCGGTGCATATCAAGGTTATTTTAAAAATATTACGCTGTACCTACTTTGCTACATTCTGTGAGAACCTTATGCTACACAGAATTACTAACCACGATAACCTACCTACAATTGTTTTTCTATTATGTATAGATCCTTGCATCTATACGCCTAATGGCAGATGGTAGTTACCAGAGAGGTACCGGGCAAGACCATGGTTTGCCAGAACAGACCGCAAATAGTCGGAAAAAGAACGAACTATTACCATAGATTTAATATACTGATCAAAATATTGAAGGTTGATGCGTCAATATCTCGTCAGTATTGTTTATTTTCTAGTAATGGCAACACAGACGTAGAGAACCGTCGAAACGCTATTCCCCTCGCTATTCCCCGTGGATAAAGCTTTCCACAGGCGAAGCCATGCTCGGAGGGTGGATAAAACTGACAACGGGGAAATGGTATTTATCCTTTCCCGGAGACAATTTGTCCCCGGCCCATGCTAGCCCTGCTGCATGTTAATGCCACTAACGGTCACCCATCCAAATAGTGACCGCACAGAACGTTGCTTAACTTAGATAATCAGTAAAGATTGGCTAAGCAAGCTACGCCACGAGCGCTTCATAATCCATATTGAAAATTAATTCACTGCATTATTTCTTGGTTGCTCTCAAAATTCTCTGAACTTTAGGTAATGATAATAATTGTACAAACTGGTGTAACTGAATTTAATCACTCGACTCTCTACTTAACTATACCTAATAATCACTTTGAACACTATCGATTATTTATTTAATGTTGTTTCTAATCACCAATCAACTTTACAATCAGTAGTTACTTAGTAAAGTAAATTTTTCCGTGATTATCACTGTTTTGAAAATGTAAAATACATATTTCCACACCGTGTAAATTGCATAATTATGTCAGCAGCATAACTTATCCATAACTAATAGTTACTTAAGTAACTTGAAGCACAGCATCCAACGGATATGTAACTAGTTCCTCAAGATACTCCCAATCAACATAAATACTCACAGAGCATGCAAATTGAAAAATAGCATGCTACTAATAGTTCAGACTAACTTTGTGTGATTTTAGTCTGTGAATTTTCATCAAGTTCTGAGAAATTGTTCATCAATTTTCATGAAATTCCCCTGGCACATTTATAAGCATTTATTGGTAATTTTTAGTTACAGGTCACATAAAAATGGTTATGATTACATATAATAATGGACGATATATGTAATCATAACCATTATAAAAGTATGATCTGTAAAATAGAAAAAACTTACAAAGAGATTTCATCAATTCCGTCTGACCGCATTTTGGTTGCCTATTGCGTTTATAAACTAACATCTGATAATATTTGTGTTTTTTTATTAATAATACTTTATAATAATAACACAGTCATATTCTTGGACATAATATCACACAGTGCTCTTTAGTCCCAAACTAAGCAAAGTTTGTGCTATGGAACTAGATTGCTGATAGAACTTATATGCTTTTTTTTTGTTAATACATACGTAAAATTATCTATTATCTGCTTTCTGTTCTTTTACTGAATTCCAAGCCTTGATGATACCGAAAATACCTTGTGAATACAGCATTTAAGTAATTTCTTGCAAAACTTTTTAACGACTGTGATGGAGCTTGAACTAATTTGGCAATGAAACAAAAAACATCTTAGCGTTTATAACATGTAATTATGAGCTGTCACAAAGCCGGAGATTAAACTGAGTGAATGAGGGTTAGACACCGACTGGTTTTTTTGTAAAGGAAGCCTTGTTAATTTACATGGGAGGAGGTCTGCGTTCGTAGCTATGGCTTTGGGTAGCTGAGAAGCGGATACCGTTTTACTATGACTTTGTAATCTGTGAGATCTCAGTAGAGGCTTAGCTGAAGGCTACAACCAGTCGCTTAATTCTTTTGATAGAAAGGCCCTTAAGTAAAAACTATTCTAAATTCAAATATAATTCTACAAAGAGCACCAAGCTTCAAAACCATTTGGTGCTCTTTTTAGAATAATGAAAGTGTTCTAATAATAATCAATACTTTTTCTATGTACTTAATAACTGTCGCAAAAAAGAGGAATCAATATATTACGGTCGTAATAATACGAGCAGCGCTAACCAAGGATCTGTCTCTTACCGGATTGTCCACATCACTAGACTCCGACAGCCATGACATCTATTGTAACGCGAACGAAATACGAATTCAATCGACAATGTCAAAAAACTCGACAAAAAACTGTGAGAGTTTGGGTTTGTTTGGGTGACAACACGTCGAGTGCAATCGTTGTGGTTAATTGCGCGTTTCTGTGGTTTTAACCTCTCAACTGCATTGTTGATTTGTTTGAAACACGATGGAAATTAGCAGCAGAGCGGTTAAAAACATTCGTTAGTTTTAATTACCTGCAGTTTTGAACAAAATTAAATTACAGTTTTGTTTTTTCAATGTAGTTAGTTAGTAAAAAAAATTATATTAGCTTTTCAAACATATTTTGCTGAATATGTAAGTTTTTGATAGTACAAAAAACAAAACGCACAAAGAAAAAAAATTATCCGGTTACAGAGGAACTTCCCCCGCGATCACTCAGGTTGTGGAATGATCTTCCTGTTGAGGTTTTCTCTAATGACTACAGTATGGGGCACTTCAAAAAGGGTGTTTTAAAATTCTTCAAGGGTTGGCAACGCGCGTCTGGTGCTGCAGGCGTCCATAGGCTACGGTAACCGCTTCCAATCAGGCGGGCTGTACGCTTCTTTGTCTACTGTGTTGTATAAAAAAAAATTAAACAGAGCACAGACGCATTAAAATACTTATGTTTTATTTATAAGCGGTCAAACTCTTTTGATAAAGTACTAAGAAATGTCCGTCCCGCTATAAATAATTCCACGTAAAACATTTACGCCAGGTAGCACAAGCTATCCTTCCAGCAAAAACGTGGAAAAAACGACCTCAAATACCACAAAAGAAGTCATAGTACGTTAGTTTGAATCAATCGCGCACGTACCTATTTAGAACATTGGGCCGATGGCGATGAATAGATTACTTTTTTTGTAATCAAAAAACGAGGAATATAAACGGAAAATTACCCAACTCTATACATTTTAAATGATTTTCATAGTTCCATAAAAATAAGTAATTTGAAATAAAACGATTGTGAATTATGTAACTTAGCAATTCGTAGAACGTTTTTTTCCTTTCTAGTCCGTCAAATAGATTTATTTTTTATTTTTCATGTAGTTCATGTGTTTAGACGGTGTTCTTACCACGGAAATTCATGGTTCTAAAATTTTCATGTTTTTATTCTATTTATTTTTTCACATTAAAAACAAAAAACAGTTCGCTACCAAGTCAAACTACCTATGTGTTGTATTTCAATCTATGCAAGTATGCTAGTAAAGCCAAAAATATTTCACACATTAATTTTATAACAGCAATAAAAACATGAACACTACTTGGTTTATATTGATTATTTGCAATTAGGGATCACTTATGGGCTGTTCGTGATCATCTAAGCTTTCACTCTCAATGCACGCACGCGGCACGCCTCTATACATAAAGCTTGTACACACTGGGTACTGAAGATGTTGATAACAATTGCACGATAACAAAACAAAAGACTACGTACGAGTGTATCGCGTGGTCTCTCTCAAGACGATAAACCCGACATCACCGAGCCCAGTCTTTTGCTCTTCTCATCCAGTATTTGTTCCCTACATACTATATTTTATACAAGGTTGTCTGGAAGAAATTGCTGATTAGCGATAAGACCACCCAAAGTACAATTAATATAAGTTTTTTTTTTTTTATTTCATTGTAATCACTAGGCTAAGGTGTGCAACAAAGTATCTTCTATCTATCTATCTACATTTCGCAGATCGTTGCCGCACGGAAAGCGTAAACTATTTGACTATAGTAAAATTAAACTATAAACTAAGTAATAGTGAATGTGCACATAAAACGTGACTGGTTCGTAAACTCCAACGAAGTTGAAAACGTCCGCTCGAGTTGACAACTAATCCCTCCGTGCGTAACCGCCTTATTTCTATTACGTAAACTTTGGCCGGTCTCGACATATTGGGGCATGTTTTAAAAGCTTTACCTTTAGCACCAGTTAACTTACTTATTTGTTCAGTAGTTCAATGTGGAACTAATGATGTTTGTAACAAGACAGCTCATCATATCTACAAAACTACTTGGTAATTTGGGTTTTGTTGTTTGGCTGCGAAGAACGGACGATATTTTTTTTAGAGGTAACTTTCTAGATATTATTTATTAGAATTAAATATTAATTACAGGGTCCATCTACATAATACTATCATCATTGTAACAGATCCATAATATTAATCACAATAAAATTGATAAAAAATTCAAAACAATATGAATAATGTGAATTGTGATAATGTGAAACTATTGACTCTATGATAGGCCTTATCCTGCATTCTTAACGCGAAGTTGTAATGGTAATGGAGTTCAAAATTTTAAACATCATTTTTGCAAATATTCGTGTAATCTACACTTTTTTAACTTGATAAGTTAAAACTAGAACAACTATCCTTTATTTCAATTTTAAATGATTTGGATAATACTAAAAGTTGTTAAAATTATATCTACAAAAACTCCATTGCCATTTTGACATCGCGATAAAGGTGCTGGTTGAGGTCTAAAATAAATGTCATAGTAAACTTGCCCTTAATTGTGCTATAAACAAAACCAGTGCTAGCCTATTGTACTTGTTGTAATATATTATAGAGTATGGCACCATATAAAATATTTATCTACACTATGACGACTGTGACCGACATCTTGACTGTCGCCTGTAGCCACACATGGTTTATACCTGTGTTTATACAAGCTTATGCACTTAGCTTCACGTGGTATGTTTACAGAAGCAAATTGAGTTGCTAAACGTAAATACTTTTTAAGAGCGCGTATCAGCATACGCGCTCAAATAGTCGAGACACTTCTTCTTTATTTCTACCTACATGGCCTCTGTCCGCCATTTGGACAGACAATTTTGCCAGTGTCAAGTGAAATATTTGAAATATCATCAGTCAAGTCATGTCATTTGTCAAGTCAAGTAGACAGAGCGTTATTTTTACAGAATTCTCATATTTTTGACGGGTGTCAAAAAATATTTGCTTGCGTTTTATATGTTTGAGTAGAGAGCGAATACTCAAAAGCCACTCAAACCCCACTCAATTTAAGTCCCACTTAAATTATTGCCATCTCTTACAAATGAGTAATGTCAAACAGAGGCAGAACAACTTTAAGTGGTGCTCAAATTTGAATGACTTTTGAGTATTTCAGCCTCAGATTCTAAAGTTAAGGCTGCACAAGAATAAACACCTTAGAAAAAATATTTCTCTATTGTGTATTTGAATTCTGGATTAATCCTACTAATATTAGAAACGCAAAAGTTGGTAAGTATGGATCGATGGATGGATGGAAAGGTGGATGGGGATGGATAGATGGATGTTTGTTACTCTTTCACGTAAAAACTACTGATCCAATTTGGATAAAATTTGGAATATATATTGCCTGTTACCTGGATTAACACATTGGCTACTTTTTATCCCGAAAAATCATAAGATCCAACGAGACACGAACGAAGTCGCGGGCGGCACCTAGTATGAAATATTTGGGACTCCATTTACTTTATTGTTTTACCTATAAATTAAGAAGATTCTACTTACCTAAATTCAATACAAAAAATATTTGGGACGAGTGAAACTAATGAATGGGGCAGCGTTCCACGCGGGCCGAGTTGGTTTGGGACGAGTTGACAGCCGACTCGATTTTGCTACAAAGATTGTTACATTGTAGTATGATTTGTTGGTAGTTGTGTTATATTTACGATTAAATCACACGTCGGTTTTGTTCGGCAGCTCGTAAATCATTGTTTGTTGAAATTATACACACCTAAGGTGGTATAACTTGATGTAAGATAAATATTAAGTCATTGCAATACATTTATCTAAACGCCAACAACAAATAATACGTACCTACTTGTGCAATTGCTTATGAAATATTATAGATGGTGAAGAAAAACATCGCGTAAAATTCAAGCCGTAGGTATTTTAAAAGCAACAAGTAGGTTTCGGATTCGAAACCACCACAAAATAGATATTATAGTAATTGCATATAAAGAAATTTACAGTGAAGGAAAACATCACGTAAAATTTAGGCTGTACGTATTCTGAAAGAAACAAGAGGGCTTGGAACCCATTAAAAATAGATATAGGTATACTAACTATACTGTCAAGTCTTTAAAAACCTTATTGTACTATATAGCACTTATATCAAAACGAAATGAAAAGAAAAAGAAATACTCATCAGCTCAGTAGCACTGTAAGACCCGTTAGACGACATCTATTTATCTGAAAAAAAAAAACACGCAGCAGCTTCTTAGATTTATAAATAAAAATAAATTGTAGGTAATTAGCAACGAGTTTCAACTAATTACCCCAAAATACAGTTTTAACAGATTTTAACTAAAAACTACCACATTTCTGGAAGATTCCTCGACCATCGTTAAACAAAATGTGCTTGTTAATCAAGAAGTTCCATGACATTCATTAATCCAAGGGTCTTATGCTTTAAAACCTTCGATAAAATGTCATGGGAATGAAGACAACAATACGAAAGCCACTTTGTCGATTCGAGTTCTGTCATTTTTAGGGAAACAAAGGCCGAAATATTGAACGTCACTCAAATTTAAGCACCACTTTAAATTGCTCTGCCTCTGGTTTGACATTACTCATTTGTAAGAGATAGCAATAATTTAAGCGTGAACTAAATTTTTTGTGTTTGAGTAATAGTCTCTTTTATTTTAATGGTTTTCTGTTATAGTGAGTATTGATGTTTTTTGGTGTGATTTTAACATAATATAATACTTGTGGTCATGGTACAAAGTGTGAGCCATTAGAATAAAAGTGCTTAAGGTGATTTCCTTGAAATGGTAGATTTCGTTTTCAAGGGAAAATTCCACCATTTTCCCTTCAAAACAAACGACAGCCGACTTGACAAATGACGTGATTTGACTGATAATATTTCATTATATTTCACTTGATACTGGCAACATTGTCTTTCGAAATGACGGACAGAGGCCACATAGGTAGAAAAGAAGAAGAAGAAGAAGCCACTTTTTCTGACAGAGACGGTCACCATGTGACTGCGCGTGGAGCTTAATTAATATCTGTTTCGCCTGAGATGTGATGTCATCTCACTCAATGAGAATTTTGTCTAATGATTTAAGTATAAGGTCCCTGATGTATTAAGATTGTTGTAGAGATTAGTTCAAACCAGATTTTTATGTAGAAGATTCTAGTAACGCATTCATGCGTGTAAATATTTATTTCGTAATGTTATAATTAAGTGTAAAACTACAAAAAACTGTAGTAAAAAAAGCCAGAATAACAGCGCTGACCTGTCTTCGGATGGCGAAGCATAATGCTGAGACGAGACCTTTTCGCTGCATACTTCTTATTAGGTACTATTTTTTATGTTTAAATTTATATTATACTAGCGGACCGTCCCGTCCCGCGGTTTTTTTACGTAATTTTTTACACCTTGGGTTACATTATTGGAGTTTTAGTAAGGAACCCTAATTTTTTGAAAATATAATGTAGCTTATCTCACCGGAGGATAGTGTAGCTTTCCAACGGTGGAAAAAATATTCAAATCGGTCCAGTAGTTTCAGAGCCTATTCAATGCAAACAAACAATCAAATATTTCCTCTTTATAATATTAGTATAGATTATGTTATTTCAATTTGATTTTAACTAATTTATTGTAATGATTTCTACTTATAGCGAATAAATGATTGTCTATGTCTATGTCTGTCTACTAATTGGACACCTACATCGGGGCAGAACGGGTCTAGGCAATTCCAACCGAAAACTGGCACGGTTATTTCACTTTACAGCCTTAGCTACAGAATACAAGTTAATTGTAATTGCTCCGTATCAGGATCGCATCACCAACAACCTGAGAACCAATTCCAGCTGTTCCAGCAATAAGGAAATCGTTCCGGAACGCACGAAAATCGCTTTGTCGTGAGTTGAGCTGTCTCAACTCAGCGGAACCTAGGAACCATAGGAAGGTGAGGATAGCTACGTCATTCTGTAAACTCGAGTCATACATCTTGCTGACATTTTAGACTTATAATTAAGTCTTTGAGCCTCACGAATAAGCAAGTTGAAGTGGCAGTAAGCTGGCCACTTAACTCGCAAAACTGACACCGCTGGGGAACCTAGGTTCTCGAATGGCGACCTCAAAACAGAAGGCGGAAAAATTAGGACGCCTCTCTCCGATAGATCATTGATAGAAGTTTTTCTGGAATTCTATCGGGAGTGCCTTTGTTCAGCTGTGGACTTCTACAAATTATAAAAGCAAAGTAAGTAAGCTCGTATTAGTTAGTGGCCAACTCTGGTGACGGAGTTTTTAGGCCGCCATAAAGCATCCTTCATGGCTTAACGACTGCTAGAGCCGGGACCGACAGTTTAACGTGCCCTCCGAAACACGGAAGCGCTCAGATGAAAATCCCACTAACGGTCATCCATCCAAATAGTGACCGCACAGAACGTCGCTTAACTTAGATAATCGGTGAAGGTTGACTAAGCAAGCCTAGCCACGAGCGCTTCTACAAGTTTTGATGATGAGCTGTACCTATTACACGTTTGCTGGTTTTCTACCTACAGTTGATTTAATATTACATAAGATTTATGTAAAGTGTTGAACTAAACTAGCTATTTAACCTTTCCTGTGATCTTTTAACACTCGGTAGCTTTAATGATTATATTCAATCGTTATTACCCTATATCGACTCTGCATCGTTACGGTACCTGGTAACTTCTTGAATAGAATAAGACTGTTATTGGTTTGATGTGGATTGGATCTTCTTATTTGAGTCACTTTTACTGTAGCCACCATAATACTTTTGTATTGTGTAGGCAAATGGGACTGTTTAAGCCTTGGTCTCGCGATCGTAACGCACAACGCTGCGGTGTGCAGCACAACGCAGAGTACCGCGTTTGCTCCTCGCCGCTGACGCAGACTGCGACGTAACAAAAGACCATACTAGACGTTTTACATACAACTATGTGTCCGACGTTGCAAGGCTTTTACGTGCGTCCCGTAACGCTGTCAACAATCGTCAGTAGGACTAGAACCCTTCCATTGATTCTCATAAAATTGTATCGGCCATATTCTTATTTTTCCCTACCCTCCATCCCGTTTGTGACACTAGTCGCCCACCTTTCCATACAAACGTGGAAGGGTAACTGCTCTACTGTTTGACGTTGACCAACCAAAACGGTCTAGGGTGTACATAGATTATGACGGGATAAATTGATATAATCCTTGGTTTTGGTTGGTCAACGTCAAACAGTGGAGTAGTTACCTTTCCACGTTTGTATGGAAAGGTGGGCGACTAGTTGGACCTTAATAGTCAAAGTTGAAAGTTCGTTATACAAGGTATAATCACCATATTTTGTCAGTTCTTTCCGGTGAAGGAAAACATCTTGGGAAAACCGGTTTCAAGGTGAATTCATCGATTTTGACAGCAAATAAGTTATCCGTCATGTGACGGAAAACAATTTTTAGGAGATCACCTTCGTATTTACTTTCGAGTTTTTATTACTTTTGTTACCAAAATAAATCCTTATGACCCACTTTATTAATGAGAAATGCGAACGTTCCTACTCATCATGATATTGTTTTTGAAGAGGGGCAACATAGGATAGGTAAGTATAAGCACAATATTTGTTTGCTTCTCAAAAGTCGTATTCTACGTGTTAAAAGTACTTAAAACCGTTACTGATTTCAGTAGAGATTTGAGGTTTTCGAATTTGGACTTTGCCGTCTGGAATTTGGTATTTGAGTCGCATACAAAACTGTCAATTCGTACCACCGTTCCCCAGAGGTATACGGTGGTATACGGTGGGTCCGAAGTGAAAAAATCTATACTTACTTGTGTCTGGTTCAGTGCTTGGGCAGGGGCCTTATTCACTATGACCAATACAAGCGCGTTACGCAGCACGACAAGACAGCGGCGTGAAATCGCCCTATGCCTATGCCGTATTTCCTATGCCATAAATGTCATTCCTTACGGTGACGTCATACGGTTACGGCAAGGAATCTCCTATGTCATACAAAATAATGCCCCAGATAATGTAATACGGACCATACTGTCAAATCTGCTTTTATTGATCAGTGGTTTTACGTACAAAAATTGGGTAACTCCCATTTGTTCTATAGGACTGTTTTTAAAACTTTTTTATCCCTGTAGTTCCATGGTAGGACTATTGAAACTAGCCCATTAGGACTAGTTTTCGTTTCAATAGTCCTACCCAAATAGAAGTTACCAGATATTAGGGATAAAAAAAAAATTAACAGTTCTAGACGTAACAGTTCTATAGAACAAACGGGAGTTACCCCAAAAATTTATAAAGAGTTCAAGATGAACACAACCGGTAATATGAGTTGGAGGCCCTTTGAAGGGCTTAAAAATATTTTTTCCCTGATACATGGTATCGTAAATAAAATTCCATAGCAACATTAATTTAAATGTTAAACTTTTAAAGCCATTTCCGAACAATATGAATATTCAATGAATATTTTTACAACCGATAAAAACTACTATAAACTTTATTTGTGGATTAGCGTATTAGCGTCAGATCAACCTGTATATTTCATTTCCTTATTATTTTATAACGTTGGCGTAAAATAGATATAATAAAACTAAATAATAGCTAACGATGTAATCTTTGGAAACAATAAATATTTTGTTTTATTACCTATGTACCTTAAATTAAAAAAGATGTCTCAGTAGTCTCAGTGGTAGTTAGAGGCACGTCCGAACATACACGTATCCACTGTCACTTTAATGGCCGAATACTCAAACGCCACTCAAACCCCACTCAATTTTAGTCCCGCTTAAATTATTGCCATCTCTTACAAATGAGTAATGTCAAACAGAGGCAGAGCAATTTTAAGTGGTGCTCAAATTTGAATGACTTTGAGTATTCCAGCCTGAGTGTAATAATATTGGTGACATTTATTTAATTTGATGACTCTAACTACCTAATCTTCAAGTACCAAGATTAGTTAGGTATAATGTAAAAAATCAAGCGTAAAGCGACGTTCAATGTGCGCCCTCTGTTTGCTGCAGGGTGAAGGCTCGGATATCGATATTTGACAGATATCGAGCTCTGACGTTGCGTGATAGGCCTCTTAATTTTTAAAGTGACAGTGGATAGGTCTACTGTTTTTAAAACACTACACTGACGGCTACGTTGACAAAAAAGTTCTCAAACAAAAAAAAGTACATCATGTACTTATTAGAAATTATTTTATTTTCCGACTACCGTTATCTCGGCCTACTGGGACGAAACAATAGAATATGAGTGTGGCTGGTGCTCAATTAGAAAGTCGAAGAAGATGTGACTGCATTGTATGATATGAATGTGAGAGAACTAGAATAAGAGTTCACCAAACGACAGAAGTGAGTGAGAAGTGAGAAGAAGAAAATAATAAGAACACAGATTTGGCGGTTCGGTTCGACTAGGTTTTAGATTAATATATGGTTGTCTGGAAGAAATCGCCTGTGCGATAAGACCGCCAATGTAGTGGTTAATGTAACGGTTACATATATGCCGAGTGCATTATGTCGCTATTTCTAGATTCAGGACATTAGAGTCAAGAACTGGAACTTCACAACTAATAGTGCTCTACCACAGTACAAATAAATCAAAATTAAACAAGGGCGGCTTTCCAACCAATCAACGGTTTGTTTTTGAGTTGAGTAAGGTACACTGCGGTCCACCTTTGTAAATCTAAGCACAGCGAATAAGCCGGCCACGCAGTGTGAATTATCGTTTATTGTTTTTCGTAGTAGCCACAAAATTAATTTACATTTTGGTGGATTAAGATTTACGTTTTGAAAGAATAAAGGCCCCATCAACATTTTGCTGTGACTAATTAATTTACAACTTTAGTAGAAAAACCTCAAACGCGGTAACTTATTTATTTTTATGCAAAAGTTTGAATATTAAAATCATAAAATTTTATGGTACATTTTCGTTCCTTAGAAATATCAACCTTATTATTTCAGCTTTAGAGTCTATGTCTCAGTTAAAAAAGTATTTTGTTCAATGATAGGAATATCTAGTACGCTTTAGAATAGGGAATTTTTGACCGATTGTGATATTGGTATTTTTTTTTATTTATACAGTACATACTACAATTTATTATCAGTGAGAATATAAAATAATATAATATTTACAACTAATCCCGGTTAACAGGCATCATGGCTCAGTTGGTAGTAGCTCCGCCTTCCGTGCTGTGGGTCGTGGGTTCGATCCCCACCGAGAACAAACATTTGAGTGTTGTAAACATAGATGTTTGTTCTGTGTCTGGGTGTTTCTATGTATTATAAGTATGTATTTACAAAAAAAATGTATGTATGTATTCTATCAGCCATCTAGTTTCCATAGTACAAGCTTTGCTTACTTTGGGACTAGAAGGCGTTGTGTTAAGTGTCCGTGAATATTTATTTATTTATTTATTTATTTGTAATGTTTGTATAACGTATGAAAATACAAAAATGGTCCCAAAAATTATTCATTTAATCTATAGTGGAAGCTTTATCACAATCTGTTCTGAAAAGCCGATAAAACATAAGGTACGACAATCGTGAACAATAATCTACTACAATAGTATCACTATATCTCTGCTACATTGCAGCGTAGTTATCCGATATCGTGCCTGGTTTCGCAGAAACAGTGGACGTTATATCATGACCGTTATACTTGCAGACAATGATTTCATGCGCTGGACTTTGCATCATTTTTAAATATGGAACCGTTTAATACTTACAAAAACACACTTTAAACTGGAATATTCTTTATACTACACCTGCTTGGAAAGTACCTTGATACTTTATCAAATTTACGGTAGAAAGTACGTCATTGCATATCGAACAAATATGCGGGAAGAAAACGCATCTGAGCGGGAGAGAAAAGTGTATGAAAATCCATTTCTTACGTGGTTTTTTTTTTTAATTTTGGATAAGACTATGCGCCGGTAACCTAAATATCAAAAGCCAAAAAGTTTTTACAGTGAGTTTTTATCTCCAAAAAATGACACTGGCCACTAGCTGTGTGTTGGATGGTGTCGGGCTGGCAGTGCGACCCTGCGGCGGCAGGATAAACAATTTGAAAAAAGAACATGTGAAAATTGCAGACGCCATTGGAGCCATTTTCAATTTGTGTGTTGTTTGAGGGTTCAGTTTTAGTTTTTTATTTTCTTCGTAGGTGTAGTATAAAGCACTATATATCACTCGAAAGAAAGTGCGATTCCCGATCTCGGGTGTTTTAAAGCCCTCGCCTACGGCTCGGGCTTCAAACGACACCCTCAACGGTAATCGGTCACTTTCTCCTCTCGGTGAACAATGTACTATTTTCTGATCATCAAACAAAAAATTCTACAGTGTTAAACGGCAAATGATATTGTAAATGTAAATGGCGTCGCTGGATGATTTTGAAGAAGTTATTAAATTTTAAGGGTTTTTTATATGGTATAGAATGTCCTTTGGCCCCAATCTCACCTGATTGCCGATGAAAATGAACGTATTGAGGTGCTATATCTATTGAGACTTTATAGCCATTCCCAGACGTCAAATACTGTTTGATATATCAATTAATCATTTAACAACCCGGGACCTAACTTACGGCCGTCAACAAACGAATACCGCTTTTTCAGAAAGCTCAGGTTAAGCCATCTCCATCGCAAGCTAATACGAGATTAAATATCTAGAGAATATTTTATTTAAAAACAGTCACGACACGGAGTAAAGATGTCTTGTAAGCTCCAGACCTGAGCTTTTGTTTTTAAGACATTGTAAGTATTTACAATGAAGTAGGAGGCCATTTGCAAATTCCTTCATGCTTACTGCGTTTATTATTTTTTTAAAGTAATGGAACAAGCTAATTATCCACTTGATGGTGAGTATAACAATGCAATATCTCACAGAGTGTGTTCTGGGCATTGCACTGCGACCATTACTCTGAGGCGTAAAAGTATTGAGTCGAATGTGCCTGTAATTGCACCGGCACCCATAGGTACCCTTCAAACCGGAACATAGCAATGCGATCATCAATGCTTAGCGGCAGAAAAGTGGTAGTACTTTCCCAGACGAGTTCTTTTACAGAGAGCTTTACTATGTATTTACAAAAAAATATGCATGTAAGTATTTTATCAGAAATCTATTTCCCATAGAACAAGCTTTGGTTAGTTTGAGTCTGAGGGCGATAAGTAAAATATTCATGAATATTTATTTTATAAATCCTGTCCAAATATAAGTTGTCGTAGTAAATGTTTTACGACAGACGAAAGGCGATTTGTTGCATTTTGTCAAATACTATAAATTATTATTTGCTGTGCAACCGGTATTGTAACAAAACGCTAACTATTTATCCATTTGAATGTTTTCAACTATGAGTAGAATATCATTGTTCTATTTATATAAAACTTCATAATAAATAACTTATAAATATTTCTTTATAGACAGTATAATAAGATAGTTATGTTTGACTCTCAACCTAGAGACTTAAGAGACCTAGAGTCCTAGAGTCCTAGAGCCCTAGAGCCCTAGAGCCCTAGAGCCCTAGTCCTAGAGCACTTGCTCTATTTTATATTTTTCTATTATTATGTTTTTGCTTGCATTTGCAATGCAGTTAGTTCTAAGAAATTATAAAAGCGTGGTGTCAGCCGTCTCTGTATCGCCGGCTGCATCCTCTCGCTCCGTGGGAGCCACATTAGATTAGTGCCTACAATTCGGCATAGACGTAAGAGTTTTAATTATAGTTTTAATTCAAAAGAATAGTTTCTTCTTAAAAAACCCGTTTTACGTTCCCCAAACTTGAGTGGCGCAGCCGGGGCAGATTTCCAAATTTTCCACGGGATTTATCACGAGTTTTCTCGAGTTTTCCTGATGAATCGGATCTGTTCGAACCAAATAAATATCTCTGAAACGGGTAATGCAAAGCTGAATATGGGAGTAGCGGTCGGTTGGTGAGTAGAACTTTTTGCCATTCCTTAATTCCTCTATTCTCCTGTATTTACATGGGTTTATTAAAACTATAACTTTATTTGTTATACTTGAGATTGGAACTCTCTCATTATAACGTGGTGTGCTTGTATATACAATTTTATCGAGCCACCGTAATCTAAAAATAGAACTTTACATAGAGTAAAAACTTTTAGATAGTACTGATTTAAATTGTGTAAATTCAAGTTTATAGATCTCAAAACTGATCAAAACTTTATTATTTTGCATTTAAACAGAATAGATTTAGGTAAATAAAATAATGTAATTTTTATTTTTAATAAGTGTGTAGAATTAAAGTTGTTGATCTCTAATTCGATCGTAACTTTATTACATTTATTTAGGTAAATAAAATAATGTAAATTTTATTTTATTTTTTAAAATAATTGTGTAGAATTATAGTTATTGATCTCTAATTCGATCGTAACTTTACTATTATTTACATTTTAATAATAAGAAATAAAATAGTTTTATTTCCAAATTGTTTTGTAGACTAAAGTTATTGATGCAAAAATCGATCGTGACTTTACTGTGCTCAGGTTTGGATAGTAGAGTTAATATAGCAAAATAGAGTTAATTTTTCATTTATAAATAATTGATGAGATTTAAGTTATAGATCTATAAATTGATCGTGACTTTAAATTTTTATTGGTTTGTTTATTTTTACAAAATAGTTTTATTTTTATAAAAATCTTTTCTTCTATTTTTGACTATTGTTGTTTCTTTTTTTAAGTGATTTTAATGTGTTATTTTTGTGTATTTGTGTAAAGTGAGCTCAAGTTGCCTCCTCCGATTAGTTCGTGACTCTATGATCATGACGCCGCCAGTACTTGAAATCATACCGTATGATGAGATCAGTGAATTAATACCAATTTTCACCGGCGACCATAGGCAATTAAATTTATACTTGAGTAAATGCCAACAATTAATTGACAAATATAGCCGTAAAGATAATGAAGACCAAAATCTTTACCTCTTTCATGTTGTAACGAGTAGGCTAGCAGAGGACGCAGCTGCGCTCTTATCAGAACGAGACGATGTTATGTCTTGGTGCGCGTTCAAAGAATTGCTCATCCAGCACTTTGGAGATCAGCGTAGTGAATCGTGCCTATACTATGAATTAGAATCATTACAAATCAATTCAAATGAAAATTATTTGGATTTTTGTCATCGCATACAAAGTGTTATGTCTTTATTGATTTCAAAAGTGAACACAATGGAGAACGAAGGATTAAAGTATGCTAAATTGTTTGTTTACAATAATATGGCTCTGAATGTATTTTTGTCAACCCTTCCGGAAGATATGGTTCAGTTAGTGCTATGTAAGGCACCCGTGACTCTAGAAGCAGCATTAAGTGTCGTGCTCGAGGAAATGAATTTCTTAGAGCAAAACAATATGAGAAATCGTATACACGACCGAACTCAAACCACTGGGTCAATTCCACTCGCGACTCAGCAGTCTGAGTTAAAGGCCTTTTCACATGACATCGGCACTCCGCCTAAATTAAATTGTTGTATGCCCCAATATAAACAAATTATAATGCCTCAAATAAAAATCCAAGAACAAGGTCAACCACAGATTGTAGGAACATCCTACCCACCAGGATTTGAGGACATGGCTCAATTTTGCCTTCAGCGACGGCAGCCAACTAGCCTTCAGCAATTCGGTTACAAATCAAACGAACTTACAATGAACGATTACGACGGTGACTTATACTATGACGAAAGCTTTTACTCTGACCACTATGGTTACGATGATAACAGATTGAATAACTACTGTGATGAAGGTTATGACTATTACATGGACACAGACTACGACGATAGGTATGTTGACTTCAAACAAACTGACGTACCATCTTCGCCTAGCAGCCTTGAAAGAGAACAAGTTGAAGTAAAATGCGACTCTATACTAAACATCGATATAAATTGTTCAGTTCAAGTTTCATCGGAACAGCAAGACGACTGTACAGAACAGAATCAGAACAGTTTAGATCGACCAAAACAGCTGACAGAACATAACGCACTTGCAGTTATTCAACCAAACCAGCTGACCAGTAAACAACCCACTGCAGTAACAAGATCCGAATGTTTACAAAGCGAAATGAAAACTGACACCATCTTACCATATAGTCTCAGTAGTATCAGACTTGATGACATTAGCGACCAAAAGCAAGATAACAACTTTCTCTACGGTAAACAAAGTCCCTTGACGCATAGTGAACAACACATTCATTCAGAGAACAAAGATCATTTATACGAAATTGACGACAAAAAGGAAAACCATACAGAACACATGAACGAGACAACCCAGCTAACTCAACAGAAACCAACTTGTAATGACTCTACCAATATAGTAACACCAGAGTACGGTAGTTCATTAGTAGCTGACCCTAAAATAATTTTGAAGGCATTCTCGAGACAGAGTCTTGACAGCGACTATTGCCCTGTGCCATTTTTCGCACAGTATACAAAGCCCAAAATGAAACTCACTCATTTTGAACCAGAAGTAGAGTGGCTTATAGGACAAAATATTTTTGCTGAGAATAGAGATAAACAAAGATAAGCTACTTTAGTAAAAAATATAATCCGTTTTTAAGTTAACGTAAGTTATCGTTTAACTTCTATTCTATTAGTTACAAATAACTCATATTTTCTTATTTTATCACTTTGTCTATATATTTTAATTACTTTAAATTACAACCATAAATTATAATCTTGTACTGTAGGAAGTGTGATTTACTAGTAGTGATGCCGAAATTTACTTAATCATTGCACTTTATAGTATTAAAAAATGTGTATAAAATTAAAAATATTAATAATATGAAATTATATACAGTGCTTAATTACAAAAAAATTACCAACGATGGTGTTTAAATTACAGCAGCATTTATAAATTCATTGAGTTCTCTTATGAAAATAATTGAATAAGACAAGTTTATTTTAGTTAATTTAAATGATTTTTATTAATTTACAAGCAATTTCTGTACTAAATTTAGTGAATTCATATTGATTTACTTTTATGTAGATTAATATTATTACAATTTTGCATCGATCTTTCGTCAATTTAATAACTTTTGTATATCATTGCGTTTAAGTTTTTTATCTATTATTGTTGAACTTGTTTATTTAATCTAAAATTATTAGGAAACCCAGCTTAGATCACGTTTACTGTTGAGATTTCCAATATCAATTTTAATAACTTTTCTTTAATATTTTAAAATAAACCCTTATCATTAGTTTTCCCTGAATTATCCTTACACCTTTATGGCAATAGTTTGAAATACTAACTGATAGCGAAACCTTGCCACCCGTGGTCAACTGGCGACCATTTTATTTGCACTGCAGACAGCACAGCCCTGTGCTATGAGCGCACATCTAGTATTGCAGCAGCTCAAAAGATTCCAGAAATCTATTCATTGTACTCAGTATCAGCATCAAATATTGCAGCAGTAGATCAGCAAGCAGCCTGTGTTCCTGATAACGACGAGCTTTGTGATTTGGAGATCACCAGAATTCGTATTCGCCACCGAATCTGCATAGAGTCGGAAGTTGTAGAGCCAATTCCGCTAATCGCCCTACCACAGCTACGTGTGGACGAGTCTATCCGGTACAACTGATAAGTTAGGATGAAGTGAAAAATTATGACGTACTCTCTCTAGCATAGCAAAGTGAAGTGATCGGAAGTGTTTTGAAATGAAAACTATTAGCTTCAGTGAATCCATAGAGTACATAACAATAGGATAATCTAATCTTATATTTAAATCTTATATTAATTTTATTTAAATCTTGTATTTTTAACTGAGTATGTTTCGATCCAAATCATTTCGAATTTTATTATACTCCTACCATAGGTAAGAAAAATTATCGAACAAATCTCAAATCGATCCGATCGATAATTTTCCTCTTAAGGATGGAGGAGTTATGTTTGACTCTCAACCTAGAGACTTAAGAGACCTAGAGTCCTAGAGTCCTAGAGCCCTAGAGCCCTAGAGCCCTAGAGCCCTAGAGCCCTAGTCCTAGAGCACTTGCTCTATTTTATATTTTTCTATTATTATGTTTTTGCTTGCATTTGCAATGCAGTTAGTTCTAAGAAATTATAAAAGCGTGGTGTCAGCCGTCTCTGTATCGCCGGCTGCATCCTCTCGCTCCGTGGGAGCCACATTAGATTAGTGCCTACAATTCGGCATAGACGTAAGAGTTTTAATTATAGTTTTAATTCAAAAGAATAGTTTCTTCTTAAAAAACCCGTTTTACGTTCCCCAAACTTGAGTAGATCATTCCTGAAAACTAGGGGAGCTACTTTCTACGACTTACTGCGCGTATTCAGTATAGTGTTTAGTATAGTCTTTGAATAAAACTGTTATGACTAAGGATAGACAGACAGACAGACGGATAGAACGAAACTATAAAGGTTCCTTATAGGACTCCAGAACCTTAAAAACAGAGAATATAGGAGTATAATTACTAAAAACTCATCAGAAATTCTTCTAAAATAATTGTCCCATCCCTAGAATACGAATAATCGTTTACTGTACAGAATCAGCATTTAATTATAGCAAAACTCGATTCCCCTTTGAGTTTACAAACGCTACTAAGGCTGTGATATCTCGATTTCAATATCTCCCATCTTGTTTACTCGTATGTTTGCTGTAGAGTTTTTGTCGGCAATCGGTCTGTCGCCTCGAGCCTGCAGTGACCTCTTTCAACAACGATCGATGTCCAGATTGATCGAGTACTGCCTCGAAATTGCCTAGAGATAGTGAAGTTATGCAATTGAGTTTTTTTTGGTAGTATTTCTTGAGCGATCAATCAAAAGAGTCACGGAATATAACAAATGCAAGAACAAATTTTTCAACAAGGTTTTTGACAATATTTTCTTCCTAGAGTCACATACAGAGCACTTAGGAGTTTCCCTTCTGTAGAAGTCCATTGCTGGCTCATAACATAGATTAATAGAAAAAACGATTTTGGGCCCTCCATCCGTCGCCGGTTTTTCGCAATTTTTTACATGTCGCCTGCTGTCTTTAGTCAGCTACAAAATCATGCTTTCACTGTAAATATTTCCTTTGCTTATTGATACAATTTTAACTAACTGTCACTGGGCAAGATAGTGGGCCAACAAATCTCACAATACTCTTATCTGATGACAGAACGGAGCTAATGGGTGTATGAGCCCATTTTAACGTCCCATTGTTCCCAGGAACAAAATGTAAAATTATATTATCGTACTCCAAACGCAGACAGAGTAACCCATTAAAGAATTTGTTTGTATTGGTACTTTGGAGCTCTTAGACGAGATAGCCAAATCGAAGATGAAAATAGAGCCTATTAGCTTGCGATATTCATATGGAACAGTTGGGTTTTTCTTGCACTCACCCTGTGGGTTCAATTAAATGTTCGAAAACTCAGGCATACTTAATTGAAAATTATTCCTAAGATTTCTGAAAACTGGTTTTCAAATCTGATGAATATCCTCATAACTTGGAAATGGCTTGAAAATGGCACCAATTTTCACAAAACATGGCTAGAACCATGCTAGGTTGATCTAGCATGATTTTTGCAAAAAAATCGTTCAAATTGGAGCCTACAACGCTAATCTTCCGTGACGTCATAGCAATGATCAAGTTGCTTTACATCGCTAGAGGCGTAGAGTTTTAACATTACACAAACTCTTAGTCCACTCAGCTTGGTAGATAAATGGACTCTATGACTTACAGAAACATAGAAAGCTAATCGCGCAGTAGCACGACGACACGATAAATCTCGAAAACCCAAAGGGGTTCCCACAGGAAAATGATACATGAATATAATTTTGACATTGGAAAACGTTTCCGCTTACACCGACATCACCTCGGTAGGACCACTAAGCACTATTCATATTGCGTGTCCAGTACAAAACCGCCTACGGGGTTTACAACCAAGATGGTTCTAACTACGCAATCTACTCGACAGCAAAGACTTTTGTTCCCATCGCTACCAATGAAAATTAAACTTTATATCTCAGTATCAAGTGAGATAATCACTACTGTGTTTGGAAGGCTTTTGCGTTGGATGGTGTTATTCGTTAGTGATGCCGGTAATATAAAAATATAAACATTAGCATGAACTCACTAGACAGACCACGACTGTATGCTGACCCCCTAGGAACAATGGAGTGTAATGTCCATAGAAGCTACAAACGTAGCAATGTTTATTTTATCTCATTCATTTACTAAATAGAAGATAATTACTTAAGGTTTACGTATTATGAAACTTTTTAAGTATTTTTGCGATTTATAAGTGAGTAACTTGTGTTCATACCAACCTAATAAAACTTTTGTTTGCATCACATCTATATTTATTTGTTTTATAAGAATGTAACAAAATGGTTGTCTCAAAAAAACATTCAATAAAATAAAACCAATCACTGAACATTTTTATTCAAATCCGTATTTGAGATGTCTGAGAAATATGAATAAAAAACATAACGCATAATTTTTATCAATTTCATATTCCAAACAAAGTATGTGGGGTACATTAGGCCGCGCATTACCACAAAAATGACATCTTTATCAAGGATTGTATGTAAATCTCAATACATTTTATGCATGCATTCTGTACTGGCGCAAGCATAGAGGCCTCATTATGACTCGTTCCATAAATTTACTTCATTAGGCCTGTTTCACCGCTCCTACACAAAGAAACACTGTCTGTGTGTATTGGTGCTGCACTAATAATAAACACACGTTGGAGTAGTGTTGAAATTTTATGTTATTTTCATGGGATTTTAATGGAAATAATGGGAATAGCTCATAAATCGAAAAACGGGCTCGATAAGGTTTAGCTTTTCAAAATTTTTAATTTAAAATTTCCTTTCCTCTAATTATCTCTTACATCTTCTAAATATATACAACTCTTTTGACTGTCAATCAACGCACAGCATAAACTATAAGTCCTAGAAGTATGAAATTTGGAAGGTAGTATCCTTATACATATAGTGTAGGGGTGCACTAAAAAAAGAATTTTGAAAACTCGCACCCTAAAGGGTCTAAAATTAGGATCAAAGATTTTAAATAAATAATGGATATGCTGCTACCACGCGAGCAAAGCCGCGGGCGATAGCAACTATTTCATAAGACATAACATATATTTATCTACAATTCTTTACCGATACTCGGGAGGTAACTCTGATTTTTTTTTTATTGATACTTAGTATAATATGAAAACAGAACACTACGTATTACCTATCAAGAGATTTCCTCATATTTTCTTACTATGTTAAATCTGAAGCAGTAGCTTTAACAAAGGGCTACCAAAGCATTGTGATAAGTTGTATTGCGTGACTCCACGCATTTGTAAGTCTTTGCAACTAGATAGAACTGTAGATGAAACCCTAGACCTACGCGAAAGATACAATCGAAACTGCAACTTACTTTCGAAATTAAGTGGTTTCTTAAAGCTACCTAGCTTGTTTAAAATTTATGTTTTAATGCAATAATGAAAGTAGGTATCTTCTTCTTCTTTTTTCTGTCCTTATCCCACTAAGTGGGGTCGGCACAACATGTTCTTTTCTTCCATTCTCCTCTATCATTCGTCATCTCAGTGTTCACTCCTCTCCTATGCATATCATCTTTTACACAATCCGTCCATCTTTTCTTAGGCCTACCTCTTCCTCTATAATCCATCCACATTCATACTTAGCACTCTCCTCGTTACGTGACTCTCTTCCCTCCGCATGACATGCCCATACCACGCTAACCTGTTAGTATGAAAGTAGGTATATTGGTATCGATTCGCTTGTTGCATTTTTCTAAACTAACCTAATTTGACAGCACTAAAAATGTTGCCGTCCCTTTCTCATAAACTGAAACGTAAAGGTCGGCTATAATTTTAGAGCTGTCAAATTAGGTTAGTTTAGAAAAAGGCAACAACCGAATCGATACCATTGTACTATTAACAACAAATAGAAAATACAAATTATAATTTAAAAATTATACGCTACGATAGAGGCTCTAACGTGCTAGCTCTTATTGTGTGAAAAATGTTTTTGTGGGGGCTCTCACCTGGATACAATTTTGTATGAAATCCTTTATCTATACTTATACTTATATACTTATATAATATAATATATATATAATATATAATAATATATATATATTATATATATATTTTTTATATAAAGAGTTTTTTATATTATTATAAAGAGGAAAGGTTTGATTTTTTGTTTGTTTGTTTGTTTGTATGAATTGAATAGGCTCCGAAACTACTGGACCGATTAAAAAAATTCTTTTACCATTAGAATCCTACATTATCCCTGATGAACATAGGCTATATTTTATCCCGGAATTCCCACGGGAACGGGAATTACGCGGGTGAAACCGCGAGGCGCTGCTAGTCTTAACATATATTGGAACATTATGTTTTGTTTACATTTATCGCTGATTGTACCTACTTATATTACAATATTGTATAACTTACAGCCGAATACTCAAACGTCATTCAAATTTGAGCACCACTTAAGATTGCTCTGCCTCTGTTTGACATTACTTATTTGTAAGAGATGGCAATAATTTAAACGGGACTTAAATTGAGTGGGGTTTGAGTTGCGTTTGAGTATTCGAGCATGCGTAAGAAATCTAGTGTAAAACCTGCTGTTTTTTATAGAGCACTAGCCGTCTCCCGCGGCGTTGCTCTCGTTAGGGTGTGACTTTTCAAAATTCCATTTTCCCGCTTTTTTGTTGAAAGTTTTCCTGAATTTTCTTTGCTATAAACCTCACGGAGCCCGAGACCTTTCCAACGAATGCAAAACCGTGGAAATTGGTTCGTGCGTTCTGGAGTTATAGCGTCAGGAAGGAAAACCCGACTTATTTCTATATAGTAGATAACCGGACGTTTGCAAAATGTCTTTTGTACTTTGAATGACTTTAGTGGGCAGTGCACTTTTAAATTGGACGTACTCTATCAATTTTAGCTGACACTCTCTATTTGAAAGAAGTGGTTTAGTCCTAAAACTAAGTGGAATAGTAAAACGAACCACTAAATTCTAGATTTCTTACACATTTAAAAAAAAAATATTTCAATAATTTTAATTCGAAATATATTAAACTTTTTCATTTGTTTGGTATTCATATGCAAGATTTAACCAATAACCATGCATAATGCAAGGTATATCAAATCGTATTGTGGTTCTCTGCCCATCTACCGCAGCATCCGAGAACCGCAAATTGAGATATACTCATTCTGTGACCCGACAATACCACATCAACAAATATGTACGTACACTGATTAATCTAAATGCATTATGCATTAAAATATCCGAATGAATATTCGCTTAACGGAATCGTATGTTCGAATAAAAACGCCTCTCGAACATTAGATACCTTTTAAGTTTAGTAGGGTTACCTATTTATATTAGTATATTTTTTTTATTTTTTTTAGTATATTTATTATGTATAAAGATTCAATAATCAATTCAAGTAACATTCTGACAAAATACTCAAAACCCAGGCATATATTTTGAATAGTTTTCTCAAAGAAATCCATACTTAAATTTATTCTTGGTTTTTTTTTTGCAAATACGGTCTTTAAAGTACTAAGTAACTAAGTATTCAGTTTGGAAAGGTTTAAGAAAAGGCTTATTGTTATCATGCATGTACAATGAACCAAAAATAATAACAAGAAGCCTCCAACTTATTCTGTTGGAATCGTACTCAGTATCCATAGCACCATTTTCTTACTATTTAATCCAAGTATTGTTTGGAAAACCAACAGCTTAATTAAACTAGTTACATCACCTCGAATAAAAAGTGAATAAGAACATTCAGTTTTTTTTTTACAATATTTAGATCACCGACAAAGAATCTGTTCAACCGTTAGGTATCTATCCGAACCAACACTCATGCAGAATGGGTCAACTTGGTGTTACTGATACAATGTAATGAATGCAATGGTTTTACTGAGCGTATTGAAATCGCCTGCACGACATTATAATGGGTTTTTACAATAAGAAAACTTTGGCCTTCTCCATCCTTTAGATTCCCGCGATCATTAGTCCAGCGTGAGCGAGTTGTCACTTTGCTTTTGGGCTGGTTGTAATCAGTAGCATTCAACCAAATAGTGGTTAGCAACTCGATAAAGTCCAGAAACTTCTGCTCAACGCTCAGTTCTTCAAGTCAAAGTCAAAGTCAAAGTCAAAAATCTTTTATTCAATAAAATCTCACTGATCACTTTGAATCGTCATTACGTTTTGTATGATTAGGTATGATTACATATTTTTTTTATTGGATGAGTTGGAGCTAGTTCGTCCCAAGCTTGTTTGTCTTCTAAATAATCAGATATTTTATAGTATGCTTTTAAAAGAAGTCTCTGTTTTATTACGTTTTTGAACTTGCCAATCGACAACTGAGACACATCACTTGGGATTTTGTTAAAAAAGCGTACCCTTTGAAAGATTTACTAATTTTTGTGAGCCTAGTGGTGGGAACAGCGAGTTTGTCTTTATTTCTAGTGTTAACATTATGATTATCACTTTTTTTGTTGAATAGATTGATATTTTTTTGAACATACAATAAGTTTTCATAGATGTACTGGCAAGGTACTGTCATTATTTTCTGACATCTGAAACTGGTATAACATGGTATCCTTACGTATCGTCTGACCTATCTTAATGGATTCCACTTCGCCTCGGGCGTCAAAAAACCTTGGATAAGGAACAATACCGACCGGTTGTTATACCCCTTGTACTTTTGTAGGTATATATATATGATAGTTGTAATGTTTTATTGAAAAGGTTTTTAACATTCCTGTGAATTCTTAAAGCACTGGAAGAAATTTTAACTTTGCTAAGTGAATTTGTGATAGGTAATTTTTATAAGAGGCAGGACCTCTTGTAAATGCAGCAATGAGACCAAATGGGTTTGCAACTGGATAATAGAACGCTTTCGTACTTTACTACCTGTCGCCCGCGGCTTTGGTCGCGTATTATTTGGTTAAAATCTTTGATCCTAATTTTAGACCCTTTAGGGTGCGACTTTTCAAAATTCCTTTCTTAGTGCACCCCTACACTATATAAGGATACTACCCTCCAAATTTCATACCACTAGGACTTATAGGCTTAGGCTGTGCGTTGATTATCAGTCAGCTTCAAAAGAGTTTTACATACCTATTTAGAAGAAGATAGATCATTAATTAAGTAAAAAAAATGTATATAAGTATTATAATCAGCAATCTAGTTTCCATAGTACAAGCTCTGCTTAATTTGGGACTAGAGGGTGTAGTGTGTAATGTCCAAAGATATTTATTTATTTATTAAGTACTTGTATGTTATGTCGTAGTGTTTTCCTCTCTCGATTGGTGATAGTAAAAAAGTGCCAACAGTTGTTCTTGAAAACAATATTTTAGTCATAACATAAAACAGGAAACACATAAAAAGGGGAAGACCTGGATGCAAAAAGCCCAAAATAGACACGAGTGGCGTTTGAGGAAGGAGGCTTATGCCCAGCAGTGGGTTACTACAAGCTGCCTATGATGATGATGAACATAAAACTTCAAAAACAAGTGAAACTAGAATCTTCAAGAAAAAACAAAACTTTATGGTGAGTCATATAGTTTTCGGAACTCGTCTGGAAAGGGTTAAACCTTTTACGATTCCTAAGGGTCCTCGATAATGCTCGGTATCTCGCAGTTCGATAGTCCATTGGAGTCATAATAGTTAAGTTTTATTATTTTAAAGTAAGCGTGGGACTATAAATTGTTTCTTGATCTGAACTGTCGATAATTTGATCTGTAAGCAAAAAATAGTCAGGATTGCATGCTTAAAATGATTTTCTTAAAAAAAATAATTGAACTCCAAGACCCTTTAATTTTATCTGTTATCCCCAATACTGTCAACATGAAAGGGACCCTTTTATGTCAACGAAAAACAATAGGCCCTAAAACGAGGAGACTATAATATTAAAGTCCAGTCACTTTAGCATTTCACCTCGGATTTTGAGATATCCAGCTATAAACTCGTATAAACTTGTATGTTGACATCCTAAAAGTAGTCTCAAAACCTACATATGGTAGGGACTATTCAAATCTCAAGGTCAAAGGTTACAAAAAGCAACCTTTTGCATATAATCAATATTGTAGTGGATTAACTTTCCTACAACTTTGTTTCAAAAATTTTTTTATACGTTGTAGTTATCGGGCGGGGAGTATTTTATATATTTAGGTATTTACGTTCCATTGCGTAAGCTTACCGCTGGTAATCGGAACCCTACATCATCACCCATTCTACGTTCTCTATCACCGATTGTAGAATATTAACTCGAGAGAGGCAGGGCAGGTATGATTGCAGTAGATTTGTAAAAGGAACGAGTCTTTTGACGAATTTAAAAAGAAAAAACAGTGCCTAACTTTATAAACAAATTGCAGCGTATTTTATTGAAATACGTGATCCACTGACTAGAACTAGAATTGCCATGTCCAATTAATTTCACAATGGTGGCTCAGCTCTCGACGCATGTCTCTGTAATGCGCTTCACACCATTTGACACTTGCCTTGCACGCTTTCCATCGCACTAATACAGTGTGAACGACTAGCCACTGATTTTATGCATCAGTACGCCTTTCTAGTTGGTAGTCAATTCCTTAAAATACGGTGACCACTATTGACGGTACTCTCCAAACTACAGTAAATAAGAAAACTGGTGTGTCCATATATATTATCCATTCTACAGCAAATATATTTCTGGAATTCAACTCAGGTTGTGGAAAGATCTGCATGCTGAGGTTTGCCGTAGAGACTACAGCGTGGGGCACTTCAAAAAAGGTGTTTTAAAATTCTTCAAGAGTCAGCAACGCGTGTGTGACACCTCTACAGTTGCAGGCGTCCATGCAACTGGTTTGTTTATCTACTTAATTGTATATAAAAAAATATAGCTGTCATAGAGAAAATGCATTTTATTCTAGCACCTAAATCAGTACGGTGACGATATGACTGTAATAAAGGACAGTTTTTTTTTAGGAAACCGGCCTTAAGATAGTGTTGAAATCAACTTTGAAGCTAGAGAATTTTACGTACTTTGCGAATCAGTCGATTGAGTGCGAAAGTGATCTAATCTTTTGTAGATCTTATAACTTTTGAACGTATTTTTTAAACAAATAAAGGAAGATATACCTACATAAGTATATTATTACGAAATATTCCTCTACGACAATAAAAACACAAGTCGAAATGTTACATCGTCCATGGTAAATGGTCTAGGTATAAAGTGGTACCTAAGGTACGCCATAGAGTCTTTATGTTCCCTCGTCACCACTTCTATTACATAAACCAAAAACTAATTACAATTATAATAATAGCGTCAGCTGAAACTTAATTCCAATAGGACTAGGATTTAAGTAAGTTATATAAAGGTTAATAAAATGTATAATATTTTCCGGCATTTGCGGTAGGCGTTATTTAGGAAGTAACTCAGTAGAGTTACTTTAGTAAGTAAGTAGAAAAATTTAGTAGCCATATTAAAATCAAAAAAGCAACATCATTATATTCTGAAGATACTTTAGAAATAATGAGTACTCCGCCCTGTCTTTCATCTTGGGACAAATTCTTAAAAGCACTCGCCCCTTCACACTTAGAAGTCATCTCTTCACACCTAAGAATTCAATTAATCTAACTAAACGCACCCGGACCACTGCCCATGAGACTCGTGACTAGTAATTACTTTTTATACAAAAAAACAACCCCGCTCCCTATCTTGTTTACGATAAAAAGAAAAAAAAAACTTTACTAACGGGCACCGAACAATAAACGGTAATGGTATTCTGGACCGTATCTTATTAAACTCTAAAATAGAAGGCACAACACGGACAAAAGCGATAACTAGCGAACAGTAAATTACAAATAAGATTTACGTGCTACATTCATCATTCAAGAATTATTGATCTCCTCATGGCTAGAGATATTTCAGAAAAGAATCCTATTTATTCCTAGACTGCCGACTTCTCCTCATATTTCTCCCGGAGTAACAAAGGCTCGCGGAATTGCGGCGTGACCTCTAAGCGAGGGAGACCAACACGAGTTAAAAAACACTCGCACGAGCAAGCAAATGAAATCGAAATAATGTAGCGTCCATGCGAGCCAAGGTCCCGCGGAATGAGATACGGCTTTTTGATTAACCATTGTCGGGAACGTGGAGTCTCGATTCTTCGGCACTTCTTTTGAACTTACAAACCAGATATTTGACTAAATTGTTCTTCTTTTATCATGACTGTAGGTAAATGCGGCTGCTATGATCTCGGCTCGAATTTGCATGATTATGCATACAAGTTTTGTCTTTGTATGGCCACATTTGTCTGGTAACCCGAGACATAAATTATTCACCTCAAAAACGGGGTAAAGTAACCGATTGACTTCGGTATTGCTTAGTAATTAGATGTTTTTATTTGAGGGGCTTCTAATTTCACGTGTTGTTTTATTGCCTTGTAATATTATAAGAGGGTAGCGTCACGCGCTGGCCCCAAAAAGAAGCAAACTTCCTTTCTTTAATTACATGCAAGTCGGTGGCCTACGCTTAGGGTTTCACCCTACGTCACGCGATTTCGCAGTGCTAGAAAAAGTATACCTATGCTCAAGACGGTAATCAGTCACAGAGTAAGTTCAAATTGAGTCTGAATACTCATCGAAGTTTGAATGCGGATGGCAATTTCATATTTAACTTGACGATGAACTTTGCAAAGCGTTCGATTTGTGTACTTCACTTTTTACCCTTCAATATTAAACAGTATCTATCTATAAAAGAAGATTCCAAAATACACATTCAATACCAACTCCAAACATTTTAGTAGAGCGACTGCAACAAAAAATGGACATACCAGCTACGCGATAAAACGTGCAATAAGAATACTATGGGAGCTATAGGTTTCATGTGTGGACGCTAGAATAACACTGTACCTATTGTATAGTATTTCATCTTATTGTCCTGTACAGCCTCTCTAGATCACGCACACATCCTCATACTAACGTGCATTCAGTAAACAAAGAATTTTGCAATCGTATCCGTGAAAACCTGTAATTGGCTTTCCATTGCTATAAAAATGTAAAAGTCATTTATAAGCTAAATATTCAAATATAAATATAAATATTTACGGACACTTAACACAACGCCTTTTAGTCCCAAACTAAGCAAAGCTTGTACGATGGAAACTAGATGGCTGATAGAATACATACATACATTTTTTTTTTGTAAATACATACTTATAATAAATAGAAACACCCAGACACAGAACAAACATCTATGTTTGCAACACACAAATGTTTGTTCTCGGTGGGGATCGAACCCACGACCCACAGCACGGAAAGCAGAGCTACTACCGACTGAGCCATGACGCCTGTCAAGCTGTCGGTTTTCCAAAAAATAAATAAATAAAGTAAAGTAAAGGAATGAAATAAAATGTTATGTTTTCTTATCTTTTACCACTTCCTGTAACAGTAGGTAAGCTATAATAGTTTCCTTGCAAATTAATTTTTACTACATTTTACTACGAGAATTTACCCTCTAAGCTTCTATAAAGCTTTAAAGAACTTACAGCATTACTGAATAGTTTTACTATGTACTACAAGATTACCTAGCAGTTACTACTCACCGACCGGTGTCCGCGGTAGCCGGCCTAAGGTCCGTGCTAGTTAGTACCGTACGATCGCAGCCACGCGACGGTCGTTTCAAGCTGCGATATTTTTAGTTTATTTATTTAGTTTGGTTACAGACTGTGTTGTGATACGCTGAGAAAGTGCAGGGACGTTTATGTAACAGATAACTGGAGCTTACGGAATATTGCGTGATAACAGTGAGTTTACTTTTAAGTGAGTTTTCGCCCCTTTGTTTTTGATTTATTTTAATAGCTAAAACTGGTAGTAAATGGAGCAGTAACTAAACCACTTATTTGTAGTTGCGTACTTATATTTAGTTTTATTTAAGACCTTACGGTTACAACTTCAAGCTTCAAGCCTTAGGATTATTTTTTAAGGTGCCTTAAAAGTTTTAATCATGACTTTTAAGTTTTTTTGGGTTACTTATTTATTTCATGCTTACATTTTGATCATAGTATATACATAGAATAAGCTAAAAACAAACATTAAAAGAAAATTCATTGTTTACATAGAGATGAGTTCAAAAGCTCATTGCGCATGTCTCTATCACACACAGTCGTACTGAGACTTCTTACCAATAAGTAATGTCGAACAGAGACACCACTTATTTTAAGTAATACTTATGTTTAAGTGACGTCTCTAAGTACAGTGAGCATAGGAATCTTAAACAATCTTATCTTAAGTACAAAAAAGTGTTGAATTAAAATTAAAACCACATTTAAATGCAGACACGTCAAACTGGAATTTGAACCCACTGGTTATCTAAATGTTGGTGAGCTTATGGGACTGGTCACAGGTGAAAAGATTTAGCTAGTTCACTACAAACTTAACAGATGCCAAAAGATATTTGGTTTGTAAGTTTTTGGACACCGGCTAAACAAAGTTAAACTTTTCTTATATTTTTACACCGATTAATATTTGTGAAAACTATGATTTGGCTAGTTCACTACAAACTTAGGAGTAAGATGACAAAAGATAGTTGGTTTGTAAGTTTTTAGATACCGGCTAAACAAAATTAAACAAATCTTTTTTTTCACCACTATCGTTTGATTGTAAACACTATAGACATGAATGTGTTTTAATCGCAGACGAAGCAGTTTTTATGTGATTTTTAGACGTGTTTCAATCATACATCATTTCGGGAGCTAAAAAGAGATAGCGGTACATGTTTTTATGGTCAGTTTTGACCATCGATGAATTTGACACATAAAATGCCATTGACATCAAATGCTCTGACAGGGGCCATACCATAAATAAAAGAAGAAGAAGACATCTTCAGTTCACGTTGAGTAGTTTACGCATGCGCTTTACCACGCATAGTACAATTTTAGATGAAAAGTATACAAGTTTTTGTAGATTCAGAGAGCTAAAAAATTATACAGGCCAAGCTTACCATATTCTTGGGTATTTTACGCATGTGCTAAACTAAACTTTCTATAAATTTTATTACAGTTTAGACGCGTGAAGATTGTTCTAGCTTTTATTAGTAAAGCTACGCCACCGGTTTCAATTCATGCATGCATCACTGCATGAGAAGACGTTTAAAAACCTATTACCCAGGAGATAAATGAGTGGGCTCTATTACAAGGACCATAACGTAGATTTTTCTTTGAACTATTCGTGTAAGCTTCTCCGAAATGATACTCAGTTTTAGGATTATAATTAAGCTTCAGTTTATGGACAAAAAACCAACTTTAAAGTTAATCCGTGGGTATAAAACTTTTTGTATAAATAATACCTACGACATTTCCAACAACAGCGCTTTATAAATATTTCAATCCCCAAAATTATGGTTCTACTTTTTGAATTGAAATTCTTGAACTGCGTATAACAAAATAGGCGTGATTTTATACCAAACATTGATTTCTTAAAATGAACTCTGGATTCATCGTGATAAAACCCATAATCGTCCAATGAGGTTCAGATGGTTGGAAGATCAGAAACCCACTCAATGTTGATGGTGCGATCGTGATGCACTCCAGCGCCATCTAAACGACAGATCTTTGCACTTATCACTGTTGTTCATTCTTGTTAGAGCCTAGAGCATTTCCTGACAAATGTTGGTTGATACTGGTCTGTGGTTTTGTTTCGAAATATAGATACCCTGTACCTTCATACATTCTTTGTTTGAAAAATTTACGGAATACACTGCCCACGTGATACTAAGCGGTTTCTATTTAGAACGATTCAAATTAGAATAAAATTCTGAAGCACTTAATTTTCGCCGGTAATGTAAATTAATGCAAAAGCGAGAAAAAATATTGATATAAACTTTATTCCAATCGGGGTAGAACGGACCGGGTGAATACAGGACCGGGTGAGAACGGGTCTAACCCAGATTTTCAGATTTGATCTGTAAGCACTGCACTATAGAGTACAACTCACATGTCATCATCATCATCATCTTCCATAGTCGGACTTCATCCAATATTTCCGTAATAAGTTTTCTTTAGTTTGAACCAGTCATCAAAATTATTTCTTTCAACTATTTTTGCTATCATACATAACACATACAACAAAGGACAAATTCAAAGCCAGTTTTATTATTTTGGTTATTAGACTTGAAACTGAGTTGGACCAAAATACCTTTTACCATGATGATACTAATGATTTATTAAGCTCGTGTTCAAAACAAGACAGAAAATTAACTTCAAATCAACAACTTTTGAAACAAGTAAACCCGTAATATTTTACAGCATTTCCTGACTCTTACTTGTAAATATTTATTTCTACACTCACCCATTCATAATCACTACATTCAAAACAGCTTGCTTTTGCAATAAACACATTGATTATCAATAGAATTATGATCGTTTTATTATTGGACGCTAGGATGCGCAAGCGCAGCGCGTTGAAATCTTTTGTATGGAGCTTAGGAACGCGACTTTGTAGCGCGGATTGCTAATATTCATAGAGACAAGAAACTTGTTTCAATATTATTTTAACTATATATAGGCTCTTGAAATGTTAAGATCTGATTTATATAGAGAGCTACACTATTTTTCAGACTATTAGTTAAGTAGGTATGTACTAGGTACTTATTATTTAAAAAAAAAATTATGGGTGACATAAAAAACATCCTCGCTAAACTATTACACTGAAGTTTTTGAAAATGGCAAATGAAAATGCACTAAAAATAACTCCATTTAAATAATGTAAATGTAGATCGAAAATAATTTTTACGCAACTCCGTGGTTTTTGCTCGTAAAGATTATTCTTTCGATAGCGTAGTCCTTGAATTTTTGAGGGTTGACATAGTAACCACAACCTAGTAACACAAGTCTGGGTCAAAGTAGGTCCAGTTCAATAAAATTCCAAACCGTGAATCGATACATTTTATGCGACACTTTAATGTTGAAGAAGCTGTCAAAAAAGCGGTCTGTGTATCTCCATTTACTTATTTGAGTAGGTAGTTTTAAAATACAAACCCGAACGTGGTTATTCAGTACAAAAAAAAACATTTTTGCTCATTACTTCTGTGTATTTTTCTCTCTAAGTGTGTTTTATATTCATAATTCAAGTCATATATTCAATATATCATGCTTGTGGGACAAAAACTTCGTCTATAAGGATTTGCTTCGAAAAAATTGCTGCCAAGCACTTAATGAAATGATGATTGGATGGGATGAATCTTGGCAAAGATTTCTCTTGCCCATTGCAGATTAAACACCCGTTGGACCACACATCATGTTTATAGCCCGCCCAGAAATAATATATTTCTAGAGAAACTAGAATTGCATGGATTTCTTAACTGCACAAGATGGTAAATGTACCTTTTATCGTACCCAGAAGTAACAAAAAATGTATAATAGTTTAGTCAATTTAGTTGATACCCACGGCTGGGGCGGCTTCAACACCCTTACCGGATCGTTGACAAAACTTTTGACATCAGGGCAATCGTTATCTCATAAAAACCTGACAGGTTTAAGCTTGGCAGGTTTTCTGAACTGTTTTCATACTAAATTATAGGTATTCTGTAACTAAATAGTGATATTGGTATCGATTCGGTTGTTGCCTTTTTCTAAACTAACCTAATTTGACAGCTCTAAAATTATAGCCGTCCGACATTTCAGTTTATGAGAAAGGGACGCCAACATTTTTAGTGCTGTCAAATTAGGTTAGTTTAGAAAAATGCAACAACCGAATTGATACCATTAGCGCATTTCAGCGCGTTTTTTGTCGTCAAAAGCTTCTTGTTTTCGTATATCTGCGGCCACGTAGCTTGACATTATGCTGGACTGCGAAAGCAGTTAAGAGCTTATGATATAGGGGCATTTTTACAATATTAGTGTACAATATTTTAAACTTGATAATTTGAGACATTGGTAACTACGCCGTATTTCAGTTTCAAATGATTTGGGAAATGATACAGTTTTTCAAATGATATCCAAAAAACTCTACTACCATTTTTACTTCGCGATAAGGAGACAATGCTCTTGTTATTATGTGTTCTGAGGGCCAATCGTATTATTGGAAACTCCAATTAAAGTAGTAGAGACTCTGGTCTAATATTTACATTGTGACTAAGAACTAGTATATACTAGATCTAGGGCATTTGGTACGTGCTCTCCATTATTCATGATCAATTGTTTGTTTGACGGAAAATCGTTAGGTGACTCATTAAAGAAATGTGACCGCCTGATTGCTTTAAGATTTCGTTTCTGATAAGATATGGACTTGGCTTGATAACAAAGACATTGTTGGACTAAGTTTATTCCACTGATTTGTTAATAGTTAGGTTTGGCTTAGAACAAAGTAGGAATTTTGATCTAACTTTAGTAATATAAATCGACTTCGTAAGTATGATAGAGTTTATCTGTCCAAAATATGTACAGAACCACCATTCTTTGTAACCTGCTTCTTGTAGCGTTTGACCTGGGAAAAGAGTACACCTAGGTACACACACACAAAAGTAGGTACGTTTTTATATTGTAAATTCCCCAATTTTAAATATTTTTGACTATGAAAAACATATTAGAGCAGTTCAGTTGTTTTCTAGTTTGACTTTTAGTCATAGACGTAGATAATCGTTATTTTCAGACTTGTTATTGGGAAACATAGCTAACTACAAATTATAATATCGGCAGCTGCGCTAAAACAGTTGTATTTATGAAGAAATAGGTATCAATTATCAAAACTTATAACCGAACCAAACTGCATAGTGAGTTTGGACCTTCTCTTTTCTGTTTAATACCTAAGGCCACCTTCAAAGTCTTATAGGATCAGAATCTTACGTGCTTGTTTATTTCCTTTGCTGATATTTCGCAGTAACTATTTTGATAACCTCATATAAAAATAGCATTTTTGTTTGCAACAGTATCGGCATTTGCATACATACTAGTTTGGAAATCTACATCGGGGACAAGCCAGTAAAGAGTCAACTATTCTAACTCTAAAAAATTACGTCTTGCACAATGATGAAGCAAAATTATATATTCGCAGATCATTAAAACTTTTTTCTAGGAGTTTTCTCGAGGTCATCTGCTTTGTCCCCTCCCAACTACTTGAATCTGAACTTTTCCCCTTACGTTTGTTCTCGCTACGTTCGTAGAACGTTTTGTTCAAACACGTGTACGCACAAAAGTTTTGAGTAGAGTTTTCAACTCTCTATAGTTTCGACCTACATACAAAATCGTACAAAATACCTCAAATCAGGACGAGTTTACATTTAACTTACAAATGTATGCAACATATTCAATGAGACGGCCTTGACAAGTTTCAAACAAATTGTTTGTATTACATCGACGCGGACTCGGATCGATAGCAACAATTAGCCGATGGAAATCGGTCAGTGGTTTTGGTATAAAAATGAGTCAGTAAATAAATGGATAATCTTTTCACCCAATTAGCAATCGGAATATGATTTTTCAAAAGATACCTCTAGGTTTCAACTGCAGCTATCATAGAGTTTTTTTCTATAGATTTTTGAGGACTAAACACTAAAAATTTCCGCGATTTTTTTAATCCATGGTGAAGTGAATAGTCCTGTCTCTTACAACCAGACTTACCATAAAAAACCGAGACCCCTCAAAACTATTAACTAGGTAGATTTAATAAAACTTTGATATTCCCATTCGAAATTAGTCTTTTATTATTATTCTGTAATAAATAAACCCCTTTAAAACCATACATTATTAAAGTCAAAATATGATTATTAATAAACTAGAACCGTATTAAGTAATATACGAGACGACTGCAATTGAGAAGTTTATACTCCGCATAAAGCAGTCACCGACACGATAGGAATATCGGTAGGGAGCTAATGTTCGGAGGTTCAATATTAGTTTTTAGCTAATCTCATAAATGTTGTACTAAATCAAAAATCAAATCAAAGGGTTTATTTGCAACTAGGTAATTTACATGATATAATTATTATTTAGAGTAAATATATAATGACAAAATAAATACACAGTTGCACCGATATTTTTGGTTCTAACCACTATATTGTTACTATGTATCATTAGTATTTTCTTTGTGAATAAAGTTTATCCAAGTTTAAAGTAAATGAATCTAAAGTATTTTAGTATGTATTTACAAAAAAAATATGTATATAAATAAGTATTCTATCAGCAATATAGTTTCCATAATACAAGCTTTGCTTAGTTTGGGACTAGGGGGCGTTGTGTGATATCACTGGGCCACAGATATGTCGATGTCGGCATCGTGTAGGTGTGTACACACCCTGTACGAACTATAAGGTTTCTCTAAAGCACCGAACATGAAAACTTTACTGCGACGCATAAGACTGTATTTAGAACTATTAAGGGGAAAGTTATTACAGTTTCCGAGTGTAAATATTTCCATTAGCCGGCGTTCTCGGCGACAGTCGATTTCATAACATCCAGCTACAGTGTAGAATAGCTGGGTCAAAATAAAAAGAAAACATCCTAGTAAAAGTAAGTAGGTCATTTCAGATAGAGCTTTTTTTTTACAAAATGTATATATATTTACAAAGGAAAATTACATAAGTAGGTATTTGATTAGTGATTTAGTTCGCATAGTTCAAGTTTTTGCTTAGTTTGGGACTTGAGGGCGTAGTCCCAGAATAAATGTGAGAAATATCCATGAGTATTTGTTAAACTGTTCTGTGATCCGATTGCAAAAAAATTGATGATCCGGAATAAACCAGCTGTGCTTTTTGTATGTACTATCTTGGTACCAGAGTACGCTACTCACTACTATTTATCACGCGATGACATGAGCCTTGTGTCACGATTCGCATTATCACACTGCGACTTTCATTTCGTATGTAGCCACCTGAATGTTCTGCATTCCTGGTACCAAGTATGAAACTTTTAAAACAGGCTAGGTACTTTCCATATGGAAATGGAATGAAGTTTATTTGTTTGTTGACACAAATTAGTGTACAAATTCATAGGATCTCAGACAAGATAGGTATAAATTCAAAGTCAAAGTAACAAAGCTTTTATTCAATAAAATCTTACTAATCACTTTGAATCGTCATTGCGTTTTGTATGATTAGGTATGATTACATTTTTTTTTATTGGATGAGTTGGAGCTTGTTCTTCCCAAGCTTGTTTGTCTCCTAAATAATCAGATATTTTATTAATATATAGGATTTCAAACAAGCGGCAAGTGTCTTTCGGGAACCAATAACATCTCCCAATAAAATATTTATATTTGTGGTATCTGAATAATCAGAATAATCTGCTAATCGACCCACGTTTCTGTAGAAAAAGCTAAAAAAGCAATACTACTTGATTCACCTAAGTGGAGATTGAATAATATTTTCAGTAGACACCATTAGCCTCAAAGTCCGGATACAAATTTTTAGGTCTACTGCTTTTTTTTCATAAATAAAGAAATCATGTTGCAACTAGTAATTTTGCTAAAGGCTCGATCTACTTTTATGATCATCTTTATTACGGAGGTGTTAAGTGTCTCTTTCTTAACTTACTTATCCCAAATTTCCGTACTTTATCCTTTAGACTATGGCAGTCGGCCAAGTCATTAAAAGCTGAATCATACTTTTATTTACATTTACACGAACGCTGATTTTACCTTATGAATAGGTAATGAAAAAATAACTAGAAATTGACCTTTGCTTTTACTCATAGTTCGGTGAAGTAGTTATGACGCAAGTTCGGCCTATTTATTACCTTGAATTGAGTAGGACTAAAAATAGTTGTACCTATAACTTTTGATTTTATTGTGAAATGGAAATTAAAGTTAATTTTGTACCAATATCAATATTTATATTATGCAATGCAGCCGGTGTCTTGGGCACGCTTCCGATTGGTACTGATTTGGACCAGTTGAGCTATCTATAAATCCTTTGCAACGGTTTGTGGATAGCTCAACTGTTTCATGTGTATTTTGTAAATATTGTGAACATTGTAAATACTATATTAGTTGTAATTTTCTTTATAAACTCAACTCTGAATAAGAAATTGGAAAATGAGATGTGATAAAAAATATATTTATGAAACTAAAACACAAAATCAATATCAAATCTAAAAAACACGCTGAAAACCATTTGAAGAATTTTTTTGATAGGTGTACAATTATTTTGTTGCTGTGCCAAACTCTAGCAGCTATATTTTTTGAGTAAAGTTTTAAAAGTCATGTATCGATTTCTTGTTCGGCGACTCAAAGCTCCGACTACACTATCTACCTACTTGAGGAATTCTCTTGGCGGCGATGTCAACCCCGCAATCTCGGGCCATCAACCTTTCGTGGGTGACCATTTAGACGCAAAAATAGGCACTTAGTGACACTTCTTGCGCAGGATATAAAATAAAGTACTCTTATGCTTAGAGTTTATTTTTATCATATCCTTTTAAGTATTTAGAATGTTTTTAATATGAACTTTGTTGTATCATTTAACCTGTCGTTTTTATTTGCATAATACTTTTTTATTAGACATCTACTACTTGTAGCTTTTACGACCCAAAACGGCTTCTTTTTCAGTTGAGAAATGTGTGTTTATTTTAACCCTATATATGCCAGTTTCTTTCAAATACAATGTGTTAAAAATGTCCGCTGTTTAGGTATTATTCATTTATATATGTCCACTCCGCTCGTGCCCCTACAGAAAATGAATAGTATTTCAGTTAAGGCCTCTACTATATTTTAGTTTTAGTTTATTTTTTACTTTAAATACCACAGACTTCAAGCGCCTCACCACATTAATAAAATGTGTGCTCGCATTACAGAGGCACTAGTAATTGCAATCAATGTGACATTCTTTACGGACTATGCAATATTAATAGCGTTGTGTGTTCTTATGACTGCGCTGGCGCCGCCGGTGCCGTACTTCCTGAAGCTAATTTATTGACCAACCTACGAGCGGTCATTAACACACAAGCTCAATTATTGAGGTAAACCAATCAATAACAAATTGATAGCTCAACTGTTTCATGTGTATTTTGTAAATATTTGTAAATACTGTATTAGTTGTATTCTTTGTTAAATTCTGTTTTAGCAATAACAAATATTTTCAAGATTCGAAAAAGTTTGATATAAATAAAACTTTTATACGGACATCGGTATCGATTCGGTTGTTGCATTTTTCTAAACTAACCTAATTTGACAGCACTAAAAATGTTGCCGTCCCTTTCTCATAAACTGAAACGACAAGGACGGCTATAATTTTAGAGCTTTCAAATTAGGTTAGTTTAGAAAAAGGCAACAAGCGAATAACTTATCTAAGAGGAAGCCCATGTCAAACATGTTTTTATTTGAAAAAATCTGATAAAAAAACTTTTTGACTGAGACAATTTAGTGTCAACAACTAAATGTGGTCATGGAAATGTAAAAAACTAAGCGAAATTGATTATACGAAGCTATAAACTTCCATGTTTAGACAAGATAATTCAATTAAAACACTTACAAACCATTTCAACAAATTATTTTTCTTATCACTATAAAATTAAATCAGTAACTCAACTTGTTACATCGTAAAATGTTTCTTGAAAATCAGACACCATCATATTACTGCGGTAATAACATCGTTATTTATCTTAAGGAATAAAAATTCTCAAACGCAGCAAGTGAGACAAAGAGAAAAATGTGTGTACCTATATTTTGCAATTTTTTGTTCGATATTTGGATTTTTGGGTATTATTTTAGGAGAGAGGTAATAATTACATGAGAAAACATGTTGAAGAGTCAGTTTTTTTGCCAAATAGAGATTGTAAAATCGCTAAATAGAAAACTAACAAAATACATAAATATCGTCTTCTGATTTTATGATATCGATTATGTCAAACAATTTATTTTAATTAAGTAGTTCTGGTTTTGACTACATGGCTAAGAAGGGACTGTACCTACGTTATACTGACTATTGGGTGTTTTATAATACTTTATAAATTACGGCCGTCAATTATAACGGCCACCAGGAAGTGTTACTCTAACAAGAAGCCATGTAAGGCAGAGGAGATATTGCAGAACCACGCGGAAAATGCAGAGGGCAGCACTATGTTGGGAAAAAGTGATCGGTTTATTACTGTTACGTAATTGTCTGGTTCGTGACAAAATTGCCGTTGAGAAATAAAATGTTCACAGGATAAGTGCGTTTGCTCACTGTCCGACACTGGTTAGTAGGTACCAGTGTCGGACAGTAAGCACGATACGATGTTTTGTTCGACTGACACTTAGTAGAACAAAATAATCGTTTTCGGCGACTATACGGTGTGAAAGCCAATCCCCACTGGTACGGATTTCTTAGTGGGGATTTCTGGAATATATCAAAGCGTCCAGTGCTAAGTATTTGAGATAAACTCCCCACAATATCGTGATAGGTGTCGTGTCGGATGTGTAATAACGTAGTGTTACGATTTACTATATTTTTGTTGCATCTGTCTTTTCTGTAATGGCTAGTTTTGATCGATTGAATTTTTTTATCTAACTGTTCTTGACGGCTTATGGTTGCGTAACATTTCTATATAAGCACATTTATTATGCAGTGTTACCATATCAATCCTGAAGATACTATATATAAGAGATATCTTCTAAATTATTTGTATTCTGATAGTAGTTAGTTGAATTTGATGTATCAATTTGAAAAATTACTACAGGCAACTCCTGACGCGCTTGCAATACCAAGCCAAGCGCGTCAGTGAAACATAAAAAATTGGGTAGTCAAAAGTGCCCAAAACTTAGATAGGCTAGACTAGACAGGCACTTATTTGTTGGTAATACATAATATTTCCAAAGATCTACCTAGTAATAAATAAAATATATAGTGAAATACTAATTTGAAAATTGGGATCTCTATTTCTTAACAGAGTTTTTTGTCAAAGATATACTAGTTAGGATATATTTTAAGACGCCCTACAAACTTTGAAAACAGAACTAATAATTTGAAAATTGGGATCTTTATTTTTTAGCATAGTTTTTGGTCAAAGATATACAAGTTAGTCCAGATTTTAAAATGCCTTAAAAGCTTCGAAAACATACAAAAACAAGACCCCGAAGACATTCGACAGCGTGGTAGTGCCCTCAACATCAGTCGCCCACGACCCGACATCGACAACGAACAAGATCAAACCATTGTAAAAACCGTCCGGTAATACAACTTCGTGCTGAGCTTCGACATGATTTAAATCGCAGCTCAGAGACGTACACAAAATAGAATGGTTATTGGTAAAGTATGTATTAGTTGTGTTTTATGCGAAAAAAATATTTAAAATACAATCTGAAACTTTTTAATTTTTATTACTCGTGCTGTATATCTTGATCGGTTTTTTAATCAATGGTTCATTGATTAAAAAACTAGAGACGCGGAAAAAATTAGAGACTATTTAAAAAAAAAAGATTGTATTTTTAAATAGTCTTTTTTGTAGTTTTAATAGTAGTTTTTTTTAGTTTTTCAGTAAGAGCTTATAATTTTGAGCTTTTGGTTGCATACATATAATATTGTTTGGACATACTTATTATTCTTTATGATCTTTAGACTAGGTAGACTAAGAAGTACCAAAAGATTTAGATACAATGTATGTCTACCGTGCTTGGAGACTTTTCGAGTCAATACCCCTTTTCTGTACTTAATTTCAAAAAGCCATGTGATATTATCGCTGCCTAGTAGTTTTTGAAACAAGTTACTAATTGGCTAATGATGATGATGATGGCTACGTCTAGATGGCAGTTGATATTCTAGTTTTACAGTTCTACACCTGAAAGCCAGTACAATTCCTCTGTTGTGAGATTTATCGACCTCAACTTGCTGTGACCGTTATTGTATCTGATTCCGGTTGACATATTGGCTTCGAAGTTATGACTGATCTAGTGTATATGCAAATATGCATATCCATCCAATGGCCTGGTGGTGATCGAATGGAAATATTATTATGCATTATTTTTTATCTACCCCATGTGGAATCAGGCGTGGTTTATTACGTTTAGTCTAACCGCAACGCATGCAAAACTTACCTACTTAATTTTTGTCTAATGTAAGTGACGTAATACAGATCTTTAAACCGATGTTTGTAGCAATGGTTATATGTGTTTCAGAGTGCTCTTTATCAACGTGGTCCTATTCCTTGGACGAGTGTGTTTATTTGTTCAAATCTAAATCTTACAGCTAGTTTATGGTTTCATTACCAATGTGACTGATAAATCCGAAGCCACCTCTTTTTGTTGAGATGAAAATCAAATTATGGAGCTGCTATAAAACCACAAATAAAGTTGATATAAATTATAGATATAGAACGACGTGTGCATGTACTTATGGGTACTCTAATTTTGAGACATCAAATTTTGCTACATTGATTCTCTTTACCCCTACCACCAGATCATGTCATATCCCCTACCAATTTTGCAATAAAATAAACAATCGCCACCATAATTCACATATCTGACAGACAGAAATCGACACCAAGTCACGATTGAACAAAACTTTGAAGCTTAACATTCCTAAGAAACGGTGACCGGTAGATGACAGACGTAAGGGTGTGCAGGCTATACCTACGAAACCTTTCGAAAGAAATGTAGTTTAAGTTTATCTTAGCCAAAGTTTGGCCTCACTATCTGGATTCATTATTTCAGGTATTTTAATGGCACGATGATATTTGTATACTGTTGCATCACTCATTCGTATGTTCATCAAAATATATAAAACCTACAGATACAAAAATAGCAGTACTGGAGAAACCAGAAAGTCTGTTTTGGCTAACCGATAGAAAGTAAGCGAAGCGAGCAGGAGTTGACATAGAAAAAGATACATAATGCCCTCAAAGCTTAAAGCCCACAAGATGTGGACTGAAAAAAAAACATACAAATACCAAAATAACAGTATCAGTGTAGTCAAAAGTCTGTTTTGGTTAGTTATTGGAAAGTAAGCGAAGCGAGCAGAAAACATAGAATAAGATTCGTAAGGGAGAATGCCTACAAAGCTTAGAGCCCACAAAAAATGAAAAAAGACGGTGTACAGACTACGCCTATAGACTTTTTAGAACGCTAGGGTATGCAAGTCAGGGCGACCGGTGTCAAGTAACCGAGGATTTTGACACGCCGAGATGCGAAACAAGGAAGACGGAGATTAATAGTTTCTAACCTTCCTTGAACAAGCTGAACATAAAATTATGGATTGCCTAGCTCGGTTGTACAATGGTATTCAATTTCTGTCGAGGCTCTGTGAAAATTAAATAAATTTTCTAACAAACTTCCGCTGGCTTCTTTGAATGTACTTGAAAAGTCTGTCTGACTAGAATTCCTGGTAGAATGAACCTTAGATTAATTACTATAAGATTTTTTTCTAAGGAATAAACGTGCCCTTTTTTAAATTCCCTTATATTACATTCTATTTCCTAGTTATGCTTCTAAAACTCAATATTGTCCTTATAACTATAAAAAAATTGTTTGATATTGAAATTTCAATTCTCCATTCTCGCTAAAGAGGTAATTCTATTTTCAAAGCATGCGAAATTCAATTCAAAGAAATTGATTTCGATCACCCGTAACGAGCTATCCTTACGATACCTGATGTGAATTCAATTGGACAAAGCAACGCGTAAATATTCAGGAGTGTATAACCGAAGGGCTTCATTTGCATTTGTGCCAAGTGGCCAGTCGTGTGTGGTCTTTCGTTACCATGGCAACGAAGTTATCGCGGCCAAGACGGATCGCCTTTGTCGATGGATTCGGCTAATTGTTGGCAAGCAAGACAATGTCTTATGCCATGGATAAAGAATAGATAAACAGTGGCTTGTAATTTTTTTTATAAACGGAAGGAATGAAACACACAGAGTTTTATATTGCACCGGTCCTAATAAATACGTATTTCTAATGTTTGTTATACGACCACCATCACTTAGGTAATCCTAACAAAAGAAAAATTGTAAGTTTTGCAGTCTTAAAATAAGTATTAGTAAAAAAATTAGGGTAAGCTAGGTATATAAAATATGAAGTTTAATTGATAAGAAACAATTTTATTAATAACTATTTATTCGACGTCGTTTCTACTTTCTTATTACTTTTTGTAAATAATTTTATTAAAAAAAAATTTTGTTTGCTTTTGTGCACAAAACAAAAACCTAAAATCAAAGCGCTAATTTTTTCATGACATACTAATTATTATGCTATATACGATCTAGGTAGATACGACAGTTAGATAGGTACACAAAATATACAATCTACATAATAATAATATGTATAAAGGTCATGAAACGGTTCTAGACTTCCATTTGACCTTATTTGTCACTTCCTGTTCAAGTTCTAACACCAAAACCATTTATTTCGCCGAACTCATTTACGTAACCAAAGTAATAAAACTAGATTTAAAGGAGCTCATAGCCACTGTAAATCACAATGTATACATTTTACGTGGTGTTAGGTATTTAGGTCACTATAATTAAAAAAAGTTTTGTTACACGCGAAACTAAAAGCTTAGCTGCTTAGAACTTTTAAAGTCGCGACTGACACAGTGTAACTGTTACAAAGTGAGCACGAACTTCCCTCTTCGGTTTTCCCTCGGAGTTTTGAGATGGGGTCCTTCAAAAGGCGGGTTTATCTCCTCTTAAAAGGCCGGCAGCGCACTAGCATCACCTCTGGTGATCTGGTGATCACTTTCCATCAGGTGGCCCACCTGCTCGTCTGCCAGCTATGGCATAAAAAAATTAAAAAATTCAAACTGAGCAAACTCTTGTGGTGCCTTTACTAAAACTATGAAGACTCATTGGTGACTCTCCACTCTCTCCGTCACCAGATTTGGCCACTAACTCGTACGAGCGTGCTTGATTGGTGTGATAACTGCCCAGAGGCCATAGGCTCAGTTCGGCAGAGATTGTTTCTACGGAATTCATCAAAATGACGGTTACACTAGTCTCACACCTTTCCATACAAACGTGGAAGGGTAACTACTGCACTGTTTGACGCTGACCAACCAAAACTAAGGATTATATCAATTTATCTCGTCATAATCTATGTCTGTGTACACTCCAAACCGTAAAAAAATTATTCATTTTAAAAATACAAGCTTGTAAACTTTCGTATGATATAATCCTTAGTTTTGGTTGGTCAGCGTCAAACAGTAGAGTAGTTACCCTTCCACGTTTGTATGGAAAGGTGGGCGACTAGTGTAACCTTAAGATAATATGACGAAATCTCTATTATAATTACCAAATTCAGCATGAGGTCCCAGTGACGTAGTCAAAACTATATCAGCTAGAAAAGTCTTCAAAAACATAATTTTGTATAGAAAAATCAGGTATGAACGTTTCAGCACCTCAAACGTGGGCTTATGAGCGGCTCGGTATACATTTTGTTCATATTTGTAACATAACGTTCATTATGAAACAAATGAGGCATTGGCTTTATGTTCTAAATACTTTTTATAGCGTTTCAAATATAACGTGAGCGCAGTGCTTAGACTTTTTTATAACACTTTGCACAAGTGGTTTATTTACTCAATTTAGCAATATTTCTTATTTATACAGGGTCTAACAAACCATAACACACATACCTAATAATGAAAGGCGTATTAATTTTGTAATGGAATGGAAATATGAAAAAAGAAGAATTCATCTTGGACGTGACATTTCTAACCATTGTACGATTGGACTTTTTTCAGAATATTCGATAATACTAGAAACTTTCAAACTTTCAAAGCAATAAACAGATAAATGAAAATTAGAACATTTTTATTTATAACAAACTAGCTGACCTGACAGACGTCCTGTCATTCAAACTCTTGCTGTCAAACAACTGACAGTTATTTCAAATGTGACATCATAAAAGTTTTCATGAAAAAGGTTAAGGAACTTTCACCCCCCCATTTCAACCCCTTACAACCCTTTTTTCGAATTAAAAAGTAGCCTATGTCCTTTCTCAGGCTGTAGATTATCTGTGTACCAAATTTCATTAAAATCGGTTTTGGTGTGATAGCGAGACAGACAGACAGAGTTACTTTCGCATTTTTAATATTAGTATGGATGGATTAAGTAAAAAAATAATTTACTAATAAAACTACATAAATAAATTAATACCAATTTGCTATTAATTACCTACAAATTTTGTTTTACGACCGTAAAAACATGAAATACGTGTTATTCATAAAATCTAATGTTATTATGGTATCATGACATTGACATGACACAGTCTACACGTGAAGGCCAAATAAAATGGTCTACGAGAACAAATATTAAGCATACCTACTTAATATTTATTTCTAAGTATGTTCTACTAGAAAATGAGTGTAATCGATCAGAAGGCAATTACCTTAAGCTACCTACGCAATTACCTTCTGTAATTTTTTTACCCCACTGCTCGTGTACCAGTCTACTACCAAATCTACGATCTCTGCAGTGCGATGGGTGTAAGTGCGTACCCGATTAGGCTCATTCCGGAAATCCCCTGACTAAATCCCCTGCGTAGGGGATTTCTGGAACTTTTGTCCGAAAATCCTCTTAGCTACCACGGAGACTGGCGGCAGGGGAAAATTGGATAAAAGTTCCAGAAATCTCCTTAGGGGCCCATTTACACCGTTTTTTTTTAAGACTAATAAAACAAAAAAAACCGCGGCTTAGCCAGCTCCGCACGTATTGACCTTGTCTTTCTCGTGTACAAGAACAAGACTAACTATAGGCGATGAGGATTTACTGAGATATTTATTTTGTTATACTAATAGCTTCCGCCCGCAACTTCCCGTTGGATCCCGTTGATTTTCCGGGATAAAAAGTAGCCTATGTGTTAATCCAGGCCATGGACAATATAAATTGCAAGAATCATCCAAACTACTAATCAGGTTACTACTTTTTGCGCGAAAGAGGAACAAACATACATACATCCATATACACGGTGTAACATAAATACCTTATAAGTCCGACGGTGGGGTATTCTACAGGTCATGGTGAACAGTGTTTGTTCTACGACTTTTGACATTTCGAAGTTTTTCATTCATGAAATGAACTCATAACTTTTACTTAAAATGTACCTACACACAGCTAGCGTGTGCGTGCGACGCGCTAGGATGGTACCTACGTGTGCATGCGTGTGTATGGGTTAACGCAAATAGTAAACAAACACTTAGGGTTGTCGCAAATTTCTAAAATAATAAAAGTTGTACTTTTGTGTGAAAATTTCAATTACTATTTATTGACCCTTTGCACATGCTCAAGCACTCAGGTGGTCGGTCTGATTACTCCCCCTTCGGGCTTATAGGGTAATTATGTTACACCTGGTATACATACATCCTCACAAACTTTTGCGTTTATAATATGAATAGGAAAGATTTGTAACTTTATATCTACGACGAAGCAGAGAATTCTTGTGTAAAAACCTTAAAAACACAGTTACGTTATTATTTTCATATTATTTTATTGCTATTTCTGATTCTCAATGGTAGGTACTATTTGTCATCAATCGTCTTCAACGTGTCTTCATTATAATAAATTATAATACCATTTTATAATATATTATTGAAACTATTAATAATAAAGCTGTAACCAGCCTCGGAGATAATAATGATAAATCGCTTTGATTCATCGTTTTGGTTTCGCAAATAAAGTTAATTTAGCAGTTGTCAAATTAAATACACTTTACTTATATGTGGCAATTTATATAATTTATAATGTTTTATCATAAAACTTTTGTCAGTACAGTCAATTTAAATGTAATCGCAAATATTACTTATAGAGATAATTAGCTTATTTTATTGTAGATCCTAGATCATAAATCATTATAAACAAAGACAAATTTATTCGTCAAATCTAAACGTTTAAGTCTTCGAGATCAAGTAGCCCAGGAAGCCCAGGGCCTAGGATCAAAGGTTAATATTAAAAAAAAAACGCAGTGAAGCCTAAATCAAATCAAAAGCAAAACTTTTAATAATGAAAATTAATTTTCATAAAATATTTTCAAACTAATAGTTAACCCTAAAGCTGTTAATGCTACCTAGTCTTTATGACTCATTCTGGCCACATTTACACAGGAAGTAAAAATATGTGAACTTCAGTTATAAACGTACCAAATCTCCAAATCTTCATACCGGCACAGCTCCCTAACATAATCTCGATGTTTTTCTATCTTCAAACTGAGCTAGAAGCTTTTTTTAAATCCATTACTATCTACATTATGCTCGTTTGAACCACCGTAGCACTTTAAACGCCGATAAATCTTCTTATTCCATAAATTTGCGTTCGTTTTTCAAAAACCAACTCGACAATCTCATTAGTGTCCGTGTAGTTCTACAAAAAAAAAATGTAATTGACAATATTTTCTTGTAAATGTATCCAAAACAGCGTGGGTGATACTAATTTCCTCAATGCTGTAATCTCAGTAGCCACAGAGCCTCATAATGTTCGAGTAATGGATTATTTCGTTGTAATCTATCAAATAACATAAACTTCTTGTGTATCTTTGCTAATATCGATAAATTTAAAGTGGTTGAATATCTTACTGTTTAATATCGATATTTTAAGGGCTGTTTCCTAAAAGATCGGTGCTATCATTTTCCGTAAATTTTTGTATTCCGTATTTTTGTTATACAACTAATTAGTAAACTAAGAATAATGAATTCTGTGTTTATTTTATAATTTCTGTAAAAGAGGTATACAATAAAGAGTTTTCTATCTATCGATGGAACAAGCCGATGGCCCACCTGATATTAAAAATGTTTACGTAATACCAAAATGATCAATGGAAACAACTTGATGATATACGTAACCAATTAGCTTGACACTTAAAGGACCACATATTTAGAATCATAATTTTAAATATAAAAAAAATAACAAAAGTTAAAAAAGGAAAAAAATGAAATGAAATTGAAAATGAAATGAAATACATTTATTCAACCCATTGGGTACAAAACACACAGATACAACAGAGAGAAAAAAGTAAGTCAGACAGGAAGGAGCAAAACAGAGTAAGTAAGAAAGTAGATACAAAAGTATAGCAAATATTTAGTGACAGAGTAAGTAAGAAAGTAGATACAAAAGTATAGCAAATATTTAGTGACAGAAAACCAAAACAATAAAAAATTATGCTAGTTAGTCCTGTCCTGTCCCGTTCTGTAGGTACCCTTGTGCGGTTGAAAGGGTTGTTCTCGGCATATGCTGCCCCACATGTAAGGAGACGCCATCAACTGCAAAGAATGGGTTATTATTCCTATCGAGCCCACCAGCCGGCCTACTTGTGGGACAGATGGAAAAAAAGTCCCAGCGAGCCCACTATGCGAATAAGTGGGCTCGAAGAAATAATATATATAGGTAATGAGATAATTGTAAAGACAAAATAATAACTGAAATAATATTCAAACCTCATTTTATAATACCACTTACATATAAATAAAGGTAACTCCCATTTGTTCTATAGGACTGTTTTTAAAACCTTTTTTATCCCTGTAGTTCCATGGTGGGGCTATTGAAACTAGCCCATTAGGGCTAGTTTTCGTTTCAATAGTCTTACCCAAATGGAAGTTACCAGATATTAGGGATAAAAAAAGTTTCAACAGTTCTAGACGTAACAGTTCTATAGAACAAATGAGAGCCACCCATAATAGTAATAGTTCCAATTTAGAGTAAGCTGATTGTCAGGGTTAGGTAACCAAAACGTTATATTTTATACTTTATCCTTATTAATGATACTCGTTTATGCAATGTAATCCCTACGATTTAAAGTTCACTTTCGATTGTATTTTGCGGTATCATTCATGTTTTACGATGCGAACTTGTTTTTCATCAATTATAGGGTTACGTATCCATTGATTTCGTTTTGTTTCAAAGTAGGCATTTCTTAGAAAATCATCAAAAAATTGATCACGCGCTCTTGAGTGTGTAATCATTTTTTTCGGTTAATATTTTTTATATTATTTGTTTTCTGCAATAAATCATTGATAGATTCAAGAAAATCGAACCAAATGTTAAGTAAAATCACAAAACATCAGATATACATATTACGTAAAACTATGCGCAGCGTTAATTGCCTGCTTATTATCTGGCACCAAAATCAACGCAGTGTCTCTTTATCTTCTAAATCTCTTTAGAAGGAAGTGAACTGCCCTTTATTTGGTTACATTGCAGTGCCACACAACTCCGAAGTAACTTTTACCAAAATTATATTTAAAACTTATTTGTATGGGAAATTGTTCTATATAATATGAACTAAATTCATTTCCTATACAACATTATTATAATTTAATTCATAAAAAAAATCAACGTCATACAAACTAAACGACTCTCCTTTATACAAATGTTTATTTTGGTTTTGAGTTCGTTTTTGTGTTGGAACATGTCCCTAACAAACAAACTTCATATTATTTTTACCCGTTATTATTTTGAAACTATGCAAAAAATACCAGGTTCCAATTTTTCAAAATATATTTAAAATTTGTGATACTGTACCGTTTTGTAACTACCGTGAAATTACAGTACCTTATGTTTAAACAAACGTTTAATTAACATGCTGTTATCTATATTATTCAGCACTGATTTTACTAAATAAGTCGACCGCTATTTAACAATACTTGCAAGTAGTTTTACTCAACTCAAGTCAAGTAGTTTTTTTTTTAATGAGCAATAGCTAAGCATTTGGCTGCCAGCACACCTGCAGGCCTAAGATGCGCACCGCGAGATATTTGTCATGTCGTTCTGTCAAAATGTAAGCATTTTGCACCAGTTTAGGAACATTGCATTATCTGTGGTAATGTTGTCGAGAAACCGCGCCTTTGATTTTTTAACTTTTGACATTTCTGCATGACTATTATCTCGTCCTCAGAGAGGTACGACGACTAAGAAGTGTCAAAAGTGTACATTATGGCGCGTTTTGTCGACACCATTAGGTACCACAGATAATGAAATAGTTCCTAAACTGATGCAAAATGCTTACATTTTGACAGAACGACATGACAAATATCTCGCGGTGCGCATCTTAGGCCCGCTGGTGGTAAGTGTAGCTGCGTATGTAAAGATTTGGTTATTAAAGCTTTTTAAGGCGTTTAGAACGTCACAATTTTGATGTATTCGGTCACCAGGCAGCAAAATTCGTAAAAAAACCAACAAGATAATGACCAATTCAAAAACATTTTTGATGAAAAAATTCAATGCGCACAAAGCGGACCAATCGGAAAATTTCTAACTTTATATAAGTTTATTTACAATCTGAATTACAGAAAGGTTTAGCATCTGTCTCTATACCATTACTACATTATTAGATACCACTGCCGTCATAAAACGGTAGCCGCTTTGTGGCCAATCAAAGCTTTAGGCGTAAACGTGTAGTTTTAATCTTTGAATTTACATAGTCTTACAATTACTTGCCGCATTCATTATTTATCTTGATTTCAATTCACCGCGTCTAGACGATGAAACGCACTCGAGTATTTTCAATATCAATAAATTAATATAGTTCTGTAAAACATTTAAATGGTGGTTGGGTTACCCTACCTTCTGATACTTTTGATCATGGGCTTAGAATCTATATATAATAATATGGATTCTATTATGGAGGTTCTAGTCAAAATAGTTTACACAGTGACAAAGACAGATGTTTGTCTATTATTGTTTATGATAAGATAAGTATTTACAAAAAAAAAACTGCAGTAGATTATAAGTACATATTTACAAAAAAAAAATTATATACATTATGTATTCTATCAGCATTCTAGTTCCCATAGCATAATCTTTGCATAGTTTGGGACTAGGAGGTGTTGTGTGATATGTCCGTGAATTTTCATTTATTATTTAGTGTAAGTAATATGAAGAGGAAAAAGATAAAAAACTTTACGAGGGTACCTTCACCCAATCAGCGAAAGTACTTACAAAAGTACCACCTTAAATAAGTCGTTATTTTAAATGCAACCTGTATGTGTGGCCTTAGGATTGGGATCGTAAACCTGGACCCAGTGGGGGGCGGATCGTCATACGTCTTTACGAGCGCATTACACTTTGATAGTAAACGACACCCCATCCTGTGAAGTTTAAACTCACTGTACTTTGATTCTCAAAGATATATAAGCCTTGGTTTTATTAGGTTTCGGTTCAAAATAGCTTGACATTGGAGTGGTCATGTGCTAAAACCATGTCAAAATCAGTTTTAGTACTGTTTTCGATGCACTCGAAAATGTGCTCTACCCTGGTTTTTAATTCCAATATCTTAACATGCGTGCGGTTTTATAGTAATCTTAACTTAAAGTAGACATAGTGCTAGTGATATTTCTAAAGGAAGTCGTATTTTTTCTTCCTTGACAACAGAAACCCTTATTTCACACCAAAATAGCCCTTACGGTTTCAGCAATAAAAACCACATTTAAAGGGTCCCTAAAGACAGTGTCTCATTTATATAGGCCCATATTGTGACATTTGTGACATTCCAGTGTTTTGATTACACTCTTAGATCGTTTGCCGGGTCAAGTCTTTTATTTTAGTTTATACAAAAAATACCGTTACTTATCGTAAGAAAAATAACGGTATGTTTTGTAGAAAAAAGTTGTATGTAACTGTTTGGCGGCTTTTGTTAGATAAGGTAATTTTGAACGCTTATCAGACATGCATACTGTCACATTTTCATTTTATCTTTGTGAAGATCTCATGTAGGTACTTTTTGAACAATGGCCCATACAAAAATATTTCATAATCGAAAATAAAGATGCATTCACTTGAATGAGTACAGCGCAAATGAATTCATTTTTTGTAATATTTGGGGTTATTACCGGCCCACCTGTGGTTACAACAGGTTAAGCTTTCCATTGGGCATTAACCACTGGACAAAAAAGGAACACAGATTCATTGCATACTTTTACTTGCCATTCTTTATTTGGGTACCTGCACAGGCCTACGTAAAATTACACGCACGTAAACTTATGAATGGTTTGGTAAATATTGCGTGATATTGCTAAACGATGTCACAGAATAGATAGTATTTCCGATGTTGCAAAAATGTAGTTACCTTCCGATTTTCTTTTGTTCGAATGTTGTAAGTTGTTGTAAGTTTAGAAAATGTCGCGCACGCGTTTATTTAGATCATGTATGATACAATTTTAATAAAAATAATGTTTGCGTGAATCAAATTAGGTGTAGAGAAATCTGGGTTTACGCACAACCTTGTAAAGGGAAATCTAAAATCAAGCCATTGTGTTTTGAAGTGAATTTCATATCGACAATACAATACTCGATTTGAATTTGCGCCGCAAGGCGAATTACGTTTGATGCAAAATTCGTACAATTATGGCAACCGCAGATAACTTTGGTGTGGAAAACCTGAATATTTTGCCGACAACAATAATGAAATAAATCTTATTGATAACATCGTTATTATGTTTTTACAGTATGAGAGTATGAGTAAAAGAGCACTATTCACAAAACTGCATAATTCCTGCACTAGACTATTAAAAAAGTGTAATTTAAAGCAGTTTTGTAACCAAAATATAATAGTTCTTTGTAAAAAATAAATATTTTTTTGTAAAAAAAAATGAGCGAGTTTAGACTATATTTATTCTGTGCTTAAGCATTGATATAATATATTTTAAAATCTATTTTAAAATATATTTTACATATTTTTTTTTGTAAATATGTACATTGTGTTGTATGTTAGTATTATACCAGCAATCTAGTTCCGAGAACAAGCTTTGCTTAGTTTGGGACTAGAGAGCGTTGTGTGATATGTTCAAGAGTATTTATTTATTATTACTAAATGCATTCAAAAACACATTGAAGATAAATAAAAAACAAACAGAGCTATTTACTATGCCAACAACATCTAACTTTCTCTTTTTTGCAATTTACCACACAAAGCTCATAGCAATGGTTATCTGGGTATGTTCACACGTGGGCGGTTATGTTCACCAACACCAAGTTTGCTAGCGAGCTGGATTTATGCTATTCCTGGGTCATAACTCAGGCCAATACGTGACCGATGATCACGCCTACACAGAATGCTATCGGTTATCGGCGAAAATGGTAGCAATGTGTTGCTTTGTGAAGAATTGGAGCAATTTGTTTCATGGTTTCAGCCATTTCAATTTCAATTTATTCAGATAAAAATAACATGAATAATAACAGAAAAGTTTCCAGGGAGTTAACTCATTTGCATAGTGGGCTCGTTGGAATTTTTTTTCCCATTGACCCCACCAGTTGGCCAGTCGGTGGGCTCGATGGGAATAACCGTTATTTTACTTAACACCAAAATTATAAATGAAATCGGTTAAAAACAAGAATACTGTACAAAGGTAATTATTTATTTTTTATATACAAAAATTTTGTGCTAGCCAATCGAGTATGTATGTACTCTATAGATATATAACATAGTCTTTTTTGCACAGGCAAATAACACATTGGGATGGAAGAGGTCTGAATAACGGCTGCGTCTAAAATTTTTATCATAGAAGAATTCCAGTTCACCTTCAGTTCGGTACAGATTTGTAATGGCAAGACTGATCCCTATCATAAAAAAAGAAAACAAAAGAATCGATACCAATGTCTACTAACTCTTTATAGGGTAGACCATCATACTAATCATACTAATAATATAAATATGAAATGGTAAATGTGTTTGTTACACTTTCACGCGAAAACTACTCAACCGATCATCATAAAACTTTTTACACATATTCCTGGAGGTTTTAGAAGTAACATAGAATACTTATTATCCCGGAAAACCAACGGGATTCAACATTTAGCTTCTTCAACGCCATCTAGCATTCCAGTAATGAACTTCATTACTGGAATACTGGAATGCTAGATGCTAATAAATTTATTTATAACATAAATAAAATATTTGTCAAAATCTAGCTTCTTCAACGCCATCTAGCATTCTAGCATTCCAGTAATGAAGTTCCAACCCTGAGTACTGTAATACCGTTTCACTGTATTATGGAAGGTGACGTCAATATCCAATTCAATCCAATTGACTATAGTTTCAGCTGAATCCTATTAATATTATAAATGTGAATGTAACTTTGTTTGTTACGCTTTAGCTGTCTAAATGAAAAGCAGCCTTTGACACGAGGTTCATCGTATGTGTTGGTTGATAGATATTTTGGTGGAAAGTTTTGCACGCGTACGAAGTCGCGGGTATCAGCTAGTAAAAAAAAATGAATAGTCAAAAATTCCCAAAATACATAATAATATACGAGTACTTAGTTGGACAGTGTTTTTCATACAATTATTTAATTCGTAGTTCTTTCAATCCAAGTATAGGTAAAAAAATTGTGAATTTCTGATTTCACTTTTGTGATAATAATACAAAATTTTATCCACTTTTACCCTTTCGATTGACACTGAGAATCCACAACTTCAGGTTTTTAGGTGTGCCTTGTAGAAGATTCAATCTTATCACACTATATCCGATAAAATATCTGTAAACCAGACCGGTACAACCTATCTAGTAAAGCCTGTCTAAAGCCAGATTACATCACAGTTTGCAATCGCAGTCAAAGATGTATTAGATAAGTTTAGATACGTTGTCCTCGCATCTAAAATGGCAAGAGAAAACTAAGGTAATTGCCTGATATTTATATAATTGCGCATTAAGTAGCGCTGCGGCCGCATGTTACTATGCATATCTTTCTGAGTATGTATTTACCTCTTTCTAGCAACAAGTTCAGCATATGACCACGTTATTTAGAAGTTTCCTTTTTTTAATAATAATAGGTATTATTTATTTCAGACTACAGCGGACGATACAATATTAAAATTAAACTTGAATTAACACACAATTCTGTCGAATGCATTTTAGTTAGTAAGAAAGTATTTGAGTCATATTTTTTCATGACATATGATGCATGCGTTTAACCCGTCTATTGCTACCATGCCTTTGATCGCAGTAGCACGTACAGTCATCCCATTCTGATTCTGTTCTTAGCGGGCTTGTTTTGTACTTATCAAGTGAAACGGCAACGTGTCATGTGGCGACTGCCGGGGTCGTACCTTATAGTAACCCTTTGGGAGCTCGTGGTGACTTTCTTACGTCATGCATATCCGACTGATTATTTTTTATCGGGATTGCTCATTGGTTTGTTTCATTGGTCAGTATTTGGTGAAGTATAAGACATTACAACTAGAGTTAGTGCATCGCAGATGACTGATTCATTTTTGATTGGGATATATTGTCTCCAACGTCAGATAGACTGTATTATTTATCAACAAATTCTTTGTATAAGTCATTGTAAGTTAGATTTAGTATCAGTGGTCTAGCTAGAGCTAAACTATATTAAAATGATCATAATAAAATGTAGCTATTCGCAGGAAAGGACGTTTTAAGCACATTCGCTTCGTTTCTAAATCAATTTATTAACCCGTCATCAATTTGAGATATGACAAGATAGAGCCTGACAGGAGAATGACAATTATTGATAGTGCCTTGTGACTAGCAAATAATCAGCTGAAATAAGCGTATTCCACAAATGTATTTTTTATCAATCAACTGACCAGTTGCACAGTACTTAAGCTCAGGCATGACGTAAGAAAGTCATGGCCTGCTTCGTGGCTACTCCGATATACCCGAGATATGGGCTAAAGGCGAGTGAAAAGGTCAGTTCCTGTCGCCCACGGGCCCCGCTTTCTACACCTAACTGGTGCAGCATGGCCATAGAAAGGTCACTCATCAAAAATGCAGTTTTCTGTTTGTGTAATACTTACCTAGGTAACTCGTAAGTCTGTTTTTTAACCGACTTCAAAAAAAGAGGAGGTTCTCAATAATGTTTGTTACCTCAGAACTCCGTCATTTATGAATTGATTTGAAAAATTATATTTTTTATCTGAAAGGGTCCAAGATCCTCCAGATTGGTATAATAAAAATATCCAAATCGGTTCAGTTGTTTGTCAGTTAAATAAGAATAACTAGAAAAAAACGTCATCCACGTACACGACATTCCATATTTTGCTTTTCTGTGACTTCTTAGTGATGAACAGAACAGTCCCAATTAACTGCCATCATCATCATCATCATTTGATGATGAAGACGTATCGAAAACCCGAATTGAAGTCGGTATTTAGAGTTTTAAAACTTAAGACATATAAATAATGTGCAAATCAGACCATGAATTAAGGCCTTGTCTGGCTCTGGGTAGAGACGATAACCTAACGGAGTATCCAAACTAGATCCCGAGTGCAAATTCTGACAAGCAATAAACTTGTAGCGTTGTTGAGTAGAACTATGGGCTAACTGGTTGCATAACGGGAAGTTATTTCCAGCGAGTTCACCAGTGAATTAATGAATGCATTGTCGACTATGAGTGATTGGGTAACGCATAGTCTAGCACTTATTGAATGCCAATCAATCAAGTGCAGCCAGGAGCGAGAGATAAATGAAAATGATGAAATGGGAGATATAACAAGGGGAATTATTACCAATGATTAATGAGAAAAGTATTCGAAATATAAAGTCAAAACATAAGTACTTTTATTTCAACGTATAAGAATTTTAGAATGAAAATAGGTAAATTGATTTCTGTAGTTGTCAAAACAACAGAATAATAAAATTCATCTTGTCGAATAAAAATTGCATTATAGAAACTATTTCACTAGGACGTTCTCGCAGACTAGTGAAATAAATAAGTTTGAAAACTAATCGGTATTTAGTTCTGTATCTCTATCACGAACAAATCTGACAGTCACCGCGTTAACGTATTTTTTTTTCGAGTTAAATTGTCAATGCCAGCTCGACTCGCGCAGTGCATCTCGGATACGCTAGCGTTACTATACGTTTGCGATTGTCATATCTATTCGTGATCAAGGCACTAGAATAGCGTAAAGTGCTCTAGCTATCCATACTCTGCTCTACCTAACTCGATCACGAATTATCCTAGTTTCGGACTATCGCTATCTCACACCAGTAGGACAAAAGACTACCACTTCATTAATTAATATTTCTATTACTGTTTTGTCCCAAACTCTTTGTTTCATACTATAGCGTTTAGCAAACAGTACATTATAAACATAACGAACGATTTTATAGCTTAGAATAAATTAACGAGTGCTAAAGCATGTCTTGAATACCATCAATGGGCGTTTTCACACTGCCACCGACACGACACTTACTACACGATATTCTGGTAATCTCATACGTATAGTAATAGACTCTTTCAAATCGTGTCGTTTATAACAACTATATTTTAATTCGACCAAATGACTTATCGGCATCTTGTCCGTATCGTGCTAATGTACAAATGCCCAATGGTTGTATGAATATAGTGCGTCAATAAACAGATGATTGGTTGTATAATAAACTGACTAGACTAAATTTACAGCCTTGTCAATTATTAATTGGCGTATTTTAGGTACCAAATAAATCAATATCTATTTGCATACCTATTGAAAATAATAAAACATGGTAGTAAAAAAATCGAGTTTTTGTCTGTATATGGCAATCGATTATGGGTATTTATTTGCGGTGAATTAATTTGAACGCAATATTCTGAGGCATTCCACTTTCCGCACCAAAATTTTGCGCAATTACTCTATTCCTCTTTTTCGCACCAATAGATTTTAGGCTTGGTGCGCAAAAGTAGAATAGTTTTTTCTAACTACCAGGACATAGTTTACAGATATGACTTCTACTGGGAAACAAAGGTTCTTATGGCGTTCATGAACTGGCAAGCCAAGAGTACTGCAGTTTCTCACCCGATGGACTGTAAATATTTCTAAAGTCTCGAACTTTTAGCTTGTGGTGCGAAAAGTTTGGTGCGAAACAGCGCTACACCGAAAAGTCTGGGATTGGAGAAGCCTCAAACGGCCTATGTCGAGAGGAGTCTTACAAGCTAATCAATGATGATGATCATCTAAATGGTAATCGATTTTATTTTCCTTTTTGCTGTGTAGCAATTTGAGCGCGTCTTGCGCATCGCTATCTACACGCGGAACACAGTGCTATGAAAGAAATTCATTGAAAAGTCTATGGGAACTCAATGCAATTTTGCTGCGTCCTTTATGAGCATTTACCGATGAGAAAAGACGGAACGGTAGTACCCACGTTTCATAAGCGGCATCGGACTGCGAGTCAACGATAGCCGGTATTGCGTCGTCTCCTTGTATGGCAGATGGTTTTATTTTTGCTTCATTGTGCCGGCTGTCTCATGTAAACTTTCTACATTTCTTGGAGCTGTTACGTCAGTTCTGGGTAAACATGGTATTGCAGCTGGGATTCAAATGATGCATTAAGATTATCTTTACATCTGAGTACCTCCGAGTATTTTAATAGCAAGCCAGCTCGTATGAGTTAGTGGCCAACTCTGTTGATGGAGTTTTTAGATCGCCTTAAGGCTTCCGTCATGGCTTAGCGACTTCTAAAGCCGGGACTGACAGTTTAACGTGCCCTCCGAAGCATGGAAGCGCTCAGATGTAAATGCCACTAACGGTCACCCATCCAAATAGTGACCGCACAGAACGGTGCTTAACTTAGATACTCGGTGAAGATTTTCTAAGCAAGCTACGTCACGAGCGCTTCAATATACTTCGAGTACTTAAATGTTTCTAATTCATAGGAACTTTCAAGGAACCAGTTTTAAAAGGGCACTTAGTCTTGCCCTGAGTCATAAAACCTTTCAAATAACTTCAGCACGTTGCGCGGTATTGCAGTTATCAGTAGAATTACTCCATAGTAAAATGAAGCCCTTAGTTGACCATCAACCACAGCTACCGTTTAATCGACTTCCTTATTATCTGCCCACTTTCGATTTCGAAGCAACGAGATACACTGTTTATTCCCTAAAGCTGGCCGTCCACTTCATTATAAGTCGGCTCGGTCAAACCACAGATTATGGTCAAACCATGCATCAAATATATGGCCGTTATTTTTATTTTATTATTAGCCCTAAAGACAACATTAACAAGAAAGTGAGAGAGTAACAATTTTAAAAATAATATAAAAACACAAATTATGGAAGGATTCCACTTTTGCGCACCAAGAAATTCCGCACCTACGCAGTTCCACTTATGCGAACCAATCGATTTTAATCTTTGTGCGCAAAAGTGGAATAGTTGTACCTACAAAAAAAAACATTATTTAAATTGCATCGTACCGTTACTTACGTTGCTTAAAAACCATTTTACCTTTACCGTATAATATTTTCTTTTTCCATCAACACTTTGCATTGCATGAATAAAAATACAATGAATGCCGACTTTCTGCATTATGCCTACGAGTATTTTTATTGCTCGTCCATCGCACTTCGTTCATTCCCCGCACACCTAACCTTTATTCGCACAATAGGTACATAATATTTTTTTAATGCTACTTACTCTTTTCTAAATGACGAGTGATCTTTTTCCTTTATTGGGATTATAATAAAATATCCTGCAATTCTTTTCTTACGCTTCAACGACTTTTATATCAATAAGCAGGCATTTTTATACTTATTTAGCATATTATATGGAAGCGGCGTTTATCGGTATAGCATAGCGGTTATTGCCTGCGGTTGCTGCCTTTCATGGGCGCTCAGCTTTACATTGCGGGTTTATATCACAGAGTTGCTTTTCATAATTATCTATGAAAACCGACTACTCAGACTTAATCACGATTATTTAGGGTAAAACTTCGCACTTGTTTATCAATTTCTGTTGAGAGTAGAGGGGTTTATTATCATTGCACTCACTTGTGGTAGCTTTTGAAAGCTTCCTTTGACGAATGTCCTATTTTCGATAAAAAAATGTTTTTTCGATTTGCATTACTACGGTTTCGTACACTTGACAATCGATAGTTTTAGTACATTTCTTAGAAGTCTAAAACCAATTTTTATTTGGATACTTCGAAATATTTTAAATATCTAGTATTTCCGATTTGAGCCTATGTTTAAAAAATATAACACGAACACATCTGAAATCTTTAATTTCAATAGTTTTGGGATAATTCTTCATTAAGTTAACCCTAATAGTATAGCGGAATTAACGGTCTATTTTCTGTGCCATACCAATACCAATCAATCACAGATCAACGATATCGCTCCTATGGGAAATCCCAAAGGTTTATTCCTTCCTCATAAGGCTCCATAGTTATACATTGTTTTGTGTAAGTATGGAGCCTTGTGGTCAGATGAATGATGGGAAAAATCTTGTTCATGACTTGCGTTTGCACGCGAACTGCGAGCCGGATAGGTACATTATGTTATTAGACGCGGTGGTTATAACTACCATACAATTTCAATGAAAACAATTTCAAAACATCATACTTGCTAGAATTCTTTTAACTTTTTTTTTGTTTTCATACTAGGTAAGACTTCTGAGATTTGGTTACTGTCTATAGTTTTTTTATTTGCAACTTTTTAGGGTTTTCTAGGATTTGGTCGCAAGGAACTGCCACTTAGAGTCGCAATGATTCTTGTGATACTACTGAATCAAGCATAAATAATTTACTTTGATACTATACCTAGAAAGTTATAGAATCTGCATCACAGCAGCAATCTATCGTCAAACAAACAGATCTTTGGCGATAAGGTACTGTTACACTTGTGATGTCATTCGCTATAAACTTAAACAAAAAAATTTTTAAGAAGTCTGTAATGGCAATATTTGTGTTTATGCATAGCTGAATGCCGAATTTGTATAGAGGGCGCTTTGAATGTTTAGGATGGCAGTAACGAATGCTGTTCTATATACTCCTCTCGCATAGCTTCATAGTACGTAAGATATACTATGAAGCTGCTTGGCTATAGTGGAACCGGTCATAGCTTCGCTTAACATCGTTCACCGCTTATATAGCAACATAGCACATCTCTAGTGGAATACCAGCCTAAAGCTACTAGTAGTTCGCCCCGAACTGAAATCTCATGATGGTCGGAGGTTAATAAATCCCAAACAATTTTTATTGACAATGGTTGTAATAAACTTTGTGAATCGCTTCGAAATCGCTGTCTAGCTAAGTACCAGTCTTACTTGAACTACAAAATCGTTGAAACTCCAAGAAATGGTAGCTCACGTTATACTGGGTTTACCAATTTTATAATTTTTACAACAACTCAAAAACTATTGAACCTAAAATCAAAATAAAAACGGTTTTGGAATGTCTAAACAAAACCCTATCATATGACACCTCACTTGATATTATTGTACGACTTTTTTTTTACTCCATTTGGACCCTCATAACTTCACGAACCCTTTACCGATTTACTTCATTTAACAAACCAGTAAAATTTAAGAGTACTATCCGTATACTTACCAAATTCTGTGAAGATCGGATAAGCGGTTCAAAAGATCTCGAAAAACAAACATACAAACATACAAAGCATTTTTGTCCAAGTTGTCACTAAGATCTCGTTCGCTTCTCTCACTCGATCAATTACAGGGCACCTCGTGATCTATACTTCTATACTAATATTATAAAGAGGAAAGGTTTGATTTTTTGTTTGTTTGTTTGTTTGTATGAATTGAATAGGCTCCGAAACTACTGGACCGATTAAAAAAATTCTTTTACCATTAGAATCCTACATTATCCCTGATGAACATAGGCTATATTTTATCCCGGAATTCCCACGGGAACGGGAATTACGCGGGTGAAACCGCGAGGCGCTGCTAGTAATTATATAACAAGCAACCTTTTAAAATACGTAACACAATGTTTAAAGTAAGTAAAAGCACGGCAATGAGCTTTCATAACGTAAACCAATACATCAAATGGACACGTCAATCTCCCCTCACTAATCTAAGTCATAATGATCGTTATGCCACTGGAAATAAATCACATTTTACATTAATTACTCGCGGATTACGCGGTATTTTGCAACATGCCACGCTTCTAACCGACTTCAAAAAGATGAGGTGTCATTGCTCTGTGGTTAATACTAAGTGCTGTGTTGCCCAGTATTTATACTTTAGAAAAATTTAGATTTCCAAACCGATTGTCGTATGTTTTTATAAATCCAAACACGTACGTATATTTTCAAAACCAAATATTCACACTGTAGGTACATTTTGTTTCTCAAACCTGCATTGGGATGAAATATTTCGGGTTGAAAGGAGAAGCACTCGCAAAACGTGACGTAATTTAAGATACGAGGACAATTTGTCCAAATCTAAACGCAATGAAAACTAATTAATGTAGGTGCATGTAACTTGAACAAAAGCTACTAAGTTACTAAAAACAAGCCTAGCTTTAACTACTAAATCTGATGACCTATTTATCATTGTATCTTTTGAAAAGAGAGAGTCAGTGATAAAGATATAAATGAATATTTTATCCATAATCCGCGAATTACGCAACAACTATGACTTGTTTTGTTTACAATTATCGTGCAACCATTGTTGTGGTTGCTAATAGCGGTTTCCCAAGAACCAGTTTTTGTTAGATGAAGATAGTGTCCTTACGAAACGTGTCTCGCTTTAATTAACGTATCAGAACTTCATAAGTATCATTTTACATCTGACACTTTAGATTAAGTACACTGTGGTCGAATTCATGCTTCAATTCTACTTTGCAATGGCGTGGTCGATTTAATGGAAAACGCAAATTGAATTGTTTTTACAAATTGAATAATATTTGTAACTTTTAATGATATTTGTTTATATAAATCAGTTTTTCAGACTTGGTTGATCTTATCCGACTAATATTATAAACGAGAAAGTTTGTAAGGACGTGTGTATATATTATGTTTGTTGCTCTTTTACGCAAAAACTACAGCTCCGATTTGGATGAAACTAGGAATATTTATAGTCCGTGGCCTGTATTAGCACACAGGCTACTTTTTATTTCGAAAAATCAACAGGCTCCAACGGGACCGCATAGAAATCACATCTAATCCTGCGCAGAAGAAGGCGTGGACACCAGCTATAGTAGGTGCCAAATAACACCGCAATACAGGTCATTCACTCACCTTCACCACGATGTCCCAAAATTCAATTTATGAACGGCTAATTCTGTCGCTTTCCATACAAACCTGTCGCTAAGACGGTAATCGCTCGTATCTCGTAGTACTGTTTGTTTACCATACATAAATTGAATTTTGCGACATCGTGGTGAAGGTGGTTGAATGACCTGTATTGCGGTGTTATTTGGCACCTACTATAGTTTATTTTATTGTAACAAAAAACAAAGGTTGGGATTAATTAGTACCAAGGGAGTAGAACTAAGTAAGAGGTGGCATTCATCTAATTTACCGACCTAGCCTGTGGACCTAGCAATGTACAGATAATTTTATTCCCAGTAGGCCAGTTAGTCGGTTCGATAGGAATAAGCTAGTAAACTACGTTGGTAATTGGTATGCAATAAAGTAAAAATACTTAGGTAGTTGGTTCGTAACAGAGTTCCTTTCTAACAACTATTTTGATAGCTAAACGTGCCTACTTCATGACATGTTTAGATTTTATTGAAATGCATTTGCAATTTACAAAAGCTTTAGTACCTACTATTTTAATTTTACTATTTTGTGATGGGCTTTTCTCACTGGCAACGACGCGAGACCTACACGATAGTTATGTGGGGAGACTAAACTTTTTTACGCTGTGTCGTCGACGACAATGATATTTTTTGGAGTTATACTTCCAATGCGACTCCCAACAAGGTTGCGTTATTCGAGAGGACATAGTCTCTGTCTTTTTTCTATTCGGGTTAATAGAAAGAGACAGAGATTAATACGCTACAATCAAATATAGATGGCATTGTTCAGCAATTCAGCATTCGACCGCCCGTGTTTTTGAAGTTATATGACTTCCAACTGACAGCAGGGGGAATAGAAAGAGACTAATACGCTACAGTCAAAATATAATAGATGGCTTTTTACTTTTTATTTTGAAGTGAAAATTTAGTACTGCATATTGGTTAAATACATAAAAATAAATACTTAATTAATTTCACATTAAACACAGAGCGAGAGTGAATGCGTGGCACTCGAAGTATAACTCCTTCCGCGCGTAGGGACTGCACGCACAGGTTTTTTTTATTGTGCTTCTGACATTCTTTCATTTTTTCATTCATCACTATTTTTTTTTCATAGCTAGTTCAATACTACCTATTCTCAACTTGATCATTGAAAACTTAGTATCGACTGAGTAAGCACATAACTATGTACGACAAATGAAAATTCTTATGCTTTTAAAAAATATAAATAATCATAGAAAATAAATATATCTAATCCTAAATCTTAGAGAAGATGATACAAAGTTGCAGACGCACTTCACACCAGTAAAATCTTTTCATATCCTATTTAGCAACAATTTGTGAGATGTGACAACTATTTTATAAGTTGTTGACACGGAAAAGTACTATAGAGTCAAAAGGCCCATAACTTTTAAGAACGATTTGTTGAAAATTGTTTTTTTATTTTAATGGAAGACAAAAACCCCCATTTTAAAAGTCTTATATTTCGCTAATATAGGTACTTGACTAATCTCATGTCCCAAGTGTTTTTCATGATAAATTATTATAAAAGCTATTCACATTAAATAAAGATTTCAATATTGTCAAAATAAACCTGAAACAGTTGAACTATCTGCAAACCGTTGTAAGCGATCTATAGATAGCTCAACTTATCCAAATCAGTACCAATCACAAGCCCGCTCAAGAAACTGGCTGTATTACCACGTGATAAAAAAATATTTAGTATAAAAAGAAGTCTTATAGCTTTTAATAAAATGAGGTAAGAATATAAATGAGATTTCAAAAAAAAGTTGATTAATGAAATGCAGGAATGCACTTATTGGCCTTGGCTTTGCACGTGCAAAAAGAAAACCTAAATATTTTCGAGTCCGGCACGGAACTCGTCGGTGAAGGTAAGCAGCTTTCTGAAAGCCGGCATTTGTGACTGTATATCCATATCCTTACTACCAAATAGTAGATAGGTAACTTTATAGGCTACGAAAAGCTTATTTTGAGAAACGACGCGAAACTACTTTAAAATTTCGTCACCAGAGTTGGCACTAAAAGATATTATCTTATTTCTAGCAGCAATAAGAAACATAAAAATTGCACATTGCGTATTTCTGTGCTTTTTATGGTTCCTTTTTTATATCAAACCGTTGATGGAATCTTACTTACTACCAGATTTACTAATACTTTAAATTTAACCAGTTGTTCAGAAAGAAAGTTCAACTTACAGCGTGATTATGACCATTTTCTAGCGAGCTCCGATTTTTAACACGAAAAAACCATTTCCAATGCTCATAAACATAAAACAGACAGCCAGTCAATGCACTTTCTTGTTATTACAATTACTGCAATTAAAAGACAAGAAAGAATTCACTCATTATAATATCGTGCATAGGTCTTCATGGTTCGGTATTGAGAACAGCTTTAAATCGAGCTCAAGCCGTGGGCGGGATTCACCGCACTTTCAATGATGTTACGATATTAATCCCGATTACGTAAGTAATAAAGTTTTGCAATCAATGACCGTCTATGAAACAAAACGGGCTCTGATGATAATCTCTTCTGTCTGTTTTTTCCAAGGGCACGACAAGTAATATATGATTTAGTTGTACTTAAGCGTTTTAATCTACTTTTTTACTCATGTTTTTATTGCTTTTAAGCGAGACACAAAAGTAGTTTTTTCTTTTTCTCAGGCCACCTACCTGAGAATGAAACACAGAAGTTCAATAGTAAGACACAATTAATATCCATTCAAACTAAAATATATCAAAACTGCTCAAGACAAACAATTACGGTTATGGCAGTGACAAAAAATTAAAAGACGCAGACACACCTCTGCGCGCGTGCCATGAAAACTTTACAATCTGAGTCACGTTCAACCAAGTACCTATTTAGTTTCGAGCAAAGATAAGAAAATCGTTGTGTACTCTGACCGTTATGTTTATTTAGGTAGAAGGTGCTTAGTTCCGGAATAAAAAACTATATCTCAGTCTTGTTATCAGATAAGACCTACCTTTACAATAAGTGTCCGAAAAGTAATGTGAATTGAATACTGATACAATTTTAACAGTAATAGAAACATCGTGACGTCATTAAAATTATGACAGCTGCCAATAATAATGTCATTTTACGACGACTGCTTTGAACTGCTCGAAAGTACTATTGTCGGACAGAGGCTATTATTGAAGAGAAGAAGAAGAAGTACTATTGTCATTTGCAATCAGTGAGCAAAAAATCTTTGTTCCTGCTTTTGGTTTAGATAGTTCAAGAATCCGTTTACTCCCGCACCTGTTCTGTTGAGTAGTTTCACGTCTTTGATTTCAATTAAATAATGTTTCAATCCGGAAAAAGGGTATAGGTATAGGTTCGAATGGTATAGGTTTCACTGAAATTGGTCCAGTGATCACGGCATGATCCGCGAACAAACAAACAGACAAGCTTGATTTTCGAAATCAAAATCTTTAATTTAATAGATCTGCATATTTAGATTATTTATATCTTTAGTTTTCGTTTTTTTACAGTTCTACAATAGTAAAGATAGACAACTTTGCACTATAATACCTAAGTGGTCCAATAAAAACAAATAGAAATAGTTGAGCAACCTTCAAGTCACTAAATACAGCATTAAAAGTGATACAGTAAAGTGCTTGTTCCATTTTTGTCACGTTTTAATGAAATAGTGGTAAAATGATCTAGTTCAGTGAATAAACTTTATTCAAATAAGTTAAACGTGTTAATTTAAACTTGGTGGTTTGCATGATTTATTTTGAACGTAAAATTACACAATGTAATCGACAGTGGTCTCATTGTTGGCTTTTCATGCAAATCGTGGGTACCATTTTTACTCAACATTACTGCCTGAGTTTATTTGTTTACCAAAATGACACAATTTTAATTTATGGGACCAAAGTTAAATATGATTTTAATAACTTCATTAAAAAAATAAACGGATTCATTATGCTTTCTAATGTTTTGTAACAATTTTATTCCATTAGCAAAATCTGCGAAAATGATTATCTTTGTAATGCCCATCAAAATGAATCGAATAATCAATTAACATAAAGTAATAATCCTCATTTTGTTTGTAAGCTTATAAAGTACTATTGGTTTTTAGGCATTTCGCTTAGCTTTTAATTTTATTACTACTAACGCACACTTTAGTAAGATTACCACACTTTATCAGTAGAGTTTAACATGCATTTCCGTTTTACACTCTAGTTCTTCGAATGTGTTTGATGGTTAACGAGTAATGGATAGCTAACCAGCTTCAAATTTAGAACGCTACTAATGCAAAGCTCTTTGAAGATTAGTAGAAGTAGAAAAGCATTTCTTCATACAGGCTTAAAAACTTGTTATACGAAACTCTAGATTTACAAAACGCGTCAGAAATGTCAATCAAATCTGGCCTGATTATAATGTTGTTCAAGCATAAAGTGACAATCACGAAATCTACTCGTACTATGCAAAATAATAAACAAAGATTTTGTTTCTCGTTTTGAGTTACATGGCGCGGCTACATGACCGCTCTACAAAAAGCTACGCACAACGGGAAAGGTGGACGCGTAGTGTAACTCAAATCTCACTGTAAATATATTGTCGCTTATGTAGTAGATACCTTGATTAGTATAAAAAGACCAAACAGTTGAAATTGCGTGCTAGCATATCATTATGAGTATTGACACAGTCCGCGTACATAATGTTTGGGTTTTATACTAGGTAATTGTTTCGTACGATTTCGGTGTTGATGGTATCGCATCTTAGTCAACTCTACTAAATAGTCTGTTTGCTATTTAGGTGTTCTGTTATGTACCCGTTTTATCTACCTATCTACTACTTGTCTTGAAAGTGTGGTCTTCTTCTTCTTTTAACTTAAGAGCTCAGCTCTTGTCGGTGTAATTATGCAGTTCTCGCCATTTGTTCCTTTCCAGTGCAGCTTCCTTGACGTCCTTATACGACATGACAGCGATCTTTTCCTTCAGCTGGCTCGTATAGCTTTTACGCGGTCTTCCCCTTCCTCTCTTTCCTTCTACCTTTCCTTCAATGATATTTTTAATCAAACTGTCATGAAAGTGTGGTAAGACCTTTATTATATTTTAACATTTGCCATGCCAAATATAGCTATTGCATATTGTTGCAGCTATTATGACTATTTACAAACTACAAATCTTGCAGATTTTTGCAGTTTTCTTGCCGTATGCATGTGCATGTGCATGTATGACCAATATTCAATGTTGCCTGATTGTTGTTTTTTTTTTATAATTTGCTACTTTTAGATAGGTATGTGTTCTCGTAAAAGGCATAACTCCCTGGGCTTAGATTACCTATATTCGTACCTACAGCTAGTAAGTACCATACTTTTTGTATATTTTTTTGTATGCGTACTTACCTATCCCATATTGCTAATTGGAAAGCTCCCACTAACATTTCCTTTCCTATTCTTATACCTACTCTCACAGCATGCTTTTAGAGCGAAACACCGCAAACCGTTACCTATGTTCTACTAATTATTAGACTGGACTCAAATTGGTCAGGTATGCGTACCTTTAGCAAGCAAAACTTTATACAAACTGCCAGATAAAACTACAATTTTCAACCTTAAGTTGCTAGGAATAAGAATACTTATAAACAGGAAAATACCGTCGGATTAACCTATAATTTTGGGCTTTAAAGCATTTGAAATAAGGATGGTGTTTGTAAACCTTTTATTTGCACTGTTGTGGCACGTGTGCTTTATTAAGCACTCAATTACAGGATATGCGAGGTATTTTAGTAAAGAGATATAAACGACGAATATGGCTTAGAGAGTTGGCTGTATAGGTATCAGAATATTTATCTTTCTCCCTCTCTCTCTTGGTTCTATCTTTGTTGCATATAGGTTAAAATAAAATAATGTACTAAAGTATTACTAAACTCTTTCTACATAAATATTCCGGATCTAACCAGCTTAGATAGAGATCATTATGTTACTTTACAAAATTACAAAACTAACTACAATGATATGACTAGCCGAACTATATTCCCTATTGCCTAACAAAACGTGAAGATTGATACAAAACACCAAAGATATTTAGACGCACCGGGGTCAGCTGATACAATCCCACCACCAGGAGCTCAGAGATCACTTAGACACTACAATACTGACTCTAATGACAAGGGTAGCAAAACCATATTCCCCGTGGCCTAACAAAACGGGGGGTTGGCCTGGGCTTCATTGTGCAGCAAATCACCGAAACCAAACGCATCGAGTTTTCAAACAATGTCCGAAGTAAGACAGGGGTTAGTTTGAAAGCTCGCATAGCTGTGCGGCATAACCCCGAGCTTCTATTATCTAGAAATCTAGCTCAAACGTTTATAGCTAGGTTGCTTTGTGTGTCAATTTATCAATTAGTAAGGTAGTAAAATGTCTAGATAGTTCAATCCATCATTTTCTTGCTTCAATTTAACTCTATGGCTTATTACAATCAAAATAATCACATAAAACTATCTATCGGATATTTATGGCAAACTATGAAAAAAATCGTGCTTTATTAGCAGTGTTTTGATTCAGTTTTGTACCCCTCTACTTAGAAACTTTAGTATAAAGCTCGTAAAACAGTAATCTTTTGTAGCAAAAAATGTATTAGGAAATAAGAAACTTATCTTTTCCAAAGCCAGGAAAACAAAGCCGTTAGATTCTTACAAAATTTTGGGTCAACTATAAATGAAAACTCGTAGGCTGATTTTTGTATCCGACCATAACCCTCAACCCAGAACAATAGCTCCCATAAATCACTCCATATAAATATGACTGCCTATTGCCTATTTTGTAATGTCATTTGATACAAAAAAGTCATTTGATACATAAATGCGTTGGAGTGAGCTGGCTGCGTAAGCATTAAGCATATCTAAGCAATCTAGGCGTCTGAGACAATGGTCCGCGCATGCGTATTGCGTTATCTCAGATCTCTTGCACACAGCCTCTCCTAATGAGGAATGCTCCACTTGCCGTGTTAATTGAACGGTGAAATTTTAGCTGAATTGGGCTAATTGATGAAACACGTGTGTGAGTAAAGTGCTGGTAACGGGTGTTTTTTAGAGGCTTTACTGGTATTTTAAATTAAATGGTAAGCACAGAAGAGTGTAACAAGAAAAAATATTGATATCAACTTTATTCCACTCGGGGTAGAACGGACCGGGTGAATATGGGACCGGGTGAGAACGGGCCTAACCCTCTGGTTTGGGCTGATGGCAGACGGTTGCCGTTGCCATTGGAGTCTTGCAAAATCAGCGGTGTTCCAAATGCATTGATGACGCTTTAACCATGATACCTCATTCGAAAATCTCTGCAGTGGCTAGGGAAAATAACAGCCTGAGGGTCACTATGTAAACTCTTGCTAAAAGACAATAAAGAACAATTTCATTTTTATCAGCGATGGATGATATCTTACAATATTAATTAGGATAATTATGTTAGTAACTTTAGATAGCTTTCTATTACTAAAATTATATTCATTGTTGCAGATTACGGTGCATACAAAGGATGAGGAGTAATTATCGATGGCAGCGGTACTTTCGTCCGGTCACACTAAAATTAACAGGTTAGTCTTATCAGAAACTTGACTAAGGATCAGACTTATGATGGAAAATCTTATCATAATGATGATCTTTCACTGCTTCCAAACGTATTTCATTTAGCAGTAGGATGTAGTGAGACTGTTGATACTGATGATGAAGACTTTCTGATCTTTCTGATTCATTTTTATAAGTAGGTAATACCTACTTCGGTACTACACAATCGTAGGGATGTTATGAGTACCTACCATTATAAATATGACTTTCATGAGACTTACGACCGTATTCTGATAAATAAATTGTTGCTTATACAAAGATTTGAGTTGGGATTCTCATACAAATATCAATGTTTGAGCTAGGATCAGTGCTTTAGCAGCTAATGAGAATACGGACCTAAAATTGAATCTAAAGTTCTGAATCAATAAAGATTCGTAGCAGAATACTCCAGTCGGCCGTAACTTTAATCTATGACCCGCAACTTAATAAATAAAGACTTATACAGTCACAGTTTTATCACTATATGACCAGCTTGTATTACACAGTCGTAAAATAGTCAAATTTACACACGGTTTTACGCGATTCTATACCAAAACTATAAGCCGACAACAGCCGACAAGCATGTAACATGGTAATAACTACAGATAAGTGACACAAAGATACGTCACTGGGTGATCAAGCACGCTTTGTTTTGCATTCGTGCGTTGTCATATAACACCCACACAATGCATAATTTCTCGATTCAATAGTAACCCCTTTCGTAACATCTAGGCGGGACGATAAATAACCAACAAATTACTCGGGCGCGCGAATCGTATACATGTGCTGCAGCTTGCAAAGAATAGCTGGGTAAGCAAGCACGCAAGCTCGTATGAGTTAGTGGTCAACTCTGATGACGGAGTTTTTAGGCCGCCTTAAGCTGGGTATTGTCTCAAATGACGAGTAAACCATTTCTTTATCTTTATTATAGTTTTATACATGAAAATATGTCGCTTTGTAGGACTAAATAATCTTGATAATTACACATTTACTAAGGACACAAATAAAATACGTCTTGTACTACACTTATCTGTAAAACCTATAAAAATTATAACCGCTAGCAATGTTACATAAAGAGTAGAAAGATTAGTGTGTAAAAATACCAATCTGTCTTTGTATGAATTATGACTTATGATAGAGTTTTTGCCGATCAATGTCGACTTTTAAATTTTTCGGTGATAATTGACATCATCCTCTGCCTGAGGAAAGACCCGAGCCAAAAGGCCTTTGTAACTCTTGTGAATATCATGCGGTCACTATTTGAATGGGTGACCGTTAGTAGCATTTACATCTGAGCGCTTCTGTGCTTCGGAGGGCACGTTAAACGGTCGGTCCCGGCTCTATCAGTCGTTAAGCCACGACGGAGGCTTTAAGGCAGCCTAAAAACTCCACCAGAGTTGGCCACTAACTCATACGAGCTTGCTTGCTTGCTGTTTACACGTACTGTGCCTTTATCACGAACAAATCTGACAGTCGACGCGTTAGCGTATTCGAGTTATATTGCGCGTCAATGCCAGCTCGACTGCCAACCGTTGTAGTGTCACGCGCAGTGTATCGCAGATACGCTAGCGTTACGATACGTTTCCGATTGTCACATTTATTCGTGATTAAGGCACTGTACCAGCTGTCCACCTATTGCACGCGCGTCAGTAACACGTTGACATTTGCATGCCTGAGAAATGTTTACAGCTTGTCGGATCTACAGTTCGTAGGTGGAGAATGAATGTATGACGCGACGACATTTAATCAAACTTTAATGGTCACGGTACGAACGAGTACGTGTGAGGAATACTAGTGCATTCCATCTTAATTTGATACTAGTTGACAGCCGTCACAGCTCAGTCGGTAACAGCGCTGCCTTCCGTGCTGTGGGTCGTGAGTTTGATTCCCATCGGGACCAAATATTTGAAGCAAACATAGATGTTCTGTGTCTGGGTGTTACTATACGTACTAATAGGTATATATATTTATAATAAAAATTATAAGCTAGTTCTTGTAGTACCTACATTTTTTGCTTAGTTTGGGACTAGAAGATTTGCGTGAAAGGTGCAGGATTAAAAAATATAATTATTATTATAATCACGTTAGTCTAAATTGACGACGCGTCGGATAGAGCATAGTGGAAAAAAAAAACGAGGAAAGCAGACCCCACCATTAGATGGGAATGATAATTGCTTAGGAGAGAGAGAGAGAGAGAGAGAGAGACGTTAGTCTAAATTGAGAAATTGACATGAGAATCGGTGCACCAGGCACTTCATCAGGCCACCGACCGCTCCGAATGGAGATCCGCTACCCACAGGACCTTGGCAGGGAGTCACGATCCTCAACAATGAGGGACCAACTATGGAGGAGGACATGAGAATAACAAGAAGAAATACACCGCATAGTTAGACAAAGCTTGTATAAATCTGTTTGACCTGAATTTAATCAAAGTTAAAGCCAACAAGCTTAGCATAGTTCTCTAAGATTTTCGTGCTTCCAAGAACCAAGCGAAACCCGCTTCGACTTACCATTCCGTACGAATATCTTCTGGAAACTATTCGATACCGAATGCCAATTGGAACTTCGGCCAATCTAACTTATCATCACAATACATCAAACAATTCATTATCGTAAGCTCTGAACTACTTTCGCTGCCCAGCATACCTATTGTCAAGCGACGTGGCTACAGATATACGAAAACTAGAAGCTTTTGACGGCAAAAAACGCGCTGAAACACGCTAATGTCACTATTTAGTCACAGAATACCTATGATTTAGTATGAAAACAGTTCAGAAACCCTGCCAGGCTTAAACGTAGCAGGTTTTCTCGACGAACAAACATACAAACATACAAAGCATTTTCGTCCAAGTTGTCACTAAGATCTCGTTCGCTTCGCTCACTCAATCAATTATTTAGTCGTTTTAGTCACCACTAGTAAAGTAGAGGTAAAGTATAATTATGTAGAAAAATGAATTCTTCATTATTCCACAGCAGAAAACAGACTATGGGCACAGTAGGTATGTGTGCAGAAAAGCAGTATTTTAACAAAAGAAAATCTAATAAAACCCAACATTTCCATACTGACGACGTCTATGTGACGTAGGTGTTGGCATTTGTCCTTGTATGTAACACGAGGGTGACACAGTGACAAGGCTTTATATCAAGCTGCCAGTGTTCCACGCATGTTACAAAGCCAGTTGAATTAAATCAAACGGATTCATAGCCAAAGTTCTATTTGGATTATTTTCATGAATAATCCTCCTTACTTTGCTGTAGTCGGGTAAAGAAGGCGCTATAAATAGACACTAATTAGTTCTGAGTATATTTATTTCTTTCACACGAATTTTACATAAGATTTTGGTGTAAATATGTATCTCAAGGGACTGTATAAAATAAAATGCGTGGGAACTTATTTTAAATGGGTTTTATTGAAAATGCAATAGAGACACACAACCGCTAGTAGGAATTTCAAACAGGAAGAGGACCAATTATTGCCATTACATAAAAATACAAATCGGCTGTGAAAATGTTGCAATAACTAAAACTAAAAATATTACCACGTTTGGCATGGCCTTAGATATATTAACTTATATGTTTAGGAATATTATTGTTCTAAACAACGATGATGACGTGTGATGGTCACATTGTTGTGTTTTGGCACAGCAATGACCATCACACGTCATCGTCATCTTGTTTCTAGTCTTTCATAAATCAAATCAAATAGCAAAAGCTACTACTGATTGACATAAGATCGACTTTGCAGTCAACAAACTACAAAGCCAATTATCCGAATTTACAAATCAGCGTTTACATTGCGCAAAAAGTCAAAACTGGCAATTTCATACCCAAAGCTTCAAAATTATATTTCACAACGACCTATTGTATAGTTTGTTCATTCGATTTTCCCATCACAAATTATCGATATCGTCTCTAAATTAAATAGTACTTACTTGGTAAAGATCCAGTTCACACGATGCTGACCCCTCAATGGCGATTGCATACTGACCGATAATAACACCAACACGATTCCTGCCGAACCTAGTAACAGTGACTCAAACAAAAATATCGGTGTCGGCACGGTGCGAGAGCGTTTCGAAAGTGTGTACGTTTGACGTTTACTGCAAAGTCACATAAAGGGGTATATTCATTGGTCTTCGAAAGCTAATCTAACTAAATTGATTACTAAATCTGTTGTCATCTCTTTTCGTTGTCATGGAAGTGACAATGATAGAGCATGTTTAAAAGCCGCGCTAAAATCACAGTTGAATATGAATATAGGGGTAATTTTGTATGGAGAATTATCAGTTTTGTAAACTTCTCGCTAGGCACGCTGCTCAATCTCTATACAAAAATATAGTATACGTCAATTTTGCAGTATACCTAAAAGAAACACACTAAAGTATACTGATTAGTTCAGTGTGAATATCGTGGATTTAGATGTCGTATCGGTGGTAGTGTGATAAGGCTTTCACAATACCACAGTGGGCGGGAAGTGATCGCCACTGTTGGATATAAGGTATCAGTTACGAACATCGTTAGTATTGAGAAAACTTTCTAACTACAGATTTTTCGACAGGTCCTGTACATTACTCTAGTATAGTATTATATGATCTGTGCTCTAGCATAGTATTATATGATCTGTGCTCTAGCATAGTATTATCTGTGGCTCTAGTAAAGCTCTGAGAAAAATTGACGGAGTTTTCGGGCGACCGTTATATTATTTATAACACATTTGCTCGTAAAGGGTCTCTTATTTCACCAATTTCAGTATCGTGATGTATGTCATTACGCACTCGTGCGTTATGGTAATGTAAAACGTACGGTTTATCAAGAAGCTCCCACTAAAACGAACGGAACCTTTTTTAAATCTTAGCAAAGAGTTTTTATGTCAGTAAAGTGGTCAACATTTTATGAATAAAATTGACTTTGGGAGATAAAAAATAAGCATTTAATTCTTTTACAAATTGTTAAAAAATTTCTAACTACTTTAACAAGTGATTTATTCGTATTTAGAAAGTAAGGTAAAACGTACGGTTTATCAAGATACTCCGTCTAAAACGAACGAACCTTTTTTTAAATCTTAGCAAAGAGTTTTTATAGCGCTGATACGCGCGCATCGCTAATTTGAGATCAAGTAAAAATTATTCCTGCGCGTTTTTACTTTTATAAAATTAATAAGTTAATTTCACTTTTAAACAACTTTTATAACGAGTTTCATTTATTTCCTCACAAATGTGTGATAAAACGTCGCATGACATACGTTAATGCACGCGTAGGAACAATTCATAGAATCATCTCTATGAAAATAATTACAGTATGAGTTGAAAAAAAGGCAGTTCGATTACATACAAAGTATTTGAAGTCTTCATTATCTATCGAAATAGATATATTCCAGAAATCGCTATTAAAATCCCGTATGTTGATTTTGTCCCATTTAGACCGCTTTTTGAACTCGAGTTTTAATAAGATTTTACAAAGGTGACCTCGTCAGACTTTGAATACTACAGTTTGCAACCAAACAATATAAGTGGCAAAACCGCGTGGTTACTTAGCTATGAGTTTTCGTACAAAGTATTAGAGATACTATCCTTATCGGCCTTAAGCTTCACCCAGTATATTGTCTGCCTACCACTTTATTAGGTCATTATTAAATCATTTCTGCGTTTGAACATCGGTAAACACTAAATAGGGAGTTAGTGGGTACACTTCGAAACATTTTGCAACGGTAGCTATTCTGAAAGACCTTTAGAGAAATGTTTACGATCAACTTGAGCCCTACGATTTGTTAGGAGTGGTATTTGTACAGTCAGCATTGGCATGTTTTTTTTATTAAGTATGTATTTTGTTCTCCACTTTTCATTAAAATGACCAGCACTATCCGTGGCAACGTCGCTTAACATTATGCTGGGCAGCGAAAGCAGTTCAGAGCTTACGATACGGGTGCAGTAACACAATTATCTTTGAAAATTCTGTAGAGATTTATTAACGCTGACTGTACTTTGAAATACAGCCTTGCAATAAAATATAATTTATGGCACTGCTGAGAACAATAATTATCTCGAATTACATTTAAATTAATAATGATAATGATATTTTTTATTATCGGTTCGAAGGGTAATGGGTGTCAGTAATTACAGGCACTCTCACGAGGCACGTCCACGATGGACGTGTTCAGGTAAGGCATTGTTATATGCAGAGGTTACTTAACATCAGGTGAGCCATTTGCTTGTTCCATCACTAAGACTTACTATAATAAAAATAAATACTTTTTTAAAATACGTGAGTCAAAAAATCTGATTCTCAATATATCAAGACATTGGTATCGATTCGGTTGTTGCACTTTTCTAAACTAACCTAATTTGACAGCACTAAAAATGTTGGCGTCCCTTTCTCATAAACTGAAACGACAAGGACGGCTATAATTTTAGAGCTGTCAAATTAGGTTAGTTTAGAAAAAGGCAACAACCGAATCGATACCATTGTCTTGGAATAAAAAGTATTGGCTCACAACTGCTGTTTTATTGTTTAGAACTTCGATTTATTATTTCAATAAATTGTATTCTATTTGAGGCGAATGAAAGTTCAAATTCCCTTACTTTGTCTAGAAAAATCCCATTTAAAATGTCTAAAAGCTTCGAATACGAAGCTATTATCGAATTATTATCGAGAATCGCGAGCCTTCGCGTAATAACGCGAGATAATCGCCAACATCCTCTCTCGGTGCCTTTGCGGCCAGTTTTTTGAATTCCTTTGTCTATTTTTAGCGAAATGGTTTAGTTCAGTCTGCTTTACAAAGTAAAAAGAATATGGGTTTGGATGACTAGAAATCGGTGAAGAGTACTATGAACTTCTCATAAATAAAATATATGAAAAGTTCAGAGTTTTCTTCACCTAATATAATAATATTATTTAGATGTCATTATCACATCAACATCATCATCAATATCATGCTCTTACCTACTGTCTCCCAATACCCACTTAAGTTTATCTATCTATATACCTTTGTTTTTTCTACCTTGTTTTGTAGAGAGAAAATAAACGATTTATTTATCATTAACTTGTATCAGTCCACTGCTGGACGTAGGTCTCTCCCAAGACGTGCCACTAAGCCCGGTCTTTGGTTCTTCTCATTCAGCGTTTGCCAGCTACATTTCGCATATCGTCGCCCCACCTTGTTGGATATTTAGGTGTGTAATCACAATCACAAAAAAAAAAACCTAAAAAGCAAGAACACGTGTCATCCAACGTCTGAGGTCTGTTCTTTTCCGTCTATTTATGTTTTTTTTTATGTACTATAGCGAAGCATTTGGCTGCCAACAGACCTGATGGTAAGTGAAGCTTCAGCCTAAGGTGGAGCATGCTTAACTATAATCCACCTATTCACTCTTTTCTTGAAAATTCCTAGGTTACATCTTTCAGGAAATACTGGTGATGGTTTAATTATTGCACCAGCAAACCTCTTTTTACGTTTTTTTATATTTCACAGTAAAGCTCATTATACAAAGCCGTCAGCACACGCAACTAGTCACATACTTGATCGACAGTACACAACTTGCCTGTAATTGCAAAAAAACTACAAAAAAGCTGGCAAATCCAACCAGCGGGCCTAAGATGCGCACCGCGAGATATTTGTAATGTCGTTCTGTCAAAATGTAAGCATTTTGTACCAAATTAGGAACTATTACATTATCTGTGGTACCTAACGGTGTCGACAAAATGCGCCATAATGTACACTTTTGACACTTCTTAGTCGTCGTACCTCTCTGAGGACGAGATAATAGTCATGCAGAAATGTCAAAAGTTGAAAATTCTAAGGCACGGTTTCTCGACAACATTACCACAGATAATGCAATAGTTCCTAAACTGGTACAAAATGCTTACATTTTGACAGAACGACATGACAAATATCTCGCGGTGCGCATCTTAGGCCCGCAGTGCTAGCCTCCGATGCCTGTACGCAGTCACAACCACCTAATTGACTAAATCACCAGACGCATGCAAAGTCCTGTCACAGTTGCCGCATAAGCTGGGAAACGCCTAAAATGTCCTTCCGTGTAAACTGGTTACAGAAACCAGCCTATTAGGGCCGCTGATATAATCTGACTCCGTATTGAAAAGTCAGGAAAGACTTTTAAAATGTATACGACAGGATAAAGATCGTGAATGTTTTCCGTTTATTGGCAAGAACTTTGAACGTTTTTGAAAGTCAAAGCAACTAGAATCTTTGGTCTTTGGTTCCAAAAACTAATGAATTCAAAACGTAACTCTAGTTATACTAATAATTGCACTATTAATAATTATTTAAATCATGTATATGATATTATTACAGTTAGGTTTACCTACTAACAATATCTGTGTCAGTTAAAACTTATAATGTTGCGCGGGCGCACAAGTTCAGCTTTCGACCAAATCTGTTGACCAAACCAAGTTAATTGGCCTACTGCCTACTGCTATATTATGCTACAGGAATAAGTACCTTTCTTATATTATTATTATCATTATTTTAAAAACTCCCAGTTTTCATCACAAAGCAAAAAACCGTCGTCGGTGAGTTTTTATAGGTAATTCAATAAAATATTCTGTAAAATACTATACTACACATAGCCGTAATCCACAAAAAAAATTGTACTTCAAGTAGGTACATACCTTATTAAACTAGGCACAACACTATGGGAACCTCACACATCCAATAAGTATGTTATCATTATCAATAACTAAATATTTATGGACGTTTCACACAACGCCCTCTAGTCCTATAAGGGAACTAGTGTGAGCTAGATTGCTGATATACCTACCTATTTTTAATATTTATAATACATAAACCTTATAAATTTAATAAATTCCTGCATCCGTCAAGTTTTCTAAATCTGGCTTGTCCATAATGCATTATGCACATAATTTTACTATTTTCGTATGTGCAGTGTGTCATAAAAAATATTTTTTTCTTAAAGTGTCTACTAAAGGATGGATAGGTATTAGCAATCCAAGCATGCAATGAAGCATTGTACTGCACACAGTGCAATATCGTCGATCACACCACGTCCTGTCGACTGCTGCTTATCGAATATTAATAAAGATTATCGGAATTGTCATGTGATTCATACCACACAGACATTTCATTGTAAAAACGTTACTGTCGTTGGTTTTGAGGCGAAAGAAGAAAACTTTCAATCAAATTCTTAAAAAAGTATGGTCAAATTTTCTTGGCCGTGTTATTTTCAATCGTATTCGATCATAGATCAATCGCATCTAAACGATCAAGCTAAAACAAAGGCACATCCAAAAACGAAAATAAAAGATTTTCTGCTTGTGCCAAAAACGTTTGGAAAAATGCGCGATTGGTCCCTGGGCCGAACTCATTGAACAAGGTCTTGAAAGAAAGGTTGGTCTATCCTCAAATTGACCATATGACTGTCTATTGTCTACGTAATATCCTACCTTATGCGAGAGAGTATGCAGTTGATTAGATGCCATAAGTACTATTGACCATTATTATCTTATAATTACACCATTATTCTAGCTAATTAATCCAATCGCGCTTGTGAAGCCTGTTATGGAATTATCTCGATTAGCCTCTTGATTTGAAAGGTAAGTAATTCTATATTGGTAAATATCTACTCTCTAAGTACTTCAACAAGACTGTCTTGTTTAATTACATTATTGGCTCGCATAATTTAACTAAGCTAGCATTCATGGTTTCCAAGATAATTCAAGTTTTTATAGATGAGCCGGAATTTTTACTCTCGAGCGTAGTATAAGTTATCAGAAACACAATTTTATTATAATTTTTAATTATTTTATGGTCACCCATCTATTTAAAGCTTTGGTAGTAACTGCTTATTCAAATTTCTCGGCATATTTTATACCTCAGAAGCAGATTATTAATTTGAATGCAAGAATTTCTAAAGGTATTTCATAGGTAGCGACATAGCGTCGGCACCATTGTTCTCTAATGCATGCATTAGAGAATTTAATTTAAATTGGGTTTTAATACAACACATTTTAATTGGTAATATTTTAGTTGACCGATGCAGGACCACACAAAAAGTTAAATTTGATTTCAAAACAAGAGTAACGATCTATTTGAGAAAAATACTTGATGAATCTCCAATACAGGATGCAATATCAAAAGAAGTACTTATGCCATAGAGTAAAAGGCTGATATTGAGGATAGGAATACTTCTACCAGCTACCTAGTTTCCTTTGCTTAGTTTAGGAAGAGAGTATTGTGGGAAATGTTATGAATATTATATTTTTTTTTTATCCTTCAGACGAATGTGATGGTTAGTAAATTGTATTTCTAACTTTCATACCAGTTTGAAAAGTTAAGCTGTCGTGTACATGGCAATGCATAATAATGTTACAAAAAATCTGTAAGACCAGGCTGTCAACAGCGTTTTGCAAAAAAATAAGATCCGCGTGGATCACACCATAAAAAGAAACAATGTATATTATATATACATTATATATTATTAGTATTATGTATATTATACCCAAAAAAAAAAGTTAATCTGCTATAAAGAAGGTTGTAAATCATAAAAGTGTCTTACGTAATATGGTTACTTACAACTTCTTTGGTCTTTATTGTTATTCCTTTATGATGAAATGAATTTTTTACAGCTTTACGAATCTATATAAAGCACAATGCAACTGTCCCAATGAATGAACAGCTTATTTGTAGAAAAAGAGAGGAAAATTCAAAATTTTTGGCGCAAAATCTATTCTTCCAGTTATATTTTGCAATAAAAATACGGCGGATAATGTTGTGGGCGTCTGTAGTAATCAATATGAACCAAACGATTCATGAACCATATCGACTTCGTGTATCTTTTGATCATACCCCAGTACATAATAAATAATTTATCTATGATCAGACTTATGAAGAGAATACTTTAACACCTCTTTGTGTGGTCGATGAATGTTTTATTGAAAACCACATAATCAAGACCATAAGTAACTTCATTGATGTAAGTACGATTTTAATACTTGTGTATTTACACAAATTTTACTATCAAAATATCATAGCCAAATTTAGAGAAACGTGATCATAAAATGCTAAAGTCCAGTTCTTTACTTTAGTGTAGTAGCTTGAAATGAGAGTACTCTAATAAAAAAAAAAACATCTAAAAAGTACTTATATTGACCAAAATTTTCAAAATTCTATTATCAAAATCAAGTAACATTTTTATTGAGAATTGGTTGGAGGACTTTTATAAAATCCTAACCAAACCTCAACAATAGTTTTCTTAGAGTAGGTTCGTAAACAATAATCTATAACAGACATTTCCATTTCCATACCAATGAAATTGTTTTCGTAACCAATCTTTGTGACTTGTGACATGCATCGAATCAATACAAAATTACATAGACGATTGCAGTCGTCGCTATTCTGTTTATTGTAGTCTGCAATCATATCGTAACAAACCGACTGATCCGATTTTCCATTAATCAAACTAACTAGGACATACCGTTGGTACTGCAGAGCTGTTGTCTATGGAACGCACCATAAGGTTTTGTAACTTAGTTTGGTAATTGCTTATGCTTTTTACGATAAGCACGGTTTATAATCATATAGCTTTATTCATATTACGTTGCATTTTTTTATGAGTTGCCCATCCAGACCCTTTCCTCTCCCTCAAAAGCTCTGGAACTAACAAAAAGTGGATCACTCTTATCAAGAAGAAAATAAGGAGTGTATAATGAAGTCTAGTTAACCGAAGAAGAAGTAAATCTCGCTGCCATCTTCAGTAGGTATTTCCCGAACGATATTAACCTAAGAATTTCAAGAAAATAATGAACATGTAGATTATGGCTAAGCGTGCTCCACCTTAGGCTGCAGCTACACCTATCATCAGGTGTGGTGGCAAAGAGCTTCAGCAAAATTAAAAAAAAAGAGGCTAGATAACACCACAAAATAAAACAGTAAATTCTTTGTCTAGGCCGATGAAAGCCGGTAAAGAAGAAAATAAGTCTATCGACATGAGATGAATGTTATGGAATAAATTTTGTCCACGATACCACCACACCAAATACGACGCAACACAATGAATCGATTAATTAAACATTTGTCCGGAGAGGAATTTATCTGTCATTCGATATTTATTTCATCGATACTTGATTACTATTTCAGCATACAAAGTTATTTATGTGCGAAGATGCCAGTGCTAGGAGCTTTTAAAGATTTATGCGTTCAACCTTTTCTTCTTTCATTTTCTATACTATTATGTATAACAATAATTAATGTGTGCAATGTTGGTTTGTATGTCATTGCAAGATTTTTAGGTAGCAAATGCATTTACTTTGATATTTAAATATTTAAAAGATCTGAGAGAAATTCGAGAGAAAACAGCAGACGATGACTTTTAAATACATTAAAAGACCAAACCGAGGATATTAAAACTCCGACCAATTCTAAGAATCTCTTTTTGTCTCCGCAGAATTCATCCGTAACTTTAAAACCGCTTTTTGAGTCCTATCATCATCATCTCCTTGCCCTTTTCGAACTTTATGTGGGGTCGGCACAATATGCGTTCTTCTTCTATGCTCTTTTATCAACCGTCATCTCAGTGGTCACTCCTTTTTTACCATGTCATTTTTCACGATAGGTTTTTTTAGTTCGGTAAATAGATCAGGAACTAGTCTACACACTTTAAATTCTCAAAGGCAGATTTATTTTTTAAGATCATCAATCTAGAATGCTTTTTTTTACTTCATAGTTTTCAACTTAACATCTTTTTTCAATTCTTTATCGTTATTATTGTAGCTCATTTCATTTCCAATAATTTCTATCACAATAACCGCTTTGTGGGTCACAAGTCTAAAATGTTTCCCTTATACCTTCCCGTTATCTTGACGTGACCTTTCAGAGTGCAAGATACTGGTCATTCTTCACAAATTGCAGATCTCAGTTCTCGACATCACGCTCGCTTCGGGCGGCACACACGGATAATGTGCTTGACTCGGCTCACGCAAGGTACCTGGTTTTCAGCGCTTACCGACACGAACTATGTAGTACAAATACGACAACTAGATAAAAATATACAGAAAAATATAGCTACTTAAGTAAACATTTTGCAAACTAAGTAAGAACCAAAATACGTGTGGGTACTATCAAACTTTCTAATAAAGTGCCCCATTTTTTTATTGCATTATAATGTAAGCGCTTGATGGCACACGAAAGATCTTGCTTCTTGTGTGTAGATTGGTAAATCGTGTCTCAAGTATCTCAATAGCAATTTAAAATCCATGTTTGCACATTAGTGCACGCAGTGCAACAAAATACTTATACTACAGGAGAATACCTATGAGTAATAATACCTTCCGTCACGCAATGTAAAATGTCTGCTTATGATGTTTCATCCTGATGTTGATACTAGGGCTTACTTGAAGTTATTTTACTGTCTTCACTGAGTAATTTTAGTTAGTTTAGTAAATGTAATTTTCATATTTTGCATAACAATATAGTGCAACCAACAAAGTTGAAGTTTCTAAAGTGACGCACGAATCCTAACCATAATATATGGTTAATCACTTTGGCACTACGCCAGTTTATAGAAAGTTATTTTGGCAAAGGTAAAGATAGAAAATCTCTTAAAAATATGTATATATAATAATGTAAAAAATAATAATGTACCAATAGTTAATAATAATTAATAATAATGTAATAATGTATATGAGGCACAATAAAATCAAAGTTAAAAGGGTATAAAATCAAAGTTAAAAAGTTAAAGTATGTAAATAAAGAAGCTGTCTTTGATTTTCTATACAAAGGCAGATTGCAATCCAATATCAATGCGAACTACGCAGACACGATTAGGGCTGAGCCGTTTAATAAAACATATTCGATATTATGTTCAATTGAACCTATGATTTGTTAATATTCTCAGTTATTCTGTGCACGCAGCTAACAACGCAGATAACCCTATATAGCTGGACGCAATGGTTGAATTTCTAAGGTAGTACACACACGTAACTGTACCTACAACTGTCATAATACGTAACTTTAGACTCAATATTGTCCATTTGGCTAGATCAGACAAAACCTGGCAGTCATACAAGTCTCTGACTATAGTTACAGCCGACTTGACGAATGACTCGACTTGACGAAATAATATTTAAAATAGTTCACTGGACACTGGCAAAATTTTCTGTCAGAATGACGGACGTTGCAGACTTGACACTGGCAAAATCATCTGTCAAAATGACGGACAGAGGCCATATAGGTGTAGAAGAAGAGCCTAGTCAATCTCGAAAGAATGCGATTATTGAAGTGAAAACTTCTTTCGCACCGTTGTGATTTAAAAGTCAATGAAACGAAAAGTCGATGAAACGAAAAAGCGAGGAAACGTGAAGGAGAGACTGCTGGCCAAGCGGTCTAACGGATTGGATCGAATCGAGACTAGATCGTAGTGCGTGGGTTCAAGTCTCGAGCAAACTCGTACACTTTTTGCAACTTTTTGAAATGAAAACTTCTTTAGCATCCTTGTGATTTGAAAGTCTTTTCGAAGGTTTCACTTCTACCACGTGTGAATTACACACATGTATTAATTTTTTTTTATCATTATACTTCTTTGTTGCAAGTATGCGCTAATTTCCCACAAACCTAGAGTCACGAATCCGTATGATCAGATTGTAGGTAATCTAAAACACGCCTTGCTGAAAAACTTAAAAAAATTGGGTCACGACTATTAGTAAGCCCTAGATAATTATGATAAACTGGTCAAAGGTTTTGAGAATCTTTAGGAATAATCAGAGATAGTTACATATATACAAAAAGATATTCCTTTCTTTACAGTAAAAAAAAAAGGTTCTAGCCAAATTGCTGTTCTGCAACTGCAATGACATTTCTAAAAACTAATCGTGCTATATTTAGATCTAACAGCTAGTGACTATACCCATACTACTAGTATAGTATTATATAATCTGTGTCCATATCTAGGTACAAGAAATGTTTTATTCTTACGCGATAGTAGAATGTACACATAGTTTACTTAGCTAGAGATGGTAGTTTATCATCGCAAAAGATTCGAGTAACTTCCTATTCGATATAACTCTATAGAGAAAGACTTCGTGCATACCACTCGCTTACTTCATACAATCAGGGTTGCGATGGAGCATTTTGAAAACGCCGCGGCAATGAGAGCGCCTCGGGGTTCCGTGATACTTCATCTTTCATCTTCCGATGCGAAGAATAAATCTTTATTTACGTCGTTACAAATCTCTAGTCTGATGGTTATTGGCTGTGCCTATATTGCGAGCAGATAAGAATTTGGCATAAGTTTGATTATAGTCAAAAATAAAAATAAAACATTAAACGTTTTTTTTTATAAATATAAATTCTTACCTACAGTATTTTTAAAATACACTTGAGATGTTGAGCTATCGCAGGCTGGTGTAGACATTTCGGTAGCAATTCTATTGTTTTATTTTTTTAAACTGAATTATGTCTATTAATTTTAGTCGTCTTTTACTAATAAACTAAAACATCAAAAACAACTATAACTCCAGAGTTGTAAAACAAGTTTATTTTTGAAAAAAAAATAAAAAAAAGTTACTGGTCACTTTCATTGCATTGACACGCTGCTATTTTCTTTTGTATATTTTACCGATTTCAATTTCGCCTGTCAATACTAACTGTAGTTCAAGATCTTTGTTTATTTTGATTCTTTAAATAAACACCTTAACTAATAAAATCCCATGAGCTGTGTGTAACCAAAGGCTTGTACACTCACTGTCATTATCCCAATATTTATAGCACGTCAGCTTGTTCCGCAAGTGTACGGAACATAGGCGCTTAATGTTAATTTATTTGCATTTCAATGAGCTGTTATGTAATATCATGACATGTCTTAATTTTATGGAACCCTCTTTGTAACGCAATTTTATCTTTATGCCTTCTTTATGTGTTCGATAGTGTTTTTATAGGCTGTTAAAGCTTGTCAATACATTTTATGGGATACATTGATTTATTGTAACAAATAAACTGGTTTGAGTTTGAAGATAAACATGAGCTGTGTTATGCAGTTCATTCTCAATAGCCCAAAAATGTAATGTGTATCACATCCTTCAATATTTTTATCTTTTTGATTGTTAGATCTTCTTATATAAAATATTAAGTACACAATGGTTTCGATTCAGTTGTTGTATTTTTCAAAACTAACATAATTTGACACTGCTAAAATTATAGCCGGCGTTAATTTTTCAGTTTATGAAAATGAGACGGCCATATTTAGCAGTACGGTAGTAGCTCTGCCTTCTATGCTGTGGGTCGTGGGTTCGATCCCCAGCAAGAACAAACATTTGTGTGTTGCTAACATAGATGTTTGTTCTATGTCTGGGTGTTACTATGTATTGTAAGTATGTATTTACAAAAAATGTATATAAGTAATGTATCAGCAATCTAGTTCCCATAGAACAAGCTCTGCTTAGTTTGGGACTAGAAAGCGTTGTGTGTAATGTCCAAGAATATTTATTTTATTTATTTATTTATTTTTAGTGCTGTCAAATTAGGTAAGTTTAGTAAAATGCAACAAGAGAATTGACACCACTAGCTGTTAGATCTAAATATAGCAAGCTTTCAATGCCTAAAACTAAATGATGTCATTTGATAAAAATATGATTTTAGAGCCAAAAAATCATGATTTACAGCGTATATATACCCAAGTATAGACACACATATAATATTGTTCACTTCACCCACGATTCCAGGGAGATTATGACATAAATTACCCCATATCCGTATTGTTTGAAATGTTCATACCCACGCAAATGACCGAGGCGCGTGCCTACGTTTTGTAATCGTATGATATGTAACGCATGCTCTCACTGCTTTGAATACAAAACGGGTATTTCCTCTGTGAACTTATGTATTTTGGTTTCCTGAGGCTCTAGCCAAGTTGACATTTTACAATAGAAACTTATCAAAATGTATGGACATGGATGCATAAAAATAAAACCATTTCCCATTCTATATTTTATATTGTTTAGCGATTGTCGATTGTTAAATGTCCACCTTATGGTCAACTTGGATAAAGGGGATCTTTAGACAAAGTGATTTAAAAAAAAATAAAAAAAATTACATTGTAAAACTAAATCTTGGAGCAACAACCTAGACTCAGAATATTATAGTACTCTGAGGTACTGGGTACAATTACTAGTAATGAAAAGAAAACTTTTTGAACACTTTAAAATCTCAGAGTAACAACCATACTTACTATACTAGGCCATTTACTCGGCCGACCCTCAAGTTTTGATTCTAGTTTGTGAGTCAGAGCTTATTATATAAACAATTTTACTAGGTGAAGCAATTATCATACTTACCTTCGCCAGTTTCTATAGTACAGACATAGCTAGTACAAATGGTCACAGATCATATCGTCTATACTAGATATCGTCAATAATATTATATCAATGGCTATATTCTAAAGCGCTACAATTCAAAAAGATACAATTTTGCTATCAACTAAATTTAGACATAATAAAAATAAAAATAAAAAACATGTATAAAGTAAAGAAGACATTTTTTCTTTAAAAGTCAAAATATACCTACATACTAGTATTTGCATTCCCAATAAGAATATAGCACCCAACTCTACTTATTAAATACTAGCTTCTGGCCGCGACTTCGTTCGCGTCCCGTTGAATCCCGTTGATTTCCCGGAATAAAAAGTAGCCTATGTGTTAATCCAGGTCACGGACAATATATATTTCAAGTTTCATCCAAATCGGATCAGTAGTTTTTGCTTGAAAGAGTAACAAAAATCCTCACAAACTTTCGTATTATTAAGTTCGCGTCCCGTTAAATCCCGTTGATTTTCCGGGATAAAAAGTAGACTATGTGTTAATCCAGGTGACGGACAATATATATTCAAAGTTTCATCCAAATCGGATTAGTAGTTTTTACGTTTAAGAGTAACAAACATCCATCCATCCTTACAAACTTTCGCGTTTATAATATTAGTAGGATTTATAGAAATAGAAAAAACTATAGAAATAAAATTTTTGTTACCATTCTACCACGTCAAGAATCTACTTTTTGGGCAGTTCTTGTTTAACCTGAGACATTATTTACTTCGTAATATCTTAACAAATAAGATGTCATGTACAATTGGGGTCCCACGGTATTGCGTAAACCACATAACAGTCGAAGCGTATACCTACCTACCTATCTACTTTAGGTATGAATACACAAAGGTGTTTCTTTTGTTTACCGTTTAGCTTGTTTTCTTTTCTCTGTACATTTGTCTATTGTACGACTTTATCTGAGGAAGCGTTGTGTTTTGGTGATTCGTTCCAATGATAAGAAGACAGAAAAAAAAGTTACGGTGAGACATTTTGGTCAGGTTTCTGTACTACGTTGCTTGAAAATAGAAAAATAAACAAAATGCAATGTATGTGGAATTATTCTGAGGGCCGACTAGGGCATGCACGAAAACAGTAGCATTTTTTGTTTTTTTAATACAACTATTATGATGAAACCCCATGACCTGTTGTATGTGGTAACCACTGCTTATAACAATACATTGCCACTCAGCACTTCCGCTGAGGACATTCCCTGTGATTCACTGCGCCTATCACTCTCGAGACATAAAGGTGTCGTCTCACCACCGGCACCCATACCCTTTAAAAAACCGAAACACAGCAATACGAGCATCACTGTTTAGAATAAGTATGGTGGTAGTACTTCCCTATAGACGAGCTCTAAGATTGTTCACAAGAAGATCTACTAAAACTGCGATTCTATGTTGAATGTGAGCTTGGCTTGGAGAATAGGGGTTCTAAACTGTTTTATTTTATAAGTTGTAACCTTCGATTTTTAACACTTTACATATAATCTACACGTTAGAAAAAATCATAGCAATTACCTAGTAAAACGTACCTAGTTTGAATCTCCCGCTAAAATATTTCAAATTTTCCTTTCATCGAGATAGAATCATTATCATAAGAACTCGGGCCTAGAACGGCCTGCTAGGGCGATTTGGCACCGGTGCGATACTTCGTTATTATTGGCATTATTTTTACTTCAACTATTACTAAATTTCACATAATATTTCTCATAAACAAAATAATAAAAAACATTCGTTCGATACCGATTCGGTGGTTGGTAGAGAGTTGAGTTACCGAGACGGCAACCCCGATACAAAGAAAAATAAAAAAGAAACACTCTATGATCCATGCCAAACGGAATCGAGAATAAAAAAAAACCGAGCCTCTGGTCTGTGGAGAGGAGATTTTGAAAATTGTTGTTGAGTCACCTCGAACCAACGAATTTTGATTTTATTTCGGTAAATAAGCCACATTTATACTCGAAAAAGAATACCGAAGTTGTTTCTACAATACATTTACATGAGATACGAGTTTCCAATTAGTTTGGAGTGCGAATAAGCGAAACACAAGGTCGCTGAGCGCAAAACAGTCATACGTTTTAAATCACCAAACTACAGGTAATTTTAAATCGATTTCCATTGTGATCCTGGACGAATCTGATAGCGTTATGACTACTCAAGGTTGACCCATGCATTCGTATCCATTTACTTCAGGTCGTACCGGCGTAAACGCGATTTGCGAAGTCAAGATTGGACCGGAACGTTCGTAACCGCCTTCAAGCATTTCCATACAAAATACAACCAGCGTATCCCACCATACCAGCCTCAAGGTAGATATCTTTAAATAACGGTAAAAACCTGCCAAAATTTCACATAAAACTACCTACTGTACCTCGATGAAGAAATTTCCCTACTCAGTAACTAATTTATTCTATTTATAATCTTCAGCGAGGCTGTCAAGTGGCGATCAGACTTCCTGAACCACACCACAAAACGCCCGCGTCGAACGAGCCTAGCAGCTGGTCGATACCATACCTAAAGATCCGAGCACGTTCACTTCGCATACCCAAAACAAAACGGCTAGTCAATAGTAGCTCAGGTTAGTTAGAATAGGAAGAAAGGCAGCTAAAACCCGTTCTTCACCACTACTCACCTACCGGATCAAGAGTTTTCCCTATCCCTAACTACTACTAACTAGAGTATCATATTGTAAAAATATCAAAGTTTCCGCCGAGTCAGACGTCAGATGTGCACCATTCAACTATAGCATCTATTTAGTATACTTTTAGGCAATTTCTACCTAATTTACTTAATTTTAAGTACTTTAAAGCATAGCATTTACACCTAATTGTTACTATGTACTTGGAATAAATAAATTCTTGTAATTTTGAGTATTTTAAACTTATTTTCTTCTTTGCCTGAGTTTTCCCCTACGGCAGGAAGGAAAAACTGTTACAAAGTCCAATACAAATATAACCACAATGTTAAGTTTGTTTGAGGAGCAGGGGTTCTAAACTGTTTTCCAATACGAATATTGCAACCTTAAGTTTGCAACTATACCTTTGCAATAACTAAACTCGTTAAAATTGTCTATACTTTGTCCAATGCGATCATTTCATCAACTAATAATATAGAGAGCTAAACCAAACAGCAATTCAATAGTAAATAACTAGAGTTCGTTCGGGTTTATAGTTCACTGTGACATGGTTGCGCAACCAACCACAGGCCATGGTTCACTTGGGAACAATACTGCCCACTTATCGATCATCGCCAGAGTAGGATTCAGGAAGTCTACTGGGGCAAACGTGTGCAACGTATGCAGTATGAACTTCTTTATCAAACAATTTTTTTAGTGCTTCATAGAATATTACAATAGGTCAGTTTACTTACATTGTATAAAATCAGTTTGGTAAATACTACTTGCTCCTGACGCTGAACAAATTATCTAGTTTCTAGCAAAGGTTAGTTCAAATGTTTTACAAAACGTACCGAATTGTAATTTCTGAAACTAAGTTGAATGACAATGTTCGCGTGTGATGTAAAAAAAAATCCAAATTGTTAAAAATAAACGGTTTTAATAGAGTTTTAATATGAATCTTATAAATTTGTTTGGTAATCTTTCTTATCAATAAGACTATACTCGATAAATAAGACTATCGTTTGTTTCATAGCTGTATTAAATAAATGCAGTTTCTAACTGACTCCTGAATCCAACCCTGGTTAAACCATCTCTTAAATTGATTAGCTTCTGACGCAAATCGGTCAAAGATGTCTCGTTAGTCAATGACTAACAATAGGTAGGTATAGGTACAGTTGGCTACATAAGTCGATTAGCATTCCCTATTTAAAATCCAAGTAAATGCAGTTGCAAATTGTTAAAAGCATTTCTATAATTAAAATGCGTAAAAACCACTGATCCGATTTGGATGAAACTTGGAATATATATTATCCGTGATCTGGGTTAACACACAAGGTTGCCTGGAAGAGATCGCTATTGAGCGATAAGGCCGCCCATTGTACATTTAATGCAACCTGTTTTGTTTATATCACAGGAATATGTTTCGGTGTTATTAATGTTATTATGTACAATAAAGCGTTTTCTTTCATTCATTCATAGGCTACTTTTTATCCCGAAAAATCAACGGGATCCAACGGGACGCGAACGAACTCGCGGGTCTTGCAAGAGTGACAAAAAAATAGTCAAAGCTCTCAAAACATAAAGAATCTTAAATTGTCAATCAACTGGCGTTGCTGACTGTACCTACGTAGGTACATACCAGTTCATTCAGATGAAGCAACTATAAGAAGGTACGAATGGTCACGACTGATCCAAATTAAAAATTAATGGGCTATCGAGCTGCCCTAGATTTTAAAGTAACTATTACTTGATTAGGACTTACGATTACGTAGTTTGAATTCTGTTACTGTAGTTAGGTGCCAAATAACACCGCAATAAAGGTCATTCACCCACCTTCACCACGATGTCGCAAAATTCATTTTATGAATGTCTAATTCTGTCGCTTTCCATACAAACATGTCGCTAAGACGGTAGTAGCTCTGCCTTCCGTGCTGTGGGTCGTGGGTTCGATCCCCACCGAGAACAAACATTTGTGTGGCAAACATAGATGTTTGTTATGTGTCTGGGTGTTACTATGTATTATAAGTATGTATTTACAAAAAAAAATGTAGGTATGTATTCTATCAGCCATCTAGTTTCCATCGTACAAGCTTTGCTTAGTTTGGGCCTAGAAGGCGTTGTGTTAAGTGTCTGTGAATATTTATTTTTATTTTATTTATTTATAATCGCTCGAATCTCGTAGTACTGTTTGTTTACCATACATAAGTTGAATTTTGCGACATCGAGGTGAAGGTGGGTGAATGACCTGTATTGCGGTGTTATTTGGCACCTACTATACTTAGTTATTTTTACCTGCAGCATAATACGTAGCAGTCCTACTTGTTTCTATGAAATTTTAAAATACATATAAAAATCATCTATATCTTGGTACATTTTACTTGATTACTCCCGATTATGTCATAAATTCTTTGTTAGTTTCATAGACACTTTGTTAGTAGTTAAATAGCACACAATGGTACGTTTGTACGTTTGAAATCCGGGATTATTAGTTTCACAGTCAATTCCGTACATTTCCTATACCTGCCTAACATTGCTGAGAGGATGGTATAGCTGCATGTTCAGGGCACTATTACAGCGTCCCGTTCATCGGGGCATGGGTGAAAAGTGACCCTGACGCTATATAAATTATTTAGATTAGATAGGTAAATCATCTACTTAGTAGTGGATTTATTTTTAGTTGCTGATAGCTTTCTGTTTTTTATCTCAAAGTTTTAACTGGGTTAATTTTTCAATGATTATAAAAAAATCAAAAAATAAGATTTGATACGCTCATTCCTGTTTTTTTACCTTTTCCACGGGTTATAGCCAATTTGTATCTATTGTTATGCAAATCATAAAAACCAATTTTGAAATCCCATACATTGGGATGCCATATCCAATTCGTATCCAGGTCTATACGTTTCAAATTTAAACAGAAAAACTTCAACCAAGTTAATTCTAATTTTGTATTCAAAATTTAATTTTACGGTTACAGGCCTAAAGGTTTATCTTTACAAGTGGCTTATTATGTCATATGGAAAACGGAGGGTAGGAAAATAATCAGATTTAAAACGCTTTGCGTTCAGGTCACCGCTAAGCTCCTTTAGCCGTGGCCACTTGACCGAGATCTTGTCTTGTCACTGACAGTGTAACATTACTTAGGTACCTACTTTTAACCCCCGAACGAAAAACGGAAGTGGTGTTCAATACTCAATACTCAATATATTTATTGCTTTCACATGGTTTAGGTAAATTTTACATTGGTGGTGGATGTAAATAGATATGTCTCATGGACCCTGCTTAGGGTATAGCAATATGAAGGCAGGCCGAGGTTTATAGATAGCTAGTAGATCGTTAATTAGTATTACATAATAGGTAGTCATTTTATTTAGGATATTTTATATAATGTACGGGTCAGTTAATAGAAAATATTTTAAGGTTTGTTGTTCAAGTGTTCATGTAAGCGTGCGAATAGTGTTTAGTGTCAAGTTTTGTCTTTGTTGTAATTTATTTCTTATATTTAGTAATTAGTTTAGAGTTCGTAGATTTAGTAGGCAGGTGTATTTAGGTTTGTATGTGAGAGAGAATGTCAAGTTTTGGTTTTATCCAATAATAATAATATGTCCTAATATTCATAAAAGTGACGGCGCGTTGTCTGTCTGGCAGTGTTTGTCTGTGCCCTCGTAACTCTGAAAGTAGGACTCTGATGGGTTTTTGTTAGAAAGGTGATTTTTCTGGGATAGTTCTTATTGCTTTGTTTCATGAAAATTGGTGGAGCCATATTCAAGTTTTAAGATCAGCACTCAAAATCAGGCATAATTGCAAAATTGGGAAAGTTAAGGCGTAATTGCATTTTGAAACATTTTGTTCAAATTATTTCAAATTATTTAGAATATGATAAACTGGCCATAATCTCAGGGTTGACGATGCCCAGCAATGATGAAGAGAATCTAAGAAGAAAAAACCGTGTGTGGTTTTATACATATTCTTGTGGTTTAAGCCTCCATTTTATGGCTAAGAGTTTTTGTATAAAATACTACAGGTACAGAACCTTTTATGTTCTGACCCTAGCTTAAAGCGCTATCCACACATTTCCGTTGTGTTGTGTGCGTATTAGCTAACGAAACAGATTACACTGATACCGATTTCTCTGATATGTGTGACCACGGGTGACGGATGGCACGTCCCTGACGGGAACACTGAAACGATCTACTCGGAACACGGATAGCCCTGACCCGGAAATGTGTGGATAGCGCTTAAACCAAACATAAAGATATCCCCTTTAAATACAATAAAATAGTATAGGCTAAGATATATAAAAGAAAGAAACCTTCAAATTATTCAATTAGATGTATACAAACTACGATTCGTCTTGTATCGATTATGCACGGATCTTTTTTGAATTTCCTTCGTATACTTTCATAAAGCAAGGAACCTCTTCAGTGTGCTTAATACCTCTTTGCTGGGTTCGATCCATTTAGTAAAGAGCTAATAGTATTAAGTGGATGTCACCACACTGGCTTCTTTGTGTTCGTTTAACAATGAGACGTTATAATCTAGGGCAATCAATAGGTGAGCTCTTAATCTTTAAATAGAATCAACAGTGGCTTAGTAAATCAATAGGTTTGACAGATAGTATCTTAAACATATTATCGGTTATAAACAATGTTTTCTGCGAAAATTTATAATCTTGTTTTAATGCTTTCGCAGAAGAAAATATCTAAAGTTATATGATCAACAATGTAATTAGGTACCTATAATACATAAGACAATATATTATGCGTAGATAAACTCTTTGGTAGAGCTATAAATAGACTCCTAAAATTTAATTTAAATGAAGCAGCAGGCTCCTGACTCTTTGCATAAGATTACCTCACAAAGCACAATACGTCGCGTCGGCGCCCTCTTACTGTGAAAATAAGAACTCCAAGACCTCGACAGATTTGTATAATACATAGCTCAAGAGATAGCAGCCGTGCCATCCGTCCGCTAAGCTGATTTACCGAGACCCAACAAAGCACCAGCTCACAAAGACCTATAGAATTAAAATAATCCAGACTGGAACTGCAAACGTGCGCTCACTGAGACCACCGGTGATTAAATATAAACCCTCTAAAGATTTATAAGTGTTTATTCCTAGACTGTACAACGTCGGACGCTGTTTTGTGTCCGGTCCTAATAAATGTTGTTTGTCGTAGCAGAATGTATTGTTACATGAGATGTGAATGCGTATCAAAAATTTATGGGCATCGTTGAAATGGAATCGTCATGCTCGACCGATGAAGGGCTGCAATAATAACGTGGTTATATGAATTACTTGAGTTTTTATACATTCTTTTTGCAGTAGCACAGTCTTTTACTTCTGAAGTTCTTTTGTGTTTTTATTTTAGTCCTTTAGAATTCCTCTTCATCACGTTTTATGTTCAAAACGCTACTAGCTTCAATAATACCTTTTGTAAACAAAACTATTGAAGTAATATACATCCAGTAGAAAACGAAAATAGCAGTCGCATTTGTCAATGATATAACAAAGAGTTCACTCAAAACAAGGGCTGCCTAGCAATAAATCATAGGCGGTTACCACACAAACATACGACAGCATTACGAAATGACAAGCTCCAAATCAATGAGACAAGACCTCTAATGGCAGGCCCTAATTAACTGTCAAGTAATTCGACATTATTGCTATTATCTGAAAACTTTTCGCGTACCGAACCCAGATATTGACCTTATTCTAAATTGGGGTGACAAGGCTTGATATCAAACCCCGACGTAGTATGTTATCAGATTGAATAAGTGAACCAGAAAGCTTGTAAACTGACTATGACAATTGGGGTGACAAGGCTAGGACTGGTTACATGCTCTTGGATAATGATATAAACTACGGTAAAACCATTAGAACCAGAAACCAATTTGCAGGAAATCGTTTCACCATCCTACATGTCAAACGTTCATCACCTTTATTTTAGGGTTATGGTCAATACTCTGGTCCGATAGATCAGGACAAGAGGTTCAGGACGCGTTGTATGGTAACCCTGCCTTTCTGACATTGTCCAGCTAATGATGATGCTTGACAACCCTGATCAGTTGGTATGTTCCGTGGTATAGCATGAGGGTGCATTGTCTTGTAACGTGATAACCCTGCCGTTTTGACCTTCTCTAGCTGTTGCTATCACGCATGATGAAGTTTAGCATCACTACGGCTATTAGCGTGTTTAGAAACTGCTCCCAGCTGCCTCAAGATCGTTCAAAGGAGCGATCAGATCGCATTCGCACGCATATTACTGGCGCAGAAACCCTTGGGCTATCCGTCGACCTCGTGGTATGGAATAAATAGTAGAGCTTTCACTGCTAGTATCACTCTATCTAAAGAAGACATTTCTCTGTAAGTTCTACCAGAAGCTTCGGTCATCGGAAATGCGTAGCATATCATGCTCACATGGTACTCAGATGAGTAAACATATCAAAAGTTATCAATGCACGAACAATATTGTATTCCAAATTTCATCTAAGTTGCTCCCATCCTTGTCCCGTATCAGTCCATATACATGATTAATTCCTATCAAACGTTTGCCAACTCATTCAGCAGCGCGTAAAGAATAGACACTTCTTTATACTCTTTTTCGTGTAGTTTTACAATCCATTAGCCTGTTTTAGTTTGATCAACACACACAACTTATAGTTGAGTAATATCCCCTGAATCCTATTCTGATTCGAAGTAACACAGCCCTGTACAACCAACGGTCCGCGTGATTAGACGCCACACGATAGGGCCCATTGTCGGTTTTGTCGGTACACGATCGTTTGTACGTCTTGAAATTGCGGAAATGGACACGGCACCCACTCCACTAGCGGGACATTTCAATTGCAGTACCCACAGGGCGAACGGCTCAACAACACCGTCCCTATCAGGATCCAGGGTCGCTTTCATCTGAGAAGTTTTTGAATTGTTTGGCGTATCAACTTCTGATGTACGTCTACGTATTGCTAGATATTTTTTTTGGATTTTATTTGTACGCGAATGATCAAACGGATCAAAGGAATCGGCGTGTTCTACTTAGGCTGCAAAACTGAAATGAGAATGGATGAATGGGCAAAAAAGGTTAGGTAAAATCGGTCATATTGTATTTAATTTCTAAGGTAAAACTTTACAGCATAAGTAGTGTAATATATTATGGTATAATATATTGTCTTAGAAATCAGAAGCATTTTAAACCAGTAAACAACAACAGTAGTTTTTAACAACTAAAACTATGGATTCTAATTTTGCTTTTGTGGTAAGAACGCAGGAACAGGTAAACTAGTTTTTAAAATAAAAGAGTTTTTTTTTTAATAATAAAGCGCTCTTGACTTTGATTTCCATTACTTCGTTTTTGTATCGATAATGGGAATTGGAATCACACTTTCTCGTTCCTGTCTTTAATTTATTAGGGACCCATCGACGTTTAGGACCATTGGCATTTTAAAATTGTGGCTTTTGGTCGTAAAACATAGACGCAAGGACATTAGTAAGCGTCAAGTATCCTTATTTACGAGCCTTCTAATGAGATACGAGTGTGCTTGAACGAGGTTCGTGACTAAAGACTTCTTTTAATTAATTTTTTTCTATGTTCATCATCCAGTTTAGTCACATAACGCTTATTACAACTCGTTGTGTCCCACCCTTAGACCTTAGTAATGTTCAGAATAAGTATATGAGAAAATGCTAGTTCAATTACTTTAAGCAGGATGTTCTAAGCCTTTGTAAAGAAATATACTTTATTTGTTTTGATGTCAGAACCAAAATGCAATAGAAATGTGCACAGTTTTTGGTATTAAAAGTTTGTTACTGGTACATTGATGCATTTGTTTGGCTAGATAAAATAATGAAGGAATGTAGCCTGGGTTATATGGGTTGTATTAGTATATAGCTACAGGTAACTAGGATGGCGTGTAAATTGTGCGATGTTTTCTTCGTGGGACTTACTAGGACCATAAAACAAAGGCAAATAATATAGAGTTAAATTTATTGTCCTAGTGTGAATGGTCGTTTAGTAGTAGCAATTCCGCTCTCAAATCCTAAGGTTTTGAGTACGAATTCAAGAAAAAAAACTATTAATTTACAAAAAAATTGATAGAAAACAATCATAATCTGGTCATAACTTTGTTGGTAGCTATTAATAATTTTAAACATAATTATTCAAGTAAAAGCGTTTATTCTCTATACCAAGCATTTTCTAAACCATTATTCCCTCAAACCATATTGTTATTTCAAAAGAGCGTGGTCTGTTGTACATATTCTCCAGATAACCGTATATCAATCAGTACCTGTCTAGGGTAAAAATGTAATTGAGAAGGGTCAGACCAGACAGCGATGCGATCGGCGCAGGAGCATAGGTTAATCGAACGCTGGGCAGTGTTCGTTGTATAGTCGAGTAGGTGCTAGAGCAATATACGGTAGTGCAGTCTGGCCATGCTAAAGGCCAAACCTTATATTATTCAACCCTTCAGATGGCAATTTGGTTAACCCAATGGAGGGCTTAATATAGCCATGAGTTTTTTTTGCATTTAACCAAATTAAAAAATCGTTGTTGCTTATACTATAGGTAAATGACTTTGTACTAAATTAATACAGTAAAGCATTGAATTTAACGTAAACTTTTTCCGCCAAATTATGTTTCCAGATTTATCTTAAATCCAAGATAAATCTGGAAACATAATTTGGCGGTTTTAGTTCACATTGTTACTTTAGTAACAAAATAATACTATGCTATTGTAACAAATAACATACAGTTCTAATAGCTTTCGTGGTGTATTGGTCCTCAGTGGTTGTCTTGTTTTTGTGGTACAGGCAGTGTTTCCAACTAAGTCTTTTTCAAATTGTGCCATAGACCAAAAAACTATAGAGAAGGTTCAGCGAACTTTCTGTTATAGAATGTTTTCCGGTTTGTCATTTAAAGTGTATTACAAATTCACTATTATAATTCCATAGAGCGTTTTTAATGATCATGTTGGTCAAGCTCCCGTAACTAAATGGTTCCTTATCTAAGGTATATTGAATCAAAACAGAATAAACCACACATTAACGACTACAAGATACAATCGGAGCCGCAGCCTTTAGTGTCATTTATCACGCAACTATTAGAGGAAAACTATCGATTTACAGATTGAAAAATAAAATTTTCTCAAAGATTGTCTAACAACCGAATAAAATTACCATTTAGCTTTCTTAACATCTCTAATGGCCATTAGATTTGTTACAATTCGAGTTATACAGCAAAGATAATGTCTTCGCTCACTGAATAAAAATGACACGCTATTAAAAACAACCTACGCATGGTTTCAAAATTCCCGACCATCCCAAAGGTTAAAAAAGTTGATTATCGAAATTTTAATGAGGTCATAAATAACTCTAGCTGATGATTATTCGAACAGGACAAATTGGTGCTCCCTCGGGCGATCCTAACAATAAATCGAAGGGTCAAGAGTTTTTTTCAAATAAACCTTTTTGAATGGAGCCCTGATTTTATGATTTATAGAAGCTGTTATCCGGTCTATACTTCCACGTATTCTGTTTTGATTGGGGCTTCTTTCAGTGGCGGAAGATTGATTGTTCCCGATTCTGTGGGAGTTTTTGTGGGCGCGGGAGTGTTAATATTTTAGTTTAATTTTTTTTATTGACGGGATAATGGTGTGGCTCTTGAGAGGATGAGATAACATCGAAGTACTGTTATTGATTTGACAGTTTGAAGTGTGTTTTGGAATTAACAGGACTTTCAAAATATACCATCTTTGTCTCAAATGAAAATACTTGACCTGCACTATTTAGGACGTGCTTTGTAAGGCAATGCACGGCGTCAATTAAGTATTCTGAAATGTACTCAATGCTAAATAAATGTTATTGATAGTTCTCCTAAAAGCTGACCTCAAATCTTTCTATTTCTATTCCAGGTATGCAAGAATCGTGATTCAGTGCCCGATAAAATCCTTCAGACAAGTGAGTATTTTCCATAAACTTGCGGGTCGCATTATTCTTTACTTCAATCTCGTGCCAAAAGCACCGGGGGTCAAAGTGTATATACTGCATCATTCTGAATGCAGTCCGTTACTTCGTGCGCTCCATATACAGCCACAAAGATAGCTTTATGGTGATTTGATAGCATTCACTTGAAAATTGGCGTTTATAGGTTATGCTTATCTAGCGGATGAATAGAAGCGGATGGTTATGAATACCCGAGCGGACCTTTATTAATTTCATAGGCTCTAAGTAAACTACTTTTGATGACTTTTCTTGATTATATTCAGGTTCAGAGGTTGTGTCCCTGACGCGCCTGAATTTTTATATATTTTTTTGCTTTGTAGTGTTACTAAGTTGAAATAGCTCCACACTGGAACTTCAGCACTTAAGTAGGTATTTATATTTATTTTCTTGAAGCTTACATTATTTATGACAATTACGTCACAACACGAGTTGTACGGTGTATTGTGGCAGAACAAAAGCGGAAAACTTACAGCGGATTTAAAAGCGGCTTCAGTGGTTGTCCGCTAGATGTTCATAGAGCTTTATAATTCAAGTACAAGGTCTGGAACTGCGCATCGAATCGGATAACTCGATTGTCATGTGCGAAAATGAACCTACGCCTATCACTAATTTATAAGTTAGTGAGTCAAAGGCATGGTGATAAGTCAATGAACTAAAGGGCATGTGAACAAATTCTTGGAAAACTTATACTTACGTAATATAAACGAAAGCTTTTTTACAGAAAAGCTCTACAGATATTTTAGGACTAATAAAGATAAAGATAAATTTATTTTTTATGGTATACCGATACTATTTCTTACTAATGGTGTAGTACTATAAAGTTTTAAGCACAATTAGGTTAGAGCGAGGCCCTATTAGTGCGTTGCGTTGCGTCGCGTCGCGTCGTCCCTATGGAACAACGTTGCGTTTACGCCACGCAACGCAACGCAACGCACTAATGGGGCCTCGCTCTTAGAGTTTATTTACGTCCTTCTTGTGCGTGTAATAGCGTGCATTCTTACGGTGAGTACCACTAAAGTACACTCCAACAATCAGTAAAGCATCATTCTTGTGAACACAGTTCACCAACACAATGACATAGTTACTAAAACCGTCGGTTAATATGACATCCTTCAAGCAAATACCTCACAAATGATCATGTTTAACAGCCATTAAACAATCGGCACTAAGGGCCTAGTACGAGTTTTGGTGTGTAAATCTGGTGTAAAACGTCTGACGCCCAAGTAGTGTGCGCTGATTTGTATGAAAACACTGTACCGATTTTTTGAGAAGCTTCGTCTACACCAAGTTCTTACTCGCATGTCAAGCTTCTCAAAACATCTGCACATTGTCTCCATACAAATCAGTGAACACTGGTGTGCTGGGCGTCAGACGTTTTGCACCAAATTACACACCAAAACTCGTAAGGCCCTCTAGAATCAGAAGAACAATGACGTAGCAAATTAAAATAACAAGACTCAAAGCAGTCAACACAAAAAGGCTGAAGCGCGCGCAGTCACGAATAAAAACGCTCGAATTCACTTTATACAGAATAACAATGAGCTATTTACTATGTAATATTCCATCTGTCGATATGTTTGCATTGCATAAACGCAAGACATGACCCTGACCTCAGGCCGTCGACCCTGCGCGTGACACTTCGATTCTCTATCGATCACGACTCGGATCGGAGTTCGGAAGAATCGATACATCGATATTTTTGTACCTTATCTGATCGAGTTTGGTATCGCAGCGTGACTGGAGTTTTCCGATGGTCACTCCAATCATTATAACAGTTAGGTTATTGTGTTGTTGTTTAGTACCGTTTTTGTATCTGTGGCAGGTGTCTGTGATATTATCTGTTTGTACCTGCCAGATAAGAAAAAGAAAAAGCATGGGAAGCTATTAAAAGCATCTAAAACGCTTGCGCAAGTCCTTGAGTTTTGCTTTTACACATTATACTATGGCCTCGATATAAACCTGGAATAGTAACGTGTTGCGTTTCGTTTGATCAAATTTGAATCGATGCAAAAAACAAAACACGGTGTAACTATACCAAGCTTACATCGAGCTTATTAATAACTAGCTGATACCCGCGACTTCGTACGCGTGCGAAACTTTCCACCAAAATTTCTGTCAACCAGCTTACGATGAACCTTGTATAGAAAATAGCTGTTTTTGGTCCAGAGAGTTCAATCTGTATCTAAGAATCCACGGCATTGTTTTCAATAAAATATAGCCTATGTTTCAATCCGGAAAAGGGCTTCTCAATGGTATAAGTTTTATTGAAATTGGTCCAGTAGTTTAGGCGTGATCCGTGAACAAACAAACATACAAACAGATAAACGGACAAACAGACAGTATAGAACAGAATAGAGAAGGATGGTTTATTTTTTAAAGTATAGGTACGTCGTAACCAAAAGAACGTGCGCAATGTACGTGAATTACTATGAGTAGGTATAGAACGTGATGTTATAATTTTGGCTCTTATTATAACAGCTAAATTAGTAAGTAATAAAGGCAGTAGTTTTATTTAGGTACTGCAAAGTGTTATGCAAGAATACTATCTTACAAAACTTCAAATAAATACTGCTGTGTGAGATATAGCTGAATGTGTTAAATCTCCTGATAAGTAAGTTCCTATGAGTTACACCAACTAAGGTGACATTTTTAGACCGCCTTAAAGCCTCTGTCGTAGCTTAACGACTGATAGAGTCGAGACCGATAGTTTAACGTGCCGCTCAGATATTAAATGCAACTAACGGTCACCCATCCAAATAGTGACCGTGCAGAATGTCGCTTAACTTAGATAATTGGTGAAGATTGACTGATCGAGCGCTTCAAATCTCCTGATAAGTGAGATTGATGTTTTCCTTGAACAGTAAATGAGCTTTTTTACAATATAAACTGTAATATCTTTTTATAATCATAAACTTATAACAATGGCAAATCAAAACACAAGGTTACGGTATTCTATACCTAATGCTTATTTTACGAACCGTAAACGAAATATCTCGTCGAATAATATGCGAGTTATCTCGGAATGTTACATCGTGCTGACCTTTGAATTATCTAAAGTAGATGTCCGTTATAAAAAAGATGTAATACATAATCTAAGGAACAATAGACGACAAAGTAATATTACATTATTTTTGGAATAAATGTGCTAAGTGGGAATCGTTTTTTTTATTTTTTAACGGATATTGTAATGATATTGTATCGTCTCACTTTTAATGTCACGCGTCGATTATACTTTCAAGAATCGAGTTTGAGCATGGGTTATAAGTAATATGGTTAATAGGTATTTTTTGGAACTCCTAAACTAAATCCAGACCCGAACGGTTGTAGGTATTTTTTACCTCAGAAATTTAATTGACGGACAGGTAGTCGGAGCTTGAAACATTGATTTATTTTAGAAGGGTGTTTTTTAGTTATTTAAATTAATTGATATAATTTTTCAATGTTCAAATAAATTAGTTTCATTTTGTCAATAACTCAATTTATATTTCCTTCCTATATTTAATTTATTTACAGAAATGATTAACAGCAAAATTAATACACATTAGGTAGTAGTTTTTATAATTAAATTATGTAGCATTGAGTATTAAAACGGATTTGAGAATCTATTTACATAAACAAATAAATGCACCTATTTATTACTAGTGGCTCTGGGAGCTGTAGACCTCGCGAGCATACTAAAAGTGAGCTAGTGATGTGATGTTTTTTCTATTTAAATTTGTAAATTTTTGAGGAATGTAATGTGCAAGTGCATTTTCCGTTTTGTGATTTTTTTGATCTTTTTGATTTTTTTTGCATCATCTTGTGTAGAATGAGGTCCTTAGTGTTTCTCTCAAATTTGATTGAAAACCATCGATTGTTTGATGAGCTATCCTGTTCATCATGCTGAAGATCCTTATCAGATCTTCGCCAAACTTTTATGAGACTAACTTATAGTTACTACCTTTCAAATAAAAAAAGAATAATCGAAATCGGATCTCATTTGGTGGAGATATCCAGTATATCAAATAGCCCCCTTTTTGCCCTTTTTTTGGGGGAAGTACCCCTCCAATCAAAAATCCCCGACGACAAAAAAATTCTAATAAGTCATATAACCTGTGTACCAAGTTTCGTCCAGATCGGTTGAAAAATGCGACCTGTAGAGGAGAACAGACAGACAGACAGACAGACAGACAGACAGACAGACAGACATCCGGACAAACGCATTTTTGGCCAATGTGGAAACTGAGACGCTTCGCTCGCTTCGCTCGCTCGGTCAATTATTTATTATCTCACGTTACTAATATTATTATCTAGTTCTGTATTCGCAAGCAACTCATACTCTACATAATTGGTCACTAAAGTAGTCTTTTTTCCTTTTACTTTTTTCAAAGGATCTCTAAAAATCACTGGGTTATAATGCGAAAAGGTCACTCCTGATTAGGAAGTATCCCCTCAGATTTATAAAAATACCTGCAAGTACAAAATTAGTTGCGGTTTTATAAAATATCTGCTATGATTGATCGTATAATAAGACTTCCTCATTGCTTTTTTGTCTACTTAAATTGAATTGCGTAATAAGTTTATTATAGTACGTAATATACCATTAATAATAGGTTTTAGCGAGCATTACTTTCGAGAGATGAATGATTACTCATTAGTGCGTAACAATGGTTTACTTTTGATTCGTTTTCTAAGCCTATTATTTAATCTGTTTAGGTATTTAGGCGAATTTTACACACTCCGGGACTAAACTAAAAAAATTGTAAATTGTTTACTAAGGGAGCAAACCATTATTTTAAAGGCGAGAGTGATTCTTTGAATTCAGAGTAGAAACCTGAGATTACATTCGTGCAATTTTTTTAAAGAGACATAGAATCAACAGTCAATTAGGATTATATCTAGTAAAACTCTAGTAACTGTTTTAGGTAAAATTCTAGCCAAGGTGCAAGTATTTAACAAAATACAACATGTAAATTAAATAGCCTTAGATAAAATCAGCAATGTGCAGATGTGTTAGGGAATACGCTTCTTCCTAGAGCCTAGTCTAATAGGACCTTAGCCTAGGGTTACAGGATAATATCTAGATACAAAGATAGTTCTGCCGGTAAGCTTCACAAAAATAAAATACTTTGACCTAAGATTTTGCTTTCGATAATGTTCAAATAGGTACCCAAACGAAAAAGGTACGTGAACTCAAATCGTGACTGAGTTTTGTATACTGATGGAGTCTAAAACAATGCTTGTTTTTATTTTTAAAAGTATCATTATTCACCACAAACTACAGACCAATTCTCGGAAAAAATGTAGTAAAATTTTTATCTGACTTGTTACTCAAAACCAAATAGTGTGATTCGTTTGGCACATTCCAGGTTTCCGCTGCGTCAGTCGCCTGCGTGAGGGATTTCTGGAATTTTGTCCAATAATCTCCTTAGCGACCCCAGCGACTGCCGGCAGCGGAAGACTGGAATAAAACTCCAGAAATCCTAGGGTTTGATATCTGCGTTGAGATATGCAACGCAAGATTATTATGTTTTAGCATTAGCCGTGGTCATAAAACAATTCGATAGATGAAGGAAAAAGTTAAAATATAAAAAACATCCACAGAAATAAACTATAGTGTACAAGTCCAAGTTACAAACATAAAATTATTTCAATCACTTAAATCCACAGTAACAAGCTTACTCTTGTACACGAACAATGCGACGATATTTACACCTAGGTATAGATACGGTGCATTTCAAATACATTATTACGTACAAGGGACTTTCGGCTTTATGTTTTTGGACGTAAAGATTAGTTTTATGTGTTTTTATGAATGCAACCAGTTACACCCACACAATCTACACTTTCGACACTCAAATAAGCCATAAATTATAATTTTAAAACGCGTCTCGTAACACGCATACGTTCCTAATAAACGGGTCCACGGCGCACCATAAATATTTCGATGACTGATCGGTTTTCTGATGTATAATTTTGTGCAACCAACATGAACGATAAACCTAAAAATTGTTCAAACTTTTTACAGTTGAACTAAGTTTTAGTCTCAGTACACATAAATACCAAAAAAAGCTTAGAGCTTTCTTGTAAATATGAAACGTTTTCAAAGTTTTAATCACTGAAAAGATATAAAACACAAAACCAACAGATTGTTTTGCTATTTTGATGTATATGTATGTAATGTAACTAAATTATATCGTAAGAAAATGTTACTTTTTAAAAACAACTATTTAATGTTTTGCATTTTCAATGCTTGTAGAATGATTCCAGCGCCGTCAATTCAATTACAAACAGAATGATTCAATTTACAATCTCAAAGGATGCATTCATCACACGAAGGATAGGTTTGGTTTGTCTTGAGCAAATATAATCGTGTTGTGGGATAGTGATGTGCGTTTGTCGAGGATTCGATTCGATTATTTCTATGTCTGTCTAACCTATTTTTGCTTAGAGAGATAACATGTTTAGAATCGAATCTACTAAGAATTGCCTAATTTAAACACTCCTACCTAAACAATAAACATTCAAAATTTGTAAGTTTTTTTTTTTTTACTTTTACGAGTTCGGAATTATAGTACAAATGGACACAAAGAGAGATGAATTTGTGACTTCAAGAAAAGCGCCACTTATTTTGTGTAAGTATTCTATTTTCTTGACTGTTTTTGTTTGACACAAAATATCGAAAAATTTAAGATGAGAATAGAATTTTCCATATTAATTTGTATAATAATTGAAAATTTATCGATACGCAATCACCCTTCCCCTAGCCAGTCTTGGGAACAATGCCGGCGGCAGTTGACCGGCGGACTCGCTTGCTGATTGTAGCTTACGACGACAGCCTGCGCTATCGCAAATAACTATTTATTGCAACCGCACAGCCTTCACCAATATGAGCCTTTGTTTGTTCGATTTATAGACTGCGCTTTGGTTTTGGAAAGCCTCCTTCAAGGAGCAACCTTAGAAGAGAGATAAAGTAATAATAATAAGACTGGTTTAAAAAGCTCGCAATTCCATAGAAATTAGGAATTGTTTATTCGCCAGAAAGATGGTATAAATAACATAATAATAGTACATTGTTTCTTACATTTCACCAAATATTGGCATGCATAATAAAATGTCACACAATAATCATAATGAGAAAAAATTAATAATAATAACATAAAAATAATGCAAAGTAATTTGGTAAATGACAAAAATAATTGGTTAATAGTCAGGTACTCGAAGGTAGAATCAGAATCAGAAAATTGTTTATAATATTAGAATCCTTTTTTTACTGAAATCAATTTATTTACAAAGAAAATTACAACTAATACAGTATTTACAATATTCACAATATTTACTAAATACACATGAAACAGTTGAGCTAACTACAAACCGTTGCAAACGATTTATAGATAGCTCAACTAAATAGAATCATTTTAGTCATTTACAGGGTATATGAAGACTTCTCTTCTAAAAACTTCAAAGGGTTAAAGTACACATCAATAAGAACAATTTTGCTTATTCCATCATCCATGTTACGAGTAACTTCCAGTCGGTGATCTAACAATTCATCATTCCAAATCTTATAATCATCGAATGTCAAACAATAGACTATCGGAGATACTGATAAAGAGCAACAATAATCCCCCGTGGACTGTAGATAGATAACAATATTAGTTCATCAGTACAGTCTGGACCAAAAGTGAACAAGCTTAGAACAAAGTTGTATTAGAAGAGGTCGCCATGCGCCAGATAGACGGTCAATATTGTGACATTTTTGAGTTAATCTTGTAGAGCACACTTTTTTCAGTAAATTATTACTAGTGCATGATTATATATAATCAGTATATATAATATCATAGAAATCCTTAAAGAATAATTTTGAGTCTTTTATATCTATTGACTTTTTGCGATATTCACAATTTTTTTATTTAGAATTGCCTAAAAGCGCTGACGGTGAAGCAATGGCGAAAGTAGACGGGTGTCAACCGAATATTGTTAGTTTATGGTAGGAGTCACCCTCTTACGCTTTATGTGGTGTTATGCTTCATTTAAGAAAGCATGAACTTAATAAGCAAATTCCATAACAAAAAAAAAAGCAAATCAGCGAATAAAGCCGCTAAAATTCTCACTACTAAATAGTTTACTCAAAGTACTTTTCGATTCGACTGTACCTACTAAAGTTCGACACGATTATTAGCGGTTCATAGGTCAGATGGTATCAGTAACCATATCTTACGATCTTGGTTTCAGAGCTCTGCAATACGAACAATTAAAAAAATATAGCAGTACAAAAAAATTGGTAGAGATAAAGATTTTTTTTATCAGATACCTACTTACAAAAAAAGTTGACAGTAGGTTACTTATTTTATTTTCATAATAGACCATCCTAATAATCTCGCTTTTAGTAAGTTGGTGACAACGATGTATACCTATAGACGATAATAAAGCAGTGTGGTCTAAAAGACGATATATTCCAGAAATTCCCACTAATAAATCCTTACCAGTGGAGTTTTCAGTTAGTTTTTCCAACAATCCCCACTGCTACGATTTCTACAACTATTCATCTTTATTTTGTCTATATCATGAGGCGCTTAGTAAAAAATACAGTTTTTAGGAACTCGTTAGATGCAATCTATTCAGTACGCAATGACTTGATTTCATGAAACCTGTAGTGTGAAAACGCACGTACGCAAACCTTATAGCTCCATAAGCAATCGATATTAACTCCAGTCTAATTCAAATTGATGCCCTAAGGTCAGCTCTATGAGACTGCCAGTACTTGCTATTTCGTTCTGACCACTCTTCTTCATAATCATTTTAAAATGAACCTTATTTTGCTTACACCACGTTCTGTATTTCAAGTTCCATTTTCAACAGTGTAGAGTACATTATTTGCGAGACATAGTTAAAAAAATGAGGTCGTCGCGTATTCCACTGAAATAAAATTGAGTTACCACGCTCTGATTATGGGCTCCCACTAGGTATACTTCGCAGTGGCCAGCGCCATTTTTTACTTGGCGTGCTTGCAACTTTTTACACAATGAATAATGAACTGATCTACTATGACAATAAATACTAAAACATATAGATGCCTACAAATAACCAGTATAACCTTTTTAGTCGTAAAACTTTTAATCTCTATAATATTATCTAGATTGTGTAGTCGTAGTGTTTCTGCTTTCTACCAGATACTATTGCATCTTGCTGGAAGTAGCCACTTCAGATGATGACCCCGCTACCCTGCACATTCCTTGTAGGGCTTAATAATACGCATGAGTCCGACGTAACGATATGTACAGACTCTCATTAAATTGTGTATTCGTAGCTAGCTGGATATGAGTTCCTGGTAGTCGGTAAGGCACACGCTTGAATGTTGGAAACGGAAAAGATGGTAATATTTACCAGTTAATACAAAAAATAACACGCAATCTCTTGTTGCTCCACCTAGATATTTACTTAGATTTAGATTTGCGCAAATTTTGCAACATTTTGGATTACAAAATGAGTCATCAACTAAAACGTATAAAAATTGACATACGAAATAGGGCATTGCTCAAACCAAACCAAGCATACAAATCAATAAATTATTTCACGTGGGAGAAAGCCACAATCAAATTCAACAACTTTATTCCATTCCCTCTGATACTCAATTCCAATTTTTCCAGACCCATATAAAAGTGCTAACAAAACCACAGATAAAAATGCGATAATAAAACGATTTCCAGACTTTTATTGGTTAAAGCGTTGAAGTTGGGTATTAGATTCTGTGAGATAGAATTTTAATATGGTAATAGAAGGTGATCTTTGGCATCCGGTGCCGCCTAAAGAATTGTCGTGGCGATGACAAGCCTCAGCGTTTACTACGAAACGGTAAATGACTCAATTTATAAGTAACCTTTGAGTTACACTGCTTGGTCGCTTTGTATGTTGTTCGCAGCTTGTGGTGTAGCCGCGTTATCGCCACGCAGTGTAACACAAAACGAAAAAGCAGATTTTATTTTCCGTTGTAGACCCCGGTCCAAGCAACGTTTCCCCGGAAATTTGAACAATGTCTTGACATGTTCTTTGTAATCTGAGTAGGGGTTCATATTTTATAAACGGGTTTTATTAGGAAGGTGTGTGTGTGTATGTGACTGTGGGATAACACGTCCCATAATAATCATTGGAATATTATTGGGGCGGTTTCAATGATATCATACTGTTTGTCATTGATATTGTAGAGTAACTCCCACATCTACATACAAACATGCATGCAGTTTATGAAAGAATATCATTCACTCTGCTCTTAATCTGAAACAAACCAAAGCGCTGTCGGATTTCCGTTCACTCAATATAAACATCATACATGACATCAGATGAGATTTTAATTAAATGCTTGTAGAGTAACTTGTAAAAACTTGTTTTGTTTATGTAGCAAGATCTCTTTTTCTTCGTTGTAAGATGTGGATAATGGTGTTGGTAAAATATTAACAACTGTTTTTTTTACTCTGTACTTTTGCTTAAATACATAATGTATAACTGTTTATTGTCCCAAATAAATAAATTAAAAATAAAAATAACATTAAAAATAAAATAAGTAGAAAAATTATTAACTTTCTTCATGCACAAACAATAAATAATTCTTTGTTTATCTATAACTTTTAGAATTAGCCCAAAAATTTATGATATCCTTTAAACTGAGCACTAACTCTATCTATCTATCTATTTAGCCGGTATGCACCCGCTGCAGGACCGGAGAGACTGGCGTACTAAAGAAGACGCCCTCCACTGCACGAGTCTTCTCCACTGCTGCTCAACTACAGCCACAAAAATATTAAAATCAAAAGTGACAATTGGGAGAATTTGTCCCAAAATATTTTCTCCGAAACGTCAGCAAGTCACAATATCATCGGACCATCGGGCGGGTGGTCTGCCTCGTGGTCTTTGAGTTTCCCTTGGCTACCATTCCGTAAGCTATCATTCCTTCCCTCCAGCACTAACTCAATTTAAACAAATCAGTACGGTGCTTTTAGTAGAACACAATAATCAAAGTACTTCTCAGTAAATTGTATTAAAACTCCGGTGTTCAATTGAAGCATCTTCGCTCCACTTTCCGATAACAGTCTTTATAATTAAACTAAAAAAAAGTATCTATTATAATTAAGTTAACCGTGAAATAGACAATCACACTATTCTTTATGTTTTCAAACTAGAATAAGATTGAAAATTGAACGTAATTTGATTCATTGATGTTTTTATAACAATGCAACAACTAAGTAACCAAACCAATGCTGTCCAATCTGAACTAACGCAAAATAATAATTTAATTAAAATTTCAATTCTGAACATGATATTTGTAAATAATCAAATAATTTAAAAAAAAAGTTGTTATACAAGTGTTACATAAATGTCCAATTTCAAATTAAACGATCAAAGATACTTTCTTTGTAAAACTTTGTTAGCATTGACAGCACTTTTGGAATGGTTATTTTAATATAATTAAATCATTGGTATTTCAAATTGAATAAAAAAGCATTTTACATAAATTTTAAAAAGTATCAGAGATTACTGAACCGATGGAATGTTTTCTAAAGGCTTTGATTAAATAAAATCAAGGTATGTTTTGATGAGTATTATTGATGGAGCAGATTTTCCATCTCTGCCTGTAATAATGCATTGCTTCACTGAACGCGTCCACCGAGAACGTGCTCGGTGACCTAAAAATGTTATGTCTCATATCATGTGAATCATGTGAATCAAACCTACCTACCTACCTGCTTACTCTAAGGTGGGAAATGCCTGCGTAGGTACCTACTTGCCTACGTAAGCATTGCTCATCGTCTGTGAAGTCACTCCAGTGGTCACAGCTGAAAACCAGCGTCACTTCACGATGTGAAGTGGCATTAAGCTGAGCTGTGACCCGTTTTGGCTCACGCATGCACCAGCACGTCAGGTTTGCGCCTAGACAGGTAGGTATATAATATATATACCTACCTATATTTGTTCTATTATATGTATTTCTTAAGTTTCTACCTATGTTGTTTTCTTTTTGTTGTGCTGTTATGTATGTAAGTATAGTGTGTCCAAAATAAATGTATTTTCTTTCTTTCTTTCTTTCTATATGTACTGTATGAATGAATGAATGAATTAATGAAAACACTTTTTGTACACCTTAAAATAAAAATTACAAAAGAAATACAGCTAAACATACTAACTTACTACTGTAATGTAATATGATAGGAACCTTATTGACCATAAAAAAAAAACCTATTACCAGCTTTGAGATAGATATTCGTGTTTATACTAATACTACGTTGTATCTTTCAACAAGATATCGAAAGCTTCTAGAGTATTTAAAACGGACAAGTTTGTTAATAAAACTCGTCAAAACCTCATTGCCTAAACCAAGATACTTTTTTAAAGGGTCGTGTAATCATATACCATAAACGTCACTCAGAGAGAATCCACTTATACTGGCATCCCTCTCTTTTTTACTGAATAGAAAGAGTCAAAAAAATTATCTCGTATATTTTGGGGCTATCGGTCATTCCCACAGTGAAGTGTTAAAAGCATTCTGTAGCGCCATCTATCTCGCTACATAAGAACTAACATGAGAAATATCCTAGATCGCGCAAACGAAGTTATCACGGAGTTTGAACATAAGTAATACTACCGAATACCATCCATTGGTCCTCGGACCCCGAGCCAAAGGTCGCTCGGCGTGGAAGATCTTCCCTTTTCGTAGGAGGACATCTATCCTACCATGTTCTCCTCATTGGTGACCAGCCGACGTGATCCAGCCGTCAACCACTACGGAACAGCTGCCGAAGCCTGACGACTGGAGTTTCCTGAACACGCACAACCTTCTTCAACCATCAAGCCGATCTAGCCGGATCATCATCTATCTACTTTCTCTCATCCTCCCAGCTTCTATCAACCATGCAGCAGCAGCAGCAATCATCAGCCAGCAGCCTCCGCAGTTCCATCGCAGCCGCAACAGTCAGCTTCCTGGACCTGCAGGCTATCGCGACATCTCCTCATCGTTGCTACATCCAGCACATGAATCCCAGCACCTGTCTCGACTCACCGCAGACCCGCCAGATTCACGCCAACAGCAACGCCACCGCACCGCTTCGTCTCGACTCACCGTAGACAACAAGCGCATCTCGTTCCGTCTCGACTCACTGTAGACAATGAACGCATCTGCTCACCACGTCTCGACTAACCGTAGACAATGAGCAACGCTGGCACAACTTGGCTTTCATCGACGCTGCTACCAACAACGGATCGACCTCCGGTCTGGAAAGAGAGTGATGTAGCGCCATCTATCTCGCTACATAAGAACTAACATGAGAAATATCCTAGATCGCGCAAACGAAGTTATCACGGAGTTTGAACATAAGTAATACTACCGAATACCATCCATTGGTCCTCGGACCCCGAGCCAAAGGTCGCTCGGCGTGGAAGATCTTCCCTTTTCGTAGGAGGACATCTATCCTACCATGTTCTCCTCACATTCATTAGTTTAATCAGTATTTAAAAATACGTTTTAAATAAATTATAACGAAGATAGGGTTTTTTTTCATTATAATGTATGAAAGCTCTTTAGTGACAAGCAGGTACTAAAGATTTGAACTTCTCACAGAGTATAGTAATAATTGGTTAAAGTTTGGTGTAGATTCATTTTATTTGGGCTGTCGATTGACATAATAAAGAGGCCTAGGCACGCCAAACTTTTTTTTTCAAAAAATTCCTAAAAAATCAATAGGTTTATAATGCTTATTGTTTGAACAACAAAAAGTCACTATTTGGATGGGTGAACATTAGTGGCATTTACATCTGAGTGCTTCCGTGCTTCGGAGGGCACGTTAAACTGTCGGTCCCGGTTCTAGCAGTCGTGATGTACCCATGACGGAGGCCTCAAGACGGCCTAAACTAACTTATACGAGCTAACATTTACGGGAGTTATTCGGGTACCCCTCAAGGTGGTTTACCTTTGGCTACTGCTTGTCACAATTTATTGGCAAACCCTGTATTAGGCCGTGCTCACTTTGGACACGATTTTTTTCGTACGTACACGTACGAGTAATGTTCGTACGAATTGAGTGCTCACACTGAATACGTTTTTCTCCGCCAAATAGTACGACTACGTGATAAATCCCAACCAAATCGGGTTGTATTCGGACGTCGTAAGTAAATGTACGTATACGTACGAGTGATCGCATCCAGTGTGAGCGCTCCCATAGTCCTTGGAAGGACGGTATCATGCGTGCGTAGTCGTACGAATCAAATTCGGATGAAATCGTATCCAAAGTGAGCACGGCCTTAAGGTGCTTTTTCACCAGAGCTAAAGCTAAGTTACGTTACTAAGGACGTGTTTAAAATCCACCAATTAGAGATCGTTTGTTTTCATATTAATTCCCAGTATTGGATGTTTTTTTTTATAAATATTCACGGACATTTAACACACAACGCCTTCTAGTCCCAAACTATGCAAAGCTTGTACTATGGGAACTAGATGGCTGATAGAATACATATATACATTTTTTTTTTGTAAATACATACTTATGATACATAGTAACACCCAGACACAGAACAAACATCTATGTTTGCCACACAAATATTAGTTCTCAGTGGGGATCGAACCCACGACCCACAGCACGGAAGGCAGAGCTACTACCGACTGAGCCATGACGCCTGTCAAAGGTTGGACACACCCTTAGCAACGTAGTTTAGCTCTGTTGGGAAAGCACATTAAACCTAGCTCAACTCTAAAGCATGTGTTCTGTGACTATATCCAATATACCGAAAAGATAGTCTTTCTAAGACGGAAACAGCTGTTCCAATCCTATGTAGTGTTTACTAATCCACTAATGATAATACCCACACATATGCAGACCAGTCCAGTAACGGTAACAGTTCAAGAAAACACCCAGTAATCGATCCGACACCGAGAAGCGTCTCGTTAGTACTGCAATTGGACAAATCAAAGACGCCCACCGCAACATAGGTAATGATCACGTAACTAGACTTGCATAGTACCCGCAGCGGTACTGAGTGTGAAACTCGCAGGTTTGAATACCCTAAAAGGTTTTTTTTAATAAGCATTTGGCTGCCAGCACACCTGGTGGTAAGTGTAGCTGCAGCCTAAGGTGGAGCACGCTTAGCTATAATCCACCTATTCACTCTTTTCTTGAAAATTCCTAGGTTATATCTTTCAGGAAATATTGACGATATTTCCTGCAGAGAGTTCCACACCTTGGGTTTGAAAATTCTGATAATTTAAATCTTACGTAGTCATCAATCCTTCATACGCATAACGTATTCAAATAGAAACCAATTGAAATTGATTGCAACAAAGTAACGTAATTGAGGGGCTGCAAGCAGGTACATCAGATGTTTTGGTTATTAGGCTATTTGCTACTATAATACCGTGACAGGCAGTGACATACAAAGTTAAAAATAAATATATAAAATAAATATGTCTTCTAGGCCCAAACTAAGCAAAGCTTGTACTATGGAAACTAGATGGCTGATACGTACATACATACATTTTTTTTTGTAAATACATACTACTTATAATACATAGAAACACCCAGACATAGAACAAACATCTATGTTTACAACGCACAAAAGTTAATACTTGCTTAGGAAGATGATTTTGTTCGTCTATCTGTGAGCTAGTCTTTAACGGTACTTAAGTATAGTCAAAAGTGTTTTGGACATCAAAACAAGCGTGGCCTATTCATTTCAATACGACCTATCCCCTTATTAGTGCAGTACGAATAGGTAATTGGAAAAAATGCATCAATAATGATCCAAGTAACTGTAGAACCGGTCCGGACAATGCAAGAGAATGGCAATGCCTTTTGTAAGGCAGTACCGGACTGGAAGTTAGAATAAATGAGTTGATCTGTTTCTTAGAACAAGATCTTGCTACCTTAGGGAACTTAGATAATTATAATTTTTACTTGTTGCATTCTATCCTATTACTATTGTTAATTTCAAAAAATGTTTGTGTTTTAATCACCCTGCACTGATTTGGCTGATTATTATAATAGTTCGTAACCTCGATTATCACATAGACTACTTTTTATCCCGAAAAATTGTCAGGACAATTAGGACGCGGATGAAATCGCAGGGGCAAAATAGTATCACATAATTTGGTATTTACTGATTAAACTTGGCATCCCTATCTTCTTCTTGTCTTTGGTGGCAATGATTTGATGATGAAGCCGGAAGGTGAACTCTGCACTAAAACGACGACGCAACGGCATCGAGTTTGGGCTCAGTTGATTCGTCTTGACAAAGACCCTGCTCATAGATCATATCCACGTTCTGATGATGGAGCTGGAAGGAAGGTGGCTATAGAAACTTTGTGATTAAACAACACAATAAAAGCTGGTTTTTATAAATAAAAACCTTATTTTATTCAATGACCAAAGCCATTAATATTATTTAAAGCAATAAAAATCAATAGCATCCTACATGATGTTTTCATTCTTGAAAAAAAGATCTTACATAACATTACGATAATTTCAATGAATGAACTCTGTATCTAAAAAGTAACTCATGTTGACCCGCATGAACCTTACGATATAACCTACATCTCACGAATTCATTCACAAAACTCATATTATGTTTACAAAACACATTAACATCTGACGATAAACGAAAAGCACACAAAGCTTTTAGCAGAGTAATATTCATTGTTCCAAAACAACATGGTATTGAGCAAAAATGCTATTGTGAAATATTAGAGTTAAAAACTCAGCTATACCTATAGTGCACGGCTTGGAAAGAAGACTCAGCTTAGAAATAGCAACTCTAATAATTTTAAGCCGCTCAAAAACTTTGATGTTAGAATACCAATGTCTTGTCTAAAGCTTAGGTGGGACACAGATCATTATAATACTGAGACTAAGTAAAGTAGTGACCAGTAAGTTATGCGTCCATTGCGATAGGATCCCTGCGCGGACACTATCAGAATTTAATAAATAAATAATATTTACGAGCATTTTACACAATGCTTTCTAGTCCCAAACTAAGCAAAGTTTTGTATTGATTTTTATTCTCATAAAAATCAATACAAAAAATGCCGCTGCTAAAAAATTCGCTCCACGCGCTACTCGCGCTGCGCTCCGTCTGCAATGGACGCGGACCTTTAATAAACTCAAAACCACGGGTATGAACTGCAGCCCTATAACTTATTGCTGAACACATAGGTGATCGCTCCATACTTCTCTTGAAAAAAAAAATACACGCTGAACTCAAGTCAATAATGTATGCCCAAGTAATGGGAGGCCTATGCCCAGTTGTGGGTTGAAGTCAAGCTGATGACGATGATAGAGACACTTGTTCTGTTCTTACTCTCACAACTTAAGATTGAGCAATCTGGCGTTTGAAAGCCAATGTAACTGGACCCTTTTGGACACTCTCAGCCTTTTCCCTTATCTTTGAATTAGGGATCTTAATAAACTGGTCGTTTAGGACAAAGGTAGGAAGATAGAAGCGGGCGGGAAGGTTGTTTGTTCTGCGTTGCCAAATTAAATCGATTTGCGACATTCAAAGACATGCATTTACATTTGACACGAGAAGTTTGGACTTAGTGACGATTCGGACCAAATATTTTGGGACAAATTCTCCCAATCGTCGCTTTTGATTTTAATAATTTTTCTTGTGACGATTCGGACAACTTTTAAAATAGCTGCATTGTACAGTCAGGTAAACAGTTTTTAAGCAAAATGTGATATAGTTATTAAGGTGGTTCGATTTCCATATTAATTTATTTTACCAATTTGGGGGAAATTATATTATTATATCTAACAAGCAATTTTTATTTATTTCTTGAATCATAGAACTTAAAATCAAGATCTATTTTTTTGATGACAGCTGTCAAACTTCAAACGCCCATATCTCGGAAACTACTCACCCTAGAGTTCTCGTTCCAAAACCAAATGAAAGGTGTGATCAAGATCTAAATGTTTGAAGACAGCTGTCAAACTTCAAACGGCTATATCTCGGAAACTACTCACCCTAGAGTTCTCGTTCTAAAATCAAATGAAAGGTGTGATCAAGATCTATTTTTTTGATGACAGCTGTCAAACTTCAAACGGCTATATCTCGGAAACTACTCACTCTAGAGATCTCGTTCCAAAACCAAATGAAAGGTGTGATCAAGATCTAACTTTTTGATGACAGCTGTCAAACTTCAAACGGCTATATCTCGGAAACTACTCATCCTAGAGTTCTCGTTCCAAAACCAAATGAAAGGTGTGATCAAGATCTACATTTTTGATGACAGCTGTTAAACTTCAAACGGCTATATCTCGGAAACTACTCACCCTAGAGTTCTCGTTCCAAAACCAAATGAAAGGTGTGATCAAGATCTATTTTTTTGATGACAGCTGTCAAACTTCAAACGGCTATATCTCGGAAACTACTCACCCTAGAGTTCTCGTTCCAAAATCAAATGAAAGGTGTGATCAAGATCTATTTTTTTGATGACAGCTGTCAAACTTCAAACGGCTATATCTCGGAAACTACTCACCCTAGAGTTCTCGTTCCAAAATCAAATGAAAGGTGTGATCAAGATCTATTTTTTTGATGACAGCTGTCAAACTTCAAACGGCTATATCTCGGAAACTACTCACCCTAGAGTTCTCGTTCCAAAACCAAATGAAAGGTGTGATCAAGATCTATTTTTTTGATGACAGCTGTCAAACTTCAAACGGCTATATCTCGGAAACTACTCACCCTAGAGTTCTCGTTCCAAAATCAAATGAAAGGTGTGATCAAGATCTATTTTTTTGATGACAGCTGTCAAACTTCAAACGGCTATATCTCGGAAACTACTCACCCTAGAGTTCTCGTTCCAAAATCAAATGAAAGGTGTGATCAAGATCTATTTTTTTGATGACAGCTGTCAAACTTCAGACGCCCATATCTCGAAAACTACTCATCCTAGAGATCTCGTTCCAAAACCAAATGAAAGGTGTGATCAAAATCTATATTTTTGGTAAACGTTTGAAGTTTGACAGCTGTCATCAGAAATGTAGATCTTGATCACACCTTTCATTTGGTATTAAAACGAGAACTCTAGGGTGAGTAGTTTCCGAGATATAGCCGTTTGAAGTTTGACAGCTGTCATCAAAAAAATAGATCTTGATCACACCTTTCATTTGGTTTTGGAACGAGATCTCTAGGGTGAGTAGTTTCCGAGATATAGCTGTTTGAAGTTTGACAGCTGTCATCAAAAAAATAGATCTTGATCACACCTTTCATTTGGTTTTGGAACGAGATCTCTAGGGTGAGTAGTTTCCGAGATATGGGCGTTTGAAGTTTGACAGCTGTCATCAAAAAAATAGATCTTGATCACACCTTTCATTTGGTTTTGGAACGACATCTCTAGGGTGAGTAGTTTCCAAGATATGGGCGTTTGAAGTTTGACAGCTGTCATCAAAAAAATAGATCTTGATCACACCTTTCATTTGATTTTAGAACGAGAACTCTAGGATGAGTAGTTTCCGAGATATAGCCGTTTGAAGTTTGACAGCTGTCATCAAAAATGTAGATCTTGATCACACCTTTCATTTGGTTTTGGAACGAGAACTCTAGGATGAGTAGTTTCCGAGATATAGCCGTTTGAAGTTTGACAGCTGTCATCAAAAAGTTAGATCTTGATCACACCTTTCATTTGGTTTTGGAACGAGATCTCTAGAGTGAGTAGTTTCCGAGATATAGCCGTTTGAAGTTTGACAGCTGTCATCAAAAAAATAGATCTTGATCACACCTTTCATTTGGTTTTGGAACGAGATCTCTAGGGTGAGTAGTTTCCGAGATATGGGCGTTTGAAGTTTGACAGCTGTCATCAAAAAAATAGATCTTGATCACACCTTTCATTTGGTTTTGGAACGACATCTCTAGGGTGAGTAGTTTCCAAGATATGGGCGTTTGAAGTTTGACAGCTGTCATCAAAAAAATAGATCTTGATCACACCTTTCATTTGATTTTAGAACGAGAACTCTAGGGTGAGTAGTTTCCGAGATATAGCCGTTTGAAGTTTGACAGCTGTCATCAAAAAAATAGATATTGATCACACCTTTCATTAGGTTTTGGAACGAGATCTCTTGGGTGAGTAGTTTCCGAGATATAGCCGTTTGAAGTTTGACAGCTGTCATCAAAAAATAGATCTTGATCACACTTTTCATTTGATTTTGGAACGAGATCTCTAGGATGAGTAGTTTTCGAGATATGGGCGTCTGAAGTTTGACAGCTGTCATCAAAAAAATAGATTTTGATCACACCTTTCATTTGGTTTTGGAACGAGATCTCTAGGGTGAGTAGTTTCCGAGATATGGGCGTTTGAAGTTTGACAGCTGTCATCAAAAAAATAGATCTTGATCACACCTTTCATTTGGTTTTGGAACGAGATCTCTAAGGTGAGTAGTTTCCGAGATATAGCCGTTTGAAGTTTGACAGCTGTCATCAAAAAAATAGATCTTGATCACACCTTTCATTTGGTTTTGGAACGAGATCTCTAGGGTGAGTAGTTTCCGAGATATAGCCGTTTGAAGTTTGACAGCTGTCATCAAAAAAATAGATCTTGATCACACCTTTCATTTGGTTTTGGAACGAGAACTCTAGGGTGAATAGTTTCCGAGATATGGGCGTTTGAAGTTTGACAGCTGTCATCAAAAAAAATAGATCTTGATTTTAAGTTCTATGATTCAAGAAAGAAATAAAAATTGCTTGTTAGGTATAATAATATAATTTCCCCCAAATTGGTTAAATAAATTAGTATGGAAATCGAACCACCTTAATGTAACCACACGCTCGCAAAGCAATTTAAATAGCTAAATCATATTTTGCTTAACATTTTTTTACCTGACTGTACTCAACGGCTTCCTTAATTTGATGTTCTCCGAATCGTCACAACAAAAATTATTAAAATCAAAAGTGACGATTGGGAGAATTTGTCCCAAAATATTTGGTCCGAATCGTCACTAAGTCGAAGTTTGCGTAAAATTAGTCAAAACCTCCAAGTAGGTAGATAAATATACAAATATACCTATATTAATTGATATTCCACACAAAGTTCTCTAGTTCAAAACTTTTTATTACATATTAAAAGATACTCATGAACCGCAAATTCCAGTCAACAATTTTCCTTTTTTTTATAAAGACAGTTCCTACCTAATTAGTACTCTGCCGCTCTATATATTTTTTGTTTTTGAAATTTGGCTTCATTTCAATGTATGACAATACATTGTTTAGGCTTATTCTATAACTTAGATTCTTACTCTCATAAAAAACTTGGCTTTAACTTGGTATTTATATTTACCATTTAGTAAATATAAATACGAACCGACAATCGTTGGAGCAAACTAATACTCGAGTGGAGACCGCGCGTTTAGGCAAGCGTTTAGGGGTGACGATCTGAGACATGTAGCTGGCAAACACTGGATGCGACGAGCCGAAGACTGGGCTCAGTGGTGCGTCTTGGGAGAGACCTACGTCCAGCAGTGGACCGATATAGGTTGATGATGATGATGAAATACGATACTAATCTTATGGAAATAAATTATCTACTAATTTGTTGTGACTTGTGAACAAGTCGTGATCGAAGAAAGTGTTCTATCAAGTGCACCAGATGTAGTTACGCAATCGACCCAGAAAGCGAAGCACGTAAGATACTTACAGTTAACGTTCTAAATTCAAATTAATTATTGCGGGATCTTGTCTATTATGTTTATAAAAGCCTTTTTTTATAGAGAAGGTATCTCAGTAGTTCTTTGTGGAATAACTCGTCCGGGAAAGTACTACCACCGTATTTCTGACGCAAAAAAGTAATGCTTGCATTGAAGTGTTCCGGTTCGAAGGGTATGGAATCCATTCCATAGTAGCACTCTACTATGGGCGCAGTGTAATACGTGACAAGGCACGTCCAAAGTGGATGTGCTCAGTAAGGCAATGCATCGTTATAGGTAGTGGATACCATAACATAAAGTGTTCTATTGCGGCTGGTCTTATTATGTAGTTGTAAAAAAAAGTATTTAGAAAAAATATTGGCCTCTCAATACATCGTTCAGGATTCAGATGTAAGTTATAGGATTATAGCAAATTTTTTTTCAAATAACTAATATAAATACCTAAGGGTATACAAAATAAGAAGTACAATAACTTATCTTGTCTATACAAGATAAATCACCGATTATGAAATAGCAAAAACGATTTATCATTTTTATCAATTAATCAATTTTATCTAGAGCATTTTATAGTTCTTCGTTAGTTGCCCCGCCTTCGATTACAAAAGCTTAGTTTGCATCTGATAAAATTATATTACTAACTACCTACTTGAGCTTTCAATAGCATTATCTAAATAATGAACTTATAGATAGATATGTGTGAGTAAAAGCTAAATAATTAGTTTCTTTTACAAAAAAAATTATAAAAGATACGGATCAAATATTTTGGGCGGACAGCGGGTTGTAGCGGATTCGTACCTTCCATTCTTATGCAAGTAATAAAAACCAATTTTGAAATCCCATACATTGATAGCCCATTCGTACCCGTCTATACGGTTCAAATTAATAGTCATAGTAATCTATGTAAAACCAAACTAAGTTTTATCAGTCCATATCTAATCTTTATTTTGTACTAATAGTACGAAGTATAACTAAGTAAGTAGGTAACTAATAACTAAAGTCTTTGATTAATAGAGTCTATCTTTTGGATAGATAGACGTTTATGTTTTTAGATCCATGCCTAATAGATCGTGTTTTAAAAATTAAAAACAACCTATGGAAAGTAAACTAAGATATAGGTATTATAATAATATGTATTTCTCTTTCCCGATTACTTCGATATTTTGAGTTGTAGCATGCCATCTCTATTTGCACGCTAAAATCGGTAAGACATTTTGTGTCACCAAATTATGTACCTACAACATCCTTATTTATTTACACACGTTTTTGCAAATAAATTATTTTTATCTTTATCTTTAAAGTATGCAAATGTTACACTAATAGCTGTCAATTCAATTGTCAAACTTCTTAGTTAGTTTTTTTTTAATTAGTAAGCAGCACAAAATAAATTAGCTTTTAAACAGCTAGCAGTCCTAGCCAGTCCTAGCTGTAAGATAAATATGAATGGGGATCTTTAACTAGAGAATATTAATGGAGGTCTTCGGAAGGCGTTTTGCTGGGGTAAATATTTGACCCCTAATCCATCACAGTTTATTGCTTTTCTTACTTTAATTACACGGAAATATCCATTGACCCTTTCATTTTGACTTATCTTAATAAGCTTTTGTCTTTCATGCATGAAAAAATGTTTTTAACCAACTTTAAAAAGGACGTTGTCAATTCGGTTGTAGATATTTTTTTAATGTTTGTTACCTCAGGATTCTCTCACTTCAAAACTGATTTGGAAAAATATTTTTATATGAAAGGCTAATAAAGGTAGGTATGTACATATTTTCAGATTGGTTCCAAAATTTAATGAAGAACAGCTCAGTAGTTTAGGTTTTACATCAGAACTTCAATACCTCTACAAGAAGTAATATTCTCTCTTCTCTCATACTAAGTAGGTACCTATATGTACCTATACCTACTATAAATACCTACTAACCTACATCGTTTTTGACTCTACTCATGATAATGTAGAGTCAAAAACTTTGAAACGTCCGGTAGCGCTGTCAGCAATTGTCAGACGATTAAAACAGCATTTTAGTCCGTTCTGAAAAAAAAAACTTAGAAGCCAACAAATAAAAAGGTATTTTTTGCAATGATATTAGGTTTAAATTATTGTACCATACTTATATTGCGACCGAGCCATTATACGAATCCAGTAATGAGGTCGCGAAGGGTCACTTCGCGTGATCCCAACCATAAAGTTTAGTTTTCAGATTTACAGCGCCACGATAGTTCACGATACCCCATATATAGAGGTCACGAACTGCACACCAATACACCTCAATAAGTTGACCCACTCTGGTTTATCTGGTACGATATCTTTACTAAAAGCAATGATAACTAAGTTCCTAGTTAGCAAGAGAATTCTCAAGAAATAGCATCACAAATGAATTCCACTTTTCGCACCAAAAGTTGGCGCATCTACATTTTCCCTACGCTATTTTACTTTTGCGTAACAACAGATTTTAAGCTTGGTGGTCAAAGTGAAATAGTTTTAATATTGAAAATTATTCCACTTTTCTGATTGGATTGGACATGGATATTTGTCATACTCAAGCTGATAAAGTTGCTTTTAGAATTTTCTTTAGTTATTAATTAATGCTAATTCAATAAAACCCCTGATGTTTCAGGCGTTTATTGACTTCGGTAGCCGCTTAATATATTTTATAATGCTTGTTTGCCAACCAAGTAAATTTTTATTTCTATGTAACAATTTAGAAGCATGGAACTCAAAATGTGTCACAGCAAAACACAACGCCATCGTCGAGTAAAAAGGTAAATGATTTAAACTAGGTAAATGATTTGAAAGTTCTCACACTGCTATAGTTTTGCAAGCTCACTCAACTTGTATAAATTATTTTCAAAGCCATGGAGTTGGAATAGAAAAATCAATAGCGATTGACCGACAAAGTACAGGGTCGAGCACTGACCGCCCGTCGTTCACACGGTGCTATTTTTATTTGTGACCAAACATTTAATAAACTATATCACTGTGTCAAAGTGGACTAGAGTTATCTGTGCCAAAATGCTGATGAACTACAAACTGCTGTAGAAAACTACTGTAGAAAAACAAAGGGCTTTTACAGGGTTGGAAAATGGGGTATAAAATTTGGTACAACCAGATTAACGATGCAATTCTGACTACAACTATTGAGGAAATTCTACGTTTATTTTAAAAATAGAGTTCAAATTGTGCCCAATTTTTGTACAAAACACGATACCTAGGTGGACTTGCGAAACAGAGGCACATCTAAAGACGTTCAGATCACCCCAGAGCCTTAAATCCGAGTTTGATTAATTCAGACTCAATTTTAGGCCCATATGCCACTATACAATACATAAAATCAGTGCTTGTGCAGTAAATCAGCATAAAGGCCTTAGTATGGAAAAAAGTAGCTTGGGAAAACGAAAACTATTTTTTTCCATGCGAATGAAAAACGTGCGAATCACGCGTCGCAAATCAACAAAATAAAACTCAAACTACGACTTCACTTGAGATCACAAAACGTTGATCAAAAATGTCTAAAAAAATACCCAACGCTGCTGACAAAATTCCTCTCGAAGAACAAAGACCCATTTTCAGCAGCAAAATTACCGATTGACGAGTTTTTTATGTTGGTAATAGCATCAGTGGTGCCGTTTACGAGATCTGGATTATGCTAAGCCAGGGATTTAGTAATCATCCACCTAATATAGGATTACGGAGGTATAATCCTATTGTAAAAAGACTTCCTACGAATTCGGTTTCGTAAAGTGATTCCTTATTTACACCATGGATTGAGGATAACGACCTGAGAACACGAAAATGGAGAAAGAAGCCTTATTCTATATCATAGCCATAAGTGATGTTGCCTGACCTTAGTCTTAGTCTGTCTTTGGATTTTGATTCCTAAGCTAATGACTGTAAAGTTTCAATTGCGATGAACTCTGAATTTTTCAGTTCCTATTCCGTGGTGTTATAAGTAGATAGTCCTTTGTATTGTGTCCGTAGTGGCGCAATAAACCTAAACTAAATTAGCAATAAAATTTTATGGTATAGCGTGGAAACCTGACCTCGTATCACTTTGAATCGATCAGCACATAATGCTGTTCTGAGGTAGAGTTATAGATGCGTTACTCGCAATATGGCAAAAGACAACTAAGGTAATAATTGCCCGATTTCTTAGCACGCTAAGCAGCGTCACAGCTGCACGTCACTGGTCTGAGTGTGTATTTATCTCTTTCTAGCTACAAGTGTGGCGTGCGGCGTATGATCAATTACTTTCCCCTTTTTCGCAAACTCTTTGACTATATGCATTGGTATTTTTTGCCATAGTATATGCCAGAAGAGCAAAAGTGGCGAAAAATTTTTAGACGAGCCGCAACTCCGAGATGACGACGACGACCACTCTGCCAAGAGTCATACGACCAAGAAGTTTTTTTTATATCCGGTGCTGGTTGTGCCATACATTTGGTGCTGGCCTATAACTTGTCTAATTGATATCATGCCACTGTTGTAAGGCAGAATTTATAATAAGCGGGAGAAGCTATCAAGCTCACGTCCTCACACGCTTAGCGGTGATGGTATCCGTGACTCGGGTTCTTGTTTAACGACTTTAGCATAATATATTGAGAGGAACAAGAATATAAAGAAGAAACTAGCACACGCCTTTATACATACCAAAAACTTTGCAGTATTCTTCACACAATAGTCAAATAATTCTTATTTCCATTACTTTTTAAATGGAACAAACGGATGGTCCATCTGATGTTAAGTGCCTATGACAATGTGTTACCTCACAGACCAACTCCATTAAAGTCGTGCTCTGAGAGGCAATGCACTATTATTGCGTCCATCACTCTGAGAAGTAAGAGTATGCTTGTATGCCATTGGCATCTATACCCTTAAAACTGGAACACGGCAATGCGAATAAATTTGATAGTATTCCATAGAAATTGCGATTACATCAGCCAGAGTGCATTTAATCAGCATGTCAAATAATATTATTATGTAAATGTAGATCGACTTATAAATGACATATTACCGGCGTCTGTCTTTCTTGATCACTTTAATCTGAATGTCTTCAAGGCTAAGTGTCTTCTAGACCGTCTGGCTCCCTCGTCGTCGGCTTCATCGTCGCTTACCAACAGGTGAGATTGTAGTCAAAAGACTGTCTATTCGATCGTGAGGTGTGAGCACTTCGTGAAACATTCGCATGTTACAATTTGTCAATGTTTCATTGAATAGCTAAGCTTGTTAAATCAACAATTTTGTGGTGAAGTTGAGGGTCAAAGCTGCGACTTCGTGCACCAGCCATTCCACACAGCTTGAACCCCGCTGTTCACGTCCAGGGTCCTTTTCCCGCTACTTCTCATCCAAACCGCAAGGCTCATAAATAATAATGGCAAATGGTTTGTAACTGACACTCCCGGTAACGAGTACTGATTCTTACTATGTCCGTCTGAATGGGGTATCCTATGATTAAGAACGACGTGTTAAAAATTGTTAAAAAAGAACTAATTCGGAAATTGGTACAAGCTGTTTTACGGAATTTATAGCCAGATACAGGATCCCTCAATCTAGCATTTCGCTAAATCCGCATTTTAGGCACATGGTTATTTCACCAATAAATGTTAGAAGTGGTGACAGGCAAAATAACGAACTTATTTCAAAAATTAAAAAAATAATGCTTTTTTGTAGATTAAAAAGTTGCGTAACCTCTTGGATGGCCGACCGACATCGCTATGGTTCTTTCGAACGAGCCCAATGTTTGTTTATTATTCGACCATAAAACATCACCTAAAATTATTGGACTAAAGGTTTTCAACGTCAAAAACGGCAAGCAAACCCAACCTTTCATACATGCAAGGAAGGTATCCCGAATGATTTAAGAGCTGAATTTCCAACTCGAAGACCACGACATAATAATACCCCGACGTCCCTGCGCTTTCCCGAATGATCGAAGGACCATAATTGCTTTCACGAACAAAACAAGTTAAATTGGCAACAAGAATGTGTGGGTCTATATTTCAAGATACGTACCTATCTAAAGATAAAATCAAATTGAATTGAGTATAATTTGAATAAATTGCGCTCGTTGAAAAGATAAGTTTAAATATAATAGCGAAGACTTATCAAGACAATTTTAAGGATCTAACAAGTAAAGTAAGTACATAAGTAAAGTTGTTTTAGATTTTGCACAAAGTTGTGAAATCTTAACTTTGCAGGCAAAGAGATTATTGACAAGTTATCGATGAACGCTACAGAATCCATGTTTAAAAATATAAAAGTGGTGTAAATCTGACTTTCACTTTTCACATCTCTACACCACTGCTACATAGGTATGTAGCTACTTAGCTTTTACTAGATTATTTGCTGTGTGCATTTCAAACGTGTAATATCAACTTTACACAAGTCACATCGGTGGCGTTTCCGCCTGGCGCCGCAACCCAAGGTGAAATATCTGTCTGGTTTGCGACGTTAAATCTCTTCGCGTGTTGGAGCCGTGAACTAAGTTCTATAACCTACACAAAGTTTACCATATCTGTGGTAAGCACAAAGTTTGTATCGTTCAACCAGTGGGGGTACCGTTGTCTTATGAAAACCTGCCAGGTTGAAGCCTGGCAGGTTTTCTGAACTGTTTTCATACTAAGTCATTGGTATTCTGTGACTAAATAGTGACATTAGCGCGTTTTAGCGCGTTTTTGCCGTCAGAACACAGTTCAAAGCTTAACATACGGGTGCAGCTTTCAAGTCTTGGACGTGCAGACCAAGATTTTAATGCTTTTACACTGATATTGCTTTTACACAGAGATAACGTGATTTTTGCATTACGTACAATACTTACGCGATGAGGCGTCCTGCAGGACACCTTGAGATTTTTAGTCAGTACGAGCCTGACATAACCTTCCACCTACCCGAGGGTGGAAGATGGAAGGTATGGCGGGTTTTTCGCAAGTTAAAAAAAAAAGTTGTTTACCCCTAAAATGTGATCAACCTTTGTTAAAAACTAGTCAATTTAACCATTTTAACAAGAATTTAACCTATACTATTTCAAGTAATTCCTGTCCGGGAAAAATATCCCGCTGTTAGTATTGATAATGGCACTCAAGTAAGACTTCTAAGATTCACAGCAGCTTGTTAACGCTCCATATTTACGATCAGCTCTCGTCCTGAATCAGGCTAAACGCGTTCAGAGCAGAATTACGTTCGCATTCGTATATTGCTGACCTTCCGGGGTCAGTTGTCGGTAAATAAGTAGTTCTTATATCGTGGTAGTAACTTTTGAAAGGGCTACTTGAGATAGTAGACAGGAGCAGTTGCGTTTTATATTCTATCTAAGATTTTAAAATAAATATTCACGGACATTTAACACAACGCCTTCTAGTCCCAAACTAAAAAATAAATCCTTACTAATACTAATATTATAAATGCGAAAGTAACTCTGTCTGTCTGTCGCGCTTTCACGACAAAATTACTAAACGGATTTAAATGAAATTTGGTACACAGATAGTCTAGAACCTGAGAAAGGACATAGGCTACTTTTTAATGCGAAAAAAGGCTGTAAAGGGTTGAAAAGGGGAGATGAAATGTTGTATGGAAGTATCATCATTTTTATAAAGAAGCTTGAAACTTATTTTTTAGGCTGTTTCGATATAAATAAATATGACATTCAAAGTTTGTAAAAGTTTTACCCTATGCTACCCAAAGATACTATTCCACGCGGACGAAGTCGGGGGCACGGCTAGTTTAATTATGAGTCGAACAAAAGAATTCAAGAGCTCTCGTTCGGTCTGTTTACGTCCAGTGGGAAAATCAGTTTTTCATCGCCAACGAAAATGAAAACAAGGCAAGGAGTTGTGCCTTGGCGTAATTTAGGTCATGATTATTTTGGTGCTATAAGACAATTCTAGTACAATTCTGAAAACTGTTGCCAAACAAACGGACAATAATAATGTGCAAGCTCTAACTAAAACATTTCAGCAGAATAAGGAGCAGCCTACAAAAATACTGGACCGTTTTTGAAACCTACAAATTGTATTTCATTCTCCTTATAAAACCTCAAGATTGTTTCCATGTTCAAAAGTACCACGTCCAAGTCAGACTGTTGTGTGTAAACGTGCCAGTGAACTTGTTAGTTATAGAGCTGCGTGTACACGATACGCTCCTGCCATTTGCGTAACTGGCAACGATATTGCCAGTTTTGAGAATTTCAGCAATAAGCCTAATCTTACCCTTATCGATATTGTACAGTATATTCGCTTCATAATCTTACAGGTCAGTTAATTTCAATAAAAATCATCGCCAAATTTTTACCGATGTAATACAGTCGTCTATACAAAAAAATAAAAATTAAAAACTCAGCATAGTTTCGGACTAGAGGGCGTGGCGTGAAATATCCAAGGATATTTATTTATAAATAAAGAACATGTTAGTTGAAATGTAGGTGGTTTTACAATAAAAACTATTCTTAATCATATTTCTTCTTTTACTTTACTCACCCCATCCTCAGTGTAGGTATGAAAATAAAATAACATTTTCTTATGACTTTGTATCTAGTCTGTGTCTTGGGTATCAAAACCTTATACGGCCTTACCACGTTATCAGATTTATCTTGGATCTAACAAAAACCGCCAAAAACCACGTGTGTTTTGGACTTAGTTCCCTGTCAATAAGTTGTCAGACTTTACTGTAACATATAAATATGATAACTTATTGACAGGGGTTAAGTCCAAAACACACGCGGTTTTTGGCGGTTTTTGATAGATCCAAGATAAATCTAGAAACATAATTTGGGGGATAATGTCACGTCATGGTACCCAACTAGGACCCAATATCTACGATAAGCATTACTGGACTACCCATTACATTTTATAAACAGGACCCCGTAATATGCACGGTTATGTAATCTACCCATTGCATTTCCATGTGTAATTCTGTTACATATCGATTATTTTATTATGTATCGTGTGCTTGTGTACGTAGCTTTATACAACTGCGGCAAGTAGATAAAACACGACTTAAGGCACGCCCGAGAGTGTTGTACTCTAGTTTACTATTCGAGTTTTAATCCTTTGATACATAAAATAAGTGTTACAATACTTACAATATTGAACTTGGAATAGGAATTGGCAATAAGGCGGTACTAAATAACGTAGGACATGAAGAACTGGAGTTTTAGCTCTTTGGTTAGGTTTTTAGGAAGTGGTGACCGTAATATTGATAACTGACGATGGTTTTGTCACTGCAGAATTTGATGGATTATCTCTTGCATTTTAGTTGTCTTTGTCATTTCAGTTCATCAGAAAAATATGGCAACAATTTGAGTTGTCAAATTAGGTTAAGAAAATGGAACAACAAAATCGGGGGCCATTATGTGGCTGCCACTAATTCATCTTAAAAAGCATATAAAAATAAATTATAGCGGTCACACAGAAAAGCAAAACCTAAGAAATTATTATTTGGCCGGAGATATAATTTAGGGCTTCTAAAAGCCAGGGAGACTTCAGAGGGGATCAAAGTTTCAAATGAATTTGTAACATTTGTGACAAAATGTAAGCATTTGTAATATTTGTAACTTTGACGCCGTATTATGACGGTCACAACTTTTTGAAAGACCTTAACTGGAAGATATATGGATACTGTTATCGTTTCCTTTATAAATATCAACTTGAATAAAACGGTAGACCGTTTTGAAGTGTAGTAAATTCAAAACGACGGACGGGTTGATATTAAGTCTGAAATCGTGTTCTGTGCATTTCAATAAACCATTTTATCTTACAAAACACGTTCTGTGGATAAAGAAACAGCTATCTACTCATTGTTAGTAAATAAAGAACGGATAAGTTGCTTTTTTACGGCAAAAATAAGCCCCCATGCATGGCTTTCCCTTAGTTTTCTTGGGTCTCTTTCTTCTATCAAATGTAGGTAAGAAACTTGTTTTTATACCAATCGGTTTCCTCAATAATGTTCCTTTTGTAAGCAAAATCAATTTGACCGAACTCGAAAATAAATTGTTTCTTTTGACAGATAAAAAGCTTATTAAAGCTACAAGATAAAAAGCTCATGAGAGCTACACAGGACAAACGTAAATTAAATAAAACATTCAATACTAAAGGTTAAAAAATAAATTAGCAATAGAATAAACGGAATGCAAGTTGATATTCCACAATTATAGATGGCCACGTACCCGCATATACACCCACTTTTGGGTATATACCCAAAACACGCACCCGGTAAATACCCATGCACCCATTAATTGCTAGGTATATATTATAAAATAAGCTTTTATCAAGTAGAGCTAAATCGTTGAAATGAAACGACGGTTATTCACCGGGTATATACCCAATGCACTTGGTATATACCTAAATGGCTACATTGGAATACCCACCGCCCATTTCTATCCACAATCGGTTGATAATACGATGACAATGTTTAAATAATGAGTTTTTTTCAGGATGACAATTGCCCTGGCCCTGGTGTTGCTGTTAGCGAGCGGGGCGCAGGGCGGGGACCCGGTGTTTGATCCCAGCACCTTGATGCGTCTGGTCTTGGTACCATCTGATGCAGCAGTGGGCTCCGTCATCTACAGAGTGCGGGCTTCTGATCCTGACTTCGACTATCCACTGCACTTTGAGCTTATTGGTAAGCAAGCACAGGTCTTTATTTTGTCGACGACGACGTGGTGTAGGTGTGTGGTAACAAAAGGAGCACTACCACTTTTTATAATTGTCAAGGCAAAAAGACAAGGTCCAGTGTTTAGCTACATTACTTTGAACCAAAATTTGTAGAGGATAAGGCTCTAGCGAGTTGAAATAAAATGGCGCAAAACAGACTGATTTAATTGAAGGGTCAAGTTTACGATTCTGTGTGGCCATTTTAGTTAAAAGAGAAAAGTACTTTAATTCATTCAAAATAATAATCTGCTGGTTATGTTACATAGTAAATGACAACGTAAAAGAAAACATGAACAAACTAAAACAGATCACATCTCTTACTCAACAGTCATAAATATTCCCCTTTCAAAGATAACTTCTACCCAACCAACCACCCAACCATTTACTTTATCGTCTACTCAGCTATCTTATTCAATTACCTACAGTAACAAACACTAATATGTAGCTACAAAACTAAATAAGCCCCGCAAACACGAAGGTTATGTACCACTAATTTACCTATGCTAATTATGCAGGTCAAATGGGTCGTCTGGACGTCGGCGTGGAGACATTGCCATGTACGAGGTACAACTCCGTGTGCCAGGCTAATGTTATACTGCTACGAAGGCTGGAGCCAGGAAGATACGTGGACTTCAGGCTGTCGGTCAGGAACACCAGGGGGAGAAGTTCCAGGATTGCTTGCTCGATCACGGGAACAAATGCTACTACGCCTAGGGATACTATCTTCCCCCATCAGCCTAGTATTATCTTAGTGCCAGAGGTAGGTGTACTGAGTTTTATATCCCTTCAGAAACGATGGGTATTTTTGAACCGTGAGGGGCAAAATACCCATCGTTTTGTGCAGTTCCTATAAAACAGTTGCAATGCAAGCAAACAAATCATAGGGTGCATTATTGATGCAGATATTTTATGAGCCATCAAACAAACGCTTGAAAATACTCAAGCTAGGTACTTAACAAAAATCACCTTACTTATTTAACCCCTAAAAATATCAAAAGTCTTTTTAAAATCATCCGCAAAGAGCCAATTGAGCCCATTTAACACAGATCAAGACTCCTCCGAAATTGACCGCTACCAATTCTTTCCTAAAGCGGCAATTCTTTCACCGCTTTTAGTCCAATGACTCGTGCAAATCGCTGTTCCGCGCCGATAAATTAGAGATCTTACCTTTAAATAACGAATCACATCTACGCTTATCTCGGGCTGGCTCATCTTGGATTGTTGGAAGATTAAAAAACGAAGCTATCTGCCGCCTTAGATTTCTACTAAAGAAAAATGTTAGCTTTATTTTGTTAGATACCGCCTCTGTTGCGAAAGCACTTGCTTCCTATAATTCAATACTAGGTAGCTATCTACTATTCCCTTAGTTATTTTCATCTTTAGTAGTCAACTTTGTTTTGTACAGAAAATATTAACTCACAAGCTTTATTTTCATGCCAGGTAGTTACATGTACGTGTAGGTACTCGTAGAGGTATAAATGAGATGACGCCAGATGTGAACTCGCGATGTTCCATGATAGATGATGATGACAGCAGCGGGTATATCGGAATTAAAGCGTACAGGTTTCTTTTGTTTGGATCTAGGAATTTTTGTAATAACTTGTGATGCGTACTTATGATGTAGAATATTCCAGTGCGATTTACCTATTGACTATCTCATAGTATTACTGTGCTACTAGGTACACGCAATAAAATGTATTTCATTTACTCTGTATCAACTTTTTATTAAGCTGTAAATGCATCCACAGCTAAAATTAATCCAAAAAAACTAAATGGTTTGCTCTAAAATATTCTGAAAAACAGACAGTATTTCCCAAAAAAGGTTTTCACTGTTTTTAGTATTTCTATAATCCTCTTTTGACTCCGAGAAGTGGGGTAAAAATAACACTGTCCAAATTTAAAATCACAACCCAAGGTTAATTCCAAAGATCTAATCCTATATGAGCAGTATCTTCCTTGTGGCTCCATATACGGATGCTCCTAAAATAACCGTGTATTTTCAGGACGCCAAGCGTGGGACCGATCTCGAGATAGTAATTGCGAGAAAAAATCCGCTGTCACCGAAGCCTTTAGAATTGGAACTCTGGGTAAGACATTAGCATTTTAAGAGACATTTTGTATAAGTAATAGCCGATGGAGTTTATGTCTACTCTCTAAATGCTTGCTAATATTTTTTTTCTATGCATATTTTTAGTTATTTTTGCCGTTTTAAATATCCTGTGTAAAAAAAAAAAAAAAATCGATAGTAAATACGATGCCTATAATAGGCCTTTACATCTATTGAAGATGATTTATACAGCGTCAGAAGGCAACCTATGCCTACACTTATCGGGACACTGTAGTGCCTGGGATAATGTTAAGATGGAGTAGGCTTGCCCAGCACCTAATACCATCCTCTCAGCCTAGGCAGCCATATCCACAGGAAAGACAAGGTCAATACGTGCGGAGCTGACTAAGCCAAGGGTTTCCTCACGATGTTTTCCTTCACCGTTAAGCTCGTGTTAATGCGCATATAAATTTTCCGAAACGAAAAATCCATTGATGCACGGCCGGGATTCGAACCCACGACCTTTCGGATTGAAAGTCGAGGTGCAATCCCACTCGGCCAACACGCCTGTGTAAAAATCACAAGAATAACCTTTTATAGTTCCTCAACGTTCCTTTCTTTTGATGTTGGCCGCAAAAAAAATATTGCTTTTGCTCAATGGTCACGCCTCGCTAATTTGCCTCTGGTCTTGTTGGCCTGTTTTTACAGAACCCTCCGTAAATGCAGGGTTAAATTGATTTAAATTAGCGCCAGCACCAATTCAGTTATTCAGACTTTTGTTGTTATTGATACAGAAGTTTGTCTTTGTATCATGAGGGCCTAAAACAATTGCAGAATGACCTATTTTATAAGTACAATAATAAATAGGTAGGTACGATGCAATGTGTTATGATTACAAAAAGAACTGGCAAACAAGGAAGGAAACATTTTGATACAGGAAATAATTTGTCAAAGTTTTATAGCACCAATTTTAGAAGACAATTATGAGCTGATGATTAGAATCCATAATGACGTTTCTACACGCGCGCAGTTTCGTTGTAACCACATAATGGAGTTTCCTCACCCTAATGGGATCATTTTCCCGCGATATAGGCTCTGATGTGGGATCCTGTAATACTCAATTTACAATCTAATGTTGTTGAACAAATTTTGCGGGATGAACGTAGCTACTCGTAATATATTCCGAAATACGTACCTACCACTTTTCAGATTTTACATAAAATAGTATTGAAAAAAATAAACGAGACTTACGAAAAGGCATCCTTTCTTTTGTTTTTTATAATTCAAATGATTCCGGGCCTTGGTTGAGTAAAGCAGGCATTTTTTTTTCATCGGATTAAAAAAAATCATGTTTTTGACAGCCAAGACGAATGACCCATTCAGAAAAATAATGAAAATAGCAAGTTGTAGCCTTCAGCCTTAAAACAGGTCCACTTATGCCCTACAAAACTCTCATGGTCTCGCATCTTTGATGATGCAATTACTGGGCATTAAGAGCGCTTAAAGGTGTGTTAAAATTCTCACAGTTGGAGGGAATGGCCGCCACCCGAGGTTACTTAAATGCTACAAGATGGAAATCATGTCCTTACAAGCAATTTAGCGTATCGCTTGGGATGATGTCCAGTTTTGTGTTCGGTAATTTTAAAACACGAATCCATACATGGAAGTAAATTTTTAACCTGTAGCCTGTGTAGTGTAGTTGTACTTGTGTTGTGTGCCAAATAAATATTTCTCTATCTCTATCTCTCTCTATATCTAGTATTGCAGTTGATACTTAAACATTTTTTTTCATTATCATTCAAATTGTTACCAATGACGAATCTCGGGTGGAGACAACGAAGAAAAATACGCAGAATAGAAGCTACTAATGAAAAAATGCCCTAATAAAGTTTACTGGAAGTCAACTATTTCAGTCGCTCTGGAAATCTATGCTAAAGCCAGTGTGTATGGAAGTCGATGTGGTGGTAATGATTTTATTCAATTGTTATTTTTTCAGGGGTCACCACTTTTCGCAATCCGTCAGCGTCGAGTATCATCGGAGAACACTGAAGGCACCATCTTCCTGGTCGGACCATTGGACTTCGAAGCCCAGTCTATGTATCACTTGACACTGCTAGCTGTGGTAAGGACCATCGTTACCTTATTTTATACCACACCTACACGACACCGATATGTCAGTGGCTCGAACAAAATGCGGTGCACCTATACTATGACATGACATTAGCTCTCCATGTCGGTGTCATATCGTGTCGTTGGCAGTATGAAACTGCATTCAAACCAGCCAGCTAGAATAACCAAAACCGGTATTATTAATAAGCGACCAGGGTTGGCACCCACTTAGACTATTCTCCTACTTAAGGTAATTAGTCCAGCTCAAGCCCTTTTCTGTATGTCTCTGTCTATAACAGAGCGTTCAGCAATGCTATAACATTTGCTAATGATAAACATTTAAAGCAGTGTTAATTGCAAGTTGTGTTAAGGGACACGACACGATTATGCTTTTAGCATAGGTGAGCTACTTTGCCTTATTTTTAGTCGACACCTTGCACTTGTTTGAGGCTGGCATCTAATCAAAGTGACGTAGATTACCTAGAGGCTTCAGCACGACTTAATGAGACAATCGTTAACGTATCCTAACAGTAGAGCATTAGAGACACACCGTGCGGTGATGCTACAACGTTTGGAAGTAAAGCTGACGTTGACCAGCAATATGAATCAAAAACAACGCGGCGACTCAGATTTGTTCGTTTCGTGCGGTTTCTTTATGTCTGGGCACCTTCTGGGCACTCATTGTGATGACGTGAAGCTTTGCTGTATCTAATGATTTTGCAAATACATCGCTTTCGTTAATGGCTCAAGGATTTCAAACTCCATCAAGCCCGTGAGATAAATCGTTAGAATAAATTGAGATTGAGATAATACGCCGTACGCACCGCATAAGAGCATCTCTTTTTGAAAGCCGGTGGTGTAGGGATGTAAGTAGACGTAGGTGTCTAAAGAAAGTGTTACTTATCCCTGTATGGCTCTACCTATCATCACAGATCATTATAATGTACTATTTATTATAAAACTTGTCTTGCTAATGGAAATAGTCCGTAAAGAATAGAATACAACAGAAATGCTATGATTTCAGTGTCATTATGTAAATAGCCTTAGTTTGATAGTGTTACGTATAACTTTTAACACAGCTAATGTTACAACCACTGTGAGCAAACAATTACTTTTCGTGCATTTTTGCAACTTAGCTTTTGATTTAAAAAGTTGGGTTCATCGCTCTTATAACGTTCAAAGTATTTAAACGTGCTCAATAAGGCTAGAAGTTTTTTGCCTAGCATAACTAAGTACTGTTTTTGTCTATCGTTTTGTGAACTAGTTTTTCTAGAGCAAGCAAAATTACAGCACCTAAACAGTTGAAGTTAGGCATATGACTAAACCGCAGAAATTTGAATTAAAATATTGCCTTCGTTACAAATAGAAAAAGTGAATTAATTATAATCTACATTTTTATTAACATTTTGGCCAGTTACCTAAAATAAAATTGGTACGCCTTGTCAATAAGTAGAAAGAAAGAAGAAGGAAAGAAAGAAAAATAATTTATTGGCGTATAACATAAAGTACTCAATACTCATTTAACTTGTGAAAGGAGCGTTTATTTTAGTACTTACTTTTATAGTAAAGTTGTACGTACGTATAATATTCCAACGAGAATCGTTTTGTGGACCTATATAGGTATAAATTTCTTTTTTCTCTGTAACTAACATGAAACAACAAAATGATAAATGATATTCACTGTCAGTAGATCTAGGTAACATAATATAAAATGGGTAAAAAACTATAAAAAAATCTTATAATTACTACTTGTATTTACTTAAAATTAAAATAAATAATATCGTCTATTCTAGGATCCATACGTAGAACTGGGCAAAGATACTCGAAACATCGCCGGTCTAGAAGTCGTGGTTGTGGTCCAGGATGTGCAGGATATGCCACCAGTCTTCACGTCAGCGCCGCCCATCACACATCTACCGCGGCAAGTGGCGCCGGGTGATATGGTCGTGAGGGTCCGCGCTGAAGACGGAGACAAGGGCGCTCCAAGGCAGATTAGATACGGGCTGGTGTCTGAGGGGAATCCGTTTACCCCGTTCTTCAACATCAATGAGACTACAGGTGAGAAAACTACTTTTTGAAGTGAAAACTTCTTTAGCACCGTGATTTGAAAGTCGATGAAACGAAAAAGCGAGGAAACGAGAAGAGAGATCCCAAATATAATTTTCGTACGCATTCTAAGGAGACTGCTGGCTAAGCAGTCTAACGGATTGGATCGAATCGAGACTAGCTCGTAGTGCATGGGTTCAAGTCGCGAGCAAACTCGTTCACTTTTTGCCCAAACTTTTTTGAAGTGAAAACTTCTTTAACATCATTGTGATTTGAAAGTTTTTTTGGAGGTTTCACTTCTACCACGTGTGAATTGCACACGTTTTTTTTTCTTTGTAATTTTCATGCAAGGTCACTACTTCGCGTGGTACTTTCCACATAAATCTGCGTTTCCAGAGTTGATCAGTCACAAAAACCACTTAGGCGAATAACGCTATGAAAAATCTAACTAAACTAAGTACAGCACACATAGACATATTAGACATAAAGATAGACATAGATTTATTTCTGTTTTAACACACAATACAATACAGGTACAGAAAATTAAAAACTAATTACAAAATATAAAAGCAGGTACCTAGGTGTTAAAAAGAGTAAAAAAAAAATAACACAGGGTAAAACAACAAAACACAGAGAAATGGAACCTAACTTAGCTCTTTATGATTTTTAAAAGAAAACACAAAAAAAGAGCGATACAATGCACACCTCAGCTCATCCATTTCTAAATGAAACATTCTTGCCATCTACCGTCCAGCAATGTCTAGTGGCTTCCGCTGACTAACCCACTTCCTTATCGCCTTCCCCATCATCTCCCACTTTCCACCCAGTCCCCCTCGCGTGACCCATTCGGCTATCAGATTTACTTTAAACTAAATTTCTAACTTCCCTCAAACTTTGGTGAAACTTTCGTCATTTAGTAAGACAATTAGCTGAAACCGGTTAGAATTTCGTTGCAAATTGAAAGGTTGTTCGTAGGGTTATTTGTTCTGTTACCTCGCCGCATACAGCTGCTTGGAAATCATACCTTATAATGTAAAACTTTGATCGTAATTTAAAACACCGTAGCCAAGTCACAGAGTATCTAGTAGGCAAGTTTGATATTAAATAGCAAGCAAGCAAGCTCGTATGAGTTAGTGGCCAATTCTGGAGCCTCCGTCGTGGCTTATCGATTGCTAGCGCCGGGACCGACAGTTTAACGTGCCCTCAGATGTAAATGCCACTAATAGTCACCCATCCAAATAATGACCGCGCAAAACGTCGCTTAACTTAGATAATCGGTGAAGATTGACTAAGCAAGCTACGCCACGAGCGCGAATAGTGCAGTATCTGGTTTATTAGGTACTAGGTGCCGCCCGCGACTTCGTTCGCGTCCCATTGGATCCCGTTGATTTTTCAAGATAAAAAGTGGCCTATGTGTTAATCCAGATCACGGACAATATATATTCCAAGTTTCACTCAAATCGGATTTGTAGTTTTTACGTGAAAGAGTAACAAACATCCATCTATACTTACAAATTTTCGCGTTTATAATATTAGTAGGATTAGTAACAGTAACTTTTATATTAGTAACCGTACGCACGCACTTTGCGTGTTGTCGTCCGACGTACCCTTTGATCACTCACACGAAAAATAGGGTTAAAGTTTAAAGAAAATGAGCTGAACGGTGTATTTTCTGCCGGCACAGACGATACAAAACATGACGGTCCCCGCTAACAGGCTCAAGCAAAGGAACGAGCACATAATAGTTCATTAGACCTTACCGGAGAGCGCAGCTTGGCTATTGTTCGAGCTGCAAACTCGTTATAAAGGCACTTTGAATAGCTACTTATTCTGCTGACAGTACAATCCTTATCACATAACTAGGAAATAAAGCCTGCCAAAGATTTCAAACTACGCAAAGCTGTCATCAAAATATTTTGTATGAATTGTGTAGAGTACCTTGTGTGCCGTATTAGAACGTTAAAAGCGCTATTATTATAAACCAGCCGTCGCCCGCGGCGTTGCTCGTGTTCTAGACCCTTTAGATTTCTTAGTGCACCTCTACACTATGTAAGGATACTACCCTCCTAATTGCATACTTCTAGGACTTTTAGTTTAGGCTGTGCGTTGATTGTCAGTCAGCTTCAAAAGAGTATTTGAAATTTAGATAAGGATTAATATTATCCTGCGATAAAATAAAATAGAAATAGCAATAAAACTGTTCCTTACCTTCCAGAATCATGACGGTAGAAGATTTCTCCTGATTTAATATTAATTTATACCGTGAATGAATAATGGCTCGGTGTAAAGGCCAGACATTGCCTATTAAACAGAGACGTGGAGAAATGAATAAAAGACGCAATCAATTCAGTTCATTAGTTGCGCGGACTGTACAAGAGGCGGCGGAAGTTAGACTTTGAATTAGACTATATAGTACGATGACAGCAGGCTTTACTTTACCGTTGATTGTACAGTACAGTCGACAAAAATATGATGATCTGAGTTTTATATGAAAATTTTCATTTTTTATTCATCAAACTACGATTGAATAATTGAAATAGGAATCGATCTGTATTGCTATTGTATCGTAACGTAATTATATTGTAGGTTTTCGTAACGAGATACCAATGTCAGATTTGTTCGTGATCTGGATCACCCCTCTGTAGTTGACGACGCACAGTGAGATTGTAGTATCGTAGTAGAAAAGTAATATCACAATCAGAAGCAAAATTGTAAAAAAACATTTACTTCTGATACTGACTGTACCTACTTGTGTAAGTGCATTGTTATAAGGAAGTAGCTGAACAATACAAGAGATCAAAATACGGCTTAGCACTTTGATTTATAAAGGCAATAAGTAGTGTTGTTCAACTTAATTAATTTATTGCTTTCACAAAATATACTTTCAAGGCTTGTTTTAAATAAATAATGGGAAACATACCTTAGCCAGCATTAAGATGTGGGTCATCTGCTAGTTTTGTCACTTTTTCTCATGCGGCCTAGTTAGTTATATTAATATTCTTTTTTTGAACGATGTTTAGTACGTTACACTCACCAAATAAAAAAAAAACATTGAAAACATTAGTGACGCTAATTTATAAAATAAAACGAACGTACCGTAACGTGCGATTTTTTTTTATAAAACCTAACCGACACCTATTCAATAATCTGAGGCACCAAAAACCTAAACGGCCTTACCACGTTATCAGATTTATCTTGGATCTAACAAAAACGGCCAAAAACCACGTGTGTTTTGGACTTAGTTCCCTGTCAATAAGTTGACAGATTTATTGTAACATATAAATATGACAACTTATTGACAGGGGTTAAGTCCAAAACACACGCGGTTTTTGGCGGTTTTTGTTAGATCCAAGATAAATCTGGAAACATAATTTGGGGGAAAGAGTTTATGCAACTTCTAGGGACACTTTTAAAATAAATGTTTTTAGTAGCAGCTGAAAAGCTAGAGTACCTAGTCACTAAAAGTAACTGAGTTCTTTCACCAAATTTTAAAGGCATTTTTTGGCATGTTTTTATTTTATATTAATTAAATATTGTCCTATCTTTATAAACCACCAAGAATTAGCCCAGCTACTTTTGACAAGGACAGTACCTACGAATATCTAGATCAGAGCATTGTGCTGTAGTGTCCAGCAGGGAGCACTTGTAACATTCATTTGTTCGATGTCCAGACACGACATGGATCGGACAATGTCCGCGGCGCTCTTTGGCGCTTTTCAAACAATGAGCTTTGTTTGTTTAGTTGTTCAGTGTAATGAATCTGTTTATTTCCTTCGTTTTACTTCAAGAATAGTCTGAAGAAAAGTCTGAGCATATTATAGACATTTTGTCTCCGAAGCTTGCGCTGCGCTAACTAAGATTTGAGCCCCCTAATAATAGGTACATAAACGAAACTATCGTTTAGGCATCATTTTTATTAAATAAATATTTTTTGGAGTTCTTTTTTACCCTCAAATTTATAAACGATAAGGCCTTTTCTAAGGGTAGATTCTGGGTAAAACGGTTTAGTAGACTGTTTTGTGTTCATCCTCTGTTTTTGAGTTTGGGTATAGTATTATATAATCTGTGGTTTGGGACATGAGCATTGCCATCTAGTTTAAATCTTCAAAACGTAGTCCACTTCACACTGGAAATTCCGAAACATAGTTCTGTAAACAACTCACAGAGGGCGGCCATAAGTTGAGCTCTACCATTTTAATAAGTTCGTTTGTAACACGCTAGGTGGCGCAAAATAGAAACTCTAAGAATTCGCTATTATTTTATTTGATCAATCATTTACGAATTTACGAGCTTAATTTTTTAATTAGGTATCTAAAATTTTTTTTTTATAACTCAATACCATAATTATTTTTTTCAGGTGAAGTGACCCTCGAGCGTCCCATTGAAGAAATAGCAGCGATATCCCACGCCGGCACGCCGATCCTGCTAACCGTGGTAGCCGAGGAGGTTAGGTTATCCAGAGAGGAGCCTGAAGCCATGTCCTCGACTGTGCAGCTTGCGTTCATACTGCCTGAGAGAGAAAACTCGCCGCCGTACTTTGAGAATCAGTTGTGAGTATTTTTAATCTTTTTGTGCAGGTGCAAAAAATTCCGACGTTTGTTTTAAAAAAACACGGCTCAAATTAGATTTGCAGGTGTTTTGTTTATCTATTCTAGCTGTCTCATTGCACTAAAGACAGAAAAAAACGGGAAAAGAAGTTGAAAATTAATGCCTACGTACCTAGGTACTTAGGCATCTAATAATAATAAAAGTTTGAGACCTTACGAGAAACATCAAGAACTAGCAGTAGATTGATATAGTGGGTTAGGTAGGTATAGCAGGCTGATATCCTAAAAAAAATATTTTTTTCCAAACAATCAGAAGGAAAAAAATATTTTTTATCTAATAGACACTAAATCTTTTTCATTATTCCAGCTACATCACATACATAGACGAGAACGCACCTCAAGGTACAGCTCTGATATTCAACGACCCTTTTATCCCGCAAGTGAACGATAACGACTCTGGCAAGAATGGAGTGTTCTCGCTATCACTCGTTGGCAACAATGGGACATTCGAAATATCACCCACCGTGGCGGAGAGACACGCCCAGTTCATTATCAAAGTCAGGGATAACACCATGCTAGATTTTGAAGCGAGGAAGTCTGTTGTATTTCAGGTAATAAAACTGTGTGACAATTTCATAGATAAGTAAGAACAATAAAAACAAAAATTACACTAACAGATTTTTTTTATATACAGATTTTAGCTCAAGAGCTTGGTCCTGCAACGAATTTATCAGCAACTGCTAATGTCACAGCTTATCTAAATGATATCAACGACAACCCACCCATATTCCTTGCTCAATCGTACGATGTTGAACTACCAGAGAACGTTACCGCCGGCACCAGAGTCGTTCAAGTCGCTGCTGATGACGTTGACACTGGAGCTTTTGGAAAAATCCAATTCACTGCCATATTAGGATATCTAAACACATCCCTGAACTTGGATCCTATAACAGGCATTATCACTGTTGCCACAAATAACCACGGTTTTGACAGAGAAGCGATGCCAGATTTGCATTTCTTAGTAGAGGCTAGAGATAATGAAGGAGTAGGTTTAAGAGTAACAGTGCCATTAATTATTAAGCTACTAGATGTAAATGATAACCCACCAGAGTTTGAGAGAGCGGTATATGAGTTTGTGTTGTCGCCAAGTCTGAATAATTTTACGTCAGCAGCGTTTGTCAAGGCAGTTGATAAAGACGCTGAACCACCAAATAATGTTGTCAGATATGAGATCGTTCAAGGGAATAGTGATGGAAAGTTTGCTATAAATGAAGAAACAGGTCAGTTAAAAAACTATATTTAGGTGTTCCTAATGAACTTTTTTAGTAATTTCCGAAAATAAATTGTTATTTATGTCTTTTTAGGAGAGCTGTATCTTCTCGAAGCGTTAAAAAGAACAAAAAAACAGAATGTTCACAGACAAAAACGTCAATCACTTGACGATGAAGAAGAAAGTGAAACGTATGTGCTTTCCATCAGAGCATACGATCTTGGAGTACCGAGACTGCAATCCACAACTACTGTAAAAGTATATCCTCCAGAAAGTAAAACTAAGACAATGTCGTTCATAGTGCCAGGTGCTAATCCAGATAGAAAGAAATTAGAGGATATTCTGAGTACATTATCAGGAGGAAAAGTCAGCATAATTGAAATAAAACCTTACAAAGGCGATGGAAATGGTGCTACTGATTTAAGTGGTCAGGAGTCTAGTCAAGAAAAGTACGTTTTGCTAAACACTATTCGTGTCTTTTGAACATACAGATGTTTTATTGAAAAACTTAATTTTGTATTTGTTTTCAGAAGCGAAGTGATCGCTGTAGTACGTTTATCAGGTAATTCAGCCATTAATGTAGCGAAGCTACAAGAACAGCTTGCAAAGAACATGACAATATACTCCACAAGTACAAGTAACAGTGGAGCAGGAGTTCACTCGAATACTGGAAATGGGAACAAAGATCAGACGTCAAGTGATGATAATAGTGACTCTGTAAGTATTTTGGTTGCTACAGCAATCTGTCGTTAATCTAATGTTCCAACTAGCCATTTTTTTTGTAGTAGGTACCTAAATACCACCAAATATAATGTTGATTTACCTATTTCAGGGTATATACAAAGCAGAGAGTCGACTTCTTTTCTGGCTATTGATCTTATTAGCAATATTAGTAGCTCTAATACTATTATTACTGATATGTTGTTGTATTTGTGAAGGATGCCCTCTTTACATGCCACCCAGGTAACTAATAAATCACTTATTGTTTGTACTGTGTCTTCCGCTTTATGTATTAACACAGTATCACGATCTTGTATTGCCCATGTTACACTTTTCTTACTAACACTGATTGTTTTCCCTAACAGCCTGAAATGCACCAACTAATTCCTGTCACACACCAGCTTTAGAGTCCGTAGGTAAAAATATTTTACCCTAGTATTAGTACCTACTCAAAAACACTAAGAATAATACAACTATTATTTACGTCACTATGGAACATTTATTTACAAAATATAGTATACAATTCTTAATGTTTTGAGTATGTTCAAGTCTGAATATTGTTTCACTAAATAGTCACTGGCTTTTTAAAATGGCGCCTAGTAAGGCATATTTTTATTGCTTTATGTTTTGCACTTACACTTGTACTATTAACGTAAGATTATAAAGAGCAGCTAGGTACATAGATATCCATTAATAAATTCTAGGAAAAGAGTGATACGTGTCAACTCCACAGAGGACGACGTGCGTTTAGTGGTACGCGACAAGGGACTTGGCAGGGAAAACAAGTCGACGCAAAATATACAAAATAAACCAATACAAGCAAACGAATGGGGGAGGAGAGAAGCGTGGAGTGCTGAACAAACAGATTTAAGAACGAGGCCAACGCAATGGAAATTCAATAAAAGGAACCAAAGATCTAAAGAAGCATCAAAACCAGCTTCAACTCCTGGCGATATACGACAGGAATTTGTACAAATGGCAACTGATAATGATTACAGATACAATGACAACAGACAATCCATCCGAAAAAGGTAGCATATTTTATTAAACTAATACGAATGAATAGTTATTTCGATTTTGAATCTGAATTGACTTGATTTGTTTATTTTTGTAATTTCAGAGATGGTCCGAATGTTATTTACACCAAAGAGATGCAGCTTCAAGAAACTTTTGCTAACAAACATAAGGAATACATAGATGACCTTGAAAATGGATATGATAGGATAGCTACTTTGCACTACAATAAAAGAGATCATGACAATGATTCTATAAGAAGGCATGAAATTGACCGTGGCTCTGAAGCTGGTGTTTTCTTCAAGTCCGACGAACAAGACAAAACTGAAGGTAAACGTGATATCCAAGACAAAGCCCAAGTTAACTCTTCTCTAACTAGAGATCAATATTTTATCAAAGAGGGTAATACAGAAATATTAAGGCTAGTAACAAGAGGTAATAATGATGAAGAAAGGTACGTCAATCTTCCAACATATCAACAGAGACCAGTGACTTTAATTCCTCACACACAATATGTCGTTGTTGACAGTGGAAAAGATTTACTAATGGAAAGATTTATTAGAGAACAAGGAGAAGAAGCTAAAAATATAAGAGAAAGAATGGGAAAAATAACAACTGATTTAGATAACGTATCAGCAAAAGAAGGAAAAAGTATCGGTCAAAAATCTCAAGCAGAAAGCGATGTACAAAATCAGTTCCACGAATATAATAACGTCGCACCTGAGATTCCCGGCACAGTTCCTTTAAAATCAGAATTTTTACAGTCAACATTGTTAGAAATGCAAAATAAATCTACAATAAACCAAGAACTACTAGAATCTTCACTAAGGAAACAAAATGAATTGCTGCATCAAATCCTAATAGAGCGTGAAAGAATGTTGCAGAACCATGAAACAGCTTCACAGGTAGAAAGTAAATTAGAAACACAGAGCTTACCTGGCCACTCTGTTATGGCTACCCAAACAGAATGCCATATAGGTACACAAACAGAACCACAGCTTCTCAAACCTTCACGAAGAAAAGCAAGAAGTGATAATGACTCTTACAGCGAAGACGAAACACAAATTGTAGCTGAAGAAGATACTAGTAACGTAGCGTGGGTAAAACGAAAAAAACCTAAGAAAAAAATTAAATACAAGGACCCAAGACGAAGTATGCGAGCTTATGATTTAAAACGTAAAATTAAAACACCAATCTTAGAAGAAAGTGAAGCGTCTCCTTCTTTAGAGAGTGAAAAGTATGTAAAAGTTAGCAAAACAAATGAAAGAGAAGAACGTGTTAAGAAGTATGGTGACATCACAAAAAGCACAGTAACAACATCAAAGAATGAAACAGTCAGTTCAACCCAAATCAAATCATCTGATGCTGAAAAGATGGCGCGACAAAGAAGAGAAATACTATTAGAAATTTCAGACTCACTAGAAGATAAGATTGATTCTGATATAAGTGAAAAGCGATCAAGACTTCAAAGGCAGTCTCCAGTTGCTATAGAAAACGCCGCATCAAAACTTGCCCTTTTACATGAAAGTAGTAAAAGCAGAAACAGCTCTGCATTGTCTAGAGATAGTCGTAACTTAGTTTTCTCTAGGCAAGGTTCATCTACAGAGGCAAAAGAGGAAGCCGAGTTACTTCAGCTAAAGACACCAGATATTGATGAATCTATAAAAGGAGCATCGAGTAATACAGAATCAAGTAAAAAGAAAGCTACAGAATCTGAATCCGTGGTATCTCCAGAAGGTTCAAAGCCAACCCAAAAAAGCTTACCACGGTATATGCAGTGGTATGGAAATAAAAAATCTTCTGCATCTAAACAACAAGCTCCTGAAAAAGCAGCTCCGAGTAAACCGAAAAGATTTACAAAATCAAAAAACGATGAAGAAAAAACCAACAGATACGGTAAAATATTGAGCAAAGATCAAGACAATTCGGAGGTAAAAAAAAACTTCAAAGAAAGAGAAAGTGATTTTATTCACCCACGGATGCTTAAAGAGGAAAAAGTAACTCCTGTGCCCGAAGGACCATTGCCTGATGTCCATCCGTTGCTTCAGCACTCTGAACATCGCTATGAACATCAATATGAGAACAAAAATCCGCTTTGCTACATCCAACCCACTCATATTCCGAAATATCTAGGTGGACAACCAAACATCCCTCTACCGCGAAAGCAATCTGTTGAACAACCTATATACGTCAATCAGGATAATGTGAAAAATAAGAACAAAAAAACAGGCCTTTCTGAAAGTGCTCTAACACACAGTATATCAATATCCACTAGCTACGAAGAAGATCGAACGAAACCCGAAGTTCACGTTTCTAAGATAAACATTGGCGGAGACAATGATGTGAATCATAGGGTTACATCTAAGATTGATGATAATGATTCAGGTATAGCTATGAATACGTTAGTACAACAAACTGGTCACATAAAAAGATTGCCAATAACGGAGAAAAAGAGTGTTTTTACCATTGCGTATGACGATGTTCAAACAAAACAATTACGACCAGACAGTAGTTCCACGTCTTACTAATATCAATCATTGGTAATATGATTGTGAGTGCCTTATGTAACCAAAAGAGTATTATTATTATGTAAAAATGATTGCGAGAGGAACATCCGTCCAAACAAAAATTGAAAATAATTTGATTATTATCCACAACTGCCTTTAAAATGACTGTTTTTAAAGTTAGAATAGTTTAGTTTATATACCCTTGTAAATAAATAATGTAGTGCATGATGAAAGTATTACAGTAAATAATAATTATTATTTAAATTATCAATTTAGCTGTAAAAATACTCATTTTGTAAATAATCTAAGATACCTACTTACATACATTTATTTTATAAATAAACAATGATACAAACATGCTGAAATGTTGGTTCCAACCAACCTACGCAATTATATATTTGTTACAAAATATAAAGTTTTAAACTTGATTAATTCTGGTTTTATTCATGACATGGTTCCTTTAGAGTATCTAATGCAGGCTTTTCATCAATTATATTTTATTTAAAAGGATTCTAGCTTCTAATATTTTAGATACATTATATTACACTAACAACAAGGAATAGCAATAGTACCGTCCCACGAGTCTCAACACGGCAGCTCTCGACGAGTTTTCATACAACACGCTCTACCACTTGCGCCGTTTTTTTTACGCAATTGTGTTCATTAGGAACTTGATTCTTCTTCATACTGACACAGAATATACCAGGCTATAAGCAATGTTATGGAGCTCTCTGTGTGCTCTCTGACTCAACTGAGTCATCTAGTACGTACCTACTAGACTATACGTACATACAATACAACTCAAGTATTTCTAAAAATACAGACTAGTGCCGCCATCTATCTCGGGGCGTGGTAACTTTTTTGTGGGTTCAGCTTCAGACCTTTTGTTTTTATAACTCAACGCAAGAGGGTACTACTGGTCATGGGTATTCGTTTTTGTTTCTTTGCTTTTCTGGAAGCCTAGTGATAACAATTGCAAAAGAAACGTGCCTACAGCAGCGGCAATTATTCCTTTCAGAGGACAGATTATTTGTCAATGTTTTAGACCTCGCTAAAACTCAGATAAAAAGTCCTAGTTATATTATTTGACTTTGTAGAGCAACGCTCTAGTATTTTTTAAATAACTGTGTATTTTAGAACTTGCTTATTTGTAGGTTTTTCATGATTACTTTCTTTTTCCTTTCATAAATACCCGTCGTTGGCATGGCATGATTTTTTTATTGTTTTTACCTGTTCAGTCATAAAATAAAAATGTAAAAGCTAATGACTAAAATTCGGTTTACAAAAATCATAAATCGGCGTTTCTATCTTCAATTCGAGTCTTCTTGAGTAAAGTTTTCGTATAGTTCCATTCTGTTACCTACATTACAAAAGTTAGTCGGGCTATAATGTCGTCGGCCTTCCACATTGTCCAGAGCCATCTGACTGGCGCGGCGGCGCTCTTTTGCCACAATTTCTACCAGGCAGTAAGCATTATCAAGAAGCTCTATCTCTCAAGTTTTATTCAATGTTGTCATCTCACTCGTTGTACTTCAGTGTTTGCGATGTAGAAAGAGACGTCGACATAGTCAGTCCAAATACTCTACATTACGCGCATTACGTCTACCACTAATTCTTGTGATGTCACCCGCACGAAGCATTTGCGTGTATTTTAGTTTCCCTACACGATACAAGAGGTCGCTCAATGTTTGGTTAAGAAATGCGCTGTCAAAAATGTTAGACCACTTGCAACTGATGAGGTACGAAAGATGGGCGCCTCTGGTACATTTTAGAATGTAGGTTAGTGTTAGTTTTTATTATAGAGCTACACGACAGTGTCAATATAAACATTTTGTTACTAAGCATAAGCAATAAATAAATTTTTATGTCGAGTCGTGTGATTTTTTTAACAAAATATAGGTTATTCTTTCTCTTTCGTCTCTACCATAATACCGTACCCGCATAACTTAAGGCTATAGATAGATTAAAAAACCATCAGATCTAAAACTGAATATTTTCTTAGCGATAACACTGCCGAATCCTACGAAATTACCCTTTTTTAACTGTGAAAAGACTAGTGTGTATAAATGAACGCTTATTCTAAGTCCTAGACAATCTTACCCAGAATAATAAAGATCGATATTTGGCTTTATGAACTTCATTGTTTCATCAGTAGTCAATCATTCGGCTGAGTTGGCTCATTCAGCTCATTTGCACAGTCAACTCGCGCGTAAAATTATTTCTTTTCATATCCCCATTTTTCACGTCTTACTTTAAGTTTGAATCGGGAAGTTTACATTCGTTTGTTTATTTTTGCTGATTGTTCTTGGAAGAGATTTTCCAAGACTTGCCTTTAAATTTTTTCATCGTTTACTCACTTATCTAAAGAGGCCTCTGTAGGCTTTCAGATTCAAGACACAGATTATATTAGGTACAGAATTTGTCCATATATACAAACTAATTTTGAATTTGCTTCATGCCGACATAGCCACTGTCACATGACTGTAGTGTATACGAAATGGGGTCAAATTAAAAAAAACTTTATAGCATTCCTTTTCACGGCTTTCACCTACAGAAAAAATGTTTTTTTTTTAAGAGTAAATTCATCACACTCATAAAATTTAGCTCTATAAATAAATTTAGAAGAAAATGTAATCTCCTCTCAAAATGTTTTTCAAAATGTACAGTTACAATATAACTCTACATTTTCAAAAACTTGAGTGTCAAAAAAAATTGTAGTAAGTTTTTTATTGTAATCAACCAAAAAGATGAAACTTTTAATAAGAAAAGTACCAAGGTGTCAGAAGCTTATAGGAGGTATGCTGCTTGATGCCTCCCCGCGGCATTTGCTTCACGGTCCACTGAGCTGATCATAATAAAAACTCGCGCCGTCGCCTTCAAAGTTTGACCATAAATTCACTGGTCGCATACCACTCGCCTTCGGGTATCCAGACCCCACGATCTGCTTTTAATATAATAATAAATATCACAGCATATTATTACACTGAATCAAAAATGTGTAGTAGAACTTATTAAAAAGATAAAAAAATTATAGAGTTTGTAGGAAAATAAATAGCTACCCAACTCAATTAGATTGATTTATTTTTAGATACCGATTTAGTTATTGTAGAGTAAAATAAAACCCCACAAACTTTATATAATTATAATTGTATTTGTTTTTTTTTCAATTCTTTTGGCATATTTTTATTTTATTTGTGAAACGGTGAGAAAACGTCTTGGTCTGAAATAGTCAGAATTATTACACTTTTTCGAATCTTTTACACACTTTGATACTTACCCACACTACTTTTTTCTCGAAGTTTTTTGCACATTGTTTTCCCCTTGGGGCTAGAACCATTAAAAAGGTTAGGGCGATATTTTATGAGATTTTAAGTGTGTAACGGCTCTAATGTCCATTTTATTGTAGGTAAGATAAGTTATGAAGGCAGAGGTCACTGTTGTTTGATCTGTGGATTTCTTCGCAGGAACCTAATTAGGAGAGTAAGTTAAGTTAGTTTTAGAGGTAAAATACTGCATAAACCAAGATAAGCCCAAAGCTCAAAAGGACAGATTCGCTTAGATGAAATGACACTAGTGGTAACCAACAAAAAGCAGTCATGGCGTAGTTTACTTAGTTACTCATTTTGTTAGTAAACATTATTTATTGTTTTATGACACGATTCAGATCAAAATCAACTTCATTCTTCGTCTTTTTTAATTCAATCTTTAAAAAAAATCCTTTATTAAACCGCTAGTTTTTTTTTTAGTTTTTGCCAAAAAAAAGGCTGACATAGCCTAACCTCCCTCCGTGTTATCACCATTTATATAAAATCCAACAAAAAATTATTCAAATTGTAATTCCAAAATAAAATAACATCTCTCCTTATAATTTTACGGCAAAATATCTTATAACAAATGACGTCAATTTAATAATTCAGTTACAGAGATCAGTCTTAATTTGGGGAGGGTAGGGCTGTACTTGACCATTTATTAATGGCAATGATACTTCAAAGTTAACCCTTCGAATGAGCGAGCCACTTGTGCCAGAGATGGATAAAACCACAAAATACTTTCTCAACCTTGATAAAGCATTTGTTTTGAGAATTTTACACTAGCAACTTTATAATCCACCAATTGGCATCTAGAATAATACTCGTTTTTTGTGGGTAATGAAAGTTCGTATGGTTTCAGCGTGGCAATACAGACAGTGTCTTGGGCACGCTTCCGATTGGTACTGATTTGGACCGGTTGAGCTATCTATAAATCTTTTGCAACGGCTTGTACATAGCTCAACTGTTTCATGTGTATTTTTTTAAATATTGTAAATACTGTATTAGTTGTAATTTTCTTTATAGTATAGTGGTTTCAAATGCTACCTAGTGGCTCACTTCGGAGACGAAATTTTTAGGCCGACTTAAGGCCTCAGCCGTGGCTTGTATACTTTTATTAATCAAATTTTCAAAGATTACAAGTTCTTACGCCTTGATTCTCTTCAAATAAACTCTAATGAACAAGCAATCCCCACCAAATCATTAATTAAATTTTCCCAATTAATAAAATTTTTGCAATGAATATGCGAACGACTAAAATTGACACTTATTGCGTCCAGAGTTTACGAGAAAAACCAATTAATCACGTAGCTGTGTCCAATAAATCCCCTACGAAGTTTAATTATTTTCTTATGATTTTAATTTTTGTTCTCCGATTTATTCCGAAGTGTTCTGAAAACCAAGACATTGCTCTGAAAGAATATGGAAATGTGTAGGGGAACCAATAATCAATGTGCATTTTTTTTGTCTACGTCATAATCATAATATATTATTGAGTAGTAAAGGTAACTAAAAATTCATTTTTGTTAGAGTAACAATATTTTTTCCTACATTTCGGCATTATTCATAAGGCTTATTTGAGAATAAATCTACTCCACATCACCCTACCCTCCCCAATCACAGATTAGAACAACTGTCTCCACTCAAATTTTTTCGACTCCAAGTTTGAGATTTTTATTAAACAGAACAAAGATAATTAATACTACTTAAATTTTGTTTAAGCTATGCCCAACTTAATTAGAAAGATTGTGAACAAAAAATGCATCAGAAGAAAAATAAACGAATCTTTAGCCGATTTTTTCCTCCTACTGTTTTACTCGTGGAATGTTTTAAGACGAGCAAGTATGATTAATAACAATAATTGCTGTCATCTCGCAAGGCAAAATTACCAAAAATGGCGATTAAAATAATCATCAGGCGACAGGACAGCAGAATCGAAATTGCGGCTAAAAACCGCGCAATTAACCGCCATTCGTCCAAACAAAGAGCCCCATCACCCCCCTTTCTCCGAAATTAGTGATGACTTCAATAAAAATAATTCTTGTCTTTTAAGCAAATTGCATCGCGAAAAGTCCGCGAAAGCCTTTAATTAAGGCCCCTCGCCCCCCGTAAACAGTCTTGGCCGTCACCTTTTATTTTTGTTAATTCTTGGGGCTCTTTCTTCGCCGCATAAGTTACTTCACCCCTTCTCCGTGATTCTTTACGCCTTTTTGTCACCGCTTTGAATTCTTTTGAAGACCCCCTTTATACCCATCTGCTTCCCGTCAATATTAACTCCGCTCCGGACGTGGACGGGTTAAACTTTTTAATATCCGTTAAATTTCGTTACACTCTATAAGTAATTCCTTTAAGAGTTTGTAAAAATATACCTATCGGCAATACCTTTTAGGGGTATTTATACTTAGCTAGAGGTTTTTCATTAAATTATTTTTCAATATAGTAAACTGACGTCGTGGTTACTGTGAAATTTAAAATCTTTTTTTTAAAGATATTTTATACCTACCTATAACTGAGTGTGGTCCCAATGTTCTTTGAATTGAATATGTAAATATCAAAAACAAAGTCGCAATCAAAACGCAATCCGCGATTATTCACAAGGGAAAGAAAAAAAATGCAAATCAGAAGTGGAATGTTTAAAAAAAGTTGTTTGCAAGAACCTCAGTTGTAGGGACAAGGAATTTTTAATCTATTTCCTTTGCCGATTAATATTCAGGGCCGGTCTGGTTCATCTCCTTTATTATTGGACGCTCCACGGCTTTGATTTCAGAGCTAATTACCTTTCTTGCGGCTCCATTTGGACGTGTTCCGATGGAATTGGTAATGACATCTTGGTAAAATATTTAGTGTGAGGGACAAAGCTTGATTTTGAATTCCTAACTGAATTTTTATCTTTAGAATTGTCTGAGTCAGACAATTCTAAAGATAAAAATTCATTTTCAAGTAACAATTACGTCAGACAGTCTGACGTAATTGTTACTTGAAAATCACAAAATACAGTAGGTATATCCAGTGTACACACAGGAGTAATTATGTTCTTTGTACATGGTTGCGTCTGCAACACGCTATATTCTCTCTCGCTACACGAGTCAGTCGGTCTGTTGGTCCCGGCTCTAGCCTCTGGTTTTAAGGTGGCCTAAAAACTCCGTCACAAGAGTCAGCCACTATCTCGTGAGACTGCGTTTTAAGCACACCCGGACAGAACGATACGAACTTGCTTGCTTTGAACAAGAATAATTCGCTTTTGAAACAAAGTAGGTAAACAAACTCATTATTTTGTCGTCAACTGGTTATGTATATTTTGTAAGTTTTTAATGTTTTAATTTTCTTATAGTTTCTGCAGAGGTAATACATATTATACAAGGTACACTATTACCAATATAGAGCATCTATAAATCACAGTAGACATAACAGAAACTTCCCAATTTCCATAACCACGGCCCGATGATCCAAAGACCCTGGCAATTACACAAATACACTTCGCATCAGATAGAAATATTAGTGCCAGAGCTGGCGGTGAGTTTCTTACGTAGGCTATTACTAAGGTATCGATCACTGCTGTCAAGAGTACAACGACTAGCCCTTTGACCATGGTTACCTTCTAGAATCGCTAGAAAATCAGCTAACATGTAATATAACTAGGTAATTATAAACCTATGGATATCATAATTTACTATCAATGTTTTTTCTTTAAGAACTTTGTTAATTTATTGCAAAAAAGCCGTATTTTTACAAATAGATCGCGAATCAAATTGCGCTTACGGAAACGACATTTTCCAACGGTAAGTAATTCCATACATTTTTAACGTTACATTTTTTATTCTGTACCAATTAAATATAGAACGTCAACTCGACTAATCAGGCTGACAAGAATGACGCAGGAATATAAGCACTGGCTTCTGATCTACACCTCCATAATGTATTCAATATCCGGCGAATGATAATTTCAGGGTAGAATCTATTACTTGACCCGTGCTTAGTGCTTACTAAGACAACATGGGTCACCACTGAAGTACCCCATTGCTTAGAAATGCATGTTATTTTATAGAAGTGCTTTATTCGAATCTTTTGTTTGTAGTTTAAAATGTCTAAAGAAATCCTACTTCCTACTTAATATTATAAACGCGAAAGTTTGTAAGTATGAATGGATGGATGGATGGGTGTTTGTTACTCTTTCACGTAAAACTACTGATCCGATTTGAATGAAACTTGGAATATATATTGTCCGTGACTTGGATTAACACATAGGCTACTTTTTATCCTGAAAAATCAACGGGATCCAACGGGACGCGAACGAAGTCGCGGGCGGCACCTAGGGGGATATAAAGTGGCGAGGGCGATTTTTTGAATCCAGAGCAAAGTGAAGGATTCTAGAGTAGAATCCCGAGCGTAGCGAGGGATTCTTTAGTAGAATCCTGAACGTAGCGAGGGATTCGAAGTACTTCGCCCGAGCCAAAAATATATTTTGCGCCCGAGTGCACTCTACTTTTCATCACCAACTATGAGAAAATAAAAGGCGCCTCATATTTTATTGTAATATTATTATTTAATAAAACATATATAGTAACAACTAAAATGAAAATAAATAGTATCTATAATGAAAACCACTTATTTCTTATGTTTTCTATTCGTTCGATTTCTTTGGCGCTGAACACTAAGATGTTCCAAATTCAAAAAGTGCGCGGGAAAGTAAATTGCGGCGCACTTATTTAAATAAGTGCGCCGGAATGAACTTTGCCGCGCACTTATTGTTTCTTATAGAAAACACCACCTTTGGGTGCACATAAAGGCGAACCAAGTCGCTCTTTTCGAATAGATGAGATGAAAATAACTATTATTGCACTTAAAAAATCGAACAGAGGCGAGTTTAATGCTATTTAATATTATCTACCAACTCACCTGAGTGTAGTGTGAAGATGATGGTAGTGCTTATAATAGAACAATTTAAAAAGAAACTAGAAATGCCTTTATAACTGCTTATCCTACCTACTAAAAAAAATATACTATAGTAGGTGCCAAATAACACCGCAATAAAGGTCATTCACCCACCTTTACCACGATGTCGCAAAATTCAAATTATGAATGGCTAATTCTGTCGCTTTCCATACAAACCTGTCGCTAAGACGGTAATCGCTCGAATCTCGTAGTACTGTTTGTTTACCATACATAAATTGAATTTTGCGACATCGAGGTGAAGGTGGTTGAATGAACTGTATTGCGGTGATATTTGGCACCTACTATAAGTATTCCACTTTACCCAAATCAGCCGAAGGGTAAATAAAGTAAAAATTACGTAGGGTAACTGGATTCAGTCTCTCACCATACGATGCCGGGTACGAGCAACTATTGTCTCCGTAACTGGCCTCCTACATTTAATCTCTGTGGATTGGATAAGAGTGCAGGCACGCCAGCGACGCCACAAAAATACGGTACTGTCGATAACAAAATAAAAAGAAGGAAGATAAACAATGGAAACAGAAAGGTGAATCGGAGGTTCAATTTGATATTCAAATCACGACGTTTTCGCACCGCAAGTCGCAAACATCAAACAATATTGACTGGGAGATAGTGAAGTGTTTTTTATAAATGTTGTTTTTTGTTTTTTCTTGAATGGGGATACTAAGATTTACTAAAGAACTGTTTTACAGATATGTACGGCGATATTTTTGTAAAAATTAATTATAAAAAATGCGTTGTTTGAAAATGATAAGATAAAATAAATAGTATATTTAATATTAACCATAGTTAATTTACTTTATTTCTTACTAATATTTAATTAGAAATTATTATAGCGTCGTAAAATAACATAAACCACTTTCAAGAATCCGATACAAAATATAAGTTTATGGCCACACTCAGCATATTTCACCTCGAAAATCCATGATAATCTATAAATATCGCCCTTGACACTTTCCCCACGGAAATTCTAAAGTGACAATATCCCATACAAAATCTTCGAAGTGAAAAATGTATGCACACCCTACTGTAAGGCGGTAATATACGGCGCGCGTGGGGAGTTATTAAAATTATAAACAAATAAAATTATTCTGTACGCACCCTTATGGTATTCTCGGTTGGAATTCTACGATTCAAATAAATTTAGCGCTGAAAAAATAACGGTATACCAAACCAAATTTTAGGCAAAAACATATTTATATAAAATATTGTTTGTTATTTTATTGGTAGTACAAACGCCACAAAAAAAATGCATTGCAATTATAAGGTTCTACTGTACATATTTTATACAAAAATAAATAAAAGTTGTATATATTTTTTACCTTTAAAAACAGATAGTAGTAAAAAGAAAAGGCAATATCCGTATTCCCGATCACATGTCGACGTTTTTCATATATCGATATCGGGTGTTCCCTTTATTTTATATTAAAGCGATAAACATGTCGATTGGTAGATTCGCGCTTGGCCGCCCTCCCTTCGCATCTTCAGGTCTACTGCGAAACCAACTGTGAACGCTTTTCGAACTAACCACCAACGTTGACTAGTTGAGCTATCTATAAATCGTTTTCAACGGTTTGTAGATGGCTTAACTGTTGCATGTGTATTTTGTAAATATTATGAATATTGTAAATACTGTATTAGTTTTAATTATTTTCTTTGTGAATAAAAACCAACGTTGAGAAATGATACCAAAAGACATTTCCTAGCATCCACGTAGCACTTGTAGAGTTCGTAGCGTGGTACTCGTAGCGGTCGTGGCACCCGTAGCACTATAGCAGCCATTTTTTTTGTATAATTTGGACAATTTATGGGGTACTTTAAATTATACATTATACTTAACAACTATTTTAATATATGGGGAAAACTATAACGGTATCGATTTTTTTTTATTCAAATGGCAACGCTAGCTTTCTGAATTAAATTTTAAAATGTCCGTCTAGTCAAGTAAGACCAAAAAAGGCAATTCAGAGTCTCAGAATTCTTTAAAAAATACGGTAAAGCCTGCAATGAAAGTGAGAAAAGTGTGCTCTCATAAAAAAGAGTGGAGATCTCAATAAATTAAATTTTAGTGATACAAAACGGAATAAAATTATTTCACAGTAGCCCTCTCCATCTGGTAGCATAAACTCGCTTCAAATATGCAAGTCATGAGAAAACGCTTATCACGGCTTAGATAGCTACTGAAGATAGATAGAGGGATGGATTACGGTCGTGCAACATATTGAAGTGTACGTGTGCTTGATTAGACTTGAATTGTACGCTATTTTGCATTGTAAACATGACTCATCTTTTTGAATCTTGAAAGGAAATCTATGCGTGGTTTAAATGTGGAATCAAAATATTTGTTTTTGTTCTAATACCTATACAAGTCAGTTCAACATTAGAGGCTACCTGCCTATTCTATAATGTTTACTTCAAAATTTTTATTTTACGGATTTTTTTTTCAAATTTTTCATGATATACTTGATGAAATAATATTATTGTTCATAAGTGCTTGCAAATAAATATGTTCACAAAATCCCCCTTATCACTACAATCCCAACACCTCCAACCAAGAAAGATTCCCGATAAAAAGTAGCACTTCCAGCCCCTTTACTAATGCAGTTCCTCCACCATAAATTAAGTCTTGACCACCATCCCTTAAGAGAGAGTACCCACTAAAACGGCCACCGTATTTAACACTTTACAAAATATGTTAAAGAAAAAAATTAAATTTATTAATTAATTAAAAAATGTATTAAATTAAAACAGATAGTCCATTATTATTCAAAGTGCTGTGGCAGACGGAAATATAATTGGGCACCCCTAGTTTCTACACAATTTTATCAAAATAGTGCAAAATAGCTTGAAAATTATATTAACAAACTTATCAGCTATAGTTTAGGCAGTGACTGCAAAAGTTTTGTAAACTTATCCGAATTTACAAGATATCATATAAAAAGTTCGAAATTCTTATATTTTTAAATAACACAACGGACCTATACCAATAATCGTATTACCGCAGTTTAAAATCGCACATGTCGCGGTAAATTTTTAGTAGAGCGCTCTCTTAGGGCTCCCACGTCAAGGGTATCAGTATCGGGCACTTGCACAATGGCATTAAAAATGAGCTCCGGCTACTGTCAGCCCTGATGTATCGCTTCAGTGCACAGAGATGGATTGAGTAGCCGTTATTTGCACAATTCGGTTTTCTATCAATCAGATTTGAATGATTCGTGGTTTGATCTTCATCTGTCCATCTGGTAAGACCCTGGAATAAAAACGTAACTCATATTTCTTTTTAATCAAATATTTTCTTACTCAAGTTGCTCAAGTTTGGGGAACGTAAAACGGGTTTTTTAAGAAGAAACTATTCTTTTGAATTAACACTATAATTAAAACTCTTACGTCTATGCCGAATTGTAGGCACTAATCTAATGTGGCTCCCACGGAGCGAGAGGATGCAGTCGGCGATACAGAGACGGCTGACACCACGCTTTTATAATTTCTTAGAACTAACTGCATTGCAAGTGCAAGCAAAAACATAATAATAGAAAAATATAAAATAGAGCAAGTGCTCTAGGACTAGGGCTCTAGGGCTCTAGGGCTCTAGGGCTCTAGGACTCTAGGTCTCTTAAGTCTCTAGGTTGAGAGTCAAACATAACTAGTTTTATGTAAACTACCAAGATATTGTACTGTTTGAGAATTATTTACCTTTGAAGACAACTTCAAAATCGTAAAGTTTTATCGTTTAAAAAATGAAAAATATTCCTAATAATTTCGTTCAATCCCGTTCATCCTACTAGATTTCCCACACTGGTGGGACGATTGGGAATGCAAAAAAATAAGTATTATTTTTTTCCCGTTTGTTCCACTGAGCATTCTAGTGGGACTAACGGGAAGTTATTTTAAAAACTTCGAGCTCGTCCCACTGGACTATGTAAGCAGATATACCACCATTTCATATATTTTTAAAAGTTTCTATAAGAAATAGTGACAAGAAAAGCAGAGCTATTAAATAACCCACCCAGCCTTTGCCTCTAACAATAACATTACCTCACAGAGCATGTCTCAACTAATCAAGAAGTTCAGAATTAAACTGCTCCGCGTCGTCTCTACCTTTTTATTGCATAGAGCGTTTGTTCATCGCAAGATCTCGTTAGAAGTTCACGTGCTCAATTGTCGTGACAAATCGCACTCATAAACTCGTGTGAGTCTCTCCTTATTATGCACTCCTGGTACTTATGCTCGAAACTTTTCGAGCAATTAAAAGGGTGGGTGACATTTCGGGAACAAGATGGGCATAATTCGTGTCAGCAAGTAACTCTTTCGCTTTTAGATTCTTCGCTCTCTGTCTTTTATTAAAATAAACATATATCCACATTTGTAACACAAATCATTCAATAACCCTTGTATTCTTGATTAAGATTCGTTTAGTAATGTTTTCGAAAATAATGTTAGCTGATCTCAAAAAAATACTGCCAGCAAAACCCTAAGAAAGACAAAGCGCTCGTAAATCTAAAATTGACGTTAATTAAACATTACAGAAACAATGTACTGCAAGGGGTTTTACAACTCCGTTATTAGCAATAGCACATACGAACCCCTGAAGCGGCATAGGTATTTCAATAGCTGTAGGCCCATAAAAGCCCCGTGTTCAACAGCCGATTGTGTGAACAAGCGGCCGCTTGGGATGCAAAACTTGCAGATTCCCTGTCGCAGAGTTTTACTACCAAATTAATATGGCAAATTAATGCGTACAGAATAATTTTCGAGGGAGCCTTCTCGTTTCTTGCGACACATATTGCCTCAATATTGCACGAGTGGGATTCGTATCATTTTTACATATGGAAATGAAGAACAACGGAGCGTACAAGACAACAGTGATATGCTAATTAAAGGAAAACATTCGGTTCGTATGTTTGTTTTGAGTCGGCGACGAGAAGGTTTGTTTTTAATTGCTGAGCTGAAGCTAGAAAAAAGGTGGTGAAACTGGGAGCAAAGTACGTGTTTCTTTTTGCTTCTGCTGAAGTGATTAGTCCTAGACAATAGAAAACTTCAAAAGTATAAGGGACTTTGTAAATTGTATTCGCATAGCTTTCTTTTCTCTAGCGATTTTTTAGTCTCGGCTATAGAAAAATAGAAAATAAAATGATATTTAAGAAAATATCAATATTAATCATTATCACCAATGATATTAAAGGTTTTATAATATTATTGGAGGTAATAATCGATAAGGTTATCTATGTTAGTTTACTAAAATGTTGATGGTAAAGTAGACCTAACTGAAATCCTGGGAACAAAAATCCCTTGGTTTTTAAAACATACTTCAATATAATCTCACCATAATTCAATACAATCAAGAAAGCCAAATCTACAAACAGACGGCATACCTAAATGAATGTTTTTCTTGCAAAGCCGTCTCCTTCAAAATATTAATATTGGCTCGCAAGGGTGAATACTAAATTAACATTCGCTACCTTCCGCAAACATCGTCAAGACACCCGCAATACTATGTTTGTTTCTATGTTAGCACAGTAAGGTGACTGTTAACCAGTAACTAGTATACACCAAATGGTCTCATTTATCGCTTCGACGGCAATCATGCAGAAAAAGTTATGGCAAGTGCCTGCATAAAGGCCTAATTACACCATACCATTTTCTTGTACGTACCAGTGCAATAAGTTAAAGCGCCTTAATTGACGTTCAAGAATTGTAAGCAACTGTTTACACGCGGATATATTAAACAAAGTTGAATGCAATTATTGACCACCACCAAGGAAAGTTTTGAAGCAAAACATGTATACCAGATCGAAAATGTTACGTGTTGTTTACACCATGCAATTAATTTATTGCATTCAACTATTGCACTGGTATGTACAAGAAAATGGTATGGTTTAATTGGGCCTTAATAATATGCGACAATACGGGTTTTCAACTGACACCTGACATTGAGTGAAAAGTGTACAAAAATAACACCTAAAAGCTAAACCAGCACATGTTTTACTTCTTCATGGATTGGGCATTCCCAAAGTTATAAGATTTAAATTTCATCATCTGCTTTCTTTCTTTTTCTTTTTAAATCAGCTACTTTCACTTGTGTGTACATTGATGATGGAACTAATATTATTATCGGTCAGCCAATATTCTACTCTACTCTTATTATAAGTTGTTATACCGTTTAGAATTTACCTGCATACCAAAACGCCAACACAATGTTTGTTCCATGTAAGGGCCTTCCGAGTTCCGATGAATCTTAATCTTCCTGACTCAGGCTACCCTTAGCCCGCATATACCAGGTTATAACTTAATCGACGCTCCCCTAACATGCCTCTAATTGTTTGCTATCGACGACCATATTCATATTCTATTTGTTATCAAATACGTCGTAATCTAAACGAGTTGGAATTGTTGCGGGTTTGATATTTTGTTGATTGGGTATTTGCAAATTCATTAGCAGTTTGAAATCTTTAGCTTAGATCAACGTATAATGATCAAATACGACTAATATAATCGTTTTATTATGTTTTTTACCGTAATCACCTCGTGGCACCTAAATTAGTTTTGATGGACTTCCACTAACCTTACATTTTCAAGGTTTGGTTTGTTTTCAGATTGTGTTTTTTACCTTCTCTTGTGAGTCGCAGCCAAACAAAGTTGTTTCCATTTCCAGATGAAAATGGTCTTAGCCGTGTTTCCCATATAATGAACCGCTTTATCCAACAAGGCACCATACCGACTAATCTGCGGTAACTAGCAAAGGGAGGTTCCTTAATGCTCCCGGAACGCCTTTGGGCTATCACACCGCTTGACCGCCGGGATGGCCGCACTATTAAAGTGCTAAGAGAGACATTAGAAACCCCAAGGGCCTTGTCATCCGAATAATTTAAGGGCATAATTATGTTGCGTGGGAATAGTGATGACGACAGCTCAGTTCTAGGGGACTGAAAAGTCAAGAAAATGCACGTCCAGGGCTACATAGAAAAAAGAAATCAGCACGCAAGTTTTGGAATTTGGCAGTGACTATTTTATAGGCAGCCGCTACAAATGACCTGTGCCAGTTTTTGAAGGATAAACCTGGTAGTCTTTGGCCCGGGTATAGTTCCATACATAAAGTTGTGAATCAAAGTATGAAGTCTGCAGACGATAGCCCTTGAATTCGTTGAACATTACATAAGCGCTATGCGCCAGCTGTGTTAGTATACACGACACAAACGTAAAAATGTGCAAAAAGTCACATAAGCACAAAATCTTCAAAAATCTAATAGCTCAGATGAAACTGGGGTTCTTGATAAGCAAGTTAATCCTGAAGACAAATAGTATACGATCATTGTGACCAGTGTCCTGTCCAGTGGGGCGGTGAGTGATGCGTTTCTTTTGTCTCGGTCCACCATGGTCTTGGAGACAATGATGACTTAGCATCAGCAATCGAATGTTGAATTAGAGATTTAAATCTCCTAGATATTTATGTTACCTTGGTAGATATAGATACTAAGTGGCGCTGAGTAATACTGTTCCGAAAAAATAGCACTCAAAGTGACTAAGTACCTTTAAAAAATACGTTTTTCTTCAGTATTTGTTCCACGGCTGGGCAAAGGTTTTTATTTCCAAAGATTCAGTGATATCTTTCTTGGGCCTCTTCTCTTTTCGAAGGCGTTGTCAACATAGCCCTAGGGGAATACAAATGCAAAATTCGCCATCCTGAAACCAAAGTACAATCGTCTGAATTTTGAATGTCCAGCACATTAAGCACAGACCACAAGGCAGGGGTCGGTTTGTCAATCGGGGTTCCTTTATTTAAAATCATCGCCTATTGTGTCTAAGAAATTGCAGCCCCTATAAATCTTGTAATCAGTGGACCGCCTTTATCTGTGGAATAGAATAGTCTCGTCGACTAGCTATAATGTTTACAAACTACTTTTTGAACTAAGCAAAGTCAATACAAAAGTTCTAAAAGCATTTTACTTGCATCAGAAATAATCAGAATCTACGTCAGTAAGACCTAGAAACCATAGTTTTTTAGAACATGGTAACTCGTATACATAATAATATAAAACTAACTTGGATACATCACAATAATCCGATAAAGTTGTAGCAAAAGCTCCTAAATCCCCCATTTTATTTCTTGGCAGTTTTCAGAATTATCGGCAAATCTACCAGGCAAACATGAGTCGGGAGGATATTCGCTGAGATTTGCGAACAGACTATCGGATAAATTGACCGGTAATAATAAAATGTAAGGGGTAAGAATGTAGATGGCTATTTAGATAATTGTTGGCTGACCGTGCGTCCAGTGTATTGGAAGAGGAGATCCGGGGGGTTTTATTGCCACCCTCTGCCTTGAGGTGGTCATTTATGGGAAAACTATCAACGTCTGGATTGATGACGGCGCATTTCTTTGTTTCCCATTTGGGAGGCGAGATATTGATGTGTTATTTTGACGGCCGATGTATGGAGACGCCTTTGAAGATCTCATTTAGGAACTTTCCTGTCTTTATTGCATCCTTATTTTATACATAACTTGCTCTTTTCTCAAGCACAAATTTTTATTGTGCAAACTTTCCATGTGTCTTCTCAAACTTGGGATATTTGAACGTGACCGCCAAGTTGGCTGTTTAGCAGCACCTGCTGGCAATCGTCTCATAATATTCGGCTTAGCACGCCCCGCCATGCATACTTGAATCTTGAACTGCGGAAGGAGAACAAACAGTGATTTTATTGATTCGGTATGAAGGGTGTGGGATCTAAAATTTGATTGTAATATGGTGCTTCGGTTTCAATAGAACCGCACCCATTTAGAAATGGTTGTGACTAAAATATACTTGTGCAGGCAGTTTGTAGAAACTAACTAGGCATTTTCCAGTCTCTGCGTCACAAAGGTTCAAAATAAAGCCATAAAACGTCGCGACAACAGAACTAAAAGATAAGCTAATACAAAGAGCTATCTACAAAGGACTGAATGTTTGCCGATCTGATTATACGTTTGCGAACTGGGTGGCCAGTTGACCGTCATAATTTGGGACCAGAATGCGTTCATTGGTGCATAAAATATTTGGAAGGGACGGAAAGCGCAAACGGTGAAAACGTACCATTACACCTCACACCTGCTATTTGTTCGGTCAAAAGAAAACAGTGAAATAAACACTGTGAAGGGTATTTAGCATTTTGAACGCGCGCAGCAGTTGGTTAGCTCTGTTTTGAAGATTTTTTCAATTGTTGACTTCGTAAGGTCTTTTCTTTTTCAAGTTTGTACTCTTCGTGCCAACTTTTTCTAAAAGTAATGTAACAAAGAAAACTTTATCAATGCAAAGGTTTCATGAGATAAAACTCAGTGTCAACAATTCTCAGTTTAACTCGGGCTAAAAGACAAGAAAGCAAAAAAGATACAAAAAATATTGAGGTTCTTATTATTATACCTAGAGACAATTCAATTTAACCCCTAAACGAACTCACCTCAATAATAAGAAACTTAACAAAGCAATAAAACTCTACACTCGTGATACATTGCGGCAAAATAATATTATCTTTCCCCGTACTTATAAACGAAAAATCAACATAAAGTGAATAAAAGAAAATTATGAATCGCTAGAAAATAAATTACCGAGTTTTGGCGGCAAAATAACATCACATTTGAATGCCTTTTATGCTTTATGGGCTCGTAGGCCGTAACTACATAAAATAAGGCCCGGTGCTTTTTTATGGGACATGGGAACACGTACGCGGCATAATTTTTCAGTTTTTGTTGCAAATTCGCATACTTTGAGAGTTCGATAATACTTTCTCTAACATAAAGTATCGAGTAACGAAATAAATGGTTGTGATTGTTCATGAATTTGAGTATGGAGAATCAAGGCATCAAACATGCTCTTAGATATCTTTTATCACGGGCAAGTTTGTCACAAGAAACCCATCTACGAAGCTAAAATCCTGAAGTGTATCAATTTGTATCAAACCCGCCATCAATTACAGAGCCTTGTCACACACCACCCACTTAGCTCAGAATAAATTTCCCATAATTACATTATCGAAAAAAGTAACCGCCGTCTCACCTACCGCTTTTCTCAGCCCACGTCGGCAGCCCATAATTCCTAATGACATGCAATAACCGTACCCCCAATTTTCGACATAAACCCCTCCATAACAATATCGACATCAGCGAATTTTTTTCCCGCCGCGATATTTTTTATTTGAGAATAAGTAACACTTTTCTGTGTAATCAAAATTTCGTGAGCTGTTTATCGGCCACTCAATTTCTTGCCGCGAGTGGTTCTGATTTTCACTTGAGTGGAATATCAAATTATGTATTTTTATTTTTTTAGGTTGTATGTATCGGTCGTTATTTTGGCTAATAGCCTAAAGTATGTTTGTTCAAATTTTTTCAAAAATTTAGTAGGTTTACAAAAATGCTATTTCTATTAAAAGGTTTATAAGAAACATTGAAAAATAAAATTAAACATTGAAACTTCGCTTGTAAACAAAAAGAAAATATATCAAGTAAGTACAACATTTAAAAAATTCTGCAAATTTTTAAAGATTTTTTAAACAAATCATACAAATTTGATACATTCTGTCGTGTAAATAACGTCAGATCCAGTGAAGCAGAAACGCCGTATATTTAAATTCTGTGCGGTCCAGTGCTGCGATGTTTCAATTGTCACATCCTTCGTAATCCAGTTATGGAAGGGGATTTTTATTTGCCGTGTTCTGTGTCCTTTTACGATACTTTTCGAAACCTTTATTTTGCCTATCAATTTTGGTCAACTTCCACTTACCTATTCAAAGATTTAAAAGAAGAATAAAGAAGAAAAATTTAATTTTGGCAATTTAATTTTGGCTCTGTCAAATCTGACGTTAAAATCCTTGAAATACTCGTAATTTAAAAGCATTATACAACCAGTAGAGTGAGTACCTATGTAACAATTTTATTTTGCTTCGAATGCTTTTTGAAATGAATGCTTCGCGACCTTTTTTCTTTTCCACATTCTCATTATCAACCAAATTGCGCGCAAATCCTACTTATAAACAAAAGAATTTACTCCCTTACCTAAGTGCCCATGCCCTGATAACAGTCCTTAGTTTCCAGATCACGTAGGGTCCCACCTCCCGAGTTTATGACTAATGACGGGCTCACATGCAGTCACACCTCATGAAGCCACTTTACATTCAAATCATACTGCTTCCTGACCCTGATTAATGCCGTTCTTCGAAGACACTTTGCGTGTGTGTCAAGAAAGATTTGGAGACATTTTGTGTGTCGTGTTTGGGAGATTGAGGAAGATTTATGAAGACGACGCTTATGAACTCACCCTCATCTTGTTTTTTTTTATTTTGCCAATGATTATCATGCTCGTAGATCATTATTTTTTCAGAGAACGCGGCTTATCTAACACTTTATACACCACACAAAACCTCACGTAAAGAATTTGATAAATAGAACTAACCATTTTTCTCAAAGAAATATACTCTTATAGCTCCCTTAATAACCAAGTTAAGTTTCTAAAATTGCTAGAAAATGGGAGACTGATTCAAAATATATAGAAATGAATCTTCTAAACGTGAAGTCACGTGACTATTTCTTTCTACTACTAAGGTTTCTATTTTCTAGTATGTCAATTAGTTAGAGGGGCTCAACGCTGTTGGCAATTTGTGCGCCAATATGCAATATGAAAAATTAAAAATCTAGCTATTTCATGATAGTTTTCTAAAAAGCACCACTTAACCTCACCTTCTACTTGACATCTAAATTCCACAAAGTATTAAGTATAGTAGTTCAATTACTACAGCTTCATACAATTTCCTTTATTGGCATTGTCTGAGCCAGAAAGGCTTGGTGTTAAGTTTGAAGTCGGCAGCTTCACAAACATTTGCAATCCTCACTCCGAACTCTCATTTGTAAGACGTCTGGGCCCGCCAAAGACAAATTAATAACAAGATAAAGAAACTCGTCGGTTCTTAATTCATTAATTAAAATAATTGTATTTGCCGTGCCCATTACCATTTGCGTGATTATAATATACAGTAGGTAAGGTACCTTTATCACTCTTTATATTGTAAGGTACTTGAGTTTATAAAATAAAATGAGCGGAATTGATCAGTAGTATGATCACATTATGTCAGGTACATATAAAAGTTTAGAATTTGGAATAATTACCACCCAATCTGCAAATAAATATAGGGTGAGTGACAGATAATTTTAGACGTCAGAGATATAATTGATAAACAATAAACAGCACCAGATTGTAAGCTACGTATGTTTTAAAATTCTAAAATAACAATTACGATCATCAGAACTCTACTTAGCAAAACTTAAAAACGCTCTCTTTCTTGCGTGCCTACAGGAAGCGTGAAGTTTTTCTGGCTAAAAGCTTTTGTATGTTTTTCTGTTGGTATGCGGCTGTCGCACAGTGCCAAGAATCGCCTGATTGCTCAAGAAAGGGGTCGAATCAAAAACTTCGCAAGAAAAATTTACCCAATTTCGAAGTAAAGGATATCCAACGCGGCAAAGTTTCCAAAGATTTTTCACTTTCAACGTTAATTGCTACGAAAAGTAAAATAAATCTCTGTTACTTTGCTTTTCTTGAGGCTTGTTTTAAAGGCCCTAAGCTAATCAATTAATTAAATTGTTTGTATTTTCTTGACTTATAAAAAATTGCTTGGCGTAACTTTTTTCTCTATTTTTTCCGTTTTCGTTCATAAATTGACAGGGGGTTGGGATAGATGATAGCTTTTCTTATAGCAAATATAGTATCAGTATAGGAAAAGTTTGTAAATAAAATAGATACAAAATATCACTATCGCCCCCGTGTGCTCATAACATTTTATCATAGGTGTAACAAAATATCGGGACAGTAAAAAAGTTCGATTCGGAATGTTATATGCGAAGTTGGTCCTAATGTTTATTGTTTGTTTTTGATAGATCTCATTCAAAACATATCAGTGGAAATTTTGTTTCCCCTTTCGAAGGATGTGACTCATAGCGTTATATTTTTTACTAAAACCTTCTTTGAAAATTTTCTTTGTTTTCAAACTAAGAGCCATCATATTTTGCTACCAAATTGGAAACTTTTGCTCGTCTTCTGTAAATACCTGTAGTTTTCCAACATGGAAATGGACTTGCCCAAAGAAAATATTAACTTGGGACGGAGGGCCCTCTGCACTTGGAAAAGATCAACATGTCTCCAACACTTCACGGACACACAATTTAAAAAGTTTTTCTGCTCTTTGTTTTGTCCTGAACAAACTCAATTAAGTGCCCTTTGCCTTTGAATAATTTAATTTTTGTGTCCATTCGTTTTTGCTACCTGTCTTTTTCTTCAGCTTCATTGAGCTTTCGTGACTTGCCAAGAGAAATCAGAACAACTCGCGTGTTAGAAACAGAGAAGAACTGCTGAAAATTTAGGTACTTACCTGAGATGATGATTGAAATAACCAAGTATAGAAATAAACCGTCCCTGAATTAGTGAAAATATACCCTGTTGTTTGTAATCGTTCCTGGTTTTTATATTGGTAAATATTTCTTATACCAGCAGATTTATGTTAATTAGACCAATAGGAAAGCGCATAACTCTCCAAAATCCAAAAGGCATTTTAATCAACGCCGACAAGTACCAGGCAATCAGAGCAAAGTAGGTGGGTCTGAATTAGAATTGAATGTAAATGTGCGGGCTTTATCGGGGATTATAGTGCTCGTCTGCAGCTTGGAGATAGTTGCGGCCCGGTGCTGGCCCGTCCACATCTCTATAGCACACGCCCGACAAACCAGCGAAGCTTGATCCGCAACGCATTCTAAAATTCTTTAAAGAAAACGGTATGATGCGGAGTTGAAGTGTCCAGGTATACCGGTTGAGTTTCAAGTTTCGAAGGCCCGTATGAAGTCCTCTTTAACAAATTTTATGGTGTACTAATCCACCCTTTTCGCTACATGCGACCCTTACATGTCTTGTACGTACCAGTTATGAGGTTATTATCCTTAAATAAATCTAGGTAGCACGGGGTGGCTTAACTTGGATTTGGTAACATAATTAATTAATTTACAGATTTTGGTTTATTAATGGGTCTGGCTCTGTTTGGTCTCGTTAGAAAATTGTTTGCATCTGGGAAACTAGCCATGTTGACAATTGTTACTGTCGCTAAAAAATACTCATAGTATGGAATTAATATTATTTCAGAAAGAATGTGACCCTTCCATTTTCTTGACGTTTTTTTTTCTCTAGCGATTGTAAAATGTCAGTTAGTAAAGGCTGATAGTGTTGACCATACCACAGATTATATAATACTATACTAGTAACCATACATAACTTTATGCAACCTATTGTATGAAAATTTGTAAGAGTCGGCAAAGCTCTATAGTAGGCAACTTGCTACTAAATCGACGAAACGCACCTTTGGCAAAAAGTGGTTAATGACGAAAAGCAGTTTTGACGATACGCATTAAACCCGATAGTCGAGCGTCGTGTTTATTTTTGTATTTTTGTAACCTCAGCTCTAAAATTAAATGCCGTCTTTGTCATTTCAGTTTATGAGAAAGGAATGGCAACATTTTTAGGGCAAATTAGCAATGATCTGTAGATAAAAAGATCATTGCAAATCATTGAGGTAGATTTGTATATTATGTTATTTTAATATGCAACCGCAAAATCGACACCAGTGTGTTCCTAATATGCCTAGACTAGAGGCCGCCCGCGACTTCGTTCGCGTCCCGTTGGATCCCGTTGATTTTTGGGGATAAAAAGTACCTAGTCTATGTGTTAATCCAGGTCACGGACAATATATATTCCAAGGTTCACCCAAATCGGATCGCTTGTAAAAATTTCATCATGTACACGTAGCTTAAGAATGAAAATATTGTTTTCTTAATTTGATTATTTACGGCCAGGTTGTGTACCCACCAATATAAAAAGGTTTTATTCAAGCTGTCAGTTGTTTCATGTCAGTTGTGTTTTGCTGTACCATTTCTAACAAATGAACGGCTGGACTGGATGTTCATCTTTTCCCCGGGAACGGGATGTTCATCTTTTGGATGTTCATCTTTTCCCCGGGAACGGGATAAAAAGTATCATATGTGTTAATCCAGGTCACGGACAATATATATTCCAAGTTTCATCCAAATCGGATCAGTAGTTTTTGCGTGAAAGAGTAACAAACATACATACATACATACAAATCGTTACAAACTTTCGCGTTTATAATATTAGTAGGATATTCGTCTTATTGCCCAAACTTGTATATCCTTTGAATAAGGTTGATTAAAATTTGTTGATTAATTAAATTCATGTAGATTTGGGAAGGGTTTCCGTTTAAATCACAGTGACATTGGGATACGCGCCCACAATTCAAACTATCGTTATATTGCTGTTAGTTAGTTTAAACTGAATAAGGATGTGGTTATATTTCTAGAAACTGAGCGGGTAAATATTTTTTGCCAGAGTTTTTGAAGTTATACTTCTAATGCGACTTCCAACAACGTTGCGTTACGCGGTTGACAAAGTGTAATACGCTAATACGTTACAAATGCTACAATCAAATATAGATGGCAGTGTTCAGCAATTCAGCATATTATGACCGCCCGTGTTTTTAAAGTTATACGAGTTCCAACGGATTAGAAAGAAACTATAGTACGCTACAATCAAAATATAATAGATGGCAGTGTTCATGCAAGTTTTTACTTTTTATTTTGAAGTGAAAATTTAGTACTGCATATTGGTTAAGTAAGTACATAACCAATATGCAGTACTAAATTTTGCGACCAATGCGTGGCACTCGAAGTATAAGTCTCCCGCGCGTAGGGACTCGCCGTTTGTCTAAACAACTGTTTTTGATCAATTTTGCAATCTGGACCGTCGTGAACATAATAAATAACGATGATTCAATGCATTTGACCACAGCAATCACAGAACTACTTATACTATTTCCTACGCTAGTGGTTACCAATATAGTATTCAGCTTATACCCTTGTTCAAGTAACGTTGAGTTTTGATATTAATCAACTCACCAAATGCACTTAACATAACTGAATATCGGTTAATTTATCTTAAACCACTGAATCTCTACACGCTACGCTACAAACTTTCCTTGTTTTGCTATAAGAACATCAACTTACTATTACTAGCCGCTACGCATACTGCTATGATTTCTACTACAGAGGGCCTAGTACAAGTTTTCAGTGTCGCCCTCACTAGTGCGCCCAGCACACTAGTGAGCGCTGATTTGTATGGAGACACTGAGCGGATTCTTTGAGAAGCTCGAAATGCGAGTACGGGCTTGGTGTAGACCAAGCTTCTCAAAGAATCCGCTCAGTGTCTCCATACAAATAAGCGCCCAATGGTGTGCTGGGCGTCAGACGTTTCACACCAGATTTACACACCAAAACTCGTACTAGGGCCTCTGATTCTTCTATGCCGCTACGCTAAATGCTACGCCACCCGCTACGCTACCCGCTACGCCACTCGCTACGCTACCCTCCACCTTTACGCCCACCACCAGTTACAGCTGTCAATCCGTCCAAACCGCGCATTAAGGTAAATGGCCCGAGTAACGGATTCGGGTTTTGGGGAGGAAATAGTAACGTAGTGGGGAAACAGTAACGTAGTTACTAAGGACAGTCGTACGGATATGGAGCCAGTTATGGACAATAAAACAATGGTAATGGGTTGTGTTATTTGATGATTCTTATGGGTTTAGTAACACAACATTAATGGCTTTTTTTGTCCGGACTAAGCGTTCTAAAGTTGGTAATGCTTTGGAAGTATATTATTTTCATGGATCGCCAAAATATTTATTTTGATGTGGGTTGAAACGCTGAATAGGACATTAAATTAAGTATAATGTATTAAACAAAATAAAAACTTACTTTTTATGATTAATTTGCACGGAATTTATTACAAATTCAGGTACCAAATACAGTTTATTCAAAACTTGTCAGTGCAACCCAAAAATACGTTCATTTTCTCTGCGAATACAGCATTTAGAGCCAAATTAAACTTTCACCTTTATCGCACTTTCCAAGATCAATAAATCGGAGTATCTTTATCTCCCAGTAAATATTCTTAAGTTTAACTTAACTGCGTTTCATTATATCGTACTTAGGCTTATGTAGGTTGAGTAATGGTTATTTGAATTGTACGAAACAAAATAAATTTACCGAACGTGCCCTATACCGTTCTGCTCTTTGCATTTTTGAGTGCTTATTTCGAGGCGGATAAAAGTTTACGTTATTTATGGGCGTTTGTAAGATTTAATGTGAAGTCAAACGGTGATAATGTGAATCCTGACTGCCGACTGAATATTTGGAAGTGACGTCACTGAAACGTCTTTTGATTTGTGTTTGTTTTCGACAGTTTGTGGTATCAGGCTATTATACTTTGTTATGGCGAAGAGATAAAAGAGAGAATGACACCTACCCCTTTAGTTTTGACATCCTCCAGACGCTGTAGAATAGAAAAAGAAGAACTAATGTATGGAAGTTCCCAAACGATAAGACACATGTCTATATTCTACATACTTGCAGTGTGCTATCTTCTAGTGGCTGTAGGATGTAAACTTGGTTAGGGCTTGCAGTACGGGACACATAGGGTTATCGCATGAAAGCCACCATGAAACAAACAATAAAACTGTAACAAACGGACAAAAACATCAGATACATAACCAAGGCTAAGTCTAAAATAATGTCTATCTTTCTGCACCGTCCATCAAAAAACAAGAGTCCAATAACTCGTAGAAGTATTTTACAACATAATATTAATTCCTTGCTCTACTGTTATTGGTTAATAGATTCCATCAATAATAGCCTTAGCCTAAAATAACATTGGGTAAATCAACACTCTCAACTAAATTATTGATGCCTATGATAAATTGGGTAATTTGACTATTCGAGTCCCAATTTATACTATCAAATAGAGGCAAAAGATTACTTAGCTATCTACAAACACTACTATTCAATGTCGTCTTAGAAGCGCTCCGATCCGCAATCGGATCATTTAAAGATCTGTAGATCATTTAAACGACTGAAATCATCATCATTATCAGTGTCATATCAGCCACTGTTGAACATAGGCCTCCACAGATTTCCAGAAATAACTAGTTTAGGGATGCACCGGTGTCCTGCAATTTTCAGACGTTATTTTTGTGGGTATTTTTATAGGTAAGTTTGAATTAGTTTATCAGGCCACCGACCGCTCCGAATGGAGAGCCGCTATTCACAGGACCTTGGCAAGGAGTTACAATCCTCAACAATGAGGAACCGACTGTGGTGGAGGAGGAATTAGTTTATATTTTAGATAACTATTATAATTTTAGTGACAACTTGGGCAAAAATTCTTTGTATGTTTGTTATACGAGATTTTTTTTAAATTATAAATTATTATTTAACGTTTGATATATATATAATAATTTTTACAGCAACTCAAAAACTATTTAACCTATAATAAAAAAAAACCGGTTGTGGAATGTCTAAACAAGGCCCTATCATATGACACCCCACTTGATGTTTTGGTACGACTTTATTTTTTTTTACTCCTTTTGAAACCTCATAACTTTACAACCCCTTGACCGATCATGAGATCTCAGTTCGGGGGGAACTACTAGTTAAGCAGACTGATAATTTGATAACGGTCACTTTATAAATAACGCACTTTTCCCCTTATTTAATTTTTTTAAACCCTTACGATCTTTCTACGCCGTCTCAAAGCCCAGTCAACCATGAACACCTGAAGAAAACTCTTCAAAGTCCGCCATCTTGGATATAATTAGGCAGTTTGCATGCAGTCGGCGAGCGGTGTATGAATGTAGCCCATTGTCTGACTTTGGACCTTTGGAGGTATATCATTTCGCACCTATCGCTTGCCGGGGGTGCAAACGTGCGTGGAAGTAAAAATGGATCTCAAAAAGTTAAAATATTGACAATATTTTTAGCCAAGTAGGAGAATAAGCTTTTTAGAGTTGCAGTTAATGCTTAAGACAGTACAATATTAGTCCAAGATAACTGAAATGGTTAAAATTAAAAAAAAATATGGTTGTACAATTCGTACAACGCCATCTAGCCCTGAACTGAGTAAATCTTGTACTATAAAAACCGATAGTGTACATTTTTCAAAGCTTTTAGCAACTTTTATTCTCCACCACCACAAACCAACTTCAAAAATACTGTAGAACAATTGAATTTAATTTTAGAACTCTGAGCATAATAAAACATTTACACAAGACGATATAAAAATAATAGGCATGTTTCTCGTAAAGCTTTCCATTATCCACAGACAAAACAATTCATAATTGCAAACAACCCGAAACATTAAAGAAATATAAACATAGCCGAAAACCCTCACGCCGCTAACTACCCCTTGTTTGCCAAGGAGTACCGCTGAGTATAAATATTGAACAGAGATTGCGCGTAAGAACAAAAGCTATCTTCTATTGTATGTTTTTATGAACAAGCTAAAAAAATTCTGATGATTATTTTTTATTGTTATTTTAAGGTCATAGCCAATTGACTCGAAAGAAGAAGATTGTTAACCTTATGTTTAAACATTTTTTTTTGTAAACAGTGTCTTTAGTATTTGTCCTTTACAATAATAATTGGCAGGAAGATTTTGCGTACGCGAGAAATTCGGTAGTAGGTTCAGTAGTAGACTTCTGCTGACTGGATATAGACAGACTATTGAACCGTTTATTAGTTTGGGTCACCCCTAAAAGCCACAAATTGTATATTATTATATGTATAATCCACACGAAATAAGTTCTCTATTAGACCTGCCATGCGCCCTCTCTAGTTTATTATTATTCTGCTCTACGCCATCAAACGTTGTATAATATGATATATAATATAAGTATAGGTATAGTTCTGTAGACCATGATAAAAATATTAAACGCAAGCCTAATAGATATTTATGCATGAACGCAACCAATTTCAACGGTCTGCTAAGTATGTTGCAACGCGGAAGATAATGAGATGTTTACAACCAATAATGAGGCTCAGACGATCGGTTATCGTTCTTTTAAATTGAATTTACAAAATGAGATCTATCATCTTAAGTCTGACCTGCCCCGTCCGTCCCTATAGCTAATTTGACTGCAGCCATAGAACAGAGAATAGAAAAATAATAATTACAGTTCTAAGATGTTTTGTATTGTTAATTTTGACAGAAGGGATGAAGTTACTTGATTATTTTTTCCGGTGGTTATGTTATATTATTAGTGAAATAAATAAATAAATAAATATTTTTATTATTTTAATGTGGTTTTTAGGTAATAAGAATAATTGGTTTAAATCTTCATAAGAGTAAAATACTTTGACTGTGACTTAAACAACTTATATAACTATATTACTCGTATTTGCTTTGAAATAAAATAAAAACTTATATCGTTGGACATTTCACACAATGCCCTCTAGTAGCAAAGTAAAATAAGAAGAGAAATACTAGCCTTCTCAAACAAAAGACGTACAACGTCGGAAAAAAGAAAAAAGTTGCACGTATAGTCTAATTTAGTCCCAATCGAACCGACCGATGGCTTCCATCAAATTAAAATTATAAGAGAAGAGGTTTTAAATATGTAAAGCTTGCACATTAGGCGGTCTGGATATGTACCTACCTTACCTACCATCCAGATATAGAACCAATTTTAAATTTATGCTCTATACTGTAACGCTAAGGGTGTAAATTGCAAAACAGATATAAGTTGCCGTCTAGACATGGCTGTGGTATGAATCTTCATTGAATGAACGAGCTCGAATATTTGATTATGTTAAAGAGGATAGTGTCAATGTTTGTACTTTCAGATGTAGAGATATTATTTGTATGTATTTTTGTGTTATTCATACGTACCTATTTGTATTGCAATAATTTTGACGACCATAAAAAAATTCAAAGTGAGAAGAATCGTTGTTTTATAAGAAAAAAACCCTGATTCTAATCTCCGATCCACACAAAATGGTTTTTAATCTTAGTTACACAGACATATCAAAGAGTTTCTACACAAGGAATAAATAAACTTTTTAAAAATGCCACCGGTGAAAATGCAAAACGCAACAAAAGGACTGAAAAAGTGGCATTCCCAACTCGATCATAACACATTCCGCTGAACGGCAATTATCCCGAGCGCCTACAACACGAAGGAACCAACCCCGTTGTAATTTAAAAACGTGTGAAAAAGGAGCATTCAAGGCCCCGACACGGAACCGGTTATGACAAATATGTGAGCTGATGGCATTAATGAAAATGAACCTGAAAAAAAGAAGAATTTGAGATTGTCGTAATGTTTGCGCAGCGGAATTGAGAGGTCTTGGTCCTGGGGCGATATGAGCAACGCGCAATGTGGACTTTTCATTTTCGAATTTCAATTATTGGATTTCAAATGTATCGACGGAATTCCTGAGGTCATAAACCTGTGCAGACATGGATGCATGAATGATGAGAATAGCTCGCGATAAGAAAGAAACAACGCGTAGACGGTGACGGCGACGTGATGAAGTTTTTATGAGAAGTTTTGTTTATTGGATTAGGTGATTATTCAATTTTTCACTGTGTTTAATCCGGCGATAGGTTGATTCAAACCTGGGCCTCTACTCCGAATAATGATTACCGAAGATTCGGTAGTGACGTTTGTGCTACACTACGCAGTTACGCTGTGACTTAGAAAGAGCCTGGACCATCGCTAGAGGCGACCGCGCAGTGTAAAACAAACGTCACTATTGAATATTATTTAATCAATTTTCGGAGTAGAGACCCTGCCCCTTAGATAAAATGATTTTCTTCAATCAAAGAAATGAACATTAATCAAAATGTATGGTGACATTTCTATACGTTATGTCAATTTAATAATCTCATATATATTTTGACGTTTTATATCCTCGACTGTAGAATGGAAGGAAGCAACAATACTCGCTGTCCGTTTTCGTTCGCACAGAATTTTGGGAATCAGTGACTAATTTTTAAATATTTTTGCAAACCTGCGGATCAAGTCTACAGAGTCAAAGTACCGTACTTACCCAAATTGCCTGATTTTTCGCCACAATTCTGGCAACTTTGCAATTTTCCAAATAACCAAACAAATTGTACATCAGATAACTTAGCAGACAAATGGTTTAATTAACCTGATGGCGTGGTGACTGATCGTGGCGGATTTCGGAAATTTCCAGCAATTAGTAGCACTTGCAAATCTCATACCAATTAGGCAGACACCCAAAATTGTGCTCGCAATTGTTTTTTAATGCGTAGTTTGTGACTGTGATTTATTCTTTAATTTCAAATGCCTGCTTGACGTTTTGGTTTTTGCACGTAGCCAGGTAAAGTGTACCTACTTATAATTTTAAAGTGTACCTACTCATAACTTTGTAAATTACCCACTCAATCTTGTCTCCAGTAAAAATTTTTAAACTTGATTATTTAATCAAGTCCGAGAAATCTAACTGAACTAACCATGTACTTACATGGTTTAATTTCTACTACATACATACTTACACTTGACTGACCCACGTTATAAATGCATGCTAATTTCTAAGATAATGTTATTGTCTTTTATACAGTGTTTTTACACTGTGTAAAAGACAATGCTGTATGTTGTGTGCTGTATTTTTTTTTCTTATTTTTGGTTCTTTGTACCCCATCAGATAAAATATACACAAATAAATTTTCAGATTATTCTCATTAAACTTTCCCGGGTTGTCCGCATTGAATACATTATTGTCACAACCCACAAAAGAAAGAATGCGTTTCCTACCCGCAACGTTGCACAAAACGAAAGAAATCGCCGGAGACATGCTTCTGAATTATTCGTTTCTGGGGTGTTTCTGGGATAGACATCCTGCAGTCTGCAGGCTTGACAGCTAATTAGAGCTTCTTTGTACCAACTTGCCACACCTGAAAAGCTACATAAAATCATCTCTAACGCATTGTAATAGAGTTGGTTATCTTTTGGAGATGGTTCAAGATTCATTAATTCCTTTTCTTGAAACGAGTGGCGGAAAAATACAATAATCCAGTGTGAATAGGGCATTGTATTGAGCCAGTGTCCAGGAAGGATTTGTACTTTTTATAGCTGAATTTGCGTTTTATGGGTAGGGGAAAGTGACAACCTTACTCTCTTGTCTGTTTTTTGTTTGTGATTACTAGGGTGAAGGCGATTTGGGATGCTTATTGAAAAATACGCAATCAAAAAATTTTTTACATTGATGATCAATGATCATTATACGCAATCAAAAAATTACTGTTTGAGAAACATCTTGCATGTTAACAACTTTACTATTCTTAGTTAATTTTACTGATGTGAGGATGATGATAAGAAAAACTGAAAATTCTTATAAGTAAATGGTTTTCTGGGAAGTAATGGCAAGTTCAATAAGAGATTTTTATATAAAAAGCTCAAGACCGAGTTCCATCTATGTAGGACAGAATTTCGGTTACAAAACTAATATTTTAATTATAAAAATGTATACTTCTGTTTTGGTAGTCTTCCTTCAGCTTAAATTGATCCTTGACAATTATTCCTGAGCCCCCTTTTCTCAATAGCCTGTGTCCAGATGCAAACGACTTTGAAATATGAACGATATTTATAACGTCCTTCGCATTAGGGACGGTCAATTTAAATTCCAAAATCTTGTGTGTTTTGTTATTTAGCTTAGGGGTGTGTCACACAAATGTACCTACTCTATGACGGGAGTGTGTTATGTAGCATGCCTTGCCAAACTTGAAAAGACAAAAAGTGAAAAATAAAGCAGTGACCACAAGAAGGTAGTGAATTTATTTTGCTATCTCAGAATTTCGTTTTCACTTTCGATCGCACGAAATATCACCAGGCACGCAGAGACCGCAAGAGTCAATGAAATCGCGGTGCGTGCAAAACGAGGCCGGACAGTCACGTACAGAATGTAGTCTTTTTAAAAGAAAGTTAACTAGTTGATATTATGTATGAACAAAAAACACTGTTATTTTTAACGTTCTATGTTTATACGTAACTTTAAAAAAATTACAAATTAAGTATTTTTTTGTCTACTTACCTTTACATGTTATTAGACATAGTTTTTGGATTATACTAATTTTAATTACTCTTTTTCTTAATAGCATGACTGTAGCATCCTCAAATCTACTAAAAGCACAACATTATGTTATCATTTTTCTAAAATAACCTAATAATAATTTAAAAGCGCTTCAATTTCAGTTGTTAACGTCTTTTCAGTTTGTGAGAAAAGGATGGCAACATTTTTAGTGCTGTCAAATTATTTAGAAATATGCAACAAATACAGAATTGATAGAAGTGTCTGGTAATACTTTTCTCGCTGAGCGTCTATAGAATGCTGACGTTCGCGGTCGGACATGACGCAGCTTGACGAAGGTCACTTTATTGCTGACCTCTGTCTGGCGCTGGACTCCTGGTCACTCGCTTTGGTCACATTGATTTAATTTGGCAACTTTTATTTTGTTCGTTTTTGTGTGGCTTTTATTTGGGTCGTTGATTTCATTTACCAAATAAAAATAAAAGAAGAGGCTTCTATTAGTTTTTCAACAAAATGGATTCCACAATTTTTTTTATTATTATTTTCAAGGACAAAAATAAATATTGTTGGTTATTTTATTGCAATACCATAAACCATACTGATAGTGCTAAATAAAGCACTCAAAGAAGAAGACGACCACATTATAATCTTGTCCAAAAAACTGACAACCTAGTTTTCTACGAAAAAACTTTTGTTATTATATTGGTTAAAACTGAAATAAAACAAATATAATGTAGGTATCAAAATCGTAATTCATGTTATCATTAACCAATTAAACAAAAAAAAAATCCGAAAACCTAACGCAGATGTGATCATATATCACTCATACACGCATTCAAAGTTAGCCCATTACCGAAAACAAACTAAACTTTTAACAGGATTACCATTAAAACTGCTCTCTATCCTGTCCATTACGTTCCAAGCTTATACGGATCACGATCTAATGTAAGAGACGGACAACCGTGCCGATGAATATTGAACGTTCTAGAACGTTTTATAATTTTAAAACAAAACGTATTTACAGGGATGAAACCGTTGATTGAAATGAATATCTTGTTATAAACCCGCTTTGTTGTAGGATTTGCAATTGGGATAACTAGGCACTGGACTCGAGGATGGACAATTATTCGACGAGCTTAGCGAAGCCATCGTTATGCAGTAAAATAAGTTTACTAAGAAGAATGAATCAGAAAAAATAGAGATTCCTAATTTATGTACCATTCATTTGATTAGCCTCAAAAAGTCTACTGAAGGATATTTTCTCTATAATTTTTTTTTATTTATTGGTGTAAGGCCGGGTTCCCACTACGCCGGACCAGCAAATTTGCCGGGCCAGTAAAACTGCCGGAAGGGCTAGTTGGTTGTACAAATTTATATAGAGCTATTCACATTATCCCGGATCAAAAATTCAAAAATTCTACTAAAATTCTACTTTTCCGGTATAATGTGATCAGTCTGTATTTGCCGGTCCGGCGTAGTGGGAACCCGGCCTAACCGATTGAAAACCAATCTAACGATGTCAGAAAGTTGAGGAAGACGAAAAAGAGGCATTGAGAAATAGTTGGCTATCCCAAATTGAAATGCAAATCAAACCTGAGATTGCATTATCTAATGCACTATTTTTCGTTATTGATGTAATTCCAAAATTGGATTGGTTCGACAATCGACAGCTATCAACAAAAAATACTCCACGGCTACTCGTAAGTCCTTCGTATTTGCACTCTGGTCGCCTAGGAGGTAGCTTTCATCTCTCAACTCTGTTTCAATATTTATTAATCCACCGGTAACGAGCTTGCTCGTGAAAAGTTTAAATGGGCAGACGTGCACATACTAACCGGAGGGTAGATTACATGGTTATGTAAACTCAAGGCTACTGTGGTTCTTTTTGTTCGAGATAGTACTGTCTATCTAGAGGGTAGGTAAATGCAAACTGGTTGAAACTGAGGTTTTTGTTTGGAGCTCTTTGTGCTTGATGATTTCGTTTTTAGATTCGTAGAACGATCTAAACTACATCATAAATCAAAAGTGTCAATTAAGACAAACGGCCTTACCACGTTATCAGATTTATCTTGGATCTAACAAAAACCGCCAAAAACCGCGTGTGTTTTGGACTTAACCCCTGTTAATAAGTTGTCAGATTTATTGTTACAATAAATCTGAGAAGTTATTGACAGGCAACTAAGTCCAAAACACACGTGGTTTTTGGCGGTTTTTGTTAGATCTAAGATAAATCTGATAACGTGGTAAGGCCGATTGTGTCCCAAAATATTTTGTCCAAATCGTCAGCATGTTATTATAACATTATCGATAGAATCATTCTTACTTCGCAATTCAAAATTACACCTAAATACTTCCTATTATGGAAGTTTCCAGGACATCCAAGTACAAAACAGTTTTATAAAGTGGTTTATTTCGAAATTGTTCTAAAATCCTTCCCCTTGTGTGTGCTGAGGTTAAAGTTACTAGAGAGTAATGAAAGGCCAGTTTATCTTCTAATGGACGCTGAGTCCACACATTATAACCTTCATTTGCATTCACAAATTTACTTTGAAAATGTTAAATGAGTAATACTACACTATCAAGCTGAGAATAATAAATTAATAGATTTATTATTTGCCAGAACAATAATTCTGAAATATTCTCTAAATAAAATAATCCTAGAAAAAAGAAAATTCTGGGCCTTGATCCTTAGTATTCGTACTCGCAGAAATTCGGGATTAACCGACAAAATGAAAAAGTGACATGCGTGTTTTGAAACATCGGATGCAATTTCAAAATGTCGCAAGTCACCTAGTTTATCAGCACTGCACAGGGCGTTTAATTGTGAAAAGAAATCTTTGCTCTTTGTCAGCGTAGAGGGGGAGGCTATTGATTTCTTTTGTTTTATGCTGATTGAGACACCTTCCCCTCACGGTAACACTTTAAACGAATGGCAAAAAATACGCGGCGCGAACTTTATTAATGGCTGTGGAATAAAAGGGATAGTTTAGAGGAAACAAATTTTGCGATTGACATTATTTTGATTCAGTTTTTAAATTTGTTTGAAAAAGTTTTCCTATTAATATTTTTGTGTTTTTGTCTATTTTCCTAAAATTACAATACGTAGGTTAATAACATAAAAACAGTCATGTTTCAGCATATAAAAAAGTATTTATGTAATACTTTTTTCTATACTTTTCAGCAATCAGTTTCCATGATTTCCATGGTAGCTTTGCTTAGTTTGTGACCAGAGGGCGTTGTGTGAAACGTCCATGAATATCTATTTATTTATTAATTTATTATTGCGTGGATGTAATCTCTGGCAGACGATATTAGTGATACTTGATTATGACTCGGAGCTGAAAACAAAAACTTGATATCTCATAGTTTTCTTCAAATACCTCTAAAATCCACAAATAACATCCCTCATACATCTTCGTCAAAGATACGCATCCGACAAGACTGACAGCCCTACAGACCCGAATTTACTTTGAACTCTACAGTATTCCAATAAGGGTCATAATCGCGAACAGGTTTCTGATCAGGGTGCGGTAAGCCAATCAACATTAGTCCCTTTGACGATCGCTTCTAGGCTCATTTCTCCCGTGATTGACTGAGACTTAAAAAAATTTGATTGCCATTGCCACTTCAACGCGTAAGATACGATCGACGATTTTTTCCGAAGTCTCACTAATGGGGCTCTGTTTTATCTCAAGCCCCTTAATGTTCTTATGCGGGCGACAATAATCAGATTTTGACACGTAAATGATCAAGATTGTTTGAGTACGTTGAGCAATTTAGATGTGAACAATGTAATCAAAAAATGTTTTGCGAGTGACGAGAGTTTTTTTTTGTTTTTAAAACAATTAAACAACTACTTTTACCAAATAACAAGACTGGATTTTTAATTTTTTGGATAAAATTGTTTTTTTAAAGTAATAAGTTAAAAAAATGGCATGGCTTATAGCCAAAACAGCACATACGTCTCAATGGGTAAAATTTTTAGAACCCACTGGCTATTTTCATTCCTTTCTCATATAGTGAAACTTTTTTTTATTCTTTGAAATCCATAAATTTTTCTATTTGCCTCAAGGTGTCTTCGTCAAAGACTCTCTCAAGAAGCACTTAGACCTCAGGAGGGTGTGACGTCAGCGGCGACTTTAATTGCGTACCACTTCGTTAAGGCTTTAACGGCCGACTTGATGGCATTTTTAATGAACACCCCGAATTAATGTAGTGGGCGAAATCGAAAATCGAAGAGGATTCGCTATTCAAAATTCGTTTGTTTAGGATTGGTTGGCTGTAGCTACATAACAGACCGACGTGGTCTGGTGAATTTGAACTTCTGAAGTGTTTTGGGCTTAATGGCAAGCCACAGTTACATTACCCCATAGATTCTTGAAGTTGTCTATGTCCGAGTTGGGTCAGTTCGATCTAATTGTCACTTAAGACTACGCGTGCTTTGGACTGGCAAAAACGAGGATAAACTCTTATAGTAACAAAGAGACTTTATATGAAAGAAAATCTAACCTTATAATTGGCCTGGGCCAGTAAAAGTTTTTCTTAAATACTTTGAAAATCAATAAAAACACTCAAGTTATTCTTACAGACCGAAAAAACTCATTGTTGTTTTATGCCGAAGAGGTATAATTGTGCAAGACAATCAACTTTCGAATTGGTAAAAATTCGGGCCCAACTCCCTTCGGGGTCCTGAATAAATATGCTAAAACAAGACTTTAGATGACGACTGTACCACAGAACGGAGATATTTGCAAACAGTAAAGACACTACAAAACGAACATACTGAGCACAACCTGTATATCATGATTGTTTTTGTTACAAAATGTCATTGGTGTTATTCAGTGACTTTGTATAATACTATCATTGATGTTCTTATTTCACGAGTATAATTGCGAAAAAATCATAAAAGAATTTCAAAGTAAGTAAATAATCTTCTTTGAAATCTTTTTATCAAGGGTGAAGTACATAAAATTATTATTGTAGTTATTAACCCTTTACGAACTCAAGTTTTATCATACAAAACGGATCACACTTCATGACAGTATCAAAGTGTGTTTACTCGTTATAGAGTGAATCCATTCTGTGCAAGGGATGACGATACTCGAAATCGGAATGAGGAGGGATTTCAAATAAAAATTGGAAAGTTGAAGATTGACAGGTGCGTCTTAATAAGTCCGGCGACAGCTGCTTACCTAAAGACGAAATGAGAAAAGGTTACTTTGTTAGAAAAAATACTTCGTTTGTTGATTAATTTGGTTGAGTTTGAAATGCTTTCAATTGTTTCACTGGGTGACTCTGAAACTTCAAAAAAGGAAGTGGTTCATAATTCGGTTGTATTTTTTTTTTATGTATGTCGTCACCTCAGACCTCCATCATTTATGAACCGATTTGAAAAAATCTCTTTTTATCTGAAAGGATATTCTTCCTAGTTGGTCCTACATTTTGCAGTACACGGTGCTTCAAACTGGTTTCTAAATTCTTGCATATTTTATGTGCTGCAGAATTAGCATGATTCCAGATATTAACTGTGCAAACTAGGGTCATCATTTTCATTACACACTCCGTACCCAACTATATCTAACCTACATAAAGAGCTCGATAGAGAAAGAAAGAAAAAAAAAAGAAAGAAAGTACGATACCTACCTAGGTTTAGTTGCAAACTTATGCGTATATACTAAAAGCTATATATATTATACTCGTTTCCACAAACGAAATGAAAATGAAATATATATTTGTATGTAATACGTAAGGGACGTATTACATACAAGTATTTCATTTCCATGTAGTGGGTATGTAAAGAATGCTGGTTTTAATCTCCATGCAGACAATGGAAGGTCCGGTTCGTCTGGGTATCTATCTACTTATTCCGCTGGCCTAAGCAAACCGAGCCCCTGTTGGTTTTTCCCCGATTCCTATTTCTTCACTCTTGATTATATTATTTCATACTTTGTATAAACAACTGGCAACCCTTTGCACTATTGCTGTGGTGTTAACATGCTGAAGTATGGAGATGGATTTTTAAGGATGACCAAAAATTTTTTTTTATTCTAAGGATACAACTATCTTACAAACTAGTTTGGGACTAGAGAGCGTCGCGTGTAATGCCCAAAAATATTTATTTTCTATTTATGCTACATTTTGACGCTTCTCCAAACTGCTATAAAATATTGGAATTTCTAAGTTATAAAATAAATGCAAAAGAACAAAAACCAAACAGTCTGTTTAGATTGTTTTACGCAGAATTTAGTTCTTATCGTAATTTTAACATGAAAACAACTTATAATATATTTTCATCTCTAAAAATACATTGACGGCACAAAACTATAAACCTAACAAACGCCTATTGTTTTCATACGAGACACTCCACTCTATTAGCACACGCTCTCTCCACACTTTGCGAACGTTTTATAAATATTTTTCCACAGCTCTAACCGCTGTAAAAGGTTTATGTATACGTTGCTTTTTGGCTCCTTTTGGTTGCTAATCTAATATTGACCACCCGGCAGGCTATTGACTTCTGTTTGTACTTCTCATAAAGTTGCTTTTGGATTGCAACGACACGGAGCCGGGACGATTGTGTACAACTGGTATTGTTTTTGCAAATGTTCCTGTTCTGGTTCTGAAAAAAAAACGTCAACTTCACTAAATACTTTTTGGATGCTATTTTTTATTACCACAATAGTTTTTTTTTTTTTTTAGTTTATTAAAAAAAAATCACTAAGAAAATTAAAACTAATACAGTATTTACAATATTTACAAAATACACATGAAACAGTTGAGCTATGTACAAACTGTTGCAAACGATTTCTAGATAGCTCAACTGGTCCACAATATTTGTGATCCTAAGCGATATCACAAAAATCCGTGTAATAAGAACTCATTATCAAGACCATACATAAAAAAACAAAACATTTTACTAGCTAATATAATTCGTGACAGATAATGGTCGTGTCGTCCATTGGAAATGTACTTTTAGATTTAGGTAAGCTCTCATAATAATTCGCCGTAGAACATTTTATTATTCAAAATATCAATTTGCTCGGCTGGCTTTCTTTGGGTACCACCGAATTCATTTTAATATTAAGTTTGTTTTAGCAACAATTTATTAATTAGACGCAAATAAAAATATAGAGTTCAAAGTTCTGTTTTGAGTCTTTGTTACAAAAGTTACCATTGCTTGTATAGGTACTTAGAAAATACCAGTGTCTTGGGCACGCTTCCGATTGGCACCAATTTAGACCAGTTGAGGTAGGATTTGCTTTCATCGTTTTCTCTTTTGACTTTGCTCTATCCGACGCGTCGTCTTATATTGTAAATACTGGTACTGTACTTAATATTATAAATACTGTATTAGTTGTAATTTTCTTTGTGAAACATAATGTAATTGAACATCTAATTAAAACACTGATAACACAAATTTATAACTTGAAATACTATGGATTAGTTATAGTTTTCATTATAGCCGTTTTCCACGGATAAATAAATTTTTATCTCTGTAAATAGGGAACTCACCTTTATAAAAAAGTGAGGTCTCTATTTTGCAGTTCTATTTTCCCATCACGCATCATAAGATTACGGTACTCATTTATTTCAATATCTAAAAGTACCCAAAAGGAACAGTTTCCGGTACCCAACAAAGAGTCTTGCGGTATCTAAATGTTAATCTTTGGTCAGTCGCGCAAAAATTATGTTTTTCGGACTCGGCTGAAAGTTAGTGGGTTGGAAAGGACCATGGTAGCTTCATTTAATTTTAATTCAATCGTGTGAAATCTACACAGTGTATGAAAGACACATAGTTATAATACAGTTATTATGTTCCATTTTAAGATGAGTTTTAAATAAGTCATAGGCTTTCTAAGTCTTTGAATGTTTAGAAAAATAAACTAACTAACCAGTTCTCAGTTCGAGTTCCAAAATAAGTAGAAATAAACGTCTAAAACTAGTGCAAAACTATTTTTTCATTCCAATTTGTAGGTATAACTACACTCAGTCTATATGATCTGTGACTCAGTAAACTTGGGATGCTACAAGTAAGTCATTTACACAACATACCCTATGGGCCTCTCACAAAAGCTTTTAAAACGCAATGGGACATAATGGTAATTTCAACTGCCAGTTTCATTTCAAAACGACAGAAAAATCTCATTACCACCAACTTAATGCTAAAAACGCTTCCAAAGGCTTCGTTTTATTTCGCGTCAATTTCCACAAAGCAGAATGACTTCAATTTGAATATGTAATGGCAGCTTAAGATAATCGTCCCTGGCTTACACTAATAAAGGCGCGTGCCCTGTTTTGGACTGGATTCGTATCAAAAGAATTGAACAGTTCGATTCGTGGGGAGGATAATTTATTCGAGTGCGGCTCGCCATTTTGCGGCGAGGGCGTCCGTATCGCGCGCCGGAAGACTCTAAGACATTGATGCTGATTCTTTTTTTATTATGCTCCCCTGGTTTCCTTAAAGACGCTAATATAAAGCGGGTATATATAAATAAGTCGCCTTTGTGAGCCGATTCTCAGACGGAAGAGCCTCCCCTGAAACATTCTAAATTACATTTTCACGCAACTTCAAATGTCTTATTAATTACTTACGACTTTTCAATGCTATAAATTTTCTTTTAACGCTTCCTCCCCGAAATCGGCTTATACACAACACTGGCTTTGCATACTGATCACTCAATTGTACTGTGAGATAACTTAAAGTTTCCTTTTCTTTATTTCCGCATTGAAGAATGTAATTATAAATTAGACGATGAACTTTATTCAAAGTTTAATATATATTTTAGTAATAGTAGAGCTCTTTGTGAGAGCTCGTACGGGGAAGTACTAGCACCGTACCTATTTCTGCAGCCAAGCAGCGATACTCGCATTGCTGTGTTCCGGTTTGAAGGGTAAGGGCGCCGGTGTAATTACAGGCACATGAGACTTCAAGATCTTTACGTCTCAGAGCGATGGACGCAGTGCATTGCCTTACAGGGCACGTCGTCATTGGACTTGCTCTGTGAGGTAATGCATTGTTATAGGCAGAAGTTACCACATAACATCAGGTGAGCTATCGGCATGTTCCATTACTTTTATCATAAAAAAAATATACTTCCTTTGTATAATAAACTCAAAGCTTAAATTTACTACTTATGTACTAGGTACATGTAGTTTGAACCAAGCATCATTGACTTTGCCCCTTTCCTTTAAATATAATCATCTTTCCTAATGCAATTGCTAGTACGTTTCACACATAACACAATTTTAATCTAAGCTATTTGTTTTACCGCGATTTCCCTCAGAATACCTGGCAAGAAGGTCATGATTTACTGGCTTCGTACAAACGATACGGGTGTCATCACCTATGGAATGACCCCGCATCCCTCAAGCTTCCACAGATAATATAGGGGATAGTGTCGCTCTCCCCAAGGATTTGTCAGACAAATGTCTCACATTGTATCGAAAAAATCGCCTTCTCGCTAGCCGTTAACGCTATTTATGGCGATTCAGCCAGACTTTTTTATTAATAAAACGTATATTATGCGCGCAAGTGCGTTTTATGCGGGCCTTTCTTTGAGGATATTATCGTCCATCTTCGGACATCTGATGTAATCGATTTGGGGAATATATTACTTTCTATTCAAACTTTTTGTCCAAATGCATATTTTACCAAATATTTTTGTGACTGCAAAATATCTCAGGTATCTGAGCTTTCTTCCAAATGAGCGTGTTTACCCGAAAGGGGGTACGAAGTAGTTATGCAAACACAAGATATCGATACCAAACTTTGTGACAGACAAGAAAAACAAAAGTCACATTCATATAAATACACGTCTGGCAAAAATATTCCAGGGAAGCTGCAACACTTTTCAATATTACACAAAAGCTCAACATTTTCCAATTCATAGAACAAAAGCTCAACATTTGGCTCATTTTATTGCGAGTAAAATTTTAAAGAGTTATAAACAATTTTGATTAAAATAAACATTCTCCGAATCTTATCCCGCAATCACTGAAATTGTCGGGAGTAAAATCATTAATTTCAAACTGAATAACGCATTAAAAGTAACAGCTTGTGCGCGGCTTACCACTTGGTTGTACCCACTTTGTAGGGAAGGAACGGGGTAATCAAACTCAGAGTTTATAACCCATTCGTAAGATCTATTTATAAAATATAGAGCACGTCTTAGTTCCAATGTTTCACAATCGTTTCCAGACCAATAATGCAACTTTTCATTACATAAAAAAAGTTTTTTTATTGATACAAATGTGGCAACACTTAATAATGACTTTGTAACCAAACAAGACGGTACCAAACCATTCACTGGCTCGTTAAGTTTCTGCGAACGTGTCACGGCATTCCCCGTACGTGCTAAATGTTGCCAGCTCCCAGATTCTCCCAGACACTTTGTTATCCGGTACTTTTACATGTTTAATCGGTCTCTCGGGACGAATCGGGAACACCGCAGGTGATCTTAGAACGTGCGCTTTTTAGACGATGTTAATTTCTTACCTACAATGTTTTTATTGACATTGTGCTAGTTTGAAATATTACAACCAATCTTGGACTTTGATAAAATTATAATGAAAAACAAAAAAACACACTTGAGTGGAATGGCAAAGAATTGAAGTTAAAATACCTTCATTACTGTTTTTTTATCTAAATCTAAAGGAGTCAAGCGTATATCAGAACAACAAAACTAAAACCCGAAGATTTCCAACACATTTTCCTCTACATTAGCCTAAAGTAATTAGTTGAAATCATGTCTCGTAAACATTGCCACCGCGGCCTACAAATCTTAACCATCAGACCCCAAGTAGGATTTATTCTTGTTTTCTTAGGAAAGTTTCCAATCCCTTGTATTTGTTCAAGAGCTTAGAGAAATGCTTTTTATTCCGTGTGAGTATTGTGGTTACTCGCACCAATACTTACAAGACGAGAAGTCAAGTGTGAGTGGACTTGACACATTATGGGTTCTGTGAGTTGGAATCAATATTAAGTAAAAACACAAGGAACATTATGATTAATAAGAGTTGCATTAAAAAAATAAAAAAATGTGTGGTGGTATTTAAATAGTGTAGGGTAGCAAATCTTGTTTGTTAAAATCTCACCAATAAATAAAGATAAAAAAAGTACTCAGAGATGACAATTAATAATTAGGGGGTAAAGCAAGCAGGAAGACCATGATGATGTTAAAATAGATTTAACTAGTTAAAACTGGATTTCAGAAAGTTTCAAAAAACCATATCGCAGTGAATATTCAATCAAAGACAAGCAGATATGAACAGTAACAATGCATACAAAATCCTCATTGTTCCACCCGACTGATTCGCGGACAACGGCCACATTGTAAAAAGTGGTATTAATATTTCGCTGGCACACCAGCTCATCTGAATAGGGAGGTGTCCCCCGATCGCGTCTTATCCACTACGCAAACATTCTTTACAAGGGCTGTTCATTCTATTCACTCTAGAGGTTATCTTTTATTATTTCTCTCTCGACTCGTTTTATTGCCTCTCATATTGACTTTTTATACGGCTCGCGAATAAATACATTTTGATTTTTCATCGTCGACACGACACTCTTTATGCAGTTCGTCAGACAAAGGCGAATTAGTACGCCTGAGGTGTCATAAAATATTATTCCGGGTTTTAAAAATGACACTTTCGTTTTTAGGGTTCTGTAATAAAACAGACGGAAGAATAAATTATACGATAATATTGTACAAAGTTCTGAACATTTTCTACGGATTATAAAATTTGCAATTATATTCTCGTGTAAAATCAAAAATATAAAAACCTTCATGAGAAATTTTTTAACACGTTCACTCCCATGCAATTTGACGAGAACTACAAAATGACACGCGTCATTTTAAATGTCACTACAAACGTACCCAGTGTCAAATTAAAACAAAGTATCAGTGTCGTGTGTGTCTTATTAGCCGTACTTTGTAAGGTTAATTTCTAATTCTGTCTCGTTCCAGCATTAAGTCGTTACTGAACCCTTGAGCTTGCACGATTAGGGTGACACAGTTTATCTTTAAATTCAGGACATAATAAAGAAAAGGTAACACTTTACACAATTTTCAAAGAAATTATTGAAATGGTTATTTTTAATAAGCAATATTGAAAGACGCTTTGAAGAACTCATGTTCGTATATAGAGGTTTTTGACCTTCAAAAAATATAAGCTCTACCTAGGTTTTGAAACGCACATCTGTAAAACAAAGGGTGAGTGTAATTATATTTTTTTGTTTGCTAAGCGGTTTCATAAAAAGCTACATATAGCTTTTTTTTTATATGCTTCAAGGTATTTATTCAAGTAAGGAACTGAGCGTTATGAACTAAAGACTACACATTACGCAGAATGTGTAGCCATTCATAAACACTATGAGGAACCCTGAGTATCGGACAAGAAATTCTGTTTTCCGATACTCAGTGCCCACCCCTCTTATACTACAAACAAACTATTAAACAAAAACTTACAAATATAGGTGAGTTTCCTGATCCACGCCAGTCTCTTAAGAGTCTGGGCTTTTTTCACGCGTTTTGCTTATTGGCCGAAATCCAAGAGATACTTAAGGCCGAATAACCAAACGCTACTTATATTAAGTTCATGCTTAAATTATTACCATCTCTTACAAATAAGTAATGTCAAACAGAGGCAGAGCAATTTCAAGTGGTGCTTAAATTTGAGTGACATTTCAGTATTCCGCCATTAGAGACATACATTAAAAGATAATCTGTTGACTTCTTTGACCAATAAATAATGACAGACATGACACCGAGAGGCAAAGAACAAACAAAGAAAAACAGCTTCTTTACGAAGAAGGTTCGAAACTTGTTTTGTTTCGCTTCAACCATATTGCGCGCCGCTGGCTGACTGCCGACAGCAGCCGACAGCAGCCGACAGCAACCAACAACGCTTGTCACTGTTCTCGCGCGTTCCGTAGCTACGCTCAGCGTTCTTTTGTGCCAAGATGTTACGACAGTGTAATAAACATAGTTAGAGTAGGTACCTACCTACCTTCCTCGCTGATAAGTTAATCCATCACCACCTCGCTGCTACACGGATGCGTAAACCACAGGCGTTAACGGAGTATTGGCTCTCGTGCTTTTAAGTCTTTTTTATTTTTCATTTTATTTTTAGGTACCTATTTCTTCTTTTTGTCCAAGTTATGTAGTCTCTCAATACCTACCTACTAATTAATTTGAACTGCTTCTAAATTATTCTACTTTTAATCATGTGAACCTACCTACCTACCTGCTTACTCTAAGGTGGGAAATGCCTGCGTAGGTACCTACTTGCCTACGTAAGCATTGCTCATCGTCTGTGAAGTCACTCCAGTGGTCACAGCTGAAAACCAGCGTCACTTCACGATGTGAAGTGGCATTAAGCTGAGCTGTGACCCGTTTTGGCTCACGCATGCACCAGCACGTCAGGTTTGCGCCTAGACAGGACTATATTTGTTCTATTATATGTATTTCTTAAGTTTCTACCTATGTTGTTTTCTTTTTGTTGTGCTGTTATGTATGTATAGTGTGTCCAAAATAAATGTATTTTCTTTCTTTCTTTCTTTCTTTCAAAAGAATTGCATTAGATTGTTTATTATTTAGTTCCTGTTATACATAACACTTGGTCACCCAAGTCATGCTGTAACTTCATTTGTGTAAGACCCGTTACATGAGTAGATTACAAGTAATTAATTTATAAGAATATGGCGGCAAGGTACGCCTTCGGAATTAGTATCGTTGTTCGAGGGGAGATTGTCTGACCGTGTTTTTGTTACCTTTTGTAAAAACCTACACTCTAGGCCTCGGTTACACTTTCAATGATGTGCGCTAACTTGAAAAAATTGGAAGAATTGTGGAGCTAAAAAGTAAAACGCTTATTTTTGAATTGGACTTTGTTAGCGTGATATTATTTTTCAGTCTAAAATATTTAACAAGAAAACTGTCTTCTGACCGGCAACTGAGTTAACTCCTGCTATTCATGTTGCAATCGGAGATGCAAACGGACCTACATTCTTTCACGTTCCAAAATAATTATTGGAATTTAGAAGCTCATCCATCATAGTTTGCCTTAAAATTGATATATTCAAAAAATCCCCACGAAGAAATCCCGACCAGTGAAGATTTCAGTTTTTTTTTTTCAGAAATCATCACTGCTTCAATGTAGCACGTTTACGACGTAGCAGTGGACTTAGAAGAAAGAAAATAACAAGACACCGCAAAAATTACTTCTTTGTAATGAATTAACGACCTTTGTTTGCAAACTGCGATTATAATTAAAAGTGTCATTATAAGTGCCATCAATTCCTCCTCAAAGGAGACATTAGTGTTTTTACTGGCACTCCCCGTGATAATAATGGCAAGTTTGTCATTTAAAACACTTGTAAAATGAAATTTTACGAGATTATTGCAATATAGAGCCGTAAAATAACCTAGAACTTGCAAGAACTTTTACTATTATCAAAATAACTACCAAGTCATACTATATTTGAAATCTATTTTTTTTAACCCTTCAATTGACATGTTTTTAAAAACGATATTTACAATATTTACAAAATACACATGAAACAGTTGAGCTATGTACAAACCATTGCAAACGATTTATAGATAGCTCAGCTAGAAATCAGTACCAATCGGAAGCGTGCCCAAGACACTGGCTGCATTAAATTGACTTGAGTTTAGATTTTCATAAAACTTTTTTAATTTAGATAGAAATTGACTCGAGTAAAATATGGTTTATTAAAATAAACCATCAACAACATTTCAGTAAAACAAAGTCTCTACCAAACATTTTATTCAAAAATAAACAATAATTCTAAACTCATTCCGCCATTACACGTCTATTACACAGCAGGCGCAATGAAAATTTTCTTATCGACCAAACAAAACGGCTCAGGCGTTTTCTTAAACTGTAATAGAGAAAGTTTAGATACGAGAGTTTTATCTGACTCGCCCTCGAGGATCAATTAAAAGTGGGAACGTTTGACAATTACTGTTGTAATAACCAACGTGGAAGAATTTCTAAGTTTGTTGAGCTGCGTTTTATAAGGGATGTTTTTGAAATTACATTTTAAAACGTGCGCATGACGACTTAACGTGTGTTTTTTAATATGTTGTGGCGTGTTGGCCGAGTGGGATTGCACCTCGACTTTCGATCCGAAGGTAGTGGGTTCGAATCCCGGCCGTGCATCAATGGATTTTTTGTTAGGAAAATTTATATGCGCATTAACACGAGCTTAACGGTGAAGGAAAACATCGTGAGGAAACCCGCGGCTTAGTCAGCTCCGCTCGTATTGACCTTGTCTTTCCTGTGGATATGGCTGACTAGGCTGAGAGGATGGTATAGGCGCTGGGCAAGCCTACTCCATCTAAACATTGTCCCAGTCACTACAGTGTGTCGTTAAGTGTAGGCATAGGTTGCCTCCTGACGTTGTATAAATTATCATCTTGAATAGATGGCTTATTATTTGTGGCGTCAATTTTGCATAAATCATTTATATGAAAATTTTAAGTAACATAAATCTTTGTTTAAACTCTTTTGAAGCTGACTGACAATCAACGCACAGCTTAAACTATAAGTCCTACACGTATGAGATTTAGAGTATCCTTATACCTATAGTGTAGGGGTGCACTAAGAAAGGAATTTTGAAAAGTTACACTAGAACGCAAGCAACGCCGCGGGCGACGGCCAGTAGAATATAAAAATTTATAACGAAAATTAATCTTGTTGAATAAAAATTGCTATTCAGATCTGTAAAAGTTTTATTAGATAGAAAAACTAAATATACGTAAACATTTCAGGGTATATCTAAATATTCTGAAAACAAACATATAAATTACAATTTGTTTCCAAGTTTTAGTTGAATTTTATAATCAAATCTTGCAGACGGGTTGGGGTGCGACGGACAACTTTCAAACGGTGAGTATTTGCGCTTTACGATAATGATCGTAATAAAATATGGAAGTTTGCTACACGTCCCTACTAAACGTTTTATTGTAAGCAAAGGGTTATTTTTTCCAGATGAAAAGAGACAGTGCCCAAAAACTTCGTAAAACATATACAATTCAATAGCTTTAAAAACTTGGGAGTAAAAACTATTTATTTGGTCAGTATAACTTGTAGTAGCTCTTATTTCCCGGCCATTACCACGGTTTTGAGAATACGCCAAAACAGAAGTTTCCTTAATCACCTCTCGGAACGTAAACACATAAATTTTCCCAAAACTGCCTTTAATTGTCTCGTTTCCGATGCTTTACCTAGCAATTGATTGTTATTTATTTGTTTTCTGCAAAAATACTTCTGTACTGTAAGTAGGTACTGAATATACTTACACAGTCGTGTTTTGAAAACTGAAAGAAACGTTTACATTGGATATCGATGGATTAATAATTCAAACTTGTTCAGAACAGGGATCGGAAACCAATTAAAAGAATAGACGCGCTGAAAATTGCTCCAGCAGAAACCAATGCAACGGACTAATGGGTTTCTATTGTTCTTGGAACCACTATTTGGCTTGCTTTTGTCACGCATCGGACCTCTAAAACTGGACGATTAATAAACCAAGCAGACGGCAAACAGAGCTGGAAAGCGGCAGAAAACGTACCTAAAAAGCCTGCTTGAAAAGACTAATTAAGTTGAAAAGGACCAGTTTTCCAGTCGGATCATCGCCTTCCGCTTTCGGAGATAGTGGACAAAACATGCACGGCGACCGCCATTCGAAACGTGACAATGACGGCTTAGAGCAAGAAGCGTTTTACTCCTTTTGCATCCTCACGTCCACGCCGTTTCTGACGACGTTATTTTTTAATCAAATATATCCATGGAGCGGGTGACGGACGATAGGGTCGCGCCGGCAATGAAAAACTAAAAGGAAAAAGACCTCTTTTAAGCAAATACAGGCGAGACCAAGTTGATTGGTTTTGTTGGCCGCCCTGTTGATTGGCAGGGGCGTAAACAATACGGTTGTTTAAGTTTGGTGCGACAATAGACTTCTTTTAAGCAAATAGAGACGAGACGCGTTGATTGATTTTGTTTTTGAACTAGTCGATTGGCAGCGGGACATTTGTGTGGCACAGCCTGAACAGTTGTGCACCCCTGAACAGGCAGTCAAACGGTTGGAGTTGCAGTTGGCTCGACAATGTTTTTGGACAATGCGGTGTTAGTTTTATTTTGAATGTTTGATGGTGCTCAGGGTTTTATTAATTTGTCACGGAGGTTCACCGTGAGTTACAAGCCAGTTATTTTGTCTATACTATTGTAAAACTGTAAAAAAGCCAAAAACTAAAATTAAAGATATGGATAAACTAAATAATATGCAAATCTATTAAATAAATGATTCTGATTCCGAGAATCGAGTTTGTCTGTTTATCTGTTTGTTTGTTTGCGGATCACGCCTTAACTACTGGACCAATTAAACTTATACCATTCGAAAGCCCTTTTTCCGGATTGAAACATAAACTATATTTTATTGAAATCAAAGACGTGGATTTTTAGATATAGCTTGAACTCTCTAAACCAAAAGCAGCCCTTTGCTACGAAGTTCATCGTATGCTGGTTGACAGATATTTTAGTGGAAAGTTTCGCACGCGTACGAAGTCGCGGGTATCAGCTAGTTGTATAATAAGGTACCTACGTGTATCAATACAATGCATAAACTGCCAATTAGAAATGAAACATTAAAAAAATAGGTACACCTCGGATCTTGAAAGAAGAGATATTTTTACAGTAACCTGGGAATTTCTAAAGTTAATAAATTGTCCGTTATATTATTCACGGCGAGTAACCAAGCCCCATAAATCAGGGCCTCTTCTATCTGCCCTCGCCTCCATTAGTGACCGGAGTGTGAAGAATTTCTTATATTTTTGCATAATTTTAGATTTATTTGTTTTAGAAAAAACTACTAAAATCAATCTGTGTTCTTACAACATTCCTATCACAAAATATTTTTACCGACGTGAAATTATTACTTTCACACCCATAAATTAATAAAATTAATAATAGAACTTTACAAATTTTTATTAAAAAAAAATTTTTGCGATAAGGCCGCCCATTGTATTACTAGTGGCTCTGGGAGCTGTAGACCTCGCGACGTTTTATGCTGATGCTCTCATTCAGTGCAGGAAAACATCATGAAGATAATTATCAGTTATTATTCTAACAGCGACGAAACGCTTGCAGCCTGTCACGTATTGAAAACTAACTATAATGCAAAATGTTGTGTGTGTGTGTGTGTGTGTGATCTGATGTTTTTTCTATTTAATTTTATAAATTTTTGAGGAATGTAATGTGCAAGTGCATTTTCCGTTTTGTGATTTTTTGATCTTTTTGATTTTTTTTGCATCATCTTGTGTAGAATGAGGTCCTTTGTGTTTCTCTCAAATTTGATTGAAAACCATCGATTGTTTGATGAGTTATCCTGTTCATCATGCTGAAGATCCTTATCAGATCTTCGCCAAACTTTCATGAGACCAACTTATAGTTACTACCTTTCAAATAAAAAAAGAATAATTGAAATCGGATCTCATTTGGTGGAGATATCTAGTATATCAAATAGCCCACTCTTTGCCCTTTTTTTTGGGGGAAGTACTCCTCCAATCAAAAATCCCCGACGATAAAAAAAATCTAATAAGTCATATAACCTGTGTACCAAGTTTCGTCCAGATCGGTTGAAAAATGCGACCTGTAGAGGAGAACAGACAGACAGACAGACAGACATCCGGACAAACGCATTTTTGGCAAATGTGGAAACTGAGACGCTTCGCTCGCTTCGCTCGCTCGGTCAATAAAAAGTTACTTTTAAGATTTGTGCGTATCTATTCCTTGTGTACAATAATGTAGCATCTATCTCTATTTATCTATGTTTAAAAGAGAGGGAGGCCTTATAAAAAAAAATATTTTGCTAAATAAAAACACTTCTATCTTCATAACATGTAAAAAACTAAGAAAGAAAACCTCAATATCTCAATCTTGCTCTATTAACCCCTACTTTTCCGTCAGCACTAGATCACCATAACTTATTTCCTTTTACCATGCAATAGGAAATTGCTGCAAGAAACGTTTCCATTTCCTGGGAGATCTTCACGCACTGGATGAAAAACTCGACGTGATAATAAAGAATAGAGCTCGGCGCAAACATGATAAGGGTTAAACGGGTATGAACGTTTATTGTTAAAAAAATTAATTAATCAAATTCATAATCATAAATACTTTATTTGCTTCAATATCTGTACATAAAGGTCTTATAAGCTAATTAATAGTGGCACACATTCCCCGCTGCTGGGATGCAAATGGAAAGGTAGTTGAGAGTAGAAATAGAATTAAATAGTGAAAAGTAGAAAATTAAATAAAGCTGCTGAAATCTATAGAAAATGTCCTTTCCTAAGGGTTTTTATCATTAATAAAAAAATACTACTGTAAACTACTACTACCTTTGAAATTTCAAATTAGGTACATTTTATATGCGAACCAATTTCTTTTTTTGGTTTATTTAGAAAAATAAATATGTTACATGACCTAGTATACCTCAATGGGAAGGAAACAGCCCTCATATCGTAAGGTCTGAACGGCTTTCGCTGCCCAGCATAATGTCAATGTGGCTACAGATATACGAAAACAAGAAGCTTTTGACAGCAAAAAACGCGTTGAAACGCGCTAATATCACTATTTAGTCACAGAATACCTATGGTTTAGTATGAAAATAGTTCAGAAAATCTGCCAGGCTTAAACCTGGCAGGTTTTTATGAGACAAGGATTGACAAAGAAAAAAAGTCACTTTCCCTTACACGTCATTCTTCAGATACTCTTAGATGAAAAACGAATGGTATAATCAGAGAATTAAAATTTTCGGTTGAATTAATACGAGTATTAATATACGCAGATTATTTTTGTATCAGAATTATGCACACTTGAACGCGTGGTCCTTGAATAAATTTATAACTGGTCGAGAATTTTGGGACGCTCATTACGAGTATTTATGAGAGGAGATAAAAATATTAGGGACAGTTTTAATCTAAAAAGGATGAACACGGAATGTGGGGTTTGAAAACTTTTTTGGACATTTGAATATTATGAAAAGTTGTTCATATTTGATCATAGCACTTTTATTATTTGTATGACGCTTATAATAGTAAGCACAACTTTTTTTAGACATACATATATGTTGTGATATAATTAGTACATAATTACTGTCACTTACGATTACATTTTTCGGTCAGTCTCACATATTGTGTCTCTTGTCAATCTTGTCAAACTATATCATACACATTGATCTAAGTTGATATATACTGTCTGTCGAAATGACGGGCAGAGGCCATAAATAAAAGAAGAAGAAGTTTATATGCAAGCTACCAACGGGCGATATGTCGTACATTTTTGACGCATCGTCTAAGCATCCCAAGGCGCGTCACCTTTTGTGTTAACTTTTATTTTAGCTATTTACTTCTACTAAATACGATTACTGGATAACGACCACGGACATTTATCAAAACCAACAAAGTCAACGGTTGTTTTGGACAGTTTTTAAACGCTTTAAATTAATTTTCCCTGATTTCCTTTAAGAAGTTGTAACTCTCCAAGTGGGGATAATGCGATGATATATAAAAAAAGGTCCCACAGAGCCTGAGCCCCTAATAAATTATACCCTCGATAACAATGGGATTTTTTCGCGCCCTTTGTTGCAACTTTTGATATCACCTGAACGTACGGACATACTTTGAAACAAAAATGCGGAGGCTTTTTTGAGGCTTTGGTCATAATGGGCCACTTATTAGATAATTATTTTTAAAAGTGACAAAGGTATTTAAAAAAAATATCTTTCTAAATATATAAAACTCTTTTGAAGCTGACAATCAACGCACAGCCTAAACTATAAGTCCTAGAGGTATGAAATTTGGAAGGTGTAGGGGTGCACTAAGAAAGTAATTTTGAAAAGTCACACCCGCCCGCAGCGTTGGTCGCGTTCTAGACCTACAGGGTAGTTTTTCATAAAAATTCGCCGCTTGTATTTCCATCACCTTGTATAATATTGAGTTTATTCGAAAAAACAATTTTACATATAGTTTTTCAATTTGTCATGGAATTCGATTGGGCGAGTGAATATGACTCTCAATTTTCCCAACAAATGGTCAGTATAAAGTAGCCACTTCGTAAAAAATATCGCTAGAGCTCTTTTTGTCCCGAACTATAAAAAATAAAGCCCTAATATCGTTAAATGTTCCTTTGGGGAGTGACTGGCCAAATGCGGAAAATTCGAAATGTAGGGTTGACAAATAATTTTGATACTGATTTTAATTTTTCATTCATGAAACATTTTGTTCTGTATTTACTGTCATTTTAAAACTGCTGTAATAAATAATGATAATAGATAATTGACAGGCGTCATGGCTCAGTCGGTAGTAGCTCTGCCTTCCGTGCTGTGGGTCGTGGGTTCGATCCCCACCGAGAACAAACATTTGTGTGTAGCAAACATAGATGTTTGTTCTTTGTCTGGGTGTTTCTATGTATTATAAGTATGTATTTACAAAAAAAATGTATGTATGTATTCTATCAGCCATCTAGTTTCCGTAGTACAAGCTTTGCTTAGTTTGGGACTAGAAGTGTTAAGTGTTCGTGAATATTTATTTATTATTTATTTATTTAAATATTCCTGGATATATCACACAACACTCTCTAGTCCCAAAGTAAACAAAGCTTGTACTATGGGAACTAGATAGCTGATAGAATACTTATATACATTTTTTGTTTGTGAATACATACTTCTGAAACATAGTAACACCCAGACATATAACAAACATCTATGTTTGCCAAGTTTTGATGTTTTTTTTCAGTGGGGAATGAACCCACGACCCACAGCACGGAAGGCAGAGCTACTACCGACCATGATGCCCGTCATGGCTCTGTAACAAGACCAAAAAAATTTTTTTTAACTGGCAGCCCTACCCAATCGAATGGGCAACTGTGGACAATTTATATTGCAATAATCCACGCGGACATTACGGACGGGCGAAGTGGCACCGATATTATCGGACGCTAGTTTGAGGACAAAAAACGAGCGCTCATTTATATCAGCCGGTAAGCACTTCACACCCTACGTCATTGGTACTAGTATAGTATTATATGATCTGTGGTCACGTTTGCTAAGAAACGGTATCGTCTTTTGACCGCCGTATTTATGAACCCATCTCGACGTATGATTACCTATATTGTATAGCGGTGATTCAATCCGCTATACAATATAGGCAGATGGAGTTGTCTTAGCTCTGCCACGATTATATTGCTCGTAAATGCCAGCTTGACTGCCAACCGCTGTAGTGTCACCGCGCGCAGTGTATCTCGGATACGCTAACGTTACGATACGTTTGCGATTGTCACATGTATTCGCGATCAAGGCACTGAGCTCTGCCGTGTTTCGGATGGCACCTTTATTTGTCGGTCCCGGCTCTAGCATTTGCTAAGCCATGACAAAGGCCTTAAGGTGGCCTAAAAACTCCGTTGCCAGAGTTGGCCACTAACTCATATCAACTTACTTACTTTTTGATCAAATAATACTTAGCTTACAAACGCATTAAGGTTAAAAACGCAAAGTAAGGGTCGAGAATTGCGATTGAATTTTTTGGTCACAGATTAAATGTCTTTTATACCATTCTGATATGGAAAAACACCCAAAAAAAACCAGTGCGTGGAGTCCCTACGCGCAGAAGAAGTTATACTTCGAGTGCCACGCATTCACTCTCGCTCTGTGTTTAATGTGAAATTAATTTAGAAATTAATTTATTACTCTAAATTTTCCCTTCAAAATAAAAAGTAAAATGTTGCAAAAAGTCTATAATGTCGGTTTGGATTTGAACTCGTATCCCGTTGTCGTTCTGACCGCAGTCCGTCGGTATCACCGTTCCGCCAACAGAGCTCGCTCCTGATGGTTGAAATTTAGGGCTATGTTTCTTTTTCTTTTGTTTGACTCTGTCAGTTGGAAGTCGTATAACTTCAAAAACATGGGTGGTCAAATGCTGAACACTGCCATCTATTAACGATAGTTTGCAGCTAGTTAGAGACTATGTCCTCCCGTATAACGCAACCTGGTTTGAAGTCGCATTAGAAGTATAAGTTCAAAAAACAGCATTGTGCTCTGTTTATAATAATAGAGATGTTTCATAAATTATACCTATGAGTCACTTATAGTTTTATACACGGTAGGCAAGCTCGTATGAGTTTGTAGGCCGCCTTAAGGCCTCCGTCATGGCTCAACGACTGCTAAAGCTGGGAGCGACAGTTGAACGTGCCCTCCGAAGCACGGAAGTGCTCAGATGTAAATGTCACTAGCTGTCACCCATCCAAATAGTGACTACGCAGAACGTCGGTAGGGTAATCGGTGAAGATCGACTAAGCAAGCCTAGCCACGAGCGCTTGTACACGGTGTAAAATGTAAATACAATATGACTGAAAACTTATTTATTCCATTTGTATATCACGTGAGTACACACAAACATTTAATTGGGAAAATCGCCAAACTACAGCCGGGTATGGAATCTATTATTCACGCGACAATCATGTAAAATTCCGAAAAACGTCCTGAAAAACGTTCCGCTGTTCCACGACAGTATAAAAAATTCACGAACTTAATCGCAACGGCGAACAAACAACGTGAATTCGATGAGTAAACGATCTACAGAATAGTGGGCAATTTGCGCCTGATTGCGGAAACAAGGAGTGCATCATCGCAACGGTTTATTCAGAGCATTAAGCTTATTTTTAACCGACTTGTATAAAAAGAGGAGGTTCTCAACTCGGTTATATTTTTATTACGATTTGAATTTTTTTTTATCTGAAAGGGTTTATCCTATAAAAATTTTCGAAATCGGTTGAGTAGTTTAGCAGTTAAAGAAGCGTCCACGTACACGAAATTGTGTATTTTGCTTGCTAGTGACTTTTCAATGGTGTTTGAACCCATTAGAAAGTATTCTTGAATCGCGTTTATTTGTCAACTTCTGTGGCCACTCATGAACATTGCTACAATTTAGATGAAATCACGTAACAAAAGCAAGCGAGCTCGTATGAGTTAGTGGCCAACTCTGGTGACGGAATTTTTAGGCCACCTTGCCACTAATGTAAATGCCACTAAGGGTCACCCAGTAACACGGCACGTAACGTAACAGGGTTCAATGCATAGCATAGTAATATGTTTTCTTTATAAAATTCAATTCAATTTTTTATATATTTTTGTATTTATTGTATTTCTAAAGCTTTAACCTAGTAGAGATCAAAACAGCAGCGGCCTAATCGCCGAGTATAAAGTAAAGTGAATGAATAAATGAATGAATGTATCATTGCAATTTCTACAATATTGCTGAAATTTCAACGAGTACCTACAAGAAAGTTAACATCTAGTTTTCCACATTTCCTTTCAACTCAATCTAACTTTGCAATGTAAGATTCATCTAAGAATGCACCACGTTATTTTTCTCCATAGAAAAGGATTTTTTCCTAGTATGCGGGCCACCCCGCATGCTAAGGGGAGATTCAGCTGACTCATCAAAACAATAAACAAAGTATCGGGGGCCAATTTATTTTATTATTATGCACACAGCCTTATGATTTACGCTGAATAACTTGCAGGAAGGAGTTTGCTTGCTTTTGACGTAGAGGCTCTATACTTAGTACTACTAGTGGTTTCGTCGGTATGAGTCTGATTTTAAGGTTTTGATATTGAGGACAGATAAGTACAGTGAGAATTTTCAATTACATAAGTGATAGCGTAATCTCGGTATTTTTAAATCATTTCACGTATGATTGGAACATGTTTTAATTCGATTTAGATGTTTTCTGAAAACTTTTGTTTGCAGTTATAAGATTTTGTTCGCTAGTAGAAGGTACTGAGTTATATTGTTTTATTCAACTTCAAAATCTATCAAGCTCTGGTTATGCTAGAGCATAGGGAAAAAGGTTCTTTAGAAAACTTATTAATATGTTCAAAAAAATACCAATCTATTTAACAAAAAAAGTGATAATCATAATGTTAACACTAGAAACAAAGACAAACTCGCTGTTCCCACCACTAGGCTCACAAAATATTGTAAATCTTTCAAAGGGCAATGTGTACGCTTCTTTAACAAAATCCCAAGTGATGTGTCTCAGTTGTCGATTGGCAAGTTCAAAAACGTAATAAAACGAAGACTTCTTTTAAAAGCATAGTACTATAAAATATCTGATTATTTAGAAGACAAACAAGCTTGGGACGAACAAGCTCCAACTAATCAATATAAAAAATTGTAGTCATACCTAATCATACAAAACGTAATGACGATTCAAAGTGATCAGTGAGATTTTATTGAATAAAAGCTTATTGTTTTTGACTTTGACTTTGACTAGAAAATCACTGTCTTAAAGACCGCTTTGGCCTAAAGAAATATCTTAATAATGAAATATTGTTTATTTTATTTAAGGGCTAGCAATATCTCATTTTACAACATTATACTTTTGTTTTTTCATCTTTTCAAATAATGCATGCCTTTACTAATATTTTCCACAATTTTTAGATCTGAAGATTATCAATCAAGAAGCATTTACCAGTACAAATTCATCCCGAAGTGCTTACAGCGACGGATATCACAATATCCAGCGGATATCCGGAGGGGAGCCCAACATCATATTTTTATCATCATTATGTCAAGAAAATATTAAAGGAAATCATTAAGTGGATACACCTAAAATGCACAACAAAAAATTAAACTCATATGTGTGCCAGTATTGCTAATTTGCTTACTTATTTCAACAATATTATGTAATAGCGCACTCGGGTGTTTTGTGGAGGATTCATTATTCTGAGGTTTTCTGGTTTGTCAGTTAATCACGCCATAAATGATTTGAATGAGAATGATTAATAACACAGTTGATTGTCTACTGTTTCACATGGTGTAAAAAAAAAGTGTGCCAACGAAACCAGGCAAAAACTAACGCAGGCATACAATACAACTTTGGTGGCCTTATAGGTTCAATAATCAAAAACCACGCAGAAAACTGCACAACTGGCAGATTTCTATAAAACCTGGTTTTTTTAATAAGAAAAAATTATGAAACAATCGGAGGCTAATCTAACCTAAGAAAGAATGTCTTATCCACGTTATTACTACTGCGTCATGTTTTGATTCTCCGGTTTTTAACACAAGGTCTCAGGAGGCCTATATTATTGGCTGATTAATGATGGAGGAGACACCTAGATTAAAACTGAAAAACAAGAATGAAAAATAGGTTTTCTTGAGGTGTTTTTACCATGCATGCAAATGTATATAGCCACTGTTCACTTGTTTATACCATTTTTTACAGAAGTTTAATGACTTCGAGCATTTGAAAAATATGTGCAAATTTCAACAATTTTGGCAATAACTGGAGCTGACCACCGATGTGTTCAGCAATCATTCTATGTCAATAACAATAACACAAGATCTTCTTCTTCTTTATTGGCCTTTGTCCGTAATTTCGACAGACAATAATAATTATGACTGGTATTAAGTAAGTTATTATACCTACTTAGTATAGTCAAGCAGTCATTCGTCAAGTCGCCTGTCGTTTGAAGCCAAAATGGTGGATTTTCCCTTCAAAACTGGGAAACGAATTTCATAATTCCAATGGCTAAAACTTCATGCTATGACCAAAGAAATTCAATACTCAACTTCAACTTCAACTTCTTGATACTCACAAAACACAAGAAAAAAAAGTGCCGTCATTGTATTGGAAGCTGTCAATGAATCGTCTTCTTCTTTATCTTTTATTTTTGGCCTCTGCTAGTCATTTCAAGTGAATTACTTGAAATAGTCAAATCAAGTCATTCGTAAAGTCAATGATAAAATTTTATTCTCTAATAATACCTAACAAGTTCGGTGATAGGGCTAAAGGTACTTATGCGACACTACCATCTTGGTACCAATCGACACCCCCAAGGAATAACATGGTAACTCACTTTTTGCCAATTTTGGGTTACATTCATAACCGTGTTCAAAATAAAAAAAAACTATGTTATACTCTCACTCCTGTATCTCTAACCCTTTGCGTTTAAAAGTTAGTATTCATTAAAACATGGTAACTAAGCATCATTTTACATTCCTCGCAGTGAATAAAATGGTAATTCTGAGTTACGCAAAATATATTTAATTGCCAAAACATTGTTCTCCCGTGAAAAAGATGTCAATTCGAGTTACAATTTCTTCAAATATTTTTTTTAAGACAAAATTTATTATTCTATCCTCATTTTTAGATTGTATATCTAGTTACCATGTTGTTCAATGAAAATTACATAGTAAAATTTAGAAAAAATACATCTTAAGTCATGTTCAAATACACTATACAGAGGTTTTTCAATTAATAGATATACGCAATTACATAATCCTATTCCTATAGATGAATCACCAAAAGTTATTTTGAAGTTAAGTTTCACAAAAAGATTTTGAGTTTTTTATAAACTTTGACATACTCTCCTGTAAAATGATAAAAAGTAAGATACCATGATATTCCTTAGGGGTGTCGCAATAAGGTTATGACTACTATGACTAGGTATTACCATCTTGGTACCAAAAGACGTGATTCAAAAGAACCAGAAATGGCACCACACTGGATCTTCATCGTTAAATACATTTTTTTATGAAAGATCATACAAAAAAAGGGTTATTCCCATCAAGCTCCCTAGTAGACTCACTATAGTGGGCCAAATGGAAAAAAATCCCATCGAGCGCGCACTCATTTGCTAAGAGAAACCAAGCCGTAAGTTTCTTGTAAGTTTTTCTAGGCATGTGGTCGAGAAAAACTGGCAATTAAGGGCCGGTTTCACCATGCTCTGTTAGTTAAACTAACAGCTTGCTAGCCATTTAACGGACTGTTAAGATCGTTTTGTGTTTCACCATGCCCTAACCAAGGATTATCTTCATTAACAGACTGTTAAATCTAATCGCTGATCTGACGGCCACCATATAAACCAGCTAAACAAAAATACATCTGCTTGCGTTTTATTTATACAGCGTTGAACGTCGTTTTAATTTAGTCGCTTGACATTATCATTGACATAACGGTTGATTTAGTTATCCTTTGTCAATTTTGTTTCGTGGGACGTAAAATACTTAACAATACTTTAACATTCTTGTTAATTTTGACGCCCGATTACGTAACACTCTGTTAGCAAGACTTTGATGAACCTGGGCCTAAAGTCACATATAGACTAAATGACCCTCGCGATTTTGGCTCTGCCTTTGACTATGAGAAAAGGTGAGACTAAGCGGGTATTGAAAATACATTTCTTTTTAAGAAAGATCATATAAAAAAATTTAAGAATTCAAGCCTTTAGTTTCTTATCCGTTCTTCTAGGTCTTAGTCGCAAAGAACTCGCAATTAAAGTCACCTAGTATATACTTCAGACTAAATAGACCCCGTGATTTTGGAAGTCACCTAGTATAAAACTAAACTAAATGATCCTCGTAATTTCTGGCTTTGGCTTTGGCTATGAGAAACGGTGAGATTAAACGGTTATTGAAAATTCGGGAAAGGCCTTTCTGAATACCATCCAATGCAAACACACCATATTTGAAAGCTGAGCAGTCTCTATTCAGACCACATATTAAATCAATCGTCTAGAAAGTTCTTCCGATCGATATGCCAATCACGATTGCTATAACTCTGCTAAATTAAAAAGCTTAGAATATTTTCATTCATCTTTGTAAAACAGGATTTTATAATAGTCAGGGTTGTAAGGAGATACTCGAAGTATCTCAGGCTGTAGGTGGTGGGCGTGGGAAAACTGACCACGCCTTGAAATGGGCGTGTCTAAAAGATATTAAAATTAATTCAGTGCTGAAACGTGGAAGAAAAGGATATGATGTATGTGTGTGTAGTATAGGTGTGCAAAGCAAGTGAGCATGCGAAAACTAGCAGCTATTACTTATAGTTAGTGTGCGATTTTTAAGATTATTCTAGCTGAATAAAATAATAATTTAAATATAAAAAAATATGCTATCATGCCAGAAAAATGTGTAAAATTAAATTATGTAAGCAAAATTATTTTTAAATAGTTACTAAAGTATTTACAATTATTATAACAACACATATTATTTTAATCAAAATAATTAACTGAATATTTTGTCATAGCTAGCAGCTAGCTAAAATTATTGTTATTTTTATTATGTAGGTTCTTGTAGATACAATTTAAGCCCAGGAGGAATATTTAAAGATGTTCCATCTAAATATTCATCCTGGCCCATTGCAAAAAAATAAGAAAAAAAACAATGAAAAATAAAATAATAAAACTATTTCATGTACTTACCCACATTTCATAATGCTTGAAATACAGAACTAAAAAAGTTTATTTTAATTTTTTCTATTTTTAAAAGCGACTAATTATTGTAACAAGTCAAGTAAAAGTACTGCTACGCAAGTCTACGCCGTAGACTGTAGACCGCTACGCAAGGCGGAGCCTTCACGATCTTACACGAAATTTTCCGATCAGCTACGAAGACCAACCACCTTAACCCGACCCCTACGTCTACTTACATTCACCGTTTTTGTAGATAACCACAGTTAGGCGAGGAGAGAGGGGAATGTCATGGTATGTTGGTTGGATATTGGGGGTTGAATTCAGGATCTGTTACGTAACGTCAGTCGAGGATCGGAAGCCTCCCGGGAGGCACGTCCGGTACCAGGATAACATAAACAACAACAGATAAACACGCTGCGTAAACAACAAGATAAACTTTTTGCAAGTTTGCTGGGAACCTGTATTGGAGGTAAGATTTAAAAAATACCTATAATATTTTTTTTTTATGATGTTGGGTTATTGATTAGGTATTGTTTATTCTGATGGGTGTTAGCTGTAGCAAATTAGATTTTATAATTAAAATTTCTCTCAAATTAAAAAATCGTGACAATCGTGATGTGTAAAAATAAAAAAAAACTTGTGATAACTTGTAATATTTAATTCTGAATTTATAATTTTTTTAAATATTTTTGTATATTATTTAAATTTGACATAAGTAAGCTTAGAAAGCGTGGTACTTACAATAAATAAAATAACTAGCTGACTCGTAATAAAGTCAGTGTAGAAAAAAATAAATTTATTGATAAATATAACATCAACAAAATGTCGGCGTAATATCATAATATTCTTCGTACAGTCAGGATCAAGTGCTGATAAACTTTTAGAGCTTTAATACGTTTTATTGTTGTTTCTAACCTCTAAACATAATTTGTAACTTGAAAACTAAATCTAGGAAAGATTTTATATCTTAATCATAGTTGGAAAAAGAAAATGGAAAATTCCATGTTTTCAGTCATAAATAAAATTATTTAAACTGTCTCATCGTCATTCACTAATAATGCTGTCTGTCCCAACTTTACTAGAACTAATAGTACTCCTCAAACACAAATTCAATTCTTCATTTGATAATGGTAATTTTCAAGACTTAATTACAAAGCTAGGTTCCAGTTTAGTTTCATTTCAAAAATACCTTCACTTTCATAAAATGTTTCGATTACAGCCAAATTAAGTTGCAACATCCCTTGTTTACGCGTCCACCCTCTGTTTACCCTGTTTAGATGCGCCACCCTCGCACAGGGATGGCGCGCCCTTGATCGTGCACCCTTGAAATGCATTACTTTAAGTTTTACTAATAAATAATAAATAAATAAATAAATATTCTCGGACACTTAACACAACGCCTTCTAGTCCCAAACTAAGCAAAGCTTGTACGATGGGAACTAGATGGCTGATAGAATACATACATACATTTTTTTTTTGTAAATACATACTTATAATACATAGAAACACCCAGACACAGAACAAACATCTATGTTTATAACACAAATGTTTGTTCTCGGTGGGGATCGAACCCACGACCCACAGCACGGAAGGCAGAGCTACTACCGACTGAGCCATGACGCCTGACAACACGTCAAATAAAAAACCTGTGTGTAAATACGTGATAAGTATTTACAAAATTATACTTCATAATTAACTTAAATTTAAAACGTAAGATTCTATATATCTATCTAATCTGCCTATGCTCACCTACTTCAAACAAGCTTGGGACGAACTAGCTCCAACTCATCCAATAAAAAAAAAATGTAATCATACCTAATCATACAAAACGTAATGACGATTCAAAGTGATCAGTGAGATTTTATTGAATAAAAGATTTTTTACTTTGACTTTGACTTTGACTGTTGGGTATACCTTTTTGTCACGCCATTCTTTCCGATCCTGCGCTGATCGAATCCACTGTTCCTACTTAAACGTAAGCTTTAAGTACAAAAAATACTGCAGAGTGGGGCCTGGTGACCTGTAATACAGATTCTCAAAAATCTACATCAGGCACCAGTCTCTCACAAAGTTAGTACCTAATACTTATCTTGTACTTGTTTGTATAATTATGCTGTGTGGGAGAAAATAAATAAATACATTATTATTATTATACTTTAAGCTTACTAAATGTAAGTCATTATTGTCAGCATAAGTTTGAGGGTAAATGCGTACATGTCGTCTCAACCAACGGCCAGCGATAAACGTCAAATAATAATGGAATTTTTATTTTCCATTTGATAAAAAACTTGTGACTTTGTTCGGGTACACTATTTTGATTCATTATTATTATGTCATGCAAGCTCAAAAGTTCAAATTGTCCGAATAATATGAAAGAAAGATGTAGTTAGCTATGGGTCAACAAATTTTCTAATCATTACAAGTAACTTTCCTTTCTGTAAAAATACTGACGTTAATCTTAGTCCTGTGACTGTGTCGACATCAATGACGTCACGCGCAAGCAATATAAATTATCCACGGGCAAAAGCAGTATAAAATAACTTATTAATCCATACCTCTCAACAATGTCTTCCACCAACGTCTGATTGAACCAATATTTATTTTGGAAATTAGCCCGAACCCGCGGCCGAGGCCCACTCTACAATAAATATTACAAATTGAACCATCCCCGAGGGACAACGTCTTGCTATTGTTTAATATCCCCCATTAATAAGCTGTTGTGATAATTTTAATAAGGAATTTTTTTTATTTAAATACTAACAAAGCTAAATTGAAAAAGAAAAATAAAGTATTGGTATATTATACCAATAATTGTATTGGACCATAATTGGTTTGAGAAATATACCATCAAAAGTGTATCTGAAATGGTACAATAGTTTATTTATTGATTTATTTACTTTACTGTATTGTTATTAATAATAATTAATTAGTAGGTAACTTTTGTTACACTGGAATAGTTGTATTACTTGATGCCATTGTAATAAAAGAACAATAAAAAAATATTGTAAAAATGTTGAAACAGCACATGTGTTTTACAAAAATAATAAAATTACGGTGGTAATAATAAGTAACGAACACCGAAAGTTTTCACAGAGATGCATATTTTTTAAATAACTTATTTCAATGCAATACGGTAGATTGTACACAATGCGGTTTCCCGCGTCAGTAACTAGGTAGGTAATCCTTGTATTTTACGTAACGTAACGTAGCGTAACGTAACGTAACGCAACGAACATTCATACATACCGAACCGCTCGAAATATTTTTTTACTTAGTTTACGTTTTATTTGGTTTCTTTACTAAAAAAAAAATAACACAAGTAATCGAATACCTATAGAAATAAACGTGCAGTGTGCGCTTCTCCTTACTTCACGATTTCAATTGTCGCGGCTGTAAATTACTAATGTACGGTTACCCTCTTTGACAATCAAATATTCAGATAAAGTTGTTTGATAAGTTACATGGAAATTAATATTTGTACAGAAAGAGAATTAGCTAATTGGAATCTTGAAAGGTAGAGGGGTTTGTTCGTTTAGTTGATAGACTATTGGGGTAAAGTGTGCAGGTACCTTTATTAAGTACATTAGCATAATTGTGCGATGTGAAAGGATTTATGATGAAAAATGTAAACCCGGTAGATATTATAATATATAGGAGTTACAGTCAGTGTCAGAATTTAATTTCGTTTTGTCATCAGAGTACCTACTATCTTTCAATATAGAGTAGTGGAATTCACTTTGTTATGGAATGGACACTCAAAAAGAAAAAAAAGGGAAAAAAATAAGGAGAAGAGACCTTGCACCGACTGAATTTTTAGACAGAGATTTTTAGTATAACATTCGATACGAGTAAATAGGGCTAGATAGATTAAAAAAAACTGTTATATTTTAAGATAACCATTTTTATTCGTAACACACTTTATGATTAGAATTGGAAAATAAAATAATATAATACTGGGTTTCACTTTTAAAATATTTTAAAAAGATTTATAACACATTTGCTCGTAAAGGGTCTCTTATTTCACCAATTTCAGTATCGTAATGTATGTTATTACGCACTCGTGCGTTATGGTAATGTAAAACGTACGGTTTATCAAGATGCTCCCACTAAAACGAACGGAACCTTTTTTAAATCTTAGCAAAGAGTTTTTATGTCAGTAAAGTGGTCAACATTTTATGAATAAAATTGACTTTAGGAGATACAAAATAAGCATTTAATTCTTTTACAAATTGTTAAAAATTTTCTAACTACTTTAACAAGTGATTTATTCGTATTAGAAAGTAAGGTAAAACGTACGGTTTATCAAGATACTCCGTCTAAAACGAACGAACCTTTTTTAAATCTTAGCAAAGAGTTTTTATAGCGCTGATGCGCACGCATCGCTAATTTGTGATCAAGTAAAAATTATTCCCGCGCTTTTTACTTTTATAAAATTAATAAGTTAATTTTACTTTTAAACAACTTTTATAACGAGTTCTATTTATTTCCTCGCAAATGTGTTATAAAACGTCGCATGACATACGTGCGCTTTGAAAATTACAGCCTCTGCTTTCTTGTAGCTCTCGCCTACGGCTCGGGCGGGCAATATCGCCTCGGCTGTAATTTTCAACTTACCGCACTCATATCATAATGTACTATTATAATTTAGTTTGAAAGAGATAGGTATGTACAGTCGTTTTTAAACATGCTCCATAAAGGTTCTTACTGTCTTAAGTAACCTATACTCAAACGTGTGTATTACCGAAGAACTTCTAGTAACAGTGTAGCCATAGCTTGTTGTGCCAAAATAATTACATCAGTCCTTAGACGTCCATCTCCGTAGGAGCATTGTTTTCAATAAATTAACCGAAGGACAAGAGGCGAGTCCTCCGCAAACAGCCACGGGGATCCGTCAACACAATTATTATACTCGGACAGCCACCCTCGATAAACACCCTCTAAATAAATTAACTGGACTGCAAAAACATTTGTATGAATCGCTGGTATTAATTGCTTTAGTTGGCAGCTGAAGATATGTGAGATAAAACTGTGTAATTTTAGCTTATTATTTTAGCACGGTCTCACTGAATCTTATTTTAGACCTTCAAAGATACTAACTGATTTAGGATTTCCAATAACTACAATATTTAAAAGAAAGGTTAGGGTAGCTGTGGGTAACTACATTTTTTTTTAATTGCTCACAGATATCACCATGGCTCTACCAGCAGCACCAGCCACACGAACGAAAAAACAAAACCACGCTAACATACCCTGCCCCATCGAAAACTGCGCTCGCTTCACATACGGCAAACTTCCAGACCATCTCACGAAAATCCACGGCATAACCGGAGCTGAAAGAGATGCCTTGAACGAACAGCAAAGGAAGAGATTCTTCAATGGAGAGCTCTGCCAAGTACGATACTTGAAAGAATCAGCGATCAGAGACCTCTGGGGCAGCGACTACGAAGACCCTCATATCAAGGATAAAATACATCAAAGCTATGCTCTAGTCAAGATAAGAATCATACCGCTAGCAGCCGCACAAAGAGCTCGTCCACTGACGGAACAAGACGCAAATGTCCTCACTGCTTACAACGCTAGAACCGCTCCACGACCAGCTCGCGTCCAAAGACCCAGGAAACGGCCACGTCCTTACCCAGAACCTGTAGTCAAGCAGACACCAGAGCAGTCTTCAAGTGACTCCAGCGAAGAGGAACAGAATCCTCTACCCCCATCTCCACCTCCATCATCACCATCGTTACCTCCGTCGCCGTCTCCGTACGAATTGCAACCGGTTGAAACTAGACTGCGAGATATATTTGACTCAAAAGGCGATGCTGGATACAAAGCAGTTATCGATGACATGAAGAAGTCCATGACTATGGGACGTACTCTCGGACAGCGGAAGCGGAAAGCTTATAGAACATACAGACGGTACGCCAAGCGTCTGATTGCTTTTTTGCACCGCCAGCATTCTCCATTGGCTTACGATGTTGATGTCTTGCTTTGCGGTGAGAGACAGGTTTGTGCGTTCTTGGATAGAGTCAGCACTGAGCATAAAACGAAAACCTTGAGAAACTACATCGTTGCAGCAATCAAACTCCTCGATTCTAGGCTCTTTGCGATTGAGACTGACCCTTCGTGTAAGGAGAAGGTTGGTTCCATGACCAGAGTGTATGACGTTCTTCATGGGAGGCTGAACGAGTGTGATAGACTCCTGGCACAGACAGCTCGACCAGCTACTGCAGAGAGTTTTGATAGTGTGACTATGGAACCCAGTTTCAATAGATACGATGATTTGGTGTAAGACGAACAGTTTTTTGATGTTTTTTGTAGTTTTGATCTCATTTATTTTATCGTAGATTTGTAGGACTGTTATAAAATAACAAAGCATTCTTGTAAATAGATTCTGCACACAGTTTATTGAAATAATCTAAAAACGTGGTGTAAAAGTAGTATCAAGCGGTTGGTTTAACACTATTATAATAATTATTGTGCTCGATTATCCACTACAATTTTATTCAATTTACTTTAGAATATTCTAGTCCCTGTAGTAAAACACTAAATATAAGAGTAGGTGCAATATAGTGTAAGAATTTCAGTGTAAAATAAAATATTACGTGTTTCAAGCAATAAGCTTCATTTTGTATTTAGCATAGGTTTAAGGTGTCATAAAATTATTACGTATTATTATTTATCTATCTATCTTATCTTAATACCTACCTCACGGCCATTCCCGATACTTTAATTTATATCTGGTTTTGCCATAGAGGTTAATTACCATAGCAACATATGATACATGTAGCTTATTTTGTCAAAAGATTTATGGCTTTGACGCCAATCACAATCAAAACTTTACTAATGTTTGAATATTGAGATTCGCTGTAAGATTGTAGGTATAGTCGGTAAATAAGATTGAAATCTGTGAAACTAGTCACAAAACCGTCGCAGTATCTAATTTCAGAACATTGACGTGCATTGACGTTGCGCAGACGCAGACCACGCGCGTGCCACTTACTTCACAGAGTTCTATTTATGTTCCGACTACCTACTTAGGTATTTTTATTGTTGTGTATATAAATACATCTGTAAAAATATGGTTGTGATTTTATTATCATCTTTTTTAGACATTCAATAAAGATTATAGTTTTAACCATCGTGCAAAACATTCGCAAAAAATAAAAAAATAGTAGGACTGAAAGAGATTAGTAGATAAGTAAAATACTAGAAATACCGCACAATTGTTTGTAGCAATGTAGATGGTAGATAGTAGGTACGCTAAATTTTTTTTTATCAGTAAGCTAGCGATATCTAGTTGAAATAAAATGAAGCTCTATCTAAACCAGACTCTACCTACAGATTAATGAGTTTCGCTACTCTCCGCTAGATGGGACTGTATTATCATGATTGAAACCTGAGAATGCCGAGCTATCTCTTCTGCGTTGCTAGTCACCTGGTACTTGGCGATCGTAACCGCCTGCTCCAGATTCTCCACAGGCTGGCCTTTACGTTCCGAGCGTGCCAATCGCAACGAAATTGCTCGGGTACAAAAATAACGACGGCGTTGCGGCTGCGTAACGAAAATGTTACAGGATTTTTTTGTGTTTTAAAAGTGTATAGAATTTGAGAAATTGATATTTTTGCTTTTAGATTTTTTATATGGGCATACAAAATGTAAAGGAATAACTCAGTGATTCAACGTTGATATTTTCCTTTACATAGTTTGTACCGCTAACCTTTATTGTCTGTGGTTTTGACTAGGTTCACCACAAATTGTCCGAAAAAGTGGTTTATTTTGAACTTTTTTATTCTGCTGTGTAATTCATTCCTATGATGCACAATTATTGGTCATCCCCGCTACTTACTGAAATGCTTATAGGTGCTGGGCAAGAATATTTCCATCTAAAAAATTTCCCATGTACGGCCAGTCCTATTCATCGGTGCATGGGTGAAAAGTTGCCGCTGAGTTTGTTTATATCGTCTAGATTAGAAAAAATATACTTAAAATTAAATATTTAATGAATAATGAAACAATCTGTCGTTTATAACAAAAATAAATTAGGAAAAAATTAATATGAAAAATCTTTCCGTATAACAGTGAAAATTTTTTTAATTTTTTCGGAATGGTTTTTCGGATATCCTGACAAATATTTTTCTTGAATTATAAAATAATATCTAGTTATATAACAACAAATTATTTTATTATTAAACTAAAAATTATCCATGACTAAGGTACATAATATCTACCTACTCTCGCGAACTTGCCGATAGATGAGCGAGCGAAGCGTTGAAACAAATCTGTAGGACGCTGTTATTTTAAACTGTTTACTCATATTCTATTCCCGTACGTCCGCTACCTTGAACCGATGAAAATACGACCTATTTCAAATTTTTACTTACCAAAGAACGTTCTCGATTACGCCACAATATATAAAAGATAATAAAACTCTCTTGAAGTTGACTAACAATCAAGACACAGCCTAAACTATAAGTCCTAGAGGTATAAAATTTGGATGGTAGTATCTTTATATAGTGTAGGGGTGCTCTAAGAAAGGGATTTCGAAAAGTCGCACCGTAAAGGGTCTAAAATTAGGATCAAAGATTTTAACCAAATAATGCGTATGTTGCTACCACACGAGCAAAGCCGCGGGCGACAGCTAGTAGAACATAAAAATTTACTGCAGCTCTTAGTAGAAGACAGTAGAAGTGTGGGAATCAGGAAGTAGTTTGTCAGCTTAGGAACCCACTACGATACGCCATGCACTATGAAGATACTTTTAATATAGACCAAGGGAACTAATTTTTTATTGGTTTTCTCTTTTTGTCTCACTGTATTTACTTAAAGGTATCTGCTTAGGTATGTTAATGATTGTACCTTAAGGTTTTTCTAGAAGTCTTTGGACCAAGTGCATCTCTAATAGAGTTATTTACCTCCAACCATAATTGCAGTGGTCATGACCTCATTTTTTTTTTTTTGTATCTAAAGATAGAATGATACAACGAGTTGTTTGTTTGTTTACAGTACAGATGTCACTGCTGTAGCAAAATATAATCGCAGTGTAAACAAAAAGTGCAGTGGTGAACAATGCAATATGAACTGGCAGTGACGTCACCTATTCGGTGCAAAGTGCATGTATGCAGTTCAACCTCCTCGTATTTATGGCGTCCTAGTGTTCATTCCTTTTGCGAGCGACACCAAAGGGGCCCTATCCCCTTTAGCACCCTTCTCTGGGTCATCAGCTAGTCATCTTTAGGTCATTCACCCGCAACCTTCATCTGCTGATGCAGTTTTTCAAGTCGAACAAGTCAAAATATTCTTATGATTTAATGTAAACCCATTACTTAGTTAATACCCTATATGGTATTTTCTCTTCAAACGCTATCACCAGAGCTCTTCGGAATTGTTTCTAAGTATTATTAGTGCATGGGGTATGAAAATGCAGCTAGTTACTTTTTTATTCGTATTTTTTAAAACCACAATCAAAATTTTGCCATAAGAGAGAAATTCAGCTACAAATTGAAATGACATATCTTTGTTTTACATTTCTATTCAAAGACATTGAAAACTTATTGTACCAGGAACTAGCTGTACAAGGACAGCATAGTATTAAAGTGGTATTTAATATAATGCACAAAACCTGCATAAAAAGCATTTGCAATGCAACGCGATTGAAAACATGAGGAATTGCATACATTATTTTCAAGGAGATCTCATAACATTAAAATTTGAAGTAGTTCGCTTTATACAATACCAGCTTTACCTAGAAGGACATGATGAAGTCCAAGAGACCACATCAATTCCAAAACAGATTTTGCAAAATCAAAATTTAGCTGGTGGAATAGATTTCTGAAATCAATAGAAAAAGAAACTATGTAGGTACTTAGTACACTAGTAGAAAGGCATAATAATGTAGATACATGAACTATATTCTTTCGTTGATAACCTTCATGAGCACGATGGTGTAGAAAATAAATAAAGGAATGAAGAGTTCACTGAGTAATTGTCACCTCTGACTGGTATGAATTGTATTTATTGTGCGTGACGGCCAAATCTGCATGTTCTTTCTGATATTACATTCTGAAGGTTAGCTTAATTAATTATACTTTACTAGCTGTCGCCCGCGGCTTTGCTCGCGTGGTAGCAGCATACGCATTATTTGTTTAAAATCTTTGATCCTAATTTTGGACCCATTAGGTTGCGACTTTTCAAAATTTCTTTCTTAATGCACACGGGCACTATATAAGGATACTACTCTCCAAATTTTATATCTGTAGGACATAGTTTAGGCTTTGCTTTGATAAAAGAGTTTTATATATTTAGAAGAAGATAAAAGAAGATGATTGGATGACATGTAACTTATCTTGGTATCAAACAGTGTTGAGTTTTGACAGTCAGCTCCTGTGTTAGAATTTCCACTCGTAAAAACTATCTCATAAAAGCCTGGTGATAAAACTAAAAGACTTTGTGCAATTGGTGTTATTTATATCTCTACTATGCAGCCAGTCGTCAATCACATACTTTTATAGCTTTTCAAGACGTTTCAAGATCAAAAAAAAAAATATAAATTTATAAAAAGCCTCGTGCTAATTTACAAAATCTGGAATGAAGTCTATAAATATATCGATCCAATTAAAATCAGACTGGCGTCTTTAGATGTCTTTAGTGACTAAAAATTTATTGTAACTAACCCGAAATCACTCATGGAATTTGAGTTTGTTTTAATTTTTATTATCTTTATCATTTTCTTATCTAACAATCTGACTGTGAGTATTCCTAAATATATTAAATAAAATAAAATTTATTGGCTATCAAACTGTATCGTAGTAGATTATAACCAATTTCGAGATTTTATAATTTCTCTTATCAGGTACTATTATGTAGGTATTATCATGATTTTTCTTTATTTACTACGTATAACGTTAACAAGTAAATAAACGGTATTTACTTGTTAAATTAGGGTTTAAATGTTGTTAATGTGCGGGGTGTGTTTAGTACCTATCTATAATCTATATTTTTTCTGATAATTTATCTGCAGCAACGTAAGGGATATTTCTGTCGATCGCATCTGCGTCGTGTTCCTTCACACCGGCATTTACGCCGATAGCTTTCACGATGTATAAAACACGTTATTACGACGGAGTAGTGCTTATTTTGTTCGCAACTTTGGCGAGAGAGCCATCTATTGGCAGCCGCGTGAAGCGTGAACTCGTGTTTTGTGTTTGTGACATTTTTGGGAATTATCCACTAAATTAAAAATGCCTGGACGTCCTATTTGGCAGGTAAGGTTAATTATAATGTATTTTATTTATATTATTATTATTTTTATCAATATTTTTGCATTACAAAAGATGCAGCCTAATATTTTAATAGATCGTTATTTAGTAAAACAAATGCTTCAAACTTTTATTGTTAGTCTTAAATCATAAACGTCAGGAATTATACATAGAAAAAACACAAAAAGCATTATTATATGTAGCATTCCTCATTCTATTTCAATCTTTGTTGATACACGAATCTGACTCACGAATTCAGCGTTTCAGATTATTTTGTATGTTTGTATTAACCAAAACATTTACAATCTGGATCCTAATGTTAAATAACTATGTCTTTAGTTTTTTTGCTTCAATAATATTGAATGTTCTTAATTTAACCTTACCTGAAAATTCCAGGTATGTAAACATTGTGCTTACTCATACTAACCTCATCGCCATGTTTTGGCACATTGACAAAATTCCCTTACGTCAATCACTCTGGAGTAAGAATAAAGTTAAACTACGAGGCCTTAGGCATTTTTATTTTAACGGACTAAGAGGTTCTCTATTCGGTTATATTTTTTTGTGTTTACTCGTAATTCAGAAATTTTATAAACCGATTTGGAAAATTATATTTTATTTGTAAGTATTTATTATATGTACTTTCAGATTTGTCCCATTCAACATTCATCAAAATTGGTTTTGTAGATTGGGCTTTGAATCAAAATAACATTGTCATCCGTGTAAACAAATATGCTTATTTTCCTTTCTGTGACTTTTTATTGGTGTTTACTGTCACTAGAACCATCCTTACAAACTGTCATCATCATTGTCGGATGATAAAGCCAAAAGGTATTCAAATGAAAGTTGGTTTTTAAAATCTTAAGCTTATAATATAATATTATTTACAATGTACAAAAATAAAAAAAATATAATCAGTCAGATATTTTCAAATATTTGTGAATCGGAAACTTTTTACAAAAAAAACTTTCAATTTCAACTATCAAGTCTATATAATACGACTTGTAAGAAAATTAACTTTGAGTACCTTCTACTTAAATAAAGTTTTAAGAGCGAATAAAAATTCAATTACGAAAGTCGATGCTTTTATCTTCATTTTCTTTTCACTCGTAAATCTTAAATATCTGGGAATTATTTTATTGTTTCGTTAGGTACTATAAATTAATCAACGCTTACGACTTAACTAAGTTAAACCTTAACTTTAAATCATGAAAACTAGTTAAACTTTCTTTGTGATGTCCTGTTTTTTACTCTGTAGCGGTTTGAGGTCTCCAATAAGATAGTGCCCTGGTAGATTGTGGAATAACTGCTGCATGAAGCCCAGAAGTATGTCTTCGATGGTTTTCGAGAGGATCGGACGGAGTGATTCAGAAACTGGCCGCCAGTTGGCGTTCAAGTAGGCGTTGGTACTTTCCTCTGGAAAAAGAAAGTTTGATGAAGCTACAGTTATGCAGGAAATAAAAATGCTTCGAGATTATGCTGCCTTTGAGGAATATTGAAACTGGTAGAATAAATTTAAAGCTACTAATATCTAAAATAGGACTGATGATTTTAGACATAGCAATACTTTATCAAAACAATGAACTAGTACGAGTAAAATAAGAACCTATCAAAGCAAAGTGTGAAGAATTAACGAATCAAAATATTATGACGTATAAAAACGACTCGTTGAAACTGCCAAAAAATTCGCAACTATCAAACAATGGCGTGGCCGTGAAGTGGTTGTCAAACGTCAGACGACGTTCTTAACGTCTCAACGTTGCAATTTGTATCACGTTTGTACCAAGGCACCATAAGCAGAAAGTAGAGTCGTATAAAGATAGAGCAATCCCGCAGTAGCGACATCTGAGGGGGAGTAATAGCACTAATGCAATGACGTAGAGTTTAATAAGACAACACAGTGTAGGTGAACCATGAAACATGTAGAAAATCTCTCTCGAGCATGCGAATTCCACTTGGCGGTTTTCCATCTAGTTTTGCTACTCCATAATAGATGGCGCTACTGGTTTAAATACTTGAATATAAAATTATACAAACCAAGAGATTCGATTCCATCGAATAAGTTGTTCATTCGCAATCGTAAGCCACCAATATTGTATTTAACGTGCGCCGAAGTCACGTTGAAAAATGTTATATCATCTTTACTGTATAGTTTTACCTCGCTTACAATATCGATAGTCATGTTTCCTGAAAATAAAATTAAATTAAACATTTTTACTCAATGTTATTAGTACTAAGACCAAATGCAACGATACATACTAGGCTCAAACCAACAAACTCCCCGGCCAACCAGAGGAATCAACAAAATTTTTCCTTTCAAATCGTATGTGCCTTCAATTCTTATTTTTGGGACACGAACTTTGGTGTAGAAGTCGTATGTTTTTCCATCAACTCTGAAAATCACAATTGTTATACTGTATTTCAAATTCTTTATTAAATATTTGAAAATTTGTAAGTTCAGTCGCGCGTTGGACATTTCAATCAAGTCCAGTGTCAATGTTCCCCGACTCAGTCGATCAAACAGTTGTCCGATGTACCAGGCAATCATAAACTACTAGGAGTTGTTTATACTCACTGGCTAACCAACACTTCTGTTCGACCGAAACCAGTCACTGTGACATTGTCCAAAGCAGCGTTGATGTTCACCGGTCCCTCACCTTGAAGAATTCTAATTTTTGGGATATTCAGTGGATCCAATGGTGGCAAATCGATGTCTGGAAGACCTGAAATTTTAAATACATTCAGCAATCAAATACCTTATTATTTGATACCTCATTGGGTCGCATGAGTGTGGTGAAGAAATAGCGCTTTCGCTTTCCGCAAGTTATGTACAAAATGTTTCGTAATGAGGCTATGTGACTAGCCCAGCGACTTGTTGGTAGACCTACCAGTCCGCTATCATCAGCGTTGTTTTTAGAAGCAACATTTTACATAGTACTTACTTATTGAAGATAAATAATTTTGGTCTAGAACCTATATTCTCTTTGCAATTTTTCTTATCTTTTGAATTTGATACCAAAATTTGAAAACCCGAGTTATCTGACGGCGTTGATTATCATTAATTACGGTTGCAAAGTTGAGTGTCCTTTCGTCCAGTTGATAGTCAAGTACCAGGAGCGCAGAATTGCCAAGATGTCGGCATATAATTACGCAGCGAGTGGTTCGAGCAGCTTAGGTGGTTACAAAACTAGGCAAACAGAATGTGTGAGTTGCTTCTTGCTACTGGCAATGATAAACTGCTGTTAGTTTTATATTAACTGCTATCACAGCTGCAGTGTTTGACCAGAAAATATCGGTTAGTACCTAATTTATTTACATTTCTTAGGTGTCTTCTATTCGGTTCAATAAATCGCGATAGTAAAGGTCGATAGTAAAGCTACGTAATAATCTGCTCAGTCAATAGTTAAACTAGGTATATTGTAGGTGCGAAAAAACAGATCATTGTCGTCCCAAAGAGTTTTCTTATATAGGATAGTATTTTAGTAAGTACCTGGTCCCAAAGCATTGAATAACTGCTGAACAGCTTCTCGCGAACAGTCATCGAACTCCGGGTCGCTCTTCGAACAAGTTTTCACAAAATCCGCTGAAAAACACAATAGTTATCATAAAAAAATTACCTTGGAATAAAAAATCTAATAAAAAAGTCTGCAGAAAAGTTTCAATATGAAAAGTGCTTTACCACTCTACCCAAATATCTTTCTGTAGCTGGCTCTGCTTTACCCTTCCTGCTGCTCAGGCATAAGATAAGATAATGTTTATTCCAAATAACATAAAGCCACATTATACAAATAGATTAAGGTTTAACACACTGTCATAAAAATTATTTTAGTCTAAGCACCTAAAAAGCAGCTGCAAATTGGCATGACGTTCTGAAAACGGACCGGAATGAAATGTGCTCAGACGAAGGAAGTTACTTATACATTACTTTTTCATCATCGAACACTTTGAAGGGCTAGAGTATAAAACTGTATTGTAGGACAAACTCTCTACTGACAAGTGTAAAACGTCATATTTCAAAGGCCCTTTTGATCGAGATGCCAATGAGGGCATTATGCCTAAACATGAAATTTGCCTAAAAAGCTGTTTACCCCAAACGAAAAATGCCAATGAAACAGTACATATGCCTAAAATGTTGCTTGTTTTCATAATAGAATGGTGACTCCATTGTGTAGCTGTCTAGCTGAATGGTAACACTCAGGTTGCGGAACGATCTTCCTGCTGAGGTTTTCCCTACTACAGTATGGGACACTTCAAAAAGAGTGTTTGAAAAATTTTCAAGGGTCGTCTGACACCTTAGTGTTGCAGGCGTCCATAGGCTATGGTAACCGCTTCCTATGGTAACAAACGGCGGGCCGTACGTTTGTTTGTCTACGTATTTGTATTAAAAAAAACTCAATGCATGTTTGCGTAAATATCAACTATACCACGGCTACATACTTCTAAGAACTCCCAAAAGCATTGCACATAATTCGTAACCAAGGTTAACTTTGTTTGAATAATGTTGCACAAAGTCGCTCTCCACATAAGTAGCCCATGGCAGTAGGTAACTTCTCAAGGCTAAGAGTTACGAGTATAGACCCAACTGGTTTCTTACCACAAGAAGGAATATTAGTAGATATTTACATGCCTTTGAAGACAATAGATAGATGGATAGATCCTATCCTACTAATATTATAAACGCGAAAGTTTGTATGGATGTATGGATGTTTGTTTGTTCCTCTTTCACGCAAAAACTTTTGATTCGATTTGGATGAAACTTGGAATACATTTTGTCCGTGCCCTGGAAAATCAAAGGGATCTAACGGGACGCGAACGAAGACGTGGACGGAAGCTTTATTGCACACCTTATCCTAAGGATTACAACATGAAAAACAAAACTAAATTAATAGTACAATGGGCGGTCTTATCGCTAGTCAGTGAGCATAATGAAGATGGTATTGTTAACATAAATAGTGTGCAAGTTCGTATGAGTTAGTTGTCAACTCTGGTGACGGAGTATTTAGGGTACCATAAGACCTTTTAACGACTGCTAGAACCGAGACCGACAGTTTAACGGGCGCTCCGGAACACGGAATCAGTCAGATGTAAATGCCACTAGCGGTCACCCATCCAAAAGTGACCACATTAGATAATCAGTGAAGATTGACTAAGCTACGCCACGAGCGCTTCATAACGCTTCTTGAGATTATTTACGCCAACACTTGGGTCCATGGAAAAAGTTATTCATTAAACACCTTGAATTAGAAGTATTTAAAACTCTCTATCATTTAGTGAGACTTATAGTGATATAATATCAGTCAGCATTGATGAGGTTTCCAGGATAATAAAGTTAAGATAGATCACCCGAAATTTTTGCTTTTAACTTTACCTACTTTAAACATTATAATTTTTAAAGTTTTTTTTTTTTTTTTTTTATTTAAAGATTGTTTTGTAAGAATTTCTAATTTTGCAGAAGCACCTATTTAACAATCCAAGCAAACATACTTGAAAATTTTGTACTTGATTGTACTTTTACACTGAAGGCTTGGGTAGTGCTAGGAGGACTTAATGATAAGAGCACTGTCTACCAGTCTTCTTGAGCGTGCAAAAAGATGGTGCTTTATACTTTGGGATTGGTACTTTACCTACAAACAAACGCAGATATCGAACCCGTCATTGCTCTTTGTAAACAAAACAACGATCACCGATCACCGATCGAGTAAATCGATAGTTCACGCTAAAAGCCAATAACCGTAACAGATCTATGATATAATCTCAGCAATCGATTTCATGCAATAAGTACCTATTGCAGAACCATCGTTCAACAAAGAACTGTATTTACTCCCATCTGTTTTTAAAAATACACTCAATTCAGGTCAATCCATTTCGTTATTAGGTCATCAAAGACTGGTACTCACGTTTCGTCTTAAAATATTCCGCTGCGGTACAGTGGAGCACAAACGTCACTAGTAATAATTTAAACTGCATTTTAGTTGCAAGCTAGTCAGGTTCGCCCTGAGCAGCCTCGAGGTGGTAGGCAGATACTAAACCCCGCTTTGCCAGTCTCCAGTTGCCTCAAGAATTCTTAAGGAGGGGAGCAGTACGCAATTGTAAACTATGCAAATAATGTTTGAACTTTGCTTACTTTGCCTATTATTGCTAATATCTGGTAAACATTGATTTGTCAAAAATATTGGATTATGTAAACTTGTGCAACAGCCAAAGTTCTTTGATTACCAAGCGCTTAAAGGGAGTTGCAAGTTTTTAGTACAAGGACAGCATGTACTAGATTGCGAGGAAAGTGAGTGTACATTTCTTCGGAGGCTTGTATACTATTTAGTGAACTAGAACGGTTCAAATTAATTAGTTTAATGCAGTAGTAACTGCTATGGGACTGTGACATTGTATGCAATAACTGTTACAATCGTTCCGTAACATCAATTCCTCGTTCTTTTACAAAGCATGTGGTAATCGTGTAAACTAAGGTACTTAGTACTTACGGTTAGCGTCAAAAGTAGGTTAGCAATATCGACTAGGTAGATTAAAATTCTGGATTTTTCTTTTCTGTATTATGCAATGTAAATTATAAGTTCTGTATACTGATAGCTGCACAAATCTAGGCAGTTTTTTTTAATTCAAAGTGTATTAAGAGAGAGTATTTAAAAATATTTATCTACTTTTGTAGCAGACTGTCTTTATTGTCTGTTTCAATTGTTTTCAAGTGTGATATTATGTTGAGTAATCTTCATTTGCTGCAAAGTAAATCAAAAAAACAAACATAATAAAACAACAAATACAGTGGTATGTTTTACCAAAACAACCTATCTGAGTTTGATGGTTATTTGATGATTTTTTTAATGCCGTAATAACCAAGGAAAGAAAGTTCGTCACCACTTTAACAGGGCGATGAACACCGACAATGAAAAAGACTGGGCAGACTACAAAATAGTAAGACAGGAACTTAAACGTGAAATAAGACAAAGCCGCAACAACTCTTGGAGGAAGTACAGCAACTCCATCGCATCACAGAGCGAAACGGCACGTCTGAGTAAAATACTTTCTAGCGATTCAAAGATAAAACTAGGCACTTTAAAAAAGCCAGATGGAACCTACACGACCACAGATAAAGAACAGTTCGAGCTTCTGCTAAAAACGCACTTTCCGGATTGTAACCTCGCACAAAACGCTAGTTGGGAAGACGACCATGGAAGTCACATTCCCAACAAAGAAGACTGGGAACTAGCTGAAGCCATTGTTACGGAGGAAGCACTTTCGTGGGCCGTAACGACATTCGAGCCGTACAAAGCGGCCGGCACAGATGGAATCTTCCCGGCTCTTTTACAGTGGAATTTCACAAAAATCGAGTCAGTGCTGACTGCCATCTTCAGGAGTTGCATTGCCTGGAAATACATCCCCCACGCCTGGAGGGAAGTTAAAGTAGTATTTCTCCCAAAGCCAGGCAAATCAGACTACACCCAACCCAAATCTTTCCGGCCCATAAGTCTAAGCTCTTTTCTATTAAAGACTCTAGAAAGACTTTGCGACCGACACATACGCAGCGGACCACTGCTTAAAAACCCCATAAACAATAAGCAACATGCCTATCAATCAGGTAAATCAACGGAAACAGCACTTCACAGCGTAGTACACAAAATTGAAAGCGCGCTAGAATGCAAGCAATCGTGCCTCATCGCGTTCATCGACATCGAAGGGGCCTTTGACAAAACAACCTTTCCGAGCATAGAACAAAGCCTGAGGAAACAAGGGGTCGAAGACAACTTAAACGAATGGATAAACAAAAAGCTCTCAAATAGGGCAGCCCTTACACAAAGCTCAGAAGTAACAAGATGCCTTGTTACTAAAGGTTGCCCACAAGGAGGAGTACTATCTCCTTTGCTGTGGGTACTTGTAGCTAACGAACTTCTAGAATCCCTAAACAAGGATGGGCTACATACAATCGGCTACGCCGACGACATAGCCATTATGATATCGGGGCTCTTCGAGTCGACTCTATGCGAGAACATGCAAAGAGCACTCCGAATCGTAGAGTCGTGGTGCCACACCCATAGCCTAACAGTAAATCCCACCAAAACAGAACTGGTTCTCTTCACTCGAAAGCTGAAATTGCCAAATCTGAACCTCCCCTCCTTATTTGGAACCAAACTGACGCTCAGCAAAGAGGTCAAATACCTTGGAATATGGCTAGACAGCAAACTCTCATGGGGTAAGCAACTAGAACATACAACGACAAAAGCCACAAACGTGCTATGGCAGTGCAGACGTGCCGTCGGCAAGGATTGGGGACTAAAACCAAAACTTTGCCTATGGCTGTACACTGTCATGGTTAGGCCGGTACTGACCTACGGTGCCGTGGTTTAGTGGCCAAGAACAAATCTAGTCACAACAATCAATAAGCTGCAACAGGTGCAAAGGCTCGCGTGCTCCCTCATTACTGGGTGCGCGAAATCTACACCATCAGCAGCGCTGGACATAATATTAGACCTAATGCCACTCCATCTACATATACAAAAAGAGGCAATGGCATCAGCGCTAAGAATAAAATCCACAAACCAATGGAAAGGTAATGCAAAAACAACAAACCACTGCAAGATTCTGGACAAAGCCACACGAGCCATCCCGGAGGCTTTAAACGGCATTGACAGAATAGCGACAACATACCTCACGAGTAAGAAGTACAAAGTGGAAAATCAAGAACGGACGGAGGATCACACGTCTACTCCCAACGTCTATCACATCTACACAGATGGCGCCAAGCAGAAAGCAGGAGTGGGCTGTGGATTCTACTGCCCTGAGACAGGGCTATCTCACTCGCAACCCCTCAGCAACTCAGCGACCGCTTTCCAGGCAGAGACCCTAGGGCTCCTCCTGGCAGCCACAGAAATGTACCGGTCCACAGCGCCAGTAACTGGCGCAGGCACTGCAAACGAACCGGCACAACTAATATTTATAACTGACAGCGCAGCACTCATGAATGCACTGAGTAGATCTGTCACAAGGTCAGAATCTATTGCAGCATGCCACACTGCACTTCAGAATCTATCTGATAAACACACTGTCAAGATAAGATGGACAAAAAGCCACGGCTCATGTTCAGGCAACAATAAGGCAGACTCATTAGCAAGAGAAGGCGCCAAACAAACGCCAACTGCAGAAAACACAAGTCTCTGCAGACCCACCTCGGCAGAGATAAGAAACAGACTGAAAATATATTCCAAGAAGGAACATCAAAAACAATGGGAGCGCAGATCAGACTGCAAACACACAAAAATAATGCTTCCTGCAACGGACGCGCACATCACAACGACACTACTAAAGCTAAGACGCGAAGACTTGAGGATGATGGTGGGTATAATCACGGGCCACTGTGATCTGAACTACCATCTCCTCAAGATCGGAGCGACAGACAGCGACCTCTGTCGTGGCTGTCTTCAGGAAAAAGAAACAGTAGAGCATGTCTTGCTACATTGCTCTGCCACAGCAGAAGCCAGATCCAAAACGGGACTGCAGGAGCTGATCGGGTCTCGCTCCTTGGCATCCACAACACCACCGGGGATGCTGGAACATTGCTGTCATCAACCCAAAGTCCTTCTCCGTTACTTCAAGGAGTTGGGCTGGTTGGGGTGAGGTCAGCAGGGGGACAATGCACAATACACCCCAACGCGGGACGTCAGTGCAGATCTTATTCCCCCACGACGAATTAGAATTAGAATTAGAACCAAGGAAAAGAAACACATAGACGATTTGAAGATAAATGAAGTAATACAGACAGAACGCGTGAACAATTTGATCAATTTCGGTATTTCATATTCAATATTATATGATATTTCACATCAAAATTGTAATTAACAGCGATAATGATGATGATAATGTTCTACAGCAAAAAGTAAAGTGATTTTTTTAGAATGTAACAGGCAATAGCAATATTTTAGCGTGATTTAAAGCCATTGCGTTAAGTGCTTTCATAGATGTAGCAAGAAATGTTTTCAAAATATTTAATTCAGGCTTCGATCGGTCTTTAAAAAATCAATTTTCTGTGATATTTTTAAAATAACATGGTTCTTAGTGGAAGAGCGTGTTGGTTTCAAAATGAGAGTGCTGTCATCAATTAAATTTTGTAAACAAATCTTTCATTCTCCATTAGATCATTATTATAAAGTGACAGTAGTTTTTGTTTTATTTCAAAAAGCGAAGTCAAAGCGAAGCTCGAAACCGAAGATCGAAAAAAATGTAAGTTTTTGTCAATCAAAATTTAATTTTGATGAAATGAATAAAATTTTCAGATAAAGGGTTTCAATATGATTATGTATTATTTTTCCAAGATTAACTAAATGTCTAATAGTTTTTTGACGGTGACACATTGTGACATCTTTCCTTTCGCAGTAAGATTCATTTTATATGACCTCTCCGATTGTAGACTGTTTCTCTCTATGTATGTAGGTGCATTAAAGTTTATGAGTCATGCCCCATTGCTCAATGTATTTGCTAAATCCACTATCTATCTATCTATTGGATAAACTAAATATGCACATCCACTAAATAAACGATTCTGATTCCGAAAATCGAGTTTGTCCGTTTGTCTGTTTGTTTGTTCGCGGATCACGCCTAAACTACTGGATCAATTTCAATGAAACTGATACCATTCAGAAGTCCTTTTTCCGGATTGAAACATATAGGCTATAGGTATTTTATTGAAATGAAAGACGTGAATTCTAAACCAAAAGCCGCCTTTGGCACGAGGTTCATCGTATGCTGGTTGACAGATATTTTGGTGGAAAGTTTCGCACGCGTAAGAAGCCGCGGGTATCAGCTAGTAAGTTATAAGTACCTATTATAATAATATAATGCCCATGGCTATATTGCATTGTAAAGGGTTGGGCGTAGCTACCAATCGATTGTGTTTGTGTAGTGTTGCGAATTGCGACATTTATCTTGTTCTAAAACCACTTTGTCGAGTATAACCAGGGGTTTACTTAGATAGACTTATCAACTTTTGTCTAAAGTAGGTAATCATTGTTTAAAATAGTGCCATTTCGGTTAAATAGTGACAGGGAGAATCATCACCATCATCATCATCATCATCAACCTATATCAGTCCACTGCTGGACGTAGGTCTCTCCCAAGACGCGCCACTGAGCCCGGTCTTCGGCTCTTCTCATCCATTGTTTGCCAGCTACATGTCTCAGATCGTCGCCCCATCTTGAATACTTGAGTGGAGACCGCGTTTAGGCAAGCGTAGTGTAGGACGCCCTCCGGCAAGATGGGGCGACAGGGAGAATCGTTGAGAGACAATTCTAAGTAAGACCGCCAATGTCGTTAAAATTGAGAGATGTTTTCAACTCGCACATTTGCCAAAATGCTTGTCTATTTCGGGAACAGCTTTGATATGTGCCTATGGCCTTGCGTAAATATTTTGTAATTACTACAAAGTGTACAAAGTACTATTAGTGCGTAAATACAGGGTGTAAAATTAGGTTTATACACGGAAATTTTATAGTTATAGATGATATGCCAATAATGTAAACAAAATAACTAAATATTCTTGGACATTAGCACACAGCATGAGGCTCCAGTCCCGGTAAGATTAAAGGTAGTCGTGTCGAACTGAGTAGACCTCGATCTTACTGTAGGTAATTGTCTACTCTTACTAGCCAAGTTTAATCTAAAACAAGTGCGATATACTGACTCCTTATACTCCAAGCAAGCAGTGGAGTGCTCCCACTTAGGACATGCCCTGTGATGCATTGCACTGTGCTCATCACTCTGAGACATAAATTTTTTAAAGAGTTCTGATGTCCTCAACACCCTGTGTTGGTAATTGTAATGTCAAGGCCTAAGATGAGAGCATCATCCATCCCAACTTTTGGCTACGTTTCAAAGTAAACGTTGTACAACACCCCACGGATGATGGAATAACCCATTCTGGAACAATCGTAAACTGTTGCGATTGCGAACACGCTGAAAATAGAAAACAAAAGATTGCAGTAAGCATTCTTAGATGATAATCACGGGTTGATCAACGAAGCAGGAAATCATAACTTAAACAAAACTATAGGTAGTATAGTGATGGTGTACTTTTATGACAGGCCTCATGGCTCAGTCGGTAGTAGCTCTGCCTTCCGTGCTGTGGGTCGTTGGAAATCCCCACCGAGAACAAACGTTTGTGTGTGGCAAACATAGATGTTTGTTCTGTATCTGGGTGTTACTGTGCATTGTAAGTATGTATTTACAAAAAAAAGTATATAAGTATTATATCTATCAGCAATCTAGTTTCCATAGTACAAGCTCTGCTTAGTTTGGGACTAGAGAGCGTTGTGTGTAATGTCGAAGAATATTTATTTATTTATTTATAATACCATGACATAGCTTGTTACTAATATAATTTTAACAAGAGTTTTTATGATTAAAAACCCTAAACACAAGACATAGCGTAATACGCCGAGTCGGCTTAATAAGGTATCTAATTTTCAATAAAAATCTGGCCCGAGGTCTACTTGTTAGATAATTCTCCGAAATAGGAAAATATTTCAAGCAACTAAAGCAGTACCTACGTGCAGTACCATTAAAAGCAATGCCAAGAAACCACACTCAGTGGCAGTTTTATAGTCCCAAAACAGGTTACTGCTTGACCTAGTAAGCTAGCATAAAGACTAGAGGCCTAGACAGAGTTTATTACATCATTTGGACTATTTGAAATCCCAGTGTTTTGGTTTTAAATAGGCTGCGGACGGCATGTGTTTGATGAAAATCGAAGTGACAAACTACAAATTTTTTTTTAAAAACTAAAAACTGTTCTGCATGCTTAGTGTTGAATGAAGTTTCTGATACTTATCTATACAATATTTTCTGTAGTGGAATATTCCTGCAGGTGTTCCTATGTTCCTTGATTGCCTAGGGTTAGTCTTGAATGTTCTTCGGCACCAAAGGAGACTTGTTAGGAGTTAGATGACAGGTCTCAACACTTGCCGAGTTTGCACTTACAATACCTTCTTTTACTAGTACTAGTAATACTAAAGATCAAACCCAATACATATTTTTAGGTACTCGTAGATCGACACATCCGTTATATTCTGGCGGATGTGTCGATCTAGATTTTAGGCTTGTTTAGTTTTGCGAAGATGTTGGCTGTTAGGCAAGGGTTTAACAATATATAGATATAAATATAATATAAATAATAATACAATATAAAAATATAGGTCTATAATATAAAGCCTAAAATTCATAAAAAAGATATTTATATTAAAATTGTGAGTATACTTACTTAGGTATACCACAAACTTTGTGGTAGCTACCTATACCTAAATTTTTTTGTAGTTTATAGTTTGTGATATCACATGCATGTGGGTGATAAAATAGTTGGGAAACTCCTGTAGAAAAACTTTACCCGTGTTTTGGATCTGTTTTTAGATTTATTATATTTTAAGAATGAATGGGTTGAATGACCTCAAAGTGTCTTTGTGGAAATAGCCTAGACGCGTTTCATCCATAAATTATATTGCGATGTGACATTGCGAGATCAAGTCGGCCTTTTCCACTCCGTAGTGTTGCCAGATAAATAATTTACGTTTAGATGTAAGTAACTATCTGTCAAGAGGTAAATGCTTGTTCTTAGTGTTCATTAATTTTTGTCACTAATTATTTTGTGATAAGCTTAAGTATTTTACTATTTTGCAAATTGAGGATGATATAAGTGCCGCGCAAGCCTACTTCACCTAAAACATTGTCCCAGGCAATACAGTGTCCCGTTAAGTGTAGGCATAAATTGCCTCCTGACGCTGTATAAATCATCTTCAATAGATGTAAAGGCTACCTACTATTTTACAATCAAATAAAAATTAAAACTATTAAGATGTGTACAAAAATACACATATAATTTTATTTCAAAGCACATTATTAGAATATATCATATAAAAGTTTTTTTTTTTTAAAGTTACGTTTTATACACCACTACGTTTTCTAATACTTAAGTATAAACTACACTATGCACATTTATTTTACAACCATAAAAATTAAGTAGGTAGCTGGCAACACTGCCCTCAAAATATCTTTATTTATTGCAAAAAACATGTGAGCACAATTCGTTTGAAAAATATCTGTGTCCACATGATTTTATTTACGAGGGTCGTTATTTCTGTTCGCTTGAAATATAATTTGTTTTTTTTTGACTTTACGTTGGAATCTAACTAGTTCTATTTATTTTTCATACAAAACTTCTACGACCAATAGGTTTTTTTTTGTTTTCATGTTTTCATTGAAGATACCCTCAGCGCGCACTTGGGGAAGATATTGAAGGTTTTGTTTTCACATCATAATTAGTGGCTTATTCTTTTTATAGAGGTCACTGTATAAAGATTGCTACTAGCATACTATGAGCAAGAAGTTTGCCCAAAGAATATTTGCGTTTTATTATTGGCACTAGCCGTCGCCCGCGGCTTTGCTCGCGTTGTATCAGAATACTCATATTCTCACTGTCGATTAAATTTATTTGAGGAATCTATGTACTAATTTTTAAGGGTCTTCGGGTGCGACTTTTCAAAAATCCTTTCTTAGTGCACCCTTACACTACATAAGGATACTACCTTCTAAATTTCATACCTCTAGGACTTATGGCTTAGGCTGTGGGTTGATTATCAGTCAGCTTCAAATTAGTTTTATATATATTGGTATAAGTACACGTAAAACTGGTACGTAGGGAAGTATCAACGATAGAGTTATTTGTCTAGATAATTAGTACCAAATAATTATTATAATCGACGAAACAAAATAAATAATATTAATAATTGCCTATCTCGCCGAGGGTATATAGGGTATGTGCCTAATGATGCCAACTATAATACAACATCCAATTAGGTATATGATATCAGAATTATATTATTAAGAGTGCAACGTCTGCATATATATCAATGACATCGTGCTCTAAATTTATATCACAGCTGTTTGATTTCACTCAGAATGATGATGATAATATTCATTTTGAAATGTTAATGAATAAAGAAATAACTATTAGAGCTTTATTGCTTCCTCATTTAGATTAAAATAAAATATCTCGTGTGGAATCGCTTGGCCTAGCAAAGAAAAATAAATACAAAAGTAGGTAGGTACTTAAAAAGTTTATTAAAATAAAATTAATATTTACAAGCTAAATTAAAAATAACTCAGAAAAACGCGTAATAAAATAGTTTGCTAGGACGTAAAATTGGTACTCGTAAATGAGTTTAGGAAGATAACTGCACTATTATTAATAAGCGATTTAAAATAAATTTTCAACACAAAGTTCATTCAAAGAAAAGCATCAGATTTAAAAAAAAAATTAAAATAATATTGTCAAAATATGAAAAATAAAATGAGATTACTAACTTGATTTATCTCAGCATGATTTAACTCGCTCTAAAAATATAAACCTAATACTGATCGGTGTTTTTTTTTGTTTGTGTTTACATGTGGCGGGTGTTTCCAAAGCCGCCATGACCTGACTGCGAAGCACCCTTATTGTAGCCCATTTGAAGGTTGAGTTCGGAGTTGTGTGCTTTGAGTTGCTCTTCTGTGAATGTGCGTTCATTCTTCTCAGCCATTTTAGGGCCTAGTTGGGGACCAGTCCATTCAGGATGCTTTTGAGTCTGGAAAAATTGAAAATCATGTTAGTGGTCAAACAATTATATTATGTACCAATTTATACCTACTTTGCATTTATAGCATCGATATGGCTGCCTACAACGAGGATGACATAAAATGTTGTCTATACTGTATAGTATATTGTTGGTATTTTGAATTGATTCAAATGTCTTCTACTTCCTAACCTTAGTGTCTGCCACTATGCGAGGTTGGCACATGTTCCTTTCTTTCATTCTCCCATAGCATCTCTCATTTCTGTGTTTACCTACTCCTTTCTTAAGAATAATCTTTCACACCATCCATCCAACTTTTCTTGAACTAGTTCATAGGCAAGTACTTACTATTCTTCCTAGCGAGTATAGGCAAAGTGTGACTTGAGGAATGTTGCGTCTTTCGAAAAGATCAGCTGTTTGGAAGATTTCTTCTTCTGGTACTCCGTATTTCTTGATGGCTGCTTGGAACCTGAAATTTTTATTTTAATAAATAATTTGCTTTTTATCTCTTACACTGCCACTCGCTCAAATATACCTACTAAATAATAAAAACTTGTTCTAAAGTCCAGATTGAAATTCGGAAAAATATAAGTTGCCAATTCTTTTACGATACGGATAATTATGTTTTATTTTCTTTCAAAAGTACCTCTGAATGTTCTCCATAAGCTGGAAGTTTGTTCCTTTCTCCTGGATCTTCTTGACAGACCCAGGTGCCAGCTTATTGATCAGTTTACATAACACCACTCCGTTTTTGAGGATATCTTCGTAATCTCCGCTAAGAGACTCTCCAGTCACCTCGGTGATCCAGTTGAGGACTTCTTGTTCTTGTTCCTTGTTTCGAGGCTGGAAACGACATCAAATTATAAATTATTTTTACTTTTTGGACAAGTAGCTCAGTTTTATGTCTATCTGTATCTGTGCCTTGTCTGAGAAGCATATTTTTATTCTCTAGCATTTATTTTTATATTGTTAGTCTATGGTTTTAATCATAAACCGAATATCTGAGTCACAAATTAATTTCACATCTACCAAGTTACTATCTACAGTGACTAGAAAATAGAAAACATCCAAAATATAATGGTCATGTGACTTTTTAAATGTTATTTCTATAGATACATTTTGACTATTCTCCAGCCGCTGTTAAATATGGCAACGAGTACAAGGTAACTTAGATACATGAGCTGGATTCTCTTTGTTAAAACGAGGTTAGAAAAAGTTATTTATACAAGTTACTTTATACAAGTTATTTTACCTAGCAAAATAACCAGTAATCAAAAATCTGAGTAATATAGCAACTACAAACTGATAACCATTATCAGAAATTGATAACACATTTCAGTGATTGATTGATTAAAACGATAGTCCGATTTCAGATCACTATCTTTTCAGAAAAAAACAAAACTGTGGTTTTAAAATAACTCCAGTGAATGCTCATTGCGGTAGCAAATAAACGCCTACGAAACTGTTTACAGTGAACCTTAATGTGTTTTGCCTAGAGTTTATGATGCATTAAATCAAAATTAGATATCAGAGTTTGAGAACATTTATTTAGTTAATAATAAGACTGAAAATACATTTGGTAATGAGGTAGATAGACTAAAAAATAGGCGAGCTTTTAATTATTTTTAAATTGATTAAATATATTCCATTCAATTTCTTTTTTAATTTGGAACTATATATATATATATGCACTTTAACGGATGACTTATATGTATTGAAGAAGCTTTCTATGTCTCTTTTATCATCGATATCACAGTTCTATAAGTAAACTATATCGGCCAACACGCATATTTTTGTCTGAAAACCCTGAAAGTCAAGTGCCGCGTCGTATCGTATCTATCGTACAGCTGACACGTTAAATCTTGAAGCTTAAAAATATAGCAACATGCAATTCTTGAACATCGGCCATAAAATAGAAGCTCCAGTGCCAAGACATTACGCTGCTCCAGCATCACCGAAAATAACGTGTTAGCATAACAAACTCTCGAATGGTGTCTGGGAACTCTCAGTTCTTGAGATGGGAATTGAAACACGCAAACAAGTTACTAGATAAAAAAGATAGAGCAGTATGTTTTAAATATTCTGACGACAAGATCAAGTAGGTAGTAGTAAAGTAGCAAAAGTGAATAGGTTCTAGGTAACCGTGCTACATCGTCGACCACGTCATTGTTTAACATCAGGTGAGATTGTGGCCAAACGGTTGCATTTAATGTAATTAAAAAAAATCTTATTTGGTAGGTACCTTTTGAATTGAATGACGTATAGAAACAGCTGCGTTTCCGTTTGAGTGAATTCAATTGCATTGACGTCAGCTGTCGGAGCTTGAGAAATGAGTGACCACACTCAGAGCCGCCAAATATTAATGTCGTAATGTAATGGTTCATTTTAATTTATAGTTTGTTATTATAAATTTGTGATAATTGATTCAATTTTGAACTTGTCTAGGCTATTATAGCTAAAGATATTAAGGTTTTTGTAGGTAGGTTTGCTTAGGTATTGAGGTAAACTTATTTCACTGACCCTCACAGTGCATTTTCAATTTCAGGAAAGTAATATTAATCGTCCGAAATTTTTTTGTCTGCCTAGTTATTTGAACCAAAAATTAAAATTACCTATTTCATTTTAAATAATTTAGGTAGGTGGTTATTTATGTGTATTTATCCAACCAAAGAGTTATAGTGCATTGTGTTTGGAAAAAGATAAAAATCACTAAAAGCTTTAAGTTTATTTATTAAATAAATTTTATTTAATTGTTATTATGTAAGTAGGTATTACCATAATAAAACAAGCGCTTTGTTAATTTTACTTTCAATTTACGTTTAGGAAATTTAATAATACCTAGTTTGATCAACAAATAATTACATAATGTTTATATATTATTATATGTATCTTTTGTATCAATAAGTATACAGTGCCAGTTTCATAAGCTTTCTATGCCTTACGATGCAGGTTTAGAGACAATAGTGTCGTAGTGTCGTAGAAACTACCGAGACCCAGACCACAAGTAATGGACTAACAGCAGCTATCAAAATACCTACCAGTGTCACGAGAAAGGAACATAATAATTTAAGTTTAATCGATAAATAGGCCCAAGTGAATTTACTTAGCAATAATAAGAAACTTCAGACCCCGATCGCAAGCTCTGAACTGCTTTCGCTGCCCAGCATAATGTCAAGCGACACGTGGCCTAACACACGAAAACAAGATGCTTTTGACAGCAAAAAACGCGCTGGAATGCGCTAATGTCACTATTTAGTCACAGATTTAGTATGAAAACAGTTCAGAAAACTAGAGAGAGAGATTTTATGAGATAAAGATTGCACCCCCAGCGTTTGGTTTATTTGGCATACAAAACATCAGTAGATACACAGAATTTGTTTACCTTCGAGAAACATTTTTTGTTTACCTCTGCTGCTTGCTTTGCTAAAATAATTTATTGCTCTTTTTTGTTAGGTTTTAACGTATTATTAGATCGTTAGACTGATTAGCACACAAATTATAATCAGTTTCTTACAGCCATTTTTATCACAGAATTTGACACTTAGGGCAGTATCTGACACTTGGTCCGGGGCAGGTTTCCACTGTGGTATCAACCAGTAGACTGAGGAGTAGGACCCGCCCGCCCAAAGCGACGCCACGCGGGGGCGGGCGGATGCTCCTGTTGACTGAAACATAGCTGAAGTGAAAGAGCTGGTTCACTGCCTACCATAAAATTAAAGCTACCTATATCAAAAGCTTTTTTCGATATATCGATATCTTTATAGTTTTTTTTTTTTATACAATACAGGCAACCCTTTGACCACAATCTCACCTGATGTTAAGCAATGATGTGGTCGACGATGTAGCACGGTTACCTAGAAGATACCTATTCACTCTACTATTGAAAACTTCCAAATTATAGCCATTCGGGAACACAGACGCCGGCAACGAGTTCCACTCTTTGGCTGTCCGCATAATAAATGTAGACGCAAAGCGCTTAGTGCGGATTGGTGGCATATCAACCATGAACGGGTGTCTCGTTTCCGTACGCCTAGTGGTCCGGTGATGGAATGGGGAAGGGGGAACAAGCTCAAAGAGTTCCATTGCACACTCCCCAAAATGTATCTTGTAAAATACCGACAGGCTAGCTAGATAATCACATTTTACATGACAGGCGTCATGGCTCAGTCGGTAGTAGCTCTGCCTTCCGTGCTGTGGCTCGTGGGTTCGATCCCCGAGAACAAACGTTTGTGTGTGGCAAATATAGATGTTTGTTCTGTGTCTGGGTGTTACTATGTATTATAAGTAATGTATTTACAAAAAAATGTATATAAGTATTATATCAGCAATCTAGTTCTCATAGTACAAGCTCTGCTTAGTTTGGGACTAGGGTGTTGTGTGTAATGTCATGTCCAAGAATATTTATTTATTACTTGTTTCTTTATATACCTAAACGGTAAGTAAGCTTACAACATACATAAGTTTAGTAAGTATGTAAGGCGAAAATGAAATTATATTTCTTGGTAAAAAAAACTGTTGGCATCTAGAAAAGTACCATCCATGTTATGTAGGTAGTGATCTAGCCACTCTGAGATCAGCTGTGTTTAAAACGCCTACGAATATAACCAGCGTCACTTTTATTTTTATTTACATCTTCCGTTAGCGTTTTCAACCGGAAACTAGTATTAATTTATTTTTCTGGTTATATTTTTCAGCGTTCTGTCCCATTCATTATGATGACGTACCTACCTACCTTCATTCATGTTACGTGTATGCACGTAGGTATTGATGAGTCGAGCGTTGTGGGCTCTCGTCAGAGTTTACTAAGGTACAGTACGGCCGGCGGATCTAGACCGGCGTTAAGTTCGTTCGGAACGCTGCGCAGTAGTCACTTTTAGGGTCGAATAGGTGGTTTATGTCTCGCCTGTACCTGCGCACAATTTCCGAAAGCGCAACTTCAGACCGGTCTAGATCCGCCGGCCGTAGTGTAAACAGAGTTTACTACCTACTGAATAAATACTAAATGCAGTACAAGGTAGGTAGGTACCTACCTATCTACCTTATAAAGCAAAGCACAGAACACTGAACGCAGACACAGGTCGTTAGCCAGATGTAGCTAAGCGCCAACCCTTTGTCTGATAACTTCATATCAACCTCTGATATACCTACCTAACTCTTTGTAGTAAGTACACATTTTTCACTGTATTTTTAATACTTATTCAGCACTACTGTTTTCTTTTAAAATTAAATGATGCAACAAGCCGATAGCCCCTGCTGGCTGTTGTAGTAACCACGACGCATAGCGATGCATTGTCTCACTGAGCACATCCGTGGAGGTTACGACCGCAGGACACGTCCTGTGATGCATTGGTGTGCGCCCATCACTCATAAAGATGAAGGTTCTACTCTGAAAGTCTTAAATATTGACCTAAGTAGTAGGTATACATACCTATACCTACATACCAATTCTCATGGCTAGGTAGGTATTCATTTTATTAGTAGGTAGGTAGGTAGGTATACCTAGCTGAAAATAGAAGTGAAGTAACAGCGCTTACAGATTTAGGTAGTATGTACCTACCTACATAAACACTGCAGAATGTTTGTTTAGATTATTTTCAAATGAGCTTCGAGAAGAAAAAATGGTGGCGCAGGCGTCAGTCTGATAGTCTATAAATAAAAATAATGGGATACCTACTCCAGAACAGAACAGCTGCAAGATGTTACGTAATTAGTTAGGTACCTACTGTTCATGGTGGGTTAATAAAGAGTGCACTGACTTCATTTCTATAATTAGGTATGGTGGTAGGTAGGTACATACCTACATAGGTATTAGAAGCTCTATGACTAGACGTCCAAAATTGTCCCAGGCACTACAGTGTCCCGTTGAGTGTGTAGGTAGGTACTGTGAAGGCATAGGTTGCCTCCTGACACTATTAAATCCTCGTCAATAGATGACTAGGTAACCAACCTAAGAAGATAATTAAAAACAATCATATTAGGTAGGTAGGTAGGTACCCTTTACTTTCATAGCTCTAGGGTGGTCTAGGTTACCCCATAGGTTTTTGGAAAGAACGATTTTGGGCCTTTTCAATGCTCTGACGTTCTTATAATGTCTTTATTTTTGCAAAACTTAGGACCACGTAGGACTGAGACGATGACGATGACGACGCGTCGTTTTGCCTTCGAGTTCGCTACCAGACAATGTAAACTCATAAGTTAGTAATATACCAGCTAGGCCCAATGTTATTGGCCCGCCTAGGCCCAGTTGACAATTTAATAAAAATAGTGTTTTTACCGTTTTGAAAATAACCTGTATATCATTATTCTGCCTATTTACTTGCACATTATTATTATTATTATTTAAATAAATTAAACAAATACTTACTTACCGTATTAATTTTTATCAAAAAAAAAATATATTAAACAGAATTAGGTACATAAAAAGATTGGATACAATACCTACACCTACGTATACGTTCTGTGGTCAAACTACATAATATAATGTTTCCTTTTTACTTCTGAACTAATAAAACTGGGGTTAACCTAAACCTACCTAAGTAGATAATTACTCTGGGTACCTGTTCTACATTAAATTCGGTTACAAGTTAGGCTAGATCATATTGTGGCCAAGGGCGGTACAGGATGCGGACAATTGATTTTATATAAACGGTGCAATTGCACTTAAAAAATACTAGGTTAAAATACACTTAAAATAAAGTTAGGCACATAATGTATGCATTTTAAGCACAAGACTATCCTCAGTTATGACCTGATAATGGAAGGTTATCGGAATATTAGTTCAGAGAGAAAAAAAATTAAACGGACAAGCGGAGCAAGATCCGCTTCAAATGCATACCCTGCATTAGTAGGGATCTCACTAGCTGGGTTCTCGATTGATGACCCAAGTGAGCCCAGTTGAGAACGTCTAGCCCTCAAAATACCTACTTGGAAGGAAATAATTGAATAGAATGGAACATAATTTTAATTTACATCAAAATAAAAAAGACAACAAGAAAAATAACAATTTACAATGTGAAGTACAATATGCAATATCGCTTTGAGCAATCTTTTCCAGACATGGAAACGGAAAAATGAATAAGATCTACCTGAACAAAAATTCAAAGGAAAAACAAACTAAGTAGTGTAACCTAGTGTATCACAAACTCATACCAGTCTTTTTTAGTTTATATATCATAATATATAGATCAATTTTCATTCAGTTTAACAGATTAAAGAATTGAGCATTTTTAGAGTTTGAGGCATGAAACAATATTTAATTATTTTGCAACAGCTTACTCAACAGTTCGTAAAATGAGATGTAGCTCAACTGTATTTTATAAATATTTTTAATACTGCGAAATTTTATTTGTAATTTTCCGTAATTCATTTCGTTAATTTCTAAGTATTTATTGTATAGTATTATAAGTAGTAGTATAATAAGTAACATGAAATAGGATCTGCTAGTGATTTTGTAATTAATCTTATTTTAAGTATAGTCACTTAATTTGCATTCAATTATCATTAATTACGTACTAGTAAGAAGGTATTGATAAATGATAATTAACGAAGATCCGAATGTTTAACCATTCACAACTGGTGTTTAATAAACATTCAGATCTTGGTTTTTTATGAAAATCATAATTAAACAATTACTTTAAAGACGTACCCTACCACTTGTGTATGTAGTATTAATCACTGTTTTTGATATTACATAAATAGTTTAATCTTCATTTTAAGATTTCACCAAATCACTGGTCGTAACTACTCGTAACTAATGAATAGTTAGGTGGTGTACCTATTGTTATTCGTTACAAAACTACTCTCAGATTTTTCAAATCTTCTCGCTGGTTTTCAGTCCAACTTACAGTCTACATAGTATCCAGTTTTCGTAATAACACGTCCGATTTTAGACCAATAACTAAGTAACTTCAATATTTTTTCACCCACTTCTTTCAATGCATATTCCGCAACCCACTCTGCAGTCATTCAATAATTTTAGTTTTCACATTATATTCATCGCTGTGTTTATTTACTTCAATGATGTGATTAATTACAAAAGCGACATCATTTTTGGAATGCCACAGTAAAACTATCAACACTGCCGGATTTGTGTTGACAACTAACGTGTACAACACCACTGAACACGCAATCGTCATAAAAAACATTTTGAAAATATGGAGGAGATTTTTTAATGCGTCCGTTTTGATAAAGCGCTTGTGACGATAAGACAAGGTTTTAAACGGACAACAAACAATACAATGAGTAATTGCAATAAGGTCTGCGGTGTAGTGAGTGTCCTTATGACATTGAAAAGGCAAGCCAATATTTTTGGTAGATACCTATCGATGAATTGTAATCAATGTATGAACCCTTTACCTACCCTACAATAATATAGCAATTAATTAATCAAAATTTTTTATCGACCTGCGATGCATTTTAAACTATTTGACTTCATTCGCAATGTGCTGTAGGTGGTAGGTACATAACCTACCTTCCTAACAATGAACATACAGAATTTAAAAAAATACATTATATGTTGGAATACTTACCTACGTATTTTGTGTATTATTTTAATAACAAAAATGTCCAGACTCCGAAACCAAAACTTAAAAACATTTGCTATGCCAATGAGTCAAGATCATGTCCGTTGCGAAGGTTATCTTCAAAAATAGTGGATATACCTACGTACTTTATATTCAACGATAAACTATACTTTTACTTCACTACATGCTCGTAATTTGCAGATTTTTTAATATTTTTAATAAGGAAATAGGTAATAAGGTGCTATGAGCTGTGGCATCGTAATAATCGTAAAAATAAGAGTAACGATCTCCATTGGACGTCGTCTGACTGCTAGTAATTACCTACCTAGGTAGAATTTAACGTCTTTTGAAAACAGTTTTCTTGTTGAGTTCATCAATAAAACAGAAAATCTGTTGCATACTTTGCATACCTACTATAATCAGGATAGTAACGATACTCTTTCAATTCCGTCATTTAACGTTTATGGGCCGAGCTGGGAAGTAGTCTTAGGACAGTCTCATCTTGGCCCATGAGTAGAAAGATGTTTGCGTCAGCTGCCTCACTGAGAAGGTTGAGAAACTTTCTACCGACATCCACTAAAGTTATGCTCGCACAGTCTCTTTTGTTTCCCGTACTTGATTATGCCGACGCTTGTTTTCCTGACCTTACTGAGGCACAACTAGATAAGCTTGAGCGCCTCCAAAACTTTTCTATTAGGTTCATATTTGGTCTTCGCAAATATGACCATGTCTCCGACTTTCGTAATAAGCTCAAGTGGTTGCCTATTCGCTCTCGCAGGAATACTCATTTTCTATCCCTTTTGTACAGTATCTTATTCAATCCCTCCGCTCCTCCTTATTTAAAAGAACGTTTTGAATATATTGATCTTTCCAATCCTCGTACCTTACGCTCCTCTGAAACGTTGCAATTAAAAACTCCCTTGCACTCTTCTACCTTTTATGGACATTCTTTTACGGTGCAAGCCATTCGCCTTTGGAATGCTCTTCCTGTTGATATCAGGAAAGCCAAATCTCTTCCTATCTTCAAAAAGCTTTTACACAGTCACTTTTCATCATTATAAAATTATTTTATTTTACTATCTATTTATATATTTTTGTAGGTGGGTGGGTAGGTGTACCTACCTAGTATAGATATGGTTATTATAATGTATTTATGTAGTATTGGTATCATATTAGTAGTTTATATATATTTTAATTTACATAGTTGGTGAAATTAGTTAAATGTAGTCTTTTATTACACCGTCACTTTCGTTCATATAAAATCCAGTCCATCCAAAGGTTGCCTGGAAGAGATCGCTCATAGCGATAAGGCCGCCCATTGTACTTCACATAAGAATAATGAACTCTGTGTTTATTTTATAATTCCTGTAAAAGTGGTGTACAATAAAGGGTTTTCTATCTTCTATCTATCTATCTACCATGAACTGCTTATAGTATATCACTAGCTGGGCCCACATAACTAAGGCCTATAGTCCCGAAATCCGACATTCAGAAACAATATTTTTGGTTGCCAACTGGGCTCCATTCTAGCCAAAGTGAACCTTAGACGATTGACATTCATAAATTTTCAAAAAACTGCTTATTTTCAGTGTGCTGGCAAACGCGAGCCCGAGAAGGAGCTCGAAGCCAAGGCATGGATAGAAGCAGTGATCGGAGAGCGATTTCCGTCAGACCTCCCCTTCGAGCTGGCCCTTCGAGACGGCATCATTCTGTGCAAGCTGATGAACCGGCTGCAGCCTGGCATCATCACCAAAGTCAACATCAACGGCGGAGATTACAAGTTTATGGATAACATCAACCAGTTAGTATTTTTCTCTTCTTGACTAAATTTACAGGATGTGAAAAAATTTGAGAAATCATGATTTTGTATTGATTGTTAGGAAGATGTTTTGAAAAAAAAAACGACCTATTGCGAAAACCTAAATAGGTACCTACCTATCTACCTATTTTTATTAGCACTTGGTTAACACAAAACTTTGATGAACAATTCCATTGTTGATTGATTCGTTCAAGATTGATTTGTATGCAAGCAAGCAAGTGCCAGCCGAGTCCAAGCATGGCTTACAATGGATTTTGAATACAATTTAGGAGCTAAGTAGGTAACTAGAAATATACGTAGACCGTCTCTATATTATTGCCTATCTACACTCGTACTATGCTCGTTTATTATAACTACAGTAAATAGTTAGCTCAAAAAACTTTTTTATTTGCGAAAAGCTCATTTCATTGTGTTCACGGACATAGTTCTTTCCGTTCTCTTTCATCCGGTCTAATCCGAAATAACTTGGCCTTTAAAATAACTCACCTACTTTTGTAGAATATAAATTAAAAAAATTAGAAAAAGTAAGTTACAAATAAAAGGAGTTGATCAGTAACTGGACCCATGTCAACTAAGCCCACGTGGGACGAGTAAACCAGCATACAAAATCGCAAGGGGCCGAAAGGATTTGAAACTTCGAGGGTTAAATGGAGACTATTTTAATATTATTTGCGTGTAAGAAATAACCAGTGATCTATAATTTGTATTTATGCTTACCAAAAATAGTTATGTTCTACCTTAATATTTTCCAGGTTCCAGAATGCTTGCGTCAAGTACGGAGTGCCAGATGTAGACCTGTTTCAGACAACCGATCTTTGGGACCAGAAGAACATCGCTCTTGTGACATCCACCATCTTTGCGATTGGCAGGACGGTAGGTACCCGATAATAATAAGTATTATCATAAAATAACAAAAAAAAAACCAGAGAATAAAATATAAGAGAATACCTACCTATTGAGTAATTTATAACTAGTATTATACTAAAAAAAAGCTTGGCATCAGATTTAGGTCACCTGGTTCTGATTGACCCATAATTATTCAATCTCAGTCAGTCTCACTTACTCCAAAATCTGATGATGGTGTTATTCCCCCAGGCACACAAGCATCCTGAATGGCGCGGTCCCACTCTCGGACCGAAGCCCGCTGACGAGAACCGCCGTGAATTCAGTGAAGACGTGCTCCGCGCTGGTGAAGGTGTGATCGGTCTACAAGCAGGCACCAACAGCTTCGCCACGCAATCCGGCCAGAACTTCGGGGCTAGCCGCAAGATTATCTTGGGAAAGTGAAGCGATACTTACAAAAAAGCTTAGTGAACTTAGCTAGAGTGAATGTAACCTCACCTCAGCGGCTGCTTAGATCTTTAATAACTTATCTGGGTGGTACCATTTCATTTTAGTTACGTTTTATTATTTAACAATCTCGTTGGCGGATATGAAAAATATGTGATATTTACTGTCTTAAATACAAAACACGGTAACTTTTAAAACTTCGTTTTAATTTTTCCCTTTAAGTACCTAGGTAGGTAGGTGCCTTGCCCGGCCAAGAAAGTAATTATGTAGGTAAATACTAGTAAGTTACAAGAGCGATCAAAGATGATGGGTTCGATTCCTTTAGTCACTCCAGTCGGCATACAAAATGTTGAGTTGTTTGTTAACTCCTCCCAAGTCAACTGGGACGAGCTTTGCGTTCATTATTTTCGACCACTAGTCCCAAATATTTTCTGTTTTGAATGTATAACTCGTCCCAAGCGGGTCCAGTTGGCTTGGGACGAGATAGCGACTGACTTTGTTAACCTCACCAATTCGGCTCAAGCATGTTTTGAGTAGAGGGTTTCATTCAAAACTGTTAAAAAGTTATTATACCGACCTACCTACGGTACACAACTACCTACCTAGATAACTATGGTCGGTCTTGGCATGGGTAGTTTATAAAATTATGATAATGTGTAGGTAATGGGTACCTACGTTATTAGGTAGGTACCTACCTACCGTAAATTATGTATGATAGGTAAATTATGAAACCATAGGCACAGAATATTAGTTAGTAGGTACCTACCTACCACCTAGGTACCTACCTACCAACTCCGTAGAGGTAGAAATTTGTCGCGTGCTCTTAGGCTCCGTAGAGGTAGAAATTTGCTCTATGAATAGAAAAATCCACAGACAAATTTTAGGTAGGTCCTTACCTATAGTCCTTTCCATGACAGAAGTCCCGCGGAAATTTCCGGAACTAAACTTTAAAACTAAATTTTAAATTAGTTGTCAGGTGCTGTTAATGTGTTCGGATGCTAGTGCGTTTTTATTTGGTTTATGTGATCAAAGTCTTGTTTTCAATGCCTAAAGTTGTTAAAAGTGCTGCCCGAGAAATAATACTTAAGGTCGACTACAGCGTCGCGTCTGCGGGACTTCTTTCATGGAAAGGACTCTACCGCGTTATGCACTATGTATACACACACAGGTTTCTACGACGTGGCCCGCCATAGGATTTAAAGATGAACCACTAATGGGCTGGTTACAAAATCCTCAAAAGCGACACCTATTAGTTAAATGTCTAAACGGAAAATACAGAAGCGCCATCTATATTTTTATAGGTCATGTTTTAGTTTGTAAGCCATGATTCTATTGAGCATTGTTTGGAAGAGATGGCGCTGCGATAAACTTTTCAAGGCCAGAAGAACTAGTGATGCGCCGCGGTCTGTCAATCGACTAGAAAAACAATAGCGTGACATATAAAACACATTTATTTACAAGCAAGGATAAATAAATACATTAAGTATGTACCTATTTAATAAATAATCAAAGGTTTACATAGAATACAGTAGATAAAGTAAAGTGTATAGTGGAGAGATAAAAAGTTGAGGCATGTTAGGACGTGATTATGTGATGATTACCATAACACTCATCAGTCGTTACCATGACATAGTATATTTTATAGGAATAAACAATAAAAGCTTTGTTAAATTGCTTTGATTAGTGTCCTAAAAGAGGCAAAAGATGACGGATTAAACTCTGAAAATCACATGACATGCTGTGTCATGTCAGTCATTACCTCGTGGTCTTATGCCCGTATGCTAATTTACTGCTCAAGCACTGATCCGGACTCAAGCATAGATTTTGTATGAAAATCTGTACTCAAATCTATGCTTGAGTAAATTAATAATTTCTTTATAAGCGTACGATCCTTCCTCTTTCATGCTCTTGATAAAGACTCTAGTAACTAAGTTAGCCGTGAATTACAACTTTATCATTTTTTCCAGTGTAAATGAAATATGAAACGTGCTTGCGCTGCTATTGACCTAATAATAAAAACATAAAATAATGACTTGAGCTGACAGACACGAAACCCAACATGACACGACATGACTGTCATGTTATAAAAATTTGATTGATTGAGCACAACCCTAACATTAAATAACAAGCGAATTCGTCTTGTGCGTGCTTGTTGTTGTGGAATTTTTAAACTGAACCTTTGTGAAATGAACAGAAAATGTGTGTATAAACTGTCCAAATGTTAACAAACACTGGAAAATGATAACTTTCGGCAATGCTAACACATCTGCGCCGTCGGAAGATACAGGTACGACGAGTTCAGATTGGACTTTGTTTTCATGTTGTGGTTCACGATTCTTGTAATTTTACTGGTATTGTTTAGCTGGAGAAGTGAGGAGTATTTGCGAGAGTGTATGCAGCGATGGCTCCAATGCTACGGTACAGCCTGGAGGGTCAAATCAGCGCCCTAGGATGGACATCGCCTGTGTTTTGGATGTCACACAAACCTCGAACCTGGCTCATAGAAAACGGGCATTGGAAGAAGTACGGCTAGCTTCTGAGCTGGTCAATGCTAACGTGCACCATATTCATGTGAGTTTACCTATGCCTATCCAAAATTTTCCGATAACCTTGACAATTTTATGGGAAAATACCTAAAAAAACATTGAACACATCCATACCTTCCGAATGAAATATTTGGGCCTAAAGTGAAAATAATGCATTTTCGATTTTGTTCATATAATCGTTTTCAACAGGCTCATTGTAGATAGCTCAACTGTCTCATGTGTATTTTGTAGGTAAATATTGTGAATACTGTACTTATTAGTTATAATTTTTTTTGTGAAATACCTAACTCGTTTTTGATACCATAAGTGATGCAGGTACAAATCTTTTGTTACAGTTTGAAAAGCTAGACTTTGGGGAGACAAACGTTCTAGACACATTCTACAACGCGGATGTTGCACTAGTGGACCTCAGTTTGCAGTTGCAACAGAGCTCATTACTATACCATCTCGGAGTACGAGAGAGCTTTGATATGAAAGAAAATGTTTTGCTGTACAATGACGTCGATCCTGATTCTACTTTGAGATTGAAGGTAATGATTATCTATTTGTAACTCAAGAATCCAGTCCTGAATCCAAACTCCTGAGGAACGCATATAAACCGGACTGTCAAAAATACATAAAAAAGAAATAAACGCTTGTAAAAACTCTAAAGCGCCCAAGTGAACAAACCTTTTTCAGTACTGAAAAACATGAACCAAAAACTTTTTATGAAAACAAACCAAAAAACCAATTTAATGAGAACTGTTTACATGTAAAGTGATTATTTTGTGTTAGGACTATTAGCTAGTCTAACTACTTTCAGAAACACAGGACCTTCTTTCTTGTTTCATAGGCTTGGCGGATAGTTTTTCTCACACAGTGGTTTTTCTAACTCAGATACCTAGCTTTTCTCACACAGTGGTTGTCATAAACCAAACATTTAAATGCTCATCAACACAAGCTTAACAGTGAAGGAAAATATCGTTGACGATGTCTTTCCTGTGCATATGGCTCACTAGGCTGAGAGAATGGTATATGTGGGCAAACCTACTCCATCTAAAAATATTGTCCCAGGCACTACAGTGTCCAGTTAAGTGTAGGCATAGGTTGCCTCCTGATGCTGTATAAATCATCTTCAATAGATGTAAGGGCCTGTTTACTAGTAATTCGCCCCGAACTGAGATCTCGTGATGGTCGGAGGTTAATAAAACCCAAAAAATTTTTATTGACCAATGGTTATAATAAACTTTGCAAATCGCTTCAAAATCGCCGTCTAGCTAAGTACCAGTTTTACTTGAACTATATAATCATTGAAACTCCAAGAAATGGTAGCTCACGTTATACTGGATTTGCCAATTTTATAATTTTTACAACAACTCAAAAACTATTAGACCTAGAATCAAAATAAAAACGGTTTTTGAATGTCTACGCAAAGCCCTATCATTGACATCCCACTTGATATTTTGGTACAACTTCTTTTTTTACTCCCTTTGGAACATCTATAACTTTCCCACCCCTTGACCGATTTACTTTATTTTTCAAACCAGTAAAACTTAAGAGTAATATCCATATAGCTACCAAATTCTGTGAAGATCGGATAAGCGGTTCAAAAGATCTCGACGAACAAACATACAAACATACAAAACATTTTTACCTAAGTTGTCACTAAGATCAATAAACCAAACATCAGATGTTGTGAATAAGTAGTCTTCCCATCACTCTCCTAAAAGTCAAGTTACAAATCATTTGATATCCTATTTCTAGCAGCGTTCATCTCACAATATCTTCATAGCTATTTGTCTCAATTTGTCAAATTGCCCTGTCTGCTCAATCATACTAGGATGACAGATCAAATGTCGGTATTATTGCTTAATTGAATCATAGTGGTGTATCTATTTTTCAATTGGAAATCTAGTTCGAGCAATCTAAGAAACTTTAGACAAACTATAAAGCCCGGTTCACATTGTTCCAGTCCAATAATCCAGCGAACCAATCCAGTCCAGTGCTGTACTGGAGTATTGGTTTATGTTATTCCAGTATTTAATAAGCTGTTGAATTAGTAGTACTATAATGAGGATGGTCGAGCTGGATTTAAAAAGTCCACTGTCATTCCCAGCACTGGACTGGATTGGGCTCGGTTACATTATTCTAAGAGTGAATCAAGCATGGATTTTTTTAATATAGTAGTAGAAGATAGGTCTACCCATTAGGATGTTCACAATATAGCACTTAAGATCTCTTTCATCATTATGACAAACACAAGCCCACGATTTAAGCAAATTTTACTAAATGAAAATTAGATTTGGATGTTACAATGATAGATAGATAGATATATTCTTTATTGCACACCAAGAAAAGAAGAAAAACAAAAAAAAAGAGAAAAAAGTTTTAAGTATGAGGAACAATGGGCGGTCTTTTAAAAAATTCAAATCCATGCTTTAATATTGATTTATTTTTAAATTTTATAGCTTGTTGTGTACAATTAGGTAGATGCGAGTATATTTATTAATGTAGATGTACCTACATTAATATCATCACCACCTTCGATCTGGATTCAGGTATTTCCCACTCACTAAATATAGAACAAAACCCAGACATAGTAATTCAGATAATTTATCCTTGATAGCTGTACCTATCTATAATTTTGTAGCATAGTGGAGATGAGAATAGGTAATACCGATGCTATGCTTTATTAAAATGTCATTGTTGTATACCTACTTGTATTTAGTAGCGTAGCATACAACATAAAAAATTATCTATGTTTAGTACCTAGTGATGTGACAAGTGGAGCTTTTTCGAACTGAAGCTCAAATATCTATTTGTCACAACTCTAGTTGACTCAACTCGGTCTATATCCGACGTAAGTGGATTGAAAAATTGATGCTAGTTTCTAATCTGTATGGGATTACTCGATTCGGTTCGATTAGTGAAGCGATGCTTAGAGAAACTTGTAAACATTTGTTTGATTGTTCGACTCGAATCGAACTCAACTCGACCCGCAAGTTAGAGAGTACGAATACTATCCTACTACGAACTGTGCATGCAAGCTCGCCGGACGCTACACACGCTTGGTTAAGCATGCGCGCATGCATAACCGAGCGGCAAAAATATCAATTTTGATATTCGCTTGGTCGCATGTACATGCACGCATAACTGTACATTCTTCGGCCATAAGCTCTAGGGTTTGCATGTGGGTTATGCATATAAGGTCATAACCATCATGCAAAACCTAGCGTGTATGGCCTGCATAAGACATTAGTTGGCGGGTGTAGCATTCATTGTAAGTTATTGTTTTATGTTGTAGGTAGTACTTATTCATTCAAGCTATTGTTTTCATTCAAATTCAACTACACTTGGTTTTCCTGTACAGGATTAAAATGTGGTTTACTCTGGTATGAAACCACAAATATATACAACTAGCTGTTGCCGGCGGCTTTGCTCGCGTGGTAGCAGCATACGCATTATTTGGTTAAAATATTTTATCCTAATTTTTAGATACCCTTTAGGGTGCGACTTTTCAAAATTCCTTTCTTAGTGCACCCCTACACTACATGTATAAGGATACTACCCCGCTAATTTCATACCTCTAGAACTTATAGTTAAGGCTGTGCGTTGATTTTCAGTCAGCTTCAAAAGAGTTTTATATATTAAGAAGACCGCGGCTTCAGTTGCTTGCTATTTTTTCTATTCATAATTAATACAAATGAAAATTCTTTTACAATTTTGAAATCTAGGATCACTAGGATGGAAAGATTACATAGATATTTTGTGGACAAGATCAATAACAGTTGCTCTAGATATCTGTGGTATATGTTCAGCCATCGGACGTCCTATGATGATGACTATTCATTAAAAGTGTTCGTTGACAGTCACAACAGTTTATTACTTAGGTATATGGAAATCTTGGCAATGATTTTGTGTCTGCACTATGAATCACGATGATGATTATTTTATAGTATAATAGTATTTTATTATTATTATTATTATTGTTGCTTATTCACAGATATCCCTTCCAAATTTCCTATTTGTGTCATACAAGTTGACTGACGTGGGTACTTGCGTGACCACTAATCCGGCAGCTACTAAGTTCAAGGGGGAAAATTCAGCGGATCCTAAGCAGCATTTGACCTTGAGGCTGAAAAATATATTGCAGGATGTTGAAGTTCAGACTAAGTAAGTTAATTTATAAAAATGTTTGAGTTATTTTAATAAAGAATACTTATAAGTCATCTAAATATTTGTCTGCTGTCAAATGTTTAGTGTTTTGTTGTGTTACGTATTTTTTTGGGTTTCCCCACTTAGATAGAGATAGAGAAATATTTATTTGGCACACAACACAACACAGGTACAACACAGTAATTAGACAATAAGAAAAAAGGCAGGTAAGTAACTTACTTACCTGCCTTTTTTCTTCTTACTTAAAGTAAGAAGGTAGGTACCTAAGCCTTCAATGATTAAGGCCCGCAAACAGAGCAAATTTTGACGACTGGATTGAAAGAACAGATGTTTGTTCTATACAAAAAATCTTAAAGATCTTTATTTAAAATAGGTTTACATTTACAGAGCACATCTCCAAGAAAAATTCCTATCAGACCTTCGCAAAGCCAGAGAAACGTACAGCGGTCAAGATTTAGCCAACGTTCTTCACGCGATGCGTCGGCGTTTGGACGACCCAGCTGTGTTATCTGGCGATACTATTCTAAACATGTTGATATCATATAGAGAGATTCAGGATTATGACGCTATAGTCCAAGTGGTTGACGATCTGAAAACTATCATGAATAGGAAGAATTATGTGAATATGCCGATTATAAGATTTATGCACGCGTTTGCTATGAACAGGTAAGATATGAAAAAAATTTTTTTGGTAAGATTTTTTTTTTATTAATGAAATGGAAAAAAAATGCACGAGTAGCATATTTACAATAACATAGGCATTGTTCTGCAGACAACGGTCTTATCGCGTAATGCGATTTCATCCAAGGTTTCGGAAACTTAAGAATTTTTTGTTATTTTAAAATGGTTTTTTTTAACAGGCGGAACAAAGAAGGTGACAGGGAAAACGCACTCAAAGTCTGTGTCAAAGCTTTAGAAAAAAAAGAAAATAAGTTTCCCGATATGCTTTGCTTGTGCGGTCGTATTTATAAGGACAAATTTGTTGAATCTCAGCACTCTGATAAAGAAAGCTTGAACAATGCTATACATTGGTAAGAAATACACTGTTTTCTCTAAATTGCACTGTACTATAATGTGATAAGACTCGAAGTTGTAAGAGATTGATCGCGGTCGGCTGTTGGATAGTCTTTCATCTCATTGGCTAATGTAAACTGTCACTTTTATATTAGCCAATGAGCTAACAGAGATTCTGACAGATTTGCTGTGAAAAGACGTTAGTGGAATATAGGAGCCGGGCACAAAAATTAGACCCATATGGTAGAAACGTTAATAATCAACTCTATTGTAATGATTTAAGACTCAAAATAGATTGCTTGTCACCGTAGTACCTTTATTCAATGTCCGGTGATGTAAATAACCAGCTCTATGATCTAATTCTAATTCTAATTCGTCGTGGGGGAATAAGATCTGCACTGACGTCCCGCGTTGGGGTGTATTGTGCATTGTCCCCCTGCTGACCTCACCCCAACCAGCCCAACTCCTTGAAGTAACGGAGAAGGACTTTGGGTTGATGACAGCAATGTTCCAGCATCCCCGGTGGTGTTGTGGATGCCAAGGAGCGAGACCCGATCAGCTCCTGCAGTCCCGTTTTGGATCTGGCTTCTGCTGTGGCAGAGCAATGTAGCAAGACATGCTCTACTGTTTCTTTTTCCTGAAGACAGCCACGACAGAGGTCGCTGTCTGTCGCTCCGATCTTGAGGAGATGGTAGTTCAGATCACAGTGGCCCGTGATTATACCCACCATCATCCTCAAGTCTTCGCGTCTTAGCTTTAGTAGTGTCGTTGTGATGTGCGCGTCCGTTGCAGGAAGCATTATTTTTGTGTGTTTGCAGTCTGATCTGCGCTCCCATTGTTTTTGATGTTCCTTCTTGGAATATATTTTCAGTCTGTTTCTTATCTCTGCCGAGGTGGGTCTGCAGAGACTTGTGTTTTCTGCAGTTGGCGTTTGTTTGGCGCCTTCTCTTGCTAATGAGTCTGCCTTATTGTTGCCTGAACATGAGCCGTGGCTTTTTGTCCATCTTATCTTGACAGTGTGTTTATCAGATAGATTCTGAAGTGCAGTGTGGCATGCTGCAATAGATTCTGACCTTGTGACAGATCTGCTCAGTGCATTCATGAGTGCTGCGCTGTCAGTTATAAATATTAGTTGTGCCGGTTCGTTTGCAGTGCCTGCGCCAGTTACTGGCGCTGTGGACCGGTACATTTCTGTGGCTGCCAGGAGGAGCCCTAGGGTCTCTGCCTGGAAAGCGGTCGCTGAGTTGCTGAGGGGTTGCGAGTGAGATAGCCCTGTCTCAGGGCAGTAGAATCCACAGCCCACTCCTGCTTTCTGCTTGGCGCCATCTGTGTAGATGTGATAGACGTTGGGAGTAGACGTGTGATCCTCCGTCCGTTCTTGATTTTCCACTTTGTACTTCTTACTCGTGAGGTATGTTGTCGCTATTCTGTCAATGCCGTTTAAAGCCTCCGGGATGGCTCGTGTGGCTTTGTCCAGAATCTTGCAGTGGTTTGTTGTTTTTGCATTACCTTTCCATTGATTTGTGGATTTTATTCTTAGCGCTGATGCCATTGCCTCTTTTTGTATATGTAGATGGAGTGGCATTAGGTCTAATATTATGTCCAGCGCTGCTGATGGTGTAGATTTCGCGCACCCAGTAATGAGGGAGCACGCGAGCCTTTGCACCTGTTGCAGCTTATTGATTGTTGTGACTAGATTTGTTCTTGGCCACCAAACCACGGCACCGTAGGTCAGTACCGGCCTAACCATGACAGTGTACAGCCATAGGCAAAGTTTTGGTTTTAGTCCCCAATCCTTGCCGACGGCACGTCTGCACTGCCATAGCACGTTTGTGGCTTTTGTCGTTGTATGTTCTAGTTGCTTACCCCATGAGAGTTTACTGTCTAGCCATATTCCAAGGTATTTGACCTCTTTGCTGAGCGTCAGTTTGGTTCCAAATAAGGAGGGGAGGTTCAGATTTGGCAATTTCAGCTTTCGAGTGAAGAGAACCAGTTCTGTTTTGGTGGGATTTACTGTTAGGCTATGGGTGTGGCACCACGACTCTACGATTCGGAGTGCTCTTTGCATCTTCTCGCATAGAGTCGACTCGAAGAGCCCCGATATCATAATGGCTATGTCGTCGGCGTAGCCGATTGTATGTAGCCCATCCTTGTTTAGGGATTCTAGAAGTTCGTTAGCTACAAGTACCCACAGCAAAGGAGATAGTACTCCTCCTTGTGGGCAACCTTTAGTAACAAGGCATCTTGTTACTTCTGAGCTTTGTGTAAGGGCTGCCCTATTTGAGAGCATTTTGTTTATCCATTCGTTTAAGTTGTCTTCGACCCCTTGTTTCCTCAGGCTTTGTTCTATGCTCGGAAAGGTTGTTTTGTCAAAGGCCCCTTCGATGTCGATGAACGCGATGAGGCACGATTGCTTGCATTCTAGCGCGCTTTCAATTTTGTGTACTACGCTGTGAAGTGCTGTTTCCGTTGATTTACCTGATTGATAGGCATGTTGCTTATTGTTTATGGGGTTTTTAAGCAGTGGTCCGCTGCGTATGTGTCGGTCGCAAAGTCTTTCTAGAGTCTTTAATAGAAAAGAGCTTAGACTTATGGGCCGGAAAGATTTGGGTTGGGTGTAGTCTGATTTGCCTGGCTTTGGGAGAAATACTACTTTAACTTCCCTCCAGGCGTGGGGGATGTATTTCCAGGCAATGCAACTCCTGAAGATGGCAGTCAGCACTGACTCGATTTTTGTGAAATTCCACTGTAGAAGAGCCGGGAAGATTCCATCTGTGCCGGCCGCTTTGTACGGCTCGAATGTCGTTACGGCCCACGAAAGTGCTTCCTCCGTAACAATGGCTTCAGCTAGTTCCCAGTCTTCTTTGTTGGGAATGTGACTTCCATGGTCGTCTTCCCAACTAGCGTTTTGTGCGAGGTTACAATCCGGAAAGTGCGTTTTTAGCAGAAGCTCGAACTGTTCTTTATCTGTGGTCGTGTAGGTTCCATCTGGCTTTTTTAAAGTGCCTAGTTTTATCTTTGAATCGCTAGAAAGTATTTTACTCAGACGTGCCGTTTCGCTCTGTGATGCGATGGAGTTGCTGTACTTCCTCCAAGAGTTGTTGCGGCTTTGTCTTATTTCACGTTTAAGTTCCTGTCTTACTATTTTGTAGTCTGCCCAGTCTTTTTCATCGTCGGTGTTCATCGCCCTGTTAAAGTGGTGACGAACTTTCTTTCTCAGTTTGGTTAGGGTTTTATTCCACCATCTATCCTTACGATGCGCTATTTTGTTGCTTTCCGTTATGAGAGGACAGGCTGTTTCGTAGCTGGCTATTATGCTGTTAACCAGTGACGCGAGCGTTGTTTCTATTTCGGCTGGTGTAAGCAGCACTGTGGCTTCAGTCTCTTTTAGCTCGGTTAGAGTTTTGTTCATCGTTTCTGCGAAGAGACTTGAGTCTGTATTCTTGGGATTTCTGTATTTGCGAGGGATTATGTCGCCTATTCTTAGGCTGAATCTAATCCGTCTGTGGTCTGCACACGATGCTTCATACGTAGCCACGTGCCAGTCATTTATGAGTTCTGCGATAGAGTCTGTGGCTAGTGTGACGTCTACAATGGTCCTAGCCCATGACGTTACAAATGTTGGCTCTGATCCTCTGTTCAGAATGTTTAGGTTATGTCTTAGAACGAAGTCTAGGAGGTCTCTGCCTCTTTCATTCGTGTCTTGACATCCCCATACCGTGCTGTGTGCGTTGGCATCGCAGCCCAGGATGCATTCTAATTTGAGTTGTTTGCAGTGGGTTAGTAAATTTTCGAGTTCAGGCGGTGGCGTTTGGATCCCATAGCCATGTATACTGATGCTAGAATTAAAGTGTTAGCCTTACCTTCTAAGCCTGTTTCAATTTTCACAACTGTGAGGTCGTCCGTACACAGGTGTGTTACCATCGATGCTTTGATGTTGTTTGGAACATAAATTAATGTACGAATTCTATTCTGCATAGGTGGACAAAATACATTGCCTCGGAGGGCGCTAAAACTTACGGTTCCTCGGACAATATAGGGCTCCTGGACCAGTGCTATTGTGTGTGGTTGCTCTTCTAAGGTTCTCCTTAGCGCGGCGAACCCAGTGACGCTGTGTTGGATATTGGCCTGAATGATCTTAAGCTGATTAGCTGTGACGTTATTTGACCTGTCAATTGGTTTACTGCAATTCCCTGAGGGGGTTGAAGTTTTAGAGGTTTGTTGATCGACCCGATTTACCTTATTGAATAGCATTATAATTACTAAGGGGGGTGAGGGGGGATTTTGTTGGGACGTAGGTTGGTCATTGCTGACCGCCCTACTGTGAATGGTTTGAGGTGAAGTTCTCACACGACAGAGACTCCGCCGCATCCAAGGACGGCGCAGGTGAGAGAAGGTTGAGGCATGAAATGCCCCCCGCAATCTCCCCTCCCGCGTCGCTCAGCAGCAGGTCTATTTCGTCCTGTGAGAACTCCCCCTCCCCAATACCAGTATCGCGGTTGCCAATCGCGGCGTCCGCTTCAGGCTCACCACCGCTTGCGCAGGGTCCGTCCGAAGCAGGCGCCACAATTGGGACTTTGACGTCTCCCGCTTTTGGCTTTCGCAGCAGCACGTATACTGTCGCCATTTTATAGGTCAGGCGACATCCCCGCTTTCTGATGGCCTCGATTTCTTCCACCGGTACCCCGAACACCATTACGTTGTTTGTCGTATTGCCGTCCTTCTGGGTCCGGTGGGCAAAGATCGGCCAGGTGTCTATGCGTACGTGCGTGTTGAAGAACGACAGGAAGTCCCTGATGAACTCCCCGTCGCCCTCGAAATCTGGGACAAACACGACGCCTTTATAGTATTTGGGCAGTGCGTTCTCCGCCACGATTTTGTAACCCTCCGAGCCCTCCCAGAGTCCGGGGAGGTCCGAGACAGTTGAGGTCAGCCACAACAACGAGAAGTCGTCGCGAGCCTCAACCCTCAGACCCCCGTGAGCCAGCCGGGGCATCGCAATGAAGCCCGGTCTAGCGCATCCCCGGTCCCGGTAGTGCTCGTGGAAGTACGCCACCGTTCGCTGCTCAAGTCTACTCCTGAGCATAGTGGCCCGGAGGTTATCCATGTGGACGCCAGATTTGTCCAGTATCACCACCCTAAGGTGTGATGCTGACGCCTCGGCATACGACATAAGCCCCTCCGGACCATCGCTCTTTCCTGACTGGGCCGCATCCAGTGGCACGTTCGCGGCTGAGAAGCTACCTCCTAGGCGCACCTTCTTGTCAGCTCCCGCCGACGAAGGTGACACGAAGTCCGAGCTCCTCTGCCGTTTTGCGCTCCTGGTGCTGCCACTGTCTGTCGTTCCAGGGGCAGTCGAATCGGAGGCAGAGTTGTTGCCCGGTCCTTGGCCTCTGCGGCCCTTTCCTTTGCCCTTCCCTTTCCAGGGTCTGGGTTCGGAAGAGGCCTCCGGGTTCGGGACGTCGGGCTTCTTCCCCGCCACCTCTGCTACCGCCACTGGTTTTGGGGGGTTTGACCGGTGTGGCCCGGTCTTACGCGGAGTCGATTGTTGGGCGGCCCCTCGCGACGTTCCCTCGATCTGCCCCTCGTCGCCCAGCTCCATGGCATGGAGTGGGCACTCGGAGTCGGATCTCCGTTCCGTCGCTGGTGGGCCGGCCCCAACATCGATGCCCGTAGGGCGCGCCATAACCAACCCGACGGACGGCGCAATGGCCGACACGTTGGTTGGGTATAGCGCCCCCTCTAGTTGGCGCCGCTTGAGCTCGTTGACCAGTGCGGCATCGAGTCTGCGGCGCTCCTTGCGTAGAGCCTTCCGACGCTCTACGCCGCTTGTGGGGGTCTTACCTGCGGGCGCAGTGCCCGTTGGCGCGGAAGGTGCCGTGGCACTGCGTCCCGTGTTTACCAACACAGCGTCACCAACTTTCGCCGCCGCTGCTGTGTCTCCACCCGACGCTTGAGCTGCTGCCGCCCTCTTCGCCGCGTTTCGTTTCTTCGGCTTCCTCTTCTGCACTGGCCCAGTCGGGTGTGCCGAGGAGGATGAGGTGGCGGCTGCCGCGTCCCTGTTGTCTCCAGTAGCAGCTGCAGTAGGCGGGGCCTGGGGAACCACCCCGCCTCCGCCTTCGGTAGCCAATTTCCCACTCTCCGGCCCGGGAACCAGAGAGCGCCGGGTGCTGGCCGGGTCACATGGCATCTCATTCACGTTCAGTTCACTTTTCATATTTGGGGTTTTTGGGTTGTTCTGCGAACATGAGTGGTCAGCGGGCACAAGCAAAAGTGTAGAAGATACCGTTGCCCAAGCGGCATCCCCCCAACTTTTGACGCGGAGAAGGGAAGAGGCAACTCAAAAAGAGAGTCACCTCCCTCCCCCCCTCACGCCGCGGCGCTGGGTCGCCGCCGGCGGGTAGGGGTGCGGAGGCCGACAGATCCACGAAACCATGCTCATGTCGAAGTCCGCGCCCTACCCATGTCATTCGTTTGGCACCACCCGGGGGACACGTGTGGGGTGCGGCTTACCATTGCTGGCAAGCTGGTGAACCCACGGACGCGAATGACACCATCCCCCTGGTGAACCCACGGACGCGAATGACACCATCCCCCTGGTGAACCCACGGACGCGAATGACACCATCCCCCCGCGAATGACACCAGCTCTATGATATTGTAATAAGATTCAAAATCGTTTGTTTCCAGGTACAGACAAGGTTTTGAAGTACAACCAAACGAATACGCAGGAATCAATCTAGCAACACTTCTAGTCATAGCCGGGAACGATTTCAAAAACTCACAGGAATTACAACATATTGGTGAGAATATTTTATCTTCATATCGTTCCCTAAATGGGTTGTTCATGATGATGATGACGACACCTTAGTAGCTCTTGTCTTCTGTGCTGTAGGCTGTGGGTTCGATCCCCACCGAGAACAAACCATTTGTGATGATCTAATCTAATATATGACAAAGATGTTGATTTCATTGGGTGTAACTATTTATTTAGAAGTATACAATTTAAGTTACATCGAACATCGAGGTCTTTTTGTGTGAAGCGCCCTTAGCGGGTAAATCTAGAAACATGTCTATACAAAAACATCGAAATTCAATCCTCGTTTTCGATTCGATTTTTGAAAGTGAAACTCAGACGCCACACTTTGGTTCCCATATTAAAAACATAGCTTAGTTTGGGATGGTTTGGGGCTAGATGGCGCTGTGTGAAATATCATCCTATTCATGTATTTATTACAGGTATGGTCCTAAATCATCTAATAGGCAAAAAAGGCAGTCTTTCATCACTAAAAGATTACTGGGACGTGGCGACATTCTTCGAAATATCAGTGCTAGCTCAGGACTACGTGAAAGCAATACAGGCCGCTGAATGTATGTTCAAACTGAAACCTCCTAATTGGTACTTGAAGTCAACCATCGGGAATATTGAGCTTATTGATAGGTACGTTCGAAGGTGAAATATTTTTTTTTTTATAAATTTTTATGATTCTAAACTGAAATAATTAAGGCTTTGTTTTGTCTAAATCTACGGCATGTATGCCGATATAAAAATCTTGAGATTTTCATACAAAAATCTTGATGCTTGAGTCCGGATCAGTGCTTGAATAGTAAATCAGCATACGGGCCTAAACGCTATTTTTCGAGTATTTTTATGGTCGGTTTTCATATTCAATTATCTGTTGTCAGTAGATAGAGTATGCAGATTAGCGCAAGCAAAATAAACTGGTACATACGTATCCATACGTCTTGGCGTCGTCGTAGTAAGCGCGAAAAAAATTTCGATAAATCCAAGATAAATCCGGTAACGTAATGAGACCGAATGAGTCCAGAAAAGACAAAAAATAATGATGTCTAGTTAGATTGGTGATTGGAACCACTGGCACCTGGCACTAGTGGCACCTACTTCATACAATTGTGGAACAACTTATTTTTTTTCGCGCTCACTCTGTTTTGTTGAAATTTTTTTTATATTGATGAGTACTTTAACCCCCCCGAATTTTTCCGGAGCTGTCTTTTGACACCCTGTATCTTATTCACAGATTTCGGAAAAGCGAAGATACGTCACCAGAACAGCAAGTATTTTCATTCTGGATGGAGTACTTCGTAGAAGCAACTAAAAGCAGCTGTGACAATATTATAAGGTTCCCTGTAAGTGACAAAATTATTAAAAAAAATACAAATAAGTACTTATAAGTTTCTTCTAGCAAGAAAATAGGTCTGTCAAACCCAGGTAACCCTCAATAACCTCCTAACCCTTAATATCCCATTTATCTGTATCTTAACATAGCTTTATTTTTTCCAGGTGATTATTTTAGAAACTGCAAAAGTGTACATGCCTTCTTACGTGAATGTAAACATGGGGGCAGAAGAGAAGTCGGTAGAGATACTCAACCTTTGTCTCGAGGCTATAAGCGGCAAGTGCAGACAGGTGCACCGATGGTTGTTCACCTCTGACATGATCAGGAGTTACAGGTTAGTTCGTATAATCTCTACTTACGGCTCATAGGTTTACACTTAGGTTATATTGTAAAGAGAAGTTAGTAGCGATACACAATCTTTGTATTTAAGCTATCAGTGGGAAGTGTAGGTAGGCGAACCGTTAGTTGTTTACCTCTGGCATGGTTAGGAGCTAAAGTTATTGTACCTTGACGTTTATCTCTTGTACCTTGACGTTTACCTCTTGTACCTTGACGTTTACTTCTTGTACCTTGACGTTATGAGAGAAAACTTCGGGTTTAGTTCTATACCTTGCAAAATGACCATATGCGCGTCGTTACATAGCTGAACTTCAAATAACAACTAAGTTTATCTGAATTGTAACAAAAAGAGTCTCAGAGTAAGAAGAAAACTAACGCAGATTTAAACTCTATCTATAAGATATAAGGGTTCATTTTCTCCATCTTTCCAGCTTATACAAGCGCGATGAACGCTGCCTATTTCTCTACGTCAGTGAGAATTCCGACGACTTTCAAATATTTTTACCGTCGGAGGCGTGTCGTCAGCGCTTCCACGATTTACTGGGCGAATTGACAGCTGACCACGAGAAGGTCACTGACCTGGACACTAGTGTTATGCACGATCAACTCAAGGTAATAAGATCTTACAATCAAAGGGTATGGAAAGTTTTCCGGGCAGTTTAGAAATGATGGAAGCACTAAAGAAGCTAGACACGGTATTAAGCACTATAACCGTTTACCATAATGCATCCGACTGAGCTCCGAGTTTGCATTTGTCTTGATTTTCAACTCGAATATAGCACACGCAAACGCATTCGCAAAACGAGAAATTTTGTATGAAACCCGGATAAGCGCCTCTTGCGGGAGATTTGGGAAGTGTGCAATTCCCTACAAAATTTCTCGCTTTGCGAATGCGTTTGCGTGTCCTATACTCAAGTCGAAAGTCAAAAGAAATGCACAGACTCGGCGCTCTGATGTCGATCGACAATGGTCGATTTCAGTCATCCATTGATTGACGTGACCATGTTTAATTAGATGGCCTTTTTTTTTTACCTATTTCGTCCCAATGCTGGGCAAAGACATTTGCCTAATATAAATATAAATAAATCCTATAAACGCGAAAGTTTGTAAGGATGTATGGATGTATGTATGTTTGTGCCTCTTTCACGCAAAAACGACTGATCCGATTTGGATGAAACTAGAAACATATATTGTCCGTGACCTGGTTTAACACATAGGCTACTTTTTATCCCGGAAAATCAACAAGATCCAACGGGACGCGAAAGAAGTCGCGGGCGGAAGCTAGTTTACCATACTTTTATAATTAACTAGCGACCCGCCCCGGCTTCGCACGGGTGCAATGCAGTGATGATGATGATGTATTATACATATAAACCTTCCTCTTGAATCACTCTCTATTAAAAAACACCGCTTCAAAATCCGTTGCGTAGTTTTAAAGATTGCATACATACAGACATTAGGACAGACGCGGGAAGCGACTTTGCTTTATACTATGTAGTGATTCATGTAAATCCAATTTGTAGTTTGAATACGAGCTAGACGATTGCAACAAACGAGTGATCCTCGGTAAAGGAACATACGGCGTGGTTTACGCAGCTCGCGATTTGAACACGCAAGTCAGAATCGCAGTCAAAGAGATACCCGAACGAAATCTAGGCGATGTTCAGCCCTTACACGAAGAGATATTACTGCATTCTCAGCTGAGGCACCGGAATATTGTACAGGTAAATGTATACTAATACTAGCCGTCGCCCGTGGCGTTGCTCGCGTTCTAGACCCTTTAGAGTGTACCTTTTCTAAATTCCTTTCTTAGTGCACCCCTATACTATATAAGGAATTTCATACCTCTAGGACTTATGGTTTAGGCTGTGCGTTGATTCTAAGTCAGCTTCAGAAGAGTTTTAAATATATTGATGATTATAAAGAGGAAAGTTTTGTATGTATGTTTGTAACGAATTGGCTCAAAAAGTACTGATCCGATTTTGTTGAAACTTGGAATATATTTGTCCGTGACCTGGATTAACACATAAGCTACTTTTTTATACCGGAAAATCAACGGGATCCAACGGGACGCGAACAAAGTCGCGAGCGGAAGCTAGTAATTAAGTAAACTAGCTTGCATGCTAGTTGCCTTACTTATCGTACTGCGTTTTTCCACTAAAAACATTCACAACACAATCGTTACAAACGATTTGTTTTTACAATCAAGGAAATCCTTAAAACAATCTGCACAAGATTCAAAATGTCAAACATGCACAACGTTTGGCGGTGGAAACGCAAATCGATATCTTCACAGAGTTGTGCATGTTTTATTGTGAATGTTTTGCAGTAATCTACGGTTACAATTGACATCGAATTTGTAACATTAGTTTCGTAAAATAAATTAATTTGAATTTGAAGCTTTTACTAAACATGATTTGGACTATTTGACTATTTTAATCTAGCTATATCAATGAATTTAGCCTATAGAACAATATTAAAAACGTCCTAATATTTTCAGTACCTAGGTTCAATATCAGAAGATAACTACTTCAAGATATTCATGGAGCAAGTACCTGGTGGCTCGCTGTCGGCACTATTAAGGTCCAAATGGGGACCGCTAAAGGAAAATGAAGCTACAATTTCTTACTACACGAAGCAGATATTAGAAGGTAGGTAAATCTTAACATAAACGGTCGGTTGCTGCATTGGTCAGTGTTTCTTTTTATGAATAATTTAAAAAATTTTTAGATTACCATAGCCTATGAACGCCTGTAACCACCAGAGGTGCCACTCACGCTTTGCCAACCCTTGAAGAATTGATATTGATGGATACTTTTAACATTGAAGTTATATATCTGTTTTCCACTGTTCACGATTCACTGATAATATTCTAGTGCTTGGAGTTTTGGTCACGATTTCTACTTCGAATAGGCTATTAGCCTTAAAAGTTGGTGTTCACTTCTTTACATTATTTATTGTAGCAACAACAAAATAATGTTTTGTAAATATTTTGGCTCGAAGGTTGCTTGGTTTCTTACGAAATTATACCGAAGTATTACTTTAGTATTCATTTAATGTTAAATTAACGCCATGGAAAAGATTCTGTTATGTTATTTTATTTTTATCTTAATAAATTGAAATAAATGGTTTCGCAATTCACAAAACCAAGCAATAATAGGACCATTCTTATTATAACATTTTTCACTCTGAAATAAAACATTTGCCGGTTGTCTTCTGTAAACAAAATGGCACCAAGATCAAAAGCAGTCTTTATTGTATTTAAATCAGAGATGCCTTCGTCGTCAAAACACACCTTTTATTTCTACCCAATTCGGAAGTATTCGGAACACTGTTATAATCAAAATATTCCGCAGGTCTAAAATACCTACACGACCAGAAAATAGTACACCGCGACATAAAAGGTGATAACGTTCTAGTCAACACATATAGCGGCGTTGTCAAAATATCTGATTTCGGCACGTCTAAGCGACTGGCTGGCTTGTGTCCGTCCACTGAAACATTTGCAGGGACCCTTCAATACATGGCCCCTGAGGTTATTGATAAGGGCCAGAGGGGATATGGTGCTCCTGTAAGTATACTTTGAATTTCGAATTTAAAGGGCTGGGGCATTAGATTAGATTTTGGTGTTGCTAATCTTAAATGGACCAATCAGGTGTTAGCATTGACTGGCTCGGACCAATCGGACAGGCGTCACAGCTCAGTCGGTATAAAAAGAAAGTTCGTAAAAGGATGTTTGTATGCATACATACAAACATCCTTACAAACTTTCTTTACAATGTATGTATGTATGTACTTTTAAAATTACATACATACATCTATATGTATGTATGTATTTTTGTTCCTCTTTCACGCAAAAACTACTGATCCGATTTGGATGAAACTTGGAATAAAGTTCGTAACCTGGATAATCCCGGAAAATCGACTCAAATGTGACGCGGACGAAGTCGCGGGCAAAAACTACCATAATGCTACTCGTGCAATTCCTTGTGTGTGTAATTTGGTGTTTGTGTTAATCATCTTTTTTTTGTTTTAAGGCTGACATTTGGTCATTAGGATGTACTGTCGTGGAAATGGCAACAGGAAATCCACCGTTCATTGAATTGGGATCACCACAAGCTGCTGTATTTAAAGTAAGCGATTTAAGACCTTATTACATACTGTATAACGTTGATTTCTATTTACAAAATTCTATGATCACTAGCTATGTTAGGTTGGGAACGATTTTAAACCTTATATATGCTTAATAAAGACGATAATTACATGCACCTTATAAACTTATAGGTTGGATACTACAAAATACATCCGGAGATCCCGAGCGAGCTCACGCCAAGAGCAAAGAGTTTTATTCTCAGATGTTTCATACCGGAACCGGAACAACGTGCAAATGCTGCTGAATTATTGGAAGATCCATTTTTATGCGAGTACGTATTTATTTTGTATCACAAAATCCAAGAAAACCACTGATACAAATATGTATCACAGTAGTGATACAACTATGAATCAGAGTGGTGATACATATTTGTATCACAGTATTGTGGTATTTATCAGTTGCTTAGCTGGAAAAACCGACTTCAATTTGATTACCTTACCTATAGCTTCATCATCAGATGATCACTGAAAAGTCACAGGAAAGCAAAATACGCAATGTCTTGTACGTGGATAACGTGGTTTTTTTCAGTTATTTTTATTTAATTACCAAACTACTGAACCGATGATTAAATTCATATGACACCACCTCTGAAATACGATCTACCAAACAAAAAATTATTATCAAAATCGATTCATAAATGGTGGAACGATCGCGTAACATACATACCAAAAAAAACACAGTCGAATTGATAACCTCCTATTTTTGAAGTTGCTTGAAAATTAACTTTATTGCATGGAAAGGAAGTTTGAAATTTTTGTTGTTTGTAAGTTTTTTTTGTTACTTAGTAAATAACGTTAAAAATATTGCAAAACAATCTATTTTCTTTTGTTTTCCGTCACCACATTAAAATTAAAAAAACTTGTTATCTCTTACAACTCCATCCGTCACTCGGCAGCCGAAGAAGGAGGTTTGCATCGTCAGATACCTTTCGATTTGAATGAAGAAATAAACACCTCTATCTATAATAAGGACCTCTTTCGTTGAATGCTGTGATTTGACAGTATTATTTTTTAAAAATAACTGGCCAGTTACAATTATCGCAAGATATTTTTTTAAATTATGTGATGTGATGAGATATTTTTCACGGAATGTTATTTCTATATCACAGAAAGAAGAAACAAACCAGCCGTCTAGGCGGCAGTATGGACTACAGTCGCAGTATATCCGTTCCTGCGGATAAAGCACGCCCGCTCGCCCACAAGAAAATATCCGAACCAAGTTTACCAGGCGCTTTACCGAGCAGCCCTGAAATCGAGTAAGTTTTTAGTAATCGGGTTTTTTGATTGAGACAATCACTTAGTAAGGCCGTGCTCACTTTGGATACGATTTCATCCGAATTTGATTCGCGCGTAAACGTACGACTACGCACGAATGATCCCGACCTTCCAGGGACTATGGGAGCGCTCACACTGCATGCGATCAGTCGTACGTATACGTACGTTTACTTACGACGTCAGAATACAATCCGAACTGGTTGGGATTTATCACGCAGTCGTACGTTCAGTTATGCGATATCACCGGTGCACTGCCTATTTGACGGAGAAAAACGTATTCAGTGTGAGCACTCAATTCGTACGAACAGTACTTGTACGTTTACGTACGAACAAATTCGTGTCCAAAGTGTGCACGGCCTAATGGGCAGTACACAATGTTTTTGGTGACGTCAATATTGTCTAGAATTGACGTTGACTGATATCGAAAAATATTGACTAGAAAGTAATAGAAGTGTTTCATAGATTTAATGGTTTCCCGTCAGTTTTTAGTCTTATTTATTTATTTACATAATCAGAACGGACTGGACCAATTACACTAATTAAACTAATAATATTAATAAACACAATTAATAGCAATAAATAGTCATATAAAAATACAATCAAAGTCAGATGCAAATTAAATCAATTTTTTGAATAAGATTGATCGATTCACCGATTATATAAGTTAAGCTATGTTCTGCGCGGTCACTATTTGGATGGGTGACCGCTAGTGGTAATTATATAGCTTCCGTGTTTCGGAGGGCATGTTCGGTCCCGGATCTAGCAGTCGTTAAGCCACGGAGGCCTTAAGGCGGCCTAAAAACTATCACCCATAGTTGAGAACTAAGTCATACGAAAATACCGAAGGTTTTGTAAGAAATGTCGCTGACTGATTGCGATCGCTATCCCATAAGAAATTGTCTCAATCAAAAAACCGCTCTAATAGTAACACAATAGAATTGCTTTTCCTAGTTGAAAGCATGCCCTATTAATTTACAATTTCCCTTTATTTTCTGAACCTTGCGCATGGCATTTGAGTTCCACAAGAGTTGCGTTTGTGTGATGTTTTCGATCATACATACCATACATGACTCGGTGAAAGGGAGCTTACTCCGTTAGTTGTCTTTAAGGCGCATTGCTCACTGAATTATCAGCGACGCAACGCGACGAGACTATCAATTTTAATAACAAGACACTATAAACCTTATGTACAATGTTACATTGTAACATTTTTAAAAACTGCATTGAAAATGTATTGTAACAAACAAATTTCCATCATTGCAAGTTTCAAAAAAAAATGTGTGACCTGGGCTCCATCCAATTTGACCCAGATCCTTTCAGCTTGCTTAATTTACGAATGTCGCAAACCTGCGGGCCTAGGATGCGCACGCGAGATATTTGTCATGTCGTTCTATCAAAATGTGAGCATTTTGCACCAGTTTAGGAACTATTGCATTATCTGTGGTAATGTTGTCGACAAAACGCGCCTTGTTATTGTACACTTTTGACACTTGTTACTCGTCGTACCTCTCTGAGGACGAGATAATAGTCATGCAGAAATGTCAAAAGTTGAAGATTCAAAAGCGCGGTTTCTCGACAGCATTACCACAGATAATGCAATAGTTCCTAAACTGGTGCAAAATGCTTACATTTTGACAGAACGACATGACAAATATCTCGCGGTGCGCATCTTAGGCCCGCTAGTCGCAAAATAAATAATCAAGAAGCGGAATCTTTTCTTTTTAGTTTGCTCTAGAAAGCGAGAAAACAAACGAATAACAGTTTATATTATCTCTTTCATTTAGTCGCAATAGAACGAGATAGAAGTATTTGGTTGATGTTTAATTGTTTCTGGAATAACGGAGCTACCAAAATAACATTGTGGTTTTGAGTTTTACATGAAAATAATTGGCATAACTCATTCGCCCTTTCAACCATTTTACAGGTGTGAATAATGTAAAATCTTCATATTGTTGACGTCACAGAAATGTTTTGTTTGTGTATTAAAATGTGTTTTGTAGTGAAATTGGCTTCAGTAACATTGGAAATTGTGGATGCTCTATTTTTCAATGCTAAAACCGCTAATGAGTGATTTGAATTAATTATAAAAAAAAAAAATTATCGACTCTCCGGAGTTTGAACTCGCATCTCTTAATCGGTACGTGCCTATTTACTTGGTTTCAAAAATGATGTATCGGAGGATGCATTATTTTCTATGATTTTTGACTTATGTCGAGTATCGAAGATAAATACCCTCTGATGATGACTAAGAGTTGGAACTGAGTTATAACGAATGGCTCTAAAGAGTTGGTGACATCCACGAATAGAAATCGAATATGAAAATAAACGATTCCTATTGGTGGATATCAAACACATCATTAGCAACATAGCTTAGCTGTGATGAAATAGTATATTATGCAACTAGTGAATAAATACGGATTTAAAGCGAGGCCCATAAGTGAATCACGAGCAAGTGAAGGATGTAGGGAGTGATTCAAGTGTTAGAATCCTGAACGACGTGAGTGGTTCATGGCCCTCGGTATAAATCCGTTTTATTCAAGAGTCGCATACTATACTTTATACCATGACTACGAGAAAAAGAAAGAATAAACAATAATTAGATGGAAGTTAAATATATTAGTGTGTTCTAAATTCAAACACCAAAACAGTGCTTTTTATTCACTGTTTTCAGTGATTAAAATAACCTTTTTAGAGGGGGAATGGTAAAAAAGCATTTTAAGCCTTTTACAAACATACCATAATCAACAATGAATGCCAAAGCACTGAACAGCAATTTCACTACACTACATAACATAACACAACACGTCATAGTAATAACAATGTCGTATGCTTTGCACCTAAGCGTTGTTTTTCCGTAAAGGGTGAAGACAGTCCGGTCTAACCCGACGATCACTCGGACCGCGTCATCGATGCTATCACCGATACTGATATACCCGCCGGACTATTCGAACAGCAGGTAAATTTATTGTAAGCACTTTGTTGGGGAATTCATAGAATACCATATTTTAATGCGGTTTACCAAAACTATGGGAGTTCGGACGTGTGGAATAAAAGTGGGAGGAAAAAGGGACTTTTTTAAGTATCGGACCTTTGTCCAGCAGTGGGGCAAAACAGGCTGAGTACTTATAGAAATAATAAAATAATATAGTGCGTGGAGTCCCTCCGCGCGGAAGAAGTGAAACTTCGAGTGTCACGCATTCACTCTCGCTCTGTCTCTTTCTATTCCCCCTCCCCAGGAGCGTTAAACGTTTAACGCAACCTTGTTGGAAGTCGCATTAGAAGTTTCACTTCAAAAATAAAAAAGGTTCTCTGTCCGGCTTAGTTGCGAGGGAAGAGTTCAAGTACAACGCAGTAAAAAAAAAAACACTTTTAATTTGGGTACTTACCAGAAATAGTTCCTGCTCCTCTGTAAAGATAGCAATATTTTTTTTATAAAACAATCATAAATATGTTTTAAATAATAGCTTTTGGACACGCTTAGTTTTTTCATCATTTCATGTAAAAATGCTTAGAAGATTACAACAAGCAATTTGTTTTTTTTTATTTCTAAGTTAAGTTAGTTCTAAATATACCCAAATCACATTATGAAATATAGCATTCTATGAAGCACATTCTCACGTTGCACATTGCTGGCATGTTCTGCACAGAAAACACCTGCTTTTTGAATTTTATTCACATTTTTCACCCCGTACATTTTAGTATTTTACGTTCACGCACGTACTTTTTGTAAGTCCGTGCGTGCAAGTCAATACTTTACGTACAAGTCTGTACTTTACGTACAAGTCTGTACTTTACGTACAAGTCAATACTTTACGTACAAGTCTGTACTTCACGTACAAGTCCGTACTTCACGTACAAGTCAATACTTTACGTACAAGTCAATACTTTACGTACAAGTCAATACTTTACGTACAAGTCAATACTTTACGTACAAGTCCGTACTTCACGTACAAGTCAATACTTTACGTACAAGTCAATACTTTACGTACAAGTCAATACTTTACGTACAAGTCAATACTTTACGTGCAAGTCCGTACTTCACGTACAAGTCAATACTTTACGTACAAGTCCGTACTTTACGTGCGAATCAAAAGCTTTTGAAAGGGCTCATCAAAATTACATTCAAAAATAACTTTTCGTGTATCGCTCAAGTTTATAACGCTCTCTAACATTCTTGTCTACTAAACGCTTTATTTGTATACTTAACTAATTTACTATGAAGTATTCATTTTAAATTGTAATGTTTTAGTACAATGCCTAATACACCGTCTACTGATGAAATGGACAGTAACGACACTTTGTTGAATAGACGCAGTTCGTCTGGAGGCCTGCTTTCACCTGAGGTTTGTATTTTATAAACTTCTATTTTCCGCGAATTGTGCGTGAAGTTCAGTAGCTATGTCCACACTTGAACAGGTTACGTTACGGTCATGACCTATTGTAACTAGTAGTTCGCCCCGAACTGAGATCTCGTGATGGTGGTCGGAGGTTAATAAAACCCAAACAGTTTTTATTGACCAATTGTTGTAATAATCTTTGCAATTAGCTCCTAAAGCGCCGTCTAGCTAAGTACCAGTCTTACTTGAACTACTAAATCATTGAAACTCCAAGAAATGGTAGCTCACGTTATACTGGGTTTGCTAATTTTATTGATAATTTTTACAACAACTCAAAAACTATTGGACCTAGAATCAAAATAAAAACGGTTTTGGAATGTCTAAACAAAACCCTATCATATGACACCCCACTTGATATTATTGTACGACTTTTATTTTACTCCCTTTGAACCCTCATAACTTCACGACCCCTTGACCGATTTACTTCATTTAACAAACCAGTAAAACTTAGAGTACTATCCGTATACCTACCAAGTTCTGTGAAGATCGGATAAGCGGTTCAAAAGATCTCGACGAACAAACATACAGCATTTTTGTGCAAGTGGTCACTAAGATCTCGTTCGCTTCGCTCACTCGATCAATAATTATTTATGGTAGTTCAGTCATGTACGAAACGTGTGTTACGATATCACGAATGTTATTTGTACAATTTTTTGCGTCCATATCAAAATCGAGCCGGCTATGGCGACATGATTAAGTAGAAATCATCAAAGCATTGTCTGAAAGGGATTTGTTGATGTTTCTCATTAAAAAAAACAAAATTTACTTTAAAATATACAGAAGGCATTCAAATAACTTGATCACGTAATGCTTTGGATTAGCAAAGCTTCTTTTTAGTTTGATCTATAATTTTTTTAATAATAAATTAATATTCTTGGTCATTTCACAAACCGCCCTCTAGACCTAAACTAAGCAAAGCTTGTACTATGGGAACTAGATTACTTAAGGTACGTTTACGCTTATTCAACATTCTGTTGAAGCAACGGATTGTCGTACAAGCAACATGTTGAAAGCAACAGTAAACAAAGCAACATCGACCGTTCCGCAAAATAAGGCTTGTGAACCCACAGCTCAAGGTGCATACGCTTATTCCACAATTTGTTGAAGTAACGGATTGTCGTACGCAGCAGCTTTCAACATGTTGCTTTCAACAAAATTGCTTGTTGTTGAACAGATGTAATATCTTTATACCTTTATATACATTTTTTTTTGTAAATACATACTTGTTATACAATATTTTACAGGTGGATATGACGAGCGTACCTCGATCGTCGATCGATATAGAATCAGATGGGTTTTATTTGCTGAAGAAAGATTCACAGCGCCGTCTCACTCTTTCGCGTGTATTAGAGCAGGACAGCGAAAAGATTTGTTCAAAATGGATGTTGAGTGTTCAACAGGACTTTGGAAATACTGTTTTGACTATGGTTTGTAAAATATCCTTCTTTTATTTTACTTATTTTTGTATCTTTCAAACAACGCTTTTAGTTGTTAGAAACAAAGTATGTAGTCAAAGACAGTCAACTTTTTAGTAAAATATTTGCTGTAAACCTAAATAAGCTCTGGTGGAAAAGCACCCTAAGTCTTAAGCATAATATTTCAATTATATTCCAGAATCATCTAGAAACACTAAGATGCGCTCTAAAAGGCTACATAATGGATCAAAACCGCAGCGTCATAGAACAAGCCATCACAACACTGAAGGAAGAACTAGACTTCGATTCAAACGCTATAAACGAGTTACACTCAGCTATATACATGTTCCAGGAAGCTGTGAATGTTGTATTGCGAATGCACAGCATTAAACCACATTGGATGTTCGCGTTAGATAACTTGGTTAGAAATGCTGTGCAAGCGGCTATCACTGTTTTGTCTCCAGGTTAGTTTATAGAGATAGAGAGAGAGATAGAGAAATATTCATTTGGCACACAACACAGGTACAACACAGTAAAATAATCACACAGTAAGAAAACAATACATAATTAATTAGAAAATAAAAAATAAAATAAAAATAGAACAGAATAGCACAGAATACGAAACATTAACTAGTTATCTATATCTATACTATCTATATGTATCCTATCCTGCCCTTGTCCCACTAGGTGGGGTCGGCACAACATGTTATTTTCTTCCATTCTCCTTTATCATTCGTCATCTCAGTGTTCACTCCTCTCCTATGCATATCATCTTAGTTTATCTATATCTATACTGTCTATATCTATACTATATATATGTATCCTATCTATATTATCTACTAGCTGATACCCGAGACTTCGTACGCGTGCGAAACTTTCCACCAAAATATCTGTCAACCAGCATACGATGAACCTCGTGCCAAAGGCGGCTTTTGGTTTAGAGAGGTCAAGCTGTATCTAAGAACCCACGTCTTTCATTTCAATAAAATATAGCCTGTGTTTAAATCCGGGAAAAGGGCTTCCGAATGGTATAAGTTTCATTGAAATTGGTCCAGCAGTTTAGGCGGGATCCGCGAACAAACAAACAGACAAACTCGATTTTCGGAATCAGAATCGTTTATTTAGTAGATCTGCATATTTAGTTTATCCATATCTTTAATTTTAGTTTTTGGCTTTTTACAGTTTTATAATAGTATAATAGTAACTAATATTTTTTTGACAGGCGTAAAAAAAATTATTAGTATAGAAGTCTCAGTCTATTGTAGCTCTGCCTTCCGTGCTGTGGCTCGTGGGTTCGATTCCCACCGAGAACAAACATTTGTGTGTGGCAAATACAGATGTTTGTTTTTTGTCTGGATGTTACTATGTATCATAAGTATGTATTTACATAAAACAATTATATAAAAGTAGTCTATCAGCAATCAAGTTCCCATAGTATAAGCTTTGCTTAGTTTGGGACTAGAGAGCGTTGTGTGATTTGTCCAAGAATATTTATTAATATAATATTATAAAGAAAAAATATTTGATTGTTTGTTTGTATGTTTGTATTGAATAGGCTTCGAAACTATTGGATAGATTTGAAAAATTATTTCACCGTTGGTAAGCTACAATGTCCCCGGATGACATAGGCTATATAATATTTTCAAAAAATTAGGGATCCCTACTAAATCTCGAATTATGTAACCAAATAAAAAAAAACATATTCTATTTATATGCGCGTACGAAGCCGCGGGCAATATAGACACAGCTGGTTATTAATATTTTGATTTCAACAACTAGGTAAATGAGTGAGATGTTTCATTTTTAGATTAAACATTCTGTATCAATAGTCCCAACTAATTGCTATCATCATCTTTCACTACTGCGTCATGTTTCCAAAGAACTCTGGATATGATTCATGTTCATTTGATCATAATAATAGCATTATGCAAGATTACGCACAGAGAACGCAGTTTCTATTTCATTTCGTGCGTGTTTTAGGATAGAGTTTAAAGTTTATCGTTTTTATTATCTAAAAATGTTTCAATTTGAACATCGGAAATGTATTGCTCGCCCCAATAAGTTGATTAGTCACATGCGCACTTATGCGCATTTAAGATTGTCATATTTGGGTATTTATGAGACTATTTTTTCAATTTTGGTGCTTTGCGCTAACGAATTGTTTTATTTTCGGACAGAACTAATAGCAAAATCGAAAAAAATTAAATCTTTGCTCCATTCAATGTATTCATTTTCCACTGAAAACTAACCTAACTTAAAAATATTTATTTACAATCTTAAAATATACAGGTACCTACCTTATTTTCAAATCAGATCAAATCTACTTAAATTTATTTATTGCATTTATTCAACAAAATAAGACTAAGTGTGATGTATAAAAAGTGATAATCATAATGTTAACACTAGAAATAAAGACAAACTCGCTGTTCCCACCACTAGGCTCACAAAAATTAGTAAATCTTTCAAAAGGCAATGTGTACGCTTCTTTAACAAAATCCCAAGTGATGTGTCTCAGTTGTCGATTGGCAAGTTCAAAAACGTAATAAAACAGAGACTTCTTTTAAAAGCATACTATAAAATATCTGATTATTTAGAAGACAAACAAGCTTGGGACGAACTAGCTCCAACTCATCCAATAAAAAAAATATGTAATCATACCTAATCATACAAAACGTAATGACGATTCAAAGTGATCAGTGAGATTTTAATGAATAAAAGATTTTTGACTTTGACTTTGACTCATTTTTGCACAAAACTGCGAGCAAACCTTATCTAAATAGTAATTTCCATCTCAAAATGCACTATTAATGCACACTTTTGTAAAACTGTGACAACTTACAATACAAAAGTGCCCTCTAGCTCTAAGTTATAAGACTCATTTTCGTACAGCACTAACAACAAAAATGCACTTTCACTCTAGCCGAATAAGAGTCATTTTCGTACAGAACTGGGTGCAAATCTAGCCGGTCAGGATTCACGTCGCGGTGGCGGTGGTGGCGGCGCCTGTGGAGGAGAAGTGGCAACTCCGTCTGCAATGTCCACTGCCACTTCTACTAGAGACCATCAGTTGCATCAATTGAGACAAGATAATCATAAGTGAGTATTCATACTAATGGTTTTATGTATGGAAATAACTGATTGTGAATTTTCAAAAATTTTATACCGATTGTGTGTAATTAAAACATACAATTTCGAGGGGGTTTGAGTACCCATCAATTCAACTAATCACGTTCAACTGATCCTAAAAAACTAACTATGCGAACGCGAAAAATAAAATCTATAAATGATTTAAATAATGAAGTAAAGAATGACGTTTATAAAAATAAGTCAAAAAGATGTGACAGTCTCGCATGCATATAACTGCGAGTTTCCACTAAAACATTCACAACGCAATCGTTACAAACGGTTTGTTTTTACAATCAAGGAAACCCTTAAAACCATCTGTACAAGATTCAAAATGTCAAACATGCACAACGTTTGGCGGTGGAAACGCAAACATAGTTGTGCATGTTTTATTGTAAATGTTTTGCAGTGGAAATGTACGGTGACACCCAAAAACAAAAACTTATAAAATAATTTGATAACTTTTCAGATTACAACAAGAGTTGTTAGAAAGCTATCAACAAAACCAAGCGTTACTCAGAACAATGTTGGAGGAACAAAAAGCGCAGACTCAATTAATTCGGGATTTCATTGACAAAAGGCCAAGGTAAGTATCAACTTTCAAACCCAATGTTCAACTCACGGTAAAAGTTTGTGATCTGTGTCAAAATCATGTATTTTTGACGAAATAAACTAATGGTGTAATCATTCTTCTACAGTTCAGTTGGTGCTTACCCCACTCCCTTTCTTAAACCCATTATCACTATAATTATCACTACATAGTATAAAACAAAGTCACTTACCACTGTCTGTTCCTATGTATGCTTAGATCTTTAAAGCTACGCAACGCATTTTAATGCGGTTTTTTTAAATAGATGACTGATTCAAGAGGAAGGTTTATATGTATAACTAGGTGCCGCCCGCGACTTTGTTTGCGTCCCGTTGGATCTCGTTGATTTTTCGGGATAAAAAGTAGCCTATGTGTTAACCCAGGTCACGGACAATATATATTCCAAGTTTCATTCAAATCGGATCAGTAGTTTTTATGTGAAAGAGTAACAAACATCCATCCATCCATCCATACATACTTACAAACTTTCGCGTTTATAATATTAGTAAGATACACGCATACTTAATGTAGTAGAGAAACACTGATAATATTAGAGGTTTCTAATGTAATGTAAAAAAACACATTTTTGGGTTTACATTGCAAATGCTGGCTGAACGTATCAGCATTGCATCCGTGCGAAGCCAGAGCGGTTCGCTAGTCTACCATTAATGGGTTTGAGAAAGAGGGGTGGGATAAGCTTCAGATCGGTCGAACCTCAACCGTTGTAAATAGTGGAATTAGGGCCCTAATTCCTTGAAGGTAATAAAAGCTTCGCTTAGTTCGGCATAGATGGCGCTGTGTTAAATTGTCCGCCATTTTTATATAATTCAGAACATCAACCGTTGTAAATAGTGGTATTAGGACTAGGATTCCTTCTACTTAATAAATGTTTTGCTTATTTCGGGATAGATGGCGCTGTGGTAAATTGTCCGCCATTTTTTTTATACTTCATACAAAATACTACAGAAGCAGTACTCCAACCACCGAGGAACCACCAGATCCAGAGAATGAACGTCTTATCCGTGATTGGATGGATGCTCGAGGAATTCCCGAAAGCGCTGCAAAAGTTCTATCTTCTGAACATTACACGTTAGACGACTTACTTCATCATGCACAAAGAGAAGATCTCTCGAAACTCAATCTTAAGTAAGTAAACATAGGTTTCATAATGAGTTTTGTGTCTTGTTTCCATTGTTGGGTGTAAAGAGTGTTTTCAAAGAGGTGTCTTTTAGATCATCTCTATTTTATCGTCGAAATCACACTTACCATTAGTAAGGAAACAAATATGCTATTAGAAGTAAAACTGCGTCTTTTTAAACAAGTGTCTTCTGTCTCTTACAATCACCTACAGCTGCGGCCTGATTGTCTATACATATTTTGATACCACCAGAATGTTACAAATTACAATATAACGACCGGTTAATAATTCACAATGATCATTATAGTTGTAATTTTTCAGATTCTGATGGTATCAAAAGATAGACAATCAAGAGGCTGGTGTGTTTATATGATCGATTAAAAAACGTCTATTCTTCTGTCACATTTACTGCCCAACCAAAAATGGGTGTTACTATGTATAATAAGTATGTATTAACAAAAAAAAGTATCTAAGTATTCTATCATCTATTGAAAAGTCACACTCTAAAGGGTCTAGAACGTGAGCAACGCCGCGGGCGACGGCTAGTGAATTAACATCAGATGATTGGCTTGTACCGTCATTTAGTTGTATAATTATTGTTTTGAACAGAGGCGGCGTAGAACTGCGTTTATGGCGCGCAGTTCAAGAGCACAGAATCAGTACTTCCCTTCGCCGCACCAGCAGTATTGAAACCGATATTGACAACAATTCCATCGTTGTCGTCGAGTGCCAAGCTTGTAAAACAACAAGACGGTAAGTCTTATCTATTCTCTCAAAAATTGAACTATAATCTAAAAAATATAAGGAATTAGCTTCCACCCGCGATTTCGTTCGCCTCCCGTTGATTTTCCAGGATATAAAGTATCCTATGTGGTTATCCAGGTCACGGAAAATGTATATTCCAAGTTTCATCCAAATAGGATCAGTAGTTTTTGAGTGAAAGAGGAACAAACATACATACATACATCCTTACAAAAATTCGCGTTTATAATCCATACTAATATTATAAATGCGAAAATAACTCTGTCTGTTTCGCTTTCACGCCAAAACTACTGAACCGATTTGAATGAAATTTTGTACACAGATAGTCTAGAGCCTGAGAAAGGACATAGGCTACTTTTTAATGCGAAAAAAGGGTTGTAAGGGGTTGAAAGGGGGGGGGGGGGGTGAAAGTTCCTTAACCTTTTTCATGAAACCTTTTTTAATGTCACATTTGAAATAACTGTAAGTTATTTGACAGTAAGAGTTTAAATGACAGGACAACGTCTGTCGGGTCAGCTAGTATAATATACATACCTACACACATACTTCCTAATATACAAAAATACAAATTACAACAAAAAACTTAACTATGTTCTCAAATTCAAGAACAGCTTGCCTATGATCTAAAGTTCAAAGTGATTATATTTTCAGGTCAAACAGCACCAATCACCCGACTATAGTGATCCGTGATCAAGTCAATGGGGGCGAAGTAGCCGAGTTTTACCCGGACAATGGAGTTATCAACCTTTGACAATTGCGTGGATGGTGCACTCTGCAATAATGGCCTTTATTTATCAAGCGTTAGGGTTTTATATGGTTTGTAGAAAACTATGTAAAATTATGTAACTTGTGCTGCCAGAAATAAAAGGCCAGAAGGATCAATAGGTGATTTTGTTATTTTTAAATCATTTTTTAATAAAACACGTCATACATTTTGAATAGATTTGGCTTAAAAATTGACAGTTTTCAAGTTTAGACTACACACTAACCCCGTTATTAATAATCTCAATATAAGCTTCGAATAGTCAACAACAAAGTAGATCAGCAAATTGAGTTTTTGTAATCATATTAGTACTAGCTTCCGCCCGCGACTTTGTCCGCGTCCCGTTGGATCCCGTTGATTATCCGGGATAAAAAGTAGCCTGTGGTAATCCAGGTCACGAACAATATATAATTCCAAGTTTCATCCAAATCGGATCAGTAGTAGGAACAAACATACATACATCCTTAGAAACTTTTTTCTCTATAAAAAAGATCTAACTAAACTCTTGCAAAAGTTAGTATGAAATAGTCAAAAGCTTTCAAAAAGTTAAATAATCTTTGTTGCTGTTCGTACAGTGAATCACGAATAAATGTGACAATCGCAAACGTATCGTATCGTGAAACTTCACCGCGCAGTGTATCTCGGATACGCTAACGCGGCGACTCAGAATTTTATTGTTCGTGATACAGGTACAGATCATAATTTCCAGCATTAGATAGTTTGATCCAAAAGTTTAGTCTAAATGTGTGTATTTTTCGCACAAATTCACAAAATAAAAAAATAATAATTGTAGTAACAGTAATTCGCTTGAGGCCAAGAGTGTATCATCCAATAACATGTATATAACGCCTTGTATTTATCGCTATAGAACATATTAACTAGTCTTGTACATAACATTAAGCATAATATTTTGTAAGATACAGCCTCGTGTACGTATACAACAAAGTTGACGAAAACTATATTTTGGTATAGATATTCAGTAGCGCCCCTAGCGGATAGTTTATAAAACTATACAAAATTATAGTTAGGACGGTAACAGCCCTCGGACAACTTTTTGCTCGCATATTTCAACATTTCTCTAGTTATTTACAAAATCGCATACGACAGTGTTGTGTGCAATGACATCGCACAAAGTCCAGCATAATACTATATTATGCAACTAGTGAATAAAAGACGGATTTAAAGCGAGGGCCATAAATGAAACACGAGCAAGTGAAGGATTCTAACGACTGAATCGCGACCGTAGGGAGTGATTCAAGTGTTAGAATCCTGAACGACGTGAGTGGTTCATGGCCATCGGTATAAATCCGTTTTATTCAAGAGTTGCATACTATACTTTATACCATGACTACGAGAAAAAGAAAGATTGGAGGTTGTATAGCCAATGCTATACAACCTCCTTGCGCAAAAACAATAATTATATGGAGGTCAAATATATTAGTGTGTTCTAAATTCAAACACCAAAACTGTGAGTAAAATCAGTGAATAAAATAAGCTTTTTAGAGGGGGAATGGTATAAATATAATTTCGATCCAAACAAGTTTTCTATACAAAAAGTGGGAAATAAGTGAAAACACGTACATTGTTTGGTCCGAAAACTAGTTTATATCAAAATATATATATATACGCTAAACCTTGTGCAATATTATTGCACACAACCGTCTTTTACCAACCGACCAACCACGCTGTCCACCTAGTTGGACGGTTAGACAACGCTGTAGTAAACATCAAACGTACACACTTGGCATGTTGTACCAACTTTATACGAACACACTAATTACTGAAGTTAAAGTTACACTGCGTAGCCGCCTTGTGACTCTCTCGTGCGCGTGAGGATTATTACTGCGTTGCCGCGCAGTGTATTTGAACCGTGTACCTATGTAGCGGCACGGTTTAATAGCGGTTAAGAAGTATTTGTACACGAGACCTAAAATCGATGGTTGTTTTTTTGGCAATACGCACTAAATAATGGTGCTAACTTTGTGGTTGTAACGAAAAGTGCCTTTGCTTAACGCAGTTTTATCTGTAAAGTGAGCAATAACACTTTCTTACGCACTCGGAGACGTTACTTAAACTTAAGTATTACTTAAAATTAACGGTGGCTCTGTTAGTCATCTCATATTGAAAAAATATGTCAATAGGCTATGCGTTAATTCTGTTTCAACACGTTTCAACGTACGTCTCTGAGTGTGACTGAAATAATGATAAGCACGTAACATTAAAATAAAATTAGTTTAGTAATGCTTCTGGTAAAAATCTCTGATCAATATCATAATATAAAAATATCTACACTCGAGAGCAATTAATCTAGATCACTGGCTTAATTACACCACTGTTTTTACTAAGTAATCAGTCACTTATAGAATTTAACAAAGGAATCAGTAAGTTTTAATTCTAGTACCTACTTATTTTTTTTTATTTGGGTGGCTCTCAGCGGCCTAAAATATTAAGGCTTAAAAAAAGAGGTTCTCATTTCGGTTGTATTTTTGGGGTAAAAACATTTTAAAAAACTTTAGCGTCGATTTTTCTAGTTATGAGCTGGCATGTTTTTAGGAGTTTTTCTTGCTCTCAAGTGTAAATAAGAGAAAATAATCAGAACTCAGGTTTTTTTGCGATCAAATCGAAATCATTATAGTTATAATTATGTTCATTTTTTTAGTGCCATACACATTTTTGTATAGTTACTACAGGGCCTTGTCAAAATTACTAGTTGAACTAAAAAATAATAAAAAATATATTGACATTGCCCTGTACAAACAATCATTTTCATAGATTTGAGTTTACGTATACGTTTAACCGGTTTGTATAATTTACGTTAGTTAACCCGTTAATTCGAAGTGTATCTAGATTTAAAATACTCATGTTAATAATGAAGTACAAATACAAAACGAAAATACCTGAAAAAGGCATATTGTTCTATAGAACTGTTACGTTTAGAACTGTTAAAACTTTTTTTATCCCTAATATCTGGTAACTTCCATTTGGGTAGGACTATTGAAACGAAAACTAGTCCTAATGGGCTAATTTCAATAGTCCTACCATGGAACTACAGGGATAAAAACAGTTTTAAAAACAGTCCTATATAACAAATGAAAGTTACCCAAACTTTCAATGAAATACAGTGCTAAAAATAATCCTATCTAAAGCTAAATGTCCACTGAGGGTTCAGCAGTGGGCGCCGATTTGTATGGACACTGAGCGGATTTTTTGAGAAGCTTGGTCTACACCAAGCCCGTACTCGCATGTCGAACTTCTTAAAGAACCCGCTATACACCGGAAACTCGTACTAGGCCCTCTGGACAGCACTGGACGTAACGCATGCTCAACAAAAACACTCAATACTAAGGCCCGTATGCTGATAGACATTGTTATTCAAGGAATAGATTTTAGTAGATATTTTCTATAAAAATCTGTGCTCGAGTCCGGATCAGTTCTTTAGCGGTAAATAAGGGTATTATTTACCACTCTAAGGGTCTAAATAAAAATTACAGATACAGTGGACGCATGCCATCGGCAAATTCGTTCACGTTGCATTCCGTGGGTTCGATGCGGCCGGTGCCAGACAGTGGACGTTTAGCTTAAAAGCTTGCCTTGTCTTACAGGTCAAGAATTTATACTATTTTGGCGTCTGAAGTAGCTTCATTGTTTATTGAAAATATATGTACAAAATAGTGTACTTCATTATATTGGTTCTTCCAATTAAAACAAAATAATATAGTTTAGGTTTACTTACGGATCTTTTGGGCAATATTACTAGTAATAATTGAAATAGTTGCGCACACAGTTTTATAGTAGCTAAGGTGTTAGCTAAGGTTCGGTGAAATATCGGAAAACTCACAATTCATTCGTAAACTATTTATTTAGTAATTTATCTAAAAATGTATACTTAGCTAATGTTATCGAGTCTGCATACAGAGTCCGTAGCCTGAGTTTTGGTATGTTGATTTGCGACAAGCGAGAATCGAGATACTCGTTTTGTATGGAGAAAAATAGTTTTCAAATCTCCCGCTAGAGGCGCTTATCGGATTTTTATACAAAATAATCTTGCAAGTCGTTCCTCGATATGCGTTTCGATGAACAAAACAAAACTCAAACTACGGGCTCAGTTACGCATTAGGCATACAGATTATTTATTTATATTTAATATTTATTTGCAGGAAATATACCTTCCATATATTATTGAATTTTTTGTTCGATTATAACACGAAAGCTAGTGTGCGCATCACATCTATTTACTTACCTATAATTACTGTTAAAGCAAAGCTAAAATACATGAGAAAGCAAAATATCAAAGAAAAACATGAAATCTAATTTCGTTGTTGGTACTGAAGATAATTCAGTGATGTTTTTTATGTAATCTGCCCACATAATTATATTTTTGGAGTAGTTGATTAATACACAATTAATAAATTTATTTTCTTTTATTATCCTCTATTTTACAACTCGTAGGAATGAAAATCACGAAGACGCAGTTACCAAAATAATTATTATGAATGAAAACTAGACACTAGGTACCTAGATAATAAGTAGATACCTACAAAGTTATAATTATAATCTGACTTTATGTATTACTGTACATTTCCACCAAAAACATTCCCAATAAAACCTTACAATCGATTGGTTTTAACAATAAGAAAATCCTAATTATTGTTAATCAATTCATCTATATCTATACTAATATTATAAAGAGGAAAGGTTTGATTTTTTGTTTGTTTGTTTGTTTGTATGAATTGAATAGGCTCCGAAACTACTGGACCGATTAAAAAAATTCTTTTACCATTAGAATCCTACATTATCCCTGATGAACATAGGCTATATTTTATCCCGGAATTCCCACGGGAACGGGAATTACGCGGGTGAAACCGCGAGGCGCTGCTAGTTCTCAATAAAAGCTGTCTTTCAAAATAGTTTCGGTATAAATCCTAATAGGTAGGTACTTAAAATATAGTTTCCGAAAATGTAAATAAATTCACAGAGTACCTACATCCCTACTAATATTATAAATGTAAGTTTGTTTGTTACGCTTTCACGCGAAAACTACTTAACCGATCAACATGAACCTTTGTACACATATTCTTGGTGGTATTAGAAGTAACATAGGATACTTTTTATCCCGGAAAATTAACGGGGTCCAATGGGACGCGAACGAAGTCGCGGGCGGAAGCTAGTTATAAATAATACGCTGTCTATGAGATACTCGTACGGAGGTATATATTATTGAATAGGTCAGTTGCTCAGTCGGTCGGTCGACAGTTTAACGTGCCCTCCGAAATACGGAAGCGCCCAGATATAAAATTTCACTAAAGGTGACCCATCCAAAAAGTGACCGCGCAGAACGTCGCTTAAAACTGAGATAATCGGTGAAGATTGACTAAGCAAGTCTAGCAACGAGCGCTTTGTAGGTAGGTACATCATTAGCAGTAGCCTACGAAGCTACTCTGCGTAGCAGTTGTCAAGCTACGCTGCATAGCAGTTGTCAAGTTACGCTGCACAGCAGTTGTCAAGCTACGCTACATAGCAGTTGTCAAGCTACGCTGCATAGCAGTTGTCAAGCTACGCTGCACAGCAGTTGTCAAGCTACGCTACATAGCAGTTGTCAAGCTACGCTGCATAGCAGTTGTCAAGCTACGCTGCACAGCAGCTGTCAAGCTACGCTACATAGCAGTTGTCAAGCTACGCTGCTTAGCAGTTGTCAAGCTACGCTGCATGGCAGTTGCCAAGCTACGCTGCGTAGCAGTTGTCAAGCTACGCTGCATTACAGTTGTCAAGCTATGCTGCGTAGCAGTTGTCAAGGTATTTCGCGTCTACGCGTTTCAGATTACGGATAACGAAAACTAATTACTTTATTCCACTTTTTCAGAGCACTAAAACAAAGCTATAAAAAAAGTAAATCGAATTCACAAAACAATAATCAGTGTCAATTTATAGCAAATCGTTAAAACAGATTCATTTCCTTATATATTACCATTTTTATTTGCTAAGTTTTCTCTAAAACACTGGGGTGGATGTCACTCAATTACCAAGCGTCTAATTATATTAGAATGTGCTCCAGACATCGGATTTGAATTTCAATTCTGTTCCCTAAACTCATGCAGGTACAAATGAGAACAGATAGATCACTACATACAAATTACTGCCGCACCGAACATAATTTATTTTAATTTTACGTTTTCACGGAGTCTGCTTTCTGTACTTATGCTAATATTCTGCGGCCGCACCTAGGCCGAATTGCGTAAGAAGGTATTTAAAGAAACTGTGTACAAATATGCACCTACTTAGGTATTATTTCATTTTCAAATTCATACAAATAAAACTATTGGGTTTTGAACAATATGGAATATTTTTGTCCAAACAGTCAGATAAATCGAACTAGATAGGTACTAGTAGGTAGGACCGGATGGAATAAACCAACTATTGTCTGTTTTTTTGTTGTCTAGGTGGAGAAACAGATAAGAGGGTCCGATGCAGTGAATGTATTTTTTTTTATAATAGGAGTGATGGACGATAACAATGATCTCTTACTGAATACGTCCACTAAGAACGTCCACTCTAACTTGCAATCTCTCTCTCTCTCTCTGGTACTACTGGTAGCTGGTTTTTCTCTCTTGTTGCTTTTGACGATCCTCTGCAGAGTGATCTAGCTATTTCACTGATAGGCTGTGTTTCGTGTCTGGCGGAAGAAAGTAACCGTTAATTTCATTAGTTCTGCCCACGGTTTTTAAATGTAAATGTAGCGGTGATCTCGTTACGGATTCTTTCTTTTAGGGAATTAATTTGACGTCCAGAAACCCCATTGTTCCACAATCGTAACATGATTGTACCACAATCGATGTAAATAGATAGATAGAAGATATAAAATACTTTTCGTACCACTTGCTCAAAAAAGTGACATTCTATGCCACAAAAAGCGAACATAACAATAGTCATTTTTAATCTGTTAAAAACAGGGAGAGAAAATTGTACTGGATTTCTTTCATCCTCTAGGGGGAGAAAGTGATTTAAATTTGGAATACAATTTATACTGAACTACATCTGTGTTTACACCATTGTGTTTGTATATAAATCATTATACATCTTTTTGAAAAAGGAATACGCATTTATTATGCAGGCCGTATGAGCTTGATGCCTTTGCTTTTCCGACAAAAAAAAATTAGTCTAAGGAAATGCCGCGTTTTTGTTTTCTTCAAATACATAAACGTTAAGTTTATTTTAATTTATTTTTATATATAAGTTAATGTTCTAAAATGTTATCTCATATTATTATTGTGTTAATTTTTTCGCAAATGGTACGAAAAGAAGAGTATTTTCCTCGGTGATAAAGCTGTCTTAGTCTTGGGTGAACTTAAATCCCTCGCTATACTCAGGACTCGTGTTAAATCCCTCGCTTCGCTCGTGATTTAAGTTTTTAACACCCTCGCTACGCTCGGGAGTAAACCTCGAGTCCTTCATTACGCTCGCGATTTAAATCGTCACCCGCGACAGAAGACACTGCTTTATCCCCTTGTTAAATAATCTACTATAATTGCACACTAAGGAATTACAATATAATTTATAAGTTTAAAAAACTGGAAAAACCGACTTCAATTTGATACGCCTTCATCATCAAATCATGATGATGATGATGGCAGTTCATTGAGACTGTTCTATTGATCGTAAACACCACAGAAAAGCAAAACACGCAATGTCGTGTACCTACGTGGATGACGTGTACTCTAATAAGAGTAACTGGAAAAGTAGCAAATAAATATATCTGCCAAATCACTGAAAAGAAATATAACCAAATTGAGAACCTCCTCCTTTTTGGAAATCGGTTAACTAATAAAAATAATCCATCTCATGATCATTTCACTAAACCCAAACCCGGCTTGATTAATGCCGGTTGGTGAACTACGGACTGCCGGTGCCTATGCCTACCTTCCGGTTTTACCATCAGATTATGGACGGAAAGGACTTCAAGGTTATAATACAAGGGGTGCTGTATAAAAATAAAAAGATTGGAAAAAAATACATACAGTAACCTAGGCACTTAACCTTAACTTTTTACTATATTTCTACTACATACTAGGTGTGACCTACCAATAGTGACGCATTGTCATCCTACTAATATTATAAACGCGAAAGTTTGTAAGTACGGATGGATGGATGGATGGATGTTTGTTACTCTTTTACGTAAAAACTACTGATCCGATTTGGATGAAACTTGGAATACTATATTGTCCGTGACCTGGATTAACACATAGGCTACTTAGGGACGCGAACGTAGTCGCGAGCGGTCATCAATATCCAAAGTCTGACTTCCCCTAGCTTGGTCCCTCCCTTAGTTTGACGTTATCATTAGGTACTGAATATGAGACTTACGTAACACTTTTATATCTCAGACAGATAGGCGTAGGTAGTTTAATGCATCACATGGCACGTCCTCTGTGGATGTGGTTACCACTTCACATCAAGTGGGCCGTCGGCTTGTTCCATCAGACTTATTGGTTTCAGTCATTGTGAGGTTGTGTGGTGGTACCTACTGATAATCTGTCATTTTTAGATTCGGTTGTAATGAACCGGAGAGATGTATGAAAAAACCGACCTACGTAGGTAGGTAATTTTATTTCAAGACCGTCCCGTGACGAGTGGAAGAACGAGGTCTTTGCCAAGCCATAGGACCAAAATAATATACCTACACAGACAAAGTACGATGTATTTTGTCTTCTAGATACGTAAGACTGGCGTTTAAAGTATTAAATCCTAAAGCCCCAACTTTATTACACCACATCTAGCTATTTAAAATGAAACGTCTGGTTCGTAGGTAATTATATTTGCGGCTATGTTGGTTAGTCTGCTGGCAGTGAACCAAATCGTTGTAACTGCATAATACGGATTTATATCGGGCGCAATAGGGTGTGGGATCGCTACAGACATTGCTAGGGATGTAGACTACGACGCCTAGGGACTACTCCGAAAGTTCTAACCCTTGATCTTATCGGAAATACCCCCCTTCAAGTAAGTAACCTAGAATCATACATAGGTTAGGTACCTAGGTACTTCCACTAATGCGATGGATGCCCATACAGAAGATAATATAAAAGTGATTCATAGGTACTAACCTAATTATACCTAATCATAGGTACTTATTCGTTATTGCTTTTAACTACTTAACTGTATTCTTACCTACATCAATCTAGTTTCCATAATTTTGCTTAGCTGCGGACTAGATTGCGTTGTGTGAAATATCTAGGTATAGATACCTAGGTACATACTATTTTTATGATTGTAAAAAGTGAGTACTCAGGTACCTAGAACAGTTAAAAATATCATACATACTCGTAGCAAAATAAAATAGCAGCGTATGCGTTTACACGCTGATTTTACTTATCGCTTGACACTTCCACTTGTCAAAGTGTAAACCAGGCATAACACACTTTCATATTCCATAGCACATAATACCCACTCAATCTTTTGTGAACTTGTTCCTTTTGTTTTGCACTACCTACCTAGTTTTTATTAAAATTAGTAACTAGTTATTTATATTTAGGAAAATCTGTAATTGGTTAGATAATTAGTTTTAATTTAGCTTATACTTGCTTATTGTAATTGCTGTTGGTTTTCTAATAAAAATAAAATAAAATATATAAAATATCGAGCAAAACAAGTTTTATAATTTTACACCTATACGGTAGAGCCGTAGAGGGATAGATAGGTAGGCACTACCTAACACTTTCATTATACACCTAAGTCTACATCCTACATCCCTACACCGCCGGCTGAGCCCTAAGCAATTTTGAGAGTTGCGTCTATGCGGTACGTGCGGCGTATTATCTCAATCTCAATTTATTCTAACGACTTCACTTTATCTCACAAGTATTTACTTCAACCTGCTGATAAAATATCGCTTATGAAGGCACTGACTCATTAAAATCTAATTTCACGCGTGAGTGCTCCGAATTCATCTGCGTGGGTGTTTCAAGCCTTTGTCAAATACAGAAATTCAATGAATAGACAAATACCCACTAAGAGGATTCCAAGATGCCGCGACTTTGCACGTACTGCATCGATATCACCTTTTTATAAGTTTATTTAAGCTTCATAAGGCGTCTGTTTTGCTGAAGCGAACACTTTTCTCTTTACCCAGGAGAGACGAGAGCCAAAGATCGGTTCGACAGACGTTTCACCACGTGTTGAAAGGTCTTAGATAATATAATATACCTAAAAGCTTTCAAGAGAATAGCGCTTCTCGTGTCTGAAGTATCAATTCAGCTTGTAAGACTACCTCTCGGATATTCCAGACTCTGATGGCTGTATTGGAAAATTGCTCCGTGCCGTACCGAGGGAAATCTTTAGGGACTCTGGTTTTATTAAAACTTTATAAAGAGGTGCTTGATCATGCACGTACTGCCAATTTCGCGTTATCGCTGTTGTTATCGTGAGCGTTTATGCAAAGTTTTCTTTTAAGTTTCATGAAACAAGTATCGTTACACACGATGTTTTCCAACCCGCTGGCCCGGGGTAAAGGAATTGAAAGAATGCGCGACTGCCTACGATATTCTATCACAAATGTAAAGGATTTCTACATTGTTTGTTTGAAGGCGGAAATACAAACTCGCTTTTATTTTACGTATCCGAGCGATTCAGCGGATACAAAGCGTTTGAGGTAAAGGGTAAGATGTTTGCAGTAACCGTGACTGAAATGCTTTCTGTGTTTCAATTCAGCTAATAAAGTTATTTGTATAGGATAGAGTGTTGGGTTAGCTCCAGATTTGCATATTGGCATCGCAAGCTGTCTTAATTCTGGCGTAATGTGTGGGGTGCGCCGATTCCGGGCAAGGGTGTGTAGCACACATGCTGCTACCTATTACAATGTAATTTACTGTACCAATCTGTGTAGTCTGAAATTAGAATGACATGAATATACAAAGCGTGCAATGTGTAAATAAATTTGCATTCTCTTTAATAAGAACCTACTGTTGATAGGATTTCGGCGCCGAGTGCCGACTTTCGTACGTATATTTACCTACCTACATCCCCATCTCCATATCATTTACAAAATCAAATTAAACTTTTGTAATGCTTCTGTGTACTATTTTGTGTTTCACAAACACTATTTAGGTACCTACTTACCTAATACAGTCAATCTTGTTAACTTTATAAATTAGTGGGTGGATATCAAGTTTCAAAGCTTTACAAAGTACCTACCTACTTCTACAAAGTTAATAGAATTTTGTAGAATAAGCATAACATAATCATGCGCTCTACAATGTAGAGTATCTACCAACCTAAACACAGTAAACACCCTACACTAAAGCCACATAGTAGGTACGGCCTCTCGCTCTTCCTACAAATTAAAAAAAATGCATAGGTAGTAGATAATACAGGATGGACATTAAATTTTTTGGACTGATCTAATATGATGAAGTATATTTTCATAGGTATTTCGTACCTACGTAAAAACCTATCGTCCCCTAGCTGAAGGATTAATCAATATAGTATCTACCTAATCCAGCAAGTACCTAGCAACAGGCTGAACCGTCTCAGATACACAGGCGAGGCAAAGTGTAACGACCCATCCCTTCATGTGGAGCTAAGGGCTTAGACGTGAATCAATACTATTATTGATAAGTACGTATCTACCTGTTTTAAGTAGGTATATAGGTATGCGACATTGCCTCCGATTCTGTTTATGCCTTATGCTTGAGCTTTGCCTGTGAAACAGCCGAGACACCCAGTTGAATGCAATAAATAAACCGCCCCGAGGGTCAATCAGGTTAATCATTTTGTCCGGTCTTCATAAATTTTTATTTTGAGTTCTTTAATTTGAATTTCTTTTTCGGTATAGCAAGTAATTTGAGATGTGAGGCGTCTTTTTGTTTTGTAAATATAATATGTAGAGTTTGTAGAGCCCGTGTAGTAGGTACCTAACTGCTTTTAATTATTAGAATTTTGTAAGGGATTGTAGGTAGGTATTTCTTAAAAAATGCTTTGCCTTACCTATACATTCATAGACAGTTTAGATATAGTAGGTACCTCCAAGTTATGCTCATTGTTTATCGATTGGTATATTTTAAAATAGTCTATAGATTGATTAACATTTTTACTAAACTAGCTGGCACAAAACAAAAAAAAAATTGTTACAGTTGCGAATGTTGCGATGAGATAGGTACCCACAAAGTTTCAGTTTTTAGGGTAACTTGTAACTTTTACTATAGATGCAAAAGCAGATTAAATTTTTTTTATTACAGAAAACAAAAATTAAAATCATTGATTGCAAGAATTATTTGAAGCTCAATGGGTAGAGAAAACGTTTTCAAAAAAATTACAAACCAACATCGACTCCAGACGCAAACATAACATTATAATAACGGAAAATGGAAAAATAACTTGCCTGAGCGTGGTTTCCTTCGGAAGTACTTGTGTATACCGTCTGAGTTTGTTTACGCAGAAAGTAATGCGCAAAGCTCCCAACCTAACATTCCAAACATAATCGAATAAAGGTTCCATTTCGAAAACTAAATACCTAGTTTTAATACCAGAAATGGAAAGGGATTTTATGAAGGTTGCCAGCGGGTTGTTTGTTTTCCATCATCACTATCTCAGTCTGTAGAAGTCTGAGTTTTTAAACCCTTATTTTCCAGCAAGAATATTCAAGCTTTCTACGTTCATATATACAGTCTGACCAGAAGCGCCACTATTGTTTACATGGTATCACCATATACTACGACAGAACGTTTAGATACTTGATATTTTTAAAACGAATTGCAGTTTTTATTTTTTCACATTTATGCTTATCATATAAAATATGTTTGTCCTGGATAAGAATCAAACCCCCTGTATTATAATAATATACATGCATTATAGAAATCAAAGCTGTCGTAGACTCGGTCTTATTCCAGAACGGGGACTAAAGAAAGTCACGGTTGTCCACTGCGCTGATACCGAGACGATCAACGATAGCAATTTTATTTTATAGTTCACTATTCACTACTTCGGCGTGGTCATCGGCGTTATACACAGATAGATCTCTCTGTAAAATCGCTTATATATCATACAATATCTACATGCAAATATTTTTTTTTACTTAGAGCGAGGAGTCAACTCGGTCGAGCACTGTCAGCCCGACAGTCAGCGCTGACCGTACGTCGGCATGGCTATATCTATGCAAGTCTATGAATGCGTACACTGCTACGCTGACGGTACGCGCGTGAATTTCCATACAAATGATAAGCGCGACCGACGTACGCACCGACGGTCGGTCGAGGTCTGAAACCGGCCTTACATAGGTAATCCAAGATGAAACAAGACCACAAAGTAAATCTTAGCTCTACTTGTTGCAACAGGTATCTGTACCTAGGTAGTGTACACTAAGATTATCTTAGACCCTTGAAAGGCTTGAAAAAGTACTAACAACAAAGGCTCTGTTTTTCGGTATATTACTGGTTGTGTCTGTAAACTTGCACGGAAACCTTTGTCTGGTAAAGACCCACAACAAATCCGTTTATAGAGAAATATAAATATTAGTAGATATGTAGTATTATATAGAAAACACTCAAAGACCTTTCAATTCCATTGTATCCGAACAAAGACACTTTTTGTTACAAACTTTTTACGAAAGTAAAAGTTCTTCGAATCCAACTAGTTTGTCCATGAAGAATATAATAATTATAATTCATTTATTTTTCTCATCACAAAAAGGTTCTTATTTACACGAAAACTTATAGAGAACCTGTGCCTGTGCAGAGACTGGTGCCTAGTCTCTCACTACTCACGCCTAGTCTAGTCTCCTAGAATAAATACCTAGTATTTTTCACTTTATTGCTTAGCACCTGCGCCTCCGTTTATTCTATCCAGTCCTTCTAGTAGTTCGATTATCTAACTGTTTGGACAAAATTATTCCAAATTGTTACCTCTACTACCCAAAAATTACCTATTATACCTACCGATCTACCTAACCTACAAATTGCTACAACCTTTACTTTACTACACAGTTTACACTGGTGGTGTAAAGGGTCGTTGTTTTGGCTTACAAACAAAAAAAAATTTTGTATACTTAAGTATAGTACTCGTACAATATATTGCAACTTAATAATATTGGAGCGACAGGGAACGCTAATTGAAAATACATGAGTATTTGCATTTTACTTTGTCTGCCGAACTCCCGCGGGGTTCGTTGCAAATTCCTTTGTAAAAGCTCAAGTATATACCTACCTATACCTATCTGAAGACTTGAGATTTATTATTACAGATATCCGAGCTGGTAGCTATACGATTTGTTTTGGTGCAAACGTTTATCGGTTTATATGAAACATCAATCAAATATCAATGAAATACCAATGTACCTATCTTCTAAAGAAGTAGGGACATAACGATAAAAGACAAATGTTTTAGTCAAAGTTTACGTTTCAAAATAAAACAAATATTGTCCTGTTTCTGGGACTTCTGTGGAAGTTTCTGCTTGCTTGTAATACAGTTAATAAATTCTTTGAAATAAAAATAAAATCGTGGTAGGTATTTCATTCATAGTCCAATGTACCTACCTAATGTTTTTTTTAACCTCTTCTCTCTTTTACTTTGTCCCTTTTTCTACTGCAATTTGAAACGGTTATAGCGTTTGTATAGGTAACAAGTAAACATAGAAAATGTAGTCGAAAATGTCGTCAGTCTCGAGGGAGTCTGGAAAACGGTGGAAATCTCGGCTCGTCGTGAACCCATTAAGTGTGAATTAAGCTCGATCAGACTCGTATGCAAATTCTGAATCTATCTACCCACTGCAATATACAATACAACACACCTGCTGGTACGAAACCGAGGAAACTTAAATTAAAAGTGTAACCACTAGGGATTTGACGAGACTTTCCGTAAAATATATTTTTATAAAGTGAGAAGAAATTTCATTTTAAAATCCGATTGAACAAAGTAAAAAACGAACTTATTTATCCTTATGTAGGTACAGAGGTGGTGTCTAAGAGTCCTAACTATCAAGTTAGGACTCTTAGACGCAACTCCATCGGGAGTTACGTCGTTTTAATTCGTCGTCTCACATAGAGTTGCCGGCTCCATCATCATATCAGCTCGTTATCGTGTCGGTATAGCGCTGTTTCACACCAAATTTTTTGTACCACAAGCTAAATAGTAGATTATTTAACAAGGGAATAAAGCAGTGTCTTCTGTCGCGGGTGACGATTTAAATCGCGAGCGTAATGAAGGACTCGAGGTTTACTCCCGAGCGTAGCGAGGGTGTTTAAAACTTAAATCACGAGCGAAGCGAGGGATTTAACACGAGTCCTGAGTATAGCGAGGGATTTAAGTTCACCCAAGACTAAGACAGCTTTATCACCGAGGAAAATACTCTACTTTTCGTACCATTTGCGAAAAAATTAACACAATAATAATATGAGATAGCATTTTAGAACATTAACTTATTTATAAAAATAAATTAAAATAAACTTAACGTTTATGTATTTGAAGAAAACAAAAACGCGGCATTTTCCTAGACTAATATTTTTTTGTCGGAAAAGCAAAGGCATCAAGCTCATACGGCCTGCATAATAAATGCGTATTCCTTTTTCAAAAAGATGTATAATGCTTTATATACAAACACAATGGTGTAAACACAGATGTAGTTCAGTATAAATTGTATTCCAAATTTAAATCACTTTCTCCCCCTAGAGGATGAAAGAAATCCAGTACAATTTTCTCTCCCTGTTTTTAACAGATTAAAAATGACTATTGTTATGTTCGCTTTTTGTGGCATAGAATGTCACTTTTTTGAGCAAGTGGTACGAAAAGTATTGTTATGTATCACTACATCATCACTACATAGTATAAAGCAAAGTCGCTTTCCGCGTCTGTCATAATGTCTGTATGTATCTTTAAAACTACGCAACGGATTTTGAAGCGGTTTTTTTTAATAGATAGAGTGATTCAAGAGGAAGGTTTATATGTATAATACATCATCATCATCACTGCATTACACCCGTGCGATGCCGGGGTGGGTCACTAGTTGATAATAATTTCTTCATTTCTCACCAATATTGTCCCATTGTTACCGTAGATAAGGATGCTTTAGTACCTGAATCGGATATCGAGTAGTGAGTTTTTAACTTGAAAGATTTAACATAAACAAATACAAATAAACATAGTAAGTTAAATAAATGCTTGTTCAAAAAACATGCAAACTTATTTTATTACGATATGGCATGATAACAACGAAATGTAGGTACCTAGTCTTTCTTCTTCCTGCCCTTATCCCACTAGGTGCGGTCGGCACAACATGTTCTTTTTTTCCATTCTCCTCTATCATTCGTCATCTCAGTGTTCACTCCTCTCCTATGCATATCATCTTTTACACAATCCATCCAACTTTTCTTGGGCCTACCTCTTCCTCTACATCCATCCACATTCATACTTAGCACTCTCCTCGTTACATGACTCTCTTCCCTCCGCATGACATGCCCATACCACGCTAACCTGTTGCTCCTCATTTTCTCTACCACTGGTGCTACTTTCAGACTTCCTCTAATGTACTCATTCCTAATTTTTCCATCCTTGTCACTCCGCACATCCATCTCAACATTCTCATCTCTGTCGCATGCACTCTTTTTTTCATCCATTACCTTGGTATGTAGGTACCTAGTATGAAATTAATAATATTCATAACATTCATAACTGAAACATTGCATTACCGTATAGGTAATTCCATGTTTCAGTTCCGTATCACAAAGCTCAAATTATAACTAGTAACTTACAAGCCCTGTTAAATAATAGAGAACAATGGCATTGAACTGTGCTGGTGTTATCGCTGACCGGTTCATTAGCCACGCATTTATAAACAAGGGACAAAGGATTACCTACCTTTTCGTTTCGGCAGTATCCTACTTCCTACTATAATAGGTGCCAAATTACACGGCAATACAGGTCATTCACCCACCTTAACCACGATGTCGCAAAATTCAATTTATTTATGGTAAACAAACAGTACTAACGAGATTCGAGCGATACCGTCTTAGCGACAGGTTTGTATGGAAAGCGACAGAATTAGCCATACATAAATTGAATTTTGCGACATCGTGGTGAAAGTGGGTCAATGACCTGTATTGCCGTGTTATTTGGCACCTACTATAATATTATAAACGCGAAAGTTTGTGAGTATGGATGGATCTTTGTTACTCTTTCACGTAAAAACTACTGATCCGATTTGGATGAAACTTGGAATATATATTGTCCGTGACCTGGATTAACACATAGGCTACTTTTTATCCCGTAAAATAAACGGGACCCAACGGGACGCGAAAGAAGTCGCGGGCGGTAGCTTGTTATTTCATAAAGTTTTAAATGCAAACAGCAATAACAAACAGGACAAACATTTTTACGATTTTTTAAGAAACGAGTGAATAGGTGGATTATAGCTAAGCGTGCTCCACCTTAGGCTGCAGCTACACTTACCATATAGGTGTGCTGGCAGCCAAAGCCATCATAAAAAAACTTTATCTTTGGTGACTGTTTTTGACCTTTTCATAGTTTTAGAGGGATTACAGTTACAATACAATTTTAGTAGAATGTCAGCACTTAGAGCAGATTCTTTTTCTCCTTATGTTGTATATCAGAGTGTCTCCATATTATAAGAAACAAAGACAGACAAACAGTATCTACTAATGTATTCGTAGCGGAAGTGTCCCAGACATTGGATTGCATCGTTTTTCAACTAATCGATTTTATGGATAGTTTACTATTTTGGATGGAACTAGTTTGGTGCAAGCTCGTACGAGTTAGTGGCCAACTCTGGTGACGGAGTTTTTAGGCCGCATTAAGGCCTCCGTCATGGCTTAACGACTGCTAGCGCCGGGACCGACAGTTTAACGTGCCCTCCGAAGCATGGAAGCGCTCAGATGTAAATGCCACTAACGGTCACCCATCCAAATAATGACCGCGCAGAACGTCACTTAACTTAGATAATCGGTGAAGATTGACTAAGCAAGCCTAGCCACGAGCGCTAGTTTGGTAAATCACCTATTTCAAGCACGTTTTGTAGTCCGAAACATTTTGATCATCAATCTGACAGACTAGAGTCTTTACTCCAAGCTTTGATGTTGACATACATAATAATGAAGAAGATTTAGGTACAAATTTATAGATTACATTTACAGACAGCGGGAGTTTTTAGATTGTTGTTAAATAACATATTTTACTATCGAAAAGTGTGTATAAATAAGAGAGTCCCTTTGTATTGCAGTGGAATGATACACGATAACAAAAAAAAATATTTTTTCAAACTTAAAACTAAAGCAGGTTCCTAGTACGCAGTATCCATGTTGTCACCACAAATCGTTTTGAAACTTTCAGTACCTACCTTTTAATCTTCTGTCTATGAAACCTTATTGGTATTGTATTGATGTTCACCCTGTACCTGAGATACTAACAATATTATATCATCCAAATAAAGTGATATTCAAAGTCATCCATCTCGCTGTTATGCATTTTTTCCTAATCGACTGGCCTCCCGGCTAAGTAGCTCACACCTCCTTATCACACGCCCAAAGAAGGACAGAGACGAAACATTTAATATTTGGAGATTAATGGTGAGTTCACCCTTAAAAAATTACATTGTCGTCGAAGGGTTGTGTCGTATCGAAGTGTCGTTAGTGTCGTACGATCATCAGTCATGCGTGCAAATGCATTCTGGATTGGTATACGTAACTCCATTTTGTTAGTCATTGATTATCTTAGTAGGGGTTTAGAGGGTCTGAGTGGGGGTGTAGGTACAGTCAGCATCAAAAGTTTTTTACTTTTTTAGTATTTCAAAATTGTAAACCTACTTCTGTAGAAGTTTATTTCCAAAATACTATTTTATCTAAGGTTAGAGTTTTTTCATAGTTGTGAAAAAGAAAATGGAAAGTTTTTAGTTATCAGTAATATTAAAACAGTTTTAAAATTTAACCGATTTTTTTTCTTATAAATTTACCAATGAAATTTACTGTAGCTACCTTATTTTAAAAGATGTTTTAAGTCTTATTCTACAATGCTCTACCACAAATAGAAAACATAGGGCATTTACAATGGATCTACTTCCCGGTTTATTCCATGCAGTCCTACCAGTAGTTCGTTTATCAAACTGTTTGGACAAAAATATTCCAAACTGTTAGACTGACTAATCGGACATTTTGGATACACAGATTAGTCAGTCTAAAAATTTGGAATATTTTTGTCCAAACAGTTAGATAATCGAACTACTGGTAGGACTGGATGGAATAAACCTACTTCCCGCAAGCTAACTTTATGTCACGATGTAGAGCCTAGCATTTTCGGGTAGTAGCACTTGTACTTAATTCTGTGGTAAGTAGTAATATAGAGCATGCATTCAAGGTGTAAGGATACCACTCAGGGTACCTATTCCACCCATTATCCATAAGTGTTTTTCTGTGGTAGCTTTCTTATTTTGTACTTATCATTATTTAGTGAAAATATTCCACTTGTTGAGAAAGCTCTCTCACGCGCTGAGAGAGCTTTTTCAACAAGTGGAATTTGAACGTTCTCTTTTAGATAGTTCCTTGGAAAAAAATCATTCCGAATAACGTTATTTAGTTACACAGCAGCAGTATTCAGTATGGCAAGGCAGTCAGTGCACCAACAAAGAAGTCAGTGGAGCATGGACGGATAATTAATATTGTTTTATTAATCCCCGTATCACGAGACTCCAGTTCTGAAGCACCCATGCATGCCTAATTCCTTAATGCTATGTTTAGACAATTTTTAATTAGCTGCTTGGATAGTTGTTCCGAGGGGAGGCTCTGTTGAGATAAGAATATAATACTAAACTTATTGAATTTAATTGAAATGTAAAGCTATCTATAAATCGTTTGCAATGGTTTGCAGTTAGCACAACAGTTTCATGTGTGTAGGTAGTTTCATTATGGTAAATATACTGATTACTTATTCGTAATAATCACTGTGAATAAATAATAATTAAATTCACAAATAATCTGTAAACAAAAAAGTCAATTTATTTCCCCTTGAATAGTCGGTAGGCGCGGGGCTAAATCAGTTTCTTAATAAATTCAAATTTATTCGTTGATCGGCGCGTCTCGCAGCTAACGTATTTAAAAAGCGATTAGAAGTTAAATTGACACAATATGAACTTTTTGTGCAGCACAGAAACAAGATTATTCAATTTTCATTCAAATATTCAACGTCGATTACATTGCCACCGTTCTCCTTCAAAGTTTTATTCTCTAAGTGGGTGTTTACTTCTTAAGATAAGAAGCTTAGTTCCAGAAATGATTAATAAGCTAAATACTTTAAAAGTAACGCTTAAATATTCCTTAGGTACAAAATATTCTTTGTATTTTTATGCTAGAAAGTGTGTCTGATTTTTGAGTAACTAAAATTAAGAGTCCCAAATAAACCTAGGGTATGGGTGCACACTATAGTGTACCCATACATTATCCACTAGTGTATGGGTACACTAGTGGATCCAAAAAGGGGGAGGGGAGTCTACCCCAGGTTGGACCAGGATTCGTAAGATAAAACCATGGATAGCTACTGAAAGTCCTGGCTCCGGCCCTGTATCCCTACAACCACTCATAGCTTTTTTACAGGATATTTCTTTGTTCCTCGCATCCACAAACTTTGAATGCGGTATTTGCAACAAACTTTTACATATTATAAATGCTTTGATACTTACGTAGTAGCTTCTGTTTTGTTATGGCATTCATGAAAGCAAATGTTTGGTCCCACGGGGCGCACACCGAGCCATCCGTGCTAACTTATGGTAATTACCTTCGTATAATCTGCCTGGAGCAGGCAAGGAAGTCATCCACATACCCAGAATAGTCAATATTCTCGTGAATACAAAATTAATTAAATAATTTAGACTGTATTGCAAATTATAATAACATTTTAGAAACATTGTTCCTGTGAAACACGGCAGAAACAAAAACAAACCATGATGAAAAATTCACTATACTGCACAAAACGTGCCTACATAAATTGAAAGATTTATTTCTTCTTTTCTACTTTTTCTGATTCTTTAGGAGTCTCGCTTCTAAGCTTCTTTTGCCTTGGAGGCTCAAAGCTAGTGTAAAGAGCTTTGCTGAGGATATCACACTCCTTTAGAGCCCTCTGTGCCATGAATGCGCGTTTCATCATCTTGATATCCTCAGCAAACATCTCACTTGTCGCCGTTTTAACTGTCTCTAGGTCCAAGCTATCCAATCCTGACGTAAGTTCAATATATTGCATTTCTAAGCGGTGCATCAGGCTTGTCACACTATCTTTAGGGTCTTCAAAAGCACCAAATACTCTTGTATTTACATACTGCACACAAGTAAATAGCTTCGTAGTTTCCGGTGATGCATACAATGTTTGAAACTCACCAAACAGTAGTTTTTCGAACACAGCTTTGTAATCCATTTCCTTTTGTTCCATAAATTTTAACTCTTCCTTGTATATTTCTATAAAGGTTTCTAATTCATCAGTTTCTGTTTTGACCAAAACCTTTAAGGAATCACGTGATTTCAGGACAGAATTAACAATATTTGCAGAAAAGGTTTCTATTATCATATAATTCAGACATTGTCTGCTCAAGTCATCGAAAAGTGCCATTATCTGCTTAGGTTTCTTGAAGTAGAGATGAGGTAGCATTTCTTTAAATTTATAGATGCTGGTTTTGTATTCATCGAGCGATGCTACGGAAGTCGCCGCTACGTCGTCGCTTTGCCGAAAAGATGTAGTTGGACAAACGCTTCTTTTTTTGACAGACAAAAAATCAAATTTGGCTCGCCAGCTTTCAGGGCTTATAGAATTCAGAAACTGCCCATACCTAGATAAAGTTTCGAATGAGAACAAAATACTAGACAGTTGGTTCCTCAATTTGACGTATCTAAAACTAAAAGCTTCTAACTGTTCAGTAATTTTAGCTACCTCAAGAGCTTTTAATTCAGCAGTCATCTGTATTGATTTAGCTTTTTTATAGCTTTCTTTAGCGAAGTGAACAAAGTTCACTTTGGTTTTTTCATAAAGTTTATCGATTTTTCTGTGCTCTTCGATTTCGAAGGTGTTTGACGTCTCAAACTGTAGTATTTGGTCATTAAGATAAGCTGCATTGGCTTTGAAGAGGGTAATATCCCTGATGTTTCTCATATAAACTTTGACGTCAGTGAATTGCCTCAAAGGCCTCCCTTCGATCACTTTGTAGAAAGTATTATCAATATCACAGATTGTGTGTGGCTCGCTCATTATAAAAGGGTCCGGTTTTACTTTCCTGCGACCCATGCTCTGACTGAATAGCCTCATGCGATCAGGTATGTCAAAGGGATTGCGAAGGTTGTCGTCTTTTAGAACCCTGTCGTGTGTTTTGTAGGTGTTCTTTTTGATGTTACTGATTTGTGGGTTTTCGTTCTCTTTATTATAAAAATTACCTTCATTGTTGGGTATTTTCATTAATTTACTTTTAGCTAGTCGTTTTTTGCTCAAATCCTTCGGCGTCGTTTTATAGTTTCTTGACGATCTAGAAAGGAAAAGTAGGTACTTTAGATCTCAAGGACTATCGAGTTGCTGAGGACTTCTCAATCAACGTATTGTTTTCTCAGTTACTATAATGTGCATCACGAATACTTACTGTTTCATTATACAGCTAATTAATTTAGTAATAACTCTATAGGTATTTTATCTTCAACCACTTATTTAAAAGCTTTCAGGCATTCAGGCATTTTTAGATTAGATCATGGAATATATTTTAGACAACATGATGACAGTTTTAGTGCATTTGTCATTACTATGTCAAGCATAAATCCTCTTTTCAAGTTTACAACCTTCTTAGTAAACGAAACATCTCAAGTTCGATCTCAGGGCCAACCTCAAGGGGAAAATTGTGTGGTATCTGTAGGGTAGCCAGTCAAATTAAACGCCTTGCCAGACTGACCACCTCGCCCCTGGCTAGTCCGTGACCACTAGCAAAAGTGTTGTTTCTGACACCCTTGTGATTGGTACAAGGCATATAAGTAAGCGAGATAACGGCAAACTCCAAAGTTTTACACTCGTACGTACCTGGATCGTACATACTCCTGATAGACAATTGTCTAAAAAGTAAAAAGTATAAGTTAAAAGTATAGAAAAGTATAGGTTCCGATACGGTTTAATAGCTCAACTTCAACTTCTTGGTTTGTGGCTTTTGTGGCTAGTTTAATAGCTCTGAACCTGAATGAAGGAGAACCTGACAGATATGTAGGTAGGTACATAAGTATAATACTGTCTGTGTTGGTAGTTCAAATTGTTCAATGTAATGTATAAAATTAAGGTACTTACATATATACGTAGTCCCGTCATCCCCACTGCATTGATCCATTGGTGGGGATATCGAGAATTCCATATACATGGTGGTTCTACCTTGGCGACATTAATTGAACACACGGATCAGATAGAGCTCCGTATTAGTATTAAAAAAAAAATATGAAAGTACAGTCAGCTGCACTAGAATGTGTACCATTTGTAATTTTCAATGTAGGGCCGCAGCATTGTTATGGACTTTGACGGGCCCAATACTAAATAAATAAGTAAAATTATCAACTGTGTTCATATTTTTTTAGTTTTTATCCTGTAAATGTCTATTGCAATACGGTGACACTAGTTTCAAAGTTACGAATCGTACACATTTTAGTGAAGCTGACTGTACTTTAATTATTTTTTTAAGAATACTAATAAGTAGCTCTACCCGTGTATTCAATTAATGTAGCCAAGGTAGCACCACCCTGTAAATGTTTGTCTTCCATTGTAGAGTAGCCCACATCTTGATAAAAATCGACCTATGAATCACCATAAAAAGAAAAGCCATAGAAAATGTGCTCTTTGAGGCAATATCATCTTTATTTATTATCTTAAAGCATAACCCACACACAAATCTTATAAAGCAGGCCGGACGTAACCACTGAAGCCTTGTAGAGACCATGACGAAGGGTCAACCACGTTTAATTAAATATCTTCTGATATCACTCGAGAATTAATATTCAGATGTACAATATGCGTTACTCCGGATAGCTCATACTTAGTAGAAGTAGAATTTAAATATTCAGAATGACTCAATGTTTTGTAAAAGATCTAAAAATATAAAGTGATCCCTAGCGCTTGTTAGATAAAAACTATGAGTTTTCTTAGGCACCAAGTTTGTAAGGAAATATGAAACTTTTGATCTTTGATTTATTAACAGCATCTACATAGTTACTAGCGTGTTTTATGTGTACTTCGTACTTACTAAGGTCTAGCCCACTCACGATTAAATAGCATGTAAATTGACCGCGCCCACTGATAAGTTGGAGTGCGTAACCACTATGCAATGTAAAAATGAGGCCATCTTCTACCTTCAAAGGCCTCCCTTACATACATTTTTCTCAAAACAGAATAACTTGTAACTGCGGCAATGCAGCCAGTGTCTTGGGCACGCTTCCGATTGGTACTGATTTGGACCAGTTGAGCTATCTATAAATCGTTTGCAACGGTTTGTAGATAGCTCAACTGTTTCATGTGTATTTTGTAAATATTGTAAGTACTTGTAACTCGAATTTACCTTGAAATTTATATAGTAGGTAGAGCAGGCACCAATGAATATCGTAATTGGGTAGTTATTATGACTGAAAAGTTCAACAGCTAAGTTTGAGTTACGCGTCTGGGAACCACAGAACTTGTTACAAGTTTTGCTTCATTGAGTAATATTGAAGACTTGCTGGAATAAATGCTCGATGTTTTATGCTGTGAATCTGGTTTTCTTTTAGTACTTTGATCATAAGAAAAAAAACTCTTTGGTACGAGGTACCTACTGATTTATCATCGTGATAAATTGGGTTTTTTTTCTGAAGATAATAAGTGCACGTCCAGCGTGGCTTAAGACTGAAATTTAGGTTACAAAAAAGTACTTAGTATTACCACAAATCATATAATACTATGTATTACCAATTTGTAAATAAATTTGATTGAATAAATAAAATGAAACACATATTTCGCGGAACATTGCGCTCAATCAATTAGTAAACAAACGATTTCAAGATAATGGAACACCCTCGTCGGGAGCGGTCGAGACCGTCTTGAACCCCAAGTGGTCTAACTTACCCTCAAGAATAATTGCTTCAACTACCCCGAGCTACGTCTGCGGTCAGAAGATACAAATTAGACGGTTTCCATCAACAAGTATTTTTTAATATATTTTTGGTCTTATAAATCTTATAGTACATAAGTTGTCAAATAGTTTTCTCGGTATACCTACAGATGTGCTTCCAACTATTATAGTAAAGGTGGTAATGTTCCCAGGTATTACGAATAAAATACAAATAATATTACAAAATATATTATATTATACTATTTATATAACTATACCATCAGATATATCATTTCTTTATGGGCATGATGTTTTCGCTATTGATCAAACTTATGTATAAATACCTACATAGGTGCATAGTATATTTTAATGGGTATTATTTGGGTACATAATTATAAGCAAATTCTTATAAAAATAATGTCTTTTATCACAGAGAAAGATTAGAACCGACCACAAAAGTGACCAAGCGATTTGCATTTCTGGCAAAGCTCCTGCGGGTGGCTTTTTTGAGGGTCACTCTTATTCTTGTCTCTGGACTTTTCCAACGGCATCTGCGTAAAAAGTAAGACCCTGAAGTAAACGATACATGCATTTGCAATCTCATTTCGTAATCAAACCTGAGATCCCTCTAAAAATGGGGTTTAAAAGTGATTCTTATAACTCAGAAACTGCTTAACCAATTTCTACCAAACATATAGCCACAGATTATATAATACTATACATATAGCTAAAACAATCTCAGAACTATCAGCTTTCTTATAAAAAACTGATTTGAAATATGACTAGTTTCGGAGGTAGTCAGCAACAAAATTTTATAAAGAATTTAACTATGTTTTGGTAATCTGATTAGGTAGGTACGAGTAGGTCAATTATATATTTTTCTCAAACATGTTTGGAAATTAAAGTATTTTTTGGACAACCTTCTTCGAGATAAATCGAAAATGCGAGTAGTATACATGCGAGCAGCGGCCGGCATTAAATGTATGAAAATCCATTGCCGGCGTGTTTAGCGGCCAAATAAATTACATACAAAACTCATATCTGTCGTGTAATAAAAAAATGAAACGATCTTTTACTACATAACATGGCAACCAAGGAGGTAACTTATCAAAGGTGTTATTCAAATTTTGAAAAGGCTCTCAAATATAAAGCTGATTATTGAAAAAAAAAACGATAGAACACTGTAACTTCGTTGTTCGTTATTGGTTTTGAAAAGTAATTGTATTTTCAACTAAAAAGTTTTGCCTAGGTACTTAGTTTTAATTTCTGCGCATTATTTGAGAAAAGTACTATACAAGCCTTGACCACAACTATATAGGCAATGATGGACTCACGTATGTGTGCCTCGTCTTCGACTCGGCCCACATTTACACGTTCTTCCCTCATTGCCTGTGTTGCGGGCCGCTGCAGTAATGTATATTGCGACTGTCATACCAACTTGGTTTTTAAAACGAATTTTTTGAATTGACTTATGCTGCTGACTGTACTTCGGGATCACAAACAAACAGGCCGACTAAGGGTCCATCTCGACGAGCGATAAAGTCGCAGCGATATTAGGTAGGTACCTATCGTCGTAAAGACACTCTCTTAAAACGTGTCTCCACACGGCGATATTATCGCAGCGATAGTTTGTAAATACGTAATATCGTCGCGATTCACTCGCTCGTGGAGATGGCCCCTAAGTTTCATATTAATGATTTCTTTCCCGACATAAAAATTATGTTATGTTCGCACTTTGCCGCAGTCGGCAGGGACTTGGGCAGGGAAGTGGGCACGAGCATAGTGTGAACACGAACATGCCTCTGTCCCGGCGCCCGGCCCAAGTTCATGCCCTTGCTCCCTAATGATAATAAAGGCGATGTTGCTGTGGCAATTAGTTTGCAGCAATAATGCCAGCAGCGGCATGGGCATAGTGTGAACGCGGTATTAGATAAATCTGAAAATAAGCACCTGGTTGTAAGGAAGCACGTTGATCTTACAAGTGGTGCACTGCTGCCCGAAGCCTACCCACGAGTTCCCGCTCATCCACATCCGCTGGCACTGCGGGCATCGGTACTCGCCGAAGCAGCGGCGGTTCCGGGACATTCCTTCCTAAAAAAACAAAAGAAGCTAGCTGATACCCTGATACCCGCGACTACGTAGGTAAGTATACGCGTGCGAAACTATCCACCAAAATATCTGTCACCAGCATACGATGAAGCTCGTAGCAAAAGGCGCTTTTGGTTTAGAAAGTCCACGCTGTATCTAAGAATCCGCATCTTTAATTTCAATAAAATATAGCCTAAAGTTTCAATCCGGAAAAAGGGCTTCTGTATGGTATAAGTTTCATTGAAATTAGTCCAGTAGTAAAGGCGTCATCCGCGAACAAATAAACACACAAACTCTATTTTCGGAATCAGAATCGTTTATTTAATATATATGGCATAATATTTAGTTTATCCAACCTGAGCTTCTGAGTGTAGCAGGGTAGATTCTAAACTCTACGTTATTGTAAAATACTGGTTACCTATGTCTAGTCTTGTAATGTACGATACACCAACGCGAAAATCTCGGAATATTATAGTCCGAGGTGTAAACAAAGCACAAAAAAGCTTATTTTGAGCCTTATTTTGAGTAATGCTAGACGCACATTCAAATTATTATATAGGTATCGTGATAATAACTAACCCAAAAATACTCACATTAAACATTTCTCAGAAGTTCTGCACAAGCGGAATTGCTTTTGTTAAAAATAAAAACAAAAAAAAAATGTTATTTTCGTATCCGCACAGAACTAGCACTTTGATTACGACCTTCTCAAGACTACCATAGACTGAATGAGATTAGAGAACTTTAGTTTGGCACAATCGTCAACACTCAACAGCTAATACAAACATATAAACGGGTATTCCCCGAATTAGTGCATAAGCAAGTTTCATAAACGAACAAAGCTTATTCTGATAAGCTGTATACGTATGGCTTAAGTAATGAGATCATTCTACAAACAAGAGCTGTAAATAAACTTATTATAACGAACGAGTTGACGTTTATAATTGGAGTACTTACGTTACAATAAAAACTGGGTACCCAAATAGTCACACACTGTAAAAAACACACCGTGTTTAATGGGTGAATCAACTATTTTACCCACACAAAGGACCGATCCAAATTTTTTTTTTTTTGGAAAAATAATATTTGAATTTCTTTATTTTAATCTGATTAGGGCCTTAGAAATATTATCTATTTTCATAACCTAGAAGGGCAGCGACGTTTATTAATATTTTTAGATAGTTTTAACAATAACTACAACACATACCCTCAAAAACTGTCACCTGAGTTACCTGCATTCAGCGTTACATAAATAGTGAATGAAACACGAAAACATTATTTATTATTATTTATTTACTCTTACATGCATAATCAAATAAATTGGCAATATCACTCTTCATAATATTATTTTAAAATTTTGGTACAAAACTAAGTGGCATTGGTCTGTTGCGTTACCTTTATACAAAAAATAATAGCTATTTTCTTAATAAAACTACATATGAAAGAACTACAAATGGAAATGAATTATTTATAGAAGCTTGCCAATTGGTAAAATAAAATACTGGTCATATAGAGATATACTGGAAAGAAATTAGTAAATTATGATCGGAAATATAATCTTTATACTGAGGACATAAGTAACTCCAAAGAATTTTCCATCATTAATTCGAACTGATACCTATTGGAAGGGAGGTACTTAGCACCTAGATAAGTAAAAATTAGTTAAAATAGAGTCAGTTTTACTTTATGTGCTACAAACTACTCCCACTAAGTCCGTGAATGTCTTAGGAGTTACCAAGAATGTATACTGAGTTACCGAAAATGTAACTCAGTATACGGTAACTCAGCAGACAATCTGCGTATTTTCACTAAAAGAGCGCATTATAATTTGATTTTAGTACTCTGCGTAAACTTTAATTGTAAACATATGTTAGGTACTACAAAAACATCTGATTATATCAAGTAAATAATAAACTTATATCGAGAAATCGCGGTAACTCAGCATACGACACAAAAAGGCACGCCCTCCCTCCGAACGTTCTTCAGGGACTGTCAGCTTGACGACGCTATCAAAAAAGCGAAAGCGAAAGCAAACACAAATGAAGCTACTCAGGGTAAAAAAATCCATTTATGTGTTTCCAGGTAAAATTTACAAGAGTAACTCAGCATCCGGGGTAAAACCATTTTAGTAAGGGACACAGTTCAGGGTTTTATTTTTGAAAAAGTTATTTAGCATATTTCTATTTTGTTATGCTCACGTTAAACTATGGCATACTAACTTGTTGTGTAATAAAAATGAACTGAAAGTAAGAAGTAAAAGTTCATTTAAATTAAAGTTCACTTAGTGAATGTGATCTTAGGACAGCAATATTTTGTATGGAACGAGTTTTTTGTCTACTGAGTTACCATAAAATTTCATGAAAATCACAGATTTTCGAAAACGTAGTCAAAGTCTCCGTTGTGCCTAGTAATCGTAGATACTATTGTTATATTCGTTATGTCTGTAACTATTACCGATTAGCGTATTTTAATAAAAAATGGTCGGGGACAGCAAATTGCGGGTAAAATAGTTGATTCACCCTAATACCGTTTTGTTTCGGAACCATAGTAGAGTTAAATTATGCAATACTTTTAATGTCAAATCTACTCGTTTACCTAATCAAAGTAATAAATAGAACAACATCTAACTTAAAGAAGTCAATTTTATTTAGTTCCTTTTCTACTACTAAACAGCGTCTACCAAAATACTGCTAAATAGCTACCTACTTAAAATTCATTACATTACATACCTACAACAATTTTTATTTTTATTTTTTAAACTTCTGTCTGTGCTTCAGGGATGTTGACCCCTTGATAATCAGCGCAGCCCCTAGTCGACAGGGCTGTCGCTGTCACATCCAAACCCTATTAGGGTTGTCACGGCCCTTGAAATGGAGATCGTCGACAGTAACTAGCTAATTAAGCGCGTTGTTTGCCTTTTCTTCGAGATCTCATCAAACACCTCTTTGCAATTAAAGGGTTGATTTCATAAAAATCGGGTTTTCTATTATCTGCCCGTAAGAAATTAGTGGGGCTTATATATACCTATAGGTATCAATAATAATTATTCACCACTTCCAATAGGCATGTCAAGTGCGTAATTGAAGTTATACTTTTAATGTGACTTCCAACAACGCTGCGTTACGGGATGACATTGTCTGTCTCTTTCTATTCCCCCCGAATAGAAAGAGACAGAGGCTTATAGAGACGCTACAAATGCTACAGTTAAATAAATATAGATGGCAGTGTTCAGCAATTCAGCGTTTAATTTTGACCGGCCGTGTTTTTGAAGATAAGCGACTTCCAACTGACAGCGGGGGGAATAGAAAGAGACTATAATACGCTACAATCAAAATATAATAGATGGCAGTGTTCATGCAACTTTTTACGTTTTATTTTGAAGTGAAAATTTAGTACCTACTGCATATTGGTTATACATAAAAATAAATACTAAATTAATTTCACATTAAACACAGAGCGAGAGTGAATGCGTGGCACTCGAAGTATAACTTCTCCCGCGCGTAGGGACTGCACGCACAGGTTTTTTTATGAACTTTAAAACTTCGATCTTATTGAATAAGAATAAGAATAACTTTTATTTACGACAATGCAGTAGGTTTTACAGAAACAAAAAAAAACTAACTATATTAATTAAACTAGAAACTATGTAGGTATAATTACACAAAATAAATATAAAGGGAGACTAATTGCTAGATATCGTACCTATGTACATTGTATAGATATAGCTACATACTAGTTTTATTTCTATGACGTATTATGCACCTAAATCCATTCGAAAAAAAATTCTCACTACGTACTGCGGTTGCTTGATATCTACCCACGTATTTTTCCAGTGAAATAAGTTTCCTAAACCGAAATATATTGTTATATACCTGCCCAGCTATCTAAATATGTAAATACAAAACCAAATAGGTACACATGGATGACTTTTCAATTCCACCGTTTCGAAGCCATCTAAATATTCCATGTGCGGTCAGTCGTAAAATCTACAAAGAAAACGTATTAGGGCTATCTTTTATTGCATTTTCTCCCTATTTTTTATTCGATAACACAATTTTACGACATTTTTTGTATCAATGATATTATATCGCACGTGTGTTATTGGTTTTAATATTTAATTTAGTTATAAAATGTTTTTCTTGCACCGAATCGGTAAGTGGGCGGGCGTTTTGATCACATTGAGAACGTTTTTACAATTTTATCAAATTAGCTAAAATAGAATATAATAAGCAGAAATTGGTCGCATGACTAAAAATCCTATATAAAGCGAGTGCGCGCTTGACTCGCCCTCTCTTTGCATTTCTGACTTCAAGGCGTTCACACCTCTCGAATATTGTTGAAATATGCTGCCACTATGCCCAAATGAATTTAAATTAATTATCCTGACTGATGTTTTAGTAAAATATTTTGAAAATATTTTTTTAAATATTTTGAAGTTGTTATAACTTTCTTGATCTTTTTTTTAGTGGTTTTAGATAGAAACCGCTTATTATATATATTTTACTACTTTTTTTACACTGCTATATGCCGGAACAGGTCAATAGCCTACCTGATGTTAAGTGTTAACCACTGTACTTATAAAAGTAAGCTCGTATGAGTCAGTGGCCAACTCTGATGAAGGAGTTTTTAGGCTGCCTAAAGGCTGCCATCACGGCTTAACGACTGCTAGAGCCGGTACCGATAGTCTAACGTGCCCTCCGAAGCACGGAAGCGCTCAGATGTAAATGCCACGTCGCTTAGATAATCGGTGAAGATTGACTAAGCAAGCTAAGCCACGAGCGCTTCAACCACTGTATCAAAACTATATGCATTGCTTCACTGAGGATACTAAAAAAATAACTTTACAAAAACAAAGAGGTAATTCTATGGCGCTAAGGGTAAGCCGTCGTCTTCATATTACCTATACCTTTCACTTTCAAGAAATAAACACTCAATTAGCATCGTCTCTCGTTAATTAGAGGCTTAAAAGGCTAAACAGAGCTCTGAGTATCCTCTCAATCAAATTCCGTTTCCTGTGAAGAATAAACCCTTTTGCTGTCAAGTTTCTTTCGTGTCATTTCCACTTCGGGATCAGAGAAGTAGCAAGTAGGCTATGGAATGCTTTAAGAAAAAGGTAGAAATCGCCTACATTACACGTTCGTGTTATTGCGACTGATATGTATGTAGTGGTAAAAGAAGAAGGAAAATAAACTTGTCATAGCGCATTATGCAAAAGAACGCACGATAAAGTGGCATCTAAACAGTATCAACTGTAAGAAAGTATTCAGTACCTCTATCACGAACAAATCTGACAGTCGCCGCGTTAACGTATTCGAGTTATATTGCGCGTCAATGCCAGCTCGACTGCCAACTGTTGTAGTGTCACCGCGCAGTGTATCTCGGATACGCTAGTGTTACGATACGTTTGCGATTGTCACATCTATTCGTGATCAAGGCACAGTTGATCAATTTTCGTCCACCTGACACTGGCAAAATTGTCGACCGAAATGACGGACAGAGGCCATAAATAGAAGAAGTTTTCGCCTATCGATGTAGTAAATGTAAGCGGACAATTTACAAAGCGTCATTTAGCTCCAAGTTTAGCAATACATTATGTGCTATTCCAAGGACTTAGTAGTTTATGAATTGCGACTTATTTTTCTCTGTTTCTGTTTGATTTTGTCAATGGGGCATAAGACTAGATACTTCGTTGTTCATACACCATTCTCGCTTGTTCATACTCTATGGACTCCAACTAATTCTTACTCTTTTAAAAAGGGGAATCTTTAATTGAAATAAATATTAGCACAGTACATTTTCTTTCGTTTCTTGTTCTCAATTAGAAGCAATCCTTTATGTGCGTTAGAAATTTACCTACGAGTTAAGGCTGTTTAGAAGCTTGTCAATTGCAGGGTTAAATTAATTAAATGCTGCTCTGATACATTATTAAACCTCTTTTTCGTTATAAGTACCGTATTGACTATTTTCAGGCATGAAAAAATACTAAAAAAGTTTTTCGTCTAAAATAAATTGGTCATAAAACTTGTTTGCATTAAAATGATATTTTTACATATTACTTTCTAAAGCTTGAGTAAAAGCTATGCGATTTTGCAAAATTACATTCAGTTATAAAACTTTTTAAATGTTGAAATTTGAAAGCAAGAAATTTTTTGACGTTACAATGGTAAGTTGTAAAAGCCAAATAATCTAACACAGCTAACGTGTCGGTAGAATTGAAACAGGAAAATCGCGCAATAAGTATGCATCGTGTGTCGGTCTGCGGCCGATGCAGCCGAGATGTCTAGCGCTTATATTACGGCATGCGGCATAGAGTTACTTAACAGATGGAACGCTTCAGTATCAAGTAATTGGATATTTTAGAAGTCCGTGTCTAAACCCCATTATCAATAGTAATTGTCATCATTATTATCATCATCTGAAGTCTAGTGTTGGCCATATAAATTCCCCCATGACTTTCAAGAAAAAAATACTGAAATGTTTCTTGATTTATTCACAAACATCGTACATCTCCATTTCATCGGTTTATTAAGTAAGAGATCAACCTACGCTCTGCCTTTCAGTTCCTTACTGCCAAGTTTTTTTGATATTGGTTGAATATTTATTTTATAAGTTCTACGTATTGAGGCATGTTGCTACGGCGTAGCAGTGGAGATTGCAACTCTATTTTGTATTTTTTTATAGCAATTTTGAGCTGTAAAAAAATAGTTTAAGGTATTACCATGCTCTTGCATTATTTGCTAATTAATATACCAGTTGTACTAATTATAAGAATACCACGAGTTAAGTGACGTTTGGCTCAATATATATTTCTATTTTTTTTAGTTTAGTAATTATTTTGAAGTTGGGTAATCGTTTTCATATGTGTTTGGCATGATCACCAGGACCACTCCTTATGTAAGTTTTTTAATGAATAATTCTAATTGCAAGACTGTAGGTAAAATTTTGTGATATCTATTCGAACTGTTCAATCTACATGTTGCTCGTAGACTCAAATTAGTAGAAACACAGAGATTCTATAGTGGGTGCCAAATAACACCGCAATACAGGTCATTCACCCACCTTCACCTCGATGTCGCAAAGTTCAATTTATGTATGGTAAACTAACCTTACTACGAGATTCAAGCGATTACCGTCTTAGCGACAAGTTTGTATGGAAAGCGACAGAATTAGCCGTTCATCAATTGAATTTTGTGACATCGTGGTGAAGGTGGGTGAATGACCTGTATTGCAGTGTTCTTTGGCACCTACTATATTACGTGTCTGTTTTCAACATATCGGGCAATACCAATAGAAACTAATAGATATTGAATGGATCGTGATAGGTATCGTCTACAGTCGCCTTTATAACGTTACGTTGAGATTCTGCACTCTAGTTAGTACTCGTTTCTAGGAATGAGAGATAATGGTAGGAATTCTGTCGTTTCATTGCCTAATCTAATTTTGTTGAGATTATCAATAAAAATCTATTATTGGAGCAGCGGAATTTATATTTTATATAAATTTGATATACTAAAAGATCTTTCACATTTTACGTCGGAACCGGAAGTGACACAGACAGTTTGTTATAGGTACATAGACAAAGCTAAACACATAGGTTCTATTAGGTACGCTATATTACTGTGTAATAAGGCTTTAATTTAATATTTCAACACTCCCACCAAATTAAAACCTTCTAACGTTTGTGCTTTAACATAAAAAAGCGGAAATACAATCCTATAAAAATATTTTAAAACAAAATAACATTTAAGAAACTCTACCCAACTAACGTAAATAGTTTCCTTCGGACTCAACACTACAATTTAAAAAAACGTGGACCTCCACATAGATAGGTACACATACACACACATACTTGTATGAAGATTCAGAAAGCTATAGTTAACATTTCATTTGCTGACCATATACTTAATATACTTTTGTTAAATTCAAACTTATCCTTCGCTTAAGGCTTATAAAAAAAAAACATGTCAGCGTATCGCTTCTCTGAACACACATAGTTGAGATCTATTATTTTGTTAAAATATTTTTCTTTTACAAAATTGTATCTAACATCAATGTGTTTGCACCGTTTATGAAAGTCAATATTTTTTATAACACTAATTGCACTTTGATTGTCAATATTCAAACACACTGACTCTTGTTTAAATTCACCTAGATCACACAGCAATTGTTTTAGCCACATTGCTTCCTTAGTAGCAGCGCAGGCAGCCATAAATTCTGCCTCTGTCGTAGATAGAGCCACACTCTGTTGGCGCTGAGAACACCAAGTAACTGCTGCTCCATTTTTGATGAAAACATAGCCAGTCACTGAGCGTCTGCTCTCTACATCATTTGCATAATCAGAATCACTATATCCCACCAAATCATCTTTTTCAGTTTGTTGGTAGTATAACCCATAGCTCTTAGTTGCTTTCAAATATTTGAAAATTTTCTTGACAGCATTCCAGTGACTTTCATTATAATTGTTCAAAAATCGACTCACCAGACTTACTGCAAACATAATGTCAGGCCTGCTTACTGTGGCTGTATGCATCAAGGATCCCACTGCCTCTCTATAGGGTATATTTTTTTCAGGTAAAGCCTCGCATTTCTCCAGCTTCACATGTGGGTCGGCAGGAACACTGTTGGGATTTGCATCAGTCATATTAAACTTGTTTAGCAATTGATTAATATATTTAGTCTGGTGTATGAATATACTGCCTTTACAAATATCCATCTGCATACCAACATAATTAGTTGGTTCGCATGTTGTGATTTCAAAGTTTGACCGCAGATCATTTAAAATATCATCCAAAACTTGCTTTTCTTGGGCAAACAATAATCCGTCATCAACATAGATCAAAAGATAGCATTTTACATCTTTGTATAACCCAATATATACACATTGATCTACCTGGCTTTTAATAAAACCATATTTTTTAGAACAAAATCAAACTTTTCATTCCAGCACCTGGGCGACTGTTTCAGACCATACAATGATTTGACCAATTTACATACCACATTAGATTCTGCTTTCAAACCTTCAGGTATTGACATGAAAATACATTCTTGAAGAACACCATAGAGAAATGCAGTTTTCACATCAAATTGAATAATGTGGAGGTTTTGTTGAGCAGCAATTGACAGTAATAAACGAATTGAATCATACCTGACTGTCGGTGAGAACGTTTCGTTGTAGTCAATACCTGCTTTCTGTGAGTATCCTTTTGCGCACAGTCTGGCCTTGTAGCGGAGGCCAGAAGGTTCATCTTTGATACGAAATACCCACTTGCAATCAACTAGTCTTGAGTTTACTGGTCTTTTGACTAAATTCCAAGTCCCATTCCGGTGATGCGCCTCAAGCTCTTCTTCTATAGCCTTTTTCCATTTATCTGCATCTTTTGAAGTAACAGCTTCAGTATATGTAACTGGTGTTATATTTTCCTCCTCAATACACAAATAAGAGTTTTCCTCTTTTTGGATTGTTTGATTTCTAGATCTTCACCATACTATGTTTTGGTGGTGTTTCAACACCTTCTGCTGGTAAATAATCAGATTCTTCAGCACTGTCTATCTCACGTACTGTCTCTATTGAAGTTGACGTCTCATTACAACTGTCATCAGTGCTGTCAATATCATTCGACGATTCTGTTAACTTCACCTGTACACAATTTTGTTCCACAGAGGATTCCAGAAACACGGCATCTCTACTTTTGACCACAGTCCTTGTATTAGGTATTATGAATCTGTAACCTTTGGAATGTTCACAGTAACCAATGAAAATCATTTTTCTTGCCTTGGCATCCCACTTTTTGGCTTTTTCTTTTGGTGTATGAACCATTGCTTCACAGCCAAAAATTCTGAGGTGACTCATACTTGGCTTGATTCCTGTCCACACCTCTTCTGGTGTTTTGAATGAGAGAGTTCGAGTTGGCGATCTGTTGTAGACATGAGCTGCTGTTAGTATCGCTTCTGCCCAAAAATGCTTGTTTAACTTAGCGTTTAGAAGCATGCACTTTGCTTTCTCGACTAAAGTACGGTTCATTCTCTCTGCCATACCATTTTGCTGTGCTGTATATGGAATACTGGTTTGATGAATTATTCCAGCTCTTTTTAAATACTGAGCAAATTCTTTATTTACAAATTCTGTTCCATTGTCAGTACGCAGGCACTTTATTTTCCTTTCTAATTGGTTTTCAGTTTCATTTTTAAATTCTTTGAATTTTTGTAGGACTTCTGTTTTGCTGCGCAAAACATACACAAATACTTTTCTCGAAAAGTCGTCGGTCAATGTGAGAAAATATCTTGCTCCACCAAGAGATGTCGTTTCCATTGGTCCGCATATATCGGAGTGAACCAATTCTAGCAACTGTGTTGCTCTTGTACCTTCATGTTTAAAGGGTAAGCGAGTCTGTTTTCCTTCTAGGCATGTCAGGCAGGACACATTAACCTGCTTTCTGAAAACAGCTCCTTCAGTACAATCGTTCAGCTTTTCTAGGTCCCGGAAGTTCAAGTGGCCCATTCTTTGATGCCACAGATATGCATCTTGTTCATCAACGACGGATATGCATGCATGAGCTTCTGTTGTGCTCAGCCGGTACATATTATTGACTAAACTTGCTGTAGCCACGACTGTGTTCAATTTATTTAATATGACGCAGCCTTTACTGTTGAACTTTACTTGACCCCCATTTTTGATAATCTGGCTCACTGATAATAGATTAGTGGCCAATTCTGGCACATAGAGGACATTCTTACACAAAACTTTGTTCTTCTGTCCTTTTTCATTTAATACATCAAGACTTATTTGACCACAGCTTTTCACAGAGAGTGTTTTATCATCTGCAACTTTTATGTTTCTGATCGAAGGAGTAATCACATCTTGGAGCCATTCTTCATTTTTCGTCATATGACAAGATGCTCCAGAATCAATAAACCAAGACTTGTCATCTTTGACATTTTGACTGGCCATAAATACGGCAGCATAGCTTGATGGGCCTCCTTGATCCTTTTTGTTGTGCTTTTTTGTTCTGCAATCTCTACTGAAGTGGCCATACTTGTTACAACTATAGCATCGGAATCTTTTCTTAGAATTGGTATTATTCTGACCACTTTTATTTACTGCGAATGCTTTTGTATCTCTTTCATCTTTCACGTCTTGAAGTATTTTTGCTTTTATAGCATCTGATGTTATCGGTATGCCAGAACTTTCAACAGCCATGATCATGGGTTTGTACTCTTCGGGTAGACCGGAGAGCAGCATGGTACCGAGCCACTCGTCATCTACTTTGAACCCAATGTTTCTTAGCTTATGTGCTGTTGACATTATCTTGCTGACGTACTCCTCCACATTTTGACATCCGGTCAATGTGGTCGTACAGAGATCTTTTAGTAACCCAACTCGTCGTGTAAGTCCCGAGTCGTCAAAAGCATGAGACAAGTTTTCCCATACCTCTTTTGCTGTCTCAGCTTCTTCAATGTGCACATAATTTATGGGGTCAACCAGGAGAATGATTTTCGTTTTAGCTTTGTTCTCTTTTTTGACGTCTTTTTCGGATCCCACAACACACTCCCAAAGCTCTTCATGTTGGAGATAGGTTTTTACGGCGAATCGCCAGGTATTATAGTTTTCACGGCCCGTTAGCTTTGGAATGCTAAGTAACGAGTTATTTGAAGACATTTTCGGTACACTGGTAGTTCGAGATCATCAAAAAATGTTACCACGGAACTTTGCGGAAAAAACAAAAGGCAATTGTTTTTCTTGCAATGGCTGCCGCAACTGAATTTTGCCGTGTGGAATACACTGGTATGACACTTTTATTTTTTTGCACAACTTTTTCAGTTTATTATGACGATTTTTCGGTCAGGACTTTCTGGGCCCATAACCTGTTGAGATTATCAATAAAAAACTATTATTGGAGCAGCGGAATTTATATTTTATATAAATTTGATATACTAAAAGATCTTTCACATTTTACGTCGGAACCGGAAGTGACACAGACAGTTTGTTATAGGTACATAGACAAAGCTAAACACATAGGTTCTATTAGGTACGCTATATTACTGTGTAATAAGGCTTTAATTTAATATTTCAACAAATTTAACAATACAACAAGTGCTTCCCTATAAACTGAAAGGACAAATAGTTTTAGTCATTATTCAAGGGGTTTAAGTTTAGAAAAATACGAAAAACAAAATGGGGTATGGAAAGGTACACCTACGCTTAAAAAGTTATGAAGACAGTCTAAGTGGGATAGGTAGGTGGATTATAAATTACTATATTGAAATCAAAATAAAATGTTAATACATGAAAAACAAATAAAAATGTTTATGTGTAGATCACGAGCTCCAATAATATAAAAATAACATTTTATGAGATTATTCACACGTTTTTGTAATAAATTCAGCAAAAACTATAATCCATTTTGATATAAAAAGAACAGTCATTTAGTAGAAAAGTACAAAGTATTTCAAAGACTACGGTCAACGGTTAACATAATTCAACGCAGAGAGTAAAAAATACTTACTAAAATGAAATTATATTCGCTACTGGTATTAATTGTGCTTATATGCATGTACGCAACGGGCACATATGCTAATGGTGGTATGTATTTTCATATTTAACTGACTTTATATTGGGTATATAATATATAAGTAATGTCAATTCTGTTGTTGCATTTTCCTACAAGAAATCTAATTTAGCAGCGCTAAAAATATGGTCGTCTATCTCGTATCAGTTTATAAAAAAGGCAGGCTACAATTTTTGTGCTGTTTTAATGTTTAAAATTTATTTTGAACTAGCTGCCGCCCGCGGCTTTACTCGCGTTGTAGCAGCGTACGCATTATTTCGTTAAAATGTTTGATCCTAATTTTAGACCATTTAGAGTGCGACTTTTTAAAATTCCTTACTTCGTGCACCCCTAAACTATATAAAGATACTACCCTCCACATACCTCTAGGACTTAAAATTTAGGCTGTACGTTGATTCTACGTCAGCTTCAAAAGAGTTTTATATATTTAGATTTAGATATTTCCATTCTTTTCTGAAAGCGGCTAAGTTATAACCGTATTATTGGGTGTATCATCAAGAAATGTCAAACAAAAAATTTTGGTATTACGACGAAAGAGACTAATATGGAAGAGTTTGGTAAAACTGTTTATTTTCACAGATAACAGTGCCGAGGCTAACGCTAAGAACAAAGTCTCAAATACCAACAATGTGACACAAGACCAATACGGAGCAAACGTACAGATACCAGGCTATTACTACGGCTAATGAGAGGTAAGCACCTATTTTGAATGTTCAAATTGTTCGGGTATTTGATTGGTCACACACAGGCTCGACTAGTTTGACTACATAGGTATCTATGAATTTAAAATCAATTAAATATCCGAGTCAAATGTGTTAAATAGTGAGAGGGTTAATGGTTTATCTTTTTTTCATATTATTTATGTTCAGTAACGTTTATAAGTGGTTATTTAAACAACAAAAGTAGGCAGTAGGTACTATATTCTGTTACCATATCTCAAACTTACAAACTGTTCATTTAAAAATTATCATACCTACCTAGGAATCAAGAATTGCCACCAAAGTTGTTATTTTTGGTTTCAGGGCTAATGAAGTGCAGCTCGCTTGACTTTATTTTTTTTCAGCTAATATGAAATAAAATAATTAATATTTAAAACAAACAGTTTCATTTGACCTTACACCTACCTACCCTTACCTACGAAAGAAACAAATCAAAGATAAAACATATTAGGTCTATTGCAATTTTAGTCAGGCTACGTACCTTGGTTTTTCCCACCCAACGGAACTCATAAAATGTCTAGGTTTGCCAAAATTGGCTTACATAATTGAACCTACTCTTACAAAAGAAACCAATCAATGTTTAAACACATTTATGTCTATTGCAGTCATAGTCAGGCAGGCTATGTACCTTGATCTCTCACACCCAACGAAACTTATAAATCCAGAAATTGGCCTACATATTCAACTTGCCAGAAAAATAATATTATTTATCCAATTTTGTGTTCTAACACTATGGTCTATATTTTCTGATATCTGTCTGTCTGTCACCTTCAGCAGAGCTAAACCATAGAAGATAGAAACATGTAGAATTGTAATCGTTTGTTACAATCCTAGATTAATAAATAACATTCTAAAATTTATGGACATCATAAACCTACTTCAATTTGAATACCTTCCTAGCTGGAAGGTTATCAAATTAAAGTTCGATTCAATAGTTCTTCAAACTTTTAAAAAACTTATACTTAGAGAAACCAACTTCAATTTTAATACTTTCTAGCTTCATCATCTTGGCGGATGATGATGATAGAAAGCAGTTCATTGGAATTGTTCTTGTGACCCTGAACACTATTGAAAAGTCACAGTAAGTTGCTTGCTTGCTTGCTGCTAAACCTATTTGGATGAAATCGCTATAGAACTGCCAAAACCGTAGAATCAGTCTGTCAGAGAGACGTTAAGATGACAGCAGACACTGCACGTAAGGATGACCAAGGTCATGAACTCAGCAAAACAATAACGCAAAGATCAAGAGAACGTATAATAGATAGGCGTTTAGCTTTAGCATCTGTACTGTCCTACGTTTACGACTTCGAATACTACTACGAGTAAAATCTAATCTTTACACTTACATGTAGCTAAAAAGTGATAAGTTGCTCATGCATATAATAATAATGCTTAAAAATTAGACAAGTTATTGGAAAAGGCGGAAAGATATAATTAAGTTGGAGAAAATGAGAATTACAAGTTGTTTGCTATCAGTAAAAGACTCATTAGGAGCAAGCCTAAAAGTAGCACTAGGATAATAAAAGCCTCATAAGACTAGAAATGGCTGTTTTTGAAAGCGTTTTCAGTCATGTCTTACATATAGGTATTATTATGTACCTCCTCGTGTAAGAAGCTCGCCGGCTGACGACAGCTTTGATGCACGAACCTTTCTGAGGTGTTATTACAAAAATTGTTTTTATTTGGATAGTTTTACTTAACTAATTAGAATGTTAATTTTGAAATAGATATCAGCTCAAATGCACTACGTATACCACAGCACTCACTTTTTAAATGAAGTTATAAATTTTTCAGCATTTCAATTCCGGAACTCCGGAGTTGAAATGCTCAGCATCAAAAGTGAACTTTGGAGCTGAAAATGAGTACGAGTTTCAAGCCCTAATAACTATCGAGTACACCGGCCGGCTGGTGGGCCAGCCGGGAAAAAAAATCACATCGAGTCCACTCACTTGCATAGTGGGCTCAATGGTAGGTTGCAATTCGTATGGAGTAGCTGTTCACACCATTATATTATTACTATATTTGAGGACCTATCGCCTAAGTGGGTTAAAAATGATTATAAAGCTAAATTAAATTTCAATACCCTAAATCACATGAAAAACAAATAAAAATATTTATGTGTTGGTAGATCACGAAGTACAGTAATAAAAGTAAAAAAATTAGGAGACTTATCACACGTTTTCGTAATAAATTCAGCAAAATCTATAATCTCACTACTATACTACTACTAATGCGAGGTAGGTACCTATTTTGAATGTTCAAATCTCACATAGCCTTGACTACATCTCTTAGAATTTATAATAAATTCAAAATCCATGTCAAATGTATAACTCAGTGATAGGGTTTATTTTTTATTTTTTTTATATTATTTATGTTTAGTAATGTTTATAAGTTGTTATTTAAACAATAAAAGTAGGTAGTACCATAATATGTCATACCTTCGAACTGATCAAATAATTAAAACTGACCTAGGAATCAAGAATGGCCACCGAAAATGTTAATTCTTGTTTCAGGGCTACTGAAGTGCAGTTCGCATGACTTTATTTAATCCAGCTGCTATGAAATAAAATAATTAATATTTAAAACAAACAGTTTAATTTGACCTTATACTTACCTACCCTTACCTACGGAAAAATCTAATCAAAGTTAAAACGCATTATGTCTATTGCAGTTTTTGTCGGACTATGTACCTTGGTCTTTCCCACCCAACGGAACTCTTATACAGAGCTAAACCATAGAAGATAGAAACATGTAGAATAGTAATCGTTTGTTACAATCCTTAATTGTTAGTTGGTATATTATGCTAAAAATAATATTCTGGGATTTAGGGACATCATAAACGTAGGTTTAATAAACTAGGAAAACCAACTTGGCAGTGTTCAGCAATTCAGCATTTGACCGCCTGTGTTTTTGAAGATTACTTCACCACGATGTAAGTGACAGCGGGGCGAATAGAAAGAGACTAATATGCTACAATCAAAATATAATAAATGGCAGTGTTCATGCAACTTTTTACGTTTTATTTTGAAATGAAAATTTGGTTCTGTATATTGGTTAAAAACATAAAAATATATACTAAGATAATTTCGCATTAAACACAGAGCGAGAGTGAATGCGTGGCACTCGAAGTATAACTTCTTCCGCGTGTAGGGACTGTACGCACAGGTTTTTTTAAAGAACTTTTGAGCTGTAACAAAATAGTTTTAGGTATTACCATGCTATTGCATTATTTGCTAATTAATATACCAGTTGTACTAATTATAAGAATACCACGATGTAAGTGACATTTGGCTCAATATATATCTCTATTTTCTTTAGTTTAGTAATTATTTTAAAGTTAGGTAATCGTTTTCATATGGGTTTGGCATGATCTCCGAAACCAGGACCACTCCTTCTGTAAGTTTTTTGTTGAATAATTCTAATTGAAAGACTGTAGGTAACATTTTGTGATATCTATTCAAACTGTTCAATCTACGTATTGCTCGTAAACTCAAATTAGTAAGTACACAGAGATTCTAATACGTGATTGTTTTCTACATATCGGCAATACCAATAGAAACTAATAGATATTGAGTGGAGCGTGATAAGTATCGTTTACAGTCGCCTTTATAACGTTACGTTGAGATTCTGCACACTAGTTAGTACTCGTTTCTAGGAATGAGAGATAATGGTAGCAATTCTGTTGTTTCATTGCCTAATCTAATTTAACAATACAACAAGTGCTTCCCTATAAACTGAAAGGACAAATAGTTTTAGTCATTATTCAAGGGGTTTAAGTTTAGAAAGTTACGAAAAACAAAATGGGGTATGGAAAGGTACACCTACGCCTAACAATTTATGAAGACAGTCCAAGTGGGACAGGTAGGTGGATAATAAATTACTATATTGAGATCAAAATAAAATGTTAATACATGAAAAACAAATAAAAATGTTTATATGAAGATCACGAGCTCCAATAATATAAAAATAACATTTTATGAGATTAATCACACGTTTTTGTAATAAATTCAGCAAAAACTATAATCCATTTTGATATAAAATGAACAGTCATTTAGTAGAAAAGTACAAAGTATTTCAAAGACTACGGTCAACGGTTAACATAATTCAACGCAGAAAGTAAAAAATACTTACTAAAATGAAATTATATTCGCTACTGGTATTAATTGTGCTTATATGCATGTACGCAACGGGCACATATGCTAATGGTGGTATGTATTTTCATATTTTCCTGACTTTATATTGGGTATATAATATATAAGTAATGTCAATTCTGTTGTTGCATTTTCCTACAAGAAATCTAATTTAGCAGCGCTAAAAATATGGTCGTCTATCTCGTATCAGTTTATAAAAAAGAGCAGGCTACAATTTTTGTGCTGTTTTAATGTTTAAAATTTATTTTGAACTAGCTGCCGCCTGCGTCTTTACTCGCGTTGTACCAGCGTACGCATTATTTTCGTTAAAATGTTTGATCCTAATTTTAGACCATTTAGAGTGCGACTTTTTAAAATTCCTTACTTCGTGCTCCCCTAAACTATAAAAAGATACTACCCTCCACATTCCTCTAGGACTTAAAATTTAGGCTGTACGTTGATTCTACGTCAGCTTCAAAAGAGTTTTATATATTTAGATTTAGATATTTCCATTCTTTTCTGGAAGCGGCTAAGTTATAACCGTATTATTGGGTGCAACATCAAGAAAATATTATGTCCAACAAAAATTTTTGGTATTACGATGAGAGAGACTAATATGAAAGAGTTTGGTAAAAACTTTTTATTTTTCACAGATAATAGTGCTGAGGCTAACGCTAACAATGAACTCTCAAATACCAACAATGTATCACAAAACCAAACCGGAACAAACGAACAGATACCAGACTATTACTACGGCTAATGCGAGGTAGGTACCTATTTTGAATGTTTAAATTGTTCGGGTATATGATTGATCACACACAGTCTCAACTAGTTTGACTACATAGGTATCTATGAATTTAAAATAAATTCAATATCCGTGTCAAATGTGTTAAACAGTGAGAGGGTTAATTGTTTATCTTTTTTTTAATATTATTTATGGTCAGTAACTTTTATAAGACGTTATTTAATTTAAACAACAAAAGTAGGTAGTAGGTACTATATTCTGTTACCATATCTCAAACTTTCAAACTGTTCAAATAAAAATTATCATACCTACCTAGGAATCAAGAATTGCCGCCAAAGTTGTCATTTTTTGTTTCAGGACTACTGAGTGCAGCTCGCTTGACTTTATTTTTTTTTCAGCTCTTATAAAATAAAATAATTAATATTTAAAACACACAGTTTCATTTGACCTTACACTTACCTACGAAAGAAACCAATCACAATTAGAACGCACTATGTCTATTGCAGTCATAGTCAGGCAGGCTATGTATCTTGATCTCTCACACCCAACGAAACTTATAAATCCAGAAATTGGCCTACATATTCAACTTGCCAGAAAAATAATATTATTTATCCAATTTTGTGTTCTAACACTATGGTCTATATTTTCTGATATCTGTCTGTCTGTCACCTTCAGCAGAGCTAAACCATAGAAGATAGAAACATGTAGAATTGTAATCGTTTGTTACAATCCTAGATTAATAAATAACATTCTAAAATTTATGGACATCATAAACCTACTTCAATTTGAATACCTTCCTAGCTGGAAGGTTATCAAATTAAAGTTCGATTCAATAGTTCTTCAAACTTTTAAAAAACTTATACTTAGAGAAACCAACTTCAATTTTAATACTTTCTAGCTTCATCATCTTGGCGGATGATGATGATAGAAAGCAGTTCATTGGAATTGTTCTTGTGACCCTGAACACTATTGAAAAGTCACAGTAAGTTGCTTGCTTGCTTGCTGCTAAACCTATTTGGATGAAATCGCTATAGAACTGCCAAAACCGTAGAATCAGTCTGTCAGAGAGACGTTAAGATGACAGCAGACACTGCACGTAAGGATGACCAAGGTCATGAACTCAGCAAAACAATAACGCAAAGATCAAGAGAACGTATAATAGATAGGCGTTTAGCTTTAGCATCTGTACTGTCCTACGTTTACGACTTCGAATACTACTACGAGTAAAATCTAATCTTTACACTTACATGTAGCTAAAAAGTGATGAGTTGCATATAATAAAAATGCTGAAAAATTAGACAAGTCGTTGGACAAGACAAGTGTTGACGCCGAGCGAGCGTTTTCAGTCATGTCTTACATATAGGTATTATTAAGTACCTCCTCGTGTAAGAAGCTCGCCGGCTGACGACAGCCTTGATGCACTAACCTTTCTGAGGTGTTATTACAAAAAAGTTGTTTCTATTTGGATAGTTTTATTTCCTACTTAACTAATTAGAATGTTAATTTTGAAAAAGATATCAGCTCAAATGCACTACGTATACCACAGCACTCACTTTTTAAATGAAGTTATAAATTTTTCCTTTCATTAGCATTTCAATTCCGGAACTCCGGAGTTGAAATGCTCAGCATCGAAAGACAACTCTGGAGCTGAAAATGAGTACGAGTTTCAAGCTCTAATAACTATCGAGTACACCGGCCGGCTGATAGGCCGGCCGTTGTTAAAAAGATCTCGAAGAACAAACATACAAACATACAAAGCATTTTTGTCCAAGTTGTCACTTAAATCGTTCGCTTCACTTCGCTCACTCGATCAATTATTTTGATGTTGGATAATCGTTTTTATATGGGTTAGGCATGATCTCCGAAACCAGGACGTCTCCTTATGTAAGTTTTTTGTTGAATAATTCTAATTGCAAGACTGTAGGTAACATTTTGTGATATCTATTTAAACTGTCCAATCTACGTGTTGCTCGTAGACTCAAATTAGTAGGTACACAGAGATTCTAATACATGATTGTTTTCAACATATCGGGCAATACCAATAGAAACTAATAGATATTGAGTGGATCGTGATAGGTATCGTCTACAGTCGCCTTTATAACGTTACGTTGAGATTCTGCACACTACTTAGTACTCGTTTCTAGGAATGAGAGATAATGGTAGCAATTCTGTTGTTACATTGCCTAATCTAATTTAACAATACAACAAGTGCTTCCCTATAAACTGAAAGGACAAATAGTTTTAGTCATTATTCAAAGGGTTTAAGTTTAGAAAAATACGAAAAACAAAATGCGGTATGGATAGGTACACCTACGCCTAAAAAGTTATGAAGACAGTCCAAGTGGGACAGGTAGGTAGATAATAAATTACTATATTGAAATCAAAATAAAATATTAATACATGAAATACAAATAAAAATATTTATGTGTAGATCACGAGCTCCAATAATATAAAAATAACATTTTATGAGATTAATCACACGTTTTTGTAATAAATTCAGCAAAAACTATAATCCATTTCGATATAAAAAGATCAGTCATTTAGTAGAAAAGTACAAAGTATTCCAAAGACTACGGTCAACGGTTAACATAATTCAACGCAGAAAGTAAAAAATACTTACTAAAATGAAATTATATTCGCTACTGGTATTAATTGTGCTTATATGCATGTACGCAACGGGCACATATGCTAATGGTGGTATGTATTTTCATATTTTCCTTACTTTATATTGGGTATATATAAAAGTGTGGTCAATTCTGTTGTTGCATTTTTCTAAAAGTAATCTAATTTAACAGCGCTAAAAATAAGGTCGTCTATCTCGTATCAGTCTATAAAAAAGGGCAGGCTGCAATTTTTGTGCTGTTTTAATGTTTAAAATTTATTTTGAACTAGCTGTCGCCCGCGGCTTTACTCGCGTTGTAGCAGCGTACGCATTATTTCGTTAAAATATTTGATCTTAATTTTAGACCCTTTAGAGTGCGACCTTTCAAAATTCCTTTCTTAGTGCACCCCCAAGGATCCCTCCAAATTTCATACCTCTAGGACTTATAGTTCAGGCTGTGCGTTGATTCTATAAGTCAGCTTCAAAAGAGTTTTATATATTTAGATTTAGATATTTCCATTCTTTTCTGGAAGCGGCTAAGTTATAACCGTATTATTGGGTGTAACATCAAGAAAATATTATGTCCAACAAAAAATTTTGGTATTACGATGAGAGAGACTAATATGGAAGAGTTTGGTAAAAACTTTTTTTTTCACAGATAATAGTGCCGAAGCTAACGCTAACAATGAACTCTCAAATACCAACAATGTGTCACAAAACCAAAGCGGAACAAACGAACAGATGCCAGGCTATTACTACTACTAATGCGAGGTAGGTACCTATTTTGAATGTTCAAATTGTTCGGGTATTTGATTAGTCACACACAGGCTTGACTAGTTTGACTATGTAGGTATCTCTGAATTTAAAATAAATTCAATATCCGTATCAAATGTGTTTAACAGTAATAGGGTTAATTGTTTATATATTTTTTTCATATTATTTATGTTTAGTAACGTTTATAAGTGGTTATTTAAAGTTAATTTTAAACAACAAAAGTAGGTACTGTATTCTCTGACCATATCTAAAACTTTCAAGCTGATCAAATAAAGTTATCATATCTACCTAGGTATCAAGAATTGCCACCAATGTTGTAATTTTTTGTTTCAGGACTACTGAAGTGCAAATCGCTTGACTTTATTTTTTTTCAGCTAAAATGAAATACAATAATTAATATTTAAAACAAACAGTTTCATTTGACCTTACACTTACCTACCCTTACGTACGAAAGAAACAATTCAAAGTTAAAACGCATTATGTCTATTGCAGTTTTAGTCAGACTACGAACCATGGTTTTCCCCACCCAACGGAACTAATAAAATGTATATATAGATTTGCAAAAATTGGCCTACCTAATTGAACCTACCCTTAGAAAAGAAACCAATCAATGTTAAAACACATTATGTCTATTGCAGTCATAGTCAGGCAGGCTATGAACCTTGATTTCTCACACCCAATGAAGCTTAAAAATCCAGAAATTGGCTTATATAATAATAATAATAATAATAATAATAATCTTTATTTCAGAAAAGGAACTTAGTACAAAACATGAAATCAAAAAGTCCTATATATATTAAACTTGTCAGAAGAAAATTAATTATCCAATTTTGTGTTCTAACATTATGGTCTATATTTTCTGGTATCTGTCTGTCTGTCACATCCAGCAGAGCTAAACCATAGAAGATAGAAACATGTAGAATAGTAATCGTTTGTTACAATCCTAGATTGATAAATAATATTCTAAAATTTAGGGACATCATATACCTACTTCAATTTGAATACCTTTCTAGCTGGTAGGTACCTAATCAAATTGAAGTTCGATTCCCTAGTTCCTTAAACTTTTAAAAAACTAAACTTATAGAAACCAACTTCAGTTTGAATACTTTCCAGCTTCATCATCATGGCGGATGATGATGATAGATAGCAGTTCATTGGAATTGTTCTCGTGAACCTGAACACTATTGAAAAGTCACAGTAAGTTGCTTGCTTGCTGCTAAACCTATTTGGAAGAACTGCCAAAACCGTAGAATCAGTCTGTCAGAGAGACGTAAAGATGACAGCAGACACTACACGTAAGGATGACCAAGGTCATGAACTCAGCAAGACTCTGGCGCAAAGATCAAGAAAACGTATAATAGATAGGCGTTTAGCTTTAGCATCTATACTATCATTCGCTTACGACTTCGAATTTTACTACCAGTCAAATCTAATCTTCAGACTTGCATGTAGCTAAAAAGTGATAAGTTGCTCATGCATATAATAAAAATGATTACAAAACTAGACAAGGAAGAGGCGGAAAGATATAGTTGAGTTAGAGAAAATGAGAATGGAGTTCATGAAGAAGAGAAACAAAAATGACAAGCTGTTTGCTATCAATAAAAGGCTCATTAGGAGCAAGCCTAAAAGTAGCACTAGGATAATAAAAGCCTCATAAGAGTAGAAATGGCTGTTTTTGAAAACGGAGGTGTAGTAGAGGGCAAAATTTAACAAAGTGCTTGGAATTTTTAATGGTTAAACACCGACAAGACAAGAGTTGACACCGAGCGAGCGTTTTCAGTCATGTCTTACATATAGGTATTATTAGGTACCTCCTCGTGTAAAAAGCTCGCCGGCTGACTACAGCCTTGATGCACTAATCTTTCTGAGGTGTTATTACAAAAAAAATGTTTCTATATATTTTTATTATTTTAGTGGATAGTTTTATTTTCTACTTAACTAGTTAGAATGTTAATTTTGAAACAGATAATCAGCTCAAATGCACTACGCATACCACAGCACTCACTTTTTAAATGAAGGTATAAATTTTTCATTTGTCAGCATTTCAATTTCGGAACTCCGGAGTTGAAATGCTCAGCAGCGAAAGTCAACTCTGGAGCTGAAAATGAGTACGAGTTTCAAGCCCTAATGACTATCGAGTACACAAAAAAAATCACATCGAATCCACTTACTTGCATAGTGGGCTTGCAATGGTAGGTTGTAATTTGTATGGAGTAGCTGTTTTTATTTCGTTCACACCATTATATTAGTACCTATATTAATATGTAGGCAATCTTATACTGCATCTTGTCCCACCTCCGACGGTGAATAAACGATTAACATTAACTATCAGCAATTTTTTCTCTCAACAAACTAACAAAAGATATAAATTTTGTATCAGTAAAAGAGACAAATATAATATACATATAGTTAATCGCTGGCCGTTCACACTGCCATGCCGCCGGCGAGAACTCGCTCCACACTATTTTGTCGCAGTGAGTACAAACACTAGCTCAGCGATGCTCGTTTGACAGTCAGAACACACACTGTTATAATTGAGTACCTATCGCCTAAGTGGGTTAAAAATTATTATAAAGCAAAATTAAATTTCAATACCCTAAATCACATGAAAAACTAATAAAAATATTTATGTGTTGGTAGATTACGAAGTACAGTCATAAAAATAAATATTTTATGAGACTAATCACACGTTTTTGCAATAAATTCAGCAAATTTTATAACCTCACTACTATACTACTACTAATGCGAGGTACCTATTTTGAATGTTCAAATTGTTCGTGTCTCACATAGCCTTGATTACATTTCTTAGAATTTATTGATCGAGTGAGCGAAGCGAACGAGATCTTAGTTTTTGGACAAAAATGCTTTGTATGTTTGTATGTTTGTTCTTCGAGATCTTTTGAACCGCTTATTCGATCTTCACAGAATTGTGTAGGTATACGGATAGTACTCTTAAGTTTTCCTGGTTTGTTAAATGAAGTAAATCGGTCAAGGGGTCGTAATGTTATGAGGGTTCAAAGGGAGTAAACAAAAAAAAAGTCGTACTAAAATATCAAGTGGGGTGTCATATAATAGCGTTTTGTTTAGACATTCTAAACCCGTTTTCATTTTGATTCTAGGTCTAATAGTTTTTGAGTTGTTGTAAAAATTATAAAATTGGAAAACCCAGCATAACGTGAGCTAACATTTCTTGGAGTTTCAATGATTTGATTTTGTAGTTCAAATAAGACTGGTACTTAGCTAGACGGCGATTTCGATTCGATTTGCAACCAAGTTTATTGCAACCTATAGTCAATAAAAATTGTTTGGGTTTTATTAACCTCCGACCATCACGAGATCTTAGTTCGGGGCGAACTACTAGCATAATAGTTTTGCATAAACGGATCACATTTATACGGTTTATATTTTTCGGTGTCTATCTGTCTGTCACCTCCACCAGAGCTAAACCATAGAAGATAGAAACAAGTAGAATAGTAATCGTTTGTTACAATCCTTAATTGTTAGTTGGTATATGTATTATGCTAAAAATAATATTTTGAAATTTACTGACATCATTATTATTATATACTTAGGTTTAATAAACTAGGAAAACCAACTTTAACTTGAATACCTTCCAGCTTCATCATTATCATGGCGGGTAATGATGATACAAACCGGTTTATTGGAATTGTTCTAATGACCGTAAACACTAGTTAAAAGTCAGAGAAAAGGAAAAAAACGCAATTTTGTTGGCAGCGACTTATTTTAAAATAATGAAATGTTTTTTGATTTATCCACAAACATCATGCATCTCAATTTCATCGGTTTATTAAGGAAGAGATCAACCTACGCTCTGCATTTTGGTTCGTTACCATCAAGTTTTTTTAGTTTTTTTTGGTATATTTATTTTAAAAGATCTACGTATCGTAGCATGTTGCTACGGCGTAGCAGTCGAGATCGCAACTCTATTTTGTATTTTTTATAGCAATTTTGAGCTGTAACAAAATAGTTTTAGGTATCACCTGCTATTGCATTATTTGCTAATTAATATACCAGCTGTACTAATTATAAGAAAACCACTATGTAACTGACGTTTGGCTCAATATATATCTCTATTTTCTTTAGTTCAGTAACTAGTAGTTCGCCCCGAACTGAGATCTCGTGATGGTCGGAGGTTAATAAAACCCAAAAAAAAATTATTGACCTATGGTTTCAATAAACTTTGCAAATCGCATCGAAAGCGCCGTCTAGCTAAGTACAAGTCTTACTTGAACTACAAAATCATTGAAACTCCAAAAAATGTTAGCGCACGTTACACTGGGTTTTCCAATTTTATAATTTTTACAACAACTCAAAAACTATTAGACCTAGAATCAAAATAAAAACGGTTTTGGAATCCAAGTGGGATAGGTAGGTGGATAATAAATTACTATATTGAAATCAAAACAAAATGTTAATACATGAAAAACAAATAAAAGTATTTATGTGTAGATCACGAGCTCCAATAATATAAAAATAACATTTTATGAGATTATTCACACGTTTTTGTAATAAATTCAGCAAAAACTAATATCCATTTTGATATAAAAAGAACAGTCATTTAGTAGAAAAGTACAAAGTATTTCAAAGACTACGGTCAACGGTTAACATAATTCAACGCAGAAAGTAAAAAATACTTACTAAAATGAAATTATATTCGCTACTGGTATTAATTGTACTTATATGCATGTTCGCAACGGGCACATATGCTAATAGTGGTATGTATTTTCATATTTTTCTGACTTTATATTGGGTATATAATATATAAGTGACACTACTAACCTACCAATACCCAATTACCTACCTAACCACTGACGATAGCAACACAAATGTGATTATGTTTAAATTACAAACTCGAAGGAAGGTATCGGAACCCACAACACAGGTTTTATTAACCTAATGTGGTTTTTTGATACGACCTCATCTATGTTACCCTCTAACATGAACCGGATAGTGTACCTATCCCACTGGGTGGTACATTTTCCTAAAAAATTTAGTGGCGTCCTTACTTCTTTGTCTACGTAGGTATAGGTATCATTGCATGCTATTTTATTTTTGTTAATATGATTAAACTCCTTAACTACCTACCCTACCTATTATAAGAATTACCACTTAACTACCTACTACATTGTAACAGACGTTTGGTTCTTAATAAATTTCATTTCATTTCAATGTCAATTCTGTTGTTGCATTTTCCTACAAGAAATATAATTTAACAGCGATAATAATATGGTCGTCTGTCTCGTATCAGTTTATAAAAAAGGGCAGGCTACAATTTTTGTGCTGTTTTAATGTTTAAAATTTATTTTGAACTAGCTGTCGCCCGCCGCTTTACTTGCGTTGTAGCAGCGTACGCATTATTTCGTTTGATCTTAATTATAGACCCTTTAGAGTGCGACTTTTCTACCCTCTAAATTTCATACCTCTAGGACTTATAGTTTAGGCTGTGCGTTGATTCAGTCAGCTTTAAAAAAGTTTTATATACTTAGATTTATATATTTCCAGTCTTTTCTGAAAGCGGCTAATTTATAACCGTATTATTGGGTGTAACATCAAGAAATGTAATTTTGGTATTACGACGAACAGACTAATATGGAAGAGTTTGGTAAAAAGTGCTTATTTTCACAGATAACAGTGCCGAGGCTAACGCTAACAATAAACTCTCAAATACCAACAATGTGTCACAAAACCAATCCGGAGAAAACGTACAGATACCAGGCTTTTACGGCTAATGTGAGGTAGGTACCTATTTTGAATGCTCAAATTGTTCGGGTATTTGATTGGTCACACACAGGCTCGACTAGTTTGACTACATAGGTATCTATGAATTTAAAACCAATTCAATATCCGTGTCAAATGTGTTAAATAGTGAGAGGGTTGATTGTTTATCTTTTTTTCATATTATTTATGTTCAGTAACGTTTATAAGTGGTTATTTAAACAACAAAAGTAGGCAGTACTATATTCTGTGACCATATCTCAAAGATTCAAGCTGATCAAATAAAAATTATCATACCTACTTAAGAATCAAAAATTGCCACCAAAGTTGCTATTTTTTGTTTCAGGGCTAATGAAGTGCAGCTCGCTTGACTTTATTTTTTTTCAGCTAATATGAAATAAAATAATTAATATTTAAAACAAACAGTTTCATTTGACCTTACACCTACCTACCCTTACCTACGAAAGAAACAAATCAAAGATTTACGCATTATGTCTGTTGCAGTTTTAGTCAGGATACTTACCTTGGTCTTTCCCACCCAACGGAACTCATAAAATGTATAGGTTTGCAAAAATTGGCTTACCTAAATGAACCCACCTTTACAAAAGAAACCAATCAATGTTTAAACACTCTTATGTCTATTGCAGTCATAGTCAGGCAGGCTATGTATCTTGATCTCTCACACCCAACGAAACTTATAAATCCAGAAATTGGCCTACATATTCAACTTGTCAGAAGAATAATATTATTTATCCAATTTTGTGTTCTAACATTATGGTCTATATTTTCTGGTATCTGTCTGTCTGTCACCTCCAGCAGAGCTAAACCATAGAAAATAGAAACATGTAGAATTGTAACCGTTTGTTACAATCCTAGATTAATAAATAATATTCTTAAATTTAGGGAGATCATAAACCTACTTCAATTTGAATACCTTCCTAGCTGGAAGGTTATCAAATTGAAGTTCGGTTCCCTAGTTCTTTAAACTTTTAAAAAACTATACTTAGAGAAACCAACTTCAATTTGAATACTTTCCATCTTCATCATCATGGCAGATGATGATGATAGAAAGCAGTTCATTGAAATTGTTCTCGTGACCCTGAACACTATTGAAAAGTCACAGTAAGTTGCTTGCTTGCTGCTAAACCTATTTGGATGAAATCGCTATAGAACTGCCAAAACCGTAGAATCAGTCTGTCAGAGAGACGTAAAATGACAGCAGACACTACACGTAAGGATGACCAAGGTCATGAACTCAGCAAGACTCTGGCGCAAAGCTCAAGAGAACGTATAATAGATAGGCGTTTTAGCATCTATACTATACTCTGTTTACGACTTCGAGGTACCTATTTTGAATGTTCAAATTGTTCGGGTCTCGCATACAAAATACACAAAAATACAAAATAGTTTATTTGCTCAAAAAATAAGTACAAGAAATAAAAGCACTATGTACAAGTTAGTACTACAAGTAGTTATAATACCTGCTACCCAGGTTTGGTAGGTACTTAGACAAACTAGGCTCATTCAGACTGATATGTTTGTCTCCAAAAAATAGCAGTTTGAATCAATCAATGTTTAGGTAGGTAAGTAGGTAGGCAGTCTTTAGAATGGCAACAAATTTAAGAGTACATGGCTGAGCTCTAACTCCTACCTAAGTTTCCTTGTGTTTAGGATATTAGTACTCCCCCCTGTTTCGGTCAGTTATTGCGTAACTAAGAGTGGCAAAAGTAGGTAGGTACACAGTTTAAAGAAATCGTTACTCAAGCATAGATTCGAGTAGAGATTCTCCTACAAAGATCCACTTCCGAGTCCGGCCCGAAGTAAATGCGATATGTAATGTTGAAGGGAAATATATAATTATAAGTAGACAAGTAGTAGGTAGGTATAGGGACAATTACGTGTAATTGAGCATCTACGGTAGGCATCCACATAAGTAAGGTACCTATTCAATCCACCCATCATGCCACCCACTCCGCCAAAAGGATTTGAGTGTAATGTCGGTAATAAGCACACAATTAGGCAGGTAGGCAGATAGGCAGGCACCCATCGAACAGCAGGCACTCGAAATTATATAGGTAGGTGAGTAATCACTATTTTGTTTCATTAGGTTTTTTATTGTAGGTGGAAATGGGTAGGTAATTATATTAAAGAATTAATAGGTAGGTAAATAGTTGCTTCAGTGGAAGTCTTGAAACATATCATAGCATTTATGGTAGATATATACGTAGGTACCTACCCGATTAACGTGATCACATCCCAGATTTATTACATATACCTGCAGTAAGTAGGTGGGTCCGCCACATTAAATACTTATGCAAGGACACCACTGTAGCACAGAAATTACAATGAGAATAAAATAATTACAACAATGTAAACAATACTTTCACTGGCTTTAACATAGTTATTTGGCATCAAGGTACCCGCAGTAAAAAATATGCTGTTGATACCGGCCCGAATTGACACGGATGTAGCCTTGACTACATCTCTTAGAATTTATAATATATTCAAAATCCATGTCAAATGTATAACACAGTGACAGGGTTTATTGTTTATCTGAATTTTTATAATAAGTATGTTCAGTAACGTTAATAAGTGGTTATTTAAACAATAAAAGTAGGTAGTACCATATCTCATACTTTCAAACTGATCAAATAATTAAAACTGACCTAGGAATCAAGAATGGCCACCGAAAATGTTAACTCTTGTTTCAGGGCTACTGAAGTGCAGTTCGCATGACTTTATTTATTCCAGCTGCTATGAAATACAATAATTAATATTTAAAACAAACAGTTTAATTTGACCTTGTACCTACCTACCCTTACCTACGAAAAAATCTAATCAAAGTTAAAACGCATTATGTCTATTGCAGTTTTAGTCAGACTATGTACCTTGGTCTTTCCTACCCAACGAAACTCATAAACAGAGCTAAACCATAGAAGATAGAAACATGTAGAATAGTAATCGTTTGTTACAATCCTTAATTGTTAGTTGGTATATTACGTTAAAAATAATATTCTGAAATTTAGGGACATCATAAACATAGGTTTAATAAACTAGGAAAACCAACTTCAATTTGAATACTTTCCAGCTTCATCATCATAATGGCGGGTAATGATGATACAAACCAGTTCTTTGGAATTTTTCTAATGACCGTAAACACTAGTTAAAAGTGAGAGGAAAGCAAAAAAACGCAATTTCGTTGCCAGCGACTTATTTTAAAAATACTGAAATGTTTCTTGATTTATCCACAAACATCATACATCTCAATTTCATCGGTTTATTAAGTAAGAGATCAACCTACGCTTTGCCTTTCGTTTCGTTACTACCAAGTTTTTTTTGATATTCGTTGAATATTTATTTTAAAAGTTCTACGTATCGTAGCATGTTGCTACGGCGTAGCAGTGGAGATCGCAACTCTATTTTGTATTTTTTTATAGCAATTTTAAGCTGTAACAAAATAGTTTTAGGTATTACCATGCTATTTTATTATTTGTTAATTAATATACCAGCTGTACTAAATATAACAATACCACGATGTAACTGACGTTTGGCTCAATATATATTTATATTTTCTTTATTTTATTAAAAGTTCGCCCCGAACTGAGATCTCGTGATGGTCGGAGGTTAATAAAACCCAAACAATTTTTATTGTCCAATGGTTGCCATAAACTTTGCAAATTGCATCGAAATCGCCGTCTAGCTAAGTACCAGTCTTACTTGAACTACAAAATAATCGAAACTCTAAGAAATGTTAGCTCACGTTATACTGGGTTTTCCAATTTTATAATTATTACAACAACTCAAAAACTATTAGACCTAGAATCAAAATAAAAACGGTTTCTGAATGTCTAAACAAAACCCTATCATATGACACCCCACTTGATATTTTCGGAAGACTTTTTTTTACTCTCTTTGGACCCTCATAACTTCACGACCCCTTGACCGATTTACTTGGTTTAACAAACCAGTAAAACATAAGAGTACTATCCGTATAGCTACTAACTTCTGTAAAGATCGGATAAGCGGTTCAAAAGATCTCGAAAAACAAACATACAAAGCATTTTTGTCCAAGTTGTCACTTAAATCTCGTTCGCTTCGCTCACTCGATCAATTATTTTGAAGTTGGGTAATCGTTTCATATAAGTTCGGCATAATCTCCGAAACCGGGACCACTCCTTGTGTATGTTTTTTGTTGAATAATTCTAATTGAAAGACTGTAGGTAACATTTTGTGATATCTATTTGAACTGTTCAATCTACGTGTTGCTCGTAGACTCAAATCAGTAGGTACATAGAGATTCTAATACGTGTTTGTTTTCAACATATCGGGCAATACCAATAGAAAACAATAGATATTGAATGGAGCGTGATAAGTATCGTCTACAGTCGCCTTTATAACGTTACGTTGAGATTCTGCACACTAGTTAGTACTCGTTTCTAGGAATGAGAGATAATGGTAGCAATTCTGTTGTTTCATTGCCTAATCTAATTTAACAATACAACAAAAGCTTCCCCATACACTGAAAGGACAAGTAGTTTTAGTCAAGGGGTTTAAGTTTAAAAAAATACGAAAAACAAAAATGGGTATGGATAGGTACACCAATGCCTAAAGGCAAAACAAAAAAGTTATGAAGACAGTCTAAGTGGGATAGGTAGGTGGATTATAAAATACTATATTCCAATCAAAACAAAATGTTAATACATGAAATACAAATAAAAATATTTATGTGTAGATCACGAGCTCCAATAATATAAAAATAACATTTTATGAGATTATTCACACGTTTTTGTAATAAATTCAGCAAAAACTATAATCCATTTTGATATAAAAAGAACAGTCATTTAGTAGAAAAGAACAAAGTATTTCAAAGACTACGGTCAACGGTTAACATAATTCAACGCAGAAAGTAAAAAATACTTACTAATATGAAATTATATTCGCTACTGGTATTAATTGTGCTTATATGCATGTTCGCAACGGGCACATATGCTAATGGTGGTATGTATTTTCATATTTTCCTGACTTTATATTGGGTATATAATATTTTAAGTGTTGTCAATTCTGTTGTTGCATTTTCCTACAAGAAATCTAATTTAACAGCGATAAAAATATGGTCGTCTACCTCGTATCAGTTTATCAAAAAGGGCAGGCTACAATTTTTGTGCTGTTTTTATGTTTAAAATTTATTTTAAACTAGCTGTCGCCCGCCGCTTTACTTGAGTTGTAGCAGCGTACGCATTATTTCGTTTGATCTTAATTATAGACCCTTTAAAGTGCGACTTTTCTACCCTCTAAATTTCATACCTCTAAGACTTATAGTTTAGGCTGTGCGTTGATTCAGTCAGCTTTAAAAAAGTTTTATATACGTAGATTTATATTTCCAGTCTTTTCTGAAAGCGGCTAATTTATAACCGTATTATTGGGTGTAACATCAAGAAATGTAATTTTGGTATTACGACGAACAGACTAATATGGAAGAGTTTATTTTTACAGATAACAGTGCCGAGGCTAACGCTAACAACAAAGTCTCAAATACCAACAATGTGTCACAAAATCAAACCGGAAAAAATGTACAGATACCAGGCTATTTCTTCGGCTAATGCGAGGTAGGTATCTATTTTGAATGCTCAAATTGTTCGGGTATTTGATTGGTCACACACAGGCTCGACTAGTTTGACTACATAGGTATCTATGAATTTAAAACCATTTCAATATCCGTGTCAAATGTGTTAAATAGTGAGAGGGTTGATTGTTTATCTTTTTTTCATATTATTTATGTTCAGTAACGTTTATAAGTGGTTATTTAAACAACAAAAGTAGGCAGTACTATATTCTGTGACCATATCTCAAAGATTCAAGCTGATCAAATAAAAATTATCATACCTACTTAAGAATCAAAAATTGCCACCAAAGTTGCTATTTTTTGTTTCAGGGCTACTGAAGTGCAGCTCGCTTGACTTTATTTTTTTTCAGCTAATATGAAATAAAATAATTAATATTTAAAACAAACAGTTTCATTTGACCTTACACCTACCTACCCTTACCTACGAAAGAAACAAATCAAAGATAAAACGCATTATGTCTGTTGCAGTTTTAGTCAAGCTACGTACCTTGGTCTTTCCCACCCAACGGAACTCATAAAATGTATAGGTTTGCAAAAATTGGCTTACCTAAATGAACCCACCTTTACAAAAGAAACCAATCAATGTTTAAACACTTTTATGTCTATTGCAGTCATAGTCAGGCAGGCTATGTATCTTGATCTCTCACACCCAACGAAACTTATAAATCCAGAAATTGGCCTACATATTCAACTTGTCAGAAGAATAATATTATTTATCCAATTTTGTGTTCTAACATTATGGTCTATATTTTCTGGTATCTGTCTGTCTGTCACCTCCAGCAGATCTAAACCATAGAAAATAGAAACATGTAGAATTGTAATCGTTTGTTACAATCCTAGATTAATAAATAATATTCTTAAATTTAGGGAGATCATAAACCTACTTCAATTTGAATACCTTCCTAGCTGGAAGGTTATCATATTGAAGTTCGGTTCCCTAGTTCTTTAAACTTTTAAAAAACTATACTTACAGAAACCAACTTCAATTTGAATACTTTCCATCTTCATCATCATGGCAGATGATGATGATAGAAAGCAGTTCATTGGAATTGTTCTCGTGACCCTGAACACTATTGAAAAGTCACAGTAAGTTGCTTGCTTGCTGCTAAACCTATTTGGATGAAATCGCTATAGAACTGCCAAAACCGTAGAATCAGTCTGTCAGAGAGACGTAAAAATGACAGCAGACACTACACGTAAGGATGACCAAGGTCATGAACTCAGCAAGACTCTGGCGCAAAGCTCAAGAGAACGTATAATAGATAGGCGTTTTAGCATCTATACTATCCTCTGTTTACGACTTCGAGGTACCTATTTTGAATGTTCAAATTGTTCGGGTCTCGCATACAAAATACACAAAAATACAAAATAGTTTATTTGCTCAAAAAATAAGTACAAGAAATAAAAGCACTATGTACAAGTTAGTACTACAAGTAGTTATAATACCTGCTACCCAGGTTTGGTAGGTACTTAGACAAACTAGGCTCATTTAGACTGATATGTTTGTCTCCAAAAAATAGCAGTTTGAATCAATCAATGTTTAGGTAGGTAAGTAGGTAGGCAGTCTTTAGTATGGCAACAAATTTACGAGTACATGGCTGAGCTCTAACTCCTACCTAAGTTTCCTTGTGTTTAGGATATTAGTACTCCCCCCTGTTTCGGTCAGTTATTGCGTAACTAAGAGTGGCAAAAGTAGGTAGGTACACAGTTTAAAGAAATCGTTACTCAAGCATAGATTCGAGTAGAGATTCTCCTACAAAGATCCACTTCCGAGTCCGGCCCGAAGTAAATGCGATATGTAATGTTGAAGGGAAATATATAATTATAAGTAGACAAGTAGTAGGTAGGTATAGGGACAATTACGTGTAATTGAGCAACTACGGTAGGCATCCACATAAGTAAGGTACCTATTCAATCCACCCATCATGCCACCCACTCCACCAAAAGGATTTGAGTGTAATGTCGGTAATAAGCACATAATTAGGCAGGTAGGCAGATAGGCAGGCACCCATCGAACAGCAGGCACTCGAAATTATATAGGTAGGTGAGTAATAGACATAGACATAGACATAGACATATTTATTACTGCGTTAGCAAACAATACAATACAATACAACATACAGAAAATTAAAAACTAATAACAAAATATACAAGCAGGTAGAGTAAAAAAAAAAATATAACACTAAAAAACAACACAGAGAAATCGAACCTACCCTAGATATTTATAATTTTTAAAAGAAAACAAAAAAAAGAGAGCGATGTACGTATGCAGTGTGTGCTACTGCAGCAAATTGGCTTCAGGCTCAGCATTATGCTTCACCACCTAATGGTAGCTCAGCGCTGTTATTCTGCCGAAACCGTTTGATTAGGCCAATTGGCCCTGCGAGAACGTAAATAATAAATAAATAAAGGTAAAGATAAGAAAGGTTTGAAAGATATTATAGATGTGTGGTGTGTGTTTGTGTAAGAGTGCGTGGGGATAGTTTTGGTTTCTCCTGATTCACACAAGTCTCTTAAGAGTCAGGGTATCACAGGAGAAACCAAAGTGTTTATTGTAATATTATGTGTATGTAGATAAGCTTAGTTGAGTGTGAATGTTTAATAATTTATGATTACAAGTGAATGGTGTGCCAGAAAATATTTATGTGTTGTGTACCTAATAGTGAAAGAGGGAATGAAGAATGACGAATGAGGGTGTGTTTTGTATGTATAATGTATGTAATAAATAGTGTATGTGTGTGTGGAGGGTTCTCCTGGTACGCCAGTCTCTTAAGAGTCTGGTTATAGAGGAGAACCCTCCAGTGTATGGGAGGATGTGTAGGGTGTGGTTTTGTGATTGAGTGTGGATGAAAGTATATAATGGTGTGTGTTTGCGATTAACAAGTAAACGGCCCACTGTAGCTGTTTGTACCAGACAACCCAGATTGCTGTCTTTCAAATATATACTTTTTGTAATGCTTTTTAAATGTGAACTTTGATTTTAGCAATCGAAGAGGTGGTGGTATATTGTTCCAGCATTTGGTTGCCTGGTACCGAAAACTGCCCCTAATCACTATTTTGTTTCATTAGGTTTTTTATTGTAGGTGGAAATGGGTAGGTAATTATATTATAGAATTAATAGGTAGGTAAATAGTTGCTTCAGTGGAAGTCTTGAAACATATGATAGCATTTATGGTAGATATAATACGTAGGTACCTACCCAAATAACGTGATCACATCCCAGATTTATTACATACTAGCAGCGCCTCGCGGTTTCACCCGCGTAATTCCCGTTCCCGTGGGAATTCCGGGATAAAATATAGCCTATGTTCATCAGGGATAATGTAGGATTCTAATGGTAAAAGAATTTTTTTAATCGGTCCAGTAGTTTCGGAGCCTATTCAATTCATACAAACAAACAAACAAACAAAAAATCAAACCTTTCCTCTTTATAATATTTGTATAGATGTATAGATGTATAGATGTATAGATACCTGCAGTAAGTAGGTGGGTCCGCCACATTAAATACTTATGCAAGGACACCACTGTAGCACATAAATTACAATGAGAATGGAATAATTACAACAATGTAAACAATACTTTCACTGGCTTTAACATAGTTATTTGGCATCAAGGTACCCGCAGTAAAAAATATGCTGTTGATACCGGCCCGAATTGACACGGATGTAGCCTTGACTACATCTCTTAGAATTTATAATATATTCAAAATCCATGTCAAATGTATAACACAGTGACAGGGTTTATTGTTTATCTGAATTTTTATAATAAGTATGTTCAGTAACGTTAATAAGTGGTTATTTAAACAATAAAAGTAGGTAGTACCATATCTCATACTTTCAAACTGATCAAATAATTAAAACTGACCTAGGAATCAAGAATGGCCACCGAAAATGTTAACTCTTGTTTCAGGGCTACTGAAGTGCAGTTCGCATGACTTTATTTATTCCAGCTGCTATGAAATACAATAATTAATATTTAAAACAAACAGTTTAATTTGACCTTGTACCTACCTACCCTTACCTACGAAAAAATCTAATCAAAGTTAAAACGCATTATGTCTATTGCAGTTTTAGTCAGACTATGTACCTTGGTCTTTCCTACCCAACGAAACTCATAAACAGAGCTAAACCATAGAAGATAGAAACATGTAGAATAGTAATCGTTTGTTACAATCCTTAATTGTTAGTTGGTATATTACGTTAAAAATAATATTCTGAAATTTAGGGACATCATAAACATAGGTTTAATAAACAAGGAAAACCAACTTCAATTTGAATACTTTCCAGCTTCATCATCATCATGGCCGGTAATGATGATACAGACCAGTTCATTGGAATTGTTCTAATGACCGTAAACACTAGTTAAAAGTCAGAGGAAAGCAAAAATACGCAATTTCGTTGCCAGCGACTTATTTTAAAAATACTGAAATGTTTCTTGATTTATCCACAAACATCATACATCTCAATTTCATCGGTTTATTAAGTAAGAGATCAACCTACGCTTTGCCTTTCGTTTCGTTACTACCAAGTTTTTTTGATATTCGTTGAATATTTATTTTAAAAGTTCTACGTATCGTAGCATGTTGCTACGGCGTAGCAGTGGAGATCGCAACTCTATTCTGTATTTTTTTATAGCAATTTTGAGCTGTAACAAAATAGTTTTAGGGATTACCATGCTATATTATTATTTGCTAATTAATATACCAGCTGTACTAAATATAACAATACCACGATGTAACTGACGTTTGGCTGAATACATATTTATATTTTCTTTATTTTAAGTTCGCCCCAAACTGAGATCTCGTGATGGTCGGAGGTTAATAAAACTAAAACAATTTTTATTGACCAATGGTTGCCTTTGCAAATCGCATCAAAATCGCCGTCTATAGCGAAGCACCAGTCTTACTTGAACTACAAAATCATCGAAACTCCAAGAAACGTTAGCTCACGTTATACTGGGTTTTTCAATTTTATAATTACTACAACAACTCAAAAACTATTAGACCTAGAATCAAAATAAAAATGGTTTTGATTCTAGGTCTATTCTAATGTCTAAACAAAACCCTATCATATAACACCCCACTTGATATTTTCGGAAGACTTTTTTTTTTACTCTCTTTGGACCCTCATAACTTCATGACCCTTTGACCAATTTAATTCATTTAACAAACCAGTAAAACTTAAGAGTACTATCCATAAACCTTCTACCTTCTATGAAGATCGAATAAGCGGTTAAAAAGATCTCGAAGAACAAACATACAAACATACAAAACATTTTTGTCCAAGTTGTCACTTAAATCTCGTTCACTTCGCTCACTCGATCAATTATTTTGAAGTTGGGTAATCGTTTTTATATGGGTAAGGCATGATTTCCGAAACCAGGACCACTCCTTATGTAAGTTTTTTGTTGAATAATTCTGATTGCAAGACTGTAGGTAACATTTTGTAATATCTATTTGAACTGTTCAATCTACGTGTTGCTCGTAGACTCAAATCAGTAGGTACATAGAGATTCTAATACGTGTTTGTTTTCAACATATCGGGCAATACCAATAGAAAAGAATAGATATTGAATGGAGCGTGATAAGTATCGTCTACAGTCGCCTTTATAACTTTACGTTGAGATTCTGCACACTAGTTAGTACTCGTTTCTAGGAATGAGAGATAATGGTAGCAATTCTGTTGTTTCATTGCCTAATCTAATTTAACAATACAACAAAAGCTTCCCCATAAACTGAAAGGACAAATAGTTTTAGTTAAGGGGTTTAAGTTTAAAAAAATACGAAAAACAAAAATGGGTATGGATAGGTACACCAATGCCTAAAGGCAAAACAAAAAAGTTATGAAGACAGTCTAAGTGGGATAGGTAGGTGGATTATAAATTACTATATTGAAATCAAAATAAAATGTTAATACATGAAATACAAATAAAAATGTTTATATGAAGATCACGAGCTCCAATAATATATAAATAATATTTTATGAGATTATTCACACGTTTTTGTAATAAATTCAGCAAAAACTATAATCCATTTTGATATAAAAAGAACAGTCATTTAGTAGAAAAGTACAAAGTATTCCAAAGACTACGGTCAACGGTTAACATAATTCAACGCAGAAAGTAAAAAATACTTACTAAAATGAAATTATATTCGCTACTGGTATTAATTGTGCTTATATGCATGTACGCAACGGGCACATATGCTAATGGTGGTATGTATTTTCATATTTTCCTGACTTTATATTGGGTATATAATATATAAGTGTTGTCAATTCTGTTGTTGCATTTTTCTACAATCTAATTTAACAGCGCTAAAAATATGGTCGTCTGTCTCGTATCAGTTTATAAAAAAGGGCAGGCTACAATTTTTGTGCTGTTTTAATGTTTAAAATTTATTTTGAACTAGCTGTCGCCCGCGGCTTTACTCGCGTTGTAGCAGCGTAGGTACGCATTATTTTGTTAAAATGTTTGATTTTAATTTTAGACCCTTTAGAGTGTGACTCTTTAAAATTCCTTACTTCGTGCACCCCTACACTATATAAGGATACTACCTTCCAAATTTCATACCTCTAGTACTTATAATTTAGGCTGTGCGTTGATTCTAAGTCAGCTTCAAAAGAGTTTTATATAATATATTTAGGTATAGATATTTCCATTCTTTTCTGAAAGCGGCTAAGTTATAACCGTATTAATGAGTGTAACATCATGAAATGTCCAACAAAAAATTTTGGTATTACAACAAGAGAGGCTAATATGGAAGAATTTGATACAAACTCTTTATTTTCACAGATAACAGTGCCGAGGCTAACGCTAACAATCAACTCTCAAATACCAACAATGTGTCACAAAACCAAACCGCAGAAAACGTACAGATACCAGGCTTTTACGGCTAAGGCGAGGTAGGTACCTATTTTGAATGTTCAAATTGTTCGGGTATTTGATTGGTCACACACAGGCTCGACTAGTTTGACTACATAGGTATCTATGAATTTAAAATCAATTCAATATCCGTGTCAAATGTGTTGAATAGTGAGAGGGTTAATTGTTTCTCCTTTTTTTCATATTATTTATGTTCAGTAACGTTTATAAGTGGTTTTTTAAACAACAAAAGTAGGTAGTACTATATTCTGTGACCATATCTCAAACATTCAAACTGATCAAATAAAAATTATCATACCTACCTAGGAATCACGAATAGCCACCGAGGTTGTTATTTTTTGTTTCAGGGCTACTGAAGTGCAGTTCGCATGACTTTATTTTTTTTCAGCTGCTATGAAATAAAATAATGAAAATTTAAAACAAACAGTTTAATTTTACCTTGTACTTACCTACCCTTACCTACAAAAGAAACTAAACAAAGTTAAAACGAATTATGTCTATTGCAGTTTTAGTCAGACTATGTACCTTGGTCTTTCCCTTCCAACGGAACTCATAAAACGTATGGGTGTGCAAAAATTGGCCTACCTATGGAACTTGTCAGATGAATAGAATTATCCAATTTTAGTGTTCCGGTAGGTATAGTTTTGCAAAAACGGATCACATTTATACGTTCTATATTTTTCGGTGTCTATCTGTCTGTCACCTCCACCAGAGCTAAACCATAGAAGATAGAAACATGTAGAATAGTAATCGTTTGTTACAATCCTTAATTGTTAGTTGGTATAATTATGCTAAACATAATATTCTGAAATTTAGGGAAATCATATACTTAGGTTTAAATAAACTAGGAAAACCAACTTCAATTTGAATACTTTCCAGCTTCATCATCATCATGGCCGGTAATGATGATACAGACCAGTTCATTGGAATTGTTCTAATGACCGTAAACACTAGTTAAAAGTAAGAGGAAAGCAAAAAAACTGAATTTTGTTGCCAGCGACTTATTTTTCCAGCTACAAATTGGACATAAAAGCCAAATAATTATTCAAATAAATTACTAGTAGTTCGCCCCGAACTGAGATCTCGTGATGGTCGGAGGTTAATAAATTTTATTGACCAATGGTTTTAATAAACTTTGCAAATAGCTTCGAAATCGCCGTCTAGCCAAGTACCAGTTTTACTTGAACTATAAAATCATTGAAACTCCAAGAAATGGTAGCTCACGTTATACTGGGTGTGCCAATTTTATAATTTTTACAACAACTTAAAAACTATTAGACCTAGAATCAAAATAAGAACTGTTTTGGAATGTCTACGCAAAGCCCTATCATATGACACCCCACTTGATATTATTGTACAACTTTTATTTTTTACTTCCTTTGGAACCTCATAACTTTCTAACCCCTTGACCGATTTACTTTATTTTTCAAACCAGTAAAACTTAAAAGTAATATCGTAAAACAAACATACAAACATACAAAGCATTTTTGTCCAAGTTTTCACTAAGATCTTGTTCGCTTCGCTCACTCGATTGATTAAAAACCTGTTTAGTGCGAAAAAAAATATTTTGTGCGAATTACAAATAACTCAGAGTAGGCAGTTCTATTAAAACATACTTATTCCTTTTTAGTCGACTTCAAAAAAAAGAGAAGGTTCTCAATTTGTTTTTTTTTTTAATGTTTGTTACCTAATAACTCCGTCATTTATGAACTGATTTGAAAAAATCTTGTTTTATCTGAAAGGGTCCCATTAATTCATCAAAATCGATTCAGTATTTTGGGAGTTAAATAGGAATAACTGAAAAAAAAACATCATCCATGACGTCGTGACACATTAAAAGTTTTCATGTAAATAAGTAAGTACACCTACACGACTTTGAATCACCATGTTTTTACAATTAAATCTGATCTTGATTAAATGAAAATTTAGGTAAGCGGATTAAAAGCAAATAAAAATATTTGTGTGTAGATCACGAAGTCCAATAATAAAAAACCTGTGCGTGCAGTCCCTACGCGCGGAAGAAGTTATACTTCGAGTGCCACGCATTCACTCTCGCTCTGTGTTTAATGTGAAATTAATTTAGTATTTATTTTTATGTACTTAACCAATATGCAGTACTCAATTTTCACTTCACAATAAAAAGTAAAAAGTTGCATGAACACTGCCATATATTATATTTTGACTGTACCGTATTAGTCTCTTTCTATTCCCCCCGCTGTCAGTTGGAAGTCGTATAACTTCAAAAACACGGGCGGTCAAATGCTGAATTGCTGAACAATGCCATCTATATTTGATTGTAGCGTATTAGCCTCTGTCTCTTTCTATTCCCCCGAATAGAAAAGATACAGATACTATGTCCTCTCGAATAACGCAACCTTGTTGGAAGTCGCATTAGAAGTATAAAGTCAAAAATAAACATTTCTATGAGACTAATCACACGTTTCTGTAATAAATTCAGCAAAACGTATACTCTCTGATGATATAAAAAGAAAAGTTATTTTTTAAATAAATAAATTAATATCTTTGGACATTACACACAACACCCTCTAGTCCCAAACTAAGCAGAGCTTTTACTATGGGAACTAGATTGCTGATATAATACTTATATACATATTTTTTTTGTAAATACATACTTATAAATAATAAATAAATATTCTTGGACATTACACACAACGCTTTCTAGTCCCAAACTAAGCAGAGCTTGTACTATGGGAACTAGATTGCTGATAATACATAGTAGTTTTAGAATGGCACAATCTATTTCAAAGACTACTTCAACGCAGATAGTAAAAAACGCTCGTATAGTGTGTATGCTACATCCAAGACCGCGGCCTTGAGCTGACGATATATTCCAGAAATGCCCACCAAAAATCCCTACCAGTGAGGATTGACGTACAGCGGGGATGGATCGTCGTACCTACAGAAAATTGCAATTGAAGTTTTTATTTGTTTCAGGGCTACTGAAGTGCAGATTGCTATAACTTTATTTTATTTCAACTGCTATGAAATAAAATAATTATTTGAAAACAAACAGTTTTATTTGACAGACCTTACACCTACCTACTCTTAGGAAATAAACACTATGTACTATTACAACAGTACATTTCTACATAATTATTTTATAAACATCTGCCACTCGACGGAACTTATAAAATGTATCCAAAATTATCTAAGTACATTGAATTTGTCATAATGAAGAAGTAAAACTTAATTTTATGTATTTTTTTATCATACCTAAGTAAATTTAAGTAAAATTAGTTTTTATAAGATCATTCTCACGTTTTTTACATGAAAAACGAAAACTTTTATTAGGGTTAAGCTCGCTTTTGTACGTGTATCTTTAGTTTTAACTTGTTTGTTCATATTTTTCTGTGTGCAATAAAGAATCTAAGAATCTAAGAAACACGTGTACCTAAAGGTTTGGTCTCGCGATCGTAACACAACTCTGTGGTATGCGGCTCAACGCAGCGTACCGCGTTTGATCTTCGCCGCTGACGCACTGCGACCATGGACGTATATCGTCCATGACTGCGACGGAACAAGAGACCATAATATCTACTAGACGTTTCCCATAGAATTATGTGCCGCATGTCGCATACCGCAACGTTGTGTATGATCGCGAGACCAAAGCTTATGGCCCGTATGGCTCAAACTTGACTCTCAAACCTAGGTATGCCTGCATGCATCACGTTTCAGACTGAGTTTTTTTTCAGTCGTACGTAATCGCTCGATGCAATTCATCACCGTTAAAAGTTAAGTCGCCATTTCGTCTTAATTTTAAAATGATTGAAATAACATGATTCCTAGAATGTCTGGGTGTAAAAACTGTTGTTCATACGAAATCATTTCATGCACTTTAGTGGCATTTGGTGGTCACGAAAGAGAGTTCTTGAGAACTATGGCGGTAGCATGATTAGCATGTACCTACTAAATAAGTATTAGGTTCGCATCCCGCGATGTTCCCAGAAATAAAACATTTTTTTTTAACTATGACTTAGATAAACTTTGCAAATCGCATATTTGTATGTGCTCATAGTCAAATAATGAAAGTTTCAACGTGCCTATAAGAAAAAAGTACCTACATAAACAAAATCTGAAGATTGACTGAAATAAAGTAGGTTTCGTGTAATAGTACTTGTAGAATAATAAATAATAAGGTTGGCAGGCAGAAAATGCTTATAACATTAAGCCGACCTATTTGTACATTTTGTTCGTTTTATAAATAACTTCTAATTTTTGTGTTGCTGACTGTACATTTGTACAACTCCATGTCAAAGTTAACCAAAATGGTTTGCGAGTGTATGAATCTAAGGTAAATGATCCGCAGACGTCTATCGAACAATCGGTATGTCAAGCAGTTAGACAAGATTTCAAACACATTCAATCACCACATAAGGATGGGACACGATATTAGGGATGTCCCCTCAATCACCACATAAATTAGAATAAGCGAGTCGGCCATGCATATAGAAAGCAAAATGAAATCAAAACCTATAGGTAGATCGGGTGGAAATGACACCTCCAGACAATAAGATGCCTATTCTTCTTCTAGTTTTCTTTCAACTTAAAATCGTGACAAAAAAATTACGAGGACAAAAGAAAATGTACAAAGGAGTAGGTATTGAAATAATGTTGATAAGTCACGGTAAGCTTAATCTACCTTAGGGGGCGTCCATAAATTACGTGAGGTGTTTAAGGGGGGGAGGGGGTCGAGTCAAATCTCATCTAATCTTACGTTGGGGAGAGGGGGGGTCTCGGCAAATATCACGCAATTTTTTTTCTGATTGAAACAAAAAAAAATTATACTATTTTGGTCTATTTAATCCAGATTGTACATGCTTAAGATTTAATCTTAAGCGTAATCGTAGTACGATTAAGATCATTTACTAATTCGTTCGAAAGAAAATACGTTTTTAAAAACGCGTTTACGTAAGAAACTCACATTTTGAAAAATCTCACGTGAGATTCGGGGATGGGGGAGGGGGTTGAATAAAATCTCACGACATCTCACCAGGGGGGGAGGGAGGGGCAGAAAATTTAAAAAAACACCTCACGTAATTTATGGACGCCCCCTTATCGCTATTCGCTGTAGCCTTGTGTCGAAGTGAGTCACCAGCGTCGTGAATCATACCAAATTATAGCATGTGTACAATTTTACTACTTTAACCTATTTACACTACAGGTTATCCTAGGACCCTGCATTCATGCCGTGAAAAGAAGTAATGAAGTTCAAAAACTTTGGTGGTAATTTATACAAACCCAGTATTAATAATAGGCCTTTATATCTATTGAAGATGATTTATACAGCGTCAAGAGGCAACCTGGCGTAGGGTAAAGGCAGACGGGGTGCTAGGTCGGGTAACCTCCAAGAGGTCTGCGCTGTTACTTGTCCCCTGGGATTCGTCCTGGGGGAACGGTAGCAGTCGCGGATTGGTGCACCCTGGTAAACACCGCTAATAACTTCTCACTCGTGGGATCTTGTTAGCGGTGGCCAATAACTCGACACGGTGGGCCTCTCCGCGTGTCCCTCTGAGTAGCAGAGGGCACAGTGTGATGAGGCAGGGTAGACTTCGGTCTACCCAGGTGGGTCCGGGCCCCCTTGTTTGGTGGCCCGGACGACCTTCTGGGACCTGGTCCCAGAAGGGGGCGGCGAAGCGCGCGCGGGGGGACGCGGAACTCTCCTGCGCCGCTTCGTGGGGGACGAGCGGTCCCATAGAAGGCGGCGAAGCGCGCGCGGGAGGACGCGGAACACTCCTGCGCCGCTTCGTGGGGGGGCCTTGGGCCCCCGAGCGGGGAAGAGGGCGCGGGACGACGCGGAACTGTCCCGCGCCGCTCTGACGCATGGTGGCGAATGGCGGGGCCGACATGGAGCCCCGGCCCCGCATTGCACACATTCGCCACCTTTGCGGGCGGACGGGAACGGCCGAGTCGCTTGCCGTTCCCAGGCCCCACCCTGCAGGGGAGGGGCGTGCGGGCCCCGCTGTAATGGCGGGCTTCGTCGGGGAGGGACTGGATGTAAAGGCTCTGCCGGTTTCCCAGTCCCCCCCACTAAGACGACGCAGGAGCGCCGCTGGGTTTTTAGTGGGTATACCGGCCTTGGGGAGGCCGGGGAGTCCCACATACCCCCCTTGTCACTCTCCAGTGGAGGGGGGATGCGTCATTTGCATTTTCCCAGCGCAAAAAAAAAAAAAAAAAAAAAAAAAAAAAAAAAAAAAAAAAAGGGTAAAGGCAGACAACCTTCTCGCTCGCACATTTCAACATTTTTGAAGATATAATATAACTTTGATCTAATTATGTGAAATTGCAGAGATTCAGGGTTGAGAGAATAACAATGCAAAGGTTCAGTAAAAATATCACATTGATCCAAACAAGTTTTCCGACCAAAAAACTAGTACCAATGCGATAAAGTGCACATTTTTAGCTCTACAATTTCACATAATTACATTTAGTTATATTATAATATCTTCAAAAATTTTGAAATGTGCGAGCGAGAAGGTTGTCTGGCTTTACCCTTCGCCTTAACGGGACACTGTAGTACCTGGGACAATCTTTAGATGGAGTAGCTTTAAGCCCAGCATTACGCACTGAAATCTGTGATAGTTTCTGGCGACTGGGTTTTTTACATAATGTAAAAATAGCTGACAATTGATTTCCATTGGCGGTGTAATAACGGCTGTTTCCTGACTCGATCATATTATTATTTACTCATCATAGTCTTCTTACCCTCTTTAATACGGAGAAACTAAATTACATTTCACTAGCCGAGTTGTCTAATATCAAGGGCCACTGGCAATCTGGTCTCCAGTATATTAACGTTATAAATAAGGATGTTAGGGTTTCTGGCCACTCAAATAACTATAAACCCCCCTCTTGGACATTCTCAACACTTGTGATCACCACTTCTAACTTATGCTCGCCTGTTATGGACCGCACATTGCCGAGATCTCCTGAAATGTCAATTCGTTGGTGTAGATGAGATGGGTTGATCGCAAAATCTCGATAAGCCAAGTTAGAGACTTGGAAAGAACTAAAAATGTTGCCGTCCCTTTGTCATAAATTGAAACCACAAAGGCGGCTATAATTTTAGCACTGTCAAATTAGGTTAGTTTGGAAAATGTAACGACAGAATCGAATCCAACAGCTTCTCTATATATAAAAATGAATCCCTATTTCCCTTGGTGAACGGCTGGACCGGCATCACGCGTGAACGGCTGGACCGATTTAGCTAATTCTTTTTTTGTTGTGTTGGCTATTGCCACGAGAAGGTTCTTATGAAATAAAAAAATAAGAAAATCGCACGAAAAATTAGAAAATTTAAGATTTAGCGCTTTTGAAAATAATAATCTTTTTTAATGGCGTTTGACATAGACAAGACAACGCCTGTCGGGTCATCACTACATAGTATAAAACAAAGTCGCTTCCCGCTGTCTGTCTGTCTCTATGTATGCTTAGATCTTTAAAATTACACAACGGATTTTGATGCGGTTTTTTTAAATAGATAGAGCGATTCAAGAGGAAGGTTTATATGTATAATACATGCTTAATATAGTAGAGAAACACTGTCAATTTTAGAGATTTTTAATGTGATGTCGTAAATAAACACATTTTTTGCGCTTACATCGCAAACTCTGGCTGAACCCTACGAGATAGATCAAAATAATGTACACCGTATATAAAGACATTCTGTAGTAGGTATATTAAGAATCAGCATTGCACCCGTGCGAAGCCGGGGTGGGTCTTAGTTCTTTATAAATATATCTTTCCGCGTAGTCTCACCCCACTGAGTATGCATTTTTCAAAATACAGTGAGAAATAGTTTCAATATCCCAAAATAATCCATTGGAAGCTCCGTTTGTACTGCGAAACCGATTTGTAGCCAAACAAGCGGATAGAGGTTGGTTATGAAATCTTATGGCGATGAAAGTTCTTCTTTTTATCGTGTCAATGCTGGTACATAATTTTTGATAGGTTGATTGGCTGTGGCTGCATTCAGTGCCTCGAACAAGAAGTGACAGCTGACATGCTAACTCTAGCGTATCCGAGATACATCGCGCGGCTACGCTACAGCACTTGGAAATCGAGCTAGTGTTGACACGCATTATGATTCGAATAGGTACGTTAGGTACGCATTACGCATTACGGTACAATTATCTATTTTTTCTATATTATTAGTTTAGAAAAGTACATGAGGCGGCGGAAATAAAATGACCTACACTCATAAAAAAAATAAATCGGGCACTGCTCTGCAGTGACAGTAATTTCTTTAAAGTATTTTTTATCCCACCATCTCGGAAAGAGTATTTTTGCTCTTCAATATCTGAGTGCAAAAGCCGTTTTTATTCTCCAGAGGATAAAGTAAATTGAATTTAGAACATCGTGTGCACTAAGTTTGTGAATTAAAAAAACATTAAACCTATTTACTGCTACCTCTATGGTGCCGAATATATCATACAACTTTTTTTTAAATTTGATAAAAACTCAGACTCGGAACTTTTTTGGTGTTCTTTTTTCAATTTGCTTTGTACGCGGTTCTTTACGCGGCATTTTTTCACTGAAATAAATGTACCTATCTTGTGATTGTAAACGTTTTTTTTTTGCATTTAGTAATTTCCTCGCTGAGGTGGAATGAAAAGTTACGTGTTGCACTCGAGTGCAAAGATTTTTTTACCTCGTGCTCTTTTGATTCCCTCGCTAACGCTCAGGATTCTAATTTTGAATCACGAGCGCTTGCTCGGTCATCAAAATTGAACACGCGGTTAAAAAGCAACTTTGCACTCTTGTATAACAAATAACTATTATCTATCTACGAGTAAGATATTAAACGACATTTTTGCTTTAAAACTTTACTTAAAAGAGAAGATGGATGTTGTTTTTGCGCTCATCGATTCTTCTCCGCTCAGACTCGATGAAAAGGTTTTTATTTATTCATAAACTTTGTAAAACTGAACTTTCCTACGCAAACACTTATATCTCAGTTTGTTTTCCAAGTTACATCTGAAAATCTTTTATACAAACCTAACGTACCTAAAAGCATCTGTTGAATGAGACGGCAAACTAATTATTTGATGTAACTACTAATTATTTGAGTTGATATTGCTGCTTTTCCACCAGCGCTCGTAGCGTAGCTTGCTTAGTCAATCTTCACCAATTAAGTATCTAAGTTGAGCGACGTTCTGCGCGGTCACTATTTAGATGGGTGACCGTTAATGGCATTTACATCTGAGCGCTTCCGTGATTCGGACGGCACGTTATTCTGTCGGTACCGGCTCTAGCAGTCGTTAAGCCATAAAAACTCCGTCAACAGAGTTGGCCACTAACTCATACGAGCTGGCTTTGTCACCAGCATTACTGCTTGTCACAGTTACTGTGATCACGGGTTATTGATGCGGCAGACGGGAGCTACTTACTTATTCATAAACGTTCAAAAACTTGTCAATGATCTGCGGAGAGACATGCTATGCACTACCCATCATGCATTAGTACAGCACTCGTTTGTTTTATTCTACAAACATTTTGTTCGCGAAGTCGGTCTGGGGATCACCCGATTACGTTGGAAACCGAGTACTGGAACTGTCCGTCTCCGGCAAAAGACCTAGAGGGAGACCAAAAACCACCTGGACATGAACCTGGTGTTAAACCGCGACATGAAGGAATGCAACGTTTCCGATTACGACGTCATGGATAGGGCGAAGTGGAGGAAGAATGTGAGGAAGGCTGACCCCACCACCATGTGGGACCAATAGTCGGAAAGAGAGAGAGAGAAGTCGGTCTGAACCTTCAGCGTATCTGAAAATATGTTATATCTATTCGTTTCTGACCTAAGTTGTTTCATTTTGTAATATATATTTCAAATTCACTGCAAAAATCATACTTACGGAGTGACAGACAAATTTGGTCAGATAATTTGTCATAGTATAAAAAGATATATAAGTTTTTTTTTTTTTCTTTTTTTTTCACGGACACTTAACACAACGCCTTCTAGTCTCAAACTAAGCAAAGCTTGTACGATGGAAACTAGATGACTCATAGAATACATACATACATTTTTTTTTGTAAATACATACTTATAATACATAGAAACACCCAGACACAGAACAAACATCTATGTTTGCCACACAAATGTTTGTTCTCGGTGGGGATCGAACCCACGACCCACAGCACGGAAGGCAGAGCTACTACCGACTGAGCCATGACGCCTGTCATATAAGTATTCTATCAGCAACCTAGTTACTTTAGTCCAAGCGTTGTTGAAGTTATACTTCTAATGAGACTTCCAACAAGGTTGCGTTAAACGTTAAACGTTAGAGGGAATAGAAAGAGACAGAGCGAGAGTGAATGCGTGACACGGGGGAATAAAAAGAGGCAGAGCGAGAGTGATCACATACGGAGACCCCTACAAAACGCACAACAATTCGATAGCGCGTTCTAGGATATCCGACCAAACTTAGCAGCGCCATCTAGTTCTGATTTAGGCAACATGAGCATAGAACCTTTTCTAACTAAATAGGTACTGCATATTGGTTAAGTACATAAAAAAATATACTAAAAATTAATTTCACATTAAACACAGAACGAAAGTGGATGCGTGGCAATCGAAGTTTAACTTCTTCCGCGCGGAGGGACTTAGGATCAGAGAGCGCTATGTGAAATTATACAAATTCGTTTATTTATATATCTCTTCAATCATTTGTACTTTTTATATTTAAACCAACTACGCAAAGCAAAATCCTATAGAGTTGTTAAATCCAATCAACGCAGCGCTAGACGTATGTTTCAATATTGAACACTCGCTAACTGATTAATAGGGGATATCGCTTCAGATATTGGAAGCCATGAGGGTGTATCATGAAATTCAGTCGCGTCCATCCGATTAGGGTAGATAGATACTTGATGGAAACTGGTGAGCTTACTTTTATAGGATTTTACTTTAGTCTGACAGTTCGTTATACAAACTTTAATTAGTGGTATTTCGAAAAAAGAATATTGGGTCTATGTTTACCAAAGATAACGTAATTTTAGTGATTTTAATGTTTTGTATTTGACAAACAAGATATTTTTTTATAAAAACATTTCTACAATAATATAACATTTTTTGGGTAAGTGCTTGGTATGAAACACTTTCCGATAATTTTTGTCTCTACCATTATCACGTTAATAATTAGGTATTCTGTCATATCACTAAATTATTTTTTGTAAGTAAAGCACGTTACTGACGTAGGTACGTCGACGACGCTCTCATCGTGGCCGTGTCGTCTACGCAAACGTCATACGTCTACGCATACCGTCTACGGCGTAGCTGGCTCCACACAATATTGACGTACCAACCTTTACCTTTACTTCGACCAAACTTTTCATCAGGCACTCCACCAATGTCACTTCAACGTTTACAAACGTTTGGTAATAATTATTCGGGGTATCTGTGTGTATCTTTCTTTTTTTAATATAAATATAAAAAGAAAATAAAATAAGCACCTGTTGCTAATACTTACCAGTAATTTTCCATCTCTGAAAAATTAATTGGGTAATTACATTTATTATGCGTACATCCTACATTTATTATGCGGTCAGCCAAAAAGTGGAACTCGCTGCCGGCGTCTGTGTTCCCGAATGACTATAATTTGGAAGTTTTCAAGAGTAGAGTGAAAATATGTTCTAGGTAACCGTGCTACATCGTCGACCACATCATTGCTAAACATCAGGTGAGATTGTGGTCAAACGGTTGCCTATATTGTATAAAAAAAACGTGTGGTACTCGGAGACTGCCGCGGTAAAGCTATTGCATAGCATTTTTTATCGTATCACCGCTGTGCCGGTCGGAGTGGGTGGTGTTAGGTTATTTTCGTTACGGAATTTCTGGATTCGGTCTCCACGCTCAAGGCCCGCGATAGAAGCTATGCAATAGCTTAAAAAAATATTGTGTGCTACTATAATTCTATCAAATACCTATTTCTACGAGAACTCAAGAAATAAGTGGCTGCATTTACAAAGTTCTGTGGAAAGGTCTCTGCCCTATAACAAAAGGCAAAACCGTTCATTCGAAAACCAGTGCAAGCTATTCAATTAAAGCGATAATGAATCAATTTATTAAACTTTCAAAGTCAATAAGGTAGCAATCAAAACTTGTAACGACGAACATAAATTGATTTATACCAACTTTAAAATTGAAACTGCGCTATGAGATCTGAAATCTAAACTCAACTGAAAGTCTGAAAATACCTATTCTACGAAAGTTTTGAAATACCGACGTCAATATCGCATCAACCAAATAATATCTGCCGTTTGTAAGGCGACTTATACACTACACTACTTATTGTGGCCGAGCAAGAGTAATATTATAATATTTTGTAACATTGCCAAATACGCAAAGTCAACTTTGAGGCTATTAGGAACCAGCGGGCCTAAGATGCGCTCCGCAAGATATTTGTCATGTTATGACAAATATATTTGTCATGTTATGACAAATATCTTGCGGAGCGCATCTTAGGCCCGCAGGCCGTAGTGTTCTTTTAGGCTTTTAGGATCGCTAGGAAATCGCACCTAGAATTAGAAGACGATTCTAAATGAATTCTTGTGATTTCACTAAATAAAAGATTTTTTGCTTTAATTTTGAAATAAACCGCTCGCTCTTGCGGTAGGCGACACCGTGTAAGTTACCCCTAACTTAGGTTTATTGACTTTAATAACCCTAAGTTAGGTAGTAAGTACTTTAAAAAGTTTTGAAAAGCCGTCAACATCTCATCAAAATCAAATAACACCGGCTTACCGAAGAGGCTCTCATCTCTTGTCTAGACAAAACTGTACGATTCGTGACTTTTTCACGATTCACAACCCCACGACAATTTTGTACCTCGCTCGGTGACTGAAGAATAACTGGACATCTCTACCGGGTTCATAAAAAAATCTTATGCCAAGTGGTTTGTTCCACAGTCAGATGTTTGTAATATAATCATACATCATTGGTGAGCTCATTTTATTTAGGTCCAGAAGAATAACTTTAGCACAGATCATATAATATTATACTATAGTAGATGCCAAATAACACCGCAATACAGGTCATTCACCCACCTTCAAAACGATGTCGCAAAATTCAATTTATGAATGGTAAACAAACAGTACTGCGAGATTCGTGCGATTACCGTCTTAGCGACAGGTTTGTATGGAAAGCGACAGAATTAGCCATTCATAAATTGAATTTTGCGACATCGTTTTGAAGGTGGGTGAATGATCTGTATTGCGGTGTTATTTGGCACCTACTATAGTAACTTTATTAAGAAGATTTTTTATAAGATAGGTTACGTAGGTACGCTACTCCTCTACAACATTCTTTAAAACCTGTTTCAGGTGGTTGCGGAGGCAACCAACCTATGCCAGCCTCTGCCACCTATGCCAGCCTCTGCCACCTATGCCAGCCTCTGCCACCTATACCAGCCTCTGCCACCTATGCCAGCCTCTGCCACCTATGCCAGCCTCTGCCACCTATGCCACCTATGCCAGCCTCTGCCACCTATACCAGCCTCTGCCACCTATGCCAGCCTCTGCCACCTATACCAGCCTCTGCCACCTATGCCAGCCTCTGCCACCTATGCCAGCCTCTGCGCCTATACCAGCCTCTGCCACCTATGCCAGCCTCTGCCACCTATGCCAGCCTCTGCCACCTATACCAGCCTCTGCCACCTATGCCAGCCTCTGCCACCTATGCCAGCCTCTGCCACCTATGCCAGCCTCTGCCACCTATGCCAGCCTCTGCCAGCCTCTGCCACCTATGCCAGCCTCTGCCACCTATGCCAGCCTCTGCCACCTATGCCACCTATGCCAGCCTCTGCCACCTATACCAGCCTCTGCCACCTATGCCAGCCTCTGCCACCTATACCAGCCTCTGCCACCTATGCCAGCCTCTGCCACCTATGCCAGCCTCTGCGCCTATACCAGCCTCTGCCACCTATGCCAGCCTCTGCCACCTATGCCAGCCTCTGCCACCTATACCAGCCTCTGCCACCTATGCCAGCCTCTGCCACCTATGCCAGCCTCTGCCACCTATGCCAGCCTCTGCCACCTATGCCAGCCTCTGCCAGCCTCTGCCACCTATGCCAGCCTCTGCCACCTATGCCAGCCTCTGCCACCTATGCCACCTTTTTTTTTTTTTTTTTTTTTGTTAACGGGGGGAAATCTGCACACAGACACCAATACCGCATTTGAGGGATGCGGCAAGGTAGTGTGGGGATGGTGACACTCACCGACCCACTAAAACCACCCCGGTGGCCAGCCTCGATGCTTGACAAGGGACTCTGGGACCTCGAAACGACCACGCCAGAGCCCTCACCGCATATTGCCATTAAAAAGCCCGTCCCGGGAGAACGACACCCACAGTCGCGATCCCAGCACCAACGGTGCTACGGCTGCACACGCCACAATGTGCCAGCCGCCCTCCCGGAGTCCGCTATTGACCAGCCGGAGCCCTCACTCCGACCGCCCACGGACCCGAAAGACTCCCTGTATGGCAGGGAGAACCACTCAGCCCCCTCACGGGGCAGGCAGTGCGGGGCGGCCGTTGCCAGCACCCCGCCGCCGCCTCCTCCGAGCGGGATCGGCCCTCTCCCGATCACGCTCGGCGGCTTCTTTCCGGACTAAAACCGTCTCGCAGAAAGAAACCACAGCCATCCAGGCTGTCTCGTCTGCCAGCATAGCCTCGACTACGCTAGGCAGAGAGAGGTCCTGCCCGATCCTGTCGACCAGAATTCCGCGCTCCTCGCACCACGCTATGCCAGCCTCTGCCACCTATACCAGCCTCTGCCACCTATGCCAGCCTCTGCCACCTATACCAGCCTCTGCCACCTATGCCAGCCTCTGCCACCTATACCAGCCTCTGCCACCTATGCCAGCCTCTGCAACCTATGCCAGTATGCATCAGGAGTGACGCATGTATAAATCATCTTCAATAGATGTAAAAGCCTATTATTGATCACGTAAACCATTCCCATATAGTATAGGTAGGTATCGTAGTAGGTACCTTATATCTGTTACGTTCTTACATCTATTTCGAGAGTTGATTTTTCAGGTGTTTTAACACTATTATTTTTGCGTCCAAGTAGATATTGTCCTATGGTTTGCTCCTCGCTCATAATATTAAATTTTGCCTCGAGCTCTGAGACGCTGCAATCCATTATGCTGTGTCATCGAAATTACAATTTTATTGTCGAATACAAAACGAGATATTTACAAAAACCACCGTCGCAGGCAATTTTAGTCATTAGTGCTGGGTTTCAGTTTTTATCATTATTCAAAAGTGCTCAACGTACTACAATTATCTAAATAAAATTGTATTCAGAAAAACCTGAAATGTGAGATTTATTAGAATATTACTTTTTGAGGCCGACAAATACTTTTATAATTTTTACACCGTTAATAGTTCTTTTTTATTCTCAGATCCATTGCGATGTGTAATACGCGGGCGTGTTTTGTATATTTTATTCGATCAAAAGTGCAGAGTAGTCCCGTCACGGTTTTATAGCGCTCGTCGCAAGTGGAGGGGAAGTGGGTTGATTTATGCATTCAACAGACATAAAATTTTATTTACATTCAGTACCAATGAACCGTGCCGGTATGTACCACCCGGTATTTTTAGGTTACAATTATCATTTTACCAGTTCAAAACGGATCAGATCATTTATGGAAAATTGTATAAAACATAAAAAATGCTAAGCCTCATTTTATCAAACTCCAGCCAACACGCCCCCATATTTTCATTACATTGCCTCTAATGTGAAAAGTATTCCTATTCATGTCATTTCAACGGCTTCTATCCTATCCTCACATTCACGTCCTAGCTTTCAGTTGATATTTTAAAAGAAAAAGCAGTTGAAGTATAAATGAATTTTGTAAAATGTTTATTTTCACTGGCTAGCCTGTCTGTGAATGGGGTTGGGGCATAGTAACATTTATTGAGTAGTACCGCACTTAAAAAATCACGGGCACCTTGGACACACGATAAGATTCTTACAACAGAGTTCAAACTACTGCAGCTCGTGGAAAAAAATGGCTTATTCCCATCTGGCCCACCAGTGGGCTCGATGGGAAAAAAAGTGGACTTAGAATCATAAACAAAAAGCATAACTACTAATTTTTTTAATAATAAATGAATTAATTGTGATGAACTGGTTTTTATCTCTAGTTATAATAATAAGTAGGCAAACTTATACTGCATCCATAAAAATCCCAACGAGCCCACTCATTTGCAAAGTGGATTTTTTTCCCATCTGGCACACCAGTGGGCCAGCCAGTGGGCTCGATGGGAATAAGATCATCCTCAATCTAGCTCATCCCTTTTCATCGCACTATCTTTTCAGAGCACATCAGCACTGTTAAGTTTTATTTTGTTGTTTGAAACTGAGGTTTTGAGATGAGAACTAAATATTTCTAAAACAAGATTACGATAAAATTTACGTCAATTTCTTACGGTCAAGCACCAAAACGGCAGTAGTCTGCTGTAGTCCAAGTAAGTAACTCTGTTTTCATCGATTAGATTTGTAATTGCTATTGACTAAGAAGAGCGCCTTTCATAATAATTATACTTGCGAAGAAAAATAAATGAAGGCATTCATATGTGTATAGGTATTGCTCATGTAATTCTGTGCGTAGCCCCGAGTCTGTTGTGCATTGTTTTGACTTTCGATTCGAGTATAGCACACGCAAACGTATTTGCAAAGCAAGAAATTTTGTATGAAAGCCGGATAAGCGCCTCCAGCGGGAGATTTGGAACTTGTGCAATTCCCAACAAAATTTCTCGCTTTGCGAATGCGTTGCGTGTGCTATACTCGAGTCGAAAGTCAAAACAAATGTACAGACTAGGGGCTCAGTTGAGGTACTGAAAGAGCTGGACTGTGTGCTATGCGTACACCAGACCGTCGTTGGTGTTAGTGCACGTACACACAAACCAGCCAATTTCCGCATCGAAAACCAAGGGTGGCTATTTTGAAAACCATTTGAAATGTTATAAAATTAGAGTTGGGTGTTTACCTATAATATCAGGTCTAAGGTACTAATATTATAATTTTAAATGGTTATTATTTATTAAAGGACTGGCTGGGACGAGAGAGATGTAGGTTGAATCTCTCTGCGAGACAAAAATGTTCAAGAACTGTAAAATGTTCATTAATCTATCAAATTTGGCTCCTACCTAAGTTTAAAAGATAAGCCTATTTTGATCATCATATAACGTCTATGACAATGGAAACTTGAAATGTAACAAAAACCAGAAAACATACGAAAAAAGTTTTAATGAAATGCTAAATGTAGTAAAAAGTGTTTATAATTATGTATATCGAGCGCTTCGGTAATACCTCCTCAGCCAGGGCAGTGATGTGACAACGCGATACGTGGCACATGCCGGAACTGTCCCGGGGACAATGACGTCACCAAACTTATACCGTGAAATATGTATGTCTGTGTACAACATTATAAGTAGGTACTAAGTAGACTAGCGTAAAGAGGTAGGTCGTAACTTTACCTCTAGTGAGGAATCTTTTCCAAATGTTCGTTGGAAGAGATGTCGTCACAGACATTGGTCGTCGTGAGAAACTGGCGTTGGGAACGAATTCGAAAAATGGAATCATGAAAACTATTTCGTTTATTTTAGTGTTTTGTTTTTAAATATCTGAACTAAGAAGGTCTGTTGAATATCAATGAATGATAGAAGGGCAAAGATTGCCCGAGCTTTTGTTATAAATAGCTGAAAAGAAAATACTTTAAAAAAAAGAGATGCGTAAATTATCTAAAACATTTATCAACCCTTCCCAGTCCGCCGCAGGTGAAACTGTCAGCTGTCACGACAAACTGGCTTTATCTAATTATTTTTTCTGAGTTTTGCATCAATTTTAGAATAGGCTTTATTTTGTCTAGGTAAGATAATGTACCTAAAACATTTTTGTAAATATATTGTATAAGATAAGTAGGTAGTTAATCTAATTATCACGGTTATTACCTAATATTATTTTTGTATTAATATTTGCCTCAAATCTTACGGAATGTAATAATTCTACCCAGCTAAATACAGTGAAACCTGGTTAAGTGAGACATCAAGGGACCTGCAATGTCGTTTCACTTATAGAGGTATTCCACTTACCCAGTGTCTCAGATATACAGGTATAAATAAATATCTGTCTCATTTACAGAGGGTTCCATTAATAGAGGTGAGAATACAGGTTATTTCAGTTATACAGGTGCGATCATTAAATAAAATAACGTACTTACGTACTTGGAATTACGTGTGGAATTTGTGGGTAGAATAAGAATGAGTAAACAAACAATGTTATCTCAGTTACAGAGGTTTATGCATATAAAATTTACTCGCTGTCTCAGTTATAGAGGTAACTATGATGATAAATCGAAAGAACAAATCCCAGATATAGAGGTTTACCTCGTCCCACTAACAGAGGTAATTCAGTGCCAAAGTGTTGGGACCTCAGCATGAGTTCCAGTTATGGAGGTTTCTCACTTATCCAGGTCCCACTTAACCAAGTTTCACTGTACATACCCAAACTTGATACTATGCTAGATGATCGTATAACGTTTCCAATTTTAGACAACATAAATAACTAAACCAGTCTGTAAAGTTACCAATCTCATTCATAAACTTAATTTGCAACTTCAGAGCTGTTGGTATAATAATATTGTAAGAGCATTTTGTCGTACAATAGTCTGGCCCAATATATCTAGTTATATTTATAGCTACTCTTACGGTACGGTTTCAGGCAGGGACCACACGGAGGACTATTTGTAAAAATCTGTTGCGAAATTGGGATAGAGTAACTTAAACTATAAGTACTCTAGTTTCCAGCAAATCTGTGAACTCAACTCTATGAAAAAACATTGTCAGCAGAAACACAGCGAAATCGTAGCTTCTCATCTGTTTTCTGTTATCAAACTTGTCAGTTAGAACGCACTTGAACTGGTAGCTTTTCATTTGTTTTAAAGCTACTTTTAGTGAACAACGATCCAGTTACACATTAGTAACGTTTCAGTTACCTAAAGATTGATCGAACCATAGTACTGTAGAGAACGTTAGCCATTGTAAATTTATAGAAATAGAAATATTTAGAAAATATTATTATCATAAAGTCGTCATTATGTTAAGTTTGTTACCTCAGAACTCCGTCATTTATGACCCGATTTGATAAAATCTTTTTTTTTCAAAAGATGAGAGAAGATACTTTTCTGTAGTGTTTACGATCAATACAACAGTCCCAATGAACTGCCATCATCATCATCATTTGATGGTGAAGGCGTATCAAATTGAAGTCTGTTTTTCAATATCAGTTTATAGAATGTAAATTTTTCTAGAGTTATAACTAATAAATTCCTACCCCCACAGAAGAGATGATTCTGTATTACTTGCCCACCCCTAAAATATACCCTAAATCTACCTCTGCTTTGCTTAAGTGATATTAGTGGGTAGGTACTCGGTGAGCCGGACAATGTAGGAGCGAGACACGGACAGAGCAAACACAATATCCGATGTATGACGCCCGATTACGGCTAGTTTGAAACCCTGGCGAGGGGAACCGAGAATGCAGACATTACTTTGGTGAATGTTTGGCAGTTTTATTGGAAGCGCTTTTTAGTTTGGAAACTGCATTTTAGAGAGTATGTTGTTGTGAGTTTTTAACCTAAGTGCTATTTTGGTAAAACAAGTAATTTCGGATTTTGGTACAACAACTTTAAAGTCTAATTTTGTACAAGCTTGGCTTAATTAGGGACTAGAGGGCGTTGTGTAATGTCCAAAAATATTTTATTTATTTATTTGCTATGACAGTACCTATTCGATACCCCTTCGGCCGTCTACGAAACCGTACCTTGGTAACTTACGAGTAAATACTCACTGACATCCGTTAGTTTATTAAAAAAATACAACCGAATTGAGAACCTCCTCCTTTTTTAAAGTCGGTTAAAAATACACGCATAAGACAGCACTTTCACGTTGTAAGTTGACCTGCGGTGTAAAAACAGAAATGTGGACAAAAACAAACAAAAATTGGTTTCGTTCCTTTTTACTTACTTCTGTTGCTGACTGTACGTATACCTTTTATAAAGCCAACAAAATTACCGTTAGATTCCAATTTTCTTATTCACCTCCAAGATTACACACGTTCAAAACCGATATGAGTGCCGATAACAACAGCATCACGTGCGAAATTACCTCTCTTGGTGTAAATTACCTGTTTCTTATCGCGCGGGAAAGATTTTCAAACAAAAGCTACCGTACCAACGGTTACCTACACTGTTATACAAAACTACTGAATTGGAAGGGTTAAGTTCATCTTACTGCATATTTAAGTATAATGTCCACTCATTTGGCTGAATTATCAATTTGAATGTGTGCGTCTGCTCTTTGTTGTAGTGTGGAGGCTCAGATATCGAAATTCTAGCGCTGACATTCTGATAATTTCTCTTAATACCAAAAACAAAACACTGTGTAACTATTATTTTGAGATTATACGTCGGGCTTGGTAATAGAAAGTTAGATCCTCTTTCCTTACGTGTATAAATTCGTCCTCAAACTTTTTAAGGTACCTTAAGTATTGAACGAAAACAAATACTTACCCAAACCCAATTTAGTTAGGTAAGTAAGATACCTAAGTTCCATTGTTATTTCGTAATTTGACTCCCTTCTTTATTATCAGCTTTCCATTCATTCTCAAACAATGCCTTCAAATAAAACTCCCTCATTTTTTCACAGGAATGTCTCATAAAATTCTCAAATTAGCTCATAATTCCTTTATTATCTAAAGCGGAGGTAATTGAAAAGAGTACCTTCTCATTTTACTAACAATCTCCGTAATAAAAGAACTTTATTCGCACAATAACCAATTTTGAAGGAAAACAACGCTTGAAAAGCCCATTGACATAAATAAATCATTATTTTTCCCTCCATGTGGCTTAGAGCGATAGACTGCATTTACCTAGAAAGCTGAAAATCAGCCTCATGTACGACAACAAACAACCAATCGTAAATGTATTGTAACAGTGGTAGAGTATCCGAGATACACTGCGTAATGAAGCCACAACGTTCGCTGACGCGCTGATTGTCTGTAGTAGTACCTATGATGTGGACAACTGTCAGATTTGTTCGTGATCGGGGTGATCAAATCTGACAGGCGGCAGCAGTTGACGCGTCAGAAGTCGGTAGTGGTGAAACCTGCTTTCCACCTGCATACGGTCTTATACTTAGTCGAATTTCAAAACGAATCTTCATTGTAATGTGCTACAAAAGAAAAATTCGACTACATTTGCGCAGGTTTGTTAAAAATTAATTTGATACCTTTATCTCGGTTTTCTTGAGGGTATTTGGGAGGAACATTACCTTGAGTGTTTTTGGTAAAAAATGTTGGTTTTATAAGAAAGTTCAGCTTACAAATTGTATCTAATAAGGAAAAAAAACTTCACCTTTTAGTCCTATTTTAATCTTTTAGTAATGTGTTTTTGTTATAAACAACTGAATGATGGAACAAGCCGATGGCCCATCTGATGCTTATGAGCGTATTGGAAGCAGTACGTCCAATGTCCATCCATGGTAGAAACCAAAGGCGTGGACGGATTTTAATGATTCTAACTCAATCGATTTGCTTTTATGGTCCAATAAACAACTCAAAATTATATATGGCGGCAGACAAAAGCCAGTTATAGGTTTTTTATTTTTTGTAAAATCACTACATAGTATAAAACAAAGTCGCTTCCCGCGTCTGTCTGTATGTATGTATGCTTAGATCTTTAAAACTACACAACGGATTTTGATGCAGTTTTTTTAATAGATAGAGTGATTTTTATATGTATAATAAATACATCATTATCATCACTGCATTGCATCCGTGCGAAGCCGTGGCGGGTCGCTAGTTAAGAATAATTGTATATTTTGTTAATATTTTTGCTCAACGCCAGCTCTACACTGATTCTAAGCTTGGGCAATTTGGGCATGATAGTTATTGTTTGGAAATCCACGTTTCTTTTCTTGGATCTACAAATCTCGGATAAGTCCGGTCAATAATTAGTTTCATAAGTCAAAGTCAAAGTCAAAAATCTTTTATTCAATAAAATCTCACTGATCACTTTGAATCGTCATTACGTTTTGTATGAACATTAGTTGAAGGATAATGTTTCATAATTTGCTTTCAACTGGGATATTTTAACAACGACGCAGCCACGTCGTCAGTTCTATACCTATCTATATAGGTATAACTAAAGTGGTCGTTTAGTTTGTTACTACACTAAAAATAATAACTGAATTTCGATTCATAAAAACCTCATCAGCTTTTTTACGGCAAGCACCGGCATTTTCTTAATACAAAGACATTTCTACCGTCTAGACTTTGCCATGTGTGAAATAACCTGGCGAATTGTACATCCACTAATAAACCTTAAGCGTGCAGCATAAAATTAATAGTAGCGACACTTTGTCGTAAACTGGATTATTACGGAGTAAGAGGCTGGGAGCTCGTTTCCGTTGTCATACGAGTTTTGTTTATGAACCCCATATTTAACTATTACTCATCATCATCATCATCGACCTATATCGGTCCACTGCTGGACGTAGGTCTCTCCCAAGACGCGCCGCTGAGCCCGGTCTTCGGCTCTTCTCATCCAGTGTTTGCCAGCTACATGTCTCAGATCGTCACCCGTCGTCGTCGTTCGTCGTTCTCAATTTGATTAATTTATGGCTTTGATTACATTCAAAAACATAATCAATGACCTGCTTTGTTACTTTACTTTTAGTAGCACTGAGGAAGTATGACGATAGACTTATTTCAAGACATTTCAAGGATGATGACTTTTACGTTAAAATCGTAGGACAATGGAAAGGAATCTAGTGGTTTACTTACATAACCCGAGACCACCAATAAATTTCCCTAGCCTTAAAAGTGCAAGTTCTGTCCAATTATTCGAGTTTTACTTTCTCAAGTTTTTAGGTGCTTGCGGGTTTAAGTAAATACTAGTGCTAAAAGATAGTAAAAGTGTTTTTATATATACCTATCCACCTTCTTACTAGGTTTTACGATTATTTGAAGTGCAGTTTGTTGGCAAAGATTGAAAAATTTTCAACGCGTTTTCATACAAAATATCTCGCAATTCGGCTTTCAATATTTGTTACTAACAGAAAAAAACTCAGACTTGAGCCTCTGTGCTTTAAAGGTGCAGTCAGAGACACGTCCAAAAGTAGACTTTAGGAATTTAGTAAGTACCACTTGACGTTGGCGGGACGATCTCGACGTTCACATGAGAGAGTGGTAGAACAACGCCAACGACCGGGACCAGTGAAAATTTTTGAGGTAGACCTTTGCTCAGCAGTGCAATGGGATACAATAAGATAAATAAAAAAAAAGTACCACTTCCCAACGCAGTCTACCAATCACGTGCTTCTTTGTTCAATCGGTATTAAAAGTTACTTCCGTCACGTCGAGACCATCAATATCGCTCCGAGCCATAAAACTGGTAAGTCGGTGTTATTGCAACGATTCTCGAAAGGATAAAGATTGGTTTATAACTTCATATACGTAAGCGTGTTTTAGATCTTCCAACATTAGATCTACAGCAAAGTTGTGATGGGACTTTAGCAGGATATTCTATGAGTGTTGACCATTGTCAGAGTAACTCCAATAGCATATGGAATGGCCCAAGAGCTAAAGGTATTCAATAATATAGAGTACCTATACGACCTACTTATGCCTCAGTATATGGTATACTGGATACCTACCCGAATTTTAGAGATTGTCAAACTTTGACCAACATTATAAAGTAGATTTTTCATATTTTAGATGATACGTTTTCCAAATCTCAGCGGCCAGCAGTAGACCTGCCAGCTGATGATGATGATTATGAATGTCCAGTACTGGCAGACCGATTTTGCTTTTATTTTTCGTTTTGTTGCGAGGCGTAACAAATGGATCCAGACTGTTGGTTTCGACACACCTTTTTGCTGTTGCAGCACAGGTCAATGGAGGTTAAACCTGAAAAAGGTTTGGAAAACACACTAGAAAACATTTATTGCACTTATTTGTGCCTGTCACTTTTGTGACAGACACAAATAAGTGCAAAAAAATACATTTACTGTAGCTACGATACTACTACGGCGTAGCAGCGTAGAACTCACTTATCTACCTATTCACAGACGAGCAGCGCCTCGCGGTTTCACCCGCGTAATTCCCGTTCCCGTGGGAATTCCGGGATAAAATATAGCCTATGTTCATCAGGGATAATGTAGGATTCTAATGGTAAAAGAATTTTTTTAATCGGTCCAGTAGTTTCGGAGCCTATTCAATTCATACAAACAAACAAACAAACAAAAAATCAAACCTTTCCTCTTTATAATATTAGTATAGATAGATTTACTGTAAAAACCAGATTCAAAAATCTATTATTTTGTTCCTCCATCCATTCTGAATCACCCATTATCTTCTAAGTATCTCTTCTAGGTACTTTTATTTTCTCAAAGCATAAGTTGTGCAGATGGCGCTCGGCAAGAGCTAATGATACCAGTGTTGCCAGTAAATAATTTTTATAGCCGCCGAGACGAGCGTCGAGATTGTTGCCACTATTTATAATAATAATGCTCATGTTGTGTAGAGTATTTTATTTAGTCTGTGCTTTTAAGTGGGAAATGTTGCAATGGTTTCGTGTATTTTGTGTTTTATTTTAAAATTCATTTTTGAGGTTGGGTAAATATTGTAAGAAATATTAGGTAGATATAAAAAAGGTTATCAATTGATGGTAGGTAAAACAAAACTGGATATCTATCTTAGCCAAGTTATCAAGCGATTGTGGAATTAATGTTAATTTTTAACAAAAGTCGATAACTTTTTTTATAGCCTACCCTCACGCATAGTAACTTGAAAATTAACCAGCTTCATTTGTTATTTATTATTTAGGTAAGTTTATAGGTTACCTCTATGCATGAGGTACTTTTCAGTAGAAAATGAAATATCTTTTTCTATTTGTATTAGCTTGGACTAATATTTGACCTGACATAAAATAAATAGAAGTACTCAAACGAAACCCGCCTACAACCTTCAATTACGTAGGTAAGTATTTTTAGTATTATTCTCTCGTATAATATAACAGCTAAAAATAAAACAGTTAGATAAGTCATAAGTATAAATAATTCTCGAAGACAACACATTAGTACGCACAATTTAATGTAGAGCATTGTGAGGTTAAGAGATGCATCAGTCAAAAAATAGATTAGTTTAATTGAACAAAAATAATAAGAGACTGTCAAAAAAACAAAGGGGTATGAACATTAGTATTAGTTACGTTATATACTGAGGTCCGCATTTAATGATCAAGCAGATCTGTACTTTGACCTAGTTATAAAAAAAAACTGTGTTATAGAGGGGTGATCACGAACTAAACTGGCAGTTGCCGCGTTATACAACCCAACGTATTTGAATCGATTCATATTGCGCGTCAACGCCAGCTCAACTGCCAAAACCACAGAACAAGATCTTCTTTAGTGGCCAAAACGTAGCAACATCGCGCAGTGTATCAGATACGCTAGCGTTACGATACGTTTGCGATTGTTAGATTTATTCGTGATCAAGACACAGGTCGTTGACATAATATCTAAAGTACACTATAGGGCTATATCAATTCTGTGACTAGGGTCAATATTTGACTCACATCATATTAATTTTAATTATCATTAAACTTTATCACTTTGTGCTAGACAGGCTGAGGACACAGCTGCCGTAAATAATTCATTTTACGGCTTTTCTGTCATCTAGATATTAGTTTTACGGTTTATACTGAGCTTAGACTTTAGACCTGACCTAAAGGTCCTACACCTGAGATGAGATCGATATTTTACGGAATTGAAAAGATATTTTAAACAATTTTATTGTTCTCGTACGTTTATTTGTGAGGTTTTGGAATGTTGTTTATTTTTCGATTGGCTCATGCAAGTTTCGAGAAATAATAAGTTTGTGGAGATCGACTGCAAGGCGGCCTATTCAAACATTCAAAAGAAAATATTATTTATTTATAGCATCACAGTGTTCATTTTGAATTGTGCGACGATGCCTGTCAACTCGAAAAAAACTACCTGCTTTTGTAAAAAATTTTTCATTTACAATAATATTGTATCTACATACATTTCTAAAAGTTTTTTTTTTTGATAAAAAAGATGCAACAAAAGGGGCAAGCCAAGCATCTACTATAAAACAAAACGATGGTAAAAACCAACAACTTTCGTACAGCAATGAAAATGTAATTAAAACTATAACACCGTGTCTCGAAGCGGCCATAAGAGCGTGTACAATGAATGCAATAAGACAACCGTTATGTGCGAGGCCACAAAAATATCACAATAAGCAGATTCTGCTGTACAAAACTTACATCAAAACGAAACCAAAAACGTTCCATCTGAACGTCGAATCGTTGGTATTTTCAGTGGACGCAGCAATCATCTCATTGTCGTCAACAAGTATCCAATTAGGTGCCAATCTCCCTCATTGGTGACTTCAACGTAAGCGTTGGTTTCATACCCTGAAAGTTACAATCAAACCAAAACGACGCGATTGACCCTTTTGCGTCGACTCAGGCATCCAAGAAAGTAGAAATCTTATTCTATGGTGACCCCAACGCGATCGATTGGAACGTGGATTTCATTGGTGACCTCAACATGAACGTAGGTTTCATAGCCCAACCATTAACAGTCGCAGCCGCAGTAATAGTTGCAATAACAACAATTCCTACAATGTAATTACTGAAGGAGCCTCATTCGAGTTTTAGAATGCAATAAGGGTAGAGTAATGAGCGCTGAAGATTTTGATTTCTGAAATTCGTTGAGAGAGACCGAAGGCGAGATGTATCGTTTTGTCTGCAGGGTCCTAAGTAAAGTAGTCTCACGTAAAGTATGTTCCAAGTAAATTAATAAAACGTTTTTCCAAGTGCAGGAAAAGAAAAGTTTAGTCAATTAAAGGCCAAAATGTTCTGTGGCTTGTGGCCGATTATCTCGCATTTTAGGAAAACAATAGAATAGTCAAAATAAGGTGAACACCGGTTTATTCTTCCCAAATGTTATAAATAATGGAAAACTTTTCGAGACCTTCCTTCATTTTCAATGCATGTTGATGATTGTAATAGATAGACCATAAAAAGGATGGGTTATTCCCATCGAGCCCACCGGCTGGCCCACTGGTGGGCCAAGGATGGGTTGCTAAAGAGTTACACCCAACCCAAACGAGACATTGTTACGTGTGTTATTGGGCAAAAAATTCCAAGCAGTAACTCGATTACTTCGCAACTTACTTTGGTCAAGAAAATTCCAGCGTGTTACACACAGTAGGTACCTGTTACCGGTAGGTATAGTAGATGTGACAGCTGGTTGGAGTTTTTATAAACCTGCCTTGTTTCTAATTTTCTCAATATAAATCATGTCTAGCACATACCTTCGGCTAATAATGATTACAACTTTTTCATTAAAATCTCAAGGGCGAATTTGGTGTTGTTCCAATAGACATTTTAATTGGATTGGTAGATGTTTAGTTTTGTTTTAAACTATAATTATTAGGTTTATTCGTTTGTAAAATGTGGACGTACTCAGTATTCACAAACCAATTCTAATTCATAGAAATACTGATGGAGGAATAAGATTTGCACTGACGATGTCTCGCGTTGGGGTGTAAACTAAAAACTAATGTAAATTTAAAAAAAATAGTATTTAGTTTAACTACTTACGTAGCTACCTTTTACAAAGCTCCATATTTTTATCTACCCACCTTAAGTGTATAAAAGTTTTACAGCCATGAAGTAAAATATAAATTTCAAACCAACTAAAAGCCGACTAAATAAGCACGATCCGGACTCATGCATAGATTTTTGTATGAGCATCTTTACTCAAATCTATGCTCTATAATCAGATTTTTTTATTTTTTTAATATTTAGGACTAGTATAATAATATATGATCTGTGGTACACCCTAGTACTATATGATCTATGGTAGAACTAAAAGACTACCTCTTTTTTCTTGTTCTAATTTTTCTATTCACAAAGAGAATTCCTGAGTACGTCCACCATCAAAAATACCATAAATCATTATTTACCTTGAACCCATCACTCGAACAATACAACTCAGCCGTCAGCCAGTAAGCTATAATTACTTCAGATTTTACGACACGGTGATTAGCACCTATACCTACGTGTACCAATTTGTTTAACCGTAATATTCAAATGAACGATTTTGTTTATTTCTTTAAAATTACTTGAATTATTTTATAATTTTGTTATGTACGTGTACGCAAAGTTATAAAAAATAGAGTCATATACTTTAGATAATCTTATGTAAGAAGGCATTTTCAAAATCGACAAGATACATTTTGGAGAAATTTCGAAAAATTGTTCCTAAAACTTTAGAAATGAAAAAAATGTTGAACTTATCTCAGAAAAAACGGTGGTCCTTTAACTGTGAACTGATAAATATTAATAAATATTTATTTCCATCCTAAAAAAAAAAAACTTCGGATCCAACCAAAAACCCGTGCAAAAACTGTGAATTGACGAATAAACTTTATTATTTCATAGAAAATTACTAACACTGCCTTTCTGAATCACAGAGTTATTGATTAAACTCAATATCAGCTGCTTGAATCGCATAAAAGTGATGCATTTAAGTTATAAATCACAAACATGAACACCTTCAGTCGTCTACAAAGTTTTTATCGCCCCATCTGAACGTGAGGATAGAACATTATTATTAAACCTCTAAATTACCGGTTAAAACACGTTAAGCTAAGTGCTCACTATAGCGAACCTACGAGTGCACCGTAAACGTTGCAGACTAGTACGAGCCTATCTCGCTTTAGTTAATGGGAAGATGCAAAAATGTCGCTGGTTGAAGTTTTGTTTTGATAATCGACCCTCGTTCCAGAAATTGAGGAGTGCTATAAGCTATATTGGTCAATCTACGCTGCCACGTCAGGTTTCAGTCAATCTACTTAGGTACGTCAGATTTTAGGGTGCAAATTAGGTAGGACAGAGGCCATTAATTAAGAGATGAAGAAAAAGTTGGTAGGATGAGTTAAACGCTTAAAGTGGCTTGCATCATGTCCTTTCCATGAACGGGCGGACACAGTTGGACAAAGTTGTAAAGTTGTTAAGGCCGTCTTTCGATATTTTTACAGATGATCTAATAAGTTGGATAAAAAGCTGTTATTATGCAACGGGTTTTGGCATGAACATATAAGTACCTACCAGCCTCGAGATGGGTCACTTCTACTTACGTAGGTACCTGTAAAACCGTAATGTTACGGTTCGCTATTGAGTATTCACCTTAATAAGTAGGTGAACGTGAAATTGCATGGCAATGTAAGAAGTTTTTTTATAGTTCCTATTTAATTTGCTTTAGATCGATACGATCGTGTGGAAGTATAATAATGTTCTGTATTTTCGTTGGAAAGAAAAACCGTATAAAACTGTAGTGCCATTGGCCTAATAAAGAATCGGATGCATAGAGTTTGGCTTGTTAAAATAAGTGGTTTCGAACGGAGGTGGTGGAAGAAAGTTTAAGATTATTTGTTTTTCCATTTTTTATCCAATACCATTAATCAATTCCTTCGATAACCTGTTCGATAACCTACCCGTACCCACCGCTGTTTTATTTAAGCTATTGTATTTTGTTTATTTATGTAAGTGCTTGGTTATGTATAATATAGTGTGAAATAAATGTGTTTTCATTTTTCATTTTCAGGTTTTCAAGATAGGGAAATTTCTAGAAAAGTTTGCTAAGTAGTTCAATGATGAACGTTAGGCTGTACACTTGTGGCTACAAGTGCGATTGCAGTATAATCACCGTAAAAGCTGTCGACAGTTAGATTTAAAGAATCGATTTCATTTTATCAGAAACATCCGAATCAATCCTTTTAAAGGGTCTCAACTTTTCCAACATAAAGAAGAACTATAAAGGCATCTACAAGATTATTTTAGAACTACAAAGAGGGGATATCTTTTGAAGAATCGGTCGTAAAAATAAAATAAGTAGATACTAGGTAAAGTACCTATCTAGTATCTAGTAATAGGTAATGCGTCTGTCTGGACATTTCAATTCAATGATGGAGGTTGTTTGTAAAGAACTAATTCAGACTGTGAGTTGATCCAAGTGGGCAGGGACGTATGCAGGTCTTCCTTTAGAAGGGGCGCTGTATAGTTTTTTTTTACAGATTTATTTTATTCAGAATTGTCTATTCAGAAGTGTCGGTTCGTATGCTCAGCACTGGAACAATTGATACAGATTCAGACAGAAATTGAGACTAAAATCACGTTCTTATTCCAAAAACACTACAAAATCTCTAATCAACCGTTTTCCTTAGAAAAAACTACGAATGAAATCTATCGTCAGATTTCGATGCTTGAGCATTCTATTATAAAAAAAATAGTTAAAAAGAACGTTGAAGAGTCTAGAGGACCTGCCTTGAGCTCAAACCCCTACTTGGTCTCTTAAGTCTGCTCCTACTAGTGAGGCCATTAGAATGATTGCCGGCCCATCGCATCGTAGTTAGTTTGATGCAAACTGAAGTTTAGCAGACGGCCTCTTATGCGATTGAATTTTATACGCTGTCCTGTCTAGTGAATGGGTTGGCTTTACCTAGGTACATATTACCAATAGTTTATGCAACCCAGACTACATACCTACCTACGCATAAAAAAATCTGTGAAAATTTTACCGCAATAAATGGTTTAGAACTTTTAGGTATTATGAGTTTTGGGTGCACCTTAATAATATTTCTATGCAGCTACGTAAATAGTTTAGCCGTATAAGTCGATGGCAAAGACTGCTTGAAATATAAACCTTATCTAAGATTTTATTTAACAAACCCCTACTTGCAAGTCACATTCACAATTGCATCCCAACTGCATTTGAAGAGCAGTCGCCAACATTTGGTCCCCGAACACTCCGTAAAAGGAGGTGTTTACATACATTTTATACCGAGCGCGCCCTTATCGAGTTGCTACATTTGCGCCTCAGGCGTCGTCAACCTTCTGCGCATATTTACTCTGCTCACTTTACGCGACTATAAATGCAGGTGAAAATTGAAAAAGTTTATGTTACGACGTTTTTAGAATCCCTAAACGGAACGTTGGAGTCTAATTGACGTCGACACGGCGGCGGCGGTGGCAAGTCGGTGCATTTTGGCAATAATGTATGTAACTAACATAGGTAGGTAGGTACCTATTTTCTTTCAGTCTTTCAGGTAGTGGTTTGGGCAAGTAGCCATACTACCGCGTTCAAACATTATTATTATCTACCTAGGAAGGCACTTTCCTCAATATTTTTTTTAGAAAATTTTTGTAAGAAGTCTCTCCTCACAAAAATAAAGATTCTTTGCTAATTTTTGCGGACTAAACCAAATCATGGTCCCATCCATGTTGTATCCAACCCAAAAAAAACTTACGGACATTTCACTCACATTTGTTTTCATTTCAAAGATGTGTGTTGTAATGGTAAAGTTACTTATCACGACTCTACGGATTTGAAAGCGCCATAGAAGATGTTAAAAGATGATACGACCATTCCAGCGATTTCCTAGGCGGAGACGCAGACGCACCAGACGGTCGCTCGTAAAAGTGAAATATTATAACAGCGTTCACTGAATTTAAAAAATCGTCTCGCTTCAAAACTTTAGTATGAGCATTAAATCATGCAGGAAACGGTTTCAGATATGAATTGTGTAAAAAAACTCCAATGGAAGTTGTAGTACAAAAGTAACCTTTGTCACGAAAAACTGCTAATGATTACTGTGACGTAATAGATGACAGGAACTTACTATATGTATACTAAGTTATTACCAAACATCTTTTATAGCGACAATTTACCGCTGCCATTTTATTCATGTACCTAGTACCTAGCCTTTAGAAATAGAGTTAAGTTAGTAATATCACCTAACTACTTTAGGTACTACGCAAAATACTCAGATCCTCTGAAAAATATTCACAAACCGAGCAGCCGAGAAAGTTTGAAGAAATAGAGATCCGATTTTACATTCCCAGCGCCAACTCTTGCTCTAAATTTTCGCATTTTCGGTGTCGGCTTCAAAGCAACGAGCACTAAGCACTCTTGGAGGAAACAAAAGCGGAAGGTGTGAAGGGTGCAATTAAGAGTGCTTGCTTTAAGCAAACTTCAGGTATCTGAGCACTTATCTTGCACTTAAACCTCGTGCTGCAACTTCTTCTAGTGAAGTTTAGATCTTTTTGGGAAGAAATAAGCATCTTTTTAGATGTTTTGAAAGGGAATGAAGCAACTGGTTGAAATGGTTATGTCGGGATTATGGATGTGTCTCTGCTTTTCACATTTGTAGGTAGGTAGGTAGGTACGTAAAGTAATGTTTTGTTTTGCGACTGTAAAACTAAGTATTTGGTTAGATGGGTCTCTGCTTTCCACAAAATCAGTAGGTAGGTAGTACAGTAATGTGTTCTTTTAGTGATTAAAAAACTAAGTATTTGGTTAGGGTAGGATATCGAAGGTACCTAATAGCTAAGATGCAAGGTATGTTTTCGTAGTATGGACGTTAAAGTTCGCAAAGTAGCTAGGTACTTATTGTATTTAAGAAGAATATTGTTAATTTAATGGCAACCTGCACTTTCCCTTGTAAATTAATCAGCGAATTGCTTGATGAGTAAAATAAACGTAATTAAAACTTTTGGAATTAACTTTCGCCTGATTTCTTTTTTAATTTGGGCCTGACTCTCCTAATTCCGTCAGCACAACGGGGGTTGACACACCCTCTATTTACTGACCCTTTTGTCATAAGAAAAAGGTTTTTTTAAAAGATTTGTAAGGAGATTTGGATAGGCAAATTTGGGCTTGGCAATAATTAATTCTGTTTTGAATACCTGGGCAGAGATAAAGAGGCTTTTTGAAAAGGCTGTGATATTTTTCTGAGCTCTACCAGTGGCAAAAATTTTCGACACATTTTTTCAATAAAAGCCTAATCACGTGATAACCGCTTACTTGTTTTATTATTTGGATAAAAAAATCAACCATCTACAAAACAATGGGGTAAAGATCCATCTAAAAACGTAATTTTCTTTGAAACCTTCTACATATCACCATAAAAGCAGTAGCAATAAGGGATGTCTTGATCTCCGCTGCGAGGGTGTGACTAATTAATTCTGTTATGTACCTATATTTTTTTACTATTATTTCTGCATCGGAAGCTTCAGGTTAGTACAAAGAAGATGATAAACAATGGGGTAAAGATCCATCTAAAAATGTAATTTTCTCTGAAACCTCCTAGTCGTAAATGACAGTGATGCTTCATTAAACTACACTTGGATCAAAAAGTACCTGAGTCCACCAGGTTCTTTACGACTCATTACTTTCGCTGACCGCAACGGACGTGACGATCAATGATTGTAGTGAGGAGACAAACCATTTTCATGCAAAACTAAATAAGTTAAACCTTTGAATATGCAGAAGGTATAGAAAAATGGATTAATAACGTTTTATACGGTTGAATTATAATACAATTAATCACGTAGGGCGATTTTTAACGCTTACTTTATTTTTTACCTTACAAAGTAATACGTTAGAACGATACCGTCTATTATAGCGAATCATAACTACAAAAGCAACTTACAAGTTACACCTCCACTGGAAGAAGGCGTTTATGTTCGTTATTACGGTTAGCCGGTTTTTCGCCTTAATACGATCGAAATCTGTTGAATGACGGCTTTTTCAGTTTTAGATTTTTCTCAGTGATATATATAAGGTGCATTGGGGTAATTGCGAAAATGGGTATATTCCGAAAATCCATAAAATCTAGTAACATAATGCTATATTTTCCTGTTGGCAACATTGGTCTAGACGCCATCTTGATTGGCATCGCCGTGACAGTCCTATATATCCTCGTGCCAACAGGAAAATATCGCATTATGTTACTAGATTTTATGGATTTTCGAAATACACCCATTTTCGCCATTACCCCAATGCACCTTATAGGTACCTTTACCTATGTATGTATCGTGTGTGTTGTTTTTTTGACGTTGAACTGAAGAACCACATTTGTATAGATGTATGCATAGTTATTTTAACTTACTAATTAAAGAAAACTATTAAATGCAACCTTTTTTTGGGTAACTCTTATAAGGACTGCTAAAAGGACTGCCACAGTTATTCCTACGATAGGTAAATTCTCGAGTCAGACTTTATTTTTTCGACAAGGACCAAAAGCTCAGTAAAAACTTTCACATCACTACGCATCGAAACGAAAGTGTCGCATAATATTTTTTATTGGCGGAATATAGTTGCGGGTGTTACGGTGTTCATCAAGACAAGGCCAGGGAGATTGGGCAAAGATGTCCCTGAGACCCCATGTCCCAGGGACCCCAATTTTATTGCTTGTTACGCGTCATAAACACGGACGGTTGCGGTTTACAGATAATGGTCCTTCGAATTTATTTTTTTGATGTCGAGCATAAAAGTTGTTTAATGGGCGTTAGCGGATAATAAAGTGGTGTCTCTTGAACTATGACTGGATTCACGAGATAATATAAAAAATAAAATAACTAGGTACTTAGTGTACCTACCTACCTACTTACCTGCATAACCTACCCTCAGAAGTAGGCATACCTGCATAAAAACAAAATATCTACTTTCTTATGTGACTCAACTTGAGTACCCTAGGTAGGTAGGTTAGGTGCCGTAGTACCTACCTATCTTACATAGTTTGAATCCGTTAAAATAACAATGAGTAAAGTAAATAGAAAAAGCACGATTCCAATCAAGTTGGTAAACAGTGCGCGGAAAATAGGTAAAGTAACACGAACACAATAAAATGTTTATGTTCTATGCACAAACACCCAGTCGCCAGTGCCTAGTTTATGACCATTCCCTTTATGATTCTTCAATTTCTATCAAATTTTTATTTGGTAGGGATAAAACACCCTTAGCCTATTACCTACCTACATAGCTAGGTTAGTTACTAATACCACAGATCATAGGAATACTACTTATACCTGGAAGGCAATGGTATCGATCGATTCTCTTGTTGCATTTTTCTAAACTAACCTAATTTGACAGCTCTAAGATTGCTGTCTTTCAGTTTATAAGAAAGGGACGGCAACATTTTTAGTGCTGTCAAATTAAGTTAATTTAGAAAATCGATACCTACCGGGTATAATGAGACGTCTTTCGTATTTGGGGGTTAAAATACCGACATTGTTATTATATAACTTTTCCAAAGAATCACACGTCATGTAAGCGCGAAAAAAAAGACCATACAAAATGCAATATTTAATTTCCCTACAAACTTGGCGAAAATGTATGGAATAAATTTTTTTTTTTTTGCTCGAACATGGTTTGTTCCTTTGGTTAGAGCTTGGTAGAATGGGAATAGACCTATTTAAGCTTTGGGGGTGAAGGGGGGAACCTGAGCTTAGTCTCCCTCCTGGATTCCCTACTGACTGAACTGATGCTCAACGAAGTAGAACTAAATCTAACCTCTCTTGTGTTTCAGAGATGGTCATCAAATGCGTTTGATGAAAATAAATCTCGTCTCTTGTGTTTCAGATTCAGTAGGTGAATACAAATCTATAGTAGGTGCCAAATAACATCGCAATACAGGTCATTCACCCATCTTCACCACGATGTCACAAAATTCAATTTATGAATGGCTAATTCTGTCACTTTCCATACAAACCTGTCGCTAAGACGGTACCTAATCGCTCGAATCTCGTAGTACTGTATGTTTACCATACATAAATTTTGCGACATCGTGGTGAAGGTGGGTGAATGACCTGTATTGCGGTGTTATTTGGCACCTACTATAGCCTCTTTTGTTTCAGAGCTTTCAGAGCTACTCAACAGTTTTGTTTAACGTTCAAATTTGGTAGGTGAAAACAAATTATCTAGTTCCTGTTTTAGAGATTCTCAACAGTTTTGCTCATGTCAAAATTTAGTTATTACCTAAGTATACCTACCTACCTACCTCACTAATCTAGCATCTTTCTATACTATCGGGAGGAATTATCTAGTAATTTAATTTAGGTAGTTTTGGAGGGACAATGTATAAATAAAACACAACATGGGTATTTTATTATGTTTATATTATTTTTATAAAGGTTTCATTGTAATCGTAGGTATAGTGTCAATTAAAAATGCAATCGCAAAATTTGCTTCCGAATTATGTGTAGTAGGCAATTACGTATAACTAAAATAATGCTATATGTAAATAAAACCATGACATGATTGATTAAATAAAACTAAATAGCTTATAATAAATAACTGCTACTATGAAATAGCTGCATGTAGTGTAATTAGTAAAGAATAACAAAATTATTAATTGTGCATGAAAGTAAACAAGATATAATAAAATTAAACTAACTTAAAAATAAAAGCTGCTTACATTATTAATTTGTAATTTTATGCCTGGTGCGGCACAGCGAAAATTAAATTTATCTATATTTTTGTACATACAACATTAGCCAAATTTGGGACGCGACTGACGATTAGCGATACTAAAACTTATTTTATTTACTTTGCAAAAATTGTTGAGGTCAAAAAATAGATCCTTCGAAATACACATAAATCGGTCGTTTGACAGATCGAAAAGCATTGGAAACGGACAAGGATCGCAAATGGATAGTCGCGTCCCCGTGTTTGACAGGCGGAGAGCCATGTGCCAGTATTGACAGAAAATGCTTCAAACATTATGGCTAAGTTACAATCCTGGCTGAAGTGAAAGCCTCAGCCAAGTCTAAAATAATTTCCATTCAACAACAGCCAAACAAAATTGGACTAAACAACAAGGAATTTGTACTTTGGGGATGTGATATATAGAGAAACGACTAGGTCCTCATCAAATGAATATAAAATACTCAATAAACATTGTCATATAATATAAGCAATATAAAACGTAACATAATCGGAATCCTAGACAATAATATAATTCTGCTAATAACTGAAATAGTTCAGGTTCGCCGTCAGGATTGTACCGACAAGTCAGGGGAACGAGTTACATTGGCGCGCGGTTCGCGTCCGACCTGTCCGTTCCAAGACCGACATGGAATTCACTAACAATAATCAAATAGAATTAAAAAAACTTCGCTAAGAGTTTGTACCGAAAGTATCTAGCGTCGTTAAAATGATATGCCTGCGAACAGCAACACTTTGGTTTTGATCACAACTTGCGTCCGCCTTTCCCAACTAACGTAATGTCCTCACTACACATCCAGCTATTGATCAGTGTTGGCTGCATGTTCGGTAGTACTGCATTATCAATATTTATATGATTTTCAACATCAAGCTGGTATAAAAACACTAAGCCTACTAAAACTACTACCTGCGAAAACTCTTTAAAAGAGTAACTTACACACTACCTTCGTAAAGTAACGTGGGGCTCGTCGTTCGACGATCGACGACGAACACCCAGAGTTCTTATAAAATATAACATGTTTTTTTGCATCTCTCACGTTTTATTACAATTTTCTGAAACATCCTACATCTATAGCTTTTCAGCAACAATTCAACGCTCACAAATCCTTACAAAAATTAGCTTTCATAATTTTATCGTACAAAATGGAACTTTTTTTCTTATCAAAATAATCTTATATTTTATTTGTGCCAATTCCTTGCATGTCGACTCCGAATGTACAAAAATATACGTTGAGACGTATAGACAATTTAAGGAAAATTTTACTCGTATATGTCTAATGGTAAAAAAGTATTTTTAGGATCGAATTTTTAAAACGATTCTTATAATAAATTCAAGCACTTAACGTTTACCTAATATTAAGTTGGCGTTTCCATCTGAGCTTCCAATCATTTCCTTCTTTCGTCGAACCTTATTCCGAAAAATTGTAAGTAAACAGAGATCACGTAGATAATACCTACAATGACCACACTCAATATTAATTAATATAAAGTGGATGCACCGGAGGAAACAGTACATTCACGGAATAAGAAATATTAACTGTAAATTTTTTATAAAGTTACGCACACATTCGTTCGCACGTACTGTTATTATACGAAAATGATTTTATTTTTAGGGCCCACAAGCAAAACCGATGTATATTTTTTAAATCGAGCATCACGCATGACGATAGCAGCGGTGAGAAACATTTTTGAACTGTCAAACCAACATTATGAATCGTTTAGTTTTTCAAAGTACGTGTCAGAACGACCAATAATTTACATACGAGTAATTATATAAAAAGCATCCAATTCAATAGAAAACGCACATAATAATTATTTACTACAAACTACGACCATTCATATGAACGTTTAAAGTCAAGAAGGAATCGTACACTTGAGAGCTTACTTAATTAGTAAATTCAATGCAACGAAGACCGGTCAGATTCCTTCTTAAAATTTGACGAACAATCGGTCTAAATACCTACCTATTTTATTTATCGCTGTTATACACGTACGAGATCTAGTCTCGGATGTCTTACAAAAATACTACGTCTACGATTCAGTAAAAAAGTATATTACTTGAGGTTTATTTTACGCATTACATATTATATTAAATAGAAAAACATTAATGCTAAATTACTTTTTACGTTATCGTTATGAAAGTACAAAATTTTAAGTTATTACAAAAATTATGACACTCATACCCTGATGCACCCCGCGCTTAATACGGACCTTTTAACTGTTTAATCTAGTAGCCACGCAATCACTTAACATCGTTACAATTCGTGAGATATCACCAGCGACGCTGTCAAAATTCATTGACATAACGTCAGTCAAAAAATTTAAGAATGAAACTACTAGTATGGTAATGCTACCGAATGAAGTGGCAGTGTACGGTGTCTGTATGTTTTATCACATTGTATTCATCACATTTGTTAGTCTTCCTATTTCTATTAAAGTTCAGTTTGTCACGGCAAACTGGGGATCTTTCGTATAGAAGGAGATGCACACATTACTGCGGATTTATATTAATTACAAGCTGAAATTTGCTGAGATCTTCATCAAAATGAACCGGTTTGATGGATTCAAATATAACCCCACTTATTATTTCAAAAATTGATACTTTTCCATGACTAACAAATGCGATCAAGACTACCGCTAAACTACACGAGCAACAAGACGTTACAAACTACATTAGTGTAGAAAACATTGAGTATCAAAATATTATCAAAAAGGTTCCTTTTCACTAACCAATAACAGCCGTATACTAGAATCAGCCAAATGCGTTTTGTGAATGTTGAGCTAAGAAACGCTGGGTATCAATCAATGGAGGGTGAATGTCACAAAGATCACAATCATAATTGATTTTAAATCTGCAAAATTTTATATCATTACATCTTACTTGTAAACATTATGTATCAAATCATTGTTTATTTTTAGATTGCGATTTAGGTTCATGAAAACATCGACATTGGCAAATACAGACACAGAATATGATGTGTGTGCCGTATAATGCCTAAATCCTTAATTTGAAGAGCGCGTATGTCCACTTCCTATGACCAGAATGCACACGATATATTCGCCAATCGACGAGCAATTAATATTAAAGCAATAATGTAAGATTATGAAGAACTTAAGGTTAGGTGTGACCACAAGCATACGTCTCATTCACACAATATAAATATTAAAGAAAATCTTACGATTCTAAAAGAACTACAATTTAAATAAGATTTAAGATAGAAAGTATTATATGATAACCTATATCAAAACATACATAATACCTACGAAACAATATTATGCCGATTTTAATATTCTAAGGTGCTCTAAGTATCCTAATTCATAATTTGATAAGTTTATTAAGAATTATAAAGAAAGTTAGTAAAAATCAATAGAAGATAATATAGTTTTCAATAGGTAACAATTTCGCTTTAGGTAAAATTTAACGCACTATCAAACAAAATTTCTAATTATACACAAATAATACCTATTGTTCCAAAAAAGTAGGAAAACCACGGCTTAATTATTTAATAGGATTACAGCAACTATTTTATAAATATTATTTAACCGAGGAATTATTTTTAATAGGTAAGTATGTGATTTATTTTTTATTTTTTTATAAAATTTGCAAAAGTAACAAATTGTTTTATTTTGTACTTTTAAGCAATTCACTAAATTACACCATAATAAATTCAACGTGACGTTTGAAAGACGGTGTCTAAATAAATTTGTCATTAGTTAGATAATTCAACATAATTATAGTCGGAAAATAAACTAAGAAAGAGGGCAACGTTAGGTTATTTTTATATACTCAATGAAAATGAACAAGTAACTAAGTAAGTAAAATTTGAATAAACAAACATTAATGTTAAAGAGGGAAGAACAAAACTACTGTTTCCTTCTCATACTAGGTACGATATTACATACAACCTTTAAAAGCGTTTTATTTTAACAAAGAAATAGGTACCGAAGAGATTTTTTGTGATTTTTTTCTTTATTTTGTACAATGCTTTGAAAAATCTATTTTTTCACTAAATATATTTTTACTCTGTAACTCGAATTGTATAATGTACTTCAAGGGATAAAATATTTTTCAAGCCCAATACAATTTTATAGCAATTTCAGTATTATAATTTTCTATTTTTTTTTTGTAAAACAACTATCGTGTAAATGTTCAAAGTTCTTAAATATTGAAATATTTCGTGAAATATTTAGTAAATATGAAATGAATAGCCTTGACTTTGAATCAGAGGATTTTGATATAGAATAATGGAATATTTTTATTTATTAAATTATATTTTGTACCGGAATGGGGATTTTGTAATTCAAGTGCACTATTAATATTAAATCTAAATATGGGCTTTGTATTAACTATTAGAAATATAATATGATTTATAAATTTGTCGCTTGACCTAAATCATGCGCACACCGCAGTGACATTTCACTTCACATTTGTACATGGCCACCATCAGATGATCTGGTTCTTTTTTTTATATTTACCTAAATATACCAACAACAGCTCGTCGACATTTTTTTTTCCAAATATTTTATTGCTTACAATTAAAAAATGTAAGTACATTTAACTTTAAATATAATTATTATCTTCGAACGAGCAAACTTCGATAAAATTAAAAATTGATTAACATTATGAAATGTCATTGCGATGTGGCGTTATTATAATAGGGATCTTTGATATTGTGTTAATATGTACTATCGATTTAGGGCTACTCTATAATATGCATTAATAATATCCTTTCAGAAACCACCGTTTAAAAAAGTTAACACTGTAAAATTGACTGAGAAAATGAAACTATTTGTCATTTGTAGGTGTCTTCATTTAATAGTCACTTTTATAGTGACATTCTTTAACTTGGTGAGTTCAGTCAGAATCGACTCGTATGAATACGTACCGCATAAAATACTCTTTAAGCTTCTGCATATAAAAAATTTAAACGACATATTTTACTTTTAAAATAAGGATATTGCTAATAAAGTTTTTTTAAGATAAATGTAGTAAATTTCTTAATATTAAAGCGAAGGATACTTAATATTAAGGAGGTATAATACAACCACACACGGCGACTGGCAACTATTATCTCAAGTTGGCAATATGATTGAATAATAAATCACTCACAATATATTATGAGCTCAGCGTAGTCACTTGTCAACTGTCACAACCGTCTTCTGAGATTAAAAACATATTGCAACTTTTAAAAATAACTTTCTAAATATATTTTTAAATGTAGTATAACAAATCAACGCAAATATCAATACTAGGACATATTCAAGAGACAAGAGTATACTGAGGTGCTCTAGTTCAATTATTTTTTTCTCAAAAAGTTCGCATCGTAAAAAGGTTGATGGCTTCTGGATTTACCGTGATAAAATTGACAAGTAGCGAGTTTTAGATTGTAGCCAACAAACAAAAAAAGCTAGATAGTGTTTTGGCTGCACCAAACGTGCGAAGCCAAAAAAAAAAAACTTGATAGTTTTGTTTTTTTGGGTATACGAAAAGGGTAAACTAAATAAAAGAAGGTTAAGTTTGGATGACAGAAGCCAATCGCCGACCACACAAACCGTGCGTGATGAAATGATGATGAGGTGTAGTGATGCGGATGGTAATGATGATAATCAGTACAACACGAGACGACACTCGCTTTCAGTCCCACGAGCTTGATACTTTTTTAAAAGGAAAATTTCGTCAGTTCTGTTTAAAAAAAAATGGAATGTATCAAGCCCCGTAATTTAGAATAATGTAAATGGCAGTATCGTGTATCTACTCTATAAAAATTCAAGTCTTCTATTGAATTATTGCCTTATTTCCGGCTAATCACGACATCCAAATCCTGTAATAATCGCCTCCGATCCGCACCACTCTTATAACACGCACTATTACTAGTTATATCACTTGTAATCACGTTTCGTAAGTATCAAATGTATAAAAAACTATTCTAAACCTTTAACGTTAAAAAATTACTGAGTACGCGCACATTACTTACATACCACCTTAAAAGCAGCGTTAATCTTATCAATAAATAGACATTCATGATAGTATAAAAACTACATTAAAATATTCACGCAAAACGTTCACATAACAAAGATCTACTAAACAGTTACAACTAAGGTGCACTTAGGCCAAACGAGGGAATGTTCATTCTATTTTTACTCTGTGTATTTTCCACTCTGTCAAATTCTCTTGGTGTAAACAGGAATAGAGTTCTTTCGTGCTATCTTTGTTCTCGGAGTTATGTAATATTTAATTGTGTTCTAGCAAAGTCGAAAGTAAATATGGATTGGTGTCGAAAATATGTGTCTAATAATTTGAGATGTCTGTGAGGTTCGACTAATGGAAATTATAAAAATACTGAAGTATGGAGACTGAGGTGTTCGTTTGGTGTAAATGCGCCTTTGAATGCACGGTTGCAATTAATGGTGTTTCAATAAACCCAACAAATTATTTTCTTTCTGATATGGCACAATTCCAAAATATACTTTTATTCATAGCTCATGCGTCCGAAACACCATTAAAATACCGCTGAAACTATAGAAAGGAAATAACAATTTAGAATTACAAATAACCTTACAATTAGACATTGAATTGCTAATCATATTATTGATGACACAGCAATAATGTTCTTACATTACAGTCCTCTACCATTACTAAAGAAATTGAAAATATTAAAAGAAAATGATGAAGATGATATTAAAACTTGATAACTTCATGGCATTTACGTAATAAGATCCTCCACGAAAAGTGCCATTTTGGTGGGCAAAACTAAACGCAATAAACCCTAGAAATATTGTTTAACACTTAAGTAAAGTTTAAAATTTTACTAAAATAAAACATAACTAATAAACTAAATTTTATTGAACTAAACAACACGCCACTCTAACTCCCCTATCACATAGGGACCGCTATCACTGAAAGAAGGTAATCAATAATTTAAAAATTCGCTTTTAAACTCCTTCAAAAGGAAAACTTCCGATAAAGAATCGACCGAAAACAAAAATGCTCTAATCATCATTTTCGATAAAATCAACTTCCAATCAACAAAGTGCAGAATAAAATTAAAATAAAATCAATAGTACGATCTAAACCACATAAAATTATTCTCAATAATACCAACTTAATCAGAAATTACTTCTACATTTTAGAGTCCAAATACACGTAACACATTTGAGTCCAATTTCACCACGTTATCAATCACTGTAGTCGGCTTTGTTCAGGTAGTCCATGAAATCATTGGAAAAGAGTTGCAGAGCGGGCTCGATGATGGGGACTCCTTGAGGGATGCTATTGAACAGAGAGCTGTCCAAGCACGGCTTGGATCGAATGGAGGCGAGGTAGCGCTCCGCAAGAGACTCTCCAAAGCTCATAGCGAGCGTCTCAGGGCTCAGACCGAGCAACGACAGAGATTCTGTAATGCTCGCAAGAGTCGGCGGAAGATACTTTGTCTCTTCAAAAGAAGTTTTGAGTCCGGGTGCAATCAGATCAGCTCGCGGTGCCATGCTCGTGTTGACGACGGGTCGTAGAGCCGGGGGTGAAGCGCGACGTGGAGGAGAAGGCGCCAAGCCCCAGGGCTCTGCTGAATTCGAGGGGGTGCCGGGAGATATTCCCGACACCGCCGTCTGTTATGGCCACTGCTGGAATATTGGGAACACCTGTTTGGAGAAGCAGTACGGCAGTGGCTTTACGAAGTGGGTGTCGTTCACTCGACAGTGCGGGCAGGTGACGGAGTGCGAGTAGTCAGAGTAGTTCAGCCGTTGCTGCGGGTGGAGAAGGGGCTTGTAGCAGTTGTTGCACTGAAACAATATACGCACACTGAATGAACAAGAAAACTACAAAGGTTGAATAGACTCACGAAACTGATAATGGAGATTGAACACCAAATTTTTCAAATCTTAGCAGTGACGAATCTGCAGTGCAAGTACCGTTCTTATCGATCGCTTAGTTGTCGATCGCTAAAGTCGATAAACGTATCGAATCGTATCGTTCCATGGGAGTACGGATCTCTTGTCGACAAAACATCCGTACTCCCAAAAATGAGTTTATCGAAATCATTCGTTCACTGCTGCCATGATTTACTTGTTTACTGTCAATATCACTGTTAATCACTTTCGTTTTTCAGAATCAAAACATACACCATTGCCAATTCGTTAAAATTTAACGAATTTGTCTACCGATCGTCTAAGTTGGTAACGTACACGCAACTGTCGATAAAACCATTTTTATCGAATTTTGACGATTCTAAATGTCAAATTATGCGATCGACAAGAATGGTACTTGCACTGCTGTTTCAATCATATCTATCTGCAAAATGTCTATAAATGTTTCATTATTGTGCCAATGTCGAAGATTACACCCAGCTAAATAAATTCACGTCCACACTTGCAAGACACAGCAAATATCGCAATTTTACGCGCGCTATTCTCGTCTCCATGATGTCATAGCGTCGTAAAGTGCATACTCTGTTAGCGGATAGGAAGATAATAGTTGTGATTTGTGATTGTGACAGGTCTACGAACTGCAGTAACTATTTCAAAGAAAAGATAAACATGGATGATTCCATTTAGTGTAAAGTTGGAATAGTAAACGACGATTATTTATTTGGAGTTGTCGATAACCAATCTAGTGACAATTTAATCTCTAAGCAACATGATTCTGTGCTTTCAACAAACACAGGATAGGTGTATTTACATTATATGCGATATAAGTACTCGTATAGTCAAAGACACAATCAATAATCATAATATGACTGCTGTCGTTCAAATCAAATCAATGTAGTACAAAATATACCTTCAGCCGTTCAGCGCAGCACGGAGTGGCCATGAAGATGTCATAGCTGTACATGGTTCCCAGCACCAATGAGGACCCGTCCCATTTCTGGTTGCAGAACCGGCAACGGATGGTCCGGTCAGGATCGTAGCGCTCCAGACATCCCATACACACGCATGTCAGGAACTGCGTACGGCCTTCCACTGTCACCTGTGGAGAACGTCAGAGTTTCATATATTTAAATTCAATACGAGCAAGTCCCCCGTTTAAAAAATATCTCCGTTCAACTGAAGAGAGCTAAGAAAGGTGCAAACTAAACGAGAACTTAGATCAAAATTTGTAATGAAACCTTTTGCAAGGCTTTCACAATTAAATCCACTATCGGCAAATATTTTTTTATAGAAATTCAGACATTGATTACAGGAATTCCATGGATACGAACGGATTGCGTGCGACCCTCTACTTTCACCTGTGGAATACCCAGAATAACCAACACTACACAGCGACACACCATAGCATCGCCAACAGTTCTTCCAGTGCATTTGTTTGGTTCGGGTTGCTAAGTGAGTAATACAAGGACTGAATTGAATTGCAAAGGTAAATCGGTCACGAGCATTTTTTGTTTCGTAAGGCGCGTCACGAAATTGATGTATGTTCTCGATTTTGTCACGAGTTGGTCCTGTTTGCCTTGAGGTTTTCGACGTTCCCATACAAATGTATTGTATTCTCCGAGTCATCGAGGTTCCGAAAGTATACAAGAATTCCTCGTGACCAAATATTGCTTACTGTTTGGGACACTGCACAATAAAGACGGATGTTAAAATAAATATATTGAGAAAATTTTTAAAAGGTAGAGGCCGTATGGACAAAGCACAGCACTCAAAAGGTGTCGAAATGTTCAATGAGAAGGTACTCAAAAAGTGCACCCCTGCGAGGGGACTGCCTGCTAATTTTAACGCCAAACAAACCTGGAAGCATCTCGTGTCTCGTCTTCTAATTCGCTGAATAAACAACAAGAAGCTACTGTGAGCTGAGGGACATTTTGTTAAATAAACTTTTGGATCTTATTTGAGTTTATGAACAAACAGACGGTATGGTATTCTTGAGCGTGTTGTATCAAACATGAGACTGGTTGAGAATTTGTGATGCGAAATAAAGCTAGGAACAATAAGAACCGGACTCCGCAAAATATATTTTAAGCTGCTGTCCGGCAACGAAGAAATGAGTTTGTAAGTGAAAGTCAAAATCACACGAAATGTATAGCATAGAAACATGTCGTTCTGTTGTCTGCCAAACGGTAAAAACCGAATGTAATGTTTACCTCAACTGCGCTGCTGGAATGCTGTCGCGGGCTCAGGAAGAAAGTGCCATCAACCAGAGGATACCGATCGAAGACATGCAGAGTCTCTTGACACAGCGCACAGGACACCCGAGGCTTCTGCTGCCCAGCCAAAGTCGACAAGATGAACAGCCGTGTGTCGTCATTGCCGTGGTTACCCTCGTCCTCAATCTGCAACAAAAGAAAAGCAATTCAAGACGTGCAAACAAAATGGCAGTTGAATAGGTTCGTTTGTCTTTTCGACTCCACCCCTCATGGAATATGAGCGACTCAAGCTATTTCAATATTTCATACCCCACATTTACATATTACGATTAATGCATCTACCCACGATATTACACCAACTCTCCCTTCGTAATAACATAAGTAAATGACTTCATAAAGTTGAATAATGAAAGGCTGAAGGCAATTACCAGAGTTGAAGTCAAACAAAAGCCAACAGCGCCACAGAGATCGATTGTGAAGCACAATTCACGTACGACCAATTTGTGAATAATAATAATGAAAGAGTCGGTGTTGCAGCGCAGGCATCGCAACACGCCATAATTAAACATAATGTTTTGAACTGCCAAAGCGTAACTCCATCCCCGTTTTCTGTCCGCTTGTATGGGTTAATAAAGCATTGTTCTTCGTTTGGAAATGGCTCCGTCTGGTTAGCGATGTTAATTGTGATGTATGGAGCGATTGCACGCTCGATTGGCTACATGGCGTCTCCACATGGAAGAGAATGCACCGCGCATAAGTAACCAGCGCTACAAGCCGCATATTGAGGCATTCCGATCTATTATTAGTGACGTCGTCGTCGTGACACCAGGAACACATAAAACGTATTAACCGAGAGCGTTGACCTACGCAAACAAACTCACTATGATTTGCAGTATTGCAGTTTGCCAAGAGACGAGGCGGGGGCGGGTCATCCGGCAAACACTACTGGTGCGATATCTCCACACCCGACTCCGGAGCGCCGCGCTCGTATCGAACATTTTGTTATTCGATTCTCAATTACAACATGTGAGGGTGGTTAAATTCACCTCTCCATTTGTAAATTGCGACAGTCTGACTCCTGTCGTCGATTTGGAAAGTGATAAATAAATGGCCGCGAGCAGCAACCTGCTGCGGGGCTCGTGATTGATTCAACCCGATGAAGCAGATGCTCGTTCTATACACATTCAAATGATTGATGGCGTGAAGCCGGGGAGTAAAAAGAGTTCTAAACGAGTTCGCAGCTGATGAAATGTCTATGAATTACAGAGTTACCCGTAATTAGAACGGCGCTGAAGTCGTCGCCTCAGGACTAATGAGTGACAATTAAATTGTTAAGTGTCGCGCTCACGACAGTTTAGTGAGGTTGCAGGTCGCGGCCGACGAACCCGAGCGTTGTGCAGCGAACTTGCACAATTTACTATTGTACTGCAAGATTGATGAGCACTCCGACACAGACTATTTATTTAGTCAATCCGATCACGCTTTGTCTCGCAATCGTCGCAGTCTACAGGGTACACAACCACTGACTGTAAACCACCGCATAAAACTTTTTGATGAGTTCGGGTAAGTGCTCAGAGAGTCGGCAGCGAAAGATTCAGTTAGACCAGAAGAGAAGTCCGTTAGCACGAACTCAGGCCATTCGGCTACACGGTCGTAGCTTCTAATTACGACTGAATTTACATAGCGAGGAAACTTGCCAGCCGGGAAACTGGTCTCAATGGATTCAAAACGTTGGTCGTCTTCCGCCGGTTCTTTCGCGGATAAAGTCTACGAAAGTAGAATTGAGTTTGAAACACATTTAGCAATGTAATGCGTAAAGTTTGTATTTCGTCGAGCGAAATTTAATCGTGGTTTTGTCCGTTTGTTTCGATGTTCAAACAATGAGTGAGAAGTGCTCGCTGCGACGAGAAGATTTAGAGAGTGGAGAGTGCTTGAAGCGTCGTTAGCACTCGACGTACCATGCTCCACGGAACGAATGTACACACATTAAAACTTTCAAAATTGAAGGTTACGCGATAATTAAAGTGTTGCAAGGGGTGCCACCCCGTTAACTGTATCGGCCGGAGCAAAGATAAACTGGAGCTATCTAAGTATTTTAGCAAACGTCTATTGCATTTATTTGTACGTATGGTGAAACGAGAAACTTTGGTTTGTTATTAATAAACAGGCTTTAAAAGCAAAACCATTGTTTAAAGCGATTGACTGTGTACCTTCAATAGTACATAAGCGAACAGCAGAAAACGCCGAGTCAAGGCTGAAATGACAATAAATCTGGATTGTTCTCTAGGGTGGCTTATTTTTAATTAGCCAAATGAAACTTTTCCTATTATATTTGGCCGTCGTCCGCACTCCGGTGAATATAACCGCTAAGATAGAAATTAAATACAAAGAGCGAAACGTTCCGCAGAGAGCACTGAAAGGCGGGAAAAATGAGATACCACCTCCCTCAAATCCAATTAGCCGCCAAGAATATCCAATACTATGGATTTGAAACCGATAAAATAATTTAATTGAATTTTTAAGCAGCTCAATTCTGAGGGATATAGCACTTTGCAATTATGGTTTGGAAAGGCATTGAGACGTTGAAATATTTTGGAAGTGAAGATGTGGAGTAGCAATATTTCAACTGTGACGTCTCAAACAATAAGTCTTAGAGTGGTATTTGCGGTGCTCGATACATTTATCCCGATGGTTCGTTCCGCTCCGTATTTGCCATTGTCTGAGAGCTTCACGCTAATACTTTGCTCTTTGTATCTGAAAATGCATTTCCACAGTAATGCAATTGAATTCTTCTCTTACAATTTTCCTGCGTAAGGATTTTGTGAATTCTATCATAACAATATTTCTCCTGTCAACTAGCGTCTAGCAAAATACATATATCTGAAAGTTTTGTCACAGAAAATAAATAACAAAGTAATGAATCTTATCTTGTGGAAGTTATGAATCAACTCCGAGTCACCCTGAGTGTAATCTAGATTGGTTTACTTTATTGTTTCCAGTACTTACCTAATGTTATAGAAGATGGCTTATTAGTAAAGCACACTATACTCTAGAAGAGTTTTATAATACTTTGTAACAAGTTTTTGGCTGTTACTAGATGGTTAAGATATATTGTACGCCCGAAACGGGTAGGTTATTGGTAACTAAAAAAATTGGAAAAAAAACCAGAAATCCCCAGTGCTACGTCGTAACCATGCTACGACGTAGCACTGGATTTCTGGAAAAAAAAACATAAATCCCCACTGGTAAGGATTTCTTGGTGGGCATTTCTGGAATATATCAAAATTGCTTGTATTGTTTCAAAATTTTGTTATAACTAACAAGCCTACTAACTGTAAAGGCGGACTCTTTGAATTAACGGAAAATTTTGCAAGCGAGCAATTTGTTTATCTTCGCAAAGGAAAATACCACGAAGGGGACCAGGAAAAAGACCTTTCATTCCCGTTCGTCCCACTGGGTGAAACAATTTGCATCAAAGTTATTCATAATATTCGTACCTTTCCTATAGCGGTGAGTAAAGCGAATTTTCCCAAAAACACTGGGTTCTTGTTCGAGAAATTTTCTCGCGTGAATGTCCCAAACATTCCATATGACGCGGCGACGCGAACACAAATTCCTTGATAGTGAAAAGTGTTAAGGCATTTTAATTTGACGCTAAGCCGGTGAAGTGGCTAAAATATTCGCGACTTTGTTGCTACGTAAAGTAGAACCTTTCAAAGGTGAGCGAGCTATGCATACCAGTCGTTTTTATTTTTATTGCGCGCTGTCTCGGGAGGATATGAAGTGTCGGAGGTGTCATTGCATCTCGTCACAACGAGAAGAGTAAAATTTAGATTCAAATGGGTGTTAAAAATGCTGGAATGGAAACTCAGTGAGGTTTGATGCGATTTTGATGAGGTTCCATCGCAGAGCGGAGACATTTTTATTAAAATGTTGTCTGACTATAAAAGGCTGTCGATGAACGAGATGTCGTAAATTCGTCGGAACTAATTGATTGGGTGGTCCTGTCGGACATATTTCGATGGCTGCAATCGGAATGAAAAATGTCTGTTGCTAAAAGAATTGAAACGTTAGCGGTGTTGAGTTGTGTTTTACCGCAGACGAGACTGGCAGAACATGGAAAACTACTTATCCTAACTTCGCTTTATCGTTAGTCGTGTTATGTCAGTGCCCATTGAGCTAAGGTCATTATGGTTGTACAGACAGTAGATAGTATAAGATGTTAGCTTCTAAATGAGGGTTAATTACTATGCGTATTTCGAAATAAAACAAGAATTTCCATCTTCGAACATGGATGTTTACTTTCGCAAAGTTACTTCGTAGTTTGTACCTACATTTTCAGCCAATTAGCAGAGAGCAAAATTAAATGCAAATTAATAAATCCCACTGAATTCCGAAGACTGTTTCTAAACTTAGCTACTACTAGGTGTCTGCTAAACCTGTATGATAGTAGCTGAATTGACGATAGTGAACTATAACCTGTCGAGCAATAAATCTCACTATAATCGTCATTATTTATATTCAAATACATGATTTAGTATTTTAGGCACTTTGTTAAATCTAAAGAGCATGAAATAAAAAAATCAGTCAGTACTTTAGAAGAAGTATGTGTAGACTGTAGGTAAAAAAAAACCTTGTATAAATCGTCTATTATAGACCAGTCTATTTCTAATAAAAACTTTTAGCTTCTATCAACAAAGTGATTCACATTCCTTAGCAAAATATTTACATTCGATGCCAGTCGCACTGAAAGCAAGAACTGGGCATTCGTTGTTATGTCTAGTGGTACTAACAGAGGCTTACCACCACGTGCTACGTCCAGCTGAATAAATATAAGGTATAGATGTAAAATACGTATAACATATACATACATTTATACATTTATACATTTATATATACGTATGGACAAGAGATATTATGTCGCCTGCTGCTGCTGCCTGCAATTTTACCTTTATCATCATCATAAGCATAAATACCAGTGATCAAAGAAAAACAAACGAGGGCTTTAGTAGGTATAACCTATTAAATAATAACAATGTAGCTACGATGTGCCTTAGTCAATGTTATTATCTAAGTCAATTATATTAATTGTGTGCGTCATACAGTTAACGATGATATAACTTTATTTATAACTATGTACTATACAGTGGATATAGATTAGTCACTGAACATGCTTAGAGTAAATCAAAATTAGAAGCAATAAAAATAAACCCCATACCTTAATATACAAAAATCTGACCGAACAGACATAGAAATATGGAACTCAGCAGTTTGTGGTTTGCCATTTCAAAGCGACTAAGGTGCCTTTGTTTGTTCGTTTTATTTCCGAAGATTGTATCCTTTTTCGAAGGATACTCCTTTATTAACTTCTAGAAAAATTTACCAAAACGTTACTATACAAGAGTAGTCTTGAGTCTTGATTACTAATATTTTAATAGGGAAAAGAATGTGTGTTTCTTTGTTTGTAGGGGTAATTTTTTGAACTACTCATTCAATTCCTAACATTATTTCACTCATAGAACGCTACGTTACTCATATTATGCTGTTTTATTGTTACATGAAATAGTTTTGAATACGTGCAAGACACGCAGACGAAGTCGCGGACAGGATAGCTTGTGTAATAAACACAACACCGTAGGCGACACACGCCCTAGTATTTAAATTTAGATTTTTCCTACATTTTTGTCTTTTTACAGTTGTACTTATACTTGTAACGACATCCGTTAAAAGCATTGGAGTACTAAAAAATAAATAAAAAGTTGAACTTGCGGGTGGATACGGTTTCACAGTTCGATAATCGAACTACTAGTAGGACTGGATGGAATAGTAGTTCTATTTGGAATAAAATCCGCGTATCCAAAATGTTCCATTAGTCAGTCTAACAATTCGGAATATTTTTGTCCAAACAGTTCGATTATCGAACTACTAGTAGGACTGGATGGAGTAAACCTTCAGTTGACTGTCTTCGCTAACCCACGAGAAAGCCACACCGCTGCTCCGTAGCCCTTTAAAATAGATTTTGAAAATAGCACCGTATTTCACCCCCAACTTCTTCTAGTGTTCAAATAAATGACGTATTTTAATTCGATCCCCTACAACACCTAAAAGGACTGATAACGAGTTTAAATATAAATGAATAAAACATGATTGCACTATCAGTGGTGTCCACAGTATCCACATACAACCATTTGCCATACGCCGATAACCCTGCACTCGGTTCAAATGGTTCGCGACTCCAACTATCTGTTTTGCAAAGTTGCTTGGACACAGAAGAGTAGATACTTTGTTCTAGACCTGTCATTCGTTTCAGACTCTTTCGTCGCATCAAACCAAAGATTCTGATCTAGCTATATAGGGTTATGATGCTATAAGTAAATATGGGTTTTTAGTATGCATCTTTGGAGAAGACGACGCTGAAATAATGTTTCTTCAACTTACACGTGACTTGGCAGTAAGTATAGTACACAAGAACATTGCATTCAAAATAGTACATCGCATTTAATATTTAATCCTGAAACAGATATGTGAAAAGACTAGACAAATACAATGCTCTTCAGCTCAAAACTCAAAGATCAAGATTCATTCTTCTTCTTTTTATGGCCTCTGTCCGTCATTTCGACACATAATTTTTCCAGTATCAAGTGAGATATTTGAAATCATTCAATCAAGCCAAGTCATTCGTCATGTCTTGTGAGACGAATTGTAACATTCAGAGAAACCACTTTATACACATTTATTCCAATGGCTCCCACTTTATGTTACGGCCTCAAGTATGACCTCAGGCACAGATTATATAATACTATACTACCTCAGGTAACATAAAATATGAGCCATTCCACCAAAATTAAACAACAATACTCACAATAACAAAAGAAAATCTATTAAAAAAAAAGTGCTAAATTGTTTCAAAAAATATCCAAGTTTTATTTACAGTGGCACAGGCTCTCGGTTATCTGTCACTGACAACAACGAGAGTGACATTTACGATGATAAAGTAGAATTTATTGGCGGAGAAATTGCTCTTTCTGATATGGAAGTGATACTTGGAAGCACTTTTGAAGGAGAGACGTCTTGGAATAAGTAAGCTCGCTTATATGCTTAGCTTAGAACTAATATAGCTGACGAGTCGCTTTTAAAAGGTAGCACAACCAGAATATCCAAAAGAAATATCAAAGCCTAAAAGCATAAATAATAAATACTTTTATAGCGAAAAAAGGAATTAGCAAAAGGTTATAATTTACTAAATACAATTAATTAGTTACGAACAAGTAAACAAGTACGAAACCGCTAAATGAAATACGATAATTTATATTATTGTGGTCGGCTTATAATCTGAAACTTGCATAGAAATTTTAATTAAAATGTTTATTATGAGACTCGAGCGTCTAACTGGAGTCAGAAGTGTACATTATTGATAATGACTAGTTAGTGACATAATAACAAAGTTGTTAATTTAGCTATTACTATTACAAAAAAATCTAAATAACAATTTAGATTTTTTTAGAATCAACTCAGTGTTAATAATAATAAAAGGCCTTTACATCTATTGAAGATGATTTATACAGCGTCAGGAGGCAAACTATGCCTGCACTTACCGGGACACTATAGTGCCTGGGACAACGTTTAGATCGTCGACCACATCATTGCTTAATATCAGGTGAGATTGTGGTCAAACGGTTGCCTAAATTGTATAAAAAAAGAGCAGGCTTGCCCAGCACCTATATCCTCTCAGCATAGTCAACCATACCCGCAGGAAAGATAAGGTCAATACGTGCGGAGCTGACTAAGCCGGTGAATGAAAACATCGTGAGGAAACTCAGTATTAGAAGTTCTAAATATTATCGCAAAGGGTTTGTAAACAAACAAAAACCATAAAAAATATTCTTAGACAGACGAAGGAATAAAATAGGTACAAATATAAAGTCATATAAGTTTCTCGAGCTGAAAGCTCTTTGAAGTACAAATTGTTGTCGTTGGATTTCATAAACAAAGACATAAAGGTAGACAAGTAACGTTCAGAAAGACTAGTCAGTCAGCTGTATGTTTTTGTCCTTTAAGTTCAGTGAAGCGAATATCAGAGATACGAATGCAGTAACATTTTGAATATTGTTAAAGCTACATACATACATTATAATGTACCAGTAGATTTACGGTCTGCAAAACTTTCAGAGTTCAATTGTATATTCATATTTATTATCAGTTTGCGTAATGCAGACTGGGATATGAATAAGAATAATGCATGTTGTTATTGAATGTGTGTTAGTGAGAAGATAGATAAAAACAAAAATTTTGAGCACGATTTTTTATGACAATAACTAAAACGATGCTTGTAAAAAATAGCAAATTTCTCTATTTCAATGACAAAAATGTACATATTTAGGTAAAGTGAGGGTAATTTATTGTACGAGTGGTCTGGTGATGGGTCTATAATATCAAAGTGCAAATACAATAAGAAAATAAAGTACGCAAATAAAATAACTAATAAAGCACTCGGCAAAATAAATAATGTAACACTAGAGAACGTGCCAGTAATGCATTACAATCAGTTAGCATACATGCGAACTAATGAACTACACATCTACCTTATTATGATACAAATTAATTAAAAACACTATAGTGAACAACACAGTAATCTAGAAGGAATAAAAGCAAGTATTAAGACTGATTGGACGAGGAGCTTTAAATGAATCTCAAATAAATATTTACAAAATAATAAGTAAGTAAAATACATCAAAATGAAAGACAACACGTAATGCTTTATGCTCTACTATAAAATCAAAAGGATTCGTTGGATATCAGGTTTTATACTAGATTGTAATAGACATTACTTTACAATAACAATTTTCAAAGTTAGATGATAATCGTATCATTATAAATGGCTGGCCAACGACTAGACATAAATTTTACAAATAAACAATACTGACTTGACATGAAACAACATTATCAGAACCCCACGCGCCGCTTGCAAAACAAATTCAAATGATAAAACTAAATAGTTCGCGTTTATCAGCAGTGATAAAAATAGAAAACAATTACCTACCGACATGCAACCTACTTAAGGAACTCTAGAAGCATTTAACTCCGATAAAATAAAATAGATTATAAGCGTTTCAAACAGGCTTTTTATCGTAGATATTGAATGCACACAAATGTTAGTCAACATGCGTGAGGAAGTGGATGTGGTGGAGGACGGAGCGATAAGCGTTATGAGAGTTCAATGAACGCTGTGAGAACTGGAGGTAAAAAATATAATAGTAATAGATTAGTAACTCATAATAAACAAGTAATTAACACAATGTTATCTATAATGAGAGTAGGCTAACGCAATATGTATCTAACGTAAATATAAGAAGTATTATATATATTAGATAATTTAATAACTCACATACGTAACACATATTTTACAAATCAATAGCATTATAAGCTCTAGTTATAGGCCTTGAATTTTGTAATCCCAACACAAAAATAATCAATGGAAAAATTTGTATGGATAGAATGGAATCGCTACGAAACCGGATTTCGTCTATCACTAAAGTCCTACCTCTTTCAACGTGCGATAAGACTCAACCTACTATCGCCTTGCAAAGGATAACGCCCGCTCCAAGGCAACTCACCACAGTTAAACAACTAGTACGTAAGAACCTATCGCCACAACAAACATACACACACACGCAGCCCTTACATAACATGTTGAATATTGCTCTAGGCTAGACTACAAATTACTCACGCACAACACAATGTATAAATGTAAACTCGTTGCTTTGGTAATATCAGATGACGAATCAAATGAATGTAACCTTTGGCTACGGTCAAATTAGGACCATTATACATACAATTAGTTTTTTTACGTATATCAAAACAACTGTAATAAACATAATGATAATTTATTTACAGAGACCACAAAACTAATAAGAAAAAACATAACAAAACTTTAATAATAATATATGTAGTAAAATGAAGAATAATGTCAGTGAAGACAAAATAAAACGGTGGTTTTGTATGTAACATGAAACGATTTGAACATGACAGACACAGCACTCAGCAGTATCAAATTTATCGGCCCATTCAATTGACTATAAATAAGCATTTGCGTAAGTGACTCATTAACTAGCACGATGAAGCCCTTATGAAGCCAAACGCCTTAGCTCAGCCATTGAAATGTGTTCCACTTATGATGCATACATCCGGTGGCCTTAATAGCTAAATAATATAATCACAGCACGACGGCAACTAAGACATAGTAAAACAAGGATCTGTAGAATATTTGGACTAAATTGTACAGAGCCTGTGGTAGAGAACGAGTTTTGGAACTCATATGAAATTACGTGGGTCTAAAACTAATCAAAATGTATGTAAATCATTTCTGAACAAAGGCCACATGACTATTCCTATATATTTTTGATGTTTTCTATTCTTTAGCGACTCTAGAATTTCAACATGTCTAGAAGAGATGGAGATTATCAGTGCAACATGAAAGAATACATAGTTATTTGGACGCACACAGCTCAAAACAAGGAAGTTGGAGTTTCTCAAGGGACATTCTTGTCACCGCATTTGTTTTTATCAGTCGTTGTTCTAAAATAAGGTGGAGTGCTGTGTAACTAGTTTTATCGCCAGCATAGTCGGCACCGCTCAAAATGTTACTTGTACTTTACAAGATAAAAATATCAATAGCTCGTTAAGAGCCCACAAACGGGAATTTGTTTAAGTAGGTATGCGAGTAGATTAGTTTGAATACAATGTTATCAAGTACTGCCCACATGGTTATTGTAGATAGGAAAGGTGAATGACTATCTTCAGAATTGATGGTCCGGTAAATGATATAACCATCCAAAGAGAAATCTATTTAGAAATAAGGTCAAATACTATCTCAGTAAAATAAATTAATCAGACCTGTAGCTGGTAGGTTAAAACAATGGTGATTGTATTGTAAATGTAAATTCGAACAGTAATTACATTATCACATATAAATCAAACAGATATTGTAGCAAATTGCCGAGAATTTAGAAAATATAAAAGATTAATGAAACAAACCTGCTTATTTGTTTGTTATTATTACACCAAAACCCATAAATCTCTTGTTAAAAGCAGTTAGCCTTCGAATTTGAGAAAATTTGCATTCCATTCCCATAATAACGATTCTATTAAACATGCAAATTAATGCAACATATTAATGTAAAAGGCTAAGATTCCAGTTTTATGATAATTACTTGATGTTTTAATTCTGCTTCTGTAAACTGATTTAGATTTTGTTATTTGCAAATTTTTTATTGTACTTATCTCAAATTTTGTACCAGTTTCAGCTTTTTTCTGCCTGTGATGATTCTAGTTTGCACTAAAACAGGATATTTACATTGATCTGTGAATTTGATTGTTTCCCGATATTTCGGCACAAGGTCTCATAATCACAGGTCGAACTAAACATAACCGTGATAGTTTCAAAAGCTGCACCATCATAATTAGACTGAAATGTGAAAAAAGAAAACAAACATTGAAAATGTAATTTAATAATGCAGATAATTAATACAGCAAGGGGTTAGTTAAGTCCAGTTGATGTATATCTCCGTTTAGAGCGATGCTCGACGCTCCTAATCCGGCGAACCCACCGCGATTTATCGTCTGCTGGGTGTAACAACTCACATTGTTGCAAGTTTGTAACGTGAGATACTACTACGTAAGCATTTTTGTTAAACATGAGAATCTGTTCGGTGTTTTATTATGAACTCTGCAACAACTTTAGTTTTGAAAGTGGTAGTCTTCTGTATAGCGGTGACCTCGAGAAATTAATCATATGCTTGTCATGCACGGGTTAGTGTCACGTGTACGTATCATAAGGGAATAAATGTGATATGTAGGTATAGTACCATCCATCTGCAACCTTCTCCAACCTACGATCCATCATCCTAACAAGTTTCTCAAAGTTTATAAAAAGATTGAAGAACATTGTAAGTACAAACTCAAAGCATCCAAGCTTCACAATGAGAGAGAAGAGAATCCCATCAAAGCTAACCAAGTTTAAAATTCCATTCGAGGTGTTAGCACTGTCTTTGTGGAGAGCTCTCGTTTAAGGAGTCAGCCCCCGCGTCCGGATTGCTAAAGGATTTAGCGAATTTACGAAAGAAACACGAAATTTTTAAGAAATGCGAGAACCGACCGCGATGGAAGATAAAGCCTCACACGGTATTTATTTGTCTTACAAGATCTCGAGTGCTGCGATTCTTGTTTCAAAGATTTACTAAGAACTTCAGGGTTTATGTGAAATCAGCTGTACCGCTTCAGTTTCGCACGTGTGGAATGGTACTTTCCAAGTCTTTATTTCAAAATATCGACAGTCTGTTTAGTACTATCCGAAAGTAGTCACAGACACTATACAGAGAAAATTTTGAAAAAAAAGCAAAACGGATTTTCGAAAAAAAAATCTGAAAGAACTCACCCAAATCATTGACAAGCATTTTGAGCCAGGTACTAGGTTAGGTAGGTAGGCTACTGACGTTCACTATCTACGCAAAGTTTCTGAATAGTTCACAAGCAAGTTGAGGTTACAATCAGAGCTGAATTAAACAAGGGTCTACGACCTATAAGTAATTCATAGAATGAGCCGGTGAACGTGAGGTGTGGTACAGCCCGATATGGCAGGTGCGTTATGTAAGCAGACTACGGTGCAAGCGCACTTTTGGTCTGCCAACTTAGGCTAGTAAAATTACCCTGGTATTGAGCAAATTTTTTAATACAATTTACTTTTAGTCTTTTTTCAAGCATTCAGTCCATACATTTTTACAAGTACAAACTTATCGATGAAAGTGTGTACTGAAAAAAATAAAATATATTTATGGTCTTAATAAAAATTCTGATAACATATTAAATGAGACATCCTAGCACTGTTCTGGCAGTGACAGGATTGGATTCGTTAAAAAAAAAGCCATTTCTCCACGAACAGGCACATATACATGGAAATGCGCTACACCTGTCCTGACGAGAAAGCCTAAGTTGGCAACACCTGCGAAACCAAATGCCACAACTATTCCAAAGCCGGCGACTCGAGCCCGTGCCAAGGCCCCGCCACAATTGAAAGTTGATGTCCAATGAACCTTTCGCAACAAAGCTCCACTTCTAAATCCAACCATAAAACAAATCAACGCTAAAGGTCAGCCCTAAAAGGGCGGGATTGCAGAACATTCATAACAGGTGCCATCTGAACTCAGGAGCCAGACAAATTTATAATGATATAGCCCATTACCGCTTGCACGCTCATAACGATAACCATAGATATACATAGTCGTTACCGTCCCGACCTAACTACTTTCAAAGCGGACTATTTAAAACATAAATTAGATAGCAGTGTCTAAATACGGGAGAATACGGGAGGCAGACTACCCACCCGGTAGTCTAGTTAGAGCCGATGAATAACAAAGTGAGGAGGATGGACAATGGGGATTCGCTGGGGAATGAGAGAGAAGAAGGATCCGGGTGCAGCAGCCAGTGTGCACACAGACAGCGATCGATTAGCGGGTTCACCCATCGCTTACGTTTCAATCGACATTTTTGCCTCAATTAAAAATTAATAATTCACTACAGTTCCGATCCAATAGTTTTTGTGTATTGAATTGGTATGTGCATTGGAGATCATTTTGAAAAAGAGTACCTACCAACACAGATGGCGCAGCGTGGCTAGACTCTTCGAATTTGATACAAATTCAATACAATTCGTACCGCGATGCCTCCTTTTCGATACCTCGGAAAACTGAGATTCAAACAGGTATCAGCTTAGACTAAACTACCGTATTATGTATGTAGTTAGAAAAGTGCAAAAACATAGATTCATGGCAGACTATCAGGTGGTTAGTATCAGGTAACATTCATTCACTCGCCGATCACGTCGCGCCGCCGCCGGTGATCACTTATTTAACTTGGAGCCGTGATTCTTAAGAAAACTGCCAGACATCGCATTTTTTATTTATAAATATTTTCTATCACAGCTGCGGCAATGGAATAATTTCGATAGAGCTGATCAGTATTCAGCGGAACGACTCGGGGCGTCTCCTTTTCTATCAGCTTAGCTTTGCGTCCCTCAGATTAGAGCTGATTGAATTCCAAATGACTTCTGGTTGCACAAAAACGTCTTTCTTTTGTTTAGCTGCCGAAATTGAAGCTACGTTAAATATTAACCAAAAGAAAACGCTGCAGTGGCATAAAATTTAAAATAAACTAAGTATAACTTTAATCCACCAGTATCCGTCCCTAACGTTGTTAGAAACTTGAAAAGAATAAGTTCTTTCCCGCAGCCCTCGGCCAATTTGGCTGTGACTAAGAGATTTATGAAATTACGGGTCATTGAATGTGCGAACAATAGCGTCTGAACCTTGTGTTTCAGCGGAACTAAACAAGCATGAAATTCAACTCTTACTCAACGTTTATCGCTATGTTCATGATAAGAAATCAGAAAATGCCCGTCATTACTTTTTTATCATAAAAGAAAGTTATCAGCCTTAGTTCTGCGGTATTAAATATCGCTCGTTGAACCAGAACTTGTTCAGGAAGCGCTATAAGTAGCTTGTCAATGTCTCAGGAAATACCAGTATGTGGAATGATAAGAAAGTCGTTTCCAAAGGGATAGTAGACTTAGAACATTTTCTAGCAACAATAGTTCTGAACTAGCGACAAGAAAATAACTGTTGCAACAAAACATTGCGTAATGATAAGACTTGCTTTTAATCTTATCTAAATTGCTCGAGCATCGGTTTAATAACGCATGTTTTTCCGTTTTAAAGTAATCAGATATATTCCCGCTGCAACTATTTGCTGAAGCGATACCAAAGACCCAAGTTCAAGGATTAATTTCATCCGAATATAGAATCTCTGAAGCTCCCTGAAGCGTCGCAAGAACAAAGCTGGACTAACTCAACAATGTGTTTAGTTTCGAGATTAGAGCAATCCCGTCCAACACCTAAACACGGATTTTAGATAACATTGAAACTCCGACCGCACTGAATATAAATGAGATTTTAGAACGGCGCAGAACCCGTCTTAGGGCTCTTGTGCATAATTATTAGACGTTAGAAACGTTCAACTTGCTCTGAACGCCAATGAATAACTTTAATGGACGCTTAAAATCAAATAACTGGCAGCCAGCTCGAATTGGTCTATTGTTCTGAGGCGGTCAATTAAAAAAGGAAAATGAGATGGATAAAATGTCTGGTTTCGTTCCGCGTCGGACGTGGAGCGGCGGCGTTGAGTCGGCTTGTCTGGCCGAGGAAGAGGATTGCGTGAGGGCGCGGCACGCACCCTTACTTCCCAGCTGTTTGCGTCTATTTCGATTTCAATGTCAAGACCGATCAATACCAGTCCGGGATGTTAAATTTCGGGTATTTTCGGCCCGTTCCGGGAGCTACGAAGGACTCGCGCGCTTACTAACCTACCGTAATACTCCGGGGTGCGTGCTCTCCCGGCGATCAATATGCCGGCTAAGGCTCGGCTCCTTTCTAAATAGTCTTGAACTTCACCCCGACGACGCCCGCCTACGGAAATTCGTGGGCGAAAGTAGAAATATCTTGGGTTGTGTCACGAACTCACGAACAATAAAAAGCATTTTCTTTGTCTGAACAAAATGAATCATCTCGAGTGGCGCGATAATAAGCCGTTGATGCAGCAGCACAATGCAAACCGTCTCATTATGCAAATAAGATGCACAAACCCCGCAAGAGAAAGTTTCAACATCTCAATATAACGTGACAATCGGTGGTTGATGTGAATATTTCACAAAGTTTTCATGTAAATCGTCGTTCGGCGAGTGCGATGACGCGACCAACCGTTGGTAAACGAGCCGGGATCTGCGTGGATATTTCCAAAGGCACTTCAAAAGCTAATATCGCCGACTGGGCGCTCATCAGCATGCATACCGACTCAATTGAAACTCAAAATATTTAAAGATTTAAAATTGAAATCCGAGCTGAAAGCGATGCTCTCGCAAAATAAAGGAATTAATTAGAGGAGCACAGAACCGATGAGATGGAGTGAAATCAAGCTCGAGCGCTATTACAGTGAGTAAAGGGAGCGAAAGCGGTAATATTAAAGGACGAAAACGAGCGGTTCATTACTGAGAATGCTGGCAATAACAATACGGCTAATGGTCGTCTCGCGATCCTCTCTATTCCCGCTTCAACTCAAATACGAGATATTTACTAACAAATCCAGTTCTATTCCCACTGTATAAAAAGTTTAATTGAAATTAGCTAGTTTAAATAATAATAGTAAAGAGTTGTGTTTAGGATTAAAGAAATTTATTCTGACAAAAAATAAAATACAGTCACTTACTTGAGAACAGTCGTTTGTAACAGGTTAAGTAGGTATCTAATAGTAGTATTGTATAATTGAATAGTAGGTACATTGTATTGCAAATTGCAATGTATTGAGCAAGGCTCTGTAATCATTTATTGGCATATCATAATTATCACAGGAAGTAAAATAAGTGCATATAAGATCATTTACTTGTGATCAATGAAATGTTTACGAGGGTGTGCCATGTTCATGTGAGGTACCAAATTTTTTTTTCATTCTCTCTTCGTTGAAATGTCGGATGTAAGGGTGTTTTGTAGGTATTTGTTAACATCAAAGAGTTAAAAAAAGTAGTTTTTTTACAAAAAATATTATGACCTGGAATTCAGAAGTGTGTAATTGAATACCCTTTAGGTAGGTACTGTAGGTAGGTTAGTAGGTATATGTTATTATCAAGTTATCAATAAATGCTAACTAGTAGTGCTAGTACCTACTACATTACTTGTGTCATCAAAGTACATTGTTTTAGACATGTAGAAGCGAAACGTGATCTAATTGCTATGACTATCGCAAGTGAGTCTACGTGCGGGTAGGTCACGTACATTTTATTTATTTTCATTCAATATTGTTTCAATATGCGCATGAGTTGATAAACCACACTTTAACCTAGTTTAATGCAAATAAAACCACATAAGTAGTGGGTAGCTAGATTTATGTGTGTTGTGTATTGTGTGTACGTGTAGTGTACCTATTGTATATCTGTATAGATATAGATAGACCTCAGTGACTTGACTAGCTTTTATATTCTTGTTGTCAAAATCAAAATAGTTTTTATTGTTTAAATACAAGTTGTTGTGTACCAAACTAGCAGTATCCACCCGAGAAACATAAGTTTGCATAACATAAAAATATCACATACACATAAGGTTGTAAGTAACATAAAAATATCACGAATAATCCGACGATCCTTCCAATGCAATGCCAGTTTAGTCACGGCCCACTCCTTGAAAATACTAAGTAGTTTTCAAACAAAACCGATAAGAATATTGAACTATTTTATTTTAGCCTGTAACGTCCTACTACCAGGCAAAGGCCTCCCTCCATCCCTTTCCATTTTTCAACTTCTCGATCAGACATTACATAATAATAATTATAAAAATAACTATTTAGTGGTCACTCTGATATCGCGTGCAGATGCAGACTCGGCTCATGCCGCTGCCGGCATTATTCCGGACTTATTGCTACAGCAATATCGCACAGGACATGAATATGCCGGGACAGAGGGATGATCGTGTTTAGACTATGCTCAATATGCTCATGCCCACTTCCCTGCCGACTGCAGCTGAGTCTGAAGCCCTTCTCCCATTACAATGCGCACAGGCGATTCAAGTATCCTGCAAGTCTCGGAGACTAGTCGCCGCCAAGTAGGTATCTCACATACGTTTGAATGCAGGACACCAGTAGCGTAGTGTGCGAGCCTGCATTCAAATGTTTGTGAGATACTTAGCGGCGCGCGGCGACTAGTCTCCGAGACTTGCAGGATACTTGAATCGCCTGTGCGTATCGTAATGGGAGAAGGGCTTGACTGAGGGCAACATAATAATTATCGATCGACAACTTGCTCCAGAATTCGAGTAGGGTACATCAAACAAACAGGATAAAAGAATAGAAATATAAAAAATAGTTGCTAGTTTGATAAGCAATTTACATTGAAACGCTGGATTATTTCTATAATTGTATTTATTGTAGGATCGCAAGCTGTTAGTTAATAGATTGAATGAGACCGTGCGTGACTAAGTACTTACTGGTGTGATCACGCAATTTTATCTCTTTGTTAGACTGTGTTTTAGGTGAGGGGAAGAGCGGACACTGCTGTAAGGTTCTATTTATAACAGGTAAGGGTTTAAAATAAAAATAACAAGAATGTAATAATCGCAAAAAAATAAATAGTAAAATCATAATACCACGGTTTTGATAATATCACTGCAACATGCATGACCAACTTTTTTTTCTACTCATGCATTGTGACATGGGAGGTTGGATGTCTGCCAACGTCCTTTTCAAATAAGATCTATTTTGTAAGTATTCCAAATTTCAAGTCAATAGCTCTAATAGTTTCTGAGATAATACGTTTTGTGACAGACGGACGGACGGACAAAATCGCATCATAAGGGTTTCGAAACCCTACGGGATCATACCCTAAATTGAAACTTTTGATGATCTTGTTAGAACATTACCGATCTCTTGCACCAAAACCACAGCCTCTTTGTCACAGAATAAATGTCAGTTTCTTGTACTGGTTATTATAATTTGCTAAAGCAATAAATCTGGACCACGCCTCACAATTAGATAGAGGTTGGTACTTGGTAGTAACTAGTGTGTGTAATTTAATCTAAGCACATTAATTGATCTTTATAAGGAAACTGGACGTGAAGTAGGTAATCAGTATAATCGTGTAAGCACAATTTTCTACTTTTCGCTCTCAGAAAACTTGACTAGAATCTTGTACTTTAGCTAAAATAGATTAATAAGTACCGAATAGGTACTGAAGGTACTTCACTTAACTTATCCACTTCGTTGGAAAACTACGTTTGAGTATATTAGTTTATAATCAGCTTTGTCATTAGCTGCCTGACAAACAAGGTAGAAATTTTCCAAATACAATATGTAGGTATAATATATTTGGTCTAGTCTTTTACTGAGTGGGTGGAAGTAAATCAGCGTTGCCAGATTTTTTTTCTGCCAAGTCGGGATTTTGGAACTTTTTGAGTGAAAAAAAGCGGGATTCTCTCGTTGAAAGCGGGACTTAGTAAAAAAACGCATTTAATCAGAAGTTTTTTAATAGGTATTTGTCTTTTTATTTGAGATCAAATTATGTTTACGTGACAATAGATAGGAAAAATAGCCATAGAACATGTATTTTAATAAAAATATGATATTTTAAATCAGATTTACCCTATCGTTAAATAACTGAGTCTTATTCGTCAGCGGGCGGCCAGTCCACACTTTTCTGTGCCACTCGCCCGCGCTTCCTCAACACGCTGCATGCATGGTCGAGTTATCCCCGAAAAGCGGGACTGAGCATGTCCCGCGCGGGACATTTAAAAAATCAATTTTTGATTAAAAAAGAGACCTCTGGCAACGCTGAACTAAATTGTAAAAGTAACCCTATTTTCAAAAAATGATGTTCTTTTTGCGTGGTGGGACACGCAACCATGGGTTTTAACATGGAAAGAGGATTCAAAAAAAGAGGAGTTCAGGAGTAGTACATGTACATTGTATATACTTAGGTTATGAAATATTCATTTGTTAAATCAAAAGTAGGTATTCGAAATTGAACCTATGCCAGATAATACCGTGCGACGTAACAAATCAACTCTCAGAATATGGCGGCCATTACTCGATGTTACGAACTTAAATGGCTAGGGTTGTCAAGCTTAAACGATAAGGTATGTTGTTATATTTCAAGTAAGCGACATTTGTGTCAAGTTTTATACAAATAGTCGCGAATCTTACAATAAAATCTAAGTAAAGTAAAATAAACGCTATTTGGAACTTAATCGGCAATTCGAATTCATGAATTTATTGACCCACTTTGATGATATTGTTTTCAGAAGCAGACTAAGATAAGGCAATCGCAGATATGTATGAGACATGAGTATGACTTTTGTCTATGAATGAATATCTAATTTACGTAAATGAAAGATTTCATAACAGGTTAAGCCTGTAGAAAGCTATTTGCATCTAATGGAATTTTACGATAACAAAAGTTAATACATCGTAAGCATATTATTATCAGCTGACACAAATAGCGGCGAACATGGTCTTGTCAGTTATCACTTATGAAAAAGGTTACATAGGAAAAAGTTAAAGTTCAAATTAGCTCAGTTTTGGGCGATCGTATTTTAAAACAAAAATCGTATCTCTAATTTGAATAAAAACATTTGCTCAATGGCACGGGCCAATTTTTTTTTAAATGTTTACATTTGACATACAGTTAACATTGGACTTTTAAATCAGTTGCTGAGAAAAGTGCCGGTATTTTTGCAAACCCTACAGCTTAGATTTGCAAGCGTTGCGCTTGCGTCGATCGCTACTTGTAAGTGGGTCGTACGCGAGCGTCGACCCCTCGCCCGACTTCAGGGTTAAGCTTGATTCATGCTACATCGTGACGGGACCGAGCCGTGTCCGAGTCGTCCTACTAGTTTGATCTTTATTTAATCTTTTATATGTTTTTACACTACCATCGATTGAACAAAAATTTCAGAAAGACAAAGTTAGAAAGAGACCAAAGACGTATAGTAAAAAACAGAAAAAGTTGGCCGTTTCAAGTTTCCAATGGAATTGTAGATTAAACACGAATTTGTATTATGTACCTAGTAGTAGTGTAAAAGCGCACATACTAACTTAATGTAGGCATTAGTTAAACTTGCCAATGACAGGACGTCATTGGCAAGTTTAACGAATGCCGATATTTAACTATTCGTCGTCGTCGTCTTACAAACGTAGTCGGGTAATAAAGGCCGGCTGCGCCGCGCCGATCTCGTTACTGTGTAAGTTAAATCAGCGTATACGCTAGGGCTATTATTTCATTAGAATGAATATTATAGAACAATTTAACTGCGAATTTGTGATTATATTTAAAATCAATTATTCAGATTTCCAGAACTTGTAATTTATTCATTTTCTAATTATGTCTTTAAGTTAGATAATATGAATAACTTTTAACCATGAATGAATAAATAATTTTTAGAGAAGTCTTAAGCACCTTAACTAACTTATACGAACACAATTAAAAAAGAAAAATTATTTTAAAGTTTTTTTTGTTACATTATACCATAGAAGGAATATAAAGATTATAAATTTTAAGCAAATCAAACGCAACTTACCTACTCATAAGTATAATATTACCTAATTTCTATTATCGCCTTATTTCGGCTTGGAAAACATCAGGTTGTTTTCCAAATATTTATAACCGTGGTAATCGTGATAATAATATTTGAGAGATCAATGACCGCTCTGGTTCTATTCTAGCTGTTATGAGCAACAAAGTGTTTAGTAGTTTAGTTGAAGAACTAATTTGGATTTGTAATACAACTACGTATGGCAATGTAACAAACAATGGTGTCGGTTCCGTTTTCCCATTTTTCTTGATTATTTTTCATACTACGATTTTTATTTTATGATCGCGCTATCCTTTTTGAATTTTCATTGACAGTGAAAATGGCCCGTGATATAATATTGTCTGAAATTCTGAATGAAAGAATTGTCAAAAATTCGAGTAATAATAAATTTATAATTTGTAATATCTCTAGTGAAACAATAATATTACTACTTTGACAATAAGACTGCGACTTAAATCACGAATCACGTTAATGCACCGAAGTTCCTACCAGTTTTCCACAACTCCAACACCTACTACTCTAATTTTATTTAGCTATCAAAATAAACACTAAAAATTCGTTTTAGCGATCGGTTTTATTACGTTCCTCGATCCATAAAAGTTTCAACACATCCACTAAATCATGGGAGCCAAGAAACATTCGACGAAACGACTGCTAAATGTACGCAAACAAGGCGCGTGCTTTTATATCAAGATTGAATTCAACTAAGAGATGGCAACAAAAACCAGCTCCGAAGGCGCACCTTGTACGGTAATAATGTCCTGCAAGTATCCAAGTTTCGATTTTAAAAAAACTTGATCAGCTCACGAAACAGTCTCGCAAGTTTGTAAGTCGCCGGTTATAGTTCGCAGTAGTTCGCACGCCTGTTTACCTTTTATAGCGTGCCCTGTCTACTTGTGTCGAAAGCTGGACGAAGCACTACGCAGAATATTGCAGTATTGCACTCACGAATTCTCCGCGTTTTTCTATTCAATTATTCGAACATCTGTTTAATGGAGTGATTACATTGCTAGTTATGAAACTGTCGGTATCTGTGTCGATAAGAACTTATTGCACGCGTTCTTTCATTCTACTAGTTTTTGCGACGTGTAGGAAAGTTGCTCGGCGGGACCTATGCAGCCCTATTGTATCTATTAGCCGCCTACTTTCTCATTTCTTGCCATTTACGGTCCGTTGAGAAAATCGAGATGCATTTTGTATCAGCTCGTGATGAAAATGCAGCATGTCAGCATGCCAACTCGTGTCTACCATGTCTGACTGACTCTTATGGGCTTGCGGATTGATACTATATGTCTATGATTAAAATCAAATTTCCACCATCCCCAGATCATTCAATGATTTGGTAGGTAGGTTAAATAGGTAAGGTATCAAGTGTAATTGGTATTGACTGCGCAAACAAATCTGGATTAAAATTTAGTGCAGCTGTCCTGCGTAGAGGTAAGACTGCTAACACAGCTCAGGCTACACTAAGTAAAGACTCTATATATATATATTTTTTGCTGTAAGTAAAATATGACGAAAAGCCAGTAAGACAATTTAAAACAACCAGCGGTAATCCACATGGGAAGCCTTGAGAAGCGTGTCGGGTTACGCAGATCGGTTACACGGCCGACCGCTGCCTCATCTTCTACGTGTTGCGAACATGACGTTTTCATAATGCTAGTGAATTCAGCGAATTATAGACTACACATATTTATTTTGAAAACATTAATGGCATCTTTCAACTGCAAAGTAATGGTGAACTCACACAGCTCCACCAGATTTCCAGATGACTTAGGCACAGCCGCTTAAACTTTCAGACTGAAAAATTTACAAAATAATGTAGTCGTTGCGTTGGAGTACAATGTAACTAAAACCATCATATTCAAATTCAAATTACTAATCAATTATTAATTAAAGTGTGTAAATCAATCTATTAATAACCTAGCCTATTACAATTCCATAACAACCAACCGCGACGATCTTATTATAATAATAACATTGGCTTACAATAATACTCATCAGATTTTAAGTGTAATTTGCTTATCTGATTTTAGAATCTGAGCTAAAATAAAGATTTTCAAGAAGACGAGAGCCAGCCCTTATTCAGCGATTCCAAGCTGACTAGTTAATTTTAATGTAGCAGACAAGTTAATTCCAACGTATAAAGTACTTGAGCTCGTTAGTCTAATGTTTGATCATGTGGCGATACTGTCTGCGAGCATGCGAGTTACTGACGTGATTATTTTCATAGGTTGATTTTGTGGTTGTTATAAACCCCCGAGAATTTATATGTAAATGTGAGATTTTGAAAGGCTATCCCCCTGATAACTACAGATTTAAGCAGTTATCGATATTATTCGTGAGTCCTGGCTAAATCTGGGCTCTATCAGAAAAAACCAGTTAGGTAAATTTCCTATCCTGAATTGCTTTTGATTCGATGAACCAAATAGGGCTGGCTAGTGTTGTAGTAAGCAAGTGGAACTGACGTATTAGCTGTATCTAATGCTAAACAGCAGGACACCATAAATACGACCAATGGTACAAAATGCATCGGCTGCCCAAGTTACCACTATCGCGAAACTTTTATTCTAAAATAGGCTGTCTCCTTTTGAATTTAGATGCAAAACACCAGCAAATGAAATACAAGCCAGCGACATAAAGCTTAATCAAGTTTACAGCACACTATATTAATACAGTTTTACCGAGTTTCAAGTTTCACCTAGTCTGACACCGAGAGTTATATTTTATTACCAGATTTACGAATACTTATCACAGAAAATTTTCATTCAGGTTAGCGAAATGGTGGGCAAACTTGTAAAACGCAAAACGTTTTTTATTATTACGAAAACGTACCTACTATTTAAAAGGTTGTGTATATTCAGAAATTAAAACATCAATACAAAAACGAAGTTGCTAATTGAACCTTATTATAGCTTACCTAGCACGGCTGCAGTTTGGATACCGGCTGACGGAGCAGCGTCACGCAACCGAAATGTACAAGACAATACCGAAGTTATTTACGTGATTTAAAGTGCGCGGAATGTTTTTCAACTGTTTTAAATTATATAGCGTGCACTGCATAATAGATAAACTACATAGCACGATGTGACGTTTGGTATCACTACGGTTGGTGTCTTTTCTAGCGCAGTGCCTGTCAGAATGGCACGAACTCCTTATTCAAATGACTTTACTCAGACGGCTATCGGTTTCACCACTATCTAAACGACGCTAAATGTCACTGCTATCACTATCAGTTTGTATTAGGTTTATTATAATAAAATTCACGTAGGTACCTGGACAGGATAATGCAAAGGGCTAATGAACTACGACTACCTCCATTGTAAGTGTAATTATGTTTATTGTGTTGTGATAATAAATACAAATTACGATTGTTTGATCTATTGGTGATTATTATGAAGCGAATAACAATGGATTAGGGCTGTTTGTATTTGAATTAATTTGACTTAAAAGGTCTTGTGCATTAACTTAATTCCACTGTTGCCACACTATTGATTGTCGCAGAACTAATTAAACTTCTTTACACTTAGGTACCGCAACTAGACTAGAGTACTTATCTGATCAATGGTTTATTTTTTGAAACCCCACCTCTTCGGAGTCTACAATCATCTCTAAAACATCATAGATTAACAAAATCCTTTCACGTTTTCACATTACTTTTTTATTTTCTTTACTTACTGTGACAATACCCAGCAAGTGGTTACATAAAACCTGTAGCCCCTGACACCGAAACAATTACTCAATCACCGCAATAAACAGTTGGTGGAAGGTATCGTATGTGTGAGTAATAAACAACTGGCTGGAAAAATAGAACCATGGCTAGCGGGGGAATGACCGCTGGTTGACTGACACACAACAAACTCAAGGCGAAAGATTAGATGCGACGCATAACAATTATTCGTAAACAGGCAAGCTGCAGAACATTGCAGAATAATGCATGTGTACTGTACACAATGTACACAACACATACATGACACAGAGATGATACATTGTGATGAAAAAGCGGATAATATAAACCAATCGTACTTAGACGAAAAAACAGTAAGTAGGTCGAAGGTATGCGTGAGAATCAATAAACAACCTGCGCGTAAAAATAGAACTATGGTTAGCGGAGGAATGACCGCTGGTTTACTGACACACAACAAACTCAAGGCCTAAGCGATTAGATATATACCGCGGCGCATAACAAATAATCGTAAACAGGCAAGTTGTAGACAATTGCAGCATAATGCGTGTATACTGTAGTGCACATACATGACACAGAGATGATACATTGTGATGAAAAGGCGGATAAAGTGAAATACTCCTTCGTACACGCAATAGACAGTAAATAGAAGGTATCTTAGTACCTATATTATGAGTAATAAAAAAACAACTTGTGGGTAAAAATAGAACCATGGTTAGCGGAGGAATGACCGCTGGTTTACTGACACACAACAAACTCAAGGCCTAAAGCGATTAGATACCGCGGCGCATAACAAATTTTCGTAAACAGGCAAGCTGCAGAATAATGCGTGTGTTGTGTAATGTATACATAACATACAAACATGACACATAGATGATACATTGTGATAAAAAGGCGGATAAGAATAAATAAAATATTCCTATACTTACGCAACAAAGAGTGAATAGTATCATAGGTATATTCTGTAATAAATAAATTAACAAATATTTACGGACATTTCGCCCAACGTCTTATATTTCCAAACCAAGCTAAGCAAAGCATGTACCTAAATACTAGATTGCTGGGAAAATACTATTAACATTTTTTTGTTAATAAATAATTCTACAAAATACATGCAACGCACAGACATAGAACAGACATTCATATTTGCCATAACATACGTTTGTTCTTGGTGGGGATCGAACCCACACACAAGCCACAGCGCAGAAGGCCGAACTATTACGCCTATTACCGACTGAGCTGTGACGGCTGTCAACAACAAGTAAACAACTTGCGGGTAAAAATAGAACCATGGCTACCGGGTCAATGACCGCTGGTTGACTGACACATAACTAGCCCAAGGCCTATGAGATTAGATGCGGCGCATAACAAATACTCGTAAACAGGCAAGCTGCAGAATATTGCAGAATAATGTGTGTGTACTGTACTGTACCACAGGACACAACACACATAAATATGATGATACAATGTGATGAAAAGGCGGATAATATTAAATACGCAGGCTGCAAGAAGTGTGAGAAATAATGAAAACGGCCAAATAAATATAAAAGTAGGGACCAGTTTGAGCAGACAAATATTCAGAATCATATTACCTATGTAAGTATGTGGTCTCTTGGAGACAAAGTTTGGATATAAAAGAATGCGTAGGTATTCAGCGCTGCCTGGTTTTGTAACAAAACAAAAAATATAGTCCATCATCACGACGATATAAGAGTCATTGAAACTGTATACAAAGTTGCATTATATATTGGCACTAGTTGGACGTCTAAACACAAAGGTCTACAAGTTCGTCGACTTCAAACTTTACAAAGTTCGCTCCAAAATATAATTTCTCCAAAGTCTGATTTGATTAACGATAGACCGATTTCTCGGAGTTCTAGATTCCCAGACCAAAATACACTAATTGATTGACGACGATACGACAAGCAAGATGTAATGCGACAGACGGGTCTAAAATAGGTTCGCGTGATAGCTAATGGATTAGTCGATAGAATCTAACTGGAACGGACTGGCTTCTTGGGAATTACACCCGTAGTCTTTGAGCTACCAACAAAGAAATGATAGTAAATAAAGTTGAATTCTTGCCTTTGCCTTGATTTTTTTTGCGAGGAACTTTAGTAAGTTTGTATAGCTAGAAAAAACCGCGATTCAAAAATAAATATAACAAATTAGACAGTGTTACTAAGGTTTTAAGTAAAATCAGACTTAGGGTACGCGACAAAATCAAAGGTTGGAATATAGCAAAGGGTGTGCAGTACTATAGGTAAAAAAGACTGCCGAAATTTCAATAAAAAAGGACTTAGAAAAATTTTGAAGAAAAATTTATAAAGTTATTATGTATAAGCCTCCATTCCTCAGGTGACCTAGAGTGACCTAAAGTGACCTAGGGTGACCTAGAGAGACCTAGGGTGATCGAATAGCCTCAGGTTAGAGTGACCTAGGGTGGCCTAGAGTAATCGGATAGCCTCAGGTGACCTAGAGTGACCTAGAATGTCCTAGGGTGACCTAGGGTGACCGAATAGCCTCAGTCATCAAAAAGTGTCCGATTTCCAACTTTTACACTAACATGACATAAAACGCGTGTCGTCGGGAAGGCACTTGGGAGCCCTATTTGTTGAAGAATAAGAGTAACAATTGAAAATACGATAATTATGATTTATTTTTCGGTGTCGTTGATTATTTTGGATTACCTACATTTTTCTTTTAAATGGACTAAGATTATGTAAAACCGGCTTGAGTTTATTTAGCTATTTTTTTCTCAAAATCTACTAAAAACCAGTTGCACTAATCAAGAATTTAAAGTAGAACACGTGGAATAACACATGAAAACAACAAAAATACAAAAAGTCACATTAATTAACTCGCCCGAAACTTGTTTGTAAACAAGTTACACAATCATCATAACTACGTTTTAAATAGAATTTAGTTTTGAGTGCATAATATTTGTTTTACTTGTTTACCAGAGACTCATTTTGTAATGTGATTTGTCTAAGTATAGATAGAGGCTGCGGGTATGTATATATATGTATAGGTAACGAAGGTAGGTGTGTAATGTGTGCATTATTGTTACGGAAATTGTGACCTTGACCATTACGACATCACCATACATACACATAATTGTATTTTAAAAATACAATTTATGTTATGCTGATCACTTATGATTCAGTCAGACACAATAATTTACCTATTAGGTATAGGTAGGTAGGTAGTGTAGTTCTTTGTTTATTTATTTATTTTATGGAAAACCAACAGCTTAAATTTAGCTAGATATACACGGTGTAACATAAATACCATATAAGTCCGAAGGAGGGGTATTCTACAGGTCATGGCGAACAGTGTTTGTTCTACGACTTTTGAGATTTCGAAGTTTTTCATTCATGAAATGAGCTCGTAACTTTTACTTAAAATGTACACACAGATAGCGTGTGCTTGCGACGCGGTAGGATGGTACCTACGTGTGCATGCGTGTGCACGGGTTTACGCAAATAGTCAACAAACACTTAGGCATGTCGCAAATTTCAAAAATAATAAAAGTTGTACTTTTGTGTGAAAATTTCAATTACGATTTATTGACCCCTTGCACACGTCCAAGCACTCAGGTGGTCGGTCTGATTACGCCGCCTTCGGGCTTATAGGGTAATTATGTTACACCTTGTATATATACATTTTTATTGTAGTGGAAAGCCAATTACAGGTTTTCACGGATTACGCAACATAATAACAACACATACAGATACAACCTGTGAACGCCTGCTCAACGACAAAGTGAATACACGTTCAAATTATGGATGTAGGTATAAGTATTGCAGGCTTATACTTAAGTACTTCTTACATATTTTGTCGAACTGCTATGAAACCCGTCTTATTCGGTATATTTATTCTAAATACCTACCTCATTTATCTTTGCTAAGGTATCTATAGGCACCTACCTTATTTAAGTGTTTCAATAAATTCAAAGTATTATCTATATAATATTAGATCGCTCAAATCATATTGTTTCAAAAATTAAAATACAAGTAAAATTGCACAGCAAATTAAAATTAAAGCAATAAAAAACGTTCGGAATATATCTGTAAATATTACTACCAAAAATGGTTGAAACTCTTCGCAGAGGTTGGTGGAACAACCCCGGCGCCACCATGACAGCGTTTTATCGCGAAAAGTGTCAGCCCGTGTTTTTTTTTATACCCCGACAACAAAAGTAACCTTTCACCTTTTGCAGTAAAAATATTTTAGTGCTAATGTCCAGACGAAGGTGTGTTTTAAATGGCGGGAATCAGTTTGTTTTCCCTGGAATGGTCGCGGTGAAATGTTCGTTTTCTCAAACATGCTTGGAAATATGAGCATTATTTTGACAACCTTCTTCGCGATAAATCGAAAATGCTGTACTGGCCAAATACGTGCTAGCAGCGGTCGGAAAAAAAGTATGAAAATCTATCCAAAATTCATGTTTTTTCGAATAAAAAGTTTTGCCTAGGTACTTAGTCTTAATTTCCGCGCCTTATTTGAGAAAAGTACTATACAAGCCTTGGCCACAACTAGGAATTGATGGACTTACGTATGTGTGCCTCATTGCCTCTTATACGCTAGCCGCTGCAGTAATGTATAGTGCACTAGCTGTCGCCCGCGGCTTTGCTCGTGTGCAACCCAAAAAAATATAAGATGTTGGCCGATTTTCAGACCTACTCAATATGCCCACAAAATTTCATGAGAATCGGTCAAGCTGTTTCGGAGGAGTACGGGAACGAACATTGTGACACGAGAATTTTATATGTATAAGATTACTGCAGCATAAGAGTTTTTTTTTAAGTTCATCATTGAAGCATAGAAAATGTTTTTTTTTTTTCTAATCTCTATTCCCGTTGGTTCTAGAACCTGTAAACCAGTGAAGGTGTTTCTTTTCAGCTCAGTGGCAATCAGCGCTCATCGGAGTGCCCATCAATATGAATAAACAGCCTTGTCTATAAACAGCTGTTCAATAGATTTTTTACTCGACTGCGGCGACTTCTAAACATCATTATTAACAATTTCAGAAGAGAATATTTTATTCTACTAAAAGTATGAAACTTTTTAGAGAGTAGTCGGGTCTACGTTATTGATCTTATTTTTTTTTACAAAATTTCTTTTTTAACCACCTACTTTAAAAAAGGAGGAGGTACTCAATTCGGTTGTATTTATTAATTTATTTTATTTTTAATGGTTGTTTGTTACCTCTTATCTGCGTTTAACCGATTTGAAAAATTCTTTATTTTCCAAATTTGGTCCCATAATATTTTTACCACAGGGTATCAAAGGTGTAGGTTAGATATAAAAAGTGGCTCATATTGATGAGTAAGTATTTTAACCCTTGAAAGTTTTCGGAAGCGGTTTTTTCAACCTAACACCTCTTTATGTCCTCTTACCTTGATCTGATATGAGTTGACTTTGTGCTTCGGAAGATGGTTGAACGTGGAGAAGTCCAAGCGTCTGGAGAAGATCCCGTTGGCACCGGCGCCAGCTCTGTGAAAAAAAAAATGTTAGGTAGAGGTACATAGTAGGCAAGGTACGTATACGTATGTAACGAACTTACGCGAAAGAACGTAGGTTAGAGAAAGAAAATTATTAATTTAGTAAGGAATCAAACACGTAACAGGGTAAAAATTTATAGGATGGGGAATGGTAATTGGTAAAAACAAAAAGCCGGATAGATTTAATAAAAAGTCGGACATTTAAAAGCTATGATTTCACTCTACTATATGTAATACGATGTTCGTTAGAAACTTAATAGCCCTACCAGCACAATACATAAAGCGCAAAACTAAAACAAGTTTCAGCTTATGGTCAGACTTAATTCAGCGTCACAGATAAAATCGAACATGCACACTGACAGGTTTTTGTACAAATTATTCCCAGTCTGCCTAATAATCACCGTTGATATTGCATAACGACTTTATTTACGTACACAACTGGCATTTCGCCCAAGATTTTATCGATAGTGTCCGTTCGTGATGATATTTTCGTATCAAGTGACGTTATTAAACCTTTTACCATTTTACTTATCATGTATAGATCTATAACTATCATACTTAATGTGTGCGTGCATGTCTGTAATAATTCGTGATCGCAAATAATATAATTTGAATGTGTGTCACGCGCAGAGTAACGTGAAAAAAATTCAAGCAAACAAGTTTTTATCTGCCCGTATCTTGTGCAAAAACGACGCAACTCGATGCAATAACGTCGTAAGTCGACGTGGGGTAAAACGAGTTTTACATTGCCAAGGCCAGCCGAATTAGATACCGACTCGTATCTCCTCGGGCGGCGGCGGCGTGTCAACAGAGCTTTGTTTACCCTACACGTGGAGATAATAAAAAATAACAGCGGTTATGTATTGACCGAAAATGCCAAAATTCATTATGTAAGAAACCGGTTCTTTTCTTACCCAACGGCAGTAAATTATAGAGTTTTGAACGGAGCTTTACAATTCTTGTTTTTTATTCGTTCTAAGCTTCGATACACTATTATACGCCCGTATAATTTTCTTGTAGCTTCAATAGTGCTCTATTTTTAATAAATAAGAAGATTTTAAGGTGGCAAGTAAGTGGTCAGACGTAAAATAAAGCAAGTTGCATTTGCTAATAGGGCTTTAAGTCATCACAATGACCTAAAATTTTGATGTTTGGGACACGACTCTTTCCACTTCATGTCAGGTAAAAAAATTCCAGCGTCCTATTTATTTATTTATGAGGCCATAAATACTGTGCCATTGTTTCGTACATTGTAATCAATCGATAAATATAAATACAATACCTAGAAAAATTGTAACAAGCGAATTTTGTTATTCGCCACATCACAAAAACAAAATGAGTTCTCATTCCTAAATTCCTATGCAGACTATGCAGAGCACAAACAACTTGCTTCGGCGGAAGCAGGAGCGACTTAAATGGGTAACCTTGAGTCCAACAATGGTTCCAGCTTACCAAAGAGTTAGTAACTTTAATTTCCTCAACAAAAACGCCGCCTGGCCACAGAATACATTTCAGCCTGGCCTAGTTCCGTAACTCGATATTTCAGGTATTTTTATGTTACACACGTTTAATAAATTACCCCAATAACAATAATAAACAAAATCATCAAATAACTCTAGTGATGTGATCTATGAGTAGGCTAGGCACAGCCAGGCGTGATTTATAGCTGTTTGGACTGAAATCCGTATAAGGTATCCATATGATTAACCTGAATGACCTGGCTGTCCTTCCAGTACAATTATTTACCGTCACAGATCAGAGACCAATTCATAAATAAGAATATTGGTTATACAGTCTAAAACACTAAGTCAGATGATAGTCAAATCCTCCAGAGGACCTTTTGCCACCAAATTGTAAAAATAAAAGTTTTGTCAATATTTATACTACTAAGTGTTAGTAAACCCCGCAAATATTCGTGTTTTGGTTGTCATTCGACGACTTTATGAATTATGGCAAGCAAAGGGTATACTTGCATATTCCGATTTAAATTAAATACCTACTACCCTAAGCATTGCATAATGCATTCATAAAACTGTGGTATAGTATAACTTAAAAACCCGATAGCTTTGTTGTTGTCTCATTACAATGTAGGAAGGAACCAATTGATACCATTTGTCTACGCGTCAAATTTTAAAAAAATATTCTAGAAAAAACGTTGAATAAACCACTATTGCGTTGATAATAAAGACCTTGTTTACAGGACGAACTCAGTAGCGAATGCAATATGGCTGTCTTGGCCTTGATGGCTGACTAAAAATAACGATGTTTTTGTCGAGTTGATTTTATATCAGTGCGGGCGGACGTGGTATCGCTCGAGTGTGCATTCGAGCAAAACACTCGACACGCACGAAGAGCGCGGCGCGGGCGCACCAGACCTACAACAATGAGAAAAGCTATGCAAGGCTGTAATAATAAAAACATTCTGAGATTTTTTAATATGATTTTTAGCTTGCGTTCCGTTTGGATGAAAAATGCGAAGTAGCCTCCACCCCCCACGCTGTATAAATCATCTTCAGTGATGTAAACATTGTAGAGTATGTACATAATTTCGTTAAAGCGTTGTCGTAGTTCGTTCAATTTTTTACTTCGAAAAATTATGAAAATTGATAATGACAAAATTACTTGTTGTTTGGTACAGCAATATAGTTTTAAAACTCGTAATACTATTTTTCTAGTATTCCAAGGCAGTGCAGGAATACATACACAACTCAAAATCATGCATGTCAATATTACTTGAAATGTCGATATTTTTACCTTTGAAAACGTGCATTTCCTAAGCTCCTCCCATTATTATGTCACGTCAAATTCGACTCATTTCGAGATAAGATTTCAAATCGTGTTTATTTAGGATTAAAATCCACAGCAAAAAGGTGCGGTAACTAACGATAATACGTCAATTCATAACGCCAGACGTATTACTCAAGTGCTAAAAGCAATTGCAGTTGTCTAACAAGACTTGCTCTGATGTTTTGTTTATAAAGACCTAGGCATATTATTTGTGTTTAACAAATATTGAGCCAAGGATAATGTGTTTTGGGCGCTTGGAGACAAGCTTACGTTAAAATTATGTAGAACTAAAAATATACCACCTAGAGACTAATGCCCATATTCTTAGTCACCTCGAAAAAACCGCACCTTGACTCGACCTCGAAATCATGCTATGGTAGTAATTTCAACAACTAAAACTACCAAACCACGAATTTGAGGTCGAGTCGAGGCGAAGATTATTCGAGGTAATGAAATATGGGTAATTAATATGGTCTAATATTTTGTACCTAGAGACCTAAAAGCAACGTTTATAAGTATTTTTTACATTATACTTAAGTTTTTTATTATAAAGCCTCATTAATATATATGTATGTTTTTTTTAAAGATTCGGTTTTTGGAACACGTTGAAGACATAGATATAGTGTTATGGAAACATATACGCCATATATAATTATACAAGTAAACCTAATTTCTCTGCCACGCTTAAAACAAAAAGAAAGTCGAGTTGCTACACTTATTACTGACATGATAAATATAAATATGATAGAAAAACAATCACAGACAGAATATATAAAAAAGAGGTTAACGATTAAAATAGTAACAATGAGCCATTTTAGTTAACATCTGATTCATTCTCAAAGCATCATACTTTCTCTCATTAGTCACCGATGCACAAACACCCACTATTAAAACAACAATAGATCAGAGACCAGACAAAAGCCATTCTACATTCGCAAGACCAATTTGTTTCCGAATCGAAACGGGTCAATGCATTTTATTACCATTTTACTGCGGTAGCAAACGAACTGCGATAGGGTTGTCTGATAAAAGGTAAGAAATGGCGGGATTTGCAAGTGTCTTTAGAAAGCGCCATTAATTATTTTTACGATGTTTCGAAGCGTTGACAAATAACATCAAACTGTATGACTTTTTATGGAAGTTATTATCAATATCAAAACTACTAAAACATGAAATCACAATAAAGAAACCAGTACATTGTTCTCTAAGCGCAATTTTGTCATTTTTTCGTTTAAGCAAAAAAAGTCGGATTATTGGCCGGACAAAAAATCTAAAGCCGAAAAAGGTAGTCTCTCTAGCTGGTAAATTACGTCACCTTACATCGTATAAAATACCATTAGAGATTTGATATCGAACAGAAGCAGTGAGATAAGCCAAAGTCTATTGTGACTCGAAAGTAGACACCAAGTGGGAGTTCTGTATATCCAAGTATAACCAATCCAGTCTTCCAACCGGTTTGGGACTTTCTTATTCAAGCCTACGCGCTCACATACTAGCTCGTTACTAATCTGTGTATGAAAATCTACTATTTATCACACTGTGGTTCATAAATACAAGTAACTATTTCTTTTCTATGCACAACCGGCCGGTAGACAGAAATGAAACATTTTCTTGTTGCAGACCAATTACTAGATTAGATCAAATAATTACGGGTTAGATTGAAATAATTGCTATGCTTTTGAGGCACGATTTGTCTGATTGATGAAATATGATTGATGGAATGCAATTTGTATACAACAGATACCCAGTGCTAATACTTAATTGACTCGAATATGATAACCAACCAACTCTTAAGAATCTGATAAAGAATTTGCAAACTGTTATATGATATTTAACGAAAAGAGATGACAGCAGATTTAGCAGCCATTTTTGCTAGCTCATATTTACCCCTAACTGAGTTATATTTGCTAAATTTTAAAACTTTAGAGTCAACCATGAATATAGTTATTGATTAACCATTTCAAAGCAAAAAGACTGAAAAAAAAGTACTTCTACTATGAGTCATTGAACACCAAAATCGAATTAAATAACCGAAAAACGTATTTAATATATATCTACATAGCTACCTAAAAAACAACCAACTAGTTAGGTAGCTCAAATAATACCGAGTGCCTACTAAGCTACCAAATAGGTGCATTTCCATAGGAACTCATCAGACCTTGAAACCTAATGACACAATTATCATAAAGAAATAGGTAGGTACAAAAAAAACTGACTAAAACCACATAATATTAGTACCTAAAACAAAGACAACTCAAGGTGCCTTTGAGGCGCTATTGATACGTGTACTACGTGCTTAGAAATTTATTATTTGACCCTCAGGCATAGAATAAATGACAGCTGGTATGACTTTGGATATACAGAAGAATGCCGCAAGCAAATAATATATTGTAACAGCCAGTAGGCTTCTTTTGCATAACAAAATAAGTAGGTAGGTAGGTACCCAACCCACACGAAATGCACAGTAATTGATCTATTGATGCAAATTGAAGGATGGGTTAATCTTCATCTTCAGGCGACGAGTAAATATTTGCAGGAAAAGTAAACAATGAGAAGACGTTGGTAATCTCAGCCTCAATGAGTTCAAGGAAGGACTTGAAGAACAAAGTAACCACGGAGACAACAGCTTAACAATACACGGGCCGTCGAGGACTGTGAAAATAAATGAGTTGTATTTACTGAAATAATAACAGATATAACACTACAAATAAGTAAACGCAAAGATGTTTCTGAGGTGAAAGTATCTACCCAAAGAGCTTACGTACGACAAAGAACTAATATAGAAAGTTGACTCTTGATTCTACAATCTTTTCAAATTCTACAAATTGACATTTCTGTAATACTATGTGTGTCTCATACTTTAACATTTTTGTAGCGTTCATTCTCAACCGCAAGTTTCAAAATTTTTTAGGAAAAAAATTTACTGGCATTTGTTTGACGATGGAAGGGCTGGTTAGAGATAACCACGCTTTTGTGCAGGAATGATGTCAAGCTTGATCGTGTTGTTTACAATAGCGTGGAAGACAAGACGCGTAGGCGACTCGCCTAGCTAGTTGCATCATACGCTACACAATTATCAGATGCTAATTTAGATCATGCTAATCAAATGCTAAGCATTTTTAAACCAATCCCGAAACAATTGCTTTTAGCAGTGAAATACAAATTAGAATAATTTTATGGGAGTGATGACAGATTCAATTTTGATAGTATCTTCTGGTAGCCAAGATGTCAGCCTAAATCAAGCCATTTACTTCCTAACAGCAATACTAGGCTAATTTGGCTATTTGTTAGTTGCTCTTGTTATTTTCGCACGCGATCAACGAAATTATGATGATTTCCAAGAACTTTGGAATCGGCCAATTCAGTAATCTCAAAGATATACAATAACATCCCGAGGTCTACTATTTCCCACTACTTACCAAGGTACCTACTACGGTTAGCAATGGAAAATACCGCCCCTCAAGGTGGTTATTATCATCACAGACACAGACGGGGTCAGTGTAGTCAATGTAGTCCACGATGACTAATAAAATAACAATAACAAAGCATTTAACACTAAAATTTAAATCGGAATAGATTGTAATCGTGTTTTACAGCTGGTATGTAACCAACGTAACGAGTTTTACGGACGTTTAATTTGAATTGTTATATCAAGGTCAACAGAATGTCTAAATTCAATGCGATTTGTATTATGTCAGTTTTGCATGCGTAATTATTTCAACGTGCAGAAAAAGTATTGTTGTCTATGTATGTACAGGTGTACTGTTGAGACCAAAATGAGTTTTTACTTTTGTACAAAAACGTAGTAACAGAGTAGGTATCTAGTTGAAATTGTAAGTTAGGTAGGTACTTACTTGCTAACCTTGCTATTGAGTTTGGTTATTTTATTATCATTTGGTACATGGTGTAGTAGGTACAGTGAGTAATCCCATACATTGATCCCCATTTCGTACACTGCGCCAGGCTTTGAAACCTAATAATCCAAAATGTCTCCACTTCACTCAAAAACAATACGGAACGCAAGCATAAATGATTATATTGCGCATACCTTATTTCTGGATTTTAGAGCAGATTCCAAAATGAGGGAACGTGTTCACTAAAACTGAGAAAAAGTTTTCACTAGTATTGAGCCAAGATGAGATACCTATATTTCTTAATTTGTTTATATTTGATCTATTCTTGGCATATTTCTTGCACGTTATATCTTTGCACCGCTCCGCCTCAGTGGACGCGCATCTCAAGTTCCAGTTAATAGTGCACAAGATTGTATAACAGTAACCATACCGCACTAGAATAGGTAACAGTTCACCTCACAAGAATATGTAACAGTTACCATACCGCACAAGAATAGATAACAGTTTGCACAAGTCGCGTGTAACTTTTTGCGCTGCCGATGCATCACCGTCTAACCGCGCGATGTAAACAAGTAAGACCTTGGCCCCAGAACAATAGGCCCCGCAGGCCCCACTAAAATCGGTTACATAACAAGTCTCGCTATTTCGCTCACGATTTTCGCCATAAACACTTGCCCAGCTTAACTTTAAGCTGCGGTTTTGCGATCTGAACGTTGGCAGATTAGCCCAAGATTTTTTTAGATCATTATGATGGAACATGACTCATATGAGACTAGGGTGGTCATACGTCCGGAATTTTCCAGACAAGTCCGGAAAATGCCGGAAATATAGGTCTTTGGCCGGTATGCGGGGAGAATCTTACAACCGTCCGGAATTACAAAAAATATTAGCGAAGAGTCAAATAAAATATAAAAAATCCAAATTATAATTCAAATTATAAACGACATTAATATAAAACTGACAAGAAAGTCCGGAATTTTCATGAAATGTCAGGAATATTCTCCGGATTTTTGATATTTGGATCTAGGAACCCTATATGATACTCGTGTGAATTTAAAAACAAGCAGGTAAAGTCAAAGTCAAAAATCTTTTATTCAATAAAATCTCACTGATCACTTTGAATCGTCATTACGTTTTGTATGATTAGGTATGATTACATATTTTTTTTATTGGATGAGTTGGAGCTAGTTCGTCCCAAGCTTGTTTGTCTTCTAAATAATCAGGTATTTTATAGTATGCTTTTAAAAGAAGTCTCTGTTTTATTACGTCTTTGAACTTGCCAATCGACAACTGAGACACATCACTTGGGATTTTGTTAAAGAAGCGTACACATTGCCCTTTGAAAGATTTACTAATTTTTGTGAGCCTAGTGGTGGGAACACCGATTTTGTCTTTATTTCTAGTGTTAACATTATGATTATCACTTTTTTTGTTGAATAGATTGATATTTTTTTGAACATACAATAAGTTTTCATAGATGTACTGGCAAGGTACTGTCATTATATTTATTTCCTTAAACTTATTTCTTAGTGATTCTCTGGGACCCATGTTATAAATTGCACGAATAGCCCTCTTCTGCAACACAAATATGGTGTTTATGTCTGCAGCACTCCCCCACAACAAAATGCCGTACGACATAATGCTATGAAAGTAGCTGAAATAGACTAGTCTTGCGGTTTCCACATCTGTAAGGAAGCGGATCTTCTTGACTGAATATGCTGCAGAACTAAGTCTCTTCGACAATTTATCTATGTGTGGGCCCCATTGAAGTTTATTATCTAGAGTTATGCCTAAAAATACTGTGGTGTCCACGAGATCTACATTATCTTCTTTGATTTTTACATTGGCATTTATTTGTTTGACGTTTGGTAGAATAAACCGAATACATTTAGTTTTCTTTTCGTTTAGTAATAAATTGTTTACATTAAACCAGTTTACAACCTTAGAGATTGCATTATTTACATCGTCATAATTAGTTTGTCGTCGTTTCACTTTAAATACAAGTGAAGTGTCATCTGCAAACAGTACAATCTCATGATCGTTTCTAACCACTCGTGGTAGATCGTTAATGTAAATTAAAAACAAGAACGGTCCTAGTATTGATCCTTGTGGTACACCCATTTTTACCACTGACCCCGGAGAACGTTTTCCATTAACATCAACTCTTTGAATTCTGTTACAGTAAGAATTAAGAAGTTCAAGAGCAATCCCTTTCACCACACCATAGTGGTTTAGTTTCCTGACTAACGTTTCATGGTGCACACAATCAAACGCCTTAGATAGGTCACAAAAAATGCCTAAGGCGTCATGTGACTGTTCCCAATTTTCAAAAATATGTGATATTAACTCAACACCCGCGTCGGTGGTTGAGCGACCCTTTGTAAAACCGAATTGTTTATTGTCTAGTAAGTTGTTTAGTTCAAAAGGTATTGCTCGGGTATGTTGCAAGGTGCAAATTAGATACAAAATAATTTAAATAGTGGTGCCGGAATTAAATTACATTTTGCGTGAAATAATAGTGATACTATCGCAAAATAAAGTCACGATCTTTGAACTTGTTTCAAATCCAAGGAATAAAATAATACAATACTTGAAATTGAAAGAGATTCCTGTTGATGTAAATCGTTCGGTTGGAACACAGACCAAACTAAATAGGTATTTGATTTCAATTTACATGGTATCACAGTCAAATCATTATCTTTGTAGATTCAATTAGAATTATTCGAGAATATTCTTATTTCAGAACCAAAAACCGCAACTTTGAAATACGGCTGTAGCTAATGGGATTCCAATTTTAAATTCTTTTATCGGAAGTATTTTTTACTTTTTCTAAAAACACCACGATTGATGTACTCAGCAAATAGGTAGGATTCTTATTCGAAAAAAAAAATGAATGAAAAATGGCCAGTTTCGAAACAAAGTGGTAATAAAAATAATTAGGCAATTTGTTCAATTCAATTGCAAGCGGACGCGCGGGCGGAGCGATCGATCCACGACTTTATCAAGAATTAGGGCTAACACAGACGTTTTAACTAATCGAATAACAATAATTAAATTACTAGTAGTTCGCCCCAAACTATGATTATTACTGGTTTCCAAATTAGACTGACAAAATTAACTCTGATAATAATGAATAACTGATAATAATGCATAATAATGATTTTAATCCAGAAATGCAATTTTATAGATGCTCTATCTATAAGTACTAGAATATTCTGTTATAGATGTTTTATAAAATTTTGTGGTCATTGTTACTTACGGCCTGTAGCTAGAGGAACGCTCAAAGACCGTATATTATTTATTTGTCTTATGAAGTGCTAAACTCGAAGTCATTCTCATTATTTCAGGCCTGAACCTGCAATTTACCGTAAGATGTCCCTGTGCCTTCTATGTTGGCACTATAGAAAGCACCTTGGGACATCTTGTGTACAGTCAGTATAAAACCCATCGGCATTACAACTCCTAACCTTATTCAGGAAAGTTTATACAATTGAGGGTAGTTTAGAAAAATGCATTAGCGTGGCAACCATAGTGGTATGGAAAGAGTTTAAGCTGACTCACTCAATCGTCTGTAACGAAGAAAAACAGTTTCATTCCCGTGTTCAAATAAGCGGCCCCCAAATTGTTTTAAATTATGTAAGTGCTCATTTATCGACACACAAAATGTTTTTTCTACTGTTTTGATCAAGTTTTTAGATTCTTTTTTTACTTTAGATTTTTAGATTTTGCATCTGATTTGTCTACAAAAAATCTTATTTATCGTAAATTGAAATATTGTATGATTTTTTTTTCATAATGTCCACCTACGCTCGATATCTATCTCTCATCACCACTCCTAAATAAATACCACAGATCATAATATAATCTACCACAGAAATACTGTAGATCTAGTTAGGTTGTCTTCCGATGTTTTCCTTCATCGTTTAGAAGCACAGACCAGCACTGCTGTGCTCAATTCACAAGACAGGGTTTTTTCATAAATGCGAGATAAATCTAGTTTCATAATGAGGCCTACGTTCAAAAAAAGTGGTTTCTTTTTAATTTAACATTTTTTTATTCGGAATCCCACTTGTTATGAGTGTTTAAGCCACAGACACGTAATTTGCATTTATTATGAGCCAAATAGGAAAATAAAAAATTGATCCCAAAAGTGACGCAAAACCCGCAGTAAAAATGTGGTAAGTTATTCAAAGTAGGTATTTTTTAATAAAAACATATTCAATTTAAAATACAACACGCCTTTGTTGTCTAAACTAGTTTTAAGTTCTCTTTGAGCTTCCACATGTACTGACAGCCAAACGTCCATGGATGTATGTATGTGTCATGGCTCAGTCGTTAGTAGCTCTGCCTTCCGTGCTGTGGGTCGTGGGTTCGATCCCCACCGAGAACAAACATCTGTGTGTTGTAAACATAGATGTTTGTTCTGTGTCTGGGTGTTTCTAGGTATTATAAGTATGTAATTACAAAAAAATCTAGTTTCCATAGTACAAGCTTTGCTTAGTTTGGGACTAGAAGGCGTTGTGTTAAGTGTCCGTGAATACTTATTTATATTTATTTATTTGTGTGAAGCATCAAACAGTAAAATTTCGAACTTGTTGATGGAGTAGGTAGGGCCTGCCTGTCTACGTGGCCGCAATTTCCACTAAAGTGATTATTCTATTTATCTAGTTTTTAAGACCATGCAAAAGTAAGGTATCGCTGTGATGAGTGTGATGACTGAATTTCATTAAAAAAAAAACGTGTGGCACTTGGCGACTGCCGCGGTAAAGCTATTGCATAGCATTTTTTATCGTATCACCGCTGTGCCGGTCGGAGTGGGGGATGTTAGGTTATTTTCGTTACGGAATGTCTGGATTCGGTCTCCACGCTCAAGGCCCGCGATAGAAGCTATGCAATAGATTAAAAATTTAGTACTTTTACCTAGGTAACACGTTCATCAAGATATTTGTAATTCTTGTAACACACGCAATATAAAAAAAAACTGTTCTCAGACTTATGTATGAAAGAGTGGCCACCACACACAGGATAGGGAAACTTGGAAGGGTGTAGGGAGGCCTTTGCCCTGCAGTGAGAAGATGTAGGCTAAACATAATAATACTAACAAATTACCGGGAAAGAAAAGGTATAAATCGAAATATATTTTAGCTTGCAACCGTCCAAACAAAGACATTAGACATCACAGTCAGCAAACGTCATGTGTGGAAGCCCCCAAATCAAAGTGATAATGACAAAACCGGTCCGATTATAGCAACATTAAATAATGAAATTTTGTCTAGAACGATCTTGTTGTGAGAAAATTTGCTATAAATTGATGCGTCACGTGATAATACAATCTTTGAACTTTTTCGAATTTATTCGAACTAAATTTTACTTATTACAAACCGCTAACATCACCAATATACGTAATATGTGCCTCCTCCTATTTTTAAAGTCGATTACATAGCTATGAAAATCTCCCCGACAATTTACACGTAAGATCCCGGGGAACTCGTAGATTTCTGGCATGAGTCCTCATCTCACCCGAGATGTGATGTAATCTCTGTCAATGCCATTTGTTGAGGATCCAAGTCTGTTTGTGATGAACTGAAGGCCGTTTTTACATTTTTATTGTTGCAAGAGACAATTTATTGATGACTGGGATGAATAATCGACAATAATGATAAAGAAAAAAGAGATTGATCGACACACTCGCTGCAAGCTGTGGACTCATGGACGAATTGGCTGTACTACATATGGTATACCATTTACAATGCCAATGACGTAAAAAATTCAATAACTTAAATACCCGTGAAAAGCTGGGACGGACCGTTAGTTGGCTATAGTAAGTGCAAAATAACACCGCAATACAGGTCATTCACCCACCTTCACCTCGATGACGCAAAATTCAATTTATGTATGGTAAACAAACAGTACTAAGGTGCATTGGGGTAATTGCGAAAATGGGTATATTCCGAAAATCCATAAAATCAAGTAACATAATGCGATATTTTCCTGTTGGCACGAGGATATATAGGACCGTCACGGCGATGCCAATCAAGAAGGCGTCTAGACCAATGTTGCCAACAAGAAAATATCGCATTAGTAACTAGATTTTATGGATTTTCGGAATATACCCATTTTCGCAATTACCCCAATGCACCTTACGAGATTCGAGCGATTACTGTCTTAGCGACAGGTTTGTATGGAAAGCGACAGAATTTGCCATTCATAAATTGAATTTTGCGACATTGTGGTGAAGGTGGGTGAATGACCTGTATTGTGGTGTTATTTGGCACCTACTATAGATTATAAACCTAAAGTTTATCGATGAATATATTCTATCGGTATTCAATGAGCTAAATAAATTCACTTAAGAAACCGAAACACTCAATAATGCAGTAAAAAACATCATAAACGATCGCCGAAAATAACTTAGATCTTATCTACGCGCAGTCGAATAGAAAATCCACTAAAGCAGCCATAGTCTACTCAATTTATTAATTTTACATTTCATTGGGCACGCTGAATACGCTAATGAAACATTTCTGCGGTGTGTAGGTATGTTGGAATATTACAAAAATGTGACTCTCACTTCAATAAAGAGTTGTATTGAAGTGAGATATGTGTATGTGGAAACTTATAATTAGCATTTAAATAATCAATGTTTAGAAAGGAGTGAACGCCGAGATGACGGCTGATAGAAGAGAGTGGAAGACGAAGACATGTTGTACCGACCCCACTTAGCGTGGGACAAGGGTAGGAAGATGATGATAAATCAATGTTTAGAAAACCTATATGTACTCTCATTAGCTGTAACTAACCCTAGATTGAAAAAAAAGAAAAATTATTCTCTACAGAAATGAATCTAATGGTGGACGAGAAATCGTTACGATCAGACTGTACAGTTCGAACGGTACCGATAAATCGCTACGTGTATGTTATAAAACTGTACAGTTTCGTCCGATTTTTTGAAACGGTGCAGTCGAACGGAACAATACAAAAATTTTAATTGATTAATCGGAATCGGATGAACTGTACAGTCTGATCGTAACGTGTATGCGCTCGTTCAGTTTTCGTGTTCAGTTTTGTCGTTTTGTCTTAGATGTAAGTACGTATCCATTCTTAAAAAAATATGCCAGTCTTTTGGCATTATGTTTAATTCCGCCAACAAATTGACATGAGAATGAACTCTTCTTTTCATTAGCCATTCTTTGCACCAGATGCTAAAAAATTTCCGCTTCACTTTTTTTCCAACTATTGCTATTTAAAACGTCGTCCGTCGGAGCCATCGCTGACACGTGTGCGTCAGCACCGTTTATTGTACCGTCTGATCATAACGATTTTTCGTAGCGTGTATGGCTTGTATGCCATGTTCGATAAACTATACCGTTCGAACTGTACAGTCTGATCGTAATGATTTCTCGTAGCGTGTATGACCACCATTACGAAACTATTATGATTAGCTTTGATGCTTTGTATGTAAATAAAGTACCTACTGTATGTAGTCTGTTATGATCCCGCTTACAGGAAACGCACCTTTCTAACACGTTCAGATTAAATATGTGTTTCATTAATTTAAATTTAATTACCCTAGTAAATGAAATAGTATAAACACAATAGTTACGTTTTAGAACAGCCCAAGGGTTTGTAAAGTTCGAAGGTCGGGGATCAATACCGTAATCTTTCCAGTGTTTTTTTACCCTCTCGGGCCTCAGATGCCGCCGCTCTTATCGAATCAGACAGCTGTTCGACAAAAAGTCGAAATACCCGGCTGTTGTTTTTTTTCTGTGTAACGTTTCCCACACTGCGCCGACGAAATAATAATAAAATTTATTGCGCAACGTTAATTAAATTTTTGTTTTATTTGGACAGTTGCAGCATTAAATTACAACTGTTCTGTGGCAGAAGTATTTTCATGCGTTCCTGACAGATATCTTTAGATAGCTCAGCAGGGTTATTTTAATTCATCGGGAAAGCCTTCGGATTCGATTGGATTCGGTAGCGGACACTTCCGACGGAAAATGCTATTCTAAATTATAGGATTCGAAAACTTTGACTTAAAGATTCCGATCCGAGAGAGCCGAGTTACCGACAGGTATTTGGTGTCGGAAACGATTCCGCCAGAGAGTTGATATTTTATTTCCATTGACCAAGCAACCATACACCTACTATTTTATCCTTGGTAAAAACGAGAGTAAGTGATCAATCGGGATGATTTTCTGCCAATGTTATCATTTTTTTAGTAAACATTAGGTTTCAAACCATATTTTGTTGTAAAATAGATGGAGCACATTCTTGTTAGTAGAGCTCGACGAAATGATAGCAGTTTGCAAAGGAAGGCAACGCTAATACATCATAACTCACTACGGGATTTGTCGGACCCCTTCAACAACCCAAACTTTGCGTCTGTGTATCGTTTTACACCAACAGTAGCTCTAAGGTTGATTGACGAGATAAGGGGTCCTTATCCTGACCAAAAAAATTCGTTAAATCTGCCAAGAATCGGTGAAGTATATATACTTATATACATCGTACCTACTAAAGTATCTAGGCACCTAAAAACATGATTTGGCTTTCCAAGTGTACTAAAAAGTCAGTGGTTTAATTTTACAAATGAATACTTTGGTTTACTTACCATTTTGATGTTATTTCTCAATATATTTCTTCAACTTATTTTGGAAACGAACAATCTGCGGACTCTTCAAACAGCGCGCGCAAACTTCAACTTCAAACTTCAACCACAAAATCGTATTTACGAAGCTAGATTTATTATAATAAAAAAACTGTAGATATTGTGTGTGGTTGAAAATAACAACAATAATTAAATATAACAATTTTGAATAAGAAATAGTTGAAAGCGAGAAGTTTTGATTCATAAAACGCAGAATCAATTCATATTTCACATAATAAAGTTTTCTACCATAACCTACTATTTCAAAGCAGTCTCCGTAAACAATCAATCTCTGTTTTCGCGTCGAAACGAAACCGAGGTTCCGACGCACCTCCCGAAACTGGTTTCAAAATAGCATTTTACGATCCGTCGGATATCTATCGGTTCCGACACATAATTTCGTTTCGGATCCGACCCGTTCCCGACGATTTTAAAATAGCCCTGCTGGATTCCAAGAGATCGTACGACGTTTCCCGTAATCAAAGACTTATATCACAATAGATTTGAATAGATTATTGTTATCTGGTTGTGGAGAAATTTAGGCATTACAAAAACAATCCCTTCAAAAGGCTTAAATTTTAGTGGTAAGCGGATAGTGAGGTTGAACTGAATTTTTAGTATGAACGACAATTTTCTACTTATACACCATACCCAATAACTAGTCTTATAGTGTACCTACTTTGCCTTGCATACAGACCTCTGACATTTACCGAACGTGTCTCTTTTATCTCGTTAACGAGTCGACCAATTACCGTAAATAAATAGCGCTGAGCACTAAATACGTTCTAAGTTTATTCTAGAGGGCATTAAGCTTTATCTTCGTTTTGTACCTGATTTTAGCATTTTATGTGAGTCATAAATATTTGTCAACTCGTCCAACAAATAAAACTTAGATAAGTTTACGTTTCATAATTTGTTGTGCCATTTGATGGAGTACGATGCCGCTCAACCAATTTATTTACACATACATCTTTTATTTTTATTGGCATTCAGTATTTGAATAATTACACACTAGCAACTAACACTAACACGCTAAGAAGACACATTACGAATTCACAAAAAAAACTGAACACACAAAATATTGGCGTGTTGGTAAAAACTGTCATTCCCATGCGTCGAACAATGTAATACAATAGCGCCATTTTACAGACAGCATTGTCAGAACATAAAATACAATGTCGCGATAATATAAAAATAGCTAATATTTAATACATTGTTTCAAAAATAATAATTTTTATGCGTATTTGTTGATGTACGAACAAGCTTGGATCGTATCGACTTGCTGACGATTCGGACAAAATATTTTGGGACACAATGTCCCAATTGACACTTTTGATTTTAATTTGTCGTATTACTCTTGGCCGTAGTCGTGGTCATATCAAAGCAGTGGCTCGTCTAACAATCTTCCACCATTTGACCGCTGCTCTTCTGACGCATTCTTTTAGGAGAACTTCAATGCCTTGACTTGGTCCGTGCATCTCATCGGTGATCTACCGCGTGCTCTTTTTGCCCTCGAACTTGCCCTGTACGTGCAAGTGTCTAAAGCGCTTTATTCACCATCCATCTTGCTGTACGTCCCGCCAAGGTCATGCACGATGCAAAAGTACCGTGAATAAGCTTGACGTACGTCGATAAAATTATTAATATTTGTTTGCTGGACTTGCTGATCAATTTTGCATCCAGCAAGCGCCCCCACCACACGATTACTTTGCTACGCTTTATGCGCGCACGATAGTGTATGCTACATCCAGCGCCGCGGCCTTGAGCTGACGTACAGCGGGGATGGATCGTGAATAAAGCGCATTAAGTTCCTTTTTACGGTTTACTTATATTAGCATTTCTATCGTTTTTCGTCAAATGTTTCTTTGAAGGGTACGTCTGTGACGTTGTTTTTGGTGTTCATGGAGCTAAGCCAGCAGAAAGTCTGTATAGCGAAGAAATCCTAGAACTCCGTAGATATTGAAGAGGTTTCTGTACAAGTACGGTAGATCTTCAGGCCGATCATGACGACGATGAAGCACTCGTGACGTAGCTCGCTTAGTCAATCTTCACCGATTATCTAAGTTAAGCACCGTTATGCGCGGTCACTTGGATGGGTGACCGTTAGTGGCATTTACATCTGAGCGCTCCCGGGCTTCGGAGGGCACGTTAAACTGTCGGTCCCGGCTCTAGTAGTCGTTAAGCCACAACGGAGGCCTTAAGGCGGCCTAAAAACTCCGTCAACAGAGTTGGCCACTAACTCATACGAGCTTGCTTTATGATGACGATTAACGTGACAGATAAAATGTTATGAATTATTATGTTTTTGTAGATAAAAAATTGTGTTGTCGCTTTGACACACAGACAATGCAACTTTATCTACTCTACATTGTGTGGTCCATCCAATATTTTTTTACGAAACAATATGAAATTATTGTGTACTTAGCTGTATTACTTGTTTATAGGAAAGTAGGTAGGTAGAAAATAATCATCTTATCTACTTGTATCTACTGTTACAATATTTCATTTTCCATAAAATAAGCCAGCGTTCAACATAAAGAAAATGCAGAGATTAGTGAATGTGAGCTATATTATCTAATATACCTCCTACCTATTATTATGAAGCGGTCTTAATAAAAACGTAAGATATAGATCACAATAAAACTAATCGATTTTATCTATTCTGTATCGTTTTCTTTCAACAGAAACTCAGATGACGGTACCACCAACCAGATATACAGTACTTTCAATTGAATTGAACCTCAGCAATAATCGTTAACTCAAGAACTAGATACGAACAATACAAGTCAAGGCGACTTTGATAGCTCAAACTATTAATTATCTGTGCCTGGTAATGTCAGATAGGATCGTATCATGTAACAAGTCAACGTTACTATAAATCTGTTGGGCACAGGCGTCATCCTAGGTCTGTATCTGTAGGCAATTTGCAGAGAATATATTGCTGGCGAACGCCGATGAGACCATTGAACCTGGAGATGCAAATCTATAGCATTTGCCAAGTGAAGAACAGTTTGTAGGTACTGTCTTTAACAACACAGCAAATAGTTTCAAGAATCTACAATAGTAGAGCGTTGACTAGATAATAACATCAAAGATCGAAGTTAAGGAACCAATCATGTCTTACTTTTGTTAGCAAATTGCAATCATTTTTCGATTTTATTTCGTCGAGATATCGTCCAAATTTTTATATGCATTTTTCGATCACTTAAAACTGGTATGTAAGTGACCAGACCCAAGCTACAATTACCATAACAGTACCATTATAAGAAGCACAAATGCTTTTGGCATTTCCTGGCTTTAATCATATCCCAATACAATCGCAATTATATTTTTTTGCATTTTATTAGGACAATTACATTTCAGATTACAAAATATGCAGCCTGAGCTACACAAGCGATTTCACGGCAGAAATGAAAGCGCGAAAGCTTTCAATGCTTTACAGTTTACAACGCTTTTAGATTAAAATCTGTACCTATTGCAGTTGCATTAGCCCAGCTTAATGGAAAGGTAATTTATGGAAGTATCAGGCGTAGGAATGACTTTGGAATATTTGAAATGTCAAGGACTGCAATACAAACACAATATGCAAACGCATTTATGAATATTCAAAGTTGAATTTTCCTTGTTATTTTTATTAAACCACTTATGACTGCCTAGTAGTATTAGCACAGATCATATAACGTAATAGTAACTTATTTTCACGCGTACCTAGTAGGTGCCTACTCCATTATAATGGTACTAAGTTTCTTCAAAAAAGGCTGAGATGAAGGTGTGATTCTGCTGCGGGACAAGTTACCGCTCAACAAATAGCTTCTGTTCAATAATAGCCTAAGTTTCCTTAGAAGATGTTTTCGTCCAAAATCAAAAGAGGCCAATAAGTCAATGTGTTTCTGAAACCGAGAATACAGTAGGTAATTAATTTTATTTGCGGTTATAACGACGGCAGAACAAAGCTTCGCGCAGAGTCAAAAGTCAGACGAAGCCCGTAAACAAGCTCGTGCAGATGAAATATTGCCTCGACAAGCCCCCGGAGAATAGCTCTGAGAAATTCAAGCGTAACGCTTACGATTAATTTGAAGTTTTATAGTCATGTGCTTTATAGTGGCTGAAGCCTGGGTGGCTACTACGAAAATCGATATTCGAAATTTCGTCGTATAGTTTGGGATACGCTGCGCAGTGTCGCTGTCACTTCGCAAGGGCTCGCATCAACGCACAAGGCGGCCGTGTAATGTAACACAAATGTCATTACCAAATCTTCGGAGTTCTTTTTCGGAGTAAAGGCGTGTTAGAAAAATTCCCGATAAATCAGTCTTTTAACAAAAAGACTGATTTATCGGGAATCCTTGAGAATAAAATAGAGCCATTGGTGTCGATCCTGCTGTTGGATTTTCCTAAAGGGATGGCATCATTTTTAACGCTGTGATAGGCATTTACCAAGGTACCTATATATTAAACGTAGATACCTACTTGTTTCATAAGGTAACGTAGGTCGTTTTTACAAGTTACTATAGTGTTGCTTGAAAATATGGTACTGAGAGCGAGTCCTACACGAACCTTTTTTTAAATACCTTTACTGAATAATTTAAGTGTAATTTCATATTCATGAGACGTTACTTGAACAACCAGGAATTAAAACGTTATTGAAAATACATAAGGAAGGTACTTCTCATGGACGCTCAACAAAACAGACGATTGTACGTAGATTCGACCTTTGAAGGGACAATGAACGCGATAGGTATTCGAGTTAACTATTGTGCCCTTAGCAGGAGTCTCAGATGTTTCCGAATGACTTGAATATTGTCAGTTTAGAAATAATGAGTGCGAACTGCGAACTAAAAGGTGGAGCTGAGTTGGTTGATTTGGTACCGATGTGAGGTAAATGTACTGAGATTGAGAAAATATGGGCTTTTGAAAGTCCGAAAAACATAGCAGAACGAATGAATGAATGAATGAAAATACTTTATTGTACGTAGGTACCACCTTACAAACGAATATGCGAGACAGATTATATTATATTACGTACAATGGGCGGTCTTATCGCTAGGGAGCGATTTTTTCCAGACAACCTTTGAAATACAATACAACTATCAGACAATGAGAAATGGGAGCGTATGAAAGTCCAAAACAGAAGAATCGAAATACATAGATATAGCGGGTTAGCATTACAGCTATCGAAAAAATCGAGCCGCCTCTGTCTAGTGGTCTTGATTAAGTACCGAAGTAGATGAAAAATGCAGGGGTGGCTAAATTTTTCTTGATGCGGAGTAATGCGGAGTGTATTTTCTAGAAGCACACCTAAATACAACAAACTCATGCTAAACCGGACGAGTATTTTAAACGTGCCAGCGATATAGAAACCGGCGCTAAGAGTACCTACTGAACTTTACCAAACCGCTTTATTGCTTGCTGTGATGACAATAAATTGTTTGAAATATCGCGTTTCATACAAACTGTTTATACAAAGCTTCGGTTCCAATCCAGTCGCAAAATTATTATGATATCCGCAATTGGCGTGTTGCCAAAGTAGTTTTCCAAATGATGTTGTCATAACTTGATGCAAAACGACTAGTGCCCTTTAGGGAAAATGACAGAGGCATTCGGACTTCGAAAGCTGCGCTCGGAACTGGCGCATAGCGTGAGCGTAGCGTTACTTACGAGTGCTGGATCGCAAGTGATGGCTTACCCGGCAACACGAACGTAGGTATATTTAGCTCGAGAACATAAAGCTTCGCTTACAAAATTTAATTGCATCGACGATCGCCTGCCGCGCGCCGCAAATAGCCGTCCCTGAACCTACCCGAACTTTCTCCCGTTGCACTGCGAACCATCTTAGTTTATTTTTATAGTGCACTCCAAGTTTAGACGTTGATGCATTACGGACAAAGCTTAGACCAACTCAATTACTTTTTGCTTGGAGCGATCTCAACGATACCTATTGTATGTAAGTAATAGAATCTTATCCGATTCTATCTGCTGCATCAGATATGGATAATGGATATATTTCCAAAGTTGCAAGTGTGTATTACAGTGAATGGTCAGCCTCGTCGGGCGCATAGAACTAATAAGAGTCATTTTGAGAATTAATGGCTAAATTATGCATAGTTCGCTCTGAATTGTCGCTGCTCCGTCGCTTGACTACGCAATGAGCTGCAACTGACCACGGTACGTGACTATAAAATATCCACACGAGTTAGTGTTAACTCTTCGAGGACATAGGTCTGCAAGATCGCAAACGCGACTAAGTGACTGTAAGTGCACAGTTAAAGCTACACAGGAACGTGAACACGGTAACGCGCTCAAAAGCCATTAATATTTTCCAACGGCAAAGTGCATTTTGGGGTTGAAAAGATTTGACTGAGGCTTTGTGAGCTGAACATGCGAACTACAGAGGGGGATTCGAACGTTGAATAGGTAGGTGGTACCTAAATAGCGACGGCTACAGTGCGTGCCCACACGCGTATCCAACTAACAATGCATACAATGCACGCGTAAATACATCTTCGCCCGACTCAACTATGCATAATCACACGAATTTGCAAGTAAAATGACGCGACACGGCACTTTTTGAGCGTTGCAAATGTTGAGTTGTATTATTCGTTGTGGTCCAAAAGTATGACTCAAGGTCATCAGCAATCAGTAGCGTGGAGATAGGTGTTCGTGTTTCGATGCAATTAAGTTCGGATTGATGCAGGCGTGCGCCAGCCGATCACGCCCTAAAAACAGCTCTAACGTGGCATTCTGGTGCCGACGTGAGCTTCTGAAGGGATGTAGTTGTTCCCATCTAGACACAATTTAAGCTTAGGATTTTTTCTAATGAAGCTTGTACCTACCACAGTCTAGCATTATGAGACTGATTAGACTACAATGACTAATGTGGCCTGATAACCGATGACAAAAAAATATAATCTGGTTTTATAATGCATTTATTGGGTTGTTTTAAAAGTATAGTCTGTCTGTATGCTTTACCTTCATCTGCGGTGTGGGTTGTGGGCGCGATCAATCCCTCCCTTGGAAGAGCATTTATTATGTTATATTGGCGTAAGTATTGTAAACTAATATACATACATATACGTATATTCAAACCTACGTAGAACTAGTTGAATCAGACCTTACACCACAAACAATAAATATGTTCTATGCCGAAGGCAGAAGTGCATTTGTGTAAGTTAACCGCAAATGTGAGTCTAGTTTGACTCATCAACAATTTTGAATAAAATTTAAATTGCATTCAATGTTATGCAAAATGAACAAACAAAAGTTCTAGACCCTTCTAGACCAAAAAGAACTAAAAAACGACACTCGTAATTGTCAAAAATAAATGCACTAGCCGATCGTCATATGTAGATAACATGTCAGAATATAGTCACAATTATTTCTCAACGACGACGACGCGACGATGCAACGAAAATGTCAAATGTAAACTTGTTTAGACTTGTTTGGAACTACATCTTATATTTTTGACATAGTATTAAACCGCCCATCTCTGCTGTTTTGCCTGGCCCGAGGCTACTGTTAGTAAACCGTGTACCTACGCTATGTTACGTAACTATAGTCATTATAATTACTGTGCGCCCAACTTCGTGAACTTGGGTGGGATATGTTTATTTCTGTTAAGATTAAATGCAAACGAATTTACAATATTTTTCCTTGTTGTTCTTGTTTTGAATCGGCTTGGCTTCTGATAATAAAATTATTATTTATATAATGTAGTCTTTATTTAATGAGAACACGCTATGTTCGTTTAGATTTTAGAGGTCACATTGAAAAACATGCATGACTATCTATTCATTTCACTTTTATGAAAAAAATTCAGCAAGTATCTGTGCATAATTTCAAAATTACGTGTTTTTGGTTTCTTTTAACTAATTGAGTAGGTACTTACTTATATAATTATTTCTACACTTTTTATACCCACAATCTGTTCTCGTGATGCATCGACAAAGAAATAGGTACCTAGGTATTTATCTAACGAAAAGGTACAAGCCTATAACACTATTCGTGAAGCAGTGTGGAGTGTGAGGCCTCAGAACAATGTTTGCTTTGTTCATAGGGGCTCGTCTCAAGGCCACAACATTAATGTAGGTAGTTAATAGGTATACTAGGTACGTAGGTAGGTACGTGTATGTATGTAGTAGGTTTAAATACGTGGTGATCTGACTTTTTGTAGCCAACAGAACTGGCAATTTACGTGCAATAAATAAAACTAAATGTAATAATTTAGAGCAATAAAAAACTTTATTATCGGATAGGTATTGATCGTTAAATGTTGAACTTCTAAAGTAGTATGTAATAGGTAGGTATACATAATACACATTATCACGATATTTACGATTTGTTAAATTTAACTATTATTATTTAATTAAAATATAAATGATTTTTATGGTTCGATAAACCTTTTTTTATGAGGTTTAAAAAAATTTAAGTTAACTTTCTTATATAAAAGTACTTTTACTTAACATCGGATTATAGTCGTTTACGTTGATAATTTTATTATCAAAACTTCGAGTAATAAAAATTATACTTATGTTATTAAGAAAGTATTTATCTGTTGGTCAATATAATGTTAGCAATAATTAGGTAACGTAGACATTAATAAAATAGGGCCCTGTCTAGACACTCCAAAACCGTTTTTATTTTTATTCAAAAGTTATTAAAAAACAAACTAATACAGTTATTTACAATAATTTACAATATTTACTCACAATCTATACAATAATATTACACATGAATTATACTTTAGAATAAAAAAATATAACCTAGTCTATAAAAACATTAAATAAAATGTATAGACTCTGATAAACCTGTTTTAGGAATAAAACTAGATCCATTAATTAGTTTAGGAGCACGCCTATTGGGTATAACAAGAAAGAGATACAAATCGTAATGTCTTTATTTTGAATTTTCAAGCGAATTATACGACGAAATTGAAAACAAATGACGTGAGAACGTTTTTAACAAACCGTCTGATATTTTACTGATTATCATCCGTGAATTCTCGATCGCGTATAAAGTTTGTAGTAGGTATCTACTTAGTACATGTTAATTATGTTAAAGTAGCCTATGTCCATGTCCATCTCGTGTGCGAAGTTTTCAAAACCATGTCCAAACTAAACAAACAGCCACATTTTCATAATCAACCGCGAAAAATTTATTATAGCTTCTATTCATGTATAAATTGATGCCTATTTATGAACTCATTTACAACATTAGCCTACGAATCCTTCCTAATTGATCGAGTGAGCGAAGCGAACTAGATCTTAGTGACAACTTGGACAAAAATGCTTTGTATGTTTGTATATTAGTTCTACGAGATATTTTGAACCGCTTATCCGATCTTCACAGAATTTGGTAGGTATACGGATAGTACTCTTAAGTTTTACTGGTTTGTTAAAAGAAGTAAATCGGTCAAGGGGTCGTGAATTTATGAGGATCCAATGGGAGTAAAAAAAAAGTCGTACAAAAATATCAGGTGGGGTGTCATATAATAGAGTTTTGTTTAGACATTCCAAACCCGTTTTTATTTTGATTCTAGGTCTAATAGTTTTTGAGTTGTTGTAAAAAATATAAAATTGGAAAACCCAGTATGACGTGAGCTATCATTTCTTGGAGTTTCAATGATTTTGTAGTTCAAGTAAGACTGGTACGACGGCGATTTCGATGCGATTTGCAAAGTTTATTGCAACCATTGGTCAATAAAAATTGTTTGGGTTTTATTAACCTCCGACCATCACGAGATCTCAGTTCGGGGCGAACTACTAGTCTAGGACATTCAATCATAATTTCTAATCTTGAATGTTTCAAGAGGAGAGTGAGTGTATCTTTTACGCAAATGTGCTACACCGTCGACCGATCAGTTGAGTATGTGGTCAAACGTTTGCCTATAATACGCAAAAAAGAAATAAAAATTAAGAAAACTATTACAGTTCCAGTAATGCAGACAACAATGGTAAAGGACAAGGAAGGATGGGCTTATTGTAATACGTAATATTAGATTATGTCTGTATCTCCATTACGCCACGCTTAGTATGATAATCCAAATAATAATGGACTTAAGTTGCACTCACGCATACTCATTGCCTTATTAGCTGTCGATTGACTTGTCGTTGATGGATAACCGTGTTTTTTTTTATACATCTTCTGTTTTTTGTACCTTTGGTCTGACTAGAGGTCTCAGATTACCTATTATTTAAACATTATCAGTATAGTATACTTTTTTATTAGCATGTTCTGTTCCACTGCTGGGCAAAGGCCTCTTCTCTCCACTAGTTGTGGTCTCTCGCCAATATATTAAACTTAATACAGTTATTTTTTTTTAACATTCAAGTCATTACTAATATATTTTTTATGTAGCTAATATTTTTATACATTTTTTAATGTCTTTGTTCTCGGCGCTACGAAATAGCCTACAATTTTACTCCCACGCTTATTAGACTATTAGTGAATCATACATAAGGTGCGTTTATATACTTACCTCATTTATAGCTACGTGATTTTATGCATGTTTTTGTTGGTAATTTTTTATCTCGAAATAAGATATGTAACTTATAAAAAAAATTAATCTGGGGATCGTAGAACTGGCATACCTACCTACCCAGACCAACTTATAATGTAGTAAGTAGATGTAGGTGACATTATCTATCTATATTACTTTTTTTTGTGAAAAATAAGAAAATTACATCAGATGTAGGTGAGTCAGACATTATTACTACAGTTTTTTTTTGTAAAAAACATAATATATAAAAGTAATCCTACCAGACTTGGAAGACAAGATTACAACTAAATTTTGGCAAATTAAATTCTGTACCTAAGCTACCTAATTACCTAAGTTAGGTACCTATGTAGGTATGTGAAAAAAACAGGATCTAACCTACGCCATGGATAATTAGTACCGACACTCCGCCAGTTAGTTTAGTAGGTACGCAATCAGCCTGAGCAGGAGTCTGTGTAGGTATGCACATTCCCACCTTGTTTGGTCTGTAATGTCTGCATATACTATGCAAAAAAATTGTAACACCAACGTCATGCCTACTAACTACCTATTGACAGTGCGCGAGGAGGACGAGTACTTACTACCCTCCGATATACAGTTTTAATAACTATTTCGGAGTGTATTGCAAATCTGATTCGGCCACTAACTAATTTGCTATATTTTACTTTAGACAAAAATAAAAATCTACCTACCCGTACAGGTACCAACTACCTACAAAAATGCTTATAAAATTACGGGAATAGGAATAAGTACCTACCTACCTACCTATATATTTCCTACATAATGTTGTTTACGTTGATTTTAGGTCCCTCTAATCTACGTATTTGTATTTGTACCTACCTAGTTGTAAGTGGTCTCATCTCAGTTATTTCTGTAATAAAGAATTTGAATTTGAACCTTTTTTGCGACGATTTTGGCATTGGTATCATGCAGCTGCCAACCTGCTATAATTTCGGGAATAACGCATTTTGGCCAGGAAACGGAAACCAGGTGTGCAGCGGTGCGCGGTTAATGTATTAAGCCGGTGAAATTGCATTTTTAGGGCCTCCACCAAATTGGGAAGCGCTGTTACCACGAATTTTAAATGGACAATGCACAAAAATTAACGAGAAAGGAAACAAAATCTTTTTATATTTTAAAATTTCTATCCGGCTAGATTGTTAGGTTCCCTTCATGATAACTTTTGTCATAATGTAGTAAGCAAGCAAGCTCGTATGAGTTAGTGGCCAACTCTGGTGACGGAGTTTTTACGGTCCGGGTCAGTTTAACGTGCCCTCCGAAGCACGAAAGCGCTCAGATGTAAATGCCAACGGTCACCCATCCAAATAGTGACCGCGCAGAACGTCGCTTAACTTAGATGTACCGGTAAAGATTGGATAGGCAAGCGTAGCCACGAGCGCTTCGGGTGTACCTAGTTAAAAGCTTAATGTACACTCGAGAGCATAGAAATCGCACATAGAGGCATTTTCCTACATTTTAATTTCGACCCTTATTTTTTTTTTAAATTAATGTGATGTTGCAAATATAACTTAAATTAAATTGAAGTACACACTGTTAGCTTCCTAAAAACACAAAATGTCTAGCCTTGACCTTCGAAATCATAACAGTGGCAACTAAACAATAGAATGGCCTAAATTAGCTCGTTTCAGGTAGCGCGGTTTGTGGGACTTTGAGCAGGTATAAAAGGTTAAAAAAACAATAAATTTGTGAATGCATCGATTTATTAATACGAGGTATTGCCTCCCCTAGCCTGAATAACAGCTTCCATTCGGTGTTTCATTGAAGAAATCAATTTTTTGACGAAATCCTGCGGTATGCTGTCCCATTCTTCCTTGATCGCGGTTTGGAGCTCTCTGAGACTCGTAGGCGCTGCGTTTCTGGATCTTACTCGTTTCTTTAGTTCGTCCCATAAGTGCTCAATGAGATTGAGATCTGGGCTTCGAGCAGGCCACGCCATAACGAGTACTTCAACCTCCTCCAAGTACTGGCGTACTATAGCAGCGGTGTGTGGTCTAGCGTTATCCTGCATCAAAACGAAGTTTTCGCCGATAAATCCAGAAAAGGGCACAACATGTTCTTCCAGGATCTCCTCGACGTAACGTTGGGAAGTCAATCCACCCGATCGACGGTCGGTATCGGGCCCTGTGATGAAGACAAGTTCGGTTTTCGCTTCCAGAGAAATGCCTCCCCAGAACATACACGAACCACCGCCGTATGCGACCCGTTCGGAGATGCAACATTGAGCAAAACGCTCACCGGATCTTCGGTAGACTCTACCTCGTCCGTCGTTACCATGAAGGCACATCCTGCACTCGTCGGAGAAGAGGACTGCCTGCCATTGATCCATAGTCCAATTAACGTGATTTCGAGCAAACTGAAGGCGTGCTTGTCTGTGCGCTGGGGTCAATTTTGGGCCAGTTGCTGGTCTGTGCGCTGTCAGACCTCCTTCGGCTAGTCTTCTTCTAACAGTCCACCGACTGACTTCCACTTCTCTAACTTCCTGGAGCTGCTGTCCGAGTTGAACTGCATTCAACCGGCGATTTCGTAGTGATGTATTCACAAGGAAACGGTCATCGCGCTGTGTTGTCGCACGTTTTCGGCCTGTTCCTGGTCACCTGGTATAGCCACCAGTTTGCTGATATCGCTGGTATACACGTCCAACAGCATATCTGCTCAAATTTAATTGACGAGCCACTTGACTTTGGTTCTGTCCAGCTTCGATAAGTGCAACCACTTGAGACGCTGCTTCTGGTGTGGTATCCATTTTCTTGTTTAGAGAGATGACGTATTCGTTAAAGGACCTTTCTGACTGGGAGTTGGTATGCAAATGATGTCATTTCAATCATCCCTTACCGTTTTATACCTGCTCAAAGTCCCATAAACCGCGCTACCTGAAACGAGCTAATTTAGGCCATTCTATTGTTTAGTTGCCACTGTTATGATTTCGAAGGTCAAGGCTAGACATTTTGTGTTTTTAGGAAGCTAACAGTGTGTACTTCAATTTAATTTAAGTTATACTTGCAACATCACATTAATTTAAAAAAAAATAAGGGTCGAAATTAAAATGTAGGAAAATGCCTCTATGTGCGATTTCTATGCTCTCGAGTGTAGTTGAAAGTTGTACCTATGACAGCTCGGATGGTAAAAAATACACTCGAGAGCAATGATTCCGGGTCACTTAAAGAATGTTAAAAATCTCGGAAACTAAAAATGATAGGTTAATGCAATAAATTGTATTTAATAGACAATGTAATACTCCTTAAATGAAGGTATTAAAACTTCTTAGTTATTGTAAAGTTATATCTTAAAAAAATCAAATTTGAAAAAGGGCCACTTTCGAAGATGGAACTACGAAATTACAGCATTTGGTTTTGCTTTTGTTTGTAATCTGTCATTTATGTGGGTATATAAACCATGTTGATAGTGCTCTATATTCATTATTCAAGCTGAAATTATGTCGCTTACGCCTGAAGAATGCACCAGAATACTTACAATGCTGGAAACCGGCCGGAGTCAGCGCGATACAGCCAGGACTGTCGGTGTGTCGCTGTCAACAGTACAAAGAGTTCTCCGACGTTACGAAGAAACTGGTTCTAACCTACGCAGACCAGGAACGGGCAGAACCAGGTGTACCACAGCACGAGAAGACCGATACTTGGTGAACACCATGCTTCGAAATCGCTTTCTCACAGGAACTGAACTCACAAATCAGTTTCGACGCCTCGGAGGAAGTAACCCAAGTGCATGGACAGTAAGACGTCGGCTTGCTGAATCTAACTTAAAACCCCTTAGACCTGCAAACGGCCCTAAACTGGAGCGTGGGCATCGTATTTCAAGACTAAGATATGCCCAGAGCCACGTAAATTGGAGTATTGAAGATTGGTCAAAAGTTATGTTCTCCGACGAATCAAAATTTATGCTCTACAAGCACGATGGAAGACACAGAGTGTATCGAAGACCAGGGGAAAGATTCAAGCAAGCATGCATCGAAGAAAAAGTAGCCTACGGTGGTGGGTCTGTACTTGTGTGGGCCGGAATTTCTTCTGAAAGTCGCACAGAGCTGGTGATCATAGAAAACGGCTCTTTAACTAGCGTAAGATATGTGGAAGAAATCCTCAATGATCATGTTGGTCCATTTATGGTCAATTTAGGTGAGGATGCTATATTTATGCATGACAATGCCCGACCTCATACAGGTAGGATTGTGAATGACTACCTTCAAGAGATGAACATTACTCGTATGGAGTGGCCAGCGCGCAGCCCGGATATCAACCCGATCGAGCATGCTTGGGACGAGCTAGGCAGATGCGTAAAACAACGAAACCCTCCCCCAATCACGCTTCGTGAGCTCAAAATTGCTCTCACAGAGGAATGGGAGAATATTCCCCAAAATCGTATAAGGAACTTGGTGTACAGCATGCCAAACCGCGTAAACGCAGTAATGGAAGCACGAGGAGGCAATACGAAGTATTAAAATTCAAGAAAATCGTAATAAAGTTCAAAAATTTCATGTTTCCTATTTTTGTTTTAAGGAGAGATCAGCAGTTTTTTTCTTTATGTAATTTTGAGTTAATAAAATGTATGGTGACTCATATTTTTTTACTTTCATTTAAGGAGTATTACATTGTCTATTAAATACAATTTATTGCATTAACCTATCATTTTTAGTTTCCGAGATTTTTAACATTCTTTAAGTGACCCGGAATCATTGCTCTCGACTGTATTTGGATTTTCGTAGTGTAGGACGTAGGAGTTTTAATTTAAGCAATTTTAAGCCCATTCTTCTCTTATTATTTATACCTAGGCCTTGATTATGGGCACTGATATCTTAATTAATTACCCACTACGTAGTAGGTAGGTTGGTTGGTAGGCAAAGTGCTTTTTGAGTAATATATAGCAATACTAGCTGTCGCCCGCGGCTTTGCTCGCGTGCAACCCTTATCACTAAGGGGTATGAAAAATAGATGTTGTCCGATTCTCAGACCTACTCAATATGCCCACAAAATTTCATGAGAATCGGTCAAGCCGTTTCGGAGGAGTACGGGAACGAACATTGTGACACGAGAATTTTATATATAAGATAAGAAAGAAGTTTCTAAACCAGAAAGTTTCTTATAGGATTGCTATACGCACTAAAAGTCTAAAACAGGCGTAAACGTGATGGTGTAAGGCCCTTTGCACATTATGATATTTTTGTTGTGTCCTGATAGAAAGACATTCAGTCGCTTGATTGGTATTATGAGACCAAACATATTACAAGATATTTTTTCTTATGTCGGATAAGAATAAAACACGCGAAATACAAAATTTTTCTTGTCTTGTGCAAAAGGCCTAAGTGCAGTGGTGCTCACAACTTGCGTATCTAAATTCAATAGCGAAGGGTTGGGTAGCCGGTTTGGGACCCGCTTTCCTATACCAACTAGGTAGATATGATCTTATTCTGTGACCAGAACCGCCTTAAACCAGTTCCCGCGAACTATGTGGATTGTGGACCTATTCGTTCTAATACTCGATTTATTGGACAAGTAATATAGTAGGTTTATAGGTGCTAGTGTAGAAACAACCTGTAATATATACTGGAGCTGTAAATTGTCTGGCTCACTGGTATCTTAAACGAGCTAAATTGGTTAAACTGCTCAGCTTTCTGCGACAGTGCAGAAAAAACCTGGAAAAAAATATTCCGTAAGTGCAGTAAGAATGATTTGGTTGGGTGGGATAAGAACCCACGAATGTGTTTACATTATTTAGTTGGATCAATCGATTTTCTATGTAAAGTAGTGTGTAAGTCCAGTGTAAAATAAGATTTGGTTTAAAATTAGTGTTAAATTAAAAAAAAAATTATTTTCACGTCGTTTTCCATGGCCTTCCAGTTCCATCATCAGAAGCTGGATATCATAAAATAAATACTTACCTAATAGGTAAATAAAAATAACTACGTAGGTATGTAACTAAGCTACCTAACCTTTCCGATCCTTTGCTACCACTAGTAGGTAGTAGGTACCTACCTAACTACCTAGGAAAGCCATAATAATAAATGTCTTCCGATACGAAATAAAAAATAATGAACCGCGTAGAATAAGTAAAGTAGGTGTAGGTACCCGATTCTACATTACTTATCTTCCTACTTAACTAGTCTTCTTTCTTACGTAGGTAGGATGGTAGGTGCTCAGTTTATTATTTTTACTAATAGGTATCGACGACAATAGTTAAGTAGGTAGGTAAGACTGTAATCTTTAAATAAAAAAATCTTACCTGATCCTGTCTGAAACCAGCTCGTGCTTGGATATTTTCTTCCCCGGAACAAGACCAAGGTTGAGTGCATGGATGGGGCTTGCCGACGTCTCTGAGGAGTTCGACGGCGGAGAACAGGAGCCCGAGCTTGAGAGGCTGAAGGCTCGCGAGCGCGCGTCAGCCACCACCGGCGTCCGACCGGAGCGCGCCCGCCGACGGCGTTTCTTCTCCTCCTCAACCTTCATGCCGAACCCGGGAGGAGCCCAATCTAAATCTTTCTTCAAATGCCCGCGGCCGCATCTACACCCGCACGCCTTGAAAGACAGATCGTAACCCTTCTTCGTCCATAGATTCTGGTGCCTCTGCTTCTCGGACCATGAGCGTGCTCGACCGCACGACTTGAGGTAAGCCAGCACCCCGACTTCCCACTGGTCAAAGCATTCTCTGTGCATATACCGGCCGGCGGAACACGTGTCGTTATTGCATAGCACGCGGACCGCATCCTCGGCTCGGACGGACTCGCGGGGGCGAAGGCACTCGCCGGGTACGCAGCACCCGCGGGGCTCCTCCGTTTCGCGTTCACCGGTCGCGCCCTGCCGACGAGGCGCCATGCCGAAAACCGAAAACGAAAACGAGTGTGGTAATGGAACGCGTCACGCGAGAGACATGTTTGCCGGAACGCGCGCGGCCGACTAATAACTGCGAGTGAACGAAAGCGAAATTTCAAGAGCGTCGCTGGTTGCCGCCGCGCACCGCTCTTCCCGCCTGCAAGCGCGGGGCGCGGGGCTGACCTTGCGGCGCGCGGCGCGGGGCGCGGGGGGAGTGCGGGTGCAGCGAGGGGCGGGGCGAAGCGACGCTGGCGGTGCGGTGGGGAGAAAGTGCCTACACCAAAATTTTCACTTTCGCGGGAAAGCATAAGCGGCAGCGAGTAAAAAAGCGTAAGCTACAGCGTGCAAAAAAGCGTAAACGACAACGAGTACAGGAGCGTTATCGACATAGGGACTAGTAAAAAATCGTAAACATCGTATTTATTAATAATACCTTCAGTTGTAAGTAGGTGTAGCAGAAGAAGCTCAGGTGAGTAATTAGTACCTACCTACTTATGTAAGTAGGTACCTACATAATTGTTAATATTCTGTCAAAACTTTTTTGGAATGTTTTCTTGTTTTTGTTTACCGATCTATGTAGATGACTATAAATTATAATAATACACTTACTTACCTACCTATTGAACCGGATAACTTAAGCAGTCCACCACTCTAATAAAAGCTTAGCGCCCCTATTATGAACAATACAAATCTGAAGAAACACAGCCGAGATGGCGATTCTCAAGCGCACGTGTTCGAAGGGGATAAAAGTATGAAAAGAAACTGGTGTGCTTATGTGCCAGAACCGGTCCCAGTATAAAGAGAATTCAGGATAAGGTACCTACCTACGCAATGTGTGACCCAATTCTGTTCTTTTCTTACCAGGTGGAGGTGCATTCTGAGGGGACTAAAGTACCCACCTACCTAACACGTGCTTTATAACTTCTTGTGACCGTCATGCTGCCGTATTTTGACCACTATTACATTGATGTACGGAGTGAAATAGCGAATCCAGTAAGGAAACGAAATGAAGCAACGCAAATCAAACCAGTTTCTGGAGCTTTTCTTAAAGTTTTTAATTGTATGGCCATCTGTGTGATCTTAAAGCTCCATTCAAGGTTTACTGCGCAATTCGATTCGTGTTTATAACATAGACCATATTAAACTATACGTCATGTAATATAGCTACCATTGGATTTCGGATATACATCGATGGGAATTTAATAAGTGGAGTTCAGAAAATGCCGTTAACGTGCGTCGACATTAATAATAATGTAACTTATCATTAAAGATTGTGGCAACACTAGCAAATCAATAAATTAAGCTGTTCTTAAAGTTACAAAGTAGATTGTTTAGTTATGTACCTACCTAGATAGAACCTACTCTAGTCAGGTAGTAGGAATTTTTACTACTTGCATAGAATACATTCAGAGGGCTATTTGCAATCATAAAAACCCTCTGAAAATTTTAAAATTCTGCCTTTATTAACCTTTGCAATATTTGTGCTTACAGATTAGTCAGTTGGTATTGTAGTAACTAGTAAACATGTACAACAGTGGGTAAAAAAATATAGAAACGATATTTTTTCAAAAACGTTACAATAATTAATTGTGTCTATTTCCTTCAGAACAGTGCGCAGTAGAGCGTAAGAAAAAATACGTGGGTATGTTGGTCAAATAGGTATAGGTACCTAAGTAAGTATAAAATACTCTACCATTTAGCACCCTTTGTTTAACATTCGAAGGTTGTGTGCTTGTGTGGTTCCGCATAAAACGAAACACATGTTCAATGACGAAACCTTTTGAAATCGCCAGGCAAGTGCTACCTCCGTATTATTTTGTAAAAATACCAACACTACTTTGTAATTATGTGAACATCACTGTTATACTAAGAAAATTAAAACAATTAGACGAACAGTTGATCCAAAAAAATAGACCAGAAGCAGTAGGTAGGCCTATAAACGAAATTGTTACATAATTCAATCTATAAATAATAAGCTGACTGAAATATTCAAATTATTATGTTGATTGTAGGTACAGCTTATTGCAATGTATGCAGCCCAATGCTAGTATAGATAGTTCGTTTGAGCTCATTCTTAGCTCTTACAAACCCATTAAAATTAAATGTAGGTATGAAGTGGAACCCTACTTCTTCCTCTTTATTTGACCCACATCTACGGTATAATTATTGTTGGTGAATAAATTATTTAATTATTACTTTTATAGGTCAGCAGCGTATAACTAGACAGGTGCACTGGTGCATGCTTGGATGCACCTGCTTAGGGCTGTTCAAGGTCTTGGCAAAATGTGGTTTTACAAGACTATTAGTATGATGCAGGCACATCCTTATAAAGCATTTTATGTCATTCTTAAAAAGCTAAATAAATGTGTTAAAATTGACGGCAGCTGAGGAATAGAGAAATATTTTATTTTTTACCTCTCTAGCTTGCTATTCAAAAGGGTACTAAGTCCTTATAAACAATAAAAAAACTAAGCAGAAAATTATTAATATCCAAAGAATATATTTTAATTTTGCCTAATTTCAAGAGAAAAGTTTAAATAAATAAATAAACATTCATGGATATTTCACACAACGCCCAAACTAAGAAATACTTGTACTATGTGAACTGGATTGATGATAGAATCTACTTATTTTTTGCAAATAAATACATACATAGTATCACCCAGGCATAAAACTAACAACTTTGTTTGCCACCAGAACCCACTTAGTTTTAGATTTAATTATATTTTTGGTAGGTAAACCTACCTATTTCATTCTATGATGAAGCTTTCAACAAAATTCCATGCTCAAATACCTATGTGGATGGCCTGTAGAACCGGTGGGCCTTGAACAAAAGGACCCTCGCCAACATTATTGGCGAGCTAACCTTGAGTTATTTTTAAACCAGGCTTGCATTCGATTCCCGTCGAGTGACTCCTTCCGAGTATTACATAATGCGAAATTATACTTAGTTTTCCTTTTGTTCGGCTCTCCTCCAAAAGCGTGTGGCCCTGTCATTTTCGTTTAATGCCCTTTGTTTTGGCTCGCACACATTTTATTTCTTTCCTCCGAATCGTAAAAGGAAGAGGCAGTGAAGGGTTTGTGCTTTTTGTATTATTTATGGTGTGTAATAATGGCCCTCCGAGTTCGCCGCTATTCGGATGTGTCGAATGTCAAACAGCTGTGAAAAACGAAAATTGCAAAGTTTTTTCTCATTGGTTATGGTATTTGGAATGGTTAGTGCGTTTCTATGGTTCACCGCACATCAAAACAGCTCTAACAACAACGCTTTCCAATTGTACCTTTGTATGTTTGCACCGAATAAAGCTCGGTGCTTATTATCATGGTAGCTTGCATCCTTCCCCTATTCAGTTCATTGTTTGTGAAGTGAAAAGAAATTAGATACTGTGTATAAAAAGTTGATGCCTACTTATTTCGATAATACTAACCAGTTTATATTGTTTCGTTTAATATATTCATCTGTGTACTTATTGGTCACTTTGGAAAACATTATTGGGTAGTTTACAATACAATGGCTTCACGTCACATTATCTTGTCAGCTATTTATACTGAAAATACTATGCAGATGGTTGATTCAAAATGTATGAGGTTTTAAAAACGTTTAAAAAATTCAAACTGCATCAAATTTTGTCTTTTCTCTTGCTTCTGGCTGCTTTTGCTTTATTTCGAGGTCATTTCGTCTAAACTCGAAGTAGATTGCTAAAACAAAATTTCTTTTCTAGGAACAAAACGAACACATTCAAAGAACTAATCAGCGAGTTTAAAACGCCACTAAAACTATGCTCTGTATCCCGATTATGTTCCCATATCGTGTCCGAATCGATAAAAACCGCCAGTGTTTTTCTACAAAGCACGTTTCTTGGAACTATTCCGTCGAGGCTACTTAAATTTCAACTCTCGGTTGCATAACTCGAAAACAACGCCACATTGTATTGGATTATTGACCTGGCCTTAATCAAATTCTTGGAAAATTAAAGATAGAATAACTGTGACAGTCAAATTTATTATGGTAGTTAACCCTCTCATTTATTTTTGTGGGAGAGTGATTAACAAATGCTACAGCTGTGCCCTACCGCAATCAGAGAATACCTACGCTAAATAATAAAATGGAAAAATAGTGATCCCATTAAATATTTTATTAAATTAAGTTCTTGAACTGTAGGTTCTCATTTGTATGAGTTAGAAACACCAGATAGGCGTTTCTTAATTTATTTAATTCATCCATAATATATCCAACACTCCATCATTGTTAATGATTTTTAGTTATTTTCCTATACCCATAACATAAAGTGCCATTCCCTGCCTTCTTGTTCCAAAATTAACATAATTAAAAATAAATAAAGACATCTCTGTCTTTTTTATCTCATTGGGCAATACGTTCACACGGTACCTTACCTACTTACTGTGCCACATGTTTCTCATTGCGTATTTTTTATTCTGCTTTGTCACGAGTTTTGTATGTTTTGTGTTGTTTATTGTACCTACTTTTATTTTTATAAGCAATCTCCAAAGAAGATAAATCATATTGGTCTAAATAAAAACTAAGTGGGTACCTACTTCATAACTCCTAAAAAAGAAGTAGAAGTAGGGTAGATAGGTTTTTTTTTCAATCCTATTCATCGCAATCTCAAAAAGAAAAAACTTATGCGCATTCGTAGTCGCAACAATACAATATCTACCTATATTTAATTTTTAAAGAACCACCTTACATAATAATTGTAATTTCACAAAAGGGAAGTGATTAAAAAGACATAAAATATTTTAAATAAAAAATCTCTTTGATACTTCACCGTCGACAGGAAGATATATGACGTCAGTAAAAATTATAATGGACCAACTCGTAAAACTGTAGGTACCTAAGTACCCACATTTGAATAGGAAAGCAACATATCAAAAATTTTCAGTGATCCGTATTTTACGAGTTTGTCGTAACGTAATCGTTGGTAGAAAAAAAGAGCACGTGAAAAGCTTGTGTCACTGCGAGTAGCTTTTATATTAAAACTAGGTGCCGCCCGCGACTTCGTTCGCGTCCCGTTGGATCCCGTTAATTTTCCGGGATAAAAAGTAGCCTATGTATTAATCCAGGTCACGGACAATTATATATTGCGAGTTTCATCCAAATCGGATTAGTAGTTTTTACGTGAAAGAGTAACAAACATCCATACTTACAAACTTTTGCGTTTATAATATTAGTAGGATAGGATACTGCAATACTTATAGCAATCGTATTGATCACTTTTGCTATTTGGCTATAATTTTTTGTGAGCAGTGTAATAATCTAACAGTGATTTGTAAAAAATATGGTAGTACAGTCTTCAAAATACTGTGGTAAAATCAAAATATTCCACAGAAAAGAAGATAGAAGTTACACTATCAGAGTGAAACTTCTGTACAAAAATACTATTATTAATTCTACGCCGGAATAAAGAAGAAAGACCCTTCAGATATGTTTAAAAATCTACATTATGTGAGCGTGTGAGGGGAACGTTTTCAGTTTGCAAGATCGTAGACCCCAAGTACTTCCAGCTTTTAATAACACAATTGCTTTGCTTTCAATAATTCAATTTAAGTTGTTGGTAAAGTAGGTAATTTATTTTATTAAAAAGAGCTTTAGAGAATAAATAGATAAAATATAGGCTTGGCTGGCACTCGGGTGTTTGCATGAATTAAACTTTTGTATGGTAGAGAAACTAACCTTACAGGTGAACGTTTAAACGAACTACACGTCTTCATTTCACACGCTGGATTTATCTTACGTTATTCGATATGACCAATGGGTCAAATTTCAGTTCAAGCTTTTAACTTTATTAGGTATGTAGGTACTATTGTGATTTAAAATATAGGTACCTAGGTCGTAGTACGTACTAAAAATCTACCGCAACTAAAAAAGCGTGCTTTTTTTATTATAAATCTTGTTACGGCGTTATGAGGCCATTGTGTTAGGTGTTCTCGTCATGCGGTGATGATGCGGATTGTTCAACCCAAAATAATGTAGTAGGACTAGTAGGAGGGACCTATACCTACCTATTTATGTCAAAAATTATTGTTACAGGCGTCATGGCTCAGTCGGTAGTAGCTCTGCCTTCTGTGCTGTGGGTCGTGGGTTCGATCCCCACCGAGGACAAACATTTGTATGTGGCAAACATAGATGTTTGTTCTGTGTCTGGGTGTTACTATGTACTAGTGGCTCTGGGAGCTGTAGACCTCGCGAGCATACTAAATATTCCAATATTCAACATCATCAATCAACATCATCAATGTCGTGTAAGGTGTTTTCTGAAAGTCTTTAAGTGCACTTTTATTAATTTATAATTTAAGGCTTATTATTATGCTGATGCTCTCATTCAGTGAAGGAAAACATCATGAAGATAATTATCAGTTAGTATTCTAACAGCGACGAAACGCTTGCAGCCTGTCACGTATTGAAAACTAACGATAATGCAAAATGTTGTATGTGTGTGTGTATGTGATGTGATGTTTTTTCTATTTAATTTTGTAAATTTTTGAGGAATGTAATGTCAAGTGCATTTTCCGTTTTGTGATTTTTTTGATTTTTTTTGCATCATCTTGTGTAGAATGAGGTCCTTTGTGTTTCTCTCAAATTTGATTGAAAACCATCGATTGTTTGATGAGCTATCCTGTTCATCATGCTGAAGATCCTTATCAGATCTTCGCCAAACTTTTATGAGACCAACTTATAGTTACTACCTTTCAAATAACAAAAGAATAATTGAAATCGGATCTCATTTGGTGGAGATATCCAGTATATAAAATAGCCCCCTTTTTGCCCTTTTTTTGGGGAAAGTACCCCTCCAATCAAAAATCCCCGACGACAAAAAAAATCTAATAAGTCATATAACATGTGTACCAAGTTTCGTCCAGATCGGTTGAAAAATGCGACCTGTAGAGGAGAACAGACAGACAGACAGACAGACAGACATCCGGACAAACGCATTTTTGGCCAATGTGGAAACTGAGACGCTTCGCTCGCTTCGCTCGCTCGGTCAATTATAAGTATGTATTTACAAAAAAAAAAGTATATAAGTATTATATCAGCAATTTGGTTTCCATAGTACAAGCTCTGCTTAGTTTGGGACTAGAGAGCGTTGTGTGTAATGTCCAAGAATATTTATTTATTTATTTATTACCTAGGTACCTACCTAGAGCCAACAGTACTTACCTACATCATTTTGAAATTCTACTTACTTTCTTGTGAAGCTGCTTGTACCAACCTATTACCTGGTAATTCAAAGTAGAAGCAAATAATATTATTACAGTAGAAGGCAGAAATACCTACCTACCGAAATTATTTCGATCTACCTACCTACAAGGTAAGTACAGATAGGCACAGTAGGTGGGTGGGTAATATTAGGTAATTCGTAAAAAAGGGGTCCATACCCAAGTAACCGGATGCCCATTGAATTACACAATAAGATTTACATTATGTTTAACTTAGCTAAAGGGAACACAGGTGGACCAACAATAAGTCCCTCGAGTACTCCCTCTTTACTATTTTAATATGAAAAAATAAACTCCATTCATCCCAAATTACTTTGAGACGAATAAATGAACTGTTGGATCGAAGATTGAATTAGAAAAGAATTTGTGCGTAGAAAAGTATTAAGAATTGGTCCATTCATAAAAGTTAGGGAGAGTACGATGAGAATTGAAAGCAAAGTCAAGTGTGAGTAAATCTTATACAGAGGTGGTGGTACAATATAAGCATAAAAATACAATAAAACCATAATGTTAGGTTCACAACTAATCATCATCATCATCACCGTAGCCCGGTATCACCCACTGCTGGGTATTGGCCTTACTATGTGACCAGCCAAAAACTCTACCTACTATAATAACTCTATAGATGGGTCTAGATAATAACTCTAATGATGTCTAGAAGGTCCTCCAGACCAGAGGTAGACGACAGTCTCATATGAGTCTGATTGTAGAGATGAAATTGTCCAGTGTTGTGTGAATGTGAGGATTGTTTTGTGAATGTGTATAGAAATTTCCTACTAGGAAGGCTCTTCAATTTTATTGTCGCAAATGATATTATGTATTCAGTTGAAAGTTTTATCATAATTATTGACTTTAGGTAAGTATCTACCTATCTACCTACATGCATGTAGGTAGGTACATGTACGACGACCTGTAGCTCTTAAATCCAACTTTAAAGAATTAAATTACTAGGTATAACACTTGCAAAAGGATAAATTACTAATCTACAGGTTACGTAACAACCCAATGAGACTTGTCGTTGGGGAGCTATATCCGCTCAAGTAAAAAATTGCTCAACTAGACTAGCCCTATCCTACATGTACCTAGGAACGACGACATCATTATAAATACATAATGATACACCAATTTATTTTCTTTTATAGTACACAACACACTACGGAACCCCGAAAAGGTAGAGGTTGACAATGATGGCAGGTATCAGTGCGGAAAAGATCAGTTTTTCTTTTGATCCCACATCAAAAAGGTTCAAGGAGCCAATAGAATTGTAGAAAAGTCACTTTTGTGAAAATTGGATTGGATTTTGTTATTCAAAGCAAGCGTTAGCAAGCTAAAATGGCAGTGGGCCGTCCATGCTTGCCGCAGAAACGACAATCGCTGGAGCAAACTGATGGTACTGTTACACATGCTAGAAAATAGAATGCTAAAAAGCGTACTAATTAGCATGCTCAATATGAGTAGCATGTTATAATTAGCATGCTAATTATTAGCAAGGTTTCGATACACATGCTAAATAAGCACTTGCTCACTAAAAGCATGCTTTATTAGCATGTGTAACAGTACCTTAACACTCGAGTGGAGACCGCGTTTAGGCAAGCGTAGTGTAGGACGCCCTCCGGCTAAGTGGGGTGACGGTCTGAGACATGTAGATGGCAAACACTGGATGAGGAGAGCCGAAGACCGGGCTCAGTGGCGCGCCTTGGGAGAGACCTATGTCCAGGGCCGATATAGGTTGATGATGATGATGATGATGTTACTCAACACTTCCTGAAATGGTTTTGCTTTTGACAATGTTTTCTAAAAAAACATGTCATTTGTTTGAGGTAGGTAACTAAACTTAGTAAAATTACTTAATTTATTATTTAGTTACAGCTAAGCATTTGGTTGCCATCCAGCACACCTTTAGGAAAAATACTTTGATAGGTACGAAGTATTAAGTAAGTAGGTATAGGTACGAGAAGCCTACCTAAGTTAATAAGTCTCATTTTAAGTGAACTGTATTGTTCTTTATGAGAAATAAATTCTTTAAACCGAGAATAACCACAATGATTTGGTCAAAGATTACTTAATAATGTGGCTAGATTTCTGAAAATGTTTTTATTCGCGCTGATTTGACACTTACCTGCAAAGATTGTCATAAACCCCACTGGTGGGGCCAACTTAGTGGGGATTATGCCAATAAACCCAAAAAAGAGTCCTAATTTAAAGATATTTAAAGAAGGGGATAGTCCCAAAACTCCCTTCTTCGAGACTTTGAAGTACCTAGGTGCTTTACTTATGTGGAACTTAAGCTACTGTTACACATGCTAGCTAGATCTTCTTCCTCCTGCATGTCTAATGCAGGAGGAAGAAGATCCGTGGCCATGAAACAAAAGCGTTTATTAAATAATTTAGTAGGTAGGCACAACCAGTCGATTCGACTGCCGGGAAAAAAGACTTCATCAGAAAATGGACATATCGTATTGAACGCGCGTTTGATAACATTTTTCGCCGTTTGAATAGACGCTATTCTTCCTCCTGCATTAGACATGCAGGAGGAAGAAGATCTAGCTATAGGAAGTATGGTGTATGGCCACCATTATGGTGGCCATACACCATACTTACCTATCGTCCAATCGGCATGACGCTACCGATTGGATCAGTTAGAACTGACCGTGTGTGGGAGTGGATTGGCATTATTTGGCATGACAGTTATAATTGACGGAACAATCGAATTTCGATTCTTTTGGCTTGATCATGGCGATTGGATCATGCCGATTGGACCGTGTATGCGATATGCGATCGTCACTTCAGTCTAGTCAAGATTTTTGCTTCTCAATTATGGTGGCCATACACCATACTTCCTATCGTCCAATCGGCATGACGCTACCGATTGGATCAGTTAGAACTGACCGTGTGTGGGAGTGGATTGGCATTATTTGGCATGACAGTTATAATTGACGGAACAATCGAATTTCGATTCTTTTGGCTTGATCATGGCGATTGGATCATGCCGATTGGACCGTGTATGCAATATGCGATCGTCACTTCAGTCTAGTCAAGATTTTTGCTTCTCAATTAGAGGAGTAACTAACGTTAGAAGTTTCGTGTATGTTTCTTCATTCATTCATAAATAATTACAATAATCTTTAGACGTAGTCCTCAATTCTTGTAATAAATTTGTATGAGTAAACTGTTTTCTTTTCATTAACCACTTTTTGCACCACTCTGCTCGATCTTTTCTTTTTACAGACAGACGACGATGTTTTAGCCCAAAACGGCTAAAACATCGTCGTCTGTCACCGGTGACGCCATGGCTTCAACTGAACGTTGCTGCCGATTGGACAATTCAAACGTTGTGTGTGTGGTCTCTATGGACAAACTGCAGATTGGATCAAGCTGCAGCGTCATGCCGATTGGACGATAGGAAGTATGGTGTATGGCCACCATTAGAGGAGTAACTAACGTTAGAAGTTTCGTGTATGTTTCTTCATTCATTCGTAAATAATTACAATAATCTTTAGACGTAGTCCTCAATTCTTGTAATAAATTTGTATGAGTAAACTGTTTTCTTTTCATTAACCACTTATTGCACCACTCTGCTCGATCTTTTCTTTTTTTTGTTTCATTTTTACGAGTAAAACGCCCAAAACGGCTAAAACATCGTCGTCTGTCACCGGTGACGCCATGGCTTCAACTGAACGTTGCTGCCGATTGGACAATTCAAACGTTGTGTGTGTGGTCTCTATGGACAAACTGCAGATTGGATCAAGCTGCAGCGTCATGCCGATTGGACGATAGGAAGTATGGTGTATGGCCACCATTAGACATGGTGACCCCGACGTGATGTGTAGAAGTGTATGGTGCTTTCCTTTACACGTTCTGCAGCTGCTCGCGAATTTTGATTCTAAAGCTAATTAGCGTGCTAATTAGCATGCTAGTGAGGAGTTTACATTTGCTAGTTGCATTTGCTATGCTAGTTTTAAGCATGCTTCTGAATAAGCATGCTAAAAGCAAACACTCCAATACACATGCTATTTTATAGCGTGCTCCCACGCACTCTGTGCACGCGCACCTGTCGCAAACGACTGATCGATCGATACTAGCATGCTCAATAAGCAAACCTGTTCACACGCGCTAAAAGCACGCCCCCCTTTACCCGCGCTGCAGGTAGCATGCTCAAAAATCGACGGTCGTGCGATTTTCTAGCATTATTTTTCTAGCATTGCTAATTATTAGCAAGGTTTCGTTACACATGCTAAATGAGCACGTGCTCGCTAAAAGCATGCTTTATTAGCATGTGTAACAGTACCTTTAGAATATTCACAAACCTAACCTAAGTATCTTTTGTATTAATTTTTAACATAAAAAAAGGATAAAGTTCTCAATTAGGTTTTATTGGTTGTATTTATCTGTTTATTCTTTTATTCGGAACACCCTGTATACTTTCTGTGCTTGCAAATACTAACCGCATAAACAAAGCTCGGAAAGTTTGGTACGGTAAGACACCATAAAAACGCTGTAAGAAACACATTACCCGACCAGACGGATCACGTATCTCAGAGTTATCAACGTTTAATTAGTATCAAACACGCGATCCAAGGATCTTAGTGCTGCTTTTGATATTCTAGGAGTTGGAGGCTCATATCTTACATCAAGCACTAATGAAGGTAGAGATAAGAAGTTCAAGCAAGCGACTGACACTTTTTGAGGTTATAATAAACTTACTAAAAAAGTAACAAATACATTAGAACATACACTATCTACAGCGACCACACATTATGTATGCACCTACCTACAGCAGGTAAGTAAACTATTTACAGCTCTATAAGTCGACTAACCTCGTCAAGTCGTCATCCTATAAACGGTAAACTCGTTATTTATCGATTACTGTTTTGCCACTGAATGATAAGTGTTGGTAGGTACATGTATATACTCGTACGAATGTCCAATGTAACTATAATCACCACTACAATATAATCTAGTCAACAGGTTGAAAAACATGAAAAATAGACATAAAAGCTCCTAAAAATAATTACGAGCGATACTATTTTATATTTATATATATATAAGATGTTTGTTACTCTTTCACAAAACTACTGATCCGATTTGGATGAAACTTGAAACATATATGGTCCGTGACCTGGATTAATACATAGGCTACTTTTTATCCTGAAAAATCAACGGTATCCAACGGGACGCGAACGAAGTCGCGGGCGGCACCTAGTATAATATAAAATACGATATACGTCATTGGATTCGGAATGACCTCTGGAAAAAATGTTTAGAAGTATTTAACTGCACGTAAAAAATTGCGATTGCAAAAAAAATTGTAAAGAAAAAGGTATTTAGTTTAGCTTACTTACCTTCTCTACTAAGTAGTATAGTTACCAGTTTCACCTTGCACAGCGCTTCAGCCTCTTGTGACATGACGTAATAAAATCACCCCTTGCTCCCGGTGTTATCAGTAGTAAAAGAAGAGTGCCCAACTACCGATGGTCGTAAAGTGGCTGCAATGAAAAAACTGTAAAACAAAAGAGTGCCTTCAAAATTATGATTCACTTTTCTGCGAAATGATTACGTATGTTTAATACCTAGGTACTAGTTCTGCCTTACCATCTTAAGGGTGAATTTTCTGTGAACCGACTAGCCGTCACGCCCGTCTTTCAAAGCAGTTTTTTAGAGCCCTGTCAAGCAAAACGGTAAGTTAAAGTTTTCCAAAGTGGTAAGGCGGAAATTTTGCTACTTAAAAGAGGGTATTTTATCATAAAGTTTACAAGGCTTCAGGTAAACAGACAAGACTGGCTGAAGGATAAGTTAAGACCGAAGATTTACCATTTTTCTTTGACCTCTTTGTTAGTCATGATGTCCCAGGCACTGCAGCGTCCTGTTCATAGTAGCAGGTAAAAAGTGGCGCTTCCTGACGCTGTAAAAATAATGTAGATAAGATGCTAATGCTTGATTATTATTTGGATAAAATGTTTCTTGATAATTCCTCTTCAGTGAATACCTTTTTTGATTTTAGTAGTTAGTTTACTGTTTCTTTTATATGAAATAAAATAAATATTAAATTGCGAATAGTCGTGCGCGCACTTGCAGATCACTCCACAAAAAAGAAAAATTGACCGTAGAACGTTGATGCTAAGCGCCATGGCAGGCATGGCGTAAGTACTGTAAGTAGGTAGGTATAGTACGTAACTGTTTGTCCAAACATAAAGCAAATTATTTTTAATGCTGATTATACCTGCATCGAGCAATCACGTGTAGTACAAAGTCTCCAGGATTTACGAATATAACTCCTTGTGTCACCGTTGAATCATTTTTAAATTAATGCCGATTGTAAATCTTGTCGCCCGCCGTTGTAAATTGGAAACACCTCGGTCGGGGGCGTGCTATTCCTGTGCTTGACATGACGCCACTGCCGTAGATTGTGTAGTAGTTGGTTTCAGGGGGTGTAGCTAGGCTTTGGGCTCTAGGGGGCCCGGCATGGGAAAACGTCGTACATTCCTGCATCGAGCTCAGTGGCTTTATAGGCAAAAAGGCTGCTGTCAAGACACAGCCGGTGACTCTGGAAATGTTACAGTTTATCTTTACAAGAATGTTCTTATAGGGCTCCGCTAGCCTTCACAAAAGTGGTTGCCCGATGGGGCACAGATTCCTAGGACTTCGGCCCATCTCTATATGTGGCTCAAATTCTGAACTTGAGGCAGTAGAGCACCTTTCTTTGCTCAACAGTATCCCAATAGCGCAATCAGATAAAAATATGAAATGAGATTACCAGCCTGGCATCGCAGTTTCATGAAATACCTCTTTTCTTTGGTCTAACAAAAAAAACAAAAGTTTATTTTACGGCCAGTGGGGAAAAGAAAATATTTGTTCAGAATTTTGGAATTCAGTTCTAGGTATAAGTAATGGAAGTTCGGATAAGGCCAACCGTTGTAGTGTCACCACGCAGTGGTGTATCTTTGATACGCTAGCCTTACGATATGTTTGCGATTGTCACATTTATTCGTGATCAAGGCACTGATCCGGTCTTAGGGATAAGTTTTTTGACAGTTTCAGATTAAAAAATTTACCCCACAACCCTGCCCTGAGTACGCCCCCAAATGTTTCGCCCCGGGACCCATCGGGACGAGTCTTTGTTAAAGACGTCGCTGGTTGTAATTACTTCCACTTACAAGTTACAATTTAGTCTTGTCGCTATTATGGGGTGTCTCAAATGAGATAAGGCAGTAGAATCAGCAACGGAAAGTTGTTTTTTTCCGAAATTGGAGCGAAACTCAAAAACGCTGTTGTTACTAAACTTCATTTATACTTATTTAGTGGAAAGTCATAGAAACCTACTTCATGATTCATGAATCATGAAAGTACAATCGTCAAAAGTTTCCCATGATTCTTAAAAGTTTTTCAATGTCGTTAATTCCACCACAACAGATACCTACATTCCGTGAAACACTTCGCAGATACATGCGACAGGAAAAAAACCTAAGTCGCTATCTATCCTTTGAAAGACTAAAACCCGTTTCGCACTTACTGCTCTGCTTGAGCAGTAAATGCGAAATGGACTATTATAGATTTTGTATGAAAATCTCTACTCAAACCTATACTTGACCAACGATATCTGTATGGGCATACGGGCCTTAGAATCAGAAGTGATAATTGCGGCTGTACTTAGGTACTTACGTACATTCATAACAATAATAGATTTGATGGGTTATAGCCGATTCGTGCCTTCTATTGTTATGCCAATTGACGCTCTCAATAGAAAATATAACCAACTTATCTCAATGATTCAACATACGATTTGTAAAGTAGGTAGTGCAGGACGTAGGTACAACTCAGTTCCTTTTGAATCAGGCCGTCTGATTCATCTTCAGCCTGTATCAACTACTTTATTCTGTGCCTGTATAAACAAATGAGCAAAACCATTTCATCACTCGACGCAATGATGTTCAAAATGACTCCACGCATATTCGACCGTAGATGATGACAAAGTTAGTACTCCTCATTTGGGCAATGACGTAACTGTTATTTGGTAAAACTCGGCGCAGACAAAGGAATCTGAAAATTAAAGCTTGGTAACCACAGAGCTTAGAAAATATGTTGAGAAGAGCTTTAATGGAGACGAAATAGAGTAAATGATACCTTACGTTTTTTTCTTTTTCAATAAAATGAAGTAGGTACCTAACCTACCTAGGTAAGTTACTATAGGTAGGTACTTAGAACCATCACACAAACTTAGCTCAATTGCTCCAACCGTAGTGCTACTCCTGCTCTGATTTTTTTTAATGGGAAGGGATTTGCCCCCTTTCTATTGGGTTCAGACTGATTGAATGAAAGCAAGCAAGGGTTATTGAGGAGCTTCGCCGATATGAGATGGGATGGAATGGATGTGATGGGACATCTACCATCAGCGAAGGCGATTGTCTGGCTTTTGTTCGGTCTAGCTTTTCCTTAGGTCAGAGCCTAAGTAGAGTTTTTCCAATGGTACAGAGTACCATTAAAAGCGCTCGTGGCGTAGCTTGCTTAGTCAATCTTCACCGATTATCTAAGTTAAGCGACGTTCCGCGCGGTCACTATTTGGATGGGTGGTCGTTAGTGGCATTTACATCTGAGCGATAAACTGTCGGTCCTGGCTCCAGCAGTCGTTAAGCTATGACGGAGACCTTAAGGTGGCCTAAAAACTCCGTCAGAGTTGGCCACTAACTCATACGAGCTTGCTTGCTTGCTACCATTAGAAGAACTCTACCGTATCGCGTACGAAAAGCTCTCTACGCTCTATGGTTCTTACAAGTAATAATATTATGTTCGCCACAGCTGTCACCGCGTGGAGATTTACACCATATCTGTCAGATTTTAAATCTGTTTTTAAATTTCGAACAAAGGAGTCTTATGTGGAGACCGGAGAAGCTGAAGCATGATGTCATGCACGTCTTTTCTAATTAATAGTTGACATTTACTGCGTGTTATGGATATTTTCGGTATCGTTTTCTAACTAAAATAAGAAATGGGTTACTCGAGACACCTTTTCTGTTTGTAGGTGTCTCATAGACAATCATATTGTCTAAATTACAAAATTTCCAAAAAAATGTAAGATCAACTTCAACTTCTTGGTTTATAGCTTTTGCAACATGTTATCACAATTCTGTCAGTGTCTGTTTAGTGAATCCGAGGGTGAATTAAAAAATATCATTTCAATGTATACTTTTTACGTTTTCTATTCTCTAGCAATCGTGTAAGTGCTTATGTCAACTTAGGGGCAACTATAGGCACGGTAATTCAAAGGAGGTCAAGACTACGCAGCGTAGTAAGAAACTTTTTGCATATTTAGGAACTCACAGAAAAAACGCAAACAATTTTTGGTGAAGTTTTTGCCGCTCAAACTTTGAACTAACGAATTCTTTGTTTTGGAAATTTATTGCGTGCATTCACTCGTCGAGAGTCGAGGGCGTAACTCGTTAAAATACAGTTAGGTATTCTGGCATTCTGAGAACATAATGGAATGGAAATGTATGGGAATAACTTTTTAGTTTTAAAACCAAATAACTAATAATAATATTTATTAAAAGTAGAGAACATGGCATCAGTGGTTGCTTTCGAGAAACGCAAGGCGCATTAGATACTCTATCTTCTTACCGAAGGCTCATTGTATGACAAAACTATTAGGCGCTACCTAACAACCTAGAAGCATTATCAAGTGTTGTTTTTTTAAATATTGTCATCTGGGCCCATTTGAGCCATCAGCGGTGGCGGCGAGCCCAGGGTGTTTCTCACGGCCATTGTCTTTATGTTTTTCTTGTTTCATCTTTACTGATTTCTCATCGACAATGCTATGCAGCCTATGTATAAGTAGGTAATGCGACACTAATGCAAAATTTTGACATTGGGTAGATTACCTGTGTGGTCTAGTTAAGGAAATAATCATATTGTGTTAATATTCTAGGAATGTGATATAACTATTTGATAAACACGTAATCAACATAACAAAAGATGCAGACTCAGATAAAAATGGTGTAACACAATCATTTTATGCGACCTAATATTCAGCGACAAAGCGTCTGAGCACGCCTTCAAATATCAAGACTATTAAGTCATTGTAAGCTCAAAGTATCAAGACCTCGAAGCTAATCTTATAAATCTGTAACTTGAGATCGTGCAGGAAAATTTGTCGTCACAATTTTGTAACCATGTATCAAGATTGTGTTGTGTTGGTCCCTATTGTACGTTCAAAACGTGTCTTGGGTATTAAAATTAGTAATATACTTAGGCCTTGTGCTGATTTACTGCCTAAGCACTGATCCTGACTCAAGCATAGATTTTTGTATGAAAATCTCTACTCAAATATCTTTTTGTATGAAGATCTCTACTCAAATCTATGCTTGAGTGCTTCGGACGGCACGTTAAACTGTCGGTCTCGGCTCTAGCAGTCGTTAAGCCACGACGGAAGACTTAAGGCGGCCTAAAAACTCCGTCACCCGAGTTGACCACTAACTCATACGAGCCTGCTTGCATTTTAGGGCTTGTACACAAAACTGCGATGCGAATTCACAACGCAGAAAATTGCGACACGAATTTTGGCGATGCAATTTCGTGCGGCAAGGCGTTTCCCTTCCGCGATTAGGGTAACCATTCCTTCGGCGACCGTCAACCGTACTGAACGTATTTTGAAAACTAGGTCGAGACATGGATCGTAAAAAGAAGTGTGCACTTTTGTTATTGCTTAGGAGATACAGGAAAAAGAAACAAAGAAGACTTGAGAATCAATTCGCAAGTTCTTGCGATGCGTCGTGCGTGCTCGCAGATTTTAACGCGTAATTCATTACGCAAGCTTATGTTTTTTTCGTTATTTACTCTGAAATAAAATATAGTCCTGAGTAAAAAGCGAGTTCAAAGGTAGGTGGAGTGTAGGTTTACGTTCAAATTCGATAAAAGTAATCCTAGTGCAGACTCTCAAAACATTGACTCTGAAATCTGAATACCACGAAGTTAGTAGATACTAAGGAACTAAAATCCATTTAGCATTTACTTAAAAAACCGGCTAATGAGCTTCAAAAGTCAAAAAGTGGTCTGAAAGAATTTCTTCACTTTTGGGGGTAAGATTTTTTTACCCTGTTTACTTATGCCGTGCTTCGGAGGGCTCGTTAAACTGTCGGTCCCGGCTCTAGTAGTCGTTAAGCCATGATGGAGGCCTTAAGGCGGCCTGAAAACTCCGTCACCAGAGTTGGCTACTAACTCATATGAGCTTGCTTGCTTACTTATGGAGAGCTAATGGTGAAAATTGGTGGAAGGAGCCGTTGCCAAGTTATGAGGACAGCTCTGAGAATTCATCAGCTCTGAAAAGCAGTTTTAAGGAATCTTAGGCCTAATTGCTGGTTAAAACATAGTTCACCTCAATTTAGGTATTCAGATTTTATGAACTGGAGTCCATACCGCAAGGTGTGATGATGAAGAGCAATGATATTTAAAAAAAAAGCTCAAAAATATATATAACATTAGTTTTCATTTTTAAGAATACTTTTGGTGACCATCAACTGTCTGCTTACTCCTGGTTTCCGGATTAAACTGCGGTCAGTTTTTTTTTATTTGACTAAAGTCAAAGGCTAAGTTAGAAGTTTTATGTGAAGCGTTCTAACCCCGTTTTCTATGTGAATGCGGCCTAAGGATTGTTGAGGGAAAATAAATCAGAGACGGCGCCGGCCGTCGTTCGACGAACTCTGAAGTTGGGAACAATTGGTGGAGATGTAAATTAAATCGAGTGGCTCTGTCCCAGACTGCGAGGCAAATTTACAAAATCTACTAGAGAAATACTCCAAACTGTACGTTACAAAGCTCCAAAAAATGTTCGGTCCTTCATACGTAAACCTAGTATACCCTAAGTAGGTATGTACATATATGTAATTTTATAGTGCGGTGATATTGCAAACGCATTCGTTCTATATACATTGCAAGCAAATTAGTATAATCTATATTAACGTAGGTGTACTATGTTACTTATACGAGTAAGCAAGCAAACTCGTATTCGTATGAGTTAATGGCCGACTCTGGTGACGGAGTTTTTAGGCCGCCTTAAGGCCTTCACCATGGCTTAACAACTGCTAGAGCCGGGACCGACAGTTTAACGTGCCCTCCGAAGCATAGAAACGCTCAGATGTAAATGCCACTAACGGTCACACATCCAAATAGTGATCGCGCAGAACGTCGCTTAACTTAGATACATCGGTGAAGATTGACGCCACGAGCGCCCCGTGGCATAGCTTGCTTATTGATAACGAGCATGTATAAAATTTTGTTACTCTTAGCTAAGACTTAAAAAGGTATACGAACAGGGCTTTGTAAATACGCGTCCCGGGTTCACAAGCACGGCCGGGCGGGACTTTAACATCTTTGCAACGAGTTCTTTTTAGTTTTCTAACAAGTTCTGAGTCCCAAACGTTTGTCAGTAGGAGTGGACGCGTAAATCTCTAGTTACTAACTTTTGTACGTGCTTTATTACCTATGGATTTGTTTTGTTTGTGAATGAATTACTTACTTAGGTACAAAACTTGTATCTATGTAGCTACATTTTGTTTTCTTGGCAATTAAATCTCCGGTCTTTCTTAGTTTTGTCAAAATGACGAAAGCCAAATTTTCAGTCGAGATAATATGACGTCATCCATATTAGACTTAGGCTGTGCTAACTTTGGATACGATTTCATCCGAATTTGATTCGTACGACTACGCACGAAGGATACCGACCTTCCAAAGACTATGGGAGCGCTCACACTGCATGTGATTAGGCATACGTATACGTACGTTTACTTACGACGTCCGAATACAATCCGAACTTGTTGGGATTTATCACGCAGTCGTACTATTTGACGGAGAAAAACGTATTCAGTGTGAGCACTCAATCAATTCGTACGAACATTTCTTGTACGTTTACGTACGGATAAATTCGTGTCCAAATTGAGCATGGCCTTACATATCTGCTGAAGCACCAGATCATTATAAGGCCGAAGTGAGCAGGTGACAGACCAGCGCAGAATAGATTGACAAAAGCACAGATCATAATACTATACACAAAAGTAATAAAAGTGTTTAGTAGCATGCAGCAGCTTTATTGGACGTAGGTAGGTGCCTCCTCTATGCTGTGTTATAAGCATGTAGAAATGTTTGAAATACCAATAATACCTGGATGAAGGGATAAAATACGTAATGTCGTGTCGTCAGCTTGCCTATACCAAAGTTAAATCCCACGAAAGCTCCTCATTCGGTCCTCTCTTAACAGCGTAAATGCTCAAGTCTCAAGACTACGAAAATTTGACTCCACTAGCAATACACTGCTGCTTTGGTATCAAGATATTTGAAGCTGAACGTGATGAAACAGGTGAATAGAGCAATGTGCTCGCAACTTGAAAAATAAACTAGCATGCTTCAAACTAGCTTATCGCAGTGATGAGATGTTTCAATATTTGCATGCGAGCTGATGCGAGCAAGCGTACCTCGTTCTTGCCAAAAGAATTTACATGAAAATCTTGTAGAATATTTTTCAAAAATAATTTTTGACACAGAGTAAAATTAATAATTATTGGTATTAGAACTAAAAAATACGGCTAAAATATCAGAAAAAGGTGAAAAACTCTAGGTGGTTATTTTTAACCGCTGGATGAAGCAGTTCACAACATGAACAAGATTGTCTTAGGTAGGTTTTGGTATCAATCAATTAAGCTTCCAAAACATCAATTGATGGTTTGGAAGCTTAATTGATCAAGTATTTTGTTTGGTAATTTTTGCAAGCTTTGTATTCCTACCTACTTAGGTTACTAATTTGAAATAATACAGAATTGCTTACCTATAACATTTTGCGGCTGCATTTACTTGAATTTTTGAAAGCCAATTTATTAATCGACTTAATTATATTACTGACTGTACCCACTTAGTTAGATACCTTTATTTTGTAAAATAATAAATTTAATACCTTAGTCGATTATTTAGTTAGCCTTTGTTAGTTGATTACTTTTAAAGGGGATTTACTTTTTCAACGCCTTCAGTTTTATTAACAGCAAACACCACTAGTATGAACAAAGTTTGCAAAGGGGTAATAGATAGGTACTCTAGTAGCTAATGGCGTAATATTGTTAGCTAGTGTTAGTCGTCAATTTTATTTTATCATTTCGCTTCCAATTCATCCCATCAAATTAAAAGTACCTATAATCTACCAGATGAAAGCCGAAAATGGACCCTATTACAAATCGATACAGGATATAATGCCATAAAATGTATCCCCTACAGTAGTTAGGAGGGAGTGACCCATTGACTCAGTACCCTAACAGCCTTGGGGTGAGATGACGTCATCTTTTCCCCTACGAAGATGACATCATTTCTCTTGCTACTTGTAAATATGTAGACATATAGGCACTTTAATCTGTCTAAAATGAAATACGTTATCGAGGTAAAGTATTGGAGGTGAATCTACGGGTATCGGATAGTACCTTTTAGCTGTTCACGGAAAATAAATGAAATAAGTAATCACAATTTTCCAAAGTCGATGTTTCCACGGAGATCAGTTTCTCATAAAGGAACGCTCTACCTAGTATAGTATTATAATTATGATCTGTGGCTCTACCAAATATGGTACCTATCTAATAAATACCTAACAATAGGTATTTTATTTAGCTATTGTCATCTGTAATAATTTTTCAGATATTCCAGTTTGTTAAATTCTTTCTCAGGTTATCTCATATTGCACCTCTACGCGTATGTATAGTGCGGTTTTATACAGAGCCCGTAATCTGAGTTTTGTTATGTTGACTTGCGACAAGCGAGAATCGAGAAACACGCAGTTTTTGTATGGCTCCATTTATCTACAATAAATTGCCAATGCCATGGAGAGAACTGCCAACGTCGTTGTTTACGAAAAAGCTGAGAACATAATTATGTACTAAATGTTACTACGCGGTACATGAATTTATGACTGATAAACTACTGACATAATCATATTTTAATATTAATTTGACATCCTATAATTTATTTCAATACTGTATATCTACTACTCGTAATTTCTATTCCATAATTCCTATCGTACCTATTAATGCTCATTCTATAATTCTAATTAATTTTCATTTTTGTATTAATTATTTTTGTGTTTTGCACACCCTGTAGGGTAGATTTACATTGATACAATGCTACTTTATAACATCTCTACACACACATGTAATTCTGCAAATAAATATACTTTGACTTTTGACTTTTGGAGAAAAATAGGTTGCAAATCTCCCGCTAGAGGCGCTTATCGGGTTTTCATACAAAATATCTCACAAGTCGCTTCTCGATATGCGTTTCGATCAACAAAATTTCAGACTACGGGGTCTGTAGTCTGACATGAGTCTGAATAAGTGGACTTAAAGTAATACTTTCTATTTCTTACTTTCATGTATGGTTTTAAGTAAATGACCAGAGATTAAAATAGCAGTCAAATAACAGTAAAACCATTTCCATCCCCTATTTAAAATGAAATAATAATAAAACAAAGCGCTGTTATGCAAACAAGATTTCTAATCTGAGCATTAATTTCGTGTTTTGATCCCTCTACCTACAATCTAACCAGAATTAAATTATTATTGCATTTGTAAACAGTTATATCCTATCGCACCCCACCCATCCCACTAATATTATAAATGTCAAAGTTTCGATGTTTGAATGTTTGTGTTTGTCATCTTTCTGTACGAAAAAATCTGACAGGCGCCGAGTTAAGTTAAAATTAGTAAATAAGTAAAAGAACCTTTATTTCCCCTATAAAACAGATTATATTTTTATTTTTTATTTTAGTTAGTTTCTTTTCCCACCAGGTATTTGGACGATGTCGTTTCTCTATCGGCGGACAGCGGGGCTAAGTTGCGCACCGCGAGATATTTGTCATGTCGTTCTGTCAAAATGTAAGCATTTTGTACCAGTTTAGGAACTATTGCATTATCTGTGGTAATGTTGTCGAGAAACCGCGCCTTTGAATTTTCAACTTTTGACATTTCTGCGTGACTATTAACTCGTCCTCAGAGAGGTACGACGACTAAGAAGTGTCAAAAGTGTACATTATGGCGCGTTTTGTCGACACCATTAAGTACCACAGATAATGCAATAGTTCCAAAACTGGTACAAAATGCTTACATTTTGACAGAACGACATGACAAATATCTCGCGGTGCGCATTTTCGGCCCGCTGGCCGTAGTGAGGTAGAGTCCTAATTCTATGCGTCCCACAGAAAAAATGTTTGATTAATAAACAATACGAAAATAAAAATTGATGTAATCAGCAATATTTTTGTAGGTACCTACCTGCATGATGAAATATCCATAGAGCGGAACAACACAAAGCTTTATAGCTAATATCCTACGTTAGAATGCATAAAACTGACATAACAATAAGTACAGACGACCCCTTGCGTAAAATGCCACCTTAGATTTGAAACGCAATAAAAGTCGCAGTATAATAATGTCTTTCAAAGAACCTACCTATAAAATGCGCAAGTAGGTGGTATTTTCCCAATGGATTCTTGAGTGCCTGAAACTTTGATGGCTGCATCTAATGTTAAATTTTACTGTGTAAATAAGGGGGTTAATAGTTCCTTTTATTTTTATAGTGTGCTAATAAAAATCCACATTTGAATTTCTTTTTTCTTACTTCATTTGAATTACTTAGGTGCTTTATAGTAATTGTTTTCGTAGGTAAATAGTTACTAGCTACCCTGGCATAATTGAGTGTCAAAACGTAGAGTTTTCGTTCCGTTTTGTAACTTTTATGAAATCCTAACAATGCCTAATTATAGTTTTTACTACATTACTAAAATTATCTCCATATAGGTACGTAGGTAGGAATTAGCAGTAAATATAAGCTGCTGTTATGTGTGTGTGATGGTATTTAAAGCAAGCAAGCAAGCTCGTATGAGTTAGTGGCCAACTCTGTTGACGGAGTTTTCGGCCTCTGTAGAGCCGAGACCGACAGTTTAACGTGCCTTCCGAAGCACGGGAGCGCTCACATGTAAACGCCACTAACGGTCACCCATCCAAGTAGTGACCGCGCAAAACGATGCTTAACTTAGATAATCGGTGAAGATTGACTAAGCAAGCTACGCCACGAGCGACTGTGACGGTATTAGGAAAGTACCGCATCCGCAGGTAAGTAGGTGCAGATCTACCTACCAATATATAGACGACGGTGTTAGGAAAGTACCGCAGGTAAGTAGGTACAGACCTACCAAAAGTAGGTAGGTACCTAATATAGACGACAGCGGAAACCACTGACGGTTAGCTAGTAAAATGGGTATGACGTCAATAACGTGATCTATAACACAAAATAGATAATACTTCATAGAAATAATACATAATAGATACCTATACTAATAAATTAGGTACCTACTCTAGTACTCTGTACATATACATACACCTAGGTACTTATTAGGAAAAATACTCTACATTATCTTGTGAAAAAAAGTAGGTAAGTTGTAAAGTAGGCAAATTATGAATCTAAAACATTGCACTACATATACCACCTGTTTGGAAAACGTCCACTAAACTAACCTAATTTGACAGAACGAAGTTTGTTGCCATCCCTTTCATTCTCATGAACTGAAACAACAGACTTTTAATTTTTTTATTTTTGTAACTCTTTGCACGCTGTGTTCACTGTTTTTAGAAACTACGCCGTGGACCGTGAATGATTGTTGTACACCATGATGTTATTTAAGGTTTATGCGTGTGTTTCAATTTGTGTACCTATTAATAACTAGTAGTTCGCCCCGAACTGAGATCTCGTGATGGTCGGAGGTTAACAAAACCCAAACAATGTTTATTGAATCAAAATAAAAACGGTTTTGGAATGTCTAAACTAAATCCTATCACTTGATATTTTGGTACGACTTTTTTTTAACTCTCTTTGGACTCTCATGACCCCTTGACCGATTTACTTCATTTAACAAACCAGTAAAACTTAAGAGTACTATCCGTATAACTACCAAATTCTGAGAAGATCGGATAAGCGGTTCAAAAGATCTCGAAGAACAAACATACAAACATGCAAAGCATTTTTGCCCATGTTGTCACTAAAATCTTCGTTTGCTACGCTCAATCGATCAAAAAAGACTGCTATCATTTCAGTGTTATCAAATTATTATTTTTTAATTAGCCTGTTCTGTCCCAAATGGCAAAGGTCTCTCCCTTTTCTCTCCACTCGTGGGTACCTATCAGAACCCCTAAATAGCAAACAGACTATTTATTTGAATTGACTAAACGTAGTGATGATAATACAATTAACGGGTAAAGATTGATCATTGTACGCGTCTATGACTGTGTAAGTGGAAAACACGCATAATTTGGGTATTTGGCCTTCTTTTCCTGAGCGGTGAGATGACTAGGTATAGTAGGTAGGCAGTAGGCAGTAGGCACGTAAAGCTTGAGGATTTTATGTAAAAATGATTCAATAATTTAAATTTAAATAATGGTATAGAAAAAACCCACGGCCTCATAATTTAACCTATAAAAATCCTATTCGTAGTATATAATATTATAAACGCGAAAGTTTGTAAGTATGGATGGATGAATGTTTGTTACTCTTTCAACTGATCCGATTTGGATGAAACTTGGAATATATATTGTCCGTGACCTGGATTAACACATAGGCTACTTTTTATCCCGAAAAATCAACGGGATCCAAACGGCACCTTCTAACAAATAAATATCTTGGACATTTTGTTCACATGGCGCCGTCTAGTCCAAATCTAAGCAAAGGTTATACTTAATATAAGCTTATTAGGCTTAGGTTCGTATTCGCATATTCGAGGATAGCTTTTTAACAAAACCTGTTTGGATTAAACAGGTTTTCAAGATACATTTTTGATAGATTTTCAAAAGTTTTAAAGTAAACCTTGTATTTTTTAAACATGTTTTACTACAACCTGCCGCTTTACACTGCTGTATCTGCAGAACCCTCGTTAATCCCCCTTTATGTCTATAAGGGCACACGCTAAAGCGATTCGCGACGACTTTACAACGTTAGCTTTTCTTTATGCGACAGTAAAGTAGGCGTAACATTGTAACAACGTCAGTAATGTTGCGTTTTAATTGCACATCTTTGCACCTGGGTTTGGACACTTCTGGTTTGTTAATGCTTCTTGAATCAAAGAGAAAATCATTCGCTTGTGTACGCGTTCTATAGGTATGTAGTTAGCACACTAATAAAATTATTCATACCTATTACCAAACTTTAGATTTGTAAGAACAAATCAAGACGGGGACTTTGAAGAAAGTAATAGTAAATATAGAAGTGAAACTAATAAGTAGACTAAACGAACTTAATTATCTCCTTTTATTTCATGGCAGTTAAAAGCTACTATTCGTGAGTTTCACTTCTATGAGGATTACTCTGCGATAAGGCTAGCAGGGGCAATTGGGGGCAATTGGGATCATTACCGGCCCATCTGAGGGAGCAATCTGGTTAAACATTGACGTTAAATAATGATTCTTATTTTATTTGGTTCTGGCGTTCAGCTCTAACTGAAATGCCGATTGTCGATAGAAATCTTATAGTTTGAGAAAATAACTAAGGTACTTACAATATCTCATTTTTTTTATATACAGTAAGTTAACATATTATTACACCAAACGTAGGTAACTGTTATATGTACTCTTTATAGCTTTATATTCTAGTCTAGGTAAGGAGATAAACAATAAAACACAGGATATTAATTACAAACTAGCTGATACCCGCAACTTCGTATGCGTGCGAAACATTCCACCAAAATATCTGTCAAAGAGTATACGATGAACCTCATGTCAAAGGCGGCTTTGGATTTAGAGAGGTCAAGCTGTATCTAAGAATCCACATCTTTTATTTCAATAAAATATAGCCTATGTTTCAATCCGGAAAAAGGGCTTCCGAATGGTATAAGTTTCATTGAAATTGGTCCAGTAGTTTAGGCGTGATCCGCGAACAAACAAACAAACAGATAAACAGACTAATAGACAATCTCGATCGAATCAGAATCGTTTATTTAGTAGATCTGCATATTTAGTTTATCCATATCTTTAATTTTAGATGTTGCCTTTTTTACAGTTTTATAATAGTGTAGATAGATACGTTACTGCCAAAGTGTTTAAACAAAAGATTGGCAAATGAATACGCATGGTTTATTTTTTTTATGGCGTAAACACCTAAAAATCCAAGCATAAATATATTTCGTCCGTGATTTAAGGTAGGCACGCGTTGATTGTCCCCAATCGGGATTATCGGGAGCAGTCAGTGGGGACTTCGGGCTTGATTGAGAAAATGAGCGATCCGCAACCGTTTATTTCGGAGTTACGGACGGTAAACAAACGAGTGGTGAGTCTCATTCGGGTGAAGTACGCCGAAACCATAGAATTAATAATAGTAAGTGCATACAGATATTTCACTCTGAACATCACTTTGGTCATTGCTTCTGTCTTGACGCTATCAAACTCACCACAGTCATTCTCCTACTGACTGGTAAACTAAATCGGAAACAGTTTTACCTATATATTACCTACGAATGAGTCCTATTTCCATGTGTGTATTAACTCACACAAATACATTCAGAAACAAATAAATTCAAATTTAGTTTATTGGTTCAGATTATTCCTAGATTACTTATTACTCGTGATTATAATAAATATTTAATCAGAGAAAAGCCATATTTTATTGTGTCACTTTGAGCGCACTTCCCTTAATTAACATTGACAATTTCATCGATCCAAAACACACAATTGATTTATGCTATTGTATCTATTTCAAACTTGATTACTTTTTTCTTTTTAACATGTCTAAAGAAACTAGCATAGAGTTTATTTTACAACAACAGCCGATTGAGGTGACACGGGCAGTTTCAGCGGAGGTACCTTGATTTATTGTACTTGTTCGATCCAACAACGGCAGTCATTTATATCAATGTACACAGAACTCTGAAAAAAGCTTTTAACGATAGCGTATTCAAAGCAAACAGTGGTTAATGTGCCCATTTGGGAATGTATTGATGGAAGTTTTTCTTTGATTACAATATTTTTGGTGTGATTACAGGAATGTTGAATGTTTCACTATGTAGACTTTGAAGTCTTGAAGAACCTAGGAACACACGTGTGTATTTTATTTTGATTATTTTGTTATGGAAAAAGAAATCAAAATTAAATAGGGACGTAGGCTGAGCGTAAACGAGCCACCGACCACAGCCACTGGTGGCCTATGACAGCCACTTTTTTTATAATTTCACATGGTGGTAGCGATTACTTCGGTATGTGCCTACCAATTTTTGTAGTAGGCGTGTAGAATACCACAAACACAAATTATATGGATGCAAATATAACGAATTATTAAATACATAATACCTATAATTTAAATAAATGTTGCAAATAGGTATCATATATCACAATGTTTAATTATTTAATAGGATAAAACTAGCGTTTTCCTTCAAATACCAGCGTAAAATACATAATGTACCTACCAGGAGATCAATAAATTATGGGGCAATCGAAGGTGATTACCATGCGAGCGTTCAGTTTCCTAGAGTTTACACACTTGCCGGCAACATTGACCTAAGACCTACCAACTATGTAGCTTTTTTGCGAGTAGGTATACATTGGGGTACCATACTCTTAATAATATTGAACACGTTGTGAGCATTTGCATAAGAATGTGTAATATCTTGTTTGATATGTCTAGCTAGGTATAATGAAGATCTAATAAAATACTAGATCTAAAAAATGTAACTGTGGAACCATTTCCCATTATTACCGCATTGGGAGCACAATAGCAAGACAAAGTCTTCTTCTTCTTCTACTTATGGCCTCTGTCCGTCATTTTGACAGACAATTATTTGTATATTGCCTATGTCATGTTGCTTGTAAGTCAATTTCAAAAGAGTGCACGGTCATTCCGATGATGTCTTCTAGAGTCTCCCTTCTTCACCGGTCATTCATAACTTACCTACTCAGATATTGTTTGGTTATAAGATTAGTAAACAAGAAAACGCTAGTAAATACTCACATTGGCAAATTCGTGGCAGTCGTAGCTACCGCAGTTTGTTGACAGCACAGTAGAAGACCACTGGCGACCAAACCGTCGATAAATAATACCAGGAGCTACCAGTAGCCATCAATAACTCTTCGGGTCTCCGATCCTGAACTATGGCCCGAATCCTTTCTATATTTCAATATTTCGCAGACATGTTTCGTCGTAAGCCGTTCTGTGCAAATAAAGGTACCAAAGTTTGAAAAATATGCTGTTGCATTACGACTTTTCTTGCTAGGTGCCTCGTGATTTCAGAGCTTATGTAGATTGGTGTAACACCTACGTGGATGTGGATTCCACTGAAATAACTTCCGAGTCACTCAATCGACGCAAAAAAATAAGTTAAAAATAATGACCGCAATGCCCCAAAGTACCCTGAAGAACAGAAACCCACCATTTATGGATATACGATATGTCACCTTATCATTCCTATTTTCCGTATTACCGAGGTAATTAGGTACAAAGCCTCTATTCCGAAAAATGGCTAGGTAACAATTTTAGTAATGACGTTTGTTTTACACTGCGCGGTCGCCTCAATGCGGAGTGACAACGTAATGCGCAGTCTAACACGAACGTTGCTACCGAATCTTCGATAATCATTATTCAGAGTAGTAGTACGGTCCTGACACAGTTTTAATTTTTTTTATATTTTCCAATTATTTAATGTTAGCTGGGCTAAATGGATAGACAATTTATCAATCTAACTATTACAACCAAAGTTGTAATACTCGTGGAACTTATTTAGTCAAAATACCACTGTATTTTGAGAAAAACGGTTTAGAATAAATTACTTAGGAGGCAATATGCACTGTCGACTAGTTGCCAGCGACTTGGTCGACAGCGACTGTACTTTCTATAGTTTAAATAAGTGTTTACGCACTTGGTCGCCAGTCTAGTGCTAGTCGAGACTCAGTCGCTAGCGACCAGTCGACACTGCGTATTGGCCTTTAGACGTAAAATACAGCGGTCGGAGATTTTGTCTTCGCAAAGTTAATGATTTTGCAGCGGAAATTAATAAATACACCTTGTTAGGTAGGTGGTACTAGGTACCTACTATCTGTAAACGAGTGCATAATCAAATCGCGGATAGAATTGGGGAGCCAACGCAATTAGCAGACGAGACATGAAAGTTAATGTGGTTAATCGCTAAGCGAATTGCAAGGAAATTGCGCCCCACTTGGGGGTGGAATCGGTTGATTGGGCACTGGGTCGCTGGAGTACTGACGTTGCCTATTTTATGTCATTCAATATTTGTTTTTCACAATTTATTGGAGCCTTCGAACGAAAGTTGAAATAATAGCGTCCATTGTTTTTTTTTGAAACATAACTTAATTCCTAACTAAATTTTCTTCTCCTAACCTGTATAGCATCTTGGCTTCGTCCGAAGGCTATAAATGATATTACTATGCCCACCGCCATACTTCTTCCAAACGCGTGGCCCTTGTTGTGAGTGTGACACAGTCTTGGTAAGATGACATCGTGGCCCTTGTTGTGAGTGTGACACAGTCTTGGTTAGATGACATCATAGTGACTTATAAAATAAGACAAGTTAGATATCTAATCGAAAATATCAAACAACAGTTGATTTTAATATTGGATAATTTCATGAATATTGTTTGGTATAGTATACTATAGGAGATATTTGCTATTGATTATTCTGTATAATCGCTTGATATTCAAATAGAAGATGGAAGACATTGGTCGGACGCTGCAAAATGGGTAAATCCGAAGTTCGCGCATCGAATGCTACAAACTTGTTTTATAACTATTTATATACATACATACGGCATATATTATTTTCATGACGATTGGTAGAGTTCGCAAAAAAATACTTACCCAAATAATGAAATAAAATATTCGTAAGTAAATAATTATTTACGAACATTTTCGATTTTATAAGTAACTATTATACATATTATTCTAACTATTTTACAAACAAAAATAGGCGGACAATCGAATTAGTACCTACCGTTAGGATCGAATAAAATTAAATATGTAGGTATAACAAAAAAAAACTGACCTCGAAAAACTACTTACGTACTATTCCTCTTCATCATTGCTGATTAACATCAGACCTCTAGACCTGTAGTTTATCAAATCTGAGTACTTTGAGATAAATAAATAAATAAATAAATATTCACGGACACTTAACACAACGCCTTCTAGTCCCAAACTAAGCAAAGCTTGTACGATGGGAACTAGATGGCTGATAGAATACATACATACATATTTTTTTGTAAATACATACTTATAATACATAGAAACACCCAGACACAGAACAAACATCTATGTTTGCCACACAAATGTTTGTTCTCGGTGGGGATCGAACCCACGACCCACAGCATGGAAGGCAGAGCTACTACCGACTGAGCCATGACGCCTGTCAAGATGAACTAAATGTTTCAAACAACAATAAGTAATTATGCCGAAGATTCCTCAAAACTGGTTTACATAGCTGATAAATATCCTCATAACTGGGTAACGGCTGCACCCTCACCAAACATGGCTAGGAACATAAAAAACTGCATAATATTTGGAGCCTTGTTTCTGGAGCAACGTGGTCATAGACAAATAGAAATAAATACAACGCCGTCAAACTTGCCTTTTCCAAAAATCATCATTATAATAATATAGCTATGATGCATGCAGGCAGAAACATAGCATGAATCGATATTGCAGCACAATCGATACAATTAATATCGATTCACGCTGCAACTGTCTCTGCCAACGCTACACAGCGAGGAGCAACAAAACGTAATCGCGAAGTACCTATTTAACGTAGAACTTGACCTCCACTATACAGTATACTTGTCGTACAGGCTGCGGCGACGTCGGCGGTGTAATTATTTAATTTGTCGACGAAAACAAGTGATTTTTTGAACTGTGGAGTGGTGCGAAATGGAGAAACTATTGGTGTGTGTAGTGTCGTCGGTATTATGGAGCCTTGCATGTAAGTAAGATGCTTGCGATTGTAGTTATGTATGGTAGACATCTTTAGGTGCCTATATCCGTGAAGGATAATTCTCAATATTTAATTTATCTCCGGTTTCGCAATACTACAGATCATATAATACTATACGCAATACCAAAGCAACTTTAAATCTTCAAAAAATTTTGAATCTTTGATTCAATATGATTATTTATGAATTATTCTTGTTTCCATCATTTGAGTCTAGTATTCTAAAACCAAAGCAAAATATGATTTGGTCTAATCAGATCAGTACCCACCAGACTAGTAGTTAGATGGCTATGTTACATTAAAACCGGATACACCAGTTTGATGTTGTTTATAAGGAAAAACATGATATTATCTTAGGTTCTTATAGATCAATACAACATTTTGAATTAATAACATCCAAATGAGGAAAATAGAAAAGAACAAAGAGAAGAATATTTTATTTTATTTTGTTTGTGGCTAGAAGGCGCTGTGTTAAATGTCCGTGAATATTTATTTATTTTATGAAATAAAAGCGTAAAGTTACTAAGTACCTAAGTAATAGGTATAAAAAAGTAAACAAATCATATGACCATGACCGGTCGGGAGTTACCCGAATTTTTTATCCGTTTTTATACCGATAAGTAATTATACCTTCTTGGTATTTTTTGCTCCAAAGATTATAAACATCTTGTTTGTTCTAAAGCCCGATTTACATTTCAATAAGTACAGTAGCGAGTTAAGAACTCGGACAGAAGAACTCAGCACTTTACAAATATATGGACTGTACTAAACTCGCCCGTCTACAATCTACATGCCGGCCAGTTAAGTTGGCGGGGCCCGGGAGACGCGAGAGAGGGGGCTACTTCGCACTGGACTCGCCAAAAAATAGGATCGCGATCAATTCAACTCCACTAAATCAACAACTTACTACTAAACTCGCTTTTGCCGTTCAAACAACAGTAACAACTTAACTCACCGATGACGCAAGTTAACTCGCTACTGTACTTATAAAAATGTAAATCGGGGTTTAGTCAGTTATTTAGTATTCTAGCAGTGTCAATGAGCTTGCAACGTGTCATAAATGGACTACTAACTACTGCTAAACTTGAGCATTATAAATGTTTCTAGGCTATTACTTCTAAACGGGAATGTCATTTCCATACGTATTAATTTACTATTCTCTTGGTTAAAGCTGAAGTGCAGAAATTGTTCTAAGAAACGCATATTAGAGGAAATAAGCCAGATGACCTTCTGATCTTGACCCAGTAATGTCTGGACTTATCTTGAAGGGTTATCAATATTACATTATGTATTTTATTGTAGCGACGTAGAGATTCATGCGTCTTGTTAAATCTATAAAATTGTGTTTATCATAATCATCACAATGTTCTGTTGTTGTCTACTGAGATTGCTGGATTGCCTTTATAGATTTCACGAATAAACGAATTGGGGGCTTCTTTATATATAAAGAAGTCCCAAATTCGTTTATTCGGGATACTTACCAAATACAATACCAAAGGTGAAGAAAAACATCATTAGGAAACTTCCTACACCAGCTTCTCGGCCTTCTAAGAATGTCACAATTTTTTTAAGTCTAACATTAGTAGGTAGGTTGATTTGATTTGAGGCTGTTTTGAATTTTAAAGGCTAGATAATTACATTAAAGATTACTCTTGAATCTAATACAAAAGACATACAAATTGTGTATATAACAAAGATGTTAACCATAGTACGTTTTACCATAATAGATAAGCAGGTAAATAAAATGTTGATGAAATCACAAGTCAAAACTGCTAAAATTAATGTCATCAACTCAAAATCAATAAATTCGGATGACATTGACTTTGAGATCTCAAGGAATGTATGCTGTATTTAAATTACAAGCTGCAGCCTTATTGTGTAAGTTCAGTGGTAATCGACAACGGCTTCGTTTTTGACATTTGAAACCTATACTGGACTTCAAGTGTCACTTTCGTATTCGTTTTGTATACAATACCGAAAAAATTCTGACAGAGTCGACCTGTGGTAATGGGCTTGAACTTCACTGGTAATGGATTTCAAGTTACACAATAAGGGTGCTGGTACGGGCATATTTTACTTGGATGATAACAAAATTAGTGGTCTAGTGAAAAAGTCTTTATTTCAGTGTTCTTGTTGAGAGTTTGGAGTTAGATAGATAGATAGATAGATAGATAGATAGATCGTTTATTTGACATACACACAGAAAAATACAGAACGGACGTAGAAAATATAGCAAACATAAAGATACCTACAAGAAACAAACAAAATAATAGTTAAGCAACAGCTATAGGTAACCTAACGTTAGTGTTAATGATCCGCATTCATTGCTCGCGAGTGTAGGTACAGAACAAGAAGTTTGTTTACAAATTGATGATGGCTACCATTTTCCTCATTTACATCCGTGTAACTGATCTAGTCATTGAATAACATCAAGAATAAATAATACCATGTTATGACTAGCTGTCACCCGCGGCTTTGCTCACGTGATAATCAATAAAAGTGATAATCATAATGTTAACACTAGAAATAAAGACAAACTCGCTGTTCCCACCACTAGGCTCACAAAAATTAATAAATCTTTCAATGTGTACGCTTCTTTAACAAAATCCCAAGTGATGTGTCTCAGTTGTCGATTGGCAAGTTCAAAAACGTAATAAAACAGAGACTTCTTTTGAAAGCATACTATAAAATATCTGATTATTTAGAAGACAAACAAGCTTGGGACGAACTAGCTCCAACTCACCCAATAAAAAAAATGTAATCATACCTAATCATCAGCTACGTTGATTGTCAGTCAGCTTCAAAAGAGTTTTATAAATTTCGATTTTACGCGTTATAAGAAAACAATTTAGATGACCCTCTACGAAGTTTTACAGACGCAGGGTGATTTTGTATGACAAACAAACTGAATCTTCGTCGATATCGCCTGCTGCTGGCTCTCTGAGCGGCCAAGTTGATACAAACATTGCTTCAATGTGTGCGCTCGTGGCGTAGCTTGCTTAGTCAATCTTCACCGATTTATCTAAGTCAAGCGACGTTCTGCGCGGTCACTGTTTGGATGGGTGACCGTTAGTGGCATTTACATCTGAGCGCTTCCGTGCCTACGTCGCTACGCTACTACGTTAAACTGTCGGTCCCGGCTCTAGCAGTCGTTAAGCCATGACGGAGGCCTGAAGGCGGCCTAAAAACTCCGTCAACAGAGTTGGCTACTAACTCATACGAGCTTGCTTGCTTGCTAAACAAACGTTGGTTTATCGCTTAGAATTGCTAAGCAAAGATTTTCCCAAAATTTTCTGCTTATTCCGTTTCGTGTCAATGTCTGATCATTTATCTTATAATCAACTAGCTTTCGCCCGCGATTTCATGCGCATCCCGTTTGATCCTGTTGATTTTTTAGGATAAAAATAGTAGTCTATATGTTAATACAGAAAATATATATTATATTCCAAGTTTCATCCAAACCGGATCACTAGTTTTAGCGTAAAAGAGTAACAAACATCCATACATCCTTACAAACTTTCGCGTTTATAGGTAGCTAGCATCCGCCCGCAATAAGCGGGGTAAGATTGCTTGTTACTATGTACTTTTTATTGTCAGTCATTTCAACATAGTTTTTTTTTCAGTTTCCCAATCAACATGTATCACACCACTCGGGGCGCAAAGTCAATGCATCTCTCTCTACCAGTGTCCACCACTATTAGCAGCGGTTAACCAAAAACCTCTATCTTCCAGTACAGCCTTATTCCTAAGAAATTCTCAATGTGGCTTTGACGGAACCGATCCTAAAGTTTGTTGCGGCCCGCTATCTTCACAAACAACGGTAAGAAAATTAATAGTAAAAAATATTGAAGATCATTTTTATCTCTAGATACCTAATATAGGAGCAATCCCACCACTAGGCTCACAAAAATTAGTAAATCTTTCAAAGGGCAATGTGTACGCTTCTTTAACAAAATCCCAAGTGATGTGTCTCAGTTGTCGATTGGCAAGTTCAAAAACGTAATAAAACAGAGACTTCTTTTAAAAGCATACTATAAAATATCTGATTATTTAGAAGACAAACAAGCTTGGGACGAACTAGCTCCAACTCATCCAATAAAAAAAATATCTAATCATACCTAATCATACAAAACGTAATGACGATTCAAAGTGATCAGTGAGATTTTATTGAATAAAAGATTTTTGACTTTGACTTTGACTTATACTCATAACTGCACTGTTCCTGAACCTCGTAATAATCTCAACATTCAACAACAAAAATACAAACTTCTTTACAGTTCTGTACACTTTTTTAATTTCGTTAAAATTTTCAAACGAAAATATACCTTAAAATAACCCCTCTAGCAAACCTTTACTCTAGAGCCATGTTGACTTTAAACAAACAACAGATAATATAAAAATTAGCTAAACCATGAACTGACCATTGTAATAAACGATAGGTCACGTGATTAGTGATTAATCCCATACATTTTTAAATGTTTCTATCATCTAGCTTTTGTAAATTAGCTTTCGTGGCAGGGATAAATTGAAATAACCACGGTCTTACGCACGTCATGAATCCACAACTAAATAATGGCAGGTTCCGTTTTTTTGAGCAAACGATCATGTTTTGTTTCCGACCTATAAGATAAGAAGACTATCAGCTGTTCAGCGGAAGCAAAACCTGTTTCTGTAGACCTATAAGTCGTTGACCTTATTGCTTTTGCAATTGTCGTATGTCCGCAAACCCGATTACCTTAGTGGTTGAAGTTTGAGGTGAAGACTTCTGTTTATTAACTAGTAGTTCGCCCCTAACTGAGATCTCGTGATGGTCGGAGGTTAATAAAACCCAAACAATTTTTATTGACCAATGGTTGCAATAAACTTTGCAAATCGCATCGAAATCGCCGTCTAGCTACGTACCTGTCTTACTTGAACTACAAAATCATTGAAACTCCAAGAAATGGTAGCTCACGTTATACTGGTGTTCCAATTTTATAATTTTTACAACAACTCAAAAACTATTAGACCTAGAATCAAAATAAAAACGGTTTTCGAATGTCTAAACAAAACTCTATCATATGACACCCCACTTGATATTTTAGTACGACTTTTTTTTTTATTCCCTTTGGACCCTCATAACTTCACGACCCCTTGACCAATTTACTTCATTTAACAAACCAATAAAACTTAAGAGTACTATCCTACCAAATTCTTTGAAGATTGGATAAGCAGTTCAAAAGATCTCGAAGAACTAATATACAAACATACAAAGCATTTTTATCCAAGTTGTCACTAAGATCTCGTTCGCTTCGCTCTTTCGAACAATTAATACAGCTGGTTTTGTGAACTCCATTACCATTTCACTTTGCGGTACAGGTGCTTCATTTCATTTATTCTTTTTTCGACTTTTTACAATGTACTTAGAGTAGTCACAAATAGGTGTACAGACGCTGCTGGTTTAGGTAGCTTTTGTCCTGGCCAAGCTTTGACTTACTTTATGTAGAATCACTACAACAAGTTATTGGTACCATGGAACGTCTTAGGGAATTTGACACAAATCTTATAATATGATTTCGTAAACCACTTTCTCTTCCTGACTATCCATCCACCATAGTTGTGGTGGGGTCAGCCTTACTCTCCTATATCTTTAAACTAATAAATTGTATATTGTTTTTCAGTCTAACACCAATAGCAACAATAACAATAACAACAATAACGGCAACAACGTGAAGATCAACCCCCTACCGTCCGATCAGATCGAACCAGCATACTCAGAGGATTCACGGCCAGCGCCACGGCATAGCTGTGGAGTGGAGACTAATGGAGACAGGATATATGGAGGAACAGCTACGGAACTCGACGAGTTCCCGTGGATGGCATTGCTGGGATATCGAAAAAGTAAGTACTTGTTCAATGGTTCAAATCAAATCAATATCAAAAAAAAATTGTTTGGAACAAAATCACAATGAAAACAAAAATAAAGAACGATGATAGCTACAAAAGTTATAAACTGTGTCGCAACTATCAACGCCCACCTCCAAAACGTAGGCATAGAGCGTGCTTCATTTGGAGTTGTACAGAAAAAAGGCTTAAAAAGAAACTTACAATAAAATTAGGTACACAAAAAAGAACATAACTAATATAATAGCTACCCTTGCTGTTTAGAATGTTTCCGTCAATTTAATTAGTAACAAAACCGCCCTTATCATGTTTGGCTCTCGTTTAGAAATACATGTAATGCTCTAAGACTTGAAGGTGCGTTTTGAACTCTTTTTAATTCTGAGACTTAAAATCTTTAGGTGGTAAATGCTTAAGTGTTTTTTACTTTAGCTCAGTTTTCTCTTCACGTTTTCAAATTAGTATACAATACTGTCTAAAATAACAGTAAACTTATCATATGCTTTCGATTTTTTACAGGTAGTGGTGATCTGACTTATCAATGCGGAGGTGTGCTGATCAACAACCGATACGTGTTGACAGCTGCTCATTGCATCACCGGAGAGATTGAAGTGAAGCTCGGAAAGCTGTAAGTGCAATGACGAAAGTCACTAAACATGTATCTGTGTTGTACCTGTGTTGTGTTGTGTGCCAAATAAATATTTCTCTATCTCTATCTCTCTATCTCTATCTATACTATTATAAAACTGTAAAAAAGCCAAAAACTAAAGTTAAAGATATGAATAAACTAAACATGCAGATCTACTAAATAAACGATTCTAATTTCGAAAATCGAGTTTGTCTGTTTATCTGTTTGTTTGTTTGCGTATCACGCCTTAACTACTGGACCAATTTCAACGAAACCATTCGGAAGCCATTTTTCTGGATTGAAACATACGCTATATTTTATCGAAATGAAAGACGTGGATTCTTAGATACAGCTTGAAGTCTCTAAACCAAAAGCAGCCATTTGCTACGAGGACCATCATAAGCTGGTTGACAGATATTTTGGTGGAAAGTTTCACACGCTTTAGAGTGTCTGTTTCCATAGGGTAACAATTCGTCTCGGAGAATACGACAAGCGGTCCGAAGTGGACTGCGTAGACGGTACATGCGCAGACAGGCCCCAAGAGATACCAGTTCAAATAGCCGTTGCCCATCCTGGGTACATGGACAAGACCAAGAGCAGAAAAGATGACATCGGTATCGCCAGGCTAGCACAAAGAGCTCAATATAATTGTAAGTAGTTTTTTACCCAACTACGGTTAAGCAAAAAGGAGGGCTTTTATTTCAATTGGCTATATCGCCCTATTAGGCCAGTCATCTTAGTCAAAATTGAGTAAGAATCACGGAATTTGAGATACCAAGCTATAAACTCGCATAAACTTGTAACTTGACATCCTAAAAGCTGTCTCAAAACCTACATATGGTAGGGTGTCCAAGACTATTAAAATCTCAAGGTCAAAGGTCACAAAAATCGACCTTTGCAAATATCTCGTTTCCTATGGGTTTTTTGCTATTTATATTACGTATGATCAATATTGTAGAAGATTTGCTCAAAGTCTTCTTACAAAGACTACCAGTTTTTAACTTTCTCTCTTGGCAACGCTTACTCAATTATCCAGAACTGTCGTACTTCAATGACCCAAACGGTGCTAATGATAACCTACCTAATAGGAAGTCACCCAGATGATGTGCCTTGCCAAACCTGGCAGCCTTGACTAGTCAAAGAACGCTGCTGTTGTGTTTTGGTTTTAATGCTGTAGTCAATCTGTGCTTAATCTAGCAAATAGCCCGGACGGTTTCTCTTTCAAATCTCTGGTAACTTTCCACTAAATTGTAAATACTCTTTTACAGATTATGTTCAGCCAATTTGTCTGGTCAGCAACGACTTACGTCTCTCCGATGGCAATAAAGTATACGTTGCGGGCTGGGGAAAAACATTGAGCGGTAAGTACTTGGGTTACTCACAAGAATTATGTTGAGCCTAAAGCCTTGTTCTCGCGATCGTAACGCACAAGTGTGCACACAACGCAGAGTACCGCGTTTGCTCCTCGCCGCTGACGCAGACTGCGACGTAACATAAAGCCATCTAGACGTTTTCCATACAATTATGTGTCCGGCACTGCATGCTTCATACCGCTGCGTTGTGCGTTACGATCGCGAGACCAAAGCTTTACGTAAGTTTTACTTGTGGTAGTAGGTACTAAAACAAAACAAACATGTCGATACGCATTTGACGTATATGTACAAAAACTGGCAGCAAAAACTCTCTACGCAAAAAGTTATCGAAACCGGTTGTTTTGAGATGTTTTTTTTTTTTTTTTTTTAATTAACCTATGTCGTCCCACTGCTGAGCAAAAGTCTCCCCCAAAGACTTCCAATGTTCTCTGTCCCGAGCTTCCTCCCACCATCCTCTTTCGAAGGCGTCTAGTTCGTCGCGCCAACGCTTCCTTGGCCGACCCCGATATCGCACACCGTCAGGGACCCAAGGTGTGGAGATGTTCGCCCACCTATCGAGAGGCATCCGGCTGACGTGTCCCGCCCAGTCCCATTTGAGCCTAGCGCTCTTGTTTCCAACATCGGTTATTCCCGTCATGGAACGCAACACGGTGTTACGCACTCGGTCTATCCGCTTCAGACCGAGGATGCTGCGCTCCATGGCTCTCTGACAAATCTTGAGTTTGGACTTCTGTAACTCTGTTAGGACGGGCAATATACACATGTCGATGAGTTTGCGTTTAAATGTAAGAGGGAGGTTACCTTTCATGTGCTCCTTCATGAACCAGTAGCTCTTCCAGGCGTTCTCGATGCGGCGATCGATTTCCTTGTCCTGCCTGTTTTCGAAGCTCGCTAACTGGCCCAGGTAAATATACTCATCGACATAATGTATTTGTTGCCCATCTACCTCAACCCTACGTTTCGTGCTGTTTGTAATGAATAATTATTCTTGTAAAATTATTTTCGAGAAATATGTAAGTACCTGTTTACTTAGTTCTATTTCTGGTCAAACGTCATTGAGTCAAATATAACCTACATATACCTAAGTTATGGCTGTTTCCATATTATTATGAAGTTTTATGTGATTTCTATACATATGTATTTGTTTTCTGTTTCTTGTCACCAAGTAGGAAGAGTGTCAACTCGGTTAGAAGCTTCTATGCCTTTTTTGTACGTATTAGGACACTAGAGTGACGAACGCCTGCTAAAATTACTTTATTGATTCGACTGATTTCAAAGTAGCCTTTCCGGGAAAACAATTATTATAGGGAGGTAGTTTGGGTTTTACGTTGGGTTGGGTGCCGGTATTAGTAATGATATTTTAGGTATACCTACTGTAGTTTACATTATTATACATCTCGTTAAAACAGTGAGAAAAGTAGATAGAAGGAATATTATCAAACCAACTAAAGATGAATTCATAGATATTGTTTATATGGTTAAAGATTATTGAGTTCACGATACAAATATGATTTTTTACTAATGTTTATATAATTATATTCACCTAATGCTTGCAGTGATTATTAGCAATATGAAGATAATCTGAGATCGGTAGGTATTCGGTTGAGGAAAAATTTGTAATGACCTACAAGACATACCTAGATGTTTGTTTTGTGTCTGGGTGTTACTATGTATTTAAAAAAAAATTATATTATGTATTCTATCAGCCCTCAAGTTCCCATAGTACAAGCTTTGCTTAGTTTCGGACTGGAAGGCGTTGTGTTACATTTCCGTGAATATTTATTTATTTATAAGACGCGTTATTTCCAAATAAACCGGATGCTAAAACAGTTTATATTGTTACAGGTAAGAACAGCGACGTCAAAGAAAAACTCTCTATCCCCATATTCAGAAAGGACGAATGCGTTTCAAAATACGCTAGACTCGGTGCGACAATCACTGACAAGCAGGTCTGTGCTGGAGGAACCTTCGCTTCAGATACGTGCAAGGGTGATTCCGGCGGTCCTCTGATGAACCTGCAGCCTGACGGAATATGGGAAGCAGTAGGAGTTGTGTCTTTTGGTAACGGCTGCGGTATGGACGGCTGGCCTGGCATCTACACATCAGTAGCATACTATTTAGACTGGATCGAGAATACAATGCGTACCACCAATGTCTAAGAGCCATTCGGTTGCTTTACTCGTTTGAAGAAACATATAAGTTATCTGACCAAAACATGAGGTTTTAGCAGCAGTGACCTGGGCATGTGCTATACATAATAATTTGTTTGTGTATTGACTTTTTTTACTATACAAACTATAATTATAATTGTGAATTTCAAAATACACAGGATATAATTTTGTTTTGGTCTGGTAATGTAGTTTTATCATACGGGTCAAGTGAGGTTCACGTTTGCCATAAGCTTTGTGATTTTGTCGACTGTTAGTAAGTTTCCAACGACTGTATAAAATGTGGCTAGATTACAAAAACCATGAAGATACTTCAACAGTTACCTAGATATAAATATATTAGAAAACCTATACATTATACCTGAACCACAGGTCATAACACCGCCTGAATGAGCAAATAATGAGAATAACCCTGAATTTCAGGGCATTGTTAAAGAAAATCTAGGATAACGACGGGAAAAATACGAGTTTCAGGTTATTATTTGGTTTCTACATAAAAGATGACAAGATAAATACGTCAATTAAATGGTCCAATGCAAATGGATTATTTACTACTGGCTTAAAATCTTGCTTGTAAGTATTATGTACTCATAAGTATTATACTTAATATAAATTAAGTATTATACTTGAGGATCTATAGTACCTACCTATTTCTTTTTCTAGTTTTTTTTTTATTTTATACATAGGTACTCAGCCAGAAATTGGCATGGGCCAAAATGTACCTACAAAAGAGCCCCCTTGAATTTTGAACTCCAAAGATCTTGGGTTTACTTACTGTCGTCGCCTTCTGCCATAGTCAGTTTCTCACTGATGAGGATCGTGAGTCCTCTATAAAATCTTATGGATAGTGGCTGTCTAGTACAATAGGTAGATAAACTAGGTAAGGTTTCTACAGTATCTCTGTGTGTTCTTTTTTATGTCATTCAAAATGTTTCGTAACATCCATGAACTTCTAGTTTAAACATTATGGACTGTGCATAGACCTAAATAATTAATGATAAGATTATTAAAGTTAAAAGACCAAATTGTTTTTTATTCTTCACCTGCGCGTATCTCATCATCATCATGATATAAATAGAAATCCACTATTGAACATAGACCTTCTCCAAATATGTCCTAAATACCTACAACGATTTCAGAGGTTTATGATTCTTACTGCTGATTTAGCGTTTCGTGGTTTGACGTGTGTTTGCAGAATGACTTAGATTTTTTCTACTCTCTAGCGCGAAGCGCTAGTGGCTAGGCTTGCTTAGTCAATCTTCATCGATTATCCAATTTAAGCGCGACGTTCTGTGCGGTCACTATTTGGATAGGTGACCGTTAGTGGCATTTATATCTGAGCGCTTCCGTGTTTCGGCGGTCCCGGCTCTAGCAGTCGTTAAGCCATGACGGAGGCCTTAAGGCGGCCTAAAAACACCGTCACCAGAGTTGGCCACTAACTCATACGAGCTTGCTTTTACTCCCTAGCGATGGTTTCTTGTCAACAAGATCTTTGCTGAGTGTAGAAGTCAAGGGAAAAGTAATGTATCTAGAATCTACACTACCCTTTACAGACAAACAAAGTTACAGACAATATGGATTATTGTTTGATACAACAATGTAAATGCATAGTTATCTGATGGCATAATGCCTTATTGTGAGTTGAAATGGCATTGGAACTCGTATTTCGGATCCAGTTATACTGGTATACAATCCGGTTGCAACGGTTTTTTTACCAACTACCAAAGCAATTCGGTCAAAAGAAGGTTTTCCTAACTGACATTATTTTGTGAAGAACACATAAATAAATGGTAATTAAAAATATCTATGTTATATTAAGCTATCTTTTAAATAACCAAGATAAATGAATGATAAAACCAAAACAGAACCCGTTGGACGGATTTTTGAATGAAGTTTAATTTGCCATAAATATTTTAAATAAATAAAATAAATAAATAAATATTCACGGACACTTAACACAACGCCTTCTAGTCCCAAACTAAGCAAAGCTTGTACGATGGGAATATAATAAATAATAAATAATGCCTAAATATTTTTAATTTTATTTTTTAATGACTCTCTGACGCTAGTAGCTTCTAGCGTCAGAGAAGGTCCTTTATTAATGACCTAGCTAGGTCATTAAAAAAATACCTTTAAACACTGACACATTTAAAACCCACAACTGGCGTCTGGTTGTTGCCATATGGAACTTTGTTTACTGAAATCTTAAACTTAGTTACACTATTGTGAGTGTCACTAATGATTTTAGTTACACACATTAAGATAAATATGGGTAATAAAAATCGGCCCACGCATTTGGTCTTCAAAATAAAAAGAAACAAACATAACCACATACCCTCGTAAACACATTACCCTCTCCTTGGGTACGCAGTCGAGTAAAAAGATGACGATCTGACTCACTATTCTACTATTTAGTCACCCAATATCCTGAGGAGTCATCGTGAAGTGCCGCTATTAATGTTACAAAATGATACCACTTAATTTGATTGTCAGTGACACTCGCATACGATTACTTTATATGCAAATCACCTACACGACAACAAATTGAATATCCCCATTCACACACTTACGAAAACCATGACTTTTGGGACTCCCATGAGTTGAATATTCATAAGTTTTAAGTGCATTTGACTAAATATAAATATAGGTGAATAATTGTACGAGTTTATGTAAGCCAAGAAACGTTTGAGAAGATATAGCCGCACAATGTATTATGACTCAGAAGACAGAATCAGTCTTCTGTGATTATATTTATTTAATAAGAGTATCCAACAGAGAAAACACATGAAAATACAATTTATAAAACTAAAGACTTAGGTCTAAGTGTTTCTCTAATAGACTATTTGAAAAAAAAAATGTTTTTTTTTATGTATTTGAAAACTTTAATATTAATAATATTGATATTTAATGCAAAAAACTTAAAAAACAATATTTTTCAATTAATTATAAACAATTAAAAATTGATAAAATTTAAAAAAAGTCACGTCACTAATAAACGCGCCATTATTGGTAACCATAGTCAGCTGGTAACTATTTAGAAACAGTACAGCGTTTACGGCTATTACCACGTGACTAGACCATAATATCGATAACTTTTGAGGTTCGACATTTTCCATATAAATTTAACAAAATTAAATAGATCAAAACACTGTACTTATTGTTTCTATATGAACTGCAATGAGTGAAAACTAACATTATGACGTCACACGCGCTCGAGAGCTGTCGGCGTGTTTTCGTCGGCGTCGGTACTGGATCCAAAAATTAAATTTTTATTTTGCAATAAATTTTGAATTATTGGGAAAAAAAAAATATAGTTTTGTTATAAAACGTATATAAATATGATCTTTTCACTTAACACAATAATTTTTTTTTTCAAAAGGTCAATTCTAGGATACCACAACATGCGATTAATTAAAACTCAACTAAGCTACGTACAGAAAAAAGTATAATTAATTAAATTATTAAATGAAAAGAAAAGAAAAGATTACGACAGTAGATAAAGTTAGGCTCTTCCGAGCTGTTTTCCCAATGTAATTTACCCATACATGGTTAGCATCGCCCTTCAGTAGCCAAGTTGACTTTCTAAGTTGCTAGTTAGTAAAAGAAGATGAATAAAAAGCGAATCAAAGTTCTAGGAGTGACATTTCTAAACGATAAGTCAAAGTGACTTCAAGTGAGTTCACAAACATTTTGAATAGTTTTTATTCTCTTGCGACTGTAGAACAGTCAATTTGGTTAGATGGGCTATTTTAAGTGTCCGAACCTCTAGTATATCACCTAAAATGTTTAAAAAATAAAATATAAATAAAATGTTTACTATGTAGGTACTAAAATAACCTACTCAGATCTATAAATAGACATTCCAACAAAGCTCAGTATTTTCCTCGTACAAAAAAGTTTCCAATTTTCCACAAAAACAAACCGCTTGGAACTGATAAAATATTAGGAACTCGGATGAAAACACACACTAAATCAAACTTGTGAATATATTCATTTGTCTCACAGTGAGATAACAAACGTGTGGGGGAAAGTAGAATCGGAATCTAAAAATTACAGCAGTTTAAAAGTAGGCGTCGTTTACATAAAACAACTATTATAGGAAATGATGGGCGTTCAAAACAATATATATATTGTTTTGAACGCCCCACATTGCCCCACATACAATTTTCTACGCGCTTGTTAGAATATAGGGTTTCGATATTTATATTGCGAAGTTATCGTTCTGAACTCCTCTGAAATTTTACTACTTTACAAAACTAAATGGTTATCTTCATCTTCATCATCAACCTATATCAGTCCACTGCTGGACGTAGGTCCCATGTTTATAATCAGTGAAGTACTGACACCCTTTCCATAAAGTAGATAAACATAATTTTTCTAGCCACAGAAAGCGAGGAAGGCATTCAACAATCAGTATAATGGAAAATATTTTTTTGTAGTTTTTCTTGTTGATTGTTGAATCTCAACTTGGATATGGAACTGGACTTTGCTATTAAAAACAAGAGTTTTTAACACCACGGTTCACTTTTCACTCCTGCCTTATGAACAGGGCCTCAGACATGTTTTAGTTTGCCCAGCACCTGTACATATTATAACAACATGGTTGGTTATATCAGTGAAGTATTGACACTTTCTCCACGAGCAGTAGATAAACCAACATATTGATATTACTTTTCTTCGCTTCTACTTTTATAGCCACAGAAAGTGAGTCTGGAAGACATTAGACAATCAGTAGAATAGAAAAGAAATTTTGTAGTTTTTGTTGTTGATTGTGGTGTGGAATCTCAACTTGGATAATGGAACTGGACTTTGCAATAAATAAGAGTTTTCAACACCAGGTTTTTTAACCAAGCCTTATAAACAGGGACTCAGACATGTTTTAGTTTGCCCAGCACCTATAGCACTCCAGCATCTCATAGAATAGTACTTACAAAGGAACAATGCAACATTGTTGCTTGGTAGGTACTATCCTAGGTATCGATATATTGACAGTAACCTTGACTTAACCATAAACATGGGAAATTGCGTGTCTTTTCATAAACAGATTCAAAACACGCAATAAACAAACACTCGTATCATCTTCACATCATGCTACTTCCACTGTATATTTTTTTAGATTCCTATCATGGTCTATATAAAACTATGTTTTTGATGAGAATATTTTATTTATGTAACTAGGTTTAACATGGCTCACCGTATTTGTTTTATATTAGTTTTTATTTTATTAAATGTGACACAAGGATTCTGCGACGATGACGAGTGTAAAGTGAGTATAACGATGTGTCGGGCGACATCGCGCGGGACACCCGAATTTCGTGTCAAGCGACAGAGTCGCAGAACAAATGTCCCCTAGTGAAAACGGGGCTTAAATATATCATTTGAAAAACATTCTGTCATACATGATGTTTTTTTTTTTAATTGAAATGTTACATAGTGCCGTCTCTTATCAATGAGTAAGGCGGGGCAATTTTTGACATCAGTTTTCTGTCAATCTGTCAAATAAAACGTTTCTGTCTTTGTTTTTGCCCAGTCTAAAGTAGACATGGAAATATAGAGCTGATGATTATCGTAATCATAAGATGGTAAAAATCTCTTTTGCTAAAATAATATTTTTTCTTTTCAGTACAGAGCAACGTTTTCAGCAGGCGCTGAATCTTGTAAAGATTTCAACAATGATAAATTCAATGCTGACAATATGAAGCTCGCTCAAATGGAGTCTGAGGATGAAGACGGCGCTGGTCTGATGTGCATAGAAGGTTCCTTAGAACTCTCTATGGAAATGGGTGAAGATATTATGGTAAGCAATCCTGACCTTCTAGCCAATTTAACCTTCTATAGTTTTTATTTAATCCTAGTTGAAATGGCTACATTTGGTTTAGAGAGTTCAAGCTGTACCTAAGAAAATCCACAGCTTTGATTTCCATAAAATATTTATTTATTTACTTATTTAAACATTACATCTATTATTACAGATCAGACCTAATACAATAGAGTAGTCCTCAAATTCATATAAAATCAAACAGTACAATTACAAATGTCATACATAGAACAAACAAAAAATCTATCAAATATTAGTCAAATTATTAATACGCATGCAAATGTCATACATAAAAGGAAATAAGAATAATAAGTTAATAACAAAACAAAAACGCACAAATCAATCAAACTGTGAACATAATAAAAATGTCATAGAAAAAACAATGATATGACAAATAATAACTTATTTACAATAGCACGGACTATACATTGTAGCTCTCACAAATTCGCTCTTTGGACAGTGGAATATGTCGATGGACACCGCCAACAGATTCAGCGTGCACAATATACGTGCAATATAGCCTAGAAGTTCTTTTTCCGGATTGAAACAATCCGGAAAAAGAACTTCTGAATGGTATAAGTTTCATTGAAATTGGTTCGGTAGTTTAGGCGTGATCCGCGAAGAAACAAACAGATAAACAGACAAACTCGATTTTCGCAATCAGAATCGTTTATTTAGTAGATCTGCATATTCAGTTTATCCATGTCTTTTATTTTAGTTTTTGTCTTTTTACAGTTTTATAATAGTATAGATAGATAGAAGATGTTATAAGATAAGCTCTATTTAACGTTATCTCTGCTTATAAGAGTGCATATTTAAGGGATTTCTTACTAAATTAATAAAAAAAATTGAGCCAAGACAACCAGTCTACACTCTACATTGCTTTTATTATTATTAACCGACTTCAAAAAAGGAAGAGGTTCTCAATTCAGTTGTATTTTTTTATTAATGTTTGTTACCTCAGAACTCCGTCATTTATAAACCGATTTCAAAAATTCTTTTTTTATCTGAAAGGGTTATGCTTCCAGATTGGTCCCATAATTTTTTTATCAAAATCAGTTTAGTAATTTGGCTGTTAAATAAGAATAACTGGAAAAACACGTCATTCACTTACACGACACGGTGTATTTGCTTTCCTGTGACGTTTCTGTGGTGCTTACGATCAATAAAATAGTCCCAATGAACTTCCATCATCATTATTTAATGATTGAAGTCAGTTCCCATGAATTTCATGACAATTCCCAATGCATTTTATGATCGTCAGCATCATCATCATCTGATGGTGAAACCGGAAGGTAGGTCATGAGATGGATTCTCGATAAGTATAAGTTACAAACTTCAAAAGAGGAAAAGGTATCAATTCGGTTGTATATTTTTCAGTAGTTTGTCAGTTGATTAAGAGTAACTGGAAAAAACACGTCATCCACGTACACGACATTGCGTATTTTGCTTTTCTGTGGTGTTTACGATCAATAGAACAGTCTCAATGAACTGCTATCATCATCATCATCATCATTTGATGATGAATGCGTATCAAATTGAAGTCGGTTTTTCCAGTTTTTTAAACTTATAAATTATTCTACAGATGAAAATTGATATAGATAAAGAAACAGCCGTAGGTGCGGAGCCTATGATGTCAGCAGTCATGGGTATATGCGAATGCTTGAAAGATGAAGATTCTCCTTGCAAACATATGATGGCAGCCATGGGCATTGAAAGTTGCCCTATAAAAAAGGTAATAAAGTTATTTTTATTTACCAATTTCCATTGATATGCTAATTTCAAATTTTCGTAGTAGTAGTACTGTTGTGTTATTCTGTGGCAAAACGCAGGTCAGTACAGTCGAAATAAAAAGCCATTTGTCGAAATGACAGAGATAGGCCATAAATAAAAGAAGATCGTGTATTCGTGACACACGGCACCAGCAAAATACCGTTGTCGTTGTCGAAACGATGTGACGACACCGTTTATTGTCATAATTCATCCGTGTACCACAAGGTACGATTGATTTTTTTTATTTGTTTAAGGGCACGTATGCAGTAAAAGATATGGTGGTTGACATGAGCTTTGCCAAAGATGTTCTTACCCATGAGCATTGCGGAGATTATAAAGTAGAGTTTAAGTTAGAAGACGACATGCAAAAACTTATAGCTTGCTACAATATGTATGTGGCCGTAGAGGAAGTTTCCTAGATTTTAATCTATTTTAACTGTATTCTAGTGTTAGAAGATAATAAAAAAAGTCAGCTGGTGGCACAAAAATGATATTTTATTAAAAATACTGAATCCCTGACAGTCATAGTAACTTTTACGATAATTTTATTAGGATCGATGAAAAGGTAGATTATGTATCTAGAGAAATCGTGGTGCGCACGTTTTATTTAACGTGGCACCATGCTTATACACGATACCGACATCGAACAAAGATGTCATCGACGACGGTGTGTAAGCATTTAAAACTAAATAGTTTATATTAGTTTTCTACGATATCGTGTCGTTATAAAATAAATAAATAAATAAATATTCACGGACACTTAACACAACGCCTTCTAGTCCCAAACTAAGCAAAGCTTGTACGATGGGAACTAGATGGCTGATAGAATACATACATACAATTTTTTTTTGAAAATTCATACTTATAATACATAGAAACACCCAGACACAGAACAAACATCTATGTTTGCTGCACAAATGTTTGTTCTCGGTGGGGATCGAACCCACGACCCACAGCACGGAAGGCAGAACAGTTATAACAGCGTGCAAGCGTCCTAAAAAAGACAATAAATTTATTATACTCCAAACATCGATCAGAACCAAAACAGAGTTCACTAAAAAGCTCTTCACGATATCCGATTGACAAATCAAAAGCATCCCGAACACTCAAGGAGTACCTCAATTCTCTTCAACTGCAGAACTATTTGCTAAATTGAGAAACCGTGTCCGAGGACGCCACTTGAAAATCGTCGAAAAAGGAAAATCGGACACTCATGGCGAACTTGCTTTGGTACTGTCGATGACAAAACTTTGTTATTTACTAAATGTTTTATCATAAGCTTTGTTTCCTTTTTTCACGCATTTGGTAGAGACTCGCCACACACGTGTGGCCGGTGGCGGCCACGCTACCATGTGATACTGTAAAAAGTGGCTGTCATAGGCCGGTGGTCCGTTTGCACTCACACTTAGGTTCCTACACTCCTATCTTGTAACAATAATACGTAGGTTTGTAATATCATACCTATTCGTAGGGAAGATCTTTCATTCCTTTTAGATTTTTTCCAATCCCCCCACTGGTGCGACAAACCTGGAAGGAAAGATAAATACAAGCTTAGAAAATGCCGCTTCCACCTTTTTCTGTTTGTTATGAGTTTGAGGAGACTCAAAAAAGCCGCACGCATCAAAAAGATGTGATAACTAGCGTAAGGGAGGTGTAAAGAGCACTTATGCTTTCAATAAGATGTTCGCAATAAAGCGTCAAGTGGAGATCTGCTAACGACGCACTTTTATATCCGTTTGAGTTCGCGATTGAGGTGTAAACAACTGATTTTGTTATGTTGACAGTTTCTGGAAGTATTTTTTGCTTCGATGTAGACTCGTATGTTCAAAAATGCTTTTGTGACAGCTCAATAAAAACCAAATCTTGATTTAAACTTAATTTTTTCAGCATGCGAGATATTTTTGTGTCAATAATAAAATAAAATAAATAATAAATATTCACGGACATTTAACACAACGCCTTCTAGTCCCAAACTAAGCAAAGCTTGTACTATGGGAACTAGATGGCTGATAGAATACATATTATTATATACTTTTTTTTTTGTAAATACATACTTATAATACATAGACACCCAGACACAGAACAAACATCGATGTATGCCACACACAAATGTTTGTTCTCGGTTGGGATCGAACCCACGACCCACAGCACGAAAGGCAGAGCTACTACCGACTGAGCCATGACGACATGATGACAATAATCAAGCTACAATATCCATCAGATTGTATTTGATACAAAGAATATATTCACTGGCTAGAAGACATATTATTGCGAACGGCTTTGAACTTATTCCACCTTCTAACTTCTTGGGACCTTCGCAATGTACTTGCTCAAATTGAATGCTCGTCCAAGTATTTCTCTAGGGTTTCTGTAATTTGAAGCAATTTCTTTAATTTCCAACTAGGGGGACTAATTTAAATCTTCGCAATTAAACGTTCCATCTCATTTTATAGTACGGAACTCCATACGAGCAGACATTTAGGAAAAAAGTTAATGGTCCCTGAAGCTTGGACGTTGTCCTGTAATTACGAATTAAAAACTTCGTCCGCTGGACCCCAGTTTTTTCTCATTTATTTGGAGAAGATAATATTGCACCCCAAATCTATTTATCCTTCAAGCTAATATTTATCCAATTGGGGCACGATAAGGTCTAAAATTGTGTGTTGTAAAACTCAATTACTTTTAATGTTATCTTTACATGCGACAATTTTATACACGTCTGTTTCAAAGCGAAATTAACATTGGCTGAATGCTTTTTGAAAAACTGGTTTTCATCTACTAATGTTTTTTCAAACGAATTATATTGAACTTCAAGATCAAAGAAAAGAGTAAGTTTATCTAGTCGAAAGCAAAAATAAATGCATCTTTTTTGTATTAGAATAAATAGAGAACAAGTTCTTGAAATACGCAATTCTAAGCATTGTAAGGAAACTTTGTAGCCGCTCTTCTTGGGAAATAAATAATGCAGTAAGCGTTGAATCTTTGTACTAAACTGATGTTAACACAACGTTTCTACTACTAAAAAATCCTCTATTACTACAAAAAATAAATTAATTCATAGAGAATAAATATGTCCTAGCAAACTAATTACTAAAAAACTGATATAAATATTTTTCAACGCAATTATGTAGAAATCTAAACAATAAACCACAGATTAATTCATCGCGCTTCAAAAAGTTGCCGCAAGTAAAACCACGGAATAAAACATAGAGGTTTAAAACTAGCGAATGAAATCATAACTGTCTGAAATACATTCTTATGAAGCTATTACGTCATGCGCCATCCCTGTCTGCGACTAGTCTCGATTTCATTTAGCCATAAAACTACCGCGTTATATAAAAATCGGGCAAGTGAGAGTTGGATTCAAGCACTTCGGTTTTTCTTGCCTTTGGTGCTGCTGGAAAAACATAAATTCTTTGGGCTTTCGTAATTAAAAAGGTAACTATTTGGTAAAAAATCTTCCTGGCTATGTCGCCTTACAGTCTATAACAGGTATAGTAAAAGCAACTCTACCTGCGCGACGCGATGTAGCATTGCCGCGCAGTGTACCTCTAAAGACTACAATAACTCGCCACAGTTTTTATAAAGTGTAAACTGAACATGATGGCTCAAACTGTCAGCTATGTCACCGCATGCTTAGGGCCGTAAGATCAATAGTGGTTTAAACCACGAAATAGAGTTTAATCTCCAGTCTCCGATTATTTCATAAAATCAATGGCAGTTAATCGACTATCGGTAGCTTAAACTGACAGAGATGACAGTAGATTAATCCATCGATCAAATGTAATCGTAGTTCACGAAACCCATAGTTTAAACTGCTTTTATCTTACGGCTCTTAGTGTGTTCGATTTACGTATACTACAAAGTTAACGTAAACTATATTTTTGTATATAGATTGAACAGCGCGGGTAGTTTACAAAACTGATGATTCTCCATAAAAAAATATAGTTTGCGTGACTCTGTAGTAAACGTCAGAAACACTCGGCATGCAGAAGGATGGCGGAACCCTAAAAATGAATTAGTATTACGTAATAAAATCACGTTGCGGGAATCTGTACGAGATTAGGGACTCAGATTATTGTCAGAGTATTATTTTGTTGTTTTTACGACATGAAAATAATAAGCGGTGAGACGTTTATGTGTATCATAAAAGTAGTAGGGCTTTTATTCATGCTTGGATGATATTCAATAGAGGGTCTCATACGTCGGAAGAAAAAATGCTGACATTCTGTGAGTTCTTTGTGTAATTTTTTTTTGAGCTTGGTATTATTTCCTATTTGAAAATAGGTTAAACTAAGTTGCATTTATTTAAACGAGTTTAAACCTTCCTTTGTCAGTATAAAAAAACGCGTTACCTTTATTTTAAATTGAAATAACAAAGCCAGCTATCCGTGGTTTGTCCAAAAGAAAGCGTCTTCGCCAAAGAGCGGGCGAAGTGAAGCCTAATATGAGAAATCGTAACGGGCGTTTTCTCGTGGTCTTCGTAAGTAGGAAAACATCTGTTACATTGTATTTCATAAAGACTTGCTTTCAAAAATGCTAAATATACTTTTCTATTAAAATAAAACCTGTAAGCTTGAATATTTTTTAAGTTTTATTTATAAAATATTTTTTTCACACGCCTTCAAAATACCAATTTAATATTTCTTAGAATATTTTCAAGAAGCATTAATCCAGCTTTTAAGTTTAAAACACAAATAGAGCTTTCGTTGAAACTCTAGATTGATGGTTGACTGCCTCTTAAAACACAGTTGTAGACAAAAATAAAACTTTAGTAAGTTTTCACTAAGTTCATAAAATGTGTTACTATATTTTTAAGAAAACATTATCTGAATTTTAATATTTAACCTATACAATTTCTTATGCAAGATGATGTTTTTGTACCTATCAGATTTTTTCAACTAGGTTTAATCGTCCAAAACCTGTATAAATAAATTTTGAGCCCTGTAATTCTGACTTCCTTATTTAGCCCTCTGTTGGGCCTGCCACTGAGCTTTATTGGAATATAATCACTTGTAGATTGTATATGCACTCGTGTATACAGCGTTCGCTGCACTAATCGTACACATTTTGGTGCAGCTGACTGTACTTTAATATTTTTTTTTAAGAATACTAATAAGTAGCTTTACCCTTGCGTCAATTTAATGTTGCCATTGTAGATACACGCAGCATACTGGTAGGTGAATGTCTTTTCAATTTATTCTTGTGTATGAAATGAATAAACAAAAGATTTTGTTTTCGTTTGAAGACGGTTTTGCGATGCTGTAAGTAAAAAATAGTTGATCGAGTGAGCGAAGCGAACGAGATCTTAGTGACAACTTGGACACAAATGCTTTGTATGTTTGTATGTTTATTCGTTTATTCGTCGAGATCTTTTGAAACGCTTATCCGATCTTCACAGAATTATAGTAGGTATACGGATAGTACTCTTAAGTTTTACTGGTTTGTTAAATGAAGTAAATCGGTCAAGCGGTCGTGAAGTTATGAGGGTTCAAAAAGAGTAAAAAAAAAGTCTTACAAAAATATCAAGTGGAGTGTCATATGATAGGGTTTTATTTAGACATTCCAAAACCGTTTTCATTTTGATTCTAGGTCTAATAGTTTTTGAGTTGTTGTAAACATTATAAAATTGGCACACCCAGTATAACGTGAGCTACCATTTCTTGGAGTTTCAATGATTTTGTAGTTTAAGTAAGACTGGTACATAGCTAGACGTCGATTTCGAAGCGGTTTGCAAAGTTTCTTAGTGGTCAATAAAAATAGTTTGGGTTTTATCAACCTCCGACCATCACGAGATCTCAGTTCGGGGCGAACTACTACTTATTTTGAATTCTTAAATTCTATACCTAATACTCCATCACATTATGTGGATCAGCCTCATTCTGTATGACGTCAAAATGAGGGTGTGTAATTGGTTTTATACAGTGGCCTGTCTTGTGTCTACGTCTGGTGTAGTCAATGTTTACTTTGTCGTAGTAAGTTTTGTACAAAAATAATATTTTCAGTGCAGAGAGGAAGTTGCCAAAAGACAACACAGAAGTGGTACTGTCAGCGATAAAAGTTAAACCTTTGGTTTCAGAAGTGGTTTCGGAGCTATCGTTCGATATTTCTTTTACTCTACTGAAATCAGACATAGTTTATACAACGAAAATACTGGTGATGAATAAAATATACGTTGTGACTGATTTATTACCTAACTAGGTATAGGTACATACGTATATTTGTATGAATATCCTTTTCGTGATCGTATATTTAAGGTATTCAATACCAATTGGTTGCGGTTTCGGAAGTTGACCTGGCTCTTGATTCTATTTTAACCTGTGTAACAGTTATTCCTTCCTGCTGTAGGAGAAAACTCAGGCAAAGAAGAAAATAAGTTTAAAAATCAAAATTACAAGAATTTATTTACATAAAGTACATAGTAACAAGTAGGTAAAGATGCTATGATTTACAGTACTTAAAATTAAGTAAACTAGGTAGAAATTGACTAAAAGTATACTAAATAGAAGTTATTTTTATGGGAATGGTGCACATCTGACGTCTGACTCGGCGGAAACTTTGATATTTTTTACAATACGATACTCGAGTTAGTAGTAGTTAGGGATAGGGAAACTCTTGATCCGGTAGGTGAGTAGTGGTGAAGAACGGGTTTTAGCTGCTTTTCTTCCTATTCTAACTAACCTGAGCTACTATGAACTAGCCGTTTTGTTTTGGGTATGCGAAGTGAACGTGCTTTAGGTATGGTATCGACCAGCTGCTAGGCTCGTTCGACGCGGGCGTTTTGTGGTGTGGTTCAGGAAGTCTGATCGCCACTTGACAGCCACGCTGAAGATTATAAATAAAATAAATTAGTTACTGAGTAGGGAAATTTCTTCATCGAGGTAAAGTAGGTAGTTTTATGTGAAATTTTGGCAGGTTTTTACTGTTATTTAAAGATATCTACCTTGAGGCTTGTATAGTGAGATACGCTGGTTGTATTTTGTAAGAAAATGCTTGAAGACGGTTATGAATGTTCCGGTCCAATCTGGTCTTCGCAAATCGCGTCTACGCCGGTACGACCTGAAGTAAATGGATACGAATGCATGAGTCAACTTTGAGTAGTTAAATCACTATCAGATTTGTCCAGGATCACAATAGAAATCGATTTAAAATTACCTGTGGTTTGGTGGTTCAAAATGTATGAATGTTTCGCGCTCAGCAACCTTGTGTTTTGATCAAACTGATTGGAAACTCGTATCTCATGTAAATGAGTCGTAGAAACAACTTCGGTATCCTTTCCGAGTATAAATGTGGCGTATTTACCGAAATAAAATCAAAATTCGTTAGTCGAGAGGACTTTCAGCAATTTTCAAATTTCTCTTCTGCCACAGACAAGAGGCTCGGTTTTTTTTATCGATTCTATTTGGCATGGATCATAGAGTCTTTTTATTTTTCTTTGTATCGGGGTTGCCGACTCGGTAACTCAACTATCTACTACCGAATCGGTAACGAACGAGTGTTTTTTTTATTATTTTGGTTATGAGAAATATTATGTAAAATTTAGCAATAGCTGAAGTAAAAATAATGACGACAATAACGAGGTATCACACCGGTGCCAAAATCGCCCTAGCAGGCCGTTGTAGGTCCGAGTTCTTATGATAATGATTTCATCTCGATGAAAGGAATATTTCAGCGGGAGATTCAAAGTAGATACGTTTTACTAGGTAATTGCTATGATTTTTTCTGACGTGTAGATTTATGTAAAATGCTAAAAATTGAAGGTTACACCGGTTTGGTTCAAATACAATCAAAACACAAAAATAAAGACAATAATAATGTTTTCCAATGAAAAAACTATTTTCATTCTTATCCAAAAGTAAAAATATGATTACGTGGTTCCCTATTGCAAAACTTCGTAACAAGAGTCTAGTTGAAAGTCTAGACAAAAGCAAGTGAGGTCTGCAATTGGCAGCAAGTATTCTTATTTAAATATTTCCTCGCAATTAATTTAATTTACTTAACAAAAGGAGCTCGGAGTTCACAATTAGTAAGACATAGCTGCAATCTCGGCGGTTTGTAAGTGTTTCGGAGTTGAATGATTCATTTCGTTTTAAGGGGTTTTTCATTGGTATTTTTCGGGATATTATAAAAATTACAAAATTGTAGTTACTGACTTTTATGTAAAGATCATTAGGTACTTGTATGACATCGCAAACATTGCAATGGTGTTTTTACTAGATAGAATTAGGATTTTACCACGGTCTTTGTTCAATTCAATTCTATTCTTGTCAATGGCCTTTGCAGTGTTGCTCGCAATTTCACCAATTGAAATGATGAAAACATAGAAAAGACTAGGTAAATAGTGACATATTCGGAATATTCAACTTCATCAACCACTATTGTGGGATGGATACAAATCATATATAGACGTGAAATTAGAAAACTACGAAGCCCGGTAAAAATGACTTAGTGACGATTCGGACCAAATATTTTGGGACAAATTCTCCCAATCGTCACTTTTGATTTTAATAATTTTTGTTGTGACGATTCGGACAACTTTAAAAATAGCTGCATTGTACAGTCAGGTAAACAATTTTTAAGCAAAATGTGATATAGCTATTAAGGTGGTTCGATTTCCATATTAATTTATTTTACCAATTTGGGGGAAATTATATTATTATACCTAACAAGCAATTTTTATTTATTTCTTGAATCATAGAACTTAAAATCAAGATCTATTTTTTTGATGACAGCTGTCAAACTTCAAACGCCCATATCTCGGAAACTACTCACCCTAGAGTTCTCGTTCCAAAACCAAATGAAAGGTGTGATCAAGATCTAAATGTTTGAAGACAGCTGTCAAACTTCAAACGGCTATATCTCGGAAACTACTCACCCTAGAGATCTCGTTCCAAAACCAAATGAAAGGTGTGATCAAGATCTATTTTTTTGATGGCAGCTGTCAAACTTCAAACGGCTATATCTCGGAAACTACTCACCCTAGAGTTCTCGTTCCAAAACCAAATGAAAGGTGTGATCAAGATCTATTTTTTTGATTGCAGCTGTCAAACTTCAAACGGCTATATCTCGGAAACTACTCACCCTAGAGTTCTCGTTCCATAACTAAATGAAAGGTGTGATCAAGACCTATTTTTTTGATGACAGCTGTCAAACTTCAAACGGCTATATCTTGGAAACTACTCACCCTAGAGTTCTCGTTTCAGAACTAAATGAAAGGTGTGATCAAGACCTATTTTTTTGATGACAGCTGTCAAACTTCAAACGGCTATATCTTGGAAACTACTCACCCTAGAGTTCTCGTTTCAGAACTAAATGAAAGGTGTGATCAAGACCTATTTTTTTCATGACAGTTGTCAAACTTCAAACGGCTATATCTCGGAAACTACTCACCCTAGAGATCTCGTTCCAAAACCAAATGAAAGGTGTGATCAAGATCTATTTTTTTGATGGCAGCTGTCAAACTTCAAACGGCTATATCTCGGAAACTACTCACCCTAGAGTTCTCGTTCCAAAACTAAATGATTATTGTTTTTTATTTTTACGTGAAGAACAAACCAACAAAAATACTTTCCATACTTCAATTCTATCAAAAGATATAAGAAAATCTAACGCGAACTCTAGGGTGAGTAGTTTCCGAGATATGGGCGTTTGAATTTGACAGCTGTCATCAAAAAAATTGATCTTGATCACACCTTTCATTTGGTTTTGGAACGAGATCTCTAGGGTGAGGAGTTTCCGAGATATGGGCGTTTGAAGTTTGACAGCTGTCATCAAAAAAATAGATCTTGATCACACCTTTCATTTGGTTTTGGAACGAGATCTCTAAGGTGAGTAGTTTCCGAGATATAGCCGTTTGAAGTTTGACAGCTGTCATCAAAAAAACAGATCTTGATCACACCTTTCATTTGGTTTTGGAACGAGAACTCTAGGGTGAGTAGTTTCCGAGATATGGGCGTTTGAAGTTTGACAGCTGTCATCAAAAAAATAGATCTTGATCACACCTTTCATTTGGTTTTGGAACGAGATCTCTAGGGTGAGTAGTTTCCGAGATATAGCCGTTTGAAGTTTGACAGCTGTCATCAAAAAAATAGATCTTGATCACACCTTTCATTTGGTTTTGGAACGAGAACTCTAGGGTGAGTAGTGTCCGAGATATGGGCGTTTGAAGTTTGACAGCTGTCATCAAAAAAATAGATCTTGATTTTAAGTTCTATGATTCAAGAAAGAAATAAAAATTGCTTGTTAGGTATAATAATATAATTTCCCCCAAATTGGTTAAATAAATTAGTATGGAAATCGAACCACCTTAATGTAACCACACGCTCGCAAAGCAATTTAAATAGCTAAATCATATTTTGCTTAACATTTTTTTACCTGACTGTACTCAACGGCTTCCTTAATTTGATGTTCTAAGAATCGTCACAACAAAAATTATTAAAATCAAAAGTGACGATTGGGAGAATTTGTCCCAAAATATTTGGTCCGAATCGTCACTAAGTCGTAAAAATGTTATCAACATTTGAAATTTTCAGTTTAAAATTCAACAAATAAGATATTCAAGGTAAGTTAACACAAGAATATAATATAAATAAAATACCTAACAATAAATAAAGAGAATTAAGGACTACCTACTTAATTAATTGTAAACCAGTATATTATATATAAATAAATTACTCAAACACAAGGATATGTTTCCAAATAATGTTTCCCGTGTAAAGGACAAGTCAGAGGGTATAAATCAATAAACTTAGTTTTTTGTTGGAATAACAAGTTGTAATGACAGAGAAAAATAGGAACTGCTATATATAATGACGTCAGGTTATGAGGGTTACCATCATCATCCTCATCAACCTATATCAATCCACTGCTGGACGTAGGTCTCTCCCAAGGCGCGTCACTGAGCCCGGTCTTGGGCTCTTTTCATCCAGTGTTTGCCAGCTACATGTCTCAGATCGTCACCCCACCTAGCCGGAGGGTTACCATAGTAAATCATTTTATTTTTAAAAGTATGAAAACTCTTTCTTCAAATCGCTTTAGAGTAGGACCGAGACTGGACCTACAGACGACACTACTTTTACGGCCAACACCAGAGTAGAATACAAATAGTTTTGGTAGATAAGTATAAAACGGTATCGTAAAATGCAAAACTCGGTGATATACATTTGTAGGTTGTAAAATATGTAAAACTAGTGGATACCGTGACTTCTTTCGAATCCCATGACTTTTGACCTGAATACTAGTACATAACTTCAAAAAGACTGATTGAAATTCATCGGAAATCTGCAAAGTATCCGTACTTCGAGGACAAAACCGAAAAAGAATATTGTCTAATTTGATTTGCTAAGAAAATCAACGAAACATTGATTAGATTTAAAATTTTTTCATGTTCCATTAGATTCCCAAGTTTGTCGCCCTACAACTAATTGCTTACAAATCTGTCAATCAGTGTTGCATCTATTTTAAATAAAATAACAGTTGATAATATAAATTTTAGAGTTTGTCAGTGCCAGTTTATCCACCTGGCTCCAGTCAGGTTTTGACAATAAAAGTGTACCTGTATTGGATTTTCTCTTTACAATTTTTTTTATTAGTTTAAGCCAAAGAAACTATAAATACGTTTTTTTTTGGAAAATTTGAGCCTTCTTCGCTATCATCTCCCAATATATTATTAGTTCTACACCTACTTATACCCGAAACAAGTAATACACCAAATTACCTACAAGTTTCTGTAAGTAGATTTGTGAAAAAGATACCTTACAAATTTTTAATCATCGCTCCTTGGTAGGCGAACCTTTTCAGAGAAACTTTCACGGACTTTTCATTCAAAGGTGGACCTCGAATATCCCCTTGTAAACTTAGATATCCACTCAAAGCTCTGACTGGTGCTGCGATCCTAATCCGAGATCGAATCTGCGAAAAAATCTCATACTACTCTTTTGAAAGCGTTCCGGTGTATTTTCCTTGAGCCGAAACTTTTGCAATACTAGATACGAGAAGTTTAAACTCCGAGGAAAGTGGATTCTGACGATCTCGCCCCGTCTAATAAAAAGCCCGATGCTGCTGAAATATGTTGTCACTGCATAAACTTTACGAGTTATCTCGCTATGAGACAAGTTTTCGCGTGATGAAGTTCTAAACGCTCATTCAGTCGTATGTCAACTTCAGACGCTGCAATAAAAAGGAATATTGTCCCGGAGAATAAAAAATACACTTGCCAAAATGATACAACAACAAAAACGTCACATTAAATACGCGATTACTTTAATTTATTATTTCCAATTGCGAGACAGTTACGTAAAATTTTATCGAGAGCAATTTCGATAGTGCGGCATAATGCGAGTTATAGGGCCTCCAATGGCTATAATTTTTGTTCTCTTGAATGGAATTTGAATAATTCGGCTTATATTTGCCGTGTCGTTTATCAATAGCAGGCGTTCCCTCTGCACACAAGATTTCACTACCATAGAGTTGGCAAAAAGTGTTCGTACTGAGTCAATTGACCTGATAATAGTTTTAGAACTTATTTTTCTCTTTACCATTTGTGTTTTTTAAAACGAATTTTATAATGTTTGATTACTTGTGTCAATGGGAGATTCTTTTTTGTCTTTTGCTTTATTACACAGTAGAAAATCGGACTCTACCATTAAGTATAATGTCTTTAAAAAATAAGGTCGTATGTAGTTGATATGAAAACAACCTGTGCACAACTTTTCGTTTGTCTAAGCCTCTATAGATATTAATTCAAGTTATTTAGCATAGAACCTTTGCGATTTTGCATGCTCGTGATTTAGTGAATAGCCGAGAGCTGCGCTGCATGTAAATGAATGAGAATATCTCGCTTAAAACTGTATTTTATCGTTGAATAAAATTCAAAAATTTTGAAACTTTTTCAGAATGGGTAATTGTCTGGAAACTAAGCATCTATATTATTGTATGTACCATCTTGTTTTGACTTTAATCTGTAGAATATTAATGGTTTCTTATTCTTAAAAGCAATATTGTCAGATACTAAATGTAACCACAAAACAAATTTATGTATTTACCCATTCCATAGTATTATTATTATTTCTTGAGTATTATTTACAGAACTATATCCAATTATCAAAAACTTGCCAAGCTCGAGGGTAACTCAAAAGTTTCCCACTTTCGATTGAAACAAAATCCTACTTTGTCAACTATTCCGGGATATTATGAAGGATTTAATAAAAGACAAACACTTTCAATTACAAAAGCATCGAGATACTTCACCCACCCCTCGAAATCGAGAGTTCGTAATTCACCAACTGCAGATACAATTTCCAATTTCACATCAATGGCAGTGATTTAAGTATTTCCCGTATCATTTGTTTCTCCTGTTCCAATATCGTATTTTTTATTTTTGTTAAATTGCTTTTCTTTGTAGATCACCCCCCCCTTTTCCAGCTTCCCCCATCGTATGAGCACATGTGTGCGTTCTTGCGTCACAAAGATTTGTTCTTAAGTATAGACATTTATTCGGTTTTAGCTCACGGCGGTATGGTTCATTCTTTTGGTTTTGACGTATTGTTTTTATGGAGATTTGAGTTTATCGATGCTTATTGAAATCCAAATTGAAAATAGCAAAGGGAGTTTCTTTTACTTGAACACCATCAATCACAATCTAAGCCCAATTCATTTGTAATTATTAGGTTGCGGCGGATTTGGATTAACTTTGTGATTATCTTCTACATCGTTTATTTAGGAAAGGAAGACGCTTCATTTTTTTTTTTATTACAATAACCACAATACTTCAAAGTGGACAATGACCTTAGCGACGTCGACCAAGAAAAAGCTAGTCGGTCGATACATATCTTGAGTCTCGAGTACTTTACAATTTCATCAGTTCCCAAACAGTGTACTTCCGCAAACAGCAAATTTTAATAATATTTCCCCAAACCAAAAATTAATTTCACAAACAAAAATAAATCCCAACCGAACTCCATAATTCAAATTCGTTTTTGATTGCTCACTCGCATGTCATCCGGGACCTTTTAACAAGCGAAACACTTGTGTCAGCGACGATGCAAAACATCATTCATTACGAGTCGACTGACAATAAATAGATTATGACGATACAAAAAGTGCAGAGTAAGACTGTAGGTGAGAAAGGACAGCTAGATCAAAGAGCCTTTAAGAAAAAAAATGTACGGCTATTAGGTTTCGGTTTTATTTGTAGCACCGTCTTCCACATATCATGTTGGATTTGACTGCGTTCTGTTGTACTATTAAATATAGAAGACTACAGTGTAATGCTTCCTAGGCTGTAAACGCACTTGGCGGTCAAGTTGCGGCGGCTAGTTTGGTGACCAGAGATCTTTTCCTTTCAAAATATTGATCGTTAACCTCTGTGGCGTGGATCTTAGTATGGATTGAGAGCCACTTAAAATAAATTAAGGTTCTAGATACAAGTACCTCAATTTTTTATGTTAAGTGAGGTAGCTGCCTTCTCTACACTACTGCAAGATTTTTTCCTGCCCTCGTTTCGTGATACAATAATCAAAGGAATATGAGGGGAAGTCAAACGTCTACATATGCGAGCGATAAAAGACTTGAGTGAGCTAGGGTTGCTCTTTCTAAATTTTATTACATTATTTTAAGTTTTTGCTCTTAGTGCTAAGTGAATTTATTTGATTCCTAGAGAAGTTTAATTATTAGACTACAAATTAATTTGTAATACCACAATACTTTTGGTCACCATCACTATGATTTCTACCACAAAAGTGTTTATAGAGCTTTATTGTGCTATGGATTATTGTATGACATTTATGGTTGGTTCAATTATCTAAGATCAAAATTCAAACTCTCTATAATTTTGTTATTCCTTCCCCTACCTTGTTCACATAATAAAATCTGACTACCAGGATCTCGCGGAAATCGGAGCAGCTGTCACGCATGAGATAATCCGGCTAGCGAAACGCGCCCTCATCGTATTGTGACTTACCTTCAAATCCCCCGAGAAGTACCAAGCACACATGATAACGAGAAAAGTAATTTTTATATTAAACCTTTGGAAAAACATAGATTGGCGAAGGCTACACGCGACGCTTGGATAGATACGAAATTGATGTTGTTTTTATGTTATCTTGACGTAACTTTTGATAAATTTATTTGCCACATAGATGGGCGAATACTCAAACGCCACTCAAACCCCACTCAATTTAAGTCCCGCTTAAATTATTGCCATCTCTTACAAATGAGTAATGTTAAACAGAGGCAGAACAACTTTAAGTGGTGCTCAAATTTGAATGATTTTTTAGTATTTGAGCCAGAGTCTGGTATAAAATCGTTTTATATTGAAATGGCACTTTTTTATTTAGCTATGTTCTTGGTTCAAAGGTAAATACTCAATTGGAAATGATAGTCAAAGTGAGTCTAAGAAAATTTAATACCTTCTCTATACGATCAAAACATAAAAGAGATTTCCCGGTACCCATACCCATGACTGCGCTGCATAAATTAGTTTTCCGGAGATTGTTTGTTCAGTAGACGTTTTTACGTCAACATTTATGAAATTTTCCTTTGTTTTTGCACAGCACTACAATAAAATTAAAACAATATTTTCATTCGATGTTTGTTTCGACGTTAACATGTTTGTTTTACTTTGTTTTCATACAGTAATTAAAATAACAGGTGAAGGAGCTGCATTTTTAAATGTATTATGTTTTTTTGTCTTTACGCTTAGTGAGGCGTAAAATGCTTGGAATAACATAATTAGGTACAGTTTATTCAACGTCCTTGTATTGTAGTATTTTATATTTATGTACTGTAATTTTTTACTAATTATATAGTTCTTTTCGGCTGCTAACTTCTAAATTATTTGTTATAGGATCTTTTCAGATTTTCAGACGTAACGGAACTCTTTACACAGCTGGCAGGTCAACATTTGAAACAAAACATTGAAAATTGAATAGATGGCTGTCAAAATTCAGATGGGAGACGTTCGTCAGTCTGGTCTTGATTTTCATGGTGAACGGAGTAAAACAGTTGATTTTTATAGCCCATGGCTCAGTAAGCTTCACGTAAAAGAACCTGGGAACTGTGGTAAAACCTGCGAGTACAGGAGCGTGTGTGAATCACCGCTCCTCACCACCACCAGGTCCAGGGACACTCCTCTCCTACAAGTGAACACTCCGACCTCTCACCCTCTTCTCCTCCGGCAAGACCTCACCACCGACCTCTCGTCTTCTCTAAAATCATCTCTACCACCTCCGTATTAGTGCTTCAGTGAACTTTTAGAGACATTAACTTAGGTTCTAATAATAATAAATTTGTACACACCTACCGACTCTCAAATAACTTGTGGCTTACAGTAGACCAACAGGCTCTGTAACGTTACAGTATGTAGGTAATTTAGTTAATGTAGTACCTATACCTTAGTTATCTTAGATATTTTTTTTATGCCATAGCTGGCAGACGAGCAGGCGGGCCACCTGATGGAAAGTGGTCACCGCCGCCCATGGACACCTGCAACACCAGAGGTGAGGCTAGTGCGCTGCCGGCCTTTTAAGAGGATAGTTAGTTAGAGTTAGTTAGTTTTAGATAGTTAGTTAGGTTGCCTGGAAGAGATCGCTCATAGTGATAAGACCGCCCATTGTACTTCACATAAGAATAATGTATTCTGTGTTTATTTTATAATTTCTGTAAAAGTGGTGTACAATAAAGAGTTTTATATCTATTTACGAGTATCTATCTACCTTAAACGTACCACCATCCACCATTTTTTTGAGTTTTAATATCAAGGTTGTCAAACTTTGTTATCTTCACTCGTTCCTACTTCAGTTAATTCTTTTTTTTTTTTGCTGTTTTAAGTACTGATAAATGTACTCGTTGGTTGCAGAAACAAAAAGAAGTGCATCTCTTTTAAAATACCCGCAAAGCTTAATTAAAAAAACGCGTTCTACAACAGGAAATATTACGTTCAGACTTGTTTTTATAAACATGTCTAGGGCTTTATATTTTTTAATACAGCCAGTTAAGACGAGATGTTTTATGCAAATTAAATTGAAAATGTTCATACTTGTACGAGAAACTTTCCAGTATCTGGTCAGTAATTAATTAAAAGCATGGTGCCATTATGGGGTTTATGCTAATAGACGCCAGGTAATATGGAGGCTTCAAAGCAATAATGCAAGCTGAGCTCCAGGGGTTAAATGGTACTCTCATAGGGTAATATCACTAAAAATTCACGATAGTCATAGAAATGTGCTGGTCCATCAATTTTATGAGAACTTTGTAACCAAATTTTTGCAAATAAATTATTTGAATTTGAATTTGAAAAGTGTTTTTTACAAAATCACTTTGGATTGGTATTAATTGAAGTTAATAAGCGATCAAATAAACACGCCACAGTCATCAATTCAAATATTTCGTCATCAGAATATAATATCTTTATAGCGCATATTTTAGATCAAGTAATTTAACACCATCATCACCATCATTACCATCATCATCATCATTTTCATCATCCACAGATAGATTTCACCAACTGATCTGTATAAGCCTTTGTACTGTGGTGAGTTCCCCTACTAAGTGTAGTATTATTTTGCTTTAAACATAAAATAATATTTAAGTAATTAATAAATAATAATAATAATTATTATTATAAATAATAATAATAATAATAATAATAATAATAATAATAATAATAATATTCACGGACACTTAACACAACGCTTTCTAGTCCCAAACTAAGCAAAGCTTGTACGATGGAAACTAGATGGCTGATAGAATACATACATACTTTTTTTTTGTAAATACATACTTATAATACATAGAAACACCCAGACACAGAACAAACATCTATGTTTACAACACACAAATGTTTGTTCTTGGTGGGGATCGAACCCACGACCCACAGCACGGAAGGCAGAACTACTACCGACTGAGCCATGACGCCTGTCAAATTATTTGGTTACTTTATACGGTCATGGGGGTAAGTTTAAATCATGGTAGCCTTGTTCGTTGGCTTCAAAGGTAACATAAGCGAAACATGAAATTTCAGCGGAGCGGCACAGGGCACGGCGGCTGCACTGCGTTATTAGATTAAGTTCTTTTTTGCTGTTTATAGTATTTTCGTCTATTTGCAGGACATATTGAGCGCCTGTGTAGGGAAAATGAAACATGATATGAAAAGGCAGTGAAAATATGAATCTGGGGTTGATTTCAACCAAAGTATAGTTGATGTGTACTTTTTGCGTAATTATAAAACTGGTTTTACGAAGGTACTAACTACATTTACTATTAGGCGAAGGCGAATCCCTGTCTATCTTTTTTATAACTGCTATCCACTAAAGAACTTCGAAAATGGAAAAAGTTTCTGTACGAAACTAATATTACAGAGGTTTTTCTGATAAAATTATAAACATGCAACAATGGTTACACCATCATCATCATCATCATCAACCTATATCAGTCCACTGCTGGACGTAAGTCTCTCCCAAGACGCGCCACTGAGCCCGGTCTTCGGCTCTTCTCATCCATTGTTTGCCAGCTACATGTCTCAGATCGTCGCCCCATCTTGCCGGAGGGCGTCCTACACTACGCTTGCCTAAACGCGGTCTCCACTCGAGTATTCGTTTGCTCCAACGATTGTCGGTTCTACGGCAAACATGGCCGGCCCCAATGGTTACATGACTTTATGTAAAAGTCATGATGATTAGTTAAAAGTGAAGTGCAAAGTTGATAGCGCAATGAGCTATCATATCTTCGGTCTGATTGTACATCGCATGCACGCGGCGCAATATGCAGCGGGCGGGCGGTGCCAAGGGCGGTACACAGAGCAAGAAAACAGTAGTACTACTTAAATCATAGTGGTATAGTGAAAATAATAAAATGCCTCTTTTGCTTTTGCAAGTTTTGACGAGAGTTATTTGGTTAATCTAAAATGAAAAATAATATACACGGTGTATCATCAATACCCTATAAGTAGGTATTTATGATACACCGTGTATATTCTACAGGTCATGGCGAACAGTGTTTGTTCTACGACTTTTGAGATTTCGAAGTTTTTCATTCATGAAATGAGCTCGTAATTTTTACTTAAAATGTACCTACACACAGCTAGCGTGTGCGTGCGACGCGGTAGGAGGTATGGGCTTACGCAAATAGTAAACAAACACTTTCAAATTTCTAAAATAATAAATGTTGTACTTTTGTGTGAAAATTTCAATTACGATTTATTGTTTCTTTGCACATGTCCAAGCACTCAGGTGGTCAGTCTGATTACGCCCCCTTCGGGCTTATAGGGTAATTATGTTACACCTTGTATTTAGTCTTATTTTTATATAAGACTTAAAAATCGGTAAATTGAAACATAATAATTATGTAATATTTAAAAAGTATGGGCACGAAAAAACTACGTACTTATAGATTCTTTTAATATTATTTGTATTCATTGTTTACTTATAGGTATTCGTAAAAATGCGAATGATTAAAAAATATTATTAAATCGTATGACATTGTCAGTGTTTGAGCTCGTTTAGCCTCCAACCAAGAAAAAAAATTAAAAGCTAACTAATTTATATGACAATTGGTCACTATGTTTACTATGAAAATAGGTAGTAACATATAAATGTATGAACATACCTACCATGCTAGGAGTATGGTGTCCCAGACCCGGTATGTTTACGTTGGAATCGAGTAAAGTTGAGTTTCTGTATACTCTTACGCTACGTGTGGGCGGCGGACTGGGTACTGGGTACCGGTTAAATTGAGCACCGCTACGCCCAGACACTCATTTCCTCCATCCATTGTGTTCCACTCACAATACAAAAACATTTTTTTTACGAATTTCTACAAAAAGTGCTTTGAATTTTTTCCAATCTTCGCCTCCATTCAGCTTTTTAAACTTATTGTTTGGCGCGAGAGCGAATTAAGGGCGGGGCTAGATTTCAATTATTGTCTGTGGGAAGCTATTTTATTGCTGTAGTCCAGGAAAAAATCTTTGAGTCCAGGAAAGTATAATTGTAGGCTGAGAAGGAAAAACCGTATCGAACCTAAACTCGAGAGCAAAAATTATGGGACATCTATAAAAACTTGAATATCTTGTCTTGGAGGCTTATATAGAATGGTCCACATAGACACGTCATAAAAAAAGCTAATTACAAAAATCGGCGAACATAAATACATGGGATATTTTCAGGGTATGGGGAATTTATATGTGCCTATATGGACCACCCTGTATAGAGACAGTTAAACAATAATAATTACTATAAAGAGAAGTAGAGCTGTCTATCTCTGATATAGTGGTAGATTTTGTATTAACTAAGCGGGAGTCAAAAGCAGTAACACCGAAGTTACCTAAAGCTTGTATATATTTACAATTTTAGTCACGCTCAACCTTAGGTCTTTATTGCAGTGATAATTATGATAACTCTAAAGAAACATAAATCATCCTGAGTCGAGATTTGCGTCTGGAATGGCCGTATTATACTAATTAATTGGACTAAGAAGAACTTTATGGTCGTTATTATGTCTGGGATTAGTTAAATTTAACGTTAAAAAGTTAAGTTGTTGTGATTTATTTAAATGGTTAAAAGGACATTAAAGTTTGTCACAGAATCATTTTTAAGAAAGATACACAAAACAGTTAATAGCATAACAATTTAATATTTCGGAGACAAGAACTAGACACATTAATTAAAAGGTATGTTTCATAGATCATGCAAAAAAGCTCAAACATTCGGATTTGACAGACTGGAGTCCATAATCGGCTCTGATCATAATCAGCAATGGTAAAAATGTAAAGAGGATTTATGGGCTTTGTAGCGCCATCTATCTCGCTACATGAGAACTATCCTAGATCGCGCAAACGAAGTTATCACGGAGTTTGAACATAAGTAATACTACCGAATACCGTCCTTTGGTACAAAGGTCGCTCGGCGTTGAAGATCTTCTCTTTTCGTATAGGAGGACACATTTATAATTTTTTTTTTTCATTACAAATCAAACCTCTTTTATTCTTTTATGTGTACCATCAATAGCATTACCATCAGCGTCTCTTTACGTTTGATAAATGAATACGAGAGTTCACCATTATTAATTGGGAGGCTGCCCTATAGATACCGGACTATAAATCTTGTGTAGACCTAATTTGTGAGGTGGTGATGTGGTAGTGATGGGGGATGTGTCTTGTCGAAATGATTTGTTGATTCGGTAAGAACCTAAGGTTGTTTCCAGATGGATTATGCACGCATGATGTCTAGAGAAAAGTTTGGCAGCATCTTGCAAAAAGTAATATTGCACCATCTCTTTCAGTCGGTGGTTAAGTGGTGTTTTTAAATTAAGGGTATAAAATCTTATGGTGTATCTAAAGTATATCAGAAACTTTAATATAACTAAGATTGATTTTAACATACTATTTATTGCACATCACTTGTTTATTTTCAATGCTTTTCGTCTCTATGTATGTATTAACTTGTTCCCAATCTTTTGGCGGTCAAGATTTTTTTTAGCCATTTATTGCAATTCTTGGTGCTGTTTTACAATTATTTAAAGAACAATTAAATAACGTTTGAAACACACTAAGCAATAAAATATCTAACCGCTCGTTACATACAAGTATCTATCTCTTAACTCTGCACGTAGTCTGAATCACAAATACAGGTGTGACGAAGCTAGAACCTATAAATCAAAGGCGATCAGTTTATGGACGGTCTGAGAGACGGTCGGCGGGTTTGCACAAGTTATTTGCATAGGAATCTAAAGGTTTTCACAAGATTGATGCAGAAGTTTCCATGTGGCTATTAATTATAGAATTTCAAGCTGGTTTCTATAGCAAACTGCATAAATCTATCTCAGTTTATACATTAAAAAAATAGCTATATTAAACAATCCTATAAATAATTCTTGCGGACATTGTTAACAGTCTCAGTTTTTCTTATAGCCTTTATTGAAAAACTGCATAATACTTCTTACTGAAACCAAAATTGGTATCCTATTTGTATGATGCTTGGGCTTTTTTTTCTTGATACAAAGTTGAGCACTGGAACAATATACGGACCTAGCAATGATTTTTGTGTGATACTGCGGTCCGGCAGTCTCCACCATTTTTCATATCTTTTTAAACTGGTACCTACTTTAATTTGCCGTCACGTCGTCGTCTGGCCATTCAAATGCTACTACTTTAATATCGTAACTGAATGCTTTATGACCGTTTTGAAACGAAAAACTCATACTTTATAGGTGATTCGCTCGGATTGGTAATATTGGTAAAAGGAAACCTTTTACGACCTAGGTACTTGGAATAAGTTAGATTTAATAGATACCAGTTTGAGATACAAAGAATTTATCATGAAAATACTGCGATTGTGTGCTATAAAATAATATAAAAATGTAGTTATTTGATTCAACTGACAAAAATATTTATTAGCTGTATTTAAAAATGTTAATACTTCTTCAGAGACGTTTTTCAATGCCTAACCACACTCAAAGCTTTGTACTTTGGTGTTGCATTTTATGAAAAAAGGAATTTACAGATTTTCTTAGTAACTTTTTTATTGAAAATACCCTTATGGTAGGTTTATACGGGGTCAGTAACATGGCAGTACAGTAACCCAGTCCAACGCTGACTTGTTACTGGGTGTATGTAAACAGTAGTTTTGTGCCGTTTTGGCAGTGACTGGGTCCGAAACCGAGATAACTGGGTCTAGTCACTGGCGTTGTGTAAACCTTGCATTATTGTTGATAGTAAAATAAAATATGCAACACAAATTACAACTTAAACGGTCGTTTGCACCTCTTTCATTAAACTTTAAAAGCCGACATTTATACCCCATTACACTGATTAATCGCCTATCACTTTATAAATTTGACGAAAAAAGCCAAATTACAGGGCCCGGTTATCTTCCCAATTAAGATAATTACCAGAAAACGGCACCTATTTCAACTCTTTACGACCGGCCCACAGTCACGATAACAAACTAATTGGCGAATAAAAAAGGCTTAGCTAATCCTTGTTTAATAAAAATGTTAATCATGAGATTTCCAGTCGAATTATGCAAATGGCTGCCACCCTGCTAAAGATTGGCTCGGTTATGTGTATATGCAGAATCAAAATAATGTATACTGTTTACTGCATTTCACACTGTTTGCTTTGGTATATTGAGACTGGAAATTAAATATTAAAATGAAGAAAATTCTTGCTAATATCAATGCAATGTGGGTACTTACTTCTTTCCATTCTGTGGTAGGTAATAAAAAATTGAAAGAACTGAATTACAAAATAAGCTTGTAAGAAATCCTTTATGCACGGTAACAAGATCTATGAAAATATAATTGGTAAGACTTACATACTTGTTCAATTTAGCAAAGCTCATTAAATAGTCAAAAAAAAAAATAAACAAAATTTAATAAAATTTACTCGAAAACTTGTAAAAATAAATATTTTTTTCATGTTTTTCATAGAAATATGAAACCCTAAAAACCTCAGACTCTGCAATCAATAAGGCTCAAGGGTTATAACAGATTTTCTTCCTAATTAGGGAGTCTGAAGGTAGATACGAATATCCATATGAATGAGCGTACCATTAGGAGAATTCCTAGGGATTACGAAAAGGTCTGGGCAAGTACCAAGTAATTTGGAAAGTGTGGTTTTACGATCTGCATACGTAGGTGATAGTGATGTTAATATATTTGTCTATTAAATAGATTTAAAATTTTATAACGCAGGATCAAAATCGGGCTATAACTAAATCAAAAGTTGAATACATTTGATTTAGCTATAGAAACAGAGGACCAAGATAATGAATAAAACACAAAAAATCATAACCGATCCCAGGTTTTTTTACTTTTAATGGCACTTAACCTAAATTCTTTAAAATTAGTTTTGTTTGAGAACAAATAACAACAAACAAGTAAATTAAGATTTACTAGGTATCAAGATATATTAACACAGCGTTCCAAAATTATAAAAGTAACAAATTAATAAAACCTGTAGACAACTTTGAATAAAAAAACATCGATATAAAAGAGTAATACAATAGTCTGTTTCCCCACACTAGTCTGCACACGTTTGAAAAAGAAAAATACCCCAACAATTCGTGCAGCATCCCCACAAGTCGGATTATTGTAAATAAGTATTACCACTGACCAAATTAATCTACCTTTTTAACGAAATGCGAAAAAGTTTAACCAAACTTTCCTTTGCCCTGAGTTAACAAAACCCGGTGGTGAGTGTGAGTTATGGCTTCTCCCTAACAAAATTATTTGTATCAATGAAATGTTTGTTGAAAGCCTACGCAAATACGAATATTCGGTACCCACTTTAAAAAGGTGTATTTGACTTATCTAATGAGGTGCAGAGGAGCTGAAACTTTTAGAGATGAAAGTTTACAGGAAACATAAAGCACGTAATATATATATTTATTTTGATTTAGGTTTAACTTCGCAAGAGAAACAAAAATGTCTTCAACCAAAAATATTATTCTGTTTTTACCTACGCAGCGTCTCGATTTACTCTGACTGTCCAGTCATCTATTACCTAAGCAAACATACCCATTTAATTATCAGAGGAATAAAATGTAAGTGTAATCAAAGTGAAAAATAAATTGAAACCCATTGAATTTTCACGAACACAGTTCGTTTGTTACGTCTCAGTGAACGCGCGACCTACATCGTGGTAAAAGCTATTCCGTTAATTGACTGTTGGAATAATTTAAATATATTGCGGCCAGCGGCTATATTTCAACGGGATATTATAAATCAAAGGATTAGGATGAAAATGGATACTGGCAATAGAGATAATGTATGTTATATTCTGCATACGTTATAAAGCGATAACGACAAAATAATCGTGAGGGGAGAATGGGGAGTGTTGGGAGAGGAACGCAACGGGAGGGCCGGACAAAAAGTACTAAGTGCGAGTTAAATACCCTTTGTGTCACAACTCTGGCCGGCGTTCGAGGGTCCTCATTATTCAGTCAAAATTCGATTATTTTCCCATTTCACAAAATATCCATATCGTCCCCGGCTTTTATTCTAATTGAAGTCGGGACATTCGCTGTTATAGAGCTGATCGCTTATAATTGAATGACACTCCTCCAAAAAACCATAAACATAACTATGAATGAATTGACTTAAAAAAATCGTCATACAAAAATCTATCTACTTTATTGTCAATTTTGATCGCAAATAAATATTTTGATTTCATAGTCTATATAGGTATCTATATAGGTATCTTTATCATCTTTTTTCACACACAAGCGTACATGATTTTATTTGACGGCAAAACTCTACCAACTTTTCCCTTTGTTTTAATAAGAGCCAGCCGTATATCAGAAGTACGGCTAACAGACGGAAGTAAAATATCCTGTCCGAAAATGATTACTCGGCACGCGCAGTTAACTGGCGTTATGACCAGCTTATTCCCCATTCCAAGGGTATTAGTCTCCTGGCCACCAATTTATGTAATTTATTAACAGCCTCGCTTACGGTATTCGAAGGCTTCGCATAAAGAAATATAACCGCTGATCAAAGACCGTCCTGAGGCGGACTGATCCCTAATATTTCAGTCATAATTGGTTTATTCTAAGCTTCGAGGTTCCGTATGTGGTCCTTTGATCCGCCCAGTGTATTTACTTGTAGCGGAGATGTATGGCGTTCATTCGTTTAGATCTGAAGCTTTGCTCAATGGCGTCATTTGCTATATTGAGGGTGGCTGAAATCCCACAGCCCTTTTCTTTATTTTTTTTTCATGGAGACGTATGTTTTATAGAAAAATGGGACATCAATGGTGACTTTTTATAAGAGCTCATCCTCTCAGTGGGTTCCAATAAGTTGATCCTGAAAATCGAAGTGTCACAAAAGAAAATGTCCGCAATATCTTTGATCATGAGATTTGCTGGATTTATTTTTCAGTATTAATAATAGTGTGCTTTTATGTTGTGGCTACAGAGACAAATCTAGCGGAAAATTTTGCAAAAATTTCTTACCATATCGTAGCATGTTTCGACAGCAACTTTCGCGTCTGATCCGTATCGATATTGTTTTTTTTAGCCATAGCTGGCAGACGAGCAGGCGGACCACCTGATGGAAAGTAGTCACCGCCGCAGATGGACACCTGCAACACCAGAGGTGATACTAGTGCGCTGCCGGCCTTTTAAGAGGAGATGAACCCGCCATTTGAAGGACCCCATCTCGAAGCTCCGTGGGAAAACCGGAGAGGGAAGTTTTTTTTAGTGTTGTGTTTTGTACTTTCTTGTGAATAACTATAACTTTCTGGCAAAAACTAGTTAGAGTGTCCACCATTGACACGATGAATAAATAAATGAGTGAATAACAAAGGCATACCTCTGTCAAGACTGACCGTAGACCCTGAATTTCACGCTCAATCAAGCAGGAAGAAGTCGTGACCTATTCACCCTACTTCACCCATGGTTCACCCATCCTTCACCCTTGGCTAATAGACGCATTGTTTCCACTACAATGATTAACGCACTGTCCTGGCTAGTTGAGTATTGCTTCCACTTATTTTTACCATAGTAGAAGCTCAGAAAGATATAAATTTTAGGTTTCAAACTCTACACAAATACAGCATTTCATGATTTTGGCTCTTCGATGCGCATGGCTTATGGGGGCAGTTTGAACAATTCGTTTTTGGTTTAATTTTAACTTGGTGTAGCTTAATTTTAACGGACATGCCCACGTAGCTGTTTTAAATGTTTGTTAACTTCGGTATTACCATTGCAAACCAGTGTGATTGATCACCAAGTCAAAGTTTCATTAATTCTAAAGCTTTGATGGATATATTTCTTAGCGGCCAGCAGCCCCCGCGGTCAACCGCTAGTGCGTTTGAGGCCTTAGTAATATAAGATTTTGGGACATTAAGATATTATAAGTTGAAGTACTCCTTACACTGTAGTACAGTGTTGAGTGGCTAACAGAATATTGTTTTCGCTTATTGTTGACTTGTCCCCACGGACCGGAAGCAGTCCGCCCTGTCCCTTCCATTTCCTGCCACAAGGCACTGTCAAAGCTTTGACAACGTTAATATCGTGAAATATTGTTTAGGTTACATAACGAGATAAAGTAATATGAAATTTTGAGTTTAAACAACAGTAAAAAAGATTAAATAAAAAAAAATGCAAGGGCTCCTAGAATCCAGGAATCCTATAATTTGGTACATAAAAACATTGGGATGTCTTTAGTTAGAGTTAGTAAGAGGCTAGTTTAAGCCAGGATTACGTGGCAAATGTGGGTAATTTGTACTAGCTAGTAAAACAGAATAAAAAAACGGAATACTTCGGTAAACTAATGACTCTTTTGTTCAACTCAGTACAATGTGAAATGTACTCAAAAAAAGTATAAAATAATCTTTACGCAATATCTCCTTACATTAAGTGGTAAGATCTGCTGGAAGCTTAGTAACAAAGTAACAAGCAAAGTTCGAATAAAGCTCAATTTAAATTCTGTAACAGCACAATTTCCAAGCTAGTTCAGCAACTAACTAGCTGTAACTATAAAACAGTGCTTACAGTAAATTAGCTGCAGCAGAAAACTAATATGTAAGGCCTCTCTATAACGATTTAATGGCGTCTGCAGGCGACTGGACCGTAATAGATTATTGGCGTAGACTATAGTTTTCATTAAGGTTCTTTTTAACAGTAAAGAGGCAACCAGTAGCGTATCTTTGACTTGTTTGAAATAAAGTTATTCCGTCTTTGCATCATCTTTCAACTTAAGGCGAAGAGTAAAGTCAGATAACTTTTGCGCCCCACATTTTTAAACATTTTTGAAGATATAATATAACTAAATGTAATTATGTGAAATTGCAGAGCTTCAGGGTCGAGAGAATAACAATGCAAAGGTTCAATAAAAATATCACATTGATCAAAACAAGTTTTCTAAAAAATGTGCACTTTAATTTATCGCATTGGTACAAGTTTTTTGGTACTAAATTTAAAAACATAGTAGAAAAACGAAATAATACAAAATAAATGATCGTATTCTATGTCGTATTAAGAACGTTTGAAATGCAAGTGCTTTTACCCTACTGATACCTAGGATACTGTGATACTTATTTCGCGTTTTATCCGGGCAGCTATTGTGTTAGAAATGAAAGGCGAGCTCTGATTGGAAGCATTTGTGAGGAGCACGAGTTTGACGCCACCCTTTGTAGTACTGATTAATGTTTACCGGAGTAGTTATAGAGTTAAGCAACTGGTTTTCACTATGGTGCTTATGTCCTGAAATTTACGGAAATTCTAGAGTTATTAAAGGTAAACTTATTCTCTAAGACGAGGATAAGGTGACGAGAAAGTTGAGGTTTACTTAGAATGGCCTGTCAAAAGTTTATATAGTGCCTTCTGCTACGCATACGCTAAAATAAAGACCACGGGCAAATGAGAGACTGAAAAATAAAATGAAATAAAAGTCAATTTTACCAATTTTTTTATTAGACTTACAAACTAAAATCAGCGATATACAAAAAACATTTAAAAACAAAAAAAAAATATTTTACATTACTTTGTGTTTATTTTTTTAATTAGTTGAATATTTTGATGATAAAATAATAAAATAAATACTTACTAGCCTAGTGATAATTTTATTAGTTGACAAATTAAATGACATCACATTGGGTTTCAAATAAACCCTTAGGGGAGTTTCAACAATGCCATAAAGTTGCCCACTATCGTGCATCACCCCTCATTCTTAGTAGAAATAATTACGTGTTTAGTAATTGGGACAAAAACCCATGTTTAGAACCCAAGATCTGCAGCGGACGTAGTTGTCCCATCTCAAACTGACCGAAAAATTCTGAATTGTACAGAATAAGGCTCTAATTCTACTCTGAACTGACCAATACAAACAATACGCACGCATCTATGACATACACGCCTGCGATAATGAAACTTAGCTCACTAATTTACAGCTTAATTTCGTCTAGCAGAATTACATTTTCAACGTTATGAGACTCACATTTTTCAGAATACCATTTCCGAGAGTCAAAAGCAATTTAAATCTAATTCTAACGCTATAAAGTTTGTTTTTCATTGAGAGCTGCCGAGGAGTACAAGGGTAATACGTGGGTCCATAATCGGGCAGTTGATTAGACGTATTGTCAACTATTTTCAAGATTGCAGGGGTGATAGTGTTTTGAGTAGGTAAGACAAATTAGTTTAATCATTCGAAACTAATTTTGATTTACTTTTGTTTACTAGTTAACCTGCTAAAGAGACAATAAAAGCAAAAAGCTAATTTTTCTCCACCATTCAGTACAATGATTTAATACGTTTTTCACCTTTTTAAAAATATAACTTTAACTTCGCGCTAGAAATACTTTTAGTTGGCTACTAAAAGCAATTCTAGATTCGAAACAATTAGTTCAAGAACTATTTTTCAACTATGTAGCGATTGTTTATCATACCAACGAATTCATATAGAAGGTACATATTCCGCTAAACTGTTTCAACCAGCATTTGCCTAGCAACTAAATCCACCTCTACAAGAGCTTCTACGTAAGGTCCTGTCCGATAAGCTTTTATCAACAATTTATCAACAAGGATTCTCAAAAACAAAACAATAACAATAGCCTCCATATAGTACATTAAGTACATAATCAAATTCAAAAGCTTTCTGTCCAAGGGTAGAGATCGCCACCTATCTCCAGTTTCTAATTCACTTAATTTAGGCCTAGGGCCCTAAATCTCATATTGCTACCCGGCCAATAATTGCGTTTGCCAAACAACGGGCCAGTCAAATTCTGATTTGCTAAGTTGCGGTAGGCGTGATATGATGACCGTAATACGAAAGACGCTAGACTTTATGACATCATGACGTGATTTGCTATTTTGACACATGCTTTACAAAAAGCACTTTTATATTTTTTTATTGGCGCTGTTGGACACTCAAAGGAAAAACAGAAAGGTAGTATTTGTTACTAAAGTATGCAAGATCATATGAGTTAGCTAGAGCGGCAAGCAACAGTGAAGCACGGAAGCGCTGAGATGTAAATTCCACCAGCGGTAAAACATCCATAAGTGTGACATCTTATTTTATTGATGGCTCCCTGAAAATGATACAGTAAACAACATATTTTGAGCCTTACTTGAAGCGTACTCCGTTACTCTTCGGTACAAGTAACTAGATAATAAGCTTGTGCGTGGGACAGGGGGCATCCATTAGTGGCCACACTACCAGCGAGGCGAGTCTACGTAATTATATTCCGGGACAAAGGTGAAATTTGTGTTCAAATAATTTGATACAAAGCAATTTTAGAACCGCTTTAGTTTTGGATAGACTAACACCGTATTATTGCATCCGTATATAGGAATAAAAATAAACTTTATTACATAAAATTTACTTTAGCACACCTACTGTGTGTGTACGGTGTAAATATTCATAAATCTTTTAAAACTGCGCTAGCTAAAATTACTGTTAAATATATTATTGTCATCTCTTTTAGTTGTCATGGAAGTGAGAATAACAGAGCATTATTTAAAGTCACGTTAAAATTACTGTTGAATATGAATAAAAGGGTGAAGAAGTTGTAAACTACAATCACTGGTATTTACTGTCGTCAAAATGACATAGCTGTTGTACCTATTAGGACTTAGGACACTGGTTTTATTGTCATTTTATATTTACAAGCATTTTCCCCCACATTGTGTTGTGACCACGTAATGCATTGTGACAGTGTCCAGCGGGGCTTGAAGTCTTAAGGTATGATTCCGTAGCCGACTGCAGGCAGCGGCAGGCGACGTGTCGCCGAGTCGTGTCGCATGTCCCTACGGACTCAGCGGCATGCGAGGGCCGGCTCAAGTCACGACACTTGTCAGTTGAGAAATCCTTCTAAACAAATGACAGCCGATAGTTGCTGCCGTGAGCTAGCGTGGTGCACCGTACATGTTTTCGGAAAATATAACATCGAAACTAGTAGTGTCGCGGCGACAAGTCGCCCACTTTGCTGCCTGCGGTCGACTACCTAGCTCAAGTTGTATTGAAAAACAAACGCAGTAGACTGAGCTGACAGATGTCTAGATAATCCTTTTTTATCTGAGCTAAATTAAATTGTACAAATTGCTTATTTTTCGTATAACCGTAGAAAAATAACAAGCAAAAAAAAATTGTATTCGCAAATAATTTGTCCATCCAATTTTACATTTCAATCAGTAAAAGCTTTGTGTAAAAAGAAAGTAGCAATGTCCAGCTTTACATCTTAATTTGATACCATAAAAAACCTCATTCAATTCGATACAATAAAAATAAGTATTTTTGTAATCCCTTCAAAGGTATCAATTAGTTTAATCTGGCGAATAAAAGAACGTACCTATTTGATACACCCCAATGTCCGACAATAAGCACAAAAGAGTTCTATTATTTGTACGCCGGACATTAAATACAGGTCAGGAATATTATTTTCTGCACGAATGGTACACATGTTATTACGTATAGAAAATGTTCATAATATCATGTTCCTATTGTGTAGATTGCCCAGAGCTATTTGAGCAAGATGTAGAGAGCTAATGTAAGGGTACCTACAAACTACTCTGGATTTTAGTAGAACAATATTTCGCTGAGTTTCTTTTAATATTCCAGAAGTTTTTGAAGGTCTAAATTATTAGATGTAGTTAATTACGTGTTTTTTTTTGTATAGACTACGATTTAGTCATACCATTTATTCATGCAATAATAATTTTTATTTAAGTTGGCTTTTGTTTACCATTTTTTGTGCAAGTCAGGTTAACTCTCCAGCGGGCCTAAGATGCGCACCGCGAGATATTTGTCATGTCGTTCTGTCAAAATGTAAGCATTTTGTGCCAGTTTAGGAACTATTGCATTATCTGTGGTACCTAATGGTGTCGACAAAACGCGCCATAATGTACACTTTTGACACTTCTTAGTCACAGTACACACAAAAGCACTCCTGCTGGCCTAAGATGCGTTAGGCCAGCAGGAGTGCTTTTGTGTGTACTGTGTTAATTTGTGATAGGTGTCAATCTCTCACTTCTGTCAAATAATGATTTTACGTTTAACATACTCTATAGGTAACTTTAAAGGTAAAATATATTTATTTATTTTATTAACTGTCATAATACTTACCGCTGAACTATTCTGAGACACAATCGTGAACCGTGATGAAATAAAACTTGTGTAGATATAGGGGTGTTGTAACAGAAATTTCTGGGCCCAATTCGAACTATTTTTGTGCCAACTAATTATTTTTATGCATATAATAATTAAGCATTCTTTTTTTTTACACTGACCGAGAAAGAGAGACTGCGATAATTTTCAATATCGCAATCGCTCAATTAGGACAGCAAACATTCTTCTAACAATGCTAATCAATAAACCATGAAAATCATCGTAAATAGATGCAATGGTTTCGCCAAATGTCCAAACAAAGCTTAATTCCTTTCAAGCGAAAAAAGCTCTTCATTCTTTGATGCAAGGTACAGTTTTACGTAAGATGTAGGCTTATTCCACGTCTGTTAAGGGCATTGTTAGAGTAAAACCAGGCAATCAGTTCCATCAGCACTTGAGAAGCCAATGAAGCGTGTATAATACGCTTCTCGAGGGTTAAGTCTTTCCTTAAGTAGAAAGAACGATCAAACTGTTTAGTTTAACTTTAGAAAGTGCTGTTTTTGACTTGAAACCGAATTTGTGTAATTCAATAAATACTTAATTATTTTTTTACAATCGTAGTCATAACTTTTAGATTTTCGAAAGTATCTAAATATCAAACTCATGAAAAGTCACATTTTTGCGGTAGTAATATGTTGGTGCATTGCAGTTTTACATTCTAATATTTCAATAGTTTCTGTGATCAATCAGTAATGGATAACCAAAAAGTGTGCTTACGCCCGTATCTAAAAAACAATATTGTTAAACTGTTATTCTTTCTGAAATCCATTTTAAATTTCACACTAGTGTATGATATTATAAATTCGTAGATAGAAATTCCATTGTAAGTCATAACAGGGCTGACATTCACTAACCGATTTAGGGCGGATTCGTCCAAAAGTCATGATATTCCTGAATAAGTATCCCTTGTATAACTTTACTCTTTGATTTTATTCTTAGATAAATTCGTTTTTGTTTTTCCATTGCAATCTTGAGAGTAACCAATCCTAGGTATTGTTATTCTGTATATACATAAAAACCAACTTATTTCAAAATACAATTGCTTAGAGAGCGCATCGCAATAATACATGTGCACACAAATTATCCGGGTGTCAAGTTGTCAATATCTATGAAAACAAACAGCCGTTTTGTCAAATGTACCAGCCACCATTAAAATATTCGACAGATAACTTGTTTATACCATAGATTTTGGCAGTATAAGATTTATTCTCGGATAGACAAGTTATTCGTGGAATAAGACTTGGTAGAACAAAAAGTTTCATATCACTAGAGTAATTATTGATTTTATTCGCAGTTATAAGACTTATACTACGTATAAATAGTTTGGTCGAATCCGCCCTTAAAGTCCTTACAAAATATAAGAATTAAAAAAAAGTTCATTTTAAGATAACAGTAGAGTTAAATAAAAGACAATCGTGTAGCCTAAAAGTTTGATTCTGCCATTCTATCAATCGCCGCTCGTAGGACGATTTTAAGAGTTGAATTGATTCGAAAACAGATATTACTTTCGGCAGAGCGGTTACTTTAATCTTGATGACACTTGATGGCTCAGGGACGATATCGGTTATCGGAGATGGAGTAAATATAGTGGATAAGAAGCTTAGGTCAGCTTGAAAACTATTTATCAATAACTATTTATCGTTGGGATATAAATTGAAATATTGGTTAAAGATAACTCTCCAAATTTTCTTATCAAAAAAATCGAGTCACCTCTAAAATGTTGTTTTATCCCATCACATCCCACTAATATTAGGTACCAGCTGGTTGACCGAGCTTTGCTCGGTATTTTTTTTTTTGTGAACACGTTATTTAAAAAGACACAAATAATATAAATAAACAATCCATTTACTTGGTCTAACCTTAAACCAAACACTCATTGGCTTTGTGTTGCTTAACAACGCCATCTGCTGAAGTAGCTTTAGTGTTATTGTGTCGTTAAAGCAGTTAGTTGCTCTCAATTAAAAAAAAAATGTATTATTATTCGCCAATAGATGTCGGGAAGAGTCATATTTTTCTGTTTAAGTGGCAATATTGGGGCTACTTTATAACTCGAATGAAATGACATTTTCTGAAAATGAGTCCTAGCTAGATCAATTTATCGCCCCCGAAATCCCCTTCAAATCCCGAAATTTCCGAGATTTTTCAGATTATATATATACAAGAATTGCACGTTTAAAGATATAAGATAAATGTCAAAGTTTAGATGTTTGAATGTTTGGATGTTTTAGATGTTTGGATGTTTGTGTTTCAATATCGCCGGAATAGTCCGACTAGGCTGAAACTTTCAATATTCCTATACATATAGTTCGTAACTTGGATTATCACATAGACTACTTTTTATCCCGGCAAATCACAGCGTCAAATGGGATGCGCGGGGTTAAACTAGTTATTACTAAAATCTATTTGTATGCAAAAAACCACATTCAATAGTTTCAACTTTAAGATAACATACATACTGTTTATGTTTAAATAAATAAGTATGCCAATTTTAGAGATAATCATCACTTATATTAAAATGCAAGGATCTATGTTTTGATGAGATGTATAATACAGAACATTTGGATTTAGATAGATAGATAGATACATTTATTCAAAACCACCACATATTTAACAAAGTAAAAGAAATAACAGCAAAAAAAACAAACTAATGGTAAATAACAGAAATAAGTTGATTATGCTCTGTGTGGTGTTGAAATTGCCTCAGGGGCCTTATTCACTATGACCAATACAAGCGCGTTACGCAGCACGACAAGACAGCGGCGTGAAATCGCTCTATGCCTATGCCGTATTTCCTATGCCATAAATGTCATTCCTTACGGTGACGTCATACGGTTACGGCAAGGAATCTCTTAAGTCATACAGAATATTGCCCCAGCTCAGTTAATGCTACGGTATGTTTCCAGCAGCGCTGGTTTTCTGATTTAGTAGCTAAGTGATTGCTAACTAAATAAATAAATGTGGTTTGAATAATGTTTTTTTCTTTCTTTCAGGGCGTCTAGTCGAAGCGACGCGTGGCCCGAGGGCTGGTGATTATCTAGGCTAGCGTATCAGCATTGCTATTCAGCGCGTCAATGCAGCCAGTGTCTTGGGCACGCTTCCGATTGGTACTGATTTGGACCAGTTGACCTATCTATAAATCGTTTGCAACGGTTTGTGGATAGCTCAACTGTTTCATATGTATTTTGTAAATATTGTGAATACTGTATTGGTTTGAATAAAAATAACAATAAATAAGTACAGCAGAACATAATCCGATAATAGGTAATTACTTTCACAAAATAACATTACTTAGGCTCATCTGTGCTCTCATAAAAGCTAATATTGTACTATTTTAAGTCGAATTATAAACAAAGATATTACATTTGTTTTAACGATAATAATACTATCAACAAGGTTTTAGACGGTGCTTTTGTTAACACATTTTTTTAGAATGTTTACTAGTCTACACCTGTAGATACGAGAGATAAGTACACCTAAATATAAGTTGAGATTTTTTTCAGCAAAGTGTTGTAGTAATGGCCCCCTGATGTAACCTTTGCCTTTAAAAGAAGATGTGCTTTGTGAGACTTTACCACTGCGAGCATTACCTCCCTACTCTAGTAATTTGATACATTTTATTGTTACCACTTCAGATTACTAAAGGTTGATAAAGTCATCATCGAACTGTATGAAATATCAATGACATTGTAATCTTCATCTGTTATTAAAACATAACCCTATATTCCCCAGACATTATAATTATTCCCTCTGAATTAAACACCCCACAACCCCACAGGTGGTATTTCAAGATAAGTACTAATCTAGACGAAATAAAGCCTGAGCGGAGTGCCTACGTCTTGAGGCTTATTTACGTATTGGAAAATGAACCTTATTTCATTGACATCGATGTCATTGGCATTTCGCTGGGTATTTTGACCTGTGCCCTTTATTTGGGGCAGGACGGTTAGGGCTTTGCACGTGAAACTTCGTTGTTTTTGAAAGTTATTTACAAAAAAATGGGACATTAATTATTACGCTAGAAATGGGTAAAAGTGTGTACAAACCAGTTAAAAAAACGTTTATAAAAGTCCTGGTTTTTAAAAAGTAATAAACGAAAAGTTTCTTAAAATAGTCACGAACTATTTTATTATGACCCTATATAGTTACTATCTATCTATTTATTTATTCAGTTTTTTGTGTCTAGATCAAAAAGGTGTTCAAAAAACATTCACAATAACGCAAAGTTTTCTCTCTGCAACACAGCGGCAGACATTTAAATGTTTAATTCACTCTAAGTTTCATTATTCGATTGGGATTAAATATTAGTGTTCGGAAAATCAGCTGAATTTCACTTAAAATTTTAGCAGTGATTGTAACTTTGGGACTAATAAACTCTGGGATTTAGTTGGGTATTTCAGTTCAATAAAGGTGTTTTAATTTGAATTTCGGAGTTCGCTGTAGGATATTTAGCAGTACATATAATAAATGACAATGAAATATTAGTACATTCATTGAAAACAAAACCAGCCAGTCAGTGGTATGGACGAAATCTGGTTATGTGAGGTGAGGTTTTAAAAATTGGCCGATGCAATTGTTTCGATGACGTCATAGAAGTCAAGATGACATGTAAAAACATTTTTCTCATTAACTGTCATACGGATTTTCATAACATTCCAAGAGATGTAAAAGCGACAAATAACTCCAAATATGTGTTCGTTTTTTCAAAACTGGACCGGACTACTAAAAAAAAAACTACTAACCACAAAAAAAAATTGGCATGTATTTTAAACGATACAAGCAAGTATAAAAAAAAAAACAAGTATAAAAACTCCTTCGGTCTTATTCCAGAACGCGGACTAAAGAAAATCAACGTTTAAACCTTGACGTTGACGTTCAAACCTTGACGTTTAAACCTTGACTTTCTTTAGTCTTCATGCTGGAATAAGTTCTGGACCGATTCTGTCTTCCAAATTCATTCGAGTACTAAACGTTCTTCAACTAAAATGAAACAACAAAAACACTGTAGCAATTTCAGGCTTATTTTGAAGGCCCTACAGTTACCGCTATAGTTACGGCTACGACGTCGGTATAACGGAAAACGAGGGCAATTATGTACAGGAGGATTAGTTTAGTGGTTGTTGCGTAGTGACGTCACCGCTCAAACCTGATCCGATTAAGGTAATTGGCGAGAATCTTATCGTGCCGGCTTAGGGACTTGTAATTACGCACTTTGGAAACATACGTAGTTGTACATACTGCTTTTGAAAGGTAGGCTTGCGATCGTAGCAAAGGGTAAGGGTGCTGTTCCACCAGAGCTTAGCTACAAGCAACAAGTCAGCTATACCTACTCGTAGTAAACCTATTATGTTCACTAGTCAGACTAGCAGATCAAAAATGTATAGGACGAGATGTCGCCCGCGGCTTTGCTCGCTTGGGAGCAACATGCGCATCATTTGGTTAAAATCTTTGATCATAATTTTAAGCTCTTTTGAGTGCGACTTTTCAAAATTCCTTTCTTAGTGCACTCCTACACTATATAAGGAAGGATACTACCCTCCACATACCTCTAGGACTTATAGTTTAGGCTGTGCGTTGATTGTTAGTTTAATATATTTCGATTAGTTACTTGTTATTACCTATTAGTTACTTGTTATTACCAACAACACTTTGTGTCAAACAACACTTTTCTTTTTCAAGATTTATTTCACTAAAATTTACCTATTTTTAGTAAACTAGTTATTACAAGAATTTATTAATGGATATCCAGAGTTTCAATTCATGAGAGTACCGAGTCGAAGGTTAATATCAAATAGATTAGATTATACATAATTGGATTGTGACAAACTATATCTGGGCACAATGGGTAGGTACGCAATTTGTTTGAGCTAGCCAAATATTAAGCGTATGCTATCTCTTGAATTTAGTGCTGTAAAGATAGTACCTATTGTTATCTGACACTTGAAATTCTACGAATTTACAGTATTATCTTTGAAATTATTCGTGTTATAAATGCACGAGGACAGGTGGGCAACAGTCGTCACACAATGGATGCCTATATATGCAGATGGGCGACCAAAGAAGCGCTGGCGTGACGACCTCGACATATGCCACAGAGTCTGATGGGAGGCAGCCGGTGATCGTAAAAACTGGAGGGATATGGGGAGACCTTTGCCCAGCAGTGGGACAGTATAGGCTAACAAAAAAAAATATCTGACTATGGTGAAGTTTTTGTATATTTACCTACATGCAATTTAAACAAAAAGTAATTGTTCCACTTCTTTTTTGCTGTGTCTTGCTGTATGAACATTTTATAAAACGTTTTTGTAGAGCTTTCATATATAACCGTGTAATATCTGTAAAAAATTATAAACATCTTGTTGACGCTGACTGTACCTAAGCATACTATAATTATAGGTAATTTACGTAAATTCGTTTTAAAATTTCAGCTGTTTCACCAACTTTTTCGAGTAATAATTGAACTTTTATTTTAAAACCATGTTTTCTACTAATGAGGGGTAGGGATCGAGCTTTATCAATTCGTAGAATTCACTCTCATTTAATCGAAATTCAAATTATATTAAAACCCTCAGCTTCTCTTGTAATCTTCATCATATATTTTTCTACACAAAAGCATTACCATGTAGAATATTAAAAAATACTATCTATTAAATATAGTGCTTCGAAAAGCGAAACGTATCTACTGTGTTTTACATTTCCACTGAGACCCGAGCGAGCGCTTCGGAGTCACTAGCAGATTTTAAGGGGGGTTGCTAGAATGGAGTCTATAACAGCCCCCCTTAAAATCCGCTAGGACATGGAGCTTTAAGGTGGGGGGCCTTAAAGCTCTATGTCCTAAGAGTGGATCAGTATTTTTGAGAAAAACCATGAGCTCCATGTCCCAAGAATCGACCAATATCTGTCAGAAAAACCATATTTCTAGCAAATAAACCATTTTAATTTCAGAAGCCTTGAAACCTGGATCAAGCCCGTCTTAAGCCAATATCCTGAATGCGCCACTGTTAGAGCCTTAAGTAAATGCTGATTGGTAGTATTACCAAAGGGACCGCCACCTGTACCTTTGAACGGATTTTATTCGATGCTTTGTTTTCTGTCTGGCGATAATCTAAATCGCTAAGAAAAAATCTAGTCTTGAATTATTCCTATGAAAATAAAAAAGGGTGAGTAAAAGGGATGAGATATTTCACATAAGATATTTCAAATAGGTACCTTGTAATCGATTAGGTAGGTCTCTACCACATTTTTGTTTCCACCGATGCAGAACTGAATGTATCAAAAAATGGTCCTTGTTTGAATAAACAAAGATTACATTTAACTTTGAGTTATTACATCATATACTATTCAGTCTTAGATTATCTAGAAGGACAACTCTCAACGCATCTATTGAAACTTGAAAATCTTGAAAGCTCATCAGTCTCGAGTTCTACAAACTAATAGCTATTTACTCGCAGTTAGTTGATCTCATGTCTGCTTCGGACTGAGTTTACCTAATTTAGCTAAGCTTTTAATGTCAATAAGCTGCCAGGTAATCTGTCTTCGGTTTCATGCTGCAGTCGAAGTGTTGAATCAAGATGTTCTTAATATGTCTAGTTTTTATGTGCACGCAATTACAGTTTTTAAATTTCATGGTTTTTATCAACTTGGCGCCAGTACTTTGGCGCTAACTTGATAAAAACCATGAAATTTTTGAATATTTTTTTTTTCATAAATATAAACAGCACCTTTTAATAATTACTACCATATCTGTCTATTATATGGTATGATCGTTTTTAAAAGCAGTCTTGTAACAATTTTTTACTTTTTTCAATAAATTAAGAAATAAAAATCTATAGAACGTATTCTTCATAAATTTAATCATTACTGAAGACCAAACTCATATTTTAGTAAATTAATAATTAACCACTTGAGAAAAACGACATCATAAGCGGTAAATATAAATAAAATTACTTTAAGCTGCAACATTCGTAGTTCGATTAGCACGTCTTGTTTGAACTTAATTAAGAGCATACGCTCAAAATGAACGTCGAGATCAAAGACACCAATGTTAATATTTACAGCGTCTATTGAAAGAAGTCATTGGCACCGAAGTACGGTACATAATTTAAGGCCAAAACACACAGAGGACGGGTGCAGGTTGGACGCAGATCGGGCGCGTTTGCATTAAATAAATAATATGTTTCTTTATCTCAGAGGACGGGTGCGGGTTGGACGCAGATCGGGCGCGTTTGCATTAAATAAATAATATGTTTCTTTATCTCCGAGGACGGGTGCGGGTTGGACGCAGATCGGGCGCGTTTGCATTAAATAAATAATATGTTTCTTTATCTCAGAGGACGGGTGCGGGTTGGACGCAGATCGGGCGCGTTTGCATTAAATAAATAATATGTTTGTTTATCTCAGAGGACGGGTGCGGGTTGGACGCAGATCGGGCACGTTTGCATTATTATTTTATTCTATTTATTATTTATTTTACTTTCTACCCTGTCTTTATGTAGGGACTTAGTGTGCTTCCACTATAATTACATACATAAGGAACAGTTTATATTAATATAGTTTGAAGGAAATGTGGAAACTTTGTGAGACTGGTGACTAAGATCGGTTATAATCCAGATATACATGGTATGATACTCGTATCGTTGCGTTTACATGGATGATAACACAGAACGCGTGCCCTGATCGGGCGCGGGGTGGATGATTTCCATACAAATTACCGGCCCGACTGGCATCCGTCCCTCTATGTGTTTGGGCCTTTATGCAGTATAGTCTACTTTGATGAAGCTAGTTAAGTATTCCTAAGGCCATGGCTGAGGTGATATTTTGCAATCGCTAGAGAATAAAAACATAGATGTGTGAATTGAATCATAGACTAAAATATAAATCCAGTTTTGATATTTTATTTTTGTAGTTATTCCGCATCGTATTTTTTGCGAAGTATAAAGGCAAAGTACATAGTATTTATAGGCAGTTTTTAATAATATTTAACACTGAAATCAACATACATTTTATATTTATTGTTGAAACTAATTCAGCTTTAGGCATCTTGTAATTGCTACTGGCCAAGCTAAAAGATGATTTAATGCAACACAATAGTTATCCAATTCTAAACGAAAGCAAGATTAAAAATAGCCTTCGGTTCAAATAAACGGTGACAGTCATTTGTAAATGTTAGTTTAGATTTGTTACTAAAATTGTTTCTTTCTTAAGAATAAGCCTGTGGAAAGAGCCGTGGCTATTTAACTCAGAGTACAAAATAAGTTACGATGTCTATGTCCAAGCTTTACTAAGTCTTAGTTACCTGTTTTATTTCCAGTCTAGTTACTACAGTATGGGACACTTCAAAAAGAGTGTTTTAAAACTCTTCAAGGGTCGGCAACGCGCGTGTGGCTCCTCTGATATTGCAGGCATCCATAGGCTACGGTAACCGCTTTCACACGCTTGTTTGTCTACTTTGTTGTATAAAAAAAAACCTTAAAAAATAATAGAGTTGCACAAAACCGCGGTGGGTAAAGTTTGCGCGATTTTGACCTCTCTTTACTATAAGCGTTTAATATATGCACAGTTACTTTGTAAGGTGTATCTCTGCGTAGCTATAAAACTATGCTTGTAATTTTTATGTGTGTTGCAAATAAATGATTTACTTACTTCTTTATACGTCTGCAACTTGACAAGAAACAACAGATTAAGCTATTCGAAGCTCGAAATGAAGAGGCAGTCAGTTCGAACCGCAGACTCAAATCTCAGTGTAATTAAGGCTGAGCTCAGCCTAACACCACGTGAAAACGCCTTAGCAAAATGAAATTAGCGTAAATCACATCACAGACTAAGATTTACGAAGATACTGAGAACAGTATGAGCTTTTGCAAGCAGAAAAGACGATCAGCTTGTTTGATATTGTGGCGAACTTAAAATCAATCAGCCAACAGTTTCTCAAGTTATTGTACTGTAAGCCAAGACTAATTTTAGCAAAAAAAAACATGGTTTTATGAACAAATAAAACATGTTTATATGGTAGAGGGTGGTATAGGTTAGGACTTTTTTTAGGTCAATAAAAGTTTTAACTTTTATTAACAAACTTAAAAAACCCTCTAGAACATTATTTCAGAAACTAAAAGATGTACTAAAAGAATCTTAAAATTTTTAATCACGAATTATTTTGTGACTCTACTGTTTGTAAAATACATTGCGTAGTTTATTCTGAAGGTACCGAGCGCTGAACGTGAAATCGAATCAGTGTCGCGCTTTAGTGGTTTCACTCTATTCTAACGAAGGGAGACGACGCTACAACACTATTATAGCTGCTACGTATGTTGTGATGCAGCGAAATAGATCGATTTTACGAGACAAAAGAGACGCGATACGACTCAGAACTTACGCTAAATGCACTAAGAAAGGAATTTTGAAAAGTCGCACCAAACGGTCTAAAATTAAGATCAAAGACTTTAACCAAATCATACGTATGCTGCTACCACACGAGCAAAGCCGCGGGTGACGGCTAGTAGCAAGATAATTTCACAAAAAATAATCCCCAATCATATGAGTATGTTAGACCTTCTTCATTATTGTGGGTCATGCTCAATTATTATTGCCATTGTGTTGTGCCATTTTAACTGAGTAAGGCTACAATAGAACTATAATCTCCTTAGACCTATTATCAGATCACCTCTAGATCGTCCATGGATGTCCAAATCGTCAAAGAGAACTAGTGAAATGATAACGTCCACATTTTATTTCATTTGATGACTTTAACTACCTAATGTATCAAGATTAGTTAGCGGTCGATGTGTGCGTGTGCTCTTTGTTGTAGTGTGGCAAATTGTGATATGCCTCTTAATAGTAAATTTGGCAGTACCCACAATTAAGTAGGTATATAAGTACTTATACTACAATATTCTGGCTATTTTGTGAAACACTGAATTCCAGTAGGTTACTTATTTACGTTTATTTTTGGACTACTGATAGAAGCCTAATGAAAACATTTCGTTATCAACAGTCTAGTGCTTCTAGAATCTTTCAATAAATAAAACCAAAATTGCTTTTCAAATAAAATACCACGAGGTTTCGTAAAATATTTTAGTGAGCTGTATAAATTCGAGATAGACCAAATAATTTGAGTTGGGTCACGCCCCGAAACATAAATATTTACAACAAAATTTTCAATTATTTGTAATCACACTGATTTCAGTGTGATTATATACAATACATAATATAAACATACATATTTGTTTTGAATCGTTATGTCGCTATAAGCTTGTAAATATTTTAAATACCAATTAGTTAGGCCTTTTTTATAATTTTACTTCCATCCCAAAACAATCTGCTTTCTTACGAAATAAAAACTGTCCTACTGGAGTCCTACTTCCGGAGCTACGAAGACATAGTACAAGTAATAGTAGATAGACACACAACGTCGTCAAGCTTAGAACCTATTTTTGGTCGGAGATTATAAATAACAATAGCTGACCCGACAGACGTTGTCCTGTCATTCAAACTCTTACTGTCAAACAACTGACAGTTATTTGAAATGTGACATTAAAAAAGTTTTTATGGAAAAGGTTAAGGAACTTTCACCCTCCCTTTCAACCCCTTACAACCCGTTTTTCGCATTAAAAAGTAGCCCATGTCCTTTCTCAGGCTCTAGACTATCTGTGTACCAAATTTCATTTAAATCGGTTCAGTCGTTTTGGCGTGAAAGCGAGACAGACAGACAGACAGAGTTAATTTCGCATTTATAATATTAGTATGGATGGTAGACCAGCTTCATATTTTACAACAACACGCAAGGTGCTTAAATAATAATTGCACAAGCAATTATGCATGTAACATATATAACTCTTTGCAGTCAAATCTTATCTTTAATTTATCTCTATTCCGATCTCGACCATTTACCGTTCGTAATGCGCGAACATTCAGCAAAACGTCTTAATTTCCCGAAGCGGCTTATTCGGTCTTATCTAAGATATAAATCTTTTAGCACTCGTTCCTGGATTGGGTTACTCTCAAGCCCCCCGCCAGGTTTGTCTCACTGGTATAAAGGTGTCTTATGCACTCACCAGTTGGTACCAGTAGCCCGGTAACGCTGTGGGAAATCATTGAAAAACGGAAAAAACCGAAACCTATACGCTTTTTGCCATACTGCAGAATAATTATCACTAAACTGACCATTAAAGATTCTTTTTCTTTAGTTTTGTGTTATTTTTAGTAACGTACGTACATAAATTAACATTGTATACATGACATAGCATATTTAAAACTTCGTTCGAGCTTCGCAATATTTCTGTACATTATTTGATTAGAACTCAATCCAACCTTTTTACTTAAAATAGGAAGATCACTGACGTTTTGGATTTTTCCAAACAAGTGGGACCAACCTCGCAGGCAGAATAGGCATAACCCTCGGATTTAGCAGATCTTGTTGGGTGCTCGCTAACTCCTACAAGTGCAATTAGCTTCAGTACTAAAGTCCCTGTAAGCTATGCGGACCGCTTCTAATTTAAATAACCGAATGGTTGCTTAATGCCTGGTTTCCTGAAGTCTTTACGAGACAACTTAGCAATTTCGTAAATTGGAACTTGTATCAAAGCTTGAAAAACGTTCTAGCTATGTTGACATAAGCTCAAGCTAAGGGTATCACTTGAGAGAATAAAGTCTAGTATGTAGTGTACCTACCTAATTAGGTATTACCGGTGAATCATTCAGTTCACCTGGGTGAACTAGCCCAGGTGAATTATACCGCCTAAATGTTTTACATTAATTTATCAATTATTGGCTTACATAGTTTGAAAATAAAAATATGTAGTTTCTAAATGGACGCAACTATTCGTCTGTCATAAAGTAAGTAGTTGTTAAACAGTTGAATCAAAGTCTAGCTCTGTCTCTGTTTGATATTACCTGTTAGTAGGTGACAGCAAAAATTTAAACAGCTGAATAAAGTTATGCAGCGATCGTAAGTAAGGGGGGAATTGTTTAGGTCATAGGTCATTGACACTTTAGAAAATAATATTATCAAAACTGGGACCAAATCTATGGTCCCTTTTAAAATACATTTAGATTATCTAGTTATAACTATTTTAAATTAATAATCTTTTAAATAAATTGGAATCCCAACTTTTTAATCTTCGAAACCAGAGGTAAATGAAATAACAGGGTGATGCGGTAAGTGTGAGTCGTATTTTACCGCAGGCATTTTCACACGTATAAATAAAGTGAATCCTTTTTAACTTATTAATGTGTCTCTATTTTTGTAAGGTTTCTAAAATAATGATACGACTTAAATCCGCCAAAAATTCACCTTAAATGCTCACTAATGATATTGTATTAGTGGATTTTATTTGTATAAAACTGATTTAAAAAAAATACTGTTTGGTGGTATTAGAAAACCACCAAGTAAAATAAATTCAATCGTACAGATAAATAGTTTATCTTTTTATGTAGACAAGGAACAAAAAAATTAAAGTGATTTTCTACATATCTTTGCGTGAGCAAGCAACAAACAAAATAGTCGCATTGTTACGATTTTAAACATTATTGTTTAGAAGACTGTTAATACATTAGCTAACCAAATCACCTCTTCATGCATCACGAATCACCCTGTATACCAAGATAGGGTTCATTCATAAATTGCGAAATCACCACGATTTAACCCCTTGAGAAGACAACAATAAATCAAGTAACTCGCGGTAAATTATAGTTACGGAACCACATTTTATACTAAAATACGATTTAATAATGTAACGCATCGATTGTTTAACAACTTTGTAATTGAATTGTTGGAGAACTGTACCGTGCAAGGGGTAGATGAGTTATTCTGCTGTGTAAGGAGAATGTAAACAATATTCAGAATAACAAGATTAAATGCAAACTGAAAACCGATTATAATATCGTGGAATATTGCGTAAGCTGGAAACGCTTGGGTACAAGAACAACTCAAAGATTTTTTATGTTTCATCCCATCCTATGTTCATATTCCAGTAAAACTCATATCAATAATTGAAAATAGTTTTTGTCTAAATAGAAAGAGAGTAGCAGAACACCACCAATGACCGGGACCAGTGGAATATTAAGACACAGTCTCTTAACTAAAATATCATTGGATATCTCAATTTTTAAGATGGACTCCAAGAACCTAACCACAATTAATGAGATAAGTTAATCTATTGTGCCTGTTTTTTTCGGGTTAATAGTGTTGACCTCTCAAATTCACCTAGTTAACCGCTTAATTAAAGTAAAGTAAGTAAGTAAGTAAGTAAAGTATTAAATTGCAATTTAATTACAAATACAATATTCATTTTACTCATTTCTATGCCTATTTTATTCTTGTAGCTAGTAAGCAGCTAATCTAAATAATTCTCTACAGCGGGTGAGCAGATAGCCTGAAAAAAAATGTAACGATTATAATCGCATAATTGAAGCCAAAATCCACACTGAGTTGTATAAAAAACCACAAAAGTAACAGTATCTTTTTAATAAAACATCTGCAAATATTATTTTGGATAGCGAATAGCGAAAAAAACACATTCCCAAAATCAAGTAAATTAAGTTTACTTTAAAAATCATAGCACGCTCTAATTGGTGGCTAGAGGTACTGAATTGTCCCCCTAAGATAATATTGACTGAGGTTCCTTTACATCTTCTCCGTTATAAAACAGATTAATGTTTGTGCCCGTTTATTTGCACGATTCTTCATAAAAATGTGAACAGTGGCGCAAATAAACAAGGGATCTTAAATAACGTTTCATGTAATGGGTGAACAATGACACAGAACGATTTTACTACAAAAGAAACAATTGACGGTTGAACTCTATTTATAATGCATGATCTTCTAAAAAATAACACAACCAGTCTTGAATTAAAAAAAATATGCTCAAGTCTGAGTATACTCCTTCCAGCATAGGTTTTTATAGATTTTTCGCAAATAAGTTTCAAAAATAATACTAGAATCTTGATAGAGTTGTATTTCTGCATTCGGGTTTAAAGATACCCTGAAATAAAATTTTACGTTTGAAAAAAAATTCTTTACTGAGAGATAGTGAAATAGCTTCTGGCTACGTGGTCCGATCAATCTGACTACGTATACCTATTTATACCTACTGAGTGCCATTTGACAAAATATCAAGGTCAAGTCAAGGTCTTAAATCAGTCTAAAACTCTAAAATAATGTCAGACACTATACATTATCAGTTTTACATAGGCGTATAAAGCTCCTTACTTTATCCATTACCATTCAGTTATTTTTATTTACAGTATTTATGGCACAGCCTGTATTTTACGATTGTACCGTGTAATCCTTCTTCACGTTTATCCTTATTTGCATTTCAGGATCGCCAGATTTGTCTTTATCTTTGTTTATGCGAGTTTAAGTTCTTGGAACCGTGGAAGTTTTATTTCAAGTGTAAAAGATTATTATAAATCAAGTTGAATACCAAAATCTTTGGATTTTTTTAAGCCTCGATTTAATTAAGATTAGCAGACGGGAAAGTTGAACTATAGAAAATAGCTGTATTTTTTAAAATATATTTTAAGAAAAAAATGGTTTGATGATAATTTGTTTTTTTATGTAGTCTTTTGTATGTAATCTCTGTTTCTTTTTGACTGTGTGTTACGTGTATACTTAAAATACTAATACCTATGTTCTTGAATTTTTTTATTTTTGTTATGTTCCTAAAAAATAGCTGCTATAAAATATTGGTCTTAAGTCTTAGTTTCAATTAATGACTAATTTGAAAATTTTCAAGAGAAACGGTATCTTCTAGGTATAACCATGCTACATCGTCGAATACATCATTGCTTAACATCATGTGAGATTGTGGTCAAACGGTTGCCTATATTTTATTAAAAAAAAATCGATTTCCAGACTAACTCCCACATTATTACTGTTAATATCGACAAAGTACCAGGAAATAAAGGCCAAGAAGTTCAGCAGCGCGGACGGAGCAAACACTCGGAGACGGAGTGTAATCTCCTACATCTCCGTATTTTAATTACTTATTGGAAACTTGTGGCCGCCGGCTGTATGGGACCGTCTCAGCTTATTGCGAGATTCAGGTTCCTACTACTAAAGTTGAAATTGCCGCTACTAAGAGCTTATGACGCCAGTTTGCTTGAATATGAATCGAGATTTGAGCATAATTTTTTTACTAAGATACCATAAAAAGTGTGACTAAAAGTGTTACCAAGTGCCACATTTATAGTGTCGCGTTTGATACTTTTAGCTCGTGTTAATTGTTTACTACGTATGTTGAAAGCTATTATGTTAATTGGAGATATTTCATGAAAAAAGTATCAAAAAGCGTTACTTTATTTGAAAAAATACTTTCAAAAATTTATTTTTGTAACTACTTTCAAAAATTTATTTTTAGCTGATTTCACTGAGTTTTTTACTGATCTTTAGTAAAAAACGTTCTGTAAGTCTACTGCGTAAACGAATAAGTTTTATCGAGAACATATAGTAATCTCAAAGCTCAATACAACACAGGATGTAATTTTCTTACGCGTCAACTTGTGTGTATCTTTGTCGATGTTGACATCCTTGAACGTGTCGTGGGACATTCATTTCAAAGGAGATTCGATTTAAGTTCCCAAGTACAGTAGCAAGGAGTTGCATAATACATTGCGCGACCGATACAGCTCGATTGCAAAGCGCTGCTCTGTTGCCGCGCAATGCAATGTAATGAAATATAATAGTACAGGATCCCGCTATACAAAGATTTGAACCGAGCTGGTTAATGGATGAAAACTATTTTATTATCAATTAAATATGTCAATAAATATATTGCAAATGGGTTGTCTAAAAAATTTCAGTCAAGAATATGATTAATTATAAATTTCACTTTTTAAACCTCGACAATCGGAATTCAGGTCTGATTTTTTGTAGACAACCTTATACCACCGTGTTCGTAATGAAATCATCTTTATTTTAATTTAATTTTAATTCATTAGCAGACCGATGCAAGTTACAGTATCGATTGACCTGTTTATGTTTATACCAAATATGTTTATGTTTATGTTTATGCCTACCCAAGAGTTGTGACGAGATAAAACTAGTCAACCTAACGTTTGCATATTCTATGGGCTTCATACTTTCGATTGGTATGAAATTTGTCTATTAACCAAAGCAGTTAAATTATTATTTTCAATTTATATTCTGGACTGAAATTTTTTACCCACTTGCAATATATTTATTGACATAATTTGATTGATAATAAAATAGTTTTCATCCATTAACCAGCTCGGTCCAAATCTTTGTGTAGCGGATTTTAGGCTATAAAATGGACTTGAAGTAATTGAACCCCAGAGAATATTATTGTATTATTAGATTTAGTAATGAAATCTAAGGTCACGAAGTTTGATTTTTTTTTATCAAAGGGCGAATGCGAATGGATTATTGAATATACCTACTCTTTAGTAGTCTTGTATCCTACCGAATACGCTGCTAATGCTTCATTACACCGATTGTATGTAAACTCTTTGATAAAAATAATGAATTGAAGTAAAAATACGACTGTTTCAATAACTAAAAAAATAAATTGCTAAATTCATCTCTCTGATAAAAAATTGCAAATTTTTTTATATGATAGAAGATCATTGGCTTATTCATGAAAATTATATTTCGCTTATATTCATCTCCCTATAATAGTAATTTTGACATGCGTAAAAAGTGCCCCCTTCTTATTTTTAATATAATTATTAAAAGAAAAAAAAATTTGGCTGACATTTGTAAATCCAAAACGTAGAGTAAAGACGCACTGTGCATATTTCAATGAAAAAAAATTATAACTTCAGGCCCATTTTCCTCAGCATTTTAATACAGCCATTTTTTAAATGTAATACATTCAACAATGTTAATAATACATTTCCACCATTATTCATGGTAATCTGAACATGTCCCCACCACATACGTTGTCAAATTATTGAATTAGCGGTTCGCGTCAAAATGTAAATTAAAGCAAAAGCGCCTACAAATCAACGCCATTTTCAGGAAACTCATTAAATAATAACAAACTTTCTTAAGCACATGTTTGTGACTTACACTCGAGTGATTTAGCTAAGGGCTTGGTCATAGTATGGGCGAAAAGAGATTTAAATAAGTGTCTAAGATTCTCTTCAGATTTGCGTGATATATTGAAAAAAAAAACATCGTTGTAATAACCTATTCAAAGGACAGCTATTGAACTTATCTATTGGAATGATTCCAGTAATTTTATAATTCTCCGTAAGGAGATTAGGTACCTACTTCTTACGACTCAAATCTCAATTCTTAAAAAGACTCGGTTGTTACGGACATGAGTTTATTGAATACTAGCTTCCGCCCACGACGTCCTTCGCGTCCCGTTGATTTTCCGGGATAAAAAGTACCCTATGTGTTAATCCAGGTCACGGACAATATATATTCCAAGTTTCATCCAAATCGGATCAGTTCTTTGATCACGAATAAATGTGACAATCGCCAACCTATCGTAACGCAAGCGTGTCCGAGATACACTGCGCGATGACACTACAACGGTTGACAGTTGAGTTGGCAGTAACGCGCAATGTAACACGAGTACGCAAACGCGGCGACTGTCAGATTTGTTCGTGATAGAGGCACAGTAGTTTTTACGTGAAAAAGTAAGAACATCCATACATACAAACTTTCGCGTTTATAATATTAATAGGACGTAAATAAACTGGGTATACCTTAGAACACGTAATTTTGAACAAATTCACTTTCACTGCGACCCCACCCCAACACAAACTACCCCCCGTCATACTCCTAATTACTAATCGTGTACATGCTCGTATTTTCGCAAGCTATAATTAAAGCAAGTTAATCCAAAGCGCTCTTACGATCTCATACAAAATGCATCCAGCGAAGGCAATGAGTGCCTCAAGCGCTTTAGCAGCTACTTAGTACAACTTTCAAATATTCTTTTAAATATTTAACGCCTTTGTGGGTACGACGTTGGCCTCGTATAAAGTCAGACGAAAATGTTAGCGCTATGGTTTCGAATTCAACAAATAGATATAGTCTATAGTAGGTGCTCAATAACACCGCAATATAGGTCATTCACCCACCTTCACCACGATGTCGCAAAATTCAATTTATGAATAGCTAATTCTGTCGCTTTCCATACAAACCTGTCGCTAAGACGGTAATCGCTCGAATCTCGTAGTACTGTTTGTTTACCATACATAAATTGTATTTTGCGACATCGTGGTGAAGGTGGGTGAATGACCTGTATTGCAGTGTTATTTGGCACCTACTATAGTCAACATCATTAGTACTTAAATTATGAATTTACTACGCTACGCGTGTTTGAGCGTGTGTGACGCGCAAGGGACAAACGAATCTTTTGACGTCGACATATCTTTCACCTCCAGAAGGAGACACTTTGAAACTTGTTGAATGTTGGTTTTTAAAACAATGAGGCCCAGAACACACGGTGAAAGGAAACTGCAACTAAACCCTTTTGAAATTATTGATTTCAAACCAGTTTCAACCATTTTCCACACACGCTGCAACCAGAATCATTTCGGTTTTCGTTGAGAAAAGACGTCTGCATAACTTCAAGTGACGAAGAAATTATGTAAATGAATGAAACGCAACGCGAGTTTCCTGCACGCCGGTTTCAATGCGACTGATTTGCAACGCGTTTCGAACCAGTTTCAAACTGGTCGCGTCATGTGTAGTCTCGCAACGGAATCTATGCCAGAAACTTAAATGCAACTCAATATGTTGTATTTTTTTTTGTTTTTTTGTATTTTGTATTTTGAACTAGTAGTTGCAGTTTCGTCAGTTTTGCGTTTCACCGTGTGTTCTGGGCCTTTATCTTTACTTTAGGTATAAAAATTTCAACAAAAACCTTCCAAAGTCAGTACGGTTTAGTATTTCCTACAGCAGCGTTTGAGCGCTTGAACTCAGCGCGTATTTTTTGGTTTAACTTTTCTAAAACAACACAAATACAATATGCATCCGCAACAGAAAAGGCACTCAGTGCTTTGACTTAGAAGACATCGCGCCCCGGGTTTCATTCTTTTATTATTTAACAGCTCTCCGCATTTGCCTGATCCTGAGTGCTTATGACGATGGAATCGCTTTATCTTACTTGTTGGTTTTATCGTCTTATGAATAAAAACATAGTTTGTACTTCTAGATCTATTATGCTAAGCTTGCTTAGTCAATCTTCACCGATTATCTAAGTTAAGCGACGTTCTGCGCGGTCACTATTTAGATGCGTGACCAATGTGGCATTTACATCTGAGCGCTTTATTTTTTCGAAGGGTACGTTAAACTATCGGTCCCGGCTCTGGCAGTCGTTAAGCCATGACGGAGGGCTTATGGCGGCCTAAAACTAAAAAAAAAGCAACAGAGTTGGCCACTAACTTATGCAAGCTTGCTTTTTTACTGTTAAGGTTTGGCTTGGTGCATTTATACCAGCATTGACTTGTGATGATTCTATCCCAAAAACGCTGAAATATGGGACATAAATAAACAGAAATGTGTTCTAATGTTTGGTATTTAAATTCAGAGGGGCAATTTTTTTGATAAGTAAAAAAATATTATTGGATTATTGTTGGGAAATCATAAAAGACAAAATTTTATGACATGGTTTAAGATACATGTCTTTATTCTCAAAAAAGACAAATACAGTCACTTATATGAGAACAACACAGACTTAAGGTAAATAGATATAACTATTTGTTAGCGGTTGTCGTCCTAATAGTAGGTAGGTTTGGTTTATTTTATAGCTGTAAAGCGTGCGATTTAGGTAGTTATTTTATTTGTTTAGGACATCCCAAAAGAACCCCAATTATACTTCGACTAGATTTTATATAATTATATGGAGAATTATATCCCTTTTGTTTAACAAAAACCTTGCATAATAATATAAGCAAAATATTATTTCCAGATCATTGACCGAACACACCTTTTTGACTTTCATAATCGTTTTAAAAATATTTAAGTTTTAAAAATAAATACATTAGATTACTTAGTCTTATCCTATTCAAAAGTAATAAATCATGCAAAAATACCAAAGTTTTAAGCTCCTGAATAAAAGAACAGATGTCTGTCAAACAAGTACCTGATGGATGTTTTCTTCAGAACTTATCTGGAGACTGACTACGCTGATGCTTGACGTGTATTATTCTGTAGTTGGTAGGCCATTGACTTTGCTTAGTATATTTACTTTTAGTATTTATAAAGGTGAATTCAAACAATATGCATAAATAATTTCTGTATTAGTTGTAAATGTTATTAATTTTTGTTATTGAAATTTCTACTTAAAAAATAGTATATTTTCTTAGTAGAAATTTCTTGATAATTGTTGATAATCTTGATAATTACTGACGACTCAAAAAATACACACGTATAAACACACTTTTTATAATTACTTTTTTTATCATCGTTTAAAAACTTTTTATCTGTTCTTGTTTTTATTGTTCCTAAATAAATTATTTGATTTTTATCAGATGCCTAATGAATATATCAATATGACGAATATTAATGAAGAGTTTAACATTTAAACCACCCAGATTACATTTATACCTTTTTCACATACGTACCAATTCATAAGAAAGCGCTGAATTGTGGAATTACTAGTTTGTTACTATCGAAACATGAAGTTGATTGTCGGCCTAATTTAATAACCAAAGGTATTATGGTTCTAATTCATCCTATTTTGGTCATTAACATTGTACAAAATCTAAGATAACATCGTATTGAAAACTACTAGGTTATAAAACCTTTTGAAAAAAAACACAAAAAATCTTGACCTAAATGTTTTTTGCAGACCGAGAATAATGCGAGTTCTAAAATGAATATAGATGTGTAAATTAAAACTTAATTTTATTTAATCGTTATTTTAGGTTCACTATATTTTACAATAAAACATTGTTACTATAACAATGTGCTTATTGTAGCGTGCCGTTTGAAAACTCCTTTAGATGTGATTGAATAACATAAATTGATTATTAAACTTTCGAGAGAGTATTGAGTTAGACACTTTCTAAAATCTGAATTATGCTTTTAACAGTTGCTTGAGTTGCTTCTAAAATGTTTCACCGAAGTAATATATACTGAAAATTCACTGTTAAAATAAATTGAAAAGTAGATAGCTAAAACAAACACGTCCCTAATAAAGGGTTACAAGCTCGGGATTTAATATCAAACACGCGAGGGGAATTCAAGGTCAAAACCAGAACTTTTCACCATAAACCCATAACTAGCCATGGAAAGTTCTGGGTTAGCAATACCACACTGCCATACGAAACTCAACTTTATCGCAAAGCGCGAAAGCATACTTCCGTGGTTCAGCAGAGCTAGTACTCCGTATATGCTATAAAGAACCCTAGCTCGGTGTATTTAAAATACAGTATAATATGATTATCAGGCTGTCCCCCTAACACAGACAAAATCGATAGCGTCTGCAGTGGGGTACATGCAAAATAAAAGGATACGACGCACAGCGCAATGCGGAAAGCGAATGTTGGCATTAGCCGAAATATTTGTAGAGAATGCAGATTCGTTTCTTCTGTATCTTTTTTACCGCTGTATATTCGCAGCTCTATAAAATTGTTAGCCGTTTGGTTTCTACAAACTTTCTCGAACACGATTAGCTACGGCTTGTACTACGACAAGTGCTACGGCGTAGCACAAAAGCGTAAAGATGGTGTTGTTTGGTGAAGTGGCTATGTCTCTTGCAGCGTAACTCTAAAAAAAAATGCAGTGAGTACTTAGTATTCAAATAAGCCTACAATTATGTGAAAATCCTAAACTCTCCCTTCAGCCCTCGTATTCGAGATAAAGATCAGCGTTCATTTCATCGTGGTTCAGTTCATTCTGAGCTGTAAGTGAGTGTTTACAACATTTTAGTATTTGAGAATAAGTTGGTAAAATAAAATTGTCTTTCTTAAAAGATCCCCCAGCGATGCTTACGTTTAAAACGATTCATTTGAGACGTATTTTCTTGTAATTTTAATACCTAAGGGCATAGGTAGGTCCTAAATTAGTTTTGTGAATAAAAGTTAGTATACATTAGGCGAAGCATGTTACTGCTGATTACTTTTTATTAGAGGCATATCACACTGCGACCGTGATTATGTCTTTTTTTGTCGTTCTTATTCAGAGAAAATATAACTCTTAGATAATTTTAGCTTATTGTATGATGGAAAACAGCTTTTAGTATAGTCCATAGCGGCCTCGCTTTACCCGATTTTGTGTTATGTATGAATAAAGAGGTAATAATCTAAATCATGTATCTACTCTTTAGTTAACATTTTAATTCTTAAAAAAAATACCTAAACGTAAGTATTAAATAAATATTCAGTTTTAATTTCAAGTAAACCCAGGTGCGCTATAATGATATAGTGGTTTCATGACGTTTTACGATACACAAAATAATTTAACCTATTTACACCGTAGACCTTAATTAGTGAGGTCTACGGTGTAAATAGGTTAAATTATTGTTATGTGTATTAAATATGAACTTTGGAAAGTATAAGCTTTAGATATTTAAAAGACATAAAAACAAAAAAAAAACACTACATATTTTAAACTTAAAGAATTAAAAACATTTATTCAAAATTAACTACGGTATTTTGTCAATAGAAAGGTACCTGTGTGTCAATCTGGTGTGACCACGAGTCTGTAGTCGATCGTTAGAAGGGGCCCGAAGAGGTCAAATAATGTAGGTCAAAATACTGCGTAGGCTTACTACGTAGGTATTACGTCAGAAATTTTTGTAACCGCTACGCCTCTAGCCAAATTGATTTTCTACAACTGCTAGAGAATCAAAAGCACATATTATATTACTATAAGGTGCTATAAGTGTATATATATTAAAGGGTATATATTAAAGCTTAAAGTGGAGATGGGCAGGGCACGTGGCTAGAAGGATTGATGGAAGATGGACCACAGCGATTACGGAATGGTGGCCAAGGGACGCTCAAAAACCACAAGGCAGACCACCCGCCCGATGGTCCGATGATATTGTGGCTGTAGTTGGGCAGCAGTGGAGAAGACTCGCGCAGGACCGGAGAGACTGGCGTACTAAAGAGGAGGCTTATACCCAGCAGTGGGTGCATACAGGCTGAATAGATAGATAGATAGATAGATATATTAAAGGGTATATATTAAAATGCTATTCACTGACAAAATAAACAGAATACAAATAACTTTTCTGTACGATAAGTCACGTGGCCAACGATACTTTTTTGAAATATTCTATTTTTAAAATTACTTGGTTAGTTAGGGCTGGTACACCCCGAATATCCATACAAGGGAGCAGTTATTACCTCTATCACGAAAAAATCTAACAGTCGCCGCGTTAGCGTATTCGTGTTATATTGCGCGTCAATGCCTGCTCGACTGCCAACCGTTGTAGTGTCACCGCGCAGTATATCTCGGATACGCTAGCGTTACGATACGTTTGCGATTGTCACAATTATTCGTGATCAAGGCACTGGAAGGGTAATCACGAACGAATCTGACAGTCCGCGTTACGTTAACGTATTCGAATCAAATCCGTGCTCGACTGCCAAACGTAGTAGCGCGGTGTATCTCGGATACGATTACGATACGTTTAAGATCGTAATTCAGGCAGATGTTATTACTTACAACTACTACCAGAAGCTTTGTATGGGTGGGTAATTATTGCAGAGCTGACTCTGACCATATTATAACATTTTTAGGTTTATTAGATTTTAGGGCGGGGTTCATTAGTTGGCCATGTGGACTACGCATTTTTTGATGGTTGTAAGAGCTGCCATTGGTTCTCAAAAGTGGGTTACTTCCCCATTGGCTGAGTCGCAAGGGGTGTAAATTTTAAAGACTTTATTTTTAAAATTATAATAAGACATAGCGACTTTAATTAAGTTCGATTCCGGTGTGTCTAGAAGTTTATTGTTTACTTCGTGGCTTAAATTGTTTACGTATTTGTAATTACTGAAAACATGAATACGATTTGTAAGTAGAATCTTCTTAGTCACGTCACAACTGACTACAACGTCCTGGAATAGATACATTTTCATATACTTTACCTTACATTACGGTAAGTACGACTTTTATAGTCAAAAATAAAAATAACACTACCCTTTCAAAACAGGACCATTTGATAGTATTTTAATATGCTATCTGAAGACAATAAAGATACCTCCATTATGCGAAATTGGCGCAAATGCGTGGTCATAACGTATCTTCGAAAAGACTCTGTAAGACAGGTATAAGCCATTAGGGAATAATAAAACACCCATATCGGGCCATTAGATGCTCGTAAAATAACAGTTAGTCATAATAATGTGATGGATTGATAATGTCCGTGTTTTTCTGAGATTGTGGTTATCACAGTCGTGTTGCGAGAATCGTAGCTTTAAGGCTAAATTAAATACATTCATTATCTATTTAATAGGAAAATATTACTAATAGAAAATAAGACGAGTAGATAATAAATGTTGAAACATTGAAAACATCTTTTTACTCAGCACAATATCATGCTACATGAAAAATAAAAGAATCATAATAATGGTTTTAAATTTTCTTTCAAATTTTGACAATATTAAGTTAGTTCTTATAGCAAAATTTTTAATAGAATTGTCAAGTTTTACAATAGCAAAGTGATGAAAAAAATAGGGTATTCAAGCAATAATTGGATACTCCAAGAATTTACTTTTTCAAATTCTTCAGATATTCTTCGTTCTTTATTCAGTAACTACATCAATCACTACGTCACCCAAAGCACCTGAAAATAGTTACTGCTACTCCCTCGCATCAACCTTTCTTATTTCTCTGGCATATGTCGCTCAAATTTGAGAATAAAAATTTTAGGGTTGGTGCGACATAAGGTAAAAAAAAAATTGACAAACAAACAAGTTAAACAAACAACCTTAAATCTTTAGGTAAGCACTAGAGTGTGTCATCCACAAGTCAAAGCCAACATTACCCATTGCTGGTTTAGATAGCCTCTTGTCATTACGTTCTATTTTCATCCATAACCATTTATTAATTGTTTTGTAAACCTTAAGTATAAATTGAGATGTTAAAAGCTTAAAATAAGTCTCATTAGATTCTGCCATATATGCATACAAACATCTATAATAATAGTCAGTAAAATTCAAACAAAGCCAAATTAAACAGTAAAAATAAATTTCGTGCGGAGGAACTCCACGCACTATTTTTTTTATTTAGGTAAAAGTATCAGCCCTACAAGATGAGTGATGTAAGAAAAACATACATCACGATCACAATGCAGGTTTAATATATAGGGACGTGCTTGTAGCGTTTTCTTATGGAAATTGAGTCGATTTTTACCACCTATCTGAAATACCAATTTTAAGATACGGGTATTGCTTCTGCAGTGGCATTATGTCAACAAGCCAACATACGTTCATACTTTAGCAGGTTTGGTGAAATCTATGGCACATAACCTTTTTTTAACTGAATTGGGTACACACACTTAAATGTAATTAGGTACTTAATATCTACAAATAAATAAACACATTTTAATTTTGTATAAAATATATTTTTGTAAATAATGTATTAGTTGTAATTTTCTTTGTGAAAAAAAAACTTTAAAAAAAATTAGGTACTTAATATCTACAAATAAATAAACACATTTTAATTTTGTATAAAATATATTTTTGTAAATAATGTATTAGTTGTAATTTTCTTTGTGAAAAAAAAGTATTAAAAAAAAAACTTGGCTTTGCGCGCGTGGTACTATATTATTATGATATTATTGAGAAACTTTACCAAAATGATAATACTTACATGGATATCGCAAAAAAGACTAACTTCTAATATACCTAACCAGTAGGTACTAGGCAAACTCCATTTGTAATCCTTTTAGTGAAAGTTGTAGTTAAATTTATGGCCCTTTCACCTTTCGCTAAAGCCATTACGATAAATTTAATTCGTTTTCAATCAATAACCAATTTGTGGAGTATTCATAAATCAGACAATTTTGTGAGAGCCGTAGTCGCAAACGAATGTATTAATTATTGCTGTTTTTGTAAACGTAAAAGCAAGCAAGCTCGTATGAGTTAGTGGCCAACTCTGGTGACGGAGTTTTTAGGCCGCTGTAAGGCCTAACGTCATGGCATAACGCTAGAGCCGGGACCGATAGTTTAACGTGTCTTCTAAAGCACAGAAGCGCTCAGATTTGATTGTCACTAGCAGTCATCATCCAAATAGTGACCGCGCAGAACGTCGCTTAACTTATATAAAATCGGTGAAGATTGACTAAGCAATTTGTAACAGTTTTTGAGTTAATATTTTGCAGTGAGTAACTTACTTAATTACGTGCGTAAAGAGAAAATGTAATGTAAAATGCATTGCATTGATAAATCACAAAACTGATTTTGACTATACCACAATCAATTATATCAATATTTTGTACCCTGGTTTTTGTATCAAAAAAATTAATAATGGCACAGCTAAGTAATGAATCGAATGTCAAATGTGACACACATGATACTTTACTAATGTTTTGACACTAGTAGTAAGTTAAGTGTTGTTTCTGAATACGGCTGCAGCCCATAGTTTTGGGATGCTGATTCAATTTCTAAGCATTTTACGAAATAGAAAATTGTATCAGTAATTCGATACAATCCAATTTCTCATTGGTACACTGCTCGGGTTTAATATTCGATCTTATATGATTTATGAATCCATTCACTCGTATGGTAATGGAAAACAAAAAGTGATTTTTCAGGCATTGCATTAAGAAAATTGTTTTATTCTATTCCATGTTCTTTTTATTAGAAGCTGACACGCAATTTCATTTTTAAAATCAAATTATCATCCTTTTATCTCGCATGTGAATGGGCGGGGTAAAAGATGGATTCTGTGCATGTAGTTAGACCATTATGTCTAATTTCTTTAGTTCGTCCACGATAACCAATTACTTAGTCGGAAAAGCATATTAAGGCTCAAAGAGTATACTGATAAAAAAATTTTAGTTTTTTATTCAGTATAAAATAATTTAAGACTTAAAAAAATATTGCCTTAGAAATGGTTGACACCAAAGTAAAAAAAGCAAAGTTTTTATGATGTTTTGTTTAAAAAAGCGCTCATTTTCAATGCGCAATAAACTCATTGAACCGGATAACTTGGCGATTGCCGAGACCCGTCTACTAACTAATAAAGTAGGATATATTTTTTAATTCATTCATCACAAACAGAAATACAAGTAGGTAGACAGTAGTGGTGAAACTTCAGGTAGCGTCGTTTTTCAGCATAAATCATAAGAGATTATCTCCGAGCATGACTGAGTGGCACTGATGTTTGAATTATTTATCCGACACTATTTTGGTAGGGAAATCATATCTTGACAGATGTGAGAAAAAGATTTAGGAAGAAAGATTTGAATAAAAGTTTATAACTTTTTGACAAGTTTTGTGATAAAAGATTCTTCAGCATATTTGAAAATATCATAGCTATTTTAGTCTAAATTATTCCTAAAAAAAAACCATCTAGTTTTTATGCCTTAACTCTTTGGATCAATTCGACCTCACGCGACGTATTAAATGTAAAGTTTCAAAGTGATTCTTTTGATTTTACTGAATCAGTTGCAAAAAAATACAAAACAGAGACTGTACCTTTTTTATCTCATTCAAAAATAAATGGTCAGTGCTTCTTTCGTATCTCATTGGAAAATAAAAAATAGATGTCAAAGCACCCAGGGTTTTTTATAATGCTATGTAAGCCATTAATTTAGCAAAGAGCCAAAACGGGCTTTTCAGTACAACGTGATAACATCAGCAGGAGGCAGTAAATGAAGTATCTCCATCGCACTGAATGGGGGTTAGTGCTATCTTCCCCACCGGGTTGGCTCCATTTGTAGGGATGAGTAAAATTCAAAATGTAAGGGCTTAATAGACATCGCTAAACTGTCCACATAAGTTAATATACCGGTGTACTAACCGTTGCATAACTTAATCAGCTGCTTAAACAATGTTTATATCATATTATCGGTTAATATCAAAAAGTGACTTATGGGCGAATACTCAAACGCCACTCAATTATTATTGCCATCTCTTACAAATGAGTAATGTCAAACAGAAGCAGAGCAATTTTAAGTGGCGCTCAAATTTGAATGACTTTTGAGTATAGTTTCAAAAAAAGTGTTTAGCTTATTCAGCGTTATTTAGTTTTATCATGTACCTAAATCTCGGTAGGTATATGTCCATAGTACTATGCATTTTTAGATAAAGATACGTTTTATTTATTTCGTGGAATATCACCCGTACGTTTTGAAAATTCATCGTCCAACCATCCCCACTGGTGGGATAAATCAGGTGGGGACGTTGGTAATAACCCGTGAATAAGGGCAAACGGTAAAGCAGCGTTTGTATTCAAAGCAGGATCACTACGCTGATGGTATTGAGTTGTTCATAATGGATATTGAGGCTGCGACCAATATCTCACCCTTGCGGTAACGTGTGGATGGCTTTTCATCATTTTTTTATCATTTCTCATATATCGGGTGTAGGGCGTTCGTGCATCGTGATTCTCTATAAATATTACGAGTATTATGAACAAAAGAGAAAAAACTTTCTTTTTTCCTTAAAAAACTGGTTATTCAATTGGCCGGGAAGTGTCAAGAATAAAAAATAGGTAATGAAAATAGCCCAATATTATTTTACAAAAGTTGTGACAGCTTTGGATAATTTTACTATTATTACAACGCGCTGAAAAGAGGTGAAAAAATCATGCTATGAAAGCCTTTTTCTATTTAGTTTCTATTTTCACCAGCAAGTCTAATAAACGACTTTCCGAAGCCACAATATTCTATTCCGAACGAGTATGTAAAACCAATATATATGATCATAACACTAAAGTGAAAGTGTTATGATTTTAAATCTTCACCCTTTTTGGAACACTTTGTTTATTTTATATCACTTTATTGGTAGCCAAATGGATATAAAGCCAGGATACAATTTCAATTGCCACGACTGCAGACAGCATCGCCGTGTCTCTAGAGTTTATTTATTGCACTGAAATCCGAAAGTACTGGGCTTTTGCATACAGCTCGCTGGAAGAGGCTTGAATTTTTTTACACAACACAATAGAATAAATAATAATAAATAGTCATGGACATGTTACACGATGACCTCTAGTCACAAACTAATAAAAAATAGTGACATTAAATTGCTTTTCACAATCTTTTTGTATGAGGGATGAGGAAGAAGGATAACTTCTTGTGAATGTGGCTTGATTATTTTCATATTCGTAAAAGTCATAATAAAACTAAATATTATTGGGCATTACTTAAAAGTATTGTTATTTTGATTTTGTGATTTTTAAATTACACGGATCATTGAGTAATGTTTGTCAAGTTTTTCGTTGAACATTTACATACATTAAATACTAAGCTAAGTGGTTAAGCTGTTTTAATAAGCTTCTTAACGTACGCTTTTAAACGATCAATTATAACAGAATTTAGTAAAGTTTTTCAAGGGCGCTTCCAGTGAATAAAAATCCAGCATATCACAGTAAGCCCTGTCTCTTCCACTCGAAAAATTTCAATCGCACCTCACCACAGACCGCCCAACGAAAATCCCAGGGATACGTGAAAATACTCCAAAACTGTACTGAAAATTACAACACAACTGCTCAAATGAGATACGTTTAAGCTGGCTCATTAGTTTCAAAAGTGAAAGCCTTAAAAGTTAGCTTTAAGAAGCCCTTGGGATAATGTTATTGAATATGTGTTTAGTTTATGCATGGGTCTCTGAAATTGTAATTATTTTGGTAGCATTTAGTCATAGAGAAAGTTTTAATGTTCTTACGTACTAAGTATGTGTGATACTGCTAGCACAAAAATACATTGTATATCTAGGGTAAGTACATTATGTGAAAAGTGTTTGTTAGGGATGAAGCCAAACTATTGACTATATTAAATTTAGCTTTCAACTCACATGTAAAGATACATACATAGAAAAAGACTTTATTGTACACAAAGAGAAATTACATAGGTAAGTACAAGAAAAAAACAGATACGATGATTTTAGGGTTCCGGTAGGTCACCCCGGTAAGTGAGGAAATCCCGTGTTAAGCTGAATCTGAAACGCAGCAAATTTTTCAATCACAAATCATCTTTTATCAGATCGCTCCAATTTTTTCCGGCTCAACGCAATAAAGATGTAAAGCTAAACATCTAAAAACAGCAAAAAATTCGCACTGCGACGCGATAAATATACCGGGGGCGATACAATTTTTATCGTACTGTCTGTGTCCATAAATTTAAGCTTACACCGAACCGCTGTTTGCTGACTGCTACCGACACGATATCTACACGATTTCGGAGATTTCATTGTGTCTACTGCTTCGGAATCGGACAGTGCGGAGCGAAAGGATAAGTTTCTTAGTATTGATTTCAATAGTACAGCGTGCACTGGATTGGCTACTACAGACAACAGTAAAAAAGAAGCTAAAAACTAAATGAACAAAAGATACAAACAAAAAAAAAACACTTCCTAAAACAAATGTTCTATGATTAACTCCATTCGTGCGTCATCCATTCATCCTTAAGGTTGATCAAGTCGCAGTCAGTCGCACACCTTTCCATACAAACGTGGAAGGGTAACCACTCCACTGTTTGACGTTGACCAACCAAAACTAAGAATTATATCCATTTATCTCGTCATAATCTATGTTAGTATACAGCCCAAACCGTAAAAAAAGTATTCATTTAAAAAATACAAGCTAAAAATACTTTCCATACGAAAGTTTAGAAGCTTGTATTTTTTAAATGAATACTTTTTTTACGGTTTGGGCTGTATACAAACATAGATTATGACGAGATAAATGGATATAATTCTTAGTTTTGGTTGGTCAACGTCAAACAGTGGAGTGGTTACCCTTCCACGTTTGTATGGAAAGGTGTGCGACTTGTTCAACCTTAAGGTTACAAAGGCTTGTTTTTATTTTTTAAGTAGATTTTGCTACAGCAGCGGCGTTTTTAAAACATACATAACATCTTATTTCCCTCACAATATGCACGTTACACCCGCGATAAGGTATAAAATAAATTATTCATGTAGACCGAAGCATGGACGCAGACTCAAAGATAATCTCCGGTGATTTACGATGAATGCATTCACACTATCTACACTTATTTACATCTCTTGTATTTTGCTGACACTAGCGTTTTCCACTGAATTTACCTAAAAATTTACATAATTCACAATCTAAAATCTAATGAGAAATAGTGATGGAACAAAGTATTTTGATGATAGACGATTACTTTTGCTTATTACAATAATTGTGATAAAGAAATCTCTCTCTACTTCTTAAGAAGATTTTTGTTTATGAGTTTTAATTTTTGTAATATTAACTCGTTAACTGCTATTCTTAAATAGTTTCAGCTTTTAGTATTAGATTAGATATTAAGTAAAGGTCGGAAGAAATAGTATTAAGCGATAAGACCGCCGATTGCAGGACTTTTACTTGTCCTTACGTAACTGTAAGTTGTACTTGTCCTTAATAAAGTTTTTATTTATTTTAACTATTTATTACTAAAACTTTCATGCAGTCCAAAGTAAGTTTGTATATAGAAATCTTATTTACATGAACATTGCAGCGTTTGTGTTTAAGTGCCGTCGTGAAAAAGCTTTCTAGGGAAATTTATAAGGATTTAAGGAGTGCTCACGTTCATTTCGCGTCTCATCAGTTTGTAAGAAAAATATGCTTGAGGATAAGATAGAATTGGCTTACTATAAGAACTTTGTACAAAGTTAACTATTTAATATCATGATATTATTTGTATATTAAAATAAAACGTGATTATGGAGTTAACACTAAAATACTCAGTTATTTTCCATAAAAATATTATACCGTGTTGCTCGTAATCTTGCTAGTTTTTTTAACAGTGGTCTGTTCATTCAGAATATCACATTTCTGATCCAAACGTAAAATTTCCTTACCAGGACTTCAACTAATTTCTAAGTTTGTTTTCTATGAAAATGAGGAACTTACAATACCCGCTTTCAGAAATTACACTGCAAATCCTATAACGCTTCAAAACACACCCGCGCCAAAACCCTAAATGGAATATAAACATTATTACAAGATAAGCTGCTAAGGGACCGAAGCAATCTAACGCCTCAGATTTCCAATATTCCACGAACATTTCTTCGTTCGTCTACATACGTCAACGTATATTAATCACAAAAGGCATGCCCTTTGGAAACCTATAGACGTGTACCTATTCTAATCTTTTCCATTTGAATTGTACCTACGTCTCAAAGAAACGTCTGACTACCGGATCGGATAAGCGAAACTACATTTTATGGGTAAATGTGCACTCACCTTTAAAATCCTCTTGGTGTTACTTAATTCGCTTCTTACGTTCAGGTTTTAAACCTGCGAGATCCTGTCTGAGATGATGAGAATTTTTAGTTTTTTATTGCAAAAACATTCACTGATGAACACTTCATTTTATCACATTTTATGTAGTATTTTACTTACCGACCACTCCAAAATCTATATTCAGAAAAGTTACAACAACTAAATCTAATCTTTGCGAAACCATGGTCTTTTATTTTGGAAAAATTTAGAATAGATGTCATAAATAACCATCTTTTGTTTTCTGTCGAGTGTAAACACATTTTTGACGATTACCAAGTATCTGGACTACTTATTCCGAGGAACAAAGCCAGTTTGGTCAACATGAGTGTTTTTTGCTTGTTTTCTGTCACAAAACAACGATATTGAGCGTGTTACTCTCTTGTTCTTTTTACTATCAGAATTGCTTAGATACATTTTTATACAATCAAAACGCTTGTTGATTTTCTTTGAACAACTGTTTTACAGGTATTTTTCATTCTAGTACTTAAAACACTGAACCCTTCAAATAGGGAATAGAATGTATTATTTGCACTAAGACTTTTAAGCCATAGAGGAATAGTTCTGTATATAACGCGATCATAAAGTAGGCAAGATTTATTTCAGAAATCATCATTTCGGGAATGCAGCGTGCGCTCATTTGCAAACGCATTTTATTTTTTCACTGGCACTTCAGTCACTTTGATCTCTAGATTTAGCTATAGTGAACTAGGGTCTAGGAAAAATCTAGGACGTTAGTTCTATGAGGAAGCCCGCTATTGACTATCATGCAGTTCTACTGGCCTACTGCAACGCGCGCAGCTGACCTCGAGTGATAGCGAAAGTAAATCGATACTCAACTTCTTACTGACACTGTGCTGACACCTAGACGTAGGGTCCTCGAGCGAGATCAACTATTATAATACCTACCTAGTTCCGTATGAAACAAACCTCTTTACTGTGAATAAACCTGTAGCATAGTACCTACCTTCGTTTTTTTTAATCTAGCCTAATAATTGAATAAGAAATACCCGAGTCACAAAAATCATGTGTACCTATGATTGTTGTGCCGGGTTTTTTACTCGATAACCTAATGTTTATCTTGACCTTGCCTTATCTGGGACATAATACCCTAGTATTCTAAGTGATGAGTCATATTTTTCTCAAAGCACACTGTAACTGATAGCTCGTTATTTTTAAAGTAAAACAGAGTTGTTTTTGTTACCGACCACCTTAAAATACGATGTTCAAGTTTTTAGCAAGATATGTATTTTGCATACGTCGCTTCAGTCAATATCCACTATTGGTACAAGTAGTCAAGTAGCATGCTTAGTAGTTTTAGTTTTAAATTCTAGAATGGATATAAAACATTATTTCACTTTAGTACTGTGTGTTTGTATTTCTATTAGTTTGTTTTTCGTTGTAGTAGCATGTTTTTCAGTTTTCTATAAAGCTACCACAAAACCACCATTAGAAAAACATTATTACTGTCTGGAAGGCTATGAATTACGAATGAATCCTCCGAGGTGTATACATCCATTACGACTAATGATCGGTAAGAAAGTTAAAATGTTTACAAACGGTAATATATCATATAATATTTTCTAATTATGTTATTGATCTTGATATCAACACGCTACAAAAATGTTATAATTTAGAGTGACAAATGTTATTTTAACAAGATCCGTAATCCAGCTATTAAAATATCTAGATCCAATGACAAAACATTTTGTGATAGGTTTCTACTTCAACCTGATCATAGTATTACCACAGATTATATAATACTATACTAGTAGTATTACATACCAGAAAGCCTATGGTTCAACTACACTGGCCTGCAAAAATAAGTATCACACTTTTAAAATTGCAATATCTTTTTAAGCACACAAGATATACTTTCGAAACAAAAAGGAATCGAAAAAGAGTTTAATTTAGGTACCTATACTATAGTTTTAAAGAAAGCTGATAAAAATTGCTATAGTAGGTGCCAAATAACACCGCAATTTAGGTCATTCAGCCACCTTCACCACGATGTCGCAAAATTCAATTTATGAATGGCTAATTCTGTCGCTTTCCATACAAACCTGTCGCTAAGACGGTAATTGCTCGAATCTCGTAGTACTGTTTGTTTACCATAAATAAATTGAATTTTGCGACATCAAGGTGAAGGTGGGTGAATGACCTGTATTGCGGTGTTATTTGGCACCTACTATATAAAACGATTCTATTATAAATCTCTAACTTATATAAGTTAGTTTTTTTTTTTAAAGTACTTATTTTTGGAGGCCAGTGTATTTCATGTGATTTTGTCACCTTACACTTATCTTGGAATTACTTACCTAATCATTCCATATATATTTTCAGAAGCAGAAGAAAGAGCAGAGGCTGAAGCACAGGCCAGAAGGGAACAGTGGAGAAACAGGTTTACCACAACCACGACGACGGCTAGACCAATTATTTTGGCCGCTATATCCAGACCTATTAATAATAGGACATTTGGCATTCAGAGTACACCAGTCACTCCTGTATAGCCACTAGAATAATTACTGTAAAGAGTGTGTCGGACTAAACCTGCAAATTATGAAGATTGTGTCGGACTAAACTTGTAAACTATAAAGTTTGTGTCAGACTGAAAGTGTAAACTATGAAGTATGAGTCGGACTGAACATGCAAACTATGAAGCGTTTATGAAGTGATTAAAAAAGTAATCTATGAAGTGTCTTTCGTTTCGCGCTGTCAATGGCTGTATATTGTTGGTACGATAGTTTTTTATGTTCCTCAATTTTCAAAGTTACCCCATATTTGGCTTGGCGTTATGCTTTTAATAATAATTAATACAAAAGCCATCATCATCATTATCATCATCAACCTATATCGGTCCACTGCTGGACGTAGGTCTCTCCCAAGACGCGCCACTGACACAAAAGTGTCAGTGGTTAATTTTACAAACTTTGATTTAAAAATATAAAATGTTATGACTATTTATTAGACAAATTATTTATAGCTAGGTGCATGTTTTCATCAAATATTTTAAATGTAATATGCAGTCTTTGATTACAAAATCATAAATACTTCAAAGTTGAATAACGCGCGATGATCCTGTTATCTTGAACGAGCAATTCGTAATAATGTTGAATTATAACAATATTCCTTCTTCGTGGGAAGGCAAGTGTAAAAGATTAAGAGGGGCCAACAATCTATGCAGGGCTTATTGTTATGCTTTTGTGTTAATCGGTGAAGAAAATTCTAATTAAAATGAGGGGTAATGAAATTTCCCGGAGCATTATTTAGATTAGTAATTCAATTGAATAAGCATTCAGTAAAATCACTAGAATCACTTGGTCCTTACTTGTGCCTGATGCAAAATAAATGTAGGTTCTTTTGAAAAAAATTGGTTTCAAAATCTTCATACCAATTTTCGTAATACATTTCATAATATAGGTAGGTACGTGCTGAATAAAAAGAAAATTGAAAAGCTACTTTCAGTACTTTACTTATCTGGAAGAGCTTCATTGCTATCGGTATTTCTGCATATCATATTTGAAACTCGAATACAGAAACACTTGCCATGATTTCCTATCAAACTGCATGCAATAGCAGCCTCTAATGGCTTGAAGTTACGGATCAAAATGGCACAATAATACATGGTATGCATACCGGACCGAATAGCACAGATCGAATTTGTCTGCAAAGTTTGAATGTTTCTGCATGTATACAAGGTGGAGTGTAAGCGGCGGTGAAGCGAGATGAGGGGACGAGTTACTGACGCACCCTGTACATGGCCAGGGATTTTAATAGGTCTTGTTTTGTTTCTTCAGTTAAAATTATGAAAACTATTTTGTAATGTTGATTACAAATGTTGATGTAACTGAATACAGGAATCTTCATGCGACAAAGTTACTTAGTGGTAAGTATTGTGTTTTTATATCCTTCTGAAAGATTTGTCCCATTTTTATCTGAATGCATCTTTGTCATGACAATTTTTATAATAATTCCTATGACATTTTAGCTATTTCTAAATCTCTGATGTTGCAGCTTTGTTTAAGTACAAATTAACAATTAATAATATACGCAAGTCGAAAGTGTAAAGCGTGAAATTGGATCACGACTCAAAGTTTCAGTAAATCTTTTGATTGGCTTCGTCTAAACAAAGCCTGATTACGAGCTCGCTTCTCAAATAGTCTTTGAATTAAGTAAAAGTTTATAGACGCTACATGATATTCTGAAATAAGTAGAGAGATAGATACCTAGGTACGTCAGATTACAAAAGCCACCATTGGGCATTTGTAAACAAAAATATCGGTGTCGTACTACTTGTGTAAGTACAACACCGATATTTTTGTTCGAGCATTGCTTCATTCCAATCGGGGTAGAACAGACCGGGTGAGTACGGGACCAGGTGAGAACGGGCCTAACCCGATAAATAGGCACTTTAAGGTATTGCATATGCTAGAACAGAACAAATATATCGTTCTCGTTGCCGACACGGTGTGAATTATGAGATAAGCTTCCCAAGATATCGTGTCGTTGGTAGTGTAAATCGCAAATAATTAAACCATTTAAAAACAAAGTAGCTACTTACAAAACAAGCGATCATTTTAGTCAAGTAAATACGTCTTTAACCACTATAAATAAAACTATAACATTCGTGTTTCATTTTTAACCCTCTTGTTAAAATAGTCATCATTTCTCGCATCGAATTTCTTTGACACGTTACTTATCAGACCTGTCATCTCGTTCCGCGAATCTGCACCACACCTAAAACAATTCACCACCACTTTATTGAGACCTTTGTATCACACCAAACTGTATCAGTTGCGGTAAAGTCTGGGGGTCATAGTAGACTGGTGAGTCCGTCAGTCGCAGGTGATACGATGGAGTAATTAGAAGCTGGTAATAACTGAAGTAAGTTTGACAGGCGTAGTGCAGACGAACTTCGGCTGTCATTTACCGGGATGTCTTTGATAGACAAAGAAAATGAACACTTACTGTGTTATTGAGTGATTGTCTTCGATGTTTTCTTTGGTAAATAAAGGGTTAAATTATTACGTTGATTGTACTGTGATGACTTATTTTTAGCACTTTTGCTTCAAGCTTTTTTTACTTTTATTTTTTTCTTATGGAGACTATTTGCCCAGTATACTGAACAAAGTAAAGTTTAACTACTAAGTTAATAAACATACCTACGTATAGTTCACAAGTGGTTATCATAATAGGTGAGCTATCTGGCTTATTCCATCATTTTAGTTGTATAAAAAAACCATAGCTATAGGGAAGAAAAATAGTTCAAAAACCCGACTGAATACTCTCTTAAAAGTAAGAAGAATATATTCTCATCTGAAATTGTTATAATTGTTATGAGGGAACACAATCATGATCAAACATAATAATATATACATACATATCGGTCAAAATCAATATAAAAAATACTACTTTTTTACATTTGGAGTAAAAAAGTAGTATTTTTTATATATATAATTTTGAATAATATATTTGAGCTACTTTGACAATTTAACTTCATTGTAACAATCAAAACAAACGGACAAACTGCAAGTTTTCCTTCCAACTCTTGTTACATTACAAAGACAAGTACCAGGGCACCTTAACAGCAACACCAATAGTTAACTGGCTCCTCGCCTTACACAAGGGATACGGTTGGAAACTTCATGTTGCATCGTAGCGTGAGACGATTCGTTGACCAAAGTTAATTAGAAGCCTTTACCGTAGCTCAAAGAGAAAGAGCTAAGTTCAGTCCGAAAAATACAAAACGCAGTAAATTATCACTGACCCGTGACCATTGAAAAAAGAAGTAGTTTTTGAACTATACAAGTACCTACCGTATTACTACTTGGAAAAAGATACAAGGCTTTTTACAAAGCATCGGTTCAATATTAACAAAACAACTGACGTAAGTACTTCTCGTGAAACAATGACATGATCGATAATATTATTCTGAAAAAGTTGACTGTTGAAATAGGGGTTAGAATAGGGATAATAGGACATTAAAAAAATACAGAATCGAGTTCTTGGACCTTTAAAATGCGTTCGTGTCGTTAAAAATTTTAGGATCTAGAGTTCAAAGTCCACATTTTGCATAGGTTAGTTGAGGTCAAAAGTACAAAACCTATATAGGAGTTATGATCAACTTTGTCCAGGAAAACTGGAGGTCCCCATTTAAAAAAAATAGTCCCATTACTCTTACAGTGAACTTTTTTTGAGTATAAAAAGTGTGTAGTTCATGGTATTATCCTGATTTTATTTCCTGACTTCTACAAGCTAATAAATGAGGACACATAAAGTCATAAAAATATAATTTTATGTAGTAGTTATCCCGTAAAAACACGTGCAAAGTAAACCAGCTGATACATTTTGCCTACACTTACACTTACACAGTAAAGACAGCAGTCAGACTGTGGTTTTAATAATTCCGGTCGTCGAGAATTGATATAAATGATTTTGTTGGACGGCACCCTAATTTTGGACTTTACCGAGAACCCAAAGTTCGTAGGTGCTTCTTAATTAATACTGTGCCCGCTTAGTTTAGCTTATGAGCGAGACATGTGGTCAAATGCGTTAAAGTTTGATAGTATAGAGTTATTGAGGCACTTTGACTAGACATGGCTAGAATTTATTACGTATCTGTTTATTTTGAAACCAAAATGTTTTTGAACCACTCAGCTATCGTAAGCTCTGGGGCCTTATTCACTATGACCAATACAAGCGCGTTACGCAGCATGACAAGACAGCGGCGTGAAATCGCCCTATGCCTATGCCGTATTTCCTATGCCATAAATGTCATTCCTTACGGTGACGTCATACGGTTACGGCAAGGAATCTCCTAAGTCATACAGAATAATGCCCCTGAACTGTTATCGCTGCCCAGCATAATGTCAAGCGACGTTATTATACACGAAAACAAGAATATTGACTGCAAAAAACGCGCTGAAACGCGCTAATGTCACTTCAGTCACAGAATATGCTACTAGGGGCCGTAAGATCAATAGTGGTTTAAACCACGAAATAGAGTTTAACCTCCCGTCTTCGATTATTTCATAAGATCAATGGTAGTTAATCGACCATGGGTAGCTTAAACTGACAAAAGATGACAGTAGATTAATCCATCGATCAAATGTAATCGTAGTTAACGAAACCCATAGTTTAAACTGCTTTTGATCTTACGGCCCTAAGTAGAATCTACTCGAAACTTGAATGCTTTGTAAATGCTACTAGTAGCATGTGTATTTCAGCCTTAAAACCTTGAATTTGGTATTCAAGAAATGTACCTACAAATAATGCAAAGTTTGCAGCTGTCCTATACAGAAACACTAGGTACTGACTTTTTTAAATAAAGAATTCACAATTTGTAACAAAAGAGTTTTCACTCTTAGAATGGTCTAGAATGTAGACCTTTTTTAATATTTTCCTTTTAATCGCCACCGCCGATTTCTCTTTGTTAGTGCCAGTACTGAAAAAGGAATTAAGCGTTCGAAATTCAAAAGCTTCAATAAAACTTTTTTAAATGGTTCTGTGGTTATTGTCGCAACTTTTATTTTCAGCCAGTCACTATTCAAACGTAGACTTATAAAAATACAGAGAGATGCTTTGTTTATTCTTTTTATCTGAATGTTAAAACAATTTTTTTACACAGTATTGTTTGTCTAGCATTATTTATGTACCTAAATAAAACACAGGTAAATGGTTCAAATATAGTGTTCTTTCCTCTTCAAAACGTTTATAGAGCCTATCTTTTCACCACGATCGTAGTAAGAAAGCGTTTAGAATTCTTGGCGCAACCCGGTCAACTCTGCCCCGGGCCAAATTATACGTTTTGCCAAATTGTCTCTGGCATAACTGGTTGATTCGAGATGTCTGACTGTACAGTTTGCAAATTTGAGTTATTTCCATCTATAAATAGAAATAAAAATAAAACTATGTAATTAATGTAAATATATTACATATAACCCACTATCACTCATCTATAAATTCTGAACCCCATAGTTTGGTTTTGGTTTATTTTAAACCAATAGGTAAATTATAGAGTACTTACCTACAGTAAGATCTTGAAAGTAAAAACCTACTTTGTACTCTAGAGCCTGTTTGCAAATTTTACTTTACCCAAATTATAATGAGACCCTTCTCAAAATTGATACCAACACAAACTTACCAGACATTCTAAGTACGTCCAAAAAAGCTATAAGTAGCTACAAATAACGCTCGTATTTTGACGTTACAAAATGACAAGCTTGTTAGACGTTGCCGCCAGACGGAAAATTCTGGAATTTGTACGTTTCTCCCGACCGTACCGAGCGCTCTCCAAATGTTAATAATTCGAAACCCGTTGGCAGTACCTACTTGTCTGATTCCCCATTCATATTCATATTTATTTCGTTTCACCTATTCGCCTCGGGACTTCTCAAATTTAAATTTTAATCCTTGATTTTAACAAGACACGCGGCATAACTTGCGGCATTCAAACAAATTGTTTGACGGAGTGGAAAGCGTTCTTGTTGATGTGATTTTGAACGGTTTTGTCTCAACCTGACCCGAGAAATATCAGCATTTTTAGGACCCAAGAAAAACTGTGGTTCTGTTGAATAACGAATCAATTTTAGAACTTTTTACTTTGTTTTCTGAGGTAACTAGAAATGTATGATAGTATTTAAAAAGGGTACATTAATATTTTTGATGATTAAATTAATAAATGCATAAATTTGTTGATAAAACTTCAGGTATAGATAACATCTTGTGCAAAAAACTATGGGGAACATTTTCAAGTATCAACTATCTTTATTACTAGGTTGGATGAGGAAGAGACCTTTTGAATGAGCGTATTTAAGTATTGTTAATAACGAAAATCTCATATTAATGTAAATTTGACGCGAGACGAATGCTTTGTTCTACGTTGTTAGACGTCTTTGTGTTTGAAAGGAAAATTTGATGTAAGAAACCGCAACTTTATTAGCTATGCAATCAAAAGGTAGGAAATGAAGGAAGGGATCGAGACGAAACACATTGTAAAGACAAGTGAGATTATTATATGGAGGTTTGTTTTAAATTTCATGCTTAAAATTGTAATTTTGGTATTCGTAATTTTCGAATAAAAGCAAAACACATACAAGAATTAAAATACTTACCTATTACACTGTAGAATAAAGAATTTGTATTAGTCTTAGTAGGAAAAGATAACTTTTAGTGAACAAGCCACTCATTGTAGGTCTGTTTTTATGCACGAAAAATTTTATGTTTGTTTGTAATATTTCTTTGTTTGTTATATTGTCTATGTCAGTTCTGTGTGTGTGCTAATTATAGAATCTGTCTATCTATCATATAACTAGGTCTATAATAATTTTTAATAGAAAAAGAAAAAGTCCGGTAAGTACAAAAAAGAAAACTCAAAGTTACAATAAAAAGTTACAACGCGTTCCATTCTGAATTTCTTCTCAAACACTTCGTCACTTATTAATTAAACTAAAATAACTCTAGTAACCGCATCCGAAGGAATGCAATTACTATTCAGTTAATTAATAATTCTAGACTGGTCTGAGGACGTAAAGTCTGCGGTCTGAGTCTCCCTATTCTATTAGTACCCCGTTTAGTGCTGCCCACACGGTGAGGGTTTTTATAAGGCTACGGAACGGGCTATGCGCTGATTCAGCCTGATTCCCAACCTTTACTAGTAGTTGAGCGCCATCTGAGCCCCCAGTCTGTGCATTTGTTTTGACTTTCGACTCAAGTGTAGCACACGCAAACGCATTCGCAGTAGTATTATAGCGGTCTATCTTATAAAATGTTAGAGTAGACATTATGTCTTGATTAGCATACGTAAACAGGACATAATATCTACTCTAACTTTTTATAAGATAGGGGGTAGGTCTTGAACAAGGTTTGGATGAAAAAAAAACGTTCTGTGACGCGCTTTAGTTTTTACATAATTTTTTGGATTTTGTAACAATTTTTTGTTTATTTCTACGGTACGGTCCGGCCCGGTTTGGTGTAGTTAAACTCAGCAAGCCACACCCAACATATTAATTTGAAGACTGCTTCGTCCCATTCAATTGCGTATTTCAAATTCTCTAACAGGACAATCAAGTCAAAAGTCATGTTCCAGATATAACTATTAGTCTATAGAAAAATAATACAAATGATATTGATAAAAGATAACAATTGGTTACTTATATCACAGATTATATAATACTATACTCTTATATGTATTTTATCAAAATATATAAAAAAATATATGATAATATGATATAGCTAATAAAGCTTTTTCAGCTTAAAAAAGTAATTTAGTTTTATAAAAGAAGTAATACAAGACCCATTTCATATACATAAGCTTATTGTCATTGAATGCATTTAGCTTTTATTTGTTTCGACCGACCATACCTATAATAGCGTATTTGCTCCAAAGAATATTTGCCTTACAGGCTTTTGTATAACAATTGAGAAAATATTTATAATAGGCTATTACGATAAGAAAACTCATTTTCTCATCTAAAAATAAGTACCTAGTTACGTACTTATTTTGCCAAGAAGCTTACATTTTGTACCAGTAAATAAAATATCGGTATTGTATTCACAACAAGCGGACTTTTCGCTAAGGTCCGCTTGGGTACCAAATAGTTGCTCCTCTGGATTTGTCATTTTCATTGTATTTTACATTAAACCGCGTATTATTTTCTATAGATAGAGGGCATGAGTGTTGAAAATAATATATTCACTGACGAAAATCACTTTTTATTAATTTAACTTAGGACTAGAGTCAAAACTGAAAGTACGGCAGAGTATTACTTCTGTTACGTCCAAAATAACTCTACGAAAAGAGATCTATTAGATGAGTAGCAGATTGTATTCAAAATATTTCTTGGTTTTGACCAACAGTGGTTATTTTTAATGACAAAGAAGCGGCTTTTAAAAACTATCTTCAGAGGCTTGTCCGCTATGAGTGCATATACTAAGAGAAGAGTCTCCAGACGATTGTTGCAAGAGTATTGAAACTACTTGAAGCGAGTCTGTTCTTTAATTAATAGTTATGAAGAACGTTTTAAGTCTTTAAAATTATTAATTTTATGTTATTTAAAATGTAATTTATTCGATGTCAGACCATTATTTAGTACGTGACTAAAATATTTTTAATAATAGCTCGCTTTAAATTAAACGTAGGTACATAATAATGAAGTAGCAAAATGAATATCAAACTTGATTAAAACATGCTAAGCAAAATCATAAATTGTTTACATATATTTTTCAAAGATGTTTACTGAGATTCCTCCAAGCATTTTTCGTCACAGAAATTTGAAATTCCTCTGCCGTTTTCGAGTTAAAATTAATTTCCACATGGTATGTCTGGGTAGCGGATGCATAGAAGCCAGACATTTTGCAAGGCTTTAATGAAACCGCATCGTCGTGTCGTTATGACGGTGCCCAGAATTACGGAACATAGCTACGTTTGCCGCAGATGTGGTAAATATTATGTAGAAGTAACTTTAAAGAGTTGATTGAATGGAATACAACGAACCAAGATTTTTATTAGCTATATTAAATGCTTATACTTATTCAAAGTAAAAAACATACCTACCATATATCTTACATAGTCCAGGGTATAGTATGGTTTTCGTTGGTTTCGATTGTGTGGGCATACCTAAAGATACTCAAAATAAAATCAGAAAAGAAAGTGATTAGCACCAAGACATTTCAAACGATATTATTATCCCAGTGCTAAAGGTACTGTGTAGTACGAAACAATTTACAAGGATGCAGATTAGGTATATTAAAATATTTCAGGTGAGGTTGGTATTGCAGTGTCTCAGACAACCCTAATAAACCTGTTTGACGCCAGTTTCATAATTTAACCATTGCAGTGTTTTGAGTACCTGAGCTTACGAGAACGAGCTTTACGAGAAAACATATAGTAAATAAAGTAAATAATTGTTTTGGATGCCGTCAGAAAGGAAATACTTCATATATTTAAGAAAAAAAACAAATAAAATATAGGCTCACGACGTAACCCGAGGAAAGGCCGAGATGGAGTAAAAATTAGATCAAGTTGATTTAATGATTGAAAAAGATATTTTGCTTTTACACAACTAAATGATGGAAAAAGCCGATGGCGCACCTGATAAATGGTAACCAAAGCTTATAACAATGCATTGCTTCTACTAGGTATCTCTTTTGAGTAATTTATTTTTTTGTATTATGTAACTAACCAATGTAACACCTTCAGATACTTAGGAAGCCTCATAACGGCAGACTCTAGATGCACACCAGAATAGCAATAGCAAAACAAGCATTTAACAACAAAAAGCAAATTTTCACATCAAAAATGTCAAAAACAGTTAAGAAAAAAATTATTAAAACATACGTTTGGAGTATAGCCCTATATGGGTGTGAGACATGGACAATGAATCAAAAAGACAGAGAGTATCTGGAAGCATTTGAGATGTGGTGCTGGAGGAGAATGGAAAAGATAAGCTGGACGGAGAAAGTTACTAACGTGGAAGTACTGAGTAGGTTGAATGAGGAAAGAGCCCTTATGAGGGTTATTGAAAACCGGAGAGGGAAAATGATAGGACACCTCATACGACATGACAGTTTGATTAAAAATATCATTGAAGGAAAGGTAGAAGGAAAGAGAGGAAGGGGAAGACCGCGTAAAAGCTATACGAGCCAGCTGAAGGAAAAGATCGCTGTCATGTCGTATAAGGACGTCAAGGAAGCTGCACTGGAAAGGAACAAATGGCGAGAACTGCATAATTACACCGACAAGAGCTGAGCTCTTAAGTTAGAAGAAGAGAACTAACCAATGGATAATTTCTTCTAATTGGCGATATTCAAAGAATTTCTGTATAAATCTATGATTTCTATAAATAGTTTAGTTAAACCTCAGTTAATAATAGACACCGAAATATTCAAATTACAAAGTTGGTGTCTAAACAATGTTCGGTTCTAAAGTGTTAATGTTATTTATCTAAAACATTGTGGTTTTGATAGTATTCTCAGTGAACTTTATTAGAGCAATGATTGATTTTATAACTAAATTCCAAGGCCGATGCCCGAACTATTTGGTAATTGCTGACCATTGGTATCGGAGATTGTTTACCAATAGCAATTTGCGAACTATAGAATTTTAGAGTGGCAGAAGTTAATAAAATGACTAGTTGCCGCCCGCGGCTTTGCTCGCGTGGTAACAGCATACGCATTAGTTGGTTAAAATCTTTGATCCTAATTTTAGACCCTTTAGGGTGCGACTTTTTAAAATTCTTTTCTTAGTGCACCCCTACACTATATAAGGATACTACCCTCTAAATTTGATACCTCTAGGACTTATAGTTTAGGCTGTGCGTTGATTCTCAGTCAGCTCAGTCAAAAGAGTTTTACATATATTGATGATGATGATGATGATGATAGAATGAAGGCATTAGATAAATTACATTCTTGGACATTCCACACAGCGCCCTTTAGACTCAAACTAAACAAAGCTTGTAATATGGGAACTAGATTGCTATTAGGACACTTAATATACTTATATGTATACTTTTTTTGTATATACAACAAACCTCTACATTTTTATAGGTTTCATCACGAGTTAAAACAATAAAAATATATTATTAGTATCAACTTTGGTTCCTGTGAGTGTTAAGAACACAATTTTCATTTTATTTTGCTGTTTTCTATACATTTCTCCCGTTCGGAAATCTTTCATATTGCCAACGTTCACTCTATGACCGTGTCGTGTAAAAAAAACATGCTCTACTAAAGGCAATACATTCAACTGAAAACTTTTCTAAAGGCGTCAGTATATGAAACTTGCATTCATCTAAGAACGTACGTGTATGTCTATCTATTTTAATATGAATTCCTATCATGGAACGTCCCACGCACACAAAAAGCTCTTCATAGTAAATAATCAGATCTGACGATATGGAAAACTTATTTCAGTTCTATTCATATTTGACATGTCGTAGCGAGAAAAATCGCTGTGTACGTGTATCGCTCACAGAGATCAGGTATATTCCTAACCTGACCAAAATATTGGTACGTGAGGGTTATTGAGCTTATCTTGAACCAGCTATAGTATTTATTTTTATTTTATTTTATTAGGGAAACAAACAGTACAATAATAATTAAAGATATAAAACTTAAAATAGCACAGAAACCAGTGAAGCTTCCACCATAACATCATACATACAAAGCATGTGAACAGACTTTATACCCACAAAAAAAAGGCATTACCCTAAGTTATGAAATGAGCTAAAAAATAAAAATACGAAGAATTAAAAATTTTAACTAGAAAACAAACTGGCTAAGTAAACTAAACTAAACAACGACTAAATATTGTATCTAAACTATCAGGAGCTATTACTTGAAGGTACCTACTGTATAAAATGTAATGAAATGTTATAAAATTCACACTAGAAGCGTTCTCAATCATTGGATGCTGCAAAAAAAACTCTTTTCATTTAAGGTTATCTATTAATTCTAAATTAAATAGCCAACATCTTCAATACACACGTTTTCGGACAATTTTTTTTCCTAAAATGTCATTTTATACTAACTCTTTTTATTGATATTGCTCGCTAAGGGATGCAATAGCTATACACTGAACCATAAGTCTCTTGTCATCTCTTTTTGTTGTCATGCAACAGACAAAGACAAAGCACTTTATAGCATTTTGTTGCATGGACTTCGTAGCGTATTGTAAATTCTATTATGATTTTCAGGTATAACTTTGGGTCGGGTATGGAATAAACCCAATAATCTCTGTGTAGTTCGAAGGCTTCAATATCGCGCGTGACAGGATTTATGTACCTACACTAGATTGATAAATGGAGCTTGAAGTAGGTAATTTCGATGGATTCAGTCATTCAAGTTGACTTTTTGCAAACTTCATAAATTCAAAGCTTTTACAATCGTCATCTTAGAACTTTTACAACTTTTAAGTACACAGAAAAATTTCTATGTTTCTATGACATACAAAGAATAAGGATACATGGAAGCCGCTAGAGAAGGCCGTCATCCACGGAGGAGTCCTTATTTGAACAAGCACTACCTATGTAGTTACACATTTAAAAACAGTTCCACTAAATTTAATATTTAATTTATTTTAACTTTTTCACGCAACGATTTATTGGAAATAGCCGTAGCCCGCGGCGTTGCTCGCGTTCTAAATATACCCTTTAGAGTGTGTCTTTTCAAAATTTCTTTCTTAGAGCACCCCTACACTATATAAGGATACTACCTTCCAAATTTCATACCTATAGGACTTATGGTTTAGGCTGTGCGTTGATTATCAGTCAGCTTCAAAAGAGCTTTAGGTACAGCTATAAAGAGATGACTGTTAATAAGCGACATTTAGAATACTAAGGAATAAGTTAGTTTGAAAGAAAAATAATTAATCAAACTGTGGACTGATTATGTCACTGTGGGAAACGAGTTCAGAACTGAAGACGTGGTAGATCTGCCAAGTATCTACTGTCTTCAAACAGTATAAGTACAGATGGATCAATTTATATGTAAACATTGTAAAAAAGAGACTAGGAAGACGGACAGAGGTCATACATAGTAGAAGAAGAAAAAAAAGACTAAAGAAAGAATCTAAAGATCAGTAATGCACTATGAACGAGCCTTAATTGTCCAGCAGTAGGTTAGAAAAATGTTAATGGTGGTCATGATAAAGTAAAAATTACTGAGCAGTATTGAACGAAGCTATGTGTGATAGAATTTACAAGTGAACAAGTTTTCATTGCGATTACAATTACTTACGTCCAATTCAGACTAGTCCCAAATGATAAAGTTCCTCACATAGTCGACTGACAATAAACAGACTATAAACTTTCACTGATGAAAACTCAAAGGGTTGTAAAATTTAACGACTTGCATAGTCTCTTGTGTGAAATTTAATTAGTATCGTGCCCGTGATGTGGTATTTTAATAATGTCCTGTTGTCCCAGAACGGCGATTTATGACTCTTAAGCCAATGCTTTATAGAGATCGTTATGGATGGTGGAAAGTTTTAATTTATTTGCTGCCCGAGCTGGAATTAAGATAGTTATGACGCTATTATTTTGGTGGCTTACCGGCGCCACGAGCAACGTAACAAAAAACCTAATGTCTTTATCTTGATGATATTTTTATCAACTTTTTTAATTACTGAGTCAGCTACTGGGCGGGGTTAAAACTAAAGTCTAGGTAGTCTGTCTATTTATGAAAAAAGTAGCAGTTGTGAGATAGGTAAGGAGATACCTTGTCAGAAAACATGACAACAGTTCGGTGTAGCGCAGTTTTGCACCATATTTTTTTGCACCACAAGCTAAAAGTAATTAGTTCATGTATCAGTGACAATGATTTCAAAAAGAGATCAGTTTGGATTGGCCGTCTACATTATTCCATTTGCACTGGATTGATCGCACTGGATTCAAAAGTATACCACGAATCCAGTTACTGGACTGGAATGCTTACTGGATTCAGTCATTCCAGTGCCGGTTTACATTTTTCCAGTAATCAATCCAACACTGGACTGGATCGCTGGACTGGAATAATGTAAACCGGCCATTACTTCGTATCGTAAGTAACGTCAGCACAAAAGATTGCTACACTTATCGTTTGAACGACAATCTGAGTTCCGTCTCACGCACGACTCGAGGCTTTGACGGAACTCCTGACACGTGAATGAAGGCAGAAATGTAGTGGGGGATTAATAGCTACGGCTTTGTCTAGAAAATACACTTTTCCGATTTTTTTCTAGGCCAACATTATACTTAACACAATCTATACATATTTAACAAAAACCCTTTGAAATCATTTAAAATGTGATACAAAATCTAGTGTGATCGATCACAATTAAAAAATATATATTATATTTTGTAATTTAATTTGTTATTTACTCAAAAAAAGAGAACTTTATCAAAACTTTTTTCTCTTGAGTCATTTTGACTTCGCTATTTAGATTATTTAGAAAAGATTTTAATTCATAAAAATCGTATTAAAAATTGTATAAACCTTAAAATAGAGTACGACTCAATAAAATTCATATTAAATCCGATTCCAGTTCAAAAAGAATGAGTTGAATGTCACTTTACGTTATGTGTATTTATCGACAGAATATCAGCTTATATGTAGCTAAAAATATTTTTAACGTATTTTCTGCCATACCAAGGTACGAATAATGAATACTCTTGAGGTTAATATAAGCCAACAAAAGAAAATCGCTATTTGTTTTTCTTCCCCCGAACGGATCACGTCATTATTTTGCGGATCGAGAAGCGAGACTTTTCTTTTTTTTCGATGATATTTAAATGACAGACTTAACATTGGTGTTTTAAAAATGAATAAGTAAAACTGTGCTTAGAGGCAGGTAAAATTTTTCGTATTGATTTCGCATTGTCATTTGTTGGTGTTTATTCTTACATACAAAAATGTAGGTATATATTATGATATTATTTTAACTACAGAGGACTATATTTTAGAGTTAATGGAACGATAGTATTTTGTTAAGACGCCGAATCAAGCACAATTTACTGATTCATTTCTATTATTGCTTGACCATCAAAACTAGAATATAGGTAGAAAACTTCTAACAAGTAAGTAAACCGACTGGTTTACACTTTACTCGTAGCTTTTCAAAGAAGTCAAAGTTTTGACGTTGTTATTGTATGAAACGCCATGTCTATCGCAACTAGAAAGTCCTCGCCATGTAGTAATTAAAGATAAATAAAATATAAAACGCTCCACTTAGTACCGTCGTCGTCGTCTCGCCTTTATCTGCAATGAGCGCTATTGACGTGATGCAATTTTCTTGAGCGGCAATTATTGTATGGCAATAATTGCCAAATAAAATTTTCAGTCAAGAATTGAAAGTATATTTACAAATTCTCGCATGTCACTGTAATTTCAATAACAGTTCAGGTTACTTCTCTAGAGCAATAATGTAACACACTATTTAGACTATACCTTTGTATTACATGTCGAATTACTAGTAGTTTGCCCCGAACTGAGATCTCGTGATGGTCGAAGGTTAATAAAACCCAAACAATTTTTATTGACAATGGTTGTAATAAACTTTGCAAATCGCGTCGAAATCGCCGTCTAGCTAAGTACCAGTCTTACTTGAACTACAAAATTATTGAAACTCCAAGAAATGAGAGCTCACGTTATACTGGGTTTGCCAATTTTATAATTTTTACAACAACTCAAAAACTATTAGACCTAGAATCAAAATAGAAACGGTTTTGGAATGTCTAAACAAAATCCTATCATATGACACCCCACTTGATATTATTGTACGACTTTTTTTTTACTCCTTTTGGACCCTCATAACTTCACGACCCCTTGACCGATTTACTTCATTTAACAAACCAGTAAAACTTAAGAGTACTATCCGAATACCTACCAAATTCTGTGAAGATCGGATAAGCGGTTCAAAAGATCTCGACGAACAAACATACAAACATTGAAACATACAAACATACAAAGCATATTTGTCCAAATTGTCACTAAGATCTCGTTCGCTTCGCTCACTCGATCAATTATATCGACTGACAGTATGGTATTACTAGTACTTACTATAGCAATGGTGACACAGAAATCTATTAGAGCATCGAGACAAGTTGAAAAGAATAAAATTTCAATCGTTTAAAAAAATGTATAGGTATGTACAATTAGTTTATCATAGACAGCCCTTCAAGATGGATAGATAAACACTTTACTGTACACAAAGATAAATTACATAAGCAGGTACAGGAAATAACATAAAACAGACAGTACAATGGGCGGCCTTATTGCTAAAAGCGATCTCTTCCCGACAAGATTACACTTTTATAAAATACGCTCTTAGGTAACTGTTGCTCTGTAACTTTCTTGCTCCAAAGTGGTACTGTGTAAATAGCACTTTACGGAGTCCCTTTTGATAGATTGTCATCCATTGTTTTCTTAATCTGAGCGACGCTGGAGGACATAATAAATGATTTATAAGTTGTACATTATGTTCAGTCAAGAATAATGGCTGATGCTGAGATAAAATATAAAATTATTTCGATAAAAGAATGCTTGTTCAATTAAGGTAGATTTTTTATTAATAAGTAGGTACCTACTTTTTAAATTGTACAAAATTAGATGAACATTTTTAGAAGCGAAATATTTTGGCAAATATATAAAACCTTATGGAAGATGGACAATGGTGGTCACAGAATGGTGGCCAAGGGATGCCCGTAGACCAAGAGGCAGACCACACGCCCGATGGTAGAACTAGCTGGGAATCACTGGACAAAACTCGCAAGGGACCGTAAAGAATGGCGTAATAAAGCGGAGGCCTAAACTCAACAGTGGGTGCAAACGGGCTGAAATGATGATGATAATAAAACCGTAGACATAAAATAAAACCACACTATTATCGTGTTTTAGTGAAAAAAAATCACAATTTCATTCATTTGATTTTCATCACTGAAAACGGAATATTTAGGTATCTACATTATCACCATTTCCAAACGTGGCTATTTTATCAGCAAGTAACATTCATAACCACAAATATTTTTTATGTTTTATATAAGTGTTTTATTATCTTGAAAGCTTATTGTACTATATATAACCTTTTCTTTCACATGTTTAAAAAGTGCGACGCCTTCAAACACCGATGTGTTTATTCCCACGGTCTTTGGAGATCAACTCGGGTTCATAGAAAAAGTTGTTTATTGTTTATAACGTGTCCATCAGACCGATACTGATTCATTGGGTTTAGGTTTTTGCTCTGTTGCATTTAATTGATCTTCAGATGTGATATGTGTTTATATATAAATTTCAGGCATTAATTGAATAAGAAAACTAAACTTAACATTATTCTGATAAAGTTAATCTTAGGATTAAAAGTATAATTATAACCTTATAGATTTGGAAAATTCGAACATACCAATTTATTCACAAAGAAAATTACAACTAATACAGTATTTACAAAATACACATGAAACAGTTGAGCTATCTACAAACTGTTGCAAACGATTTATAGATAGCTCAACTGGTCCAAATCAGTACCAATCGGAAGCGTGCCCAAGACACTGGCTGCATTGACGCGCTGAATAGCAATGCATTATTAGCATTGCCATTCAGCGCGCGTCAATGCAGCTCGGGTTACGCGTCGCTTCGACTAGACTTAAAATTTGAATGCATTAAAAGTCATAGTAGGTACTCTACCACTTTTTGAGATAGATACACGCGGTAGCTTAGAAACCCCAAACAAGCATAACTAGACTAGTCTTACTCAGTTTCATTTAACTATTCAAGACATCGTAAAAGCGTTTTTATTTACAAACGGATAATGTAAGAGTCTGGGAATAAACCCGTCACTTTGACGTAAAATAAGCAATTTCCTTTTGAATCAAGTAAGGTGCTCGTGTTTATGACCCCTGCTTTACGATTTGTTTGTGTAAGCGACAGGCGAAGTTTTAAAATCGAATTTCTGCAATAAATAAAATTATGCACAGACAGCGAAGTCTGGGGCTCTTTTTAGAAATTTTGAGGTGTCATTTTAAATACCGGTATTAGGTACTTATAAGGTGAAGGCATCGAACTCTTTTCTCCTAATTTTGCTATATCTACCTACCTATATTTAAAGCAAAAATGACCACGATAGCTGTTACTATAAGTAGTTATAAAAAAAATAGGTATTTAATTTTGGCTTAAAATTAAGCCAGAAGCATCTATGAGGTGAAGGCATCGAACTCCTTTCTCCTAATTTCGCTATATCTACCTACCTATATTTAAAGCAAAAATGACCACGATAGCTGTTACTATAAGTAGTTATAAAAGAAATAGGTATTTAATTTTGGCTTAAAATTAAGCCAGAAGCATCTATCTTCCTGTTGAATTGAAATGTTCGTAGGTTTGAGTACCTACCTTCACAGTAGCCTGAGTTGGTGCGGTAGTTGCGGTAGATAGCTTGGGGTTGTAGCATTAGAGTTTTTTTTTATTAATAATACACTGTTTTATATTCTTCTTTCTAAGTAACTATCAACTGTCAGCCACCATCAAAAAAGCTATTTTTCTATTCAGTTCAGATTTTTAACTTTAACTGCTGTTCAGTTTCTACACCGTACCGTCTACCTGTCGCCTGTCTTGTTTTGTTATTTCGCTAGATATTTTAACTGCCAACATATTTTGGTAAAAACCGGTAGAACCTATTATACAAGCTGATACAAAGTACAAACACGGGATGAAGCAACTTGATATTCCAAAAAGCTTCTTTCCAAAACAGTTCGCTAGCTGTAACAAGCTGCGTAAACACCTACAAAAGCGAATCAAAATAGAGGAAAACGCGCAAAACACTGAAATTTCAGTCAGAGCACACAGACTGCTGAAAAAAGGAACGTACGTGCGCTGAATAGGGAGACTGGACGGATGGACACGGAATATTGTGGATGTACATCTGGACATTTATGTAAATACCTGGGGTATGTTCAGGTTGTGTAGGTGCTGAGTTATATACAGAGCTTAGATAATTTCAAGCCTGCTCCATCTAAACACTGTCCCAGCCACTACAGTGTCCCGTTAAGTGTAGGCATAGATTGCCTCCTGACGCGGCATAAATCATCTTCAGTACATTTCTTGAAATGTACTGAAGATGATTTCCTATTATTATTAGATAATTTATTTACAGGTAAACAATGCTGGAAAATATGCAGATTTGAAGAGAACTGTTGGTTGGAATCTGCATAACATCTAAACGGTAACCTGGATATGAATGAGACCTAATTATTTCTCATTGTTATCCGTCAACAGGACGTTTTACAACTGAATGATAATGTCATATTTGGACTACGCAATTGTCTATATCTCTATAACCTGTTAAAACAATTAACTAAGCAAGCCAATTAACCACCATTGAATAAATAAATAAATAAATACTCGTGGACATGTTACACAACGCCCAAACCCAAACTAAGCAAAGCTTGAGGTACTATAATAAAAACAATCCAGTTCTTTTGGACAATGCACTGACTTTTTAGTTTATCAAAACATTAGTAGCCAGCATTATTTCAAGTAGGCAATAGCCTTAATAAAGATAAGGCCATCAATAGTTACGAAATCACAGTCAATTTCAATAAATAACGGGAAATAAGATTCCGTCGTCGGCCGTGCGTTTCGCGGGTGTGAGCGAATCAAATAGTCTTTGTGATCGAGAGACTTCGTATTCATGGGGCATTGCCTCGGTGAAATAAGATTTCGATTAAATAACTACTTGTGGAACTCCTTTACGGTATTTATTGCTAAGGAAAAATGAAACCAGCTATCGATCAGATGAAATGAAAATACGTTTGTTTCATAAATTGCATTCGAAATCAAGGCAGAACTCTGTCTTCTGTTTTAGTTATTATCTATTCTTAGAATTCATTGTATTTTTACAGAAATAGTGAGTTTATCTCAAGGATAAAATTATTGGTATGAAACCGTGAAAGTACCCAAGTATTTTGGATTGGGTCACGTAGAACAAAAGTCAATAACGTAGATCACGTTGTTTCAGTATTCATAGTGCGGTAACCCTTTAGGCAGGTCGCAGATGTGCGATTGGATATACATACCTACAAGCCCGCAATTTATATCTATGTCTATTAATAATTAATATTGGAACAGGTCTTATAAATTGCGTGGTAGGTACCAATATTAAAGACGCATTTGCCCGTGACTTTGCCTGCGTGGATGTTTTTCAGAAAATAGTTTTCTTTTGTTCCTATTTGTTCAATGTAATCTGTGCTGATTCAAGGTAGCTAAGGTAGTAAATAAGGTAGTCAAAGATATAAATAGTCAGGCAAATACAGTTTTTGATTCGTATTTATATTAAAAATGTTAGGGCACGGACCGCCAAAGTCAAAGTCAAAGTCAAAAATCTTTTATTCAATAAAATCTCACTGATCACTTTGAATCGTCATTACGTTTTGTATGATTAGGTATGATTACATTTTTTTTTGTTGGATAAGTTGGAGCTAGTTCCTCCCAAGCTTGTTTGTCTTCTAAATAATCAGATATTTTATAGTATGCTTTTAAAAGAAGTCTCTGTTTTATTACGTTTTTGAACTTGCCAATCGACAACTGAGACACATCACTTGGGATTTTGTTAAAGAAGCGTACACATTGCCCTTTGAAAGATTTACTAATTTTTGTGAGCCTAGTGGTGGGAACAGCGAGTTTGTCTTTATTTCTAGTGTTAACATTATGATTATCACTTTTTTTGTTGAATAGATTGATATTTTTTTGAACATATAATAAGTTTTCATAGATGTACTGGCAAGGTACTGTCATTATATTTATTTCCTTAAACTTATTTCTTAGTGATTCTCTGGGACCCATGTTATAAATTGCACGAATAGCCCTCTTCTGCAACACAAATATGGTGTTTATGTCTGCAGCACTCCCCCACAACAAAATGCCGTACGACATAATGCTATGAAAGTAGCTGAAATAGACTAGTCTTGCGGTTTCCACATCTGTAAGGAAGCGGATCTTCTTGACTGCATATGCTGCAGAACTAAGTCTCTTCGACAATTTATCTATGTGTGGGCCCCATTGAAGTTTATTATCTAGAGTTATGCCTAAAAATACTGTGGTGTCCACGAGATCTATATTATCTTCTTTGATTTTTACATTGGCATTTATTTGTTTGACGTTTGGTAGAATAAACCGAATACATTTAGTTTTCTTTTCGTTTAGTAATAAATTGTTTACATTAAACCAGTTTACAACCTTAGAGATTGCATTATTTACATCGTCATAATTAGTTTGTCGTCGTTTCACTTTAAATACAAGTGAAGTGTCATCTGCAAACAGTACAATCTCATGATCGTTTCTAACCACTCGTGGTAGATCGTTAATGTAAATTAAAAACAAGAACGGTCCTAGTATTGATCCTTGTGGTACACCCATTTTTACCACTGACCCCGGAGAACGTTTTCCATTAACATCAACTCTTTGAATTCTGTTACTTAAGTAAGAATTAAGAAGTTCAAGAGCAATCCCTTTCACACCATAGTGGTTTAGTTTCCTGACTAACGTTTCATGGTGCACACAATCAAACGCCTTAGATAGGTCACAAAAAATGCCTAAGGCGTCATGTGACTGTTCCCAATTTTCAAAAATATGTGATATTAACTCAACACCCGCGTCGGTGGTTGAGCGACCCTTTGTAAAACCGAATTGTTTATTGTCTAGTAAGTTGTTTATTTCAAAATGTCTTTGCAGTTGATTAAGCATAAGTTTTTCAAAGATTTTACTAAATGTAGGTAGCACTGATATCGGTCGAAAGTTAGTAGGGTCAGAATGACTACCTGATTTAAATAAAGGTGTTATTTTACTATGTTTCATTAAGTCAGGGAACTCACCACAGTCAATGCATTGGTTGAATATAAAAGCTAGATCTGGTGCGATAAGATCAATTACGGATTTTACAACGGCAACAGAAATGCCCCAGAGGTCCGTGGTTTTTTTTACATTTATCATTTTAAAAGCTTTGACAATGTCATTTGGTTGCACATAATCGAAATTAAACAATGTTTTGAACTCAGGTACATTTTCTTTAAGTAGTGACTCTGCGATTATGTGCGAAGAGTTTAAAGACTTTGTAGTAGAGACTGGAATGTCGGTAAAAAATGTTTCAAATGCTTTGGCCACATCATCATCTTGGTTAATGATTTGCCATCCTCACCGCCAAGTGAAATGGTTATGGAGTTCAACTTTGGACATTATTTTTGCAACCTTAGCTATAAATCATTTTTAAATACCCGATAGGTAGACAAGCACCTCGTTTTAACTAATCAAGTTAAAACATAGATTTCACGAAGACTATACGTGACAATTTTTTTTTATTTCCGTTTTTATTACACTTCGCGATAAAGCAGCAGAGTGGTAAGATCATTTTCATTGTACACCCAAATATAATTTCGTACTAATACAAATTGCAGACATTAAAAACCATTGTTAATTTCGTCCTGCAAATTAGAATTTTTTGTCATTACTTTTCTCTTGCAGTTGGACTGCGGGAATAATTTATGACCTCAATAAACTGAACCTTAAAATTGTTAATGAAAAGGTATTAAAACAGAACGGGACCCTCGTAAATAACTCGGTGACATCCAGAGGAAAGAAAAATGCGCGAAAATCGAACAAATTGTCCGCCGTGTGATTTTTTATTGTGTGCACATTTAATTCGGGCTTACACTGGATTACATTTAGCCCTTCGCGCTCATTCAGAGCACATCAATTTGAGATTGCCACAAAAAACATATCTCTGGTAAAGTGGGCTTCATTAAATGAACATTTTTGCAAAGATTTTTCATAAAGCCAACAAATCAATAATTGCAGGCAGGTCTGCACGAGAAAGTTCTTTTCAGACATCATATTGGACTTGGTCTTTCAAAAGTGCTTGACGAGGTATTCGTATTCAATGAAGTTTATCGATAATTTATGAAGCGAATTGGTTTTTTTACTTTCCAAACTCCCAAAGCTCGTCCATAAATTATTAATTAACTCGCTTTCACCGCATCAGGATTTATTCGAGTGCTAGGGTGGAAAAAAAACAAGTAATGAAACCGGAGCCAAAGCGGTACACAAATGCTCCCGAATTCTCCCGATCAGGCTCGGTCAGGCGCGAAATTGTCATTAAAATCGTAGGCACAATGTGTATGTACAGCAGTGAAACAAGGTTCATTTTTATGAAATGGATCATACTAAAAACCTAGGCTCTTAACATTCTACAGTTGCTAGAAAATAGTAAAATAGCAAATTCCGTAGTCAGAGTTTTATTTTGTCGATTTTCCCAGTGAGACTCAAGAAATCTGCACTTTAAAATAAAAATGTTTCCAAATCTTCCGCTAGATGCACTTATCGGACTTTCATACAAATTATCTAGCAAGTCACTTTTCGATATTTGTTTTGATCAACAAAACCCGGGCTGGGAACGAAAAGTGATCTTCTTCTATTTATGGCCAGTCACGTGACCACCATTACCATTCCCATTTGACCTAATTGACTTTTCGATTGTGTATAGCGTTTGTAGAACGTCTAAGGCTTCCTTCCCTAAACGAATTTTGTGCTTGGATATGATAGAACAAAAATAGTTAATTGACGCTGCTACCTTTCTAAATGGTTGTTCCTCCTACCAGTCGTCGACTTCTAAGAAACAGAACCAATAGGTACCACTCACGTGGCATTCAGACGCAGGTCTCACTCAGGGCAACAGACGACATGAACCCGTCACGTGGCGTAATAGTTTCGCAGGTACACCACCACGTTGTTGGAAGCAAGACTTTCATTCCCCCAATAAACTATACTACATTGACTTCGTGGTGTATATTTTAGTCACCCGTTTCACAAATAGGTTACCGTTTCATAGACAATGTAGTTTTTTTATGCCAATCGTCCATAGTTAGACATTTCTGCCAGCGTCACGTGATTTTATTATTCCAAATTTATAATACAAATCTATAGAAAGTTTCAGCAAGATGGCGGCATGTTTCAATGCGTTTTATAGCCTCAACTACCCATCAAGCAAAGATGACCTTTTACAGTTGTTAGAGAACAGAAAATTTTAGTGTCTGGAATTAGTCACGTAACTCATTCTCATAGATTTTTATTCATATCTACTCTAGCAGCTGGTGTAGGTCAACTTGGCTACAAGGTGAATGAATAAATGAATGAATGAAAATACTTTATTGTACGTTTGGTACACCTTACAAAGTAATAATGCAAGACAGCTTATACTGAAAAAGGAAGGAACACATAATCAAATATATTCATAACAACACAACAGATCTCGTTCTAATTTCAAAATACTCTCTCATCTCGATCAAAACATCATATTTAGTACGAAACAAGAGACTAAAATGAATCGATCGGCAGTCCCCTCTAATCCATCTGTAGATTCTATACATAATATGATTATAAAACTTCTGACCTTGGGGGACTCGTAACCTAGCAACGCATGTACTCAGATCCCCTAGCTTCATCTGCAGATAATCATACCTATAGGGCGTCTACAATGCTGGGTGCCATGGAGGCATAAAATTTCGATGTGGTTATCACGCTTATTCCTTAAAACTATTCGATTTTATAGAACCTCAGAATGCAGCAGCTCAATTTTCTATCAAATACTAATCATTTATTGATAACTCCACGTCAGATATCTTTGGCGGATACTTATACTACTAGTATAGTATTATATGATCTGTGCTTATACCATCTCCGATTCTACAAACTTTTTTCAGGGTTTTCCAAAACTTTTTGTTAAGTAGGTATGTGTTTCTTACTTCGTTTATTCTTAGTGACGGTTATAACATAGCTTCAGGCTTAAGATATTTATTGCCCATAAGAAATACATTTCACTTACATGAGAAATTATAACTAAAAGTAATTTGCTGTACGTAAATAACTAAGTAGACACTAATTTAGACTAAAAAGCTTTCTTTGTTGCAAGGTAAAAAAAAAACTAGCATTCTCTGGATCTAGAAAATCATAATTGACAAAACAACTCAATTCAATTGTATCATCCTGCAAAACAGCAAGCTGACTAGGTATTTCACTAAAATCCAACACATCGATGTTTTTTTGTCTGGCTCGTATTTTCAACCAAGTCGTGCAATAAATTTCGTTCGATAGGTATCAAACAAACCACGTCCAAAACTCTATCTTCCTAGGCATCGTGCACCCCTCGCCTGGCAACAGCCAACAGGGCTATGCCCGACCCCAAGCGGCGATACAATCACACTGATGAATACCTTCTACAATTTCTACATAGGTACAGCAATATTAAAAAAGTTGCAGTTTTGATCCCGATTTTTGCTTTTGACAATCGAGTGATGGATATTTGGTTTTGCTACTTTTGTCCAGTCTAGTTTGGATGCCAGATAGAGGAATACTTTACGTTGTTGCTTTGTGCAGTTTTAGTATTTTCTACGGTTGAAACCTTAGCGAAACTATTTGTGTTTGCAAACTTTTTCTAACCGATAACTTAGAAAAAGAATCTCTGATTTTATTGCATTGTTTTTTTATATGAATGTTTTGTAATGTTTTGAATGAGAGAGACTCTTACACAAAATAGAGTTATAAACGTTCTATCAAGAACGGACATTATATTTTTCATAAACCGGTGTTAAGTCATAAAAACAAAACTATCTGAAAAATTCATGCCTCGATTTTCTAGTAAAATGGTATAGTACCTGCCTATGCAAACATTGTCTTTTGAACCTAGTTACGTAACTTTTCGAGATTATAACTAGCGGACAGAATCTACTGTCCAATCATAATCTTCAATCACCACACTCTAAGCAAACAGCATCAAATAACGATAAATAAAAAGATCCCCTAAAAACACAGATACCCACATCCATCTTCAAAAGATCAGCACTGACATAGTGAACTGATGCGTGGCGGCTCTCGGCACACTTTCTTCAACAACCCTCGCATTTTTGTCACACACTCACTGACACACTTGATGTTTCCCCTATAATTACTTCCCGTTCCCTCACCCTAACACTACCTAGATCTACCTAGCATCCTAGGTATATCTATACAGCAGGATTTGCGAGGGGAATGCTAAAAGGGTACGCTGTGATATAAATTCGCATCTAACTTGTATATGCACGTTTCGTATTGCAGGGACGCGATACACCGTCTCCTTTGTATTTCGAACAATATTTTGCATGGAAATACATGTGCAAAGTTCGGTCTCAACTATGAAATTTAAATTTATTTACCTCAAGCAGGTGCGGGTTTACAGTATCAAAGCTTTCTCGTTATATCAGTCATGCTTCACGATTTTAATGAATATTCCAGTCAACCAAACAAATTGGGAGTCACCAAAAGAGTGTCCATTAAAAGGAGACTACATCCAGCGTCAAATTAACTTCGGTAAAAGTTTACCCTCGAAATAATTAAGGATTCGCCGCAATTATCGCCGCAAAATCAAACTTCTCTTTGATCGTTATCCGGAAAAAACATTTAACGAATTTGACTCTAGATTCAACGATCAAGAGTAGAAAATTGAATGGCTGGTGAATGTTTAGACCGTTTTGTACTAGAAAATTTTAATAACCAGGAAGGCGTACCGTAAAGTTTCTCTTTTGCCTTTTTGCGAATCACCAAAGGGAACCCACAGTGATAATTATAATTATTTACCAATTGTGAGTAAAGTTTTCGGTTGGCCTCGTAATTGCAAGGCAGTTAAAGTATCATTTAATGAATAATCTTCTGATTTCAATAGGGAGTTCGAGCGCCATCAAGTGGGCAAAATTATTGGAAGAACGGAGACGACTTTTTAATTTTAGTCAAAGAACTCGTTTCGAAGTTAAATTATTTCGCATGAGGCAATTCTTTAGGGCTTTACAATTCTCAGCTGAATGTTTGATACTTATTTTAAAAATGAATTCGCATTTAATAAAATTGTAATTTGTATTATGCAGATGGTTTTTAAAAGTTTCCAAAAGCCTTAGGTAAAAATAATTTTGTTTTAGGGATTACATCCATACCAGCCTATTTCATTGAACATCATCATGAACATTAAATAGTATATTTCATTACAAGTGCGGAAAGGCTGTCATTGCAAAGAGTTCCGACAAATGTCTACCCGAACCGAGGCGCAGCCGAAGGCGAGGGTTGACAGTCGGAACAAGTTGCAATGACGGTTCCGCACGTGTACTGAACGACTATTTTTAATACAGTTGCAAAAAAATGAAGCAATTTAATAAAATATTTTGTGCAACAAACAACTAAACTCGCAAAGAAAATTTCTGAAAAATGGCGCTGACCATAGAATATAAGCACAGTTTTTTTTTTCTTCACCCATTCTGGTAGGCAAAAAGAACTATGCCCATCCAGCCAAGTCTTCAGTAGAATTTTTTTATTGATATGAAATGAAAATGAAATTTAATGAGATGAAATGAAATAAAAATTAACCTAACTCATTCAATCAAATTATTAAATCTGATATTGAAACAAATTAGTAGCTTCTTTTTTATTTTATTTTATTTTACTTTATTTTATTTTATTGAGTGACAAAATCCACAGCTCTTAAGTATAATGGTAAATCTTAATTTTAAAGCAGATAGCCAAAGACGGATTTACATTCTAAGTAAAAAGAAATATACGTATTTGCATGAATCATTTTTTAGTAAAAACTTCATGGTTGGTTTTTCTTTTTAATAGAAATTAATTTGACAGTTGGGAAAGAGAACGCACGAGTGTGTAATAGCCCACATCCCGAACGCTATACGTCCCTGTAAGCTTTTTGAGCAACTGTATTAAAAAGAATATTCTGTCGAACCGTCTACATTTGTAAAAACAATAAATAATTATTAAAAATATTAAATGAAATAAATGATAGGTAATCCATTACACCCAAATCAAAATTATCAGATCAAAACAAACGGTATAATACTTCAATTTCAAAATATCTCCTGAAATTGCGACAAACGAACGACCCTCGCTAATCCTCTCGTATCTTAAAAAGAATCAAAATCGAATGAGAGACATGATAATCCGAACATAGACATAGTACATGGTTACTAAGCAGTATGTCACATCCACACATGTAATATTACTTTCAAGTATAATGTACACAAATATTTCAGAAAACTATAAAAGTCACTAAATATGGCACATTATGGTTATGAAGATGACCAAGCTCACAAAGTACTATTAAATATTCAGTAAATACTATGTCGGTTGAAGAGTAGAGACATCTCGAATTCATATGTCGAAACTGAACAGTCCCCACACCGTTTCAACCAGCATGCATTCTTCTGTTTTTTTTCTTATTTTCATTTGTTTCGCTAGACGAGCCTGTACACTGATTATGAATTCAATCAAACTCACCTCAAACTCATCAAGAGGCGATGGCAAAAAACAAAAGACACGAGTTTTAAGAGTGTTTATGCATATGTGTGAAAAGAGGCAACGCATCAGGTTTACCAACGGTTTGTTTCACCATTTAGTTGTATACACGGTGTAACATAAATACCCTATAAGTCCGAAGGGGGGTATTTTACAGGTCGTGGTGAACAATGTTTGTTTTGCGACTTTTGAAATTTCGAAGTTTTTCATTCATGAAATGAGCTCGTAACTTTTACTTAAACTGTACGTACACACAGCTAGCGTGTGCGTGCGACGCGGTAGGATGGTACCTACGTGTGCATGCGTGTGTACGGGTTTACGCAAATAGTAAACAAACACTTAGGGTTGTCGCAAATTTATAAAATAATAAAAGTTGTACTTTTGTGTGAAAATTTCAATTACGATTTATTGACTCTTTGCACACGTCCAAGCACTCAGGTGGATTACGCCTCCTTTGGGTTCATAGGGTAATTATGTTACACCTTGTATAAAAGTACTAAGAGTGAGACTAGTCTCAAAAGCGTTTGCTCATCGTCCGTGAAGTCACTCCATTGGTCACAGCTGAAAACCAGCATCACGGTGTGAAGTGGCATCAAGCTGAACTGTGACCCGTTTTGGCTCACGCATGCACCAGCAATATACCTACCTACTTGTTTATTGTTTGTAATAAAGTAATGCTGTAATTATGATAAGTTACTATGTTGTTGTTTTTTTGTTGTGTATCAAATAAATATCATATTTTTATTTCTTTCTTTGACCTACTGGAGTTTTTCCACGTTGTACATTGTTCGAAGGCAGGTAAATAGCTATTATCCGCTCCGCTGGCGCGCCGAAAGATAACGTCTGACAACTCAGTAGCGTTACGCATCCTGAGGACCTGTGATTGATAGCCTGTCGAAACATCATAGAGGGGCTTTTTCATGCAGGTCTAAATAAAGCCATCATCGAAATGCGATGTGATGGGGAAATAGTTCGAGATTGCCTTTGAAACTACGGTGTTTTATAAGTACGCTCATGGTTTAACAGAAATAGGTTTGAAACTGGCTATGTTATACCGACTAAGTACTGAAAATCAGGACAGTGTACGAAATTACGCCTATAACTAAGTAATTTGAATTAGGACTACACTGTTTAGTAATCAGCTATTGAACTAAGGAGATGTACTGAGCACAGATATAAACACCGGGCCACGGTTTAAGCTAAAAAAAGATAAATTCACAAAATCACAATCAACCAAATCACTTATTTTTTCTTTTTGCCAATTTTTATTTTATTTGGCTATGTGGAATAAGAATGCTTTTTGCTTCTGTTTCTTGTTTCCTGCATATTACTAAAACCCTTTCTACTTTAAAAGCTACGCAAATGATTCGCGTGGCGACAATTTAAGTGTCCGTATAACCATCACATTCAACTATAAAACGATCCTATTCATTGAACGGAAAACCCTTTGTGCTATCCGAATCCACTCGCTCCTAATGGCCGTGTTTTGGTCTGCTACTAGACACTGAATTGGTAGGAAGCAGCTAGATCACTCACTGTACGTACATAACCATCCCACTGCAGGGAAAAGGCCTTCCTTCCTTTTTTCCACACTTCTCGATATTTGGCCACAGTGGACCAGTCATTTTTATGGGTATCGAGATCGTCCCGACATCTTCTCCGGGGTCTGCCGCGACGACAGCGCCTGCCTTGTGGGACCCAATCGGTTGTTACTTTGGCCAAAGATCGTTTGCATCATTTATCATAATGCATATTGATAAAGTAATTATTAAAAAGCTTTACTTTACTTTAACCAGGAATTGGACGAATATGCTCAATAAGTCGCTACTAGATTTGTTTTTTTTTGGATTTGTTTTTTTTAAACAAATGATATTTTGAAAAAAAAAACCAAGCCTGGGTTCTCCACTATTTACAACCATTGACGTTTTGTTGGTTTACTGTCATAATTCCGACTAAATAAGTTCCAACAATGGTCGACCACCGGTCCGCAGCTTCGCTGAAACATCACTGTTGATCAAAATAACCTAAAAACAGATGGAAACTACGGTTCAGCTGCGTTTCAGCTGACAAGTTCCTTAGTAGAATTAGCCTTCCGTACTTTTACACTGCTGTGCAAATGTTAACCATATTTTTAAAGTGAGATCGACTACTAATTGTAATCGTTCATAAAAAGAATGTAGTATTTTTGGTACAAGAAAGTGAACTAGCTGAGCTAGCGTAAGTAGTGCGGACGTGCGATTTTAATTATTTTCGTCCAATTTACGAGTGGCCATTAAAGAACTGGTCCCTTGCGGACCATTAGAGCTCGCAGGTCCCATTCTTGTTGATAACTTTACAGCGCTGTATTTTATTCTGTACGTGAATTAGTGGTAATCTCGATCGGTTGCGGGTAAAGCCACATTTACATAGAACGCTGATTTTGGCAGTGCAACTTCATTCCTTGATTTGTTATTTAATATTACTGAACATATTGCAGTCACTGAGGACGATCTCAGAGTGAAAGTTTCACTGATAACAACTGTTGTGAAGGATGATGAAAACTGTCAAGTTCTAATAGCTGCTGGACCTTTCAAACTGAAACACAGTTTTTTTTAATGCTAGCTATATTTTGTACAACAGACACATTTAACTATAACTAGGACCATAGTCGTTATCACGACAAATCAAACGATCCCAAACTCTATAGAGTTGCGTGGTTTTATCAAAGAGTTCCCATAGTCACCTTTCAACTCGATGTCACAATATACACCGAAGACTATAGATACCTATGCTCAGCTAAACCGAACATCGGGAAGAAGGTCAAAAACTTACAAGATTTGTCCTAAGCATACATTACAAGTTAAGTAATAGGTTGTCAAAGCAGAATGCTTTCTATGTAACAGCTGGTCGATGTAACGATGTCGTGTAAGTAGAATATTTAATGTGTGAGGCTCACAATTAGCGCGAATGAGATAATTTTCAACGACCGTCATCTATCTATGCACCTACCGTCATTACTTATAGATGACAAATAGGTATTCTGAACACTATATAGTACTTACTATGTGATTTTTATGAGCTGGAGCCAATGATCTTTGTCAGACAGTTCTTGAGTAGCAACCTCGTACTGGAAAGTGCAGCGTAGGACTATAACAGAAATACGACCTACTAAGAGTTCCTAGAAGCCATTGGAGAAGATGGGTTGATCTAGAAATCCATGAGACATAATGTGCTAGTTTTACGAATAAAATAGTGATGATGATGAGGTTATTGAGTTAAGTTAGAACTAGGGATGAAATGAAATAATATTAAATTAATAGGTTCCGTTACCATTTCGCATCGTTTTAGTAAGTGAAAGTATTCTCAAAATGCCTGGATGAGCAATTTATCCTACTTTTTTTACTTTCTCTACGGCGTAGAGCCAGCCGTAGCTAGCGTAGCAAATTCGTAGCAACTTGGTAAAGCAATATAAAATGTTCTGCTTAATGATATTATTATCGTATTTCCAATTTTTTTTGATAGAGCGGGTTTTGTTTTTTGGAATTTTTGTCCCAGATCGAAATTACGGAAATAATCCCACTAAATTTCTTCCTATAGTAGGTGCCAAATAACACCGCAATACAGGTCATTCACCCACCTTCACCACGATGTCGCAAAATTCAATTTATATATGGTAAACAAACAGTACTACGAGATTCGAGCGATACCGTCTTATAGCGACAGGTTTGTATGAAAAGCGACAGAAGTAGCCATTCATAAATTGAATTTTGCGACATCGTGGTGAAGGTGGGTAAATGACCTGTATTGCGGTGTTATTTGGCACCTACTATAGTAGATTTGCTACGAGAGCTGTTGACGTAGAAATCTTAACTTATGTATATTTAAAATTGTTAATTCTTAAATAAACTACTAAAAACTGTTTAAAACTAATGCAAATTTTGGGTCTGAAATACTTTAAAAACTCCAATTACACTAAAATGCAAATAAAGATAACTCTGTTTACTGTGCGACATAATGGGTTCTGAATTGTCCCAAACGAATGAGATGTTAAGGGTTTGGGGTCGCTTAATAAATATGGCGGCCAGCGACGGTCCGGCATCGTCAATCACTCCTGAGGGGCTAGCACGAATATACCTGACAGTCATCACGGTACGAAGACCAAACATAATCGTGTTACATTGCACGCTAACAACAGCTCGACTGCAGAACGTTGTAGCGTCACCACGCAGTGTAACTTGGTATGTTATTATTGGACAGATATTCTATTTGTGATGACCGCCTGCACTCAACGAGATTAAATTTGAATGTAGTTATATAAGAGCGATGGTCGGAATTTATCGGCATGAAGCATAAATACTGGTGCTTTTGGGATTTAGAAATAGTAACTATTATCTTTTTGTCAAAACACAGTTATAATAAAAATCAAAGGTAAAAACTTTTAAATATTCTACCTCTAAGTATGTAGGATGTTAGAGTGTTGTGTGGAGTTTGGTGGGAAAAAAAAACCCATTGAGCCCACTCATTTGCATAGTGGCCCACTCGTGGACCAGCCGGTGGGCTCGATGGGAATAACCCACATTTATCATGACAACCGCCAAAGAGTGGAACCTCTTACCGGCGTCTGTGTTTCCGAATACTTATAATTTAGATGTCTTCAAGAGGATAATGAAAACATTTCTTCTAGGTAAATGTGCTACACCGTTAACTGCATCATCACTGAGTCATTAAAACATCAGGTGAGATTGCGTTCTAGGGTTTACCTATAACAAAAAAAAAACATGAGTAATGTCAAACAAAGGCAGAGCAATTTTAAGTGGTGTGAAAATTCCAGTGATGTTTCAGTATTCGGCCCTTAGTCGTAAAAATTAGTAAATATGTAAGAAGAAGTATTTGCATAATTTACCAAAACTACGTTGAGAAACCAAAAAACTTCGTTAAGGTTTAATTTTGTAGCCAATTGCAAATCTTTTCGAGCGCTACGAATAAATATTTGACTGCTTACAAGTACTTTTTACAGAAACAAATTAGTTTCGAACTCTAGAAAGAATTAGTCGTGCATTGCGACTATTAATCCCGAACTTCATTTGAATTTACTGCTCGAACCTTTGGAAACTTTTAAATATATTTGAAAAAAGTTTTGACGACACGTTTTTTTCTGTTGCTTCAGAGTAGCTACCGACTTAGACATAAGTATGAACGTTAGGGCAAAGATTAGGTAGGTACATCTATAAAATGCAACGGAACGTTCAGCAATCAGCGTTACCAGTTTTGATATATAAGTGGCCTGATAACTTTCTTATTATAAGAAACGACGAACTTACTTAAGTTTAATTTTGGCTCAGTGATTTCAGCCCCTCTACTCGTAGCTCTAAATAATCGCTAGAAATGAAAAATGACAATATATTATTATTTTAAATCATTTGTATTCATTTTCCTATCATTAGTGATGACTGTTGATCAGAGTCACCGGAATTCAAAGAGATCACGGTGCAGTATGTAAAGCCTGCTATACATGTTGGTTGAGCTAAGGCCAACGCGAGCGTAGGCATATCGATGCAAAGCAAGTGCTACCGTCTAGACGTTCGGCAAGTCTACGCAAACTATTGCAAGCGGCCAATGAATGAGTTGGACGAGTGAAGCTGCCCACACGTTGGGTGCTGTCAGTTCTTGTTGTGCATTCGAACTACCTACACGTGGTTAGCCGGTGTTTATTTGGTTCGAACAATATGGACGTAGAAGTTGTCGTAGCTGCTGCTATTTATTTGCTGTTGTTAATAAAATTGAGTTTTTTTCAATAAATACCTACTAAAACAAATTCCCAATCTTTTTCTCCACTTATCTGGCTATTGCTATTTAGGTAGGTAGGTATAAGCTATTATTTTATTATACACGTGCGACGATGACCGACACTAACCGCGTAATGGCGGGCTGACAAACATGTGGACACGATTGGCTGAGAGCAGACAAGCGCCTTTGATTTGTGCAAAAAAACCGACACGGCTCCGAAGTGAGGCGACTGGCCGCGAGTGGTGACAAGTCATTGCAAATGACCTCTATACACGTTGGCGCTTGTATTCACTCGGCCAGCTAGGCGAGCGACACCGAGCGATGGCAAGGCCAGGCAAACATGCCGTCTACACGTTGGTATTGGCCCTCGCTCGGCAACGGGCCAACATGTATAGCAGGCTTAATAGGTACTTTTAGTAATTTTACGTTTATTATAAAGAGGAAAGATTTGTATGTATGTTTGTAACGAATTGGCTCAAAAAGTACTGATCCGATTTGAATGAAACTTGGAATATATATTGTCCGTGACCTAGATTAACACATAGGCTACTTTTTATCTCAGAAAATCAACGGGACCCAACGGGACGCGAACGAAGTCGCGAGCGGAAGCTAGTAATCAATAAAGAGTTACCTTTATTACTAGTATAGTATTATATAATCTATGCCTTTATCTAATAAACATATCTCGAACAGTATCAAAAATGATAGTGTCACGGAAGAGAAAAAAATCTTTTACCGTGAAAACTGAGCGACAGTTTGCTTTTTGTAGTCATGTTAATTTGATAACAATACTAAGTTTTGTTATTGAAAAAAGTTTTCCACATTTTTCTCTCAAATTTTCACTTTTCGCTTAGCACACCATAACTCAATAGAAGCCATAAATTGTGCGTACATTAGTTTTCGAGCCGTGCAATAGAAGGGAAATTAATTTGTTTTTCTTACAATGGGTCGTCTAGACAATCGCATATAATTCAAGTTTCACTTAGTGCTGTGCAGACACTAATGGCCTAAAGCCGAGGCGTATATTAAGACAACACAACTTATAAATCATTTTAAAGAAAGATTATTGTGTGATAAAATGTATCATTGCATAGGAGTTAACAGGGCTTATCTTTTTAAATTAGCATAAATATACAGGGTGTCTCGGAACTACTATGTTATCCCGAAGCAAGGCGATTCTCGAGATTTGCGAATTCAATGATTTTTTACTAAACAGCTACAATCTTAAAAGAATGGATTAGTACTTACTATTATGAATAAGGTACAACTACTTATAAATAAGTTGCATGCTTTATTAGCATGTGTAACAGTACCTTTAGGTACTGTTACACATGCTAATAAAGCATGCTTTTAGCGAGCACGTGCTCATTTAGCATGTGTATCGAAACCTTGCTAATAGTTAGCATGCTAATTCAGTCGTTTGTGACAGCTGCGCGTGCACAGAGACCGTGAGAGCACGCTATAAAATAGCATGTGTATTGGAGTGTTTGCTTTTAGCATGCTTATTCAGAAGCATGCTTAAAACTAGAATGCTTATTGCTAGCAAATGTAAACTCCTAACTAGCATACTAATATTGAGCATGCTAATTAGCACGCTAATTAGCATGCTATTTGCTAGCATGTGTAACAGTAGCTTTATTGTTGCGGCCGATACTTCGAGCCACAACAGACAAGTGCGGGGTGAGACGCAAGGGGCGCTTCCCCCCGCCCGGCGCACACGCCGCCCGCGGCCAGCCAGTTCATACCCAACACCCAACACTTGTTTCCGACATGGACCGCGTGGCCACTCATGGACAACTAACTGCTCCTTTTTCTTATCATGACCTTGTCTTTCTTTCATATAAAATTCGTTCGCCTAAACGTAGGTCAAAATTTATTCTTCTCCGTAGTTTCAAGGATATAGACCTAGAACGCTTAAGGTTAGATGCCATTGGCATTGACTGGTCTTCTGTGATTGACGCAGTTAATACGGATGAGAAAGTAGAGAATTTTAAGTCCATCGTCACTACTATTTGTAACATCCACGCACCTTTGAAGCGTGTTAAAATAAAACATCCACCTGCCCCGTGGCTAACCCCAGCTATAAAGAAGTTGATGGCCAAGCGGGATAAGGCTAAGCGATTGTATAAAAAGACACCGTCGGCTGAAAACCTGGCCACCTACAGGAAGTTACGAAATCGTTGCAGCAAGATGTGTAGGGATTCTAAAAGACATCACATTCATAACTCCATTGATAATTGTAATCCCTCTCAAATGTGGAAATTTCTTAAGTCTCTAGGGTTTGGAAAGAGGACTGGTGAAACCTGTGTTTCTTTTGATTTAAACTCCATACACTGTCACTTTTCAAAATCTCCTCTTATCTTAGATCCTTCTGTTAAACACTCCACGCTATCTAACCTCTCTCATCAAACTATTCCTGATTGTCTCCCATTCTATTTCAATGAAGTTGCGGAGTATGATATTAAGAGAATCCTTAGCTGCATATCCACAAAAGCTGTGGGCACTGACGGCATCAACATCCAGATGTTACAACTTCTTTCCTCGGAGCTCACTCCTGTCATTACTCACATTATAAACTTCTCTCTGGCGTCGGGCTCATTTCCGTCAGCCTGGAAAACTGCCTTTGTTATCCCCCTTCCTAAGATTCCTAACCCAACCTCTGTTTCTTATTTTCGACCCATTTCTATTTTGCCTGTTCTATCAAAAATCTTAGAAAATGTGGTTCATAAACAGCTATCTCTTTTCCTTTCTCAGAACAGTTTATTGAGCCCTTTTCAATCAGGATTCCGGCCTGGCCACAGCACCGTCAGTGCGCTTACTAAAGTGTCGGATGACCTACGTTGGGCCATGGACAATAAACTCCTTACCGTGTTAGTTTTATTAGATTTTAGCAGTGCATTTAACTCCGTCGATCATGACATTCTTTTATCCATCCTCTCCACTCTTAATATCTCACCCTCAGCAATCGCCTGGTTCAACTCGTATCTTTCTGGCCGCTCGCAGTGTGTGCGCTCTGAAGAGTCTTGCTCAGATTGGTGTAACATTACAGCGGGCGTACCTCAAGGTGGTGTTCTTTCTCCTTTACTTTTTTCTATTTTTATTAACGCCATTTCTCATGTAATTACTTCTCCCTACCATCTTTATGCGGACGACTTACAAATTTATTGTCACTTCAAAGCTAGTGAAGTTGCCGAAGGGATCAGCCAAATCAACTCAGATCTTTCGCATATTAACGCTTGGACGAAAGTTTTTGGCCTCTTAGTTAACCCTTCTAAATCTCAGGCAATGCTGGTGGGTAGTCCCTATATGTTGAATGTTGCTGCTCAGAGTCCACTTCCTCCTGTGTTGCTGGATGGTGTCCCGATAGCATATTCTAGCAAAGCAAAAAATTTAGGGCTTACTTTTGACAGTCAGTTATCCTGGTCTGCGCATGTGAACGATGTCAGTAGAAGAGTCAATTTTAGCTTCCAGTCTCTCAAGCGTCTCCAAAAGTTCCTGCCTATTGAAACTAAAATTATCCTCGCTCAAACACTTCTTTTACCCCTTCTAGACTATGCTAATGTCTGTTTCCTGGACGCCACGGAGGAACTTCTGAACAAGCTTGAGCGTCTTCAAAACTTGTGCATCCGATTCATCTTCGGCTTGCGCAAGTTTGATCACGTCTCTGCTTATAGATCTCAGCTGAAATGGCTCCCTATCCGTCGACGACTTGATTTTCACATTCTATCTTTTCTGTATAACATTCTCTATAATCCTCTCTTTCCTTCTTACCTTCGTGAGCGTTTTGATTTTCTTGTCCCTCGTGGTGAGCCCTGCAGAACAGCCATGTCACTTCTTCTAAGAACTCCAACTCACTCTTCCTGTCGTTACGGTGGTTCATTCACAGTCCACGCTGTGAATCTTTGGAATTCAATCCCCCACGCCATTCGCGCTAGCCCCTCACTTAACATCTTCAAAACCAGAGTAAAAGAGCACTATCTGTCTTTGTAAATTATAAGTATATATTTATATATAGGTAGGTACACACATACATATATATATATATATATGTATGTACACACATACATATATATATATATATGTATGTGTGTATATGTATATATATATTATGTCAGGTAAGTATATATTTTAGTATGGTACATATATTTATATGAAATGTTTATGTAGTTTATATTAGTTTGTAGGTTTAATCTTACATTGATAATAGGTAATCCTAATAGTTTCATAGTACACAATACTACCTCTTTATTTTAATCCTTTCCTATGCCTCAAAGGTTTGCTGGAAGAAAACTCTTATTAGGGTTAAGCTCGCCTTTGTACATATCTTTAGTTTTAACTTGTTTGTTCATATTTTTCTGTGTGCAATAAAGAATCTAAGAATCTAAGAACACCGCCGCGACAACACGTCACTATTACTAATACGCGCGGGGCTACCTACCTACCTACCTATTATGTACTATCATTGATTATACCTAATACTAAAAGTAAACAGTGTCTTTCATTGAGTACAAGACACTCATATTTCTGGTCTTGTAAAAATGAAAGCGGTGTGAAAAGTATTTGAAACAAAATGCAATGCCTACTCGGCGCAGATGTAGTAGAAGATACTTTTCGTACTCACTGTTGGTTTCATGCAAAAAGATATTGATGGGTACTGAAACCCCCTGAAGTTTTCAAGAGAAGTTTTTTGGTTTATTGCCATAATCCCTACTAAGCTGTCCCCACCAGTGGTGATTATACACCTTGTATTAAACAAGATGTAATAATCCCCACAATAAGGTAGATAGTTTTAATCGTGTAAACATCAATCAATGTTATCTCTGACATTGAATTTACTTTACCCACCACCTCTTTCCAAAAGTCTTTAAACTAACAAAAGAACATTAAAACCAGCATAAAATTGTTCAGAAGGAAAGTGATAGCACCTCCATAATGTTTTTAAAACATCTCAGACATTGTATTTTATCTATTTGAAACTTTCTAAAGTATTGTTCGGTTACAGTATCTGACGTCGTGTTAGTTTGATCTTGTTTATGTTAGAACGAATCCGGGACGTAAAAGTCCCAGAAGACTAATAAGACATACTTCCAAAATGTGGTTCCCATAGTACAAACTTTGTTGGAAATTAGGACTAGATGGCGTTGTTGTGTAATCTCCATGAGTATTTTGTTTTGATTTCAATAACTTCGTACATTTGCTTGTTGATGCAATTTTTTTTATAGTTTATATAGAAGATATATTATAGAAGTGTAATAGTAGATTAGTAGCCAAGAGCTGTAAGGCATCAATTGCACCCCAGCTAACTACTCTGCTTTACATCTCGATTGTGAGGTAAGTAGGTCCTTATTACCCCCAAATGGGGCTTGTAGGTAACCAATTAGCGCTCTAGGGTAATAATGTAGCTAGAAAAGCCCTAGGGCGGTAAGTAATTTGAGGGAAAAACGTGTAAATGTGGGCCGAATCGAAGACGATGCACACATACGTGAGTCCCTCAAATTACTTACCGCCCTAGGGCTTTTCTAGCTACATTATTACCCTAGAGTGCTAATTGGTTACCTACAAGCCCCATTTGGGGGTAATAAGGACCTACTTAGCGAATATGAGAGATGTAAAGTTAGTTTATTAATAATCGGCTTCGTTCCGGTTGGTTGTAAAACGAATTCAATTTTAACGTTTATCTTACCCGGTTCGTTGGTTTTACTGCTAAAGTTGCTTGACTTACAGAGGGTGACACAAAAAGTGTATTTTATTATATTTCACTTTAAAATACTGGCCATTGTCTGTGATGTATTATCTTGACACTTTAATGGCAGTATAAATAAATGAAAACAATATAAAATGTACAGTGCTAAGGCTGATTTCCCACCAAAGATGTGCTATGTCGAAGGTAAGCTTAAAGTCCCGTTTTCACATGTCGCGGAAACAAATCGCCCGACATTCACGTAGTTGTCTCCGGCGACTGTCGAGGGACACGAAGGTCGCGCGTGTCGACGCTCGCAGAGCATCGACTAGCAAGCTGCGCGACTCGTAAATGTCCCAAGCGACGTCGGGCGACATCCCGCGGGACACGTGAATTTCGTGTCGAGCGACAGAGTCGCAGAACAAATGTTATTGAAAACGGGGCTTAAGCGACACCACAAATCAAAAGTTATAAGGCGGCACTATGTGATGTTAGAACGGGACCTAAACGTCCGTACGTCTCAGTACGCATCTTTCTAAACATAAAATATAGTTTCGTCGAAACCGTTTCCACCAGTGCTGAGCAAAGATGAGTTATAAAAATAAACGATCTCTATTGGTGGATATCAAATACATCTCAGCAACATAGCTTAATGCTCTAGTGGAAGATGCATCTCATATTTTTTTTTATTTAACCTAAATCGTTCCACTTCTGGACAAAGGTCAATTATAGCATTTTTTTTTCAACTTTCACAATAAGGAAAAATAGAAAAATAGAGCTCAAAGTTACTTTATGTTCTTTTTTAATCTAAATGTTATTAGTTACACTTTACAATTCACCTGAATGATAAGTCACTGAGCCGACGATAAAATAAATATTGTTATTCTTAAAAATATATTAATCGTGTTTTAACATAGGTATTACTAGGCTCAACAATAAAGTGTCTAAGCTGAATGTTAACAGAACATGCTTCTAAGCAATTTAATTATAAATTCGAATCCCTCGCCACATTAAACCATAATCGCGGCAAAAATGTATTGTGGTGGCAATATTCATTAATATTCCTCGTTAAAACTATAGCTTTAAACGCAGTTATAGCAGTTTTACGTCTTATTAAAGGGTTGTAAAATTTTATGTAGCGCAAGTTCCTCCTTAATTAAAAACGTTTTTGGAATAATCAAGATATTTTAATATGTTTTCTACGAGACGAAGTTAATAACACCGCATATTCGTTATTAAAATGAAAATGAATTCTTATTACTGTATTTTATTGCCATTTTCAAGTTTCATCGAAGTTCCGAAGTTGAATCAAGATCTATCAAAGTGATCTATAGCATAGTTTTACTTCGTTAAGTGATTCGAGTGTCTGTCGCACTCAGAGAAGTATTATTTAAAATTCTGTTAAAACTAAATGGACTAGAACCAGTACACTATGTACTAACGATAAGCGATATGTTTATCTATAAGTGAATCGTCTTGTTTTTTGAGAAATAAAATTCTTTAACCACAAACTTAGTGGTACTTCTGTTCGTCATTACTCATTGGTAAGATATGTCAATAGACTGAGCTTTGTTTATCTTTTAATGTGTGTCTCTGAGTGTGACTGTAAACGTTCAAATCGTTGGATAGTTCAAAACTATGATTCTTGGTACAATTGGAGTCTTAGTTTTATTGAACAGCAGTACTTTACTAATAAAACTTTTAAATCAGTATGTGGGACAATAGAATTTCTACTACTGATTTAGTAACTTTTAGGTGCCTTTCGTGTATAGATGTTTTCTTCAACTTTTGCCGAGCGCTATTAAAGCGTGTCGTACATACTGTGACATCGCTAACAAAGATTCTAGCAAATAGTAAGTAAAAAAGTAAGCATCTATCTATTACTATTATAAAACTGTAAAAAAAAGCCAAAAACTAAAATTAAAGATATGGATAAACTAAATATGCAGATATACTAAATAAACAATTCTGATTCCGAAAATCGAGTTTGTCTGTTTGTTTGTTTGTTCGCGATTCACGCCTAAACTACTGGACCAATTTCAATGAAACTTATACCATTCAGAAGCCCCTTTTCCGGATTGAAACATAGGCTATATTTTATTGAAATCAAAGACGTGGATTCTTATATACAGCTTGACCTCCCTAAACCAAAAGCAGCCTTTGACACGAGGTTAATTTTGGTGGTTTCGAACGCGTCCAAAGTCGAGGGTATCAGCTAGTACCTAATAAATAAAACCATAGTTCTAGTAATCCAACTGAATCCTAGAATACACCAACTAAATCTAGGGTACCTAGGTACCTATAGGATACCTATCTACAAGCTCGAATCCGTTGTTATTCATTATTCATGCCGTGTACACCCGTGTTGGTATTTGTGTAGATAACGCTACACAAACACCGACACAACTTGTTCGATTTGTACCTATTTGCATGAACAACCATGGTCTGCACGAACCTTAAGGCATATGTTCCCTTGTGGTGACCGTCATTGACGGTGGTAAAAAATGGTGAGTGCGATTTAATTTATGATTAGGAGATTTTTTTGAATTTGACTGAGAAAGATGGCTGACTACTTTTGTACGGTCAAGGGCTTCTGAAAACAATGGCTTAACCGACAAAATCGTGATGAATTTCTCTATTTGAAAGTTACGAACTTTAGGTTCATTCAACATGTCACTTAACTTATATTTTTTATAATATCATTTGAGAGCTGGAGAAAAAAATTAACATACAGTAATAATCTTAACTTTGAAGTAAACTAACGTGCCGTTCTGTGAATTACCTGAAAACCTATCACAATATTAGAAATAGATATATTTCGAAAATTCATTTAAGCTATGTAAAAGCTAAATAGTTTCGTGTTAAGCCAAAAACGCACTAGCGGTTAACCGCGGTGGCAGCTAACCGCGCGGCATAGCTGCATTTCCAGCAGTTTAGTATGCAATATGTGATTGTACGCACTTAACCGCCACAGAATTTCCTTTTCGGGCTGGCCGCTCAAACGAACCGCCTAGGCGGCCAACCGCTAGTGCGTAACGGGCCTTAGAGTCCTGACTATTGTTTTGCTTGCCATTTTATGAAAACTTCGTCGTCTTATTTTGACGGTGTGTTATGGGGGGGCGGTATACTTAATTCAACGGGGGTAAATCACCCGGGTGCATTAAGTACACTATTTAGAAGACTTTATTCACTCAGGTGATACCTAGGTGAATTAAGTCCACTGTGTGGTAGACTTAATTCACCCAAGCACAGTGTGTGGATGTCTTATTACAAAAAGATTTATTAAAATTTCCATGTCGATTAGCGTGCATTATTACAACGATGGCGCCGCCTAATAGCGTCTGCAAGTATTCCCTTATTATCTATTTACAACCCGCATTTTATTATTGGGGTTAAGACGACTACTGGATATAAAAGTGTTAGAGTTGTCATGTTAGACTGACTTTTTACGGTTTTTATCCGGCTAAAAGATGAAGAAGGTTAAGTTCTTCGTTGGATGGCTGACCCAACCGACAAATAAAGCCAAAGGTTGATGTTTTAATGTTACAAAATTTTATGTTTTATTGGGTATGGGTATAAAAAATAAATCGTATTTATATGTAGAGTGTAGAGTCCAACGAGATATACCTACCTAACACAGTTTTTATTGAATCTATACTGACATTCATGTCAAAGTTACAAAATAAAAAAGTCCTTGAATTATTAAATAAGTTTTCAATAACCGTAACCGCACTGCAAGGCAGCCCTAAGTTAATTATTTCCGGTTTTTTATTGTATCTCAAGTTTTACGACTTTTTATCAGTTTTTTCCCTTTTCTAATTTCATCACATAAAAGCTGTAGTACATGGGCGGGTCTGAGAGATCGGACGATCGTTAAGGGATGGGTTTACGGCCATCAAACGATACTTTGTGAGATAGCATCCGGTTCTTAACGTAAGTCGTAATTTAGGGCGTTACTCAGTCTGGTCTGCAGGTGGAGTTCATGGTTCATGCATCATATAGATACCTAGCCATTAGTTCTTTTTAAAATTATTTTGTCATCACTTGAATCAAAATAGCTAGAACATTTTAATAACTAAAAGATTATCAAAAAACTCCCAAAAGTGATCGAAAAAATACACAAGTCAGTTTCAGTTATAAATTTGTGGTAACGATCATTTGCTAACAAAGATTCTTGAAAAATTTTCAGACATCTCGACGGCTAAAAATGAATGCTGAAATACGCATTTTTTAAACTTGAAATATTAATTTCCAAGTTATTTCGTTGAAGTTGAAGAAATATTTGTTAGCAGATGCTCTCAAATCTGTTTTGTACGTGCTCAAGACGCTTGCTACGCTCCAGTGTTAATGAACAACTATTTATGTCTCATTTTGTACATTGCTTAGACCGAACTCCCACATTCTTCTTGAAATGTAAACAAAATGATTTTAGAAAACCTTTGTGGTTTCTCGCATTGTTTCTTTACTAATTCTCGAGTTCTTGTATTTATTTTCAAAGGTGCTTCTAGTATGATTGTCAACTAGCAGAAACTTTGAAACAGAAACAGAGGTTTTTCAATTACAAATCTAACATTTTCTAAGTAGGAATCTAAAAATCTTATAGAGAATTTTTGAAGCAAACAATACCTAGTTAATGACTAAGCTGAAAGGACTGTCTGCCAGACTGTCTGCGACGGCTCTACACTAGCGAAAATCGCACAGACCTATAGTGGCGAGGTCCGGCGGGCATGTTCGCGAGCATGTCCGTCTAGTGAATTCTCCGCTTTAGATTTACAGTAAGTACAGCCTACTGTATCAACTAAAAATAATGAGCCAGACACTATAAAGCGATATGAATCATCCAGTTGGCCTTTATTAACAACAAATTAATAAAGGCCAACTAGATGATTCATAAAGCGTCAGCGACTATGGCCCGGTTTAGGCACGGGTTGCTGTAGTGTGGTCAAAATACGGGCTATACTGATTATGGACCTCTTTGTATTGAATATCTTCAATCGATTTTATTACTTTACTATATGAAAAACTAATAGCTTTAGCGCAATGATCTTCTCACCGAAACTCTTTTAGCATCTTGCAAATTAAGCTCATCATATAGAAGTCAGACCTAAGAGTTACTTAAGTACCTTTGAGAAAATATTCTCATGTAAAACTGTAATAAAATTTATGATTGAGCCTGAAGTACTTGAACAGTAAATGCTCGTATGGATCAAGTCACAATAGTTTAACAGTTCAACACCCGTTAATCCACTAAACTTAACAGAGTAAACGCAACACGACATTATCTAATAATGTGGGTAAAATAGCGTCGTGCGATTACGATGCTAGACTCGTGTGTGTAATCGAGTTAGCGGTCTGCCCGGCGACGATCATTACTGCGGAGTACGCGACCACGTAGGTGAAGATGTAGAATCTTGCTAGAAAGCATAAATATAACTGTGATTATTTATTTTTGTAAAATTGAAAAATAAAATATGAAGTCAAGAAAGCGTTGGCGCGACGATCTAGACGCCTTCGAAAAAGGATGGTGGGAGGAAACTCGGGACAGAGAACATTGGAAGTCTTTGGGGGAGACCTTTGCCCAGCAGTGGGACGATATAGGTTAATAAAAAAAAATATGAAGTAGATGCTCGTAGGTACATTATTTACACTTATCTAAGTGAACGTTACCAGAGATTATGAAATAATTTAGGTAGCGATGTGGAAAGCTACGATGGGTCGTGTGTGTATTCAAGTTCCAGAATGGTTCAATATGCTGTGTAGTTTAAAGCAGTTTAAATCAACACTTAGCCAAGTTAGACCAGCGGGCCTAAGATGCGCACCGCGAGATATCATGTCGTTCTGTCAAAATGTAAGCATTTTGTACCAGTTTAGGAACTATTGCATTATCTGCGGTACCTAATTTTGCGCGCCATAATGTACACTTTTGACACTTCTTAGTCGTCGTACATCTCTGAGGACGAGATAATAGTCATGCAGAAATGTCAAAAGTTGAAAATTCAAAGGCGCGGTTTCTCGACAACATTACCACAGATAATGCAATAGTTCCTAAACTGGTACAAAATGCTTACATTTTGACAGAACGACATGACAAATATCTCGCGGTGCGCATCCTAGGCCCGCAGGTTAGAGCCAAGCTTAGGATCAAAATCCTATGGAAATGGTATTGATGAAAACAAGTAAACTTATTTACGCTTTAAGATAACCAAAAAGTATGGACTGTCTCGTCATTAGAATGTATGCTCTATCTAGTAGCTTTGTATCTGCGTGATTGTCTTCTACATGCGTCAGCAGATTTCTACAATTCCAGATAATTCGAATTAGTTTTTCCTTTTAGTTTAGTTGAGCAAGATCCAATAGTTAAAATATTTTTTAACCGTCTTTACTGTGGTATAATATTCTACCTTACAAATAAAACTTAGAGTACGCACATTTTACAAGATAAAAAAATATAACTACATCATCCAACTCAATTTGCTCGTGGGTAATTTTTTTTTAAATGGTTTACCCATTTTTTTTAATTTTCGTAGTTACATAGTTTTTAATTTCCCTTCAATATCTTTGTCTAATATTTATTTCAAACATAAATAAATAAACAAACAGACAAAAAATCCTAAAACAAAGGAAACTAGACAAGCCAGAACCAAAATGACAAATTAACGAACTGTCAAATTGCATTCCCATCATAGCCATTATAATACCGTTTCCCATCGCTGTCGGAAGCAAATAAATCTGTAGAATAACAGGACGTCACAAAGATAAATGTGACGTCAATCCGTGACTATTGCTCTGTAGTGCCATCTAGCGGTCGTTACAAATGCGTGACACACGGCTTTGTTATTTGATAAGCAAACAATTTGATATAAAGACATGACTTGAAAATCATTGGCTATTTTTTGCCATTAGAGCGAAAGTGAATGCGTGGCACTCGAAGTATAACTTCTTCTGCGCGGAGGGACTCCACGCGCTGGTTTTTTTTCCATCTGTAACTGAATATACTTAGACTCAAGCATACATTTTTAAGCCCTTCTTAGCGAATTACCGAAAAATAATATACTTATGCTACATGAGGTCCAGATCTTTTTGATATATTCGTTTTGTTATACACTTAGGTATGTTTTTCTAACATGAATCCATAACAAGCTTATGTACTTAGTACGGTATTGAAAAAATTGTGTTGGCGAAATAATATTTCGGTATGCCACTCCACAACACACGTCCTGAAGTTGGGGGGAAAGACAAAAACTTTATGACAAGTGGACAAAGACGCAGATTCGAGACGCTTGTCTTCTGTCAAAAAGCTTTTGTGGGGGAAATCTTTCTTTTCTTCGGCTAAAATAATTTATTTGATTAATATTATACTTTACCATCTAAGATTGATCCACACTGATAAAATGACACATAATTGCATCATATTTCCTAGCCAACTAAAAAATTAAAAAAAAAATACCAAGGGCTGAAATACTGAAATGTCACTCAAATTTAAACACTACTTAAAATTGCCCTGCCTCTGTTTGACATTACTCGTTGATAAGTTCATGCTTATTAATTTAAGCATGAACTTAAAATAAGTAGCGTTTGAGTATTCGGTCGTAAGTCTCAAAGCATCGTATGAAAAAATGTTCTTCTTAAATAAATAACTATAGTTTTATTTTCTGTGAACGTTTAGAAATTTTTTTTAGACCAAAGGCATCTAAAGATTATATTTTAGTTTAAGCTTATCGAAAGCCGATTATTTACTCGTAAACCGCAAGTCCCTCAAGAAAATCAAATCAGACAATCAAGTGGAAAAATCCGTGTTCACTGTTCAAACAATCATCTCGAGTTACGTGGTCCGAAGTGATGTAGGGCTTTCCTCACTTATTCCTCCACTTCACTCGGGACCTCTCGAGGGACTTCGCTATTTGTTTTAAAGCTTTATTACTAAGTAATGTGTACACAGGTCAACCCTCTAAAAATTTAAGGCCCTGACCAATATCGCTAATGCATCTCATCCTTTGAATGTTTCTAAATAAGAAATTTTATTTTAGGTCCCTAGCGAACGAAATTTAAAATAAATTCAACGTTTAGATAAGGCTATCTAGAAACTGGAACGTAAATAAACTTTTTAGTTCGGAGTTGTTTAAGAATATTATTGTGCTGTAGAATCAAGGGAATTGCAGATGTGAAAACCAATTTCAACTTGAATTTAACTTTATGCAAATCAATTGTAAAAAGTAAAGAAGTTTCTATAAACTAATAGCTAACTTTGGTGAATAAGTTCTTTCTTACACATTTAAATAATTAATAATAATTTTTGAAAGTAAATAAAATCTTTTGTTAAGATAAGATAAGATAAGATAACGTTTATTCAGCCACCACAATAAAAAAAAGTGAAAACAAGAAATAAAGGTAAAAACTAAAACAACAAACTATAAATAAATCTTATATCTAGACGAAACCATATAGAATAAATAATTCTATATGAACTCATAGTGGTTGTTCATCAGATGTGTCAATTCATTTAACCCCCCTTCCACTATAAATTTAAAGACACTCGTAAAACCGCGGACCCATTGTTCCTGTAATTTATTCACCATCCCAAATACAAAAAACTTGTACGTCTGTTCGTCACGAGGGGTCCGAACCGAACCCCGGGAAAATGGTGTCAATTTTTGAAAGATTGCACCGTGTCATGAATATTATATGAACGAATCGAGTTAAGGGTATTTTGCGATAATGTTCGACGTTTGGTCCTGTCAGCCTATGTCATTTCACATGGATTTGCCCGATTTGCTCTTTGTTAAAGTGACACGTAGTGTGTCAACGTGTGAGGATATCGAGGGAATTTGCCTTCGGAAGCCAGGCTATGTTTACGTAATCATGTGGAATAAATATCATCTCAATATTAAACAAACATGTTTTTGAATACTTTGGAATGTCAAACTAAAAAAGTACTTAAACTAAACTACTAAAATACTTTTTTTATTGAAGTCCCTAGTAAATTAATAAGTGATTACATCAACCCACCATCAACGTTCATTCATCAAAATTACTGACGATGGTATTTTTTATTCGACAGTCCAAGATAATTTATTATTGCTACACCGGATGGACATTTTATGGACACTTTTACAATAAAAAACTTAGCAAGCGCAATAAATAACCAATTTTACACGGACGCGTTCGATGGAGCAATAGTTTCAGGAACGGAAATCGTTAAATAAGTTTTTTTTCTACTCTGTCGCCCGCCCCTTGGCAGTCTGCGTTGGCAAATATATTTACAGTATTATGAAATATCTAAAGTTATAAAAGTTTTTATATTCTATTTTATAAACACTATAGCATAAGCATGTATTATGTATTGGTAAATATCCAAACGGTTAATTTCCTGTACGGTTTAACTTGACTAAAAACCAAGATAACCAGAGATTTGACCAGTTATTAATTAGTTAATTTTACCGTTTCAAAAACTTATTTTATAAAGATTTTATATTAGACATATTCTTAAATAATCTTAAAATAACCAAACAGTTTAATTTGTTTGTAAGTAAGCCTACTCCATCTAAAACACCGTCCCAGGCACTACAGTGACCCGTTGTGTAGGCATATAGGTTGCCTCCTGACGCGCTGTATAAATCATCTTCAATAGATGTAAGGGCCAGTTTATATGTGTGATAATAATAATTATGTCTTTACAATAGATAGTATGTTAAAGACATATCACAAAAATATACTGGTAACAAATATTCTCTATATGTATGGCAATATTTTTGAGTACGAAGCCAGCAGAATAAAACTTTGAGATACTTTCTCTCATTTCAAAGTGAACTTTATAAGGTATTTTTGCAGCTTTCCTTTACTTTCTCCGCAATGTTTGCTTTTCATCCACTTCTCGGAGTCAATTTAAAGTTGATTTTCGGCGCCCTGCGTCTGAAGTAATGTTCGTGTCAAACACAACGCTGAAAGTAACAATGACGTCTGAGTGAAATGTCAAACGTTGCAACACGCCATTCGAACTGATATTTTGTGAAAAATTCTGTAAGTTATGCTTTTATGTACTATTTTCAACATTTTTACATCCAGAGGGTTAAATAGAATCTAGTAAAAATATCACTGGGTTTGTTCGGATCTCATTAAATAGCATTCAATGTTGTGACTTTTATGACATCATAATAAAAACTCAATGGTATTTGTACTTCTAGTAAAATAATAAACTCGTGATTATATCATACTAATATTATGAATGTGAATGTAAGTTTGTTTGTTACGCTTTCACGCGAAAACTACTTAACCGATCATCGTGAAACTTTATACACATATTCTTGGAGGTATTAGAAGTAACATAGGATACTTTTTATTCCGGAAAATCAACGGGATCCAACGGGGCGCGAACGAAGTCGCGGGTGGAAGCTAGTTATGTCATAAGATTGAAAAATAATTTGGTTGAAAAAAAGTATTACGATAAAAAGTAATAACAATAACTTAAAAAAAATCCCTTATTATTCTATTGCATGAATCTGTTAGAATTGGTAATTGAATTTCAAACAGAATAAGACATTTTTTGCGATGGAATTAAAACATTGACGTATTGACACACCCGTAATGGATTTTCTTTCATGCCGTTAAAGTAACATAAAACGCAGGTAACCCTCATACGACACCCACTCAAAATTCATTAAAATTTGGTTTTAGTCAAATGTAATAATTTATTTAGGCAAAAATCCCCAAAAGTAATATCCATTGAAGCGTATTTAACGTTTGAGGGCGGTGTAGTGATGTGCTTAAAATGAGTTATCGGTAAAACATCCATTTATTAATTTTCCTAAAAATGTACCTGCAGAAAAGTAAAATACATTATAAAAAAATTGGCACTATTTATTCTTAATGTTCTCTTTCGGTTCATTATTTACTATTTTTATATAAATTGCACATTACATTCTTAAACTAAATGCTTACACGTTAATTTTGTTTAAAAATTAAACATGCTGTTTTTACGAAACATAATTATTAATCTCTAAACCATTTTAAGAACGTATCAAGAAACTTTGGGTGTAATTCTTATTTTAGCTTCCATCATTAAGTATTTCTTTAGAAAAATTTGCATCGACGTGGTGACTAACGTGAAGGCACGTCCCATCCCTAGCTAGATGAAGAACGTATTATGCTTAAATAATTCAGCATATCTTTCTTCGCATTATGTCATTTACGGTGTTACCTTTTAGACGAGTATTTACACAAAAGAAGAGAATCAAAAATGATAATTACATGCAAATCCGAGGATCGTTTGAGAACCACTCAGCGAGACTGTTGGCTTATTTTGAGGAAGCGTACAACTTTCAAAGGAATCGTGAGGCTAGTGAAGCATTCTTGAATAAGTAAAGGCTACTTAATTCTTTGTATCCATCAATTTTTTGTTGGAGTTTCTATCAGCGGGATTATAAGAGCTTTTGTTGGAGTTGAAGTAGGAGGTCAAATTATATGGTTCATTGATTTGGTTGTATCCGACTCTCGAGATCAATTGAGTAATTGAATGTGTTCATTCATTCGTTAGCAAGAATAGTTTGATTTGACTTTTCACAAAAGATAGCGATTGGCACGTAGAGACTTCTCAAAGTGACAGTACTTGACTCAAGTCTTCGCAAATATTTTTTATTCCTCCCACAAAAGGGCAGTCAAATCGAATCTATCCAAAATCGTTTTATTCATGAGCCTTTTGCTAAAAACAAAAAAAAAACAGTTGACATCATGTATTCAGGCGACGAGCGGTCTTCGTTAGACCGGCCCGGTACCTGCACTGCATATGTTACTGCAGCAAAGACTCACAAAACTAAATTTTCTTTCTGTTTATTTGTTACGAGTCTGACGTACGTATAAATCGAATTTCCTTTGATTCAAACGAAAGAAAAACAAAGAATGACAATTCGATAGTGAAAGATTATCAGGCAGGTGGGGTTGAGTTTTATTGCGTTGGATAAATTGAGGCTGGTATGTTTGTAACTCAAAATAACAGACTTAAGCATTTTTTTGCCTCGAAAAAAAATGTATGGCGCTCAGGCATGATTTACCTATTTATCAGTAAACATAAACATTCTTACAAATTGGTAGTAGTTTTATCTTACAAGTTTTGATGACATGGTAGACTAGATTACCTTTCTTATGGATTTCTCATCCTTTATAAGTATATCTAAGTAGATTTTCTTTTATTTAACCCCAAATCACAGAGTTAAATGCAAATATCACAGACATCACTAAATTATTTATAACCTTTCATTAATACTTATAACGCTGTAAAAGGTAAGACAAAGGACTTACGAAGTATAATCAGTGCAACCCTTTTGACCCTCGTAACTATTAACGTAGTTCATTATAGTAATTGGAGGCAGCCATCTTATAAGATGGTAGTTCATAAGAGGTTTTGCAATTAATTCTCATAAAAAATGCAAAATCACTGAAGGTATCTTAAATAGTAGCAACAGTAGTTACCATTAATAAATGTTTCAAATTTTGTTAACAAAAAATACCTTGCTTATCAAGGACATTATATTTGCTTGCTTAATTTCTTTTTTGATTTTCATTTGTTTGTCAATTTTTTTGTTTTCATTTACAACCTTTTTGCTTTTGAAGTTTCGCACCTGTCAGAACTATTATCAGAACTTGCATTTGGCTAATTAATATGAAATCTAAATGCAAAGGATTATTGATGTGAAATAGTGATGGATGCATAAACCCTATAATATTTTTTTATTTTTAAATATGTAATAATATATTTACCATATTCTATTTAGGTACTATATACTCTAGCTGCTCTGGAGTAGTACGTAAGGTTTTGAAAAAAAAACAGTGCGTGGAGTCCCTACGCGCGAAAGAAGTTATACTTCGAGTGCCACGCATTCACTCTCGCTCTGTGTTTAATGTAAAATTAATTTAGTATTTATTTTTATGTACTTAACCAATATGCAGTACTTATTTAGTTAGAAAATGCTCATGTTGCCAAAAATCAGAACTAGATGGCGCTGCTAAGTTTGGTCAGATCCTAGAACGCGCTATCGAAGCGTTTTGAGTTATTTGGTGGTCTTTGTATGTGATCACTTTCGCTAGTCTCTGTCTCTGTGCTCCCGTTTAATATCGCGTACACACTATGCCCATGCCACTGCCGGAATGATTGCCGCGATTAATTCCGGAATGATTGCCACAGCAACATCGCCTTTATTCTCACTGAGGAGCTAGGGCATGAACTTGGGCAGGGAGACGGGACAGCGTCATGTTCGTGTTCACACCACTTTCCTGCCCACTTCCCTGCCCAAGTCCCTGCCAACTTCGGCATAGTGGCTTGACTAGTTTAGGCAGGTAACCTACCTGAATAACATCATAGACGTATCATATAACTAAAACGAAAATCCAACTGAGACCGTGCCCTTTCAAATTACCTATAACTGCGTTACGCTCAAAATTACTGTAAATTGAACTCCAAGCAGACGTTATGAACATAATGATGTTACGGATCGTATTTACGGTGTTTAAGATATTTTATAGAGCTATTAACCTGATCTATTACGGTCTTAAGCATTTCTAAACAAAGCTATGGTTGGAAAATATAGTATTGTTGTTACGACCGTCATTACGCAGTGATGTCTTATAGATCACGTTTCTCAATCATTTTACGGTCACCGCTTTTTGCCAAAGCATGACGCTCGCAATTTTATTTTCCGTGTTATAAAATTCTACCAAAAATGAATTAAAACTTGTGTTATTCATATTGTGATGATAATCTGCAACTGATTTTTTATATCAACCAATACCTACGTTATTTTTAATATAAATCAAATAAGAACCAATACGTTCTTTTTAATATAAAATTTAAAGGCGTTCACGCATTTAAATTTTTTACAAACGAGTGTGTAAAAATACGCAAATTTCTATTTGCGTACATTAAATTTAAAATGAACATAGCATAAAAATAATAAAATACTAACCTAATCTAAATATCACATATAAAAATATGCCTGAAATAAAAATGATTTTGGTATTACATTTACATGGGCAATTTCTAAACGAAGTTCTCGTAACAGCGCAATTCATCAATTGAAACTTGAGCTCATTCAACCGTGAACTGTGTGAATAGCTCTCAAATTGACTTGAACTCACCTCTTGGTATATAACAAGCAGAGTTTGAATTTAAATGCATTTCTTGAAGTTCTATTATACCTTGAGATATTTTAATAACTCGTCTAGACCAAATATTTGCAAAGCGATTTCTGCATCGCCAATCCCAAGTTTTCCACTTAAGATCCGACATTGATCTGTAATGCCTTTGCTACACGGTTTAGGTTTGATCAGTTGACAACCAACTACATGACGGAAAAGAAAATGAGAAAATTGTCTTCAAATACTACCAAGCACTACAGAGGTACAAACATACCTATTAACAGCACTATACAAACTGGTTCATAAACAAATGAGTTCTCTACTTAACCACATAGATTTTCTTATCAGATCTACTCGTTTTATCATTGGACAGTTAATTAATTGACCAGCGGGCCTAAGATGCGCACCGCGAGATATTTGTCATGTCGTTCTGTCAAAATGTAAGCATTTTGTACCAGTTTAGGAAATATTGCATTATCTGTGGTAATGTTGTCGAGAAACCTCGCCTTTGAATTTTCAACTTTTGACATTTCTGCATGACTATTATCTCGTCCTCAGAGAGGTACGACGACTAAGAAGTGTCAAAAGTGTACATTATGGCGCGTTTTGTCGACAAAATTAGGTACCACAGATAATGCAATAGTTCCTAAACTGGTACAAAATGCTTACATTTTGACAAAACGACATGACAAATATCTCACGGTGCGCATCTTAGGCCCGCAGGTAATTGAGAGTTAAAAAGCTTCAGAACTTATCTGTGTCGTACGGCCGGGTTACCTTTGTGTACACTGTGTAGCTAAGCCATAAGGTACGACATTGATCCGTAGCGGTTTTATTAGTGGTTTGTTTGAGCTCAGCGAATTCTTCTTGTTTAGACTCAATCACGTTTGAGCCAATAAAATGGTAAATAAAAACTATAATGAGCCAACTTCATCTGGCAAATATTTACTGGTCTGGAAAGAAACGAATTAATGAGTTGGTTTTGAAAGGCTGAACTTTCATTTAAAAGTTTTGCTTAGACAGTAAGTTTTCAGTTGATTCTGATTTTTGATTGAAATAAATTTTTGATAAAAAGATATCCAAATACAAAGCTTATTTATTTCAAAATTATTACAGCCATTAAACTATTTACAAAGAAAAATAGTGGTCTTATTTGTCGACTCGTTTAGGGCCCCACTTGAGAGTTGCACTAAAAGGAATTTTACATCCAGTTGTCAAATTGGTTGCTTGACGATTCAGTCACAAAAAGGGCTGCATTTTCTATTTGTTAATAATATGTGAATTATTTAAAATATTGCACGGTAAAGTATTTATAAAAATGTCAGTGAATATAAGCAGAGCCTATAAATACGAATAGACTCATTGGGTATTTTACTCAAATCGAGTCAAAGTTTTCACTTTAACAAGACAAATATCACGAATTTTCAAGGTACATTTTCGAGTACATCCCTTAAGAGGCTTATACCCTCTATGCAAACTTTCTTAACAACGTATCCAATATTGACTTAAGACCGTTGTCTTGTTGCTATCAATCTCCACAAATGGACCAGTATTACGAAGTTAGGGCCTCCAGAGGTCACTTCCTTACTTAATTATAATAATTGGTAGGGGTCCATGAGATGGCCACTTTGACTGCCACTTTGTCCTGGTTAGCTATTATTAATTGTGAGTAGTTGGACATAGTTTGCATTTCCAATGTCGCCCAAATGTCACGAGATTTAGTGTTTACAGCACTTTTATTGTCTTGAGTAGATAGATAGATAGATAATACTTTATTGTACACAAGGATTAGGTACATAAAAATCTTAAAACTAACTTTGTATAGTACAATGGGTGGCCTTATCGCTGAAAGCAATTTCTTCCATGGAACCGTAAATGAGTACCTACTCATTTGTTGTTCATAATCCGTCACAGTGTGTGCCATTTTTTAGTTACTTTTCAACTGGGAGTAATGATACACTGAATAAATTGGAGCAAACCTAAGCATGAACCTTATTTAATTTTGAATGTAAGCCGCCATAAGTTTTTTTTTTTTTTGTATAAACCTCATGTCAATTTTTACGTGAAAACGTCAGGTATAGCTAGCTAAGATACTGGTAGAATAAAACACCACATATTATTTATATTATTAGGTATATTATTAGGAATATTATTATTTTGGAGCCAATCAGTAGATTTCACGTCAACTTATTCCACGTAAAATAATTATTATTTCATAGTTCGTCCCAAATAGTTTTTATACTAAGCTCAAAACATTTTGCTGTGGGAATGCTCCAGACTATTGTAACGTAAAAGTTGTAATTTATTTTCCACTGTTTTATTATTCCACCGACAATATAAAGCCCAATTGAGGCATAAACTAATTACCTGTTTCAAATACCAGGAGATCCTTCATTTATGCTGCGTAACTTAATTACTTACACTGACAGACAAGCACCATGGTGCTACAAATAAACCAGTATACAAAGACCCGTGGCAGTATTCCACCTTTAGCCTTTTCTATGCAGATAACAAAACATCGCGATCGCAAATGAGCTCATATTAAAACGGTCGGTTTACGCCCGTGTATTACTATTATACTGTATTTGAGAATGTAGATTAGCTATTACCTCTTATAATACGGGTGAGAGGAAACTCTAAAGTCAATTACTGTGGAATAGTTTGAACATACGCCAAGAGGTCGTGGCATCGTGGAAACTGATAAATTGTCGGAATTGCCAATATACGGAGCGTTTGAAGAGAAATCTAATTTTCTTGCTGAAGTTACATGAAATAACGGTAAATTTTCTTTTTATTTAAGTTTATTTTGTTCTGTCAAATAATTTATAGGTACCTTCTTCATAAGCTGCTGTGTTAGAGATTATGAGATTCAAAGAATTTTAAAAAAGCTAGCAGTTTAAAAAATATAACTCGTGATGATAAAAAGTGCTTCAACATTTTATGAAAATTACTTTCTAAAGTAAGCTTGATTAATTCGTTTGCATATCTAAACGTACAATGTAAAATTACCTTTTGTTCTCTATTTGACGAACAAATACACTGATTAAAATTCAGATCAACTTTTTAATTTAGAGGCATAGAGGTTAAGTTCACAAAACTTTTTGTGAACCATAAACAAATGAATATGAAGTCTTGAATATGAAGTAATTTATTTTGATAAGAATTAATACCAAGATACAAATAAAGAGCCTTTTCTAGCGGCGGCTTTTCAATAAAAATTTTAAAATAAAGTCAAAAGTAATAATGAAGAGTTATGCGGTCTTATTACAGAACGGGAACTAAAGAAAGTCACGGTTTAAACGTCAAGGTTTATACAACCCGGGCGAACTAACATGACACCTGGCTCGGAACTCGATACTTCCCCCGCTACACCGCTTAATTCGCCCGGGTTGTACAAACCCTGACGTTTAAACAGTGACTTTCTTTAGTCTTCGTTCTGTAATAAGACCGTTAATGTCTGAATTTCGTAGAAATCTATGAGGGAGGCTTTTGCATAGCAGTAGACCTCTACGGGATGATGATGCTGATACTCTGAACAGGTTTAATTTAAAACGTTCTGCTATTAAAATCACAGAATAGACTAGGTTTTTCAGAATGTCTGGTTATAGTTACATTTATGTTTTGCCGGTAAACTTTTAATGTATGCGCGTTTCGTTGCTGGATAGGGTATTGTTAGGGGTGTTACGCTTGACCTTCTATTTCAACGTATTTTTTTGTATTTTTCCTTGACAAAAATAAATTTTTGTTCGAAACAAATTTAGATTTATGTCATAATAAAGATTAGGATTCTATTAGGATTATTTTTCATCCATACCTAATTTTCCAAAATAATTAAATTATGAAGTGCATTAGTACGAGTAAATACATAAATATTTAACAACGTAAGGTAGCCTACGTACTTTTTTTTAAAGTAAAATTCTTGATGTTGAATTTTCCTCACCGTCGTTGGCAACCCTGGAAAGCGAATAGAAACTTCCTCCGTCGATTCCAGAAGCTGAAGAACTAATTTAACTGCGTCTCTGAACTGCCACTTCAATAAATTCTATACCAAAGTTACGTAGGTACATTTAGAAAAAAAACTATTCTACCTAGTTTATTTTTTTGATAAAGCTTTGTTTAGTTTAGCACTAGAGAGCGTTGTTGTCCAAGAATAATGATTTATTTTTTATTTATTTAAAACGATTGTTAGGTGAGGTTGTTGACTTCCAATTTTTATATTAACTGAAAGCAAGAATTATAAACATTAAATTTAAAACTTAGTTTAAACTAGAATCATGAACATAATAAAGATGAAATAATAAACATATTAATAATAAATAGCATAATACGCCATGCACAGCGTAAATAAAATACCAAAGCTAAGCCATACAGCAATATTACTTAAACCATTCTGTTCAAACTTCATAGTTATGCATTAGTCTAATGGCACTAAGGCACATCAAAATATGGGTCTGCATAATATCAAAATTTCCTGGGCAATTCCACTAAATGTTATCTGCAGGCCGTGTCAAGGTGGAGCTAATTAGACGTCCGACTTCGCGCAATGCATGTTAACGACTGACATTTGCATTCGCATCTCTCGCCTTATGGTGTTAAGGTGGGGTCTTTAGAGGGAAAACAAAATGGCTAACAAAAGAATCTAGATTTTCAGTATCGATTCTATTTTAAAATTACTATAAAATATATAAAATCTAATCGATACTGGACATTCACAACGGTAGAATATCTCCTTCTAAAGCTAGACCTCTCAAAAAGACTTCTTCTCCGATCTTTCTCCGATATTTATGTGTTTTTTTTAATAAAGAGGTTTGTGAGACACAGTAATAATATTATTTGAAAGTAGAGTAGTACATAGTATTTAGTCTGAAACTGCACGCCCCTCCTCTTATGCTATGATTGAATAAGAGTGTTATTTACCTAATTTCATTTTCACTTGAAAATAAGTAAAGCTTTAGATGAGACGATCTCTACTTTGCTTTCACAGATGGTGGCGCCCTCTCGGCTGAACGGATAAACTACAGCTTGCAATGTTGATCGCGCAATGAAACGTCACTCTAACCGGGTGGTAGGGGGTAGCAGCAACTGTCAAAATCACCACGTGATCATTACACCGGGGAATGAGTTGGAAAATGAGCGCTCACGGATAATTGGCGTCCCGGAATGAATTTGTGATTCAGTAATGCGATATTTTGATGAGGTGCGGATGACGTGATTGTTGTGAGTGTTCATAATAAATATATAGTATAGAGTTCATTGACACGTAAATAATATTAATTTAGTTAGGCGTCCGAAACATTCTTCATAAGATTTTTTAATCTGAAAGTTATCATTTCACACGGAGATTAAGGGTACTTTTTACTAATTAAACAAACAACCATGTTTAGTGTCATTTATGTATCTTTGATTATATTATATTGACATCTAAAGAATAAATACGATGACAGTATACTAGTAGTAGAATAAATTGTAAGTACTAATACATACTTAAAGAGGTACTACTCGTAGCTCTCAAAGCAACTAAAACTTTGCATTACCATTCCAAGTCGAGAACACAGAGAAACTTCAAAAATAAATAGCAACCTCTTAAACTATTAACTAAACCCATACACTTAAGCATAAAACTTCTGCGAAAACGTTCTCCTAAATCAAAATAACTTTGAAACTGCTATTGCAAACTAAACCCTAAGTCTAAACTATTATGAGCCATTCAAGATGAGGTATTAGTAGTGCCGTCTGGAGCACGTTACTTTATTATTATTGCCTGCTTATAATATTTTTGTTTGTAGACTTGATACTGGTGAAATTGGAGTTTTGTCCTGAGGGATATCAGAACACCCGCTGAGCTCGCTTCGTACTTTCTGCCGTATAACGACTGCCTTCCTGTGCGATGTATAGCTCTAAGAAAACAGCTTGTATGGTATAAATTTTGTAATAAGGGTCAAAATACAAAATTTAAACGCATACAAAACTTGGGTTGGTGCTCGTTTCTGTTCTAAATATTGATACTTATCGTTAACCTACATCTACAAAATCTAATATTATTTATCTTGAAAAACCATTTTCATGATCTAATGATAATAACTAATAATAATAAACAAAAAGTCTCAATTTTAAGCACTGATTCCTAGAGATTATGAAACGCTAGAAAACCAAGTGCCAATATCAATTAAACAAGTGGTTTTAATTATCGATATTATTTTCAAAAACATTAAATAATTTTGAAGCGCTAACTTGAGAGACGATAAAATGACGCAAAATGTCTTCAAAAAATTAGTTTATTTTAGTTGTAGGCCCAAATGCTCTTGTTGAAAATTAGATGCTACTATTTCTGAAAAATATCTTTAGTTTTTAGTGTTAGATTAGATTAGATATTAAGTAAAGCTCGTCTGGAAGAAATCGTATTAAGCGATAAGACCGCCGTCCTCAGGAATTTTGCCTGTCTTTACGTAACTGTAAGTTGTACCTGTCCTCAATAAAGTTTTTATTCATATATTTATTTTTATTTTACCCACAGAAACGGTACCAAAGGTCATCTTTTAAGTAACTTTATGAAATACACCAGCTGTAGCCAATCGTCTGTATTTCCTGTTTATCGAAACTCTCGAGACGTTGGTCTGTATTATTTTGTGTTATAAATATTTGTATTAGGTACATATAGTTTGTTTGTTTATGCAAAACTTTGTCTGGAAGCAAGCACTTAGATGTAAACAAATGAAATTAAACTATTTTCACTCTGGTAACGTAATACGTAAATTAGCAATAGTGGAATTTTCCACTGCGGTGCTGTGCTAGTCCTTCCCATTTACGGCCTGCGATTTTCCGGACGTCCTACATTTCTGAAGCTGCATCTTGGCCACCATTCAGTGGTCGCCTTACTCCATCTGTTATCATCACGCCTTGCATGTCCTGCCCAACTGCATTTGACTAGCGCTGGACCACAGTGGATGGCACAAACTTGAGGAGGCCTATGCCCAGCAGTGGGTAAAGACGGGCTGTGGATGATGATGATGGTGATGAATGATGATTAAGAAATTTTTTAATTAAACGCTTTTATATTTTAACAAATTATGTGTTTTTATTAAAGTATCAATTCTACCAAGAACTGCAAGTACTTTTAATTGTTCCGTAAACCAACAATAAAAGATACCTTACTTAAATACATAAAAAAAACAAATAAAAGTCAGTCTACTTATCTCTGTTAAAATCAAGTTTCTCAGGACCTCAACATAATAAACCTCAGAGATATAAAACAAGTAGAAAAGAGTAAAGTCAAGAGCAATAGCCTGTAGTAACTCGTAACTTCTAGATCAAACTTTGTAATTTGTTTACCGAGATTGTTTTACGAATAAAACCCACATCAATGCAAACACATTGCCCCAACTTTAAAATCTAATAACAATGGCATCTTTTAATTACTTAGCATCCATGCGCATTTATTTTTAAAAGAGGGTATATAGTCAAAGGTACAAGCCTTTTGTGATACCCTTGCATAGGAAGCGTTTCTCAATGAAATGCTCTTTTATCAAGACGATGTACTTACATACATTTATGAACCTTACCGTATTGGAATAAAGTCTTAACAGAGTCATCAGAATTTTCGTTCGTGTATTATGACTTCGAAACACGAGCCCTACAAAAACAGATACTCAGTTTAAACAATGCTCGTTTTGATAATACATAGTTTTTTGAGGAGGGTTCCAATGAGAAGGTACCACACAATTATTGTTACTTCGTATTTAGGTTTTTACTTTTGAAAATGATGAGAACATTGAAGTAACGAACCGAGAAACAATTTTTATAACATTCCAAAAATGTTAAGTGGCGCTTGTGGCGTAGTTTGGTTAGTCAACTGTCACCGATTATCCAAGTTAAGCGACGTTCTGCGCGGTCATTACTTGGATGGGTGGCCGTCAGTGGCATTTACATCTGAGCGCTTTCGTGCTTCGGAGGGCCCGTTAAACTGTCGGTCACGGCTCAAGCAGTCGTTAAGCCATGACGGAGGCCTTAAGGCGGCCTAAAAACTCCGTCATCATAGTTGCCCACTAACTCATACGAGCTTGCTGCTTTTAGTGTAGCGGGATTCAAAGCCGCACCATTTCGCTTGATACAAGAATACGTAATTCCATTCAATGAATATCTCTTTGAGATGAATTGAGACCGTTTGGGCAAATGTGTAAAAATTAATGTGCTTAATTTATTATGTGCCTTGATGATCATAATGATATCTAATACTCGAGTGGAGACCGCGTTTAGGCAAGCGTAGTGTAGGACGCCCTCCGGCAAGATGGGGCGACGATCTGAGACATGTAGCTGGCAAACAATGGATGAGAAGAGCCGAAGACCGGGCTCAGTGGCGCGTCTTGGGAGAGACCTACGTCCAGCGGTTGACCGATATAGGTTGATGATGATGATGATGATGATGATCTATATATATCATCATCATATTAGCCGGTAGCAATCCACTTTTGGGATCTCCTACATTAGAACTTCAGAAAGAATGAGCTGATGCTTTCTGTATCCATCGAAGTTCCGGCTACATACCTGTAATTAGGTACATGACAGGCCTCATGACTCAGTCGGTAGTAGCTCTGCCTTCCGTGCTGTGGGTCGTGGGTTCGATCCCCACCGAGAACAAACATTTGTGTTATAAACATAGATGATTGTTCTGTGTCTGGGTGTTTCTATGTATTATAAGTATGTATTTACAAAAAAAAATGTACGTATGTATTCTATCAGCCATCTAGTTCCCATCGTACAAGCTTTGCTTAGTTTGGGACTAGAAGGCGTTGTGTTAAGTGTCCGTGAATATTTATTTATTTATTTAATTATCATAGCTTGCCTTATCTTCTAAAGGGCTATCCTTTATCTAATAGAGCAAGCCGACTTAAAACTTTGGGTCATCTTATCGTTTGAGCACAAATCCATATTTATAGCTATCCCTTCAAAATAAGCAAAGCTTCTAAAGTTCCATCCCTTACAAAGTACCATACCCAATCAGGAGGCTTACCATGTTATGGAGAAAATTTACATCGTAAACAGTAACTATAGCTCTATCAAAATTCCAATAGTTGCGGATTACGTTTTGTAAACTAAAGTTGCAATCATCATCTCTGTATTACACGGGGAAGAGGATTATGGACAATGTACACAGTGTGTTTCAACTACAGTGTGTAAACTACATAAATAACGTCAACGTACACAATATTATAAATGAAGTGGCACGCGCGTCTACAACAAGACTTTGTGGGGGTTTTTTTTAAAATAAAAGATAAGTTGACGTTACATTAAAAATAGGTACTAAAAAACGTTACTCAAAATTTAAACATCACTTTAAATTGCCCTGCCCCTTTGTTACCTGTAAAAGATGACAATAACTTAAGCATGAAATTAATGAATCCGAGGAGTGTTTCAACATAAGGGCGTAAGTTAAAAGTTGATAGACCCTCTTTAGCCAACGATATTGATCTGTGGTTTTTATAAAATAAATATATCGATTATTTATCATTCGTTTCAGTACCATTTCTATCGATTATCATTTGTTTTAAATAACGCACAGTAAAGTTATTGAAAGAACTTACCTTATTATCACGAAAGTTTAGTGAGATTCGAAAAGTAAACGAGCAAAGAGAACGAAAGACGAAAAATCGAGAGAAAGTTTTTATTCCTATAGAGTGCCATCTAGTACACTACATGAGAACTATCCTAGATCGTGCAAACAAAATTATCACGGAGTTTAAATATAAGTAATACCAAACATCGGTTCACGGGCCAAAGGTCACTCTGCGCAGGAGATCTTCCTTTTTGTAAGAGTGACCTCTCCACCCACAACGGAACTAGTTGCGCTTCTGAATTACTTTTACTATGCCACGTCTTTGGTACCACAGCGGCCATAACCAGACTGCCCCGGGCAACCCCTTCGCCCTCAGCAAATATTCCATGTAATGATTCGGTTTTAATTATTATTGGTTGTGGCTAAGTTTTGTTTGATGTATTGATTAGAACCGTGTTTAGGTATACTCAAGTGTCGTAGAGGGTCGTGTCAATAGACGATCCCTGGAGATTTGAACTGTTTGTTGGACATGACGTAAGTGATGGGGATCTGGGTAGGTAAATATTTTATTGCTTTAGATGCAGGCGCAGGAGATCACATTTATAATACAACTAACGCTAAATTTAATTGTGGATCAAGTTAACTTTTCCCGTACACAGGGTGGGAATATATTTACAACATAAAATTTAAACACATCAATTGGTAATGATCCTCGCTATCCGTATTTTAGCAAACTTTAAAAAAAGAGGTTCTCAATTCGGTTGTTTGTTTATGTGTTTTACCTCATAAGTAGGACATGTATGAACCGATTTGATTTTTTATATCTGAACCTACTTTCAAATTGGTCCCGTAAAATATTTATCTAAATCGGTTTAATAGACGGTTAAATAAGAATATCAACGCGAGCATCTTCAGCTAGACGGATGAACATTTTTATTTGAAAATATTTTCCCAAACACTTATACAAAGAGTTCAAATAGAGTTACTAATAAAACCTCCGTCATAAAATTACAGTTTTCCCAAATTTTGTGAATTATGTTTAGCATCATCAAAAACGAACGCCACAAAACACGAGTGTTTGAACATAACCTTAATTTACAATAACTCGTGTAAATCATAAAGCAGAGCCATAACATATATGTGAAGCATAAACCCGCTTATCTACACAGCATCATGCCTCGCCAATAAATACCGTACGATCGTTACATTGAAAATTTCATATAACGTGTAAACCGTAAACATATTTGGTGCTGGCACGGTATTGTACAATCATACAGTAAACACACAATAATTAAATTGATTCATACCTTCTACAATTGTTAAACAGGTTATCTTTGTGTTGGAAATCACAAACTAAACTTACATATACAAACTGCATCAAATACCTAATTAGAGATTGTGAAAACTATTGTCCCACTGCAAGAATAGAACTCGAAGTAGGTACTTATTTTACTTATAATAACAGACGCATGACGCCAGGTTTTTAAGTCAACAGAGCCAGTAGTTTGAGTTTTGTTTTGTTGATCGAGACGCATATCAAGAAGCGACTTGCAAGATATTTTATATGAAAATCCGATAAGTGCCTCTAGCGGGAGATTTGCAAAGTTTTTTTCTCCATACAAAACTGCGAGTTTCTCGATTGTTGCTTGTCGCAAACCAACATAACCAAACTCAGATTAGGTACGGTCTCAGTATGTAACCTGCTTGTAAACAAGATTGTTGTTTTTTTGTTTTTACAGTAGCATCAAGCATCTCTACTGTTCATAGAATCAAACAAGAAACTTTATTCTGTGCAACAGCATAAACACATTGGGGTTACATTGTCGCACTACTTTACGAGCGCATGAACATAAAAAAGTCATCAGAACCGAGCGAAAAATACGAAAAATATGAAAACACACCTAATATCGCACCTACGAATAAAAGTTTTTCCATTTAGCAATTCGAGTATTTCCCTATAGAAGTCATAAACATGACGGTTAGCGGGCAGTCTGGGCTTCACTTTACTGTAGAAAAAAGAGGAGCAGCTGGTATACTCTGTGACATTTTGTAGATCAGTGCTTAGAAGCTTTTCAGATATGCTTCGGGGCCATTCTCTGTCCAGTGGTGTTCTCTTCAATGAATAATAATTTCAAATTATGCTACGGTTTTAGTTAAAAGACAATATAACACGCTGTCTCTATAGTGTAGGTAGAGTAACTGCTCAATAAATAAATATAAATAAATATTCACGGACACTTAACACAACGCCTTCTAGTACGATTTAAACTAGATGGCTGATAGAATACATACATACATTTTTTTTTTGTAAATACATACTTATAATACATAGAAACACCCAGACACAGGACAAACATCTATGTTTACAACACACAAATGTTTGTTCGGTGGGGATCGAACCCACGACCCACAGCACGGAAGGCAGAGCTACTACCGACTGAGCCATGACGCCTGTATATTTGTGAAAAAAGCCTTTGCATACTTATTTTCTGAAAGTAACAGTTGATTTGACTGTGTAAATTTTATTTTATTTCACCGAATTCGCACAATTTGCAGGTTTTGCTGGGAAAATTAGTTAGATCATAATGTAGACAGCTGTTCATTTTAGTCTACAACTTTACTTTACCCATTCCTTTTTGAGCTTAATGGCAGAAGTTGTATTTTATTTCAGTCTTCACCGGTCTATGTTGTTGGGAAAATACTGCATTTACGAGTATCTTGTTTCATGATACACCGAGCCGGGACCGGACCGAGTCCGACTTTAAAAAAAGAGTCTCAATTCGTCTACATGTTTTTTTTTGTTCAGATTGTTCAACTATCATTCCGCCAATAATGAATCGATTTTGATGATTCTTTTCTGTTTGGTAGATCATACTTCAGAGATAATCTAAATTAAGATACAATTTTTTTTTAACTTTTGTCAATTACATTAAATAAAACCAATGATCGACTGGTGATTTGACTGTCAAGCGTTATGGTAATTAAAAACCTTTGGTGTGCTGTTTTTATAAATATCCCATACATTAGTTGTAAACAATTTACGTAATGCTAAGGTTGTGATTGTGAAAATACAACGATCAAAGTTTTTGAACTCGCGGTCAAACCACGGGTCGTCACCGTTATGTTTTATGAATGCTAAACTTTACTGCCTTAATAATAAAGTTTAAACTAGTCGGACGACTTTAACACGGCCCGGCCCCGGCACTGTGCAGCATGAACCAAGCCTTTTACGCGACAAGTTGTATGTCACAGTTGCCGCCAGTGTCTAGGGGATTTAGTCCATGTATCAATTTATACAGAAAGTGGAAAAGTTAAAAGCACTTTTTATTGTAAAAAGAGAGCACAAACTTCTATTTCAAACAAGCTATCAGTAAAACTCAACTTATACGACAGACGTAGAAATCAAAACTCAAATCCAAAATGACAAAAACAGTGCGATAAAATGCTCGTGGCTCGTGGCGTAGCTTGCTTAGTCAATCTTCACTGATTATCTAAGTTAAGCGATGTTCTGCGCGGTCATTGGATGTTTGACCGTTAGTGTCATTTACATCTGCGAGCGCTTCTGTGCTTCGGAGGGCCCGTTAAACTGTCGGTCCCGGCTCTAGCAGTCGTTAAGCCCTGACGGACGCCTTAAGGCGGCCTAAAAACCCCGTCACCAGAGTTGGCCACTAACTCATACAAGCTTGCTTGCTACTGTAAGGTAAAAACAGGAGGAATAATAGTAGAGCTTCTTGAAAGCTCATCCGGGGAAGTACTACCACCGTATCTATTTCTGCCGCGAATCAGCGATGGTCCGTTGATATGCTCCGGTTTGAAAGGCACATGGGTGACAGTACAGGCACATAAGACTTAACGCGTTTACGTCTCCGAGTGGTCTACCACTCGGAAACGTAAAAGCGTTAAGTGAGGTAAAACATCGGGCCATGGGCTTATGCCATAATTTAGTTATATAAAAAAACAAACCGTCGCCCGTGGCGTTGCTCGCGTTCTAAGCCCTTTAGAGTGCGATTTTTAAAAATTCCTTCTTAGTGCTTCTTCTTAGTTTTATATATGTATATTGATAGATAGATAAACCCCAACCGCCAAATTATGTTTCCAGATTTATCTTGGATCTAACAAAAACCGCCAAAAACCGCGTCTGTTTTGGACTTAAATATGTTTTTTCATATTACGTAACATATAAATCTGACAGCTTTGACAGGGGTTAAGTCCAAAACGGACGTGGTTTTTGTTAGATCCAAGATAAATCGGGAAACATAATTTGGCGGCAAATATTGACAAGATGAAACTTTTTTGAATGCCATAATAGTCACACAGCGGCAATTAAAGTCACAATTTGTGCCAATTTGTGACTTTAATGACACTGAAATAAAAGTACACATCTAACTTGATCATGCTGTTTCACCTCAGCTGCGTATACCAACAGAAAATGATAAACCTCCCAAAAACAAAAAGATATCCTAACAAATCGTTGTGAATGAAAAGTTGTCTTGAAAAATCGCGGTTCTAATCTTTATTCCGACACGGTCAATCCGGCAACTCTCCTATTTATCACAACGCGGCTCGTTTGTTCGGATATTCGTAAATATTTCAAGCGTTATTGCCAACATCAACATAATGTTATGGGTTCTCTAAAACGGAAACAAAAGATATAAAGCTTCGACGTGGCGCAGTTTGTTATTTGCAATTGGCGCGCCGCCGCAAAGTTTCGTTTGTTATTGACACGAGAATGGCCCATATTAATCTTTATTTACCTAAAGTTGGGAACTGAAGTACAAATTGTATATACTTACGTAATGTTGTTTAAATGCTGTATTAGTTTTAATTTTCTTTAGGAATTATAATCATAATCGTCATTTGCCAGAATGTATGTATAACATAGTTCTTATAAATTAAATAAATTATAAAGCTCAGGTTGTGGAACGATCTTCCTGTCGAGGCTTTCCCTAGTGACTACAATATGGGGCACTTCAAAAACGGTGTTTTAAAATTCTTCAAGGGTCGGCAACGCGCATGTGATACCTCTGGTGTTGTAGGCGTCCATAGGCTACGGTAACCGCTTCCCATCAGGCGGGCTACTTAGTAATACCACAGATTATATAACACGTAATACTAAAAAAAAAAAAACGTACGTACGTTGTCTTCAGCAAGTAAAAGTTTTTATAACTACTTATGTACAATAAAGCAAAATAAGGTTGGCGTGCATTGAAAAAAAAAGTGAAAAAAAACGCCAATCTTATAATGATAAATCAGATAATTTCAATTCAACCACTATGAGAATCAATGATTTTTTCACTATACACGGTGTAACATAATTACCCTGTAAGTCCGAAGGGTGATATTTTACAGGTTATGGCGAATAGTGTTGGTTCTACGACTTTTGAGATTTCGAAGTTTTTCATTCATGAAATGAGCTCGTAACTTTTACCTAAAATGTACCTAGACACAGCTAGCGCGTGCGTGCGACGCGGTAGGAGGGTACCTACGTGTGCATGCGTGTGTACGGTGTTACGCAAATAGTAAAAAACACTTAGGGTTGTCGCAAATTTCTAAAAGAATAAAAGTTGTACTTTTGTATGAAAATTTCAATTACGATTTATTAACCCTTTACACATGTCCAAGCACTCAGGTGGTCGGTCTGATTACGCCCCCTTAGGTCTTATAGTGTAACTATGTTACACCTTGTATAATAATAAAATTACGATGATTACAGTAGGTATTTACAATATTGAGCTATCTGCAAACCGTTGCAAACGACCTATACATACCTCATCTGTTCCAAATCAGTACCAGCGTGTACAAGAAACTTTAAAAAAGCTAACGCAAACAAACTTTATCATCATCATCATCTCAATTCATGTTTATTTCTGGAACAACCGTCTGCATTCATCTGGAAAACTTTAGAATTCTATTCGAACTCATTATTTCAACAATTCAGTTGAAACAAAAAACTATTCCTTGTCAGCTTAAAAGCGAAAAACAAAGTAATTCTCTTTTAAAGTGCTTCAGCGAAGTGAAAAGATAACTGCGTAGCGTGAAGTGTACGTGAATTCAAAATAAATTGCTAGAGGTGTAAATGGAGCGTAGATTGTAAAGAACCTTACCGACGACGATTGGAAGTATGCAGGTATCTAAACTACACGTGAATGAATGTGCATGAAAAAAATAAACTATCCCTCCTCACATTGCTTGTAGTTTTTGAAGGGTCTTATTACACTAGTACTTTTAATCACCAGCCCCCGTATCGTAAGCTCTGAACTGCTTCCGCCGGCCAGCATAATGTCAATCGATGTGGCCACAGATATACGAAAACAAGAAGCTAGTGACGGCAAAAACGCGTTGAATTGCGCTTATGCCACATTTAGTGACAGAATACCTACGATTTAGTATGAAAACAGTTCGGGCGTAAACCTGGCAGGCTTTTATGAGATAAAGATTGCCCTTCAGTAGTTATACTTAATACAATTTATAACGCGTAAATGTGAATTATAAAAATGTATGAATGAATGAATGAATGAATGAATGAAAATACTTTATTGTACGTAGGTACACCTTACAAACTAATATGCGAGACAGATTATGTTATAATATATTACATTACGTACAATGGATGGTCTTATCGCTAGGGAGCGATTTCTTCCAGACAACCTTTATGTAATACTATCAAAGATCTTTAAAAATACTCAACAAATTTCCTGTCACGTAATAAATGTTTATAAAATTGTAACACTATTATAAAAATATTTCAAAAATACTAAACTCGCACTGGGTAACGCTATGTTAAGAACAACAATGAAATAATTAATTAAACGATTGATGTTATAACATAAAAAAGTCAGTGTATAGGTACAACCCAACACAGGTTTTTCCGGGCTCATAAAAAATAAATAGCGGTCTAAAACGTATCACTATCTGATTTTACATACGCTGTATTTGTAAAATCACTACATAGTATAAAGCAAAGTCGCTTCCCGCATCTGTCTGTATGTATGTATGCTTAGATCTTTAAAACTTCACAACAGATTTTGATGCAGTTTTTTTGATAGATAGAGTGATTCAAGAGGAAGGTTTATATGTATAATACATCATCCTCATCACTACATTGCACCCGTGCGAAGCTGGGGCGGGTCGCTAGTAATACATTATTTCAACAAGAATAGAACCTCAGCTGCGACAAGGTATTCACTACCCACATAGAGTTATTTACTTCAACTACAATAGGTTATTTACAGCGCAACACCCAGTCGCAGTGATAAATCTCTTTGATGTGAAAAGGCTCTTAGTGCATCGCTCGAGACAAGCAGAAATTGTTCCCACACGACACCTGGGCCATCCAGCAATTGCTTTATACTTGTAAATAAGCAGTCTTGTTCCTTCACAAATGCAACGCTCTTACAATGTTATGTGTTTTACAGTGGTTTTACACATGTTTTGATGCTTTCGTTTAATTGTTTCACTGAAATTCTACACACAAAACAATGATCTTTTATACTACACCTGCTTGGAAAGTACCTTGATACTTTATCAATTTTACGGTAGAAAGTACGTCATTGCATATCGAACAAATATGCGGGGAGAAAACGCATCTGAGCGGGAGAGAAAAGTGTATGAAAATCCATTTCTTACGTTGTTTTTCTTTTTTAATTTTGGGTAAGACTATGCGCCGGTAACCTAAATATCAAAAGCCAAAAAGTTTTTACAGTGAGTTTTTATCTCCAAGTTCGCAAAATGACACTGGCCACTAGCTGTGTGTTGGATGGTGTCGGGCTGGCAGTGCGACCCTGCGGCGGCAGGATAAACAATTTGAAAAAAGAACATGTGAAAATTGCAGGATTCAGTTTTAGTTTTTTTTATTTTCCTCGTAGGTGTAGTATAAAGCACTATGTACTATTATATCCCCAATGCTAACGTCGTAAACATGGTAAGTGGTAGCAGTGGGGATTTCTAGAAAAAAAACTGATATCCCCAGTGGTAGGCATTTCTTAGTGGGGATTTCTGGAATATGTCAATGATAATAGCTACAACATGACATGAAACATGAATAACATGAAGGAGGCCTATACCCAGCAGTGGGTGATACCGGGCTGAGATGATGATTATAGCTACAAAAACATACAAGGAGGAGCCGATCTAAAGAGAACTAGCTTTAAATAGAGTCACGTCATTACGAATTGAGATTCTAGTTTCTTATAAAAATTATGTTCCACTAGGTGCTGCCCGCGATTTCGTCCACGTCCCGTTGGATCCCGTTGATTTTTCCGGATAAAAAGTAGTCTATGTGTTAATCCAGGTCACGGACAATATTATATTGCAAGTTTCATCCAATCGGATCAGTAGTTTTTACGTGAAAGAGTAACAAACATCCATCCATCCATACTTACAAACTTTCGCGTTTATAATAATATAAAAGGAGGATGTCAAATTACTTATTGTAATAATTATTAGAATATGCATTATGGAAGAACATTTTCATAAAAAAAAAAGATCCAAGATACAGCCAAATTGACTGTATTTTCAATGTGTAATATTCGTGTGACTCTTTGAGGATGTTAAAAAGGTTTAGTCAGCAGCCAATAAAAAGATCTTTAGTCAACGTTTTTTTTTTTAAATTAATAAAACATGTAACTTTTCCAATAAATCTTTGTAAACAGCATCTCCAAACAAACCCCCAATAAAATTAGCCTGTATATTATACTTAAAAACATTTCCCGCAATACCGAAAGCAATTTTTAATAATTATGTTATCTTCCGAAACATTTGAGCGTGGTCTATCCGTTCGTGCTATTACGGGCATCATGAGGCTTGAAGCAAAGCCGGGAGAGCAAATAAAGTTACTCCAAACGCTACGTAATGAGAGTTCATTGGATTACCCCCGCTTGTGTAAGCCCCAATAATAATAACCAAAAATGCACGTGGTCCGTATTAAATAACTCACTCAATAATGTACAGTTTGGGTTCTGTACTGCCCGGAATTCCTGGGCGCGGCTACCGCGGTTACCACGGCTGAGACTCTTGTTTATGTCGGATCTCATTACGCTAAATGTTACGAGTTCTAAGGTATTTAAGAGGTAATTTGTTTTTTGTGGTTTAGGGTCGGATTGTAAATTTCTAGAGGTATTTTTTACGTGTTCGGATAAATAAAAGTAAAGTTTGGCTTGCGTTTCAGTATTTGCGAAAAGTAAAATTGGTAAAATCCGCATATTTTTTATACCTTCCGTACGCGATTACAAAGCCACGAAATATTCTATGAAATCCAACTTAGCGGGACGATATTTGTGACAATTTCATCTAATAATAATGCCCACTTGAGACTTTCATCTGACGCTGGCCATCCCCTGTTCATTAGCAATGGATTTGCAGGTAGGTGTGAACCCCTCGGATTATATCAGAGCCAAATCCCCGAACAATGGCTATTTCTAGCTGACGATGTTCGTTTTGCTATTCAGTGTTGTAAGTGCTATTTATACTGTGCAAAAAGCTTTATTTTTCGTTTTTTGACAGCTGTCAGTGGTCTTAAAAAAGATAGCTAAGCTCAGTAGAAAGTACATGTTTATATCAGAAAAATTTCAATATTTACCTGAAAATTTTAAAGCCTATTTTTCTTTAATTCTACTGTAGCAGTGTAAAGCTTTTGTCTCGCGATCGTAACGCACAACGCTGTGGTATGCGACATGCGACGACGAACACATCGTATCGAAAACGTCTAGTATGGTCTCTTGTTCTGTCGCAGTATGCGTCAGCGGCAAAGAGCAAACGCGATACGCTGCGTTGAGCCGCATACCGCAGCGTCGTGCGTTATGATCGAGGTAGCGCTTTAGGTCTTAGCTGCCCAGTCTCCGTTCTTTAATATAGTCTATCAAATTGTAATTTATTTTGTTTTACATTTTCTCAACCCGTGTGTACTCCCTGGTCAGTTATACTACAATACATCGGAAGGGCAATAGAACGATCCTTAATTAGACTGGACTACCCTTCACAAGGTCCAATTATGACGGAAAATTTTGAATAGTTACACTAATAAATTGAAGAAGGTTGCTCTTTTGATGTCCGATGTTCAAATATGTTGAATCACAATGTAAAATCTAATTAGGATGTCATGTCAGAGAAGGGGTTAAGAAAAATAAATAAATAATAATAAATAAATATTCACGGATACTTAACACAACGCCTTCTAGTCCCAAACTAAGCAAAGCTTGTACGATGGGAACTAGATGGCTGATAGAATACATACATACTTTTTTTTGTAAATACATACTTATAATACATAGAAACACCCAGACACAGAACAAACATCTATGTTTGCCACACAAATGTTTGTTCTCGGTGGGGATCGAATCCACGACCCACAGCACGGAAGGCAGAGCTACTACCGACTGAGCCATGACGCCTGTCGAAAAAACATGCACTAGTCTGTTTTTTCTTTTAATCATGCCTTAAAATCTTTCCTTTAGTAAGGCCTGGCAAACGAAAGCAAATCCTGAAAATAATAAAGAAAAGGTCTCCCTCATTAGGCACATATTTTTGTAGTTTTCTAATAAGAGTAAGTAGAATTAAGTCGGTTTAGCTGCATGAACTTTGCATGAGAATCAGCAAAAATTAGGGTTTACTTCAACGTAAAATATAGGTTTTTTTATATATGAGTATAGCGTAAAATCCATTTCCTTATTACTCATGCTTGTCACGGCATCAATCCGACTATAGTATTTCCCAATGGACCGACAAGAAGGATATCTAATTACGTATTCGATTCATCCAATAAATATTCGAACAGCATCAAATTAACATTAAAACGATTGTATTTTCAATATTTTCTGTGCAATAGAAGCATAGAACGATTCATATATTGAAGCTTACATTTTACTATATAGCTTTCAAATTTATAATGCTTAGTTTTAATGAAGTATATATGTTGTGTTAGTTAGATGAAATGAGTGCAAAATGGCTTTCAAAAGTGATCAAACACGTGTACAGACGAGTCCAAAACAAATACGCAATGAAAACTAGTTTTCCTAACAGATTGGCAAAAACTGCTCAAAAACTGTTTGCTTTGAAACAAACGAAGCATTGCAAATCTAACAGTCGATATGCAGACGACATCAAAGACTACAAAGATACTCAATTACTATTTTGAATTGATAGTTGGAAACCCTTATTAGGTAGACCACGAAATAAGGCAATTTTGCGGACAAAAGACCCCTCCGATGGACGCCTGTCGGCGATTTGAAAGTTTCTGGATGACGGGTCGACAAGGCCACCCTACTTTATTGAATTTCACAAGTAGGATGACCACACGTTATTGTTCTGCTGGACTTTGATTAGGGTGCGCAATGTATACCATTATACAGGTATATACAATATGATTTAATGAAGGATGTTCGGTGATCATATTTTGCTTAATTAATTAAAAGCGTTATTGCTATGGAGTTTATATGTATGTACCTATTGTTTTCTAACTTCTTTATAATGATGTACCTATGTTAAAAAAAAACCAGTGCGTCGAGTCCCTACGCGCGGAAGAAGTTATAATTCGAGTGGCACGCATTCACTCTCGCTCTGTGTTTAATGTGAAATTAATTTAGTATTTATTTTTATGTTCTTAACTAATATGCAGTACTAAATTTTCACTTCAAAATAAAAAGTAAAAAGTTGCAAAAAGTCTATAGTGTCGGTTTGGATTTGAACTCGTATCCCGTTATCGGTCTGACCGCAGTCTGACGTATCACTGTTTCGCCAACAGAGCTCTGCTCCTGATAGTTGAAATTACGGCTATGTTTTTTTTTTCTTTTGTTTGACGCTGTCAGTTGGAAGTCGTATAACTTCAAAAAATGCTGAACACTGCCATTTCTTATTAGGAATAGAAAGAGACAGAGATTATGTCCTCCCGTATAAAGCAACGTTGTTGGAAGTCGCATTAGAAGTATAACTTCAAAAAGTTACTTCTACATGAGAAAGTACGATACTAATATCATCAGTAGCTTGAACAATAATATCGGCGACGACACCGTGTGAAAGCGTTTGTATTTAAATATATTTTAGCTCTCCGGTAATGTCGTGTCGGAGTCGAATTTTAAACAGATTAATAAGCTCTTTTTAATGTCACTAAACCCTCAAATAAATAATCGTATCTCTAAATTGCTAAGTTCAGACATTTACGCGGTATTTTACTAGACATGAGCAAGCACTAAACCCATCCTTGGTCAGTCGCCTCTAGCAACCGACAATTTGTCCCGTTCAGAGGGAGCTTTCCAATAATAATTCCACGATAAATTCTATGAGGGGTACTAAGAAACGAACTAAAATAATAACTAATACGATCACTATTATTGACGGAACAAATAGAAATCGATAGGTATATGCAGCTTTAATTAATCCTGTAAAAAAAAAGGATAATGTATATTTATTAGTAACTAGCTGTGCCCGCGACTTCGTCCGCGTGAAATAGTGTCTTTGGGTAGCATCTTAAATTATGCTTTGTTAATTCCATTCAATCCAAGGTGGCCTGGAAGAAATCACTTTAAGCGATAAGGCCGCCCATTGCACTTTGTTATGTTAATTTTGTACTTACATTGTGTTCTTGTGTACAATAGAGTGTTATCTATCTATCTATCTATCTAAATAAACAAAAAGTCGCCGTACTAAGACCCCCCCACCCCTGTTTTGTTATACCGGTTTTTTTTCCCGGGATAAAAAGTATCCTATGTCCGTCTCCTGGTTTTAAGCTAACCCTACCAATTACAGTTTTAGACCTACCAATTTTCAGCCAAATCGGTTCAGCCGTTTTTTTATACATATAAATATAGATTATGTTCAACCATTTTTTTTTTCATCCATTGTAATTATAATATATAATTTGATTAGTGTTATTGCTCAAATAGATGTTGGAGAAAAAAATTCGGACTGATTAAATTATCACTAAGAAATAAAAGAAAAAAAATAGCTTACCTGCCATGAATATACATAAGTGATGACTTTCTAACACTTATTAATTATTTTTCTGCAAAACCAAACTATTTTTCAATGTTTAGTAGTAGTACTCCGTCTGTCTAGCTTACAGGGGATAGTGCAACCTTTAGAAATTAATTATTATATGACTTTTTGACAGCATACCAAGCATAGTTTCTTTATTGAGACGCCTGGGGGATGTGAGGCAATACAAATTTATTGTTTCCTTACCACCTTATTTATAGTGCTTGCAATTTTTGGCAGTGAAATAGTGTTTTGGAAAGATTCATTGCTCGCTATATACGTGCTCGAGGCGTCTATGAATCTTAGATGGTCTACGATATTCGTAGTGGTCTACGAGTTTTTTTTTGATAATCTTGTTCACGCAATTTCTACACTGAATAAATAGAAGATAGATTTAAAATACTTTATTGCACACCACAACTAAAAACGAAACATACAGGAAACATAACAACTTAAGTCTATGACATACAATGGGTGGTCTTATCGCTAAACAGCGATCTCTACCAGACAACCTTGAATGGAATGGATTGTTGTAATCTACCTGGGGAATCTGAATACGTACTGCTTTTATGGTAGGCCCCTAAAGTCACGCTATATTTTCTAAAAAATAATTGATGCCTACAAAATAACGTAATGACGCTTGAAATTAAACGACACAGGTAGCACTCAAGTTGACCAACCTTTTCATAAATCTACCAGAACCATAAGTCCAGCAATAACTATTAAGGTTCATCCACCTTCAGGGCATGTCTACGGCAATTCGTTACTGTAATGTTGGCAATCTGTCGCTCAGTCAAACCTATAACTCAAGACAATACACGATAACGATGTTGTTCTAATATACCAACAAAATAAGCTTACAAAATGGTTTACAATTGGAAAAAAAGACAATCGAGTGATAAGATCGATACTAAATAAATTGGTAGCTTCAGCTTTTTTAGTTAAAAATGCAACTAGTAAAAAATTGTATCGAATAAATAAATAACACTTGAGAGCAAAAAATTCTCATCATCTTTAAAAATTTGAACATCTTCAAAAGCTAGTAAGATATTAGTCAAAAAATTGTTTAATTCAAATAACTCCACTATCCCAGTTATTCCCATCAAAGTTATGACGTCACTTGCTACCAAATTAGACATTATTACTTGCAGTACAAATCACGACTAAGTATAAGTACCGTAGAAATAACCGAGTACGTGTTTATTGCAAAAAACGGTGACTGAAAAAGGACCAATAAAACCAAGTTCAGCTATTTAAATTTATTTTATTTATTTCATCGACCTTGCCAGTACAAGCTACGAAACAGTAAGAATTTCCAAGAAATTTCACTTAATTTAGTTTTTTTTCTACGTCGTAAATGTAAACAAACTCAAGTAGATTCTTACGTACCCTTAAGAGACTCTTTGTGCAGTCAGTATCATTAGTAAATGATGATGAGTGAAAGTTTCACGAAGGTTTTATAACTCAATACTGGAAATTTTATTTTTCATACCATTACTTCTTTGAACAATTCATTTCCCACAAGTACAGAGAGTATTTAAATAAAAAAATATAATTATCTTCTTCTTCTAACTTAAGAGCTCAGCTCTTGTCGGTGAAACAATGCAGCTCTCGCCATTTGCTATTTACATTTGCATTATACCAACAGTATTTTTTTGATTCTGAAAATGCTATCTACTTCTGACGCTGACTGTACTTTCAAGTTTCAAGCTCCACAGAGCGTTGAGTATTCGCATTCTACTAATTAAAATGTCTGTAATGAAGACCTAGGCATTACAGAAAGTACACTACAACTGTAAACAAAACTGAAAATTAGTTTGTTTCTTTGTAGGAGCTCTTCAATTTCAGACAGGATTTTTTTTCATATTTAATGAGGCTGATAGTGCTTTTGTGAATTCAGTTTCAATTAAAATGAAAAGGTGAATACGTATAAATGTTCCAGAGGATTTAGACGCAGAGTTTTTAGGGACCACTTTAGAAAGCTTAAAAAAGTTTTAGCTTTTTCTTAAATCGTAATTTTTACATATAAATAAATTATACTAACCAATACGTTTCAAGAGCTCTTGTTTTATTGTTGAGTTGTTTTTATTTTTACAAATTGCTGCATTTTATCCATCTCCGATAAAAGGAGCGTTTACAACACAGAACACGTTTCGCTTGTAAAAAAATATCAATTTTAGTGATTCTAAGCAATCAAAACTGAATAACTCACACAACACTTACTTATTTTGATAGGCCATAAAGTTTACCCAATTTATGTTGTATCTTGCGGGGAATCAACCGAGACTCATGAATAACTGCGGTGAACTATAACCAGTGACGTAGGTGTTTTAAATTAGTTAGTTCATGTACCCTGATGTTATGTAACTAAATTGATTGTAGGTATAATAATAATGATGTATTTAAAGATCGTTCATTCTATGTTAAATTAATAATTTTGAAGCTACAATATCTTAGATGTTTATTTAATCTTAGGTTTTTGTGCTATGAAGTCAATTTACTACCTTATGAGAGCTAGCTACAGCCTGCTGAAAAGTAAAAATACCTAAGTATCTATAATTTTGTTGATTGTCTGTCTTCGTATTTATATTTTCGGTCGGACTTGGTCCAAGGCAATACATATTGGTCTGACTGTTTCATTGTTACTACCTAATACTACCTAAGTAGATTAGGTAGTTAAAATATTTATCACCGATCAAGAATTTCAAAGTTCATTAAATCACAAAGCACAATTAGATTCCTCTCAATCCGTCTTCGAGGAACGCACTCAATTTCCATCAAATTAAACACGATCCTCACAAAACTATTTATAAAGATTCCTTTAGGGTGGAGCCATTCAGAATGTGAAATTTGACGTGTGAGACCTCTGCCTTACCTATTGTTAGGAGATCTACCTCATAACCGGAGATAGAATATTCTTTGCGTGTTTGTTGGGAAGTTTATAGAGATGTGTAAAAAAATATTAATTCTATAAAATAGAGCAAGCTGGAATAGATTTATCTTATTAGTTACATTTAATGAAAATTTTAAATCAGTGTAACTACTGGGACAAATAATTCCTATCAATTCTACCAATAGAACAAGCAATGTAACTGATGGCATGGACTAAATGCTAATGGGAACAGATTTTTAGCAATAGTTATATTTTATGAAAATCTCAAGTCGAGTCTACTATGTACTGGGACAAAAGTTTTAGTATTTTTGAATTAACTTGAAAAAAACGTCTAACGGTCTACACCTACTTACTCATAACTTCTATAATAATATACTACATTACACCGTATTACAGGCCATTTTATTTATTAAATATTGTCTGTTAATAGTTTCAGTATAAAACTCAATATATACATACGTTTTATCTCCTCTATTCAAATATCATTCTACGAATATAGAGTCGTATTCCATTTCATGTGAATAAAGTACACACATAAAGCATTCAGACGACCCGAGTGTATCCTTACCACTTTATTTAGATCCATCATCGTGCTACATTACTCCTTATTTTCCTCAATTCCCAGCAGATGATCGGTGATGGAGGATCAAGTTATACTGGCAAGTGAAGAAGCCCGTGAAAAGTTCGCATTTATAAAGATTTTCAAACACATTCCACAATAAATGAACACAATTTAAAGACGAATGCGTTTTTGGATTCTCATTTCAATGAACATTTGGTTCGCTTGATTGAATCGTAACGAGGTAATATTTTTATTTTTATCCGATTGTGAATAAAGGAAAATAAAATAAGATCACACCTGTATACACACCGACCACACACAAGACACGATGCTGATATCGTCAGTGGGTCAAAATGCTGGTGAATATAGATAACTCACGCTCTTACCCAGGTCGCCGCGGTGTTTAGTTTTGTCTCATCTCAACGTTGAGAGGAGTTCATAGGTAAGAATTTACTTAGACTCATCTCAACGTTGAGAGGAGTTCATAGGTAAGAATTTACTTAGACTCATCTCAACGTTGAGAGGAGTTCATATTAGGTAAGAATTTACTTGGACTCATTTCAACGTTGAGAGGAGTTTATAGGTAAGAATTTTCTTAATCATTTGCTTATATGTACGTATTTTGAGAGACGCTTGAAAAGGCGTCATAAGTAAGACCGTCAATCAAATGTGCTGTGGGTCGTGGGTTCGATCCCCACCAAGAACAAACATTTGTGTGTTGCAAACATAGATGTTTGTTCTGTGTCTGGGTGTTTCTATGTATTATAAGTATATATTTACAAAAAAAAAATGTATGTATGTATTCTATCAGCCATCTAGTTCCCATAGTACAAGCTTTGCTTAGTTTGGGACTAGAAGGCGTTGTGTTAAATGTACGTGAATATTTATTTATTTATATTTATGATATTAGGTACTTCTCCGCCCATATTGTGTAGGTGTCGTGTCGGTGGCAGTGCAACAACGAGGTTTTATGTTCCAAAACATTTTTTATTGTTTATTGTAACCGCGATGGTACGAAGTAATAAAGAAAAACAGTTTATTCATACAAAACAAATCTACACGTGTGTTCCAAAACCAGTTGTACCTATACTTAACATTATCAACTCCATACTGTGTAGTATAATCTCCTGCTCTATATTTCATCAAATACAAACCTAATTGCAATAAGCACACGGTGGATTTCCCCTAAGCAATTTACTATCTTAGCAACGAAATAGGTCAAGGAGCTCTCCAGAGTTGCGATTGCTTTATAATTTGACTGCCATTGTTCAGATTTGAATCACAAGAGGCACAGTATAAGCAAAGTTCTATAAGTAGAGACAGTCATAAAATCAAATGTACCTATTTGTCTGTATCAAAAATTCGAACATCGTGCATGTCTGAGAATTAATTAATTCCTTGATGTCCTTAAAAACCATACCAACAAACCACTATGTACATCTAGTTAGAGGTTGTCGGTAAAGAAAAAAAATATTTTAGCCGTCCAACTAGGTGGACAGCGTGATTTGGGTTGGTAATAGACAGGAAAAATATGGCGTTGGCTATTGTTTTTCTTTCCTAGGCGATGTATGACAGTAACACGCATCTACCTAAATAACCCTATGTGTATTTTTTATGATTTTAATCACAATTTTTTTAGTATCAACTGTTGTTTTTATTGGCACTTTTGACGACTAAAACACTTTAGTTCTTATTATATGATACCTACTGTTTGTAAATAAAATGATACTGTGATGGGGCATGCAAGGGGGCTTTCAGCCATGCCGTTTGGAACTCTTTGATGCATGACTAATATGGATTAACTCGGTGTATGTCATCCACTCTATGCTAATGTGGGTCTTCTATGGCTTTCTGATTCCCTTTGGGGGCATGGAATTAAATATTGGCATTGCTATTGGATGAGGCCGTTGAATGAATATTGGTGAAATGATGGCTAACATTAATCATTTCTGTGGATGAAACTGTAGGGTGCAATTTTAACGGCCAAAAACTTAATAGCAAGAGTGATTATTTACTTATGTTATAGATGGAGTAGCTAGTGAATTGTAAATATTCACGATTGACATTTTTTTATTCTACTCAATAGCTTTATGTCAGCCAAACAGATTCAAAATAGTTCTATCGTGTGCGCAGTTCTCATTCATTTAGCGTTTTGACGTAAGTAAAAAATTAAGTAGGTACCTAGGTACTCGTAGGCATTTTAATCAAAGAAACCTACTAACTACCTACGTATTAAAGAAAAATGATTCAATTCAGTATCTTTGATCAAAGAAGTAGTAAGAAGGCTAGAAATCAGTTGGTTAATTTCTTTGAGCAAGCTTTAATAATAGTGCATTGCGACGTTCTGATTGACGATTGAATTTTTTAGATTATACGATTAACGTTTCTAAAGCCACGATTATTTTTTCTCTTGGATACACTATGTAGAGTCGTGTGGTTGTAAATATCTTCAGACTTTCGCACACTATAAAAGAGATTTTTACGTGGGCATTCCACCTGAAAAAGTTTTAAGAACTCTAACCCTTCATCATGTCCAACAAAAGTTACAAAACTTTAAAAGAAGAATTTCTACACGAAATAAACTTTGTCACAAACATCGGCTACAAAGTATTCGTGTACCCTTTTATTGGAAAATCTAAGACCTCTATCTATTGCTACAATCTCACATATTTCTTGGTATTAGTCACTTCGTCCCAACTGTTTATGTCTCTGTGTGTGACCAAGTTCCAAGACTGGTTCGAAATTGTGAATATAGCTCCCAACTTGGCGGTGTGTCTGATGATTCTGATAAAATATTCCAAAATGCAAACGCATCGAGATATCTACGAAAATATATTGCATCATTTCAAAGTTGATGTGTGGGATACTATCGCAGATACAAGAGAGCATAAAACTATATTAGAAAGATATACAAAAATTTCACGGTTGATTGTACGCTGCCAGTATTACTACACGGTTGTTTTAGTAATAATCGTGATCACATTTCCCAAAATGATTTCTCTATACGAGACCAAAATAGCTCACAATAATGTTCAGTACTTATACCCATTCGATGGTTGGTATCCCTTCAATAAGGTGAAGTGGTATTACGTAGCTTACGTCTGGGAGAGTTTCATGACAACCGTTGTAATTTTGATATACGTTTTCGCTAATATGATACACATATCTTTTACAAGATACATTTGTATGGAGCTTAAAATACTGGGGAATTTGATGGAGAACGTTGTTACGGCTGAAGAGATCTTGAGTGTTATGAATAAGGAGCTCGCAGATGAAACTCATGCTGGTATTACAAGGAAATTGAAGCTAATAATCAAGAGGCATCAATTTTTATCTGGGTAACTAAGTTTTCGCTAAACTGAGTGGGGTAGAAAAATCAGAAATTAAATTGACCGTTTGCCGTTGTTTCTTCTAGGCTCTAGTCGCGAGGATATGAAACTTTGTTATTAAATTGTTATATTGTGTGATTTTATAGATTAGTATTTTTTTTTTCTTTTCAGAATAACCTCAGATCTAGATAAAGTACTAGGGGATGGTTTTCTCGTCACGTACGCATTTGGCTCGGTGTTCATTTGCCTCACAATATTCACAGCAACGGTGAGAAAAAAATACTAACTACTACTAATTGATTACGTAATATCAAATTGAATAAAATCCTCTTTCCTCCGTCGTCCTTAGGTATATTTGAGTTTTTAGATGCTATTGGTATTTTTTTTATCTGAAGTGTTCAGTCAATAAACCTTATAAGCAATTTAAAAAAAATCAGTACACTTTACCGATTTTTTTTTTCAAATTGCTTATAGGTGATTGTCATTTCAAGGTTGTGGACAACTTGTACTTGCGACTGCGATATGCTTCGTTCTTCTGCTCTTTGCTGGTTGAAGTGTTCGTGCAGTGTATCATTGGGCAACTTTTGATTGATCATGTGAGCGTTTTATATTTGTTGGTTTTTAAATAAAGAGAACAGACTAACTAGAAAATAAAGTGAACATAGTTTTGTCGAACTATTATAGTTTGCAACATGCCGCTCGACTTATATATATATATATATATATATTTAATTTTTTTGCTATATTAACATGAAAGATAATTAATTTCAGGTATATTTTCTTATTTCTAAAACTGTTCCAATACAGCGTTGTTTTGGTTATTCTAGATTTACTTCAAAAGATGTGATAAAACAAAAATTGTTTTCATTTTTAGCGCTCTAAACTTATATGAAACGTGTTCTTTCAGAGTTTGAAGCTAGAGCAAGCGATATACTTCGCTGATTGGCCTCACGCGGATCAGGGGATGAAAAGGATTCTTCATGTTTTTCTGGTGTGTGCGCAGAAACCGCTGACGTTCTCAGCCAGAGGCTATGTCACAATGAATTTGGATACTTTCTGCAGTGTAAGAGCCGGCGCCCACAAGCAACTTATTTGCCTTTGTCGATGTCTGTCGGTTGTCGCGTTACAATATGAGTACATATTAAACTTGAGAGACAAATTAGTTGCGGAGAAAAATGTGTTACTCGTGCGCGACATCTATTAGCTATCACCGTCATCATCATCATCTCAGCCCGGTACCACCCACTGCTGGGTATAGGCCTTCTTCATGTTATGTCTTGTGCGATACGAATATTAGCTATCAAGCATTTGGAAATCGAAATTTAAATTCGAACTATATTTTTTTGTCCGTTTGAAAACTACAAGCACCAGTTGTCGTGTACTTTGGAAATTGTATATTTTTTTCTTTTTTTCAGATTTGCAGTCTGTCATATCAGTTTTTCAACTTGTTACGCACCGCCTATCAATAGGTTTAGTTTTTTACGTCTTTAGTAAAGTAGCTAAATACTTCTACCATTTTAAGAAACTAATATTTTGAGAATATAATCAAATCTTTTTATTTAAATAAATAAGTACATACCTTATAAATAATTATGCTAATTATTATTGTTGCGTAACACGTCCATGAATACTTATTTATTTATTAATAATTATAGCAACTTACTCCAAAAAAAGTACTGTAAGACTTATTCAGTTAGATTGTAAAAAAGTATAAAAGAACGAAAATGCATAAACACAAGTAAGATATTCAGAAAAAATATTAGGTGCACACGATAGCGAAAACGAGGGAAGCCGAATTGACAATGGTTCTGATATTGAAGTCTGGTTCATAATAAAGTATATTCATACCACGACGGAACGGACACGGGCTTTCTTAAAATACAGCTAGTAAGAAATCGGTGTACTAAAATCAGAGGGTGGACTTTTTATAGGCTGATGTGATGTTGGTGAACTTTTCGGATGAACTTACTAGCTTTTAGGGCAATTGACCCTAGTATATAGAGAATCGTCGTGCTGTAGGTTGACCTATAGATTTTGCATAATATAAATTGGCCGAAGTGAGACCGGGACAATACTGATGAAAATGAAAAATCCGCGTAATGTTTCGTTACTGAGCCCCGAAATCTCGGTTTTCATACAAAATTTCTCGCTTTGCGAATGGGTTTGTGTGTGCTATACTCGAGTCAAAAGTCAAAACAAATGCACAGACTAGGGGCTCTGATTGTACACTTCCCGTCGTATAGCAAAAGGTACTATGCAGTCGTAAAAACAAGATGTCTACATTGATATCGGCGCTATGGGAAATGCCGACGTATTTGCCGGTTATTGCCAATGAGCATGGCATTACGAGGATTGACGATGCCCATTTAAAGGTAGAAGACATTTTTGCTGAAAAAGTAACGAGTAATATTTCAGAGCAGGTAGTTATTTAATTATAGAACTGATTTGAAAGTTGAACAAATGAGACTAAATTATGAATTTACAAAATATTACTATTCTGCTCGAAATGCATTCTAATCTTATTTAAATTAACTTTCATACCACAGTAAAATTAATTTGGTTAAAAATGTAAATATTTAAATTTTCAAAAGTACTTATAAAAATTGATAGGTAGATAAGCATTTTGTCTACAATAATTAAAAAAAGTTATGATTTTAATACAGCACACGATAAAGCAATTAAATAATCATGATTCGATCACGAAAGGATATAAATTTTTTATTTATAGTTTTTTTTTTTCAGTATAAAATCTGTAAAAATTTCACCAAACGCCAGTCTTGAGACTCCAGAATGGGTACAATGCAATGGGCAGCTATAGCTGTTCTAGTTTTACTACAGCAAGGAGCTTTAATTCAAGGTATGTTTTCTTATTTTAAATTAGGAATTTGAAAAAAAAAATTAAATAAAGTATTGAGTGTTATTATAGTTAACCTGTAAAAAGTTTCTCTATGTTTTCGTCAAAAGATATAGATCTAACTTTTTTATTTTGAATAATTAAAGGGTCCAATATTAGCGTATGTATAATGTGTAGAAATATAATAGTTCTTGTAATAACACTGTTTTGCACACCAACAATACAGTTGTGGAAACATACTATCTTTTAATTAAACAGATGCTTTCATATAAACCCTAAGAGCGGATACACATTAGGCGCTCTTAATGACGCTTTTTAGTCGTAAAATACACTCGAGAGCAATGATTCCGGGTCACTTAAAGAATGTTAAAAATCTCGGAAACTAAAAATGATAGGTTAATGCAATAAATTGTATTTAATAGACAATGTAATACTCCTTAAATGAAAGTAAAAAAATATGAGTCACCATACATTTTATTAACACAAAATTACATAAAGAAAAAAACTGCTGATCTCTCCTTAAAACAAAAATAGGAAACATGAAATTTTTGAACTTTATTACGATTTTCTTGAATTTTAATACTTCGTATTGCCTCCTCGTGCTTCCATTACTGCGTTTACGCGGTTTGGCATGCTGTACACCAAGTTCCTTATACGATTTTGGGGAATATTCTCCCATTCCTCTGTGAGAGCAATTTTGAGCTCACGAAGCGTGATTGGGGGAGGGTTTCGTTGTTTTACGCATCTGCCTAGCTCGTCCCAAGCATGCTCGATCGGGTTGATATCCGGGCTACGCGCTGGCCACTCCATACGAGTAATGTTCATCTCTTGAAGGTAGTCATTCACAATCCTACCTGTATGAGGTCGGGCATTGTCATGCATAAATATAGCATCCTCACCTAAATTGACCATAAATGGACCAACATGATCATTGAGGATTTCTTCCACATATCTTACGCTAGTTAAAGAGCCGTTTTCTATGATCACCAGCTCTGTGCGACTTTCAGAAGAAATTCCGGCCCACACCAGTACAGACCCACCACCGTAGGCTACTTTTTCTTCGATGCATGCTTGCTTGAATCTTTCCCCTGGTCTTCGATACACTCTGTGTCTTCCATCGTGCTTGTAGAGCATAAATTTTGATTCGTCGGAGAACATAACTTTTGACCAATCTTCAATACTCCAATTTACGTGGCTCTGGGCATATCTTAGTCTTGAAATACGATGCCCACGCTCCAGTTTAGGGCCGTTTGCAGGTCTAAGGGGTTTTAAGTTAGATTCAGCAAGCCGACGTCTTACTGTCCATGCACTTGGGTTACTTCCTCCGAGGCGTCGAAACTGATTTGTGAGTTCAGTTCCTGTGAGAAAGCGATTTCGAAGCATGGTGTTCATCAAGTATCGGTCTTCTCGTGCTGTGGTACACCTGGTTCTGCCCGTTCCTGGTCTGCGTAGGTTAGAACCAGTTTCTTCGTAACGTCGGAGAACTCTTTGTACTGTTGACAGCGACACACCGACAGTCCTGGCTGTATCGCGCTGACTCCGGCCGGTTTCCAGCATTGTAAGTATTCTGGTGCATTCTTCAGGCGTAAGCGACATAATTTCAGCTTGAATAATGAATATAGAGCACTATCAACATGGTTTATATACCCACATAAATGACAGATTACAAACAAAAGCAAAACCAAATGCTGTAATTTCGTAGTTCCATCTTCGAAAGTGGCCCTTTTTCAAATTTGATTTTTTTAAGATATAACTTTACAATAACTAAGAAGTTTTAATACCTTCATTTAAGGAGTATTACATTGTCTATTAAATACAATTTATTGCATTAACCTATCATTTTTAGTTTCCGAGATTTTTAACATTCTTTAAGTGACCCGGAATCATTGCTCTCGCGTGTATGTAAGGCGTTCCGCCGTCCGTCGCCGTCCTCTATCTGTTCAATTAAAAGGCTGTGTGTTGAAATGATTATTTCCCTTTTACGATTCAAAATTGACGACAACTCAAGAGTTTTTGTATTTTACAGGCAACAATGGAGCCGGGCCTTATAATGAAGGTAAATTTTAACATTTATATAATTTATAAGTTTAAAAAACCGGAAAACCCGAATTCTATTCGATACCAATGATGGTAGTTCCCTGTTCTTTTGATCGTAAACATCACAGAAAAGCAAAATACACAATGTCGAGTACGTGTATGAGGTGTTTTTTCGAGTTATTCTTATTTAACGGCCAAACTACTAAACTGATTTGGATAAAAATTTATGGGACCAATCTGGAAGCATAACATTTCAGATAAAAAAAGAATTTTTCAAATCGGTTCATAAATGACGGAGTTCTGAGGTAACAAACATAAATAAAAATACAACCGAACTGAGAACCTCCTCCTTTTTTGAAGTCAGTTAAAAAACAAGTCCAAGTACGAATTGATATAATTATCTGTTTATCCATTCCCTCGTTGTTAAAGCTCAAACTGCAGCATTGTCTGAAGGATCAGCAGGAAATAGTATTGTATATGTTATTACGATGGAATGATGAGAAGAGCCGAAGACCGGGCTCAGTGGCGCGTCTTGGGAGAGACGTCCAGCAGTGGACCGATATAGGTTGATGATGATGATGATGATGTTATTACGTGACTTTATTTTATTCGTCTACAGAATATTCCAAGAAGATTTACTCGATTTGGCTATAAATATTCACGGACACTTAGCACAACGCCTTCTAGTCCCAAACTAAGCAAAGCTTGTACGATGGAAACTAGATGGCTGATAGAATACATAGATAATTATTTTTTGTAAATACATGCTTATAATACATAGAAACACCTAGACAGAACAAACATCTATGTTTACAACACACAAATGTTTGTTCTCGGTGGGGATCGAACCTACGACTCGACTATAATAATATAGCTGGTTACGACGTGATTGTATCACAAACATCTAAACTTTCCCATAGTTTTAATATTAAAATAATAGTAAGCTCATTAAGAATGTTTTCAAAATAAACGTACCCATGGAAAGTATGTAAACTGGCTGGTCTTTACTGAATAAAATAATTCGTTTTTTTTTTACAGATTTTTTCCCTGACTATTATGGTGGTAAATATTACGAATTGAATATTTCAATAACTTTTACGTAGGTCTAAAAAACACGTCGAATTAACCTTTCGGACGTGCTTTGAATGTCTGATATTTCAAAATGATTATTAAAATGTCTTAAAAAATACTTCATTTGTGCAGTCGCTAAAGAATGGAAAACGTAGTATAAGTATAATATAAATGATTACATTACTTTCCATTTGGAGTTTTATTCTCTAGCGATTGCAATAGAAAACTAATCAAATATAATATTTTCAAAATACGAACGACATGGCACCTATACGATATCGTCGGGGAGATGTCATAAATTCGCATTCTCACTATGTCGTGGTTGACGACGATATTTTTGTTCGAGGCCTTGATTATATTGGTATCGTGTCAGTGCCTGTGTTGGGCAGTGTGAAAACGCCTGTTGCTCTGAAAAAACTGCGTTTCTAAACTACCAGAGAGCCTAGTACGAGGTTTAGTGTGGGAAATCTGGTGTGAAACGTTTGACGCCCAGAGGGCCTAGTACGAGTTTTCAGTGTATAGTGTGGGTGTGAAACGTCTGACGCCCAGCACACCAGTGGGCACTATTTGTATGGAGACACTGAGCGGATTCTTTGAGAAGCTCGACATGCGAGTACGAGCTTGGCGTAGACCAAACTTCTCAAAGAATACGCTCAGTGTCTCCTTACAAATCAGCGCCCACTGGTTGCTGGGCGTCAGACGTTTCACACCAGATTTACACACCAAAACTCGTACTAGACCCTCAGCACATCAGTAGGCGCTTATTTATATGGAGACACTGAGCGGATTCTTCGAGAAGCTTTTGTCTACACCAAGCCCGTATTACTCGCATGTCGAGCTTCTCAAAGAATCCGCTCAGTGTCTCCATAGAAATCAGCGCACACTGGTGTGCTGGGCGTCAGACGTTTCACACCCACACTACACTCTGAAAACTCGTACTAGGCCCGCAGTATCTAACTTGTGTGCTGGGCGTCAGACGTTTCACACCCACACTACACTCTGAAAACTCGTACTAGGCCCGCAGTATCTAACTTGTACCTAACTGTTTTTTTAGTAATAAATTTTATTGATTTTATTTTTTATTATATCCTGTCTCTTACGATTCTCGGAACTAAACTACAAAAGTCTTATTCCAGAACGGGGAACACGGTTTTATTCCAGAACAGGGACTAAAGAAAGTCAAGGTTTAAATCTTGACGCTGACGTTCAAACCTTGACGTTTAAACCTTGACTTTCTTTAGTCTTCGTTCTGGAATAAGACCGCAAAAGTTACTTTTGTTTCACAGAACTATACCCTGAAGACGGAAATATAGGCTTCGAATATATGCCACAATATCCAACGAATGGTGCTATGTCTAGCACTTCGTCATCATCAACAGGTTCATGCTCATTTCTTTCTTTTTTATGCTATGTATCCCGAAAAAAGAAGTACCTAAATTATTCTTAAGTTCTAACGCAGTAGCAAACAAATAACAAACTTGTGATTGGCCAATTCGGGCAACTCAATTACAGATATCACGTAGTCTCAACCTGAGTTGACTGAGAATTTTTATAGGTTTACAAAGTAACATAATAAAAAATATTATTACCTATAATATTCCAACAGCTTCCTCTGCCACCAACGCCGCTGGTGCAGCAACGACATCATCAAGTACTAGAGCTAGTATTAGTTTGAGTTAAAATTAATAGATTCTAGTTAAACTTACAGCTCTGTAAGTTTAACTAGAATCTATTAATTTTCTATTCAACACGCACAAAACGTACCTTACTATCGCATCCCAGAAAACCTTATCATTACGTTACCGGATTTATCGAGGGTTTAGACCCGGCCTACCTAGGCTCGGCCTAAAGTTAGGCTTGAGTTAAATCTCAGACGTGATTATGAAAGACTTTCAAGGAAGTTTTAGAAAACCCGTTCTTTTGTGAAATTATTCATTCATTCACTCAAAACTGACAGTAAATGAAGTCAAAAAAAAATTTAGCGGCAAAACAAGCCAAAACAAGAGGTAGGTACCTACGGTCAATGATTTTGTCAATATAAATGTCAATGTTAATGTCGAAAAAACATTACGTAGTAAATAATATAAAATATGAAAAAAAAACAGTCTCCAAATTGATTTTTATGAAAAATGTGAAGTTAGACCGGAGTTAAACCTGGGGTGGGGTTGTTTTAGCAAAAGTCTATAGTAAGACGTCAGTGAAGATACTAAAACATGTTTCGTAATATGAAAAACACTAGTTTGGGCCAAAACACGAGTTAGAGACAGGGTTTTTCGATAAATCCAAGATAAATCCGGTAACGTAATGAGACCAAAATATGAGTACAGAAAACGAAACGAGGTAATTACAATGGCATGTTCCCATACCATTTCTTATAAATTAACATTATAATGAGCATTTATTATACATATATTGATCTACAGTAATAAGTACCTACTTACTTATAATTTCGGCCAACTAAATACTATTGATTTTTTGCAGCTGGCAGTTCTGGTGATGGCGGCGGAGTAAGTACGTTTTCTGGAAGCGGTTCTGGTAATTATTTTTTATCATTAATTTAAAAAGCAAATGCAATGAAATTACTATTACTTTATTCAGATTTTATTTACTTTGTCAATAAAATACACAAAAATACTTTATATAGATGCCATGGCCGGTAACGGTGAAGCGAGTGCTGGATCCGGAAGCACAAGTGGTAATTATTTTTCATCATTAATTTTTAAAGCAAATGCAATGAAATTATCACTTTATTAAGATTCCTCTTATTATGTCAATAAATACACAAAAATACTTTGTATAGATGCCATGGCCGGTAACGGTGAAGCGAGTACTGTATCCGGAAGCACAAGTGGTAATTATTTTTTATCATTAATTTTTAAAGCAAATGCAATGAAATTATCACTTTATTAAGATTCCTCTTATTATGTCAATAAATACACAAAAATACTTTATATAGATGCCATGGCCGGTAACGGTGAAGCGAGTACTGTATCCGGAAGCACAAGTGGTAATTATTTTTTATCATTAATTTTTAAAGCAAATGCAATGAAATTATCACTTTATTAAGATTCCTCTTATTATGTCAATAAATACACAAAAATACTTTATATAGATGCCATGGCCGGTAACGGTGAAGCGAGTACTGTATCCGGAAGCACAAGTGGTAATTATTTTTTATCATTAATTTTTAAAGCAAATGCAATGAAATTATCACTTTATTAAGATTCCTCTTATTATGTCAATAAATACACAAAAATACTTTGTATAGATGCCATGGCCGGTAACGGTGAAGCGAGTACTGTATCCGGAAGCACAAGTGGTAATTATTTTTTATCATTAATTTTTAAAGCAAATGCAATGAAATTATCACTTTATTAAGATTCCTCTTATTATGTCAATAAATACACAAAAATACTTTATATAGATGCCATGGCCGGTAACGGTGAAGCGAGTACTGTATCCGGAAGCACAAGTGGTAATTATTTTTTATCATTAATTTTTAAAGCAAATGCAATGAAATTATCACTTTATTAAGATTCCTCTTATTATGTCAATAAATACACAAAAATACTTTATATAGATGCCATGGCCGGTAACGGTGAAGCGAGTGCTGTATCCGGAAGCAGAAGTGGTAATTATTTTTTATCATTAATTTTTAAAGCAAATGCAATGAAATTATCACTTTATTAAGATTCTTCTTATTATGTTAATAAATACACAAAAAATACTTTATATAGGTGCCAGGACCGGTAACGGTAAAACGAGTGCTGTATCCGGAAGCAGAAGTGGTAATTATTTTTTATCATTAATTTTTAAAGCAAATGCAATGAAATTATCACTTTATTAAGATTCCTCTTATTATGTCAATAAATACACAAAAATACTTTATATAGGTGCCAAGACCGGTAACGGTAAAGCGAGTGCTGTATCCGGAAGCACAAGTGGTAATTATTTTTTATCATTAATTTTTAAAGCAAATGCAATGAAATTATCACTTTATTAAGATTCCTCTTATTATGTCAATAAATATACAAAAATACTTTATATAGGTGCCAGGACCGGTAACGGTAAAGCGAGTGCTGTATCCGGAAGCAGAAGTGGTAATTATTTTTTATCATTAATTTTTAAAGCAAATGCAATGAAATTATCACTTTATTAAGATTCCTCTTATTATGTCAATAAATACACAAAAATACTTTATATAGGTGCCAAGACCGGTAACGGTAAAGCGAGTGCTGTATCCGGAAGCACAAGTGGTAATTATTTTTTATCATTAATTTTTAAAGCAAATGCAATGAAATTATCACTTTATTAAGATTCCTCTTATTATGTCAATAAATACACAAAAATACTTTATATAGGTGCCAGGACCGGTAACGGTGAAGCGATGACTTTATCCCGATATGACTTTTAATATTTTTTTTTTCAAAGTTATAAACGAGAACAATTACGAAAACTGGTAGACAAAACTAGTACTCTTAGCATTAGGTCCTTCTACGTATATTAGGTTTAAATTTCAAAATAAATAAACGTATTTTTCTTAAACATGCTTGGAAATAAAAGCATTATTTAAACAGCCTTCTAAGATATAAATCGAAAATGCAGTACTCGCCAAATACATGCGAGTAGCGGCCAGATAAAAATATATGAATATCCATAGCTGGGGTGTTTAGCGGCCATAGTAGATTATTAACCTAGGGGACAAAGCACTGTCTTGATATGCAGTACTGGCCAAATACATGCGAGTAGCGGCCAGATAAAAATGTATGAATATCCATAGCTGGGGTGTTTAGCGGCCATAGTAGATTATTAACCTAGGGGACAAAGCACTGTCTTGATATGCAGTACTGGCCAAATACATGCGAGTAGCGGCCAGATAAAAATGTATGAATATCCATAGCTGGGGTGTTTAGCGGCCATAGTAGATTATTAACCTAGGGGACAAAGCACTGTCTTGATATGCAGTACTGGCCAAATACATGCGAGTAGCGGCCAGATAAAAATGTATGAATATCCATAGCTGGGGTGTTTAGCGGCCATAGTAGATTATTAAACTAGGGGACAAAGCACTGTCTTGATATGCAGTACTGGCCAAATACATGCGAGTAGCGGCCAGATAAAAATGTATGAATATCCATAGCTGGGGTGTTTAGCGGCCATAGTAGATTATTAACGTAGGGGACAAAGCACTGTCTTGATGTCGAGGGGCTCTTGAATCCCGAAGTCACGGAGGACTAGGATCCGTAGTGACAGAGGGATTCAAGGTCGCCCGAGACTAAGACAGCTTTGTCCCCGAGGATAATACGCTACTTTTCACACAAAATGCAAGACAACAAAAAGCAGTTCAAATTGGTCGTGTATGTATAGGACGCAGGTTCTTATTCAGGAAAGTTAGAATATCGAACAAACCACTACACTACCACAGATCATAATACTATCTACTTAGTACTATTATACCCAATACTATCTACTGACTTTATATGGTTGCCCGCGCACATACACAATGAGTTACAAATGTATAAAAGTACCTACCTATACAGGGCGTCCCACGGCTATGCCACATAGAGGAAATAGTAGATTGTATCATAAGGAAGCAAAATCATATTTTTACGGCGAGGGCGCTTTTTTAAATCCAGAGCGAAGTGAAGGATTCTAGAGTAGAATCCCGAGCTTAGCGAGCTCTACTTTTCATCACCCACTATGATAAGATAAGATAAGAAAAGATAAGAACATTCTTTATTGCACAAAAATGAAGTACATAGGCGAACTTAAAGCGAAGATATTCCGAATTCAAAAAGTGCGCGGCAAAGTTAATTCCGGCGCACTTATTTTAATAAGTGCGCCGGAATTAACTTTCCGGCGCACCTATAGTTTCTTATAGAAAACACCACCTTTGGGTGCACATAAAGGCGAACCAAGTCGTTCTTTTCGAATAGGTGTGATGAAAAGTATCTTAAATAATGAAGATAGAACATTTTACTGAAAGAAGACTTTATTTTGATTTTAAAAACAATTTAAACTGCATTCAAAGAATTTTGAATAATCGCCTGTCTGAACCAGGAATCGAACCCACTAAATTGTAAAAACATAATACTCGTTATTTTATGATACCAATTAAAAGGCTCAATCATAAGGATTATTTTTTTCCAAATAACATAGCATCTTAAATAAAACGAAACAATGAAATGTTACATTTATAATTTAAAGAAAATTAAATGTCTTCAGCGTCAAACCTGACCGACACAAAAAACCAACTTACTGTGTACTAATATAAGAAGAAAAAAAGATAAAAGAGTCAATGACCTCCACACATTGATTTGAAATAAGATCTCTTTGGTTTCGGTTTTCATAGAAATGTTGATGTTCCAAATTCAAATCTCATTACTACCTAAGGCTTTGAGGCGTTCTTTCGCGTAGTTGTGGCACTTTTGAGGAGGTGAAGCAGAGTAGCGACGGCAGACGGTGCGCGGACCTTCCCCCGCGCTCTCCCTTACTCACTGCCACAGCTCATACGATACCAGCTTGACCATCTCATAATACTTAGGTACCCACTTCCTATTTACCGGATAAACAAATCTTTACTCCCATTTTAGATTCAAGTCGTTTCAGAAAGACGAAAGACATCGATTCATACGATTGATACAGCCCAAAATAAAGTTAGAATATATTTCATCTGCAAGCTTCAATCTGCAAAGTATATTGCAACCATTGTTAAAAAAAAGTTTTTTGGGTTTTATTAACCTCTGACCGAGAAACAGAAGGGGTGTTTATAAGTTTGACGGTGGTCGTAAGAAAAATAATTTATTTTAGACCATGTCTCAATGGTTTTTAGCCATGTTTAGTGAGAACTGGTGAAGCCGTTTCCTAGTTAATTATAAGAATATTCATCAGCTGTGATAAACAATTTTGTGGAATTTCATACTTATTTTCAGTTTGAAACTGGTCCATACCCTAAGGCTTGGGTATTATTTATCGGAAACATCCCTAGATCTCAGTTCGGAGAGAATTACCAGTTTAAGTTCTGGGTTACATAACGATAATTTGAGTAAATGCTTAAAGATGCCACTTATTTGAAACGATGATGAACTCATTACTGTGTAGATAATCGAGAACCCCCTGATATGTAATCAACTGACAAGTGCTAGAAGAAAATATGATTGAAATGTTTCAGTTGCAAGCGCAACTAGCGGACCACCACCAACTGGACCAACACAAACTGGACCACCACCAACTGGACCACCACCAACAGGTTATCCACCAACTGGACCACCACCAACTGGACCACCACCAACTGGACCACCACCAACTGGACCACCACCAACTGGACCACCACCAACAGGTTATCCACCAACTGGGCCACCACCAACTGGACCACCACCAACTGGAACACCACCAACTGGATCACCACCAACTGGACCACCACCAACTGGACCACCACCAACTGGTCCACCACCAACTGAACCACCACCAACTGGACCGCCGCCAACTGAACCACCACCAACTGGATCACCACCAACTACTGGATCACCACCATCTGGTTCGCCACCACCCTCTGGATCCACTAGTGCTTCAACTGCAGGCAGTAGTGGTGAGTATTTTTTTGATTTGTTTAAAAATTTATCTATTCTTATTATTTTATATTGTTTCTTTGATGGTAACCCGATCTGTATTTACTTGTTTCACGTCATTTAAATCTGGACCTCAGTTTGAAAACAAAACAATTTTTTAATATTTGTTTATTCTGTTGTAGAGATTTTAGTAACAATAATTACCACTTTTAAATCCCAAGAATCACGTCAATGCATTTTCTGTCAGTCAGTTCCTTGTAATCCATAGAAGGGTTATTATATAAAACACTTACATAAATATGTTTGTTTAGGTGCCATTTCTGGTAACGGTGGAACAAATTCGTCTGCAGGAACTGGTACTAGTAAGTTTTTAAATTGATTGAAAACAGTGTTGAGATACGTATATTTTTCAAATCTTTTCCATTTTTTTCATAATCAAACATAGCATAATTTGTGTGAACGCAAATACACTTGTTTAAACTGTATTTAGGGGTAAATACGATTACATATTATTGTTTAGTTTATACAATTACAAAAAGGTATGTGGTTCCTATAGTGCAGAATTTGCTTAGTTGGAAGTTTGGAACTAACAGACGTGTGAAATGTTTACTTAGATTTATATAATAAATAACGTGATATCTTTGTGCAGCTGCAAGTTCTGGTAATGGAGTAACAAATACTACTTCTGGAAGCGGTGCTGGTAAGACTTTATTATTTTAGCAAACTAAATATAACCAGTCAGCATGAAAGTATTAAAAGTACCTACGTTCTCAAGAACACATCACAAGTCAATATATTCTTACTTTTTCTAAAGCTCATGATCATTTTCTTTTACAATGATTTATACTATTCCTCTTTCAAAAATGCCTGTTATAACCCTCATTTAGCACCCTCAGAATTTAATATAGTTTAAATTCTGGGCTGCAAAAAGATAGTTTGAGGAAATGCTTAAATATGCCACTTATTTGCGTTGTTTTAAAACGATGATGAACTCATTACTGTGTAGATAATCGAGAACCTCCTGAAATGTAATCAACTGACAAGTGCAAGAAGAAAATATGATTGAAATGTTTCAGATTCAAGCACAACTAGCGGACCACCACCAACTGGTCCACCACCAACTGGACCACCACCAACTGGACCACCACCAACTGGACCACCACCAACTGGTCCACCACCAACTGGACCACCACCAACTGAACCACCACCAACTGGACCACCACCAACTGGACCACCACCAACTGGACCACCACCAACTGGACCACCACCAACTGGACCACCACCAACAGGTTATCCACCAACTGGACCACCACCAACTGGACCACCACCAACTGGACCGCCACCAACTGGACCGCCACCAACTGGTTCACCACCAACTGAACCACCACCAACTGGACCACCACCAACTGGACCACCACCAACTGGACCACCACCAACTGGACCACCACCAACTGGACCACCATCAACTGGACCACCACCAACTGGACCACCACCAACTGGACCACCACCAACTGGACCACCACCAACTGGACCACCACCAACTGGACCACCATCAACTGGACCACCACCAACTGGACCACCACCAACAGGTTATCCACCAACTGGACCACCACCAACTGGACCACCACCAACTGGAACACCACCAACTGGACCACCACCAACTGGACCACCACCAACTGGACCACCACCAACTGGTCCACCACCAACTGAACCACCACCAACTGGACCGCCGCCAACTGAACCACCACCAACTGGATCACCACCAACTACTGGATCACCACCATCTGGTTCGCCACCACCCTCTGGATCCACTAGTGCTTCAACTGCAGGCAGTAGTGGTGAGTATTTTTTTGATTTGTTTAAAAATTTATCTATTCTTATTATTTTATATTGTTCCTTTGATGGTAACCCGATCTGTATTTACTTGTTTCACGTCATTTAAATCTGGACCTCAGTTTGAAAACAAAACAATTTTTTAATATTTGTTTATTCTGTTGTAGAGATTTTAGTAACAATAATTACCACTTTTAAATCCCAAGAATCACGTCAATGCATTTTCTGTCAGTCAGTTCCTTGTAATCCATAGAAGGGTTATTATATAAAACACTTACATAAATATGTTTGTTTAGGTGCCATTTCTGGTAACGGTGGAACAAATTCGTCTGCAGGAACTGGTACTAGTAAGTTTTTAAATTGATTGAAAACAGTGTTGAGATACGTATATTTTTCAAATCTTTTCCATTTTTTTCATAATCAAACATAGCATAATTTGTGTGAACGCAAATACACTTGTTTTAACTGTATTTAGGGGTAAATACGATTACATATTATTGTTTAGTTTATACAATTACAAAAAGGTATGTGGTTCCTATAGTGCAGAATTTGCTTAGTTGGAAGTTTGGAACTAACAGACGTGTGAAATGTTTACTTAGATTTTTATATAATAAATAACGTGATATCTTTGTGCAGCTGCAAGTTCTGGTAATGGAGTAACAAATACTACTTCTGGAAGCGGTGCTGGTAAGACTTTATTATTTTAGCAAACTAAATATAACCAGTCAGCATGAAAGTATTAAAAGTACCTACGTTCTCAAGAACACATCACAAGTCAATATATTCTTACTTTTTCTAAAGCTCATGATCATTTTCTTTTACAATGATTTATACTATTCCTCTTTCAAAAATGCCTGTTATAACCCTCATTTAGCACCCTCAGAATTTAATATAGTTTAAATTCTGGGCTGCAAAAAGATAGTTTGAGGAAATGCTTAAATATGCCACTTATTTGCGTTGTTTTAAAACGATGATGAACTCATTACTGTGTAGATAATCGAGAACCTCCTGAAATGTAATCAACTGACAAGTGCAAGAAGAAAATATGATTGAAATGTTTCAGATTCAAGCACAACTAGCGGACCACCACCAACTGGTCCACCACCAACTGGACCACCACCAACTGGACCACCACCAACTGGACCACCACCAACTGGTCCACCACCAACTGGACCACCACCAACTGAACCACCACCAACTGGACCACCACCAACTGGACCACCACCAACTGGAACACCACCAACTGGACCACCACCAACTGGACCACCACCAACAGGTTATCCACCAACTGGACCACCACCAACTGGACCACCACCAACTGGACCGCCACCAACTGGACCACCACCAACTGGTTCACCACCAACTGGACCACCACCAACTGGACCACCACCAACTGGACCACCACCAACTGGACCACCACCAACTGGACCACCATCAACTGGACCACCACCAACTGGAACACCACCAACTGGACCACCACCAACTGGACCACCACCAACTGGACCACCACCAACTGGACCACCACCAACTGGACCACCACCAACTGGACCACCATCAACTGGACCACCACCAACTGGACCACCACCAACTGGACCACCACCAACTGGACCACCACCAACTGGACCACCACCAACTGGTCCACCACCAACTGAACCACCACCAACTGGACCGCCGCCAACTGAACCACCACCAACTGGATCACCACCAACTACTGGATCACCACCATCTGGTTCGCCACCACCCTCTGGATCCACTAGTGCTTCAACTGCAGGCAGTAGTGGTGAGTATTTTTTTGATTTGTTTAAAAATTTATCTATTCTTATTATTTTATATTGTTTCTTTGATGGCAACCCGATCTGTATTTACTTGTTTCACGTCATTTAAATCTGGACCTCAGTTTGAAAACAAAACAATTTTTTAATATTTGTTTATTCTGTTGTAGAGATTTTAGTAACAATAATTACCACTTTTAAATCCCAAGAATCACGTCAATGCATTTTCTGTCAGTCAGTTCCTTGTAATCCATAGAAGGGTTATTATATAAAACACTTACATAAATATGTTTGTTTAGGTACCATTTCTGGTAACGGTGGAACAAATTCGTCTGCAGGAACTGGTACTAGTAAGTTTTTAAATTGATTGAAAACAGTGTTGAGATACGTATATTTTTCAAATCTTTTCCATTTTTTTCATAATCAAACATAGCATAATTTGTGTGAACGCAAATACACTTGTTTGAACTGTATTTAGGGGTAAATACGATTACATATTATTGTTTAGTTTATACAATTACAAAAAGGTATGTGGTTCCTATAGTGCAGAATTTGCTTAGTTGGAAGTTTGGAACTAACAGACGTGTGAAATGTTTACTTAGATTTATATAATAAATAACGTGATATCTTTGTGCAGCTGCAAGTTCTGGTAATGGAGTAACAAATACTACTTCTGGAAGCGGTGCTGGTAAGACTTTATTATTTTAGCAAACTAAATATAACCAGTCAGCATGTAAGTATTAAAAGTACCTACGTTCTCAAGAACACATCACAAGTCAATATATTCTTACTTTTTCTAAAGCTCATGATCATTTTCTTTTACAATGATTTATACTATTCCTCTTTCAAAAATGCCTGTTATAACCCTCATTTAGCACCCTCAGAATTTAATATAGTTTAAATTCTGGGCTGCAAAAAGATAGTTTGAGGAAATGCTTAAATATGCCACTTATTTGCGTTGTTTTAAAACGATGATGAACTCATTACTGTGTAGATAATCGAGAACCTCCTGAAATGTAATCAACTGACAAGTGCAAGAAGAAAATATGATTGAAATGTTTCAGATTCAAGCACAACTAGCGGACCACCACCAACTGGAACACCACCAACTGGACCACCACCAACTGGACCACCACCAACTGGTCCACCACCAACTGGACCACCACCAACTGAACCACCACCAACTGGACCACCACCAACTGGACCACCACCAACTGGAACACCACCAACTGGACCACCACCAACTGGACCACCACCAACAGGTTATCCACCAACTGGACCACCACCAACTGGACCACCACCAACTGGACCGCCACCAACTGGACCACCACCAACTGGTTCACCACCAACTGGACCACCACCAACTGGACCACCACCAACTGGACCACCACCAACTGGACCACCACCAACTGGACCACCACCAACAGGTTATCCACCAACTGGACCACCACCAACTGGACCACCACCAACTGGAACACCACCAACTGGACCACCACCAACTGGACCACCACCAACTGGACCACCACCAACTGGACCACCACCAACTGGACCACCACCAACTGGACCACCATCAACTGGACCACCACCAACTGGACCACCACCAACAGGTTATCCACCAACTGGACCACCACCAACTGGACCACCACCAACTGGACCACCACCAACTGGACCACCACCAACTGGACCACCACCAACTGGACCACCACCAACTGGTCCACCACCAACTGAACCACCACCAACTGGACCGCCGCCAACTGAACCACCACCAACTGGATCACCACCAACTACTGGATCACCACCATCTGGTTCGCCACCACCCTCTGGATCCACTAGTGCTTCAACTGCAGGCAGTAGTGGTGAGTATTTTTTTGATTTGTTTAAAAATTTATCTATTCTTATTATTTCATATTGTTTCTTTGATGGTAACCCGATCTGTATTTACTTGTTTCACGTCATTTAAATCTGGACCTCAGTTTGAAAACAAAACAATTTTTTAATATTTGTTTATTCTGTTGTAGAGATTTTAGTAACAATAATTACCACTTTTAAATCCCAAGAATCACGTCAATGCATTTTCTGTCAGTCAGTTCCTTGTAATCCATAGAAGGGTTATTATATAAAACACTTACATAAATATGTTTGTTTAGGTGCCATTTCTGGTAACGGTGGAACAAATTCGTCTGCAGGAACTGGTACTAGTAAGTTTTTAAATTGATTGAAAACAGTGTTGAAATACGTATATTTTTCAAATCTTTTCCATTTTTTTCATAATCAAACATAGCATAATTTGTGTGAACGCAAATACACTTGTTTGAACTGTATTTAGGGGTAAATACGATTACATATTATTGTTTAGTTTATACAATTACAAAAAGGTATGCCTATAGTGCAGAATTTGCTTAGTTGGAAGTTTGGAACTAACAGACGTGTGAAATTTTTACTTAGATTTATATAATAAATAACGTGATATCTTTGTGCAGCTGCAAGTTCTGGTAATGGAGTAACAAATACTACTTCTGGAAGCGGTGCTGGTAAGACTTTATTATTTTAGCAAACTAAATATAACCAGTCAGCATGAAAGTATTAAAAGTACCTACGTTCTCAAGAACACATCACAAGTCAATATATTCTTACTTTTTCTAAAGCTCATGATCATTTTCTTTTACAATGATTTATACTATTCCTCTTTCAAAAATGCCTGTTATAACCCTCATTTAGCACCCTCAGAATTTAATATAGTTTAAAATTCTGGGCTGCAAAAAGATAGTTTGAGGAAATGCTTAAATATGCCACTTATTTGCGTTGTTTTAAAACGATGATGAACTCATTACTGTGTAGATAATCGAGAACCTCCTGAAATGTAATCAACTGACAAGTGCAAGAAGAAAATATGATTGAAATGTTTCAGATTCAAGCACAACTAGCGGACCACCACCAACTGGTCCACCACCAACTGGACCACCACCAACTGGACCACCACCAACTGAACCACCACCAACTGGACCACCACCAACTGGACCACCACCAACTGGACCACCACCAACTGGACCACCACCAACAGGTTATCCACCAACTGGACCACCACCAACTGGACCACCACCAACTGGACCGCCACCAACTGGACCGCCACCAACTGGTTCACCACCAACTGAACCACCACCAACTGGACCACCACCAACTGGACCACCACCAACTGGACCACCACCAACTGGACCACCACCAACTGGAACACCACCAACTGGACCACCACCAACTGGACCACCACCAACTGGACCACCACCAACTGGTCCACCACCAACTGAACCACCACCAACTGAACCGCCGCCAACTGAACCACCACCAACTGGATCACCACCAACTACTGGATCACCACCATCTGGTTCGCCACCACCCTCTGGATCCACTAGTGCTTCAACTGCAGGCAGTAGTGGTGAGTATTTTTTTGATTTGTTTAAAAATTTATCTATTCTTATTATTTTATATTGTTTCTTTGATGGTAACCCGATCTGTATTTACTTGTTTCACATCATTTAAATCTGGACCTCAGTTTGAAAACAAAACAATTTTTTAATATTTGTTTATTCTGTTGTAGAGATTTTAGTAACAATAATTACCACTTTTAAATCCCAAGAATCACGTCAATGCATTTTCTGTCAGTCAGTTCCTTGTAATCCATAGAAGGGTTATTATATAAAACACTTACATAAATATGTTTGTTTAGGTGCCATTTCTGGTAACGGTGGAACAAATTCGTCTGCAGGAACTGGTACTAGTAAGTTTTTAAATTGATTGAAAACAGTGTTGAGATACGTATATTTTTCAAATCTTTTCCATTTTTTTCATAATCAAACATAGCATAATTTGTGTGAACGCAAATACACTTGTTTTAACTGTATTTAGGGGTAAATACGATTACATATTATTGTTTAGTTTATACAATTACAAAAAGGTATGTGGTTCCTATAGTGCAGAATTTGCTTAGTTGGAAGTTTGGAACTAACAGACGTGTGAAATGTTTACTTAGATTTATATAATAAATAACGTGATATCTTTGTGCAGCTGCAAGTTCTGGTAATGGAGTAACAAATACTACTTCTGGAAGCGGTGCTGGTAAGACTTTATTATTTTAGCAAACTAAATATAACCAGTCAGCATGAAAGTATTAAAAGTACCTACGTTCTCAAGAACACATCACAAGTCAATATATTCTTACTTTTTCTAAAGCTCATGATCATTTTCTTTTACAATGATTTATACTATTCCTCTTTCAAAAATGCCTGTTATAACCCTCATTTAGCACCCTCAGAATTTAATATAGTTTAAATTCTGGGCTGCAAAACGATAGTTTGAGGAAATGCTTAAATATGCCACTTATTTGCGTTGTTTTAAAACGATGATGAACTCATTACTGTGTAGATAATCGAGAACCTCCTGAAATGTAATCAACTGACAAGTGCAAGAAGAAAATATGATTGAAATGTTTCAGATTCAAGCACAACTAGCGGACCACCACCAACTGGTCCACCACCAACTGGACCACCACCAACTGAACCACCACCAACTGGACCACCACCAACTGGACCACCACCAACTGGACCACCACCAACTGGACCGCCACCTACTGGACCACCACCAACTGGACCACCACCAACTGGACCACCACCAACTGGTCCACCACCAACTGAACCACCACCAGCTGGACCACCACCAACTGGACCACCACCAACTGGACCACCACCAACTGGACCACCACCAACAGGTTATCCACCAACTGGACCACCACCAACAGGTTATCCACCAACTGGACCACCACCAACTGGACCACCGTCAACTGGACCGCCACCAACTGGACCACCACCAACTGGACCACCACCAACTTGTCCACCACCAACTGAACCACCACCAACTGGTCCACCACCAACTGGACCACCAACAGCTGGACCACCACCAACTGGACCGCCACCAACTGGACCACCACCAACTGGACCGCCACCAACTGGACCACCACCAACTGGACCACCACCAACTGGACCGCCACCAACTGGACCACCACCAACTGGTCCACCACCAACTGAACCACCACCAACTGGACCACCACCAACTGGACCTCCACCAACTGGACCACCACCAACTGGACCGCCACCAACTGGACCACCACCAACTGGACCACCACCAACTGGACCACCACCAACTGGACCACCACCAACTGGACCACCACCAACTGGACCACCACCAACTGGATCACCACCAACAGGACCACCACCAACTGGACCGCCACCAACTGGACCACCACCAACTGGTCCACCACCAACTGGACCACCACCAACTGGACCACCACCAACTGGACCACCACCAACTGGACCGCCACCAACTGGACCACCACCAACTGGTCCACCACCAACTGGACCACCACCAACTGGACCACCACCAACTGGACCGCCACCAACAGGACCACCACCAACTGGACCGCCACCAACTGGACCACCACCAACTGGACCACCACCAACTGAACCACCACCAACTGGACCACCACCAACTGGTCCACCACCAACTGGACCTCCACCAACTGGACCACCACCAACTGGACCGCCACCAACTGGACCACCAACAACTGGACCACCACCAACTGGACCGCCACCAACAGGACCACCACCAACTGGACCGCCACCAACTGGACCACCACCAACTGGACCACCACCAACTGAACCACCACCAACTGGACCACCACCAACTGGACCACCACCAACTGGACCACCACCAACTGGATCACCACCAACAGGACCACCACCAACTGGACCGCCACCAACTGGACCACCACCAACTGGTCCACCACCAACTGGACCACCACCAACTGGACCACCACCAACTGGACCACCACCAACAGGACCACCACCAACTGGACCGCCACCAACTGGACCACCACCAACTGGACCACCACCAACTGAACCACCACCAACTGGACCACCACCAACTGGTCCACCACCAACTGGACCTCCACCAACTGGACCACCACCAACTGGACCGCCACCAACTGGACCACCAACAACTGGACCACCACCAACTGGACCGCCACCAACAGGACCACCACCAACTGGACCGCCACCAACTGGACCACCACCAACTGGACCACCACCAACTGAACCACCACCAACTGGACCACCACCAACTGGTCCACCACCAACTGGACCTCCACCAACTGGACCACCACCAACTGGACCGCCACCAACTGGACCACCTCCAACTGGACCACCACCAACTGGACCGCCACCAACTGGACCACCACCAACTGAACCACCTCCAACTGGGCCGCCACCTACTGGCCCACCACCAACTGGACCACCACCAACTGGACCACCACCAACTGGACCGCCACCAACTGGTCCACCACCAACTGAACCACCACCAACTGGACCACCACCAACTGGACCGCCACCAACTGGACCACCACCAACTGGTCCACCACCAACTGAACCACCACCAACTGGACCACCACCAACTGGACCACCACCAACTGGGCCGCCACCTACTGGTCCACCACCAACTGGTCCACCACCAACTGGACCGTTCAAGTACATATGCTACCCAATCCAGAATGGAAACGGCCAACCAAAATCGATATCTCCTACAGATCTAGTGAAACTCAGGGCTATAATATCCAAGTACAAAGAGTCTGAAGACATTGAAATTATTCTTCAACTCTTTAAGGACTCGCGTAAGTAAATAGATTTATTGTGATCCTTATGTACTCAAAAATTATTGATCGAGTGAGCGAAGCGAACGAGAGCTTTTTTTATTTTTTATTCAATATAGCCAACCGTTTGACCACAATCTCACCTGATGTTAAGCAATGATGTGGTTGACGATGACAACTTGGAAAAAACGCTTTGTATGTTTGTATGTTTGTTCGTCGAGATCTTTTAAACCGCTAATTCGATCTTCACAGAATTTAGTAGCTATACGGATATTACTGTTAAGTTTTACTGGTTTGAAAAATAAAGTAAATCAGTCAAGGGGTTGGAAAGTTATGAGGTTCCAAAAAGAGTAAAAAAAAAAAAAGTCGTACCAAAATATCAAGTGGGGTGTCATATGATAGGGCTTTGCGTAGACATTCCAAAACCGTTTTTATTTTGATTCTAGGTCTAATAGTTTTTGAGTTGTTGTAAAAATTATATAATTGGCAAACCCAGTATAACGTGAGCTACCATTTCTTGGAGTTTCAATGATTTTATAGTTCAAGCTAGACGGCGATTTCGATGCGATTCGGGGCGAACTACTAGTATATTTAGTTGTATGATGCATTCCTAATACCTCACTAGGTATAATAATACTCACTCATACTATACGTACCGAACTACTAATTATTATTGTGAAATACCGACATCGACGATATTTTTTTCCTGTTAGTAATTAGTAATGACGCAAGCAGTGTTTTATCATCAATGTAGGTTCGATTCCCACCGAGAACAAACATTTGTGTGTGGCATTCTATCAGCAATCTAGTTCCTATAGTACCTACAAACTTTGCTTAGTTGGGACTATAGAGCGTTGTGTATAATGTCCAAGAATATTTATTATTATTACTAATTAACCCGGCATTTGCAGCACGCATTCTGTCAATGTTATGTCAAACGCCATTAAAAAAGATTATATTGTCAATACTACATTTTTACTAAAGTATTCTTAATTTTCAAATTTTTCGCGCAATTTTGTTAGTTTTCTCTTCCATAAGAACCTTCTCCTGACAATAGCAAACACAACATAAAAAAAAGAATTAGCGAAATCGGTCCAGCCGTTCACGCGTGCTGACGTGACCAAGGGAAATAGGGATTCATTTTTATATATAGAGATAGGTGCTTAGAATTAGTAACATAGAATATTCTTATCGGGAACTGGTCTCATCTAAATCATCATCATCATCAGGCAGGGAGGAGACATAAACCTCCTCCCTCAAACGCCCTGCGATCCAAATAAGCCTCATTAATTAGTTACATATATTTCAGGGTATGCGAATAATCCGAATGGTCCATTCTATAAGCCACCGAGATCAGGACAGCCATGCGCTTGCGGGAGAAGAAGAAGACGTTTCTCAGGAATCTATTAAATGTTTTAGGTAAGTTTCTTGCTGATCCAGTTGATGAGTGCATGCTTATGCCGTTTGTCCACCAACGCCGGCACCGGCACGGCACCGATAATGCACTACCAGGGCAATACAAAACACGTCCACACTACTGCATTATCACCGCCCGTTCACGGGTTTTTTATTCCATTGGTAGTGTATTACCGGTGTCGTGCCGATGACGGCGTTGGTGGACAAACGGCGTAAGCATGCCGAAAACTTCTAGCAATCGTGCTCTGTGTATTAGGACAGAATAAGTGGTTTGTGGAATTGTTTTCGCAGTACAGACGGTATTTCTAAAGGTGCGTTTCCATGCTTGCCAAGGCTTGACAAGCATCCACAAGGCACAAGCGTCCACAAATCTCGCTTGGCATTTGGAAGTCGTTTACACGCTTGTGTATGCATCAGTGTGCTACGTACATCCAAGCATGGCGGACACCTTTATGGTTAACGTCTTTGGGGTTCCAGATACACGTTTTGGTCTGGTAATATTCCAAAAACGATAAACTCTCTTCGTTCGACCAGCCACTCATTTTGAAATCAGAACTAGAGGTGCGTTCGTCGCGAGATCACAGCGGCTACTAAGCGCGTGCCAATGTGTGAACGCGTCGCAAGCGCTTGCCGCAAGCGCCCTTTGATCTGTCCAAAAACCGACACTAGACCGGATCGGATACACGGGTCCACAAGCTCACGCAAGCCAAGCCAAACACCCTCTTTATACACTTGTGCTTGTGGACGCTGGTCAAGCCTTGGCAAGCATGGAAACGCACCATGCCTACATAGAGCTTTTTTTCTTTCAAAACTGCCACTTTTTAAGCCTTGCATATTATTATCATTTTGTATATTTAAAAGTTCCATGTTATGACGTTGGTTCATGTTAAAGTTAAACCCACGTTAGTCTGCCGCTAGATGGCGCTGTTTAAAACTCTGAATATTGATTAATATTATTATTTCACAGGATCAACTCGGGATACCCCTAAAGAAACCTACCAAGGCAACGACCAACGCATAAAGGAAAACGATATTGTTTAAGTTTTTATGCAAAGTCTTAGGAAACTTCACTAAAAAAACACTAGTAAAATTGTTTATGTAAATAGAAGTTTCAATCAAGCTTTGCACTATTTTAATCATGGGCATAAATAAAAATGGTGATGGGACAAAAAAATATCAACTATTATATAACAATAAAGAATCAAGCATTAATCATACCGTGTTTTTATCAAGTACTGATAATTGTCAATAATATAACGAAGGTCAAGATAGCTGTCTGTTAGTTACAAAGAGGTTACAAAGTAATTAGGTTTATATTTAGAATTATTTATTTCTTTATATATAAATCACTTACTGAGAAACATGTTTTGGTCTAAAGCAGTGAGCACTCAAACCAATAACACAATTATTATAAAAACATAGTTCTTAGGTATATAACATTCGTAACAAATTAACAATAGGTCCATAGGTATGAAACACAGCAATTTTTACATTATGAAGTTACCTGAGTAACCAAATAAATGTGGGTAGTTTTAAACTTTATTGCATGGCCATAGTAAGATTTTATTGAATAGTATGGATATTGTTAAAAAGAAATATAAGTAGGTACCCAGTAGAAATAAATTATTTTCATAGATGACTTGAATGAAATAAATACATATTCATGGACATTTCACATAACACCCTCTAAAGTAGGTGCCAAATAACACCGCAATATAGGTCATTCACCCACCTTCACCACGATGTCGCAAAATTCAATTTATGTATGGTAAACAAACAGTACTACGAGATTCGAGCGATTACCGTCTTAGCGACAGGTTTGTATGGAAAGCGAATTAGCCATTCATAAATTGAATTATGCGACATAGTGGTGAAGGTGGGTGAATGACCTGTATTGCGGTGTTATTTGGCACCTACTATAGTCCCAAACTAAGCAAAGCTTGAACTATGGGAACTTGCTAGCTGATAAATAAATTATTTATATTTTTTTTTTATAAATACGTGTAAAACGTAGTAACACACGCAGACTTAGAATAAACATCCATGTTTACCAAAACACAGGGTTTGTTCATGGGTACCGAACCCACGACCCACAGCAGAGCAGGCAGAGCTACGAGTAACGATTGGAGCTGTGACGCCGCCGGGAGTTATTCTAGTTTCGGACTAACGCTATCTCGTCCCACTGGGACGAAACCATAAGTTAAATTTTATTAATAATTTCTATTTCAGTTTCGTCCCAAGACATAGCAGGGTTTATTTTATAAAACCGTTCTACTTTGATTAGTAAATCGTGCGAGTAGAGTTACACTGCGGCAACGAAGCAATATCCGTTGCCGCGTGTATAAAATATATATCGTTGCTGATGTGCAGTGTAAATCGTTACTTTACGCACAATATTTTTTTACACATTATGGGTAGGTAAACGACAATCTCACTGATGTTAAGTGATGATGCGGTCGACGGTGTAGCACATTTGCTTAGAAGAAACCTATTCAGTCTCATCTTGATATTATTTACTAATCAGAATAATAGACAATATCCGAATGGAAACAGTTAGGTCCACTTCCGCCGAATAATAAGTACAATTTACTAGCCATCAGGAAAATGTCTTTAGACTGCATAAACCAGTACTTATATTATAGGCTCTAAAATATACGCATAATATTGAAATGACGGATTCTACAAGCAAATTAAAACAAAACAGTAGATATTTTGTTTTATAGGTATATTTCAATACTTACATCTCATATTATATGTATAATAAGCGGTTTCTATCTAAAACCACTAAAAAAAAGATCAAGAAAGTTATAACAACTTCAAAATGTTTTAATTATTACGAATTAAATTTCATAACTAGAACATCAGTCAGAATAAATAATTAGCAATACAATTTAAATTCATTTGGGCATAGTAACAGCTTATTTTAACAATATTCGAGAGGTGTGAACTCCTTGAAGTCAGAAATGCAATAGCAGGCTAGTCAAGCGCGCGCTCTGTTTTTATAGGATTTTTAGTCATGTGACCAATTTCCGCTTATTCGGCCATTCTGACAGCTGGTCGACCTCGACCACATTCATCTAGTACAGCTCCAGGAGATTCGATGATGGTGCAGTCATGATGATGCTCCGCAGGCAGGCTCAGGTCAGCGAGGCTGCAGGCACGAACTGCAGTAATGGCGCCATGGATTCAGGCGCCTGTCATCAGAGTTGCCTAGAACAAGCTGGGATGAACCAAGCAGGGTGTGTTTTCTTGAACTGAAAATAGAAAACACACAGTTAAGATCATTCTGTTATCCTAACCAGGATATACAGAGAACCTGTATATCTTTCAACAACAGACAGAGGCACCGTGTTAGCATGTCTTATGTTAGTATGCTTCAAAGTTGCTAAAGTTTGAATCGAAACTCGAGCATAGACTTCTCTTCAAATTTTCATCAAGAAAAGTGTCGAAAAATCCATGCCAGAGTATAACTCAAATAAGCAATTTTCAATTGAACTTGTAATATCAAAATCAAAATGAGTCTATTTAGGAAAATCTAACGGATCACATTGAATCGTCACAGAGATAAGTGACCATAGTACCAAGAGCTCAGTTCCACCAATTCACAACAAGTTAAGTTCTATTCAGTTCCAACCACGGCTTGATCGATTTTCAGCTCAGCTGAAACGTTACCGTGAAGTTGAATCGAAATAGCCCAAAACAAATGAAAAGCCACGGCTCAGCCGCGTTTAGCTGACAAGTTTGTTAGTGGAATTGAACTACAGTGTTTCGCGTTCAACTCGTGACATCTACATCCATCCACAAGACAGAGGCGCCCAGTTTGCGTGTCTACCGCGTTCGAACGACAGAGGCGCCAAGTTAGCTTGTCTACAGAATCTACAAGACAGAGGCACCCAGTTAGCATGTCAAGGCGTTCAAATGACAGAGGCGCCAAGTTTGCTTGTCACGGCAATTAACTGGAAATTCAATTACAAAGTTACACATCAGCATGAAAGGATTCGAGTCAAAACAAAGTAGGTTACAAAATTGCAACACAAAAACACAAAACCAGACTTATAAACAAGAATCGCGACACCGCGACTCAGGGATTCACTCCCTTTATCAAGCAACTATTTCTCAGCTGCAACACCAGTTGAACTAATCGCAAATCAACTGTACCAGTATCTTCCTTTATCGAGCAATCATTGCTCAGCTACAACACCAGTTGAACCAATCGCTAATCAACTGTACCAGTATCTGCCATCATGAAACTGATGTTTCATCACAAGAGACAAGCCCTTGTACCGGGGGCCTTAGTGCGTACGTTTGACGTTCACCGCAACGCAAACTATAACTTCGCATGGAGAACCATCAGTTTAAAACTTCCAACTGCACAACTTCCACTCAAAAGCACAGCTCACACGAACCCTGCAGCATAGCATAGCTACATAAAACCAACACTGAATCATAACTGTCCACAACACAGTTTAAAACTATCCAGCTATATCTACGTACATCAATCACACCTGTGACTGCAATAACTAGCCAACTATACATCAACTTATGTTTACTACTCCGTTAGTAACAGTCGCTCAAAGATAACAAGCACTGGCTCGTAAGTATTTGACACCCATCAAACTTTACGTTACTGCAAGTAAGAACTACTATCAAGGTAACTCAATCATGTACCTAAACATTCTGAGGTACTATCAACGAAAGTATCCAACAAGACCAACTATTGCATCTGTTTCATGTTTACCAGGGTAGTCTGTAAAAACTTTGAACTTATTCTCGCTCGGTCTAACCTGACATTCAAAACTTTTACAACTAAATACTGCTTCTGTCTAAGCACACACTAGCGTCACTAATCCATCCATTGCATTATTAAACTGCGCCAACTGTGGCCGTGCAATGCATTCACGCATTGACTTATAAAGCTGCTCACTACAGAAAATGTTTACCTCGACTAAATACAGGCACTATTTACATTATTTGCAGGAGACATAGGCTACATAGACAACAAAGATACTTTTCTCTGATAGAAAACCATTGATAGAAAAACTAGGACATTCATAACTTCTCCACTAAACGAAACCGAATGTCGACTTTTCATTTAAATTACAAAACAGAACAGCAAAACTTTGCTCAGTACCTTTTCAGCTATACACTACCGCTAGAACTGCTCGATCGTCGAACACTTCGAAAAGCTAGTGTCAAAGGCAATGCAAGATATCTCACTCAACTTGCTACAGGTAACCACGAATAAACACCACGGTATTAACTCATCAAAAGAACCAATCTTTTGCATTGTTTACACTGAAATTAATCTTTCGTGATAGTTCAATGGTCAAAACAAATACACAACCAAAATCATTACATCTGCGCTAACTATACTCGTACACTATTCGGCGGGACAATTTCCACTGTCTATTTTAACACAACTAAAACTTGCTAACAACAAACAGAGTTGTTTTCTATCTACCTACTACCAGTAGATAAATGACAAACAATATTTTGAGCGACAGCTCCACCAACAAAACTGACGTGAAAAACCTGCTAAAAACAAACAGAGTTGTTTTCTATCTACCTACTACTAGTAGATAAATGACAAATAATATTCTGAGCAACAGCTCCACCAACTAAACTGACGTGGTAGAAAATAGAACTACCGACTGCATCTCACTCGCTTATAGAGAACACATTGTCATCTTTCGACCATCTTCCGCTTGCTAAACGGACAAAACCAGAATAAGGACATACTCGATCAAAGCAACACAACAAAGCCCTTAAACTTACATCACAAATAGCTTTGTCACTGTTTACCGGCAGGAACATAAACACCAAAAAGAACACTAAACCAAAATCGTTCAGCTTGAACAAAAACAGTTGACAAGATTTCTCGATCATGAACCACCAGTTCAGCATCAATCATCAGTAAACCTGAATAAGACTTCACACACGTTCTTAGCTAAAAACGATGCTAACATCAACACATTACCAATGACCATGGCTCCTACAAACTCTGAAATTTCACACATTGTCACAATACGACTATCTGTCGATCTGTCATTCTGGCAAGTAGTCTGCTACTCGCCAATCTCAGGGAATTCATCCACACACTCTAGAGCAAAGGTGGTCACGCACCGTCCGGTCTCAGAGGATTTCCCTCCCACAAACACTCACTCAAGTTGTGGAACAATAAACATGCCGAGGTATTCTCTATAGTGACTACAACAAGGTACCTCCAAACCAGGTGGTTCCAAATTCTTCAAGGGTTGGCAGCGCACGTGTGTCACCTTTGGTGATGCAGGCATCCAAATGCCAAGGTAACCGCTTACCATCAGGCGGTCCGTAAGCTAGTTTCAATTTAGCTGTAAAATACACTGTTAAGAACATAAGAACTCTCACTTTTACCAAGGGAGAAGAAATGCTCGTGGCGTAGCTTGCCAAGCCAACCTTCACCGATTACCAAAGTTAAGCAACTTTCTTCAGAGTCACTATTTGAATGGGTGACTGCTAGTGACATTTGCATCTGAACCATCGGTCTTGAACTTACTTAGCGGAAACAAAAGTCAATCCTGCGGGTGGGTACAAATAATAAAATTGACAACACATTTCCACATTATTCTTATTTTTTATTTTATTACCAGAACTCGCTCGAGTTCAACCAAAAATAATATAAGTATGACGACTGCAATTTGCATATGACACCTTTGTCTGGCAAATCTCGAACGATTCATCACACCTTTGACTTATATGAAAGTCTGTACAGGCTGTAACAAACAAGTGTTCTACTCATCAACTCAAAGTGCATTTATCAAATTGTTACCGTTGTAGCGACGGTACAGATAATGAACTACAGTCAAAAACTTTGCACAGTCCTCACCATCAAGAGGAGTCATTTCTAAAGTGATTCGCATGAGTTGACAAGCACTACACGTAATTTTTATTGATCATACCTTGAACTAGAGGTTCACACATACATTGCTCACTGTTCACACAAACAAATGCACTCCTTCACGATGAGAGATCATCTGGCTGTACCTGTAATCATCTACACACTCATGTTACTTTTTTGAGGGACGATGAGCATGTCTACCTCTTGGAAAATATCGCTAACTCAATGTCAAGGGGTCAAGGGTAACCCAGCCATACACACAATGTTTTGGTTACCAATTGCCTCGCAAAATATGATGTGTGGGTACCTTGAAAATGTCTAAAATGCTTGCTTAGCACTGATTCAGAATTAAAAGCTAGACACGTCCACTGTTCATCAACATGTCTGTAGGTATGTAAGTAGACCCTAAAAGGGCACTGAATAACCATAGTCCCGATGCCACTATCTGTAGAGGCATCCTACAATTCTTGATAAGAAAGAAAACTTGTTTTGTAGATCGTTATTTCGCAGAAAAGACAGTAAAGTCATGACCTGGATTTAACAGAACAAACATAGCCACTTTTCGATGTTTTTCGATCTACCTTCACACATAGGGACTAGATTTAGGTCACAGTACACATATATATTTAGGTACTAGCACTAGAAAGAACCTTATCTGTGTATTGCACAAGCGCTGGAGATGGCCAACGCCACCACATAAATGTATAGGCACGTAACTATTGTGAGATGCCTGTGGACATGACGCTGTCATAAATGTCACCTGACAGTAGCAACTTTGAAGGATAACCAAGAATATAATAACATTAGCGATTCTTGTTGTGACGAGTTGTACCAAAATGTATTTGATATTATTCCGAATAGATTGTTTATAAATGGAACCTGAAGTTTAATTTACCAAGCACAACGTAAGAATCTGTCAGCGAAAAGATAGGTCGTTACAGCTCAGAAGTGGAAAGATGGGAAAAATACTACAAAGTTTTTTTCCAATGCCCATGTCGACATCGAAGCCCGAAGGTAAAGTTTTAGTGAAAACCAAGTTAATTTCATCTCAGATGACCAAACTTTATTCTGAGTTATGAATTGTAGTGATAGTCGATGCACAATTAATTATAGGTACTTACCTATTACAGTAATCATACAAAACCTAAAGAGGATTCAAAGTGATCAGTGAGATTTTATTGAATAAAAGCTCTTTGACTTATGAGAGTTATTTTATTGAATAAAAGCTTAGAGACTTATTTTCTATGAGCTTGAAATGAGTATAGGTATTTACCTACTGAATTTGAGAATATGATTATGTACGTACCTACTATGTACACCACACATTGACTACTGAACAATTACATAGAAAATATTGTTGTTGAGTTGCAGACAAGCCATCAGTATTGCTGGATGAAGTTCTAGATGATGAGAGGAGCGAGAGACATCCTCAAACTCAGACTCAGAGATGACTATGTGAATTGTCTTATCGCAGCCAGAGCGACCGGCTGCCAGGAATTGAGATGTACATACTACAAGAAAGTGAATCCCCATGGTATTGATAACCATTAATAAAGGTATATTTTTCAATAATAATATGAGAATGTTAGAGCTTTGATATCGAGCACAAGTGTTATGTGGCAGGATACAAATTAAAATGAAATAAGTATGTTATGTGACATAGTTGAGAGATTTGATATCAGAGTGCTAGAGTGACAACTCAGTTTTTTTATTTCCGATTTACATAAAATCAATAATTGCGATTGACCATTTTCATAATTTTAAAGTACAAATGTTTGTATCTAAAGCTGCTGTGCAGTGGCAATCATAAAAAAAAAAGCACTATAGGCGATATAAAGTGATAAAATATTTGACATAAATGCTATAAGCTTAACCTTGGGAAACATAGAAATGGTCGGAAGTGATTTGTTTAAGTGTCACCAACGTATTATACACTGATATGATAACAAGTATAAAGGCACATTTTTATTAAAAAAAAAAAAAAAAGATGAAAGATGATAGACTACATGCAAACACAGAATTGAGCGAGTGAAAAAAAAAAGAGATATTCTAAGTATGAAGAGACTGGCGTATCAGGAGAACCCCCTATACACTCAGGCATTTACACCTTCTCACACATCCTCACAACACTTTTATCCAAAACTTTGGAAGTACTTTGGTAGTCGTTTAGTGACGGTCGTTATTTTTACTTAATAGAATGAAAAATGAAAATTCGTTATTGGCTATAAGATGAATTTATAAGATACCTACTCTGTACACCCTAAGAGCTGTGGATTTTGTTAAATAAATAAAATAAAATAAAATGAAGGGATGAAAAAGTAAGTGACATTTATCGAAATTTTAAAGTAAATACATTGAAAATTGATTAGAGAGTAGGTATTTAACTTAAAAAGTGAATTTAAATTAAAGACACAAAATAAAAAGTGAAAACTAGTATATTATACTATTAGTGAATAAAGGACGGGTTTAAGGCGATGTCTATAGATGAATCACGAGCAAGTGAAGGATCCTAACGACTGAATCACGACCGCAGAAAGTGAATAACTGAATGAATGAAATACTTTATTGTAATGTAACCCCTTATGACAGCTTATAAAAATAAAATAGAAATAATAAGATTGCACTATTACGTACAATGGACGGTCTTATTTCTAGGAAGCGATTTCTTCCAGACAACCTTTGTAGTGATTCATAATAATTGAATTACGAGCGAAGCATGTGATTTAAAGAGCGACGCGAGCGATTCATGGCCCTTGATATGAATCCATTTTAGGCACTTGTATACTCCACTTTATACCATGACTACGACCTAAAAAAAAAAAAAAGATTAAGAGAAGATATACATTGAATGCTTGTCGAAAATGTCGATCAATCAAATCTCAAGGAGTTTGTAACGAGTATTTTGCGCAAGGAGGGTGTGTATAGCAATGAGATGGAGGTCGAATATAGTGATGTGTTCTAAATTCAAAAACAAAAAGTGATTACAAGTGCTATTTATCGACTGTTTTCAGTGCATAAAATAAGCTTTTTAGAGGAGAAATCACACTTTAATTTCAATTTGAATAATACTGATAATGCGAACCACCTGAGTATACGAGTATAAAAGAATACTACGACAATTGCATTAAAGCAAAAATAAAGTAAGTGAAAGTACAGAAAACCAATAAAAAGAAAGACAGAGCTAATGAGTATAAAACAAAATAAAATTGACAATTCAACTAGAATGGAGCTAAGCAATTAAGGATAAAATGTGATAACCAGATGAACAAACGAAAACTTTATAAAATCAAGAACTACCAAAAGACCAATTAAAAAAAAAATGAAACCTACATACAACTTCATTTATTGATGTGAGAGAGAGAGAGATAGATAGATTTCATTGAGATTATACATGCAGCACCTTCCTACCAAGAGCTATACAGGAAAAGTAGTAAAGACAACATCGAACTACAGCACAATTGAACCAATAAGCGAACTACAAGGTACTCAATGAAATTAAAAACCTAAAACCTGGAAAAAGTCTTGAATCTGATGGAGTCAATAATAAAGCTGTCGAACTATTCAATCATATTACCTACCTATTTAAGATGAAAATAAACACACAGAGTCCGTACCTGAGAAATGATGTACCTACTTCAGACGTAATATTCATATAAATATAAAACTGATGATATACAATCTTTAGAATAAGTATACAGCAAATACAGGGAATTCAACAGGCTCCTTATGATAATAGCCTTGTAGTAAAGCATGCAATAGCATTATGTTACCATTTTACTATTAGAAAACTTGAAGAATTCGAGGAAATGATTCGTGCACTTAAGGGTACACTTTTCAGGCAATTTGTATACTTACTATTTATGCGAGAGTGGGCTAGACTCAGAAATGAATAGTGTAGAGTACAAATACTCCTGTGCTGATTGCCGCAGAAAAGCGTTAAGCGATTTGTTTTGGAAGCTCGTAACTGTCAAATAATATTTTGTTAAAATATGGCTCTGAGCCAGGGTAGATGGCCTAACGATTCCAAACAGTGAAGTAATCATCATATTATAGTGTTTGTAAAAAAAAAAAAAGAGAGCGTAAAGTGTAACGTTTGCAGAGAAAGCTTGAAATATGCTTACCTACAAAATGAACGACAAAACAAAGTTCCATACGAGCAATGAACAGGAGCATAAAAAAAAAACAATGTGTTGAGCCGTTTATAATTGCATAAGATCATGTAATTCAATGACATAAAATGAATCTCTGTGAATAAATGATTGATTGGGAAAAAATTAACGAAGTGCGAAGCGATTTAATGAAACAGAAAACTAAGCTTTCAAGCTAAAGTGGAAATGTGCGAGGCATATTTCACGAAGTAACGACAGCAGATAGACCACTCATACTACTCAATAGAAAGAACCATTAGGGTAAATAAACGTGTGAAGACCATGCAGCCGGTTGGTTGATTACTTATATTATTCAATTCCAATTGTTGAGAAAGACTGGATCAGCTAGAGGATAGTGGGAAAAGATGCAGGAGATCTACATCCAAAAAGAGATCTATATCTCAGAAGCTGGAAGAAAATACTAACAACTATTTAGTTTATAAATCACTAGCGACCCGCCAGGCTTCGCACGGATGCAATGCAGTGATGATGCTGATGATGTATTATACATATAAACCTTCCTCTTGAATCAACCGCTTCTAAATCCGTTGCGTAGTTTTTAAGATTTAAGCGGCAGCGACTTTGTTTTATACTATGTAGTGATTAGTAGTGATTTGAATATGTAAGAACTAATACGCTTAAGAGAGATATTAGGCAATATAAGGCAATATTACTATTGTTACATAATGACACGATGAACGAGTTCACGAAACACATAGTGTGCACGCTGGTTTTCTCCATTTCTCTTTATGAAACATGGACCATGAAAACCACTTAAGGCAAGCGCATCGATGCGTTCTGGATGTGATGCTGTCAGAGACTGCTCCTGAGGATGTCATGGACAGCCAAAACAATCAACGTCTCCATGCTGAAAGAACTTATGTTGGAACGCACTAAGCGTCTGCCTTCTTCGAGCACTTTAGTAGAGGTTACTAAAGAAGAGGGAGGAGCCCAAAACACTGGTCTGATCAAGTGTCCGAACAGCTAGAAACCACAAATTGAAATTTCCTTGCACAGATTCACGATACCCGACGATGGGGCACGGATAGGGAATGTAAAATATAATAATGATGATGATGATGAGTGAAAAGGAGATTTAGAAATTAAATGCAATATTACTGCTTTTTGTAGAAGTGAAATGAAAAGGTATCCTTCGGCAAATCAAGTGATTGATTTCAAGGGCGAGTGATAGAAATAGTTGCTTAAGGATACCACCGCTTGCGGAAAGGACTATCGGAATGATGGAGACCTTTCAAATCTCCACATCCTGGTTATTTCATTTTTTAGATCTATATATTATTATAGTTATTAATGCGGTGATGAGACAGAGAGGGATTTAGAAAATAAAAGACTATAATATTATTATAACGATGATAAGACAACGAAAGATTTGGAAAATAAGACAAAAATATCCAGGAAGAAAAATAGAAAATATGACTATACATGATATGATTATTTGCACTACATGTACACGTTGTACCTACTAGTTGTGCTATACGATAGATAATATTGCACTACTACCGAAAACAGTATTTCAATACAAAATAATATTGACTAGCATCTTACTTAGCTCGTAGAGTAGGAGGAGAAAAGTATATTATATTAAACTCAATAATTGATTTTGCCTACTCATTTGAATAGCTACTTGACCTGCTAATGTTAAGCAGGTACTTGAATACCTTGTCCAAGACGCACTGGAACTTATGATCCCTAATAGAGAAAACTAAAGTTATCAAGTGAACTGGTCTTAGAAATTACGAACTTAACGTCATGTTTTGAGTTCCAGGATAAGTGACAAAGTGAAAAGTCAGTGATCGGCACAGTCGGAGCTGTAGCCGTTACAGTGGTTACAGAGCGAAGACACGATTCAGTGATAGCCACAGTCACCGCAGTCACAGCCGGTACTGTAGCTGATGCAGCCGCACCAGCAGAGATTGACAGAAAGCGTGACTAAGCCGTGTAGCAGCAGCCGTGGCAACGGCTACAGACTGAAGACACGATGCAGTGGTAGCCACAGCCACCGCTGTAGCTAATGCAGCCGCACCAGCAGAAATTGAAAGAGCGACGAAGCAACCGTAGCAGGAGTCGTTGCAGTGAGCAGTGAGTTACCGAGCTGTGTCACGCACGGCACAGCAGAAGTCACAGTCGTCAAAACAGTTTTGAAGTGAGAGCATGACTGGCATACGAACTTGCCGCTCAATTATGATTAACTGACGACTTGACTGGCATACGAACTTGCCACCGAATCTATGATTAACTTACGACTTGACTGGCATACGAACTTGCCACCCAATCTATGATTAACTGACGACTTGACTGGCATACGAACTTGCCATCCAATCTATGTTTGATTAACGACATGACTGGCATACGAACTTGCCACCCTGATTATTAAGTGAGGGCATGACTGGCATACGAACTTGCCGCCCAATTGATAATTAAGTGAGGGCATGACTGGCATACGACCTTGCCGCCCAATTTGACGATAAGTGAGGGCATTACTGGCATACGACCTTGCCGCCCAATTGACAATTAAGTGAGGGCATGACTGGCATATGATCTTGCCGCCCAATTTGACGACAAGTGAGGGCATGACTGGCATACGACCTTGCCGCCCAATTGATGATTGAGGGAGAGCAAGACTGGCATACGACCTTGCCGCCCATTCTACGATTAAGTGAAGGCATGACCGGCATACGACCTTGCCGCCAAACTTGAGATAGATACTCGCAGTTTAATCTTGATTAATGACGCTAATTTTTATAGATATAAGAAAACCGCATGTTAGACTAAAATAAACTTTAACACTAACTAAAGATTTCATAAATGAGCTATCTATAAATCGTTTGCAACGGTTTGTGGATGGCTCCGCTGTTTCATGTGTATTTTGTAAATATTGTGAATACTATAGTAAATGCTGTATTGGTTGTAATTTTCTTGGTGAATAAATTATCTTTTCATAAAGTGATATTATGAATAAATAAGAAAACTTAGCATAATTGCTGGATTAGAAATGATAACAGAAAATGTATGTTTAAAAATTGGTTTTATGAATGATGTACTTATTGTGGATATATTAGTTAGGTGATATGTATTTGTACAAATTAGATTTATTGTGAATTGTGAACAAATTAATTTGTATTTGTAGAAATACTTGTATTGTTATGTGTTTATGGACGGTGCTCTCGATTGAATCGAACGAAGAGACTCGTTCTAAGTAGGATGGCCGACTGTGAGATGCCTGTGGACATGACGCTGTCATAAATGTCACCTGACAGTAGCAACTTTGAAGGATAACCAAGAATATAATAACATTAGCGATTCTTGTTGTGACGAGTTGTACCAAAATGTATTTGATATTATTCCGAATAGATTGTTTATAAATGGAACCTGAAGTTTAATTTACCAAGCACAACGTAAGAATCTGTCGGCGAAAAGATAGGTCGTTACACTATGCACCAGTTATTCCACGTATAAAAGTAACAACCATCGTTCTTTGCTATGATCTTTTGACTATGATACTGCGCATAATAAGAGCTTCGCATCATCTACCTTACGTGGCATAACAGTAACTATCGGCACACATAGCCTCATAAAAAGTTTGCAATATCGATTCTGCGTGAACATAGCAGTGGTTTAAACTCAAGTTCAAAATAAACCAACTACAAGCCCTTCAGGCAATTAGCTATCCGGGATAAGCACTCGCTGTCCTTCCAGCGCGTTCAATTCGTTTAACCTTTTTGCACAAAGAATCGATATCACGCAACTTTATCAAAGATCGAAACACAATAATGGTTGGATCTAACCTTGTTTAACGCTCTCAACGTTCCAATGAGGCGTTCAGTGATGTCCAACGACGACACAGCACTCTCAAGAGGCTCACACGTTGTGCTAGCATCCCAAGCCGGCACTGATACTGAGGTCGCGGACTCTGCAACCGGCACTGGCACTGCTGGGAGCAGTGGTTGACTCGCGGGTGTGACTGCGGCGTGTAGACATGATGATCAGGCTGCAGGCAGTCACAATGGCACATAGGTGCATCCGTTGCCATCGGCACCGATGACGCAGCACTCGTTGAGGGTACACACTTTTCTAAACACTTAGAAAGATCATTAGTACTCCTACCTATTCATATCAGGCTTAGTTTCACCACTAACCATGATTCTACAAGAAAACTTTTGACGGTAGACTTCAAAAGTTAATTCACGCTTTAGGCCAGAGCTAGGATAGGACTATTGAATTGAGTCCCATCCCACTTCTGAAATAAGCGGTTTCTATCTAAAACCACTAAAAAAAAGATCAAGAAAGTTATAACAACTTCAAAATGTTTTAATTATTACGAATTAAATTTCATAACTAGAACATCAGTCAGAATAAATAATTAGCAATACAATTTAAATTCATTTGGGCATAGTAACAGCCTATTTTAACAATATTCGAGAGGTGTGAACTCCTTGAAGTCAGAAATGCAATAGCGGGCTAGTCAAGCGCGCGCTCTGTTTTTATAGGATTTTTAGTCATGTGACCAATTTCCGCTTATTGTATCATATTATGCTCAATTTTCTAACAAAAAGTTCATGAAAATTGCGCTCAAGCACCTGACTTTTTCTCAATTTTTTTTTCTCTTTTTTTTCTTAGGCACTACCGCTTGGCACTACTAGTAAAGTGAAGGGAAATTTCGTAGTCAACATAATCTTTTCAATACATAGAGGGTGTCTTGAGTTATCATTTCATTGGGTGGGAAAACTTAATTACATTCATGGGAGTATCCGTATATCTACTAAGCATAGATATCTACAGATATAGCAGGTACCAAATAACACCGCAATACAGGTCATTCACCCACCTTCACCACAATGTCGCAAAATTCAATTTATGAATGGCTAATTCTGTCGCTTTCCATACAAACCTGTCGCTAAGACGGTAATCGCTTGAATCTCGTAGTACTGTTTGTTTACCATACATAAATTGAGTTTTGCGACATCGAGGTGAAGGTGGGTGAATGACCTGTATTGCGGTGTTATTTGGCACCTAATATAGGTTATTTAACGAAGCCGTACCTCCCTTATTATTATGCGTATAATTTGTTTGATCTAATAGTAAGTAGAGCTTTTTAAGAAAGAGTTCGTCTGGAGAAGTACTACCATACCAACGTACCTATTTCTGCCGCCAAGCATTGCTGTGTTCCAGGGTATATGCCACCGCAGTTATGGGCATATGAAACGTCTCAGTGCAATACATGAAGGAGCCAGTGAGTTAATGAATAAATGAATGAAATAACATAATTTTTCATAGTCTTATTTGAATTTAGTAGCTTTTGTTTACAATTTTACTGCGTGCAACTGAGCACAATTTTTACTCATCGGTAGGCGCGGCCAATTTGCATCCTATTTCCTTGAAAGTAGGCTAGATACAGTAATGACCAGCACGAAGTACAAATAAAACACTTCCGTACAGGTACCGGCGCTAATAACCACTAAAGAGCATTCAGCGTAACTTCACGAATAGAGCTCTAGGAGAAGTATTCTGAGGAAAGAACTACTTATTATTCAATGATTTAAAAAAAAACATTATAACACATTTGCTCGTAAAGGGTCTCTTATTTCATCAATTTCAGTATCGTGATGTATGTCATTACGCACTCGTGCGTTATGGTAATGTAAAACGTACGGTTTATCAAGATGCTCCCACTAAAACGAAAGGGGGGGGGGGGGGGGGGGGCGCGCGCCGCGCTCTACGATAAAAAATAAGCATTTAATTCTTTTACAAATTGTTCAAATTTTTCTAACTGCTTCAACAAGTGAATAAAGATTTATTCTTTGAAGAAAGTCCGAGTTTTATTTATTTCCTCACAAATGTGTTATAAAACGTCGTATGACATACGTGCGCTTTGAAAATTACAGCCTCTGCTTTCTTGTAGCCCTCGCCTACGGCTCGGGCTGGCAATATCGCTTCGGCTGTAATTTTCAACTTACCGCACTCATATCATAATGTACTATTATTATTTTTAATAAGCATGGTATACTTATGCTCTCCTATAATAGGTTGTGATCTTTGGAGGCTCATATTGTATTTTATTTCAAAAAGATGCCTTTGAGTAGACCATTCGATATCATGCTTTACTTCGTGTTGATAAATGATAACTCCAGAGGTTTGGTACATGGGTTTAATAACTTGATTAGGTAACAATATTTGAAATTTTAGAAAATATAAAAATGATTGGTAGGGACGTGCGTCTAGCGCGGTGGTTGTTATGTTCGCAAGATGGCTGCCGAGAGGGCGCCACCGAGCTGAAGACCATGGCCTGCGCTCGGATGTTAGCAGCAGGTCGTTGACATGAAGTTGGCGTTAACAAGGTCCCGGCCTTGGAACACCCTGTTCCAAAATAGGTAGCGGTACGAGTCGATTGAATCCTCTTCGTATGCTTCCATTTGATGTCATCAAATCTGCGATGCGAGCCACCCCGTCGTTGCCTCTATAGAGTTTGGTGATGCGTCCAATCAACCATCGATTTGGCGGCAACCGGTCATCCTTTACGATCATCATGTCACCTTCACGCAGCTCTGCATTGCTTCGATGCCACTTTACTCTCTTTTGAAGTTCTGAAACGTATTCATGGTAAAATCGGTTCCAAAAATGTGCTTTCAGCTGCTGTACTCTCTGGTATCGTGGCAATAGCTGAAGTGAGTGATCCTGTGTCTGTGGAGAGGGAAGCATAGTCAATGTTCGTCCAATTAAGAAATGTGCAGGAGTGAGTGGGACTAAATCGGAGGGATCTGAGGATAGGGGTGTGATAGGTCTGGAGTTTAGTATGGCCTCTATTTGTACTAACAACGTGTTCATTTCCTCATAGGAAATGAGTAGGCTCAAGTAGGCCATGGATAAAACTCTTTTTAGATGATACTTGATTGATTTTACGGCGCTCTCAGCCATTGAATTAAAATGAGGGCTGTAAGCCGGAGAAAATTTGAAAATGATAGAATGCTGAGCGGCGTACGCACTGACATCTTGATTACATTGTTTTAAAAATCTAGCTAATTCATTACATGCGCCCACGAAATTGGTGCCGTTGTCCGAGAACAGGTAAGCAGGGCGACCTCTGCGTGCAATAAATCGATTGAGCGCTGCAAGAAAACATTCTTTTGTTAAGTCGGTGACTAACTCAATATGTACAGCTTTTACAGTAAGACACACAAATACACAGATATATGCCTTGATATGTTTACAGCCTCTGCCCTTTTTGTTCGCTATCAGTATGGGTCCCGCATAGTCAACTGCTGTATTTACAAAGGGAAATTCACCTTGAACGCGTTCCTTAGGAAGATTTCCCATTATAGGCTGTATTGTTCTGCCTGAGAATCGAACACATGTGTGACAACTGTGAACGGTTTTCCTGGCAAGGTTGCGACCACCTATTGCCCAATATTTATGCCGAATAGATGCTAACAGAAGCTGCGGTCCAGCGTGCATTAAGCTTGTATGATAGTGTTTGAATATGAGTTGTGTGATGGTATGTGATGCGTGTAGCAGTATTGGATGTTTAGTGTCGTAATCATAATTAGAATTAGACAACCGTCCACCGACTCTTAATACACCGTTTACTTCTTGGTAAAACGGGTTTAGTTTGACAAGTTGATTTTTAATTTTTAATTGGCCTTTTTTTGAAAGAATATTATATTCTTCAGAAAATGACTCGATTTGTGATAATTTACATATGATTAGCATAGATGATTGTAATTCTGAGATTTTTAAAGGTCCAAATGATTTATTTTGTGCGTTACGACAATTATTTAGGAACCGAAGTACATACGCTGTTATGCGTTGTAATTTGTTGATATCTGAATATTTATGTATGAATGATGTGTCTGTCTGTAAACCATTGTGTGGCGTATCGGAGGTTAAATGACATTGAGTCTTGAATTCTGGTAAATCCGTTTCATTTATTTTAGCAGGATGATGTGGCCATTTACTTTCTGGTTCTAATAAAAACGATGGACCGTACCACCAAAGCTGACTGCTTTGAAGTTTTACAGGCTCAAGGCCCCTTGAACCAATGTCTGCGGGGTTCATACTAGTAGGTACGTATCGCCATGATGTGGGTTCAATGGTTTCGACGATTTCATTGATTCTATTTAAAACAAACATTTTCAGTAAATGTGTATTAGAACTTTTTATCCAACCAAGAACAATAGTAGAATCACACCAGTAAGTACTGGATTCTACTGAAAGTCGAACGCAATCAATAACCTTTTTTGCTAGTCTAGTAGCGAGTAGTGCACCGCACAGCTCTAAACGGGGCATAGTCATTTGCTTTAGTGGTGCTACCCTACTTTTAGCGATTACCAAACGAACTGAAACCTTGTGATCAGCTGTTACGGAACGAAAATATATACATGCGCTATAAGCGTTGATAGAAGCGTCTGAGAAGGCATGCATATCTACTTTGATCGGTTCGTCACAAATAACGTGTCTAGGTATTTTAATATGATTCAAGTGTGACAATGTTGATATGAAGTTTGACCATTGATCGGCTACTTCCGTGGGAAGTGGTTCATCCCATGATAAATTTGAAGCCCACAGCTTCTGAAGTATTAATTTAGCCAGCAAAACTGACGGATTGATGAGACCTAGGGGGTCGAAGATTTGAGAGATGACAGACAATACCGTTCGTTTGTTATTCACCTTAGGGAACTCGATATCTTTGACCGAATATACGAAACAGTCATCCTTACATGCCCATAGAAGACCTAATGTTTTTGATTGTTCGTCTTTGCTAAGGTTGAGCAGTAAATCAGTGCTAGAGTTACCATGCAGTTGTTCAAGTATCGATGAATTATTTGAATGCCACTTACGAAGATGAAACTGCGCACTCTTTAACTGTTCAATGACTCCTCGGCACATTCGTACGAGATCTGATTTATTATTGTGACCGGAAATAAAATCGTCTATGTAAAAATCATTAATGAGTGCCTCACTTACGGAGGTGTCATCACTCAGCTTACCTAGCTCGACTATACATCTCGTAGTCAACCAAGGTGCAGATGCAGTTCCGTAAGTTGCCGTTAGTAACTTTTAAGGTTTAATTTCTTGTGTCTGCTCAAATCTCCATAGTATTTGTTGTAGATTATGTTGTGATTCCGTTACGGCTACAATTCTATACATTTTTTCAATGTCAGCGGTAACTACGTATTTGTGTTGGCGAAATCTGGTAATGATACTTATTAGATCATTCTGTACTACAGGACCTACAAGTTGAATGTCGTTGAATGATAAGCCAGTCGTCGTAACAGCTGATGCGTCGAAAACAACACGTAACTTGGTAGTAAGACTTGTTTCTCGCAATACCCCATGGTGTGGTAAGTAGTTTTGTATTGTGTTATCATGATGTATTGATGTGTTTTCAGACATGTGTCCGAGATCGATGTATTCTTGAATAAATGCTGAGTATAACTGCTTGAATTTGGGTTCTCGATTGAATCTTCGTTCAAGTGATAAAAAACGTGATTTTGCTTGTTCAAAAGAATCACCCAAGTCACTAGGAGGCTGTTTAAGTGGTATAGTAACTACAAATCGACCGTCAGACTGACGAGTCGTGGTTTGCGTGAATAACTCCTCACATTTATGATGTTCCTTGGACATGTTATTATTGATCGGTGTAACTGTTTCAATTTCAAAGAACTTAGTGAGTTGATCTTGAAAACTTGAATCTTGAATATGGTGACAGTGGACTGTATATTTGCGTGATGATAGGTACTGTGAATGAATGACACCCGAAACCAACCAACCTAATCGTGTTTCACTCAGAGTTGGTTTTGTTTTACCAAGCGAGATGCGCTTACTGCCTAAAATATCCCAAAAAATGTCGGCTCCCAACAACATGTCTACCTGTGAGGGCATATTAAAGGTAGGGTCAGCCAATTGAATGTGACTCGGTATGTTGAGTGTTATGCAATCGATCTGTGTGATCGGCAATGATTGTGTGATGTGTGGGACAACGAAACAGCTGATGTTAGTTTTGTAAGTGTCATCGTAGCATGATGAAATGATAGCATCACAACGTTTTGTGATAAGTGATGTTTGATGATTCAACCCCTCGACAGAGGTTTGTGTAGAATATGTTTGCAAATTAAGTTGTTTAGCAAGTCTTTCCGTAATGAAGCTAGATGTACTTCCGTTATCAAGCAGCACTCGCACTGATTGTGTGTGATTTGACTCATGGTTTGAGACATTGATGACAGCTGTTGATAATAGTACTAGGCTATTGTTTGTTGAGGAAAGTGATATATTTTGTGGAGTGATATCTGATTGGTTTGATTCGTCTGTGGTCTGTGAGTGAGAAGCAGCTAGCACGACGCTGCTCGGTTGAGAATCTTTTGTCTCATGTTTAGCATTCTCGTGTAAAAGTGAATTATGTTTTTCTGCACAGATAGTACATGGACCTGAAATGCATTCTCTGCCGCTATGACTTCGCAAGCAATTTAAACACAACCGTAATGATTTTACTTGTTCTATGCGTTTAGACACGGGCATAGCCTTAAACTTGTAACATCTAAATATGGCATGACCGTGTTTACATATCGGGCATGACGTTTTTGGTACTTCCTGATGTGTGCCTAATGTTGGTGATGAAGAATTCGTAACGAATGCCTTACTCTTAATGACTGAACTGTCACTATGTCTGCGTTTATTGTTTGATTGCTCATCGACTGTCTCCAACAAATCAGCACGTCCCTTTAGGTAGGTGTTGAATTCTTTTAAAGTAGGAATTCCCTCAGTTTTGCTACGATGGACTTCCCATTCACGACAAGTTACAGAGTCTAATTTGTTGGATACAATATGAATTATAAGTACATCCCAATGTTCAGTAGGTAATTTTAATGTTTTTAATGCCCTGAGGTTTTTATTTATGTTATCAATCATATTGCGCAAAGCTTTAGCAGATTCCTTACTAATAGGTTCGATGTTGAAAATAGATTGGATATGATTATTGATTAGAAGTCTGCTATTATGAAAGCGTTCACACAGCAGCTGCCATGCGATTGCGTAATTATCAGCTGAAAAATCAAGGGATTGAATGATGCACGCGGCGCTATCTTTCAAAGCTGCACGCAAATAATGAAATTTATTTATATTAGGTATCGATTTATTATCGTGTATAAGTGAGGTATAAGTGTCGTGAAACTCTAACCATTCTTGATAGCGACCAGAAAAGCTCGGCAAGTGTATGACAGGCAATTTAAGTGTGGGCCTACCTGCAACTGCTATACCTGAACCAGTCACCGATGCGCTACTGCATACGCTTGCTTCCGCGGTGCACGCAGAGGCAGCGTGCTTATCTAATGCATCTCGGGCAACGGCAATAGCTCCATAGTATTGAGTCTCAAATGTTTCTCGCTCTTTGTACTGCTCATCTGGAATTTCAGAAAGGTTTTCTATGTCAGTTTGCACGGCATCATATTCTGAATAAAGGGAATCGAGCTTGGACAAACGAATATTTAATTCGTTTATTTGAATGCTACTAAGCGATGTGCAGCAGCTTAGCAATGAATCTAAGTATGATTTAAATTGAGTTAACTTTGTTTTATAGCTTGCTCTTCGCCTGATTAATGATTTTGAATCCATTGTAAGCTAGATGAAAGAATATGAAAGTAAATAAGTATCTCGACTACTAATAGGGAAGAAAGATGATTAAATCACTAGATGAAGAAAGAATTACAATGTTTGATTATTCAATGAAACTCACGGCAAATTTTATGAAATGTTGAGAAAGCTGCAGAAAATTAGAAATAAGTCGTAAATATGCGAAAGAACGATACTTAAATTATTGTAAAAAGGCGTAAGCTGCGCTTGAATGACCGTTATTGCATGCCACGCACAAGGTTACGTCCAAGGACGAGCGCCTGCGCACGACTCCTTTGTTGCTGGAATGTTGCAAAAACACGATTATATTTTACGCTATGATGATTATACCTACTGGGAAATGAACAAACAAATGTTTGTACGCATATTAGGCATAGAATAGAAAGGGGAATGGTATGGTTTAACTGGAAAAAATGACTTTGATTTTGTAAAAATTGTTAAATGATTCTAAGTGATAGGTAGGTAAAGGAAGGACAGGGAATAACTTTGCACAGGGAGTAGATTGGAACGAACTCACGACTTTTGTTACCCTTCCTAGGATATCACTTCACTTTTTCTTGATTGTCCACCTGGCAAGTTGTATGGAGCTTGCCTCCGTCCGTTGATTATAACCCTCTTGAGTTGTAGTAATCCTCGCTGATTTGCGAATCCGGCTCGATTGGACCAATTTGTTGATAAATGATAACTCCAGAGGTTTGGTACATGGGTTTAATAACTTGATTAGGTAACAATATTTGAAATTTTAGAAAATATAAAAATGATTGGTAGGGACGTGCGTCTAGCGCGGTGGTTGTTATGTTCGCAAGATGGCTGCCGAGAGGGCGCCACCGAGCTGAAGACCATGGCCTGCGCTCGGATGTTAGCAGCAGGTCGTTGACATGAAGTTGGCGTTAACACTTCGGATATTCATTTTTAAACAGTAGAGTTGTAACCCTACAGCGTTTGTATGGCAAAAGGTGTACCTAACAAAATACTAAAAACAATACTAGGAACTCTACCTAAGTAGGTAAGTCTTACTTAATTTACAGATTTTTTCTTTTCTGACAATAAAAACAAGTATGTACTAATGTATTTCAAACCTTCCATCTAGATAAGTACACCTAATACTGATAACACATAGTAATACACGATTTATTTTTTATTTCCCAAACATGAGACATTTTATTTATCAGTCACAGTTTTGTTTACGCCGCCACCATGTTACAAACAAATATCATTTTTAACTCTTTTGTTGTTGTACTTTTACTTGTAAAATGTAAGTTATAAATGAATAATATTAATTTTTCAAGTACAAGCTCACAAGGAAAGATTATTCCCTAAAACTGAAGGTGCACAAAGTACTTGTAGTTTACGTACAGTTATTTCTTTCAAGGGATCGTCTATCTTTAGTTGCGCCATGATCTATGGGAGCGCTTTCCCCCTGAGATATTTAAACGTGGAATAGTTACACCGTGTTTTGTTTTTTGCATTAACAAGCAGACTTTTTGATCGAAAAAAAAAGCGGAGAAACTATTCCTAGCTGACATCGAGTTTACTATTCCTAGCTGACATCGAGTTTACTATTCTGACATAGACTAATAACAGGGTCTGGATTAAAATGCTTAAAAATAAAAGAATACTCACATAATCCCTTTTTGGAACAAAGTTCCTTATTGCGCGTTGCGAAAGGGGGCTAGACGGACAAAATTAAGACCAAAAGTTGTCGCGACACTTTTTTCAAACTTTGATAACGTCATTTGAATAAATTGGTGCAGGAAGTTTTTTTTTTAATATCGTGTGCCTGTACGTTCTCAACCGAAACAAATGAATGTAGGTATTGTTGGAAGTTTTTGTTTTTAGGGTTCGTTAAGGTTCTTATAGAAAATATTATAAGAAAACAACAAGGAACTTCATTCCATCCGGGTGCCCCTTGACACCTCCCAAGTTTTTATTTAAAATTATAGAAAAATCTAAAAAGATGTACATATTTGATCACGATGGCTCAACATAACCACCTTCTTATTTTAAAAAGATATAATTTTAAAAGCAAATAGAGTAAATAATATTTATTTAATTCACTGTCACAACACAGGCGGATGAAGTCGCGGGGTAATAGCTAGTGGATTATAATATAGAATCTAGTGCATCCAATATCCTTTTTTAAGGTTCTCATGAAACAAGCTTAAATATATCAAGCATTGGAGGATCAAACACTAGTTTATCACAAGAGACATCAGCCAGCAGTACAGGTATACCTATGAGAAGAACATGGTAGGATAGGTGTCCTCCTACGAAAAGGGAAGACCTTCCACGCCGAGCGACCTTTGGCTCGGGGTCCGAGGACCAATGGATGGTATTCGGTAGTATTACTTATGTTCAAACTCCGTGATAACTTCGTTTGCGCGATCTAGGATATTTCTCATGTTAGTTCTTATGTAGCGAGATAGATGGCGCTACACCTACATGTTTCCCTCACTAACACACTGCGTCTATCTTTATGAGGTGTAGAGGTGGCCCACCAAAAAACAACGAGCATCCCAGTCGCTCTCCTCTGCAATGGGCCATTCTCATCCGAAGTATTCACGAACTCAGTAATATAGTATTATAAGTAATTTCTATATCTATGTCTATGATCTGTGCTTCGGGACGCTATCCGTCTCATTACGTTACTGGATTTATGTTAGATTTATGGGGCCTAGATAGGCTTGGCCTAAAGTTAGCCTCAATTTAAAACAGGCGTGATTATGATAGACTGTTTGAACGAAGTTTTTCTAAACCCGTTCCTTTTTGAATTATTCACTCAAAACTGACAATAAATGAAGTCAAAAACTGCTTTTGTCAATGTAAATAATATAAAATAATGGAGAAAAAACAGTCACCAAATTGAGTTTCATGACAAATGTGAAGTAAGACCTGAGTTAAACCTGGGGTGGTTGGTTTAGCGAAAGTCTATAGTTAGACCACGGTGAAGGTGCTAAAACATGTTTCGTAATATTATTATGAAAACCCCTAGTTTATCCCAAAACGCGAGTTAGAGACAGGGTTTTTCGATAAATCAAAGATAAATCCAGTAACGTAATCACGTAATCAGACGGTTAGTTTTATTGGTAGTGCTCGGCAGAAATAATTCTAGTCGGTGCTATAGAACTTTCCCTGGCGCATTTTTTTACAAAATAGTTTTGTGTGATATATATATTTTCAGATAGATATGATTATTTTCAGATACGAATAGTGTGAGTAGTGCTGACGAAGACACAAATTCAAGCAATGACATTGATGAAATATCTACGTTTAATGGAGGTGATTAATTGTTTTTTTTTATTAGAGTTCATAGCCCCGAGAATGTGCATTTGTTTTTACTTTCTAATCGTATAGCACACGCAAACGCATTCGCAAAGCGAGAAATTTTGTATGAAAACCGGATATGCGCCTCTAGCGGGAGATTTGGGAATTATGCAATTCCCAACAAAATTTCTCGCTTTGCGAATGCTATTGCGTGTGCTATAATCGAGACGAAAGTAAAAACAAATGCACAGACTCGGGGCTCTGAGCGTATTATTGTTTTTTGATCCATTTCTCACACAAAAACTGCGAATTAGATCCTCTACCATCGAGAAAAAAACTCTTGGCAGTTACTTAAATTTGTATAAGTATGATGACTGTTTACATCCGTTTTACTTTTAGGAGGTCCTCAGTCTATTGTTGTGCACCAACAATCAGGACCTGATGGTTCGACGAGCAAAGTGACAGTCACTCAGAACGGGGTCACCAAATCGTACGGTAAGACTATTATCATTATGGGAGTGTGGAATCTGCATGCATAGTGTGTTCGTTATAATAATAATAATATGTATACTACAAAGTTCACGTAAACTATATTTTTGTATAGGTAGATATTGAGCAGCGCCCCTAGCGGGTAGTTCACAAAATTGATGATTCTCCATACAAAATCATAGTTTACGTGACTTCGTAGTAAATGACAAATGTAAAAAAATAGTGTTCCATACAAAATCTAATATCTATTTGTACCTATATAATGTACTAGCTTCCGCTCGCGACTTCGTTCGCGTCCGTTGGATCCCGTTGATTTTCCGTGATAAAAAGTATCCTTCTCATACCTCCAAGAATATGTGTACAAAGTTTCATGATGGTCGGTTAAGTAGTTTTCGCGTGAAAGCGTAACAAACAAACTTACATTCACATTTATAATATTAGTAGGATAGTTTGGATGGAACTTTGTACTATTATGTGTATTTGTGATGCATACAGATGGTTACTTTAACCCTTTCTCTGTTACTAATAATACACTCGAACTCAATTAAATTAATTTTCAAAGCGCACGTATGTCATACGACGTTTTATAACACATTTGTGAGGAAATAAATAAAACTCGGACTTTCTTCAAAGAATAAATCTTTATTCACTTGTTGAAGCAGTTAGAAAAATTTGAACAATTTGTAAAAGAATTAAATGCTTATTTTTTATCGTAGAGCGCGGCGCGCGCCCCCCCCCCCCCCCCCCCCACTTTCGTTTTGTAGGTATGCTTGGACTAGTTGTCTCGAACAATGTTTTGAAAGGGCTACTGAAGTCCAATAGTTTTTATTTCATCAAATTCGTTTTTTAGTGCTCCAGTCCAGTTTAGGAAAAACCAAACACTTTAGTTTTTTTTCAACAGTAGAGTGAATAGGTATCTTCTAGGTAACCGTGCTACATCGTCGACCACATCATTGCTTAACATCAGGTAAGATTGTGGTCAAACAGTTGCCTATGTATTATTATATAGGCAACTGTTTGACCACAATCTTACCTGACCTTACCTTACGGTCTCACTCTGGTGCATCATGCCTACTTTTTAATACATTTGACTAGATATTGATTATTATTTCACTCTGATTTATAGACTTTACTTCCGGGTCTCCTGACGAAACAGTCCAAATAACTACAGAGGGTGATAACGACGACACACAACAATGCTTTGCGAACTTTGTAAGTTACCTTCTAATATAGAGTGCAACCCAGCTACGTGTGATATAACGTGGTCCGCTCAACCCAGAAAAACTTATGGCTAGGTATCGGCAATCCCACCGAAAGCGGAGAGGAATATCCAACTCTTTCTCTTCGTTGCCACGTATAATGGACCAACTTTGAGTCTAAATGCGGAAACGGGAGTCCATAATAATAATAATAATAATTCCCTTCGTTGACATTCTGTAATCTGTACCTCTATCACGAACAAATCTGACTGTCGCCGCGTCGGCGTATTCGAGTTATATTGCGCGTCAATGCCAGCTCGACTGCCAACCGTTGTAGTGTCACCGCGCAGTGTATTTCGGATACGCTATATAGCGTAACGATACGTTTGCGATTGTCACATTTATTCGTGATCAAGGCACTGTACCGAATAGAAAATTAATAAAAATATTGATATGACATTTTCTAAAGTCACGTAACGAATCACATACCCGGTCATTATGTTTCCAGATTTATCTTGGATTTAACAAAAAACCGCGTCTCTAACTCGTGTTTTGGACTTAACTAGGTTTTTTCATATTACGTTACATATTTAGCACCTTCACCTAGGTCTAACTATAGACTTTCGCTAAACCGACCCCACCCCAGGTTTAACTTGGGTCAAACTTCACATTTGTCATGAAAATCAATTCGGTGACTGTTTTTTCTCAATTATTTTATATTACTACGTACTACGTACTGTTTTTTCTAAAATATATTCGACATTGATATTTACATTGATAAAATCATTAACCGTAATTACCTACCTACCCCTTTTTTGCCGCTAAATTCTTTTTTGACTTCATTTACTGGTCAGTTTTGAGTGAATGAATGATTAATGTCACAAAAGAACGGGTTTTTCTAAAACTTCGTGGAAAGTCTTACATAATCACGTCTCAGTTTTAACGCGAGCCTAACTTTAGGCCGAGCCTAGCTAGGCCGGGTCTAAACCCTCGAAAAATCCAAGATGAATCTGATAACGTAGTAAGACCGATAAAGTTTGGCTTTTTGTATTTTGGTTTTCTTATCTAGTTATTGTAAAAACTTATACCTACTGGATCTAACAAGGAGTTGGATTTCCTCACGTTAAAAAAGGTACTCTACATATTGTAGTATATTGATAGATTAGTAACGTCTTTTGTTTTTTCATTTACAGATAATATGCATTGCTGAGGCAGCATTGAGGATTATTTTTTAGGTTTTGAACTAGGCCGTCTGCCTTCGTGTTTTGAACTAGGCCGTCTGCCTTCGTGTTTTCAAAACAAAGAAGCAGCAGATTTTTTTACACAACACTGGATCATGAAGAGCTAGATTTAAATAATTATTATAGTAAATACTTTTTGTTAATAAATTCTTTTAAAATCTAATACAGAGTTTTTAAAGTTGATATTATTATGACTAAAGTATTTTTCTTCTGTTTCGTAAGGTACCTTTTCTACCCAAATATTCATTTTCCTTTTTAAGATAAGTAAAATGTTTTTAAAAGCTACGAGCAGGTAAATGATACCATAAAGCAAAAAAATTAAGTGTTTGTTATAGGCGCTGAAAAACGTTCAATACTTTGTATTCATAACTTCATAACTTTTGATGTCCATAAACAAGTTTTTTTGGAAGCTCATAATAATAGGCTATCATATTATACCCTTCCTATTTGCTTTGCCAGAGTCTGATAAAAAGAACTTGAGATTTTACCAAAGATTTACAAGATTTTACAAATGCAGTAGTTGGCCAGTACTCTTTGTCAATCTCTAGCTGATGATATGACTTTACAAGACATTTATTTGTTGTTGGTTTGCCCGAGTTATTCTATAGTTTCGGACTATCGGTATCTCGTCCCAAGGACGAAACACTACCTTTCAATTTTATAAATATTTCTTTTACGTTTGGTCCTAAGTTTCAATAAAAATATGAAGTGAAATAGGTACTGTGAGCGAATTAAGCCCAGCTAAAATTGTTATAAGTGTTCAAAGCCAGTGACCATTTTTGTATGGAGAAAATCATGTGACCAAACTATTTTTCTGCATATAAAAGCTGCACGCATACATTTTAAAGCAACAAAATATAAAACTCAGTCTACGTGGACTGTTATAAAAATAATAGTAGATTAGTAGCCAAGGGCTGTAAGGCATCAATTGCAGCCCGAGATATTTAGGCGCACGAGCGCACAGCGAGGGCGCCTATAGTTCGAGGGTGCAATTGATGCCTTACAGCCCTTGGCTACTAATCTACTATTATTTTATAACCCGAGCTTAACTACTCTGCTTTACATCTCGATTGTGAGGTAAGTAGAAAAAAAACCGGCATTACAAGAAAAAAATATTGTTAATTGCTGCTTCAGCTTCCATTTTTATTGAATCGGGAGTGCAGCTTGTATCTTCATCACTTGCAGAACTCATGTTTTTTTTCTAATTAGCACGTAATTATAAAAAAAATCCCAAAAACAAACAATATTTAAAGTAAAAGTTTTCTACTCCCACCTTTTTTCATCTTTTTTTTAATATTTTTTTCAAGAACGAATTTGAGCTTCGTCCTTCGATATTTAAAATTGATGACTATTATACTTATACTTACGAAGACAAGGCTGAGTAGCGAAGCGACCTCTTTTGTCATTGGGCTGAATGCATGATGTCTATTGCCAGTATGATGGTTAGTAGATGTACGCGAACTTTTTGAAAGAGTGGAGTGTTTTTTTTTAATTACTTACCGCCCTAGGGCTTTTCTAGCTACATTATTACCCTAGAGCGCTAATTGATCACCTACAAGCCCCATTTGGGGGTAATAAGAACCTACTTACCGAATATGAGAGATGTAAAAATAGTTTATCAGTACATCCAGTACCTATTTAATTTTATAATCTGATCACGAAATACCAATAAAAATATTATTATTAGTTACACACGACGTTTTCATATATTCGTTTAGGTAAGTATTTTAGTAAACCTACCGTTATTTTATATTATTTCCCACAAACCATGATTTGTATTTTTCTAATAATAATATAAACAACACACCACATCGTCGGCCCATAAAAATGAAAAATTTCAAAACTCGCATTATTCTGAACTTCATGATTTTCACAATTTTGATAAATAGAGTAATGGGGCGCGAGGAATGTGAGAATATTATATATTGTAAAAAAAAAATTACATTGCATTTTTCAAATTTTAGATAACTAATGAGATTGATCACGTGACTTTTTGTTCAACCACTTCCTTACTTTGTAATAGTATTATATGATCTGTGCTTTGGATTACTTTTCTGTTCTTTTAGTCACGTGTTAACCATGAAGTTTCTATGTCAGTCTCATATATTTAATTCCTATCTTTATTTTTCAGCGTCTGTTACGAGTTTTTCTTCGACGGACAACAGTGCTTCGACTATGTTTACTGGATCGTCAACGCAAGGTGCTAGCACTGTGTCTTGGATGATGAACCCATTCACTATGATGCGTGGTTTTTTCGCCAACTTTATGAAATAAATATTTTTTTTCACTGTCATCAATGTATTCAATTTTACTATACTACTTATACAAATACTGAAATAAATTATTGTATAATTTATTATCAAAGTTTATTTTTATCGAATTTTTTATGCATTTGTCTGTAATTGTAGCTTGGCTTTACAAAAACCTACAAACCTCTAAACACCCCAAAAATCCCTACTAACTGCTAAATGGCGTTGTCTCTACTAAAGATACACCTAGGTAAATAAGACAGTTTTAAACTATATTCCCTATAATATAATGTATAAGTAAGTATACCTATTTCATTTAGAGGGTATTATCAAAGCCAATATTATCCTAGCCTTGGTTGTTTATAAGTGAAAACAAATTATGCCAAACTTATTCACAAAGTATACCTTATAAGATTTTTCATAGCCTTTAGATGTCGGTAGAAGTCCACTTCTAAACGTAGGCCTTGCTCTACTTTTAGAAAGAACACATACATTAGAAAAAGTCACGCATTATAGTGATGAGGTTCCACGATAAAAACCATTTCACAAAAAAAATACATGTGTGTAATTCACACGTGGTAGAAGTGAAACCTACAAAAAGACTTTCAAATCACAACGATGCTAGAGAAGTTTTCACTTCAAAAAAGTTGTAAAACGTGAACTAGTTTGCTCGAGACTTGAACCCACGCACTACAAGCTAGTCTCGATTCGAACCAATTCATTAGACTGCTTGGCCAGCAGTCTCCTTAGAACGGGTACGAAAATAACGGATCTCTCTTCACGTTTCTTCGCTTTTTCGTTTCATCGACTTTTCGTTTCATTGACTTTCAAATCACAAAGGAGCTAAAGAAGTTTTCACTTAAAAAATTTTTTTCGCTTTTTTATGAGGGTACATTTTTGAGAATTAGTAGGTATGCTCTGAAACTCGCGTTTTAGGTATTTATTCGATAAAAATTAATTACAACCTGCACTCGTACATAAAATTTAACCCATTTTTTATGAAATCAGGGTACCTACTTGTACTAATAATATAGTTACTATCCTAATAAAAATTTATTAAAATCACGATTATTTTTATTTCGTTATTATTTTGATTACTTTCACGATATTGGTTATCTATTTTAACTTTCTTTTTTCAAATTATAAATATCCGCTTTGTGATTGTAGCCCGCATTCTGGATTATATTTTGTTCGTAATACACAATGGTGTCCGTGAAAATATGTCTTGTTTTAATTTCATTTGCATTTATTATTACTGAATCTTCAGCTAATTTTAGAAGAGGAGGTAGGTACCTACACAGTAAAGCAAAAATTCCGGGTCATCTTTAAAAAAATGAATATCATGAAAACCATGAATGCTAGCTTATTTAAATAAATAATTGTGTTTCATAGAAAGTTTTACACTCCTTAATTAAATAAAAATAATTGTTAAATATTTTTTGTTTGCATAATTTCACTAAGATTGACACGTAGTTTTTGCTCTCGAGTGTAATTAACAGTGTTTTGTTTATCTATTTAAAAATATATCAACATAGTACCTTTTTATACTAAAATACGTAACATAATGCGACAGGATTGAAAAATTAGGCTGTATGTTCCGCTTACTATTATCTGTAATAATCCGAAGTGGAAACCTGTAATTGGCCATACCCTATGTATCTAAAACTTTTTAATTAAGTACCCTCTATATCGCTGTTTGTTTCCCGTTAAATAAATAAATAAATAAATAAACTGAAAAGCAAGTTATCAGCTTGAAAAGGCTCTACAGTGGCCTGCGATTCAGATTTGTTGGCTTTATTTATAATATGTGAAAATAAACGATGTAGTAGTTAAAAATGGTGATACCAAAATATGGAAAGTCAAATTTATTTTTCAAATATTACTTTTTAATTACCTATCTTATCTTATTACAATTTTCAGCGGAACGTGGATGGAAGAAGCCACGTAAAGGTAAATAGATAAACCATTCTTATTTTTATTAAATACATCAAAGTTGTTTTAATTTATTTTATACTATTTTTAACTCCATTAAAAAAAGTTAGGAATACCAAACCACTAGGTCGATGAAATTAACTTTCTTGGTATAAAAATCGGTGTAATCCATTTTTATATGACTGTACTTAAAATATCGTAGGCGCGAGTTGGCGAACAAAAAAAATAGGTAAAATCGGAAGGTGCCTACTCGCGCCTATTCGCAAGTTTGACGTAAGCGAGTTGGCGAATAAGTCCTGTGATAAGGTATATGATGTATTGACTTTTGTTATAAATATCAATGTTTCTTTTATTTTAGATAATCCACATAATCCAAGTAGAGGTAATTAAAACATACTCCTAGCATCAAACACCAACCTATACACGGTGTAACATAATTACCCTATAAGTCCGAAAGAGGGTTATTTTACAGATCATGGGGAACAGTGTTTGTTCTACAACTTTCGAGAATTCGAAGTTTTTCATTCATGAAATGAGCTCGTAACTTTTATTTCAAATGTACCTACACACAGCATGCGTGTGCGTGCGACGCGGTAGGTGGGTACCTACGCGTGCATGTGTGTGTGGGTGTACGCAAATAGTAAACCAACACTTAGGGTTGTCGCAAAATTCTAAAATAATAAAAGTTGTACTTTTGTATGAAAAATTCAATTACGATTTATTGACCCTTTGTCATGTCCAAGCAATCAGGTGGTCGGTCTGATTACGCCCCCTTCGGGCCTATAGGATAATTATGTTACACCTTGTATATCGCACGTGCCATTTCTTGAGAAGAAATAAACAAAAAGGTAGTAGATATATAAAATCACACTGTTTGGAATAAGTAGCGCAATAAGACTAATCATCAATCATCAATATACATAAAACCCTTTTGAAGCTGACTTAGAATCAACGTACAGCCTAAACTATAAGTCTTACAGGTATAAAATTTGGAAGGTAGTATCCTTACGTAGTGTAGGGGTGCACTAAGAAAGTAATTTTGAAAAGTCACACTCTAAAGGGTCTAGAACGCGAGCAACGCCGCGGGCGACGGCTAGTAATATATATAAAGCTTTACCTCTTTTATTACTTTCAGGTACTTTGCCAAAGAACGATAAATACGTACCTACTTGTATCCATGTAATACTTTTAATTATAATATTTTCTATTTCTAAGACAAACGATAATAAAATAACACTATCATAAAATAATTCTTATCATTATTATTTTAGGAAATCGTCCATCTGAAAAAGGATGCAACGGTAAAAAACATACTATACCTAATCAATGTCATTATTATAACTTCTTTAATTATTATATTTCTTTAATTAAGCTTTCGTGCTTCGGAGGGCACGTTAAACTATCGGTCCCGGCTCTAGCAGTCGTTAAGCCACGACGGAGGCCTTAAGGCGGCCTAAAAATTCCGTCACCAGAGTTGGCCACTAGCTCATACGAACTTGCTTTTATTATTATAACTCAGTTTCTATTTCTTTTTCTAACCTTCCTACCTACTTTCGAGATACCTATTTTATAAAAAAATAAACTTCTTAAAAACGTGTGATAGGCTAATACAGAATAGCAGAATAAACTTACTTAAAAAATTGTTGGTTTTTTTTTTCAGGCCATCCTCCACCTAGAGATGGTAAATACTTACGTTGATATGGTAGATGACTATAATTCGCTACATTACTCTATCATGATCATCATCATCATCAACCTATATCGGTCCACTGCTGGACGTAGGTCTCTCCCAAGACGCGCCACTGAGCCCGGTCTTCGGCTTAATACTCTATATGACGCTATTAGTCCAGGATCCCTGGAACATTTTTGCATTTCGATTACTATCAAGCTAATTTTTCGCGAGTAGCTTCCTTTTGATGAGACGCCCAATAATTTCCTGTAAAAAACTCTCGATTGTGGTAGCTAACAGAGTTAACAAGGATACAATATGTCGATTTGATGATTCTCAAATATTTATTAGTAACTGATTTATTTTTCTAAAATCTCAAGATAATTATCTAATTTATTCAAAAAAACAATTTGTCCTACAAAATCTGTGGTTTGATCAAAGAGGACCGGGATAACGTACCACGCAATATGTAGGACAATATAACTGTTAAATTATATACATATTAGCTAAGTAAATAAAAAAAAATCAGCTGGCTAGTAATCATTTATAACCTCGTTACCGATACATGTTGGAATGAGATCTCTTTGTCCAATCCACAGATTTTCTAAGACTCATATTTTTTCTTGAATAGATTAGTTAATTATCTTGAGATTTTAGAAAAATAAATCGGTTAGTAATAAATATTTGAGAAATATCAAATCGACATATTGTATCCTTGTTAACTCTGTTAGCTACCACAATCGAGAGTTTTTTACAGGCAATTGTTGGGCGCCTCATCAAAATGAAGCTACTCACGAAAAATTAGCTTGATAGTAATCGAAATGCAAAAATATTCTAGGGATCCTGGACTATATATTTAACGTCATGCTTATGACACGGTTTCAATGTATTCAGAGAAATTAGAAGGAATTATTCAAATACATCTATTTGTGTTATACATAACGCTATGTATAAATAACTCATGGAACAAACTTACTTAGAAATTGATTGTTTTTCTTTTTTTCTCAGGCAATCCTCCACCTAAATATGGTAAATACTTACGTTGGTGTAGAATATGACTATACTTTGCTATATTACTCTATTTTAACGTCATGCCTAAAACACAGTTTCAATGTATTCAGAGAAATTAGAAGGAATTTATCAAATACATCTATTTGTGTTATAAATAACGCCATGTATAAATAACTCATGGAGTATTACGGTTTTATAACAAACTTACTTAGAAATTGACGGTTTACTTTTTTTCTCAGGCAATCCTCCACCTAAAAATGGTAAATACTTACGTTGGTGTAGAATATGACTATACTTTGCTATATTACTCTATTTTAACGTCATGCCTAAAACACCGTTTCAATGTATTCAGAGAAATTAGAAGGAATTTTTCAAATACATCTATTTGTGTTATAAATAACGCCATGTATAAATAACTCATGGAGTATCACGGTGTTATAACCAACTTACTTAGAAATTGACTGTTTTCCTTTTTTTCTCAGGCAATCCTCCACCTAAAAATGGTAAATACATACGTTGGTGTAGAATATGACTATACTTTGCTATATTACTCTATTTTAACGTCATGCCTAAAACACCGTTTCAATGTATTCAGAGAAATTAGAAGGAATTTTTCAAATACATCTATTTGTGTTATAAATAACGCCAGGTATAAATAACTCATGGAGTATCACGGTGTTATAACAAACTTACTTAGAAATTGACTGTTTTCCTTTTTTTCTCATGCAATCCTCCACCTAAAAATGGTAAATACTTACGTTGGTGTAGAATATGACTATACTTTGCTATATTACTCTATTTTAACGTCATGCCTAAAACACCGTTTCAATGTATTCAGAGAAATTAGAAGGAATTTTTCAAATACATCTATTTGTGTTATAAATAACGCCACGTATAAATAACTCATGGAGTATCACGGTGTTATAACAAACTTACTCAGAAATTTACTGTTTTCCTTTTTTTCTCAGGCAATCCTCCACCTAAAAATGGTAAATACTTACGTTGGTGTAGAATATGACTATACTTTGCTATATTACTCTATTTTAACGTCATGCCTAAAACACCGTTTCAATGTATTCAGAGAAATTAGAAGGAATTTTTCAAATATATCTATTTGTGTTATAAATAACGCCATGTATAAATAACTCATGGAGTATCACGGTGTTATAACCAACTTACTTAGAAATTGACTGTTTTCTTTTTTTTCTCAGGCAATCCTAAACCTGAAAATGGTAAATACTCACGTCCAGGTAGTCGATGACTATACTTTGCTATATATGCTTATAACACGGTTTTAATGTTTCTCTCTTCAGAGAAGTTAGAAGGAATTTTACAAGTACAAATACAATAAAATAGATATATTTGTGTTATAGATAACTCATACAGTAGCAGGATATTCTTACGAATATGATATTTACCCATTTCTAACGCAATGTTCCACCAAGGAACCTAGGTAAAGGTAAATAAACTAGAACAGTTCTCTTATTGAATTATTTTTATTTTTTCAGGCAATCCTCCACCTAATAACCCAGGTAAAGGTAATATAACTAATAACATACGAATTGTGTAAGCTCATAACAATCTTTAGATCATGTGTAGATATAGCAATGTTTTTTATTTAGAATTGTCTACTTTATTTATGGTCATCAAGGTATTATTTACAAAGGAGCTCCTTAGCAAACCAAGTAACGGTTATTGTATTACCCTATTTCTTTATCACTATTTTTTATTTATTTCAGGCAATCCCCCAGCTCAGCACCCAAGTGGCAGTAAATATAAATACTTAATCATTATCATCATCATCAGCCTGTCCACTGCTGGATAAAGGCCTCGTCAAGTAACGGCGTACAAGTATTTAGTAAAGAACGGGTAGTTACCCTTTCTTTACTAAAACACACATAATCATGCATCACATCACATAGTTATTGTTTTACCCTATTTATTTATCACCATTTTTTATTTATTTCAGGCAATCCTCCAGCGAAGAACTCGGGTGGCAGTGGCGGTAAATACTTAATCATTATCATGATCATCGGCATGTCCACTGCTGGATAAAGGCCTCGTTCGTTTATAGATTTCTAGAAATAACGATTTCGGACCTTCTCTCAATCCATCGACTTCCCACGATCTTAACAATGTCGATGGTCTATTGAGTAAGGGGGTTTTACTCTTCGCTTTCCGGTAAATACTTACGTATTTTTTAATAAGTTCCACGAGTGTTTTATCTATGCAATCATGAATACCTACTCCATATAAAGAAGTGAGATAACCAACGCTTATTCTATTGACATTTATTTCTCTTACAAATCAGTACCAGCTAGTGTATGACGAGCAGTTCTCTTGACACCTTTCCCTGAGTGCATTAGTCAGTACTATGTGAATCTTCTAATCGAACGTTCCTGTCTATCCAAAGTTTGCCTGGAAGAGATCGCTTATAGTGATAAGACCGCTCATTGTGCTTCATATTGGTTTTTTGTTTGTGACTGTTTTTTTTTGGTGTACAATAATCAGATAAGTACGAGATCTTTAAACAGTTACTTAATTTATTTTTTTCATTAATTTCAGCAAATGCAAATAGCAATGGTAAATGATTATTCAATTTTTTAATTGATATATTTTTATATGTTTTAGGTTAGGCTTCATAAAGGCTACATATCGTCACCCCCAAGGAATATCATGGTATCTCACTTTTTATCATTTTACAGGAGAGCACGTAAAAGTTTAAAATAATTCTTAAAATCTTTTTGTGAAACTTAACTTCAAAATAACTTTTGGTGATTCATCTATAGGGATAGGAGTATGTAATTGTGTATATTTATTAATTGAAAAACCCCTATCTAGTGTATTTCCATGACTTAAGGTATATTTTTTCTAAATTTTACTATGTAATTTTCATTGAACAACATGGTAACTAGACATACAAACAAAAACTAGGGTATCTTTAAAAAACATTATTTGAAAAAATTGACATCTTTTTCACGGGAGAACAATGTTTTGGCACTTAAATATAGTTTGCTTAACTCGAAATGCCATTTTATTCACAGCAAGAAATGTAAAATGATGCTTAGTTACCATGTTTTAACGAATACTAACTTTTAAACGCAAAGGGTTAGAGATACAAGAGTGAGAGTATAACATAGTTTTTTTTATTTTGAACACGAATATGAATGTAACTCAAAATTGGCAAAAAGTGAGTTACCATGTTACTCCTTGGGGGTGTCGATATTTTACGAGTGCCTTGCCAAATTAACATTTTATTATCGCTAGAGAATAAAAAAATAATAAAAATATTACATACCTACAATGATATTTTTAAAATAAGTCACGTGACTACTTCCATACATGTTTTAACTTTCCTATTCTCTAACATAGTTGGTAAAAGCTATTAAAAAAAATAGAGGACAGTTTTCTAGATACATAACTCATTCAGATTGCATTTGATGATATTTTCAGCTTCAAATGAAGATAACACTAAAGTAGGCCAGAATCAGACTGTCATTATTGAAAACATCCTGCCAAGTTGTGAAGGAGTGGCGGTGAGTTTCTTAGAACGTATTAAACTGTTGGTTACGTAAGAGCAACAAGGCGTAGTTTTATAGTTACCTAAATAAAATAGCAAAAGTTAAGTCTAAGGCTGTAAACGGTAAGCAACAAGAAAAGCCTTTGCAGACCAAAAGTCTGATGGGTGGATGATATCGTTGCCGTACAGGGGAAGACAAACAAAAGGCTTAAAATAGACTAGAGTGGCGTTTAAGTGAGGAAGCTTGAGCCTAGCAGTGGGCCACTACGAGCTGCCTGTGATGATGATTATGAATTAAGTATAGGTATATCGCAATGTTCCCAAAAAAATATTACATTTTTTCAATTATGACTGAACTTTGCAAATTGCATCGATCGTTTTAAATCTAACCTGAATTACAAAATCATTGAAGCTCTAAAAAATAAACTTTACATAACCTTTTTCCAGGGCTGCCTGCTCACAAATCTTATGAGATGAACACGCTACGTAGAATCAATTATTTGTTGATAATAAATTGAGCGTCACAAATCAATCTTTTATTTCGACTCCAACATTTGGCTCTCAGTTTTGCCATAAGTAAATATCACTGTGAAAAACTTTTAAAAAAGACCTCACTGTTTAGGGTTCCTATACAAAATATTAAAAACGAACCCGATGGAATCACTGCTGTGCTGGATGGAGTTCTACTGGTATACTTAGAAAGTGAGTTTTTTTTTCGTAGTTCTCTCGACATGATGTTCTCGAAAAAGGAAAATAGAACGCAAAGAAACATTTCTTTCAACTATGGGAAAAAGGCAGCCCAAATCTAATTTAAAATACAAAATGCGGTTGCGGACGAGATGTGGTATAGGGGTCTTTTCAAACCTCTCTTTTGAATACAGAGAGTAAAGTAATATATAATTGGGAATAGTTGGAATAAAAGTCACGCAACAATATACTTTGATATTTTACTACATATTATTATAGATTTTAATAATAGAAATACTCGTACCCGCTACGCTTCCTAAAATAACACACGCCAAAGGTACACATAGAGTTGACCTACTCCACACTCGTGAGCTTAAGTTAACCTACTCTAGTCTAACTCATGGCATATGTTTTAATTCTCTCTCTTCTCTTAGTTTTCTTAGTTTTGTATATATAAATAAATATTCACAGACATAATTTATATATCTCTATTATAATATATAATAAGCGGTTTCTATCTAAAACCACTAAAAAAAAGATAAAGAAAGTTATAACAACTTCAAAATGTTTTAATTATTACGAATTGAATTTCATAACTAGAACATCAGTCAGGATAATTAATTAGCAATACAATTTAAATTCATTTGGGCATAGTAACAGCCTATTTTAACAATATTCGAGAGGTGTGAACGCCTTGAAGTCAGAAATGCAATAGAGGGCGAGTCAACGCGCACTCGCTTTATATAGGTTTTTAGTCATGCGACCAATTTCCGATTATTCGGCCATTCTGACAGCTGGTCGACCTCGACCACATTCATCTAGTACAGCTCCAGGAGATTCCCTTCGATGATGGTGCAGTCATGATGATGCTCCGCAGGCAGGCTCAGGTCAGCGAGGCTGGGGGCTCGAACTGCAGTAATGGCGCCATGGATTCAGGCGCCTCTCATCAGAGTTGCCTAGAACAAGCTGGGATGAACCAAGCAGGGTGTGTTTTCTTGAACTGAAAATAGAAAACACACAGTTAAGATCATTCTGTTATCCTAACCAGGATATACAGAGAACCTGTATATCTTTCAACAACAGACAGAGGCACCGTGTTAGCATGTCTTAGGTTTGTATGCTTCAAAGTTGCTAAAGTTTGAATCGAAACTCGAGCATAGACTTCTCTTCAAATTTTCATCAAGAAAAGTGTCGAAAAATCCATGCCAGAGTATAACTCAAATAAGCAATTTTCAATTGAACTTGTAATATCAAAATCAAAATGAGTCTATTTAGGAAAATCTAACGGATCACATTGAATCGTCACAGAGATAAGTGACCATAGTACCAAGAGCTCAGTTCCACCAATTCACAACAAGTTAAGTTCTATTCAGTTCCAACCACGGCTTGATCGATTTTCAGCTCAGCTGAAATGTTACCGTGAAGTTGAATCGAAATAGCCCAAAACAAATGAAAAGCCACGGCTCAGCCGCGTTTAGCTGACAAGTTTGTTAGTGGAATTGAACTACAGTGTTTCGCGTTCAACGTGCGACATCTACATCCATCCACAAGACAGAGGCGCCCAGTTCGCGTGTCTACCGCGTTCGAATGACAGAGGCGCCAAGTTAGCTTGTCTACAGAATCCACAAGACAGAGGCACCCAGTTAGCATGTCAAGGCGTTCAAATGACAGAGGCGCCAAGTTTGCTTGTCACGGCAATTAACTGGAAATTCAATTACAAAGTTACACATCAGCATGAAAGGATTCGAGTCAAAACAAAGTAGGTTACAAAATTGCAACACAAAAACACAAAACCAGACTTATAAACAAGAATCGCGACACCGCGACTCAGGGATTCACTCCCTTTATCAAGCAACTATTTCTCAGCTGCAACACCAGTTGAACTAATCGCAAATCAACTGTACCAGTATCTGTCTTTATCGAGCAATCATTGCTCAGCTACAACACCAGTTGAACCAATCGCTAATCAACTGTACCAGTATCTGCCATCATGAAACTGATGTTTCATCACAAGAAACAAGCCCTTGTACCGGGGGCCTGAGTGCGTACGTTTGACGTTCACCGCAACGCAAACTATAACTTCGCATGGAGAACCATCAGTTTAAAACTTCCAACTGCACAACTTCCACTCAAAAGCACAGCTCACACGAACCCTGCAGCATAGCATAGCTACATAAAACCAACACTGAATCATAACTGTCCACAACACAGTTTAAAACTATCCAGCTATATCTACGTACATCAATCACACCTGTGACTGCAATAACTAGCCAACTATACATCAACTTATGTTTACTACTCCGTTAGTAACAGTCGCTCAAAGATAACAAGCACTGGCTCGTAAGTATTTGACACCCATCAAACTTTACGTTACTGCAAGTAAGAACTACTATCAAGGTAACTCAATCATGTACCTAAACATTCTGAGGTACTATCAACGAAAGTATCCAACAAGACCAACTATTGCATCTGTTACGTTTACCAGGGTAGTCTGTAAAAACTTTGAACTTATTCTCGCTTGGTCTAACCTGACATTCAAAACTTTTACAACCAAATACTGCTTCTGTCTAAGCACACACTAGCGTCACTAATCCATCCATTGCATTATTAAACTGCGCCAACTGTGGCCGTGCAATGCATTCACGCATTGACTTATAAAGCTGCTCACTACAGAAAATGTTTACCTTGACTAAATACAGGCACTATTTACATTATTTGCAGGAGACATAGGCTACATAGACAACAAAGATACTTTTCTCTGATAGAAAACCATTGATAGAAAAACTAGGACATTCATAACTTCTCCACTAAACGAAACCGAATGTCGACTTTTCATTTAAATTACAAAACAGAACAGCAAAACTTTGCTCAGTACCTTTTCAGTTATACACTACTGCTAGAACTATTGCTCGATCGTCGAACACTTCGAAAAGCTAGTGTCAAAGGCAATGCAAGATATCTCAACTCGCTACAGGTAACCACGAATAAACACAACGATATTAACTGAACAAAAGAACCAAACTTTTGCGTTGTTTACACTGAAATTAATCCTTTGTGATAGTTCAATGGTCAAAACAAATACACAACCAAAATCATTACATCTGCGCTAACTATACTCGTACACTATTCGACGGGACAATATCCACTGTCTATTTTAACACAACTAAAACTTGCTAACAACAAACAGAGTTGTTTTCTATCTACCTACTACCAGTAGATAAATGACAAACAATATTTTGAGCGACAGCTCCACCAACAAAACTGACGGGAAAAACCTGCTAAAAACAAACAGAGTTGTTTTCTATCTACCTACTACTAGTAGATAAATGACAAATAATATTCTGAGCAACAGCTCCACCAACAAAACTGACGTGGTAGAAAATAGAACTACCGATTTCATCTCACTCTATCTCATAGAGAACACATCTTTCGACCATCTTCCGCTTGCTAAACGGACAAAACCAGAATAAGGACACACTCGAACAAGTCAACACAACAAAGCCCTAAGACTTACATCACAAATAACTTGGTCACTGTTTACCGGCAGGAACATAAACACCAAAAAGAACACTAAACTAAAACCGTTCAGCTTGAACAAAAACAGTTGACAAGATTTCTCGATCATGAACCACCAGTTCAGCATCAATCATCAGTAAACCTGAATAAGACTTCACACACGTTCTTAGCTAAAAACGATGCTAACATCAACACATTACCAATGACCATGGCTCCTTCAAACTCTGAAATTTCACACATTGTTACAATACGACGATCTGTCGTTCTGGCAAGTAGTCTGCTACTCGCTAATCTCAGGGAATTCATCCACACACTCTAGAGCCAAGGTGGTCACGCACCGTCCGGTCTCAGAGGATTTCCCTCCCACAAACAGTCACTCAGGTTGTGGAACAATAAACATGCAGAGGTATTCTCTATAGTGACTACAACAAGGTACCTCCAAACTAGGTGGTTCCAAATTCTTCAAGGGTCGGCAGCGCACATGTGTCACCTTTGGTGATGCAGGCATCCAAATGCCAAGGTAACCGCTTACCATCAGGCGGTCCGTAAGCTAGTTTCAATTTAGCTGTAAAATACACTGTTAAAAAGATAAGAACTCTCACTTTTACCAAGGGAGAAGAAATGCTCGTGGCGTAGCTTGCCAAGCCAACCTTCACCGATTACCAAAGTTAAGCAACTTTCTTCCCAGTCACTATTTGAATGGGTGACTGCTAGTGACATTTGCACCTGAACCATCGGTCTTGAACTTACTTAGCGGAAACAAAAGTCAATCCTGCGGGTAGGTACAAATAATAAAATTGACACAACACATTTCCACATTATTCTTATTTTTTATTTTATTACCAGAACTCGCTAGAGTTCAACCAAAAATAAAATAAGTATGACGACTACAATTTGCATATGACACCTTTGTCTGGCAAATCTCGAACGATTCATCACACCTTTGACTTATATGAAAGTCTGTACAGGCTGTAACAAACAAGTGTTCTACTCATCAACTCAAAGTGCATTTATCAAATTGTTACCGTTGTAGTGACGGTACAAATAATGAACTACAGTCAAAAACTTTGCACAGTCCTCACCATCAAGAGGAGTAATTTCTAAAGTGGTTCGCATGAGTTGACAAGCACTACACGTAATCTTATTGATTATACCTTGAACTAAAGGTTCACACATACATTGCTCACTGTTCACACGAACAAATGCACTCCTTCACGATGAGAGATCATCTGGCTGTACCTGTAAGCATCTACACACTCATGTTACTTTTTTGAGGGACGACGAGCATCCGGGAAAATATCGCTAACTCAATGTCAAGGGGTTAAAGGTAACCCAGGCATACACACAATGTTTTGGTTACCAATTGCCTCACAAAATATGATGTGTGGGTACTTAAAAATGTCTAAAATGCTTGCTTAGCACTGATTCAGAATTAAAAGCTAGACACGTCCACTGTAATATTCATCAACACGTCTGTAGGTATTTAGGCACTGAATAACCACAGTCTCGATGCCATAATCTGTATAGGCATCCTACGATCCTTGATAAGAAATAAAACTTGTTTTGTAGATCGTTATTTTCGTAGAAAAGACAGTAAAGTCATGACCTGGATTTAACAGAACAAACATAGCCACTTTTCGATGTTTTTCGATCTACCTTCACACATAGGGACTAGATTTAGGTCACAGTACACATATATCTTTAGGTACTAGCACTAGAAAGAACCTTATCTGTGTATTGCACAAGCGCTGGAGATGGCCAACGTTACCACATAAATGTATAGGCCCGTAACTATGCACCAGTTATTCCACGTATAAAAGTAACAACCATCGTTCTTTGCTATGATCTTTTGACTATGATACTGCGCATAATAAGAGCTTCGCATCATCTACCTTACGTGGCATAACAGTAACTATCGGCACACATAGCCTCATAAAAAGTTTGCAATATCGATTCTGCGTGAACATAGCAGTGGTTTAAACTCAAGTTCAAAATAAACCAACTACAAGCCCTTCAGGCAATTAGCTATCCGGGATAAGCACTCGCTGTCCTTCCAGCACGTTCAATTTTACACGCTCGTGCACAATGAATCGATATCACGCAACTTTATCAAAGATCGAAACACAATAATGGTTAGATCTAACCTTGCTTAACGCTCTCAACGTTCAAATGAGGCGTTCAGTGATGTCCAACGACGACACAGCACTCTCAAGAGGCTCACACGTTGTGCTAGCATCCCAAGCCGGCACTGATACTGAGGTCGCGGACTCTGCAACCGGCACTGGCACTGCTGGGAGCAGTGGTTGACTCGCGGGTGTGACTGCGGCGTGTAGACATGATGATCAGGCTGCAGGCAGTCACAATGGCACATAGGTGCATCCGTTGCCATCGGCACCGATGACGCAGCACTCGTTGAGGGTACACACTTTTCTAAACACTTAGAAAGATCATTAGTACTCCTACCTATTCCTATCAGGCTTAGTTTTACCACTAACCATAATTCTACAAGAAAACTTTTGACGGTAGACTTCAAAAGTTAATTCACGCTTTAGGCCAGAGCTAGGATAGGACTATTGAATTGAGTCCCATCCCACTTCTGAAATAAGCGGTTTCTATCTAAAACCACTAAAAAAAAGATAAAGAAAGTTATAACAACTTCAAAATGTTTTAATTATTACGAATTGAATTTCATAACTAGAACATCGGTCAGGATAATTAATTAGCAATACAATTTAAATTCATTTGGGCATAGTAACAGCCTATTTTAACAATATTCGAGAGGTGTGAACGCCTTGAAGTCAGAAATGCAATAGAGGGCGAGTCAACGCGCACTCGCTTTATATAGGTTTTTAGTCATGCGACCAATTTCCGATTATTATATTATTTCTAATTTATATATATCTAGTGTAGATACTGCAATACAGGTTATAACTTTCTCAAGCAAAAAATTGCTTGAATTTTTTGAATAAATTTATTTTGTATTTACTAAATAAATAAAAAAAAACAATATTCTTCGACATTACACACAACGTCTTCTAGTCCCAAACTAAGCAAAGCTTGTACTATGGGAGGGAACTACATTGCTGATAGAATACTTATATATTTTTTTTTTTTCATAATTAAACCCAGTCATAGAACAAACAACTATGTTTTCCACAAACAAAATGTTTGTTTTCGGTGGGGATCGAACCCACGACCCACAGCACGGAAAGCAGAGCTGTTACCGACTGAACTGTGACGACTTACAGCTTATGTATAATACAGTATGGTTCAAAATAAGTATTTTATCCTGTGCCTCGTTTTTCATTTAACATTTTCAGTAAGCTCAAACAAAAGAGTTAGGAGATAGAAGAATGGTAGAGACATCCCAATACTCTATCTACCGCTCCCCTGAATTTCGTTTAGCCGGTGAAATTGTGCATGTGACCCTAACACAGCACTACATCTGCGAGCAAATCACATTACCTTCCAATATGCCCAGTAACTGCCTTTTCACATGTACTCGGTACACAGTTGAAAGGCCAAAAACCTCCAAAAAGGCTATTAATTTGACGTATAAAACGATTTTCTTTCACATAACCTTTTTGAACTGTTTATTTTTTTTACTAATCGAGCCGCAATTATGGTTATAGAAATAAAAAATCAGTAGAAATTGCAGTTACTGTTTTCCTGCAAACACAAGATGGCTGCCGCTTCCTCTTTTGGTGTTAACTCGTTTACGTCACTTTCCATCTACACCACGATGTCCAAAAATGGCCATCGAATTGATCATACATAGATCAAACTAAATTAGGCTATATATGAGTGTAGTTTGATAACATATGCCCTCCTGAAAACCAGCGCTAAAGGAGCCACCGTGCACCTTTAGCATTTGCTGGGCGAGTACCCTTTTTACGCATCTTTCTTTATAATTTAATGTTTATTTCATTGTATCTTTGTGTGTGTTTTTGCGTAAAATAAATAATTTCTATTTCTATTTAAACTAGAAAATAAGACTTATAGAATGTGTGAATCTTTATTCGAGGTATTTACATAATTTGTCTTCTTCGTAAATTTTAATCACTTTGATTTCAAACACACCGTTGACAGAATAATGAAAACTTGGGTAGACCATTAGCAGGAAAAACCATCTATTTATAACTTATTTTTTTAGTATGGTGATATAAATATCATTCACTGGTCTTTGTACTTGTAACTTTGTACTACTACAAAGTGAAGGTCTTCTTTGTACGTGAAAAGGCCCTTTTGATATGCCCAATAAGTCTCAAAGGACACTATGAAAGCCTTTTTGAACAAATTCGAAAGAAATGGAAATATTTCTTTAAAATGATATGCCAGTGTTTTAAGGTAAGAAAAAGCTTTTTTCACGGCTTCTTTGTAGTTTTTGCAGAAAAGTATTAGATAGGTGGCATGTATACGGTTATGTATACAGTCACTAGTATTTTTATGATCTTTGGTATTAGTTGAGGTAAGTAGGTAGGTTCATGCACTTATGCATTTATGCACACAACACATGTCAGCAGTGATGCTCGCGTGTTTTTTCCGGTTTGAAGGATATGGGTACCGGTCTTGGACGAATTAACACACTAACAGCCGAATACTCAAACGCAACTCAAACCCCACTCAATTTAAGTCCCGCTTAAATTATTGCCATCTCTTACAAATGAGTAATGTCAAACCGAGGCAGAGCAATCTTAAGTGGTGCTCAAATTTGAATGACGTTTGAGTATTCGGCTGTAAGGCTGGAATACTCAAAAGTCAATAAAATTTGAGCACCACTTGAAATTGCTCTGCCTCTGTTTGACATTACTCATTAGTAAGAGATGGCAATAATTTAAGCGGAACTTAAATTGAGTGGCGTTTGAGTGGCGTTTGAGTATTCGCCCATAAGGCTGGAATACTCAAAAGTCATTCAAATTTGAGCACCACTTAAAATTGCTCTGCCTCTGTTTGACATTACTCATTGTTAAGAGATGGCAATAATTTAAGCGGAACTTAAATTGAGTGGCGTTTGAGTGGCGTTTGAGTATTCGCCCATAAGGCTGGAATACTCAAAAGTCATTCAAATTTGAGCACCACTTAAAATTGCTCTGCCTCTGTTTGACATTACTCATTGTTAAGAGATGGCAATAATTTAAGCGGAACTTAAATTGAGTGGGGTTTGAGTGGCGTTTGAGTATTCGGCCATAATTCGTCCAAGATACCGGTACATGACATTTAACATCTTGGTGCAGTGTGACGCCTCACAGAGGACGTCCTCAGTGGATATGCTCTGTGAGTCAATGCATTGTTATAGCCAGAAGTTATGGTATCAGGTGAGCCATAAATTTAAGTAGGCAAGTGGGTTATTTTGATAGTTATTTTACCTTATCATGGTCACAGACCATATATTAACTATATCTACTTATGGTCAACATCGTTCATAAGTATGGCTGTAATTAGGTATTTTTTTAAAACCCCAGACTACATCTTCTCGATGAAAAAGTATTAGGAATTAGAAAGTGAAAAAGCGAATTAAACAAAAAGTGTGTGATAGCTACTGTTTTAATAATTTTACACTTTATTTACATTTTACATTATTCATTAAAGGTAAAACTCAATACATATTCTCGATAAAATAATAATAATTCGCAAGTGAAAAAGTTAATTAAAAAAAAGCGTGTGGTAGCTACTGTTTTATTAATTTTACACTCTATTTACATTTTTACATTATTCATTCAAGGTAAAGCTCAATACATATTCTCGATAAAATAATAATAATAAGGAAGTGAAAAAGTGAATTTTAAAAAGTGTGTGGTAGCTACTGTTTTATTAATTTTACACTTTATTTACATTTTTACATTATTCAATAAAGGTAAAACTCAATACATATTCTCGATAAAATAATAATAATAAGGAAGTGAAAAAGTGAATTTTAAAAAGTGTGTGGTAGCTACTGTTCTATTAATTTTACACTTTATTTACATTTTTACATTATTCAATAAAGGTAAAACTCAATACATATTCTCGATAAAATAATAATAATAAGGAAGTGAAAAAGTGAATTTAAAAAAGTGTGTGGTAGCTACTGTTTTATTAATTTTACACTTTATTTACATTTTTACATTATTTTACACTCCTATACCTTCATTCCTATGCAGACATTCACAAAATAATAAATACATTGTCATGATTATTATACAAAATAATACAAGTATGCAGGTAACTGGTGTGTATTTCAATAATTGAATTGATTATCACAGTTTGATTAATTTACGAATTAATTAATTAATTACAATAAGTTTCAAAATAAAAAAGAGTTATTAGATTCTGACGAACTATCGTAAGGCAAATGTAGGTACATAAAGTCCATGGAAAAACGTACTGGATAAAGGTAGGTAGGTAGGTACTTATAAAAAAAGTAGTCGTGTTTATAATATTAAATATTGTTACGCATAAGTAATAGTAAGATTATTATGAAACTATGTCTTGAAATAGCTTGAAATACACTCGAGGACAAAAATTCAGGGTCTTCTATAAAAACTTGAATATCGTCAAAACCACCATGAATGCTAGCATAGAGAAATTATTGCTCTTGAGTGTACTTAGTACTATTAAAAAAAAACATTTTGTCACCATGTTCGCCACTAACAATTCCATAGCGTCAAAAGCTCTTAGTTTTTTTTTTAATAAAACATTTTAATATGTAACTCTGATTGTAAACATGGAAACCTAAATAATAGAAAGTATCTATTTTCATTCTTTATCAATATTTTACATTGGTAGACCTAATATTGCTTAAACGTTTAAAATACTAAATAAATTTTTGAGTTTTATTATCTTGCATAAAATCTTCGATAGAAAAACCTTGGATTCGCTGGTCCTGAAAAATGTTTAGTTCTATTTACATTAAGCGACACAATAACAATAGACCCTATTTACTGAAGCACCTGATCCTGACTCAAGCAAAGAAAATCTAAAAAAAATCTACTCAAATCTTTTTGTAATTCTCTGCCAATCTTCACTGATTATCTAAGTTAAGCAACGTTCTGTGCGGTCACCATTTGGATGGGTGACCGTTAGTGGCATTTACATCTGAGCCCTTCCGTGCTTTGGACGGCACGTTAAACTGTCGGTCCCGGCTCTAGCAGTCGTTAAGCCACGACGGAGGCCTTAAGGCGGCCGAAAAACTCCCTCACCAGAGTTGGCCACTAACTCATCTGAGCTTGCTTGCTTTTTGTATGAAAATCTCTACTCAAATCTATGCTTGAGTAATGATTTCTTTATCAAGAAACGGGCCTTAGTGCCTTCACACGTCCCGGTTGCAAGGTAGCTGGTGCCGGGTACCTGGCGGCGAAAATGGATTTGCCGGTCAAATTACATTACCGATTTTTTTCATACGTCCCGGATGCCGGGTAGTCGGTGCCGGGTACCCGGCGCCAACATGATGAGTAACAAACGGTTGTCATCGGCCACTGGTGGCTGTGGTCGGTGGCCTGTTTGCGTTGAGCCCTAAGTAGTATTTCAAAGCAGCAATTCTCGACTTTATATGCTATTTAAAAACCAATAGGCGTTTGAGTCAGTCATGCAACCCCACAATTAATTATTTACACACACCCTTTGTAAACACTGTATTATTATTTTATTCTATGACCTTGGTTAATACATACATCCATGTTAGACCATTACTAATAGGTTCTTCCTTAGGTTATTGGATAAGAACGATCTTGATTCATTCATAACCTAAAAAAGTATACCTACCTGTCACCCTGAGCCCGTTGTCTGATTTTTGTTTTGTTGATCGAAACGCATATAGAGAAGCGACTTGCCACATATTTTGTATGAAAATCCAATAAGCGCCGCTAGCAGGAGATTTGCAAACTATTTTTCTCCATACAAAAATTGCGAGTTTCTCGATTCTCGCTTGTCGCCAACCAACATAACAAAACTCAGACTACGGGCTCGATAACTAGTTGAAATGAAAAAAAAATGAGGCAGTTTGTTATGTTAACCAAAAACAATGTTTTATCTTGTTACAAAACAAACAAATTTAAACGAAAACATTTTTAATGTCTGAGATGAATCACTCATGTAAAGTTGAATCGGATTTCACAAACGCTCCCGCAGTTTTGTGTCTTAGGCATAAGTTTTTAAGTTTAAAGTTCTTTGGGGGGTGAGTGTGTCGGATTTCACGCTCGTCGGTTCGGAAATGCACAAAGTTTCCTTCTGTGGTGGTTTTCATAACTTGATTTGTGAGCGCAACCCTTCAGCCGGTTCCGGTGTGGCGCCGCTGTGGCGCGACGAGTCACTTCCGCCGCCAGGGCCACTACTGTGAATAATGATTACCGAAGATTCGGTAGTGACGTTTGTGTTACACTGCGCAGTAACGCTGTGACTTCGAAAGAGCCTAGACCATCGCTCGAGGCGACCGCGCAGTGTAACACAAACGTCACTACCGAATCTTCGGAAATTAATATTTGCAGTATAGGCCCTGATGTAGGTAGCCAAAGTCACGAGCGAACTTTATTTTACAGCTTATTACGGCCAGTCACTTTTATTGATCGGAATTTACATTGATCTAGAATATGGGAAGTCATCAAAAATGCAATGCTTCTATCATAGAAAAAAGAAAGAGTACCTAGAGTTTTTTTGTGAATCATCCATCAGGGAAAAATTATGGTAGAAGTATAAAGATCAAATTATTATATTAAATATGTTATGTATAAGACAGTAATACGCATTCTCTTAAAAATCGCACATGTCTTGCTCAGTTTTGACTCAGATCAGACCAGTTTAGTGTTGACTATGAACAGACTATAAATATCACATCTGTCTCACAGTAAGTCCCTTCGTACTGTTTTGTTTCTCCGTCAAGACGACACAAAAAAAATTGTCTTAGAGAGAGTGAGATAGTGTAAATATTTCTTGAATTACAAACCTAATTTTTTTAACGATATAAAAAAATCGGTAGAAATTAAATTTCAACTCTATAACGATCAGAAAACCATACCACTACCACAAGACTAGAAGTTATAACACTTTCAAAGTAAAAAATAAATATTCGTTACATTTCTACATTCATAAAAAATTCAAATAAAATTAATTTCATACAACGCCTTTTAGTTCCAAACTAAACAAAGGTTATAAAATAACAAAGTAACCATTTCTGAACTCAAAACCATACAAAGCGCTTTCATAAAAGAAAATACATGTCGTGGATGTGACAACAAAAAAGCTTATAAAACTGTCTCAAGTTGTTGCTAAAACTTTGTGAACCGATCCGTTTTTCCTTCCTTTAACAATTCGTACTTCTTTTGTTTTTTCTTTGCTTATTTTTGTTTTTATTCCTCGTCATAGAAGTGACAAACTCAGTTATTTTCAACGTTTTTTTATTCTTCTTTTATTTATGGTCGCACTGTCCGGAAAAAAGGCCATAAATAAAAGAACAAGAAGATTGCCAGTGTCAAGTGAATAATCGTCAAGTCGAGTCGGCTGTTCTATACTTGGAAGAATGTTTTGTATTATGTTGTATAACTTGACAGGAGCGGACGTATTAAAGTCGCTATTTTATATATATTTAAATTTATTAGATTAATTATCAGAAATAGATAAAAATCCAATCGGATTAAAAAACATAGAGAGAACTTTTTCAACAACCGGATTTTTATTTGATTTAAGTAATTAATATAGCAAACACGACAAAACCCTCGTGTTTTTGAGTGAGCAAACATATAAATATGCATTAGATCAATATCAAAAGGTCTGAGTAAAAATGGCGGAGGCGGGAAGGTCCACGCTCTTTTATTAAATCATGGAGCAAAATGTTCGCACCACTGCCTGACCCGTATTCCCGTATAGCTTAAATTTAAATAGCTACCACATTAAAGGCACCTTAGGGTCTGTAGTTTCATACTACATGTATCGACGTTTAAAAAACAAATACACTCGAGACCATAAAATCCGGGTCATCTTAAATAATTTTAAGTCTTTTAAATGAAGATTAAATCATAACACATAGAAATTAATACCTTTGATTGCTAAGAATGTATGATATAGATAAAAAAAAAAAAAAACGTTTTGTTTAGAGGAAAGTAGTGAAATGCGGAAAGTTTATCATGGAAAAAATAAATTAATAATAAATGCATAGGGGCATCGTTATCGTGAAGTTCGATCCAGCCCGCATGATTTGGTGTCGCACAACGCGTACAATTTTCGTATTGAATCACGCTACTGACTAGTTTCATTAATAATTATATTACTGGTAAATCTAAAGTAAAGATCCACCTTCTAAAACCACTACTAAGTCACCTACCACATCTTTTTGCCTTGTTTTTTTTTCTTGGATTTTTTTGTATTTAATTAATTTATTATTATTTTGTTGGAATAAATATGACACTAGTATCGATTCGCTTGGTGCATTTTTCTAAACTAACCTAATGTGACAGCTCTAAAAATGTTCCCGTCACTTTCTTATAAACTGAAACGACAAGGACGGCTATCGTTTTAGGGCTGTCAAATTAGGTTAGTTTAGAAAAATATAACAAGCGAATCAATACCAATGAAAACTGACAATTCACGGAGAATATTAATTCCTACATATCTATTGTGTAGCTATTCTGTGGAAGCTAAGAAGCCTATACTTTTGACAGTTGTGATATGTCAATTTTATAATTAAAATGCGTTTGACCGTAGATCGGGGAGAGAGATTAAGTGAGGGCCAAATTGGATGTTGACGGTCCATACTGGACCCCAATATAAATATAAAATTAAATGAAGTCATAGAGAAACGGTAAATACAATTAAAAAGATTCGAAATGAATAATGAATACATGAACAACTGCTCCTTAATTAAGATGAGTGATTATTGTGCTAGGGTTAATTTTATATTTAGAAATTTTATTCTATATTTATTTATGCTTCTGAATTTAAATAAATAAATATTCACGGACACTTAACACGTCTTCAAGTCCCAAACTAAGCAAAGCTTGTACTATGGAAACTAGATGGCTGATAGAATACATACATACATTTTTTTTTCTAAATCCATACTTATAATACATAGAAAAAACACCCAGACACAGAACAAACATCTATGTTTACAACTGTACAAATGTTTGTTCTCGGTGGGGATCGAACCCACGACCCACAGCACGGCAGGCAAAGCTACTACTGACTGAGCCATGACGCCTGTCATGATGATGACGCATGATTTAATTGGGAAAAATATTTGAAACTATGAATGCTAGCTTAGCATTCACGGTTTCTAAGATATTCAGTTTTTATAGATGTCCCGGTATTTTTGCTCGCGAGTGTACTTACATTCATAAGTGGTGAGTCATTAGGCTACCGTATCGTTACTATTTCCTGCACCAAGCCGCCATTTATTTAGTTAATCTAAACATAATTGGTACAAAATGACCTTAACGAAATCCGTCAACGATTCTACTTCAATTATCATAATAAGGCTTATTTCACACGTGCGCTTATTAAAGCTGACACGCATCGTGGTCATAATTATGTCGTCCTAGACATAGTTAATCTTGTAACTATGACTGTATATATATATATATATATATATATTTACCCAAGGGCCAATATTTCTCCACTCTCACATAAATAAAATACAACTGAATTGAGAACATCCTCCTTTTTTGAAGTTGGCTTAAAAAGAAAGGCCTCTAACCAAAGTTCGACTATTATCTATTACCTTATTTCTGAGGTTAATTACAGAACCAAAGTTGTCTTCAATATATTTTCAACCGATTTTTAAGTAAGTAAGTATACATATACCTAGATGGCAGCTTTTAATTTACACACTTAGGGCCGTAAGATCAATAGTGGTTTAAACCACGAAATAGAGTTTAACCCCCAGTCTCCGATTATTTCATAAGATCAATGGTAGTTAATCGACCATCGGTAGCTTAAACTGACAGAAATGACAGTAGATTAATCCATCGAACAAATGTAATCGTAGTTAACGAAACCCATAGTTTAAACTGCTTTTGATATTACGGCGCTAAGAGGTATATTCATTTAGGTCTTAGGGCCGGTTTCACCATGCTCTGTTAGTTAAACTAACAGCTTGTTAATTAACAGACTGTTAAATCTAATCGCTGATCTGACGGCCACCATATAAACCAGCTAAACAAAAATACATCTGCTTGCGTTTTATTTAAACAGCGATGAACGTCGTTTTAATTTAGTCGCTTGACATTTTGACGCCCGATTACGTAACACTCTGTTAGCAAGACTTGGCCTAAACCTGCGCCAGCTAAAATGGCTGCTAAATCTTTTGTCATCTTCTTTCGTTGACGTTGTGACAGTGGCAGTGCATTTTTAAAGCCGGGCTAAACTGTCAGGAGAGGTTCCTAGTTTTACCCGACTACGGTGAAGCAAAAAGGAGAAAACGAGTTTTGTCATTTTTTGAAACGATACATATCACTTTTATTTTAATAGATTTTCTTGTGTTAATTGTGAGTATTTTTGTTTAATTTTGGTGGAATTTTAACCAATAATACTTAGGTCCTATCATAAAGTGTGAGCCATTGGAATAAATGTGTGTAAAGTGGTTTTTCTGAATGTGAAAATTCGTGTTAGGTTTTGAAGAGAAAATCCACCATTTTCTTTTCAAAACAAACGTCAGCCGACTTGACGAATGACTTGACTTCACTTATTATAATTGTCTGTCAAAATGACGGACAGAGGCCATTAATGAAGAGAAGAAGAAGAAGCAAAAAGGAGGGTATATGATATTCACATCTCATGATTACGCTATCCGTCAGTTTATAAATATTTCCGTCTTTACTTTATAGACTGACTAGCTTCCGCCCGTGACTTCGTTCTCGTCCCATTGGATTCCGTTAATTTTCCGGTATAAAAAGTATCCTATGTTACTTCTAATACCTCCAAGAATATGTGTACAAAGTTTCATGATGATCGGTTAAGTCGTTTTTGCGTGAAAACGTAACAAACAAACTTACATTCACATTTATAATATTAGTATGATAATAATATTTTTGAAGTTATACTTCTAATGCGACTTCTAACAACGTTGCGTTACGGGATGACATAGTCTCTGTCTTTTTCTATTCCCCCCGAATAGAAAGAGACAGAGGCTAATACGCTACAAATGCTACAATCAAATATAGATGGCAGTGTTCAGCAATTCAGCATTTGACCGCCCGTGTTTTTGAAGATAAACGACTCCCAACTGACAGCGGGGGGAATAGAAAGAGACTATAATACGCTACAATCAAAATATAATAGATAGCAGTGTTCATGCAACTTTTTACTTTTTATTTTGAAGTGAAAATTTCGTACTGCATATTGGTTAAGTACATAAAAGTTAAAAGTAAACACTCGAAGTATAGAGACTGCACGCACAGGTTTTTTATTTTTATGGTGGAACAGGCCCTAATAATACTTAATATTTAAATTGTTGAAACCTAAGCTACATTTCAATAACATGCTCGAAGTAATAATTAGGTAGTGAATTGATTTTAATCGATTTCATTTGAGATCATTTCTGGTCCCAGTTACCTACTCGTCTACTGGTAGTCAAACTAGATAGCTACTGGTTTGATAAAACCGGGAAATAGACTTGTTACGATATGTTTTTTATTATACTTTGATGGCTTTTTTTTCGGTTCCTGAGACTAAATTTATAATAGATTTTTTTAGGAAGTTTCATCTAGTCAGTTGAAATTAAACAATACAATATGTATTTTCAGTATTTATTTTTCCTCAAGAGACTGAAAAAATACAAAAACGTTGCATTTTCCAAACAACTTTATTATTTCTTGAGCAATGTTTTCCTTTGCAGTTTGGCAGCACTACAAATAATGGAAGAAATATATTCAGAAAAATGGCACACGCGTTAAGTTCTTGTTTTGCACTAAATACAACAAAGATAAGATTTCAATAAATAATATTTGACATACATACATAATCAGAACGAGATCTGAGTGCTGGGCTACCAAGGTAACGGATGAAAAAATAGTACACGCGACAGAGATGAGAATGTTGAGATGAATGTGCGGAGTGACAAGGATGGATAAAATTAGGAATGAGTACATTAGAGGAAGTCTGAAAGTAGCACCAGTGACAGAAAAAATGAGGAGCAACAGGTTAGCGTGGTATGGACTGGACATGTCATGCGGAGGGAAGACAGTCATGTAACGAGAAGAGCGCTAAGTATGAATGTGGATGTATATAGAGGAAGAGGTAGGCCTAAGAAAAGATGGATGGATTGTGTAAAAGATGATATGCATAGGAGAGGAGTGAACACTGAGATGACGGATGATAGGGAAGAATGGAAGAAAGGGACATGTTGTGCCGACCCCACCTAGTGTAAGGTCAGGAAGAAGAAGAAGAAGAACGACCTGGACCAATTACACTAATTAAAGGAATAATATTAATTAAACACAATTAATAGTAAAAAATAGTCTATTTACCTGTATTATTTATATTACAATATATAAAAAAAATATAGAAAAACTCGTTAGTTCCAAACTGGATTCGAGCCCCCGGCTTTACGATCGGCAGCGAGACTTAAACACCCTAGTAGGTACTCACGCACATGGCGGTAACTGTTCTACTACGCAACGCAATCTGAACTTGGCTTAGTTTGACGTGAGCTCGACCTTCGCCTGCCGGATCGGAAAGCAACCATTCGTTTCCCTGTTACAATTATTTTTATTTTCTTTTGTCAGCAAATTAATCACGACTTTCAATCTATTTAAAAACAAACAATATCTGAATGTTGATATCTTACGTTGGCTGAAAATTCCGCTTCAGAATTTATCTTATAATTATAACTGCTGAAAATGCTACTAATATAATAGTAGAACTCCTTATTAAGTTATTATCATTAGGTACCTACGACAGTACAGTCAATAGCTAAGAAAAAAATATGTGGCACTTCTTACATACAAGCAACTGGGATTCGTGCTAAGTCCTACTAACTCAATAACGCCCTAGATATTTGTAAATCAGGATTTACTTATCTAGATACGTAACTGTGATTCATCATAAAACCGAAACTCCTTTACTAATTACACAAATTGGCGGTACAATAACTAGGCGAGTTAGTAAAAACTGACGTACTATCAGTATCAGCAGGCATGCATAATATTGAGCAAGCTAACTAAGGAGAAAATAAAACAGACGAAGATTCTTTAAATTTATTTTTTCTCATTATAAATATAACATGGGCTATTTACAGCTTCGATTACAACTAAACATACATTCATGGCAATACATATAAACTGACAGTCCTACGGGAAGTGTCCCATTTCAAATCAAACGGGTTATTCCTTATCCAGGTATCTCTACAAGAGCATGCAACACCCATGCATAAATAAATTTGATGCTACATACAACGTTTAACAAAAAATAATTTAACATCAATATGTTATTCTTGATTTATATGCAAATTAAAATATGATATAGATAGAATAACATACCAAATTAAGCTAAATGCATAGTGCAACACGACAAAAAAACAATGATTCATGATTATTATAGTACCTAGGTAAAAAAGTGTTCAAATTTTTAATTCTGACTTTCATGGCTAGAACAACGTTTGTAGGATAAATTAAATTTGTCTGCCTAAACCATAAATTTTCTAACGAATTCACTAAGAATTTAGTTCATAATCATTCCTCGTGTCCCACTATGCAATATATTAGTGCTAACTACATTGACTAGGCTATTCACCGTCCGAAGTGGTTACCAAAGTTACCTTGGGAGCCGGGTGGTACAAATCCGTAACCTGAGGCGCCTACGACCACGCCGCTTGTCTGGCCAGGGTCTCCACTGGGAGAGGGGGGGAATAGGACCGGACCTGGAAAGTACAAAAGGAATGCGTCATGCGATATTCTATTGAACCACAGATTATTACTTTGAACGTATCGGAAACCTTGGAATACCAAAACTTTGGATGACTAAGTCAAGCCGAAATTGAATGTTAAGACTATTACAATTACTATGGAGTTAATAGACCTATCCACTACTATGTAGAAAATACGATTTCCGATGCATGCCGATAAGTACTCAAGTTCTTTAAAAAAGTTCTAGTAATCGGAATGTAAACGTATTCCTAGAATAGTAGATAAACTATTAGGTATTTACTCATTATAATAAAATCTAGAAAAATAAAAATTGAGATGTAGAATAATATTATAAACGCGAAAGTTTGTGAGTATGGATAGATGTTTGTTACTCTTTCACGTAAAAACTACTGATCCGATTTGGATGAAACTTGGAATATATAATACTAGCAGCGCCTCGCGGTTTCACCCGCGTAATTCCCGTTCCCGTGGGAATTCCGGGATAAAATATAGCCTATGTTCATCAGGGATAATGTAGGATTCTAATGGTAAAAGAATTTTTTTAATCGGTCCAGTAGTTTCGGAGCCTATTCAATTCATACAAACAAACAAACAAAAAATCAAACCTTTCCTCTTTATAATATTAGTATAGATATAGATAGTATAGATATAGATTGTCCGTGACCTGGATTAACACATAGGCTACTTTCTATCCCGAAAAATTAACGGGATCCAACGGGACGCGAACTAAGTGTAGAATAATTAATTAAAGAAAAAATATTAAAAAAAAACTGTTATAAATAAAACAGTTGAAATTAAACATTAGGGTAGACCGAAATATAAAACAAAATATATAACGACTGTCAATGATCTTAAACTATAAGTAGAGTACAATAAAATGCATGCAATAGCGTGACGGTCTGTCAGAAATACAATAAAAACGTCAATCCACAACTTAAACTATCTCCAATAACAATCGCAAGTCAGTTTATCGAGATACGTCATTTAAAACAAATGAGAAGCAACAGACTTGAAGTTTTGACAGCACTGTGATTTAGTTGAAAGGACATTGGTATCAATTCGCTTGTTGCAATTTTCTGAGCTAACCTAATTTGACAGCACTAAAAATGTTGCCGTCCCTTTCTAATAATCTGAAACGACAAGGAGGGCTATAATTTTAGAGCTGTCAAATTAGGTTAGTTTCTAAAAATGCAACAAGCGAATCGAGTTGATTGACATGTCATGATAATCAATATTTTAGTCCGAATATTTTTTACTTATAGGTAAATCCACCATTTTGCCTTTGAAACAAATGACAGCCACCTTGATGAATAACTTGACACTGGCAAAATTGTCTGCCGAATGGACGGACTGAGGCCATAAATACAAGAAGAAGAAGATTTTTTGTTTTAAATCTGGATTTTTCTACTATGGTAGGTAAAGCAAACAGTAAAGTTATGGAGTCGTAATCTAAAACGAAAGATCAGATCCATTGATCTTAAATGCGTCACATTTTTTTTAAACTTAAATATTTTTGTTCTTCCTAAGCAATTTGTCAACATTATTTATAAGTAAGAACCATTATAACTAAGTATAAAATATTAAACTTAAACCAACCATAAGACCGTTATTTTATGCAAGAAGTATTTATTTAAAATAATTATTAGTTATAATTATTTTCAATAACTCTATTTGCAATATAGCCAATTTGTGTTTAAATTACATGGTTGTAGGTACAGAGCCCTGCTCCGAAGTATTACCAAAGCAATCAGTTTAAACCAGTAAATTGTTTGACATTACCACAGATTATATAATACTTTACATTACTAAATAATGTCCCAATATATTTTTATTAGAGGTAGATGTGTATGTAACCAAAATATCTTGTTATACTTTTCTTCTTCTTCTAAATATATAAAACTCTTTTGAAGCTTACTGACAATCAACACAAAGTCTAAACTATAAGTCCTAGAGGTATGAAATATGAAGGGGTAGTATCCTTATATAGAGTAGGGGTGCTCTAAGAAAGAAAAGTCGCACCCAAAGGGGTTGACAATTAGGATCAAATTTTTTAACCAAATAATGCTTTTCTTATACATAAATATATTCTTCTATAAATATAATGAATAAAATTTCATATTATTATTTAAAATACTCTCGATTGTAGTGCCACTGTTAATTAATAATTAAAACCGATAAGTATTTTGAGCAATAATAAATTAAGTTCAAACTCTAATTAAGTAGGTATTGCATTATATTTTAACAATATATAATTTATTATTTGCAATCCTATAAAAATATGTCCTTATAATAATTACGATTGATTAAGTAGTTATAACAAACATTAGTGTCACAATTTCAGAACATTAAATACATATTGCGTAAATATTATCTGTAACAAGCAAATAACTTTCGTTGACCTCCAGATCTTTGGTAGCCAACAATTACTTATAACAATAGGTTTTTAAGTAGGTCTTGATTTTGACATACTATAGATCTAATTTTTTAAGTAACACTAAAGCGCCACTTATTCGTTACATTTATCGTACATTTTTTATTTTGTAAAAGAATGAATAACCTTTTTGATAAAATTAAAAAAAATATCAAGCTTAAATCTAAGACAGTAAAAAGTAAAGCATTAATTTTATATTACACCTACGTAGATCAAAATCTGAAATTAAAAGATGGCAACATCGTGTTATTAATCAAACCATACTGTAGCGTTGCGTTACTAAACCTTGGGTATCACAGGCTATAAAATATCTACTGAGTTAGCTCCAAATTGCTCATTTTGATGTTTTGAAAAAAAAAAGAATAATGTGAGGGTGTTCAATAAAATAACCTTGTGTATAGGCGCGTCTATTGTCAGTCAGCCATGGTTTAGTCTATTTTATACGATTTAGATCTGACAGATGACATCTTCGAAAAAACCAAACCACCAAATCAGTGTCTAAAGAGTTTATTTAGTAACTCTATCATAAAATGGGAGTAAAATATTGCAAAATATAATTTAATTGCTGTATTATTTTTTACTGTATTTGTCATAATTGCCGGATGATTATAATCTGCTTACTTACAATTAGTATAAAGATAAAAAAATATGTACCTAAAAGTCCAAAGTAAGACCAAAAAAGACCCTAGAGCGCGCACGCACGCAATATCCGAGCATAATTTTATTAGGAGACCAGCGTTGTCATTTTGCATGACAACAAAAAGATGAAAAAACTCATCGTTTATCCTAGCAACATTGATCAATATGAATAAGCAGCGTCTAATCTAGATAATTTTATAAGAGGGTTGAGATTACACGCGTCAGATGACGTCATACCCCTTCCGAGTGTGATAAAGGTCTATTGTTAACACGCAACTGAAAAAAATCTATAATTATATGAACACTTCGCTTCCGCGAGCCCGCATGCTCTCCATTTGAGTTGCGACATCGTGAATCACATCTGTTTTTTTTTTTTTATTCAAGTACTACACCATCAAACCTAAACTTGTAAAAGCTAGTAAAACCAACAATGAAGTTATTAATCCCTTTATTTCATTTTAGCCAACAGATTGTAATCAAAATGCTACAGATTAGAATCAAAATGAGGCTCATTCCAATTTTTCCCTGACTAAATCCCCTGCGTAGGGGATTTCTGGAACTTTTGTCCACAAATTCCCTTAGCTACCACGGCGACTGTTGGCAGGGGAAAATTGGAGAAAAGTTCCAGAAAACCCTTTAGGGGTCCAACCGTTTTCGTCTAAAAATCAAATATGAGAGGTATCGAGGTATCTCACTTGTTTTGTTACCTCATATGATCTGCTAGATTTTGTCTTTTTACTTTATTCTAAAAAAAATGTGTGTACCTAATAATATTAACTTAGTGTATAGTATTGAATAATCTGTGGCTTAGATTATTTGGTATGAAATTTACTTATTCAAAATGTATTATTTAATTTTCCGAAATAATACAACCTCATTAGAACTTAATCTTGCTAAAATTAGTTTAAAAATACTGTGCTGAAAGATCATTTTCCAGTAGGTACACAAATACTTATGTTAGTAGAGTAAGATCAAGGATTACGTCCTACGGAATAGTAACCTATCTGCAATTGCGTCCGCAATATCTTTACACCTTTTCAACACTTTAACCAGCTAGATTATATTCATTAAGAGATTTTATCGCTACCATTTTGAAATCACTGAGCAAGATTTGAAATACGTGTCTTACAGAGGGTTCTGTTTCATGTACCCATTGTACCTTTACCCACTGTACCCTAACCTAACCTTTACTGTAAATAAATTTATTGGAGTTTTAGCCGGTTCCTGACTATTAATTAAATGTAGTCTTATTTATTACACCGTCACTTTCGTTTATATAAAATCCAGTCCATCCAAAGGTTGCCTGGAAGAGATCGCTCATAGCATATAAGGCCGCCCATTGTACTTCACATAAGAATAATGAACTCTGTGTTTATACTATAATTTCTGTAAAAGTGGTGTACAATAAAGAGTTTTCTATCTATATATCTATGCCAGTTATAATATAATAATAATAAATAATAATATAAGCCTTTATTGCTGTTTGTTCCACAAATTTCTTAAGCCTATCCAACATATTGCCTTACTAACTATATTTAAATGCACTTAAAACTATTTTATTTATTTATCGGCAACCGGTTCTGGCACAGCTTGTCTCTCGACAAAGGAGTTACAACGTGTCTACTAAAAAATGTTAGTTATAACAATCTAAAGATGTTCTTTGATAACCTTGTGAAGGTAAATGGTCCGTCGAGTGAACGGGCTAAGTGCCGTTTTTGCTGTCGTTTTTGTGACATAATATTGATATTCGATAATAATACATAAGTAATGTTGTAAAACCAGATACGAAGTGAATGGATTATCACTTAAATTGTAGTTAGTTGGCTCTCGTTTTGTAAACTATTCGGCGATGTAAGCTTCAAATATGACGGCGTCGCAGCAATATGACGGATACGTCTTTCTATGGAACCATCCGACTCTGGCCGCTTGAGTTTTGGCCGCTAGTGCTTAGCCGACCTAAAACCAGGTGGGTTACTTACGACTACAGTTCCAAGCCGGATTCATAGATTTTGACAGAAGTCATGTCATTTTTCAGTACAAAATGAAATGTGTCAAATTCCGGATCCAATTTGGAACGGCGGTGGTCAAGAGACAGCCTTACAGTTTGGCAGAGGTTTTAATCCTATAGAAATGACGTAGACAGTTCATTTATCCACTGGTAATACGGTTTTCAGCCGAGATATGACGTCATCTCTACTAGAGTGAAATCGCTGCATAACTGAGCATAAGGCCTCTAGTTGTATTCCGCTATATGACAGATTTATTTCCAGTAAACTGCCGCTATGGTAATCTAAGCTAGTAGTTGGCAGTAATTATAATTGATTTAGATCAGCGAGGGATGTGGTTGTCAAATACCCTCGTTGTGCAAGTCTCGGGTTTTTGCTCGACGGAGCGTGATTCTGTCATTACTCGGACCCTTCTAAACAGTTGAGCATCATACAAGATTTGCAACAATAAATCATCACTATGTAATCATACCTTCAACATAATATTAATTAAGCTACCTACTGCTGTATCTAAATCAGAATAAGTTAAGTAGGTACCTAGTTTTAACAACCATTCTCTTGGTTATTTGGTTTTAATTAAAGTAAGGTCAATATGATAAATTAATGCATACAGAAAGGCGGAGGAGACAATCAAATAATTAGGTAATTGAATCAATATTTATTGAAATTGATCAATGTTGAACTTGCAGTATTCAATATTGGTCCGTTGTTTGTACGTAATATTGAATTTTAATTTATTTAATTGAATTTATTAATTAGAATTAAATGTATATTTATTGTATTTAAGTAAAATAGGTTACGGCCTATTGGTTATGGCCAATAATATACGTAGGTAATAAATAATAATGACTCGCCATAACCAATAGGCCCAAATTTTTTTGGAGAAGACATTTGAATGAATCTTAGGCTTGTATTCAGAGTAAAGTCGAACTACTTTACAAAATGTTGTCTTCATTTGATAAAACTTTACAAACAAAACCTACGACACTTTGGTTTAAAAAAGGATCTCTGTCTCTACCATACTAGAATTTGACTAAAGTCGATTTCATAAAAACAAATCTGTCTATTTTTATATTACATTAATCAATTAACTAATGGTTTTATACAGTACTAGCCGTCGCCCGCGGCGTTGCTCGCGTTCTACCCTTTAGAGTGTGACGTTTCAAAATTCCTTTCTTAGTGCACTCCTACACTATATGTATAAGGATACTACCCTCCAAATTTCATACCTCTAGAGTTTAGGCTGTGCGTTGATTCTAAGTCAGCTTCAAAACAGTTTTATATATTATATTGATATAAATAGTATACCTACTAGCTCTACTAGTCATCGCTCAGTTCTTTGCCTTCCGTACATAGCTGCTCGTTCTAAAGTTTCCAAACTAGTTACTACCCACTCTCTTAAACCACATTAAAACATCGAGTGAAGTAATTTCAATCAGTTACTAGGCTTACTGTACAATCTGTACATATTGGAGTAATAAATAAACGGTATTAAATGAACTTTCATAAGACTAAGCGAGTGGGCTAACAAGAAATGCGAATGTTCCTGGACGTACTCAAGTTGGTCTCACTTAACTAGATAAATCGTATTGATGAAAGAGGAGTTTGGTAGATGGAGGAGTGCAAATTGTGAAGTGAATGCCACGGAACAGATATAATAATAAAGATCGTAAAAGATTTGTCCCACTGCGGGGAAAATCATGCCGCTCTTGTTTAGCTATGTGTCCCTCAGTCCTAAGAGCCATCAAGATTTTGTTGTAATTCTTATCTCATCATGATTATTTTTCTACCTCAGTATTTTTGGTTTTTGCTTCATAGCACCTTGTTTATTTTAGTTATAGTGGTAACGATGTATCAAAATTTATTAAACTAAATTTTAAAGTATACTGACTTTTTTATTATACTCGTACTAATAATTGTTGGCAAATTTAATGGTAATTTTTTATTTTTACTGCAATATGAAAAAGCAATATAATGTGATACGTATTTCGCTCTTTCTTCTCCCTGATTACGTCCATCACAAATAGTAGCTATTGAGTAAAAGGCACTGTTTACACAGCCCTTGAACCAACAGTACAAAGCACTCTATGTTCATTGTCGTGGGATACATGGGCATAATGTTTGCAACACGCAATTAATTCTATCGCAATGGGTTTAGTGATGCGATATGAATGTCTGTTTTAATTTACTCACTTGTACTTTTCGCTTTTTCCTTTACCGTTCTTACGGATATGGGTAATAAGTTATTCCTGCGCCGTGTAAATCATCTTATATGTTATAATTCGGGTCGGGTTGCTGTGAAATTTTAGTTTAATTTATTTTAATCTAATTTAATTGTATGTAATTCTTAATATTTATAATTGTGCTATTTTAAAATATTAGGTAAAATAACTACGCTATCTAATTAGGACCTCTGTAAAAGTAGCTGTAAGAATGACAATAAAATAGAAATACAAATCTAAATTTAATGCAAAGGCATGACTGAAATTTTTAATGTAAAGGTTACCTTCAAGTATTTGTACATAGATGATGAATATTATATAATAGGTCTACCAAGGACCGGAGTTAAATAAGTGCTGATCTTGTACTGTAAGGACTATAAATAAAATTAATTTATTTTTTAAAACAATACAATGGATTATTACATCGCTTATTTTAATAATAACTGCTATGCAAAAAAGATGATTATATAATATCGACTCTAAATGGTCAACTAAACAAGAACAAAAAATGTGGTCACAACGTATTTTTATAGTGAACGATTTAATTATTGTTTTTTTTTATAGTATAAATCCTTGTTTTGAATTACCTTTGTCTTGCAGTGGAATTTTGGAAACACAAAACGTATGTTGCATGCTTTTAAGAAATTCACAACACTAGCAGATCAATTCCTCGCATTTCTTCGACTATTAGCCACAGCCGCACCCGCGGAAATTATAGAGCCTTAATGTTCTTGCCCCTTGTACTATAATTTGCCCTCTATAATAACCAATGAGTAGTTCCTTGAGTAGTTCCTTATGAAGAAAGTGAAATTTTCTGAACCAATGTAAGTAATGTTTTTGTAAAAAAACTGTAGAGCAAAAATTAAAATTAAGGTTTATTGACTACTCAAATTCGAAAATATACTAAGGTCGTTTTCACACGTTCAAACCGCCACAACATGTGAGTTGCTTGAACGGAACTTGTTATTGGCGCCGTGCGCAGTGAAAGCGTCTAGTGCATTTTTTTTATTAATTTTTCGCCGATATCGTGTAGTCGTGTCAGTGGCACTGTCACCAAAATAATATCAAAGTAGTAACGAATGGTTTAATTAAAAAAAAAAACTGATATCACTCTAGAGTATTTTAACCAACTTCAAAAAAGAAGGTTCCCAATTCGGTGGTTTGTATTTTAATGTTTGTTACCTTTTTTTTTATTTATTGTTTTAAAAATACATAATAACTTATTTTGTACTATAGCACTAAGGAAACCACAAGGTTTATAGGAATAATGCTACATGATAACTCCGTCAAATATGAACCGATTAGAAAAAATCTTTTTTTATCTGAAAGGGCTTCCAAATTAGCACAATTTTTTTTAATCAAATTTATTGTTTTTTAGTTTGGGAGTTAAATAAGTCGGTGTCGATGAAGTCGTTTTTTTCAAGTTTTTAAACTTATAATCCTAAATTATATCACTTTAGAGTATTTTTGTCACGCATTGTTCTATTACGAGCACTGCATAATAAAACTATTAATTCACAAAAGACATTATAGTTTCGTAACTCTCACTACGATAACCATCAGTAATTGTTATAATAATACAAGAAAGAATCATAACCACATTGTTACCATTTCTGGCCACTCTGTGACATTGTTCTTACGTGACGTGGCAATGAATAAAGGTAACAGTAGTCGTGTTTATATCCAAGTAAAGTCTACAGGGTGTAACAAAGACCTATTAAGGGCATATTCTGACATAAGAATTGAGTAAAGTAGTCAGAATAAAATTTAAGAACCATCCGCTTAAAATAAAACGAAAGTTATGAAGAATTTCGATGGCAAATTATATTTTCTTCAAAAGTGCCACTTCTACCAAATAGTAAGGGTATTACCATGTGATGCACTACCCATCTGACTTATCGCTATAGGATTTTTCAGTTAAAATGCCAAATAATTAATTTAGTCGGGTATTTCAAAAAACTGAATTTTATCGCTCTCTTAGGGAGCTGACTGTCTAAGAACTTTGACACCCTTGAAAGTAATACTTTTGTAAATAGTATCAACTTCAATGTGATTATAAACAAACAATTCTCTCATACTGATTTTGCAACGAAACTTCAATATTTTAAGGTCATTGTGCTTCATTTTCTCAAGTTAGATACCACAGTGTCAATTTATTTTGTCACACACAGGTGTCGAACTCACACCTTTATTAACCGTTGGTCAGCTGCGCTACGCAAGACGTCAGTCATATAGGTATTACCAAGATTGAAAGCTCTAAAGATCTTATAAAAAATAGTTGGGAAGTTTAAAAAGTTTACCTTCTTGAAATCCGACTGTCTATAGGTAGGGTTGTTTTATAGCTCCAAGATGGCTATCATTTAGCTAGGAGATAAAAACAAAATGTTGACCTGTATTCGCTCTAGGGTCCCTCGCTGCAGCCGCGAAGTTGCTGTAGGTGGGTCCACCGAAGCTGGTCGCAAAGTCCGAGAAACCATAGTGCCCAAACTGCGCCGTCGTTAGTGCTACGCAAGCACATAGAACTAAGGACTGTGGACAAAGAAACATAGAATTTTAATAAGTTAGTTTTACTCGACTACCGCGAACCAAAATATAGGGTTATTATAATAATCAAGACCGGTTAAGTGCGAATGGACTCGCCCACCGAGGCGTTCGAACCATAACTGTATCTGTTTTTTTTAGTTTTATAGAAAGTATGATAAGTTAGTAATTTCGTTATATTTTTCATGTAAAATTCAGGTATGCTCATCTCAGGACCTTAACGGCCTTACCACGTTATCAGATTTATCTTGGATCTAACAAAAACCGCCAAAAAACACGTGTGTTTTGGACTTAGTTCCCTGTCAATAAGTTGTCAGCTTTATTGTAACCTATAAATCTGACAACTTTTTGAAAGGGGTTAAGTCCAAAACAAACGCGGGTTTTTGCGGTTTTTGTTAGATCCAAGATAAATCTGGAAACATAATTTGTTTGTCTCAGTTTAGTCAGCATTATCGCCGCCTAGTAAATTCGTATCAAATGTCAGAGTTCAAGAATTTGACATTTTACGACAAAAACAGTAACGACTTCATTAATGTCAGATACCTGCCACATAAAAGTGGATTTATTGCATTTTCTTGTTTGTTCAATATTGCGATTCCAAGAAAATATACCAAAGGATGAAACAATCCAATTTCATTACAGTCAGAAAATTTTACAGTGGCTGAAAAACTTTGTCCAACTTACCTACTCCGTGTTGAACGCTAAGCACTGCGTGCAGATACAAATTGTAAATATGAAAAGTTTGCTATGTTCGTGATTCAAGTAAATATTTTTGATCAAACACCCAATTAATTTTGACGCTTGAAGTTGATCATGACCTCACGATTGGTTTCTTGCGGTGATTATGTCAATGTCAATGTCATTTTACACAGTGTCGGTTAAAGCCTTGGTCTCGCGATCGTAAAGGTACGAGTTGGCAGCGGACGACATGAGGCAGCAGCGGACGACAGCGCAGCGACGCGACTGGTTTCTATGTATTTCTATGAATATGCGTTGCTAGCTTCGTGTCGCTAACTACGGAAGGAATTTCATAGAAATACATAAAAACCAGTAATGTCGCTGCGACACGTCGTCCGCTGCTGCCTCATGTCGTCCGCTGCCAACTCGTACCTTAACGCACAACGCAGCGGTATGCAGCATGCAGCTCCGGACACATAATTGTATGGAAAACGTCTAGTATGGTCTTTTGACGTCGCAGTCGATCGCAAGACCAAGGCTTTAGTTTAGTAACTTTATGCAACTACATAAATACGATATCGTCGGATATCTAAATGTCGTATGCTTACTAGACACTCCCCCATCAAATCGTCCCCGCCACCGATATTTTTATTCCAGAAACTCGCATGTCGGTATTGCGTTATGTCTGACGGTGTTGCTACCCGGCCTGTGTAAAAAAATACCTAAAGCCTAGCATAGATATCGTTATAAAAAGTAACGATACATATCTAATGATACCTCGATAATATCTTTGAGTGGAAGTTAAAACGCACTATTAGCTCAATCTTAATATTTTTTATCTACATAACAAAGAACCTTTTAATCGGGTTACGGGGGTGATATAATTAAGTAATAGTATGTAATCTATTTAATCACCTATTATATCGATCGGCTCTATTCATAAATGAGTTGCACAGCGGTGGTCTTCCGCGACCTTGATGCTTTCTAACACGGACATAACATGTATGTGCTCTAGATTTTTATTGCAAGTCTGTTCAATTCTATTTAGATCATCACGTGCCATGATACCTGTTTCAAATGCTTTTAAAACTTTTATAATAATAAAAAAAACAGGCAGCTGCAAAAGAAACAATAATTTGGAGTTAGAACCTCTTAGGTCAGAGTCCCAATTCCTGCATTTTCTTTACCTAAATAGCTAATAATAATTGCTAATAGTGCTAGAAACCCGACAAAACCTCTAAACACCTATAAACAATTACTCCTCATCAGCATAGTTACCTAGGTGCCCTTATCAGTGAAGTAGGAAGGGAAACCACGGAAATGCGTTCAAAGACATTATGCAAGCTACATGAGTAGGCTTGGCAACTGGTTCTGATCCGAAACAAGTGTGTGAACTTGATATGTGACCTCAGGTGAGGCAGCGTACGTGAACTCCCGGTATGCAGTCGCTCGATAAACACGTGCGAATTGTGCAGACGGCCGAGAACTTCACGCGCGTTTTTATCACAAATTCAATTTAACATGATAATTTGACCGACCTACATAATAAACAAATCATTGCGTATAAGGTTACATTGCAATTGTTTCAACGCAAATGTAACATCATCAGAGGTATTATCAAGTTGGAGGTTGGTTTACTCTGATACATTCACGCCCGAATACTGGACCTCTACTGTGAAAAATGACTTACGAAGATTCGGTAGCGTCGTCTCTGTTACACTGCGCAATGACGCTGTCACTTTGCAAAAGCCCACGTCATCGTTCGAGATGACCGCGCAGTGTAACAGAAACGATGCTACCGAATCTTCGTAAGTCATTATTTACAGTAGAGGCCCTGAAGCGTAATTCAAAACTCCGAAGTTCGAAAAAGGAACAAGCAAAATATTTATAAGTACCTAAGTTCCTATAAGCTCTATTCAAGGGTACACACGTCCCAGATAATAAAGATATCAATGCTAAAAAATGTTCGCTTTGGTCTAACCGACATGATTGACACTTCCACGGCATTTTGAAATGTTTGGGTCGAGATAGTAAAATGTAGAGCAGTGTTGAAACAATCAATTACAATGTTCCTAATTAAAGGTGTCTAGTGCGTACTTAGATAAAATAAACTTTTCTATAATATAACCTAGCATTGTTTAACTGCACCGACTAAAAAGTTTGCACATAAAGTGACTAATTTTGGTGCAAATTTATTGGTCGGAAAATTTTGGATCAAAATAGTATATTTTGATGAACTTTCGCTTAATCATTCTCAAAATGTGGAATTTTACAATTTTGTGTCATTAAGTACATTCAATAATTTATATCCTCAATAATGTTTGAAATAAGCGAGCAAGAAGGTTGTTTGGTTAAAATAATATATTATTTCAAAAATACGTTAGTTAGAAGCACGTCTATACAGGGAAGTCCATTGACAACACTTGGACTAAAAGTACTGTAAAGTTATCCTACTATGTACCTAGGCGTGGCCAGACTAATATAATTTAAGTGTTGGATATGTAAAGCTAATACATATTTAAACCAAATATTTTGAGTCTGAGTAATTAGAATACGAGTCAGCGCGCGATACTGACGCCGGACTATCTTAAAACTGCGCAAGCGCAACCTTCTATGGAGTAAATTGCAAATCTGTTCTGGATATGGAAATTAAATGTCTAGATTTTAACTTGCAACATTTGCTGGCAACACTTACAAAGACAACCGGCCCTTAGTAAATACTATTTAGCTCAGTGGCGGATCCAGAAGTTTCGTTCGGGAGGGGCTAAACCCTAGATTTCGGGGTATTATTTAGCCAAATTTTTAGTATTTTCTTGGGCCTTAGATTATCCACAGAGCTTTTTTGGGAGGGGGGTGGGCTAGCCCTCTAGCTTCTTGGATCCACTAGTGATTTCGAAAAGAGCCAATGTTCGCAATTTTGTATGTCCGAGGTCCGAGAGCTATTGGGTAATAATGAATGAATCTTGCGTGTTGTAGAGTAGGCCATGTAGACAATCAAAAGTGATAAACTAAAGGTCGGTTTGCATTTTGATTAGTAATGCATGTGTGTATTTACACTGAATATCTTTACAGCGGAGTGCTGCTACACTTCTGCGTAGTGTTTGATTAGTAGTACGTGCAAAAAGGCCTTTAGAGAAGAGACGAATAATAGCAATCGACGTTCAAAAAGCTGATTAGGAAGCTCGTTCTAACTAAAAAGCTCGTTTGATGCATTTTACACAGCCTGAGTATTTATAGGTATTGGTTTATATACAGACTATAAATAAAGCTACGAGCTAAGCCTACATTCAAGTAACTCAATATTGTGCTATAACTTCCACCTAATACTTACATAGCGGTTTCGCTATCGTTTTCGAAACAAGGAATGTAGATTCAAGTTGATCTATAAATCTTGAGAAATTACAAAATATGCCTAGATTATTATAACTTTGCATTTTACGCATAGAAAAGGATTAAATTGCTTGTAGAAATCTGTAGAAGGCTTGCGACGTCTAAACTTAATTAGGAGTAATATTAAATTATTTTATACATTTTTAAAAACCTTTTTTGAGAAAGCCTTCCCAAACGTAAAATTTTTTAATAAACATTTTAATTTGTCTATTTTTTTTTTAATACAAAATAATATTATATTATAGCCTTTAGTAAGTTATAAAAGAAATTGAACAAACAGGACATTGCAGGGACGAACCTAGGCAGTTATAAACTCAACTACGTGAGTATGTCACTGCAAAACCACTCATTTTAATCTTCTATTAATTCAAGGAATCAATCAATGGTCAATGTTCTGAAGTGTCGTAAAATTAAATGTCAAGTAGGTAATCATTACTAGAATTAAATTATTTGGCGAGTCAGGCAAAACGAATGGATTGGTGTTTTAAACATACCTAATGCTATAAGAAGTTTAAGTTCATAATATTGAAACTATTCCTAGGTATTAGGTGCATTGTACAGACTTACAATGCACCTAGTAACAGGTAGTACTAATAGTTTACTGGGTCTATAGACAACCCTTTCTCTTGGTCGACTTCTTGAATTGAATAATCGTGAGATTAAGAAACGCTTGGGCAAGACACTGGTTTGTTCTTGGACACCGACAAAATGAACGATCAATAAGTGCCTTAAAATGGAAAAAAAAGTGCATGTCTTTTAGAACATACTTCTTTAGGGGCCGTAAGATCAATAGTGGTTTTAACCACGAAATAGAGTTTAACCTCCAGTCTCCGAATATTTCATAAGATCAATGGTAGTTAATCGACCATCGGTAGCATAAACTGACAGAGATGACAGTAGATTAATCCATCGATCAAATGTAATCGTAGTTAGCGAAACCCATAGTTTAAACTGCTTTTGATCTGACGGTCGATTTTGACTTTGACTATTTTCAGGTATTTTTTAGAATTTATTAGTAAAATCATGGACTAAAAATCCATGGTAAGATCAACCAAGTTTTCAACACGTTAGGCTAAAACCATTCGCTAATAACTATTATCTGTTTCAGTTTTGAAATTATTTGTGTAATTGTAATATTGTAAAAACTACAGACAAAGTTTTTAAACTCCATTACCATTGAGCTTCGCGGTCAGGCCACTCCACAGGTATATTCTTCCAACAAGACCTAGTTTTCTGAACGACTTTGGAATGTCACTTATCTGCACACAAAGGACTATCTGGCAAGTACCATCTCATTTCTACATCCTAGCAAGGTCCATTGCAACATGTACAAGATACGCTGTATCTACTAACAAAATACCTTGATTTCCTCTTTATTACCCTAGAAACAAATTCTCCGAAAGCCTTGATAGCACGTATCGGTTTTCAATTAACTAGACTCTACGTGGTTGGAATACGACATAGATTTGCGTGTTGCAAACTGACAGGTAGGGTCAACTGACCACTTGACTGACCGAAATGTAGTACTGCATATTTGTGGCTTCGGGTAGGGTTGCCAAATATGTAGAATAAAAGGGCTATTGCTTCATAAAGTTGATCGTTTGTAAAATAAGTTTCAATATTGAAGGCAAATTTATTAATTTCATTCCATTTTATTATTTTGAGTAAAAACTTTTTGAAAAGCTGAAAAAATATATTTACCTAATTACAATTCAAAATCGTGTCTCAATTTTAGAAGAAAGTGTATTAGCAGTAAGAACTCCATATTTGTAAGGCACTTGATATCGTAGATAAAAGTAAAATATTTACAAAGCAAATTACAACTAAGTTTTGACAATATTTACGAAAATACCTAAAAAAACAGTTGAGCTATCCAAAGACCATTGCAAACGATCAACTGATATTTACTATTATTCTTTAAATAGCTTGCTGAAGAGAAAATGTGATATTGTTTAAAGATGATATAATAATAATGCAAACGAAAGAACTTAGCATTGAAATAACAGCTGATAGAAGAGAATGTAAGAAAAATGCATGTTGAGCTAACCCCACTTTAGTACAGGAAGAAGAAGAAGATAACAAGTTCTTCTCTATACATATTTGTAAACTAGCTGATAGATACATGCGACTTCGTACGCGTGCGAAACTTTCCACCAAAATATATGTCAACCAGCATACGTTGAACCTCGTAGCAAATGGCTGCTTTTGGTTTAGAGAGTTCAAGCTGTATCTAAGAATCCACGTCTTTGATTTTAATAAAATATAGCCTATGTTTCAATCCGGAAAAATGGCTTTGGAATGGTATAATCTTCGTTGAAATTGTTCCGGTAGTTTAGGCGTGATCCGCGAACAAACAAATAAAGATACAAACAGACAAATCAGAATCGTTTATTTAGTAGATCTGCATCTTTAGTTTATCCATATTTTTAATTATACTTTTTGGCTTTTTTACAGTTTTATAATAGTATAGACTAGTCGACTGCCCTGCAGGTAGCCCTAAAGGTGAACAATGCACAAATAACGCGCATGCGTGCCGCAGTGAAACCGAATCAAGTGTGAACGCGCTTGCGACATAGTGACGCAACGCAGGACTCGGCTATTGTACTAAGATCTTTTACCTACGTTGTAACTAGTTACTAGTGCATCAGTCACAGCTACTAAATATCTAGTATCTAAAGACGAAGAGCAACAATTCACCACGTATTATTGCGATTATGAAGGACACATGAATTATGAATTCAAAAAAAAAAGTGATCTATAAAAAAACCCTCTTTATGATCATAATGTACGTAGTTAAATTTGTAGTCACTTTGTCGTCGACCAGACGTTCACAGTTGTATGTGTAACTATTATGTCAACGTATCCGTGAAAACCTGTAATTGGCTTTCTACTGCTATAAAAATGTATATCTAGTTAATTTAAGCTGTTGGTTTTCCATAAAATAAATAAATAAAAATGGTAGTGACCACATTCTTAAAAGTACTTAGTTTACTTTATAAAACTGGTATGATTAAATTACTTATTAGTTTGGCTAGATAGAGTATGCTCGTATTACAAGATAAAATGTTAAAAATAAAAACAAATAACATGTACTTATGTACGTAGATACCTAAAGTGAATACTTTTACATAAAATATTACAAAAAGCTATTTGTAAAATTTTTACGTCTGAAATGTTTCAATAAAGGTCCGCATTAGTTTTTTTGACAAACCTGATATTTTTTTACAATAATGTTTTGTACTTTGATAATTCATTGACCATGAATTAGTTTTATCTAGAAAAAATCGTTTGCAACGGTTTGTAGATAGCTCAACTGTTTCATATTTATTTTGTAAGTATTGTGAATATTGTAAATACCTACCTACTGTATTAGTTGTAATTTTATTTTTATCTATTTCAAAATAACCTTGTCATAGCTTACCCTGTAATTACACTACCTACTACTAAGTTTATGCCCAGGAGATGAGCAATTTTCAAGTTTGTGTGCCATGATAATTATGGTACGAACATTTGCGTGTTTTGTTTACCTACGCACGCAGATTATTTTCATCACGCAAGTAACCTAGCCTTCAGGAGTAAGCGATATAACGAGGCGATGATGATTTTAATTTGTCCATGATGATACAAACTAGATATTCGGCAATTATGTTTTAATCCGATAACTATCTGAATCATCAAATCAACACCGACTTAAAAATAACATGCAATTTGTGTTGTAGAATATTTGGACTAATTAGCGAGTTTGCAATAGGTAATTGCAACGGAATAAATGGAGTAAAATATAGTTTTGGTGTGGTGGAATCGATTGCTAAAAAATACGCATGTGTGTGTATACGTATAACTCCCTTTTGTTCCGCGTAGTTGGTTAAAAAAGTAACATCAGTGGAAGTGCTTAGTGAGGCATTGTTATAGACAGAGTGTACCTTATTATAAAAAGAAAGTAATAAGAGGCTGTTGTGTGAAATGTTCATGAATATTTATTTATTTATTTATCAGCAACAGTCAACGACATAAAAGATTTATTTTGCAAAAACATGACGTCATTACCCACCTACTTAGAGTCCACTTAGCTAGTAAGGTACCTACCGAACTATTTTGATTTCCCAGAACACCATGCAGAATGTAAGACAAAAACTTATAGTAGAACAAAAATATATACTGTCATGTCTTCGTAGGTATTAGGTAATTAACTTTTTTGAGCAGCCTCTAACGCAAATCGGAGGCAAACAAATGTGTTTTTTTATAGAAGATTTCTAAAGGATATAATAATGAATGTGAGTGTAGGTGACGAATGCTCAGTAAGGATTGAATTAATTTCAAGATAATAAGACAGACCCAATTACCTACAAAGTTGTGTCTCTAGGAAGGCTCATTTCAATTGTATTTGTGTCACCCACTTACCGAAGGCTGCTACTATAACAGAATACACAATAGTTACTAAAGACTAACTGTTGTACCACGTGACCAGCGTCTGCTCCGCGCCTACATTAATGTTATTTAAACTACAATGAACAGAGCAATTTACCTATATCTATTACATTTGATTATAAAATTGGCGGTAAGTATTAAAATCGAGGCTGTGTTGACCCCGAATATTGTTATGTCAAATGGTCTTTTTCCAACAAAAACTATTATAATAGACACGTAGGACATTCTAATGTTGTAAACGCTCGCTGGACGACTTTGCATTCTAGTTGCATCAACACGATTTACTGACCATATAATATAAGTACACTAGGTCAGTAAGAAGAACGGAGAAGAATCATAACCTGCAAGCCTAGCAGAAAATTCATAAAAATATACACCTACCATTAAAAATTATTTATTTATTTTATTTTTCAGCCGTGGTTTTCCCGCTGCAGGACAAAGGCCTCTCCTCCCTCCTTCCACTCTTCGCGATTTAACTCTGTTACAGGCCAAGATGTTAATTGCGCATCGAGTTCATCGTGCCATCTCCTCCTTTAATTGCCATTAAAAATATACCAGCTAATTCAATTTAGACATTTTTTTATAGCGGAAGCAATGATATCATTGTAAAAACTCTCCATTGTTGTCTACGTGATGATTTCGCTAAATTACTCAAATTACTGTCAAAGAATAATGACGGTGTAAAAAAAACTTTATACCTACCTATTTGGTACTAAAATATACATATGTTATATAGGTAATTTAAGATGTTAGTTAGAGAAATAAATAAAGAGAGAGACAGTTTATTTCAAGTCAAGTCTCTACATTTTAGTTTCAGTAACTAATCTTATCCGCCTACTAAACCGACAACTAAAAAAATTCTTTAATTAGTAGAATTTGCAAAGGCTCATTTATTATTCCCACTAATATTCCCAACAGATTAAATAATAAACTAATACTATACTATTTAAATAAATCTATACATATTAAAAAATTATGTTTCTAATTTTATAAACTAGCTAAAATACCTACTTGTACCTACTTATATTCTGTGGCTATGGCTAAACTAACAATGTATTCAGTTACCTACCTACCCATGAAATAGCTTGTGTGTGGTCAAAAAGTATCTGCAGAAGTCTGCTAAAACGTAACGAGTTTTCGCAAAAGCGCATATAATAAGCTGAACATTATTGCTGGTAAGGATTACATCACACATGCCAGCCATGAATGGGCATGCACGTCAGACACCGGGAAGCCTTAGAGGCTGCGCCGGCGCATTACCATACCTACACAACCACAACACAATATAGTTAGAGCATGCAGAAAATAAGCTCACTTGAAACAAAGTGTCTATGACACTTTTATGTACCTACAGTTACTATGAAAAATCAAAAGTAACAAAGTCAAAATTATTGACTAACTCAACTTCTACAATTAACAAAAATGACAAACGAAATTTTCAAAACGGTAAATGGAACTATAACTTAGGTAATACATAAACTTCAATCGTTGTAGTATTGGAAATTCTTAAAAAAAAAAAACAAAATAAATATTGTTAACAATGTGTTAAGTTCATTTAGCAATTTATAAAATCTAAACTTGAGATACCTACCATTTAAAAATGCTTATTATTTTATAAGATGACACAAAGCAAGGACTATTATAAATGTTTGTTGGAATACTGACTTGTGATACTGTTGAATATTTACCGTGCGATGACAACACGCGCCACACATGCCTGCAAGACCGGTCTAATTTCCGTCTTCCGACTTAGCTGTCATTTAATATTATCGTGTATTTATAAACACTTTATTTATTTGATTTCGTAAAGAAATAGAGCCTTAAGTGATGGAAAATCACCTAATTGAAACGGATTGGAATGCGACAGTCACGCTATTGTGAAATGTATAAGATGTAAGAGCCTTGTTTGTGGTTACGTGGTATTACTAGGATCTGATTTATATTAACTCTGCGGAAAAAATGTCGAGAAGCGATAAGACTGAACAAGGATTTTTTATATATCTTTATCTTAGCCTGTATCGTCTCACTTTAGATGCAGAAAAAAAAGACATTGCCCTCTTTTTAAGATATTGAACTAAGACGGAACTATTGCGTGAGTCAAAATCTTTGTAGCCTTAGCCACTGCATTTATTTAGGTATACGTAAGAACTCAAGTTTAGTGACGCCGGTGGTCGCATCGTAAGCACATACAAAATAAAAATATCAGCCTAATAAAAAGCCAAACAAACCCATTAAGTATGTGAGATTGTAATGAAAGATTTTATTAATCGGTAGGTATTTACGATGTACGATACTTATCAAGAAATACGACTTTATCGCCATCAGACCACTCTCTCTATTATGACATCAGATTATACGAAAATACAAGTGAAAAGTGAATTGATTTTGGATAACATTTTTGCACACCTAAAAAAACATTCGAGGTCGCTAACCCCAATTATCTTACCTAAATTAAGACCTCAATTTGAACCGTAAAGACAGCACGTGTGGGTAGTAGGTAAGTAATCACAACGTAGGTAATTGAAAATAAAGCAATTGGCATACAATTGATAATGCATTCGATTATCACGATAACGCATCCAAATCTCGTGCAAACCGACCCTATAATCTTAATCGGCATTCAGATCATCACACGCAAAAAACATATAACAAAATATTGAACGAAGTCAATTACATAGAAACTGCATCGGACGAGGTCAACAATTATGTAAAACACACGATAACAAGGCCTCTATCGACATTTAAAAGACACAAGTGCACGTTTAGATTCGCCTTGACTCGTATTTGAGGCCTCAAACGAGGAAGTTCAACCGTCGGAATTTGGGTATTCACAATTATTATTGAGGTGCTTGTCACCAAGGCTTTAGCCTAGTTAGCGAGCACGGCACGTTAAACTCATCTGAAGGTAACATCGTTTATGACACTTGAACCTTTGGTAGGATAGTAGTTATATTCAGCTTTTGTTTATACCTTCGGTGTTAGTAACTACTTGATATGCAATTAAAACCTTTTTTATGAAATAAACCGTCATTGGTTTTTTAAAATATAATCGGAGAATTTGTCTAGAGTAGTTGTCTTGAGTTTATCTTCCGTGTTTATTTAAATAAAAAAATGAAACAAAACTGAATTAAAAGTTCAACGTGCGGAAAACCCTGTGAAGGAGAAAAGGGTGTGTAAAGTCCCAACTATTAAAATTTACAAGGAAAAAGATTGGACCTGTTGCATTATGATTCATAATGAAAAAAATATAAGAATGAACAAAGTATGTGATCCTGAACACTGAACAAAACATGCTTCTGCTTTTATAAAGTTGGTAAGTATAATTTGGCACGATAATAATAAAATAAATACAAATTCATTTATTTACGAAATTTCCAATAAACCAGAGAATTTACATAATGATATACTAAAATTACTAATGGTCCCCGCACTAGGACTAATAAAATGAATTATTCAAAAAGAAAGAAAAATCGAACACAGAATAATTTGATAATTAAAAAAATTAAGTTATGGCTATGAGATCATTTTAACTTACGCAATTTGTGAAATATGTGCGCAATGTTTTCCCGAATGTGAGAGAAATGTATTACGATTTACTGACAGATCTCACTTTCTACAATATAGTTTATTAGTTGTATTTTACACATGCTCATTATGTTACACAATCATTATCATCATTACATCATTGCACCCGACATTTTGGTTACATCTATCAGCACCTAGTATTTTCGACATTATCTAATTTGTTCACTGTTTTTTAGTAGAGTTCTTGAGCCACTACTATAATGTACACTACTACTTCATAAAAATCTCTCACACTACATTATTATAAGTATACCTAACTGTAGGTACCTATGTATGCGGAGTTGCAATGTTGTAGGTACCTAAGCAATTATCACCATAAAACTTGTGAACACGACCCAAACCACAGATCTATCATAAGTAATCCGGAACTCAAAACAAAAATCAGTTATTTCGTATAACTTGCCAAATAGGTCGTTCACCCTTAACATAAGTCGTGAAGGTCGGTTTTTGCATATCTCGGTCACGAGGCTCCAATGCTCATCAGTGGAAGTGTATAACCGCAAAAAACTTACGATTATCATGAGAATCCATCTGGGTTTACACCCTTGGCCGCAATTAATCGTGCACAAAGTGAATTCACGAAAGGTATGAGATTTCAATCACGATTCGCCCGGTAAAGTTAGTAGGGGCGGATACTTTAACTGCCAAAATAATTAAATAATTTGCTCATAAGTGACCATGGGGTGATTCATTTAAGAAAATGCTCAGGAATCATTATTTTGCTTTGTTTAGTTGCTGTGGCATCCTATAATTAGGGAAACACCAAACATTGTTTACTGAACCTGTTACTTGTGATTTTTCTGCTAGATGTTTTTGTTTTAAATAAATATAATTTAACAGTTTAAAAAACTGGAAAAACTGACTTCAATTTGATACGCTTTCATCATCATTTGATACGAAATAACTTATGATAGCTGTTCATTGGGACTACTCTATTGATCGGAAACATCACAGAAAACAAAAATACGTAATGTCGAGTACGTGGACGTGTTTTTTTCAGTTACACTTATTTAACTAAAAAAAACACAACTGAATTGAGAACTTCCTCCTTTTTTGAAGTCGGTTAATAATAGAAATAAATTCTTCTGTCGGTTATTTTGAAAATTCAAAATAACCGTTCACTCAGTCGCAAGTAGAGTCTGGTATGAATCACGTTAACAGCGAAGAGTCTTACTTAATAAGGAAGCAAAACCAATATTTGGAAAACGAGCAATAAACCTACATTGAAATTAAGTAAAGTAATCGCTTATTCGAGTACGTCTCATAAAATCGGCGTGCATTTGGTGCAATTTACAAAATAGCTACGGTTGTTTCACACCTATTATTTTGAATTACCGATATCTAATCGTATTGATCATAATGCTATTTGGTGCTGGTAAAGTGCCCGCGACTTCGTGCTATTTACCTACGATATTTATCAAATTGTCTTTATGAATGACGACTTTACACAGGGTTTAGACTTCTTGTCTCAAAATCGCCTTGATTTTGAAAGTTTAGTCTTTTAGGAGTTCCGCGGACCCTCATAGCAAAGCTCATGGCATCAAAAAATGTATGTATGGCTTTGACGTAGAAACCTAGCCTACCTAACCTTTAAAACGGTTGATAATTTGGTTCGGCCGTAAGTATAGTAAAGTTACCGATACGCTTTGAGCGAAGTTAATTTACGTATTAAGCTTGATGCAGATTGACACCTGATATTGAGACAATTTGCAGCTCATTCGAGTAAATAGTACACGTCTCAATCACCGTGAACGATTAGCACTAAAGCGTTTTCTACAGAACAATCTACCCGTTGATTAAATAGCGCAAGTTTCCTGTTGAGACAGGGCCTAGGGATTATTTGAATATGAAAAAAAAATTAAGTCGACCAAATATTTTTTTTATTCATCCGATAAAGTATGTTAGATTCCTCAAACTAAACGAGAGCAGAATTATACGAGAGTATAATAAGTTGATAAATCAATAATTAAGAGTATAATATTATAACGAAATATTTTGAAATCTAAAAGGAAACCTTTCGCATCTCACAAACCACTTTCGCTATCTCTGACTCTACTATTTATTATTATGTATGCAAAAAGCAGTTCCTGAGGAGTGGCATCTAAACGTGGTTAAAAAAAAACAATTTATAGATCGACGAGTCACGTCACAAAACAAAACGTGAACAAAACTAGATTATTTCAAATTAAAACCTTCTAATTACAGCCTTAATGGACATTGATGAGCCACAGATAAAAAAAATCAGGTTAATTCACACGGAATCGCAAAATATGCTCAACCAAAGAGATTTAGATATCGCTAGTGCTGCTTCCTTGAAACCTTAGTTTTACCAGTGCTCTTCTTTATACGCGCTCTACATTATAGACCAGTAGGGCTACTCTCGACCACCGCCGTTCCAAATCGGATCCGGATTCACAGATTTTGTGTCATTTTGTACTGAAAAATTACACAAAATCTTCACGACTTCTGTCAAAATCTATGGATCTGGATTAGAACTGTGGCTGAGAGCAATCCACCTGATGATAGGTTACCGCCGTTTATTGACGCCTACAACACCAGTGTTACCAACGGTTTTTTTAAGTCACTTTTGCGGTAGGTTAGTAATCCAACCCTACGGTGCTTTTACACAGGATTAGACAATCCTGTCGTATTTTTAAATACATAGAAGATCATTGGAACCGAAATTGATTTATTTTAATGATTAAAAGTTATTTGGCCTAACGTGTCGATACTAACGATTTTATATTATATTATTAAAAATATAAAACTAAAAGCTGTTTTATGTTCTTCAATATGTTAATCAGTCTTCACAAAACATATTTTTTTCAACTTATGTAATACTGATGATAAAATTGCTTTTAATTTCGCTTCCCAAAGGCACTTTATGAGATGTAAATTACTAGGCATCGAACATTACAATTAACCTTTGAGCTAAGTTAGACTTGGATGTTACTTAACATTGTAGATAGTATTAAATTATAATGATAAATTGATAAGATCAAAATAATATCATTAAGTAAAGCTTCTAGGCCAAAGAAGACTTGCACCAACAATTTTATCTCGAATTGGAAGAACTTCACTAAACGTTAACCAACCGTTTTGTATAAATACATATTTACAAAACCCGGGGACAATAGGATAAACACCTTAAAACAATTTTATTTTATTTTATGTAATCTAGTAATCATAGTTTTACTCCGTTTTTATATACTGGGGTGATTCATACCATGGTCTACTAAAACGAATCCCAGATCATAATCTATATTTATTTCAAGTTTCTAAAATCTATATAAATTGTTGGATTATGTGGTAGCTACATCAATCTCATATCATTGTTCATTGGGCGTTGTTTGTAAGCCCTTCCCTAATATGCTGAATATCTTCAGACGATAACTCGATCGCATTGTTAGTTTAACCCGGATACGCAAATCGCCAAACCGATAATTGCTTGATCTATCATAGCGTGTCTAGGAAATCCGTCTAGCCACGATTCGGCCAGAGGGGAAATTCTGTTGCTATTTAGTAGGTAATAATACAATTGGGATTTAGTTGTGAGGTCATAAAAGCCACTATATCGGTCAATGGACTCTTATGACATTCCAACGAAATCCCAATCATATTTTACTAGGTTTTACAGTATTATATAATCTGTGGTTTTACCAAAACAATTATCCCTCAGATACCTATTTCATTAATAAGGTATACTGATTACTAACTAAACTGTCGAATTGGGCACTTATTTCAATGTTTAGTGAGAGATTAATCGTACTATTTCGTTATACTGGCGCCGAAGCAGAACGAATTGGAGTGAATAAAAAACAAAAAGAATTGGCGAATTAGTAACTCGTGACTTCTGTAGCTGATTATAAATAAGTGGGAAGATATAAGACGAACGACGAAGGACGTGGTGGATGGTTTCCTGAGGAAACATTATAGGATAGGATAGGAAACTTATTTCGATGAGACTTAACAGTTACTGGTAAATCACTGGTTATAATTAAACAGTTGTTTATGAATTAGAATAAACATGTATGTGTAGGCAGAGATCATACCTAATACTATACTAGGAGTAGGCAAAGTGCATTGTTATTTTTTTTTACCAAAACAGTCACTAAAATATAATATGACAAAAATAGGATGTAAATGCAAAACAATTCGGAAATAAACCATTTAGACTAATTTGTAATTTTAATTGGTCTTATTTATTGAGGAAAAATTTTGAAATAATAATTCTACTTTGATGTTTTATAGCCATCTTGTCATTGAACTTTACATAATTTAAGTTTTTTTTTCTGTTTTTATAAAAACTACCTTTGTCTAGTGCTGGTTTGAATTCTAATCCTTCCAATGTTTTTAAATAATTCGGACTTTATATAACGATGATCTTATATTAGTTATATAACATGTATATAAGTATTCTATCAGCAATCTAGTTTTCATAGTACAAACTCTGTTTAGTTTGGGACTAGAGAGCGTTGTGTGTAATATCTAAGGATATTTATATTTATTTATATTAAGCTAGGCTCTTATATAGGTAACCTTACTCCTAAGGGACCCCCTAAGGGGATTGTTACCAATCTGAGGTTCAATTTTCAATCAGTAATTAACAAGTCAGACAGCTTTACCGCAGATCAAATTATGATACTATACGCTTGACTTATTATAGTTTAAAATCTTCAAGCGTATACTTGTGGTCATTATTTTTTTTCACATAACGCACATTCAGCTTAAAGATTACGTACGCACAACTTATAAACTTATGTAATGATAAATAATATTTGCACACTCACTACCAACTTTTTCATCCCATTGATACTTTGACACTTTCATAATAAGTTGGTGCTAATTTTAAACAGTTACATGCAACTAACAGAAACTTTTCAATTTCATTTTGAACACGATCTCCTTTTTTTTTAACCTTTTGTGATGCAGTTGTGGGGAATAATAAAATACTCACGATTTTGAGATAGTGATGCATGTTGCGTGTTTGTGTTGGCTACGATCACTGTCACGGTATCACAGTTGTGTAGTGGTCGGGAGGTTGCGCGCACTCTAACTGCTGATGCGTACGCGCAGACACTGGATCACTCCCGCTGCAACAAGCACGGTAGTGGTAAACAATTACAGCCAATGCCGCGCGCTACATATTCGATTAGATCACGTTTAGTAATTTATGAAAAATGATATTTCACAATCAGCCTTGGATCATTTTTAATTGTTTTTTTTACGTACTGGGTTTGTATGTAGGATGGTGACGGCGAGCCGGCGACGCTAGTTGTAAACGGTATAACGTTGTGTTCACGTTATATAGGGCAGCGTGCGACCTCCGTGACGCGGGAAGTATGCGTTTGATGCTGGCCGATATATTTTATCCGTATTTTAAACAAAAATAACCAGCAACTGATCAAAAAAAACAAGAGAGGTTACTTTACAAGAATGACAGATAGCTAACGTATCTTTTAAAAGTTGCGTTTGAAAAATAATAGCCGGCGACTTATAGCAACTATAGTGAGTAGTAGATTGATATTTTTTCAGAGCTTGAATTATTTTGGTACCGATCAATAAAAAAATCCATGGACATTTCACGCAAGGCCTTCAGAGATACTCCTTAGTGACTAAAGAACAAATAGTGTTTGTTTATCCAACTATGAAGAAGTAAAAACTCCCATAAGTATTCTGAAAAATGGATCTACTACTAATAGTGACTGCGTACTAGACATTTTCGTAATTTTTTTTACAGGAATAGGTACAATTTTTGTACAATGAAGGAGCATCAAATTCTTTTAAATTCTTTAGTTTTAATAATGTTGTATTGTTCACTGTGCAAGATTACATGATTGACATCTCCTTCTTTATCTGTGAACTTAATTTACCTAATTATATTTATCACATCGTAAGAAACTTTTTTACTTGAATGTGCTCATGACCTTCATAATACAAAAAAAAGACGATCTTTTTTAAATCTCATTGAGGTAGAGTCAAATAAATATATTGCAAAAAAAAGAATTAAACATGGCCTTGGATTTTTTTATTCGCGAATTGTTTCCGTAAATTATAATTAGTTTACAATTTACAAAATTATTCAAAACAATAAATTTACATAAATTACTCAAAACACTTTTAAATCTAGGCAAATAAATGATGACTTTTAAACATATAAATAAAAAAATATATTAACTTAATGTGGATTTGTAGCAAGATAGATCTAGGTCAGGTATATTTATTTGACTTCAGTTTGAAGGTTTAGTTGCTAATCTATTTAAAATCAAAAAAATAATTAGCTACCTATAATAAATATTGAATGCAGCCTGCACCAGAATTAAACATTCAAATATTTACCAACAGGTTAAACTAAAAACTATTTGTCGAAATTCTGCTATATTCTAAGTGCAACATTTTACAATTCAAATTTTGAAATTCATAGTTTGATCAGCGTACTTTGCTCAAAATATTGAAACCGCATTTGATCAAAATGCTAACCTCGTTCCAACATTTAACTTGTTACTGTGCTATCTTTGATCATGTTTTGCATTTTGAGATAACCTCAAGTTTAACTTATTGCGACACTCAAGCTACTCTACCTAGAGACAAAAATGTAAAAGTTTTCAATTGTTTTATTCGATACTTTATGATTATTTTTACAGCTACCACAAAGTTTATTACCAACCCACTTCTAATGACGAAATTACAGTCAGTATACTTAGTTACTGACTGTAAATTCTTTAGAGCTTTTACAAACAGGGGGCTTTAATGAAAATAGATGCCTGATAAATCTAGACGTTAATGGATAAAAAGAACTCTACATTTTTGCTTATATAAAAATGTATCACACTGTACCTATGTGTTATAGGGGTATGTACTCTAGTACTATGTAAATAAATATATTTCACGTCATTATTTCTAGTAGTTTAACCCAGGTAGGCATTGATCTAATTCTAGAATGTACTTACTTTTACTGGCTCGAATAAAGAGCATTCATTAATTGGACTGTTTCATCACCGGCAGCGATTACTCAGAGTGATGGACGCAGTACTTTGCCTTACCGGGCACGTACTCACCAGACACCAGACTGCTATGTGAAGTAATATAGGCAAAGGTAAATTAGGTGGACTACGGATTTTTATAAGAAAAGGATTAAAATTACAAATGACCTCATTAGCCGCCAAGAACGTTATCTTGCAATATCACTCTGTGAAATTACTCATATCAAACCAATATCGCCTACCTTTCATTTGAATCAAACTATGTATAATATACCGGCCAAGTGAACTTGCCCTTGCATTATTAAAACAATAAAGTAAATTTTTGGTTATGTATACTACCAAATTGCATGAACGCTCATTTTAAAATATGAGAAGGTATACGAAGAAAATAAATATAAAAAAGAGTTGGTTTATCTTACTAACTGCCATACGCAATAACAAAACCGAATAGGTATATCAGACTATATCACACACAGATGAAGTTACCTCGGCCTATAACACATTACCGCGTAAAGCACGTCCATTGACGGGGTGTTCTGTGAGGAATTGCTTTGCGTTCATGTAGGGAGTCTTTATACGTAGGTAGGTACAATTCAAGTCACAATCACAATATTAAATCTTAGTACGAAGAATAACATAAAATGGTATATTTTTACCAAATTAATGAATGAACCTAGTTTATTACTTATGTCAAAAAACCAGATCACTTGTAATTGGATAGTTGACCACTTCCGCGTATTCAATCGAAGGTGACTGCCCTCGGGCCCAATACAGGGCAATGTCAGAGAATGGCACTTTTCAAAATCCTTTAGGTATTTTTGAACCTTAGGTACCTACCTATTTGATTGCACTTGAAAAATTGAGTCACATGTTGTTGGCATCGGAAGTTTTGTGTGAACCGGAAACCTAAATTGGTAGACTTTGTGTAACACCGCCAATATTTTTCAGATCTACCATATCATACAACCCAGGGTTGAGAGCAATTTTTCCGTTTATTTTTGTCTCCATTAACGCGAAGTAGATACAGTCAGTGTCAAAGTATCAAACATTCAACAAAGTCATTGCTAAAGTTTGGTAATAAATTAACAGTGATAATATGGTGATAAAAGCAATCAACTTCTGATACTGATTATACCTAAACTTTACAAAGACAGTCGGTTACTAACAGCGGAACTGCTGAATCGCGTTTTACCTGTATTCCACAGTTATTTTGACAAGGATTTGATCACCACCTAATAAATGCTATAAGATTGACCATTAGGCCACTAATCGTACCTACTCTAAATATAATATTCAGCTCTCGACATGAAAGAACTGTTGCTTATCAAAAACTATGATACAAATACTAGGTATTTATACGAGTTGACTGTTAAGTTGGTACATGCGGCAATAAAGCAACATAAAACTGTAAAAATAAATGAGGAGCTAGTACAAATATACTAACTATGTAGATACTTATTTAAGTAATAGTTCGCCCCGAACTGAGATCTCGTGGTCGGTCAAGAGGCAGTAAAGATATGAGGATCCAAACGGAATAAAACAAAATGAAAAATTTAAAAGAGGTATCATAATTGATAGGGCTTTGTTTAGACACTCCAAAACCAGTTTTATTTTTATTTTAGGTTCAATAGTTTTTGAGTTGTTGTAAAAATCATTATATATTTTTACAACATTATTTTTTTACTCCTTTTGGAACCTCATAACTTTCCAACCCCTTTACATAACTTTCCGACCGATTTACTTTATTTTTCAAACCAGTAAAACTTAAGAGTACTACTTCACAGAATTTGGTAGGTATACTATCCGTATATACCTACCAAATTCTGTGAAGATCGGATAAGCGGTTCAAAAGATTTCGACGAACAAATATACAAAGCATTTTTGCCCAAGTTGTCACTAAGATCTTCGTTCGTTTCGCTCACCCGATCAATTAAATAGCATCATTTCACGCTTTACGTCTGTAAACTATACAAGTTGCTGTCCGCCTAATGGCAGTCCGCGGTATCGGTCATGGCCGTTCTTGTAAAATTCACAATGTTCCGCATCTGATAACCAGACGGGAAGTAGGCAAGCACCTTGAGTTTAACCTAACAATTGCTTTTGCAAAATGCCAATTTTCGAACCTTTATCAAATCTTTAGACTGGCTTGAGACACTACGAAAATAAAAAGTAGATCTTTTTAAAGGAAGAATTCATGCAATGATTCAAACCACAACAATCTGATCTGATTCTAATTTAAGCCACCTACTTTTTTAGTTAATAAAATTCTTCTTTTGGTAAATAAATATATTTATGATTTGTAGGTACTTATAAACCAGTTAAAAGATTGAATGAAAAAAATTGGACATAAGGAAGTGTCTTGTTTATGATCTTAATGTGTGGTTTTACGATGTTCAAAACTAACGTAGTAGGCCTAGTAAAAAAAGTAGAAGATTAGGTCCAGAAGTTCAGAATCTTGACACTGACCCAGTTGGCACATCCATGGTTCATTGATCCTAGCCTTAGAAGATGCTTCATTAGTTATAATAAAAAGGTTTAATGAAAGGTATTCAGATATATTTTTTTCTACGGCTCCTAGGAAGGTAAAATTAGCAGGTACTTTATTATAGGACCTCATATTCTTCCTACTAACTAGGTGTACAATAATTTATAGTTTATACTTAGGTATATATAGTGAGCAACATAAGTCGATAAACAAAATAACTTTTTAAAATCCAAGTAAATGAGGTCGCAAAAGGTTTTAAGCAGTGCTATCATAGAAATTAGTACTTACAAAGATAAATTTTTGCAAAAGTTACAAAACAAATAGTCAAAATCTGTAGACAATCTTAAATTATTAATCTATTTATGCTGCTGATTGTACGTCTATCTGCAATCTAGAGCGCATAATTAATTAATTATGCGACCAGCATAACACAAAAAAAATCTAAACATATGACATAAACATAATAATAGTGTTACCATTCAATTATCACACAAATCGATGGTTCAATCGATGAACTTGGCCCCAATAATTGAATTAGGTACCTACACTACCTACCTAAGTAACGTTTTTCACCGTGACGACGGCTACCAATAATTCTGTGCAAGGTGAAGGCTTTTCGGTTTATCTATTGTTTACTTAGCCAACGATAATCCGCGAAAAAAGCAAAAGAACAACAACATAGTTATTTATGCTGATAAAACAGTCAAGCCTACTCCATCTAAAACATTGTCCCAGGCACTACGGTGTCCCGTTAAGTGTAGGCATAGGTTGGCTCCTGACGTTGTATAAATCATCTTCAGTAGATGTAAAGGCCTTTATTATTAGAACAGTCATTCGTCCATTAAAAATATTTGCATTAGTCAGTCACGATATATTTTAAAATGTGATTTCTACAGACTACATAATGATTCTACACTTTCATAATATACCCAAAAAATACTTCAATGAAAAAGATATCAACGCGTTCTTCTTGCTACGCACGTGCTACGAAAATTTTGCTACGCGATTTCCTATTTTTTTTTTCATAAATATATTTTTTATATCCAAATAGGGAATATGTCAACAATTTCGTCGGTCCATCGTGTAGAGGGCGTTCTACACTCCGCATTCCGGCTTTTTCCAGTATGCAGCAAGTATCATCTTGAAATCCATAAATAGTCAAATAGTTGGTGCATATTTCCGCCAATATGCACAAACTCTAGTCGAATTATTGAGCTGTGGATTAATTTGAGCAACCTTATACGGACTGTTGGTTGACCTAGGTAATGACCTGGTTAGCGCGTAGGTAGTCTAGGTACCTACTATATGTGACACATTAGGAAAGCATTCATAGCAGGAATGTTTGTTTGTAACGCGAGCTGTGAGTTATAGCACCAATTATTATCATTTACTATTTGGTCGATGCATAATAAATGTATATTTTTATTTTCTTATTTTTACCTATATACTTTGATGGTTTATTTTGGGTTTTGGAGAGTATGATGAATGACCTATTACGGCTCAAGCATCTTTTTCTAAGGATAAAAATAATGAATGGTTTCTGAAAACTTAGATGGAAACGAATAGCAGGGAGGTAGTCACAAGCACCTACTTCCGGAAGTACCTAGGGCCCGAGCATAAAATATCATGCATATAATTTTAGCGATACCTACACCTACTTACTGAACACTTAGAAAAGGATAAATTGCTAACGGAAGGAACGATGTCGACCTTGTCACTTCCTAGACCTAGGTACCTAGTCATGAAGTAACTTATTCTTCGCAGTAGTTTTTGTCAGGCGCCTACTGACCTGAGTACTCGTAGACCCGAATTCCTATCTCAATAAAGATCATACCAACTTTAGATTTAATTCATTTATTGTTATCCCATTTTTTAAAGGAACCAAGTACTACATATTGTCCGCCTAGGTAGGTAGTATATTTTTCTATTATCCTATAAATAAATTTGATACCTATCTGTTGCAAAACTCAAGCGGTTGTCTGCAGAAGCAATAAAACAGTAAAAAACAACATACCTAAATATGTATATTATGTAAAACTCGTTCCATAAATTTTATTTAAATAACAAAACTAATTTAGATAATTTATTCGCCTGCATCATGCGACTTCCTGTCTAGAGATTATAGGCATAGACTTATCAGCATAATAATATAATCTGCCTATGAAAGTTATCTAGGTGCATACACCTCGATTAACCCCTATTACTAAGCAGATGATAGAATTCGCAAAGATCATTCCTAAGCAGTTAGGACATACTCCGTTTCAAAACATAGCTAACTAGGAAGTCTTGACTTCTAGGCACGTATGACATGTTTTGGCACCCAGGACCTACATCGTCTAGTTATAAGGCGAATTTAAAATATTTTTGTGATTTTAATGAATAATAGATAGGTATGTACCTATATTTCACTTACTTTGGTAGGTATAGTATTATAAGATCTGTGCTTTGGTCCATAACAAGTACTGAAGTAAGTAGGAATCAATACATTAATTAGGTATTTTTATAGTATCTAGGTACCTTTATGCGACCCTATACACATCGGCTCCGAATAAGAAATGAAAGCATTGAAGCAGTGCCTGTTACCTACGCCAATAATTTATTATATACCGAATACCTATATACCTACCTATAATAAGTAGGTACCTAATTTACTTAAAGATACTTATAAAAAATCTCGATATGTGTCCTTTTCAGTATTACTAATACAAAACGGAACTAATGAATAATCCCAATAGAAACAGCCTATTGATTCTGTAGGTATATATAGACGATCAACTGTCAGACTTTTCCGTAACCGATAGCTATATATTACTACGAGGCTACACATAATTATAATACAATTTAAATGCACTCCTACATAGCAACAATTTGATACAGATATTTTGTTGCTCAATTTGTAATGACATGAAACTTAATTATATTAATAGCTTCGACCATGGCCGTGGAAACATGAGACTAAAAAAATTCATTGACTTTTAGGCCCGTATTCCGTAGCCTTACTCAAGCACTGATCCGTACTCAAGCATAGATTTTTGTATGAAAATCTCTACTCAAATCTATTCTTGAGTAACGATTAGTAACGATTAGCCTTAGAGCTGATTTACACACTCATTAGTAACTACTCGCCACTGTATCAATATCAAAACGCCAACGACGACGCCGACGACGACGACGCGACAACTTGAACGCTGTATTGCTGTAGATACGGCTTCAACGCTGTATTGCAGCACGACTTGAACGCTGTATTGCCGTACGACTTGAACGCTGTATTTAACTGCGTGTTTCCACTCAAAACATTCACAACACAATCTTTACAAACGATTTGTTTTTACAATCAAGAAATCTATACAAGATTCAAAACGTCAAACATGCACAAGGTTTGGCAGTGGAAACGCAAATCGATATCTTCAGCAGCTGTGCTGTGCATGTTTTAATGTGAATGTTTTGGAGTGGAAACACGCAGTAATGACGTGCGTGTAACTGTACCGTTCCTTTCTCGCCAGAGCGCTAATGTTTGTATACATGAATGTGTACTGTCTATGTTTGTAGTAAGGGTGTTTGCGTGCGTGTAAACCGGAACGTGTAAAAGGCACTGAGACTTCCTAACGCACGGTAACAAAACAAGCGCTTTAGCTCTACGTCTGTAATTCGGTTCTACGATAAAAAAAATATTTCAACCCCTACATCATTCATTTAACTGTAGACAGATACCGTATTTTTAAAACTTGATACTGCACCTAAAAATAACTTTGCTTAGCTACGTGACCACCTTCACGTTGTAGACAAATCGTGGTCGATTAACACACACTTTGCGGTTCACGTAGACCTTGTGCTATGTAAATAAGTGTTATATTTGAATAGATCCGTTGATGGCCAGAAGTACAACCAAGTCGCTTTCGATTCGACTACTGTGAAACAGATAAAGTAATGCATGATGCTTGTTTACCGCAAGGCCACGATTTATGAAAGAAAAGTGTACCTTAGGCACATTAATAGATACTCCTATAGTTGTTAAAAGATAAAAAAAAGAAAATATTGAAACTTGCCAGTTGATTCCTATTTTAATAAATAGTATTGCTATAAATGGTTGAAATTAATATAAGTCGCAATTGGTTGCATTATGCTTTTATTAATTTTAAAAAATACAATAAAAAGGTAAAACATATCGAACTACAAAAAAAGAACTACATATCGTATGTCCAAATGTGTTTACATTGGTTTCACTTATTATAAACTTTAGTAACAACAGAATAAGTTACATAACTTGGAAGTTGTTTCGCGAAATTTTTACATAAAAGACCTCCCATTGCAGTAGTTCGGTCAAAATCATAGAAATAATGAAAAAAAATACAGTTTCTTAAACAGAGCACTAACGAGAAAAACCATTAGTTCGGTAACAGAACTAGGGAACAAACGCCTCTGTTGAGATATGTCTAACGGTGCGTTCACACTCAGCCGCAGTCGGCAGGGAAGTGGGCACAAGCATAGTGTGAACACGTTCACGCCTATGTCCCGGCTCCCGGTAGGAATGTAAAAAAATAATCGATTTTTATTCAAATCGATTATTATTTTCTTACAATTGATTTTTATATTAATATTAATCGATTTGTAATAAATCAATTATATAAATTACATGTTTAAATCAATTTTGAGAAACAGCTTCTTTATAAGCGATGGATGAAAAAATCTTGCAAAATAGGACTGGACATTTTGTGTATTTGGTTTCCTAATTCCTTACCTTGAAATTTTAAAGGAACATTGCCTTTGATTTTTAATTTTGATTGGTTATTTTTTTAATTCGTATAATTTTATTTGATTTTTAATCTGATAAATAGTTAATACGAATCTCTTAGGTTTGTTATTGGAATATGAAAAGCATTTACTTTAAAATAATACAAAAAAAACGCTTTTTTGCAAAAATCGATTTATTTTTGTTAAAATCGATTTTTGACAAATCGATTAATATTGAATAAAGAAAAATCTATTCTTATTTAATCGATTCTTTTCCATTAATCTCACATCTCTAGCTCCCGGCCCAAGTTCATGCCCTTGCTCTCTAATAAGAATAAAGGTGATGTTGCTGTGGCAATAATGCCGGCAGCGGCATGGACTGAGTGTGAACGCACTATAATGCTAGAATTCTTCCTCATTGACGTCGATCGAGAGTGTGAATAAACACTGCTATTAGGCACCGCATAGCGACGCTGAAGCATAGAGAAGATATAGTACTTCATATCAGAGGTACTTTTCTCGAAAAACAGTGAGTGACCGCGACCGAGACGACGTTATCGCAGGAAGAATTCTAGCCTAAAAATTTTTTTCATAAAAAGCGGAATATCATTGATCTAGTACTAAAAAACCTAAATATCATATAGGGTAAACTACCCTAATCTTGGCACCTTTATTATTATGTTAAGTTGTTGTTTATATAACAACATCGTGAGGTCTGGCTTTTTCTTAGTAAATAGGATAAATCAGAGAAGTGCCAACAATCGGTGGGGGGTGCCAAGATTAGGGTAGTTTACCCTACCATATTAATTTTAGTAAATACGCAAACAAAACTTTTATTTCAGTATTCATATAAGTAAATGAATAGAGATCCTAGCATTTGACTCATTCAAATAATATTCCTTTAAAATAAATTTCGCTTTTAGTTAGATTGTACAAAAAATCTACTTAATTACCTAAAAGTATCCCTTTTATGGGGCAGCTGAGTAAATACGTAATTATGTTAGTTATTGATTTAGAAAAAAACACATTTTAATTGAAATTTGGATTGTGAGCACTGAAATGGTGAAAAAGTAATATTCATACCTTATTTTTATAACTACCGGTATGGTTACAATAAAAATAATTTCAGAGTCCGTAGTCTAGAGTTCACTGATTAGCGACAAGCGAGAATCGAGAAACTCGCAGTTATTGTATGAAGAAAAATAGTTTGCTAATCTCCCGCTATCGCATATCGAAATTTTACACAAAATATCTCGTCGCTTCTCGATATGCGTTACGATCAACAAAAGAAAACTCAGACTACGGGCTCAGAAGAACATCTGATTCTACGGGGTGTAAGCGGCGTCAATGAGCAGTGGAACTTGAATACGCTGCCGTGACGAAACCTCATTTTTTCATGGTTTACTGGGCTAAGTATGGAGATGAATTTATTAAGATGTCTGTTACAGCAAAATGAACTCTGTACAAAACAACAAAAAGAGCCAACTATTACGAATTTTAGAAAACGCCATTACTACAAGATGCTAGCATAGATCTGAAGATCTGATTCTGATCTAGAATGATCTGTGTACAAGATATTGAGATGGAACGAGTTTAGACTCTTCGTAGACTGCAGACTTTTTTGATCGGCCGATAGTTTAGTCAGTTGGAGCTGCCAGTGTGCAATCACTACATAGCATAAAGCAAAGTCGCTTCCTGCGTCTGTCCTAATGTCTGTATGTATGTATGCTTAGATCTTTAAAACTACACAACGGATTTTGATGCAGTTTTTTTTTAATAGAGTGATTCAAGAGGAAGGTTTATATGTATAATACATCATCATCATCACTGCATTGCACCCGTGCGAAGCCGGGGCGGGTCGCTAGTTGCATATAAATCTTTATTCAGATTAAGAGCCCGGCCCAACTATCGGCCGATCGGAAAGTTTGCAGTTTGCGAGAGCTCAAAAGAATATGGGAGAGAGGTTCACCTATACCAGGGGTCGGCAACTTTTTGAGTAGAAAGAGTCAAAAATTTCAATTTGCTAAATTTCAAACATTTTTTCGCACACAAATAGTACTTGCATAATTATATTTTTTTGTATAAAAAAACTAAGATTAAATGTGGCTGAGGGATAGAAATGGATTCAGAACGATTTTTAAATGTTTTTTTTTTTGTTTTTAGAATAAATCATATTTGCGTGTGGAACTAAAAAGCTGCAGCTTCACATCCAAAGAGCCGCATGTGGCTCGCGAGCTGCAGGTTGCCGACCCCTGACCTATGCCAATCTGTGTAGGGGTTTATGCGTGCAACAGACGTTGTTTTTAGATGACGGTGTATGTGTGTTGGCAAGATAGTGCGTGTTTAGACGAAGAACATGCGGCTGTTGCGTAGCATTTTGTCGAGGACGCGCAGACGCTTTGGTTTCAGTTCCAATTCCTTGTTGTTGAACGAATCGCCGCTGGAAACCAAAAAAATTAAGTTTTTAGGTCAGCGAAGTCATTGAAACTGCTCAAAACCAGATGGCACTATTTTGAAGTGTATAATTTTTGACTGAAGTTGAGAAGCGATTCTAAGGGCCGTAAAATCAAAAGCAGTTTAATCTATGGGTTTCGTTAACTACGATTACATTTGATCGATGCATTAATATACTGTCATTTCTGTCAGTTTAAGCTACCGATGGTCGATTAACTACCATTGATCTTATGAAATAATCGGAGACTGGAGGTTAAACTCTATTTCGTGGTTTAAACCACTATTGATCTTACGGCCCTAAGTGAATCCTTCAATGGTTTTGTATACGAATATGCAACTACTAGCCGTCGCCCGCGACGTCGCTCGCGTTCTAGACCCTTTAGAGTGTGACTTTTCAAAATTCCTTTCTTAGTGCACCCCTACACTACATAAGGATACTACCCTCCAAATTTCATGCCTCTAGGACTTATGGTTTAGGCTGTGCGTTGATTGTCTGTCAGCTCCAAAAGAGTTTTATATATTTAGAAGATTGAGGGGTTCACTTACTTCCTTTAGGAATTTACCGTTTTTTCAAATTAGTATGAAGTTTGAAGGACAGATCTTTAATCATAGTGTTTTAGTTTGACACTAGAGAGGGCGCTGTGTAAAATATCCGTAAACATTTATTTATTTCATTAAGTTTTACTTACTGCGTGAGAGATCTGGCACGTAGGCACGCAAGATGGGCGTAATAAGTCGGTGTGGGGTACGATACGGACCTGTAAATAAAAAGCTTTTATACCATTCCCCCTCTAAAAAGCATATTTTATTCACTGAAAACAGTGAATAAAAAGGACTTTTACTTACTGTTTTGGTGTTTGAATTTAGAACACACTAATATATTCGACCTCCATCAAATTATTGTTTTGGCGCAAGGAGAAACAATAATAGCATTGTCTATAAAACTTCTAATCTTTCTTTTTCTCGTAGTCATGGTATAAAGTATAGTATGCTACACTTGAATAAAACGGATTTATAACGAGGGCCATGAACCAGTTTTCTAACCAAAAAATGTGCACTTTAATTTACCGCAATGACATAAGTTTTTTGGTCGGAAAACTTGTTTGGATCAATGAGATATTTTTACTGAACCTTTGCATTGTTATTCTCTCGACCCTGAAGCTCTGCCATTTCACATAATTACATTTAGTTATATTATATTTTCAAAAATGTTGAAATGTGCGAGCGAGAGGGTTGTCTGCCTTTTACATCGGTGAAGATTGACTAAGCAAGCTACGCCACGAGCGCTTCTAGGCAAGAATCAAGGTAGATGTGATAAGGGCGGTTGTTTTACCTCATGCATCGGGAGTACAGATGGCAGAGGTAGAACGTCAGCTGTTCCACTTCATCATGGGGAATGGCACCGTCGTTGCAAACGCTGTGGTAACGCGTCGGGCGAGCTGTGCCCTTTATAGCGGCGTGAGATACCTACAGTTAAAACAAGTTAGTCAACAGTACGCAACGCACAAAACAATAGTTTATTAGTTCATTTATTCATAATACAATATTACATGTCAATTTTAGTCAATATAGATTACATTTACATACTCATAAAGTCGTATTATGTAAGTATAAATGTCAAATAATAATAAACTAATAATTCATTAAAACTAAAATAGGTAATACCTACCTTTACCTATCTACAAAGCTTGAGGGCAATAAATTCGTCAAAGTCATAAAACGACTGACTGATAAGCAAATTTTACAGTAATAATGTTTGTTCTTATCTGCTAATTGCTTACTTTTCTATGTTGTCTTTTTTTTCTGTGTTTTTTAGTCAAATAAACAAATTCTTTTTCTTATTCTTACTTACCAAGTAGAAGTCCAACTCTTTAGGATGTACTACTTGAGTGTCGACAACGGTGCCGGGTTCTACGTTGATTATTTTGCGGGTTCTACTATCAGTCCCAAACAGTCTGAAATTGTAAAACGTTAATATATTTTGTACAATGTCCCGTACACATAACGTCGGCGTCGCTGCGAAAAAGGTCTGGGGCAAAATTGTATCATACATACAGACATTGTAAGCATACATACATACAGACATTAGGACAGACGCGGGAAGCAACTTTGCTTTATACTATGTAGTGATAAGTAAGGTAATTACCTCGTGTGATGTCGTTTCTGTACAAGTATGAAAAGTACTTCCGGCTTTTCTTTGGAGAAACGCGAGTATGCGTTCAGTAAACCTGTCAGCTCTCTGTTCATTACCTGCAAATATAAAACAAGTTCCATACAACTAGTGTAGAGTTTTCTTTGTACTATTGATGAACAATTTAAGATTTTAGAGCTTTAGCATTTATTCACTGTATAAATGACTAGCTTCCGCTCGCGATTTTGTTCGCGTCCCGTTGGGTTCCGTTGATTTTCCGGTATAAAAAGTAGCCTATGTTAATCCAGGTCACGGACAATATATATTCCAAGTTTCATCATCGAATTCTTACTTGTCCAAATTGTCCTTCAGACACGCCATCGCGGAAGACGTAAATCTTCCTAGGAGGCCTGCCGTTTCGCTCGACGTATAACTTTAGGTGATCATACATCATGTCTTCATATTGGATGATCACTTCCTCCTGTGAAATTGTACTTAGTTTTTGATAAATTTATTTATACATACATAGGTACCCCACGTAGCAATTTCTTAGAATAAGTAGGTCCTACCTAATGCATGCTTCGCCACTAGTAATTTTAAGTGAACTGTATTTTTTTATTTATTTGACAATCAAATTATTTAATCAAAAACGGAAATAAAAAAAATATAAGTTTAAAACTCGAAAAACCGACTTCAATTTGACTACGTTCTGGCTTCATCACCAGATGAGGATAATAACAGTTCATTGGGATTATTCTATTGATCGTAAACAACACTGAAAAGTCACAGGAAAGCCAAATACGCAATGTCTTGCACGTGAATGACGTGTTTTTTCCAGTTATTCTTATTTAACGGCCAAACTATTGAACCTATTTTGATAAATTTTATGTGACCAATCTGGAAGTATACTTTTCAGATAAAAAAACAATTTTTGAAATCGGTTCATAGATGACGGAGTTCTGAGGTAACAAACATTTAAAATAAAAAACAACCGAATTGAGAATCTCTTCCTTTTTTGAAGTCGGTTAAAAAAATAATAGTCCAGTTATCGTAGTCAAAATTAGGTAAGAGTCTCGGAATTCGAGATTTTTATTTCTTTTATTATTATTATTAGCCTCCTATAACTCTGATTAGTTTAGTATTTTTTCGGAATTTGAGATACTCAGTTATAAACTCGCATAAACTTGTATTTTGACATCTTAAAAGTTTTCTCAAAACCTACATGTGGTAGGGTGTTCGCCACTATTAAAATCTCAAGGTTTCCTTTCCTTCTTCTTCCGTTTCCAAATATCTCGTTTCCTATGGGTTTTTAGCTATTTGTATTTATAATCAATATTGTATACGGGACTAAGTAATGTTGAACATCTAAGCCCAGTTTTGTTAGGTTCGCTTACCTTTGGCGATTGAATGCTGAGCTCAATGTTGTAGATGAAACATTTTGGATCGATCGACGCGGTCACTGCAGCAATGCTCGGTATATTTTGCTGCAAAAGAAAGTTTGCGACTGTCAAAGTTGTCAACTGTCAAACTATAACGTAATGTTATCGTAATAATCTATTTTCCTGTACCTAATAATAGCTAAGAGAGAATAATAAAAAATTATGGCGTTTACTAGCAGTTTTTTAAAAAGTCCACAAAAGGCTCTGAATAATCTGTAAAAATACTTTTCATTCAAAAATGATATCGTTACTGAGGGATAAAATAACCAATTTTACTCTATTGTTTATTACTAAATCGTCTAAATTGCGTGATATAGTTTTGCTATCAATAGATGGCGCCGGCCCATTCCATCTTTTAACCCTAGATTGTTCATCTTTCTTAATTAAAAAGTGTTTCTATGTGGTAATTCCGGTGATATTACTCCAAGTTTCCTCTTATTGCGGTGTTATTTGGCACCTACTATAGTGGCCAACTCTGGTGACTGAGTTTTTAGGCCGCCTTAAGGCCTCCGTCGTGGCTTAACGACTGCTAAAACCATATGATTTTAAGGGTTGTTTACCTGGTCGGGTGAGGGATGGGTGACGTCAGCGCCTACAATCATAGCGTTGCCCTCTTGAATGCATCGCGGTGTGGAGGAATTGGCCAGAACTTGGTTGATGCCCATCAGCTTTGCGTTCACCTGTTCAACAAATAATTTAAGTAGTATTTCACTAGTAGTAGTGCTTCTTGAGAAAGAACTCGCCCGGAGAATTACTACCACCAGACGGTCTGGTTGCAACCAAGCAGTGAAGCAGTTCAACAAATAATATAAGTAGTATTTCACTAGTAGTAGTGCTTCTTGAGAAAGAACTCGCCCGGAGAATTACTACCACCAGACGGTCTGGTTGCAACCAAGCAGTGAAGCAGTTCAACAAATAATATAAGTAGTTTTTCACTAGTAGTAGTGCTTCTTGAGAAAGAACTCGCCCGGAGAATTACTACCACCAGACGGTCTGGTTGAAACCAAGCAGTGAAGCAGTTCAACAAATAATATAAGTAGTATATCACTAGTAGTAGTGCTTCTTGAGAAAGAACTCGCCCAGAGAAGTACTACTACCAGACGGTCTGGTTGCCACCAAGCAGTGAAGCAGAGATAGTTTTGCCGAGAAATAGTACTACTATAATAAATGTTGCTATTATTATGGTGGGGTTGTCATAAAAAAAATTACCTTTAGCAGAATATTCTTGATAGTCTGGAAGTTCATACGGCGCGTAGCAGTTTGTTCTTTGATGCACTGCGTTAGAATACCGACGTCGCATTCAGCGAATTGCTTCACCTTAAACAACATCGTAATGTTTATTTATTACGGTCTTATTTATGATCCTACTCTTTTCTACTATTTTATTGTCGCTCGGTCTTGTGTGAAAAAATAATTTTGTGTTTATTTTATTTAATAAGGGTACCCAATTTATAAAACAAAGGACTTAAATCTAGGGGGTATATGTATTCATATTGGTCTTCTAAACCAGAGTTAACTAAAATGATTGCTAAATCTGTGGTCATCTCTTTTCGTTGTTATGCAAGTGACTATAATTGTGAATTTTTTAAAATGACAGTAGAATATGAATAAAAGGGTGTTTCCTTAATTTGTTTGTAAATGTTTGTTCTGTATCTCGGTGTTACTGTGTATTATAAATATGTATTTACAACAAAAAAAGTATCTAAGTATTCTATCAGCAATCTAGTTCCCATAGTACAAGCTTTGCTTAGTTTGGGACTAGAAAGCGTTGTGTTAAATGTCCATATATATTTATTTATTAGTTATAGGACATCACAACATGCAAATCATATCGGTTGTATTATCATAGAGGCCTGCCTATAGTAATATAAACATACCCTATGGTAGTAATCCTTGCCTCGGAAAGGCACGATAACGAATAGGAATTTAACTTCCATCTCCAAAGCCCTGAACAAGAGCGCACGTAACTCTGTAATCCTTACACCGAACTGGTTAAGTTTAGGTTTGGAAACTGTCATTCCTAGCTGAGAACCGGTTTGAAGGAGCTGGAATTAAAAAATAAATTATGAGAAGAGTAAAGTAGCCACTTAGGGCCGTAAGATCAAAAGCAGTTTAAACTATGGGTTTCGTTAAATACGATTACATTTGATCGATGGATTAATCTACTGTCAAGTCGCGTGTCAAAGTGCCACCCATGGTCGATTAACTTCCATTGATCTTATGAAATAATCGGAGACTGGAGGTTAAACTCTATCTCGTAGTTTAAACCCCTATTGATCTTACGGCCCTTAGTCTTGTCAAAGGGGTTCATATTAAATTGTGTCTAGTGCTGTACAGAAGCGTATTCCCGCGGCAAGAGAACCGTCCGTATAGTATGGCCCAAACGATTACAGCCGGAACACTAAAACGTTACTCAAATTTAAGCACCACTTAAAATTGCTCTGCCTCTATTTGACATTACTCATTTGTAAGAGATGGCAATCATTTAAGCGTGAACTTAATTTAAGTGGTGTTTGAGTATTCGGCAATACCTCTTATAATGCATGCCTCACAGATCACACCCACTAAGGACAATATCTGCGAGGTATTGCACAGCAATCAGCATTCAGAGCGATAGAGATATTTAGTCTCATGTGTCCAAGCATAGGGGTCAAATTTGCATCACACAGGGTGGCCCATATACAGTGCTTAATAGTATATTATGCAACTAGTGAATAAAATACGGATTTAAAGCAAGGGCCATAAATGAAACACAAGCAAGTGAAGGATTCTAACGACTGAATCACGACCGTAGGGAGTGATTCAATCGATTCAAGAGCTAGAATTCTGAACGACGTGAGTGGTTCATGGCCCTCGGTATAAATCTGTTTTATTCAAGAGTTGCATACTATACTTTATACCATGACTATAAGAAAAAGAAAGATTGGAGGTTGTATAGCCTCCAACCTATACAACCTCCTTGCGCAAAAACAATAATTAGATGGAGGTAAATTCAAACAGCAAAACCGTGAATAAAAGCCCTTTTTATTCACTGTTTTCAGTGAATAAAATAAGCTTTTTCGAGGGGGAATGGTATAAAAATTGTTTTTGGACCATTGTAATTTGGCTACCTCATATAAACAAGGGGAAATCGTTATACCTTCCGACACTGGGATTTTACCAATCAGTAGTTTTTCTAGTCGAACTACGCTGAATTGGTCGTCAATATTACTCACCAACGAACAGATTTCGTCGTAGTTACACTGACTAGGCTGTAATTCTATTCCGATGAAGCCCCAAGACGCTAGTGCTTCTGGCTTCACCAATTTCGGTGAATTCCACGCGCCTCTCCTAAAAAATGTAGGATTTGAAAAAAAAAATGCAAAAGCTAAGAGACAAAAATGTCTGAGGGATGAATCTGAGGGGTGAATAAGTATCGTAAATAAAATAGGGGTAGGTATTATACTGACGAGGGGTGGGTTGGCTTCCCTTCTCCACAATTGAGGATTGGAGGCTGGAGAACCTTGGCCTCAACTTCCAGAAACTGGTTCGAAATCTCCAGTCCAAACTTCTTGAAATATGCGTTCTGGCTGTAGTTCATCTGAAAACAAACTGACAATAAATTATAGTAGGTACAAGTAGATTAGAATCTACTCTCTATAACTGATTACTACTGATTTGGACCAGTTACCTATAAATCGTTTGTTGATACCTCAATAAACGTATAGTCATGTGTATTTCGTAAATATTGTGAATATTACAAATACTGTACTTAGTTGTAATTTTTTTGTGAATAAATAAATTCAGAGTTTAACAAAATGTCTCTATAATGAAATGTATGATAGGGTACTATTTGTTTTGTAAGGGTAGGTGGCATACGACCACGACTATAAATAAATAAATATTCACGGACACTTAACACAACGCCTTCTAGTCCCAAACTAAGCAAAGCTTGTACGATGGGAACTAGATGGCTGATAGAATACATAAATACATTTTATTTTTTTGTAAATACATACTTATAATACATAGAAACACCCAGACACAGAACAAACATCTATGTTTGCCACACAAATGTTTGTTTTCGGTGGGGATCGAACCCACGACCCACAGCACGGAAGGCAGAGCTACTACCGACTGAGCCATGACGCCTGACAATCCCGTGACTATCCCGTGAACATGACAATATAAGAATATCATGAGCATTTTCTTGTTTCAAATTTTTTTATTTTACTTTTTCACTAACTTTATACCGGTGAACACGATCGTTGAATATCTAAAACGTATCAAAAAAGTATTGAAATAAAATTAATTGTAAACAAGTGTTACTTACATTCCGTGCAACCTCCTCGATTTTCCGTTTACGCTCGTCAGGGGGCGTAGCTGCCTCGCGAACCATTGTAGCTAGTTGGAATTCATTCAACTGTTTCCTCATAGCCTGATAATTAAAAAAAATACTTTAAAATCTGCAGACTAATAATTGTATTTCTTAACTTTTTTCTTTGAATAAAATAGCTTCGTGAACCTTAAAGATGTGAAGACCAACTTGACCACTTTTGTCGGACCATCAAAGTATATCCCAAGATAATCCTACTAATATTACCGCGAAATTTTGTAAAGATGTATGGATGAACATCCATACATTACATTGTATGTCCATATGTATGTTTATTCTTCTTTCAGACAAAAACTTGTGATCCGATTTGGATGAAACTTGAAATATTGCCCGTGCCCCGGATTAACACATAGCCTACTTTTTATCCCGGAAAAGCCACGGGATCCAACGGGACACGAACGAAGTCGCGGGTGGAAGCTAGTAATAAATAATTATCCTTGAACATTTCACACAACACCCTTTGGCCCCAAACTAAGTAAACCATGTACTATGGGGAACTAGAATGCTGATTCCTTTTTTTTTCAAAATACATAGTGACACATAATAAATATAATAGTATAAAATTACCTGTCCGTAAGCCACTGAACACAGCTCCAGTGGAAAGTAGATATGCCTATCCATGGGACCCACCCAGAGACAAGGCAGATGTGGATACATTATCCTGAAATATTAAGAGTTGACAGGCGTCATGGCTCAGTCGGTAGTAGCTCTGCCTTCCGTGCTGTGGGTCGTGGGTTCGATCCCCACCGAGTACAAATATTTGTGTGTGGCAAACATACATGTTTGTTCTGTGTCTGGTTGTTACTATGTATTATAAGTATGTATTTACAAAAAAAAAAGTATATTATGTATTCTATCAGCCATCTAGTTGTGTTAAATGTCCGTGAAAAAAATAATAATAATAATAATAATAAAAAAACTATACTGTGGAAATCGTAACGACTTTTATGCATGGACTTTCTTATATTTAAGATGCTATATTATTTGGAAAAAAATAATCCTTACGATTGAGCCATTCGATCGTTATCATAAAATAACGTTTGTGTTTTGTCTTACAATTTGGTGGGTTCGATTCTCGGTTCAGACAGGTATAAGGCGATTATTCAAAATTCTTTGAATGCAGTTATTGTTTTAAAAATCAAAATAAAGTCTTCTTTCAGTAAAATATTCTATCTATACACGGTGTAATATAAATACCCTATAAGTCCGAAAGGGGGGTATTTTACAGGCCATGGCGAACAGTGTTTGTTCTACGACTTTTGAGATTTCGAAGTTTTTCATTCATGTTCGTAACTTTTAATTAAAATGTACCTACACACAGCTAGCGCGTGCGTGCGACGCGGTAGAAGGGTATCTACGTGTGCATGCGTGTGTACGGGTTTACGCAAATAGTAAACAAACACTTAGAATTGTCTCAAATTTCTAAATTAATAACAGTTGTACTTCTGTATGTAAATTTCAATTACGATTTATTGACCCTTTGCACATGTCCAAGCACTCAGGTGGTCGGTCTGATTACGTCCCCATCGGGCTTATAGGGTAATTATGTTACAACTTGTATTATTTAAGATACTTTCTCTTCATGTGGCATGGCCGTGGGACGCCATGTATAGTCATGGGTTTATATTCGTGTACTGCAGTGGAAACGTAGACCCACGTTGTCAAAAAAATTAAGGCGTATGTAAAAGGCAGACAACCTTCTCGCTCGCACATTTCAACATTTTTGAAGATATAATATAACTAAATGTAATTATGTGAAATTGCAGAGTTTCAGGGTCGAGAGAATAACAATGCAAAGGTTCTGTAAAAAAATCACATTGATCCAAACAAGTTTTCCGACCAAAAAACTTGTACCAATGCGAAAATTAAAGTTCACATTTTTTGGTTAGAAAACTTGTTTGGATGAATGTGATATTTTTACTGAACTTTTGCATAGTTATTCTCTCGACCCTGAAGCTCTGCAATTTCACATAATTACATTTAGTTACATTATACCTTCAAAAATTTTGAAATGTGTGAGCGAGAGGGTTGTCTGACTTTACCCTTCGCCTTAATTCTACTAACTTGTATTTCTTCTCGCGCAAGTAGTAATCGGACACAAGTGTAGGGCGAGTTTCTTTATCCTTTGTAAAGGACAACTGAGTTGGCCTCTCTTTGATGGAGTTGATAATGTAATCGCGAACCTGTGCATCGCCTGTTCCGCTCATTATTTTGCATACAACCTGATAAAGAAAAAATAAATCGTTGGTACCTTCAAACAAGAATAAATAGCTTTTTCTCAAACATGCTTGCAAATCAAAGCATTATTTTGACAACCTTCTTCGAGATAAATCGAAAATGCAGTACTGGCCAAATGTTTGAAAATCCATTGCCGGCGTGTTTATCGGCCAAATAAATTACATACAAAACTTACATACAGAACGATCTTTTACTCCATAACATGGCAACCAAGGAGGTAACTTATCAAAGGTTTTATTCAAATTTCGAACAGGCTTTCAAATAGAAATGAACACTGTAACTTTGTTGTTCGTTAATGCTTTTAAAAAGTAATTGTATTTTCAACTTAAAATTTTGCCTAGGTACTTAGTTTTAATTTCCGCGCATTATTTGACAAAAGTACTATACAAGCCTTCGCCACAACTAGGCAATGAGGGACTCACGTATGTGTGTCTCGTCTTCGACTCGGCCCACATTTACACGTTTTTCCCTCATTGCCTCTGTTGCGGGCCGCTGCAGTAATGTACTATTCACTTGCTACTGTGTGGACCACTAATGCAAAGTTTAAAAACTTGAAAAAAACGACTTCAATTTGGTACAGCTTAATGATCAGATGATGATGATGGTAGTTATTTGTGTTTGTTCTATTGATCATAAACACCATTGAAAGTTCGCAGGAAAGCAAAATACGCAATGTCGTGGATGGCGTGTTTTTTTCCAGTTATTCCTATTTAACTCCCAAACTATACTTACAATGTTCAATGTTCATCGCACAAATATGTTTTCAAAAGAGACAACCTACAGTCACATATCATATAATACTATTAGCTGTTGCCCGCGGCTTTGCTCGCGTTGTAGCAGCATAGGCATTATTTGGTTAAAACCTTTGATCCTAATTTTAGACCCTTTAGGGTGCGACTTTTCAAAATTCCTTTCTTAATGCACCCCTACATTATATAAGGATACTACCCTCCAAATTTCATACCTCTAGGACTTACAGATTACGCTGTGGGTTGATTATCAGTCAGCTATATTTAGAAGAAGATATACCTATAGTGCAAAGGCATGTCAATCTATAATAGTACATTGTTCACCGAGAGGAGAAAGTGACCGATTACCGTCGAGGGTGTCGTTTGAAGCCCGAGCCGTAGGCCGTAGGCTTTAAAACACCCGAGATCGGGAATCGCACTTTCTCTCGAGTGATACATAGTGCTTTATACTATACCTACGAGGAAAATAAAAAACTAAAACTGAATCCTCAAACAACACACAAATTAAAAATGGCGCCAATGGCGTCTGCAATTTTCACATTTTCTTTTTTCAAATTGTTTATCCTGCCGCCGCAGGGTCGCACTGCCAGCCCGACACCATCCAACACACAGCTAGTGGCCAGTGTCATTTTGCGAACTTGGAGATAAAAACTCACTGTAAAAACTTTTTGGTTTTTGATATTTAGGTTACCGGCGCATAGTCTTACCCAAAATTAAAAAAGAAAAACCACGTAAGAAATGGATTTTCATACACTTTTCTCTCCCGCTCAGATGCGTTTTCTCCCCGCATATTTGTTCGATATGCAATGACGTACTTTCTACCGTAAATTTGATAAAGTATCAAGGTACTTTCCAAGCAGGTGTAGTATATATACTTATTTATGACTTTACCCGCAATCCTTTGCAGAAATCCTTGAAAGTCTCGGCGGCTCTACCTGGTTGTTGCTCTAGACCTCGGTTCAAATCCAAGCCAATGGCTTTCCAGGCATCCAGCATAGATTGTTGTTTCGGGAAACCCTTGTGTGCCACTAAAAAGTAACATTCAAATCAATAAGCAAGTTGAAAAAATCGATTTTTTTTTTATAAATTGCTTTGTATAGTAGGTGCCAAATAACACGGCAATACAGGTCATTCACCCACCTTTACCACAATGTCGCAAAATTAAATTTATGTATGGCTAATTCTGTCGCTTTCCATACAAACCTGTCGCTAAGACGGTATCGCTCGAATCTCGATAGTACTGTTTGTTTACCTTACATAAATTGAATTTTGCGACATCGTGGTGAAGGTGGGTGAATGACCTGTATTGCCGTGTTATTTGGCACCTACTATAGAAATTTAACCACATTTTGTACATGATCTTTAGCCCCCAACTGAGAAATAGGAGCATCAATAAGGAGGCCTAGTGTGGGCTTAGTGTCTGTTTGTTTGTTTTGTCTGAGGCCTCTTGCTCCAAAACTAGTTTATTTCATTTTCATTTTTCAATTATTCCTTCTTTCAATATTTTACAATAAAGTACATAGGTATATTTCAATAAAAGAATAATAGGTAGATGTAGGGTAAACTACCCCAATCTTGGCACCCCCACCAATTGTTGGCACTTCTCTGATTTATCCTATTTACTAAGAAAAAGCCAGACCTCACGATGTTGTTATATAAACAACAACTTAACAAAAAATTAAACATCGTGAGGTCCGGCTTTTTCTTAGTAAATAGGATAAATCAGAGAAGTGCCAACAATTGGCGGGGGTGCCAAGATTAGGGTAGTTTACCCTACCTACCTATTATTTTTTTATTGAAAAAGAAATCACACGCAATAGATAGAATAAACATCAAAGTCAAAAAAACATTCAAACAAAATAAAAACAATAAATGTTACCAACAAAAAATATCAAATTCAGTCAGCAATCAAGAGCATCGTCAAGATGGTAACCATTCTTACGAAAATCACTGTAAGGCCCTCCGCTCATGGAGCTACTCAAAAATGACGGAACTAATCAGTAATTACAATTACAAACCAATTAGAAACTGTACCTCTCACACGACGACACTCTCACCTCCTTCACAAATTGAATATTTAATGATTGCTCGTTCATTTTTATCACAAAAAACAAAGAAACTCGGGAAACCAGTAGCGTGGAGACCGGTACGACGCGTCGCGCGTGATCGGTTGCACGCGTTACTGACCAGTTAGTAACTAGTCGCGTCGTGTGCGAACCTCCATAGAACATGTATGGGCTGTGACGCTCAGGCAACTCGTTAGTAATTTAAGTTTGTGACTAGTTCTTTTTGAGTAGCTCCATGTGCGAAGGGCCTAATTGGACCAGTCCAAATGCACTAACCATCGATATTGATGAAGGGTTGGCTTGTAAATATTGCAGACTGGAAAAGGCCGGTCCAAATCTCCAAGCCTCCAGATAAATCGATGGGCCGATCAGGTCGCTTGAAGAAATTACGACCAGCCTAGAAAAAAAACCGTTTTTGTTACTTAGCTGACTGACGGACTTCTATGATATCTGTGCTGCTTTGTTACCCAGGGAATCGGACACGTATCGGAATGAAGCCTTCTTCATAAAGGTCTGTAACTAAATAGGCAAGTCCAAAAACATTTGTATAATAATCAGGGTTCGAGGATATACTTCAATGGATATACATATATCATGATATATATCCGATATATATCAAGTGATGTTTTATGATATGTATCAATAAAAAAATATTTTCAAAAATTTATTTGGCGTTTGTTACTGAATGTTTACTTCCCAAATATAGATGGCGTTGAAGTAGAGTTAAAACATATTCCCTAATAGTAAGTTTTAACCCGTAAATGGCAACACTTCTGCCGGCATTAATGACGTCAGTCGTGTCAGAAAAATTTCGTTACGAATGAGTAAGTTTGTTTTGTGTTCTACAAAGAAAGTAATTGACAAAGTGCAGAAACGATTTTACTTCATAATTGAGTAGAAGATTTTATATTTTGGTTTTATTGATCTGATTTTAAGTACCTAAATTAATAAAACATTTTAGTTTTTTTTTAAATAATGGTATTATATTTATGTAACACATATGCAAACAGTATACATAAATAATACAATAAAATAATAATATATATCATATATATCAAACTTTTGGTATATATCGGATATATATCATAAATATCCGATTTTTTGATATTTATAATAAATATCGGATATTTTCGAACCCTGATAATAATACTAGGTGCCGACCGCGACTTCGTTCGCGGCCCGTTGGATCCCGTCGAAGTTTCGGGATAAAAAGTAGCCTATGTGTTAATCCAGGTCACGGACAATATATATTCCAAGTTTCATCCAAATCGGATCAGTAGTTTTTACGTGAAAGAGTAACAAACATCCATTCATCCATCCATCCATACTTACAGTAGGATGTTCTTCAGAAATCAAAGTAAGTCACAGTATCGCTAGTCAAATCGTTTTTGCATTACAGACGTTGCAAATCCTATCCTATTAATATTATAAACGCGAACGTTTGTAATGATGTATGTATGTATGACACGCATGTATGTTTGTTCCTCTTTCACACAAAAACTATTGATCCGATTTGGATGAAACTTGGAATATATATTCTCCGCGACCTGGATTAAAACATAGGCTACTTTTTATCCCGGAAAATTAACGGGACGCGAACTCTTCCAGATGATTTCGCATAGCAAATTGCACTTTTAATCCTGCGTTGCCGAAGTCGCGGGCGCCAGCTAGTTTCTATACGTTAAGTTCTGCCGACAAGGCGTGGTTACTCTAGTCATTAGAATTTTGTATAGACTTTTTACCTTGACGTATGACTCCAAAGTTCCCTGTCTCAATATAACGTCAATGCATTGCACTTCCTCCATTGGAACCGCAAGAGAGCTTCCCAAGTTCGTCATATGCCTGGTAAAGAAACATTTATAGAGTATTTTTATTTTACAGAAACACTCTTCAATTGTATTTTTTATGATAAGACAAAGGAAACAAACAAAGAAGATACAAAGGAAGTAGCCTGCTCGCAGCTTTCTTTGTGATTCCGAAGTATTCATATAAAACTAATGTTTCAATTTCAAGAAACAATTCAGTTCCGAAGATTGCTTCAAGAAAGGAACAAAACTACAAACTTTACTTTTACATTCGTACACTTGTCTTGCTAAACATAGAGACAATCTGCATTTTACCACAGTTTACCTGAAACCTACTTACCGAAGTATCTTTGCAAAGTCCACGGTGCCGGTATATTTGAAGGTAACGTTAAAGTGCATTACTTTGCCGTTTGGATCCGCATATTCCACCTGAAAAAGTTTCAAAAAAATAAATGAAGTACAGACAGGGTGGTCCAAAGAAAAATGTATATAAGTATTCTATCACCATAGTACAAGCTTTGCTTAGTTTGGGACTAGAGAGCATTGTGTGATATGGCTAAGAATATTTATTATTTATTGTTTCCAGGAAGAATGATGTTGAATGTGAGAGGAGTTGATTCAGAGTTGATGAATGATAGGAGTGAGTGGAAGAAAACATGTTGTGCCGACCCCACCTAGCGTGGGATAAGGGCAGGGAAATGATGAGGAAGAATTATGTTGATCCTTCTCCATCCAGTGACTTCGCGAAATTTGAATACTCACCTTGTGTACTTTTCGACCCTCATCTCTTGAATTTTCATCTTCTATGAGATTTTTCTTAAGAGGGTTCAAACTATAAGTGTTTTTGAACATATCGAATCCCATTGTTTCATTGGGGAAAATTCTATCCTTCAATATTTTGTACACCGCAGGAATCATTTTTTTAGGTCTATCCGGTGTGAATGTAACATCGTAACGGTGCTGTAACATAATATGAAACAACATTACAACTTACCTAATTTATTCATTACCTACTGAATGTCGTATTTCCTATAAACGCGAAAGTTTGTGAGGATGTATGGATGTATGTTTGTTCCTCTTTAACGCACAACTACTGATTCGATTTGCATGAAACTTGGAATATATACTGTCAGTGACCTGTATTAACACACATGTTACTTTTGAACAGGACGCGAACGAAATCGCGGGCGGTAGCTAGTGGTTAAATAAATTTAAAATCTTACCACTTTAATTGGCTTGATAGTCATCGGCAAATAGTTAGTTATAACTTTGGTCATTCTGCAGGGGACGCTTTTACCTAATATTTTGGCTGGAATGACAAAGTGGCACTTCTGCTCTTGCCTCGATTTAGGTAATGGGTCATAGCTGACGAGTTTGTCTCCTGACGCCCCTTGACTTCGGGCGCTAGCTTGAGGGCCACTGCTTGGACCAGGATATTGGCTGGCTGGTACTGGTAATAATAAGATAAGATATTTTAGCAAAAGAATATTTTTTTTAATTAGCGTGTTCTGTCTCTCTGCTGGGCAAAGGCCTCCCCCCCCCCCTTTTTATATACAATATAGGCAACCGTTTGACCACAATCTCACCTGATGTTAGGCAATGATAAGATAAGATAAGATAAGATAATGTTTATTTCCAAAAACAACAGAGCCACTTACTACATATATATAAACTAAGTTTTTCTGAGTCTAGATTTTATAGTAGAAGCAGCAACAGATGATGTGGTCGACGATGTATCTATTCACTATACTCTTGAAAACTTCCAAATTATAGTCATTCGTTTCTTTTCTCTCCACTCGTCACGGTCCCTAGCCCAATTAGGCCAGTCATTATTATAGACGTTTAGGTCGTCCCTCCACCGCTTTTTTCATCTACATACATTGGCGGCGATTTCCATCAAAAGAATAATATTATAGGATAAAATCAGAAGGTATACTAGATGTATGCTTTTTTGTCCGCTTGCCTGTATAAGTACTGTAGTGTTTGCATCTATTCAGTAGATGCGTTACCCTGTCTCGCTTGCACGAGTGGTTAGGTAACTGTCAAGTGTCAAACTCCCGACCTGTCAATGTCTCCCGACGTGAGGGCGGGAGACGAAGGGGTCGGGGAGTTAGCCGGGAGATACGGTGATGAACGGAGGACAGTGGGAGACCAGCTCGGTGTACCAGTGAGCCAGGGATACAAAGTACAGTATTTTACAATGGCGACGAAGATAAAGGTCTGTAGAAACTATAATTTTCAAAAAAGAGGAAAGGAGTTCAGGTATGTCTGTTTTTCTTTGTTGAAATTAGTGTTTTGGCCGTGGGTGGCGTGCGAGCTCCATTGATACGGCACGATGTTTCACTGCCAATAAATTAGTATCTACTGGTTCATTTGTTTATGTAATATAACGTACATTACCTGTGTTGTCTAATTGTACCTATGCCTTATTCAACTCGATGACAACAGAGAAAAGTTGAGATCAGCGGTTCAATTCCACACAATGTTTTTTCGTTCTAAGTATGGTTCGATTGATCTGCTGCTGGCTGAAGCGTTACTGTATGATTGGATCAATCAAGATAGTCTAAAGACAGATAGGGAAACTATATTTCGGCTGCGTTTCAGCTGTCAAAGCTTATCTAATAAGTATTAGAGGGTGAAATGGCCTGGGATAGAAGAGGAGCTTCGGTTCGGCTGCGTTTCGGATAAAAAGTTCGTTTGTAGAATTGGCCCCGTTAATCCGGCAGCAGGAATACGTAGAAAATAAAAAAAAAATTAGTAATATGCAAGGTTTACACAATGCCAGTGACTGGACCTAGTTGCTTTGGTTTCGGATCCGGTCACTGCCGGCACGGCGCAGAACTATTGTTTGCATGGACCCAGTGACAAGTCAGCGCCGGACTGGGTTACTGTACTGCCATGTTACTGACCCCGTATAAACCTACCGTAAAGCGGGACTTCGGTTCTACCAATAAACCATATTAGGTACGTGTGGTTTGAAGTTTACTCAATATTGATTTGTCACACAAAATACACTTTTCACTTTGCATTGTTTACCACAACCTAACTAGATGGCGCCATAGGTAAAATTAGCACACGCTATCGTTGCGTTTTGGGTTTTTATCCAGCCAGCGCAGTGCATAAAATAAATTGAGTTTTACTGTACAATAGAGCTATTTACTAGTTATATTATAAAAGCTCATAAAAGGTATTTATTTATATAAAATAAAAATTAAAGTGTTGGTCACATGGTCACCCGTCACGTCTTGATCGTGTAGGTAGTAGGTATCATACCTACCTATTATACTGTTAGACGTGATTTGAAACGAGATGTGGGAAAAGTGGTGTAATAGCGATTTGCCTGTTACAAGACTTACAAGTACCTACCTGTTAGGTTCATAGTATTATATTGTATAAAAAAAATATATTATTATACCTGCTTAACTCACAATACAAAAAAAAGAAGAAGTTTTTCGATGATTTTCTGTAAGAACATAATGACCTAAATTCAAGGTCGGACAGTTCGATAATATCAGGCAGGACCATCGTAGGACTCGCAATAATGTTGCCACATTCTGTCTGCCAGTGATGTTCAGTGGCGGATTTGTAATGTGATTAGATTGATTTTGTTTTAGGTCATGTAAAAGTTGTTGCTTGTATTGTATACGAATCTACACAAAGATACCTACCGTACCTACCTATCTAGGTGTATTTATTTTACCGAGATTTTACTAATGTAGGTACCTACCTACTTACTTAAGTAGGTATATGGAAGTTTTAGAATAAAGTTTTGAGGCAAATGTGTTCGATGTACGATTCTTATAGCTCTGATAGGTATAAAGTGTTTTCTGGTACATTTAGAAACATAACAATTGCATCGGCTCGTATACGCAGCGCAGCCGCCCGCCGCGCCGATGAATGAGCCTTGCTGGTTAACTTTTGTTGACAACCGAGAGTTTGTAGGTATGTCACGGGAATGCGCGCGCTTATGAGACGCGTTCCGAGCACAACTCGTAGCATTAAGCCTGCGGTAAATATACTAAGCTGTTAGTGACATCACTACAAGTGTAGTATAAAGCAAAGTCGATTTCCGCGTCTGTCCTAATGTATGTATGTATGTATGCTTAGATCTTTAAAACTACGCAACGGATTTTGATGCCGTTTTTTTTAATGGATAGAGTGTTTCAAGAGGAGGGTTTGTAGATATGGTAAATCAGCATCATCACTGCATTGCACCCGTGCGAAGCTGGGGATGGTTGCTAGTTTCATATACATAATTTCAAATTGGGTTTATCTAAGTATGAATGTATTCACTTCTGGTTTAGTCCTAGTATCGATGGCCTACTACTAGTAAACTGTTACTAATGAATTCAGTAGGTAAATTAAATATTTAAATTTTACCTAGGTACCTACCTGCTATTATTTGAACAGGCGCTAGGCGATGGGAGAGTACACCCAATTTATAATAGAATAAGCGGATGGTTGCATGACTAAAAATCCTATAAAAACGGAACGCGTGCTTGACTCGCCCCTCTATTGCATTTCTGACTTCAAGGAGTTCAAACCTCTCGAATATTGTTGAAATAGGCTGTGACTATGCCCAAATGAATTTAAATTGTATTGCTAATTAATTATCCTGACTGATGTTCTAGTTATGAAATTCAATTCGTAATAATTAAAACATTTTGAAGTTGTTATAACTTTCTTGATTTTTTTTAGTGGTTATAGATAGAAACCGCTTATTATAGTATTATTAAGCAACTATTTGGTTACTAGTTAAGCTTTACTTAGGTACCATTGAACTGGATACGGGGTTGTTGATCAAGGGTTACCATTAAATTGGTTGCACAGAGGTCCAGGCTTACCATTAAATTGGCTGCACGGAGGTCCAGGCTTACCATTAAATTGGTTGCACGAGGTCCAGGCTTACCATTAAATTGGTTGCAAGGACAGGCTTACTGTTAAATCGGTTGCACAGGCTTACCATTAAATTGGTTGCACAAAGGACCAGGCTTACCATTAAATTGGTTGCACAGGCTTACCATTAAATTGGTTGCACAAAGGACCAGGCTTACCATTAAATTGGTTGCACAAAGGACATTGCTTGCCCAGGCTTACCATTGAATTGGTTCCTGATGATTGATGAACCCTTTGTTCAAGTTCAATGGTGCTGTGTTGTGATAGTGCTGACTTAAAAAAAAATAAAAAAAAATAAGCATAACTAGTGAAAATAATAAGTAGCTAAATAAATAAGTAGGTAACAAGTTATCAATAGGGTTACTAATATTGGAAAATATGTTACATATTATGTAAAAAAGTAAAAGCATAAGTATTCAGTCAATTTCAAATGTTTTTTATACCTAAACAGCAGCTTGAACAGAAAGTAATAGGGGAAGGCAAGAAGACAATGTAAACCCTCTAGATGACACTGCGGTTTACAGTTTAATGTAGCATCAGATGGAACCGGTTTATTAACTTTGACTACACGTGTAATTTAAAATGAAAAGTCTGTAAAAATAAGCCAAGCTGTGTGCTACACGTAAATAACCGAATAAAATTAGTTGAGATGGCCGTAAAGCACTTTGAAATAAGAAAATGACAGGTTAGATTAGACGAACTAAATCAGACCAAATAACAAGGAAATAAGAGGGTTTTGAACTATGGTGACGGTTTTTAGGAGTTGTATGTGCATTCAATGGATTTCATCGACTTTCGATCTATCTATTCCTTAATAAAATGGTGATGTGCAATTTTATGAGTGGGTAGACGTAAAAAATGGTTTGGTGTAAAAGATTCAGACTATCAGTGGGAACAACAAGAAATATCATTGCCAGTCTGGTTGTCAGACTGAAACGGTGTAGTCTTTCATGCTCTTGAACTACCAGATAAAGCGAAGCTCTTGTGATATATATATTAAAAAAAAATAGTTTAATATGGACACGCCAGGGTATCCAATGTTGATGAATCAACGACGTGTAGGACAAGCGATGTGTGCATAGGTACGGGAAGAGAAGATCTTACACTGTGCGACCTTTTAGAGTTTTCGGAGATATTCTAAAATATCACTTGTTTTATGCTTGAACTCTATCCTTGCGAAATGGAGAACCTCTAAGAGGTCGGGCGATCTGGTTGTATAAATGTCGTTGATAGGTATCGACGAGCGACAGTATGCTCTATCTTGCGTGGAACTGAACAGTGCTTTGTAGAATATACTATACAGTTATAGTGGTCGATAACACGTGAAGGAAGAGTTCAGTAATTGTTCGGATTATTGTGCAATAGTTTCAGCATTATATATCTTGGTTCTATATTGACCACTGATAAATGGGTTAGTCAAACACTAAAACAGAAAATTTTAAAAAAAAACTATATTAAAATACTTTATGTAAATACTTGATAGGTATAGTAAGTATATGCCTGTAAGTATATAGCTGTTCGGTTTGTGACGTAAACCGCGATTTCAAACTATTCGTTGCAAATAAGGCAGATAAACGTAAGATTTCTGTGCTTAGAGCCCTATATAGACATAGATGTCCGATAATAAGATTTCAAAGAGATCGCCATAAGTGACAGATGAAAAAGGGGAAGGAGTATGGAGGATATAAAGAGCTGAAGTGCTGGCGTAATAGAAAAAGATAGTTAATAAGGCCACGGAGAAGAGATAGACAAATGAGTGTTCTCTATAAGATCCTATGCTTTAAATAAATGGATTGAATTAAGCTCGTCCCGAAATTGCTATCCAGTGCCGTATATACTTGTGAATGTTTAGGCAGAAAGACGATAGCATGTAATGAGGAAACTGGCTAGAAGATACTTAAGGAGAAACACAGCTATTTGTCTTTAAGTATAAAGTAGAAGGCCAACAGGAGCCAGTCACGCTCAAGCCAAAAGATATCCACATTCGATTCAATGGTATTGTAGGTAATGTGGTCACATTTGGTTTTTGTGCCAGCGTGTAATGAAATGTATGTATACCTACATGATGAAGCTGTCTTTATGGGTCCGTGTTTTGATCAGTACTGAATTGCATAAGGCTAGTGACAACTATATTGTAATCTAGGGCGTTGTGCGGAGGTGTGCGTTTACACCACAGTATGATAGTGTTTGCATCTATTCAGTAGATGCGTTACCCTGTCTCGCTTGCACGAGTGGTTAGGTAACTGTCATGTGTCAAACTCCCGACCTGTCAATGTCTCCCGACGTGAGGGCGGGAGACGAAGGGGTCGGGGAGTTAGCCGGGAGATACGGTGATGAACGGAGGACAGTGGGAGACCAGCTCGGTGTACCAGTGAGCCAGGGATACAAAGTACAGTATTTTACAAGTACATTCAAGCATCTATGTTTCGGTACAAAGCAGGGTGGTCAATAGCGAACCGCAATAGTAAGACGTGTTGTTTTATCCTACTTCCTTCCTACTATCTTACTAATATTATAAACGCGAAAGTTTGTAAGTATGGATGGACGGATGGATGGATGTTTGTTACTCTTTCACGTAAAAACTACTGATCCGATTTGGATGGAACTTGGAATATATATTTTCCGTGACCTGGATTAACACATAGGTTACTTTTTATCCCGAAAAATTAACGGGATCCAACGGGACGCGAACTCTTCAGAAACGCCTACAGGATTTCTCATAGCAAATTGCACTTCTAATCCTGCGCGTCGCGGGCTCCAGCTAGTTGATACTATTTAGTGAAAGTAAAGCTCACCAATTTACAAAAACCATGTACCTTGTGCGGGTTTTTGTTGCGCGGCAGATGCCTCAGGCTTCTGCTGTTGTTGCGTTGCTGGCGCCGCCGGTCTTTGCCACGGTGAAGTTGCTACCGCCGGTGCTGACGGCCCAGATTGCGGTCCTACTTGACATATAAATAAAATAAAATAAATATTCTTGGACATTACACACAACGCTCTCTAGTCCCAAACAATTTGTAAGCTTTCTACTTTATTTAAAGATATTTTAAGCTTTTGTAAAATAAATTAAAGGCATTTAGTTGATTTAATATGTCATGTAGATATTGTTTTAAAACAAGTGTCGTATTCAGCAAGAAATGTAGTTGTTTTTAATTTACATATTTTATTTTGATTGTGTAATTTTAAATAATAATTATAAAATAATATAAAAGTTTGTGAAATCATGAAATAATTAGTTTAGCAAAAAAATATTGTAATTGACTCGCTGCGCGCTGTTGACTATTCGCACGTCACACCGCCATTTTGAAAGATAAAAGTGGGGGTTGGCAGTCTACGAGTAGGCGATAGCTGGTCGAGCTCGCATTCGGTCTTGAGACTCCAAGTAGTACAGTAACTAGCAGTAGCTAAGAAATATAACTAGCTCTACAGTGTACGTGCAAAGTGGATTAATAAACTCGAGTGAAAGTGCCAACCATGGTTTGATTTCCACATCATCGGCTCTCTCTGACTTGTTAGTTTAATTTGAATAAAAGATTTACGGTAAAAAAAAACTAAGCAGAGCTTGTACTATAGAAACTAGATTGCTGATATAATACCTATATACTTTTTTTTGTAAATACATACTTATAATACATAGTAACACCCAGACACAGAACAAACATCTATGTTACATATGAGCATGTTCAACAGTTTAAGCACCCTGTATTTACTACTTATAATTTTTTTTTATCAACCTATTTCATCCCATTTCTGGTCAGACGATGTTTTCTCGAACCTCGTCTAGGACTTAGCCTCAGAGTTGGAACTGAGACTGTTTAGTATGTCTTTGTAGTTATGATTAAAGTGTTCAAATCTTTATGTGTTAGTTTTGTGTAATTGGTATTGGCAAATAAATAATTGTAATTGGTAAATAAATAAAATGTCCCAAAACTTATTACATTTCGGAGTGATAAGTTTTGGGACATATGAAACATTTCTATAGTTTCTCCCTTGATTAAGAATACTATTCAAAATGATGTAACACTTACATTGTAATAAGTCTAAACCAAAATTGAAAACATGAATTGATACTTTTGTGTAATACAAATTATAACGCTTTGAAATTATTATCCATAGCTTAGTCATAGTCTATACCTTAAGAAATAATACCCTGAACCAACGTACAGCCTAAACTATAAGTCCTAGAGGTAAGAAATTTGGAGGGTAGTATCCTTTTATAGTGTAGGGGTGCACTAAGAAAGGAATTTTGAAAAGTCACACTCTAAAGGGTCTAGAACGCGAGCAACGCCGCGTGCGACGTTTAGTACCTAATATATATATATTTTTTTATTTATTTACAGGGTTCGATTGCTGAGCGATTATATTACCCTACTAGATACAACCTAACTTATCAACTAAAGTACCTAATATATGGTAAATATATGTATGTATGGTAACTATGATAAATCCATAACTGATGATACATCTGAAAGATCTTTGCCTACCTGGGCCAACCAGTCCTGGGGGTGGTGCGAACCCAGGAAAACCTTGAGGTGGTTGCCCAGCAGATTGAGCTGCTGGTTGAGGTGCCACTTGATCTGGTTGAGCAGCTTGAGCAGCTTGAGCAGCTTGAGAAGGCTTCTTCTTCCTGTTTCGTTTTTTACCACCCCCGGTCAACCCCAATCCACCACCATCTTCTTCCTCCAAGGATTCTTTAGGCGGGTCAGGTTTCGCTGGTTGTGGAGTTGGCTGCTCAGGTACAGCCGATTCCAATGGTTGGTCATCTTTTTTCTCTTCTACAGGCTCAGGCTTAACACGGAAAACATTAAATTGTTCATAGAACGCAAGTATTCATATTATTACCTGAAATATATTTTAAAAACAATAAAGCTAAGAATTGGAAAATGGGAGAGACTAGCTCAGGACTGCAGTAGATGGGACAAACTTGGAAAGGTCTATGCCCAGCAGTGGGTAAAGTTGGGCTGTCAATGATGATGATGAAAGGTAAAAATAATATGGTAAAAAGTACCTTTTTTGTTTTTTGTGGCTTCTTTTTCCGTGTACCACCGGTGAGTCCACCACTATCTTCTTCTTCCTCTACTGCTGGTGCCTGAGAGGTTGATGGTCCACTGTCTTCCACACTCAAGGAGCTGACGGATGCCTCAATGCCTGTAGTACTGGTGGCTTTGCCTCCTCCTTTTTTCTTACCTATAAGATTGCGTGGATACAATAGAATAATGGACATGTATGTACATGGACCTACCGTTTCTAGCCTCAAAAGTTAGCTGTAAGAAAACACTTTTTAGGGTTAAGCTCGCCTTTGTACATGGTATCTATTTCTGTCTGTTATTTCTGTGTACAATAAAGAATAATGGACAGAAAAAGACACACAAACCTATGTTTGTTAAGATTTTTATAACATCCCAAAACTTATGAATCAAGCGGAATCTGAAAATGCAATTTTCCCCTACAGTAACCAAGTGTGTTAGTGTAGGAATAGATAGATAGATAGATAGATAATACGTATATTTGTCACTAAAACACACACATAAAAGTTTACAACATAAACAGGAAGCAATGCTATTGCGTAAGTAATAACTAAAACCAAAATATAAACTATAAAACAATACAAGAACACCACCTGTCTGTGTTTCTCGGACGTGTGTAGGTATTATGTGTGTTGCAGTAGACACACAGGTTATAGCTCAGTGTAAAATTGTTCGAGAGCAATACTGATTTTCAGCTATCACTCTTCGAGAAGAGAAGTTGAACGAGGCAACATAAGGTAAGTAGGTAATTAATTTAGACATCTTTGTGTAGTGTATACGATGCAGAATGTACAAATACCACCACAGGAATACCATCTTTAATAAATAAATTAGAAACCTAAGTTATTTAGACATCTTTGTGTAGTGTATACGATGCAGAATGTACAAATACCACCACAGGAATACCATCTTTAATAAATAAATTAGAAACCTAAGTTATTTATAACACGTAAACTTCTAATTCAGTTTGTGTAGTCAACACAGTAAGTGCTAACACAGCAACTATATTAGATTCACTTACCTTTCGCCATTTTTCTTAGTTATCTGAAACCAATATACCTAAGTGTGTGAAATAGTGAAAACCTTTGTTAGATATTAGACAAACTAGATTTGGGGCTATGATTCAACACATCAAAAACAAAACCACAGAGTTACAAAGAATATTATTTCGATTTTTTGCACTTTCTTTGTACTTAGGTACCTAAAACAGGCAGCTAGGTACCTACGTAGCTACTGAAAGCAGTAGTAAAATCATACTAATATTATAAACGCGAAAGTTTGTAAGTATGGATGGATGGATGTTTGTTACCTACTCCTTCACGTAAAAACTACTGATCCGATTTGCATGAAACTTGGAATATATATATTACGTCCGAGACCTGGATACATAGGCTACTTTTTATCCCGAAAAATCAACGGGATACAACGGGCTGCGAACGAAGTCGCGGACGACACCTAGTTGTGAAATATGATGCAATCGTAGGTATAGTTTGACGAGACGAATGGATCTAGAACATCGTCGATTGATATTGTTAGTCGGGGAATTACCTACTTCCTTGACTCGAGTCTGTGGCTCGTATGGTAAAACAAGAATCAAGACTCAAGCATAGATTTTTAAACAGATTTTCATGTTAATATTTATTGAAACAGAATTTTTGTCAGCATACGGGCCCGTTAACGCGCTTCTAGAAAAAACAATGCCAATCTTGCACCTGTTTTTACTAAAATATGATGCAATGGTACTGGATTTTGATAATCTGAGGGTTCTGGTTGATAGTAGTACCTAGCTCATACTTTATGAACTTACCCTAAACTGTTTCTTTATCTTCGATTGTATTTTATTTTATTTTCACAGATTTTCACTTCCACTCACTTCACTTCTTCTCTAAGGTTAGACCGCACTAGATAGAGCGGAACTGCACTGCAGCGGAGCGTCGTCGGCGCCGCGACGACAGTTCGCTTCAATATTCTTTCCAAGTAAATGTACTATCCATACCGCACTACGGGGCAACGGAACTGCACTGCAGCGGAGCGTCGCGACAGAGTTGGGCAACTTGGCAAAGTTGACGCGCTCGCGACGCGCAGTTCCGCTGCCGCTTAGCGCGTTATAGTAAGCGACGCGTCCGCGACACTTGCGAGGCATCCATCTATATTATACTAGCTGTAGCGCCCGCGACTTTGCCCGCGTGGTAGGTACTCAGTAATAAAGCAACACATAAACTATGCTTCCCGTTGACTTTATAGCGAGATCTTAAGTAGGTACCTACTACCTACTTACATACCTACCCACTTAGCTACTTCTTTAAATGTGGCTTCAGAGGCTGGTATTTTTTACCTAGGTACGCTATCTAGAGAGATAGCGTACCTAGGTAAAAAATACCAGCCTACCGACACCTTTCGTAGGTATTTTATTTTTTTGTAAGGGCATGCTAGGTACCTACCTAAGCTAGAAACAAACCAATTTTTCCATACAAACTTTATTTATTTTATTTTTTATTTTTTTATTTTATTTAGAATCACAAAATCCACAGATCTTAAAGACGAATTGTTTAACAACTTAAAGATAAACCTTACATCCAATAACGGATTTACTTTATATAAAAAGATTTAATATAAGAGAGCAGTCATACCAAGTCATAACAATAACTTAGGTTATGTACTTGTACTTATAAGAAATGAACCTGAAAATTATACAACAAACTTAATCAACAATTTAACTCTAAAAGGATATCGGTTACACCTCTTCTAAACACATACTTACTTGTGTTAAAAAGATCTACTGAACTAAAGAGTGTATTATACGATTTAAGAGTTCGACAAATAATGGAATTTTCATAGTAGTTAGTCTTTGTGCGCGGGATATAAAACAAAGGGGTATGTCTGGTGCGGGTGGAAGGCGTGCGAAATCTTAGGAATTGTTCAATAAGCGCAGTGCAGTCAATACTACCAAGGCAGATATTGTGTAGGAAGGACATTTCCAAAAGTCTGCGCCTGTTTTGAAGAGTTAATATTTTATATTGATCACATGATTCCTCATAAACACCGTATCTATGTTGAGAGCGGTAGTTTAGGTGTTTAATAAATTTACATTGAATTTTTTCAATCTCCAGTTTATGTGTAATATACTGGGGGCTCCAAACATTGCAGCAGTATTCAAGTGTACTTCTTACAAATGCAACGTATAACATTTTGATGCAATTGGTATCAGAAAAAGGCTTAGTGACTCGCAAAATAAAACCTAAATTTTTATAAGCTCTTCCAACAACGTCAGCTATATGATCATTAAAGGAAAGCTTACTGTCAAGAAGAACTCCAAGATCCTTAACCTGCTGCGTTTTTTTAATTACCTTGTCAGAGATCTTGTAATCAAAATTAATTGTTTTAGTTTTCCTTGTAAATGTTATAAACATGCATTTAGTTACATTGATGTTAATTTTGTTAGCTTTATAATATAAATTAAGCCTGTCTAAGTCCTGTTGCAGTTTATGGCAGTCGTTTAAGGATTTGATCGTGTAGTAAATTTTTGTATCGTCTGCGTACATCAAATAGTTGGCGAAGTGGAAACAGCTAGTAATGTCATACAGATAAGCTGCATAGAGAAGAGGAGCAAGGATAGATCCTTGAGGGACACCGGAGGGGATCTCCATAAAGTCAGATCGGTGACCACCAACAACTACAGCTTGACTGCGATTTCGTAAATAAGATTCCAGCCACCTCAGGAGGTCGCCGCAAATGCCGAGCTCATGAAGCTTTAACAACTAATAGCACAGTGAATTACTGTTGAGCTAGTTTTTTTTTAAATACAGTTCTTATTGATTTAGTTTGATGAATATAGGTAGGTACATGCCAATTTTGGTATTTATAACTTCAAGGAATACGATTTTGCATACTAACGTTTAGGCCCAGTTTGACCCAGTCAGGGGTTAAATTTGTTAAAATCCCTTCTTAGCGGGTGCCTACACCATGTAAAGAAAGTACATTCCAAATTTTAGCCCTAGCCTGTAGCGGAATGTGATAGGTAAGTCCGGTCCCTCTTCTTTTATATATATATACCGTTTACACCAATTTCATCCATCGCGTTCAGTGGTTGCCAACCGACTGAGAGAAAATGCCGCGCTGCTGCAGTTCTAGCCACTTGAACGTCCAGTGGCACTTAGGTACCACAAACGTTTACCCCTGCTAACGTCCATGGTACAAAACGGCCACACTACTTTTGGCTCTTTTGTCTACCGATTTATTTGTTGTCTGTGCCTCTAAGTTTCTACGCGTCGATACTAGATGGCACTATAAACGATTCTCTACCAATTTCTATTAGAAGTTCTCTTACCTGGCAACAAAGATTATTTAAAAAAAAATTATTTTGACAACAGTGCGCGAAAAAATTTTTATGTGAAGTGCTGTGCTGTGATTATGTCGTAAGTTCTTTTGATTTAATGTGTATTTTTAGGATTGTGATACATGTAATTTTTCCTTATATTCTACGCATGAACTAAGAATTAAAACAACATACTCTCCTACACTCCAAAGTTGATTAATTGAAAAAAATAAACTTGCAGAAAACTAGTTTAAAAATGCTACTATCCTATGTTTGATAATTTTTTAGTATATGAAAATGTAGGTACGATGATTCATATTATTATTCAAGTTTATTTGCTATATATTAACGTACATAAAGTAATTTTTGGTTTTGAAGTAGCTTTAGTACTTTTTATGTGATAAATCGTTTTATCGGGAAGATCGTTCGCTCACGCGCGCACACGCTCGCGGCGCGCAGGCTCGGACGTAAGTCGCTCGCTGCGCTGAGGGCGCTGGGCCCCGATTGCGCTAAATTTACACGGTCGACCGTGAGAGACGTAACGTGCAAGTAACGGTACGTCCAAACTACGTAGCGTTCTAATTTTTCTGGAAATCAGTATTGCGTTAGCTCAATATACGTTTATCATGCTTTTACGCTGCTGGTTCGTGCCGTGGTCCACCGTTCGTTCAGCCGTTAAATATGTACGTCTTCTTCTTTAGAATTTCGCAAAACCGGTCAATCGATTCATCATTTTGTAGTGTCCAACCCTAGTATTGAGCTGTCAAATTGACATTACATGCATTTGACAATGACAGCTTGTCGCAGCATTCGTTAGAAACGAATTGAATTCGGTTAGATATTTTCTTTCAGCTCGGTCGGTGTTTAAATTTGTCTAAGTGTTTTTCAACAGAAATCTTACAGTAAGTACGTACATAACATACATACTTTAGTAAGCACGTAGTGCCTAGCAGCCGCTACGTGCCTCCGATAAACTAACAAGCAAAATAAAAAAGTCCCTGCCTAGCCTATTACTCTTGCTCATCTCTGTGATATTTTGTGATGATGTTCGAGTAAACGGTTGGTTGGTCTCTACGTTTTCGTAGTCCCTCTTACATTCTCAATCTCTATGAAATTTTTTAGCAATGGAAGAGCGCCGCAGGTGCACCACTGCGAGGCAAATGGAGCTGCTGGTGGACTTTATGAATGAGCACAGAAGCTTTGCCCTTGGCAAAGTAAGATCGCTGGAATACCGAAATCTATCCGGGAGATTCTGGCGCGAAATCGCAGAGAAGTTAAACCCGGAAGGACCGAGTAGGACCGGCAAGGAGTGGACTAAGGTGTGTAACCTACAGTTACTATTAGACATGAAGAAATAAGTTTACCAAATGCATATACAGTGGACCCCCGGTAATCCGGCCCCTGTCTAATCCGGAGCTCCCTGTAATCCGACGTGCTCGACGCGTATGCATTGTTTTACTTAGTTTGAATTTGACTACTAGTGATAGCGGTACGGCCTAGCGTGCGTTCATTGTTTACTATTTATTCATTGTGTATTAGGTGTAGTACCTAGTAATGTAGGCAGTGCTCTATAATCCGACAAATTCGATAGTCCGACACTGCCCTGCATAATGTTTGCCGGATTACTGGGGGTCCACTGTAATATTACTAATAATACTTTTATTTATCAGGTTTGGAATGACTTGAAGTGCCGCGTGCGGACAAAGATAGTCGCAATCAATACAAGCCTTAGAGCCACTGGGGGTGGGCCCGGTAATGCACCTACATTATCTCCACTGGAGGAGACCGTAGCAAGCATTATTGGCCGAGATGTTGGCCCCCTAGCTGGTGTGAGACACAACCCCTTTGTCTCAAATAATGTAAGTACATATTATTAATAAGTTTGCTATAATTATGTAGTTTGGGACTTGTTGACGGGGTGTAGTATGAAATTTCCATCAACTTTTATTATTGCTATAGTTTTATGCAGAAGATTGGTTACTATGGGTAGTGAATATCTACTTGTTACTGGTTCTTGCAGTTAGGCCACATCGACTCTATTCCAGCAACCAATATGATGATTGTATTATAAGTGGTATAGTATATACTCATCAATAGTTGTAATCAATAATATATATTTACAATGTATTTTAGGATAATAATGATATCGTGGTGGAGCAGCCTGAACAAGCACAAGAAGCTGAGGTTTCACCAGTCATACTGTAAGTTAACCATACTCAATAATTTAATAAAGATCTGGAATTATGATATCAAATCAATGTACTTAATTTATGTTTACAGTTTAGATATCAATGACTCTCAAGCTGAATATGATAGTCCTGCAATGCCTAGGGTGATGTCATCACCGATACAAGTAGAAGTGTTGCGAGGATCTCCTGGTCCCAGTACAACTGGCCACACACTGTCGGTTGAGACTTCACCTAGACATGCAACTGGTTAGTTATGAATAATAATTCTGAAATTACATTATGTTATACTGGTATGTAATGTAGAAATCAATTTATTCCCACCGAGAACAAACATTTGTGTGGCAAACATAGATGTTTGTTCTGTGTCTGGGTGTTTCTATGTATTATAAGTATGTATTTACAAAAAAAAATGTATGTATGTATTCTATCAGCAATCTAGTTCCCATCGTACAAGCTTTGCTTAGTTTGGGACTAGAAGGCGTTGTGTTAAGTGTCCGTGAATATTTATTTATTTATTTATTTATTATACTGGAAGTCAAAATAATAAATTAATGATGTACAAATATTTTCAGGTAGAGCCAGGAGACGAAGGGAGCCACGACGACTAACGCAGCGTGACTCACGTCAGCCAGCTCCAGTACAATGTAAGCCATACTTTTATTTAAGTATTAGGTGAAGTTATAAAGATTATACAGCCTACTATAGTTGCACAAACTTAATCACAGTAGTTAGGTAGGTACTTGACAGTAGTAATTCGATTTAACCACCTAATTCATAATTGCAGCTGCTGGCAATGTATTGGAGGAGTCGAGGCTTTTAATGCTAAGAATAGAAGAGTTAAGGGCTGAGGCAGCTCTGCAAATTGCCGAGGCCTTTAAGCTGGTGGCTGACAGCATAGATCGATTCAGCCAAATTGTAAGTATTTATTTTCCATTTATAAATTCAAACAATGGTGTAGTAGGATATTATTATTCTATGGAGTTTTTCAGGGTCTAAAGTAGGGTTTTAATTTTTTTGTAAATATTCCAACAGACAATATTTTTTATTGTTTCAGTATTTTCAACAAAATAACCGGACCACTTGAAAAAATGTAAAATACCTATTTGGTAAGTAATTGAATTTGAATTCAATCACTTACCATTTACCCAAGCAAGAATATTTTACAAACTTATTTTTAAAAACTGATTTTTAATTTTGACTGAAATATTTTGAATGTTATAAAGAATGCTTATCATTACTTATGTAAGACTGTTATGTTTCTATTAGCCTTTTACTTCGGCAAAATCTTGTATCATGTAACTAACCTTAACGATTAAAGAACCTAGAAGGCTTAGTGCCCTAGCGAGGTCATGTTTAGATTATGAATCATAATATAAGAAGTTCCAAGTCAAATTTTTATCATAAAAGTACATAGGTAAAGTAAATGCCGCCTGTAGCTTAAGTTATTAGAGAAATACTATTATAAGAACAGAGTTGATACTTAGTAGTGTTAAGTTTTATAATGTTTAATCATGTTATTTTTATAAATGAACCATATGACCTATTATGATTTAATTTTTTGAATGTTTGTTCTATCTATATCTATATTTACCTACTATTGTAAGAAATGTCAGTCAGTGTTTGAGCTCGCTTAGCACCACCCAGGGGACACGTACAGGGTTGTGAAAGGTAACTCCTGCGGACGCGAGCATAATCATCCATTTGTAAGAAATAACAAACATTTATTGTAGAACTTTTTATTATTTATACTATATAAAGCTAGATTTTATTTATTAATATATATACAACTCTTTTGAAGCTGACCATTTACCCAAGCAAGAATATTTTACAAACTTATTTTTAAAAACTGATTTTTAATTTTGACTGAAATATTTTGAATGTTATAAAGAATGCTTATCATTACTTATGTAAGACTGTTATGTTTCTATTAGCCTTTTACTTCGGCAAAATCTTGTATCATGTAACTAACCTTAACGATTAAAGAACCTAGAAGGCTGTGCCCTAGCGAGGTCATGTTTAGATTATGAATCATAATACATATAAGAAGTTCCAAGTCAAATTTTTATCATAAAAGTACATAGGTAAAGTAAATGCCGCCTGTAGCTTAAGTTATTAGAAAAATACTATTATAAGAACAGAGTTGATACTTATTAGTGTTAAGTTTTATAATGTTTAATCTTGTTATTTTTATAAATAAACCATGACCTATTATGATTTAATTTTTTGAATGTTTTTATCTATCTATATCTATATTTACCTACTATTGTAAGAAATGTCAGTCAGTGTTTGAGCTCGCTTAGCACCACCCAGGGGACACGTACAGGGTTGTGAAAGGTAACTCCTGCGGACGCGAGCATAATCATCCATTTGTAAGAAATAACAAACATTTATTGTAGAACTTTTTATTATACTATATAAAGCAAGATTTTATTTATCAATATATATAAAACTCTTTTGAAGCTGACATAGAATCAACGCACAGCCTAAACCATAAGTCCTAGAGGTATGACATTTGGAGGGTAGTATCCTTAAATAGTGTAGGGGTGCACTAAGAAAGGAATTTTGAAAAGTCACATTCTAAAGGGTCAGAACGCGAGCAACGCCGCGGGAGACTGCTAGTTTATTATAAAACTGTAAAGAAGCCTAAACTACTGAACCAATTTCGATGAAACATACTATTCAGAAGCCTTTTTTCTGGATATTGAAACAGGTTATATTTTATTGAAATCAAAGACTTGGATTCTTAGATACCTACTGTACAGCTTGAACTCTACCAAAAGCAGCCATTTGCTACGAGGTTCATCGTAAGCTGGTTGACAGATGGTGGAAAGTTTCGCACGAGTACGAAGTCACGGGTATCAGCTAGTTAATTAATATTTCTGTCCGCCCATAAACGCTCAATAAGAGCACGTTGCCGCGCGCGTCCAAGCTGCAGCTCAGTGAGAGCACGTACTCCGCGACCTATGTTGTTGGCATTGTGAATGCTGGCGCCTTCTGTCAGGCTGCGTTCGCGAGCTGCCTCTTCTGCTGTCAGCGGCGTGAAGGGTAGATGCGCTCTATGAGCTATATTATGCAGCACGCAGCAAGCATTAACGATTTTGGCCGCTGTGACCGGGGAGTAATGCAGTTTTCGGTCAACTAAAAGGCACCTGCAAAAGCAAAAAAGTTTCACTTTCATAATTTCTTATAATTAAAAATTGTTTGTAGGTATGTCATTCAAAACATTACACAGACATACCTAAACCGAGCTTTTAAGACACCTATGCACCTTTCAACAGAACTCCTGGCAGTTAAATGCAGGCCTTGGTAAAGCCCCTCTGGTGTGTTAGGTAGTGGGTCTGTAATTGGTGTCATTAGGGTACACCTTAGAGGGTACCCTGAATCACCTGAAATAAGAAATGGAAGTTAATCAAAAAGATTGTCGGTTTTAAGAACCCATAAGCTAGAAACAAAACTAGTTTAATACCCAAGAAAAAATAAATAAGCTTCATCTACCTACCTAAAAGATACAAATCTTCATCATTGATAGTGTGCTGTCTTTGTATATACCCATTTAGGGGATGGTTCGCCCATACCATACTGTCATGTGTGGATCCTGGATAACTTGGGTCCACACAAAGAATATTTAAATTCGAGTCACACATCTGGAATAAAAAAATATTTAGTTAAGTTTCTATGTCCAACCAATATAGATAGTAAAACAATTTTAGGTACAGACAAACTTACTATAAGAACATTCAAAGAATGGTATTTTTTTCGGTTGTAAAACCTCTCCTCATGTTCATCCGGGCACACGATTGCAACATGGGTTCCATCGATGCAACCCAGCGCTGGCATTTTGAATTTACTGTAAAACCTAAAAGTAATATTCATTTAGGTATAATGTTTTAAATAAAAGTGAAAACCTTTTAAAAAAGGGGTTCGTGTTTGGTGACATACCTACTTATAAATTGGTTTTGTTACATATTAGAAACAATGGTGGATTTATGGTAAAATTTACACCTCCCTACTCTGTTAGGATTCATTGTATGATCGGAGGTACATAATAATTATGCAATACCTACCTAAATACTGCAAGGTTGATATCAACTAATTACCCTTGCTTAACTAATTCCCTCTCCCTTCGTTGGAATGGGAATGCCACATATTTGCTCATGATTTCATGTTTATTCAAAGCCAGTGTCACCTGCTGGATGGATTTTGAGACACTGGCTTGACATGCTGAATGTCTTGCACTGCCTCCCACAATGGTTTGGTAGGATCCACTGGCATAAAATTCCAATGCAATTAAAACCTAAAACAAAGGTTGAACTATGTGATACCTACTTACCATTGTAGAGACACCTACCTACCATAGGTATTTACATAATATATTTTATTCTAAAACATAGGTTACTTACTTTTGTTTCCACGTCCAAAGAATCTGAGCGCAGAGTGGGTGGTAGGTGAGGTGTTAGCTCTTCGATGAGCTCTTTGGTCACGTCTTTTGAGAGTCTGTATTTTTTTACAAACTGACGGTCTCCTAATTGTCTACACTGGCGTCTCAGATCCAAGTTGGCTTTTTTGTTTTCGGCCCTCGCAACCGCTACATCATAGTTGTGTGCATTCTCTAAAAAATCTAGGTAATTCATTTTGTAACTAAATTATCTTGTAGGTAATGTAATGACACTCAAAAACACTCCAAAACACTGTAACGTAGCAACAACGTTCACAAAAAGTACCTCTCGATGTACTTTTTCAAGCACGTTGTTCAAACGTTATTCCGTCATGTTTAGAGTAGAAGCAACGAGCGTCTGACGGATCAATTACGGTCAGAAAATTAAGGCAATACGATATCTGTGAAAATCGGCCATAACGGAGCAGTAACAGAAGCGGCTGAGCAGTTACAACTTAGCGCGATTGAGGCCCTGGACGTTCAAGTGGCTAGTGCGTTATACCGAACTACATTGAAAACGACAACGCGCCGCTCCGCTGCGGTGCAGTTTTACTCTAGTGCGGTCTAACCTTTTTAATCAAATCAATTTCAATTTTAGGCGAGCCCTATTATGACTTACAAAATGGAAGCAGTGTTGCCAGTGCACAGAAAGAACACCTTTAAGGAAGATGCTTTGCTTATGTGTGCATTTATGTATCTATTATGTATATGTGCATTTGTGTGCACGAACACCCCCTACGGAACTCTTATAAATTATCCTAATTCTTTAGAACACCCACAAAACCCCATAGTTGGAAAAATCATTAGAGTCCTTTTCATGAAAGAAGTCCCGCGTAAATTTCCGGAACTAAATTTTAAATTAGTTGTCAGGTGCTGTTAATGTGTTCGGATGCTAGTGCGTTTTTATTTGGTTTCTGTGATCAAAGTCTTGTTTTTAATGCCTAAAGTTGTTAAAAGTGCTGCCCGAGAAATAATACTCGACTACAGTCGACTACAGCGCCGCGTCTGCGGGACTTCTTTCATGGAAAGGACTCTATGGTCTAGACTAGACTCTAGTCTGTGCTCTAGTCTATCTGCTCGAGTTATTAATGTTCTGTGATCTGCTCTGCCTGCTAGTCTGTGGAAAATATATATAACGAGATTACTAAAACTGTTAGGAATTTATTTTGGTTTTTTGGTGAAAGAAATCGTGAGATGACGATAGAATTGATGTTGAAATGAAAGAGAATAAAAGTTTCTTCTATATCAGTAGTGATCGCTAATGGTCGAAATAATTAATCTGGCTACAGTTTAGTCATGTTTATGGAACTGTTTAGGGCATTGTTACCAGCCTCAATGCTCTCTGAACTATGGCCTATTACCACGGTGGAGAAGTTGTAAATTCAATCGAAGACGCTGAGGTGCCTAGCGAGTCGTATGTTGTTGACGATCTAACCGTTATTCCTCTCGGTACAAAAAGTTTTGGTAAGCTAGGTCCATAGCAACCTACATCTATCTATACCTAACAGTATGTCTCATAGGTCTCACTGTGTTACGCCAGCAGCGTCAAGCGTCCAGTCCATGCTGTGGTATTGATTGCAATGGAAATAAAAACATTGCCCAGCTAGCTATGTTTTAGCTCTTGAGTTAAACTGGCTATGTAGAAGGCATTCAACAAGCAATGTCTAATATTTTCGAGCTTTTAATTATATAAAAATCCACTCAAACACAAGCAAAGTAAGCCAATAGCCAATACATATTTTTTGATAGATTTTCTATGCTTGGGCCTTGATTAGTACTCAAACATTGTTTTGGCAAACGAGCCTGATGAAGAATATACATAGTTTAACCAAATTAGTTTTACTGTGGTGTACAATATGTCTCGGTAAGGACCTCAGCACATAATTATTTAGAAATTAAAATAACTTTGATTTAAATTGATCCAGTTAATTGAATAATAGAATACTTTTTTTATTGTTTGAGCATAATTTCCTAAAATTTAGTGTCAGTCTTATCCACACAAAAAGTTTTATACCATGTATTTTATATTGGCATTCTAAAAATGAAATGGGTGTAAAATACCCGTGCAAAGTGAGACAGGCCGCTAGTTTGTAATAAAACCACTAAGGGCTTCTTTGTTGTATAGCTCAATGTATCAAGATTTAACTAGGGTTTTCTACAACAATGAAATGTTGTTATGTTCACAACCACAACACCATCGTGGTTGCTGGAACATGCTGTCATCAACCCAAAGTCCTCTGATACTTTAAGGCTGGCTGGGGTGAGGTCAGCGGGGGGACAATGCATAATACACCCCAAATCAGGACATCAGTGCAGATCTCATACCTACCCCAACGACGAATTAGATTAGATGTTGTTATGTTATCTTGAATTGCTTTAAATTAAATTGACCATAGACCTAACAATGATTTGAAATTTCAGCAATATGTGAATTGTGTAGTCGCGTTGGACGCCGAGAACAGTTCTACCCAAGAAACAACAGGTTTTGCTCTCTGAGATGTCACGCCAGTAACACACGGAGACACAACTGTCATTGGAGATTCAAATTCATGGAGGGCGCTGAGCATTTGGAGGGCTTCATCCCATTGGAGCCTCTGCCTCAACTGGAGCACTGGCAAGGGTCATATCAGTTACAGGTAGGCTTAAATAAATTTAATGTACCTATATCTATTTCCTGAAATAATTAGATGATGTCAAAATAGAAATTTGGCATTTGGAAGAGAGATACCAGATACCAAAATATTTTACAACATATTTGGATCCCGTTCATTTTCCGGGATAAAAAGTAGCCTATGCGTTAATCCAGGTCACTGACAATATATATTCCAAGTTTCATCCAAATCGGATCAATAGTTTTTACGTGAAAGAATAACAAACATACATACATTCATACATCCTCACAAACTTTCGCGTTTATAATATTAACTAGGTGCCGCCCGTGACTTCGTTCGCGTCCCGTTGGATCCCATTAATTTTTCGGGATAAAAAGTAGCCCATGTGTTAATCCAGGTCACGGACAATATATATTCCAAGTTTCATCCAAATCGGATCGATAGTTTTTACGTAAAAGAGTAACAAACATCCATCCGACCATCCATACTTACAAACTTTCGCGTTTATAATATTAGTAGGATAATAGGTTTAACATCTAATGTTAAACAATAACAGTGACCTCTACTTGTTTTAAGAAGTTAAACTATTGAATCAATAACTGTTGTGTGATAATATCCACCAATATTGGTTTATTGTCTTATGGTATCATGGGAATTTGTTTTATTTTCAGGCTGGTCCAATAAAACATACTGCCAATGCAACTCGAAGCTATGAATGGAAAGACGAACTTTTCGGATGTGATTTTTTGGCTGCACCAGTCAGTCTGTTCAAACACGCGCCCTTGCATGAGATGTGGGACAGCACATTTGAAGGGATGAAAGTAGAAGTTCGGAATAATGATACAGAGGAGAATGACGAGAAAAATGCTGATTATTTGTGGGTGGCTACCGTATTAAAGGTAAGACTATGGTACTGATTTTCTAAATTAGCTTAATTTTAGCGTTTGACAGCACAAAATGTTGCTGCCCTTATTTGTTAAACTGAAACAATAAAGACAGATATAATTTTAATGCAGTCAAATTACATAAGTTAGTTTAAGATCAAAAGTGGCATCAAAAGAATCGGCACCAGTAACTACATAGTAGCCCCGTATGTTTAAAATAGACCACCAAAATAACAGATTGCTGATAAATAAAAATAATTTATAAGTTTAAAAAACTGGAAAAACAGACTTCAATTTGATACGCCTTCATCATCAAATGATGATGATGATAGCAGTTCGGGACCAACCTGGAAGCATACCCTTTCAGATAAAAAAAGAATTTTTCAAATCGGTTCATAAATGACGGAGTTCTGAGGTAAGAAACATGAATTATAAAAAAAAAAAATGGGGCCAATCTGGAAGCATACCCTTTAAGATAAAAAAAGAATTTTTCAAATTGGTTCATAAATGACGGAGTTCTGAGGTAACAAACATAAAAAAAATACAACCGAATTGAGAACCTCCTCCTTTTTTGAAGTCGGTTAAAAAATCAATTTCATTTTCCCTGTTTGTAAAGGAACAGACTTTATCAATAATTAATTTATTATCTCTCCAGGTAAAAGGATACATGGGACTTTTACGTTACGAAGGATTCGGCAGTGACGATTCTAAGGATTTCTGGGTCAATTTGTGTTGTTCCGAGGTGAACCCAGTAGGCTGGTGTGCAATGCGAGGAAAACCGCTCATACCACCACACACTATCCGCGATAAATACACGGATTGGAAAAAGTAAGTAGTGATTTTTATATACCTACTACTATTTACTCTAGGTACCTACTTATTTTTTATTTTATTAGATACTCATATCAGAAGAAATTGTCACAGAAATCTGACAAATTCTTCGCGGGCGTTGCTAAGGTGGTTAGCAATATTTAAGCGCCTATGAACTCATCTTAGAGCCGACTTACACACTCATAAGCTCAGTGGCGAGTGAGGAAATAGTCACAGAAATCTGACGAATTCTTCGCGGGCGTTGCTAAGGCGGTTAGCAATATTTAAGGGCCTATGAACTCATCTTAGAGCCGATTTACACACTCAAAGTTCAGTGGCGAGTAAGGAAGTAGTCACAGAAATCTGACGAATTCTTCGCGGGCGTTGCTAAGGTGGTTAGCAATATTTAAGGGTCTATGAACTCATCTTAGAGCCGATTTACACACTCATAAGTTCAGTGGCGAGTGCGGAAATAGTCAAAGAAATCGGACGAATTCTTCGCGGGCGTTGCTAAGGCGGTTAGCAATATTTAAGGGTCTATGAACTCATCTTAGAGCCGATTTACACACTCATAAGATAAGTTCAGTGGCGAGTTAAGTAGCAGTAAAACCGCACCCAATCACGTGCGACGATTTATCCGTGAGGCGTACCGCGCTACCGAGCAATCTGACTCTACCGCTGCCTACTTGTCTTATGAGCGTGTAAATCGACTTTTAAGTCCATAATATTAGCATCTTGCATGATTTCGACAGCCCATATTAATTAGATAGACAGATAAATAATACTTTATTGTACACAGGGAATAGTTTGTACAAATCTTAAAACTAACTTTCGCTGAAAACTATTTCTTATTTACACATTCAAATGAGGAATCAATGCTTACTCACTGACTCGGTGTTGAACGATTTATTTAGACTATTGTAATGAAAAATGTGTATATTGCAGGTATTTAGTAAAGCAGTTAACGGGTGCCCGTACTCTACCAGTCAATTTCTACTCTAAATTGACTGATAGTAACACATCGAGATTCCAAGTCGGTTCGGTTCTCGAAGTTTTGGATAAAAATAGGATCTCGCAAGTCAAGGTATTTATACTATTATAAAACTGTAAAAAAGCCAAAAACTAAAATTAAAGATATGGATAAACTAAATAAATAAATATTCACGGACATTCAACACAACGCCTTCTAGTCCCAAACTAAGCAAAGCTTGTACTATGGGAAATAGATGGCTGATAGAATACATACATACTTTTTTTTTGTAAATACGTACTTATAATACGTAGAACACCCAGACACAGAACAAACATCTAAGTTTACAACACACAAATGTTTGTTCTCGGTGGGGATCGAACATATGCAGATCTACTAAATAAATGATTCTGATTCCGAGTTGGTCTGTTTGTTTGTTCGCGCATCAGGCCTAAACTACTGGACCACATTCAATGAAACTTTTACCATTCGAAAGCCCTTTTTCCGGATTGAAACATAGGCTATATTTTATCGAAGTCAAAGACGTGGATTCTCTGATACAGCTTGACCTCTCTAAACCAAAAGCCGCCTTTGGCACGAGTTTCATCATATGCTGGTTGACAGATATTCTGGTGGAAAGTTTCGTACGCGTACGAAGTCGCGGGTATCAGCTAGTTAATAATAAAAGTAGATTTGACCACTATAGCACAGTTAATTTGCCCAGGAATATTCATTTTAATTGCCTGTTCTTTATTCCAGGTTGCAACAGTCTGTGAAATAATCGGAAAGCGTCTCCACATAAAATACTACGACAGTTTATCAGATGACATGGGTTTCTGGTGCCACGAGGATTCTCCCCTCATCCATCCAGTCGGCTGGGCGTTCTGTATAGGTCACAAATTGGATGCTCCAGAAAGCTACCTACAAAGGGTTGCAGCGGGCAGGCTTACTTCTACTGACACAACCCAGGATATGTTTCATAAGTACCCTGCAAACGAGCCACCGTTATTCTCTGAAGGGTTGAAATTGGAAGCGATCGATCCATTGAATCTTTCATCGTTATGCGCTGGTACGATTATGCAGATATTAAATGAAGGTAAGTTTTTAGACATTGTGCACCATTAGAGAAAGTGCGTTGAGAATTTGCCCCGTGATGCAGTGCACTCTGAGACGTAAGAGTTAAGTCTCATTTACTGCAAAACTGTTGTATCTTAAATACACTACAAATCATCCCACCCATCTGCAAAATTATCGAGGCTGGAAGTTGTGCCTGGTGTCCCACTACACATGTTTTAACATTAAACCTTTTGGGCAACAGCTCTCATTTAACCACATTAGTCTATTTTACGATATAAGATTACCTCTTGTATTACCCTAGTTCTTAGCACGAGAGAAGTAAATGAATTTGAATTCGAATTTTGTAATTGCATTGGCACTTGGCAACCATTACCATACCCTTTAAACCGGACCAGAGCATTGCGAGAATCACTGCTTGATGGCATAAATAGTTCAAAAACTGGTGCAAAATACCTTCCACAAAGAACCCTGTTAAAGGTTGTTTTAGTTTTTATTAGTTCTCGATGCATAACTAGATGGCGCTGCTAAATTTGTACGCATTGTAGAACGCGCTAGCGTTGCGTTTCGTGCAACGGGCCGCTATGCTAGTAATATTTTGAATAAATAGACTCACTACATTACATAACAGTGTTTTATGTACACTCCTCCCTCTCGAGGCCTACCTATTAGTCCAACCCAACCATATACAAACCCTGCTACTGAAACCATACTACTTCACCATATAATATAGGTAGGTACCTTCTTCCACAACTTGGCTTAGTTTTTTTTACTATGTTCTGTAAAAGTAATGGCTTACTCGACAGGCTACATGATGGTGAGGATAGACTGCTACCCGGTAGATGAGTCTGGCGGCGATTGGTTCTGTTACCATCAACGGTCGCCGTGCATTTTCCCTGTTGGGTTTGCGATGGCCAATAATATTCCGCTCACACCACCAGCAGGGTAAGTTATAATAGTAAAATATTTAGTTCTTTTTAAATAATTACCTATGTATTACCAGCGTTATTACATACTCAAAAAATCTATGCATAATCATGAGCGGTGTCAGTAGAATGAAGAAGAGTTCTCAAAAAGAAGGAATACATAGAACTTACCTTTCATTGTCACTCTAAATTTGCGCTCACAACAGCAGTCGGTTGGAAATTGGGCATGAGCATAGTCTAAACCAGATCATGTCTCTGTCTCGGCATGTTCATGTCCTTGCTCCCTAAATAATAAAGGCGATGTTGCTGTAGTAATAATTCCGGAATTAATCACGGCAATATTTCCGGCAGCGCTATGAGCTGAATGTGAACGCGGTACAATAGTACATTACTGCAGCGGCCCGCAACAGAGGCAATGAGGGAAGAACGTGTAAATGTGGGCCGAGTCGAAGACGAGGCACACATACGTGAGTCCATCATTGCCTAGTTGTGGCCAAGGCTTGTATAGTACTTTTCTTAAATATTGCGCGGAATTTAAAACTAAGTAGGTACCTAGGCAAAACTTTTTAGTTGAAAATACAATTACTTTTCAAAACCAATAACGAACAACGAAGTTACAGTGTTCATTTGTGTTTTTTTTCAATAATCAGTTTTCTATTTGAAAGCCTGTCCGAAATTTGAAAAAAACCTTTGATAAGTCACCTCCTTGGTTGCCATGTTATGGAGTAAAAGATCGTTCCATTTTTAAATTATACGCCAGCAATGGATTTTCATACATTTTTATATGGCCGCTGCTCGCATGTATTTGGCCAGTACTGCATTTTCGATTTATCTCGAAGAAGATTGTCAAAATAATGCTATAATTTCCAAGCATGTTTGAGAAAAAGTTACTTATTTTATGCAAAGTGTCCAGCCTGCGAGAAACGTCTCTAATTCCTGAGCGGCACGGTTCTAAATCGCATATCGCTTCAGGTTCACAGCAGAAGAGTTCAGTTGGGAGACATACCTCGTGATGTGCGGCGGCGAAGCGGCGCCTCGCAGCTCGTTCGCGCCGCGCTCGCACGTGACGTCACACGGCTTCGTCGCCGGCATGCGACTCGAGTGCACTGACCTCATGGACCCGAGGCTCGTGTGCGTTGCGACTATAGCGCGCGTTGTGGGGGACTTGCTCAAGGTGAGGTGTGCGTCTGCACTAATATGACAAGGAAACCCTTTAAGGGCGCTCCACATTCACGCGAGAATCTCACGGGAAAGCGTGAACAACGCGAACAACGTGAATGTGGAACCGCTTCAAGGGCGCTGTACATCGGTTCCACTTTCACGTTCCACATACACGATTCTCGCGTGAATGTGGAGCGGCCTTTGGAGCAACAACATCACATTTATAAGAGGTATAAAAGTCGAGTTGCAGCTTCGGTTGTCTCTGGCGAGCCTAGCGGCTTGTCTCATAGAATACGGTGGAGTCTCGACTGACGTAAGAAGAAGAATTTAAGCCTTTGGTACATAGTGGTGTTTAGAAACTGTTCATGACTTTTTGTCCTCTAGAGGGCGCCATATGCAATTTAATGTGACGTCACATAGCCTATAACCAGCGGACGATCGAAACGCGTACAACGATATGTCACTTGTCCAATTAGTTTCGGCGATAAGAGGGAACAGATGAACATATTATTATAATATACATACATACATACCGGTCAAAATCATAAACCCTCCTTTTGGCTTCGCCGTAGTCGGTTAAAAATGTCACAGATGAAATGGAGACCAGTGGAATCTAAAAATGTCTTCAGTAATCTCTTTCAACAATCTACCAGATTCACTTCGATGGCTGGGGTCCGGAATACGACCAATGGCTATGGGCGCACAGCACCGACATGTATCCAGTAGGGTGGTGTCGTGCCGTCAACCATATTCTGCAAGGGCCGAACAAGCCACCGCCGCCGCAACCAGCACGGAGACAGCCGACTAAACAGCCGAGAGCGCCGAGGCGGCGGAAGAAACTTATCGGTGAGCTTTATTACAGCGGAATAGAGTCTCTTATTCTGCAACGAACAATCCGGCGGCAGCGAGACCAAGCAGGCGAGGGCTCGTAGGTAAGCCTTATTACTGCGGGTTAGAGTCTTTTATCGTGTAGTAACAAGCCAACGTGACGTGACGTCAGCTGAGAAATCAGGCGAGGATGTTGGGATGAAACTGATCGGTGAGCTTTATTACTGCGGAGTAGAGTCTCTTATTGTGCAACTAACTAAAAGGTGCCGAGACGGCAGAAGAAACTCATCTAAGATTTCTACTTGGCGGTTTTTTACTGCACATTGGAGTCATCGTTGCGGAAATGTGTCACTTCTCAACCAAGAGCTATATTGAATTACATTTCTTTCATAAAATTTATGAAATGTAATTTTTTATTTGTCATTATTTATTTGTTTTATTTGTTTACATCATCTTCCTACCCTTGTCCCACGCTAAGTGAGGTCGGTACAACATGTCTTCGTCTTCCACTCTCCTCTATCAGCCGTCATCTCGGTGTTCACTCCTTTTTCTTGTTGTACATATTTCAGAAAAGAAAATATCACCCCTACCCCCACCGTGCGTTCTATACGACTCCACAAACTCGCCCGACGAACAAACCGCAAAGAACGAATCACGATCAAACAACTCTGAGACCAGAGATATAGAACTACAAAATAAAGAAACGGAGTCACTCACAAAAGCAGCAACAGATACGGATACGGTAGAAAAAGTTAATGTACCCGACGTACAATCTGATTGTATGAGAATGGACGTCGATGAGCATTCGAAGCAAGGTTCAGAACCGCCGGATGAAAGTGAAGAGCCGAGCGAATCGACTCAGGATATGCTGGTATGTTATTCTCCTTTTATACGCAACTGTACTCGCCAAAACTACGTTTCCGAATTCCATTATTTTGCCTCTGTGCCATCCTACAATATTGTCTTTACTATTATTATACATAGGAAAGATTTTATTGTTTGTTTGCATTGTTTGCTCTAAACCACTGGACCGATTTGAAAAATTCTTTCGTCGTTGGGAAGCTGCACTATCCCTGGGTGAAGGTGAAATAGGGTATATTATATTAAAAAAAATATATAGATCTTTAATAAAACTACAAAATATTTTGTTAAATCCCCGTGCGAAGCCGCGACGGGTCGCTAAGCACGAAATAAAACATGTCATACATAGATCACGAACATGGATATTGCGATAAAAAAACACCCGCAGGCTAGTATATCTGAAGTAGGTACTATCGTAGCGCTTCTATTTCAGTTTCAACCTACAACAGAATCCTCACAAGATTCGACAGTCACAGACAAAAGTCAGAACGCATCTCAGCCTTCCCCAGAGCCAGTGGAAGCTGAAGACGAAAAAGTGATACCAAGACTAGTCAACACCACAGTGCCTCCCAGCGTTCTCGACTCAGTTGATCCCAAGAACTGGACGCGAGCGGACGTCGCTAAATTCCTTACGGTAAACGATTGTGAACCATATCGACAGTACTTTACGAAAATATCCGGCGCAAAACTGCTACAACTCACAAAAGATGAAATAATAGAACTATTAAAAATGAAGGTAGGACCGTCATTGAAGATTTTCGATCTGATACAGCAGTTGAAATGTAAACTTAAACAGCCGCAGTGTAGGAGAAATAACAAGTAGTGCTTGCTTGGACGGCTTCTTTACTGCGCGTTTATGAAGTTGGGTACTTTATACAGACATCAATGCGGCATACTTAGGTATTAGTACATTACTGGAGCGGCCCGCAACAGAGGCAATGAGGGAAGAACGTGTAGATGTGGGCCGAGTCGAAGACGAGGCACACATACGTGAGTCCATCATTGCCTAGTTGTGGCCAAGGCTTGTATAGTACTTTCCTCAAATAATGCGCGGAAATTAAAACTAAGTACCTAGGCAAAACTTTTTAGTTGAAAATACAATTACTTTTCAAAACCAATAACGAACAAACATAGTTACAGTATTCATTTGTTTTTTTTTTTCAATAATCAGCTTTCTGTTGAAAGCCATTTCGAAATTTGAATAAAACCTTTGATAAGTGTACCTCCTTGGTTGCCATGGTGTAAAAGATCGTTCCATTTTTAAATTACACGCCAGCAATGGATTTTCATACATTTTTATCTGGCCGCTGCTCGCATGTATTTGGCCAGTACTGCATTTTCGATTTATCTTGAAGAAGGTTGTCAAAATAATGCTTTAATTTCCAAGCATGTTTGAGAAAAAACAATTGTAATATACGGAGAATGCCTTATAGTTGTTTCCCGCTACTCACCGGGGATACATAAACAGTGACTTCGCCGTGATATATTAGGTCAAGACTTCATTACTTGTCAGTTGAACGTGGTTGAACTGACGAATCATAAAGACGAATTTATCTTGTGTGAACTTAACTGAAACTGGGCTGTAATGTATCCAGGAATAATAGAAAATATTTGGAATAATTTGTTCGGTTGGGACTTATCTTCCGGGAAGTTCAATGTCATTGAAAATAAATATTTTCTGTAGTAGAATTCAGTTGCCTTTACTTTATTTTTGCTCGTCTTCGTAAATGTGCAGTGAAGCAGCTTATTTACATAGTTTTATCAATTCTAATGTGTATATCATATTTTATTCCCGCCTTCATAAATGGTAGCATGCGAGTTGGCGATTTATTTTTTAAATATTTACTATGGCAGGTTACCGAGTGTGATATGATCAGGCCATCTTTATACTGATAAACTCTTATTATTACTGCCAGTTTTTACCGATTATACCTGAAACTGTTTTGTCTACTAAATGCCCGAAATATTGGTTTTGAAGTCCAATCATTTGTTCGACTAGTCAGCCCGCAGAAAACAATCAGCCTATCGACTATTTGGCCACACGAGAACGTTTAGCCCGCTATGTACTTTATAAGTGGCAGAAATAGTCTGTCATTACTATTTATTGTATCTATGTATGAATGATTCGTGTGATTTAGTCCATAATAGGTTATTTTTATTAGTGATTGTGCATTTATACAATTTAATAAGGCTAAAACTGGTACAATTATTAAACTAAACTAATACTGCAAGATTACACGATGAGCCGAAGTAGGCAACTAATAGTAGTAAAAACTAAAATGGTGAGGATTTTTATCGAAAAAATATTGAGTCGCTCTTTCATCTCCTGCAATTATAAATTGACCACCATAATCATGGGTACATGGTAATTTGCAATTAGTTTAAGCTGTGTGTTTCAAAGTTCTATTTATTTTATACACTAGGGTGGTTTTACCTGTTTTATTGTAATAAATAATTGTTTTATTCAAATACCCGAGTCAATGAAATATTATATATGTGTATGTTCAATGTAAAAGATTACTGCATGCTCGCATTACCAAAATTTTAACCTGTTTGGCGTTCGAAATGTTAATCGGGCTATGCTCTGAAACGTTCGACAAAATGTCATTAGATACGGATCATTAGACAACAGAACACCACAAGCAAAGGCTTTCCTTTTTAACAACAACCGCATGGATTTTTCTATTTTAGACCGAAATGATAAAGACATGTCTTCCAGTGATATTTGTCGGAGATTTGGAGCTTTATGGCCCCTGGAACATAATCAATAATTACCCCTATGTTGTATATTTTTCTAAACTAATTTGATAGCAATAAAATCATATATTTAGATTTTATAAGACCACTCACAGACATGATAGAAAATTTAAGTTTACTAGTAAAGTAATCGGAAAGGAATCTTTAGCGCTGCTGCATGCCGTGTTATTAGCGAGAATCATCCATCAGTTTTATAAATTAACTAGCTGTCGCCCGCGGCTTTGCTCGCGTGGTAGCAGCATACAAAATCTTTGATCCTAATTTTAAACACTTTAGGGTGCGACTTTTCAAAATTCCTTTCTTAGTACATCCCTACACTATGTAAGGATACTACCCTCCTTTCGTACCTCGAGGACTTACAGTTTAGGCTGTGCGTGGATTTGTCAGTCAGCTTCAAAAGAGTTTTATATAAATTAATATGGAATTTAGGAAATGCAACCTGTTTCGTCGATACGTACGTATGTGAACTTTAGGCCGGTTTCAGAGCTCGACCGACCGTCGGTGCGTACGTCGGTCGCGCTGGTCATTCGTATGGAAATTCACGCGCGTACCGTCAGCGTAGCTGTGTACGCATTCATAGACTTGCATAGATATAGCTACGCCGACGTACGGTCAGCGCTGACTGTCGGTCGAGCACTGTTTACAGCCTTAGATATTTTTATTTTACTGAGCGAAACGTAGATGTAACATAACTTTGTATAAAACAAATTAAATCAGTTCTTTTAAAATTTGTACTTATACTTAGTGATAATGAAACGCTGCCTTTATCTTGTGGTTATTATAATCGACCTAAGACACATCGTGTGATAGTTTGATTGTTCTGGTATTAAAACAATTCGAACTGTAAAAGCTATTTTATTTCTTAAAATATAACTTTAGCATGGAGGGACTGTTACATAAATTATTATATACTTACCTAAGACCATGCAATAAACATTTATTAACAATATACATGTTATAATTTAGTATATATAGGTACTTATTACATGATTCAGTCTGGTTCAGTTCCTTTGATATTCAAGATATCTTTTAATGCACTAGTCGACTGAAAACTGGATTCGTCCAGTTCAGTAATTTTCGTAGGTTAGCCGATACAGAGAGGCACTTATATCATATATCACCAATGTACTTCTTTGTTTGTAGTAATGTCTTGAAGAATTTGACTTGTTATCAATCTGCAACAAAATACGGATTTGTAATAATAGTCATTTACATGGTTTTTTGTGGGTCCTGCCCGATACGTTTGAAAAGCTCTGACTTTTAATGTAGGGTAAGGTGTTTTGCGCAGCGTGAGAGATATTGGATAGAAAGAGATATAGATATTCCCCTCCACTTTGGCCGAGAGTTATTAAACCATGTCAGAGTCTGTACTTAGAAAGTTATTCTGTGATAACTTCATAGGTAACTTCAAAGCCGAAACAGTTTAAAATATAAATTCAAATTTCAAATAAAATAAGAGATAGTTTGATATGGCGTAGCCTGTTGGAATGAAGCTCTACTATGAGGTGACGTAAGAAAATAGCCTCAAATTACAAGTTTCGCCACAATATTAGTGCGATTCTCTATGACATAGGTTTTGTGTCCATCAGTACCTACTGTGCTGTGCCGACTCGCTTGCTAAGTGCATCTCTATATCTAACTAGTAGTTCGCCCCGAACTGAGATCTCGTGATGGTCGGAGGTTAATAAAACCCAAACAAATTTTATTGACCAATGGTAATTTAATCCAAATCTACATCACGCTGTTATATTTCAACTTATTAATAATTATACGCTGTTATATTTCAACTGATTAATAATTTTAGAAAATATTTGTCAAACAAAACTGCGTAAAACGAATACGAGACGTAAATTAAATTATTTTGTAACTGAGAACGTGCTGATGCACAATTTTTGAGCAGAATGTTGCCATGATGTAAACATTTGAGGGCTGCTTGGCTAATCATGGTTTCGAATTGCTTGAGTGGCGTTTCTGTATACCATTTAAATTTGAGGGATGCTTATATTTAAGTAGCTTTTAGATGATTACGAGATTTAAGTGGCGTTTGAGTATTCGAGCCTTAGAATCAAAATAAAAACGGTTTTGGAATGTCTACGTGATATTTTGGTACGACTTTTTTTTTTTTTTACTCCCTTTGGAACCTCATAACTTTCCAACCCCTAGACCGATTTACTTTATTTTTCAAACCAGTAAAACTTAAGAGTAATATCCGTACACCTACCAAATTCTGTGAAGATCGAATAAGCGGTTCAAAAGATATACAAAAGATATCTATTTACATCCACCACCAATGTAAAATTTACCTAAACCATGTGAAAATTGTGAAAGCAATAAATATATTGAGTATTGAGTATTAAGATCTCGACGAACCAACATACAAAGCATTTTTGCCCAAGTTGTCACTAAGATCTCGTTCGCTTCGCTGACTCGATCAATTAAAGGATTGTTGCTAGGCATTTTTTTGTACTAATTTAAAGTGTTCAAAAAACATTATTTGATTTTTTTTTTGTGAGGAAAATAATCAACCAGATCATGAACAGCTAAACAGAAATATTCATAGATACCTCATTGTGTGCGTAGGAACGGACGATGAGTAGAGCGCACAGCAAATAATATTGCCTGTCCTCTGCGCGTGACACTTGTGGTACTCCGAACTCCAATATGTTTCTGTCATGCAGCCGTTTTCATTTGAACCTATTAAAATAATTGGTTAGTTTTTTTGTAAAATGTTGTTTTCAGAGTAATTTTCAGCGCCGCAATGTTTAATATGTTTATTCTTACACTCGTGGTCGTGTACCCACTCGTGCAAACCCGTTTTTGAGTCCCAAATAACTGGAATACTTATAAATAACCAATATACTCTATGTAAGTATACAAGATCATGTAAGCGTGGAATAGTTACACCGTGTTTTGTTTTTCGCATTGACTAACAGATTCAAATTCGACCGGAAATAGACGAAACACGGTGTAACCATTCCAAGCGTGTGCTTCGTTTCCACCAAAGTCGTGCGAAATTAATGAGCTGTGCGTGTATAAAAATCCACCAATAACAATAGGTTAGTATCACTTCACGTGATAATAATGAAGTGTACTATTGGTTGGTTTTCTTCTAGCACATCTTTGGTTGAAAAGCAGCTTTATATTGGTTTGAATTTCTTGGTACGGCTCCTAGGTCGAAAGTTCATCTTTACCGTCAGTATTTTTCAACTCCGGAGCCAAATCTCTAGCAGATGTAACGTAAAACGTCCTCAGTATGTCCATTTTGTGCGCGCCAGACATGCCCCGGCTTTTCTGTGTTGGTGGTTGTAGATGTCTCGAAAACACGCATCTTTTTTTGCTTATGTTTATTGCAAGGATTCTGTAAGGCAATAAAAATTCTGAAAACGTTTTATCGTTTTTAACTTCTAGTTACTCATAGATGTCGCTACTTGACAATTGGTTGGCTTTTCAAAATATGAATCGAAGAGATATTTTCACAACTGTGTTCATAACGATGTTTCTTTGAGCTAGGAGTATAATAAAATAACAGCTGCGTCTGGATCCCAGTAGAGTCTATTTTATCCATTCCCAGAAAACGACATCTTAAAAGCCACAAAACTTATGACATACGTATACACCCCAGAATTATGAATTGTTGGTATAAAGAAGGGTGGGTAAAACCTTATAAACGACCAGTAATACTTACCCTAAAACACAAGGCTCAAAGGTCAAACTGATCGGAAAGTTTCTCGGATACACAAGCTTAGCTTCTTTGATCAGTTGCGTGTAGCCTTCCCAGCACTGCAGGACTATTTCATCTATCTGTGATAACGCGGGCGTGGCGCCGCAGATCACTAGTATGTACACATCGGCTAACAGCTTGCAGGTTACTGCTCTGAATGCCACCTGAAATTGAAGAGGCAACTCTAGAGCTCTCTTTAGACAACTTAAAGCCATGTATACACTAGGGGGCAAATGGAGAAACATGTTGCGGAACATGTTCCTCAGCAAAAACGTAGAACATGCCGAAGTAAATGTCGTGGAATATTGTGTTGACCACACTAGTCAGTGTTTATAGAAATGTCGCCCGAGGAGGTTGTGGCTATTAGTGCTGCGTACATAGAAATTATATCGAGTGAGGCACGTTGCATATGCGACTACATTCGGTGACAAATGGCGCGACACTGATAAAAATGTGGACCTCAAATGAAAACTTTTTTACTGCAATCGTTTCACTATGTGTGCAATGGTTTCTTCAGACACTCTGATTTAGATTTCTGAAGTGGCCCTAGCACGTGCATTTTTATTTAATAAAATAATTTACGCGGGACACGTGCGCTCGCTCTCGAGGCGGGAGCAAGCAACATGCCCCGCGTTACGTAAAATGTTGCGGGGCATGTTGCGGGACACTATGCAACGTTGCAGCGTCACGTATATTATGTGTTGCGCGTCATGTTGTGAGACAAAATGTTCCCTAGTGTATTCATGGCTTAACCTCAGTGACAGACAAGTGTAGGTAATATTAGAAAAGTTGGTTGCCATTTTTGAAATATTTTTACCATTACACTTGGCAGTGGCGGTGCAGGTTTTTAGGCTACGTCAACATCGTTTATGCAAATGCTATTACCACGTAGTAATTAGGTACGAATTACTGCACTTACATAGGTACCTACCAATTTATTAAGGCTGTATGATATTGGTCTTTTTTGTGTAGGTACTTACATTAGGGCTCATTTGCGGCAAATAAACCGGAGTGTCTCTCAATGGGGCTCCATCCTGAGCTGCAGCTAATAACAACAGTAGCCTGGCTTCCCTTGCGTCCAGCTCATGAAAATCAGAACTGGTGGCTACCAGATGCCCGTGTATGCTGAGGCACGCCCATCGGCCTGTTACACTTTCTGCATAGTTATCTAGTCCTTGCTGAAAAATACAAGGGACAAGGCAGGATAGTTAGGATTATTCCATATCTCATCTATACTATTATTATAAAAAGCATTGATTTGATTGTTTGTTTGTTTGTTAGCATTGATACGCTCCGAAACTACTGGACCGATTTGAAAAATTCTTTCAAAAAAAAGTTATGACTCATAACTTTTGATTCTTATTATTACATACCTGCAACTGTTGAGCCTGAGGACACAGAATACTTTGAATAAGATCCAAGACGAGAGTTGGCTGCAGACCAGCTACATTCGGGTCCAAAGACTCCAGCAAATAGTCCAATATAACATAGCACTGCCTCAGATCTCGCTTGACTTGGTCAATATTCTTTAAGCTCTCTAGTTCTTTTTTCCCAATGCAGAACACCATGGCATCATGAACGTAGGATAGAAGAAGCTCTAAGTCACATTCTAGGCCTCCTGTTGATACTCCAATCAATGTAACGCTGAAACCGAATATTTTATCTGAGGGGGTATTAATAACAATACTTTTCACTGGTAATTTTTATAACATACATACTGAGATCAACGGCTTTTGTTAAAGGATTAGTAAACAGGTAAACGCTAATAAACACTGACATTCGCAAATTCGTGGCAGCCCTAGCCACCAAACAGCCACAAGAAAACAGAACTCTATACACTTTCTACTAGAACTGTTCCATGTTTTTAAAACTTGTTAGCGATTAGCTGAATTGCAGAACTTTCATCAATCACCATAGTATATTTTGGGTCAAAGACTCTTAACAAGAGCCTTCGAAAGGTCTTGCTTTAGCTAAAGCTATGAAAAACTAACGTAGGTACCTACCTACCTACAATATTATTATTATGAGCCTTCGATGTCCCACTGCTGGGCAAAGGCCTACCCCTCCTCCATCCACGCTGTGCGATCCAATGCTGTGATGATTCATTCGGGCTGGTATTTATCTAGTTCATCTCGCCACCTTGTTTTACAAAATAGTGAAAGTAAATTAAAAATTACCTCTTACAATACTCTTTCCAAAGAACATTTCCGTTATCAACCTGCGTGTTGACCATCGATAAACTATGGCACTTGCTGAACATGTTGATACCATGAAGAGATGCAATGGTTGAAAATTGAACCTATAATAAAAAATATTAAAAAATGAGGCTTGCGTTATAGACAAAAAAAAATACCTACTTAGGAAAGTAAATTATATACTTACCTAGTCATGCACATTATTTTATTACACTCTTCAGAATATGTAATGAAACCTCACATTATTTTTAGGCAGGTATACCTACACATACATAAATACAGTATACTGAAAATTTTAACTTACATTTTCAGTATTTCCTCGCTTCCTTGAAAATATAGGCACACCGCTTTCTGTGGCCACTGCAATAACTATAATCGACATCACCAAAACCAAAGGGCTCCCATTACCTATGCCCCACCTGATGTTGATCAGTTACATCTAGGTAGTGAAGTATATAGTAGGTAGTTTTTCACATAGACTAAGAGGTGCCTCCTATTTTATATAAACAGTACCTAAACTAAACTTAACACAACCTAACTAGTAAATGATAGAATAGAAAATATAAAAATCACTGAGCCTAACACACCCATTTCAATTTTCAACACCATTTTCAATGAGCAACGCACAAATGAATCGATGAACCGAACACTCACGAAAACAAAATGAAAACAAAACCAAAATTTTGACTGAGTCAGTCATTCAACTCAATCATTCATTTACATTCTACTTTTTTTTTACGACGTCTGTGCGTGGGCGGGTCGGGCGCCGGGCTTTGGGTTGGACTGCGGTGCGTCTGTAGAGTTGCCAGTAGTTTAAAGTTTCCCACAAAAATGGGAATGTCTCAGTTTAGTGCGAAAAAAATGTAGCCTTTTAATATTAACAATGTACATTTTCTAGGTACGTGATGATGATCATCGAAACGATAGTACCTACTGCGACATTTAAGAACCAGAGATCAAAATTTTAACAACAGTAGACCAAATTAATAAAATATAATAAAATATCATTAGCACACACACAATAAGTACAAACGCACCTAAAATAAAATACCAAAAATGTTAAGTTTGTAAGTAGTACAATATTGTCATCATACACCTTAACCATTTACATTATTTAGATACTTAACTAGGTACGTACTAAGACTTAGTTACACTGCCCTCCTAAGTGGGTACAAGGTAAAAAAGTTACACTTTAAAAGATATTTGGTAAAAGAAGTAGACAGACACCTACCTTAGGTATGTGATTGTACCAAAACATCACATAGCTAAAGGCGTATTATGTTATGTTTTAAGTACTTAGGTAAGTATGTCATTGTATTTAATTTTCAGATCATGATTTTTTATGAACATAAATCATCTACCTAATCTGATATTGCGTTTTCGTCTTTATTTTCATCCGGACCATTTTCAACTTTGATATTTTGATCTTGCGAGGGCTCCGTAGCTGGAAATAAAACGGTATTAGTTTTTGTAAAAAAAAAACAAATGTTCCTGATATAGCCAATCAATAGGAGTAGATACGCTTTACGATATTACTCAGTAGAGTACTCACATTGGCCTATTGACAGCAACCTTGGGCCTGTTAACGAAATAAGCAATGCTCCCAATGGCGCTGACAATACAACGCTTAGAACGCTAATAGTTAATATTATCGTTGACCATTTTTCTTCATCCCATTTATTTGCTCCGGTTGTTTTACCACTATGTACCAAATCTAACGCAGCTGGACCGAGCGCTGCCTGCAACGAACAACAAGTTCTAAATAATTTAGAGTAGGTACATAATAATAATAGTGAAGCTACGAGTAGTCTGATCATTGAAAATAATGCTTGACTCCAATTAAGAGTAAATAGGTAAGGTACATGGTTCTCGTGACTTCTGTCGTCATGTAGATAACTACGTTACCGTTAGTACATGAAATCAAGCTATCAAAACCTCTACATTTCACTTTTTAAATTAAACGTTACCTACCTGAACAGTTGCTTTAGCAGTCCATGTTAGACCAATGAAAAGTTTTTCTCTAGCGTTGAGTCCACAGCCGAAAGCCACGAGGAACGTCGCAACTGCTCGTATTAATAAACAGGCAACTAGGCATAGAGCACCCATCTTAATATCTTCTGGATCTAAATCATTTATCTGTTGATAAAGAAAATGCGCTAAGATATACTTGTTCTTTGAATCGAATCAGTGTGAATATTTTGGTTTACTTGCTACTTACTGTTATTTGAGCCCCAGTAAAAGCAAATAAAATAGGCTCAAAAAAGATCCATAATATTCTAAAAGTGTTGCTGACAGGATTTTTGTTGACAGCCCAGCCTTGTTTGTCCCAATAGTAGGCAGCCACAAACCCAGACGACACGATTGCTAAAGGCCCTAAAATATATTTAAAAAAAATCGTAAATAATTTCAATATCTAGGTTACCCAGTAGGTAGGTATTCTCTAGATAATTAATATTGCTTGCATACCTGCTCCACTCCAGCCTATCATACTTGAAATAAATAAAGAAAATAACCCTGCCAAGAATAAAGCCAGAAATCTAAGAGGGACTACATAAGTATCTCCTTTTTCTGGTATAATCGACAACATGGCACCCCATAGCGATCCGAATATAACACCAGCAACGATAGACAAAGGCCCCTGAAAGCAATTTCGGTTATTTTACTAAGAGTAAAAACGAAGATTTTTCTTAAACGCATCTAATATCTATAGACAATAATATATGTGTCATGTACGCACGTACATAGTATACATAGGTACCTACTAGGTCTAAGTAGGTTAGCTAAGTATACATTAAGTTTCTAATAGTCAGTTTTCAGTAAAAACGCAAACATTTACTTTCCTACGTGTTTACTGAGTTACGCATACATACTACGTTTACGGTAGATTACTTTGGCAAGCAAACCTTGATGATATTGAAAGTAGGAGAACCACTAGAAAACATTGCATTTAAAATAATGGCGAAAACAGCAACGCTGACTGAATCATCAATAGCAGCTGCAGCAACAACGATTGTTGGGATACCCTTTGAAACACCGTATCCAACATCCTTGAGTCTAAATAGGCATGGTACTACGACAGCTGGTGAAACCGATGCTATCATTGAACCTAGCAGAAAACCTGAAAACAAACATCAGAGTTCAGAGATTTGAACTATAGTTACGAGTTTAATTGAGAAAACTTCGTAGGCAGTAGTAGTTTTTAATCATACCCCAAATCCACGGTAAGCCAAGAAGATAATGAGTAGAAACACTGATTGCTATGCATTCAACCAGCCATGGCAGAAGACCTAATTGCAGCACAGCAGCATAGTGCTTTCTCATTACTGCAGCATCTAAACCCAATCCAGCTCTTGTTAAAATTATGACTAATGCTATCTTTCTGGAAATAATCGAATTATTATACCTACGCTTAGATAAGAACAAAAACTTGTGTTTATTAAGATAGAATTATGCTCGTACATACCTCAGATCTTGGTTTAGTTTTCTGTATTCATCAGTCATATGCACTAAATTAAGGTTTTGAAATAATATTCCAGTAAACAGCATTCCGATAAGAGCTGGTAATGTTGTGACTTTAAGCCATACCCAGCCAATTAAATAAGCTGATATAACCAAAATGGTCATGCTGAGGAGTTCTCCTTGCAGTCCTACTGACTGGCCTAGTTCTGAGTAAAATATTCCCCATGTAAGCAGAACTGCAAAATAAATACTTAAGTGAAAATACCTACCTAATATTTCCTAGCAAAAAGTACCAGATACTAAATGAAATGTATCATCATTACAGAGGAAGTCAATTACTCAAAGAGCACTTACAGAACATAAAGATACATAACTGCTGAGCTGATTGCCTGTATGTTGAAAAAAAAGGGTAAGGGAAAACCTTTGACCACCAGGAAGGCTGCCATGAAGGGCTTGAGTCTGCTTGGTGGCATCGTAAGCAAAGTTTTTCCCACCATTTGCTAAAATAATGAATCAAAAATTAAATTACGCATAATCATAATTTAAAAATATCTTCATGTAATTTGCAAGTAATTCGATTTATTTGAAATTTTTTTTATAGTGTATGTTTTAGATGCCTAAGTTATGACAAATATATTTAGCTTCGGACGAGCTTGCTTGCATAAGGAAAATATAAAAAAACTTCAAACTTTACCCGTTATTATGTCTTATGCCGCCGTTATCATCTGCAGACAATTTCATTTTTAAGTTAAATTGTTAAAAAATTGGCTGAGCATCAGCAATTTATACAAAATAAAATGAAAATATTTAGCTATAAGCGTGAGCCTTACATTAATTTGATATCTATTTAGGTACCAGCGTACATTTATATTAGGTACAGTATAATTAAATAAATCTGGGTGGAAAGAATGTTGAAAGGCATATTATTACTATTCTAAAAATGCTTCAAGATTAGTTATGGTACAAAAAAATGTTTTACCTACGAACGAATAGACACGAGCACCTATAAAATATTAGACAATTAAAACACACAAAGTAGTAATACATTTCACGAACATAAATTATTAACAATCAGAACTTTAGTGGCTAGGAGCAACAATTTATAAGAAAACATCTGTTTAAAAGTTAGGTACTTTTAAGGTAGGTAAGTAACAACATAATACATAATCAAACAGGTTTTAAAAAAAATAATGATGTTACTCTCACCCGCGTCTTGTATTTCCATGTCCAAATCAAAGTACAGATTCTGGGGTTTCCTAAAATTTTATTGAAAAACTTTATAATTTAATAACCTAGGTGCTTGAAATATTATTATTAATAATCATCAAGGCACAAAGTTACGTATACCTAACTACTTATTACTATTATTTATTTATTTATTATTATTATTATTATTTACTTGGTTATTTTTTTAAAAAAAATATTCTTTTAAAATAGTACATAAACCATTTTAGAACAAGACTATACAATAAATAAGTTAAACGACTAATTCTTCTACTAGTTTATATTATTGATATCTATTTAATCGCTCTGTCAAGGCTGAAATTAAACTAGTTGAGAACTAGAGCACACAAGCTTTATATTGATGCTTTTAAAGTTGCGGTGAGTAATCTAGGTTTCACAATACGACGAAATTATTTGTTTATAAAATGTTATTTCAGTATATAATTACTCAATAATAGGTACCTAACTGAGTAGATATAATAATAATAATAATAATAATAATAATAATAATAATAATAATAATAATAATAATAATAATAATAATATTTATTTTCAATAAAAAGGTTTACAAAAGCAATCTAAAAGAAGGCACTTAAATTAAGTAGGTACTTGTTTAGTTATGTAGTAGTTGCTTTATAGCTAAACCTTTGTGGAGTCTATACATTGACTCCTCGCTCTAACTAAGTAAAACTTGTATGTAGACGCGAGGGATCTCTGCTTCGGCTGTTATAATTTGTTTACCCATTACGATCATAAATCTGAAAATGCCAGCCAAAAATATTAATCTAATACAATTTTGTTACTACATATCTATCTAGGTACTTACTTTTAATAATTTTTAACGCAGAAAAATAAAAAAATTCATACCTACCTGTTCCTTGTATTTTTATTGTAAAAAAAGTCTTGTTTATACTAATGACGAATGACACTTATCCCTTCGTTAAATGTATTCACTTTGATCTTACTCTTGTAGTGAGTATCTTAAGTAGGTAGGATGTAGATAATAATAGTAGTATGTTAATATGAAACGCGTGTTAGCAGAATCAGTTTTGTTTTATTACTGCAACCAGCAATCAACAAAGAGTCTGACTATAGGTAGGTATGTACTGAGCCATGTTACTGATAAAGTTATAAACAGATTCATTAGAATAGTATAAGATAGATACATAACCGTTAAGTAGGTACGAGTACTTAGTAAATGACTTAGTAATATACCCTGTAAGTTAGCATAATTTTATTAAGTGTGACGTATTTTGTGATTGATGATGATGATGATGATGATGAATACTAATAAGTTATGTAGGAAAATCATGTACTTTTCATAGCAGAATAATGACCAAAAGCGGAGTTGTATAAAATTACCTAAGTACAACAATAATTTATTCCTTAGCACAAACTTTCGAAGTAACATTTTAGAGTAAATGAACACTGCTTTAAGTCAAATGTCAACATGATAAAATAAATTGAGGCTTAATCCTTCACCTTGGGCAATATTTAGTATTCTGCGACTATTTTAGTTCTTTGCAGTCTTGCTGTGCCGTTGTCGTGGTGAGCACTATGGCAACATTTTTTTTGGCAATGACTTTGACAAGTGATCGATTCGAGAACACTCAAACAAAAACAAGTTGAAGTTACATACAAATTACAATACAACGCAAGATAATCTAAAATCATATCACAATGCCAAAGATTATAATAAGTAATAGGGGACACAATGCTATCATATGCTTTGTTTTCTTTTCTCTTCATTCGTCTACCTACATCCGTGTCCATTATTTCAATAGGTAGGTTACTTTAGGGAAAAATAGACCCATGAATTTGGATTGCAATGTACCTACTTAGGTACCTACCTGCCCTGGGTGAGTATTTTTTTTTTACCTACCTACGAAACATCTATAAGATTTAGTTTGGATAGCTACTGACTATGGTACAATTTATTATAGGTAGGTACCTACCTACCTTTAAAATCTAGCTTATATTATGTATTTACTAATAGGAAGGTTAGTAGGTACCTACCTCTACCTATATAAAAGCTACTGCTTCCTAACCTACGCTACGTAGGTTATGTATACACAGCATATACACAGATTAGTTAGGATGCTAACGCGTACGTACGTACCTACCTACGTCTACGCACAAAACTAATTATTATTATTTAAGGGCGCTCCACTAAAAATAAGCACATCTCGGCGCGGTGGCTGAGTGCGATTTCAAACTGAACTGCGCTGCAGTGCGGTGCGGTAGGCAGTCAGTGTTGCCAACTGCTAGCTTGCTATATCTTGCAAAAAGTTGCAAGATTGATAGTTATACCTTTTACAGAAGCCTCTAATAAATGTTACTCAGGCTGAGTAATATTTAGAGAAAAAGTGATATATTGCTAGTTTTAACCAAAAAAGCTAGATTGAAAAACCTACTAGCTAGATAAAAGTAGCTAAATGTTATTTAGCCTCTCAGTAGGTACCTGCCTGGCACAACTTTTCTCACGCAAGTGACAACCCCCGTGGCGGAAGTCCAGCTGGGTGGTTAGGTATGCATTATTTTGCAGATTTCTCGATAATTTTGTAGTAATGGGTACATAATGTACCAAATTACATCCATTATATTTTTTTATTCCGCATAAAATAACCTATTTTTTCCAAGAATAAAACTACCTACTCCGCGTGAATAGCTAGAACTTTTTTCTACTAGTTTCTTAACTGACACCCCAAAATAGCTAGATCTAGCTAAGTTGGCATCCCTGGCGTTAAGTAAGTGGATTAGGACCGTTTCACAAAAGGTCAGTGCAACCCCTTCAAAAGGTGTGCGTTACTTCACAAGACAACCGCGCCTGTAGACATCATCACTACATAGGTGTACAGGGTGATTGTAGTGATATTATTATTTATGTAGGTACTATATAGAAGGGACCTAGGCAGGTACTTCCTTTGTCTTGGTATTGGAACTTGGAGACTGCTAATAAAATAAATGATGTGTATAAAAATATAAACACAGATTTATATAAAAATCACAGTCGTTTATTAATTAATAAATACTGGTAATAATAATTAGGATAGACGTAGAGATTTACCAAAAAATCTTTAGCGTAGTGAAAGGTACTTTAAAATCTATAATTTTAATAAACTAGAAAATATTATTGAATTGAGTAAATACAATAGCTACCGAAAGTTAGGTTTGCGCCCACTGTAGGTAGCTCAGAGATTCTTGCAACTGACGGGGGCCGCAACGATAGTATTTGTATGAGATCGACACAGGTTTAGGGTTAAAATTATCTAAGTACAAATGCTTTAAGCCGACCCACGTCGAAACACAAGACTGGTAATTAGAGTCCTAGTGTGGACTACAAAGGGCGCTTCCCCTACTAGGTAGCATAATATCAAGAAAAAATAATTCATAAAGGTTAAGGAACTTATAATATCTAAGTCATGGGCCCGTTCCTTAATACCTAACCCTACGGGTACGTATAAACGATCTAAATTTAAGTCCATCTGCTTCCTAGAAAGCTAATTATTTCAAAAACTATTTTATTACGAATTTGCTATTGAAAATCCGCTATCATTTTGGTCGGATTTTCCGTAGGTACGTTTACATAATACCTAAACAAACAAGGAATGGCGCAGGGTTCACAATACCCCATTACTACAGCAAAGAGAGCTGGCTCATTTTCACTACTTTCATTACTTTCAAAGTTCTTAGCGAAGACGAAAGGATTCTGCTATGAAGAGCAATAATCTGCATAGCTTATACCAGCTCTCTACGCTTTTAGAACACAAGCTTATAAATAATGTCTACTGAAACTGGTGTATCGTTTATAAGCAATTTAATAATTAAGCACCATTGCCACAAAGCTATAAAAATACCTAGGTAATCTTAAAAAATATCATTCAAATAATCACATCAAAATAGGTCTTCTTATTTACACCTTCAAACACGTAGCGACAAATAAAAATCGGTTTAATTAAACTCATTCACGATATGTAAGTCCTTGAAAATACTATAATAATGTCTTTGCAGAAAATGCACCTCTACTGTGCCTCTAGCAACAAACTTCTACAAATTACTGGCTAAACGCTGCGCCCTGTCAGCGCTATTTAATTTATATTGAAACTAAAATCATTATCTTAACATCCCACATAATAGGTATGTGGAACAGTTTTTAGGCTATCATAATACGATACACCAGTTTTTCCTACAAAATACGTCTAAAATAACGCTTATTAGTATACTTATCTACCTACTATGTATATCAATCGCTCGATTCACCTCATCTTTCTATAGGTAGCTAATTTACACAGCCGTCAAAGGGCGAGCATTCTTTAGCTTACTTACATCTACAGCAACTTTTATCGAATTTTTAATTATTTGTCTCAGGCAACTAGCGTATTAACAGTTACAATCACTAAAGATGCGAGTCGCTCTACCGAAGTAAACGACTCCACTCGATATACCAGAAAGTACCATGTATTACCTACCTAATGTGATGTAACGGTTGCCGCAAACCTAGAATAATGTGCGTTGTCTAATTTACGTTGCGTGCCTTGATCTTATATTGATTCTGATAAATTCTGTCATAACGAGCGTAGTCCTCATACTACGGTAAATTGCCCACAATAGCACAGAGAGAAAAATCCGACCAATATTGAAAATGGAAAGTACAAGCTTTGTGCATGCCGCCTACTGCATCATCTTTAACTTGAACCTTAGAACTAGATACGAGATTACTCTAATAAATACGAAAAAGCCGATCAGCGCGCCGACATCCACCCAAAAGTTCGCTTTATCCATTGACATTTGATTCAAGAATTGATTTGGATTTCTAAAATGGCAGTATGGTTCTGAGCAATGCAATTTTTCCCTTCCGAATCCGTAGACAGACAACATGGCTCCTTCGAACCCATATCGCACGTAGCTGAGATACGTGAGCCATTGGAGATAGCCTGGTATTGCATTGAAGTTTACGAAGAAACCGGAGAATAGAACGACGGGTATTGTTGTCACTGGGCCTAGGTAGACTCCGGTCTCTATCTTCATAGCGGCTCCGATGAGAAGCCCTAAGGATTGGGCTACCAGAGCTGTCAGAATGTTGATCGTAGCGAACATGAGGACCCGGTCTGTCTGCATTGGTTGACCAGTCATGAAGTACACTATAATGACGTACACGCCGCTGAATATTATCTGCAACAGAAGATAAGCACATTGTAGAGTGGAGTTTTACAGCATCGTTATTAGGTTAAACTGACAGAAGCCCTTACAATTTCAAGGCTTTGAGGAGGTTGTTATGATGTGCAATCTAAACAAAACAGCCCAAATGAAGGTTCTTGCAAACCACGCAAGCAACAAACATAGCGTGATCATGAGTTTTAACCAGTTTTTACCGAAGCTGAAAATCGTATAAATACTTCCTATTTCATTCAATCAAAGGCTTTACATACGCAGTCTTTCAAAGAAATGCAAGCTGTTTCAGCAATATTTGAATAACGTAGGTAGGTGCACCCTCTATACCTTTTCCATATAAAACTAGTAGATACTTAGTCGGTGTAAAAACAATGACTGGTTATGGATACGAAGATGTATTCCGGTGAAGCGAGGCCTCCAATGGTAACATCCGGAAATCTCGACGCACGAACACAAGGAAGGAAAAGGAAGGACCTACCATCCCTCATTTGAGTTGAGAATTAAAAAATAGTCATACCTGAAATGGTAGGTCCGCTATAGTTTTCGCAAAGTAGAAGGCCTTCAAAGAATACCAGTAGTTCAGATGCTCTCGCACAAACACGCTCATTTCAGTTGGGACTGCAAGAAATGGATAACAAAGTTATTTTTAAAGGACTCAAGATGAATTAATTATTGCTATCTGAACTGCAGTTCACATGAGTACGCCTATAGGCATGTTTTATCAAAAAAGAGTTGTGCAACAGTAAGTAGGTACTCACATGTAAGAATAGTTGGCATCATAGCCGTGAACATAGTGAACATCACCGTGAAGAATATACACCCAGCGTTGCTCATTACTTTAGCTGCATCTCTCCCAATATCATAATACAGGAACCCAATCAGAAGACCGACGACTGTATGGGAAAATAGCCTCAGATGCGTCAGAGTCTGGTCTCGCAGAATGCTCCGGAATGTTCGCTTCAATAAGATCCAAAATTGCTTAAAGCCTGAGGTCGGGAAGCCGGTTTTGACCGGCTTCTTGGTGAAACTCTCGCTTGAATCCAGAAGTGACGTGGTGCAGGTTACAGGAGCGAGGTTCGTTGCGTTTGGCAGAGCAGGCTTGTCTGTTGTAACTGGTTCAGACATGTCTATTACAGTGCAAGTTGGTTTATCTGGAAAAGAGGAAAGCCGTTTAAAATCGAAATTCGTGATTGCGGAGCAAACTCTTGCAAGAGAAGGTCGTAAGGTTCATAAAATATAACACACCAACGACGTAAATCTAGAATGTTGAGCAGTTCGAAATCGTTCTTCTGGATCTTGTAGCCATTTTTGGCAGAAAATAATTAGGTACTCGAGAGGGAACGATCCACAAGACGCTTGGCTTGGCGAGCTTAATACAAAGAAGTATTAGTGCTGTCGTGTCTATGGCCACATTGGCCACTGGAAATAAAACTTTGCTCTCACCTATAACAATAGCCAGAGCTTCAGCCTTCTGCGTGTTGTTCTTGCTCTGGTTATTATAGTTGAGGTTCTGTGGCACTGAGGACGATGATGATGACGACGACGACTGACCTCGACCGCAGTTGCCCTTGTTGACGGCCATAACGAGCTTATGGACCCAGTCGCCGTGCTCGCCAGTTGCTACTTCCATTACTGAAATAAATAAAATAAAAAGTTAGGCAGCAACTTATGAACGTTTCGTGCATAGATCAAGATGAAGCAGTGTACCTACCTACCCTAATGATATCCTATATTAAGTAAAGAATCCTGAAAACTACTATGATCCTGAATACCTAACCACAGAATATAAATAATAACTATCTTGCCTAACAAAATAGACCTTGGTGACAAATACTGGAAAAACTAAAACCGAGCGTGGACTGAAAAAAGAAACAACGTGAAAAAAGAACAATCGTCGTTCACGCATGACAATAATTATTTTGGCCTTATTTGAAATGTGAAGACACTCATAATTTAGGTATTGTGCTCCTAATATTAAATGCGGAAAAACCACGCCTCTTCGACCTTCGCCCATTAGGTACGTTCAATTAAGGTCTGTAGGTACCTACTGTGTTTAACACTTGGTTACCTACTAAGTCGCAGTATATTCAACCTTGTCTCATTTCTTTTAAAAGAGGGTATTTGTATGATAAAGATGGGTTTATAGTACAAACAATTAACACCTAGGAAGACTTGGTATGGTGTTCAAATTGAATCATTACGAAGCTATTGTAGGACATTGGTGCTACTGTTGACACCTATGTTAGGTATTGTCTTTCTGAAGAGATTAAGTGCACCCGTGAGCCAATTGTTTTTTAATTCATAACTAAAATTGTTTTCGTCTACAAATGTTGTAGGTCAACTAAGTACCTACGAACGAAAGTGCTTAAGTCGTATGTGCAATCAATAATTTCGCTCTTTGGCCATATTATTCAAGCCAATAAACTTTGTACTGTAAAGTAAATGTAGGTACTAAGTAAATCGTGAAAATTGAAGAACAGTTCATATTTGTAAAACTTGTTTTTCTCTAAGTACCTACCTACCTCAAATCTTAGGTAAGTATTACTTATCTACATGTCTTTGAACAGTGAAACTGCAAATGCAAAGTTTATCTGGATGCTTGGGTTTTAGGGTTGTACAAAATAACACGCTGTTGCCATCGTAACTCAGGGACCCAAGATTAGTAGGTACAGGTACATTACATAGGTATCTTTATAATATTTTATTCTTGACCGGAACACGTGTCGAGGCTGATTCATTAATAATAAATAGCACAACGGTTGTGCTCTTTGAACTCTACTTTGAACAAAGAGACAACATTGTTCGGTTATACCTACTTCATGTAGGTACCTACTACCTACGAGCTCTATTGAAACTATTATGTGCCATAACTAACAAGGTTATGGTTTAAAATTGTGAGGCATACTTTTCTCTACTAGATATTTTTGTGTCACGCAAACCGACAATGATATCAAGAGACCTCAATAACATTGTACCTACTATACCCTAAATTAGGTCAAAGAATTACTGTTAACTGTATGTAGGTTTTTTCCTATTAAATATAAAGAGGTAGGACACTCTCACTATCCTATCCTTCCCACTAATGCACTGCATAATAGTGCAGTATAGGTTTATAATAGATACCTACCTACCTATTAAAAATGTCAAAGTTTATGTCTAGATGTTTGTTTCAATAACGCTGTAACTGCTGGTCCGATTTGGATGAAACTTGGAATATATAATAATATAGTTAGTAACCTGGATTAACATGTGGCTACAGGATCAAACGGCGGAAGCTAGTAGTTAAAATATATTGAAGTAGATGGATCGGAAGCATAAAATATGCAAAAACTACATACCTACCTACATAGTTTAGGTACCTATTCCTGCAAGTAGTAGGTATAGTTACTAGTTATATTATGCTCAGGGATACCTACCTATAACCTCACTTCACCTAGTTAGTTGACATTGGCTGTAGGTCTCCAGCTCTTGTTTTTAACTCTTTAACAGCTGAAGATTGCCTTATCAGTCAATTACTGTCGAATGATAACATGTTTATATCTAAGGTTACCTACCTACTTCAAAAGATAATTTGTAACACATTATTAATAAGTAGGTAAGGTAGGTACTTACTACTTGTACCAATATTATATGATAGTAGCCAAGTGCCAGCTTTATTGATAACACTTGTAGGTATGTAACTATGTATGAGAGTGATATGATATGATAAATCATCCAAACAGGTACGCAACCGTACATTAAATAGTTCGATATGATAGCATAATAGCTTGCAAACATTGGTTTATTTAATCTCGGCTGTATCTACACAAAAAGATACTTTATTACTTCCGGTACCTACCTACCTACATAATTATCTACAAGCATTTTATTTTACATTTAGTCCGATAAGTCCGTACCTACGATCCGAAGTAAGAACGACCTTCACCCGATCAGTCGATGAACATTTTTTTTGTATGTTAGAAAATACATCGCGAGTGGGTTGGATAAAAACAGCCAGGCTATGATTAATAAAAAAATTAAAACTTGAGGGGTGTCGGATGGAACGAAGTTCCTTGAGGTGTTCTTTTCTTATAATATTTTCTATCTATATTTTCTAGAACCTTAACGAACCCTAAAAACAAAAACTTCCAACAATACCTACATTCATTTGTTTCGGTTGAGAACGTACAGGCACACGATATTAAAAAAACTTCCTGCACCAATTTATTCGAATGACGTTGTCAAAGTTTGAAAAAAGTGTCGCGACAACTTTTGGTCTTAATTTTTTCCGTCTAGCCCCCTTTCGCACCGCGCAATAAAGAACTTCGTTCCAAAAATTGACTTTACCAATCGAAGGTATGAAGCCTCTAATAAATATGCAAACAAAACTGCAATAAAATAAAACTGCTTACCATAATCTGCGGGGTTGTGATAGCTTGGACAGTGAAGTCCCATTGACGACAAAAACGGCACCAAGGTCGGCACCGTCCCTTGATATATGCATTGTCCATCAGCAAGTGTGTACAAGAAGTCAAACATCTCAAACAATCGCGCGGATGGCTGGTGGATGGTGCAGATAATCGTGCGTCCACCTCTTGATAGAGATTTCAGTAACGATATGCACTGGAAGCACGAAGAACTGTCCAATCCAGAAGTTGGCTCATCGAAGAACATCACAGGAGGGTTGTTTACTAATTCTAAAGCTATGGACAGACGCTTCTTCTGTCCACCGGAAAGATTCATTGTTCTAGTGTCGCCGGCCTCGCAGAGACCCAGCATTTCTAATATCTCGTTGATCACGATTTTCTTGGCAGTGGTATTCATGTCTTTTCCTAGTTTGAGGTTGGCAGAGACATGCATGGCTTCTCTGACCGTGAGGTGTGGCAGGAGGCAATCATCTTGCATGATATAGCAGGACATTTTTCTAAACCGTCTGAGGTTTCTTTCCTTTCCGTTTATGAGGATGGAACCGCTTACATTGGACGTTCTGAAACAATCGAGCATGTTTTTGAGTTTCACACATATCTGGCGATGTGCCAAGCAACTGAAAAACTCGTTAGTCAGATGGTAAACATTTTCTGGAAAACGCTTACGTTGAAACTTTGACCCAGTATACTTAACAGGATTACAAATCATTACTTCGACACACCATCGTCTTACTATACCTACAGTAACTTTGTTAGTTTGCAACTTATGTTCCGCATTTAAATTCTTTCTTATTCAAACATTGCTAAAAGTACTAGTTTTTTTTTAAACAACAGGAAGAAAAGCAGTTACCTACTGTGTCAACTTAAGAGCACTTTTGGCGTTAGCATAAAAACGAGCAATACAAAAAGGCAATGCATAAAAAGTGATACTCACTTGTATCCCGCTAGAATATTCATAAGCGTGCTCTTCCCGGCTCCTGAAGGTCCCATGATGGCCGTGAGTTCACCAGACCTAAAGGTGCCGTTAATGCACTTGAGCAAAGCTTTGTAACCACGCTTCCTTCCTTCACTGACTGAGTATGATAGGTCTGAGAATTCGATGTCCACTGGTGGTCGTTTCGGCAAGTGTGTTAGTGCTGCCATTGGTTTCTTGTTGTCTCCATACCCGTTGGGGACTTTAGGCACAAGACCGGTCATTGCAGCCCCAGCAGCCCCGTTGCACAGGTTAATTTGAGAGCCGCTGAAACAAATTTTACGATATTTAGAATTTTAGTTGACAAATTACCTGTTCATCCTATGCTTCTAAATGCAAATAGCTTCTTTATAATTTCATTTGGCGCTTTGTTAAAAAAATTATGCTAGTCCATCTGATCCATCGGACTAGCTACCTATTCTGTAACATCGTGTTGGCTTCCTTCCAACTGGCTCCGGAACCTACTACTTGTGGGTTTAATTAAAACTGAACCTCATTTTCTACGGAGTAAAGTATATTTCGGTGTGAAAATAACACGCGTTTTCGCTGAAAAGGTACCTAATTGTAGGCCACGTTCCATCGCCGAAAGGGAGAGAGTACACGACCTCCATAAATGGGTTCAATTTAAAACTGCGATAAAAATGCTTTGCATTTTTAATCTTGGAGAGCCAGAGAAAATAGCTATGAGATTTTAGTGGAGCTTGTGTAGGGTATTGACACAGTAATTTATTTCTCCAACAAGCACACTATCACTACCCCAGGTATATTACAACACAATCCAATCCATTCAAGGTTGTCTGGTAGAGATCGCTGTTTAGCGATAAAACCACCCATTGTATGACTTAAGTTGTTATGTTTCCTGTATGTTTAGTTTTTAGTTGTAGTGTGAAATAAAGTATTTTCTATCTATTTACCAGACACCTACCTAGAGTAGGTATCTTATAAAGACAGAAGCACATGTTGCATTAATTACCTTTTCGTACCACTTGCTCAAAAAAGTGACATTCTATGCCACAAAAAGCGAACATAACAATAGTCATTTTTAATCTGTTAAAAACAGGGAGAGAAAATTGTACTGGATTTCTTTCATCCTCTAGGGGGAGAAAGTGATTTAAATTTGGAATACAATTTATACTGAACTACATCTGTGTTTACACCATTGAGTTTGTATACAAAGCATTATACATCTTTTTGAAAAAGGAATACGCACTTATCATGCAGGCCGTATGAGCTTGATGCCTTTGCTTTTCCGACAAAAAAATATTATTATTATTTTTACAGTGTTTTTTTTTTCTCGAAATTTGCCATTTCGGTAGTTGTTAGTAGTGCACACGGGCCTAAGGCAAGTGGGCACCACTTTGATTTTGTGTTGGGTTTGAGTCGTCCTGTAAGAACTTTCGGACCGTCCTACATATTATTATTATTATTATCAGCCAGTTTCATCCCACTGCAGGGCAAAGGCCTCCCTATCCCCCTTCCATTTCTCACAATCTAGTGCAGCTGCGGGCCAATCCTTCAAAAATGCGTCTAATTAAAAAAATATTAGACTAGGAAAATGCCGCTTTTTTGTTTTCTTCAAATACATAAACGTTAAGTTTATTTTAATTTATTGTTATAAATAAGTTAATGTTCTAAAATGCTATCTCATATTATTATTGTGTTAATTTTCTCGCAAATGGTACGAAAAGTAGAGTACTTTCCTCTGTGATAAAGCTGTCTTAGTCTTGGGTGAACTTATATCCCTCGCTACTCTCAGGACTCGTCTTAAATCCCTCGCTTCGCTCGTGATTTAAGTTTTTAACGCCCTCGCTACGCTCGGGAGTAAACTTCGACTCCTTCGTTACGCTCGCGATTTAAATCGTCACCCGCGACAGAAGACACTGCTTTATCCCCTTGTATAATAATCTACTAATTTTCACGAAAATATTTACAGTGCAACTATCTAATCAAATAAAGAAATAATATTATCTTTGTAATATTTCTGGTGGCGCGATTTGGTTAGTAGGTCAATTGAAATCCTATTGAAAATCACGGAATATTTTACTAGTAACTACTAGTAAAAGCCTACACATATTCATTATGCTGCCTTTCTAAATCATCAAAGATAGAGTAAAGCCCAACCCAAAAGTTACAGAAAACCAACGTAAGCAAGTAAGGCTAATTAGCATTGGGTTAGCAGAAATACCGAACGCTCATGGCTAATCGGGATTAGTAGATCGACCGACGGTAATGCCTAAGATGCTAATGACGCAGATTTCGTTGGTACCCTTCGTAATCCCTGTATTAGGTAACACAACGTTTATTGAATTTATAATAGGTAAAAAAAAGTTATCGTCTCTAAGCTGGACGTGACTACAGCATTTACGGCGCGTCCCCATCAGACACGGCGTGGCGCCATCACCGTGCAACGGCACGGCGCCGTCGCCGGACCACGGCACGGCGGCGCGCCGGAGCACGGTGCCGCAAACGGTGCGACTTAGAGTCGATAATTTTTTTTACAGGGATTACGAAGGGTACCAACGAAATCTGCGTCCTTAGCATCCTCGGCATTACCGTCGGTCGATCTACGAATCCCGATTAGCCATGCGCGTTCGCGCGGCGCTCCGCGTTCGCTCCGGCGGCGCGCCCCGTGCCGTGGCCCGGCAACGGCGCCGTACCGTTGCACGGTGACGGCGGCGCGCCGTGTCTGATGGGTTCGCGCCGTTATTTACAGCTCTAGGTATATTAACTGACGGTATAAATCCTAGGAGCAGAAACATAGACGACTTATCTACGAATGACGGCTAATTAGCTAAAATACAAGGGATCCTTCGTGTGTCTACGTCGCAGAAAAGTCAGGTCTACGGCGTAGAATAAAGGTCTACGGCGTAGGCCCAGTTTGTCTACGATAATTAATTTGATCTAAGTAATGCACAACTACTCAGTGCTCAATAACTGAACGTGTTTCGTTCATCGAACTACTCCTCCAGACATTTTAGACAAAAAAGGTAGAAGTCTGAAAATAAATTCTTATATATAAAATTCTCGTGTCACAATGTTCGTTCCCGTACTCCTCCGAAACGGCTTGACCGATTCTCGTGAAATTTTGTGGGCATATTGAGTAGGTCTGAGAATCGGCCAAAATCTATTTTTCATACCCCTTAGTGATAAGGATTGCACGCGAGCAAAGCCGCGGGCGACAGCTAGTATTTAATAAATATCACACAAAAAATAGGTAAGTAATAAACGCGATCTAACCTATAAAGATGAACCATTTTGTTAGACTACAGTCTACTGTTTAGATTGCACCGAACATCTTCCTAGAATCTTAAAAACAGACTAAAGGTTATTGAGCTTCTCACTTATCAGGCCTCCTAAAATAATATTTTTGTTGTGAGCAAACAGTTGATGACGTTGTTGGGTTGGTGACGTCATAGCCGTTACCAAACAGTTCCATTAGACTAATATCTACCTATTTGCTTAGTTCCTCAGAAGCGACTGTCAATTTGTAGGTTACCAACTAAAATAAAAACGCATCTTCTTTATTATATTCCCACTGCTGACCAAAGGTCTCCTCTACTTCCTTCCATAACTTTTATAGTGCTTACAATAATTATTGGTGTCTTTACAACTGTTGTTTACTAAAAGCACATCTACTTTGTATAAACTATAATTTCCCAATGTTGGCCAATGTTGTTCCCTACTTCTTTCCAGAATAAACGTAGTTCGTTTTATTAATATTCATTGATAACATTTTAGTCAACTAGTTAGGTACCTACGTTGGCACTGACAGCCTGGGTTGAATTTGGTTTTGATCTTACCAGATTCTAGATTATTCTTATTATAATGACTTCGTATATCTACTGCCTCAATTTTTATATTTATTCACCTTTTAAACCTTCTCTGGACTTCCACAAATAATTTAAGACCAAAATTAGCCAAATCGGTCCAGCCGTTCTTGAGTTTTAGCGAGACTAACGAACAGCAATTTATTTTTATATATAAGCTTATTTGTGTCTTACTATTCAACTGTTGTGTAAAGGCCTCCTCCAGTAAAAAGTTTATTATTATAATCAGAATCAAATGTTTATTTATAGGTATTATTAGAATTATTGAAATTGTATTATTGTTATAAAATTAATTTGTATTGTCCACGTTGCATGTACTTTCACTTTATATTATTTTAATTCAAAATTTGTAAAATTTAAGGAATAAAGGCTATTTTATTTTATTTATTTATTTATACAACTGTTGTGTACTTGTGCAGTTCATCATCATCATTGAGTCATCTAACATCTCTCACTCTATCAGACTCTACCGTCTTAGCTAAGGAGGTGCGGGTAAGGACCGAACTTAGGTTCTTTTCTCTTAGCATCCTCTTTGGAAGCAAGACTGAATTATAGGGTCACGAGTCCGGGGTGGGCGATGAAGTAGATACCATATCTATTGTGGGGTGACGTTTTTTTTCTCATTTTCCTCCAATTTATTGTAGTTGAAGAACTTTTTTGCTTTATCTTATAATTTACTCTAGGTTCTTCTACTCATTCCATTTGTCTTTTGTCATTTTCGACATTTTGTGGTGACGGTTTGACGGTTTTGCCACTCTGTAGCGTTCTAAGAACTACCGCTGAGTCTGCTAACTGCTAACCTGAATCTGATAGAGCGAGGAGTTCACGAGGTCGTTTGCGCAACTCGTTTCAGATATACCTACCTACAATTGTATATGTATTATATGTCTACTATATACTATGCATGTTATATTTATATGTATAATATGTATATGTATTCCAACAACGTCACGCCAGCTGTGACGTTACTAGCTCTACTCTCGACAAAACGAGTTTTATCTATAAAAAGATCAAAAATCTTGACGCGGAAGCTGTATTCGGTATCTATATATCTTGCCGTATTTTACCTTGACCTTTGATCTACCGTCGGGCGAATCCATTTTATCACTAAGGGTTCACTCATAAGAGTTTATTATGTAGAAAAATAAGGTTATTAACACGGATAAAAACTATAGTCAAACCAACGAAATTAATACCAACAATTCAGAACACATCAATGCAATGTAAAAAAATCATTTGTGTCATAAATGCTCTTCGTTGAACGGCAAATTCGAGTGCTGCTTTATTAAAACTTTACTAGATTTTAGATTTCTGTGTTTTTGTTGCCTATCTTTAATTTTGAAACCTTCGATGATAGAGAAAATAAAATCTTAAACCTTGACGCAGGTACTTATAGTATTATCCGTGCCTCGACTAAGGAAAGGACTATACCTAATGAAAAATGCCCTCAAAATCTGAATTTGGAATTTTTCTAAGCTTGAAAACACCTCTAGTTAACATAAAACCTTTAGTTGAAATTGAAAGTACTTATAAATATTATATCCGTATGATATATAATCTGTGATTGTATCTATGCAAACATGAATGAATTTCTTTTAGCAGAACAGTTAGGTATTACGACCGTGTGTATGACGTAGGTATTATGAATACATCCATGTGCTTAGCCGTTGTTTGAAATTTGAATAATAGAGATGAAACGTTGTGATACCATATAGCTATAGGTATACTAGGTACCTCGTGTTAGAATTAATTTTATTGTAAGTATGACTTAGAACCTTTGCATACCACTACAAAAACGTCTCAGGAACATAATATACTAAATTCAAAGTCAGTCCAAAAGAAGCACTTATTCTTAGAGGGATCTATTTTGCTCGTTCACCATCCAAACAAAAAATCCAAAAGAAACAAATATCAGTCAGAAGATCTTGATCTTCTAACTCCTAAAATGCTGTTGAAAGCTGTCTGGTAACAAAAATGTATTTTTTGCTCTCGTTGCTTTGAGATAAAAAACTGCTTTGCCTCGTCTTCTTACAACTTTGTAGCAAAACTTGATGTTAGGTAGATATTTTATCCTCTATGCGTACCTATAATTTAATTGATGTTTGACCACGGTAATGAATTTTTAATACAGTTGCTCAAAAAGTGGCGTATTGCAGGGACGTATAGCGTGCGGGATGTGGGCTATTACATATACTCGTGCTTTTTTTTTACCTTCACCGAACTCGTGCGTTCTCTTTCCCAATGACTGTCAAAATAATGTCTATTAAAAAGAAAAACCAACCATGAAGTTTTTACTAAAAAAAGTCATAAAAGTTTTTAAGATTCATGCAGATGCGTGTATTTCTAAAAAGAAGCTACTAATTTGTTTCAATATCAGATTTAATGATTTCATTGAATGAGTTAGGTTAGGTTTCATTTCATTTCATCTCATTAAATTTCATTTTCAGACTTGGCTGTATGGGCATAGTTCCATTTGCCTACCAGAATGGGCGAAGAAAAAAAAATCTCTGCTTATATTCTACGGTTGGCGCCATTTTTCAGAAATTTTCTTTTTATTAAATTGCTTAATTTTTTCACAACTTTATTAAAAATAGTCGTTCAGTACACGTGCGGAACCGTCATTGCAACCTTCCGCACTTGTAATGAAATATACTATTTAACTTTACTAAGTTACACAACTACATTTTTATTACTAGCTGACCCGACAGACGTTGTCCTGTCATTCAAATTCTTACTGTCAAACAACTGACAGCTATTTCTAATGTGACATTAAAAAAGTTTTCATGAAAAAGGTTAAGGGATTTTCACCCCCTCCCCCCTCTTTCAACCCCTTAGAACCCTTTTTCGCATTAAAAAGTAGCCTATGTCCTTTCTCAAGTTCTCAGGCTCTAGCTAGACTATCTGTGTACCAAATTTCATTCAAATCGGTTCAGTAGTTTTGGCGTGAAAGCGAGACAGACAGACAGACAGAGTTACTTGCGCATTTATAATATTAAGTGTGGATTAGCTTTGGGACAATGGGCATTGCAAACTACATGTCGGTGATCAGCGGTCGCTGGCCACATATTGGAGGCAAACAATGGTCGTAGGTAACCTTGGTAGGTGCATCGTGAACTTCGAATATTTGATTACCTATGTGAAATAGAATCGGATACAAAGGTCCAGGAAATATATTATCATTTGGATCCAGATTGCTAAAAATAAACCTATTTACTTTCTGATGTCGTGATGCGAGAGCACAAATGATTGCGAACCTTAAAAATCATATTTTAATACGGCTGACTCTGTTGAGCCTTGCAATGTAATTTTGCTCCAAAGTACGGACACTAAACGAACCGAATCATTTTCCGATTGAACTCCCGCGAGGGTCAGGGATTAGATTCCAGCTCGTCAACCGTACTCATTCGTTTAGTCAAACCAATCGAAATCCAATCATCATCGACTTCCGTGGAATCCCTAGTCAGCGCCCTAGTCGCGTTGCTATAAAAATTAATAGTGATATAAATAACGTCGTCAGTAAGTCGTTCACCCTGGAAGCTTCCACAAAAAAGGTCGTACAAGAATGTCACAAATGACCAAATAGCTCTGAAAGTAAATTATAATCCTTACCCTAAAACCTGTCCATTATTGAGCTGCTCCGCTAGTGGTGGAGACTTGGATGAGAAGGTGACTTTGTCGTTCAACTCGCCGCGACTGCCGCGACCAATTAGCGGCAGGTGGATCTGAGTGCCTTTAGACTCCATCTTTAGGCTTGTCGTCATCGCACTGTTAGCATCTTGGGGTCTGTGGCCCTGTAACAGGAGAAAACATAGTTTTAATACGGTCTTGGTCACCTTGAAGTGATCATAGTCACTTTGAAACCCTAAAACGAACAAAATTATCCACGCACGTTGTACAAAAAAATCTATGGTGAGTTCAACTTGTAAATGACGAACCTCAAAAGGAATGAAGGCAAAATCAATAAGTTGTGTGCCTACCTACAAGGCCAGTACCTACCTAAAGACTTCTTCAGAGATACTTAGCATTGCAAATTGACGCATCTTATTAGACCTCTTTCCAAGGGGGAATACTGAAACGTCACTCAAATTTAAACACCACTTAAAATGGCTCTAGACTAATTTTATTTGCGAAGTTCTAACCGCTGTTTTTGAGTAGGTATAATTGGTAATTTATTGCTGCGCCAATCGCCAATGTCTATTCATTTATTTGATTAGGACAACCAACAAAGGCTACACAACAAAAACAAAAATAACAAGACAATGGACTCCTTCAATTAAAGGACTGCAGAATGCACAAAAATATTGGCACAACTAGAGTGATGAATTACAAAAAACACAGTGAACGTGTCGTGACGCGAGTAATAAATGTATGGATCGTGGGACCTAATAACACACAAATACATACACAACAAACATATCAATTATGTATACAAAAAAATAATCAAATTAGGTCAAGGTCAAATGTTTAGTTAATTTTAACCAAACTACTCACTCGAAAGTTATATTGGGAGATTTATGACTTATCGGGGCGTGCTCGTCGTACGTACACCGTTTGTAGTTTGTACCGTCTTTATCGCCCTCTGTTATGTAAAGAAGTCTGATTTATAATTCGGTCGGAGCCATGATAGAGGCTTTTAGGCTGCCTTGTTTACCATTAGTATCGAGCCAAAATATTTGAACTTTAAATAAAAAGCAAAATTAGGTAATCGATTCAGCAGTTGTTTTTTTTTTAGACTTAGAAGTAGATGAGTATTGCGAAAAACACAGAAATGAAATGAAATGAAATGAAATTGTTTATTTGCTAGAAACATGGTATAAGCCAGATCTTAATAATAGGTTACATTGTCTCTCATATTTCACCAAATATTGGTATATAAATGTTAGATACATTTTAAATTTAAATAAAAATTAAAATCGACGTCATATAATAAGAAAAATTGAATAATTATATAAAAATCGTGCAAAATAATTAGATAAATGAATAAAATAATTAGTCAATGCATAAGATAATAATCATTATACAAAATTCAAAAATTCATTAACACTATAAAAGGTTTTTTCAGTTAGCCATAATTTTATTTTTTTTGTAAATAAAAGACGTAAATAAATTAAATATTGACCTACGCACCACTATGTATAATAAATAGAACAAAAAACATAATAAACTCTTGTTCAAAGAAATACAGCCTTAATTAAATTTAATAGTCACTTTTTAATTTGCTCGCCCATCGCTACTGAGAATAGAAATATTTGTAGACATAATAAACATTGTTTAGTTTTAGTAGAAAACTAAACGAGAACTGAAAAAATAACTGTAGATTTGTTATTATCATAATCGACTATAGGCAAGAAACAAATATCTTCAGAAAACGATCGTCCGTATAAAAATAAAATTTGCACTCCCGATTCAATGAAAATGGAAGCTGAAGCAGCAATTAACAATATTTTATTCTTGTAATGCCGGTTTTTTTCTACTTACCTCACAATCGAGATGTAAAGCAGAGTAGTTCGCTCGGGTGTAAGCATCAATTGCACCCTCAAACTATAGGCGCATTAATTCCCATTGTTCAACTTTCACAAAAAAAATCTGTTAGAAAATAGTTCGAACTTATTTAGCAAAAAAGAAAAAGGTCCTACTAAGTAGGCGGTAGATAGTACCTACCTAGGGCATAAATAATGCTATTTATGCACTAAGTAATTACAATTGAAGATAACTTTTGGCCTTCTGTAATAAATATTTGTTTCAATATTGACGCAATAAATAATTGTTGATATATTCTCAATAAAATATTATGATTACTAGGTTAAGTACAGTAGTTTATTTAAGAATAATATTTATTCATGTATGCTGGCTTGAGCATTGAAATAAATATACAAAAACTAGCCGTCGCCCGCGGCTTTGCTCGCGTGGTAGCAGTATACGCATTATTTGGTTAAAATCTTTGATCGTAATTTTAAACCCTTTTCGGTGCGACTTTTCAAAATTCCTTTCTTAGTGCACCCCTACACTATACTGTACTTATACCTTGTATAAGGAAGTTCCCTCCAAGTTGTCGTGAGTGGTTTTATTACACTGGTACCTAGTGTAATCCAATACTTTTTTGATGTTAACAAAATAGAAGCCCAAACATTAACCTAAATGTATCTGATTCTTATTCAACGGTACACTGATTTCTTGTTTATTCACGAGAGTTTGTTGTTCCTCTAAAAGTTCACCGATTCCTCTTGAAATTCGTTCATTCGCCGAATGCTCTAGTTTCTAGTCTAGAGCAAACCTAGTTTTTTACTAAAGGAGTATCTTCTTAGTTATGGCCACTCACACCGTCATTAACATTTGAAAGAATTTCAATAAACGCAGAATTTTTCTCGATTTACCAATTGCTTTTACTTTCAGATACAAGCGAAATTGAATTAATCCAATCTTTTTAACGAAATTCTAGCTGAACGCTGAGCTCCACATAGAGTGAACTAAAAAACTAAAAATAGAGTTTTCGTTGATTGCCATAACTCAGCCATGCTAGATTGTTATGAGTATAACCTTGTTATTTATTTATGCTCCAATTAATCTCAAATAGCTGAGAATCATGCGAAAATAAATAAAAACAATAAATTAGGTTACCTGAGTATCCAGTGACTTAATTATTACGCACTTTTTTTACCTAATTCGATTAAATTTTCATACTTCAAATTTTAAGTTCAACAAAATTTTTGAATGGGAATATTTAATGCTAAACTTGTAATTATTTAAATATATGCGCCGTTTGGAATATGTAAAGATACTAAGTATTTGGAATATGTACAGACAGCAAAATAATGGAAATTAATATAAAGCCCTTAGATACCTGCTGAATCCAAAGGGCACTTAAGTTTAACATCGCACTGTGTCTTAGAACGCCAAAAAAAGACTAAATTACTTATACGAGCAAACCCTTATCAAGTCATTATCATTAAGTCTAAGTTGCACCACTACTCGATGTAAGCTTAGAATAGACCGTGTTTAGCATTTTACCAACACTAAATATACTGGCCTGCAAAAATAAGTATCTCACTTTTAAAATTGCAATATCTTTTTAAGTACACAAGATCTACTTTCGAAACAAAAAGGACTCGAAAAAGAGTTTTATTTTAGGATGCTAGTCAGAAGCCGCAGACCACCCCCGGGCACTAAAACCCTCAGGGCACTAAAACAGGCCCTGATAGAAGAAGTGCGGAAAATTCCCCAACAGCAGCTCCGAAACCTCCTGTTCAGTAGGTTAGGTAGGTATGCCAAATCGACTCGAAACTGTAAGCAGAGGACGAAGAGGCAAAATACCAGTTATTACAAAAAAATAACATGTAAAACATACTTGTAAATGTTTTATGACACTAAAAATGGATACTTAATGTTTTTTTTAGACTGCAAAATGTTACTAATTTATAATTTACTATAGTTTCAAGGAAAGCTGATAAAAATTGCTATAAAACGTTTTTTATTTTAAATCTCTAACTTCTACAGATTAGAAAAAATTGAAATTGTAAAAGTGAGATAAGTACTTATTTTTGCAGGCCAGTGTAGTTGGCACGAAAGAAACAAAACACGGTGTAGCTACTCCAAGGTTAGCTACCGAGTTTAGTTACACTAGTAGTAGGGGAGCCCACGATGCTAAATGGGGATTTACTCGAGCGTCCTAGAGACCTATTGGGATGCAAAGCTTAGATGATACGAAGAAAAAAATGTTATATGATATATACCTTTACATCGGTGGGGGAAGCGGCTATAGATTTTTAAATATGTAAAAAAAAACTGTTGCATGGACATCCTCGAGCGCGTCAGATATTGATAGCATCAATGCCCTACGTATTTTTAATAATGTACGCATGTTAATCTGATCGTTTGCATGATGCGGGTGGTTGTATTTAAGGGTTGAAAATGAAAAAAAAAAAAATTTAATCGAGCGCGTCAGATTTTCTAAGGGAGTGTTAAGTGCACCAAAAAAAAGCTCTCATTCACTAATCTGATGATTTCGATGGGACGCAAACTCGCGGCCATTTTCATAATGTGCAAAAAAAAATCGCCATTTTGAAATACTCAAGCGCGTCAGATTAAGATATATATGGTTCATCTTTATGTTCTAAACGTACTGTCTCATAATCTGACGATTATCTAGAGGGATTGGCCTGATCTGACAAAAAAATTAGAAAAACGGTTCACCTTAAAGCTTAGGCATCAAATTCCAGGGCTGTACATTCCTTGGTTGTGTTTTCCATGGCTGTGAAAGCTCAGCACGTGTCGGGAATGCCCATCCACGGAATGTACAACCTGGGAATTGGATGCCAAAATACGTCATCACCTATGCTTTGTTTACACTTACTTGCCTGACTATGTGAACGATTGAACGATTAAAAGGGAACGTAAACAGAACAAAATATTTCATTTTTACTTAGGTAGGTACCTATATTTTTTATTAGTGTGTATATATAGTCAACTTCGCAATCGGTAGGTAGGTTAGGTTAGGTTTGTTTATAAAAAAATGCGAGCGAAGCGAGCCCATCCATAAAATCTGCTAAAAAATAAACTTTGTTGTTTTTCTCTATGCTTTTCAATCGTTATATTTCTAATCTGTTTAATACTTTTGATAGCCTGTGCTTTACTAATCACTAAATTCACACTAGTACCATTTTTACTCTGTAGTTACATCTGAACGAAGCATAGAATAAATCGACCAATCAGGAGCAAGTACATCAATTCCATGGTTGTGCTTTCTACGGGCGTGAATTCCCTACACGTGTCGGGAATGCACGACCATAGAATTGATGTTTTTTTTTTATACATGAATTCCATGGTTGTGTTTTACCGGGCTGTGCAAAATCGGGCTGTACAAACTCAGCACGTGTCAGGAAAGCACGACCGTGGAATTCATGTATTTTATACATGAATTCCACGGTCGTGCATTCCTGACTGCGCTTTCCACGGCTGTGTTTTCACAGGCTGTACATTCCATGGTTGTACAATAACCGGACCCTAAACAGTATGCCACGAGATGGCCACGAGTCTTTATGATCAGCTGTGATGGCGTCATGGCAACAGAAACCAGAGTGGGGACGGAGTGAGAGAGTAATAGATAGAGAAAGAGTGAGAGAGGAATAGAAACGCGGAGAAGGAAATGTAGGCATCACGCAACTGCACGCATTTAACTTTATCGACGAATTTTTGTTATTTCGGCTTGCGGAAATCGTCAGATTATATATTTTTCATTATTCTTGAATTATTTCCTTCAAAATAAAAAAATATTTAGCTACGCTCGAGAATGTCGAGATGACGTTTTTTTTTTTACAACTTTGTTGCCCTCCCCTTTGTTTACGTCACTCTCAAATTGTCAGATTAGTGGAATATACACTTTTTAGGATGTAATTAACTCACCCTACCTTAATCTGACGCGCTCGAGAATTTCTGATGGTCAATTTTTTTTTACTAATCTGATCCTGTATCCTTCACGGGCGGCCTTATATATGGGCCTCATGTTTTGTGGAGGTACTTAACCGGGTACAAGGTATCCCCCTGTATATTAATCTGTCGCGCTTTGGTAAATCCCGAAATCCCCGCTTGGGCTCCCCTACTATAGCATTTTGGTTAGAAAAACTACGCTTTAATCCAGTTAGATAAGCTCCCACTTGTATAATTTGGAGCTATTGTTGGCAATCTGACAGGCGTCATGGCTCAGTCGGTAGTAGCTCTGCCTTCCGTGCTGTGGGTCGATCCCCACCGAGAACAAACATTTGTGTGTGGCAAACATAGATGTTTGTTCTGTGTCCGGGTGTTTCTATGTATTATAAGTATGTATTTACAAAAAAAAATGTATATTATATGTATTCTATCAGCCATCTAGTTTCCATCGTACAAGCTTTGCTTAGTTTGGGACTAGAAGGCGTTGTGTTAAGTGTCCGTGAATATTTATTTTATTTATTTATTATTATCTGAATTTGATTGATAATTACGGAAATTACTACAGAAGGTATTTCCATTTCATAAGCGATTTCTAGAGTGAATAGTAATAAGAAAAATATTTTTCCTAGAGTTTCCTTAAAATCATATTCGCCTGTCATTTTAGCGCGGCTTTAAAAAATTTTAGTTGAATTTTAGAAATAAGTTTTACAAAAAATAAAATAAAATAGATACGCAAGTACTAAATTTAATACAAAAAAAAATCCCAATAAAGCAATTTTGAAACGCTGTAACAAATTCAATTGCATTAAGGCGAGGTTATCCAAGAAGTTTAGGACGAAGACGTCTAGACGGGCACTGGGCGCGAGCGAGCGAGCAAAGTGCAAGCGCCTGAACGGGCTGAACGTATAGATTTTGATAGTTTTCTTTCACAGAGATGAATAATAACTAAATTATAATATATATTTTTCATAGTTCCATAGTAAATAATAAAGGGCTTATCTTTTGATATAACTTTGACATGATTTCAAGAAGAAACATCGTAGTATGAACCGTTTGAAATAAATAAATAAATAAAATAAATAAATAAATATTCACGGACACTTAACACAACGCCTTCTAGTCCCAAACTAAGCAAAGCTTGTACGATGGAAACTAGATGGCTGATAGAATACATACATACATTTTTTTTTGTAAATACATACTTATAATACATAGAAATATCGACTTAGTGTCATCTTTACGATTTTTTTATCGAGAAAATTATTATTATTCACGTTTCTATCTTTACAAAGCTCTAGGATATTATGTTCAATTTTAATAAAATATTTTTTTTTCGTGCAACTTTTGCACTTCAGTAGAGATAGGTACAGTTGTTAAAAAACCTAAAAGTTTCGAATAACCCCGCCTTAAATTGGTAAATTGTAGAGAATAATTTTCAGTGTGTTCCCGTTGTTCCCATGACGTTGTCCCACTAATAAGCGCTTTTATAATTTACCACGGCACGGCACAGCATTGTAGGTTCCGCTACCGGATCATCTTTTTCATGGACGACTACAGACACAAAATTTGTAAATTAGTGACGTCTATTGAATAAAGATAAATAGATACGAATACTTACTCATTGATGTGATAAAGCCACTTAGTGATAAATAACATTGTACATGATGACGAAAATAAATCAAAGAAAAGACCAGTTGCTATCAGACATTAATCTTAATTTGATAGGAGGTACAGTTGTGTGAAAAACAATAAATAGGTACAATGTTAAATTGAACTGACGAAGCCGTACTGCATAATTCCACTTACCTACCATGACTAAAAGAACCAATACAAATTGGCTAAGCGAGACAGGAAAAGGCGCTGCCTCGCGTTTTTATTTCTTTTGGGTTTTGACTTGTTATATCCGTCTATTTCTAGTTTTTTACTATTACTGGCTTTCCTTAATTACGTGGTACACCAAGAATGAACCTAAAATTGACTCCGCCAGAAGCTAATTAACAAGTCAATCAGTTTGTTCGTAGTTGGTTCGCACTCAATACAGCACTTATGTGTTGATTAGTGAAGAATCGTTTATCGTGAAAAAATCGTAATCGTGTAAGAATCGTGTTTCTAATCTTATCAATCGCGAAATCAGAAAAGAGGTTATATGTTTACATGGTACATGGTCGGTCCTACTTCATCATCATCAAAATTAGTCTGTAGACGTCTACGACTGGAAAAAGCCTCCGTATTAGTAGGAATCTGAATCTGAATCTGGAGAAACAATATTAGCAATAGGTAGGTAAGTATAATAAGCAATATTTTTTTTTATCAAACTTAGGATCAATTTTTAGAAGAGGAAGTAAAACAATTTTATTGCAGCTACGGATGGTACCTATATTTCTGTTGTGAAATGGCACTACCGTGGCACTGTTACCGGTCGTTCACGCAAGGGCCGCTTCACCCTTGTCCAGGGGTCATTGACCGGAAGTCCCTTGTGCAATGCTTGCACCAAATGCAGACAGTTCACCTGTGCGTGTAGGTAGACATTTGAGAACCTAAAATAGAATTTAGCATCACGGTAAAGAGTGATGTCATTTTCTGTAGTAGTTGAGTTCAAAAATTACCAAAAAATATAGTTTCCTTTATTTATGTAATTAAACTATAAAAAATGTAAATGCTTAGGTGCAGAATATTATATATCACAAGGATACATTGCAGTAATGCAAATGCATAATAATGTCAAAATATTTCATTAGTGGGCGAATACTCAAACGCCATTCAAACCCTACTCAATTTAAGTTCCGCTTAAATTATTGCCATCTCTTACAAATGAGTAATGTCAAACAGAGGCAGAGCACCACTTAAAATTTTAAGTGGTGCTCAAATTTTGAATGACGTTTGAGTATTTCAGCCTAGGTCACGCAACATACCTAAATAAATTATTAATGAAGGTAGATGATAAAGGCTTGAAACTTATCTAATTGCAATACTTCTGTAATTTTACCTAGAATTATGTATACCCACCCTGAGTACGTAGCGAGGGTTCTTTTTATGCATAACAGACCTTTCAGAACCGGCTGTAATTACTGAAATTGCCCAAAGCAATAAAGGCGAAGAGTTAACGTGATTAGATAATGTTTCATGTTTAATATTCATGGTATATTCTCGCCATGACTTGAGTGCACGGAAGCCGAAACGCTATAAATAAAGCCTAGAATATTTTTCGTTTCTGTAAATAGACAGAATTATTTTTCCAAGATCCATGTGCCATTATAATCAAAAACAAAAGACAATAGCTTATTTTTACAGTTCAATACGTTTTCAGTTTACATAACAAGAGAATACCTACCTAGCTATTGACAATAGCTAGGTAGGTATTCTCTTGTTATGTAAACTGAAAACGTCTTTTGTTTTTGATTATAATGGCACATGGATCTTGGAAAAATAATTCTGTCTATTTACATATTGTACGAGTATATTGCTATAGCTGTTACGTAACACAACCACGATTGTACAGTTATGGCAACAGATTGTACTGACGCAGGCGGAGGCTTCCAGTGCTGGTTACGAGGGCTTCTAAATAGGTTGCTAGTCTAAGCTAACTTTATACTGAACCAGTCGCTAGCCAGAGTTATAGATAGATAGAAGATAGAAAATACTTTATTGCACACCTTAACCTAGGGATTACAAGAAAAAATAAAAAACAAAACTTAAATTTATTGTACAATGGGCGGTCTTATCGCTATAAAGCGATCTCTTCCAGACAACCTTGGACGGAATGGACTTTGAGGTATAATACAAGGGGTGCTGTATAAAAATAAAGAGATTGGGAGAAAAAATATATTTTATACACACATAGTTTTACGCAAAATAATAATAATAATAATAGTATAATAATATACATACATGCTAAATACCTATATATACCTATATGTACATACATATAATTTAAAATAAGAGTTATACAGTGTTCACACGGCATTGTCCTGCACGTTTTTTTGCAGTATACGTTTTAACGTATAAATAGTGGCACATACATTGTACATGGGGTTCCACTTGGTTGTACGACATTTTGCAGTACAAAACAAACGCCATGTGAATGGTTATTCACATGGCGTTTGTTTTGTACTGCATGTGTGAAGTGAACACCCTCACCCGGGTGTTCACACATGTACGTGAAAAAAACGAATACATAAAAAACGTGCAGGACAATGCCGTGTGAACCCAGCCTTAGTGCGGTCGATTACTAAAAACTTTTTCTCTACCCGGTCGAGTTACTTGTACTTTATTATTTCATTCATTCATTTATGACAAGTAAGCACCACTTGGCCGAGTATCCTTATCCAGCAACTTGTCTAGCGTGAACGGGAGATGTCTGTTTTTCGTTTTAGTAGAGCACAATCATTACAGTGTTCACATTTACTTACACTATTGCTTACCTACGGAAATATAACAAAAATGGAGCACAATTCGTACAAGATAATTTAAATATATTATGAACACACAGACTAAACACAATTATTTGTGTAGGATTTGGCGTTTAGAAAGAGAATTTTGGACGGGTTGGGAATAGCCCCGGTGTCAAATGCTTGGTGATCTGCCGCCGATGGTAAAAAAAATAGTTTTAGTTCTTTTCCGTCAGATTTTTTATCTCCCTACTAAACGATAGGTAGGTAGACTTTTCACGAAAAATGGTAGGGTACCTATGCAGCAATCCATGGTTTTAAAGTTATATTAAAAAAAAAATGTGTACCTACCCACTGTAGTGTGTAATGAGTACTGAGTAGGTCATTATGATGGCTTGAAAACCATGCTTGCATTAAACATTGCTTTCTCATAATAACATAAAATATCACCTACGGCATATCGGTAGCCAGCCGCGTAAAGCCAAAGCCAGTAAGTTGTTAGTAAACCAGTAGGTACCTCTATCACGAACAAATCTGACAGTCGCCGCGGTTATATTGCGCGTTAATGCCAGCTCGACTGCCAACCGTTGTAGTGTCACCGCGCAGTTATCAAGTTCGTATGAGCTAGTGGCCAACTCTGGTGATGGAGTTTTAAGGCCTCCGTCGTGGCTTAACGACTGCTACAGCCGGGACCGACAGTTTAACGTGCCCTCCGAAGCACGGAAGCGCTCAGATGTAAATGCTGCTAACGGTCACCCATCCAAATAGTGACCGCACAGAACGTTGCTTAACTTAGATAATCGGTGAAGATTATCTATGTTAAGCAACTGTAACGGTTCTTACTTTAGCCTCTCTTACAAACTAATTATTAACAAAAATTTCATTAGTCAAACTATAAAATCAACCTCGTAAATGCGCGCTCGCATGTTTAAAATACGTCAGTGTAAAGTGTCAGATGCCTTTCGGTTGGTAGCATTGCTAAACAAGCGAGTGGGGAAGGCGAGCATGACGAAGCGTTCTCTAACGGTCACTGGATCAGGCGATGCGCTGCTACGAATGAGCGAGCACGTACTTTTTAGCGCCAAGATACTACCTACCTACCTACTCAACTAGTTGTTCATTATAAATCTGAAATACTCTATTCAGTGACGTGTAAAACCCCAAATTGGGGTTTTTGTAACCGGCCTTCACCCATCGGCGAGTCTGTCGTGAGACGCACTACACCATCCGGACCACCTACTACGCCCTACGCTACGCCATCGTTGAATGTCTCGAGCACTCAGTGTCTCCAACGGGCAGCATTAGCCGACAGCGATTCCTACTCTTGCTAAGGCCAGTGGCATATCTATCCGAAGGTTTCGTAACGTAATCTGGAAACAATTAGACCCCCCCTGAACTCTCTGTGTAAATTTAGTTTCTTTTATTTAATTTTAATATACTCTGTAATTAGTTTTTCAATATTTTATTTCCTTACCTACTTCATCTACTACTAGGTAGGGTAGAAAATTAGTAAGAAGGCTACATTGGCGCCCAATAATACAGGTTCAATTCATTTCCGAATTGCGTTACTTGACCTTTTTGCATTCAGTTAGTTTTCTTTGGTGTTGGCTAGTAGAATCTTAGTATTAAGTCTGATTTGTGCTATATTTAACTTATATGTCGTTCTACTATTCTTTTGTGCTTAGTTCTCTGTTATAATAGCACTTAGCCGTTGTTTCTCCATTCTGTTTATTTAGAAGCACAATAGAGTAACTACCACATATATATTATTGACTTGATGCTTCATTAATTAAGAATTTCTTTCCTTATTATTTAAATTTTCACTTGCAACACACATCTAAAATGGCGTACGTTATAAAATTTTTATCATTACAAAAAACTGAACTTGAGTATGAAGTTGAGCTTCGTGGTGGTACAGGAGGCTCTGTCCAGGAACTGCGCAAGCAGATAGTAAAACTTGCGTTACAACTGCCGTCTGAAGACATTTTAGAATCGCATCTGGATCCTAACGATGATTTAATAGGTCTTCAAGAATGTCTTACAAAATCTAAAAGCTGCTTGACGGCCCTAAAACAAAAATTTGATAAAAATCTATTCTCTAGAACAGAAACATTACTACATCATATTTACCACAGAACTAATAGAATTAGTAATTTGTTCGAGGTGGCAAGTGGACATAAGACTTGTCTTGCTAGCTTTGATTCACAATATAAGGAGTTATCCGCGCTACGCCCTCTAGTTCCACAACCTAAGCCGATTTCGACTCCTACCACTACTGGTGTTACTGCTGAGTCCCCTACTGCAGCTGCCGTATCGGTTACTTGTGAGCGCAACCTGACCTCAGAAATTAGCAAATTGAAATTCTCTGGCAAAACATGCGTGCGCTCATTTATTTTAAAAATTGATGAATTTGTAGTTACAAGAGGCATATCATACGATAAAATATTATCGTACGCTTTTGAAATTTTCACTGATGATGCCTTGCATTGGTATCGCTGTCACAAAGATTCGGTTAAATCTTGGAGTGAATTATGTGAGTTGTTGAAACAAGATTTCAGTAGTAGCGACTACGACTACAGGCTCTCCGCTGAAATTCGTTCTCGGACACAGGGTGAAAATGAAAACATTTCTATTTATCTAGCTATTATGCATTGTATGTTTTCGCGTCTCAATAGGCCCCTCTCAGAAGACGATAAATTGGAGATTTTACTACATAATATCCGTCCCTGCTATGCTAGCGCACTTTCGGCTTCACCCGATATTCAATCTGTCGACGCGTTGAAAACTATTTGCCGCAGTTATGAAAATATTCACGCGCGATTCTCCCAATTCCGTGAACCCCCAAAGGTGTCAATCAGCACAATAGCTCCTGAATTTGCATACAAGTCAAGTCCCAGCACATCTAATACTGCAAATAGCAAATATTATAACTATAAGAAAAACTATTACAATAATAACTTAAACTCTAACCACTACACAGCTACTAACCGGAGCGCTAGTGAACAAAAACAGGTCGACAATTCCCACAATAAACATGTTTCTGTCGCAGCATTGAGTGCTGGTACACCTAGAGCTGTATTTTGTCCAAGATGCAGAACTGATGATCATTCCCTGAGAAATTGCAAACAAGAACGCTTCCTTATTTGTTTTAGATGCGGAAAGAAAGACGTTACCTTTTTGGAATGTCCTGATTGCAATGCGCTGTCCGATACCAACGATACCAAAGATCAAAAAAACTAGTCGGGTCGGATTGGAATGGCAGTGTTAGAAAACGATCTACTAGTAAAAATTTTAATCAAAAGGAGTGGAACAGCTGGCTCACCTTCCTATCTTCTTTTTTCACTTACAACGCTGTCTCTTCAATCCGTGATAATAACTCTAACATCGATAAATCTAGACCCTACGTCCAGGTTAATATAAATGATAAACCGATAATTGGGTTGCTTGACTCTGGTTCCTCTACAACTATTCTCGGTAATGGGAGTCATGAGCACCTGCTTACGGCTGGTTTTGAACTGCAGGCATGTGATAACATACAATTTGTTGCTGCAGGTGGTAATAAACTCTATTCTATAGGAGTTTTACACTTACCTATAAATTTTCAAAAACAAAACCATACCCTCAAAGTGTACGTTGTTCCAAACGTAAAGCACTCTCTTATTTTGGGTATGGATTTTTGGAGACTATTTGGTCTATTTCCTAAATACTTGGATCGTATAGCTTACTACAAGGATTCCGATGAAATCCTCACTGCAGACATAGAGAAAAGGAAACCTCAAAATCAAAATTTATTTTCCTATGACCACTTATCAAGGAATCAAAAGGTAATGGCTGACCGCATAATAGCCCAATTTCGTGCAATCTCTTATGAAGAACGCGGTTTAGGTCGCACTCATTTGATTACACATTCAATAGATACCGGGGAAGCTGTCCCCATTCGTCAACGGTATTATAGAATGTCTCCTGAAAAACAACGCATCCTCACAGAGCAATTAGATGAGATGTTGAAAGAGGATGTTGTTGAACCATGTGAGAGCCCGTGGTCTTCGCCTGTTCTTCTAACACCAAAAAAAAACGGAGAATTACGTTTTTGTTTAGATAGTAGGAAACTCAATGCGGTAACAAAAAAAGACGCATATAGTTTACCTTATATATCAGAAATTCTCGATAACCTACGTGACGCAAGGTTTCTTTCAAGTTTAGACCTCTCCAAAAGTTTTTGGCAAATATTAATTCAAAAAGAAGATAGGCAAAAGACGGCATTTTACATTCCGTCACGGGGTACCTTCCAATTTAAATCAATGCCTTTTGGTCTTACAAACGCTCCGGCTACCCAGCAAAGACTGGTAGATGCTTTGTTTTATGGTCCTGAATTTGAACATAGGGTTTTTGTATTCGTGGATGACGTCATCATCGTTTCTAATAACTTTGACCAACACATGTCCCTACTTACACGTGTGCTGGATAAGTTATCAACAGCTAACTTAACAATAAATTTTCAGAAAAGTCAGTTTTTTAGGACTCAATTAAAATATTTAGGCTACATCGTTAATTCCGATGGTCTGCAGGCTGATCCTGAAAAAGTAGAGGCAATCTTGAACTATCCTACTCCCACTAATCGTAAAGAAGTTAGACGGTTCTTAGGTACTGCCTCCTGGTATCGCAGGTTTATTCCTAACTTCAGCGCTTTGGCTGCTCCGCTGAATAAACTAACCTCACAAAAAAAAAACGCTCCTTCTTTTACATGGCTACCTGCAGCTGATGACGCTTTTCACAAGCTCAAGTCGTGTTTATTGTCGGCACCTATTCTCTCATGCCCGGACTACACAAAAGCGTTTGAAGTTCATACTGATGCTAGTGACTACGGCATCGGTGCAGTACTTACTCAAAATTCTGATGGAGAGGAAAGAGTAATAGCATACATGAGCAAATCCTTGTCACAACAAGAGCGAAATTATAGTGCTACGGAACGCGAGGCACTAGCAGTTTTATCTGCTATCGAACACTGGCGCTGCTATTTAGAAAATGGCCTCAAATTTACAGTTTTTACAGACCATTCTTCTCTAAAATGGTTTCTAAATATTAATAACCCCACGGGAAGACTAGCTAGATGGGGTGTACGTCTCTCGGCCTACAATTTTGAAATCAAGCACAGGAAGGGTACTGAGAACGTAGTCCCAGACAGTCTGTCTCGCTCTGTTCCTGTAGCAGCTATTGACCCTACACCTCATTCTCCACACTTGCAAACTAATGACTCTTGGTTTTTAACTGTGTTCAACGGTTGTCAGGTTTCTCCAACGTCATTCCTGAACTACCGCGTTGACAATGGTCAATTATTTCGATATATAAAATCTATCAATCCTCTCACTAGAGAATTTGAGTGGAAAGAGGTTGTACCTATGGAATATCGTCAAAACAAAATTTCAGATAATCATTCCACGCCCACTTCCGGTCATCTTGGTATTTTTAAAACTCATAAACGATTAAGCCTGAAATACTTTTGGCCTAGCATGCATAAAGATGTGGCCGATTTTGTAGCACATTGTGATATTTGTAATTCTCACAAATATTCCAACCACACTACTCTTGGTACAATGGGTCGTCCTAAAGATTGTAGCCGACCATTTCAAATGATAAGCATAGATTTGGTTGGACCTCTACCAATTACAAGGAAACAAAATACTTTTCTATTTGTCATTACATGTTGTTTCTCAAAATATTGCTTAATATACCCCATTCGACGAGCTACAGCTGAAATAACTTCTCGTATTCTCGAGGAAAACGTTTTTCTCGTACATGGTGTACCAAGCACAATCTTCATGGATAATGGGAAGCAATTTACTAGTAATACAATGCGTAACTTACTATCAACTTATAATGTTCCTAACATTTACTACACCCCGTATTACACTCCCCAAGTAAATACGGTAGAACGATATAACAAAACTATTATGACAGCTGTTTCTACTTTCATAGATAGAGATCACCGTACATGGGATACTAACATTCCGAAAATTCAATTTGCTCTTAACAGTGCAGTCAACGAAGTTACTGGTTTTACACCATCATTTTTAGTATTCGGGCGTCAGTTAGTAAGTTGCGGGTCTCACTATATGGATTCCGACATTGAAGGTGATATGGTTTTTACGCCACGGGACAGCTATGCAGAAAATTTAGGTGTTCTTAAAAAAATATTTGATCGTGTACAACTAGCCCTCATAAAATCACATTCCAGAAACAGCACAAACTACAACTTACGTCGTAAAAACGTTGAATTTAATGTGGGTGATATCATTTGGAAACGAACCTTTTATCAGAGTGACAAAGACAATAGGTTCTGTAAAAAACTAGCCCCTAAATTTATTAAATGTCGTATTATTAAAAAGAAGTCTGAACTTGTATATGAGCTTGAGGATATGGCAGGTCACAACCTAGGTACGTGGCATGTTAAGGATTTCAAGCTTACTTAGTGCAGTTTAGATAGTGGATTTTTCACAGGAAAAACCCTAATCTTAAAAGGGGGGTATGTAACGGTTCTTACTTTAGCCTCTCTTACAAACTAATTATTAACAAAAATTTCATTAGTCAAACTATAAAATCAACCTCGTAAATGCGCGCTCGCATGTTTAAAATACGTCAGTGTAAAGTGTCAGATGCCTTTCGGTTGGTAGCATTGCTAAACAAGCGAGTGGGGAAGGCGAGCATGACGAAGCGTTCTCTAACGGTCACTGGATCAGGCGATGCGCTGCTACGAATGAGCGAGCACGTACTTTTTAGCGCCAAGATACTACCTACCTACCTACTCAACTAGTTGTTCATTATAAATCTGAAATACTCTATTCAGTGACGTGTAAAACCCCAAATTGGGGTTTTTGTAACCGGCCTTCACCCATCGGCGAGTCTGTCGTGAGACGCACTACACCATCCGGACCACCTACTACGCCCTACGCTACGCCATCGTTGAATGTCTCGAGCACTCAGTGTCTCCAACGGGCAGCATTAGCCGACAGCGATTCCTACTCTTGCTAAGGCCAGTGGCATATCTATCCGAAGGTTTCGTAACGTAATCTGGAAACAATTAGACCCCCCCTGAACTCTCTGTGTAAATTTAGTTTCTTTTATTTAATTTTAATATACTCTGTAATTAGTTTTTCAATATTTTATTTCCTTACCTACTTCATCTACTACTAGGTAGGGTAGAAAATTAGTAAGAAGGCTACACAACGAACGCTTCCGCTACCGCGCAGTGTATCTCGGACACGCTAGCGTTACGATACGTTTGCAATTGTCACATTTATTCGTGATCAAGGCACAGGTACCTAAAAAGTATTTACATAATATTCATCTCCATAAGGTTTGATTATTTCCGTGTAATTGAGGAAATACGTTTTTTTGTATCATGACTCGTTGGTAATTTATTCCATTAAAAATAATAAACGTAAATATATATGTATATTTAAATTGGCCGCGTGTTAATATGACTTAATCCGGTTTTAATGTCCATTATGGAGCTATCTAAATAACGTAAGGAATCGTAGATATAATTTTAAATTATAAGCAAAAGTAGCTGTTACCCGTGACTTCGTACGCATCGTAGATCCAGCCTATACCTATATATTTGCCAAGTTTCATCCAAATTGTTTCAGTAGTTTTGGCGTGATTGAAACACAAACATCCAAACATCTAAGCTTTCGTATTTATAATACTAGTGGAATTAGTGGGATAGGAATAAAAATAATTATTCTCTGGGCAGCGTTGTTCCATGTTATTAGTATACCTATACATATACTAATATACCTACCAACGAAGTAAATAAAATCAAGTCATAAAACGACTGCCTACCATTTTCTCGAACCGATTGCGTGTCGTTTCAGGTTTTACGTAAACTACCAGTAAGCTGCTGGCTGGTAAAGGTGTTACCAACTCCTCAGTAAAATAAGAGCAATTACAGGAGGTCTATTTTTTACTCGTTTGCTCGCTATCACTCGTTGCACGATCGTAACGTAAACGCTGGCTATAATACATCTCGCACTCGAGATGCGTATACCAAAAACTCTCTTGGTGAATGTTAAATTGCGATCAAACTGTACCTACCTACTCAAGCATTGATATTTTGGCACTTTTCAATAAAAATCTCTACACAAAGCTCTATAAATATCAGCCTACTTGGGAATGTAGAAACCCGCCACAGCTCGAATCGATGCTCTTCGATTAAAACTTGAGTATTTTTCGAGCATACGACTCTTTTGACTGAAATAAACTGGTTTACGCGAACATGCTACGATACGCGTATCGTAGCATGTTCGCGTAAACCAGTTTGAATGTTAAATTGCGATCAAACTGTACCTACCTACTCAAGCATTGATATTTTGGCACTTTTCAATAAAAATCTCTACACAAAGCTCTATAAATATCAGCCTACTTGGGAATGTAGAAACCCGCCACAGCTCGAATCGATGCTCTTCGATTAAAACTTGAGTATTTTTCGAGCATACGACTCTTTTGACTGAAATAAACTGGTTTACGCGAACATGCTACGATACGCGTATTTAGAATGTTCGGCTGGGTTACAAAGCCGTACGATACGCGCATTCAGAATGTTCGGCTGTGTTACAAAGCAGTACGATACGCGCATTCAGAATGTTCGGCTGTGTTACAAAGCAGTACGATACGCGCATTCAGAATGTTCGGCTGTGTTACACAGCCGTACGATACGCGCATTCAGAATGTTCGGCTGTGTTACAAAGCCGTACGATACGCGCATTCAGCATGTTCGGCTGTGTTACACAGACGTACGATACGCGCATTCAGAATGTTCGGCTGTATTACACAGTTGAATATTCTGAATGCGCGTATCGTGACACTATTTTGACGCTCGTTTGATACGCAGCCTGTGCAAAAATAGTGTCAGTTAAGTGATACCCTCCAAATTATTCCAAGTTCTATCTAATTTTTGACACTTTAGTATTTATTCCCAATGTGTTTTCTTCATATTATTTTCTACATTATTATATCTCTTTTCTATACACATCACTAATACGACTTTGTACTTTGTACGCGCAGTTACGACAAATCTGTAATCGCCCTTTAAACCTTGATGTATAAATAGTTCGTACGTTAATAATAAACAGTTTATCTGTTGTATCACCACAACCATGAAAGAGGTAAGTATAATTATACAATACATAGTTTATAAATGTTTTTATTTTGTATCTGGAAGGAATATTCATCGAACATCTCAACAAATCGGGTTAGTCTCATAATCCCTTTGAGCCGTCCTCTTCAAGGAGAGCCACCTTCTTTCAAACAAAACTATTTGTGAAGAAAAATAAAGAAAACTGTTCGTAAGGTTCCACCCACTTCAAACTTTCAACCACTATTGAAGATTGAAAAGAAATTACTATCTTCATATATTTTAAAGCAAATCCTAAATTAGCAATGTTAATTTATTTACTATCAACCGAATGAATGACTCATAAAACATAATATATTAAGATAAAATACCATGAACCCTCTAATTAACCTGTAAAAATATGTAAAGTGCATATTTATGATCATACTTATTATATTACTCGTTTATGTAGTGTTTTTGAATAACCCCTCAAAAGTGTTGAATTAAATATCCAGTATAATACTTCTATTTATTTTGTAGACAATTTGTAGAAGAATTTATTTCAAGATAAAGTTTTTCTTTAACCTTATTAAGCTTGTCCTTCATGTTTTTTGCAGTTTTTCGAGTATTTATTATCAAATTATTTTTATTACAAAACAAAAATTTTTAAATTAAAAAAGAAATTATTAACTAAGAAGGTTCATGTTTTATTCATTGACATAATTTGAATTTCGAACTATTTATATACTTATACCTTTTTGAAACCGGTATAAACGGCTCTAATATAATTAATAAATGTATTGTATATTTATAATCATCAAAGGTACCTATGTAAGATGGTATAGTTGGTCAGATAATTATCGTGTTGGTAACAAATTTTCTAAGCACGTTATTTTAGGTTATTTTTGTATCTAATTGATAAGTCTAGAAAGTTTTAAAATATTGCAGGTAGGTACTAACTACACCAACATAGGTACACAACTAGAGAAAATTTGGCAATCAGCTGTAGAGCATAATAACAAAATTCTAAACATTTGTATATTTTTATCTCTTCTTTCATATTTCTAACAAACATGAAAGGCCACAGAAGCCTTGAGTAGGTGTACTTAGGATGTAAGTACTTATAGTTAGGTGTTATAAATAAAAATATAATTTATATACTAAATCTACTACATAACAAATTTTTTTTCATAATCAAATGATCGTTACCCTAAAATAATCATTTTGTCTTCTTCCTCCATAGTTATTGACCATGAGGTTTGAGGGCCCATAACTTACTTTTTCTGTAGTTAGGTACAAGTATGAATATGAATACTTAAACGTTTGCATATTATTATAAACTACACCTTCTGCACATGGCTTTGCATATCACCAACGTATCACGCGTTAAAATTTTCGATTACAATTTCTGACAGAACAAAACTAAAGTAACCGAGAAAAGAATAAAAAATATGCTTAGGTACATACCTGAATATTAATTTGACAGGGCAAATCCACGGTAACAGACGTCAACATTAACAACACGTTTGTCACAAGCACACGCACACGCCTGTCACACACATCAATTCAGAATACTAAAAAATACGCACAACAAAGGATTAAAATATTACTGTGTGCAGCTCGTGGCAGTGCGCCTTTACTTGATGTTCTTGGACCACTGAGTGAATTCGAAATCACACTGATTCATCACAACGCGAGCGTGCCTGGCTGCGGCCGCTATTCTACTTGTATTCCGAACAAAGGCGACGTTGCCCGAAGCTACAGCTGTTTAATGTTTGTGAATCCAACATTACCAATCGATTGTCTTTCTGACATAACTATTTTCATCAATTCAATGATTTTCAATATTCGTTGCTCTAACTAATCGTTACACGAATCTTATTTCGTTTATCTTATTGTAATTTATGTAGCTTTCACTTTAATCTTTTTTTCAATATCGATTGCCTTCAGATTTCTGTAGTAGGTAAATAATGTTTTATATCGATTACAAGATTATGCTTTACAATATGGTATGCCGGGAACACGCAACAAATTATATTACATCAGAGTTCGTTGAGTGCGTCGCGTGCGTGTAAGAAAGTCTCGGTACAATTTGAGTGCGGGTGAACTGGAGGTGACTGAAACAAAAAACCTATCCCTACACTGCTCTAACATCGATTTCGGTCATTGTATCTATCCCTGTCTGTCGCAATGAGCTCTCTTTCCCGCAGACTGCGGATGTAAGCTCTAGCTTGTACGAAAACTGCCCTATTTTGGGGAGAGTTCAGTGCAACTGCGGTAGAGTTTAAAAATATTGTCTCCTATTGCCGGTCTCATTGAACATTCCACCTACGCGACACCTGAAATAGTCATCTATTGGTGTTTGATATAAATCAATATCTTCTACATTTAGCTTGTATTGTATCGAACTGCTCTACCGTTCCGAACTTATAAAACTGTATAAAAAGCCAAGAACTAAAATTAAAGATATGGATAAACGAAATATGCAGATCTACTAAATAAACGATTCCGACTCCGAAAATCGACTTTGTCTGTTTGTTTGTTCGCGGATCACGCTTAAACTTATAACATTCAGAAGCCCTTTTTCCGGATTGAAACATAAGCTATATTTTATTGAAATCAAAGATGTGAATTCTTAGATACAACTTGAACTCTCTCAACCAAAAGCAGCCATTGGCTACGAGGTTCATCGTTTGCTGGTTGACAGATACTTCGGTGGAAAGTTTCGCACGCGTACGAAGTCGCGGGTACCTACCAGCCAGTCTTTTATAAAACTGTCAAAAACAATGTTGTTAGGCACCTTGTAGTCGTGATGATTCACGATTGAATTTATAAACTCTTATCAATACCATCAAGTATCAGTAGGTAAGAGAATAAAATTGTAATTAACATACAATGTAGGTAACAAGGACTAATGGCTGATAAAGTTTACATTTACCTCTCATCATTCGCAACATCTCCAGTCGCATTTAAGTGTTAAGTGTCCGTAAATATTTATTTATTTACTAGCTGTCGCCCGCGGCTTTGCTCGCGTGCAACCCTTATCACTAAGGGGTATGAAAAATAGATGTTGGCCGATTCTCAGACCTACTCAATATGCCCACAAAATTTCATGAGAATCGGTCAAGCCGTTTCGGAGGAGTACGGGAACGAACGTTGTGACACGAGAATTTTATATATGAGATTTATTTATTTCGATCTAGTTAGTCAGTGGTTCTTACAATCAAAATGAAAAGGGCATAGTAGCAAACCGTAATGATCGATGGTAAATGGTAATATACCTTACCATAAGACATGATATTTTATGAAAATATAAAAAAAATGTACTTATTTGCGTGCTACGCTGGTAAGGATGTGATTGCCATCCACCAATAGGAATTGTTTAATTTGAAAACAAACGATTCCGATTGGTGCATTTTGAACACATTAGCAACGTAGATTAACTTAGTTCTGGTCTTTTCTTTTATGCTAAACAGGATTTCAACCACTGATGTGGCATTTTTTTTATTGTTTAGTTTCAGCCCTGAAGCACAATGTCACTTTTTGAATGAATCCTAGTTATACATGATATTTAATTTTCTCAAAAGGCATTGAGGAAAATTACACAAGAAACCTTCATACGATTGCCTTCCGAAGTCTCAACCATAAGTCGATAAGTTCCTTGAATACCTCTCCTTATTCAGAGTTATCTTAACTAGGTATGTAGAGTTTGAAGTTAATTTAATGCCATAATAATCATGTATCAATGATGATTCTACTTTGTAGAATGGGGAATCTAAATAAATTTTGCTCTCAGATCAGTGTTTTGAGAAGCAAGAATTTTCATGAAAAACTCAACATGAATCAGAAATTCATAATATCCTGTCTTAACCCAAAATTCGTTAAAATATTTCTAAATTCACATATAGGTTAGGCTGAATGTGGCAATTGTACTCACTATCAAAATATATAGCAGTGTTGGTTACCCATCTCGCTTATCAGTTGGCATTGTGCCACGATTGACACTTTGACATTGCTTATTCTTCAGATTCGTTCCAAATAAAAATTACACAATTGTAAAGCCCAAATCACACAGAACGCGTAAGTGGGGTGCATGTATTTGTACGGATGCCCATATACAAATCTAAGCACCCGACCCGTGCGCTTCGGGTGTAACCCATGAACCTGCGTGTGTTGCTAATGTTGTCATCCGATGTCATGTCCGTTGGCATGTTGTTCAATAGAAGGTGCACTCATCACCCGATCCGCGCCTGACTCGAAATCATAATACAATCATTTTTCTGATGCGTATTCATTTAAGAAAACACATTGAATTGTTAAAAGTCGGAAAATAATAGCCCATTGTTTTTTTTTATACCTAAATAGAGTTGTTTTGCATTTCAAAAAAGTAAACATTTTTGTTTTTTGCGTAAGCAAGGGTTTATGAGTTTGCATTATCCTCAAGATTCTAAATTGATAAGTCAATTTATGTAGTCAAAAAATACAGTGGTGAACTACGTAGCAGTAGTGAGAGACATATTGATACACTACGTAGCGTTACGTTACGTTACGTTACGTTACGTTACGTTACGTAGCGTAGTAACACAACGCGAACGCTGCATAGTCGTCGTGACGTGCGGGACTGCGCAGTCTAGCTCTACCTTAACAGTGACTGCGCTATGCACTGTACTTATAAATGTGTAAATCGGCCATTATTTGCAGTGCATTCAACTCAATAAACAATACTCTGTAATAAAATAATTAGGTTATCATATTCTTATTTCGACAGCCTAATTTATCGGTTTTATCAATGTAATACGCGTGCTATAGTAGGTAGGTAGGTATGAAAACTAAATTACCTACTACGTACCTAATAGTTATTCATCTAAATTCATATTTCTGCTTTAGAATATACCCACTGTTTAAAATGGGTCTCTGCATAAGATTTCCAAAGCGAAAGATCTTTTACACGTCATGTCCTATGTAGGTAGAGTCATGTGCTTACTGCTTAGTTTTAAACTATCATAATATTTGTGTAACTTTTCCCATGAGTACCTGCAGTCAACATTCATAGTAAATGATACAGTTGTGAAAAAAGATTTATGATCATGGCTATAAACAAAGCAAACCGTGTCCAGCGGAACTTTTTGTAAGGTATTTTCAAACGGTGGTCCTCCGAAAGCGTGGTCGTCCGGAATGAAGCCAAATAACTGGCAATGTCTCCTTTTCTTTAAAGAACCAACTTCTGGTGCTGAATGTTATTACATATTTTTTCCAAAAAAAAAAGTTTACGTACGTGTTTGAATAAGATCTGTTTGCTCAGTGAAAGCAAGCACAAAGACATCATGCAACGGTTAATTGTGGCCTGTGGGTTAGGACGGTAAACATCGGTCGTTGCACCGAGGTTCCTTGATGGTGGCCTCACGATAAACTAATGAACATAACTGCCATATGATGGGATAAATAATAATAATTGTCATTTGATTGAAAGAGTGTACCTACCTAATAGGTTGTGTATTTACGAAAGACGTTCTTCTACTAGGGATCATCCATAGTTTCAACCCCTGCCCTGAAATTGTAGTATTTTCTTCTAAATAATATACCTATGTAATATATTTACCTACTACATAGTTGTAGTTAGCTACCTACATATTATGTTCAGAAGGCACTAAAAAGCATTTACTAACTGTTTTTACAATCATAAATAAGTATATTTAGGTAAGGTGAATGATGATTGATGTTACTCTTGTGAGTTTGTTACAAAAAAGGTATTGTAGGTGTGGAAAGCTCACCAATCAAATATATCCCCGAGAGTGAACGGGATGTGTGTACCTACCTACCTACACTTTTATCACGTTAGTCATGCAAGAGTTTCTTCTTATCCATACCATACTGAGTCATTCTCATCATAATAATACTGTACCTACCTTTATTGCAAATCCTTTTATGACTGAACAAATATTTCAACCGCGCGCGAGTTGTAGCTATAATTCTTTGTTTCCTGCTGCCCAACCTAGCTGATATTTTACAAACGATGTAGGTAGGTACCTAGGTGGGTAGGTACAATCGCTAGAGAATAGAAAAAAAATGGTGTGGAAGTCACGTGACTTTCGCTTCTGATAATAATATGTAAGTTAGGTCCTTTTTTTGTTCTGGAGCACCGAACACCTATATTCTAGCCTCTGGAGGCTTGTCCTTTTGCCAAGTGTTTTTTGGTTAGGTTAGGTAAGTATGTAAATTCTTGCCATTGCAAGGATTACCAGATACACATACCATAAAAATGTACTCTGTGCAAGTGTGCACATACCTATCTCATCACGGCCGGCCATCACACAAAATATAAGTAAACTTTTTGTCCAACAGAATACATTGAATAACGGGACATTGTCGGCTTCATAATTTTGCGTACACTGTAAGTTGTCGGTTGCTGGGTGTTGTTGCGGTGGCAGTAATAATGTCAATTGAATTGCGCTGCGCACGCGTCGATTGCGTGCAATTGCAGGCTGATTGGATGATGACCTAGAAAGTCAGATCCATCTGGGGAGATACAAGATAGCCATTTAGATGTTAGAATGGATTAGTAATTTAAACCAAAATAATTATCTGGATAGTTAGGTAGGTAGGTAGGTACTACTCTTTATTACGGATGTTGTAGCAAACTGCAGACCCATAATAACCAAATAGGTAATAGGTACATTGATCTACCTATTATACCTTGTTATATCTACATTGATAACTTGATAAGTTATACCTTGAAAAATTAAAATACATTTATATCTCGAATTAGATCAACGTTGATGTAAGACACCCAAATTAAATACATTTTGAGTTGGTGAATATTTTAAATTAGTTTTCATTCAATACTCCTCAGATCAAACGTTTGACATATCTACTAACCGCAGGAGGTAGGTTTTCAATGTGTTATTAATCAGTTAGGTATCTTTTTGTGTTATGAATGCTAAAATAGATAAAAATAAACTGTTGTTCGTGCGTGACCTTTGCACAGTAAAACCAGAAAAACATCTGATCAAGTTGAATACGTCATAATGATGCTATTCTATGTACCTACCTAGATGAAAAGGTTTAGAATTACGAAGTGCCTTAGCTTAGGCAAAGGAATAAGTGATGATTTATTAACTGTTGCAGCAAGCCAGCAGACAATGGTTAATGTTGAAAACTTAGTGCAACTTGAGTGCGCGCGCACTGGCCAGAGCAACTTCCTTTGTTGCTAGTTGCTACCTATCTGCTTCCGTTATTCAACGGAATCTACTACCTACTCATGGTTTTACTCACATTTATATAGGTACCTACCTATACAGATAAAAAACGACAGTGTTATCCATTTTTTTTTTACTAATACACACTATCTATATTATTGAAGATTGTGTCATGGGCAAGGTCACTGGTTACGAAGGGTAGATATACACGAAAATTGTGGATTTGGTTGGGGTGATATACCTATAGGTACTACCTATATAATTAGACGTTATTCCTCCGCGTAGCTACTCTACCTCTCTCTACCTCTATCTATGAAATAGGGTGGTTGAAAAGCAATGATCTTTGTAAGCAAGTAAAGTAGGTAGGTATAAGTAGAGCTTGTCATATTATGTGGGCGGATATTTTTTCAGTCATACCCACCCACTTATAGCTGTAGACCCTATTCCAGAAAATTAAATCAATAGGTACCTACCTATTGTAATTCTCACTTTCTTGTAAAGGGTGGATATTTTTCTGCGAAGAGTAGGTACACACAAGATCGTGTTCTATCCAAAAGACGTTTTAGGACTTTAGGGGTGCCTTTTCACCAGAGTCAAGTTAAGCTACGTTGCTCAGGATGTGTTTGACATCCACCGATATGAAAACAAACGATCCCTATTATCCTTAGACTCTTCTCATTTTTTTTTTTCGAACGGACTAAACTAAAGTGCTGCTGTAATTGTCTGACGATTGCTGACAGCGTTACCGTACTACGAAGACTATTCTCATAGAAACCTAGCACTTATTTATATTACCTTTTACCCATGGCAACCATTCTTGAGATATATTTATGAGAATTAGAATAACAGTTAGTAATCCAGAAAAGAAACTCACGCGCACTGAAAAGGACAAACGGTGAGCCTCATAGAAACTAGTTTTAAATCTATGCCATAGTGCAATGTACTCACGCAACATCCTTTGTACCGAAGGTAGGGTTACAGCTTATACAGCAGTTAGTATGGCTTAGTACGATCTCGGTGCACGCGTACCGAGGAACCCTTGTACGCAGCTGAGATTAGTGTTAGTCTTTGTAGGGTGCCCATGATGCTTCAGTTTGTTAGACCATCACTACCTAGGTACTAGGTCATACCACAGAAGTAATATTATTATTATTTTTGTTTTTTATTTCTGGTACCTACTGGGTTCAAAATAAACCGGAATCAAAAACTGATGGGCACGGGCCTAAGCCAAGTGCACATCAGTGTTTACGTGTGGGTGTGTGACTACGTCCTGACTACCGAGGTCAGTTTGTAAAAACTTTCGTACCATTCGGCATGTGTTCAGTACAACTGCTTTCTGCATCAGAACAAAGGTATGTTTTGGGAGGTCCAGTAAGGTGAGAGACTAAAACAGTTGTATTGGTATTACACCAGTGCTAGATAAAACTATTGGTACTAATGAAACTTTTTGCAGACGCCACATATGGGAAATTTCATTTTTTAAATCGACATATTTCGCGAGTTTTTCTGTGATAGTATTTTGGAGGTTATGGGTGTTGGGGACGGCTATGTCTATGAGAAGGGCTGTTTTACTTCGTTTGTTTAACAAGGTTAAGTCTGGTCTGTTAAAGTGAGTGGTTTTATCAGTTAGGATGGGTCTATCAAAATAGAGCTTATAATCAGCATTTTCTAGCACGGTTTCAGGACTGTATTTATAGTAGGGTGTTGGCTTGCCAGATGTGTCGCTTAAGTTATATTTTGCAGCTAATCTTTGGTGGATAATGTTGGCTACTTGATCATGTCGGAACTTATAATCTGTTTGAGCCAGCGCCTTGCATGCTTCCGTAATATGTTGGATGGTCTCAGAGGAACTATTATAGCGTCTACATAAATATCTTTGTAAATTTTGAACTTTCATGATGTATTTTTGGTAATTGCGCGTCTCGACTACTTGGTCCTGTATTGCTATCATGAACCCTTATTATTATTATTTAGATTATTTTTTCAGACAACTTGGTCCAGTTTGGTCAGTAACATAAAAACACTTATTAAACTAGGTTAGTAGTTTTTAACTAATAGCGATTTTGTTCTCTGGATGAGGTTCCAAACCAAAGGACAGTTATGTTTTTGAGCAATGACATTTAGGATGCTGTTGTTGCGCAGCCTGCTTAGCAGAGATGCGGTTTTTTGGCCCCAGATGGCATCAAATGAGTCTGTAGGTACGCGCCGCGGTGAACATATCGGCATTCGGCATCCATAGCGCGGGAGCCGCAAAAGAGCCCTAAATGTGTTGTTATATTGGTAGGTGTATTGACAGAGCATTGTAAGCCCTTTGGGTATAGCTGACCCACAGACTCGCAGAGTACAGCGAAGTACAGTATGCTTTGAAAAGAGTTATTTTTACTGTTAATATTAGTGGCCTTACCTACTAGTTTCTAGGGAATAGGGCAGCAATACTGCGACGTTTTCAGGTTTACAGAGCACGCCCACTAAGAATGTGTTTTGACTGTAGGTACCTACCCATTGAACTGGTAACGGTCGGTGGTGCTTCAAACCAATATAGCGCAATGTTGGTATCACTGTCAGCGAAAGTAGTAGGTAGGTAGGTACTTTTCCAAACAAACTCAAAATAAACGACACGGGAAATCTAGAAACAAGTCCGATAGGATGGTTACTACTTTAATATGTTGGACTTTGTATGTCACTGTTAAATGGGAGGAATTATTTCAATTACCCACTAATTAATGATTTATCTACTTTGATGATTTGCGTCAATACAATGTTTATTGATTGGGAGGCAGCTGAGCATCTTTAATTACTCAACTTGTATGAGGTTGGAGTTCAAATCAATGTACCTACCTAATCATAATGAGTTTATTCACAAAGAAAATTATACCTACAACCAGTATTATATGATCTGTGCTACAACTAATAAAGTAGGTATTTACAATATTCACAATATTTACAAAATAGACATGAAACAGTTGAGCTATCTACAAATCGTTGCAAACTATTTATAGATAGCAAACCATAGTTATAAAAGTCAAACTACTTACAATGTATGAAATAAATTGTTTACCTACATACCTACCTACTGATTTATTTAATACTTTATTGCACAAAATTATAGTTACAAAGGGTGGACTTAATGCTGAAAGCATTGTCTGCCAGCCAACCCAACTGATTTGATTAGATTTTAACATCATTTAATTATTTTCAACACCGATTTTTTGTTTCATATCTAGCAGCGATTTTATAAGTTATTCCAATGTTTGCCTTGAATTCAGACAGTGTTTGGTAATTCTTGAAGTTTGGTCACCGTACGAACCTCCATCGGTCATTATTTCCACATCACAATCTCCGAGAAGCTGTGATCTGCCCCATTATGGAGGTAAAGCAAAAAACTAATATATCTACCTACCTATCGTGTAATTACTTCAACTGACGTCAGTGCATATAACATTTTCCATGAGGACCTCGGTTTTATTTATCTTATACCGCGTGCACACTATGCCCATGCTGCTGCCGGCATTAATGGCGCGGACTTATTGCCACAGCAACATCGCCTTTATTCTCACTAAGAAGCTAGGGCATGAACTTGGGCCGGCCGGGACAGAAGCATGTTCATTGTTCGTGTCCCGTCTCCCTGCCCAAATTCATGCCCTAGCTCCCTAGTGAGAATAAAGGCGATGTTGCTGTGGCAATAAGTCCGGAATTCATGCCGGCAGCGGCATGGGCATAGTATGCACGCGGTAATAGATAGTTTCGTTATGAGCACGGTTGTTTACTCGACATGGTTATAATATTACCTACGACACAGATCGTAGTATATTACCTACTATACTAGCCTACGATAATAGGCATACATACCTACTTATCACGGCTATGCGCGACGATTATTGTAGAAAATAAAGGAAAAGCCTGATGAAGATCTTAGAAAATAACGTTACTAGTAGGTACGTACCTACTACTAGCTATAATTTGTTTTTCTAATCAAGAAGCAAATAACAAGCAGATTCCTGTTAAAGATGATAGGTACTTCTCAAAAAGGATATCATGCCAGTCACTAAGGTATCCCTCTATTACACCATTACAGTAACAGTTATTACAACATCTCAGTTACACCATTCATTCGCATAAATTTTAGAGCTCAAGAAAAATTTACAAGCTCTTTTTGGTAACCTTTGAGTATTTTTCCATATAGTAGAAATTTGAGCCACAATTTGTGCGATTTCCCATATCCAGATGCAACGAGTTGATCCAACAACCACAAATCAATCTCCTGCCACCTTTTTTTGAAACTATTTCTACAGCTAGTAATAGGTACATGAATACAATACACGAATTCACAAAATAAAGATAAAAATGTTGGATTTTACAAACGATCAAGGTACTTATATCTAACTCAATTAGATTAAATTACTCATAAGTAATTAACTGTTATTCCAATTAACGGTACCTACTCTAGTTAATCTCTGGAGTTCAACAATGCTACCGTCGTCATTGTTAGGCAACTTACGACGTAAAGTTACTTGCGTGACTTCAAGTAAGAATGTTCAAGTAAAGGCACAGTTTACATAGAAGTTACTGAAGAGAGTAATAACTATAATAGTATTATATAATCTGTGACTATACATTTTAGATAGAGTGCCTACAACGGTCAAAATGATGTACCCTCCTTTCTGCTTTGCTGTAGTGTAAAAACTAACACATTAGAGCGAAGCACCAACAGGCAAAAGTACTACTTAGATTAGATTACTTACTTTAGTATTATAATAAAAGGGACTCAGAACTGGCCATGTCATTAAATATAGAGTCGTCGTAGAGCCCACTGGTGTTCAGACCAGACTTCACGTGCTTAGGTATTTACTACTCTTAGATTGGGTAGGCAGGGTGGATTACAAAACCTTCGCCTGGTAGGGTTGAGAGCCAGCCCGACTCAGATTATGTGAAGTTATGATGAGTAGTTACGCTTCAGGAATTTTAGCAAAACGTGGAATTTATATTAAAATTTTTGATAAATAACGTAGTTACGAGTATTTTATTTACCTACTGAGAAAAATGAAATGGGATTGGAAGCTATTTTACAGACCCCATACAAGGTCCCCTGTCAAATTTCCCAGTGAATATTACTTTTGGATGCTTTGGATAGGGTGAGAGGGTGAGGGTGTGTGTGTGTGCTATGGCACAGATCATAATACTGGCTATGGTCAGTCAGTGTAGAGACACATCCCGAGTTTAGTCGAAGCCTCTCCAATAACTATGTTACAAAGAGAAGAGCCAATTAGTTACTATTTTAGGTTTAAATTCCTCGTTTAAAAATACTTGAACTTTACTTAGAACTATTTGTTAACTGGATCAGATTTAGAAGCATTCTGTTACGTTGGTGGTAGCTGGGAGAATCATAAATTATTTGCTTGGTAGTAGGCACTGTAGGCAGTTCTATTTTTAGAACAATCAATACATTAGTATTTATTTTCTAAACTTACCTACTTATATAAGACGTCATATAGTTATTGGTAGAGCTTACTGTAAACCCGAGAATGACAAAATAAGGAAAAGTGTTTTCAGTAGGTACCTTACCTAACTACCCCAAAACGAGTTTGTTCAAAAATGTGACTTTTTGCTCTATGACTTTTGGTTATAAGATGTTAGTCCTTGTGTCATAGGAAAATGATCACGTAGCAAAAAATACTCAGCCAATCTCCACTGGTACGGATTTCTGAGTGGAAATTTCTGGAATATATCACAATAATAATTGCTGAAACCTGAAACAATGCTCGAGTACATTTTTTTACTTCTCTCAGTGAAAATCTGACAGAAAATGCTTGAGTTGTTGCAGCATCAGCATATTTCAACACGGACCTCACAATCCAAGAACCACTTCACTTTGGCTCTAAACATAGAGCCAAAGTAACGCAACAGCGTTCACGCTATGCCGCAGTCGGCAGGGAAGTGGGCACGAGCATAGTGTGAACGCTCCCGGCCCAAGTTCATGCCCTTGCTCTCTAATGAGAATAATGTTGCTGTGGCAATAAGTCCGCGGCAATAATGCCGGCGCGGCAGCGGCATGGGCATAGTGTGAACGCGGTTCCTATATGGCACAATGACTAATCACAATACAAATTATAATGTTGCGGCTAGGCTGGGGCAACGACATGACAAGTGACGACGACGACGACACGGCGCAGCGACGACGTGCCGCAGTAAACCAAATTGAGTGCTTTGAGTGCGTGTGTACCGGTAGATTACTGTATTCATTCTGTGCCGATGGGAAAATCGTAAAGTTTGAACCGAATTCAACCAGTTACTGTCCGCACAGTAAAAATAACACACTTAAGAACAGACGGTTCTTTTCTCATCGGGGTGACCTACTTCCTATATTAGGTGCCAAATAACACCGCAATACAGGTCATTCACCCGCCTTCACCACGATGTCGCAAAATTCAATTTATGTATGGTAAACAAACAGTACCTACTACGAGATTCGAGTGATTACCGTCTTAGCAACAGGTTTGTATGGAAAGCGACAGAATTAGGCATTCATAAATTGAATTTTGCGACATCGTGGTGAAGGTGGGTGAATGACCTGTACTGCGGTGTTATTTGGCACCTACTTGATAGTTCATATTTTTGATGGGCTCGAATTTAATTTGAGTACCTAGGTAGGTAGGTATCGCACAACAACAAAGTGCTCACGCACACCGCAGATGACCAAAATGCTGAAATCAACACTCAACAGTCACTAAATAAATGCCACCACGCCAAGGTAAGTAGGTAGTACGTAGGTACTATAGGCTCTCTTGTTTGCAAATTATCTTGCCTTCGTTTTATCTTGAAGCAATGCATATATGTATATATTTACCATACGAATCTCAAGAACTGGTTTAAATGTACAATTACTGATGTAGTCAGTAGGTACAGTACCTACCTACTCAGCACACTGTGGTGTAGTAGTACCTACCTACATATAATATTATAAGTGCAGCTGTACCGGACGCACTCAATTTTAACAATAACAATAAAATTCGATTGCCTGTAGATACAGTGTGGTTTGTTTTCTATCAAATCTCTGTTTAAATAAACTATAAATTGAATGATTAAAAATAAGTAGGTAGGTAGGTATAAAGTAGATGGATACTTTACTACACTGAACAATGTTTCGTTCATGTAGGCACATGTCCCGAGACGGTTTTATAACTCTGACCTTGAATAAAAATAAGGTAAAAATGTAAGTAAACCATACCGATCCACTTTCAACGACCTTTGGTCGAATTGGTATAACGACAGTGTTAGGTGCGAGTAGCTCATAGTTGATAAGCTGATCCGATATAAATCAATGATCTCTAAATAACAGATCATTGGTTGTAAAAACTAACCAATAAATAGATGGTTGTACTTAGGTAGGTACCTACCTATAAATTGAGAACTGGCCAGATGGAAAAAATGCAAATCAGTGGGCTCGATGGGATTTTTGTTCCCATCTGACCCACCGGTGGGCCGGCCGATGGGCTCGATGAGAATAACCCGTTTTGAAACTTTTGAAAGACAAATGCTTCAACAAATAAGTGAAATACCTAGGTAAAGTAAAGAAAATTAAAAAGTAGTAGGTACATGTAAAATAAATTTAGGTATGCTACGTATTGGTGTTGCACCTACGAAACGTAACAACTACGTGTCGTAAAAGAAGTCGTGCATGATAAAAGTTTGAGATATTTACACCGACGTAATAGCTACGCAGCGTAGTCGTAACCTAAAAACTACGCTATGTTGAGGCTTATAATAGTCACGCTTCAAAAAATTACAACTCGTCTACTCCTACGTGAGAGCTACGCCTCGAAGGAGTTTGCGTAGACTAATGTAGGGGTATCTACGACGTAGACGCTACTACGTAGAGGCGCTGAGTAATTAGGCTACGCAATATTTCTACAAGGAGTGCGAGGAGGACAATCTTTTTTAAATGATACCTACCTAATAAATCGAAGATCTACGAAGCGTAGCAATTACGTAGTGTTCTACGTAATAATAATTGCTTCGTAGATCATGCCTACGACGACGACGTAGAGCTTTCTCAGAGCGCCTCTACGTTACGTATGTATGAGCCCCTAGCGGCTGATCGCATGCAACTTTTATTAGTTATAAAAGTATGAAAAGGTGCGTTCTAAACAAACCTACTTAGTAGTTTCGATTTCAAGGTATCCTATAAACTACAAAGGAAAAACCTATCTCGCCGATGACTGTTCTAGGTAGACTCACCCAGATTCTCTACAGCACCCAAAAACTCGGCACAGTGACAAAACTTCCGAAGCATACAAGATTGAGCCACCCCTGCCCATCTGATACCACGTGAACATTACGCCCATGCCGCTGCCGGCATTTATGCCGCTTGTATAAGTCCGCGGCATTAATGCCACAGCAACATCGCCTTTATTCTCACTAAGCGGCATACATGCTGGCAGCGGCATGGGCATAGTGTGCACGCGGTATGAAAAGACACAAAACACAACAGCATAGCATCATAAAGAATATATTACGGCAAAGACAACACTAGATAAAGAAAAACAATCTTAATAATAGGTACATACATACTCTATCAGACGGACATTTATTTAATTTTCATATTAGTAGGTAGGTAGGTACCTAACAAACCTAAATAACTAACTCAGGATCGTCGCCTTGCTAACACGTTTTGGGTAGGCGTTTTCGATAACCTACTATTTTGGATTTCCACGAGATGTTCCAAGTTTCTATTGTATTAAAAATCTGTTATTTTGTACATTGCAAAGGTATAAGTTTCAAAACAATAAATATGTGTTATGTTCCCATAAATTATGTTCGTACCTATGTAGGTAGGAAATTAGGTGCTAAATAATGAGAAAATATCATGAAAATATCAATAATTTCGTGTGCCACACTGCCTTCGTAAACTAATATTTATTTTCTTGATGTTGGCCATCATCGATTTTGTTTTGTTGGCACAAGCAAAGCGAGTAGTGTTACCCGCTCTATGAAGTTTCACAAAAATGGAGGAAACTTTTGGTGAGCTTTAAGGTACGATTCAATGAAAAATCATTACCTATTAGAGAAAATAATAGCTGTGTAAAAAGTAGGTATACTCACAAACGTTATAATAAAATAATGACACCTCGCTAACGAGGTAATCTCTATTACCGTTTGACATAAATCTCGTTAAACGACAGGTAGCAGATAATTAAACAGCTGTTTTATGCCACTTACCCCTTTTACCTGTAATAATAGATGTATTGTATTAATCTATTCTTATGTACTGTATTTTTTGCTAGTAATCCTATAATCCAGGTTTATTACTGTTATTTGAAATAGTCCCAGATAAGTTATCGCCTTGTCCCCATTTTTATGGTTTGGCAGTTTGGCCTTGCAAATTCATTGCATGGCAACATTTAAAAAGAAAGTGGAGGAAAGGAAGTGAAAGAAATGAATTTACGACGAGAATAGGTCGCGAGTCGCATAGATTTTTGGTTGATTTCCTTTTCACTTTGCTTTCATATTCTCCGTAAGATCTAATAAACTAAAGTTAATTTGTGTTTTTGCTTGTATTTTGATTCAACGGGACTTGCGCGGTTTCACCGATACCAGGATAAGTACCTACAAGTGTGGCCGGACAGCATCTTTATCGATTTTCTTCCCTCGCCTAAGCTTTCAACCAACGCGAAGTGGTGTAACTGTAGCTATTCAGAAATCTACAATCTGTTTAGATTCTTATTGTTTTAACTAAATACTCTCGGTGCTGTGACATTCCACTTGATTTCGGTGGAACCTAGATCGCAAAATGATGATGAATTCACTCGACGTCGTAAACTCGAACCAACATCCCACGCAAAATGGAAGCAAGATCCAGCCCTGTAACAATGAGTCCAAGACTAATTTGATCGTCAACTACTTGCCTCAAACGATGACACAGGAGGAGATTCGATCGCTGTTTTCTAGCGTCGGCGAAGTAGAAAGTTGTAAGCTAATTAGAGACAAAGTGACCGTGTTTCCGGACCACATCCTCAACGGGCAGAGCCTGGGTTACGCATTCGTCAACTATCATAAGGCAGAAGACGCGGAGAAAGCTGTCAACACGCTCAATGGATTGAGACTGCAGAATAAAATTATAAAGGTATCGTACGCACGCCCTAGTTCCGACGCAATCAAAGGTGCCAATCTTTACGTATCAGGACTCCCGAAGCACATGACCCAGCAGGAGTTGGAGAAGCTCTTCTGTCCTTATGGCAACATTATCAGCTCCCGCATTCTTCATGAGAATGTGAATATGGGTCATCTGCTGCAAGTCGGCGCCGAGGAGCAGAACATTCAAGGACCATCGCGAGGTGTCGCCTTTATTCGATACGACCAGCGTTGTGAAGCCGAAAATGCAATTCGTGAGTTGAACGGAACCGTGCCCCCTGGTGGAACAGGGCCAATCACAGTCAAGTGCGCAAACAACCCTAGCAACCAGCAAAAGGCTCTTGCTCCTCTAGCTGCATACCTGGCGCCGACCACAGCGCGTCGCTTCGTTGGCCCTGCTGGAAAAGCGCTGCTCGCCATCAACAAAGGCCTACAAAGATTTTCTCCTCTGGCCGATCCTATTATCCAAGGTAATGCCATGGGGGGCTCAGGTTGGTGCATCTTTGTTTACAACATTGGAGCTGACACAGAAGAGAGTATTCTGTGGCAGCTCTTTGGCCCGTTTGGTGCCGTCCAAAGTGTTAAGATTATAAGAGATCCAGCAACCAATAAGTGCAAGGGATATGGCTTTGTTACGATGACAAACTATGATGAGGCTGTTGTTGCTATTCAGTCTTTGAACGGATATTCACTGAATGGACAAGTGTTGCAGGTCAGCTTCAAAACAAATAAGAGTAAACAAGCATAAACTGTCAAAAGGTCTAGTCAATAAATTATAGCTAATGCAAAATGTTGATCACTACCCCGTCATGGTTTGTCATCAATAAATGATTTTATTGAAATAGTTTGGATTAGTCAAATATTGACATGAGGTCTTGAGTCAGTGTTCTTACAGAATAAGTACAAAATCTCAACATTACTCCAAAAAAATCATCTCTTGAATTTTTTGTATCAATATAGAAAATTTACAATTCAATAACTTAGGTTAAGATATTCAACACTTTGATTCCATGCTGCATAACTAGTAACAATATTTTGTATTCAGTGAAAGTATCACTGGAGAATTTTATTGTAGTACAGTCATGCAGAAAAGACTTACACATTTTTTACAGTGGTTGTTTTAACCCTGTAAAATATTTTGCTTAGCAAGTTATAGATGTTTAATATTTTTTATGAAATAGGTACCTACTTCATATAGCTGAAAGGATACTACAAAATAAAATACAACAAAGCAATAAAAAATGTACTTTAGGTAGGTTTATTACCTACTTATAAATTAGTGACATCTTGTCTTTTTTTACAGTGCAATATTACATTTTTACTATGAGTAAAATAAATATATAAAATTATATTACAAATTATTCTATACTAATTATTAAACCCAGTGCAATTTATTCCAACATCTTTTGAGAAAATAGGTGCAATTATAATATCTTAAACCTACTACCATTTATTTGTGTAATAACCAAAGATGCCAGAATAATATAATGACTGAGTAAAAGTATAATCGAAGTAAGTGACTACTTCTTCCATACATGTTTTCATAATATTTAATTCTTAAGAATGGCCCCATTATGATGTATTGAAAGTAATCTCAAACATGTGCACAAAAATCATTAATACTAAGAGTACCTACTTACTTACTTAGTATAAAAAATGTACTTACTAATGCATTTTATGTCATTGGACTCTGTTGTATAATTTAATTTTATATATCTGACCACATCCTAAAATCAAAATTATGACTAAATGGACCATGACATATGATACCTAATTGATTAAATTACCTAGATATTGATCAACATTTTATTGGATGGAATTTTGTAAATGTGACTTTACTCTTACCAGATTTTGGCACGTAAATTAGCTATTGTGTATTCTTCTAGCAAGTGAAAGTCAAATTGGATTTTTAAATCTAATTTCCTGAAATTGAATGGGAGTCTCAGTGCGATTAAATAGTTATGATGTAATAATTTTCTTTTTTAAACTAGACATTTAAAGGACATCGCCATCGCACAAAATATAATCCAGTATGTTTGACTTTCACATCATAATAATTATTGTCTCTCTAATTGTTTGATCATATAATCACTATTTATTATTACATTTAAGTAACTTAAAATTCATCGTAACATAATTTATTCTCATAATCATCATAGTAATGATAGAATTTCATTTTTGGTGTTTATATTTAATATTGTGCATTAGTGTAAGTTCAATTAGTTTAATAACTTTACTCACTATAAACATAATAATAACCTTATCTAATTATTTATATTTTTCCAAATATTCTTTAAATATTTCAATAATAGTTAAATTATTCATAGTTAAATGCATATCATTATTGAAATGAAACACAGAGGCGAGAAATTCTCAAAAATAAGGGCTTGTACAATGCATTCTAAGTATAATTTTCTTTAATTAAGTTAAGGATAAATGTGTAAACATTATTTATTTAAAGTACTTAACTATGCGGAGCTAGTCAGTTATAATTTGCGCAACATTAAATTTTTAAGTACCTATTACTTAAGTATTTAAAAATAATTTGTGTTCTCTGATTTAAGTATAATATTATTATTATTACGTAGCTTAGGATTTTATTTTAAATTATTTTTGTGTGGTGTTCGGTTAACATAAGAAGTAAGAATAATATCTCCAAAACACACAACCTAATAGTGTGTAACAAAACTAGTCAAAGGTAGATTTTACCTCTGAGTAATAATAATGCTCTTAAAATACTTTTGTTAAGCCATCTGTGTGTGAATGTCCTATTGTAAGTCCATTAAAATACTGTCCAACTAAGAAAAAAAAACACCAACTATGAAATAAGAAGAAATAGGATTAAAGCGCCTATGTTTGTAGGTCATTAAATTCTACTATATAGCAAATTAAATACTAATACCTTACCTACTGATTGTTAGAAACAACACTGTGTAGGTATGTATCTAATCTACTCAAATTTCGCCATATTGCAGAATCTTGATGTCTTCTTTGCATTCACTCAGAGGGTGCTAGATAGTTTCTTCTGGAAGCTATCAAGTGCTTTTTGTGAGGTAAAGGTTGGGTCCGTCCAACCGATGTCCAACTAAAGAGGCTGACTGCTTTGCTGGCTTAAAAATAATAGTTTTTACCGAGGTATTTTAGGGCATTCACCAATGAAGGCACGTTTTAGTACATCATCAAATTAACTAATAGGTCTATGTATGTTGTGTCGTCCTTTAAACAAATACGCTTGCGTCTCCACCGATAATAGAAATTGGTATCAGTAACACACCCTGTCTCCCGATTCTGCAAGATTTTAACGCTGTTAATCAGAAGTCTTGATTTTAGGGGACATAAATATTCATCATCCTTACAACTCATTCAACATTAGCGTGATATTATTATACAATAAGATTTTATAATAATGAATCGACTTCCTATCATCGAATTTTGCGATATAGGTAGGTGGTTTTTATGGAAAGCGATACATACGTTTATCGCTCATTCAGGTTTGTGGTTTTTTATTCGTGTTTGGCTTTGACTGTTATAGCCTTTATCAATAAATAGGTATGCAACATTTTAAAATGTATATTATTTCATTTCAAATGAATATAAAACATCTTTGCGCCTTGCCTTGCAATACATTGCTAAGTTGATGAATTATAATTTGCTCACAGTTTTAGGCTAATATAGCTATTTATTACCCACCAAAAATATCCTAACCAAGCCATCGTTAAAATCATAGCAGAGTCGGGGGCCTGTCCCATTTAACATTATGTTATGCATTAGTGTTTTGTTTTCAACTAACATCATAGTTTATATTTTGTTTACTTACATTAATTTCTGTTGTATGAAAAAAAAAAACTAACAGTTTTATTTTAGTGTTTATTTTATCATTAGTATTCTGTTTTTTTTGTTTGTATTAGTTTGGACAGGTTTGGGTATTGTAAGGTTTTGGCCTAGGATTTAGCTAGAGTTATAAGAAAGAGTACAAATCGCCGATAATGTATGAGAAAGCGTTTGGCTTACTTACATAATTTAATTTTTTGAAATAATGTCAACGAATGTAATCTGACGTAGGGAATATTCATAGTAAATAAATATTGAACTTAGCAATAATATTTAAAAGATAATGTTTTATTTCATAAATACCTGAACTAATAATTCACCTAGGCAGGTTAGGTACCTATTTGGAAGCATGGTGTAGAGTTTACATAAATTAGTTTATTAGTTAACCCTTTGAACGCGACTGTACCTACTAAGACAACTACCTACAGTACTGCTTGCGCAAAGTTAAAGTTAAAATTATTTATGTACATGTACCTAGGTACCTGTATAGATGTACCTGCTTATCTAATTTACATTTTATTTGTAGTTAAGGTACGAGTATGTACCTCTAACCTACTACCTTAGTAGGTAGCTTAGCTACCTACCAACAAAGTAGGTACCTACCTATTCATTTTATTTTGCTCAGTTGGTACGAGAGACTACAAGAGACAACTAACCAACCCCAAAATTATTAGATCAGTCGAGGGTTACTTCACCCTATTCACGTGTCCAGGGTGAACGAACTTCGTGAAAGCAGGTCGATGAACTAACTACGCAAGTTCAGAAGTATTGATTCGGCTCCGGCACAGACAAGTAGGTATTATAGGCAGGTACCATTGGTACCAACCTACCAATATACCTACTACCCAGCTAAGTATGTATGGAGTCTGTAGGAAATAAGAATCTCTGTTACTTACTTAAATAATAAAAAAGTAGGTAGGTAGTAGCGAGAGAGAGGCTCTGGGTAGCTACCTACATAGGTACATATGTACCTACCTACCTTATTTTATTGATGAAAATATTTGTCAGATTATGTGAACGCGAACAAAGTCAGCTAGCTGGGTTCTACAAGTAAGTATGTAGTGTACTTACCGTACCTACCTACATAACCAAGTAGGTACAGACTAAATTAATTTATCGACAGATAGGTTCTGATATTACGCAGTATCATCACATTCTTAGGGTTTTTCTGTGGGCGCAAATGTGGGCGTACCTTGTCTACCCAAGTAAGTAGGAACCTGGTGCCTGCCTACGTACATACATACCTACCTGGTTTCCCCTTCGCTACAAATAATTATCTCCATTATTCAAATTTCGCGCCCAAAACACTGAACTTGCCGTCCTTTCCTATGCGTTCTATGTCTATGCACCGTAATTATCATCATAGACCATCACAGACAATAGACCACTCATAGACGGATCTCTCTCTCTCTCTCTTTTGTATCTGTATCTGCTTTTTTGGCGAACAGCTGGTTGGTTGTTGTTTGTTACATTTTGTCGTGAGAGTATAGTTTTCTATGATTTTGTCTACATTTCTAGTAAATTCATTAACTATCCTAATTCCTATCAGAACAGGTGTATTGTGAAATCAACATGGACTCACTGTCAAAGCAGGAGTTGATATCGACAATAACTAAACAAGTGGATCAAATTAAACGATATGAGGGACGACTGCGAGGTATGTTCTTGAAGCCATAGAAAAGCATTAGTTATTTAGTAATTGCTTTATTAAAAGGTAAGTAAAATACAAAACAATAGAGCCATACTCAAGCATAGATTGATGAGTAAGCTCTCTAAAAAAGTTGGTGCAAGTAATTATAACATCCTGAATGAAAGGATAATAAAATAACATTAAGGTCCCAGAGGGCCGAATGCTTCTAAACAGGCAAATTTATTTTAAGAATAATAAAAATAATCTATTCACAAAGAAAATTACAACTAATATAATATTTACAAAATGCACATGAAACAGTTGAGCTATCTACAAACTGTGGCAAACGATTTATATAGCTCAACTGGTCTAAATCAGTATCAATCGGAAGCGTGCCCAAGACACTGCATTGCCGTGATGAATAGCAATGCTTATACGCTGGTCTAGATAATCACCGGCCGGACCAGATGCCCTGAAAGAGTTTTGAAATATTAGGTTGGTCGAAATATGGTAACAAATTTTAATACACTGTATTCTATGACTTTGTGTAAAACATTGCAATGATTTCACAGATGTAGTTGCGGCTTACAAAGGTCTGGTGAAGGAGAAAGAAGCATTGGAGATCAGCTTGAAAGCCCTGAACAAAACAGATGTACCAAAAGATGGAGTTACAAGTAAGCAGACTATATTTAATTTTTGGTACACAATGGCTTTATGATAAACCATAAAAATCCTAGCCACATGTTTACCTACCTACTTAGCGCTGAATTTTGATGGTCTAGAGGTGTTCTAAGAAATTAATTCCGGAAATTGAACTCTAAGGCGCTACCTCTACGAACGAGTGAATCTTAGGGGTACTTTATATTTTTTTATACAAATTATCGCCGCGATAACATCGCAGTGTCCAGGCACGTTTTTCAAAAGTGTATGTGACATAACGTGACAGCTACTTCGGTCGCTATCTTCAGTAAAACTAAATATTATAGCATGTCTTGCTGCATTGTACTGCCACAACCGAAGCCAGATCCAAAACGGGACTGCAGGAGCTGGTCGGGTCTCACTCCTTGGCGTCCACACCACCATCAGGGATGCTGGAACATTGCTGTCATCAACCCAAAGTCCTTATCCGTTACTTTAAGGAGTTGGGCTGGCTGGGGTGAGGTCAGCAGGGGAATAATGCACAATACACCCCAACGCGGGACGTCAGTGCAGATCTTATTCCCCCATGACGAATTAGTATTATAGTAGGTGCCAAATAACACCGCAATACAGGTCATTCACCCACCTTCACCACGATGTCGCAAAATTCAATTTATGTAAGGTAAACAAACAGTACTAACGAGATTCGAGCGATACCGTCTTAGCGACTGGTTTGTATGGAAAGCGACAGAATTGTCCATACATAAACTGAATTTTGCGACATCGTGGTGAAGGTGAGTAAATGACCTGTATTGCGGTGTTATTTGGCATCTACTATAGAATTAGACATGGCATGACGACAATATCGTGGCGATTCACTCGCTCGTGGAGGTAGAAAGAATTTAGAATTTAGTTTTTAGGACTATAACGGCCTACAAACTAATTTACGGTCATTTTACTAGAACTTAGCTTACTACACACACAGTATTATATTAGCTTTTCATTATTGAACCTTATAGTTTCAGATGATTCTGTCACAGCGCTCACTGTGTCGCTATCCACTTTGGCAGCAGAAAAAGCACGAATGGAGGAGGCATTTCAAGCTGACAAGAAAGTAACCAGAGATAAGGTAAATTAGAGACAAATATAATAATTAGTAGGATGTTCTAGGCTCCTTTCTATCCAGATTCAGACGCTTCGTTAGGCGAATACTGGTTAAAACTGGTTTAAAAGACTCATCAGGTTCTGTTTAGGAATTGAGGGGAGAATGTTTTAGATTTATCAAATACTAGGTGTGCCCGCGACTTCGTCCGCGTAGAAAAGTGTCTTTTGGGTAGCATTTTTAATTACTTCCATACAACTTTTCATCCCCCCTTTCAACCCCTTACAACCCTTTTTTAACGCATTAAAGAGTAGCCTATGTCCTTTCTCAGGCTCTAGACTATCTGTGTACCAAACTTCATTCAAATCGGTAGTAGTTTTAGCGTGAAAGCGAGACAGACAGACAGACAGAGTTACTTTCGCATTTATAATATTAGTAAGGATTTTTTATTACAGTATGAAAATATGCTGCTTGTTATGAGAGAAGAAACCAAAACCTTGGTCCAGCAGCATTATGTTGAGATCAATAACTTGAAGGCGAAGATCTCATACGAAATTCAGGAGAGAGAGAAAGAGAGAGCAGATCATGCTGCTATGATGAAGTAAGACTCTGCTTAGTTATGACAGCCTGGTACTTTTTTATTACTGAAGCTTATATTTGGTACATTACCAGAACATGTCTAATGAGGATTGAGGACGTGCTCTGGGAGGCATTTGTTTTGTCCTGATAAGGTCACCAACCACTCAATTTAGTTGACCAAAAAGAAACCAATGACCATTTACTCATCAAATAGTCTAAAGCCTGGATGCATATTTCTTGCACACATTTATATGATGTCTAAAATATATAATAAAGTAAAATCAACGTAAGAATAAAAATAGTTTTAAATAAATAAATAAATACTAATAAGGCTTAGTTGTACTTAGAGGTCTATTTATTTATCAATTGTTTCAGAGAGTTGCATCTAAAACTGAACAGTGAAAGGAAAAGTAAAGAAAAACTGGAGGATAATGTAGTACACTCAAACGAAACTCAAGGTATGTATGCGTATAGCAATTAGACCTGGATTAACACAAAGGCTACTTTTTATCCCGGAAAATCAACGAGATCGCGGGCAGCAGCTGGTGTATAATATTAGTGGTATTTAAAAAAAAACAGGCTAAGCAAACTCAGCTAAAATCAAATGCGGTCCTTTTACAGTTTTAAAGAATTTTAAATGCAATGATTTTTTTTTACTTTTTAATTTATATCTTGACAATTTTGTTTTATTTTGACACGATCATTTTATTATACCTATTTAATTTTGACATTGTACTCTATTAATTAATAACTGACTTAAAAATCTTGTTCTGTATCCTCACGATACTTAAATAATATTGTTATTTTATTTTTTATTTTTAAGCTATTGCATAGCTTCTATCGCAGGCCTTGAGCGTGGAGACCGAATCCAGAAATTCCGTAACGAAAATAACCTAACACCCCCCACTCCGACCGGCACAGCGGTGATACGATCAAAAATGCTATGCAATAGCTTTACCGCGGCAGTCTCCAATTTTTTTTTTATATTACCATCATTATTTTTATAATAATGAATGTTGTATCTACGTATGACTTGTAAAGTATATTTTACTAATAAATGTTTATGACTTTTCAGCATCACAAGCTGAATTAGAAAAGCGAGTTCGCGATCTCAGTAGCAGTTTGGAAGCGGCACAAAGGAGGTTGCAACGTGCGGAAGCCCGCACTGTGGAAACCCCTGCGCTGTTAGTTCGTTTACAAAACAAACTGGCTTTACTCGAGCAGTCACATTCTGTCGCTATACGAGAGGTGAGGTACCTACTTACTTACTTTAAATTAGTAAATCTGAGCCCGAAGTCTGAGTTTTGTTATGTTGAGTTTTTGTATGGAGAAAAATGGGTTTGAGTATGGGTTTTTATACATAATATCTCGCAAGTCGCTTCTCGATATGCGTTTTGATCAACAAAACAAAACTCACTACGGGCTCTGTGGTAAATGTACCGCCGTTAAATTAAAATGTTATAAACAAAGCCAAGTGTCCCATAATGTGTTCCAAATGGTGAAAAATAGGTATCAATAAATAATGAATAAATACTCTTGGACATATCACACGCTCTCTTGTCCCAAACTAAGCAAAGCTTGTACTATGGGAACTAGGTTGCTGATAGAATACTTATATACATTTAAAATGTTATAAACAAAGCCAAGTGTCCCATAATGTGTTCCAAATGGTGAAAAATAGGTATCAATAAATAATGAATAAATACTCTTGGACATATCACACGCTCTCTAGTCCCAAACTAAGCAAAGCTTGTACTATGGGAACTAGGTTGCTGATAGAATACTTATATACATTTTCTTTTTGTAAATACATAGGAGCTTATTATTATACATACCTAGTAACATCCAGACATAGAACAAACATTTATGTTTCACACAAATGTTTGTTACCGGTGGATCTTTGAATTTTTTATACTAATTTTAATGGTAAAACCATGTACAAGTTGGTCAGAAATGCGTTTTATACAAAACGAGATACATTTTTCGGTAGAATGGGAGTAAAGCTTCACATATTTTTGAATAGGTTATCACTTGTGCAAAGTCGTATAGCATGCCACAGTGCAAGCAATACAGAGAAGTTATTTCAGGCGTATGTAAAAGGCAGACAACCCTCTCGCTAGCACATTTCAACATTGTTGAAGATATAATATAACTAAATGTAATTATGTGAAATTGCAGAGCTTCAGGGTCGAGAGAATAACAATGCAAAGGTTCAGTAAAAATATCACATTGATCTAAACAAGTTTTCTAACCAAAAAATGTGAACTTTAATTTATCGCATTGGTATAAGTTTTTTGGTCGGAAAACTGGTTTGGATCAATGTGATATTTTTACTGAACCTTTGCTTTGTTATTCTCTCGACACTGAAGCTCTGCAATTTCACATAATTACATTTAGTTATATTATATCTTCAAAAATGTTGAAATGTGCGAGAAAGAGGGTTGTCTGCCTTTTACATACGCCTTAATTATTGTTACTATTTCCAGGAGCAAATAAAGGCAAAACGCGCTGAAGAGTCTGCTCGCAAAGCATGCGCCCGTCAAGAGGAACGAGTAGCGTTACTCGAATGCAAATTGGCAGAGCTTTCAGAAACCGTTGGAAAGTACGACTTGAGGCGACGCAACGATCAGAAACTCATACAGAAACTACGGGACTCTCTCAACGGGAAACTCATTGAGGGCATCGCTACCGAGACTAAATCCAGAGGTTAGTAGTGGAACTGTGACGTCACAGCTCTGTTGGTATATCTGGGCCATCAGTGTTGTGGGTTGTGGGTTCGATCGCAACGAAAAAACAAACATTGATGTTTGTTTTCAGTCTGGGTGTTACTATCATATTATACTAGCTGATACCCCCGACTTCGTACGCGTGCGAAACTTTCCATCAAAATATTTGTCACTAGCATACGATGAACATCGTAGCAACTGGCTGCTTTTGGTTTAAGTTCAAGCTGTATCTAAGAATCCACGTCTTTGATTTCAATAAAATATTAAGGGCTTCTGAATCGTATTTAATAACTTTAATTGAAATTTGTCCAGTAGTTAAGGCGTGATCCGTGAACAAACAAACAGACAAACTCGATTTTCGGAATCAAGATTGTTTATTTAGTAGATCTGCATTATTTAGTTTATCCGTAGGTATCTTTACTTTAGTTTTTGGCTTTTTTACAGTTTTATAATAGTATTAGATGTATATTAGATGGTGTTGTGTGAAATAACATGAATATTTATTTATTTATGTGTGCTTAACTGAGTCACAAAATGCAATTTAAAACTTGTTCTAATTTACAGAAGATTCTTCAGACCCGCAGCCTAAAAGCGAGACAGATAACGATAAACTAGCCGACAGTGAATACTTACAGACACTTATTGATAAAATACACATTCTGAAGAAGGAGTTCATAGCGGAAAACGATAAGCTCGGGACACCTATTGATATCACTACGATATTCAATGTTGAAGGCTATGAGAATGTTCATTTGAAATGTAAGTACAATTATAATATAGGCAAACACAGATGTTGTGTCTGGGTTATTAGTATGTATTTACAAAAAAAAATATAAGTATTCTATCAGCAATCTAGTTCCCATAGTACAAGCTTTGCTTAGTTTGGTACTAGAGAGCGTTGTGTGATTGGTCCAAAGATATTTATTAAATTATAATAGGCCATACACACGTAATTATGATCCTAAACTTATAACACTCCTCTTTTTAGTTTGGATGTAAGCGTCAGTATACTTCGAATTGTTTAACTTTTACAGGTTCAATCGAATATGAGAAACTTAAAACTGAATTCGAAGTCTATAAGATACAAAATGCCAAAGCAAGCAACAGCGGCGTCGAAGTCAAAAGCGAGATAGATAGTCTTAAAACAGAGATAGTTGTATTGAAAGAGAACCTTGAGACTTACAAGATGATGCTGGACGAAGAAAAACAGGACAAAGCTGATACATTGAAGTTGTATGAAGAGGTAAAAAAAAGAAAAGAATATTATATGTATATTTTATCCGCAATCCAGTTCCCATAGTAGAAGCTTTGCTTAGTTTGGGACTAGAGAGTGTTGTGTAATATGTCCAAGAATATTTATTATAACTATTTAATTCATCATCATTATCATCATCTCAGCCTGGTGTCACCCACTGCTGGCTATAGGCCTCCTTCATGTTATGCCAGTTACTCTTTAATTACTTTTACTAAAATAGCTATATATACATAGATTTATGGATTATTTATATTACCTTTACAGGCTTTTTGTCTTAGTGTGATGAACAGAGTCACTAAACGGTACTACTTACTTGTTACCATTATATCTAAACCTTAATGTGCTTTTAATTGAACCAGCAACAGTTTTTATCAAATAAAGAATTTTTACTTTTTACTTTTAACACATAAACACATAATAGAAAAACCGTTTGTTTTTACAACTATGTATTGTAAAATATCATATTTACACTCCATCCAAAGGTTGTCTGGAAGAAATCGCTCCCTAGCGATAAGGCCGCCCATTGTACATAATGTAATATAATATAATCTGTCTCGCATATTAGTTTGTAAGGTGTACCTACGTACAATAAAGTATTTTCATTCATTCATTCATTCATTCATACTCGCTAAGAGAAATTATAGAAAAACCGTTTGTTTTTACAACTATGTATTGTAAAATATCATATTTACACTCCATCCAAAGGTTGTCTGGAAGAAATCGCTCCCTAGCGATAAGGCCGCCCATTGTACGTAAAGTAATATAAAATAATCTGTCTCGCATATTAGTTTGTAAGGTGTACCTACGTACAATAAAGTATTTGCATTCGTTCGTTCATTCATAATATTTTAACGAAAGTTCGGTAATCCGTCCGTGTCAATTGATTAAAATCACAAATATACGTTTCAGAAACTAATACACGAACAAGATTTCCACAACGAGGTGACGTCAGACCTCAAAACTCGCGTTCAAAGCCTCGAAAAGCAGGTGTCGACACAACGTGACAGGTATGCGGCCCTATTAGAAGAAACTGATAACTACATCCGAGCGAGGAACGACAGAGCTAGGCGAGTCAGTGCTGAGGAAACCGGTTGGAAGGAATCACACGGTCTTTTGAACGTAAGTATACCTAGAGTCCTTTTCATGAAAGAAGTCCCGCGGCAATTTCCGGAACTAAATTTTAAAACTAAATTATAAATTAGTTGTGCTGTTAATGTGTTCGGATGCTAGTGCGTTTTTATTTGGTTTCTGTGATCAAAGTCTTGTTTTCAATGCCTAAAATTGTTAAAAGTGCTGCCCGAGAAATAATATTTAAGGTCGATTACAGCGACGCGTCTGCGGGACTTCTTTCATGGAAAGGACTCTACCAAGAAAATTAGTTCGGCACCCAGCTTCGATGGGTAACTCCTATTTGTTCTATAGGACTGTTTTTAAAACTGTTTTTATCCCTGTAGTTCCATGGTAGGACTATTGAAACTAGCCCATTAGGGCTAGTTTTTGTTTCAATAGTCCTACCCAAATGGAAGTTACCAGATATTAGGGATAAAAAAGTTTTAACATTTCTAGACGTAACAGTTCTGTAGAACAAATAGGGGTTACCCGCTTCGATCAACACAACAACTAGATTGCGGGTCTCATACAAAAGCAAAGCTAAAAGCTGTCCGCGTAAATATAATTAATAAATAGGTCGTTGCGTGTACTGTCCAAGAATATTTGTTTTATTTTTATTTATTTATTTTATATACCTACTTACTTACACAGATACTTACTACTACCTTGGCCATACATGCTTAGCGGTGGCTTAAAATCGGCAATTTTCTTAAAAATTAGATATTAATCGTCGGTTTATAGCTTATAATATAACTTACGCAGGATTAGAAGTGCAATTTGCTATGCGAAATCTTCTAGGCGTTTCTGAAGAGTTCGCGTTCTGTTGGATCCCGTTCATTTTCCGGGATAAAAAGTAGCCTATGTGTTCATCCAGGTCACGGACCATATTTATTCCAAGTTACATCCAAAGCGGATCTTCTGATCTGCGTTTTTGCGTGAAAGAGGAACAAACATAATATATCAATACATCCTTACAAACTTTCGCGTTTATAATATTAATAGGATTTCACAGAAACAAGTACCGCTAGGTCTAAAATACTTAGAAGCTAAAGAAAACCTATACTAAGTTGTATAATTGTTGCAGGATGTATCGGCACCGCCGCATATGTTGCATTATGCGCACGAGTTGGCCAGAAAAGACCTCGACATCTCGCAGCTTAGGAAAGAAAAGCACATTTTGGAAGGACAATACAGGTAAAAGTGATATTACTAGAAATATAGAGATGAAACGGATATCCGGTAACTATCCGGTATCCGACATATCCGGCCTTGTTTTCACTATTCGGCCGGATACCGGATATTAATTCAGTATCCGGTCGGATTCCGGATAGTAAAATTCAAAAAATATTTATTTACAAGGCATAATTCAAAATATTGCCAAATTACATTGATAAATTATTATAGGCACATTTCGATTTAGTATAGGCCCGATACGGTTTAATAGCGCTCGGGGAACGAATAGGGTTACGGCATGAAAATGTGTCCTAGTATGCCTCTTGTCCAAGAGTTTATGTCAAAGAAACCGTACCTATTTCTGTCGCCAAGAAGTGATGCGTGTCGCTGTGTTCCGGATTGAAAGGTATAGGTGTCGGTGTAATTACAGGCACATGGACACGTTACTTCGCAGGGCACGTCCTTTAATGAAGTTCTTTGCTCTCTGAGGTAATGCATTATAGGCAGAGCCAACCACTTCGCTTGGACCATTCGTTTTATTCATTACTTATTCTCATCAATAATAAAATACACCAAACTGAAACACATACAGATTATTGTTTTAATTTTATTTTCCTACAAAATAGTAATAAAATAGATACGACATAATACTTTGTTCGTTTCAGAGATTGCCAACGAGATGCGACTATAGAGAAGGAACGGTATAAAGAAGTTGTGAGGACTTTGAAGGAAGAAATAGACAGGTATTTAACTGTACTTTTTTTACGGGCTCAGTCGGTAGTAGCTCTGCCTTCCGTGCTGTGGGTCGTAAGTTCGATCCCCACCAAGAACAAACATGTGTGTGTGATAAACATAGATGTTTGTTCTATGCCGGGTGTTACTATGTGGTACAAGTGTTTACAAAAAATATATATATAAGTATTCTATCAGCAATCTAGTTCCCATAGCACAAGTTTTGCTTGAATTGGGACTAAGGGGTGTTGCGTAAAAAGCGTTGCTTAAAAAACTTTGTCAAAGAATATTTATTTTAATTTACTTTGGTCCAACTAAGTCTACTTTTACGTTCAGCAAAAAAAGTCAAAAATTCTTCTCGTTTCAGGCTTCGTAGAATCCAATCTCGTGAAGGCGCGAACCTCGAATACCTAAAAAACGTGGTTATATCGTACCTTATGTCAACCGACTACGCCGGCCGACGTCACATGCTAAACGCAATAGCTGCTGTTTTGCATTTTACAACCGCAGAACGGAATATGCTCTCTGCAATACTGTGACAACACTAGCGGGGAAATATCAAATATCCTATCAATAGGCGATCTACACGGAGTTTTGTCCTTACCAATGTACTACGTCGGCTGACGTCACATGCTAAACGAAATAGTTTGGCATTTTACAATAGCGGAACGCAGAATGCTTTCTGCAATGCTGTGACAATACTAGTGGTATAAATCAATTTCTCGAAACGATGAAATCTAAACATAGAGGATGTAGAAGCGCTGATTTGATGGACTACGCCGCCTGACGTCACATGCTAAAAGAAATAGTTTGGCATTTCATAACTACAGAAAGCAGAATGCATTCTTGCAATGCTGTGACAACACTAGTGGTATAAATCAATTTCTCGAAACTATCAAAGCCAAACATAGAAGTGCGCTGATTTGATGGACATCACATAACTAAACGCAATAGCACAGTTTTGCATTTCATTGACACAGAACGAAACATGCTTTCTGAAATACCGTGACTAAATTAGCTGTATTATATTGTCTACTATACAATCTGCATGCAGAATGTTATAATTTCGACGGACTACAACGTCCTAAGTATCATACAACCCCCCTTTATTCATATTCGCCTGTAATTTTAGCGCGGCTTTAAAAAAATCTCGGTCATTGTCACTTGCATGACAACAAAAAGAAATGAGGTTTAGCAGCCAATTTAGCTATCGAAGCTTTAGAAGACCAATATGAGAATCGGAAATGTTTGACTAATGTCAGAGAAAACGTCAAATCAAGAGCAAGATTAAACAAAATCCGTAGATGTATTCGTTAATTTTGTGAATCCAAAAAATAACAATCTATGCCATCGAATATCTACGCCAACTGACGTGAAAAAACATTTTAAGTCATCTAATAACTACGCCAGCTGACGTAGTGAAACCATTTCTTATTTATTCGAATATTTTATAAAACACCTACTTATAGTTTAGATATAAAAACACTGCGGTTTAGAATTTAGGTGTGATGTGAAATTAGTACCTAGAATTTTTTTAACATTCCACATAACTAATTATTGTTGTTTGTTTTTACTACTGTTAAATAGAGGCATAAATATAAATATACTAACTATTTTTAAAGTACCTACTTATATTTTGAAACTCTTCTCCCTTTATAATTTAGTTTAGGGCTAGATAGCGTTGTGTGAAAAGTCCATGTAGGACCTATATATTAAAAGGTATAGTAAAAGAAAATATGTTCCAATAATTATTTCTGTTAGTTCAATGTACACAGACCTATAATTTTATTTTAATATTCTATACAGAAAGTACTTGAAGTGGCAGGTAAAGGCGAGTAGTAAAAGGCACTTCAATACAAGTCCAAGGACATTGCGTCAAGGAGTCGCATGTAGATTCTGTTCGTAAAACTCAGGTGTAGTTTATGAAGGTTTTACGACGTACTTATCGCGCCCCAATCTCTCTGCCGAGTATTTATGTACTGAAATATTATATCACGTGCAAATATCGATGGAACAAAGGCGTAAAAAGGTGGAAAGTTTGCCTATTTTTTATGACGGAGAATTACGATGTGGGCCGAGAGGCGTGGGTACCACGAATCCTAATGATATTGGAGGCTCTGAGAGTTTGCAGGTAGTAACTCACGACCTAGTACAGTTACTAACAAAAAAAGGGCCTGTCATGGAGTTCAAAACCCGGTAACATTATTTTCTTGTCAAACAGCCAAAGTCAGTCAAATAAATTTATCATTTACTAGCTTCCGCCCGCGACTTCGTTCGCGTCCCGCTGGATCCCGTTGATTGTCCGGGATAAAAAGTACCTATGTGTAATAATTCCAAGTTTCATCTGAATAGGATTTGTAGTTTTTGCTTGAAAGAGTAACAAACATCCATATATCCATGCAAACTTTCGCGTTTATAATATTACTAGGTGCCGCCCGCGACTTCGTTCGCGTCCCGTTGGATCCCGTTGATTTTTCGGGATAAAAATTAGCCTATGTGTTAATCCAGGTCACGGACAATATATATTCCAAGTTTCATTCGAGTAGGATCAGTAGTTTTTGCGTGAAAGAGTAACAAACATCCATATATCCATACAAACTTTTGCTTTCATAATATTAGCAGGATTCTGTTAAATCACGAGGATCATTTTAGAATCTTATAAACGTGATTCTAGGTGGTAGTTCCTTGCGACCAGAGGGCCTAGTACGAGTTTTCAGTGTATAGTGCGGGTGTGAAACGTCTGACGGCCAGCACACCAAAACTCGTACTAGGCCCTCAGTGCCTAGAAGAACGGAGAAGAAACTACGGACGGCCTAGTTCCTATGTTTTGATCTTTCTCTTATTTCCCTTAGTCATTTTGATCCAACTAAATCTTGGTCGTGTTACAATCTATGGGATATGTGTCTGTTATGTCTATGGGATATGTAACTGACTCCGTCACATTTCACGGTGTCACACGAACAACCCAACAATTACTTACAACAACAGATAGGTAATTAGGCGTCGTCAGAGCCTTGAGTTCCGTATATTAATCAACCCGTCTCACAGACTCCCAGTCCATTAGCAAGCGGCAGTCGGGACAAAAGAGTTGCGGGACTTGCGGGAGACAATCGATGCGATCGCAAAACGATGTTTTGTGAAGGGACCATGACTTGGGATTTGATGGAAAATGTACCTCGTTGAAAAGATTGGTTACATCACTAGATGCCAGATGGTACAGTTAAGTTACTTGCTCAGAAACGTCCTTGTAAAATAATTTACTCAGGACTTTTAGACATTTAGTATGACTAAAGTGAAATAATCTTACGGACAACTCTATAGCAAAGCAAAAGTTTTTTTATTTTCAATCTAGAGACCCCTTGTCATTAAACCGCATTGTGTGATATATTTTAGTGATCTTTAATTGGCACTAACGGTCACCCATGCAAATAGTGACCGCGCAGAACGTCGTTTAACTCAGATAATCGGGGAAGATTGACTAAGCAAGCTTCCAGACAATATCCAAAGCATGATAGATGTTGCATAATCAAATCACTTAGCAAGTGCATTTTCATACATTGATCGACGGTCTAACTTGTGTCACTGCAATCCATTCCCGACAGTCAAGTCCCACAAATTGCCGCGATCATGGTCACCGCATCCTAATGTCACCCCGACATGATGGATGAGCCATACTTTGTCTACTCAGCGTGCGCTATTCTCGGTTTGCTGGCTTGTCTCACGGAACCCTATAGAAGGCGTTTCAGTAATTTGTCTTACATCAAACTTACAACGCCAAAATGTGGCCAGTTTCTTGTACAGATAGTGTCAGGCAGATAGGGTTCGATTTTTGAGAAAATGGAGCCAAACACAAAAGATTTTTGGGTTTCAATAGCTAAAATTTAAAGTTTGATCAAAAACATTATGGTACCTACCCATTCTGCTCAAGTTTTACGAAAGATATCTCTAGGTATCTCAGTGTAGTAAGGTTTAATGTAGGCTCCTTCCCCAGCAAGTGATTACGCAATAAGTTTGAAATTAATTCAACTTCTCCAAACTTTAATTCTGACTTCACAAGTAACAAAGCTCTGCCGACTTTGAAGCTACCTAATTAAGGAATCCAAAAAACTGTTTCCGTCTCTTTAAGCAAAATATAACATCGTCGCATAATTTATAAGCCTAACACAAGTTTAATTTTAATTAGAGAGAACTTCAGCTGAGACGACACTACAGAGTATACGAGCTCGTGTGTTTATTTTAAAATTGTTAGTGCATAGAGGGGTGAAAAATGTTAGCTGGTTCTGAACATGAAATTTTGTCTGCCAGAAGTACGCGTAGGTACCTTCTTTTCGTTATTAAGTAATTGTGATGAAATCATGGAGAGAATAATGAAGAAAACCTTTGCCCAGCATTAGGAAAGTTGAAACGACTTGCTTTCGGCCACATTAAGATCAAGGGAAAAAGCGCACAACAGCAAAATAAAAAAAAAATATAAAAGGAAAATCAGTTCATAGTTTTTTTTTCTCATAATTGTAAGATAGCACTCGTTCATTGAGCTCGCTATTTGAACTGTTCAACAATAATTAGTTCCAACAACACTTCGCTATGAAACTATCGACAGTTTCTTGGCATCGAAGATTTAATTACGCGTCTTCCGGCTCGAGGACCACAAACATCCTGCGCCTCTTGGCACTAGACCACGGGCTTTGTTGGCAGGCATTTAAAAAAAGTAATTATAGGTGTTTTATTCAAACTTCCATTAGGTACCTACAACGGTGGAATAAGTCACTTTAGTACGGGAGTATAGTATTTTATAATCTGTGGCACGGGATAACATTAGTTTAACCAATAAATCCGATATAAGCTTGAAATACCTTGCTGCGCCCTTACAGGGTACGTTACTGTTCTTTTAGCTAACTATGACGTAAGCTATATAAACTATGTATGCAAATAATGAGACTGTTTTCTGTCCTCGATCCAATTTGAATTTTCTTGTCAGCGCAAAAGACTATTCTGAGCTTAGGTACCTTGCTTAAGGGTAACAGGGACAATATTTATGTAACTCCAACATGGCCTAGCTAAATTGATAACCAAACAAAACACAAGAAAAATATAATCCAAAATTGAATGGTTCTACGATGTAGCGTATCTACGAAATTCTTTGTCCGAGATTATCGTAGGCGAGAATAATGTGGAAGATCCGTTACCTGTCGCAGGAAGCATACGTAATACCTTCATATTGCTCAGAACCAGCCAGGGGGCAATAGGATGAATGTTGCGTCATCGGTACAATCGCGGTGACGAATGGACCTACATTTAAGTGCCGGGAAGTGGCCAGTTGGTGTGCAAGAAATAACTCGTTGAGGTCAGGCTGAGTGATTGCAAGTGTACACTACAATAGGTGCAGCCGGTGCATTTGGTTGAGTCAGTGGAAGCTTCGTGCAGTGGAATTTTTTATTGTGTAAAACTGTGGTTCCATTACTGTAAAAAGGAATGATTTTTCTTTATTCTGAGCTCGGTAGGTACCAACCAACTCATATTTGTGTCTAATATTTTCCCATTTTTATTTTGACAAGTACAATTCGCCCCGAACTGAGATCTCGTGATAGTCGCAGGTTAATAAAACCCAAACATTTTTTATTGAACAATAGTTGTAATAAACTTTTCAAATCGCTTCGAAATCGCCGTCTAGCTAATTACCAGTCTTACTTGAACTACAAAATTATTGAAACTCCAAGAAATGGTAGCTCAGGTTATACTGGGTATGCCAATTTTATAATTTTTACAACAACTAAAAAACTATTAGACCTAGAATCAAAATAAAAATAGTTTTGGAATGTCTAAACAAAACCCTATCATATGACACCCCACTTGATATTTTAGTACGACTTTTTTTTTACTCCCTTTAGACCCTCATAACTTCACAACCCTTTGACCGATTTACTTCATTTAACAAACCAGTAAAACTTAAGAGTACTATCCGTATACCTACCAAGTCTGTGAAGATCGGATAAGCGGTTCAAAAAATCTCGACGAACAAACATACAAACATACAAAGTATTTTTGCCTAAGTTGTCACTAAGATCTTCGTTCGCTTCGCTCACTCGATTAACAAATCTTAAATTACCAATTGGTACCTACTAATTAAAACATACCAAAATATAAATCTAAAAATATTTTATTGTACTTGTCATACGATTCAATAAATAAATAAATCGTTATTTAAGTGATATTTGAGGTCCAACTCTCCAATCCCCAATGCTAATAGTTAGTTAGTAATATAATGACCTGTCACCTCCTGTCATAGAATGGTTCTCCTCTTACCTGAGTGAACGTCGTCAACAAACTCGGAATGGCCAGGATAGCTCTGAGTAGAAAAGTATTGAGGCCGGTGTACCACAAGGAGGAATTCTGTCCCCTCTCCTCTTTTCATTATTTATAAACGTGTTGTCTCCACACCTTCTTAGTCAGTATCACATGTACGCCGATGATCTCCAGTTATATTCTTCGGCCTCTGTTAACAATCTAGATAGCGCGATTCAATCTCTTAATGATGATCTAATTCGATTGTCAGCCTGGTCAAATCGTTTTGGTATAAAAGTTAATCCTGATAAATGTCAAGCCATAATAATAGGCAGCTCACGCCAGCTCACCAAAATTAACTCCCTGGATGTCCCTCTCCTATGCTACAACGGTTCCAACATTCCTTTTTCACCCACTGTTACAAATTTGGGGATAGTATTCGATGCTAGGCTTAGCTGGGCTCCTCATATTAAGGTAGTTTCACGTAAATTCTATGCTGCTCTTCATTCTATCATCCGTCTGAAACACTTTCTGCCTACGTCTACCAAACTGTCATTAGTAAACTCCCTTCTCCTACCTATAATAGACTACGCCGATGTAGCTTTCTTAGATCTTACTGAGGAACTGATTAACAAACTTGACCGCCTTTTGAATACCTGCATACGTTTCATTTTCTGTCTTCGTAAATTCGACCATGTTAGTTCTTTCCGCGCTCAACTTAAATGGCTACCCATTCGGGAACGGAGGAATCTGCGGATCCTCTGTGTTCTTTTTTCTACACTTAAAGATCCTTTCTCCCCAGACTATTTAAAAACCCGCTTCCAGTTCCAATCAGACACACATGACAAAAATTTGAGATCAGATGACAACCTCCTATTAGAAACCCCTCAACATTCAACTTCTTTTCGCGGTAACTCCTTTTCTGTCGAAGGGGTCAGGCTATGGAACGAACTGCCTTACGAGATCAAAAAGGTAGAGACAAGGCAACACTTCAAAAAACTGACCCGCGAGCTTTTCCTTAAACAGCTGTATGCATGATGTCACCTCTCACAACATTATTTTTTGATAAAGGTAGATTCCACCTTGTTTTACCATACCTACCTCTGTTTCTGTTACGTAATGTTCTATTTGATAGTTATATATTAAATTATATAGTAGGTATAGCTCTTAGTTTGTAAGATAAATATTATTCAATGTAATGTCGCACGCCAACCTCACTACACCACCACGTTTGGGTTGGCTGGCAGACAATGCTTTCAGCATTAAGTCCACCCTTTGTAACAAATTTGTAATTTTGTGCAATAAAGTATTAAATAAATAAATAAATCAGTGGTTGAACTAAGAATTAATCATGTGTGACATCTTCCAAAAAGCCTTATTATTTTCTAAAAAGCTAAAAACCCCCTGCGCTTAATATATTATATTCTTGTAACAGCTAAGCCGTGTGCAAGCTTTCTTTAGAATAAATCTTGTCGAGCAGAGACCAACGTTAAAGTCTAATACAGGGCCATATTTTTTTCTAGAAGCATGTTGACGTATTGTGAGAAATCTCCAACAGGAGCACGTGAGCCGTCGTCTGTCCCTCGTTTTATACGAAACAAAGAGTTATAGCCTCTTGAAGAAAGATCTCGTATTGCGTTTATAGCCCCAACACAATATTAGACTCTATCGCAGAGCAATAAAGTTTGTTTTACTGATGCACTGAAACGGAATATGGTAAATTCTCCTAATAATTTGCTTTGCGACACCCAGTGCACCCTATCTTGCACTTGTCTTCTGTTCTTTCAAATTATTCTAAGGATTTTGTTTATCTCTTGATTTTCTGGGGACTTCTATCTCACACAGTATTTTGTACCTTTGAACTCTTTGTGCTTCAAAATGAAAAACAAGAGTTAAAAATTCCGTCTCTAGACTGGGCCCTACAACAAAATGAACTCTACTTACGTAGAGCTTTTAAATATAGATAGATAGATAGATACATTTATTCAAAACCACCACAAAAACAAAGTAAAAGAAATAACAGCATAAAAAGCAAACATAAATCTAAAATAAATTGGTACATAAAGAAAAAAAAGCAAACTAATTGTAAATAACAGATATAAGTTATATGCTCTGTGTGGTGGTGAATATAGGTCAGTCAAAATCAGCATGACCAATCTGGAATTTCATGGTAAGACAGTTTTGACTTTTTTTTAAGCGTTTAAATTTTTGCATTGCATTTTGAACTAAAAGTTTTATTCTTTCTATACCATTCGAAATAGCTATTTTAGAAGAATATTCGACTCAATGCAGATCTAAGTCATAAAAGTCCGATACATAGTCTCCAATAGAGTAGAGATCACTGTAAAGATAGAAACAACATAAAATATTGCAATAAAACCCGTTGTATTTCCAATATAAAGATCAAACATTGAACGGTGGACCCGCCCGATAATGTCCCTAGATATTTGCTTACTCGGGCCAACTACTCTGAAATAACTTCTATCCGGTGCGCTTCTTTTACTTTTTACAATAGAACGGATGTAAAGTCTTTGTTGGAACCTCCAGGGAGGCGGTGTTTTCGATCCGCTGCAGCTTTTTAAAAGAATTTTTTATCGACGCTGTCCATGGTGCTAGCCACAGATTTCACAGCTAAACAAAAGCATCAATGGCTTTCATATTACATGACCAGGCGCTATCTTTAATTCGAGGGTAACAAACTCATTCCTATTAGGAATACTTATTCAGGGGGGACATTGGGTCCAGCATGTTTTTTTTTCTGGCTGGTATCATGATGGTGACGGTTTTGAATATACCTAGACGTACAAACTATAACCCAAAACATAAAATCTGGTCACTATACAGATACCTCTTCCAGTAATTTATCTTTGTGTTTACTTAATACTTTACAAAAATCTAGAGTGACAGAATTATCTTTTTGAGTTCTTTAGCTAATTCCAGAAAAAAAATGGCTTTTGATTCGCTTAAGTGCTACAGAGTGGTAAAAAAACTAAATCCCGTTCCACAGGAAGTGATATCACAAAGCCTTGTACGCGAATGTTCGCAGTAGCCCCGTGGGAACATCGTATGCAAAGCTGCATTTCGTTACGACTTTGCTAGACAAAACCATCCTCTGCCTAGACTATCATATCAGGTATCACAACAAATATAATATAGGTATCTAACCAGCAAGCTTTAGAGTCCGGATTATAATTTTTTGTGCTTCTTTGGGTGTTACTCAACTTAATAAAATAGAATTTACCTAGATATAAACTTTTGGGTAAATAACTCACTAGCAGGATCCGCTGATGATGGCCTGACTGAGCTCGGTAGACAATATTCAATTATAAAAAAAATACGTGAATCTTTCTAACTAATTGCATGAAAACGAAAATACCATGCGAAAAAACCACGTTCATATACGTATAGCTTTTAGTTATTCATAAAATTTAACATACTACACTCGGTTCTAAAAAATAATCACCACCTCTAGACCCTTACATTTGAAACTGTCAAAATGCAAATCATTATCCCACAGCACTCTTCACAAAGCTGCTTCGCCCAGAAAGCGTCTCCAAGCGCCCTTAACATATTTAGGGACGTTTGCGACGCACGGACTTTTGAATTTTTCCCCTTCGTAGACGCTAGGCGGCTGTGTCTTACCAAAACGCATTTCGGAGCTCTGTAAAGATGAGAAAGTTTGGCATAGAAATGAAATTTCTTGCATAAAATCGAGTATTTCATCAGTAAAAAAAGTTTTCTTGTTAGACGTAGGAAGACTGACTAGAATAGTTTTTTTTTCACACTATGGATTTTTCCATAGTGTGCTCATTTATTTGACCATTTGGCAAATTTTTATTATATGCGTCGTACAGTGTATTTTTTAACTCTTTATCTAACATGTAGTTTAGACAAGGTTTTGCAAAAGTGCCTCTCAGTCAAGCTTAGTGTACTTTATGTATCTCAGACACTGAATTTACACGTAAATTGAAATATTACACAAAGTCGGAGATGCTGAGAAGGCTTTTGTGTTACTATACTGGGTAAAGTTTCATCTTTGGTGAGTTTACTTCCTAAATACAATATGGAGATGAGTTTTATGTACTATAGGGTAGAACAGGCCCAATAAATATTTATATAAATATTTTTTTATATCTAATACTAATAATAAAGGTGATGCAAGAACATTTAATCCCATAACTATCACTTTCTCTTACATCAATATTTTTATTTCGTTGAGTGATCTTAGTAGAGCAATGAAAAGTCATTGCACTTGTAGTAAGTAATTATGTAGATCGTAATAAAATTTGTATGAAATAATCGGACTGTCAGATGAGTAACCCAATATTACGTATGAGATTTGCTACTCTGTGTTTTTATGTTGCGTTAGTGTTCAGTATATGTAAGTTTTACAGTGTAAGAGCTGTGCGATAAAGGTGGTCTGGTTCAGATACATACGGACCTTTTGTTTAGAAAATGGTTAAAAATGTAAGATCGTAGAAAAAATAATAGAAAACTAGGAATAATTTTTGCACGCTCAATGATTCGTCCAATAGTCATGCCACCGCTGGTTTTGATATATATAATATTTACCTACTTTATATGTTCTTCGAACATTGACTAGACATGTAAGGTACTCGTATTTGCGAAGGCAGTGTGGTTTAAACTGAAGCTAACTGAACATACTTTGTAAGTTGGAAGTGGCTGAAGTTGCTCTCGAAGTCAAAAACTAATTAATACCCGTCTAGAAGCCACAAAATGCATTTAGGAACACAACAGAGATGCGACTAACTGGGCCCAAGACGTGCGGGTCCAATTTCCGTAGCGGAATAACATCATAATTGATAAATAATGTTAAATATTACGTGGCAAGATGATTGAGTGATAACATGATGAGCTAGATATTAAAACAGGCGGTGATATTCTACCTAGTGTATATCTGTATATACCTACATATCTATCTACATGTTGGGCACAAATAAAGATCTATTTACAAGTTATTTTTCATTCTGTAAAACACTGTATATCGCGTTGATGCTTTGAACCGCTAAAGCACGTCATAAAAGTATCGGAGGCGTAACTTGGACAAAATGCGATAAAATGTGGAGTAGATAAGGAACAGTACGTCTAGGTATACCGAATACTAACTATTATGTGTCATATATCTATGTAGAACATATACTATGTTGCATCTATTAATTGATTCGCTCGTGATTCACTAGCGAGTGATTCAAGTGTTAGAATCCTGAACGACGTGAATGGTTCATGGCCCTCGGTATAAATCCGTTTTATTCAAGAGTTGCATACTATACTTTATACCATCACTGCGAGAAAAACAAAGATTGGAGGTTGTATAGCCAATGCTATACAACCTCCTTGCGTAAAAACAACAATTAGATTGAGGTCAAAAATATATTAGTGTGTTCTAAATTCAAACACCAAAACAGTCACTAAAAGTGCTTTTTATTCACTGTTTTCAGTGAATAAAATAAGCTTTTTAGAGGGGGAATGGTATAAAAACTATTTTTATTTTTTTATGACAAAAATCTTAGTTACCTAATAGTACTAGTGTAGTATTATATGATCTGTGCCTATAGCAATTAAATGTGAACAATAAAAACGTGTCCCCAAATATAGCGATGGCAATAAACGATACAAATTGCAACAGCAACAGTTGCACTAGACATTTTGCTTGTTGAAATACAGTGCATAAAAACTATCAGCGATTTGGTTGCCAGAAAATTTTGGTGGAAACACACGGGACCGTATTGTGGAGTTGTTCCGCTTTTTTTTTTAACGTTATAATGTTGCATCTCAAACTAGAAGTTCTTTGGTTAATAGAATCACAAAAACTTATTTGAAGGTGAGTAAGTCAATTTCCATAAAATATCTACTTTTAATTAAATTAACCAAAGCTTCGAATAACTATTATCTTTAGTAATCTGAATAAAATAACAAGTTTGAGCTTCACTTGTTTTCTACAATCACTCACTTGTCAGTTTAGTCATTTATTACTGTTCGTTTATATCCATGCCACAGATCATTATGAAACTTCCATGCTAAGGTTACCTGGAAGAAATCGCTTTCAGCGATAAGGCCGCCCATTGTACTTTATCGTATTATATAAGAAGTCTCTAAAACATTGTTCTTATCTATACATACAAATATTATAAAGAGGAAAGGTTTGATTTTTTGTTTGTTTGTTTGTTTGTATGAATTGAATAGGCTCCGAAACTACTGGACCGATTAAAAAAATTCTTTTACCATTAGAATCCTACATTATCCCTGATGAACATAGGCTATATTTTATCCCGGAATTCCCACGGGAACGGGAATTACGCGGGTGAAACCGCGAGGCGCTGCTAGTGTACAATAAAGTGTTATCTATCTATCTGTCTTTCGATTCTGACCTAGAAATCTACTCGGTGAGTAGATACCATTGAAGCAACTAAAAAAAGTCTCCAATATGAGCCCGTATATTTTTAACAGTTGGCGGACGACTCCAAAAAAGTGGCTGTTAATTAAAAAGGCGCTTGCCAAGAAATTGTCAATATCAGTGCTTTAAATGTATTAGTTGGCAGGTAGCTGTGGCTTTGTTTTATGAACTGCCGGGGAATTGGTGACAAACAGCCTAGAACTGAACTGCATTCTTTTTGTATTTAATTGCGTTTGTCTGATAGGAAGTCCGAAGGTCAGGTCCAGATTATATAAGCAGCACTATGATAATAAACTAAACCATAGAGTTATTTATGGGAAACAGGCGATATTGTACATATCTGTTTGCCTGCTGGATCTATTGGACGAATTTCTTGTTCATGGACGACGGACGTGCTACGTTGCATTCAAACAAGTATTTATTTATTCTTCCTAAGATTATATTATAGACCAACGTCATTTGGAAAAATGTGGACTAGGAACATCATAAATAATAGAATTGTCTAACTTTATGCAACATTTTAATCGGTTCCGGTAAAAATAAATTTAATGTGGCTACACTCGTAGCACGACCGCTACGCCGTAGCACAACCGCTACGCCGTAGCTAAATACTGAACGCAATCGCTTGTGAAAATCGCCGGTCAAAGAACCGTTTCCCTCATCACCATTTATTACGAAACCGCGAACAACTTACAATGGGGGCTACTATTAAAGTGTGAGCGAATTTTTAATTTCATTTCATTTCATTGTAATAAGAGCCATTTTATGATTGCGTTTCAACTCAAGTGTACATACCTAATACTTTTTAAACTGGGTTATTCCCATCGAGCCCACTCATTTGCATAGTGACCTCTATTCTATGGGCTTGTAGTAGCAAAACGTGAACATACATCTAATAAATCAAGTAAATATATATTGTTCACGTTTCTTAATTTAAGAAAGTAGTTGTGAGTGCATATGTACGTTTTATTATTGTTTATACCTACTTGTTTCTTTAAATTAACTTGGTTACTGAAATAAATGATTATTATTATTATTATTATTAAATACTTTTTCCATTTCATTGACAGGCGTCATGGCTCAGTCGGTAGTAGCTTTGCCTTCCGTGCGGTGGGTCGTGGGTTCGATCCCCACCGAGAAAAAACATTTGCGTGTGTCAAACATAGATGTTTGTTCTGTGTCTGGGTATTACTATGTATGATAAGTATGTATTTACAACAAAAAATATTATGTATGTATTCTATCAGCCATAGTACAAGCTCTGCTTAGTTTGAGACTAGAAGGCGTTGTGTTAAAATGTCCATGAATATTTATTTAGGTATTTATTGAAAAACACATAAATGTTTCCATTCAAACAGCTGAAGTTTAGCTGTATGCCTACCATTTCTAAACCCATTCATCTCCAACCGAATTCATCGATCCAAATCCATCGGAAGCCTTCAAACCATTTTACAAGCGGCGTGCAATTAATGGCAGTGCGCGGACTCGAACCCCCAACGTTTGTCAGTTGTGTCGCGACACGATGTAATGAGCCCACTGGGGCATGTAATGGACACGGGAACGTTGGACACGGGTGGTCATTTATGATGCAAATTAGATGTAAGTTGCCTTATTGACTTACTGCTTTGAAACCAGCGCCGCATTTACATACCTAGGTGTAGCGTAGCGATGCTGAGACAGGGACCAATTTGTCCCTACGGCCCGCGCAATGGACAGGTAAGTTGGGTTGTTATTTTGTTGTGTACTATCTGTACCTACTGTATATACTTATCTGTTAGTGACAGCTAAAGATTAATCTTATCTTATCTTACTGCATGCAAAGGCTAAAAGTTTTAGATGTCCCGCTCCTGAGCGATTTGTACTATGTGCTGAAAATTTTCTGACGCTGGAGAAAAAGAATATGGGCACAAAAACTTCTAGTTTTTGAATTAAAATATTTGATCGTTCTATTCAGTGTTTTGAATATTTGAGTTGATGTCGATATATTATCAGTATCTGTTTGAAATGAAGAGGTCCATTGCTAAACATAGGTAGATCAAAATATCATTATCATGATAGTGTTTTTTTTATTATTCTCTGTTTTATAAGCTACATGATTCCATCGTGCACAAAGAGGTAAATTCACAAACGTTGCAAGCAAATCCATTATAATGTTAATCCTGCACTCGCTTACATCCAGTTTCCAGATCACAACTATTGCGCGAAGTCTGAACATGGCACTCGTCCAAACATGTTTCCTTTTTGTACCGGTTTTTACTAGTTTTTACCGGTTTTTTCCGCTCGTTACAACCGTTCAAGTGTTGTTAGCTTTTTGTGTGTTAGATTGATTGTTGACTAAATTGAAAAAGTTTGATGGAAATGTTTCAGTTAAGTGGATTGGCTGCCGTTTTGAATGGAATTCTATTTATTTGCATCATAAATTGCTGTATTGTTATGGATGGGATATAGAATAAAAGATACTAGCAAGCCTAACATTGTTTCAAAGTTAAGTATTATAGCGCTATTTTCGATGCAAAAATAGCAATTAAAAAAAGAAAAAGCTTGCAAATAGAAAACTCTAAAATAACACAAAGGGATATCCAACGTGTAAAACTAAAATTATGACTGATACAGTAACAATATTTACAAAATGCACATGAAATAGTTGATCTACAAACCGTTACAGACTATTTAGCTCAACTAGTCCAAATCAGTACCAATCGGAAGCACGGCCAAGACACTGGCTGCATTACCGCGTTGAATAGCAATGCTGATACGCTGGCCCAGATACTCCAGCTGTTGGGTCAGGAGTCGCTTCTCATAGACACCCTGAAAGAATGTTGAATACCCGGAGAGCCTCGGAGCCCCACAGACCCAGAGACCCCAAGAGAAGAAAATGTGTTGGACCTGTAAAATAATAACAATTTAAAAAAAAACAAGTACTTTTACACTGTCGACTGTAGAATTACAAGTTTCAAGGAGTTTTTCATATGAATTTATACTCATTTACTATTACCATCACGGAGCAATCTTGCCGCTCCTAATTAAATACGGCCGTTAAAAATATTTATAACTCCCGCCGACCGCTTTCGCATTTTTATGGGGTTTTAAGAGATATCTTCCAACGTAGAATGAAAATATGACCGTTATTGTTATAACTTAATTATGTAAGTAAATAAATAAACAGGCTACAGCGGCGATAAAGATCAGATGAAAGGTGAAAACGTTAGGTGATGCTGCGTTTCTTATGAAGGAACGATAAAAGCGTGTGCTATTAACTGGTTATCGATTTCCTCGCTTACTAGTTACTGTTTAATGCTGAAGTTGTTACGAATATAATATTGTTTGTAATGTTAGTAAATATTGTTACGAAACGAAATTACGAATGATCTTGCAATATAAACTTTGAACTCTGGGCCTCTACTGTGAAAAATGACTTACGAAGATTCGGTAGTGATGTTTGTGTTACACTGCGCGGTCATCTCGAACGATGACGTGGGCTCTTGCGAAGTGACAGCATCATTGCGCAGTGTAACAGAAACGACGCTACCGAATCTTCGTAAGTCATTTTTCACAGTAGAGGCCCTGGCTCGTTGACACTAACATAGTGTGAATGGGCTAGGGCTCTACCACAGATCATACAATACGCTCTACTCTTAATTTTGGCGCAATGAAATAAGTTTTCCTTTTAAATGTTTTAACATTGTGGAAGTTAGAGTTTTCTTTAAATTACACCAAAACTAAAATAAGTCTTAACTTATTTTATTTTTGGTTAAAACTTAACTTGTTATATCGAAATTGGGTTTCAAAATATACTAGGCGATTTTGCATAGAAAATGGTTGTTGGCGTTGTTGCTCTAGTTGACATACCTTCAAGCGACTGAGTACTAAAGTGCTGGTACATAACTCGGCGAGACGCGCCGCGCTAGTTAGTTCGCGTCTAATTATTCAGTGCGGGAACTGTCGTTAAGTAATTCCGCGCCTACCTGCCTACTGTCTTGTACGGATACATTTTTAGGCACAATATTTATGCTGCTACTAGATGTTCTCGATTTGATTTCACTTTTCTGTAGAGACATTTTTCACAAGGCATTTTTCTAGCAGACTGATGAATTAACAGCACCTAGAATAAAAAAATAGATGTTAGAGATTGAATACATATTCAATGTTCATTTTTCCCTACTTTCTCAAAGTCACAAGGATCACATTTGCTTTACAGAAAAACTAAAAAATGCTGTGGTTTATGAAAACTATAAAATTACTCTATAAAACTTCCGATTCTTATACCGATGCTAAAGATGTACGTATCGTTTCTACTTTTTTGGTATTACCGTTCAATGAACCCGTCTCTACTAAGTTTTTCTGTCAATCAGACCTATCTACCAAATTTTCGGCTCGAATACATAAAAAGAAAAAGATGTACCTATCGTTTCTAATTTATTTTCGGTATTACCATTCAATGAACCCGTTATAATAAGTTTCCTTCCAATCAGACCTATATTATCAGCTCGAAAACATTTAAAAGAAAACGTAAAGCTCAAATTCAAATTAAAATCGAGTTTCAAAGATAGCGGTAACCGCACTCACCTACAGCTACACCGTAGTTTAACATCGTCCAGGACATTTAAGAATTCGTGCCAAGAGACTTGAGTCGTGCACCTCTGTGGGATTACTTTTGGCTGGTGATCAAACTCTGAACAGTAACGTTTCTTAGTAAATGTGAGGTAGCTTATTGGAAGATGAATAACAATGAATGGTAGTTTACATCTCTACAAATCGTTTCTGGAGCTCTTTTTAATTTAGTTCAAATTACTAACATAAAAAAAATGTAGTAGTATAGGTACGGGGGTCTTCCTTAGACGAGAATCTATACATTCTCGTCTGAGGAAGACCCCCGTACCTATTTCTGCCGCCAAGTAGGCATCACGTTTTACATTATTTGAAAAATTCTAGACCTAAGTAGGTACATGAATTTCGGTTCGTTTTTTTTATTTCCGTTGTGACACTAAAGAAGAGCTTTCCGTGGGCTACTCGAATAAACCTAAGTTCTTAGTGGTTTTTTATGGATGCTGTTTAAATTGTTGAAACTAGCTATAAATAAAAAAAAGTAGCTCAATAAGAGAAATTCCGTTCAAATTTTAATGAAACTTTAAATGCAATTAATTTTTTTTCCAGTTATACCTAAAAATATACTTATTTCCTGTAAATAGGTTATCCTTCGTAAGAAACCTTTTGTCGTATTTTTCCATTTCCATTCGAGAGCGTTGTAAACTTTTTAGCTCTTCATTTGCAAGTCACGGAGCTTACAATATGTCGGTTGCGTGATGTACAAGGTTTCCTGGCAAAAAGAATCCAATGCGAGGTATAAATCTTATGACCACATAAAGAAATTTACGATAAAACAAAATGTATTTAGTCATCAAAACTGGCGCGTGTTTGAAATCGTTCGATGATCATAAAGAGTCCGTATTCACAAATACGAGCGGAAGTATCAAGGTTGCTACGGAATTGTCAATAACAAAAATATTTTTGGTTGAACTTGAATCTTATCATCGACTATGCCATATCTTCGCGCTTCGTATCTTTACTTTTTAGTAAAGATACGAAGCGCGAAGAATTCGTTGTTTTCAATAGTGAATACAGTTAGGTAGTATACGATAGTGGGTTTGCGGATTTTTATTAAAGCTTTTGTAAAAGGTGTGTATTTGCACCTTGAATCTATATCGGTTTTAGGTATTGGCTATTTTAATTTGGCACACTCATTTAGCTACGTTTTCATCTCGTAGACCGGCTTCCGACAGCCATAGTAAAATTGTATAAAAACAGGCGTTGGTAAAAAAGTATTGACTACACTACAGGGAAAATGGTACCTACTGTGAAGAAACATATAAAAGCAACTGCCAACAAAGTGGTTCATCACGAATCTATCCTGTCTTCGAAACTGTTCCCAAGACCAAGATTTTACGAGAGTAGTAGGGATTGATTCATTCTGGCTCACCCAAAAAAAGTTGCGATTGGGGTGGTCTTGCCAGGGCGCCAGCTAAAAAAAAAAAAAAAAAAAAAAAAAGTTTAGACTCTTTTTGTATGTTTTGGCACACGCCTGATCGATTGCGCTAACCCATTTTAACGCACCCCGGCCCATTCAAAAGTTACGAAGCCACTTGTATACTCAATGAACAAACAATAGCGTTTTATTGAGGGTCGAGCCATTGTGTCCGGCTTGCGGGGCAGGTACTATAGATAAGCAGTCCCCATCCGTTGACGAAAAGAATTTGTGTGAATTAAATTAGTGTAATGCTTGTTCACATCATTAGGTATTAAATCGAGAACTATGTAGGTCAAAAATTAACCTCCAACTGAACTTTTTTTTATGTGACATCTCTCAAGCCGAAAACTTCCCTGGCGGAGGGTGGATGCGCGCGCATAAAGGCTGCGTTCCGAGCACAACCCCTAATATTAAGCCCGCGTTACAATAGGTAATTATCTATAATATCATATTATTATATTATGATAATATGATAATCAATATTTATTATTTATTTATTAGCAATACACAAATATATTTTTATTTTATATGTATATTATTTAATATTGTACGGCCCCCCACGATACATATAATATGAAATTATTATTTAAGTATTAATTATTTTTATTATTTAAATAAACTAACCTAACACCTTCACTGTGACGCACTGTCCGTCGCCTGATTAACCAGCAGTGGGCATTAATTATAAGCTGTGGATGATGTAATTGCAAATAAAATTTTCATGAAGTTCATCTTTTAGCATCATGTTATAACGCGATACAATCAATGCAAATATAAAAACCAGCCGACAGGTAGTGGCCACCCAAAAAGGCATTTTGCTTGTCGGGACATGACGCGAGTTTATTGCTACGTGAAAAGGGCGTCAGATAACATATTCGATAAATCAATGTGAGTTATGCGACGCTGCAAAAAACTATTAGGCACCCATCACAAACCAAGAAAGTTTACCTGTTGAAACATGTCATGAGTTTTTTGCGATATTTCTCTGCTATAAAGGTCTAAAACCCTCGAGTTACTACCACAGTCTTACGCCATTCGTGCAGTGAACTACAGATAAATATTGTTATAACGTCTAATAACATCTGCGTGTATTCTAAAATTATTCGTTACTCAACACACAGTATTTGCCACAATAAATAGTGTTTCCGTGTTCTACCGTATAAAATGGAGGTAAGTTGTTATATTACGTATTTACTTTGAACCGATTTCACCTTTGCACTTAAACGCTATCAATATAAGCTAAACCGAGTTCAAGATACCCTTGATGACAAACTTTTGTAGCAAAACTTTGACTTTATTTGATCTATGATTTTGCATTTATGTATTTTTAAAAGTAACATGTCGTTACAGGACACGCCAAGTTACTCCCCCGTGGAGGAGGTTGAAGAACATAACACTTTCAAGCAATTCTATTATAATGCTATATCTGATAAAGAGGACATATATATCTAATGAAGAGAAGACGGTCAGAGGAACAAAACCATTTGGAAACACCATCAACATCGCGGGAAGCATTTGACTCAATTTTCGATAATGAATTACTCAATCTTTGTATGGAAGCTGAAACTGGAACTGTGGATTGCACTACCTGCAATTTGCCAATAAAAAAGAGGTATTTAAACAGCCATTTCAATAGTAAACAACATAAATATAACTCTGTTAAAATTCAACATTCTTTATCGAATGTTGATCTTATACAATCAGCTTTTGGAAACCGTGTTTATACATACAAAATAACATCTAAAATAGATAAAACGAAAATAGATTTTGAAACTCCTGAATTATTTGTAGAATCAATCAATGAAACAATTTCAGTTTTAATCAATGAAGCTATCGAAGAACTAACAATTTTTAAAGTTAACTTTATATTGTACGCTGATTTTGTACAACAAACAAAGGAAATAAAAAACTCATTTGACTTTCAAACTAGTAACTTTATAATCATGCAAGGTGATGATTTAGATTTATTTTTAAAATCATTAAAGGACACTTTGTCTAGCAAAATAAGCGAATTTGAAAAAAAGGATAGTGGCTGGAGTTTATCTAAAATTGTGAGCATTGATATGAATATCAATAAATTTAACCCCCTACGTGGTACATCATACATTGAATTACCACATGATATACAAACAAAAAAAGCAGTAGTCAATGTTAAAAACGCAGACGTTAAATGTTTCCAATGGGCATTACTATCGGCATTGTATCCAGTTGCAAAAAATGCTGATAGAGTTACATCATATGTAAGAAATGAAAATAAATTAAAACTTGATGGGGTTTCTTTCCCCGTTAAACTATGTGACATCTCAAAAGTTGAAAAATTAAACAACATGAGTGTGAATGTTTTCGGATTAGAATATGATGATGTTAAAAAACAAAATTCTGTTGTTGGTCCCTTATATTTCACAAAGTGTCGAAAAAGTTGTCACATTAACTTATTATACATAACAAATGGTTCAAATGGTCATTATTGCTATATTAAAAATATGTCACGTTTAATAAGAAGCCAACTCACCTCGCGACACGCCGCAATACATTTATGTGATGGCTGTTTATTGTATTTTTCAAACCACGAGCAGTTATTGCAACATCAAAAGCGAGATTGTAATCAAATTCGTACTGACTTACCTTCCGAAAAACCATGCTTAAAGAATTGGTTCGGTGAAAATGTTTCCAATAATAAGGTTTCATTCGATAAATATCAAAAACAACTCAAGGTTCCGTTTGTTATATATGCGGATTTTGAATCATTTCTGAGGCCAATCACATCCTGCTCAAATGATCCAGATTTACCTCATACTGAAAATGTTCAAAGACATGATGTATATAGTTTCGGGTATTACATTAAATGTGCTTATGACGACAGTCTTTCCAAATACAGAACTTACGTGGGTGATGACTGTGCAAAAAAGTTTATGGAAAGCTTACAGAAAGACATTGAAATAATTACCAAAATAAATAATTTTCAAAAATGTCCATTACCTTTATCAGATATGGACAAAGTTAAAATAGCTGTAGCTACTACATGCTACATTTGTGGGAGAGATTTAAAATGCCAACAAATAATAGACCACGATTGGTATACAGGCGTTTTTCGAGGTGTTGCTCATGAAATATGTAGCAGTAAATTTAGAAGTCAATGTTTCATTCCGGTTATCTTGCATAATCTAAGTAATTATGATGCTCATTTTATTGTTCATGCCTTAAATTTTGCTGAAGGTGCAGTGGAAATAATTCCCCAAAACAAAGAGCGTTATATATCTTTTTCAAAATTATTAAAAGTTAATAACCATCGAGTAAGTTTACGGTTTATAGATTCTCTGAAATTTTTGTCATGTAGTTTGGAAACACTAGCAAATAATCTAAACATCAATCAATTCGATGAATTGAGGAAACATTTTCCGAATGAGCAGGATTTTAACCGATTAAAAAGAAAAGGTGTATATCCTTATGAATTTATGACCGGGCTAGAAAGTCTTAAACAAAAATCTCTTCCTACACAAAACCAATTCTTTAGCTCAATAACGGGTACAAACGTTTCAAATGAAGACTATGAACATGCTAAAGATGTTTGGCAGCATTTTGAATGTCGTTCTATGAGTGATTATTCGGATTTGTACTTAAAGACAGATGTTTTATTGCTAAGTGACATTTTTGAAAACTTTAGAACTGTTTGTATGAGCACATATGGTTTGGATCCTGCGCATTACTATACAGCACCAGGTTTAAGTTGGGATGCGATGTTAAAATACACAAAAATAGAGTTAGAGTTGCTAACAGATTTTGATAAAATTGCCTTTATTAAATCTGGTATTCGAGGTGGAGTATCACAGTGCAGTCATCGATATGCCAAAGCAAACAACCACTACATGAATAATTACGATAGAAATCAGGCAACATCATTTTTAATATATCTTGATGCTAATAATTTATATGGTTGGGCGATGTCACAGTATCTCCCCGTTGGAGGTTTCCAGTGGGTTGATAATGAGACAAATTTCAAAGTTGCAATCGATTCTGAAATCGGCTATATTTTAGAAGTAGATTTAGAATATCCTGATAACTTACATGATTTACATTCTGATTTTCCACTCTGCCCAGAAAATGTTTGTATAGGGAATACAAAAGACTTTAAACTGGTTCCAAACCTAAATAATAAAAGTAGCTACGTAATACACTACAGAAATTTAATACAATGCTTAAATATGGGGTTAAAAATAAAAAAAATTCATAGAATTTTAAAATTTGATCAAAGTCCATGGTTAAGCAAGTATATAGAATTAAATACAAATCAAAGAACCAAAGCCAAATCCGATTTCGAAAAAGATTTCTATAAGCTTATGAACAATGCAATCTTTGGAAAAACAATGGAAAACATTGAGAAACGGGTAAATGTTAAATTGCTCACTCACTGGGAAAATCGAGGGAAGATTCAAGGGGCTCAAAGTTTAATAGCAAGACCTGAATTTCATAGTCTTTCCATATTTTCAGAAGAATTAGTTGCAATACAACTTCGTAAAACAAAATTGGTTTACAACAAACCCATCTATTTAGGATTGTGTGTTTTAGATATATCCAAAACTTTGATGTATGATTTCCATTATAATTACATGAAAAATAAATTTCAAACCAATATCAATCTGTTATACACAGATACAGACAGTTTGGTTTACCAAATATTTACAAAGGATTTTTACAGAGATATTAAAGACGACATTCAAACATACTTCGATACATCTGATTATCCAACAGACAATGTATTTAATTTTCCACTTGTCAACAAGAAAAGAGTAGGGTTATTTAAAGATGAAAATAACGGTAAAATCTTTACAGAGTTTGTGGGCTTACGATCGAAAATGTATGCAATGCTGGTTGAAAATAGAATCATTACAAAGGCTAAAGGAGTAAATAAATGTGTAACTAAAAAACTTACAATGGATAACTATAAGACGTGTCTCTTTGATAAAAATATTCAATTTTCTCACATGTATAGATTTAAGTCAATAAAGCATGTAATTTTCACTCAAAAAATTAACAAAACATGTCTTTCACATAATGATACTAAACGTTTTATTTTATCGAATTCTGTAAATACTTTAGCATGGGGACATTATAGTTTAAGAAACTAAGTTTAAGTAATATTAGAATTTAAGTATCTAGTTAGGTACCTACCTCACCGCACCTTTGTAAAGTACCTAGCTGTTAATGTAATAATATATTTATAGAGTTAAGACATAATATAAGACATAATTTTTAATCCTATTTTAAGTTTACATAAATATATATATTTGTATCTTTCAATACATTGTTTCATTATTTTCATTTACCTCATACCAGAAACACGTGTTGGTAGTCAAAAATGTTTCATTTCAATCATCCATTTACTGCAATAGTGGCTGGTCCAAGTGGGTGTGGAAAATCCAATTTTGTTACAAACTTTATTAAATATGTAAAAGAAGTTTGTAGTGTGAATTTTGTTCAAACTACATGGTGTTATGATGAAATGCAACCGTTGTATAATTTGAGAAACGTAAATTATTTTCAAGGAATACCAGATCTTAGTATGTTCGATGGAAAGGATCCTCAACTTATAATTATCGATGATCTCATGAGGGAATCCGATGGGCGCATTGTTGATATTTTTACAAAAGGTAGTCATCACAGAAATTTGAGTGTTTTCTACATAACACAAAACTTATTTCATCAAGGTAAAGGCCAAAGAGACATATCACTAAACTCTAGTTATATCATCTATTTCAAAAATCCTCGTGATAAGACTCAAATTCGATACCTAGCACGACAAGTTTCGCCAGAAAATATTAAGTTTATGGAAGATTCTTACAAAGATGCGACTAATGAAGCTCATGGATACCTAATGATTGATTTAAAACAGGATACTAATGACGTGTGCCGTTTTAAGACAAAAATATTCCCTTCAGACGGATATTGTACCGTGTACATCCCAACAAAAGTGTTTAAATATGCTAAGAATCAACAAATTCATATCAGTCATAAATAATGCATCGAAGACTAAAGACGCATACGGATTTACTTAGAGCCCTGCATACACTTAAACCAAAATACATAAAAGCTCTTTTAAAATCGTGCGATGAAGAAGAAATAAATTGTATTTGTGAATGCATTCATAACGTTTTAAAAGGAAAAGTGCCCTTAGAAGAAAAAGCTAGAAAAAAATTGAAAAAGTATAAAGACATACTTCGCAAACTAGTACGTAAAAGTACAAACAAAATTCGCAAAAACATAATCATTCAAAAAGGGGGTGCCTTTTTACCAATGATACTGGGTTCAATTTTAAGTGCATTAGTTGCCTCTTTTGTTTGAAAAATGGAACATGCCAAGAAAATGTTGCTTGTTGATCCAAGTGTAATAGAAAAACTTAATCAGCATAATACGACTGATAACCCCCTATCACGATTAGATATGGAAATGCAAGACATTTTAAAAAGTGATATGGAAGAAAGAAAAAAGTGTACTCTATACATGCAAGTTTTGCAGCGATATTTACATTTTGCTGAAGAAGGACGTCGACCAATTCAATTACCCATCGTATCAAATATTGAAGTATCTGATAGGGATAATAGTGGATATGACACAGTTGATAATAAAAACAATGAAATCAGTGTTAAAGATTCAGTTACTGTTCAGTCTCCAGACGAAGGTGAGGAACAGGTAAATATTACTGTTTCTCATGAAAAACCAACTCCTTACACCCCAAAACACATACTCAGCTTGGTACCTAAAACATATATAAGGAAGGGTGAGAGATTATTGTTTTTGTTGGTATCGAACAAAAATAAAATTTATTGGGATGCTGATGGTATAATTACTGTAGACAAAGAAAAAATCCCTGGGAGTAATATTGTTGACTTAGTAAATGATTTTTTGAGACCGCTAAAAAGAAGTGCTCCAATAGGATGGGAGAAATTTGCAAAAGCACTGAAAGATATTAAAATACCAATGATTTATATTGGAAATCCACAAAGAGTCGACTATATGCAGCAGCTTCCGATCACACCATATAAAGAGGAGGAAGAGTTTTCAACACCAGTTACTAGCAAAACCAGACAGAAGATAGATTGGGAAAAATGGAGTCCTTATTAGAAATAAACAATATCTACTATAACCCTTCACACCCAGCGGGATATGCTAGTATTGATAAACTGGCTAGTGCTATGAAAGGTAAAATGAACAGAGAAGATGTTAAAAGATGGTTACAATCACAAGAAACATACACACTACATAAACCGGTTCACAAAAAATTTCCACGAAACAAATATGTCTTATCTAATCTTAATGAACTTTGGCAAGCTGACTTAAGTGACATGAGAACTTATTCAAAATATAATGATGGTGTTAATTATATACTTTGTGTTATTGATGTTTTTACCAAATTTGCCTATGCTCGATCAATGAAAAATAAAAATTCTGAATCGATTAAAACATGTTTTGAAAGTATATTTCGTGAAGCCGATATAACACCAACCCATATACAATCCGACAAAGGAACCGAATTTGTTTCGAAAGATGTTCAAAAATACTTTAAAACGAAGAATGTCAATTACTATACTACAAACAACCCCGATATTAAGGCTAGTGTAGTTGAAAGATTTCAAAGGACACTCAAAATGAGGATGTGGCGTTACTTTACTCACAAAAATACATATAAATACATTGATATTTTACAGGACTTAATATATTCATATAACCACAGTTACCATTCCAGCATCAAGATGTGTCCTTGTGATGTAAACTCAAAAAATATAATGACAGTGTGGAACAATTTGTATACACGTAAACATGTTCAAAATAACACCAATACATCTCCAACACTGCCAAAATTTCATATTGGAGACTATGTAAGAATAACAAAATATAAACATATATTTCAAAAAGGATATGAATCTAATTGGAGTGATGAAATATTTGTAATATCTTCAGTGATAGATCGGGCTCCATGGATTGTGTACACACTAAGAGATTTACAGCAAGAAAACATTGTTGGAACCTTTTATGAAAAAGAATTGCAAAAAGTGACGTATGACCCCTCTCTAAATTATAAACTAGATAAAATAATTAGTTCCCGCTATTCTGGCAACAGAAAGCAAGTGTTAGTGAAGTGGAAAGGTTATCCAGATAAATTTAATAGTTGGGTTCTAGTTTCCGATTTAAAACAAATATGAATAAAGAAAGTTTTTATTTAACATTACCTAGTAACAGTTCTATGGAATATTTTCCAGACAATGTTACTACAAGATTTTCAACTAAATTACCAAAACCCATAAAATTGGAAGGGCAATGGACCGTCGGAGTTGTTGAATTTCAATATCCATGTACCATGTTTACTGTTCAAGAACATGAAAATATTATTTACATAACTAAATCGATGGTGATGCCAAATGAGAAAAAACCTTCATTGGTTTATTATAAAAAACACATTCCAGCTACAAATTACGATAACATTAATCATATTTTAACAGCGTTGAATAATGTGAAGGAAAAAGTAAGATTTCGCTATGATGAAATATCAAAGTTTGTGTCAGTTTCAGTGATGGATGATTCAGTAAAATCAGTGATTCTAAAACCCAAATTGGGTGTTCAACTCGGTTTTGAACCTAATAGGAATCTTGTAGATAATGGTCTTGGAAAATGCCCCGCAAATTTGCATTTAGGGTTACCATCACAATTATTTGTCTATTGTGACATAATCGATCCTCAGATAGTAGGAGATGTTATGTCTCCTCTCCTGAGAATCATTCCTTTAGATCCAGCAAAGTATATATATGGCGCAAATAAAATGCATGTTTTCTCACCTCCTCACTATTTACCAGTTATGCGTAGAGAGTTTGACACCATTGAAATAGATATAAGATCCAGCACAGGTCAAAAAATACCATTCCAGTTTGGGACAGTGTGTGTTAAACTTCATTTCAAAAAATTATAATGTATCCCCGTGACAGCATAACTTGTCCATATGAACATTATTATTCTCATCAAGCTGGCTCTGGTATTGGAGTGATTTATAAAGGGGCGCCTTATCAACGTGGTCATGGGATCGGTAGCTTTTTAGGAGGGCTGTTTAGATCAGTTTTACCCTTACTTTCTAGTGGCGCTCGCGTTATAGGCAAGGAGGCTCTAAATGCTGGTGTCGGTCTTCTATCAGATATGGCTAGTGCCCGCCCCATGGAAGAATCAATTAAAAGTCGGTTAAAAGTAGCTACTTCAAACTTGAAAAGAAAAGCTCATGATAAAATTGATGGATTGAATATGTCTGGTTCTGGATATATAACCAAAAGGAAGCGTCTTAGTTCAGTCATTCCACCGTCGACTACCAAAGTGAAAGCTCTAAAAAAATTACGAGTTAATAATCAAAAAGATATATTCTCATAAATAATTTTTAAAATGTCATTCTTACATAGCCATTCCTGTGAATGTATAAAATCAGAGTTAGATTTATTTGCTCTACCATCCACGCAAACTAGTATAGAAAACGGGTTATGGATACACTACAAACCCATCTCATCTCTAGCTGATGATGGACCCATAGAATTTCAAGTACCTGGAACAGGTGATGACTACATGGATTTATCCCATACATTGCTGCACATAAAAGCCAAGATACTAAACCAGGATGGTACGAAATTAACTGAGTCAACTGTTGTGGCTCCAGTAAACAATTGGCTCCATTCTCTTTTCACCCAACTAGATATTTATCTGAATCAAAAGCTAGTATCACCGCCAAACAATACATATGCCTATAGGGCTTACATGGAAACTTTATTAAATTATGCTCCTGCAGCTAAGGAATCTCATCTGACTTGTGGTCTTTGGTATCAAGATACGGCTGGGAAAATGGATTCAACTGATGAAAAAAATGATGGATTTGTTAAAAGACGAGAATTAGCATGTGAAAGTAAGGAGATAGAAATGATTGGTCATCTTCATGGAGATATATTTAATCAAGAAAAGTTTTTAATAAATGGTGTTGAAATGAGTGTTAAATTAGTTCGTTCGAGAGAAACATTTAACCTAATGGCTTCTACATCCGACTTGAAATTTAAAGTATGCATTACAGATGCAACACTTATTATACGTAGAGCACGAATCAATCCTACTGTATTACTTGCACATCAAAAAGTTTTAGCCTCTACTACAGCTAAATATCCTATCACTCGAGCTGAAGTCAAAGTTTTAACTATTCCTTCGGGGATTCAGGGTAAGACTCTAGATAATATTTTTTTGGGGCAAGTTCCCAAAAGGTGTATAATCGGTTTTGTGAACAATGCAGCGTTTAATGGGGGTCTAACAAAAAATCCATTCAATTTTGAAAACTACAATATAAATACATTTTGTTTATACATTGATGGTCAACAAATACCTTCGAAAGCTTTGCAACCATCATTCGATAATAATATTTACACAGCAGCCTATCACACACTATTTTCAGGGACAGGTATACATTTTCTGAATGAAGGTAATGGTATATCTAGGGAGCAATATGCAAAAGGATATTGTGTGTTGGCGTTTGATCTAACGGCTGACCTCAGCTCAAATTCAAACACTCATTGGAATCTTATAAAACATGGTAGCGTTAGACTGGAGGTTCGTTTTGAATCTGCTCTGACTCAGACGATAAATTGTATTATTTATGCAGAGTTCGATAATGTTATTGAAATTGATAAGAATCGTAATGTAACTGTAGACTATAGTAGTTAGGATGTAATAAAATTGTATTGTTTTGAATGTACTGAGACTATAAATTGAATTATTCATGCAAAGTTCGATAATGTTATTGAAATGTAACCGTAGACTATCAATTGTCAAGATTGAATAAAATTGTATTTAGTTATATAATAAATAAATAAAACATTGATGTATGCATACCTACATATAGTTTTATTTCCTGAAACCTCTTCTTTATTTTTTCTCTATAAAAAGTAATTTACATATTTCCTTGTCACATTCTTGGTTTGAAGATTGAACTTGACACAGCTTACCTTATTAAGAATAATGGATACAATTGATATTCAAAAATATTTACACTACATTCACCCAGCTTTACACAAAAATGTGTATGCTGCAAACAGGCTACCACTGCATGTAAAAAAACCGGTGTATCTAATAAGCAATTTGGATCCGGACAACAAGCCAGGGTCACATTGGATTGCCATGCACATAGATAAAAATGGAGTTGGTCAGTATTTTGATTCATATGGACGCGCACCTAAAGACTACCACAAAAACTTCTTGCGCAGGAACTCAAGACAGTGGGATTTTAATAGATATAGATTGCAGCACGACTTAACTACAGTGTGTGGAGAATATTGTTTGACATATCTGTATTTCAAGTTTTACGGAAATACTATGACCGATTTTATTGAATTATTTAGTAACAATACTATCAATAACGATCTATTTTTACACAAGTTGTTTAATGAATGCTTTAAAAATAAAAAGGACTAGATAGAAATAGTTAAAGTTAACTAAATTAACTAAGTTAACTAATCGATGAATGTGGTTAAAAGTGGATCATTAGACAAATAAAACAAAGTTTAATGGAATTAAAAAGTTTTTTATTTAAGTATAAAAATAAAATACCTGATATACAAGAAAATATTGACAATGTTATTACCTATTCTAAAAATCATTATTTACATATTTAGTTATTACATCTAGCTAGTTATTGATTTTTGAAAGAATATATTTTGCTGTCTTCGGATTCCGATATCTCCTTGGTGATTTGATAAACAATTTTTTTCAAATTTTCATAATTTTTGTTATTCAATTCCTTGCAGTAATATTTAACGCGAACGTCAGCGTGTTTCCAATGCTGGGTAGGAGGAATCTTGCTCAGCTTTTTCATATCAAACACATCAATTTTTATAAGATGTGCTGCATTAACACTGTCGTCTGTGTTTGTTGATATGTATGATGTACCACCCTCTTTGTTCATTCGTCCAACGTTTGATGAGTTTTTTGCTTTCTTCTTTTTTGGTGGCACTTCCGGAAAGAACTCATCTATGTTGCTGAGACTACTGCGGGGGCGCTTCAATATAGATTTCTTTGCAAGGTAGTATGGTACGCAATTGGTGGTGTCCTCTTCATCAGATATATTATAATAGAATTGCTTGAAAGTGTTATGTTCTTCAACCTCCTCCACGGGGGAGTAACTTGGCGTGTCCTGTAACGACATGTTACTTTTAAAAATACATAAATGCAAAATCATAGATCAAATAAAGTCAAAGTTTTGCTACAAAAGTTTGTCATCAAGGGTATCTTGAACTCGGTTTAGCTTATATTGATAGCGTTTAAGTGCAAAGGTGAAATCGGTTCAAAGTAAATACGTAATATAACAACTTACCTCCATTTTATACGGTAGAACACGGAAACACTATTTATTGTGGCAAATACTGTGTGTTGAGTAACGAATAATTTTAGAATACACGCAGATGTTATTAGACGTTATAACAATATTTATCTGTAGTTCACTGCACGAATGGCGTAAGACTGTGGTAGTAACTCGAGGGTTTTAGACCTTTATAGCAGAGAAATATCGCAAAAAACTCATGACATGTTTCAACAGGTAAACTTTCTTGGTTTGTGATGGGTGCCTAATAGTTTTTTGCAGCGTCGCATAACTCACATTGATTTATCGAATATGTTATCTGACGCCCTTTTCACGTAGCAATAAACTCGCGTCATGTCCCGACAAGCAAAATGCCTTTTTGGGTGGCCACTACCTGTCGGCTGGTTTTTATATTTGCATTGATTGTATCGCGTTATAACATGATGCTAAAAGATGAACTTCATGAAAATTTTATTTGCAATTACATCATCCACAGCTTATAATTAATGCCCACTGCTGGTTAATCAGGCGACGGACAGTGCGTCACAGTGAAGGTGTTAGGTTAGTTTATTTAAATAATAAAAATAATTAATAATGGTTAAATAATTAATACTTAAATAATAATTTCATATTATATGTATCGTGGGGGGCCGTACAATATTAAATAATATACATATAAAATAAAAATATATTTGTGTATTGCTAATAAATAAATAATAAATATTGATTATCATATTATCATAATATAATAATATGATATTATAGATAATTACCTATTGTAACGCGGGCTTAATATTAGGGGTTGTGCTCGGAACGCAGCCTTTATGCGCGCGCATCCACCCTCCGCCAGGGAAGTTTTCGGCTTGAGAGATGTCACATAAAAAAAAGTTCAGTTGGAGGTTAATTTTTGACCTACATAGTTCTCGATTTAATACCTAATGATGTGAACAAGCATTACACTAATTTAATTCACACAAATTCTTTTCGTCAACGGATGGGGACTGCTTATCTATAGTACCTGCCCCGCAAGCCGGACACAATGGCTCGACCCTCAATAAAACGCTATTGTTTGTTCATTGAGTATACAAGTGGCTTCGTAACTTTTGAATGGGCCGGGGTGCGTTAAAATGGGTTAGCGCAATCGATCAGGCGTGTGCCAAAACATACAAAAAGAGTCTAAACTTTTTTTTTTTTTTTTTTTTTTTTTTAGCTGGCGCCCTGGCAAGACCACCCCAATCGCAACTTTTTTTGGGTGAGCCAGAATGAATCAATCCCTACTACTTACGAGAACGCGCAATAAAAGCGCTTTTAGACCACGTACAATGTATGCTAATGTTTATGGCGAAGGAATTTCCTTTTACGAGCTGCGTCGAATCTGCACGGGTCTTTATAGGTGTCAGGCGGTTTGTGATGATGTTTATACTTTGAACCGACTATAGCGAAATTAAATGAGGGTTATGTTTTAGTTGTATAGTATTAGGTCACAAGGTACGTATTCCGTAGTGAGGTAGGTAATAAATTATCATAAGTAGAGATACCCGTTTTACATCGACTTAGTGACGATTCGGACCAAATATTTTGGGACGAATTCTCCCAATCGTCACTTTTGATTTTAATAATTTTTGTTGTGACGATTCGGACAACTTTAAAAATAGCTGCATTGTACAGTCAGGTAAACAATTTTTAAGCAAAATGTGATATAGCTATTAAGGTGGTTCGATTTCCATATTAATTTATTTTACCAATTTGGGGGAAATTATATTATTATACCTAACAAGCAATTTTTATTTATTTCTTGAATCATAGAACTTAAAATCAAGATCTATTTTTTTGATGACAGCTGTCAAACTTCAAACGCCCATATCTCGGAAACTACTCACCCTAGAGTTCTCGTTCTAAAACCAAATGAAAGGTGTGATCAAGATCTAAATGTTTGAAGACAGCTGTCAAACTTCAAACGGCTATATCTCGGAAACTACTCACCCTAGAGTTCTCGTTCTAAAATCAAATGAAAGGTGTGATCAAGATCTATTTTTTTGATGACAGCTGTCAAACTTCAAACGGCTATATCTCGGAAACTACTCACCCTAGAGATCTCGTTCCAAAACCAAATGAAAGGTGTGATCAAGATCTATTTTTTTGATGACAGTTGTCAAACTTCAAACTGCTATATCTTGGAAACTACTCACCCTAGAGTTCTCGTTTCAGAACTAAATGAAAGGTGTGATCAAGACCTATTTTTTTGATGACAGTTGTCAAACTTCAAACGGCTATATCTCGGAAACTACTCACCCTAGAGATCTCGTTCCAAAACCAAATGAAAGGTGTGATCAAGATCTATTTTTTTGATGGCAGCTGTCAAACTTCAAACGGCTATATCTCGGAAACTACTCACCCTAGAGATCTCGTTCCAAAACCAAATGAAAGGTGTGATCAAGACCTATTTTTTTGATGACAGCTGTCAAACTTCAAACGGCTATATCTCGGAAACTACTCACCCTAGAGTTCTCCTAGAGAAAATTATTGTTTTTTATTTTTACGTGAAGAACAAACCAACAAAAATACTTTCCATACTTCAATTCTATCAAAAGATATAAGAAAATCTAACGCGAACTCTAGGGTGAGTAGTTTCCGAGATATGGGCGTTTAAAATTTGACAGCTGTCATCAAAAAAATTGATCTTGATCACACCTTTCATTTGGTTTTGGAACGAGATCTCTAGGGTGAGGAGTTTCCGAGATATGGGCGTTTGAAGTTTGACAGCTGTCATCAAAAAAATAGATCTTGATCACACCTTTCATTTGGTTTTGGAACGAGAACTCTAGGGTGAGTAGTTTCTGAGATATGGGCGTTTGAAGTTTGACAGCTGTCATCAAAAAAATAGATCTTGATCACACCTTTCATTTGGTTTTGGAACGAGATCTCTAGGGTGAGTAGTTTCCGAGATATGGGCGTTTGAAGTTTGACAGCTGTCATCAAAAAAATAGATCTTGATCACACCTTTCATTTGGTTTTGGAACGAGATCTCTAGGGTGAGTAGTTTCCGAGATATAGCCGTTTGAAGTTTGACAGCTGTCATCAAAAAAATAGATCTTGATCACACCTTTCATTTGGTTTTGGAACGAGAACTCTAGGGTGAGTAGTTTCTGAGATATGGGCGTTTGAAGTTTGACAGCTGTCATCAAAAAAGTAGATCTTGATTTTAAGTTCTATGATTCAAGAAAGAAATAAAAATTGCTTGTTAGGAATAATAATATAATTTCCCCCAAATTGGTTAAATAAATTAGTATGGAAATCGAACCACCTTAATGTAACCACACGCTCGCAAAGCAATTTAAATAGCTAAATCATATTTTGCTTAACATTTTTTTACCTGACTGTACTCAACGGCTTCCTTAATTTGATGTTCTCCGAATCGTCACAACAAAAATTATTAAAATCAAAAGTGACGATTGGGAGAATTTGTCCCAAAATATTTTGTCCGAATCGTCACTAAGTCTTTACATCATGTGGGCCAACTATGTATTTGGCTTCCATTATGTTATGATAGCCACAGTATATTTTAGTGTAAAAATAACCAACGATATTTTACTCATTATCATCATCATCATAATCAACCTATATCAGTCCACTGCTGGACGTAGGACTCTCCCAAGATGCGCCACTGAGCCCGGTCTACGGCTCTTCTAATCCAGCGTTTGCCAGCTACATTTCTGATCGTCGCGCCACCTTGCCGGGGGCGTATAACACTACGCTTGCCTAAACGCGGTCTCTACTCTCCACTCATATTTTATAAAAGTGGCGAGATTGCCTAAAAATGCACTATTTCATGGCGAAAAAAATAAGTTGCAGTTAGATTCAAACTGACCCATCATAAATACGTTCTCCTTTTGTTCCGCACACACCACGAACTTTTTCAATAAATAACCGTTACATTGTGATCTATGATACTAGCAAATGTCCTAACTTTTGAAATAGGCAGCTAGCACACTAACAATCAGCCCTTCACCTTCTCTAAAAGGTATCGTTGAGCCAAATGAATCTCAAAAGAGAACTAGCAGAACATAAAACAAAATGTGCCTGAGTCGGCATTATTCAAAATTTTTCAAAATTAAATTTTATTCATGATATTATTCCAGACTTAATAATCCATGTAGGTAAGTAGGTAGGTACATAATATACTCAAATATAATTTGTATCAGGTTAATAGGAGTTGAAGAGACCATTGCCGGCCCTAGTAAAAAAATACATCTTTTATTACTAATCTGCGGGTTTTTGTGAGATATTCAAAGCCGTAACGCGCACTGCTATAACTCGACTCTTTTCTTATGGAGTGAGCTAGCTGTACCAACCTACAGCTGGTCACATTCACGCTGCCTTCGGAAATATTTTAGAGTTCAATGGCGGAATTATGAAATATTGCCGGCCCGTCGTCGGCTCAAATGAAAATTTACGCACGAAACATTGCCTTGTTTATAGTGCACTCATCTTCACCACTTTGTTTTTAACCGTGATCTGTGGTTTTTGAACGTTTATTTAGTACAAAAAGGAATATAAAATAATTAAATATTTTTTTCGGACGAAGCCAAGATGCTATATGTATGTATAGGTTAGCAGAAGTAAGTTTAGTTAGGGATTAAGTTTTGTTTTATTTTGTGTATTATAGGTTGTTTTTAGTTGATAAGATAAGTTAGGTTGTATATAATCGCTCAGCGATCGAACCCTGTAAATAAATAAACAAAATTATGTTTGTAAACTAAGAACTACTTTTATCAATGTTAAGTTAAACTACACTAGCACATGTATTATGTGGTTAAGCCGCAGATAACGCTTTGTGGTCTAACTTTCATCCTTAATGCGCCTAACTGTCAGTTCGTAACAAAACAAGTGGGTAATATTCACCCATTCATTTCAACCTTCCTTTTCTATTCATCTAATCGAAATTATCTAGTTTTCATATAAAAATGAAAACTAAATTATTTCCATTTTTAAACATTCATATAAAAACAATTTTTTTTCAAATAACTGAAATTACTGTAATACGTCGAGACTATGTCGAGACTGACTTTGTGAGAAGTTATCCCAAATTCATAGAAAAATACATAATTTTGAATTAAAAAAAAAACGCGACTACTATTCTTTATCATTTATCGGCTATTTTGAAATCCAGAATGTCTAAAATGTAAATGTCAGGATTAATAGGAAGCAACAAGTCCCAAGATTTCATATCGCACCACTTTATTAGTAAGCAAACTTCCAAGGAAATAACTTTCTTGTGAAACATGAAACCGTAAACTCCAAACTTAAGTTTTTTCGGCCGAGTTTTAAGTGTGCATTTACTTACAAAGAAGACTGGAGGTATTGGAGTATATTTACTACGTTTTAATAAGTCCCATAAGTATGAACACTATGAACAGTGAGCATATATTATCGTGAGTATGAACTTGTCAACCAGTAAACGTAATTTAAGTACAAGTAATTTTATAACGTTGAGACTCTTTATTTTTGCTCTTAATCAAAAACACAAACGAAAATACTACGACAAATAAATATTTTTTTGTTATGTTTGAATTTCTGAATGTGCCTTTATAATCTGTTTAAATCATTTTTTAAACCTCTGGCTCCATCTGGAAGACGTTGCTCTAAGGTAAAAGCATTTCATAAATATTTTTAGCGGGTCATAACTGAACTGTTTGTAGTATTTGGTTTCGGTTGGAGTAGTCACGCGATTTTTGTAAATCATACTTGGCACGGTAACATGAGCGTGGCAGTGAATAACACAAGGCTAATTATAATATTAATACGCTTAGATCGCTAAAGTTGTGGCTTGTAATAACGCAAGTATTATAATACTTAATTTAGCAGCAATTTACAACAAGTTACGAGGTACAGTCGTGGCGATTTATTTATAAAAAGCATTGGATGTGGTTATAAAGCAGTAATGAAAAACATCAACCTGATTTTTTTAAGCTTTTTTTTTTAATAAGACTTTCTACGCCAATTATATGTCAATTATAACGACTTTTAGGGAAGTTCTATCTTATCAATATAACATAACGCTCACCAAACAAAAGTTCTAATTTAAATTTATATTATGTAAACTTCTACAACAATTCATAAAAGTAAGTTTGATCACGGACCACAATAAGTGACAGAAATATAAAATGAGTGTCGTACAAATTGCGTACAAATTACTCTACTAATATAAAACTGCTGTCATTTTTAACCGACTTCAAAAAAGTAGGAGATTCTCAATTCAGTTGTATTTTTTTTTCATTAATAAAAAGTTGGCGACTACAATTAAGAGCTTTACGCAAATAGAGCCTATAAAGCAAGAACTTATATACTTAAAACTAACAACAAAACACCATTAACAACTGCCACAACAACCATGACTCCAACACGGCACGTCTGGGGACTTATCCTCGTCAGTAGGTAAGACGAGTTTTCGTCCAAAATATTACATCATAAAGAGTAAAATCTTTGCCGAATTAAGCCAAATTCTGCCAAAATATGGGTCTTTATGCCCCAGATTTTGGCAGAATTTGGCAGAAATTTTACTCAACTTCAACTTCTTGGTTTATAGCTTTTGCAACTTGTTGTTACAATTCTGCCAGTGTCTGTTAACTCTAGTGTCACAAACGGGATCGAGGGTAAGGAAAAATAAAAATATGGCCGGTAAGATTTTACTCTATACGGATGATGTCAAAATGACATAATTGAGATAACGATTATTATAGGTTAATATATCTCTGCCAAACCACAGATCATATAAAATATTATACCTACTAGGCTTGTGTCTTGTCTTGTAAGTATTTTGCTATAAGAGTCATGGGCACGCTTCTGATTGGTACTGATTTGGACCAGTTGAGCTATCTATAAATCGTTTGCAACGGTTTGCAGATAGCTCAACTGTTTCATGTGTATTTTGTAAATATTGTGAATATTGTAAATACTGTACTAGTTGTAATTTTCTGTGCTAGGCCGAATTGAGCATAAGCCACCTGAAAACATGAACTACAAAACGTTTAATTATCACCGTAATTTATTCACGGCTGACGTCATCTTACGGGCACTCGGAGAGTTACTAACTCGAGTCACCAAGTTTTTGTGACAAGCTAACTGAGTTCCAGCGAAATGTTTAAGTTAGAGCAATTTGGTAGTTTCTAGCACATACAGGGACTTTGAAATGGGTTTCAAAGTTTTACTTTATTACATTAGTGTTAAGATTGAATGTGGATTGGGTACTAGTAACTCTACTTACCTAGAGTTATCATATTAAATTTATTTACTAATATCTAATACCTGATTTAATCATATCCTGCCCCCATATCGCAAGCTCTGAACTACTTTCGCTGCTCAGCATAATGTCAAGCGATGTGGCTACAGATATACGAAAATAAGAAGCTTTTGACGGCAAAAAACGCGCTGAAACGCTCTAATGTTACTATTTATCTAACCACTAATCACAGAATACTTATGATCTAGTAGTAGAAAACAGTTCAAAAAACCTGCCAGGCACCTGGTAGGTTTTTATGAGACACCGATTGCCCCCCTGTGCAGTGTTTGAACGTAATCCGACCATTGCTATCGCTATAATCTACTGATTACAGATTAAAACTTTCTCTGAGTCTATTTTTGTGGCTTATGGACTACATTATTACATATTCATAGCCGCTACTTTATCAGTCTATAAAGTATTTGAGCTAAGCCCATATTTGAAAGAAATAAAAAAACAAACTCGAACCAAATATAAACTCGAAGAGCGAAACAAACTTCCGAAAATCAAATCAGATAAGCCCGACAAACAAAATGCAAAACAGGTATATTGTCCTCTCTTTTTTTCTGTATTGTTCGCTATTTACCTGCGAGGGGTAGCACAAATATCTGCAAAATGTACGGAACACCATTTGAATATCTAAATTGGTGATCCTTCGGCATCTTCAAGTTTCCTCATTACCTCGAGTTCACCTGTTAATTTTTTTTCTGGCGTTTTAGTGATGGGCTTCGATTTTCAAAGACTTGTTTGTTGATAGCCAAAGCAAAGTACGTAAAAGTCTTTGTACTGACCCACTTACATCAGAAATATTGTAGCATTACAATAACATCTTGTTTTCTGACACTACTCGGCCGAAAATAAACGTAAATACTTAACTGTTCCAAATGGCTAAGAAAACTTGAAATCACACACTTGTATCTGAGGAAAAGTATAAGAACAATAATAGCCCGAATATCATAGCTTCATAACCAAGACCAAGTTTTACGAGGATCCAATCTCCCATCACTATCCACCTCCCCGTTTCTCGGGTAATTTTTATTGTAATTTATTGAAGACGCGTGACTAGGCACTTTCCCCGGCGTCGCCTGTAATAGTCTCCGTGAGAGGACGAAATTATAATTGGCTGTGACAATATCGCCTCCAAGTGCTGTTTAGTGAATTAAGTGCTTCTGCCTACTTCTTGTTTTGGCGAGTTGCTTTGTCACGTCTCGTCTTGTTGTTAATGTTTATGAAGACAGGCGGGAGGCTAATCGACTGGATATTTGTAGATACTTTAGGAAGTACCAGCTTGAAACAAATCTGTGACATGACATCTTGATGTTTTGGAAAATGCACTAACTCTTTTTTACTACACAAACTTGCATTTTATATCTCTAGTTTCTCTGCCTAAAGCTCGAATGCCGATACAGAAATTGTTACTTAAGCCACAGATCATAAAACAGGTTTGAGTACCTACAGATTTTCATACAAAAATGTATGCTTGAATCTGGATCAGTGTTTGAGCAGTAAATCAGCCTACGGGCCTAAAAGATGAAACAATATATTTTAACAGCAAATGAAAACTAAACCCATCAGTACTTTTATATTTATGAAAATAATAAGCGCGTAAAGAATAGACTTATTAATCAAAATAAAATTAAAAAAGGAGTTCGGCCTTAAGACAATCTTGATGTCTATCGTAGCTTATTCGTTGCATACTTGCATAGACACAGGTTTGTATCAAGAACGTATGGTAACGCAGTTACATGATGTAGACCAGTCTTGTCGCAGCTTGTAGCCGAATTGCACCTATACAGTGTGTTCATTCATGCAGGTTATCAATTTGCCACTACAAGCATATCGTACCAACTACTAATAGTAGTGACGCAGACTAGTTTAGCTATGCGTACCCACTACGTTTTTGAAGGCTTTTTTTGCATAGATATGATATTTTTGGAATCTATACGCACTTTGTTACCATAACACAAATTAACGCGCTATTTATTCCGCGAAATGTGTTTCTATATATTTTCAATTATATAAAATACTTTGGTCTTTTTCGGACATTATGTTTTTGGACATGTCGAATTAATAATGTTCTTAATTAAATCTTTTTAACATCTTGCGTGATTAATATTTAGCCATTAATTTCCGTCTTTATTAAACTTTATTTAGGGTTTATGAAGAAAAATGATCGTGGCTCTACCAGACATTTTATTTTAATTAAGAACTTCTTTTCTCATAAAAGTTGAGATTATGTAGAATTTATTATTTTAAAGCTTTTTAGCTACTGTTTTATGTAGCAACTGCTAAAATATTTTTTTTGAAATATAAGTAGTGAGTTTTGTTTCCAAATAAAAATAAATTGCATAAAGGTGTTTGATGAAGTAGGTACGTAATTTCAAAGAGTTTAGAGTACAGTCGTATTTAGAGCTTTAAGTTGTCTATGAAATAACTCGATTTTTAAAAAAACTTGGGAATTTTTAGAACTGCAATCCTTTTTTATTGAGGTTGGGTTGACTCGAGTAGAAACGAAGTGAAGTGTACAAGCGCATAAAATATAAGGAAAAATTAAGGGATATTTTTGCCATGGTTCTCAATTCTGAGTGTTCTAAGTAATAGTCAAAATATTCAAATACAAACATCTAAACCATCAACACACTAAGAGCAGAATACGCTTGTTTACAATGCATCAGTGCGACAGCTGCGCAAATATGACGGCGTAAATACGCCTTAATTGCGCCGTGCGAGCGGCTTACGGGATTAGGATGTTCGGTTATGCTATCTTGCTCGATTTATGTTAAGAAATATCTTTTGCTTAGTTAAATTAGTCGTGTAGGCTTACTGAGAAGCAATTTATTTGAGATATGAAAAAAAGACTGCGTGGAAGATGGACAGGAAAAATAAAAGGTAATCAAATCATGAAACATGGTAGATACCTTCTCTTTGAGATCTCTCAGATAAAGACATTGAAGATATTTTAGGGTAGTCAAAGTTACGCGCAAACATCGGATTGGAAGTGGTCGTTTTTTAGTGTCGTGATGTGAGATAATCCGTACAAGAAAAGGAAATACGTACAGAGTTTGCTAAAATAAATATTGTAAAAAGTAAAATGCACGAAAAAACGCACGATCAGCTTGATTCCAAAACCACAGTCAAACAATGTTGAATTTCCTTTCAAAATTTCTTTACCCGCAAAGCACCACAATAATCACCATATTTACGTGCATGATATTTACGCAGTCGCCGGCCGCTGATGCATTGTAAACAACATTTGCATGCCGCCCGGTGTGCTGCCGTCTTTATGTTGTTTTAGTTAATTAAGTGTTGTCTTTCGTTTATTATAGTTATTGTTTCCGTGGTCCTTGTGATTTTTAATTTAATTGCATAAATTCAAGCAAGCCGTTTCAATTAAAGTTTCGTATGTACTTTTACAAGGGTTGCTGACACGGATGCGATGTCCATACAAATGTAAAAGAAAATAAGCCTCTTTAGCCAACTTGACGTTCTACAGACGTTAGAGAATAGAAACGTAAAACAATATCAGAATGTTCAAATGACTATCGTTCAGAGCTGTAATTTCCATACAGTTTTGTTTTTATTCTCTAGACTGTAGAATGTAGAACTTGAATATAGTTTATGCCGTGCGAAAAACAAAGAAGACAAGTGCGCATCGAGTGCGTATCAGTTGCGCGTGTATTCCATTGGGGCCCGACATGTGTCCGACCCGCGTCCGACCCACGCACTCGTTCTGTGTGTTTTGGAATTTAACTTGTAACTAGTTCGGTTAAGGACACGATAAAATGCGTGTTACAAGATATTACAGTCAAATTGTTACCCCATTCAATACAAATTGTGATTGGTTTGATATTATCTGAACGCAGAATGGCGCAGAGTATACAATAGCATCTAAGGTAAAATAATTCCGTTATTTATTTTATAGAATGATACAATTTTTTAAGTAATTTAGCTAAGCGCGTATCAGACCACCTATAGTGAAGGAAAACTTCGGAACCCTAAAAATATATTTTTCTTACAATTATCTTAGCGTACTGAAATACTAAAACCTTCTTTGGCTCCTTATTTACTACCTATTCATAGATGTCTTTTCGTCCTTAGTCTTTTTTTTGTTGAACCTAAGTTATTTTTTAGCAATTCCATACACGATCGGAATAGAGAAATCACGATATAACCTGTGTTTTAATTATTTCAAACTTGCGCCGGGTTCGCTACGAATCCAACCAACAAATTTATTCCTTGGTATTTCCACTCTGAAGTGAACAGAATAGTCTTATTTATGCTCAAGCGTATCGCGTGTCAAAGGCCCGAAAGACAGTGCCACGGCCTTTTTCGGCTGTTTTCAACCAAACTGATGACATCTGCTGACAATAATGAACATTTGTAATGGCCTGTAGCTTCGGAATTCAGGTTACCATGTCTTTTTATCACGCATTGACAAAGTATTTGATGTAATGCAATATTTCGTAGCCTTTTCGTAGAACGTCTAGAAGAGTCTTTTTTTTTACTAGTTTTTTCAGATTTTGCACTTATAATACATTTTGTTACAAAAGATAAAAATTACAGACGTTCGATTTTGACTGCAGTCATAAAAGAAGTCAGTGTTTTTTATTATTATTTTTAAGCATGTATTTTTAGCAACGTTATCGATCATTCTACTTATGAACAATAGCTTCTAATATCTGTAAAAAGACCAAAAAACTTATCACCATAAAACCACATTTTCACATCATGACTTACAACGCGACACAATCTACGCCATCACTCAAGTATCCCCGCATTGTGGTGGTTTTACACGTAACGTGCCGGATCCGAACCGGTAACTGTTAGATAAAAATAAAAATCAAAGCCTGAAGGAAAATTTTGTGAGTAGACCAAAATGGTTACTTAATAATATCAACTTTCCTTATTAGCACAATTGAAACCGTACTTTATTGTAATGTACTTAGGTGGTGTTTAATCTAACTATGAAGAAAAAAACTTGCATAAGAATGATCAAACACTGGTTAGATTGTTCGGTCACGTCCCGGAATGGTAAAAAAAAAATTCCCTCCCCTCAACGTGGACGTCAGCAGATTAAAGTGAACAATAAAAAATGTTATGGTGTCTTTGGCAATTCATCAATGAATTTGTCGTCAAGTGGTTTTTATGTGAGCTTTTTGGAGGTTAGGAGATAAAAAATTATGCGCAAAAAGGTATAAAGTATCAAAGTGAGTAGTGAATATGTATGTGAGTTGGTTTCATATTTCCCAGCGTAATGTTAGTATGAAATATTTGCGAAAGGCACGTCAACAACAATTCTTGCCAAGCAGCAAAACCCTCTGAAATCAACACTGAAATCCAGTATCGCTGTCCCAAAGGAAACAGTTACTAAAATTCTCAAAACCTTTACAAAATAAGTACTGAATTTCAGCACTAGCTCTCTCTGAACGTACATTTGACTACAAAAGTGCAATCGTTGTTGCAATGGCATCACACATTTTTTATGTTCAAGAAGTATTTTTTCCAGCGATCTGCGAAACGTAGCTGGTAAACGCTGGATAAGAACGGTTAGTTTCGCGAAGAGCCGAAGACCGGGCTGAGTGGCGCGTCAGTGGGAGAGACCTACGTCCAGCAGTAGACTGATATAGATTGATGGTGATGATGATTTTTTATGATCCAATTTATACTTACCTGTTATAATGTTCACAAAAAAGACACTGGTGAAGAAAATGTAAGTGAAGTAGATACTATTTGGAATAGGTACTTTAGAGGAACGCATGAAAGCATACTTCTATAAAATGCAAACAAAAATTAATTCCATGCACTTTTGGACCAGACTGTACGTATATAAAATGTCGGCTCGTTCCATCAGACGAGACGAGACACACCATTTGCATTTTATTAAAATCTAAATTTTATTTTTGAGGCATGGCTGCCTTTCCGCTTACATTGCTTTCCGGCATAACTATAAAACACGTAGAGTAGAAGGATAACGCTACTTTGGGATACTGCTAAATACTGACTTTGACTAACGTTGATGTATATATAAGCAAGTAAATTAGGTCTCATATGCAATAGTGGTTCTATTACGGTCTAATAGACCATCGCAAACGATCTATAGATAGTATTATAGGTACCTAGTCAATGGCTGGTTGCATACGCCCGTGGATTGCCCGGGCGTTACTTTGATTATGACGTACCCTGGTTACACGTAATTGACCCTTATAAATATGGATTTTAGTCAATTTTATTTAGACTTCTCGTCATAAATAGTCCGAGAGTAAACCATGACCATTGTTTGCTTCTTAAATTCTTTATTGTACGAAATCGTATAAACAGACACGTTGCTAAAGCTATGTATAAAAGAGATCAAAACTCTATGATCAAAATTAGAGATCTTTTTTGGTAAAATTACTTTGATCATCTAGAATCATCTATCATTTATTTCTTTGGTTATATTATTTCTGGCCTATTTATTTTCATAAAATATTTACCGTTTATCAACTCCTAAAAATTTCATTCCGAGCTCAAGGTGGATCTTTACGTCAGGCATAATGAATTCTTGCCGGTTTGATTTTAATTATGTCTGCGTTGTAAGCCCCTTTAAAACGAGGTATTAAAGCAACGCGAATCAAATGAGTTATTCAGTTGTTTGATGAAGGTTTTGGTACTGCCAATTTCGCTTTGAGTGTGTTTTAATTTGATTACATCAATAAAGAATCTATTATTGAATCAAAAACAAAGAGAAGCAATGTTGTTTTTTTGTAACGAATGTGTATTGATAAATAACAGGCTAAAACCATCTTAGTCCTGATAATAATCGGTAACTCCCATTTGTTCTATAGGACTGTTATCATCACATTAGGTTTCCGTATTATATTATGCGTATGGGTATATAATATCACTCACAATGAGCACTGATGGACCTTAGTCAGTCGTCCAGATATAATTATTAGAGCAAGTAATAGTGTTTACTTTAAATATATCAGAAAGAGAATGAATCGAGTGCGAAAACATTCAAGAAAACCACATTACCAAGACCTCTGAAATCTATGTTCCACAAACAAGAGATATGCATAAAACTTTCCCTGTAAATCTAACTCCTGTAAGTAGTTCTGTCAGAAAAGCAAACGAGATTTTAAAGGACGTAAAAATTCTAGTTAAATTCACAAGTATTATAATTCAAGTTTCCAATTTTACGATTCCTGGCACGAAATTTTTAATGCGAAAACATAGACTTACTAGTCCATTAGTGAGTCAGAAAGTCTTGGAGGTAGTGCCTGCTTCGTAAGGGCGTGAACACACTGACGAAGAGTTATACAATTACAGGAGCAAATACTAAATTTTTATTTCATCGCATTCGTAGTTAGTACCACTATTTTCTGCGTTAGTTTATACCGACCTTATAGTAAAGTCTCTCTAGTTTCCATTTGCCTGTTATTACTTAAGAAAAGGTTTAAATCTCAAAGAACTGAATATATTTTGAACTTTTACTAAGAAATGTATAATCATTTGCTTTCGTATTCCGAAGGTAGACTGTTTTGGTTATACGAATAAGGAAACATGATAGGTATTCTTGAAATTTTCTTTTATGAATCGGAGAAAGTCTTGCGTACCATGTGGCAGCGCCTTAACCAAGCCGGGCCGTGGGTTTCATAGCCAAAACAAATCATGAATCAGTGCCAAAAACGCGCAGCTTGGCTCAGGAGATGTCGCCGCATTAGCTTGTTATATCGCCGGGATAGTGTTACGTGTCACGGAATTCGTGTTCAGAAATCTTGTTTTTTCTCCCTTACTAAGTAGATTTGAAGCTCTGGATGTAGATTGCTTGGTTATTCCTGACAGATGTTGATACTTGAAAGTCTGACGAACCATGAACATAGCCTTAAGAACTTTAAAACCCGATTTGGTTGTTAAGGTATGGCTTTCTTATGAATTACTAGCTGATACCCGCGACTTCGTACGCGTGCAAAACTTTCCACCAAAATATCTGTCAACCAACATACGATGAACTTCGTGTCAAAGGCTGTTTTTGGTTTAGGGAGGTCAAGCTGTATCTAAGAATCCACGTCTTTTATTTCAATAAAATGTTTCAATCCGGAAAAAGGGCTTCTGAATGGTATATGTTTCATTGAAATTGGTCCAGTATAGTTTAGGCGTGATCCGCAAACAAACAAACAGACAAACAGATAAACAGACAAACTCGATTTTTGGAATCAGAATTGTTTATTTAGTAGATCTGCATATTTAGTTTATCCATATCTTTAGTTTTAGTTTTTGCCTTTTGTACAGTTTTATAATAGTATAGACACAAAAACAAACTAATGCGATTCTACATAAGGCGAAAAACAATTGCAATCGCTAAAGAATCGAAAAAAATATTCAGTAATGGTCACGTGACTTTTTTCAAATGTTTTATTTCGATTTTTATAGCAACTTCAACTCCGTTAGGGCTCCATACCGATCACTCTTATGAACATTGAGCGAAATCAACTAGGGTGAAATAAATGAATCTAAACCGTTAGTAATCGATGGGTTCATGGCTAATCGAATAAGTTTTAATGGTTTACAAACTTCTACTGTTACAAACCTTCAGTTCAAAATAGAGGTGAAGCCAACTTATACCAATGCACCTGAAACTTTCTCAAAAGCACTTCAAGGCCACTCAATATCAATTCATCCGGACACGTGTTCAACCCAATGAGCATTTTCATTCGAGACGACGCCGACGTGCAATCGATATCTCTCGAGTAGGCGTCGATTCAAATCTAGCCGACAGTATAAAACTATAGAAGAACTGTGACTCGACGAATAATTTAGCAGTAGGTTTTTATTCAGCGAAATAGTGGCGCGAACTAAATATTATTAAATATTTGGAAAAAAAATATATTGAAATAGTTTGTCACTATAAATATTGAAAAGTGGCTAGCAATAATCAGTTCAATTCACAGAGCAAAACGAAATTTCACAATGGTTTAAAAATATTTACCTACTCTGATTTTGGATGCTGTACACACGACAAATTAAGCTAGACTATTTGGACTTTGGAGTATTAGAAGTTGAACGTTGTAAATCGTGCAAGAGGGACGATATAATTTTAATATGAGACATGCTGCGTGTGCGCCGCGTTTCTACACCTAATTGTGCTCCTTTTCTAAAAATCTTGTGCATTGTATGTAGCGTAGCTGTTATGGTTATTAACTCGTTCCCTGCCATACGAATATATTCGTAATAATAAAAATCTATACCTATTGCCATCCATATAAAATCATCATCCCGAGTATATACGTATTTTTTTTGTTGCCATGAAAAAAATATATATGGTAGAGTTCTCATTTTGTTTTGAAAGTTTTATTTCCAATGCCAACTAATCGATTCCCGTCCTGTTTACACTGCCAACGCTTTTTATTTTGTAGGTAGCCTCAATTAAACATCTACGAATAAACTCGTAGCTGGCGCTGGATCCTAGATACGCTACTACGTATATTTTCGTAGTTGGCAGGGAACGTGTTAATATGTTGAATGTCTAATTTGACTGTACATGTATAATTTTTACAATCACGATATTGTTTAAAAACGTACAAACTAATCAAAAATATGCGGATCCCTCAAGAAGTTGTATCAAAGTAAAGTTATCTAAACCTAAGACCAATAAATTATGAAATTTCAATATACAATGAATAAAATGGAACTTGACTGTTGAATAAAAACTCGATAGAATCGGCTGCATTTCAATCGGGAATGGACAATGAGCCACGCTCGGCGCTGAGTACCAAACCGTGGAGTATGAAGCCATGTCTGGTGATGAAGTATCTTTAATTGAAGTTATACTTCTAATGCGACTTCCAACAAGGATAACGCGTTAAACATTTAGCGTTAAACGTTCTAACAATAGAGAGAGACAGAGCGAGAGTAAATGCGTGGAATAGAAAGAGACAGAGAGAGTGATCACATACGGAGACCCCCGCAAAACGCAAAAAATTTCGATAGCGCGTTCTAGGATCCGACCAAGACTGAGCAGCGCCATCTAGTTCTGATTTAGGCAACATGAGCATAGAACCTTTTCTAACTAAATGAGTACTGCATATTGGTTAAGTATATAAAAATAAATACTAAATTAATTTCACATTAAACACAGAGCGAGAGTGAATACGTGGCACTCGAAGTATAACTTCTTCCGCGCGGAGGGACTCCACGCACTGGTTTTTTTTTCTTGGTATCCACAGTAATAGTTATTTATACGGACACACAGATTCCGCAGTCTAGTTTACTTACCTAGTCGAGTTCTAAAAAACTGAATAAGAAATCCAGATACCTATAAAGTCAGGTTACACGAAACGCCCCTAGTGGATGAATAGAGAACCAATTTTCTCCATACTAAAACCACGGATTTGATTCTCGACTAGCAGAAGTTAAACTATATTGTCAGTAGATATAGTACACTTACTTGGCTATACTTATTTGGCTTACTTAGGCTATATTTTATTGAAATAAAGACGTGGATTCTTAGATACAGCTTGACCTCTCTAAACCAAAAACCGCCTTTGGCACGAGGTTCACCGTATGCTGGTTGACAGATATTTTGGTAGAAAGTTTCGCACGCGTACGAAGTCGCGGGTATCAGCTAGTTATTACTATTTATGAGTAATTGTGACAAAACTAATCTCAGTATTATGAAACAAATACCTCCTTTTATTGACTTCATGTATACTAACACAGTAAACTAAATAGTATATCTACAACTCTACCATCCAAATCATTAGACCATCATTATTCAAAAGATCTAAAACTTCTCATATTAAAAAGTTTCGTATTTGAATGTTTACAGAATTTTGTCTTGAATTCTTGTCAATATACCAAAAAGTGGCATTCTCTACAATGGCGTAGCAAGCAGCTTTACAATGCTCTATGTATCCGACTTTGGAACGTCGTCAGTCTCAATCGAACGAATTTCAATTTTCCATACATTTTTAATCGGAGTCAAAGACTGAACAATACTTTGTTACTTCAAAGTACCGCTATTCTGTATCCTTCTAAAATATCTGCGCAAATTAAATAAAAATGTTACTTAAAATAATGACCATAAATTATTATTTGCATTACTTGAATAATTAAATGGAATACAAGGAAAAATAACTGAACAATTTTAATTAATTTTCAAATGTACTACAATTTATCGAACATTAATGAGGTAGGCGGCTGATCCAGCGTTAGTTATGAAATTATGATGCAAGATGTAAGCGGAACGGACCCTAAATTTTTTTAAATCTAGGCCAAGAGCTTCGAATTATCCTATGCTGATGAACGCTTTGTCGAAAGAACACTTGTCTTCATCATTGGTTGTATCGAAGCCGTCACGCATTTCACTAAAACTGACATTTGTATCACTCCAAATATTGACGTGGTTGTGTCGTCGGTTTTATGTAATTCTGAGCTATTATGGCCAGTTCTTTGCTTACCTTTTTTTTCAGTAAAGCAGTAGTAAGTATAGATAGCTCTGCTAAGTGTTTTTTTTCAGTGTGTATCTAAGAAGTATAGAGAAATGTTATTCTTAAGAGTGTGCGAGAGTGTACCTTAGTTATAATGTCTTTATGTCAGTAAATTAACTGTGGTAACTCGGACCACGCAGAGGTTAATATCGCGTACATTCCATTCGGAAGGAAGTCGAGTTAAGCCGATAGGTATTCTGAACAATCTCAAGAATCAATCAGCGCACAGCTTAGGTTAACCGTTCACTTTGGATATGGCTGACAGAACTTGAATAAAATAATAGCCACCATCAGATAAATCTTAGATTTACGTTATCATACCTAATTATATTATACATTTTAGTTAGTTTGGAAAACTAATACGCTTTTACTATCAGTAAATTAGTTTCATTTTTTCTCCATTTAAAATCTTTCTTGAGTTAACCAGATAAAACATAGACACGACGCGCGACCTCTAAAGAAGAATCCAAGGTGGAAGTTGCGACGGTAGCTGCCTAATGCGTTTATGCTCTAAGGGCGGATTCGACCAAACTATTTATACGCAGTTTAATTCTTATACTGCGAATAAAATCAATAATTACTCTGGTGATAAGAAACTTTTAGTTCTACCAAGTCTTATTCCAGGAAAAACTTGTGTATCCGAGAATAAATCGTTATACTGCCAAAATCTATGGTATAAACAAGTTATCTGTCGAATATTTTAATGGCGGCTGCGACATTTGACAAAACAGCTGTTTGTTTTCATAGATATTGACAACTTGACACCCGGATAATTTGTGTGCACATGTATTATTGTGTTGCGCTCTCTAAGCAATTGTTTTTTGAATTAAGTTGGTTTTTATGTATATACAGAATAACAATACCTCGGATTGGTACTCTCAAGATTGCAATGGAAAAACAAAAACGAATTTATCTGAGAATAAAATCAAAGAGTAAAGTTATACAAGGGATACTTATTTAGGAATATCATGACTTTTGGACGAATCCGCCCTAAATTGTATTAATATGTGACGAACCGTAATTTCATTCGAGGTTATGAATTCATTCCGTGCATTTATGAAAGTGTAGTTTGTATTTGTGTAAAAGATGACATGCATAGGAGAGAAGTGAACACTGAGATGATGGATGATAGAGGAGAATGGATAAAAAGAACATGTTGTGCCGACCCCACCTAGAAGGATAAGGACAGGAAGAAGAGTTTGTATTTCGTTTCAACATACACGAAACCACACACAAACAGTGCACACGGTACTATAAAAAGTACTATAGTATATTGCCTAAATAGATATTATCTCTACAATACTCTAGAATCTACATGAAGCAATTGATCCAATAATCCTCCCAACTTTTTCATTACCTGATAAAAAAGCAATAAACCTGCCTCGGAATCGCTGCCTCCCAAATGCTTTTTTGCATCTTTATAGCCGATCATGAGATAAGTGCTCAGCCCGAATAAATGAAAACGTATAGGTACTGTTTTATACCTAACGCCTTGGCTATCAAGTGTAGGGATGTTTCCAATGTTTTTAGATATCTTAATGGCGTACAAGAATTTACCAAAATATAGACCGTATTACAACGACATTAATTCTTGTCAAACGAAAACAAAAAACAAAGTAAATAGAAATGTCCACTAATAGAACAACTTCATACAGTCCCATAAATATCATGCTAAGTTAGTTGGTACTACGTTAACATAAAATCACCCTACAATAACGTCCTTTTCACTTTTTTTCGCAACTGTATCAGCATTTATTTAGCGCCATCATACTATTTGGTAATCTACATCCGGGACAGGCCAGCATGGGGTCAAGCCAGACTAACCCAAATAATCGTGGTAAAAGTCTACTATTCCAGCTTTGCAGTAGAACTGCTGGTAAAGACAGTCACAAACATCAATTCCGTAGCAACTTCAGCACTTTTTGCAACCACGTGAGCACTTTTGTTGTTCCTAAACTCTATCCAAGTTGGTTGCGGTCGGCAGCTGAATTTCGTAATATAAATTTTTTGTTCGCTGCTCGAACGCAATTTCACAACGTAGTGGAAGTCTTATTCTGTAATATTCTGTCTATTTACCAAAGTAAAAATAATAGAACACATAAAAAAAAATCAAGTGATTGATAAAATAAACATGGTTTACAACAATTTTATTTTTTTTGCGGTCAGTAGCGTGTGTACGTATTTGCTCTGGAAACTACATATTTACCTCTACAACAGCAAATACGTAGCTACCTAGAGAAAAAAATACATTGTATACGAAAAAAAAACTAAGAACTAGCTGGTTTTCTAAGAATATCAATCTTAGATCACGGATAAAGGAAAAAAATGCCATCAAATCACAATCCATCTCGGCCACCCCATAAACCTCTTATCCCTTCAGTATCGCTTATCGGTCGCCTATCAGAATAGTGACATCAGCGGTCCGATCCCGGTTATTGAGGGCCCGGTGCCAAGAGTTCGGCCTAAACGCTATCTGGGGCCTGCACCACCTCTGAGTCTGCCTCTGAAATTATTCAGAATGGATTAAAAAGACTTCATCATAATTATTTCTCTGTAAAAGTCCATCGCATAGGCTTTCGAGTGAAAACATTTTTTATCCATTCTCCGCCTCCGACTTTAAATCTAAGTTTTGTTTTCTGTTTTTCTACTAGCTTCAAATATCTATTTGTATACATAAAATTAGGTGTAGTTGAAAGGATATAAAAGTGACTGAAATATAAGAAACATACATAAAAAAAAAAATACAGCCGCATTGAGAACCTCCTTCTTTTTTGAAGTGGGCAAAAGCATAATTTGTTAAGCATTGGCAGTGTGAACCGATGCAATTAGCTCGCGAAAGTGAACTAAAATGAGTATTTTAATAATAGCGGGAGCTTGTTAAATCTTGTTTGACCGTGTTGAACATTCTAGTGCTAACTTGAAATATGGCAACACTAGATATGGTATATTTTATATTGAGTCAAAAATTTCGCTTATAATATTTTCACACTTTTCAAGTGTTATTTTCAAGTCTTTTCGTGTGTTTTTTAAACTCTAAACATAAATTATTTCTTGAAACAATATAATAGAAAACGAAATAGCTAGGTTTATTTATTTATTTATTTGATAAAGGTATCAAACAGGGAAAACACATCAATACACAATTTATAAAACTCAGGACTTAAGTCAAAGTATTTCTCTAATTATAGGATACCACAACATGCAATTAATTAAAACTCAAGTAAGCTACGTAAAGAAAAAAGTTATTTTAACCTATAAAATATAGTAGGTTATAACATTATTTCGCTGTAAGCTTGACAAATGTAACTAAATCCGAATTAACTACAAAATAAGATGTTTTACAAATGGGTTGGCACATGTGCATGTGCCAACTAAGGATTCAGAAACTAAACAACCATTACAATTCAGAAACCTCTCACCGCAAATCGGATACTTTCCGTGCCAGCAACTCGGCCGCGCACTATCTGCAAGTCGCACTCGCCGCGATTTATACACAAACTTGTTGGCAACTGGAACCTGAACATTAGGCTGTATTGTGTGAAGCGATATAAAAGTGTTTAAAGCCTCGGTTTGGCACCGGTTCAGCCGGATTTTTAATATATTGTTCGGAAAGTTTGGGAAGATTTCTGCATCGTGTTGGCAAGACATCAATTACTCCCACGTATAGAGTCTAGTAAAATTAAATGTAAGTTGCAGTACAAGATTGCTATCTTTACGTAGCAAGCTATATTATTTTTTTCGCATTTGTCTCTTTTGCACTAAACTTTGCACTGAATTTGGGTACTTATAAATTAACTTACTTATTTTACTTATTTTATAAATTATTCCAACAATTTTTCAGAGTAAGCTAAATTTAGTCTCGACGACACGTCTAAAATTAACAGAGCTTTATATGCTTTATATTTTTATTATGCTTTATATTAAAATAAAAGAGTTATTCCCATCGAGCGCACAGGTCGATCTTTTGGTGGGCCAGATAGGAAAGAAAGTCTCGTTGGAAATCATTAGTTAGCGTGATTTCACCATGCTGACATTCATGGTTTCCGCGATATTCAAGTTTTCATTGCGACCTAATATTTTTGCTCTTGACTGTACTACAAGAAAACGACTGTAACAAAGCATGAATGACAGACAAAGCACAATGCAAAGCGTAGCTCCGTAGCAGATGTGCTACGCGCGTAGCAGATGTGTAGCATTCTGCTACGATGCCAAAAATTAAGTGAGATAATTTCACTTCTGAAAATGTAACACGTTGTAATTATGTTACTTATAATTTATTTCTTAGACCTTCATTTTGCCTTCACTAAGAGAATAAGACGTGCTTTTTGTTTAGGCAAGGTACCTTAGTACTAATGAAGTAGGTACGGGAGAAATGGGCAATCCAACAGTTAAGGAAATTAGAATATATTTTTTCATCATTACCATCATCACTGCTAAATTAAAGGTTGGATTATACCGGTTGACAAAAATTATGCACACTACATAAATATTTGACCTAGCAAAAAATTGAACCAGCAATCTGCACCACAGAAGCAGACTTACCAACTAACTGAGCTATGAACCGAGCCAAATAGATGTAAATAGTTCTAAATTCTTCTCTCTAATAGCATTAAAACTCGTGAAACATTTCCCAAAGACAGGTAACACCTCAAATGATGTACACGACACATAGTTTAGGGCATCTACTATGAAAAACTAAAATCTATTCGCTCGTGGTGTTTGAACTACACTGCGCGGCAGATGGTATGTTATACGCGTTGATTTACAAAGTGGCTAAGTTAACGCGCAGTGTAGCTAAAAATATCGAAACTAACGTTTGTTCAAATAAAGTATACAGTAGAATTTCTGTTTCGAGTAGAGAATACAATTCGAACGCTCAAGTTCGGAAACTTGATACGAGACTTCAAGACTTGGCCGGGGCTGTCGTGTCAAAGGAATTTGAAGTTCACGTGGTACTTCTGCTGGTTTTTGTAAGATGATTACGTTGGAAAGTTTAGAGTATTACTTGAATACAGCATGATATCTTCATGTTAAGCCAGCGAGCCTAGGATGCGCATACCGCGAGATATTTGTCATGTCGTTCTGTCAAAATGTAAGCATTTTGCACCAGTTTAGGAACTATTGCATTATCTGTGGTAATGTTGTCGGGAAACCGCGCCTTTGAATCTTCAACCTTGACATTTCTGCATGACTATTAACTCGTCCTCAGAGAGGTACGATGACTAAAGAAGTGTCAAAAGTGTACATTATGAAGGCGCGTTTTGTCGACAGCATTACCACAGATAATGCAATAGTTCAGAAACTGGTGCAAAATGCTTACATTTTGACAGAACGACATGACAAATATCTCGCGTGCGCATCGGTCATCTGCTGGTTGCATGAAACAAGTTTTAATGATATCAATGTTTATCCTAACTATATAATATAAAGATTTTATTTTTTAAACTAGCTTCTCCCCGCGACTTCTTTCGTGTCTCATTGGATCCCGTTGATTTTCCGGGATGAAAAGCCTATGTGGTCACGGACAAGTTTCATCCAAATCGAATCAGTAGTTTTTGCGTGAAAGAGGAACAAACATACATAATATCCATACATTCATACATCCATACATCCCCATCCATACATACATTATAAAATAGGATAGAGAAAAAAAGTAAGGATAGGATTCTAATATTGGAGAAATCGAAGCAGAAGGTTCTAAATCTTTTCAAAGGTCTGTTTTAGTCTAGCAGTGGTTTTTTTTTTTACCTACTTACTAAAATCATAATTTAAGCTCATTATAAGCGGACTGTAAAGTTCTTTTTATGAGTATTAATAAAGTTCTTTAAACCGAATGTTTTTGAAGGTTACGTATTTTTACTCTGCTGTTTTCTATTTTTTTTACTATCATGCAAAAATATTATAATAGAAAAATAGCATCACATAAAATATCTTATCCAATGAAACAAGTGGATGCACCCTCTCCTCAAAATAATTTACCTACTTTTTTATTAGACCTCAGTTTTCTTGTCTGAAGATTCCCAATTGTACCAGGAAAATCAAGTTTATTTTGTCTTATTCATATTTAAGGCATCACAACTCATTTGTTCTCATTATTCATATCAGATATGTTTATATCGCACTGTAAGTTACCACTTGTTGATACTGTCTTGGAATGCTTGGTGGAATTCCAAACGGACTATTATTGAAATATGCGAAGATTGTCTAAGGAATTTCACATATTACTATAGTTACACTAACGAGTTTATTACAATCCAGTCAGCTTAAGACTACATAAGAAAAGCAACCTACGCTGAAACCTGATTACTATTGTGACCGTGTTTCATTCGACTTAGCTCATTCATGTCTTAATAAAAACCTACGTCACAAATCCTAAACAATTAACCTCTTAATGACGTCATCAGTCGCCTCACAGGCGCCGCACGCATCGTCACTATAAAGAACCCTGGCGCCTGCCACCAGCCATCTCACCCAGACCCGTGGCATCACTGCCAATCACCCGTGTTTACACCTTTATGGTACTGCCGGAGGGGAGAGGGATATGTCAAGTAAGCTGGGGATGTAAAAATGTTTACGCCGTTGACGGCTCTCGGCTCGACGACGCTTCAGTGAAGTGACATCGAGGGTTTGAAGGAGATAATTTGTATGGTACGGTTTTGAGTGCATCTTGTTGCAAGACGTATTCATATTTTCATAGTCAGTCGTTACCTTTCTCTCTTCTTCATCTTTTATTTATGGCCTCTGTTGGTCATTTGGACAGACAATTTTGGCAGTAAATTATCAAATAGATTATTGACATTTTCTATTCTCTAGTGGTTGTAGGATGTTAATCAACTTGGCTTAGGAAGCAGAGCAATATGAAAATACTAAAGTAAACAGACCCACAAATAGAAGAAGAAGAAGAAGTAAACAGACGCTGGCAGAATTGTGATTGAAGTTGCAAAAGCCATAAACCAGGAATGTCTCATTGGAGAATAAGGCGGCCTAAAAACTCCATGGCCAGAGTTGGCCACAAATTCATACGAGCTTACTTATTGTAAAATTCTAGCTTGACCACAGAATAGATACTCGTAGAGATAGAACTACATAGCTAGACTAAGTTTGAGTTTCTTACTCGTTTTCTAGTAGGTAAGTTCGTTTCATTAGCATGCAGATTAGCCTGGAGTCCTATAAAATACCGAAAAACATTGTTCATCCTCCAATCCACAAAACAACAAGCTACCATTAAGAGAATTGATTTTTTCGTCCCACCTGTGTTGTTTAGAGTTCCAATTTAGCTGAGTGCGCTCAGTTCAATGAGTTCGATGTCAACACCGTGTTTTTACGTGTAAATACTCGGCTCACCTGCGGCTGATTGTAATTTAGTTCGATCATAACATGCGATGAGAATGTTTCGGTGGCAGTATTTGTTTATGAGCAAAATAAGAAAAATACAATGGAAAAACATTGCGCTATGAAGCAGGAGATTTTACTTATCATCATCATCAACAGCCTGACCTCACCAACTACAGAATATTAAGGTTTGTACTTTATTTTATTACTGCAAGAAATTTAATAATTAAAGTTTTGATCAAGATAGAATAATTAAATTAATCTACCTTGTAATCTAAGTGATCAAATTATAGGTAAGCTCCAACACAACGTAACTTACTCGGTTCCGTTTTGGCGGTTACTCAAAAATGCCCCAGCGACATATAAATTACTAAGTTAGGTACGTTATCTCTTTCTAGCAATTTAAATAGAGTTCGGAACTCACTCAGTAGCAAATGAGCCATGAAGAGCGAGCAGGACAGACGATAAACTTCTAGAAGTTTCCCTTTCAAAAGTTACTTGTATCGGCAAAGGAATGCAATAAAGTATTTGTATGGAAAGTCTCCGGTGAATTTCAAGTTGATTTCGCAAATTCGGTGGATAAAGTTTGTCAATCCTTTCTTTATTTAGCGGAAAGTTGAGCAGAATTTCACAATTGTGTAGCTACGCCAGAATAAGTGTTTGCTTGTACTTTTACGTCTTACAATGGTTTATTCTGTTTCGTTTTGAATTTAAATCAATTTCACATCTCGGTTGCAAACCTCTTAAACTACAATTCACCAGCCCTTTTTGTCTAATTAAATAAAATCACGTTCAAAAGAGTACTTGAATCCACGTCCAATTACGTGTTTTTGCGCTTATTCAAATAGTAACAAGTGCAATCTGTATGGCCTCGAGCACTAATAGAGCCGGCAGATAGGGCACGACAAAATTGAATACGTCCCAAGCCAATCTCCGCGATAGATGCATTGCTGTGTTCCAAGTCAGTGGCTGAAGCGAGTTTTATGAGACAACGATTGCCCCCCTGTAAATGGTTTAATTTAATATGGAATGGGGAAATGGTAAAAGGATAAAGATAGAGATAGAGATATTTTTAGTGGTGAAAATCTTGCTTGTACGGTCAGTATCATTCGTAAATGATGATGAGACAGTGTTGTAATTTTACGACTGAAAACTAGGAACCGTTTTCTTTTTCTAACAAGTCAGTTGCTTCACCAAAAATGTCACGTCAGTGACGACACAATGTGATAGCGCTCAGAAGTGTAACTTTCCACCGATATTGTGTAGATGTCGTCGAGTCGATGGCAGTGTAAAGCAGTTTTAGAGCTAGTAATATCGGTGTCGAAAGAAAAGCTTATAACTTACACCAGTAGGTAAACTGTAATAGTGTAGAGCGTATTGGCCCGATAATACGTATTTCTGAAAGCTAAAATCTCGTTACTTTTCTATTTCAAATCGAAGTGTGCCATTTCATAGAACGTGCGAATTACGGGTATTTCCTTTTCGGAGAAAACTGATTTAGACAACTTGCAAAATCCTTAGATTTGAAAATTTAATTATAACGTTGCCCAAGCCGTATTATATAATCTGTGCCCAGCTCAGGATTATTGTCCTGAAAATAATTTATTTGGCAAATCTTTTTGTGAAAACTCAATACTGCCCACGAAATAATTTATAGTCATATTAAAAACGTTGCTTTACTCGTAGATTTATTTTTGCTGTAGTGTAGGTCTTTAACTATTTTCGACGTTCATTAACTACACATTGCGCTACAAACACAATTAACTATATAAAATTGTTTTAAGTATCGTCAACTAGAGAAAAGAAAAAGTTACATTAATTTCACATTTGTAACACTAATTTAAATAAAGCATGTGAGTTATTTGGCATACCTATACATTCGGGTGATAATTTGACGTCTTAAGACTTCCAGACACAGTAAATTCTATTGTCTCGTTGGGATCCACGTTTATGTATAGAGTATCCCAGATAATATATCGTAAAGTAGTATAAATAAAGGCCTATGAGTACCGTTAGAAAGATACTCAATTTCGAGCTACCTATCCCAGCGATAACATGCTCAAAATTGACTTAGATGCTCGCATGCGGATCAAAAAGCAATTATCGCCATGTCGGCTAAAGAGGCTCGTGATTGGCGTTTTAATTTCAATTATTGACACCCTATCATATTATCTTGGCAGGAACAATTTTACAGTAGATATACCTACTCTTGCAAGTATTGAAAATAATTTCTGGAAAGACATAATGAATACTAATAATAGGTATTTGACTCTGTTAAGATCCTAATAAACATTAAATATTTACAACTGGATGATTGAACAAGCCGATGGCCAACGATGTAATTTTATTTTGATTTAGCGGCTCAAATACTCACGATTCTTCTAAATAAATACTTGAGCGAACGTCAAAGAAAGTATGTTTTCAACCGATGAATTATTTAGTCGGAAGTAAAAGATGGATTTGCAAGAGAAAGGGAGTAATATCAATTTGTTCGGTGGTTCCTTGCTTAAGCTAAGTAATGCTTAGAGAATGGCTGTTAATATTTCAGTTGCATGAACGTCTTAAGTTTGATCTCAGGGGATGCGAAAATTGTTGAAATTTAGAGAACTTGATGATATTTACAGGTATGTAAATGTATACAAGCATTTCTTCACTACATTTAGTTGAGATCATTTAATAATTTAAATGATATTAGAAGCTTTTCCAGCCAATTTCAACCAATTTCAGCCAATAACGATGGAGAGAAGTCCCATAGCGGAAACTGAACCCAAACCTCTGATATTTCAGCTTGTGAACTATTACAAAGCACGTTGAATTTTGTAAGATCCACAATCCAATTATCTGATGTGAATAGTGCAAGATGCTTGGCCTTCTTTCGTTATGAACTCGAACACTTCATAGTAATATCGCAGATGCCATAGCACATTCTTTCTCTTCGATGGAAAGTTGGCGCTAATGAAAGTACGCACGCCGCGGCATCCGAAATCGATCTCCGTTGACGCATCTCTAGAGTTCGTGACTGGAGAAGACGCATTTACACCGTCCTGTGTCAATATCCGCCAACTGCTATACCCAAATACCAAATACCCAATACTGTGATGGTGTAATGGCCCCAACCCCCTGTTAGAGGTTAGCTCATTAAATCTATGAAATCTATTCTATTGTTTTAAAATATTGTATGGGTGAATGTGAACTACGGGTAAGGTTCTGTGCGCTCTGCTTTCGATGACGCCAGCCTCGAACCAGTGTAGAGTGTTTCTACCTGAATAATGGTATTTGCCTTGTCCTGTATGAACTAATTACTTGAACATAATGCTAAAGTCTTGAGCTGATATACATACTTATATGGATTAAAATCAGTGATTATCAAACTCTTTGATTTAGGCAATGGATTCTCTTAGTTATTTGGTGGTTCAATTATACTCGGGAGCAGAGTGGCACTTAAATTGGGTATCTAGAATCCCCGTGCATCTTCCTAGTCTAGACTGGACTTTGTCGAAGTTTGTGTTAACGGATCTCAATGACAGACGTGGTTGATCCGTGAGTCCGTCAGACTTTTTCAGCTCGGAGCAATTGACCAGATTTAGACAAGAATAACCAATCGCTCATTGTACTGCTAATAGCATTCGCTAGCAGAAAAGTATTATTAACTTTATCGACTGATATCTACTCAAGACTCTCAAGATGAATATTTGAATGGTTCTAAAATTATCTTCAGCTCAATGATTATGAATCTTTAGACAAATTTTAATCCTGTCCTAATCAGGTGAACTAGGAAATGAATTTAAATAAAATGAATTAAACTCTAAACGAACTCAGTAATAATTAGTTTATTAAGAAACCAAATGCAAGATAAAACCATGTACAAACCCTTACCAACTAAACATACAACTTATAGAGAAACTTAACCATCACATTTAGGTTTAATCTAGGCTTTATATTTGTACTTAGAGCCCTATAGGGTTTCCGGAATAACACCACCGCATTATAAGCTGATAATCGGAATTGCTTTGATCTCAACAGAAATCTAATCAAGTCAGACTACTACGCTTTCCCATCAATCGCCTCGGAAAGCCGTGAAGGGATCCAAATACCTATTCGGACCCACCAAGACCCCCCTACTTAGTTATTCCAGAGCAAGCTAATTTTACAGGCCTTTTGGCCAAGACTTAGACAGTCTTAAGAATTCAAATTTGGGAACCGAACCTCAGAGTGAGATGGGAACAAGCGACATATTATTATCTAGGAAATTACAATCAACACGTATGATTGATTTAGGTAAACCTCTCTGTCTTCATGCACTATAAGGGTTATTTATAAGTTATTGCTTTATTACTCTTTTACCAAATCAATCATACAGACTTAAAATTAGAACTTAGCTCTTTTCTAGGAACAACTCGAAACTGGCACTAAAAATGATCTAATTTACGATACCCTGTTTAGAGTTCAAATCAAAGTATTACACTCCTTACTAAATCTTTACACGACAAAAATCACCACGGTAAGCTAATAACAGAAACAAAGGATTCGCGCCAAAACAAAAGGCCACGTCTGTACGCTACTGAATCTCAAAACTGAACCGACTGCGTAAATGACTCTAAGTGAAAAACGCTACGCGCTGGTTGACCGTAACATTCCGACTGGGGCGAAGGTTTCTCCACCATTCTATTTATTGCTCGTGCGCACGTCCCATCGTCCTGGGCGTGGCTTGGAGACTCGTTCCTCGCTCATTGGCAGAGCTGTTAAATTCCACCACAGGGCGTCGCTACCAGTAGGTGTCTGTAAACTGAAATTTATATGTGAGCGTTTGCTGATAGCTAACAGTATTAACTGTTTTGTAAAATCATCCTGAAATATCACATTTATATAAACAGTAGCACATGGGTTATATTTTTATTAATTATCCTTATGGATAAACCTTATATTTAAAATAATGGGTGTCATAATTCGCGAACTATAACCATGCTCTTAAAATTAACTATTCTATCATCCATTATATTATTAAACATCCAAGCAACCAACATGCCATTTGTACATCTTTAACCGAGCAACACAGGAAATAGGTAGGTAGTTTTTAACCTTTTTTTTATATAACAAATTCTGACGCCAGTCCTAAGACAAAAGCTTTTCTCAGAACAGGTCCAAAATCGCATTCGTTATCTCTGATACCAATATCTGTTAGCTTTTTGTGCGTATTCTCAAAACCACGCAGCTGCAATCAATTCATTTGGGTAATTTGTTTGACAGAAACGAAAAAAAATATTCGTTAAACAAAAGATTAGTTTCGCCTTGGACATTAGTTCAACATGTGGCACAGCCTTCATTTCTTAGGCAGCAAAAAATATATTTATGATGACCTTTTGGGTCATCACAATGGGTGTGTCGAATCGTGAACATTATCGAAGGAGAGTTCGATACTGAAACCATACGGTCTTGTCATATGGTTAGGTCACTAATGATTTGCGTTACATTGATGTCTATTACCAAAGACATGAAATGACGTGCTATCCAGCTGCTTGTCGATGAGACAAAAATATACTTATAGTAGGACTTCCACAGCTGGTTTCGAAAAGCTTCAATCACTATGCAGATTAGGATGGACCCCAGTTGATAACCGAAATGTTTTTCCTAAAAGCCGATCATCATCATCATCATTTCCCTGCCCGTATCTCATGCTAGGTGAGGTCGGCACAACTTGTTTCTTTCTTCCACTTACTCCTATCATTCGTCAACACCAACTACTAATTCCCACTATTTTTCTGAAAACCGATGATAGTCATTATAGTCAATTTCAGTATTATGAGAACGGAGAAAGAAGAAAAGAGTTTATTAAGGAAAACAAAAGTGTGGGTCAGGTGATGCCAAATACACCGTCGTGGAAATTGACTAGCGTGTTACTAGTGGTTCATTATGTGTGACAGTGTCAAAACAGATTCTAAAATCTCACAAGTTTGAAGTGCTTCAGTATTAAAATGAAACGCCCTAAAATATTCATTCATCTCACTTCGGTGTAACCGTGGCCTATTTAAGCTTAACATGCCGTCCCCGTTGCGAATATTGGAACAATTTATGTGAAGACCTTTGTAATTTAGAAGAGGTCTCAAATTGGAGGTATGGAGGTTGACACCTTGGCCCGCTGGCGGAATTTAGATGACTCATTTTAAAGGCCTTTGACTGTTTACTGTCGTTTTAGATTTTAAAAACACTCCAAAATTCAGATGATACAATGATGAATCTGTGACGTGTTATTACAATACTGCCTAGTGTTTCTTTAAATTATTTTACGAAAAAACGTCACAAAATCCACCGTCATGATACTCGAGCCGCCTTCATGTTTTAGTTCTATTTATTAGCATTGTTTTTTGCTATTTATCTAACCTTTACCACAGAACATTATAATACTATACTAGTACCTTTACCAATAACTGAGCGGTCTTTGAAGAGCGTAATCTAAAATGTAGTTTAACTAAAACGGAATATTGAATCAGGGTTTCTCCGATAACTCGAAAACTGGTTATAGTGGTTATGCATTAACTAGTCTATCTAATATCTAAGTACTTATACAAAGCGATCGTCTGAGCAGTTTCCAACGAAGATTGTGTTCTTGTGTTTATTACATTCCTTGTTTGGGCTGAGCGGTGTTTCTTGTTAGTTATTTGGTGCATTTATTTGTATGTTATTGGATTTAGTTATGGAGAAACACTTACTTTTATGTAACTCAAAAATGATGTTTTAGGTAGAATACAAACTCAAACACGGGTAGCTTCATTTGAATAAAATAATATTAGTTTAGGTATTTAAATATTTTATTAAATTGAGTTTTGATTAGGGTTTGCGCAGTGTTTATATTTAGTGTTCATAATATCAAAGAGCATGCAAAATTAAAATATACAAGAAAACATAAGCGGTTAATTTATCTCAGTAGCAACTAAAAGCTCAAAGAAAGTCTGTTAATAAAGCAAAGAATAATCTTCCACAAGGCTGAAACAAAGGCACAAAGACACAGTTTGTTTAAAAAATACGAAAATCAATGGCCGGTCTGTATTTTTGTTGGGAAAAATGTACCTTCTGTAAAAATAGGGCTGGCATTCGTATTTGTTTTAGGAGAAACACTACTTTGGTCTCCTGTAAAAATAAGGATGTGTGCTATTTGTTTAAGGTCAAACACGACACTGCTTGTTTGTTTGTTTTTATTTAATTGAAGTACATATTTTTCGTTCATGGATACTATATCTAATTACTTAACCTTTTCCATGTCACGACGCCGTTTATCATTTTGTCTTGTAGAGGGTACTAGAATATCTATATAAAAAAATATAGAAAGAAGATAAAAAAAGTTAGGGTATCTAACATACAATGGTCCTAACAACTGACAAGATCGCAGACAAGACCATTCCTTATATTTTGAACTAGTACTCGCTTTTACAACTGCATTCAATCATTTCGAGTCCAATTTCATCTGTGTTGTTGTGTTAAGCCATAAGCTGAAAGTGTTTAATTTTTTCATTACTTTATTTAACAGTTTTACTACAAGTGGGCTTTTCCCAAAAAGTGCCCATTTTAGAGCACTTACATTATTCCATGAAGAACATCGATTAGTTTTTAAGCTTGATGTTTTTCGTGGATTCGTTTTGGAATTTTGAATAAAAGGTATAAACATAACTATGCAAATATCACAAATATTAGTTTTTTTGGAAACCTTGTTGTCTAAGGCTTGTACCAAACACGTCGAAGTAACCGTTGGTGTCGGCGGCGTCGTGGTCGCAAAGGAGTCCTATCGCCGAACGCGGCTTAACCCCTCGAACGGCCCAACGCAACTTACTACAAATGGAATTTGATACGGATTTAACTAACCGCATTTTCTAAATAGTCGTCTAGTGTGTACGAATCTTTGAGATTATCCGAATTTAAGATCTAGAGAACAGAAAACAAAAGTTATAACAATATAAAACACTCTTTAGTCTGCAATTTTTTTTTGTTATTTTTTTGTTTAGTTTTACAGGTCAATTTAACTTTTGTGATAACCTGTAAAATAGGTCTTCACAGACAAAGATAAAGTCTGTTTCAAACCTTCCAAATACCAAATCGAGTGGTAGAGGCGTAGAGACAGTGCTTTTATACAATTCAGTGACAGACACCCGTCCATCCGCTTTGTTTCCGTCAACCCTCGTCACAGAATCAAACGTTACTCGCCTGAGAGAGCAATTTTGCCAATGAATCTGAGTGGACACAGTTTCCAGTACGACCATAAACTTTAAACAAAATAATTATTCATTCGCTTACAAACACAAGTTTGAGCTCCAATTTGAAACGTGAATGTGAATGTAGACTATACTTTAATAATTTTTTTATGAATACTAATAAGCAGCTCTACCAGTGTGTCAATTTAATGTCGCCATTGTAGATACAGGCTGTATATAAAACTCTTTTGAAGCTGACTGACAATCAACGCACAGCCTGAACTATAAGTCCTAGAGGTCTGAAATTTGGAGGGTAGTATCCTTATATAGTGTAGGGGTGCACTAAGAAAGGTGTTTTGAAAAGTCGCACCCTAAAGGAAAATTAGAATCAAAGATTTTAACCAAATAATATTGCGTATGCGCTACCACGCGAGCATAGCCGCGGGCGATAGCTAGTCGATGATAAAGCATTAACTACTCAACCAAATGTTTGTATTCTCACAATTCCCTTTCGACTTCTGTCAAGATAGTGTTTCAAGACCATCTCATTTTGTCTATATAGATAAACTGAGATAAATAGTTACCGGAAAATCAATAGGAAAATAAACTACACGAGTTTAACACGAAATATACAATGATACATCAAACAAAGACAAAAGCATAGTTTGTGCTATCAAAGGCTATTGCACATTTCCGATAGGTACATAGAATTTCCGCGAACCACACTTGCACGCTAATTTACGACTCCGTTCCGAACAGTTCACTAATTACTGTATTTTGTCCTACTAATGTATTCTGTTATCATTTTGGAGTGCTTTGTACGTTCACAAACTTGAGAGTAAAAAGAACTACCAGATAAATAGACATAGGTATCAGTAAATTATTAGTGACTATAAAAGTAACAAAACACATGAACTAGAGCGGTTTTTATAGAATAAGACAAGTGATGGAGCAGATTGGTCCTTTATCGTGGTTTAGGGACTGCTAGCAGCCGGGATCGACAGTTTCAGAAAGTCCTAAAAGCAAACTGAAAAAAATGTTCTTGAAAAAAAAGCATCATGTCGCTTGTCCATATGCATTTTACCTATCAGTATAAGCACAGATCATAATATAATACTATATTAGGTATAAGTAAAGTATCTTCTTACTGTGACAAGCCAAAAGTGTTTTCAAACCTCTCTCGCTAACTCGCGAACGTCAAACTTGCGAATAGGCGCGAGTTGGCACCTTCCGATTTTACCTATTTTTTTTGTTCGCCAACTCGCGCCTACGATATTTTAAGTACAGTCATATAAAAATGGATTACACCGATTTTTATACCAAAAAAGTTAATTTCATCGACCTCGTCGATTTTTTAGATGTTGATTATAAGTTGATTATGCTTAAATTTACGCATATTATATTATTTGTTCTGTGTCTGGGTGTGACTATGTATTTTAAGTAGGTAATGTAGGTATGTATGGAAGATAAACAGTTTAATATTTTCGACATATTTTGTGGTTTTATTTTGTATAGGTGACTGTACTTTATCTTAGGCGCGAGTTGGCGAACAAAAAAAATAGGTAAAATCGGAAGGTGCCAACTCGCGCCCATTCGCAAGTTTGACATTCGCGAGCTGACGAATAAGCCCTATAAAATATCAAAATGCTTTAAACTTAAATGTGATCAAACCCAACCAGTGGAAGACAAGACAGTACGAGCATATGAAACGTTACCAAATACAATGCAATAAGCACCACATCGGTTGGCTGCGAGTCCGACTGTGCATCTTACAGCTATAACTTTGGCACTTGCCCGTTTCTCTAACTTTGACACTTACCACTACCATCATTCGACCTTTTCAAATAATATATGCATCGGGATGCAAAAGCCTCGGGAGGCTTTTGTGTAAAACTCGAATATATTTCGAATTTTTGATCTAATCAATACACTATACAGTATACACTATACAGTATTGATAGAGTTTTGATAGAACTAATGAAATTTATCTAACTTTTATTCGTTGTTAGCTAATTCGTTTATTCTTCATTTAGTTCTTTCATAAGCTATCTAGCTTCGTGATCATAAAGTATTTGTAAACCGTTAAGTGTATCTATCGTAAGTGTACGATCGATCTTAAAGCTCATAATGTGTGCTCCAGATACAACATAAAATAACACCTCAGTCACTGACATCGTGTTTCAATCGAGTTAGCATCGATAATCCCTAGTAAATCCTGTGGTTTTCGAAACAGCACGGTCCGAATTTAACAATATTAAATTATTTTCCATAGTAAGACAACAGCGACCGACTGCGGCGTTTGTAAACTTAAACACGAGATTGTCACGTTTTTGAATCGAATCGATATTAGTAGTGTATTTCGATCTTCGGATACCACATGACTTCTCTGGGATATTAGTTTTTCTTTCCATCACTATATTGGCACGCTTCCGGTTGGTACATTTGGACAAGTTGAGCTATCTATAAATCGATTGCAACGGTTTGAAAATGTATTATTTTGTGGTTATAATATTTATTCATAACTATCAAAGAAAAAAGGAACAGAATAGACGAAAGACAAAGGATGGCGTAAGTTACACATTTCGTTGGCATGGTCTAGATACAAAACTCTTATTGAATGTGAAAGATTTGCAAAACAAAACCCAATATCGATTTTCGCTAAAATCTCCATTCAATAGCTAAACGAACTATAGGAACAAAATTAAAATCCCTATGTAAGAAGTTGAATCAAAGCTCTAACAAGGGCCATTGTCAAAATCCGGGCATTCAGCAAAGCACACAGAAAAAGACGAAAGTCCTGCCTAGGGTTGTAAGACGAAACTTGACACAATCCGATAAAAACAATTTCGAACAAATACTGACTTTTGAAATGTTGACGATGTTTTTTGGCTTGTGAGGTGAGTCAGCGTGTGATGGATATGAAAAAACAGTCATTTTTTCAACAAAAAACACAGAGTTGCGCAATTCGATTCAAACTCAATTCTGATATGCGCAGAGCTCAATTTCCGGCCACGCAAAAATGTTCTTCGATGTTTGTAAAGGTGATTGAAAAATGGACTTCGCACTAATAGCATTCCGGCTTGTATATCACAGTAAAAAAGCTCTGAAAATCTTTCACCACATCCCTACAGACTCTTTGTAATCAATAGGAATATGCTAACGATCGCATCCGAACCGACTTACAGAAAGAGGCTTAATTAAATCCACGATTCATATTCTAGTGTCCTGATACCCAATCAAGTGGAGGCAGAGTGAAATGAATAGTCAAGAATACGAGGGGAGTTTTCACGACCTGAGCGCGTAGCCTGAGTTTGGTTTTGTCGATCGAAATCAAAAAGCGACTCGCGAGATATTTGTATGAAAATTCTATGAGCGCCTCTAGCGTCTCTATACAAAAACTGCGAGTTTCTCGATTCTCGCTTGTCGCAAATCACCATAGCAAAATGTAGACTACGGACTCTGTATTTGAATGCAGTGGAATGATTCCAATAGACAAATCATATGCCTGCATCATAATCGTGTTAGAAAAAATAGCGCAAATATTACCTATACACAGCATACAGCTATACAATAGGCGCAAAAGAGGAACGTACTTTTATTATTTACTTTCTCGTATAGTGTTTGTTGGGCAGAGGCGGTGGCAGAGGCCACAGATCTACAAGAATACGTCACACTTGTTCCTAGAAAGAGATAAGTATATATCGCCGCGTCGCTGCTCAGTGCACGACTAAAACTCAGGAAATTACCTCCTTTTTATCTTGCCAGTTATAGAACATGAGTAACGCGTCTAATACTATAAAAATATCTTAGTTGTATGTTTGGTAATAACCTAAAGCCAGGGATTCACTTGGATTTCTACAATTGACATGCAACACGGTACGCTCGACATGTCCTCGTGTATGAAGATGAATGAACCGTCAACTCGCGTAGATTCCAAAGGCTGTTGTAGACCAAGTTTCAAATGCTGGAAAGCGAAGATACCTACGCTATTAGCTTGCGTAACATGTTTCTTAGCGTGACATGTGACAATTGCAGCTTGGTGGTTCATGGCCTTTAGGGTATAAACTTTACGATTCTGAATTTATGAGATTTTCAATGCAAGACTAGACACGCCTGTGGATGCGCTATGAATTGCACTAATACAAAAGAGGTAATGATTTTTGATCATAAAAAAGTGCCGTTTATAGAATAAGATTTTGTACTTCTGTATTTTCAATTATGCAAATAATCTTCACTGATACAGAAAGTCTTGTATCTTGAAAGCACAATCACCATTAAATACATTTTATGTCGAGACTCAATAAAACGAGGGATTTGTAATTAGCCCAATGCGGGTAGACGGAAAAAATCAACATTTCTATGAATATGCAGGACAGTACTTGTCGTGGTCTACGGATGCTGAATTATTAATGCTTATCTAAGAGATGCTGGGAAAATTTCAGGATAGTATCGTGAGGTGGAATTCTTTTTTCGTATTGTTAGATACACCAGTACAGGCATTATTTTGATAGTCTGGCACGCAAATCCAAAAAGGTCTGTTTTTATACTACCACCGATACGACATCATCATCATCATCATCATCATCCACAGCCCGACTTTATCCACTGCTGGGCATAGGCCTACCCAAGTTTGTGCCATTCACTGCGGTCCTGAGCTAGTCTCTCCCATTTACGGCCCGCGATCCTGACGATGTCGTCCGCCCATCTACGTCATCTAGACGACTATTTATCAGTGAAGAGCAGACGCTTTGCACCACCGTCTCGGCACCATCACCGATATTTTTACTTGCCTAACTGACATGTCGGCCAGAGTACAAAAATGAACCAGATGCCTGAGAAACGAGATCAAGACTTTATTTATTTTCTATAGCTTATAAAAATAAGTAGGTACTTTATTACTGCGCCTCATTTTGCAAATTGCGTGCATTCACTGACTGCGCAACTCAAGTTGGTATTCGTATTTCTCTGCGGAGCAAGTTGCGTTCGCGGCAGCATAACTTGAATTTTCGGACATAATTAAAATTTCCCACGAGATTCCCAATTCCGAGGTAAGCGCTTCATCGCCTGCTTTATTTACTAATGGGCGGTCTGTGTAAGGAAATATTTACTGGAATATCCTCTTGACTTGTTCGTTCTTTTTGGAAAAACTACAGTGGAATAATATATATAGCTATCTCTATAATAGCCAATTTCAATAATAGTTTGATTACCGTTAATAGTAACTCTTAAGTTTGTGCGTAGAGTTGCCTTATTTTCTTTGTGGCTAGACTTTTCCGTTCAAGCATTTTACTCACGCAGACATTCTACAACAATTATGAACCCAAGCCTCATAAAGTTTTATTTTTACCCTTTGTCACTCTTATAAAACACTTAAAACATTTTCTATGTCAACTTTTAGCAAGCCATTTGGATTTTTTATTTATGCTAAAATAAAATATCCTGCTCCAAACCCTGCGGACATGTCCAAAACTAAAATATTCCTTTTCACTCGACAGCTATTTCATGCAACGTCATAAAGGTTTGCATACACGATGCGTTACGCTCGGCCCAGTAGCTGGCATGCGAGTAATTAAATGAAATGGCAACTACACAGTTTTAATTAAAAACTGGCACGGTGCCTGTGACTGACAATGTCTGGTCAGCACATTTGTAGCAATTGATTTAGTGTCTTTTTAAATTGAACGTGATACTGATGTGTTTGCGGAACGATTTAATATAGTGTTGAATTTGTGCAATGAATCTCTCAGAACTGCCATTTTCTGGTTATGTGAATTTTTTTATTTTCTCATTAGTACAAGGAGGTTATAGAACAGTAGTAAGTCACAAAGGCAATGATCTTCACATCGATTTTTTTTCTATTAATTCGTTGAAATCGAATTGTTCATCTACAAAATGAAGGGATGCGGTTTTGCAATTTTTTGTGAATAAAAAAGTAATTGTAATCGATCATTCTTCAAGTTTTCATGCATTACCTGCACTAAATATAGCTGCGGCGTGTCAATTTAAAATGAAATCGATTAGTTCCGCGGAAAACATGTAGGTATGATTGATTGCGTTTCTGCTCTTAGTACGTCGTTTAAACCTCAACTTGAGTCGGCGGCGGGCAATCAATCAAAATAATATTACCAATAAATCTACGGAAGCTCACGCTGTGTGAACATGCTTTCTTACAATGGACGACCTTTTTAGTACTATTGTTTTTTTGACAGGACTTTTTTCCATATTTGTTAAAAAAAATGTTTCTAGCCGTACTAATACTGCTTATACTAAACCGTAGTGTGCCGCTGCTTACGTTGTTACTTTACTAGTGCATCATAAAACCTAATGATATAGGGGTTTATTTACAATCAATTTAAAATAGATGTTGGATGTTCTAGAAACAAATGACAGACTGCTACGCGCGTAGCAATACTACTACGGAGAGCTACGAGTAGAGTTCGTAGAGTTATGCTACACCACAGATTATATAATACTATACTAGTAGCTACACATAATTATAATTATGTGCAATGACTTAATTCACCTGTAGACAAAAAAAATCGTATTGCACCTAAACTCATTTCTCATTATTTTACTGACTGTCAACATTAGTATTGTTAAAAAATTACAAAGTAGTTTTAATAAGAAAACAATCGTATCGGCTGGACTAAACCTGACAAAACTTTTACCATATACTGATTGCTTCATAATAATTTATTGAGCGTAATCTACGTCCATCGAGCGTGGTATATAACTCATCGTCAGTAAACTCTATTACGACCTGTATCCGTTTTGAGTATTAATTTGGATTAAAACGTTTGGGGAACGGAATTTTCACGCGAGTGTTTGTGGGTGTGTGTGGATTCTGTTTGTATGTGTGATAAGATCAATTCTCCTTCAAAATAGCTATAGCCCCTGGTACCAAAAAGCCGCTACTGTGCTGTCTCCTTCGATCGAGTTGGAAATTGTTTGTCAATATAAATTCCCACTGGTAGTCATTTCTTGGTAGGCATTTCTGGAATATATCAAAGACAAAACACGGTATTTGAAGTTTATGTTGAGTTTATTGGGTAACATGATCTTAGGATGATTGGCAGGGCAGGGATAGGGCAGAGCGTGCAAATTCAAACAGAATCACAATAATGTGACTATAATAAACCATGTGTTGCTTGGGATTTTACTATTAAATACTTTGTCTATTATTTTTATTAAAAAAGGTTATTTATGGTCAGAAAATATTTAAAAAAAAATCTAAGTGAATAAAAATCCTCTTCTGTCAACTCGTCCACAGCACACAAACAAGTGCATTACCATAATTCAACACACACGTATGAAACTAAATCCATTTACCCTACTTTATATTCAGTAAAAGTGGCCAGAGAAGGCCGGAGGATTTAACGAGAGAATTAGAATTTTACATTGTAAGGGGTGAGAATGGGCAAGTGGGAGTTTGACGAGAGGCGCTAGTTCCGTAGTTTTAACGGTCTAATGGCACTCGTAATCGGTTGTTCGAGTTTTTCAATGGTTTGGGTTTAGTTTAGCTATTTGTAGTGAAAGGGTTTCAGTAGTTTTCCTGTAGGTATGTATACAATAAAAAATTCGCCGGATATATTCACATTTTTTTTGTAAAAACAATGTAGGTACATATTTTTTATCAATATTTAATTTTGAGTGAGTGTAAAATTTGGAGGGAAAAATATAGTACATGTTGTACGCACGAAAGTCATTAATTGTTTGTTAACAATATAGTAGATATACTCATATATTTTTTTCTTCACTTAAAATTCAACTTTATTGTTAAAGCAATAATGTTTTAGTACTGACACGGTACTCTAAAAAACAGAGATACAAAAACCAGTTCACCGAGTGGCGTCTCACTAGGCTCGGCGCACACTTGACTGCTTTAAACTAATTATCCCCAGTATGAGCTGCGCCAATTTCACTAATTATTGCACCCATTGAGAAAACGCGAACGGCTGGTTTTCAGTGAGGACACAGTTTTAATTGAAAGTTTTACGTGTGTATCAATTCTGCAACGAAATTCAGTAAAACAATTTACATACTAACGAACTCACGCCAGTTTAAGAAATCTGAAATAAATAAAATTTCAGTCAGTCTGTTTCCTAGGTTTTGTAAAGAACAGATTACATGCACTAAATGTGTTAAATACACAGATAATATTAAGATTAGTGTATTTAACACATTCAGTTTCATTTCAGATTCAAGTAACATATGGTACAAATCTATAAAATCCTCGAATAAAAGGACGCGTTCAAATCTCGTAACTAGCTGAGACCCGACTGAATTTACTGCTAAAGCTTCATCTTCTTGAAAAACAGCTTCCGTAAAAATGCCGACCGTAAATTTTTTTAATGCTTTTTTAAGCGCAAAAAACGCACAGAGGACAGTTGCAGTTGCAGGTTAGACGCGTCTCGGGCGCAAGCGTTTGTATAGAAATCTTCTCATCCGTCCCGCTAATTCTATGTGCGTTGTCGTCCATCTGCATCCAAGAAGTACACCCGCAGCCAAACCGCACCCGACCCGCACCCGTCCTCTATGTGTTTTTTGCGGTAGTGACTATTCTAGTCAGCAATGACATATTTAATCGGGGCAGTGCCGTCAAATTCTGGCTGCATATACTTTAGAAGGCCTTGTCTAAGTTTCTTGGCGCCTCTTCAAAATATGTCACAGTGCTCAGTCCGCAGACTCATGCAAATGTTCCCGGAAACTGCTTTTAATTCAAATAAAGTTTCTTTTAGAGAATTCTTTTAAGATAGACTGGCGGATTGCCCACCTTGAAATGAATAGGCAAAGTGGTGTTTATTTCTGAATTATGTTCTTGACAAGCGCTAGGAGCGTGTTAGATTTGGATATATTATATAATGTTAATATTATAATTTATCATGAATATCCCAATGTATATCAGTATCTAGATGTGTATATTTGATTGTTTACATCTGATAAGATCGGTATTGTATAGAACTAGCTTTATAATCGTAATTGATATAACTAAAATCATATACTAATTTATTATAAATATCAAAGTTCAGAGTAACCCAAAATTATATATTTATATTGCATTATGTAGAATAATGTTAGATTGTGTACTGACTTCCGACATTTGTTTACGTCTTACAATGAACTGTAACCAACTTCACTTGGCTTTTGGCCATAACGACCGGCAACGGTGTGAACAGCAGTGTGTTGAGATTATTCGACGAGGACAGTCTTGTGATGGATTTGGTACGGGTAACATGGAAGTCTATTGCCGATTTGATATCATTTAAGGAGGCTATGTGCCAACAAGTTATAAAGGTATGATGTTATTTTCTGTACCTACCTGTGTTAAGTAGGTAGACTATTGTGCTAGTTATAACCGTGGCTTATTCTAAGAAGTATTGTGTTAGCGACTGAGAAATAAACTACTAAGTATGAAAAGGATTTCTACATCTTTACTTTATAAAACATACCCATTTTACATCCTGACGAACAGGCTATTATTTTAATCAATAAATAGCTTATTGACGAGTTTTAGATGATTTCTAGTAAGAGTAGAATGATTAATATTCAATTATAGTAATCTATATATGGCTTTCTCTCTCTACATATTTATATAATCTTTTATATTAAATAATATATATATAATATATAAATAAAAATCTAACAAGCGCTTGTCGATTTTGTGAACTGTTTATGTTTGGTAATGCCTGCTTTTTCCGCTATTTGATTTTTCTCTTCTATTTCATAGTGTATGGCAACACGGTAATAGTTAGTTTCTCTCAAGTGACTAGTGACTCTCAAGAGACTGGCGTACCAGGAGAGTCTGCCAGACACACATTATAACTTTTCACATCCTGACACTTTTTTCATACCTCAACACACATTACTTCATGAACACTACACAATGCTTTTTCACAGGGTCTATTGGCTGATGGTTTCGACAGAACAACAGCGCCTAACTACCTTTGGGTGGTGGGGCATACGCTGAGTCGAAACCCTTTTGCTGCTGTAGCATTTTTCTTTCTGTGTAATTTTTGTTTCTTTGTAGTGTTGTTAGTTTAGTTCTGGAGGTGTATTTTGTGTGTTACTTTATAAGCAAATAAATGCCTGTCTATGTCTATGTCTAATAACCCTAAATCAATAAGGCAGGTCAAAGGAACTAACTAGATGATTACGTACATGTTCTGGCCACAATCATGGTTATTGTATAATATGTATACACGTGATAATTTTACACGTGGTGCTTGCACACGTGGTAACATAAAGGTAAACCTGCAGTTCCTTTAAATCAAGTCCCATTTATAGTCGGGTACACGTGTATTGTTATTGCAGCACGCCAGCCAGCTCTCGCGCCGCTGTCACTCCTGTTAATTAAACGTTCCCATTGCGAATGTACACTTTCCTGGATATGTTAAATTGGAATATGTAAAAAGTCAAGGTCAATTCTAAAACAGTTTTGTAACACTATGCTGTACTTAATATAACGCTCATTTGGCTTTTCAATATTTGTAAGTATTTAATAGCGTTACATTAGGCAGAGAAAGCACCGTGTTTTTCTTCTCTCACCTTTCAGGAGATATGTTTTTAATTTTTAATTTATATATTTTTTATTGGACCTCTAACCTCCCAATCGGTTTAGATCTTTATGGTTGAAAACCGAGGTGCAATGCAATGATATTTGAAGTATGATAATGTCTTTTATAAGTGAGGTATGAGAAAAAAGAAAAAATTATAACATAAAGTTATAAAAATAACATATCTTGACTTTGCTGACAGTTTTTTTTTATAGTACACCAATAATAGTACTGTTCCAGTAGCTCTACATCTGTAGCACAATACTGCGCGTGTGTGCATGCGACACATCGCACGCGTGCACTTGTGTGGAGTTTTTCCGTAATTGGTTTTCGATTTAAAGGTAGCTGCATAAATGAGGTTGCAGGGCGGACTTGCATTTCGCTTGCAAATGAGTATTATGGGGTGTTACCTCGTAAGGCTCGTGATGGAAAGTGGCACGGTTTCTACCTTTTGTAAACAAGGGTTAGTGTAACCCTCACAATTTTACCACCACCACATGCAATTACCAAATTTTTTTGTCACTGACAATAAATTGCGCTTGCAATAAAAATGGAGTAAGTACTTTTACTGATTGAAATATGAACTAATAGTATTTTTTTCTGATAAGTTTTGTGGTAATTCATTTTACTTTTTGGAAGCAGAAAATGGGATATTCATAGAGTTGCAGTCTCTCGTGAATCATAAAATTGAAAATGTGAGAAACGCCCGCATAAATCACAATCCACACTTTAAAAGTAGATTAAAAGGCACATTACGGTGGTGAGTGGTCTTTACTCTAATCTTAATAAATCAGTCTGGCATTGACTTATACAAATGGAGTTAAGGACTTTTCATACTAATCCGGACTGTGCCAGGCACGAGACGAGAATGTATCATGTTCTTTTAAAATTACAGAAATATTACACATAATAAGTAAATAAATAAATAAATGAAAAGCTTTATTTATTACACACTATCTTACAACAACTGTTCTTAATCTACTCTTAATTTGTTTTTATATTACGTATTGTCTTCTATATTGGTGTAAGGACCGCCTAGATTAGCCTAGCCTCCCAAATTTGCTTCCTTCCCGACCTGTCTCTAGGTACTCTATTCCATGTGAAGCCTGCTATTTTAGCGATGTCGTAGTCTTTTTGATGTGTTGGTGGATGAAGATTGCGAAAAAAACCTACTTCTCGAAGGAGGCCTATGATAATGATGTTTAATTAATGCATCAAAGAAGATCTAACCTTTTTGAAAAACTACGGCCACAGAGGAATTTTTCTTTACTATCGAAAAGGCGTTCGTTGCCGCCTCGGACGGACGTGTGCAACCCTTTCTGGAATAAATTCAAAAAACTCCCATAATCCAAGCCAAGGAACTTTCACTATTTCTTTGTGATTCGAAACCATTTTGTAGCCGAAAACTTTTCGACGCACACTAAAACTTGCCGCTCTCGCTGCAGCGAAGTCAAATACTATTAAAACTTTTAATGAGTTGAAGCATTCTTTTGCGCGAGTGTTCGAAGTGGTATTAATTAAAAAAGCGAGCGGGATCAGGTTCGAGACGTGCCAGATGCCGCGATACACGGACATGTGGGAAGGCCAACTTCGCAAGTTTTTGCTGCGCTTGCCAAAAACAAAGTTAAGCGAAAGTTCCGTGCAAAATGTTACGTGTCCCGACGCTGTTTATCGACTGGGGTGAATTTCTTTTGGATATAGTGAAATATTGCAGGCTTTGTCGGTAGGATTCTGTTTGAAAAATGGCTACAAAATTTTTAAACTTTATAAACAGCTAGGAAATAATTTATGTCAAGTTTTACTCGTACATACTCGCACGTATTACGTAAGTGGTATAATACTTATGACTGTTACTAATTCAACGACCACTGGAAGTAAGAATATCGGTTTATGCTATCACAAATGCAAAAATGATGGAATTGAAATTCAGTTTGCGTTTCTCCAATACCTTAGATTTAGATTTACAAGAATCACGATCACAAGCGTGCAATCTGCGATGTATCCTTTCAACTATGAACCATTCGAATGGAAGTGAGTAGACCTACTCTACAAAATGATAGCCGAAGGATTGCTATTGAGATTTCACGTACACTGCGCAGCAACATAGCAGCAGTTTCCCAGACCTCGCATAATGCATGAGGTGGACGCGCGGTATCACTCAAATATCAATAGCGTACATTCGTTTATCGTTATGCGAAGTAGATCGTCTACGATGTGATACGCACGGATGATTCTACATCGCTCGCTCCGCTTTCTACGTGACCGTGTGTCTCGCATGTTCGCGGAAACATGAGCTAGTCTGGATTTAGTTTTTCTAGTGAAATATCTCCAAAATTGAAACATTTCTTATGATTGAAAAATCCTGCGCTCTGGAATTAGACTGGCTGACTATTTAAATATACTAGTAAGGGGTAGTTTTGAAGTAGGTTGTAACGGTCCACATTAATGTCTCGTCAATTCACAATTAATTCGAATTTAAATTGTAGTTGGATATTTGAATATAGTGCCATCTAGTGGTAGGCAGGGATACGACATAGTACGCCAGCAGACTGTTTTATTGAGGCCGAGTTGATTTCATAAGCAATATACCTACTTACTGGAATAATATCATACTTGGGAAATTAACTATGTAATATTGGATTAGTTTACTAAGCTATCTAGCTAGCTACCTATTTCATATCATAATTGGGAGAGCTTACCTATGTAATATTGGCTTAAAGGTACAATCATCTATTTAGTATTTACTTGAATCGATACATAATTCCTATCAAAATAAATACTGGGTATCTACTCATACTCATCAAGATTTGCTAAACTCTAAAAAATCTATCTACCTTCTTGGTAATAGTTCCAAGAACATCTAAGTAAAAAGCTGGCTACCTATGCTTGATGCTTACCTAGACGAGAGAGAAATATTATCTACTTTTGTCAGTTTACCTATCTAATTGTATGAAGGAAAGTAGGTACCCGTCAGCTTGAGCCTAGAATGGAAATCTGAAGAAAACATTAGTATCTAAAGATTTAGTTATGTTTAAGGAAAATACAGTTTCAGGGTCCAAGAGTAGGTAACTTATGTTAAGAATCTGTTACATTAAAATTAAAAGTATACAGCAATAGCATTGTGCTTGCTCTCATAGAAAAGTCAGGCGGTTTTCTTTCCAGAAATGAACTATCAGATTACTAAAACTAGATATTTTTAAGAGTTGAAAATTAAATAATATGCTAGTAAATGCTTTAAACTATCCATGTTCTGAGTTTCATCAAGATTGGCTTCTTCATTGCAACATAATAGAGAATTTAACGTGGATACTGAAAAACGGAACATAGAATCTAGTTATATTTTCAAGAAGAGTAGTTACAAACTATTAGCATTCCTAGACTCCTTGAAATGATCCAGAGTTTCACACCATGTCCCGTCATAACACAATTAATTCGAATCATGGACAGATATTTGATTGTGACGCCATCTATTGGTTAGCAAAGAAACGTCATATTGCGTTGTACAAACCAGTCGGCAGCCAGACCATTTGGATCTCGTAAACTGTCTATTTACTTGTATAAATAGCATCATATTTGTAGTTTACCTATGAAATATTGGAATACTTTATTTCATTATCTATATAGCTAATTATTTATTATCATATTTGGAAGCATACCTACGTAAAACAGGATCACCAAACCCAACTACGTACCTACTTTGAGGCAAGCTAATTTAGTACCTATTTGGATTGTTATCTAACTGCTAACAATATAATACTATGCTGAGATTTGGAATGCCTATCTACTTGCTTGGTAGTATTTCCAAGAATACCTAACTAAGAAGCTGTCTAAGTTGAGTTTGATCTTGTCTAAAAAGAATACCTACTCATTTTAAAGCCAGATGCTTACCTAGATGAGAGAAAAATTCTATTTATCTATTGTCTACCTATCTATCTATTTATATGTAAGGAAGGAAGGACCTATCTACTTGAGATTGGGATGAAAAATTGAAGAAAAACATTGTTTATAAATATTTTATTAGAAGGAAAAATAAACAAAACAGAAAATTGCATAAATCTAGATAGCACTTTTATATTTCGAAAATCGCAATCGAAAGGACGAAACAGGAACATTCTAGACACGTGCTGTGATGTGTTCCAGGACAGGAACCAGGAATTCATTAGAAGCAGAGCAAACATCGTGGTGAAATCTGAAAAAAAAAACACGAGTTAAAATCTATATACAAGTAGCAAAAAATAATAGTTAGCGAGTGTACCTATGAAAACAGGTTGACAGGATAAAAAGAGCGAATGGGGAAGTAGGTATTTTTACTAGTGACTCGCCTGGGCTTCGTTCGGATACCATGATGATACATTCAGCCAGCGGATGCAATATAAGCAGGAAAAAGAGAAGAATGTGGTTATGTATAACATCATATTAGGAATCTCAAACATGATTAGTGTTCCTCTATTATGTGTTGAGTTTGAGGTTCTATCGTGAGAAAGATAGCGAGTCAATATACTTTCATGTACGACGCAATACATTTAGATTTGAAAAGGATTCGAAAAGTCGTTGAAACAAGGCTCGAAATAGCATGCATTTTGTCATAGCATTAGTGATTGAAACTATGGATACTTTTTACACACGAATATATAATTGCAATAGACCAACTCACGGTTTTCAAGGAAGGATTATCCAAGCACACGATTTCTCAGCATTGTACATGGGCTCAGGGGGCACTCTAGCACTGGTTCGGGTCAGAGGTTTGGAAACTGTAGAAAGTCATTAGAATAGGTTAACAGTTTTGGATAAACAAGCGAGTAGACACTAAGAAACGCGCTATATACTTTGGAGCGGGGAAGCGTGCGTTTCACGTTGTTACTTGGATATGACTGAGGAGCCCTCTGCGTGAGCGCTGCGTTTGGTGGTCGGTATATAACCGGTATTTACCACGGATGAACTACAGACGAATAGAGGATAAAAAAAGTAGTACCTACCTACTAGATAACTATAGGAAGACTACAGAGTTAATAAATAATGAAAAGATGAAATGGCAATATGACGAACATGGTTATAAATTACTTAGAATAAAATAAGATTTGCACAGAAGAAATGTTGGGAAATAGCATTAATATTATATTCAAAAACTCACCTGTATAAATTGCACATTTCCCAGGATAGTTGCTGATTTTGCTGGAGAACTCACAGAATTATTTGGGTGATTTTTGGAATGTGATTTGATGGGACTAGGAAGGAGTTAGGTTACGACATAGAATATTCCAGAAAAGTCCAGGAGAGTGGATACGTGTTGTCGATTCAACGATTGGCGAACAAAAGCGAGACCGTCTGATTCACTAAACCAGGAAAGTTAAAAAAAGGAGCGGGGGCTCGGAAATAGACATGCGCAAAACATTGGTTTGAAAAATAATGAGATGCTAACATTACTTTCGCATCGAGTGATATCACACTATTGCATCACCTTCTAACTTCACCTGAGATGACTGCGTCAGACAATTATCATTATCACTTGTGTGTTTTTGTCGGGAGCAATAGCAATTTGATAATCATTACATGGATAGTGAGATCTGATAGGATGGCGTTAAAGTTATGAAAATAATAAACTAGCTTTTTCTCACTCGCGCGAATAGAGGATAGAGATATAATTATCCGACGGAACACAACAGAGCGAGCCGCAGAGGGAGGGAATCATGAGTTAAGTATGGTGTGATGTTTGGTTTGGTCGAGTAAGTTGTGATGTTACATACAGTGCGGGGTCGGGTATTATTGCATGTAATGGATCAATAGGACATGTCTATTCGAAAAACTTCTAGAAGCTTTTGGTAGGGGTTGTTTGTGCACGAGTATATAAGCCCGTACAAATCGTCAATTTGCAGTTATTTTTGTTCCGGAGTAAAGTAAACAGTGCATTACAGGATACCTTGGTAAGTAAACTTTCATTATCCTTCTCACTGATGGACAAGACACCTTTCTCCAATCATTAGATTCAGCCAAGTGAGCCTGCTTGGTTGGCAGTGAGAATATCCCAAAACCCCTATGTACGTTGAATCCAATGTACATAAACCTAATATCACCTTCCAATTACTGTGGTCAAGAATTCCTTTAACCGTCGAAAGATCAGCCTTGTGAGTCTGTTTGGCTGGCAGTAATATCCTATCCAAAAATTCCGTCTGGTACCTTAGGTCTCATGGTAACAGATATCCTTGTTTATCTATATATTTCACATTATGTATTTATATGGATAGGGCTAGGCACACACATAAGCTAGAGGGGAAGATAGGAATAAATAGGTAGGTAAAACTAGTAGAGACGGTCGGTTAATGTATTCCTGTGCGTATCTACATCGCGCCACACGTAGGGTATGTGGAACTTAACACAAGTTGGTTATATTTACAGTTCTAGTCGTGAAATTATGATACAAATGAAACCGCTTGAATAAACTCAAAAATAAGAGACGGTTATTTTGTTCGTATCAATTTATTTTATATTGCATTGGACTAACTTATAAAATGAGTTATAGATAAATGAGTACTATCTATATTCGCCTGTTCTTACATATTTATGTAGGTACTATTTAAATGTTATAACTACTATCAGAGAGTTATATTGATTGTTTATTCTTCTTTGTTTAGATACTCGAATAAATAAAATCAATACCTAGTTAGATACGGTTACTTTTATTTTATAAAATAAGCTGAAGATAGATAATTACTTACTACGTTTGTTGGTAAATTCACATCTAGTTTTAATTCAAAGCATATATTTATTATTAGCCTAAAAGTTAGTAAATAAGTAAATACATTGAATCAGTATGATCGTCAGGGAAGGAAGCGAACCTCCAAACATGATGTGTTTTTTTATTAGATAGGAATAGCGCTTTACGGTGGCAACTATTTAAACTAATTAGTTGGATGGTCAAATATCATTGTAGCACTCGAAGTGAAGATTATTAGATATCATTTTACTTAGTTGCCTAGTTCAGCCAGAGAAGTTTAGATGGCGCTGAGTTCTCGATTTACTTTGCTAGAATTTTATTAAATTTTCTATGTTATTTTTACATACTTACTTTAGATAGACGAGTAGATAGGTTTGATATTTAGTTCGGATAGTTATACGTATTTATTCTCATACTGCAAAAATACTTATTTATAAAGTAAACTATAATTAGATCAGTACAAATATACGTTTTCATGCCTAATAGCACCTTCAGTCACCTACTTACTTTTATACTAAATGGTTAAGATCTAGATTAATAGATCATGTTACATTAGACTTGCTTCAACATGGAAAAGTTTATTTTACTGCCATGGTTATTTATTTATACTAAATTCTAGACTTTAAACTTAAAACTTTGAATTTTAAAAGAACTTAAAATTATACAATTTAACCTTTCACTACCTGGATTTGCTTTCGGATATTAAGTCAGATTTGAACAGATTCATACACTACAACTAGGAAAACTAGTCTCTCAAATCAGATTAATTTTATCAAATGACTTTGGTTCAACTTTGAATAAAATCATTGTAAAGTCACTTAATTATTTTAGTGGCAATATTTATTGTGCCATTGAGACAGCTGAGTAGCTCTCTATTTTATCATTCAAATTCAGCACAGTATTTTGTATGTTCAAATGGAACGATTATTCCTAATAGTTATGATGTCTTGCATTGACTATCTATTTTAATAGTGACATTTAGCGTCAACTTTAGTTCTTGTGGACCTGTCTGAGTGTTTCCCTCAAACTAAATACTTGAAGGAATAGCTAAAAAGAAAAGTTGTTCTCTATTAAGGTCCGTACTTGATAAAATTGATCTTACTCTAGAGCGTGTGTCTCGTAGTTATTCTGATCTTATGGAAAAGGGATGATAACTACCATCAGAGAGTTATATAGATCTATTCTGTCTAGTCTGATACCTAGTAATTATTATGATGTATGTTAGGTCTATCTAGCTAGACACTTTCGATGTCGAAGTATTCTAGGCTGATTCAAGCTAGGGTATCTTTATATAGCTATGTTTATGACCGTACCTACTTCTTAATTTTGTGGTTTTGATTTGGCTATCTAGAAAGACTGGTTTGAGTGAACCATGAACTAGGAAGGTTACTTAAATTTAGATTCAGTTGTTAGAAGTGGTTCTCTAACAGACTGCCTTTAACTGCAGTATTTAATTGCATGGGACTGTTTTGGCTTTGAGTAACTAAAGTTATTTAAAGAGAATTTAGTTCCATGATCTTTGTAATCCATAGTAGCACTGATGTTGGATTCAGTTTAGAGAAATAGTAAAAAATGATTTTACTTATTCCCCTATTCCTAATCATACATCCGCTAAAGTATAGTGTACTGTGAAGAGGGGGTTTATTACGAATACATGTGATTAATATGTATTCGTAGTTTGGAGTCGAAAATCACTAGTTTGGTGCGGAGGAGGGGCACCTAACTCTGATGTAAATACATTCTATTGTAAATACATTAGCTTCATAGTACACAATTTAATATTTTTCTAGTAACAAAGCTATAATAAATTTATATTTTGAGACTTTAGAATCATTTTATATATTTAATATTAATTTTTATAAGTAGATTTCTCCTGTAGGAAATATAGCTTTTCTATTTACGTGTATTCCAGCAAAGTCAAATACTTTATAATTCCGAACATATATTTCTTCCTAAAGCTAGTACTTGATAAAACAATTGAGGTTTAGGTCTTCCATTCTATATAAAATTCATGAAAGAATCTCATTGATAATGAGTCGTACCTGCTTAAGATAACTTCTGTTGCTTCTAAATATCTAGGATCTACATAATATGTACCTTTTAATTAACCTATTATATTTTATTTATTAAGCTACAATAGTAGGAATAACCCTCGCGATTAACTAAACTTCTACCTACGGTCTACTCATATTAGCAACGATTAGATAGATAATAAGGTTTAGTGTAGATAGGAAAACGTTACTTTCATATTAGGTAGATTCATAGGTTAACTAAGAAGAGATCTCAACATAATTCCGTAAAGTATCTGAGTTACTATCGGGTCATAATAGTAGTGCGTCCTAATCACAACCACTATACGATCACAAGGCCAAATTAGTTGAATAAGTTAGATTTAAGTTTAGTTGGTAGGTTAGGTAGCTAAATGATTTAATAAAGAAGGGGGGGGTTGTTACAATATGGTGTTGCCGTTACCAGGATTTAGAATTTAGAGATTACTACGGGTTTTTAACTTTTCCTATTAAAATCTTTTTGTTTTTGTTTCGTGGTAGATTCAGATTAGTTTAGTAGTGCGAGAAATCGCACAATTTGCTGCCGTAATAAAGGATGGGGATCTATGTTGAGATTTCTAGCATCTTCTTGTTAGGTTCATCAATTACATCGGAGTAATATAGCTATTAAATTCACTGTCAGTAATGTAATTATTATATTGAGTTTGTAGTTAGCGTGCGTTGAGGTAAAAATACATAATGCGGTCTTTAGTTGTACATGCAGGGGGTCGAAATGAATTAAAATAATTTTATCTAATAATTTGCGGGGGGTCGAAGGCAAAATCAATGAAAATAATTTTATATAATATGCTGGGGTCGTGAGATAGAAAAGTTATCTAATCTTATTTGTAACAAAACTAATGAATAACAAGTTACCGGTTAAAATATAAAAAAAATTTGATCGAGTGAGCAAAGCAAACGAGATCTTAGTGACAACTTGGACAAAATGCTTTGTATGTTTGTATGTTTTTATGTTTGTATATTAGGTCTTCGAGATCTTTTGAACCACTTATCCGATCTTCACATAATTTGGTGGATATGCTGATAGTATTTTTAAATTTTACTAGTTTATTAAATAAAGTAAATGGGTCAAGGGGTCGTGAAGTTATAAGGTTCGAAAGAGGAAAAAAAAAAAGGGTCGTACAAAGATATCAAGTGGGGTGTCATATGATAGAGTTTTGTTTAGACATTCCAAAACCGGTTTTATTTTGATTTTAGTTCTAATAGTTTTTGAGTTGCTGTAAGAATTATAAAATTTGAAAACCCAGTTTGACGTGAGCTATCATTTCTTGGAGTTTCAATAAATTATGTAGTTCGGGCACAGATTATATAATACTAGGGTAAGACGTCGCTGGACGGCGACTTCGATGCGATTTGCAAAGGATCTCAGTTTGGGGCGAACTACTAGTAATTTTAGTTTAATTCATCTAGATTTATCTACTAGTATTGTTGTTATTTCCCTTTCTAATAAACAGAAAAAGTCATAAATTGGGATATCATTATTTCTTACCCATCCAATAACATAATTTTATACATTTTTTTTAGAGATTCATGGGTTGCAGAAGTACGTTTTATCATTTCTAATCATTAGTTTAAATTACAGCTTGATTTTTGATGCTGTTTAGACTACCTAAATCATCAATTCATCAGTCATTGATTAACAGACTGAATTAAATTACTAATAAATTACAGATTTTGGCGGGTTGGTGAAATTTATAATGTCAAATTAGCATAGTATTGCATAAACATTTGACGTATTCAATAGTTATTCATTGCATTTGGCGTAAAATTTAGATTTTTTGCATTTGGCGTAATTCAGATATTGCATTTTATTTGAAAATTAGATTTTTAGCGTAGCTAGCATCTTACGTTTTGCATTTATTTGGCTTTAAGCGTCATTTTATTTAGTTTTTCATTCTGCGTTATTTTATTTTAAGTTTATTTTTATGTTAGTTTAAGTAAATTCACTTTAGTAATCACAATTATTTCTCTTTTGCTCAAGATTTACTTTTGGGAAGGAAAAGTTTGGGGTTAGTCAAATAAAAATCAAGTAAATTATTGCTAATAATAAATAGAAACTAAATAAATATAATATGGTACTAATTATTTTACAGTCTTAATTCTACACGGTCTATTAAGCTTGCGAGTATAATGAATCGGTGCGAAATATTATAATGCAGATACCATGTGAAAGTGAAGTCTGATGTTATGAAAGTTTAATAATGATGAAAGATTGAAATGGAAGTAAGAAGGAGTAGAATGAATATACGGATGAATGAAATAATTGGTTGAGGGGCTCGCAGATTTACTGGAATCTTGGAATAAGACATTTGTTGGCTTGTAATCAAGACATACATTACACTATTTGCAATCAATTTATATGAAGGAGACTTGGTGCTAGGTTAGGTCAGAAGACTTTCATCAGTGTAACCTGATTTCATATAAATTCACTCTCTACCTATTAGGCCAAAACTGAACACACTACACACTCACCAATCTGTGAACGTGTTACTATTTTGAAGTCGATTTTGAACTGAATGTCGCTGTCATGGGGCACGTTTATACTTAGACGACTGTAAAAGATTAATCTTGATTGTGAAGGGTGGTGTTTGCGTTCCCAGGACCAATTGCGGTAGTCAAAACGGACTGAAGGAAAGTAACACTATACTACTAGAGTTGACTTGCCTCACAACCAAGTTCCTTTCTACAATTAAGATGGTCCCTGCGAAAGAGTGTATAACCTCGTAAGAGCTTTCATTTGTAGCTGAAAGATTGGAATCAGAATGGTGTCAATTTTACACATTGGTTTAAAATACACTTTCATTTATTTATCTATAATGTTTATATACAACAGCAGGTTGCATACAGAGCTATGCTAATTATCACTAAATAATTTGTCTGAAGTTACAAATCACCAAATAAATTCGTGCCATGATTTTGATCAGAGGAGAAATGGTTGATAATCTTTATAGATTTAATAGTTTCAGCGTTCATAATAATTTATTAATTTTAGGGGTTTGAATTAGTTGTGAATAAACTATTTTGAGGGAAAATTTTACTCCGGTTCAGTAACATTTATTACTTTCACCTCGCAAAACTTTGGGGTCGATTGTAACGGTCCACATTAATGTCTCGTCAATTCACAATTAATTCGAATTTAAATTGTAGTTGGATATTTGAATATAGTGCCATCTAGTGGTAGGCAGGGATACGACATAGTACGCCAGCAGACTGTTTTATTGAGGCCGAGTTGATTTCATAAGCAATATACCTACTTACTGGAATAATATCATACTTGGGAAATTAACTATGTAATATTGGATTAGTTTACTAAGCTATCTAGCTAGCTACCTATTTCATATCATAATTGGGAGAGCTTACCTATGTAATATTGGCTTAAAGGTACAATCATCTATTTAGTATTTACTTGAATCGATACATAATTCCTATCAAAATAAATACTGGGTATCTACTCATACTCATCAAGATTTGCTAAACTCTAAAAAATCTATCTACCTTCTTGGTAATAGTTCCAAGAACATCTAAGTAAAAAGCTGGCTACCTATGCTTGATGCTTACCTAGACGAGAGAGAAATATTATCTACTTTTGTCAGTTTACCTATCTAATTGTATGAAGGAAAGTAGGTACCCGTCAGCTTGAGCCTAGAATGGAAATCTGAAGAAAACATTAGTATCTAAAGATTTAGTTATGTTTAAGGAAAATACAGTTTCAGGGTCCAAGAGTAGGTAACTTATGTTAAGAATCTGTTACATTAAAATTAAAAGTATACAGCAATAGCATTGTGCTTGCTCTCATAGAAAAGTCAGGCGGTTTTCTTTCCAGAAATGAACTATCAGATTACTAAAACTAGATATTTTTAAGAGTTGAAAATTAAATAATATGCTAGTAAATGCTTTAAACTATCCATGTTCTGAGTTTCATCAAGATTGGCTTCTTCATTGCAACATAATAGAGAATTTAACGTGGATACTGAAAAACGGAACATAGAATCTAGTTATATTTTCAAGAAGAGTAGTTACAAACTATTAGCATTCCTAGACTCCTTGAAATGATCCAGAGTTTCACACCATGTCCCGTCATAACACAATTAATTCGAATCATGGACAGATATTTGATTGTGACGCCATCTATTGGTTAGCAAAGAAACGTCATATTGCGTTGTACAAACCAGTCGGCAGCCAGACCATTTGGATCTCGTAAACTGTCTATTTACTTGTATAAATAGCATCATATTTGTAGTTTACCTATGAAATATTGGAATACTTTATTTCATTATCTATATAGCTAATTATTTATTATCATATTTGGAAGCATACCTACGTAAAACAGAATCACCAAACCCAACTACGTACCTACTTTGAGGCAAGCTAATTTAGTACCTATTTGGATTGTTATCTAACTGCTAACAATATAATACTATGCTGAGATTTGGAATGCCTATCTACTTGCTTGGTAGTATTTCCAAGAATACCTAACTAAGAAGCTGTCTAAGTTGAGTTTGATCTTGTCTAAAAAGAATACCTACTCATTTTAAAGCCAGATGCTTACCTAGATGAGAGAAAAATTCTATTTATCTATTGTCTACCTATCTATCTATTTATATGTAAGGAAGGAAGGACCTATCTACTTGAGATTGGGATGAAAAATTGAAGAAAAACATTGTTTATAAATATTTTATTAGAAGGAAAAATAAACAAAACAGAAAATTGCATAAATCTAGATAGCACTTTTATATTTCGAAAATCGCAATCGAAAGGACGAAACAGGAACATTCTAGACACGTGCTGTGATGTGTTCCAGGACAGGAACCAGGAATTCATTAGAAGCAGAGCAAACATCGTGGTGAAATCTGAAAAAAAAAACACGAGTTAAAATCTATATACAAGTAGCAAAAAATAATAGTTAGCGAGTGTACCTATGAAAACAGGTTGACAGGATAAAAAGAGCGAATGGGGAAGTAGGTATTTTTACTAGTGACTCGCCTGGGCTTCGTTCGGATACCATGATGATACATTCAGCCAGCGGATGCAATATAAGCAGGAAAAAGAGAAGAATGTGGTTATGTATAACATCATATTAGGAATCTCAAACATGATTAGTGTTCCTCTATTATGTGTTGAGTTTGAGGTTCTATCGTGAGAAAGATAGCGAGTCAATATACTTTCATGTACGACGCAATACATTTAGATTTGAAAAGGATTCGAAAAGTCGTTGAAACAAGGCTCGAAATAGCATGCATTTTGTCATAGCATTAGTGATTGAAACTATGGATACTTTTTACACACGAATATATAATTGCAATAGACCAACTCACGGTTTTCAAGGAAGGATTATCCAAGCACACGATTTCTCAGCATTGTACATGGGCTCAGGGGGCACTCTAGCACTGGTTCGGGTCAGAGGTTTGGAAACTGTAGAAAGTCATTAGAATAGGTTAACAGTTTTGGATAAACAAGCGAGTAGACACTAAGAAACGCGCTATATACTTTGGAGCGGGGAAGCGTGCGTTTCACGTTGTTACTTGGATATGACTGAGGAGCCCTCTGCGTGAGCGCTGCGTTTGGTGGTCGGTATATAACCGGTATTTACCACGGATGAACTACAGACGAATAGAGGATAAAAAAAGTAGTACCTACCTACTAGATAACTATAGGAAGACTACAGAGTTAATAAATAATGAAAAGATGAAATGGCAATATGACGAACATGGTTATAAATTACTTAGAATAAAATAAGATTTGCACAGAAGAAATGTTGGGAAATAGCATTAATATTATATTCAAAAACTCACCTGTATAAATTGCACATTTCCCAGGATAGTTGCTGATTTTGCTGGAGAACTCACAGAATTATTTGGGTGATTTTTGGAATGTGATTTGATGGGACTAGGAAGGAGTTAGGTTACGACATAGAATATTCCAGAAAAGTCCAGGAGAGTGGATACGTGTTGTCGATTCAACGATTGGCGAACAAAAGCGAGACCGTCTGATTCACTAAACCAGGAAAGTTAAAAAAAGGAGCGGGGGCTCGGAAATAGACATGCGCAAAACATTGGTTTGAAAAATAATGAGATGCTAACATTACTTTCGCATCGAGTGATATCACACTATTGCATCACCTTCTAACTTCACCTGAGATGACTGCGTCAGACAATTATCATTATCACTTGTGTGTTTTTGTCGGGAGCAATAGCAATTTGATAATCATTACATGGATAGTGAGATCTGATAGGATGGCGTTAAAGTTATGAAAATAATAAACTAGCTTTTTCTCACTCGCGCGAATAGAGGATAGAGATATAATTATCCGACGGAACACAACAGAGCGAGCCGCAGAGGGAGGGAATCATGAGTTAAGTATGGTGTGATGTTTGGTTTGGTCGAGTAAGTTGTGATGTTACATACAGTGCGGGGTCGGGTATTATTGCATGTAATGGATCAATAGGACATGTCTATTCGAAAAACTTCTAGAAGCTTTTGGTAGGGGTTGTTTGTGCACGAGTATATAAGCCCGTACAAATCGTCAATTTGCAGTTATTTTTGTTCCGGAGTAAAGTAAACAGTGCATTACAGGATACCTTGGTAAGTAAACTTTCATTATCCTTCTCACTGATGGACAAGACACCTTTCTCCAATCATTAGATTCAGCCAAGTGAGCCTGCTTGGTTGGCAGTGAGAATATCCCAAAACCCCTATGTACGTTGAATCCAATGTACATAAACCTAATATCACCTTCCAATTACTGTGGTCAAGAATTCCTTTAACCGTCGAAAGATCAGCCTTGTGAGTCTGTTTGGCTGGCAGTAATATCCTATCCAAAAATTCCGTCTGGTACCTTAGGTCTCATGGTAACAGATATCCTTGTTTATCTATATATTTCACATTATGTATTTATATGGATAGGGCTAGGCACACACATAAGCTAGAGGGGAAGATAGGAATAAATAGGTAGGTAAAACTAGTAGAGACGGTCGGTTAATGTATTCCTGTGCGTATCTACATCGCGCCACACGTAGGGTATGTGGAACTTAACACAAGTTGGTTATATTTACAGTTCTAGTCGTGAAATTATGATACAAATGAAACCGCTTGAATAAACTCAAAAATAAGAGACGGTTATTTTGTTCGTATCAATTTATTTTATATTGCATTGGACTAACTTATAAAATGAGTTATAGATAAATGAGTACTATCTATATTCGCCTGTTCTTACATATTTATGTAGGTACTATTTAAATGTTATAACTACTATCAGAGAGTTATATTGATTGTTTATTCTTCTTTGTTTAGATACTCGAATAAATAAAATCAATACCTAGTTAGATACGGTTACTTTTATTTTATAAAATAAGCTGAAGATAGATAATTACTTACTACGTTTGTACAGCAGGTACTCAAGGAGCCCTCGATATAGGTAGCTAGAACAACCAGTGAAGGAGGCCTAGGTAGGTGGATCAATATAAACACAACACTTGCTGCGAGTAGGTATGTGTATATTTCTCAAATTACATAGTTTGTAACGATTAGGTGGTACAGAGCCGTGCGTTTTCGTCAGCGCGATTCAGGATTTGGTCATTTTTAGTCGCGCCATCTAGTTTTGACTCTGTACGACATTATAGTTTAACATTACCGCCCACTAAGGACAAAGTGACAAAATTTGTCCTTAATATACCGCCCACTATGAGCTTTGGTGTAAATTAAGTTTAGTTTTAGTTCTGTTAAGTTAAATTGCTAGGTAGTTAAGTTACATAATGTTAAGTTGACCTAAGTTAAGTTACATTCATACAATAAAGTTTTAAGTTGAGCTAGTGTTTCTTATTACAATCTAACATTCCCACGTTCTAACCTAAGTTATAATCTAAGTTTATAGCTAACTATGCCGTAATAGGCAGAATACATAGTTTTGAGGTGGGTCTTTTCAGGACATTTGATTTGGTACGAAGAGATACAACCCGAGTGATATTGTCCGGACCAGGATGTTTAGTGATCACTCGGCCAAGCAACCAACGAGAAGGAGGTAGTCCCTCCTCCTTTACCAGTACCAAATCTCCTATTGCTGGCTCTGGAGTTTGAAAAGACCATTTGTACCTATGTATAAGAGATGATAAATACTCTTGGGACCAGCGTCGCCAAAAGTCTTGAGTCATCTTTTGGGTAAGTTGCCAACGACGCAAACTTCCCATGTTAGAATTTTCGAAAGAGTAATCCGGGACAGTGAGCAGTGGTTCCCCTACAAGAAAGTGTCCCGGAGATAAGGCTTCGTACCCTTCGGAGTCTGTGTCTACTCTTGCCAGCGGGCGTGAGTTGAGGCATGCTTCTATTTGCCCTAGTACTGTGCTTAACTCTTCATATGTTAAGGTTGTTTCGCCAACAACGCGTTTCAGGTGGAATTTAACCGATTTTACTCCCGCTTCCCATAATCCACCGAAGTTCGGCGAAAGTGGGGGAATAAAATGCCATTTTGTTCCATTGCTGGCTAAGCTAGCTGCAACTTCGGTCTGCATTTCTGACTGTTCTGCAGAAAACATTTTCGGCAACTGCCTGGATGCTCCTACAAACCCCGTCCCATTATCACTCCAGATGTCTGAACAGTGCCCCCTACGTGAAACGAATCGCTTAAACGCTGCTAAAAACCCTTCTGTTGTAAGATCGCTCACTACTTCGATATGCACTGCTTTTGTGGACATGCAGACAAACAAACAAATGTAGCCCTTGTACGCATGATGACCGCGGCCTTTGGATGTTCTAACGTTTATCGGACCTGCATAATCTACTCCACTACATTTAAATGGTCGCGTCGGTGTTACCCTGGCTGCTGGCAGTTGTCCCATTAGTTGAGTTGAGGATATTGCTGAATACCTGATGCATTTGACGCACTTCCTGACATGAGCTTTGACCAACTCTTTAGCTCCGAACACCCAGAATCTTGACCGCAAGTAGCTAATCATCAGTTGCGGCCCCCCATGGAGTGTCTTTAAGTGAGCATCAGCTATAAGTAAGTTCGTAAAAACAGACTTCTTTGGTATCAGTATAGGATGTTTCCTATCATCGCTTAGAGACGACATTTCTAATCGTCCTCCTACCCTTAATATTTGCTTATCGTCTAGGAATGGATTCAAAGCTTTGAATGGACCCTTAAGTTTTATTGCTTCATTTCCACTACCACTTTTCTCTATGTTTGTTATTTCTGCTGTAAAGTTTTCTTTCTGACATTGCTTGATACACACCTCTAAAGCTTCTTTCAGTTCTTGTGTAGTCAGAAACCCTTGATCTTTGTTTTGTTTTCGTTCCTTCCACGTCATAAATCGTCTACAATATGCTATTACTCTAACTAGTTTACCCAGATTCGAAAACCTTTCCCATAATCTGTCCGTGTTTGTTACGATGTGAACCTTTATCTCTTCCATGTTAGTTTCTTCCTCTTTCTTTCTGTCATAGATCACCTCTTTCTTGTGCAACACTTCTGGGCCATTGAACCACAACGCATCGTGAACGAGTTCCGTAGGTTTTAATCCCCGTGAAGCACAATCCGCTGGATTTTGTTTTGATGGGATGTGTGACCACTGGTGCGAGTCTAATGTTGTTAGAATTTCAGATACCCGATTAGCTACGAACGTTTGCCAGCGATTGGGATGGCTATTAAGCCATGCCAACACCACAGTGGAGTCCGTCCAAGCATGGATGTATTGTTTTTCAACTTTCAGAGTCTCAGCCACCTCAACTAATAATCTCGTCGCAAGAACAGCTCCACACAATTCTAGTCTTGGAATTGATACCTGCTTGATCGGTGCCACCTTGGTTTTAGCTGTGACGAGATTAACATAGATGTCCCCTTTGTCGTCAATAACCCGTAGATACACTGCGGCTGCATACGCCAACTTCGATGCATCGGAAAACCCGTGAAGTTCGACGAGCGTGTTCTTCTGCGAAGTGTGAAGCCAACGAGTTATTCGCAATAAAGCTAAATCAGGTAATTCATTACGGTAAGTTAACCATTCCTCTAAGATTTTGCTTGGAACTTTCTCGTCCCACTCAATGCCTGATATCCAAAGCTTCTGGATGATCATTTTTGCTACTATCACAGTAGGCGCAACCCATCCTAATGGATCGAATAGACGTGATATATCTGAGATAACTATTCTTTTTGTTACAGGTTCCTTCAGCTGCGGAAGTGTCACCGTGTATTGGAATGCATCGCTTCTTCGGTTCCAGGTAAGTCCCAACAGTTTCATAGCTTCATCCGTTTTAAGTCTTATTCCTTCCCCTTTATCCACTCCTTTTCCTGTTTCCTTGATTCTTTCTAAAAGTTCTTCGCTATTACTAGACCACTTTTGCAGTTCAAATCCACCTCTTTTTAGAAGATTAACCATTTCGCTGTATAGTTTCATTGCAGATTCCACATTCTCAGCTCCTGTTAATAGATCATCCATATAGTAGTCCTTGTTAACCCTTGCAGCTGCTTCTGGGTAGTTTGCTCCTTCATCGATCGCCACCTGCTGGAGTGCTTTTACTGCTAAATATGGGGCGGAGGCCGTACCGAACGTGACTCTCAGTAAACGAAATTCTTCTAATGTTGCTGTTTGTTTTTCAGATTTTGCTACGACCGCAGAAGAAACCGTTGTTGTTGGATCTTTTCTCCACAGAATCCGCTGGAAGTCCACGTCTTCAGCTGCAACTTTCACCTGGCGATACATCTTTACTATATCGGATGACAAGCAAATGCAATGCTGCCTCCACCTCATCAGAAGATTTCTCAACTCTGGCTGCAAGGTAGGTCCTATCATCATAGTGTCGTTTAGTGAAACGCCATTTTCTCCTTTGCAGGACGCGTCGAAGACTATCCGGACCTTCGTGGTATCCTTGTCATCTCTAACTACAGCGAAATGCGGTAAGTATGTCCCATTTATATTGTTTGTTTCCTCCTCAGGTACCCTCTCCATGTGATCCAGATGTAAGTATTCTTCAAGTACTTCTACATATTTCGCTTTCAATTCTGTTTCTTTGTTCAGCTTTGCTTCTAGGTATGTCAATCGCTTCTCTGCTATTTTCTTAGATTTTTCTACTCTTAGATCGTTGGATTTAAATGGCAGCTTCACAATATATCTCCCATCTTCATCTCTTTTGGTGGTTTCTGCAAAAAACTTCTCGCAGCGTGTTTCCTCTTCAGAAAGTAATGGCTTTATGTTTGCTTTTGTATCTGCTTCTAGCTCCCAGAACTTCTTAAGTTGATTATCCTCTTCAACACACACTTGATGCATGGCTATCAAATTCGTTGCTTGCTTGTTTGAATTTGAACCCGCCAACCCAGATAAAATCCACCCTAGTGATGTGTGTTGTGCTAATAAGGATCCCTGTTTCTGAATTCCTTCCCGCATTACTTGACCAACGACCTCAGCACCCAACAGAAGATCGATCCTGCTTGGCGTGTTATATCCTGGATCAGCTAGTGGTAAACTGCATACCCATTCTGCTGCAACTACCTGTTTGCTGGGAAGTAAGGTCGTGATAGATTTCAAGACGTACACGTCCAGTGATAACTTGATATTCTGGAAGCCTTCGTGCATTGATGAAATGTTAAGTTTAACTTTCGATTTGGAGGAAACGTTATGTCCTCCTCCTACTCCTGAGATAACTCCCCTTACCGGGGTCTTTGTTAGACCCAAGTGTTGAGCCGTTGCTTCTGTGATAAAGGATGCCTGGGAGCCTTGATCAAGCAACGCCCTCACGATTTGAGTATCTCCGTTTTTGGATTCCGCTTTGACGAGAGCAGTAGCCAGCAACACTTGATTCTGTGGCGCTACTCCTCCTGATGCGAAGCACACTACAGGTGCTTCCTCCACTGAACTAACTGCAGGTGAACCACTACTTGCTACTGGTTTCGAATTTGTATCACCTGTTAAGTGCAAAGATGTATGATGCCGACGTCGGCAAACGCGACATGAAATTCGGCACCGGCATTGATTGGCAGAGTGACCATCGCCTAAGCAGTTAAAGCACAAACGCTGTTTTTCGACAAATACCCTACGGGCTGGTACCTCTTCGCTTTCAAATGACTTACAATGTACCAGCTTATGCTGTTCTTTGCAAAATTTACATGTTACAGATACATTGGCTTCTTCAGCAACGTGAAAAGATCTTGGTGCAACTCTCGACTTGTTGGAGCTGGATCCCGTGTCCACGAACTCTAACGCCCGGAATCGTTTAGTTAAGAACTCTTGAAATGATTTAAAGTTAGGCATTTCGTTGCCACTAATGTTCGTGCTTTCAAGCTCCCACTGCTTTCTGGATTCAGGGTCCAACTTCAACGAAGTCATGTAGATTATGATCAAATCCCAAGTGGACACATCTACTCCAAGATTACTTAAAGCACCCATACATTCCACGGTGTTGTCTAGTATTTCCTTTAAAAAGGAAGCTGATTCGGAGTTGCTACTACGTTGGCTGAATAACCGCTTTAAAATTGTGTTACAAAGATATCGCTTATTATTATAACGCTCGATTAGAGTATTCCAACATTTGTCGTAATTCGCTGATGATATGATAAAATTCCTTACTAACTGTTCTGCTTCTCCCCCCAGTAACCCTTTGAGATATTGCATTTTGACTGCATTGTCCATGTCTGTGTCATGAACCAATGATTTGAAAAGATCACGGAACGTGGTCCACTCCGCATAGTTGCCAGTGAACTTTGGAATCACAATTTTTGGTAATTTGGCAATATTTGCTTTGTTCCCCCCCGATTTATCTACCAGCTGAGACCCTACTGGTTCGCTCATCGCAACGCCGTCAACATGCAAATCCTGAATCAAACGACATTTGTAATCTATGTATAGTTCTTCCGTAGCGTCAAACACATCTTTTGTTACATACTCTGTTGTCTTTAACTTTACAGGATCAGCTATTTTGTACAGTTCGGCGTGAGTATACACAAATGTTTCCCATAGCTTCTCTAATGCCTCAAGTTTTAATTTACTCAACTGTTTAGTTTTTCTTTCTTTTGACGTTTTTTTATAATTGCTAAACCCTTTCGAGACCCGTGTACTTAAATCTTCTTGAGTAAACAAAAGTTGTTCCATCGTTGAAGCTTACAAAATGCAATTAATTTGTAAAAATTTTACAAGTCCAAATATTTTTTTGCTAAAATTTTCTAAGTGTTTGAACAAAAAAACGAAAATCGGGCATAGGTTCCCCGTCTGACCAAATTTCTTAAAAATATTCTAAGTTAATGAATGCTACTACTATTTCAAATGATTTTAAAGTTAGAAATTAGTTCAAGTGAATTTACTACTTTACAATACTAAATTAAATAGTCCAATTGTTATATCACCAAATTTCCTTGTTGTCCGGATTCCTCTCTGCTTGCCTGACTCTCCTGAGTCGGCTTCCCTGCTGCCGCTTGGATGCAGCTCCGTCACCGCTTGGATGCAGCTCGGTCGCCGCCTGGATGTAGCTGCGATGCCGCTTGGATGTAGCTGCGATGTAGCTTGGATGCAGCTACGATGCCGCTTGGATGCAGCTTTGCTGCCGCTTAGTTGCTGCTGGACGGCTACACCCCGCTCCCTCCTGAGCGTGGGTGCTTGATAATATGCGCTCTAGCTTATGCTTTAAGCTGAGCACGACCCTGCCGCCAGATTACCTCTTCGACTGGTTCCTAGTCCCTACCAGTATCGCCCAGGTGGGGTGGGCTTCCGCGTCAAAAATGTTACTACCTGCCGTGATACGCTCCGTAACGTACCCGACTCAGAAGGACCAAAATGTACAGCAGGTACTCAAGGAGCCCTCGATATAGGTAGCTAGAACAACCAGTGAAGGAGGCCTAGGTAGGTGGATCAATATAAACACAACACTTGCTGCGAGTAGGTATGTGTATATTTCTCAAATTACATAGTTTGTAACGATTAGGTGGTACAGAGCCGTGCGTTTTCGTCAGCGCGATTCAGGATTTGGTCATTTTTAGTCGCGCCATCTAGTTTTGACTCTGTACGACATTATAGTTTAACAACGTTTGTTGGTAAATTCACATCTAGTTTTAATTCAAAGCATATATTTATTATTAGCCTAAAAGTTAGTAAATAAGTAAATACATTGAATCAGTATGATCGTCAGGGAAGGAAGCGAACCTCCAAACATGATGTGTTTTTTTATTAGATAGGAATAGCGCTTTACGGTGGCAACTATTTAAACTAATTAGTTGGATGGTCAAATATCATTGTAGCACTCGAAGTGAAGATTATTAGATATCATTTTACTTAGTTGCCTAGTTCAGCCAGAGAAGTTTAGATGGCGCTGAGTTCTCGATTTACTTTGCTAGAATTTTATTAAATTTTCTATGTTATTTTTACATACTTACTTTAGATAGACGAGTAGATAGGTTTGATATTTAGTTCGGATAGTTATACGTATTTATTCTCATACTGCAAAAATACTTATTTATAAAGTAAACTATAATTAGATCAGTACAAATATACGTTTTCATGCCTAATAGCACCTTCAGTCACCTACTTACTTTTATACTAAATGGTTAAGATCTAGATTAATAGATCATGTTACATTAGACTTGCTTCAACATGGAAAAGTTTATTTTACTGCCATGGTTATTTATTTATACTAAATTCTAGACTTTAAACTTAAAACTTTGAATTTTAAAAGAACTTAAAATTATACAATTTAACCTTTCACTACCTGGATTTGCTTTCGGATATTAAGTCAGATTTGAACAGATTCATACACTACAACTAGGAAAACTAGTCTCTCAAATCAGATTAATTTTATCAAATGACTTTGGTTCAACTTTGAATAAAATCATTGTAAAGTCACTTAATTATTTTAGTGGCAATATTTATTGTGCCATTGAGACAGCTGAGTAGCTCTCTATTTTATCATTCAAATTCAGCACAGTATTTTGTATGTTCAAATGGAACGATTATTCCTAATAGTTATGATGTCTTGCATTGACTATCTATTTTAATAGTGACATTTAGCGTCAACTTTAGTTCTTGTGGACCTGTCTGAGTGTTTCCCTCAAACTAAATACTTGAAGGAATAGCTAAAAAGAAAAGTTGTTCTCTATTAAGGTCCGTACTTGATAAAATTGATCTTACTCTAGAGCGTGTGTCTCGTAGTTATTCTGATCTTATGGAAAAGGGATGATAACTACCATCAGAGAGTTATATAGATCTATTCTGTCTAGTCTGATACCTAGTAATTATTATGATGTATGTTAGGTCTATCTAGCTAGACACTTTCGATGTCGAAGTATTCTAGGCTGATTCAAGCTAGGGTATCTTTATATAGCTATGTTTATGACCGTACCTACTTCTTAATTTTGTGGTTTTGATTTGGCTATCTAGAAAGACTGGTTTGAGTGAACCATGAACTAGGAAGGTTACTTAAATTTAGATTCAGTTGTTAGAAGTGGTTCTCTAACAGACTGCCTTTAACTGCAGTATTTAATTGCATGGGACTGTTTTGGCTTTGAGTAACTAAAGTTATTTAAAGAGAATTTAGTTCCATGATCTTTGTAATCCATAGTAGCACTGATGTTGGATTCAGTTTAGAGAAATAGTAAAAAATGATTTTACTTATTCCCCTATTCCTAATCATACATCCGCTAAAGTATAGTGTACTGTGAAGAGGGGGTTTATTACGAATACATGTGATTAATATGTATTCGTAGTTTGGAGTCGAAAATCACTAGTTTGGTGCGGAGGAGGGGCACCTAACTCTGATGTAAATACATTCTATTGTAAATACATTAGCTTCATAGTACACAATTTAATATTTTTCTAGTAACAAAGCTATAATAAATTTATATTTTGAGACTTTAGAATCATTTTATATATTTAATATTAATTTTTATAAGTAGATTTCTCCTGTAGGAAATATAGCTTTTCTATTTACGTGTATTCCAGCAAAGTCAAATACTTTATAATTCCGAACATATATTTCTTCCTAAAGCTAGTACTTGATAAAACAATTGAGGTTTAGGTCTTCCATTCTATATAAAATTCATGAAAGAATCTCATTGATAATGAGTCGTACCTGCTTAAGATAACTTCTGTTGCTTCTAAATATCTAGGATCTACATAATATGTACCTTTTAATTAACCTATTATATTTTATTTATTAAGCTACAATAGTAGGAATAACCCTCGCGATTAACTAAACTTCTACCTACGGTCTACTCATATTAGCAACGATTAGATAGATAATAAGGTTTAGTGTAGATAGGAAAACGTTACTTTCATATTAGGTAGATTCATAGGTTAACTAAGAAGAGATCTCAACATAATTCCGTAAAGTATCTGAGTTACTATCGGGTCATAATAGTAGTGCGTCCTAATCACAACCACTATACGATCACAAGGCCAAATTAGTTTAAATAAATTAGATTAATTAGAACTAGATAAATAGGTTTAGATAAGTTAGGTTCAGCATAGTTTGGTTCATGTAAGCTTAGAGTTTAGTTTTAGGTTAGGTAGTGTAAATGATTTTAAAGAAGGGGGGGGTTGTTACAAGGTATAGAAAATTTGTCTTGTCTGTTCTAAATAAAATAGGTGCCAAATAACACCGCAATACAGGTCATTCACCCACCTTCACCACGATGTCGCAAAATTACATTTATGAATGGCTAATTCTGTCGCTTTCCATACAAACCTGTCGCTAAGACGGTAATCACTCGAATCTCGTAGTACTTTTTGTTTACCATACATAAATTGAATTTTGCGACATCGAGGTGAAGGTGGGTGAATGACCTGTATTGTGGTGTTATTTGGCACCTACTATAGATTAGTGTCTAGTGCAACTTTGAATTATTGCTATATATTTATTGATTTTAGTGCAAAAAATGTATGAAAATAATATTTAAAAACCATGTAACGTATTTCGTAAAAATGTATCCACATGAGAGTTCTACCTGTACCTAGTATATACGGCTTGCGATAATAATATCAATTTTAGGATTATTTTTAAGAAATTTCATTAAATAACCGCTACAATATATTTTTATCATATTACTTCTGACTGTACCAACTACCTCAAGCCATCAATACTACGCGATTAAAGGAGAGATAACAATAGCTTGTTCTAGGGCCGTCGATACTAATTGGACCAAAAGGAGAAGGAATAACAATAGCTCATCCTACGGCTTACGGATCTTGTCAGGGAACTTCAAGAGGAGACGTCTATTTATAAGCAGACTGGCGACTATTTACTTGAAAATGACTAATAACAAGATAAATAATGTGATTTTTAACCGTCATCAAAAAAGGAGAAGGTTCTCAATTCAGTTGTATTTTTTAAATGTTTGTTACTACGTCATTTATAAACTGATTTAAAAAATTCTTTTTTTATCTGAAAGGGCTATGCTTCCAGATTGGTCCCATAAAATTTTATCAAAATCAGTTCAGCACTTTGGCAGGAAAAAACACGTCATATACGTACACGACATTGCGTATTTTGCTTTCCTGTGACGTTTCTGTGGTGTTTACGATCAATAGAACAGTCCCAATGAATTACTATCATCATTATCATTTGATGATGAACGCGTATCAAATTAAAGTCGGTTTTTCCAGTTTTTTAAACGTACCCATAAGTTATCAGTTAAACAATAACTGTTTTTGGAGTTTCTAAGAAATTGCAAACTGCACTATGCTACTGCAAAATATAGATGTGCTTCTGACTACGTCCTCAGCGATCACATCAAACTAAGTAAAAAAATTAAAAGATTCCAGGAGATTTGTACATTTCCAGGTATAATCATTTGTCATCGTTGTACGACCTCTTAATTGGAATCCAGCACCTTTCGATATAAAGGTGGGTTCTAACTACTACTTGTAAGTACACTACTAGTGCTTCTTCTGTAGTTGTTTGTGTGTCGCAAGACGTGCAAACAAGTCTCTCCGACAACGTGAAGAAAGATCTAAGTACAAGGGAGGAAAATAACTCTTCATTAAAAAAATACGGTCTATATTGCAAAGGCAGCAAAGGAATTTTGTTTTAGTGGTTAATAAATAATTTTGTAAGCCCTTTTTACTATTTTGTAAGTATTTCAATAAAATAAGATAAAACATGGGTACAAAATTTTCATCAACCAATTTCGATGTTTCATTTTCCTGAACTAACTAGCACTAAATTTTTTTTCTCATAAACTACACAAACAGCTATCATAACTTTAGTACTGCCAAATTAGTTTAGTCTAGTATAGTATTATATAATCTGTGGTTTAGTTTAGATCAATGACAGAATAGAAAGACATGAAGTCAAAAAGATTGTTGCAACTTTCACAAGATTTTCTCCTCAACAGTACTGCCACTAACAGACAAGCAATGCAATTACGTCGCAGCTTGGACCACGTGCAAGTATTTGGTGTTTATTAAGCTGATCTTGCTTCAGGAGTTTTTGGAAAATCTAAGTATAAGTTTACATTTATGATGCTTAGAAATAATGAAGGTCCTTTTAGGATGGAGTAAAGGTCACTCTCCAGTTTCACACAGTTTTATTGTGTTGTTGCAAATCTTTAGGAAGTTGTTTTAACCATGTACAATTGTACAACGTACCTGTATAGAGGATCATTATAAAAAATGTGCAAGTAGTATGGAGAAAACTAGAAATCTTAGAAACTTACCAAATTAAGTTCGTATGAGCTCGTGGCCAACTCTGGTGACTAAGGTTTTAGGCCGCCTTAAGGCCTCTGTCGTGGCTTACTGTACTTTAGGCTGATTATAATGCATATCATGTCCAACAGTCCACCACATCATGATCATAATGTAACATTTGTTTTTTTTACCCGACTACGGCGAAAAAGGAGGGTAAGAGAGCACTCTGAGTTACCAAAATAAATGATACTGAACTACTACATCTTTTTAAGCTACTTCCACTTTTGTTTCGCTACAGTAGGGTTGATTTATAAAACCCCATCACCCAGTAAACCCAAACATCAATTTCCTTTACAGCGAAAGCCCCTAAAATGCAAACTTGATCGGCTTCCCCCGAACTCTGCCGGTAGACAAATCTGCCTCAGGCGCAGAGCCAACTTTAATTACTTTTTATTGGCACTATTTGTACACGAAATGGAAGGTGGAATTTGTCTGTGGTTTGGATAGGTTGTTTGAGTTGTAAATAGTGATGTGGTTTTGATTGAAAAGTCTTGTTTCGCTTGAGCAATAATAATGTTAGAAATATTTTTTGTAAGACATCGGTGAACCGCGTACGGCATGTGTGGGCTATATGTATAAAGTTTCTTCAAGGTGATGAAAATGAATGAGTTGTAAAAGATAGGTACTTGCTTTTGCCTAGTCAAGCTATTCAAATCAATTACATTGAGTCACAAACATCAATAATATAATCAATAGTAAAGCACATTATACTTTGGAAGAGTACTGTAATACGTTACTATTAGATAGTTAAGATAGTATTATGTGGTTAAGATATTGTACGCCCGGAATGGGTAGACTGTTGAAACTATTTTATGATAAGATCTCCTGTACACAGTTCTACAATAAATGTTTCTTATTTCTTTATTTGGCATTAAATTTTGTTATACTTTCATGCATTGAAATAATGATTTAAGCTGGTGTAGATTCAGTACTTTTCTACTCATGACAACTTTTGTCTCTCAGTTCAAGAAGTATTATTATCTTGTTAGCGTTGTCGTGTCTATTTTGAAATCTACAAAAAGGAACACAGAAATGTTAGCCAGTAACAGAAGCAGGCACGTTACCCATTTATGTCAATACGAGACAAGACCCGGCCGGTAACAGCGACTTATGAGTCGAATGTCCACATTATTAAAGCAGGCTTAGTAGCGCCGGGGGCCGCAAGAGACTACCGCTACATATTGCTGCCGCAGCAAACCAACTTTAGTTTTTTTAAGTCTGGCTTGTTTAATTACCACAATTTTTTTTGAGGTATCTTTCTTATGTGTGTATAGTATGTGCCAAATAACACCGCAATACAGGTCATTCACCCACCTTCACCACAATGTCACAAAATTTAATTTATGTATGGTAAACAAACTGTACTACGAGATTCGAGCGATACCGTCTTAGCGACAGGTTTGTATGGAAAGCGACAGAATTAGCCATTCATAAATTGAATTTTGCGACATCGTGGTGAAGGTGGGTGAATGACCTGTATTGCGGTGTTATTTGGCACCTACTATAATAGCAAACTAACACTCGAGTGGAGACTGCGTTTAGGCAAGCGTAGTGTAGGACGCCCTCCGGCTAAGTGGGGTGACATGTAGCTGGCAAACACTGGATAAGAAGAGCCGAAGACCGGGCTCAGTGGCACGCCTTGGGAGAGACCTACGTCCAGCAGTGGACCGATATAGGTTGATGATGATGATGATGTGTAGTAGGTACTAAGGTACGTTTTGTGAAAATCTTACTCCGCACGACAAAGGATTCGGCATTCGGACCTCTAGTTCGTCTAGCTAGTATGGGTTAAGTTTGTCTTCTTCTAAGTCTGTGTATCACACATGTTATAGCTCGGAAACCCGCTGACGGGCTACATGCCCCTTTGTGCTCTATACATAATGCGGAACAGAGTAGTCTCTATTAAACTAAGCTCAAATACTATTGGACGAAATGTTCAATCAGTGGATCATACCATTAACTGTTAAGTGCATTTACTGTTTCGAAGTAATAAGAAATGATTCGGCGGTAGGTGCCTAATATTCTGGTAGTCTTTGGTGTTTTCTAAGAAGAACCTTCTGTCAGCGGTCGTTTCAATATAGGTTAGTTTATTGTGTAAAGTAATATTGTAAATAAAAGCAAGTTCGTATGAGTGGCCAACTATGGTGACGGAGTTTTTAGGCCTCCGTCGAGGCTTAACGACTGCTAGAGCCGGAACCGACAGTTTAACGTGCCCTCCGAAGCACGGAAGCGCTCAGATGTAAATGCCACGAACAGTCACCCATCCAAATAGTGACCGCACAGAACGTTGCTTAACTTAGATCATCGGTGAAGATTGGCTAAGCGAGCTACGCCACGAGCGCTTCTAATATTGTAAATACTGTATTAGTGGTAATTTTCTTTGTGAATAAAGTATAATACTTACTGTAAAATAGATCATTGGTAAAAAGATCAATTAGGTTTATTGAACCCATTATTATTATTTTATAGCCCGACGTCCTAGATACCCAGCACTGAAAGTCGCCGACTGTTAGGTTATACGCCTCTTTTTGCCCTTCCAATCTAAATTCTGCCAGAATATTTCCTACAGCAAAGAAGATCAGAAAAATCTCATCAAACCACTTTTTAAAGAATATTGTACGTTAAAGACACGTTATTTGAAAAAAGAGCCACGATATTTGCTTTACCAGAAAGCTGAAAAGTTTCCAGCCTTACCCTTTCAGTCTTCTTAAATGTTCTACCAAATTGCAGTAACCATTGCCGCTTTTGTAAGGCGTACATTCGCCATAGCAGAAAGCCACGCGGAATTAGATAGCCAAACCCAATTACTGGAGCTTTGATAAACTTTTGTGACTTGTTTAAAAAGCACGTTGCTGTGTATACTTTGAAATGTTCGTTAAGTTTCCAGACTAGATAGTATAGAATAAATGATGTAATATAAAAGATATAACAACTTTATTACAACAATTCTTTGAAAAATATGAAAACTAAAAAAGCAAGCAAGCTCTTATGAGTTAGTGGCCAACTCTGGTGACGAGTTTTTAGGCCGCCTTAAGGCCTCCGTCATAGCTAAACGACTGCTAGAGCCAGGACTGACAGTTTAATGTGCCCTCCGAAGCACGGAAACGCTCGGATATAAATGCCACTAACGGTCACCCATCCAAATAGGGTTAGGGCAGAACGTCGCATAACTTAAATAATCGGTGAAGATTGACTAAGTAAACTATGCCACGAGCGCTCCAATATAAAAACTAAAAAGAGATTAAGTAACTTTTCAAACTTTTAAAATACAAATTGGTCACACCACAACAACGAAAATTCGAACCCACTTCCCAAGCAATCTGAAGACTTATCAGTGAAACTGGTTTGCCCAAAAAATGCGATTAAAAACTTTTTGGTCTAAATAAACATTAAAAAGTTCTTGCGGTTACGAAAACAAAACAGAGGAAGCGAGCCCGCCGCAGGTACTTTGGAAATATTCTCAAGTTCTTTTTAAACCCCTGAAAAAGTCGACCAACTCATTAGACGAATGAACGAAGGTTTCCGTTTTTTTGTAACTCGACCAGGTATTTAGTGACCCCTACTCTTGTACATTTTATATAACATACATATTTATTTTATTTTATAAACTCTCGCAAACTATTCTGATTTAATCGGAAAGCCAAATCGAGTTCAATTCAAAATACATTCAATTTTTAAAAAAAGTCACGTAAACTATTATTTTGTACTAGCTTCCGCCCGTGACTTCGTTCGCGTCCCGTTGGATCCCGTTGATTTTCCGGGATAAAACTTAGCCTATGTGTTAATCCAGGTCACGGACAATATATATTCTAAGTTTCATCCAAATCGGATCAGTAGTTTTTGCTTGAAAGAGTAACAAACATCCTCACAACATTTTTCGTATAATTAAGTTCGCGTCCCGTTAGATTCCGTTGATTTTCCGGGATAAAAAGTAGCCTATGTGTTAATCCAGGTCACGGACAATGTATATTCCAAGTTTCATTCAAATCGGATCAGTAGTTTTTACGTTTAAGAGTAACAAACATACATCCATCCATTCTTACAAACTTTCGCGTTTATAATATTAGTAGGAAGTAGGGTGGAGAATCATCAGTTTCGTAAACCACCCGCTAGGGGCGCTGCTCAATCCCTATACAAAAATATAGTTTACGTAAACTTTGTAGTATAAGTAAAACAAATACACTAAGGCTGGAATACTCAAAAGTCATTCAAATTTGAGCACCACTAAAAATTGCTCTGCCTCTGTTTGACATTACTCATTTGTAAGAGATGGCAATAATTTAAGCAAAACTTAAATTGAGTGGGGTTTGAGTGGCATTTGAGTATTCGGCCATAAGCATGCTGAGGTGTGTTGAGTGAGATCCAAAACTGTAGGCATATTTTTATGAATGAATGTCTGGCTCATGATAAACTGAGGAAGTGATCTGAGTGACACACGGGCAGATGGATGGACACGGCAATAACAAATGACAAGCATACTCTTTTTATTATTTGAAAACGAACTCATAAGAGTGTCGGCTCGGTAGCTCTACCTTTTGTGACTGTGAGTTTGATCCTTATGTATAATGAATAATTTTACGCCTTTCGGTTCGTTAATCCATGTATTTTTGAAGTAAAAACTTCTTTAGCACCGTTGTGAGTTGAAAGTCGATGAAATGGAAATGACGAAGATGAAACAAAAAAGCGAGGAAACGAGAAGAGAGATCCCTAATTTTCATACGCATACCAAAGAGACTGCTGGCCAAGCGGTCTAACGGATTGGATCGAATCGAGACTGGCTCGTAGTACGTGGGTTCAAGTCTCAAGCAAACTCGTTCACTTTTTGCAACTTTTTTGAAGTAAAAACTTCTTTAGCATCGTTGTGATTTGAAAGTCTTTTTGAAGGTTTCACTTCTACCACGTGTCAATTACACACATTTTTTTTATTTTTGAAGTTATACTTTTAATGCGACTTCCAACAACGTTGCGTTACGGGATGACATAGTCTCTGTCTCTTTCTATTCCCCCCGAATAGAAAGAGACAGAAGCTAATACGCTACAAATGCTACAATCAAATATAGATGGCAGTGTTCAGCAATTCAGCATTTGACCGCCCGTGTTTTTGAAGATAAACGACTTCCAACTGACAGCTGGGGGAATAAAAAGAGACTATAATACGCTACAATCAAAATATAATAGACGGCAGTGTTCATGCAACTTTTTACTTTTTATTTTGAAGTGAAAATTTAGTACTGCATATTGGTTAAGTACATAAAAATAAATACTAAATTAATTTCACATTAAACACAGAGCGAGAGTGAATGCGTGGCACTTGAAGTATAACTTCTCCCGCGCGTAGGGACTGCACGCACAGGTTTTTTTATTTAATGCATACTCAAATAGGTAATTTTGCAATATGCATAACGACTTGACAGTTTGTCAGCGTAAATAACGGCCCTATCGCACAAATGCAACTATCATTTCGAATGATCATTAAAGTGGAAAGCCTTCGTTTTATTGCTGTTGTGCCGAATAAATAATACTACTGACAGTTGCGATCAGAAGTAGCTGACCAACCTCTTGTACCGCTACTAATGCACGTTGAGTTATTTTTGAAACCTACATAGTAAATAGATAGTCAAAATTGTATCAGAGAGTATAACTATTTAATAACGATGCATTTTGCGTTTGGGAGTGTTTTTTGTATGTCAGAAATATATTTAGAACATTTACCTACAATTATTTATTGTTTACGTCCTCATAAGTAAACAGTTTGTTAATTTGTACCAGTAATGCAGCTGGGGGTCAAAATAAATCTAACGTGGTGTACCTACGTGATGCAATAACCGTATATATCGAGTTAATATGCGCGTCTACGCAGCTTGACTACGGAAACGTAGCCAGCATCAGCGCGATTCGCAGACAATATTCTTATATATAAAATTCTCGTGTCACAATGTTCGTTCCCGTACTCCTTCGAAACGGCTTGACCGATTCTCATGAAATTTTGTGGGCATATTGAGTAGGTCTGAGAATCGACCAACATCTATTTTTCATACCCCTTAGTGATAAGGGTTGCACGCGAGCAAAGCCGCGGGCGACAGCTAGTTGCTATATAAAAAATAGTATTGAAAAACTAATTTGAGTGAAACCTATGTTGCTCCGTAGTTTTTGACTGTACTACGACGTAGATAAAATACCATGTGCAGCTTTATGTCTCTGGATGCTGGCTTTTTATTTTTTACCGTCAGTCTACTTTCTAACACGCGATAGTGTGATTTTGCGACGAAGGCTGGTTCTCGTACAAGTTTCATGAGATTTTCTTTAAACGTAAAATATTTTATTTTGGTCATTAAGATAGTTGTGTATGTATTATGTATGATTTGTATGATGTATGATTTGTATGTATGATTTGTACCTATAACTTACAGTTATGTCAGTGTGCCGTTTCTAGAGCCCTATAGCCAAGTTTACAAGATAATTTTAGGTCATAATGAATGAAGTCAATTGACTTAATTCTGCCATTGTTAACTTCATTGCACAATAGTATGAAAGATGTGGTCACTAGTATTTTAACAATATTATATTTATTTGATGACAAAAATACTTTGCCAAAATATCCAACTGGATTATTTACAAGTGCTAGTCACCTCATGAAACTGGTCGTCGTTTTCATTATCTGCCTCATATGAGTTAAACTCTTCTATCAACTGTGGTCCCATACGATCTCGCTAGTAGTTATTTCATAATCTGTGCGCTATTCCAACTTTTACGACGGCGACAGTGATAAGAATTGTTAATTTTATAGGCGACGGTCGCTGTGCATCTATGTTATCATGTTTTCTATATGAGAGTGGTTTATTGTGCATTTAGCTGGTGCAATTTTGAAGATTGAGTGACGTGTTTTTGCCGTCTACAATTTCACAAAAATTGTTCAAAATTCTAGCAACGAAATAGCGATAATTCTAACCAGAACAAACGGAAAAGAGAACTCAGAATATCTCATAATCGTAAGATAGTACGAGGCTTAAATCGTTTAAAATAAAGGGGTGTTTGACCAACCCATTCCGCAGTACTTACCATGAAAACAATCGCATAAAGTTTTGGTAAAGGATTTTATTTGGCTTTTATATTAAAAGTGATAGTTTTGTACCTAATTAGTAGGTACGTTGTATCTTGTTTATTAGCTCTTTAGTTGAAAGCTCTAACACTAAAGACATTGATACTACAGAGAACCATCATACCCTGAAGAGGTCTTCAGGGTATCCTCCAAGGCAAGAGAGCAAACACAATACCTGTGTTTACCGAAATATCCAATACACAGCCAATAAAGATACGCAGCTGATTCACTTACAATGTACTTCCTAGCTTTCTACTACTATACTTTTACTGTCACTATTGAAATGGTGATCAGGGAAGTCAAAATGAATATATCTGACACTCATAAACTAATGAAAACGGTAGTGTATCGTATTTACACGGCGCGGTGTGTAGGCAATGTTCCGCGCCGTGAGATATAAATGATAAGATAAAAAAATCTTTTTTTTTAAATATCCATCAGTTTTTATCTTTCTCGCAACTCTAAGTCCTACTACGCAAAATTATATCATTCAACCGTTTTGTATAGGCCAGTACTCAGTCAATAAAGTGTCACTAGTCAGTTTTCATTGCGCGCGCAGACTATGCCCATGCCGCTGCCGGAATGATTGCTGCGATTAATTCCTGAATGATTGCCACAGCAACATCGCCTTTATTCTCACTAAGGAGCTACGGCATGAACTTGGGCATAGAGACGGGACAGCGGCATGTTCGTGTTCACACCACTTCCCTGCCCACTTCCCTGCCCAAGTTCCTGCCCACTTCGGCATAGTGTGATCGTGCTATCAGATGAGTAGTTACTGTGAAATGTATGGTGTGTTTTATTTGGGCTGTGACCCAATCCGATGATGGCTACTCGCCAGATTAAGGACCGTCTTACGGTGCTCCTAATCGATTGCTTGCTATCCACTGAGCTTATATTGATTGCTTTGCGTGAAGCAAGCGATGGCATATAAATAAACATAGCTACACTTGCCTAACTTATCATGCAAGAATATGTCTGGATACACTTTAAAAAACTGCAACGGTTAAAAATAAATATTAGCTTACACAGTGAAAATAAAAAAGTATAGTAAAAAAGTGTATATAAAAAAGAAAAAGTCTTATTGTGTCCCAATTCCAATTATCCTACCACAACATTTTATAGTCGAAATAAAAAAACTTTGATTTATTTTTAATTTCCCAAATATAACAATTTATATTTCTCTCGCTAATTTTGATTTTTATCAAACACGTCCATTACCAGACTCGGTACTATCCTAGAATCTTCGTAGATACATTCGATGTGAAAAATCCGCGCAAAGTTGCATTCACCATTCGTGCCGTGCCGGTACATTCACGTGCAAACGTCCACGTGCAAATTTAATCAGTGCTACATACAGGAAATTCGGCCGCGCGCACGTTTCCCACCTTTTTGTGTTGCGACTCGATTTCCGGAAGGTAGATCGGTGGTATAGAACCTGCTATGGGAAGTAGTGATGCTGTCTTTAGTGTTATTTATTAACTAATCTAAGACTTAAAATAACCGCTTCAACGCTTCGACCAACAAATTTAGTATTAGGTAGAAAGAAGAGTATTTCACAAAAAAAAAGTTCAATTTAATTATATTGTTTTGACGCCAAACTAAACTAGGTAAGGATCGTCTTGGTGTAAATGATATTATAATCTTCAAATATCAACTATAACTACGTCAACGGTGCTCTTACATGCACATTGTGTTCAAGAATCTTTAAAGCCAAAATTGGCTATTCAAGTCACCTTAGAGCTCATCATAGGCATCAAGCAGTAACAATATCGCCGTAGCCGAAACCGGCCAGGAAGACATCACCATCATTACAGTCTTAAAATAAGCGAGAACATAGTAGTGTTTTAAGTTTTATTGGTACAATAACTCAAAACAGCTAAACTGTCACCGTGCCAGAAGTAACAATCCATCACGGAGCTTTGTCTCCAAATACCGTGCAAAAACACTTTTCTAATTGTACATAAATTGCAACTTCTACCTCTCGCTTTTAAATCATCGGCCAATAGAAATTTTTCATTGCCTCTACAGATCTATGGTAGTAAATCAACAAAGCAATAAGTAACGGAACTATCCTGAGAAAACAAAAGCTATAAATTTTTGCCTGCAGCGGCTATAGTTTGTGAGTGTCAATGGTTTTGTTCGGAGGTGAATATCGCCGAAATTTTGTTGATTTTGCAGATTTATCTTGGTCTATAACCTTTATACATAATTTGTTTTTTTTTTATGAATAGCATTGAAGAATAAACTAAAAAATTAGAAAAAAAGTTACACACTAAGCAACTGTTAAATACTTATTCAAATATGGTATGAAAATAAGTTAATCAAATGCAAAAAAAAGATAGAAAAATATGAGTGACAATGTTTAGGAGGAGACCATGAACAACTAAGCAACACATTTTGAACTCTACACAAACGAAGACAAGACAAAAAACTCCAAAGCGGCTTGCGTAAAGAAAGATTGCCACGTCTGATACCCTGCTTCGTACTTGGTGTATTTTCCTCTTAGCATAGACCATTACTATAGGCCGTACACATGTTATTTACACGAGACTCGGATATCGGATTTCGAATAATGTGTAGCAGGCTTTATGTTACAGCGTGGTGATCCGTTCGTGTCGCGAAACCACTGAACCAAATTAAACATGCATTTGGTTCACTGTTTACATTATTATTTTGTAAATACATTTTGGCTGGGTGTCATGCACAGTGTCATGTTCAATTTTGTTATCTATTATCATGGTCACAGGGCAATTTATTTCTTTTTATTTCAGCCCAAAAGTGATGACAGTAAAGAAATAAATTGGAAAAGCGCTGCAGATATTTGCTGGTTCAAACCAGCATATTCTTCTAATTTTTTCATTCCATTCCCACTAAAAGCATTATTGCCGCAATATTCAAAGAAAACACATAGCGATTTTTCCACTAGACATTTTAATTTCCTACGTTGTTTGGTGTTTTGAATGGGAGCCGATGGCCGACTCATGCCACAGCTCAGAATAGGTACTGGTTTACTTCCTCCTCCTCCTTCAATCGTATTCCTCATATCTGAGGGTCCTGACCACCTCCAGTCATTATCCTTATCTTGACGATGGTACGCCATGTGTTTCTATCCCCTGCTAGTTGTCTCTTAGGTTCGTATTCATGATTGGGGGGTTTTCTTGGGAGATACTGGTTCACTTAGCTTATCTAAAAATAATAGTAACATTTCGTTTTGTAGGTATTCATGGTGAATGGTAGGTAACAGGGTAATTATTTCACTACTGTCATAATTGCCGGCCTTGTCCCAGGCACTACACAGTGTCCCACTAAGTGTAGGCATAGGTCTTGACGCTGTATAAATCATCTTCAATAGATGTAGAGGCCTATTATTATTGTGTCGTGATTATTCGTTCGTTGTGTACGTGTGTTAAAAATTGTGTAAAGGTACATGAATAGAATAGTAACTCTGTTTGTTGAGTAGCTACAAAGTAATACCTACAGCAGATACTTTTTTATTACAGTAAAAAGTAGGTACCAGTCTTTATAGTGAGCCAGCTGTTTAGTAGACTGTGTACGAGTTCAGGCGGATTTTTATTGAACGTGTTCCGGCCGTCTGCTTTTTTAATAATCTTTGTTCTCTCGCGAATCTTTTTTTCTGTGGCATTCCACGGATTCTCGCTTTGGTGGCCCGATTGCTGTGGCGTTAAGTTGGGAATAATTGGTTTCTTTGCGGTTTTGGGGAGAGTTTTTGCGTAAAACTATTTTGTTTTTTGTTTTGTGGATGTTTGGTTACAGAGGTTTTATAACCCTTTTTTATGCCGCTGTGATACGTTCTGTATCTTCTGTAACTGTTCTGTAACTGACGTATGATTTCTCTTTTGACAATATGCAGACTCAATTGTTTGATAAATCAAGGAAAATAATTTCATGAGAACTCCATACCTTATTAACAAGACAAAGGATAGTATGTTATCCCTTCAATATGCTAACTGTGTAGGGTTGATGCCCAGAGGCTAATAATTTACGAAAAGGCCTTCCCTCGACACAGATAAATGCTATTTACAAAACAACTGGATCCTACTTATATTTACGCCAGAAAAGAATTTAAAAGAAAGCGAATTTGTAAGGAATGAAGACTTGTTTCTGCTGTAAGAATGTTTGCTTTGAAAAGTTTTTGTAATGAGAAAACCTTAAGCTCTTGTAGTAGAATGGTATTACTTATTTAAATTAATATGCGGTTCTCATACCATACCTACTAAAAAAATCCTAGGTTTATTGCTGTCTGGCGAGACTCTTTTACCCTCTATCTAGTAATATAAACCTCTATCTTACTTATAATTTAAATCATAATGTGAAAATATTAACATGAAGTGTTTTAGAAAACACTTTTGGGATCCACTTGCCAATCCTACAAAGCTCTAACCAAAAAGCCATCTGCATAAAATATTATTTAGACTTTTAGCCGTCGCTTTGCATATTCCTATCTGACAATACAATCCTTCGCATATTCATATGCTAAGTTGCTTCTCCGTAACAAATTCAAAAATATTGCGCCGGTTTGTTGAACCACAGACGGGCGGACTCGTATCTACTTTGCTATATTAAACCCACTCAACCAAGGAAACGGTTGAAAAAGCCACAACTCTGCACAAATTCTAGGCCAAAATAATTGTTTAGATATTTGCCGTCCTACCAGCAAACCTGGCGAAGGCTCGGAATTGTTATATCTATCCGTCTATTATTGAATTGATAGTTTTTTGATCAAACAACTTACCAAGATATGAAAACGAGTACTCTAGATAATTAACTTCAAACCCTAGTAATATTTGAACAAAAGTTAACAGTCGAGTCGTAAAATGGGGAACATCTTAATAGTTAGTTGGCAAGCTTTGTTATTACACCAAACGGAATGCGCCTGTAATCTGAAACATACTGTCCTCTAATTGTGGTCCTAATTGCTGCTCCCCCTCCTTCTTTCTAGATTGCTATGGGACATAGAGGCGGAAAGTTTAGAAAACGAATTACTAATTCTTTAAAAAAAAAAAATGACTTAGACTGCTTATTTAAAGCGTTTTTAACACATTTTCGCCGTCGTACTTATTTCTCCCTCCAAACAGCATGCTCGTAGTGTTGTGTGCTGGTGAAATTAGAATGTTAGAGTGATGGACGCAGTGCAATGCATCACAGGGCACGTCCTCAGTGGATGTACTCAGTGAGGCAATGCATCATAATAGGCAGCGGTTACCACTTAATATCAGGTAGCCATCGGCTTGTTCCATCATTTAGGTGTATTAAAAATAAATTGAAAAGTTCGTCCGTAAAACATGCGGTCCTGCATTACGTCATACCATTTGACCTGGTGGTAAACTGGTCACTAATGGCTGGTACAACAATGCTGTCCACTCTAGCTACCCGTAAATACCAGGCTAACCAGCATCTGCGTGCGGTAGGCTCGTCGGTGACATATCTTTAATGTCTATTACAAATCGGTGTGGGCTAGCGCTTGCTAATGCCGTTTGCTCTCTGTATGTTGAAATTGATTAATTAAATTAAATTGGCATATAGATTTGTTTTATTTATAGCTACAGGTTCTTGAGCCGGAGACAGGACTCAGTGCCATGTCATATTTTAGACCCACGTGCAGATCTACATATTATAGTACACCGATATAGATTGTGTGATAATGCTAATTAGTGTCAGTAATGTCTTATGATTCTTTTGAGAGTCGAATCTCAAGTCACATATAAGAATCACACGCACGATTGACTAAATAATGTAGACTTTTCTGATCTGCTGATAATCCAAACCCTTCAAAGATCAGAATAAATGCTTTGGTCATGTTATACAAGCACGCTGTGTAAATAGGCTTATTGGTGGTATAAAATAGTCTCCAGTTTGTGATTGATGACGCAAATACGTCCAACGAATCAAATTCCTTGATTACACAACACAAAATTAGCCGACCGAGCTCATCTATTTGCCGTCAATGTTAGGCAGGTGGTTAATTATGGACATATTTCGACGACCAGCTATCCGATGATTCTCTTTGTACCGTTGATAAAATAGTTAGCTACTTCACTTTATTATTTTGGGACACAATTTGATTTTCATTTCAACTTGAAACCACTCGAATTTTCAGTTTAAAACTCTCACTTAGGCACGTAACTATATAGACACGAGACCTCATGTTAACAGAGACTTGATAAGAACCAATGTAGCTGATAAAAAATATAAGCAGCTATTGTTTTATGGAGTTACAAAATTGGTAAAAATGAACACCCTATTATTCTCTCAACAGTTTATTTATTAGTCTGTTTTACCCTGTTCAGTTGCGAATAGTATGCGATTAGCTTTTGTCATTACCCAGCTATTGGTTTATCATCTGTTTTGTGGTTGCTGTTATGGACTGGTTATAATTTATTCCAGCTGCCTGACTGTAGCTAAACTTCGATGGAATCTACTATCAAAGTGATAAATTTGACCTTAAAAATTTTTGTTTTGTGGCTTGTTATTGATAAGATTGGTATAGCATCGGCCTAATCCAAACATCCTGCTTTACAAGAAGGTGTAACTTCGAGTGAACTTTACCATTTGCCTTTCAAACCACGAACACCCAGACTCGCATCAAAAATTTACAGATCATAAATTTCTCCCGCTGCAATATCATATCTACACCGCGTTTTTCTGTTAAACACAAGATATCACAAAGGCCATGTTAACTGGTAAACTTTATTCCTCAACAGTACATCCCCTTAGTCCGCCGTTAGTTTGAGTTCCTCTAATGTTATATACTCTGTGGTAGCACAGGTTACTGCCCGACAGTAATGGTATTTATGCTGCCTGTGTGATTACCTCCTGTGGATAGCGTAATTGATTTATCCGGCTTACCCTTTATTAATACATGGTATAAAAATGCTATATAAATCACAAGTGTTATGTAATTTTTTTGAAAGGATAAACAAAATTGATTAGGTATGGGTCTTACTGTAAAAATACTTTTTAGTAGGACCGTTCGAATCTTGCCACTGCCATGAGTTGCAAGAATTCATAAAAATATTGATAATACGATTCTACTTATTTATTTGCTAACTTGTTTTCTGTACTTATGATTATGAAGGCAGTTACGGCTAGAGTATGCTCGTCACTAATGCAGTTATTTTAAACTCTTGACAAAAATGTATTATTTCGTCTGTATTAACATAACATTAAATCCCTAATTTGACCATAAATCTAAATTACGCTTAAGTTTACTAGCGGCATAGAGGACAGAGCGGCTATATAGTGCCATTTTCTTGGTCTAATAGGCTTAAAAAAGGATGAAAATATCTTGACACTGGGTTATCTACTATTTCAGGCAGATATTAAACATTCAGCGTTCAAAATTTGTCGGGTGACCTCAATACTTTTTGAGGCCGGTTCGTTTTTACCGTTGTGTGTATTATTGAATTTCAGCGACAACCCTAAACTCAATAGCGAATAATCGCAAAGGGCTGAGTCGTGATTTCGAGGACACTTGCCGCAAAACCCCTTTTCGGTTTTTATCTATTTGTTTATTTTAGTGCCTGTTAGGATTCTGATTTTTGCTGTTATTGTTATGGTTGTGGCTAGAAAAAAGGTTTGTTTATGAGAGCTTGTAATAAAAATAAATCGATACTAGACTTTTATTAATTTGGAATTTGTAATCTTAATTATTTTTATTTTCCATTTTTTCTGAGATCGAAAACTGTTTTTCGTTGAATTTTGTGTTTTTTTTAATTGAAAAAGTGATGTGAACGTAAATATGGCCCAACCTAGGTATTTTTACTGGATAGGGCGTAAAATTTTCTTGAACATTTTGAAAGTATTTTCAAGATAATTATGGTTAAAATAAAAAAAATCTAACAACGAATGGTACACGGCGTCGGGTACTCTAAGATTAAGCTCGTTCGTCAGTAATCACGTCGGCGGAATTGAGTCTGTGATCGCTGTTATCGAATTTGTTGAAGACGCGGTCTGCATGTGCCTTTACTTCACTAGAACACAGACTAGATGTGTTTAAGCTGTCTTCCCAGAACAATTAGGTATGTTATCATGAGACCTGTTCTCATCACAGACGATAGTAATAATAAGATCGTAGCATATCTAAGGTACCCTGTATAGTTTGTACCTACTTACGAGAAACTTGAGTCACGTGACCAAAAATAGGCGGCTTTATTGTGACCTAAATTTACTAGTTTAGTAGTATAGAGTAGTAGTAACAAACAAACGAAACTTTTTTCAATTCTAAATTGTTAGTATTTCCGTGTAATCTTTGTTTTACTGAAAAGAAAAGGTAGAAGTTACTTCGGCTGCTAACTCAAAATTAGATGTATTAAAAATCCGATCCGATAATAAAATCGATTGGACGAAATAATCTATACGTTTTCTGTGCTTTATAATTCTACACTAGAACCAATTAAAATGTAAATTGGCATTACCGCGGACTTCATCTTACACCGCCGCCTTTCAAAGTTATCGGCCGACGAACTTTCCCTCCGAGCCGGCAATGAATAATACATGGGACTGTCATCTGTTATTTTAAACAGGCAACGTCTTGCGATTTTATTGCGTTATTTTAATATGGAATAATGTATACTAATGGTACCTAATGGTGAAGGGAACTGCATTATACGTTTTAAATTAATCATTTTTATTTCTGAGGGTTCTTTGGTTTGTCTTCAAAATCACATACTTACCGCATATAGGTATTACAAATACGTACCAAAAAAAAATATGACAAAAAACAGTGTGCTTACAAAACATTTATCTCTAGCCTTCGTAGAATAGGTAATTTGATTAAATTCGGGCACTCGAGCAAACACAGTAAGTAGATAAGTACAAAAAACGTGATGGTGTTTTTAGACTTAGTACCTACTATTTATTTGTTAGACTATTGGTTGATGATATAGCTACCACACAGGTGTATTGTATATACTTAACTAAGCATCTACTTATACCTACCCAGTGAATTATTTAACGAAGTATCTAAGCATTGCAAAGCTATGAATCCACAATGTTGAATTGGGCATAGTTGACACTATTGATTGAATATTCAGGGCTGACACTCACAACGCCAAATATTCGTGATGCTGACTGATTTGCCAACCCGTGCGTGAATGAGTTCGGCTATTTTCAGAGCGCTGGGTGAAAATGTAATCGTTGACTATGTGAATGTTGATCGGTAAATTAGCAAATGATTATGAAATTGTTTTTCAGTTTTGGAACTAGAAACTTTACTTAACGAAACGTAATTGAGAATGGAAAAGTTACTTATTTCATACTTTGTAAATAAGTAATTCAAGTGTGATTTGATAATATAAATAAAACAAACTTTAGACAAGATCAACGTTTAAAAGATTTTAGATTAGTCTTGACTAGAATAATGCGAGTTTCGCATTCATTTTCACAAAACTTTGAACATCTTTTATTATAATATAAAGGTACGATATATTGCGTGTATCGTGCCTTTAATATAAATAATGTTATATACACAGGATTGGATTAATGAATCCACAAAAGATTCCAAAAACTCGTCTCGTAAAAAGAATTTCACGGTACAAAATTTCTTTTTAGCATTTTTCTAGTGGAATTCTATCTCTAAGCCGTATCTTGGTCTAACGCAAGAAAAATAATTCACAGGCAACTAAACGCCGACGAGGGGTCTCGGCGCAGCTGCTGCCCTAAGATGTCGTTTTCTCTTTCCGAGGCGCTAAAAAGCGCATAAACCGGTATGGCCGATTGTGTAGACCACGCCTGAAACATAGACGGAAAGCGATGTTATCAAAAACAAAACCAAAAACAATTTTGTTTAATAAAACCACGAGGAACTACTGATTAAACTTATAAGATACCAGTTTCTTACGACCAAAACCTAAATCGTACATTCCTACGGCTCGGTAACATACTTACAAAATTATTGTTGAGGGGATGTTTCTATTCTGTTGAGGAATTTATGACTTCGGACCACCTTGATAATTCGAGTTGATTTATTTTTATGATGACATATGTATAACTTTGTATTGTAATTATTATTATTATGCGATGTGTTTTTATTTTGGTTTTTGTGTTGTTTTCTGTATTGTGCCGTTCTTAAAATGTTAGATACCTATTTCAAATACAATTCTGATGATTGTTTGTGAATAAATAAATGAAATGAAATTACATGGTGCGGGTGAGTTTTTTCGCTGCAAGGCTTTCAGATGAATCTCTCTCGTGATAAATAAAGGCTAATAAAGGCTAACTGATGTTTTCATCCCAGAAAATGAGCGCTAGTACTATGTCAATACAAAGTCGCAAGCTTTTTTTTTATGGGATCGGATATTCCGCTGCCAATTATTCATTTGAAAATCAGACCAAAAACGTTTCGATCGAATGCTTGGGAATTTTGCCTACCGGGTACGTCTTCAATGAACTTGCATAGTGAAATAATCCACCGTAAAGCAGTGTTTCCGCGATCGCAGAAAGCAGTCCGCGACAAGCAGTTTTATCCATCTGGTGTTAAATAAAGATAACTCCTGATTTTTATAAAAGTAGTTTCATTAAAAAAATACACGAGCGGTATATTTGGTTCACCTTGCACCACCCCCAAACGCTAGGACAGTACTAAGTGCTCTCCAGACATCTAGTGTATTGCAGATAGTTTCACAGATTTACGGCTCCGATGGCCGTAGACCGTGACAGACTTCTACTACTCCTGTCATTTGACGGTATTGGGGGATAATTGAACGTGTTTTGGTATATTGATTTGACTTCGTAACTTTATTTGAGCTATTGGCTCTGAGGAACTAGCCAAGTTCTAAGTGCTACAATCAGTTGAAAATAGCTTTAGCTGGGTTCTAGCAGTCGTTAAGAAATGACGCCCTTAAAACTCCGTCAACAGTTGGCCAGTAACTTATACTAGCTTGCTTTAGTTGAAAATAAATAATCGAAATGTATGAAAATTACATAGCCGAACAAGAAGTCACGTGACGATCCCCATACATTTTTATGTTAGTTCTCGTAGAGTTGCTGGCAATGCCTCTTCCGTCACGGCTATGAATACTATCACTACTAATACTCATAACAAGTTTAAAAAATAGTGAAGCACTCATCTCATTTAATAATAATAATAGGCCTTTACATCTATTCAAGATGATTTATACGGGTTAGGAGCTTTACGACTACATCTCTATTTGACTAAGCAGAAGATATGGCTAGATCGCTTTAAGACTAAATCGCGATATGACTATATCATTTATACATACTATACCATTTATACAGCGTCAGGAGGCAACCTATGTCTACACTTAACGGGACACTGTAGTGCCTGGGACAATGTTTTAGATGGAGTAGGCTTGCCCAGCACCTATACCATCCTCTCAGCTAATTCGGCCATATCCACAGGAAAGACAAGGTCAATACGTGCGGAGCTGACTAGGCCGCGGGTTTCCTCACGATGTTTTCCTTCACCGTTAAGCTCGTGTTAATGCGCATATAAATTTTCCTAACGAAAAATCCATTGATGCACGGCCGGGATTCGAACCCACGACCTTCGAAAGTCGAGGTGCGATCCCACTCGGCCTCATCTCATTTACCACGCTAAAAACCGCACAAAACCGTGATTTTATTACATTGTAGGGTACGTTACAGTAGAGAAATGAAAGACTAAAATAAAACTCGGGCACTTTTAAAAAGCAACTGTAATCAATTTCGCACTGCAGCAACAGTTCAGGAGCAGGCTTATCAGCGTTTTAGTAATCAAACTGTAATTTAGCTAGCTAGTAACTATTCGGTAATCTACGACTGCATTCGCGACTATGAAGCTCCTTGATCTCTGATAAACTGTGTAAGTGTCGGCCCCCACTATGGAGGATCCATTTACCCTATACAAGTTACATGACATCTATTGTCTTTAGCAAGTTGTATAAGGATTGGGGTGCGAAAGTACATTCGCGTGAAACTTTAATCTCGAGAGCCACCACTTAGAACTTTTTCAGTTAAGCATAGAAACACGTTGTGATGTTGATTTTATGAAAATAATAATATAAAGGCACACGAGACCTTTCATCAGAAATGGTTAAGTTTAGATGGCCCGAGCACACAAAATATAACGTCTGGCAGGTTGGCCACAATTCATAGTAGCTATAAACATTCATCTTGGTTTGGATTCTCTTGGATTTGCATGATATTTAGCGATTCGTCGTAGATGTGGTGCGTTCACGGTTTTCTCTTCTTTTTGAAGGTCCAGAACCTCTTTTTCAAACCCTCACCAAAGAAGCCCGTATTTCGCGACCAACCTCACGACTCAAACGCGAGTGACTTTTACAGCCGCTTGTCATGCCACTTTTACCATAGACTATAACACATGCCGACACGGCCGGACTGACATAAGACCGTCCTCGGGCTTTATTTAGTTGGACATCCGCTCGTCCATCCGACCAGAACACAACTATACTAAGCTGACCATCCTCTTCAACACCAAATACGATTTCCAGCTGATTACAACCGCAGTGGATACAATAATGACCCAGACCAGGCGAAAGCAGCAGGATGCTTTCAACCAGTTAAGCAACACACACAGCACACCTGGGCCAAGCGAGAGCATCCTTTCAACCAACCATTTCAGCTGTGGCCCGGAAGACACTCGTCAACCAGAATAGACAGAAACTCTCTGGACTTGCCTAGTGAATCCTCCAACCAACCCATACGGGCATGGCTCGGATGTCACTATCCAGCTAAGATCGACTAAGGCACGTTCTGAACGGGGCTCCAGAATCCTTACAACCAACTCGTTACGGCATGACCCGAATACCACTATCCCGCCAGGATCGTCTGGGGGACCTTCTGAGCAGGGCTCGTGAATCCTTCCAACCAACCCGTTAAGGTGTGGCGCCCGGATGTCACTTTCCTGACAGGATCGACTGGGAACCATCTGAGCAGGACTCGTGAATCCTTCCAACCAACCCGTGTGGCGCAGATGTCACTTTCCTGACAGGATCGACTGGGGAACCATCTGAGCAGGGCTCGTGAATCCTTCCAACCAACCCGTGTGGCGCGGATGTCACTTTCCTGACAGGATCGACTGGGGAACCATCTGAGCAGGGCTCGTGAATCCTTCCAACCAACCCGTGTGGCGCGGATGTCACTTTCCTGACAGGATCGACTGGGGAACCATCTGAGCAGGGCTCGTGAATCCTTCCAACCAACCCGTTAAGGTCAGCCCGGATGTCACTTTCCTGACAGATCATCTGAGCAGGCTCGTGAATCCTTCCAACCAACCCGTTAAGGTCGGCCCGGATGTCACTTTCCTGACAGGATCGACTCATCTGAGCAGGTCTCGTGAATCCTACCAACCAACCCGTTAAGGTCGGCGCGGATGTCACTTCCCTGACAGGATAAACGGGACCATCTGAGCAGGGCTCGTGAATCCTACCAACCAACCCGTTAAGGTCGGCGCGGATGTCACTTCCCTGACAGGATAAACTGGGGGACCATCTGAGCAAGGCTCGTGAATCCTACCAACCAACCCATTAAGGTCGGCGCGGATGTCACTTCCTTGACAGGATAAACTGGGCACAATCGATAGACAAAGTCAAAGTTAAAGTCAAAGTCAGTATTTGCTGAATAACATGTGTAGAGGTGCTACACCATTTCCATGGCTGACGGAAAGCCTGAAGGAGCCGCCCGCAAGTCAGGAGCAGGCACTAGCGACCTCATCACGTTATCAGTTTTAATTAATATTGTTATTAATTGTGGATTGATTGAAATAAAATATCGGTTTGACCAAATATTCACGTTTATTTACGTAGGTAGGTACACGACAAACTTAGTAGGTACACAACAAAAGCACTAGGTCACAATCACAACTAAAATACCCAATAAAGTTACAAAACACTTTTGCAACACACTAAATCACTCTTAGAACTCCATCTTATCGCTTTTGTAGTCGAAAGTAGAAAATATCCAAGTCGCCGATCAAAGTTCCTTTTATAATGCAAGGTTTACACAATACCAGTGACTGGACCCAGTTGTCTTGGTTTCGGACCCAGTCACTGCCAAAACAGCAGAAAACTCTTGTTAACATGCACCCAGTAACAAGTCAGCGCCGGACTGGATTACTGCACTGCCATGTTACTGACCCCGCATAAACCGTCCGTAACAGAAAGAGTAAGTTGATTCTAGCAACATCGAAATACGGCAGGATTGTTCGAGTATTTTCCAATTCGTGTTTATTCTGAAGTTCGTGTAAATAGTACCGCTATTACTCAATAGATGGCGTTACTCAATTGGTCATCCATGATTCCAACATGACACGACAGTGACAGTTTGTAACCGATATTTAGTGTTTTCGCTTCCAAATGATCAGGTGGCGCTGCATTCCCAAGGCATTTTCGTAACAACAAAGACGTCTAAAACGTTGGGTTTCATCCTCAAAATGTAATGTAATGGCCTCGGTGGCGCAGTAGGCAGCGCGCAAGTCTCACAATCTAAAGGCCGTCAGTTCAACCCTCAGAATGTTAACAGAATTCTCAAGTACCAAGAAAGTTTCTTATTGTGCACACGTACGTACACAGGCATTTGGAACACGCCTCACAAATTTGGTACCCTTGCTGCGATGTACACACCTCGAGAACTGAGCGTATTCAATAACGTTTGCTACGGTATGTCCAATTTAGAGCTAAAACTTATTGAAATAATTATGCGGAACAATGTCTTAAGGTTCATATTGTTCTACTGCCGATGGAACGATGTCTTAACTTTCATATTCTTCCACTGCCGACACGGAAATTGCTGACTTATGCTGCATACTTATGAACGTAGCTATCGCTATGGTTGATTGTCCGGAGCTGCTGAAGCAGATTGGTCGGTGAACTAATATCTACTGGCACACTACGTAAGCCAAATCTCCTAACACGTACCTCTAGAGAGAACAAACTATAGACAAACTATAAATGCGTTTGTCAACAGGGCAAGCAGATGTTGTATTGATTAAGTTCACCGATTTACTTAACAAGAAAGCAGTGGTAACCGTCACGTTTGCTACAAGACCTAGCTTTAATATCTTGCGTCTTATCATGACGTATCTCTATCCGGTAAATCATGCAACAATTGTTCAAGAAGAGCGTGATCATTAGTCAATCGTGTAACACAACAAAACATTGGTTCTCTATAATTGACTGCTCGCGTTTGCCCACAGAAGAGACAATAGTTAGAATGGCGATCATTTGATTATTGTATGAGAAACGCTGTGGTTTTCACCTCCCTTTTTCCTCTGCAAGATGACTACCATGTAAACTATTGTGTTATCCATGTGCTGTGCAAACAAACCAGAGACTGATGTACGATGGAATCCTATTGATAGAAGTTATCGATGAAAGCGTTACATCATTCGAATAGTTTCACATTGAAAGTAGCCTTTGAATGTCTTGTTTAGATTTAGTAGATTTTAATTATCAGGATTCTTTGTATTCTAACTTCTCGTAATCTACCGAAAATATGTCAACCGTCCGTAAGGAAAACCATCACATTTATTTTTATTACATGTACTTACTTGCTATAAAGACGCACAGAAGAGGAACATGAAAAGGTGCTCAATAGATCTCTCTTGTTGAGAGTCACTGGCAGAAAATCGGCCTGAATGGAGAAGTCTTGTGAAGCGTAATGTCTACACCTTTGAAAATGAACAAAGGCGCGATCTAGATCTTAAACGCGACTAACTAAAAGATAAACCGCCTTCGAACATCAACTATAATTACGTTAACGGCGCTCTTACTTGCGCATTGTGTGCAAGAACCTTCAAAGCCAAAATTGACTATTCAAGTCACCTTAGAGTCCACCATAGGCATCAAGCAGCAACGATGTCGCCGTAGCCGAAACCGGCCAGGAAGACATCATCACTTACTCGCATTTTACTGACAAGAAGTATCGAACTTGACAGGCGCATTCACATGCGTCAATTGACTTATCATTGCAATGCAAGCACTAGCAAGCTAAATGGTGACAGCGCGACGTTGTAGTTTGCTGCGTAATACATTTCTCGCTCATATCGCTACAGAATTTATTTGAAGCGTGAATTAGCAACAATAAATATTTTTTTTGAAGTGAAACGTTCACTTCTTCCACGCGAAGGGATTTCACGCACTATTTTTTTTTTACAATTTCACCTTCTAAATTATCGTTAAATCACTTTTTTACTTTAAATCTAAAATACCATAAAATAAATGGTTACGTATGCAAATAAATGTTTCCATTTGCTTAATTTACCACCTGACCTCTTGTTCCGCTAGAAACATTGACGCAAGACAGTTTCTTATAAGCATCCACATAGTATGTTTACCGCATGGAGCTCCGTGAGCGATTAAGCAGGGTGATTGCGTATTTTCTGGCAACTTACAGCGTATGCTCAAAGTTTGACCTACCCTGTTGAGATTTACATGCTCCTTCCATCTATTCTGTATTCCGTGGTTCGACTAATGCCAACCATTGAAACATCGCTATTAAATCTCTTGTTACTTAACTAGGCTACTATTTTTTTTCTCTTTGACTACCAAGTACTATGCACCAGAATCAAAAGTTAATAAAACAATACAGATGACCTTAATATTCCATCGTCTATCGTCCTCGACCGCAGGTGCATGTGATGGCACAAGGCAGTCGACCACGCGTTGCTCACTGTGTGCCACACTCGCAGCACTTCACCCGTTACCATGACGTTGCTTCACGACATATAGGCATCCCGACATTCACGCGCCTTTGTTTCTGTAAAGACAAATTCAAACACAGTATTCTGTTGGACTTTACCGCTTTTCGTTCTGACGTTCTTTTCTTTATCACGACTGTACATAGCGCTTCTACATCGTGACTATATAGAGATACTACATTGGGACTACATCGGTACTCTTACGTCATCACCAGGTTCGCAAAACGAAGACCAGATGTGTTTGATGACACTCAGGTAAGACAGTAATGACTTACACCACCATTGGTATCATTTTTCATCTCATCCATAAAACTGCTCTGTAGATATAGAGGTGTCATACGGTGTCGTATGGCATATCTCCAAGTAGGTATAGGTAGGTACCCTGAGAATTACTAAAATCAAAACAAATCAAAACATACTCACAGGTAGTTAGTATGTTTCCAGTATGTAGGCAGTACCTAGGCAGCAGTCAACTATCATCAAATACTATAGAACACTGTCACGATGCTTCCATTACTATTGCTGTGGTTATCATCACCGCCAGCACCCGACCTTCATTCTTCTTTCTTCATAGCGCCACTCATGCCATGGTGTGCATGACTCAAATTTCCATCATCAACACGTCTTCACGTGACTCATCTCGTCCAGGTGTCACCAAGCTGTCATTCCGATTACATCACATCTAGCTCAAATTACATCTTGCTGTAGGTATCATGCAGGTTACATCTCACTGTCTCCGCAGGGTAAATCAATCAAGCAGTGGATCATCCAGGCTTCATGCATCCAGATGTGGGTCGTGGTGAACCATCCCACTTCTGATAAAGGCACACGAGACCTTTCATCAGAAATGGTTAAGTTTAGATGGCCCGAGCACAGAAAATATAACGTCTGGCAGGTTGGCCACAATTCATAGTAGCTATAAACATTCATCTTGGTTTGGATTCTCTTGGATTTGCATGATATTTAGCGATTCGTCGTAGATGTGGTGCGTTCACGGTTTTCTCTTCTTTTTGAAGGTCCAGAACCTCTTTTTCAAACCCTCACCAAAGAAGCCCGTATTTCGCGACCAACCTCACGACTCAAACGCGAGTGACTTTTACAGCCGCTTGTCATGCCACTTTTACCATAGACTATAACACATGCCGACAAATATAAAAAAACATTTAAGAAAAAAAACCCTTTCATTTTGGTTGGTAGTTCTACTTCAGTGTACGGTGATATTTTTTTTGTGCCCAGTATTTGCGTCAATGCTCCTAACACTGACACTTACGGCCGATCACTCAAACGCCACTTAAATTAAGTTCACTTAAATTATTGCCATCTCATACAAATGAGTAATGTCAAACAGAGGCAGAGCAATTATAAGTGGTGTGATGTTTCAGTATTCCGGTCTTATGGACTTAGAATCTGTCTCGTGTGCAACATTGTTCTGATTACATCAAGCGTGCGTATGGAGTGGTCAATCAGTTATTTCATATTCGCAAAAGTCGCATCCATATGTGCGTATGGGCTCATATAATAACAGTCAGGTTGCATGCGCCCGTTGCATGCACGACTAATAGGGGCGTCTATGTCATGACTCATGGTTCAAATATTATGCAAGCATAGCGTAAGATATCCAGCTGTAAACTTAGTTTCATGGCTTGGAACATGACACGGGTTGCGTTCATCATAAGTCTAGTGTTAGTTAGGAAGTTGACTGGTTTGTGAGTAAATCTTATAACATCCGGAATAATAGCTAAGTATTTGATTTTTATTTATTAAGGTAAGGTTATTTAAAAATAAACAAAAAAGACCAAGAGAAAGCAACTAACTCTAAAGACCAAGACAAAGCAACTAAATTTATTTCTTGCCTTTAGTGTCGAAATAAAACTGCTGCTTAAAATACGATTTAGTTTAGCAGATATTTCATGGTTTTTGAGCTCATACAAGCCTCAAAAACCACTAAATTGGTATTGTCAAGTTGCTGTCTGAAAAGCGGGATGTGTTTACATGTCTTTAACGTGTCGAGTTACTAAAGAGACGCCTTAGTTCTGCATCTCTTTAGTCCCGTGTGTCTCGAATACTATCGACGCCAATGATGCGGCTTCCTACCGTTGGTGTTCAATCGACTTATAATCAAACATACGATACGATCGTATGGAAATTTTCACTGTGCCCTAAAATTACTGAACATTACCCAGATCTAACTTTGGATACCGAAATAACCAAAATAATTTGATTTTACACCCAAATGCATTGCAAAGCGAACGCAAATTAGGTTCCAATAGAATTTCGATGATTTAATAGCAAGTACCGTTCGAACTCAAAGCATAGATACGATATAGTATGTAATACGCTTGATTTGGCTTTACATTCATTGATTTTGAAAGATATTTATAGCATGCTAGTTCTGCCCGCGACTTAGTTTGCGTTCCATTGGATTCTGTCGATTTTCTTAGATAAAAAGTAGCATTATGTCCAGGTCGCGGACCATATTATTATAATATATTCTAAGTTTCATTCAAATCGGATTAGTTAGTTTTGGTGTGAAAGAGGAGCAAACATACATTTATCCATACATCCTCACAAACATTCGCGTTTATAATATTAAAATAAGAATGTTTTGAATAATTGAAGATAATTTATTTACAAAAACAGGATTTTTACAGATGTACTTATTTATGAAAAACATTGCAAAGGTGTTGTATAAACTATAAATTAAAATGTATGTATTAGGACACAACAAGAGACAAGATTAACAGTGTCACCTGCAAAAGTTAAAACTTGGATAAATATTTTGTTGAAACTAGTTATTTTAATATTATTTATATAATATATCGAATCAACAGCCTACAAAATAACGTTTATTTAAAAAAGAGTGTTACTTATAGATAATTAAAACTAATATTATATTATTTTGAGCTATATATAAGCTTGATAAATCGCAACCGCCTAAATACTAACAAAATAACAGTAAAAGTAGAGCTGCTACAAATTATGTCTGAAAAAAGTACCCGTAAAAATGCGACACAGCGAACCCACAGGCAGAATTTACGCGTTCGGTCGCAGAGCGTAATCTCTTCACTTTTAACTGTGTTGCAGTTCAAATGTGACGATGTCGCACTCTGCGTTTGTTCATCCAGTTAGTTTTGATAAGCTCTATGATTTTTTGAAACAAAATTTTTACTTTCTAATTTTAGGTACAAGTATTTCTGTATTTATAGCTATCGGTGTGATGGATTAAGGTTATCAAAAAAGAGATAAAAAAACCCTTAGGGTAGTAAGTATATTATAACACAGTTTTTTCGTTGTTGTTTTGTCGGAAAATATGTAAGTACTTGCTTAGATATTTAAGGTATTTTTGCTGAGCTTTAATAGTATTTGAGCTTTAATAGTCATTATTCTTCTCTCATGGTTTCATTCTGGTACATTATAACTTAACCCAGCAGGTACATGGAAAGCAAAAATATGTTTTGAAAAATTTCTGTCATCCACATTTGCATCTCCAAGACCAATTTTATAGCGCATCGTAAATTCACAGACACCGCAACCCATAACCTATAAGCAGGCTCAGACGCGCGACACCCTCAAAAAGTAAATAACGACATGGAATTTATACAGCGTCGTAAAAGCGTCCGTCCGGTAGGCGCACTTAGCGGGTTATTGTCGGGCATATCCGCCTGTGACCGGATCCCTCTGCTAGGGAATAGAGATAAAACTGCCTATATTCACAAGTACTATAGCTAACTCTATAGTATCAAGACCTCTTTCAATTCATAAAAATACGCATAGTAAATTAAAACTACAATGTTTGTTTCTTCATATTATATAATTATAAAAACTTTATTTATTCACAAAGAAAATTAAAACTAATACATTTACAATATTCACAATATTTAAAAAATACACATGAAACAGTTGAGCCATCTACAAACCGTTGCAAACGATTTATAGATAGCTCAACTGGTCCAAATCAGTACCAGTATAAATAGTAATAGCACAGAGCATACAATACTAAGCTAGTAATACTATGATTCTTGGTCATATTACACAACGCCCTCTAGCCCTAAAAGCAAAATTATTATTGTTTGTTAATATTTAATGAGTACTTTTAGTATAAAACACTTTTAGTATAACACAACATAAACACTATAAACAGGTCATTTTAACTATTGTTCTTACACAATGTATCATTACATCATCAAATTACACCTACAAATTACATCCGTATCAATAATTAACAATAACCCGATGATCAACGCGGCTAATTCCGCCATGTTGGGTGGTTTCCGAGATTTATAGCGGCTACTGAATTACTTCGCCGCTGTCACGTGATGGATGACTGGACGGGGTAGGGAGACTCTTGGCGAAGTCTTGATAGAGACGAATCTTGGAGAGAATGAACAACATCTCTGTAAAATCAGCAACTTAGGGAAATTGCCCATAGGCGAGTATCGTCAAAAAAGTCAAGATGTGGTTACGTACATTTTCATACATATTTTTAAACATAATTATAATTATTTTCCCTTCGTTTGAAAGAAAAAAATGTTGAGGGTGAAACATAAACTTATATTCTACTGCCATTGTTTATAGTATATGCAAATATAACTTTTCTTCACATTTTTGCCAAAAACTTCTGTTAATGAATTGATTTTGTTGCTACATTTTCCAAGCGAAATAATACTTCACTGCTCTGTGTTGGAATTAGATTAAACGTCTCCACTTTGCAGTTCGGCTAGTTTGACGACACTGACGGAGTGTATATTTGAATTATGGGACAGTTATTGGTACGTTGGATTGGATTAGATTCGGAATTGTTATAAATTCTCTTTTGAAAATGCGATTAAGACATTGGTGACCTATAGAGCTTAGTCAAACTATTAGAACGAATGTACTCTTGGTACAGTTTGACCGAATAGTTCTCTGTTAGTTCGAACTAACAAGTATCTAGTAAAAATATCGTTAGAATTTTGTTGCGAGGTTATAATAAAAAGTCATATATTAAGTAAAAGCTGCAAAATATTGCATTTATATTTTCACTATTAATTACTCTTCTGACTACAACTCAACCTATTTTAAAACGAGGTTAATAAAACCCAAACAATTTTTATTGACCAAAGGTTGTAATAAAATTTGCAAATCGCTTTGAAATCGCCGTCTAGCTAAGTACCAGTCTTACTTGAACTACAAAATCATTGAAACTCCAAGAAATGGACTTAGTGACGATTCGGACAAAATATTTTGGGACAAATTCTCCCAATCGTCACTTTTGATTTTAATAATTTTTGTTGTGACGATTCGGAGAACATCAAATTAAGGAAGCCGTTGAGTACAGTCAGGTAAAAAAATGTTAAGCAAAATATGATTTAGCTATTTAAATTGCTTTACGAGCGTGTGGTTACATTAAGGTGGTTCGATTTCCATACTAATTTATTTAACCAATTTGGGGGAAATTATATTATTATACCTAACAAGCAATTTTTATTTCTTTCTTGAATCATAGAACTTAAAATCAAGATCTATTTTTTTGATGACAGCTGTCAAACTTCAAACGCCCATATCTCGGAAACTACTCACCCTAGAGTTCTCGTTCCAAAACCAAATGAAAGGTGTGATCAAGATCTATTTTTTTGATGACAGCTGTCAAACTTCAAACGGCTATATCTCGGAAACTACTCACCCTAGAGATCTCGTTCCAAAACCAAATGAAAGGTGTGATCAAGATCTATTTTTTTGATGACAGCTGTCAAACTTCAAACGCCCATATCTCGGAAACTACTCACCCTAGAGATCTCGTTCCAAAACCAAATGAAAGGTGTGATCAAGATCTATTTTTTTGATGACAGCTGTCAAACTTCAAACGCCCATATCTCGGAAACTACTCACCCTAGAGTTCTCGTTCCAAAACCAAATGAAAGGTGTGATCAAGATCTATTTTTTTGATGACAGCTGTCAAACTTCAAACGGCTATATCTCGGAAACTACTCACCTTAGAGATCTCGTTCCAAAACCAAATGAAAGGTGTGATCAAGATCTATTTTTTTGATGACAGCTGTCAAACTTCAAACGCCCATATCTCGGAAACTCCTCACCCTAGAGATCTCGTTCCAAAACCAAATGAAAGGTGTGATCAAGATCAATTTTTTTGATGACAGCTGTCAAACTTCAAACGCCCATATCTCGGAAACTACTCACCCTAGAGATCTCGTTCCAAAACCAAATGAAAGGTGTGATCAAGATCTATTTTTTTTGATGACAGCTGTCAAACTTCAAACGCCCATATCTCGGAAACTACTCACCCTAGAGTTCTCGTTCCAAAACCAAATGAAAGGTGTGATCAAGATCTAAATGTTTGAAGACAGCTGTCAAACTTCAAACGGCTATATCTCGGAAACTACTCACCCTAGAGTTCTCGTTCTAAAATGCTAGATCCTACTTACAGCTACCTACCCATACCTATCTAACCTAGTTGCTATACCTACCTAATGTAAGCCTATCGACGCTAAGACTCATGTAGCATTATTCCTATAAACCTTGTGGTTTCCTTAGTGCTATAGTACAAAATAAGTTATTATGTACTTTAAAACAATAAATGAAAAAAAAAAAAAAAAAAAAAAGTAATAATAAATAAGTGGGGGTGAGTAGTTTCCGAGATATAGCCGTTTGAAGTTTGACAACTGTCATCAAAAAAATAGATCTTGATCACACCTTTCATTTGGTTTTGGAACGAGATCTCTAGGGTGAGTAGTTTCCAAGATATAGCCGTTTGAAGTTTGACAGCTGTCATCAAAAAATAGGTCTTGATCACACCTTTCATTTAGTTTTGGAACGAGAACTCTAGGGTGAGTAGTTTCCGAGATATAGCCGTTTGAAGTTTGACAGCTGCCATCAAAAAAATAGATCTTGATCACACCTTTCATTTGGTTTTGGAACGAGATCTCTAGGGTGAGTAGTTTCCGAGATATAGCCGTTTGAAGTTTGACAGCTGTCATCAAAAAAATAGATCTTGATCACACCTTTCATTTGGTTTTGGAACGAGAACTCTAGGGTGAGTAGTTTCCGAGATATGGGCGTTTGAAGTTTGACAGCTGTCATCAAAAAAATAGATCTTGATTTTAAGTTCTATGATTCAAGAATAAATAAAAATTGCTAATAATATAAATTAATATAATAAATAAAATAATAATATAATAATTTTATATAATTCAATATTTTTTAATATAATTTCCCCCAAATTGGTAAAATAAATTAATATGGAAATCGAACCACCTTAATAGCTATATCACATTTTGCTTAAAAATTGTTTACCTGACTGTACAATGCAGCTATTTTTAAAGTTGTCCGAATCGTCACAACAAAAATTATTAAAATCAAAAGTGACGATTGGGAGAATTTGTCCCAAAATATTTGGTCCGAATCGTCACTAAGTCAAGAAATGGTAGCTCACGTTATACTGGGTATGCCAATTTTATATTTTTTACAATAACACAAAAAATATTAGACCTAGGGTTAAAATAAAAACGGTTTTGGAATGTCTAAACAAAACCCTATCATATGACACCTCACTTGATATTATTGTATAACTTTTTTTTTTTACTCTCTCTGGACCTTCCTATCTTCGCGACCTGTAACAGTTTTTCCTTCCTGCTGTAGGGGAAAACTCAGACAAAGAAGAAAATAAGTTTAAAAAAATCAAAATTACAAGAATTTATTTATTCAAAGTACATAGTAACAAGTAGGTGTAAATGCTATGCTTTAAAGTACTTAAAATTAAGTAAATTAGGTAGAAATTGCCTAAAAGTATACTAAATAGATATTATTTGAGAATGGTGCACATCTGACGTCTGACTCGGCGGAAACTTTGATATTTTTACAATATGATACTTGAGTTAGTGGTAGTTAGGGATAGGGGAAACTCTTGATCCGGTAGGTGAGTAGTGGTAAAGAACGGGTTTTAGCTGCCTTTCTTCCTATTCTAACTAACCTGAGCTACTATGGACTAGCCGTTTTGTTTTGGGTATGCGCAGTGAAGGTGCTCGGATCTTTAGGTATGGTATCGACCAGCTGCTAGGCTCGTTCAACGCGGGCGTTTTGTGATGTGGTTCAGGAAGTCGGATCGCCACTTGACAGCCTCGCTGAAGATTATAAATAAAATAAATTAGTTACTGAGTAGGGAAATTTCTTTATACAGTAGGTAGTTTTATGTGAAATTTTGGCAGGTTTTTACCGTTATTTAAAGATACCTTGAGGCTTGTATGGTGAGATACGCTGGTCGTATTTTGTATGAAAATGCTTGAAGACGGTTACGAACGTTCCGGTCCAATCTTGTCTTCGCAAATCGCGTTTACGCCGGTACGACCTGAAGTAAATGGATACGAATGCATGGATCAACTTTGAGTAGTCATAACGCTATCAGATTTGTCCAGGATCACAATAGAAATCGATTTAAAATTACCTGTAGTTTGGTGGGTCAAAACGTATGAATATTTCGCGCTCAGCGACCTTGTGTTTTGCTTATTCGCACTGCAAACTGATCGGAAACTCGTATCTCATGTAAATGTGTCGTAGAAACAACTTCGGTATTCTTTTACGAGTATAAATGTGGCTTATTTACCGAAATAAAATCAAAGTTCGTTGGTTCGAGATGACTTTCAACAATTTTCAAAATCTCCTCTGCCACAGACAAGAGGATCGGTTTTTTTTTATTCTCGATTCCATTTGGCATGGATCATAGAGTGTTTATTTTTTATTTCTCTTTGTATCGGGGTTGCCGTCTCGGTAACTCAACTCTCTACCACCGAATCGGTATCGAACGAATGTTTTTTATTATTTTGTTTATGAGAAATATTATGTGAAATTTAGTAATAGTTGAAGTAAAAATAATGCCGATAATAACGAAGTATCGCACCGGTGCCAAATCGCCCTAGCAGGCCGTTCTAGGCCTGAGTTCTTATGATAATGATTCTATCTCGATGAAAGGAAAATTTGAAATATTTTAGCGGGAGATTCAAAATAGATACGTTTTACTAGGTAACTGCTATGATTTTTTCTAACGTGTAGATTATATGTAAAGTGTTAAAAATCGAAGGTTACAGACCCCTTGACCGATTTACTTTATTTAACAAACCAGTAAAACTTAAAAGTACTATCCGTATACTTACCAAATTCTGTGCTGATCGGATAAGCGGTTCAAAAGATCTCGACGAACAAACATACAAATATACAAAGCTTTTTTGTCCAAGTTGTCACTAAGATCTCGTTCGCTTCGCTCACTCGATCTACTATAGAAAAATCACCAAAAAATAAAGTATTTTTGAGGGTAGTCTTTTAGCCAACAGTTGGCTACCTCATAGGTAAGCTAAAACTTTTTAGGTGAAGTATTGTTCTCTGTACCTGTTCATAAGTCTAGTTTCACTGAAAGCCTTTCTTGTCCCAGGTAAAAATTCTAATCTAGTTTTTGGCACAGTCCACCGCGTCACCGTTCGCCAAAACGTTTAGCTATTGCCAAAGCCACGACCCAATTCATCAAGTAAAAAAAATAGTAAAAATCAATGAGAGAGCACAATCAAAGCTAACAACGCACCGTGTTGCCAAAATCGCTGTCCATTTGCACGTGTCGTCTCTGGGGTCTGGCGGCGTAGGCACAGTATTGGTAAGTTGGACAGTAGAATAGCTACTACCCTTGGTTTGAAGATTAAAGACATACATTATGAGAATTCAGAGAACTATTCCAAAAGTAGAATGTATTCTATTTGAACAACAGCTAAAAAAAAATTGGAAGTACTGCAAAGGTTTTTTATTATTTTCAAACAAGTTTTTACATAAGTGCATAACTTTCATTAGAACTCTCATTTTAAAAAAACACAAACGGCTATGAACCCTCTCTACAAAACCTTGCTAATTGCAGGGTTGTCTAATTCGCTTGCTACAATTCTCTCTTCTCTCTCTCTGTGTCGATTTCTTATTGCTGAGGGTCGCGACCTCTTTCTTCTATAAGGTTCCTCCATCGCTTGCGGTGCCCTGCGACACTTATTGCCTTGTGGAGTTGCGTATCGAGAGTGGTACGCACTTGATCTGTCCAGCGTATGGGACTGCGTCCTCTGTGTCTTCGACCATCGACTTTCCCCGTGATGGTTAGTCGTACAATTCTCTCTTACTCGTAATTATTCATTGAAGATTCAGAAGTTGTTTTCTTCAGTACAAGAGATTTTTGTATGGAGTGCCCTTACTGCAATAACCGGGATGCTCTGAACTTGTCAGTCATGTCAGGCTGGAACGGATTTCGGCAAAGCGTCCGGAACGGCCGAATGACCGGACAGATAAATGACTGAAACGAATGTCTCGTAAACCTCACGCATTCAATTACGGTTTTTTGCCCGAAGTGTAAGTAATTGCGGTGCTGTAATTGCTGCAGTTTATTTGTTTTCCTGCGGTTGTTTTACGGAGCTGTGTGAAATACTGCTTATTAATAGGTTGTAAAAACAAGTTGATTTTACTTTCATAAAAAAAAACCTTAAGCGACCTTGCAAAAAGTGATGATCTATATGATTTTATTTCATAATTTTGTATTGATGTAAAATATTTTGTTTTTCCCAATTTTTTTATCTTTAAACAGCACCCTTTGTATATAACCTCGAAATCCTTTCAGTCCTAGGTTGTCTAGTACAGATGTTGGCTGTTTAGAGATAAGACCGCCCATTATACTAATCATTTCAGTTTTGTTATGCATTTTATTGAAATCTCTAAGTTAAGGCAAACAAGTATCTTCTATCTATCTATATATATAGATCATTGTACCATTACGTATTGTAAAAGTAAACAAAATTTTAGAAATGTTACTATCAAACATTTGTTACTATCAAATGTTTGATAGTAACTACAGAGCAATCACCAAAAGCATTGTAGCACTGAGATTATTTCTATAAATGTTTATTTATATTAGGTTCATTTTGCATAAAACTTTACGCACCATTGAAAAGTTCAACTAATAAATCGCATCGATAACTCATACACGCACGGCAGTGTACTCTACTCTTATCACTGCAATCTTCAATAATTAAATTTTATTGCTGTTCATAAATCTGGCCTCTTATAGCGTGCAGAGGAAGTAACGTTTCTATCGTAACAGTAATGGCTAGAAGACTTGTAAGTGTTCTAGTTGAAGCGAAGTTGCGCAGAGAAACTGTTTTGGATGCTTTATCCAGATCTCTGACGTTTTAGCTTTTCTTTACGCATTTTCTGTTTTAAAATACCATTTCTATTTTTTTTTCTAAAACTTAAAAACCTATTCTATAACTGAACTAAGAGTAGTGTTTGTAGTGAGCCACGAAAGAAAAATATCTACTTCTAAGGGTTATTCTCATCGAGCCCACCGGCTGGCCCATTGGTGGGGCCGATGGGAAAAAAAATCCTAACGAGTCCATCTCATTTGCATAGGGGGCTCGATAGGATTTTTTTCCCATCGACCAAAGCTTCTCGAAAAATCTGCAAATTTATATGTAAACATTTCTAGTGTCTACATTACTTGTATTAAATTAAGTTTATATTTTTTTACACAATCACCTCTCCATTTGACTAGTTTACGCAATTATTATCCTTACTACAACTTCGTAGTTATAGTTTATAGTACCCCGCCTACGGTTTATTTGCATGTTAATTATTATAGTTACAGCGACTCTGATAAAGCTACCCCACCTGCATTGCGGGTTTCAAGATGAAGCCAGAGAAAAATGTAAATGAGTAGAACTTTTCTATGCAACTTTTAGTTTGCGAGACTACTTTCTGTGGTGTACTCTAGTTTGTTGATAAAGCAACTAAGTTAGCTCCGATAAATACAAAAACGTGGTATAAAATATGTATATAACACTTAATATAAAACAAACATACAATTTTGTATATTTATTTGTAGACCAGAACTGCAGTTTAATATAGTAAATGTAATTAAGTATATAAAAAACACAAACCCTATTATTTATTTATTTTAAATTATTTTCTATTTTTTTAGTTTGGTTTTCTATACAAAGCGTGTTTTTTCTACTATTATTTATTTTCTACTTTTTAGTTTTGTTTGTTATTTTAGTTTGCTTTATTATTTATAAACTTTACTATTACTACGTAGGTAATATACTTTATTCACAAAGAAAATGTAATAATTAAGTATATTGTTTTTTTTTTTAAATTAATTTTGTCTTAGCCCATGTTATATGTTATGACAGGCGTCATGGCTCAGTCGGTAGTAACTCTGCCTTCCGTGCTGTGCGTCGTGGGTTCGATCCCCACCGAGAACAAACATTTGTGTTGAAACATAGATGTTTGTTCTGTGTCTGGGTATTTCTTCTATGTATTAATAAGTATGTATTTACAAAAAAAAATTATGTATGTATTCTATCAGCCATCTAGTTTCCATAGTACAAGCTTTGCTTAGTTTGGGACTGGAAGGCGTTGTGTTAAGTGTCCGTGAATATTTATTTATGTATTTATATGTTCTGTGGCCGAAGTGTTTGATTTAGATTTTTTTCTTTTTCTTAGTAAATTTTTGCAGCTATCACTGTGGCCTAGATTGTAGATGGCCTATTTGTGTATTTGTCGCCTCTAGGGAGTAGATACGAAAGATACAGTTATTGTAGTTCACTTTGGTCTAGTCTCGTCAAACAGTGGTGATAGGTACTTCATCACTTCCTGCATATATTATACACTTATATAGAAACAAATAAAAACATAAGCGACAAACAAGTCATACGCAGCGCATAAAAATGAAAATATGTATTTCAACCAAACCGCTGGCGCTGCCAAAAGTGAAGGCAGTATGCGCACAATAAAACTTGGTCCGTGCACCTTGGAGTCCTAACTTTCTACTTGTCGCTTGAAACTCGATTGAAACTTTAGTACAACGTCTCGCATATTTTTATAGGTGAAGTACTTTTGGTACATGGTTTTGGGAATAACAAAAGTTTTGTTAGAACCGTAGTATCATTTGATAGTTTATTGAGATACTGTACATTACATAACTTTAATGAAATAAATGTATATTTGAATTATAAATCTGAATTAAAACACGCAGTACCTACCCAATATTAATTTAAAACACAGCTTTGTTATTCATATTTTCTTTATATTATATATTTTCTGCTCACCTTTTGAAATTTTATATTATTTTTCGCATAGAGTGCGTTATTTTATTATTAAAATCAACCCTTTTACCTCCTCCCAGTGAGGGCAACACGACGCAACCTTTAATAAATTTAAATTCATAAAGTTATCACGGCAATATGCAAATCGGCCGTATAAAAATGTTAATTACAACAACCCTTAAGCCTTTACCCCCATTAAGGGGGTGCGGGTGTGAATTCCTACCGACACTCTATATTAAGGTATATTATTTATGTTATCGAAATATTTTGAGAGGGTTAAACTATTTTGACATTGACCTCTGTGTTGTTTTAAGCGAACCGAGGGGTAAAAATTCCTTAGTGTAGGTTTGTGGGATATTATATCATGTCAACTGAAACATTTATGCGTTTTTTTTATTATTCTGACCATTTTACTAATAACTAACCAGTAACGGGCTCAATGGTGCGTCTTATGAGAAACCTACGTCCAGCAGTGGACCGATATAGGTTGATGAACCAGTAACATGGTTATGGGTTTTGTTCAAGTCGGTGTGTCTAATGCGTGGCGAGTTCCTAATAGAGTATCCATCTACCCCTCTACCACTAAGTTGAGTTTAGCCAAAAATTTTTGCAATTTTAAAATAAAATAGATGATAATAAAATAAATTCAAACCAATTGTGAGAAAGCTCGTAAATGTTATCTCATAGACTGACCAAAAATAGACATTTCTATTTATTTATTCAGAGTAATGGCAAGAGAGTATTGAACCAATTTCCGTGTAATCCACGTACCGGATTGTATTTTTCACAAAAACACAGCCAACGTTTGCTAAACGAACTGCACACACGGACTATAGATACCGCGCGCAATTTTCTAATCCCAACTGGCCGGGTGGATTTGCATCCAATGAATATTTGTTCAAAACATTTTGGCGGTGCGCGAGCCCCCATTGTCAATGTTACTAAACTTCCCGCCCCGACACATCAACACGCAAACTTCAACCTTACCCCTCTAAAAATACAGACCTAACACGTGTCGGAAAATATTGGAAACAGGTAGGTACTAGAAATATTCGATTTTGTTGTTTGCGTGTTACGCTTTTCAATACTGGAGCCTGTTTGAAAACAGGAAGTTGGGTTTGTTATGAATTACCAATTGAGAACGAGGTGGGATCTTGGGGGAACATAAATTTATCTAAATGAGATGGTGACTGTCTTTCTTTGAAATTATGGGAATACCGTTTATTCTAAGAGTACATGAATTCCGTGTTGTATTTGTTCTTTTAAGAAAAAGATTACAGTAAATATTTATGATGTTCAGTGCAAATCTTTCTCTGTAGCAACTGCAAAATATTATAGAAAACGTCCACAGAGGTCGTCCACCATGAAAATTACAGTTGCTTAATTTGCTTATGATTTTACCAGACTTAGGCTGGAATACTCAAAAGTCTTTCAAATTTGAGCACCACTTAAAATTGCTCTGCCTCTGTTTGACATTACTCATTTGTAAGAGATGGCAATAATTTAAGCGTGACTTAAATTGAGTGGGGTTTGAGTGGCGTTTGAGTATTTGGCCATTAATTACCTTGGCAGGTAAATAAATGAATATACCAACTTTGTTATACCTACAGATTTTTATAACATACCTTTTTTATATTTCAGTTTTTTAAGCTAAAAATATTTAAAAGGAGTCTTGTTTTTATCATTCCTTTTCACTCGACTTTTACGAGCCCTGACCTCAAAATTTCCACAAAATAAAGTCTCAACAGCCTCCTTACAACATGTTCAAGTTACGACACATAGAAAAACTTTACGCGTAAAAAAGGCACGGCCTACATAAAAGTATATGCCTCTAAACAAAGACCTATCTAAAGGAATGAGAAGGGTCATAACTCTATACGTCTAAAGGGACCGTAATAAAGGCATCATAGCTAAATTACTTTTTTTACTCCGTATAAAGTAACAAACAGTAAAACGAGGTAGGGGCGCGTTCATAATGTACTTTATTAAGGAAGCTAATCTTGTAGACGTAATGAACGAATGGATTTTGTTTATGGGCTTGTGACGTAACTGCTAATAAGGCAGTAAAAATAATAATGTAAAGCTTATTACCCAGTTAACGAATACAAGGTTGTGCAGTTGTTAATTATAATACGCTGATTTAAGCGGTGTTATCTAACTTAGTAACTTAGGTTATAAATATTGAGTGCATATTTAATTAAGGTACATTTCTAAATTCAAATATAAATGTTTGGTAGATGTCTGGGTGTTGTTACTATGTATTATAAGTATGTTTTTATAAAAAACGTATGTAAGTATTCTAGCAGCAACCTAGTTCTCATAGTTCAACCTGTGCTTAGTTTGAGACTAGAAGGTGTTGCTTGAAATGTTTATGAATATTTATTTATATTTGATACAACAACTGTTAGATTTTACTATTGCTGAATCTTATTTATTTTATAGAAATCAAATTATGTAGGTATCACAAAACATTGTAAAAATTGTCAATAATATTTTTTCAGTAATCAGAACATTATTTAATCGAATATTTAATATCTTATTCACTAAATAAGAAAAAGGAAAAAAACATTGAACTAGGTAGAACTAATTGCAGAATTACCTTGGTATGAAAGTTCTGTCAAGTATCATTGTGCGCCAGCCCTTACAATCGCAGGGCACTTAAACGCACTCGGTCGCAAACACTCGACAATTTACGTATAATAGCGACCGCGATGCGATTTCCCACTTTTGCAACTGATTATGTGCTTATTATTGTACTGTCACAAACTCATAATGATATAAACAGAAGACGAGTGTTTTTCTAAACCTTTTACATATTTGGATATTTGTGTTTGGATAAAACTTGGAATGTGTAGTTCAGCTGGATGAACACATGCTTTTTTATCCCGAAAAATTAACAAGGAGAATGGGACGCGGACGAAGTCGTAGGCTAGTAAAACATAGTCAAGTTATTTATTTACTAGCAGCGCCTCGCGGTTTCACCCGCGTAATTCCCGTTCCCGTGGGAATTCCGGGATAAAATATAGCCTATGTTCATCAGGGATAATGTAGGATTGTAATGGTAAAAGAATTTTTTTAATCGGTCCAGTAGTTTCGGAGCCTATTCAATTCATACAAACAAACAAACAAACAAAAAATCAAACCTTTCCTCTTTATAATATTTGTATAGATGTATAGATGTATAGATTACTAGCTGACCCGACCGACGTTTTCCTGTCATTAAAACTTTTACTGTCAACCAAATTTCATTCAAATCAGTTCAGTAGCTTTGGCGTGAAAGCGAGACAGGCAGAGTTACTTTCTCATTTATAATACTGGTACGGATTATAAACGATTTAGAGTATTGTAGAGCTACGCTAGAGGTGGATTCTGGCACAGCGATAGGCGAACGCTAGTTGGCGGACTGTCCTGTTCAGCCTCTCCTTATAATTTTTGGGATTAGTTGTAATAGAAGTGGGTTATTTAACTATTTACTAGTATCTTTTACTAGTTTTAAAAATGTAATTTTAATCTAATAATTCCGATAGCATGCCGAAAGTTAGCACAAACCTATGGGATTTTTTTTGGGGAGTAGGTATTGACTTTTTCAGACTGGTATTAAATGATTATCCAGGTCTTGATGTAAAAATGTAATTAATAATTATTTGCTTAACGTAATGTACTTGTAAAAAACATAGTTTTGTCTCTGGAATCTTTGATCTACTCGAGTCCTACAAACAAACGTGAGAAAACCAAAGTTCTACAAAAGTTGCGATGCATTGTTTACTCTACTCTCACCAACTGTACGTACCATTGGATTAATGGAAAACAAATATGCCATGGTTAATTTGTACGATGCGAGTTTATGTGTGCCTGTGCAACAACTGCTGTTTTAAGCGCGTTCTGTGTAAATAGTTGGGGTACAAAGCCCGTAATCTACCAAAAATACACGAACAGTGTGGAATCCAAATAGGATTGCGATGCGATGGTTTCTATTACATAGGTTTTCAAACATGTTTTATTTGTGAGGGATAATACACCTTATACCATATACAAAATAAGAGTCATAATCACTATTTTGAGGATTAATAAAAAGATACGATTCGATTAGGCAGTGTACGTATACTTGGCCAAATCCACAAAATTGTAAACAAATTTGTAATGAATTTATTTCTCTGCTACGCAATGCTAAGAAACCTCTACGCTGCCTCTACGCCATTGCCTCTACGCTGCCTTTACGCCATTGCCTCTACGCTGCCTCTACGCCATTGTCTCTACGCTGCCTCTACGCCATTGCCTCTACGCTGCCTCTACGCCATTGCCTCTACGCTGCCTCTACGCCATTGTCTCTACGCTGCCTCTACGCCATTGTCTCTACGCTGCCTCTACGCCATTGTCTCTACGCTGCCTCTACGCTGCCTCTACGCCATTGCCTCTACGCTGCCTCTACGCCATTGTCTCTACGCTGCCTCTACGCCAACAGTAGCTATAAATAGTATAGTACATTTTAGATAACTAGCTGTTTTCAGAACCTAACCAAAACTAAAAAGATTCATAAACGTATTTTCTATATTATAAAACCTTATTAAGCGTGGCTCCAGCACTGGTCATTGCACTCAATCCTGCAACACATGTACGTGAGTTTTTTATTATGTCCGTTTGTTCAGACCGGCGGTCCCCGAGCTGTTATTGGTCAGATTCACCGAGACTTTTTAATTTCATTGCATGAACCGGCCTCTGTCACTCTCAACTTACTCTCAATGCGTTACTAAAAAAAAACTTAAAATGTATCGATATTCCTGAATGCTCTAGATTGTTTATTTTGATTGTTTTATTCTAGCAGGTATGTTTGTATAAAAAAAGCATTTGATACAAGTATAAAAAAATATTTGATACCAGTAAAGATACAACCTATCTGGAAGTATACAAAAGTTCATTTTAATAGTAAACAAAGCTATACTTATAGTGTTAGGTGGCTTCCTAGAAAGTTATCCTACTTTAAAAAACTATGAACGTTTTTAACTTAGTTCAGGACTTTACTAAAACTAAAAAGTCACTTAAAATTTAAACATCTAAGGTCTGAATACTGAAACTTCACTCAAAAAACACCACTTAAAATTGCTCTGCCTCTGTTCGACATTACTCATTTGTAAGAGACGGCAATAATTTAAACATGAACTTATTATAGGTAGCGTTTGAGTATTCGGCCGTATGTTTTCTTGCTTCTTTTTTACCTGACCCATTAGTAAGAGATGGTACTAAAATCATGAAATTAATCCAAGTAGCGTTTCAGTATTTGAGCATTATCCTGAAAAAGCCACGGAATCCTACATAGTACCTAAGTGAATTTTTCAAGTAAATATGTCGTATTCTACAGCATGGGTTTTTATTTCACCCTGTGGTCGTTACTTTTATTTTACACGACGAGAGTTATGGCTCTTAATTGAAATGTGCTGTAGATTTTTAAATCATTATTGTTTAATTTGTCGTGTTCTTTTAAATGCTGGTGTCTACAGTAGAATGTGTTTTTTGTTCGTGAAAATACTTCAATGGCCGAACAACTTCATACATAAGTAGTGTTATACTTCGTTTTGGGTATGGAAAAGAAGAAACTTATGTAGGTATTTTGAATTGTAATATAAATATACTGAATATTTATATTACAATTCAAAATACACTAGTTTAGATTTGCCTCGGACTATCTTTCTTAGAGAAAAGTCAATTAAGTAAAGAGAACCGAGTCCTTACTGCAAGATGAAGTATAATCCCATATTTTTATTCACTTATCACTATATCAAAAGTTATTGATATAAAGACTTGGTGGTAAACCAATTTTTGCCAATACTTTTAACAAATCTCTTGAATTTGTGGAAGTTTTTTGGGCCAACTCGCTCAAGTAAAAAAACTCAGAAATAATAAACTAGCTTGATCTCAACATAGAGACAAAACTCTCCCACGGGAGTAGATTAAAGTAGATTTCCCATTTACCCAGATCCATCAAGATAGTCCCGAAAAAGCACATTAGGCCTTTTCCATTCCAAGACGAATCACCGTCCAAATTATGTACCTACTTCACCAAATACCAAATACCACCGTGCGCTATACGCTGTATTAAATACAGGGTGTAAAAGTATTGCACAAACAATGGTTTCTGTCCATGAATTTTAATATTTACCACTGTCACCTTTATTATCTTCATCTTTTCCACCAAAAAAAGTAAAAAAAATAAATTTCTTTTATGTATTTAATTATAATCAAACGCAACCACACTGCCGCGTTAGAAAAAAAAATGTCGAGTGGTTTTTTACACCTTACATAAAAGACGACATATTGAATCCATACATACGTCAAATAATAAAATATTGGGTATCTTATTCCCTTATTACAGGAACCTCATTCACAAATATGGAGTGTGAAACTTCTACAAAAGGAGGGTAGTAAATAATTTGTTCTAGCGACATCTGGGAGCATCCCCTTCCGTGTAGGGCTGAAATCGCAGAACTAAAGCACAGTAAACAAATGTCGTGGTTAAGTCACAATTTTTCAAATTGTTTTTATGCTCTGTTCACTGATATTGTCTTCCTCCATATCGTAAGCTCTGAACTGCTTTCGTTGCTCAGCTTAATGTCAAGCGATGTGGCTACAGATATACGAAAAAGCTTTTGATGGCAAAAAACGCGCTGAAACGCGCTAATGTCACTATTTAGTCACTTAATACCTATGATCTCTACTATATAAAAATAAGTCGGGTTTTCCTTCCTGACGCTATAACTCCAGAACGCATGAACCGATTTCCACGGTTTTGCATTCGTTGGAAAGGTCTCGGGCTCCGTGAGGTTTATAGCAAAGAAAATTCAGGAAAAATTTCAACAGAAAAGCGGGAAAATGGAATTTTGAAAAGTCACACGGCTAGTTTAGTATAAAAACAGTTCAGAAAACCTGCCATGCTTAAACCTGGCAGGTTTTTATGAGATAGCGATTGCCCCCCTGGACAAATATCATGCTTCAAACATAACGAACAAGACATACGTGAGTGAAGAGTACGGTGTCAATCGGGTAATTTAGTTTCATTTAGTTTTGTTTGATTCTTCTCGTTTCACCAACGAGACAATATTAACAATCCGGTGATTCTTTTTTGTTTCAATAGCAAGTTTTCGTTTTCGTTTTATTTTTTGGGCATTTTCTTATTTTCATGATACCAAAACAGTCTCTATTATTTAGACCTTTTTATGTGGTTTTTGGTTCATATGGAGCTTGGTACTCTGTTGAAACCATACAACTATTATGTATGTTGTCTTATGGGACACTAAAATATAATAATTGAACCAGCTATTGAGGTAGCATTAGCTGTGACAGAGAAAATGGAATGGAATGGTCACACCCACCGTTCTATTGAGTTTTGTATCACACACGGCTTGGTGCTGCGGCAATTTGTTTGGTAAATAGATGACTTACTGAGACACTGTTCTATACATTATCATGTTTTTTTTTTTTACGTGATTTTTGTTTTAGCCAATGAATACCTTTTACCAACGCTGTTGTAAGTAGGTGATAAAATAAAAAAAATAAAACTTTGCAAATATTAACAATCTGGTGATTTTCATGTGTTTTAATAGCAAGTTTTGGTTCTTTTTCTTCTTTTTTTTGCACAAATAGATGGTTTAATGACTTTTTTAAACAAATAAATAAAGAAATACGGAAGTGTGACTAAAATAATGCAAGGCAATATTTTATATTATCTCTTATTTAATTCAAACATTGGTAAATTCACATAAATTGTCAGTTTTTCTTTCTGAAGACATTACTAAGGATACGAAAATGCCTCAGGCACTTTCGTGTAACCGAGAAATTGGATTTCTAAAGGTCTTTAGGTGCCTTCAAAGGTTTTTCTGATTATGACAAACAAAGGTGGAATAATGATATGGGTTCTCAAAAAAGCGAATATTTTGTTACAGTAAGGAAGAAACATGTACGATTATACGAAAAAGGAATCCTGTGTGATGAGTATGACCTTTGTAAAAATGGGTTTGCTAAATCAATTTTGTTGGTCGACGATGTTTCAAATAATTTCTTTTTGAAGCAAGTGTATTTTGAAAATAAGTGTACTTTACTTATTTGAAACTCGTTTATTTTCCTTCTCAAAATCTTTGGCACTTTTTCACCCTGATTATCGCCAACATGAAGAGAGGAATAGATAGAAAACTCCTTTACAAACTAATAATAAAAGTAAAAAGGAAAAAAAATACAGAATAAATTAAAAATCATTAATCTACAATTGGGCGTAATAATTTTTATTATAAACTCTTCTATTTTTCCAGAAAATATCACTAGTGAATTTTTACACCCAGTTCCATTTTGAAAGGCAATGAAGGGCTATTATTTACATGGTTGTGGCTTGGTGAAAGCTAATGTACTAACTAGAAATAGCAAGCAAATAACAGTAAAATAAGCCTAAAAGAACAACTATTTTTCAACTGGGAGTGAGATGTTTATTGGACCATATCTTAATCTGAACATACTTTCGTTATTTACACCATTTGAGATAACCTTTCAAGATAAACAAAACTACCTTTCGTGGAGGAAAAAATAAGGGTAATAAATCTCTTGCCTGTCAAGTGTAGTATGCTTAGCCGCTACGGAATAAATCGAGTTATATGTATAGGTCGAAAAAGTTGCGGTGTTACGAAGTTGAAATTATTTGTGGGGAATAAAATCTAAGGCTAATGCATTATACAACCGCTTATAACTATGAAAATAATAAAATAAGTTTGCCAACAATGCATAAAAATGATACTTGTAAAAGAACTAACATCACATACTAACAACGGTTATAGCCTAACCTAACTAGTCAGACCATTATTCACATTTTCACACACTTCTTACTGGTCTCACAAATTAACACGCTTCCATTATTATTCCAAAACACTCGTTTGCATGCGAACATAATTATAATTAACTGTATAATACATAAAAGTATGTATAGTGCAGTATATATAATACTGCTAAATAAAATATCTATAAAAAATACCAAAACGTTCTTATTTGGAAACCATTAGAAAACAGCGCGATCGATCATTCACCCACCCCCGACTGTCATAATAGCTAAAGGCTCATCTAAAAGATATGGTTACCCCAAACTACTTTTAAAACGTTTGTGAACATCCTCAAAAAGTAGTAGTAATTCCCTTTTATGTACTGGTAGATCCTGAGCTGGCTCATCACTTACAAAAAGGGCTATTTTTATTCCGTTTTTCTCAGGCCACTTGTTTTGTGCGAATTCATCGCCATCAAACGATAGTAATAAAGATAGATTAACGGACGATGCCTTCCCTATGCGATCCCTAAGCTTAAGGCTTCAGTTACGCAGAATTCGGGTGCAGTATTTTTACTCTGTTGCCAAGTAAAGAATTTATATATTTTTTTTATTTATTTAAGGTAATAGGTAGTTGGTTTTGTTTAAATTGGGGTTTAAACTTTATTAGTCCGGTCAATCTAGACCAAAAAATGAGAGTGAAGGTGCATAAAATCACAACAAGCTGAAAATCAGTAAAATTGTTCAAACATAATTATAAATAAAATTTATAAGTTCCCCACCATTTCCGTGTATGGAAAAATGCAATTTGTTAGTGTAAAAAAGATTTAAAAGATCGCATACGGTCAATTATTTCATGACTGCGGTTGCCTGTGCGTTCGCAACTCGCGGCAGTCGTAAGCGCTTCGTGTTTTGGCCTCAAGGACATTAGGAGTGTAATTTTAAATTGATACTACGGGATCCCCGCCACCATAAAAGCCATCAGTATAACAAACGAGCAGGCAGCCTGTTTTCATTGTAATTTCGACCTATGCGAGCATTTGAAAGTGGACGGTAGCTTTTGCGGAATAAATAATTCAGTGAGAGGATTTATGGTAGTGGAAAATGGTGGGGAATAAGTAAAAGCTTAAGTTTTATTTTTCTTTGTTTGAGAGTGATTGGGCGCCATATGGATCGAATAATACACTCTTGACCGGAGTACTACTTATTGTAAACTGATCTGGTTAAGACAGCAAAAACCGTAACTGTAAATTAGGCTGATACAGCCGATTTATTAGAGAAAGTGATGGAACACAAGAATAAACTAGAAAATTCAGTATGCAAACCACATAACCTCACAAAATCACTTTTCACGATGAACCATGGTATTTTTCTCTTAACTGTTTTATTTTTGAATTTTCTATGAGAAAATTCAGCAAAGACAGGTTCACGGTAATTTGAGCACTTGTACTGAAGGGACGACGGCATTAATCTATCTTTATTACCAGTCGATGGTTCTCACAAAAGTGTTTATGTGAGCCGCAGTGACCCAGCGGAATGTAGAGATACACAGCTCATGCGAAATGGATGGTTCGTACTACCAGTCAAAGTTATCTACACAGAAGTGTAAACGTGTGTATTCAGGAGACGTCTTCACCCTATGCATGCATATTATGAAAATAATGGATTATCTGTGTACCAAATAATACGTGTGTAGCTGTAATAGATGCTCTCCGGTGCTACAACAGCTTTTTATACCTGGTTGTATTGTGTTGTTGTAGGTGGTAAAAATAAAAAAAAACCTGTGCGTGCAGTCCCTACGCGCAGAAGAAGTTATACTTCGAGTGCCCACATTCACTCTCACTCTGTGTTAATGAGAAATTAATTTAGTAATTATTTTTATGTACTTATCCAATATGCAGTACTAAATTTTCACTTCAAAATAAAAAGTAAAAAGTTGCATGAACACTGCTATCATATATTTTGACTGTAGCGTATTAGTCTCTTTCTATTCCCCCCGCTGTCAGTTGGAAGTTGTTTATCTTCAAAAACACGGGCGGTCAAATGCTGAATTGCTGAACACTGCCATCTATATTTGATTGTAGCATTTGTAGCGTATTAGCCTCTATTCGGGGGGAATAGAAAGAGACAGAGACTATGTCCTCCCGTAACGCAACGTTGTTGGAAGTCGCATTAGAAGTATAACTTCAATAATGTTTCGTACCAAAGTAACCCAGCTGATACGTAAACTCTGTGTATGAACTCGTTTGATCGCCGGACCGTTTAGTGAAACGTTGCCAATAACTTGTGGGAGTTCGCGGGTAAAGATGCGTGCTTCAATGGGAATACGCGCTGTTGGCTTTTATAAATTGGAAAAAAGGGAAATTTTCGCGTAGCCGCTGGCCAATGGATGGACCTTTGTTCGTAAGAAACGTTCCAAGGTTAACCAATACATATAAAGGTAGGGTTACGTAACGTGGTTTTTGTGAGTCTTAAATTGGTCGGTTTACTTTAGTTTCTTCTAGGTGTTCAACTCTTCAGGCTTTCAACTTTTAGGGCGGCATAGAAAACAATTGATAAAAATCTAGCTGTGTCACTGTTTGACATTACGTCTTGTTAGTAGAGAACATCAATGAAAATAACTGAATAAAGTTATCCAACGATTATAAGTTAGTTCGATGGTGGCATTAGTACAATGCAATGATTCAATGTGATAGTTGTAAATTTTTTATTGTACTAACTTGATTTTGAAAGAAAAAATTATATCGCTTTTATTTCCACAAACCACGGCCATGTTTTACTGACAATGTACCTATCTGCAACTGAATAATTTTCTTACTAAAAATAGCATTGAAATTGAAGTTTCCGTTTTGAAGATACGCTACCACAAACAAACGCAGGACCTTTTCTGCTTCGATGAGGATAAATGCAACTTAGTTTGCCAAAAACGATTACGACTACTCAAAAACTACTTTGCTATCATTGCATTTCTATCACGACTTACAAAGCACAAGAAAAATGCAACCACTTTATTTTCTGCACAATCTTAAACGGTTACGATCAAATCTCTAGACGTCTATGTATTATCATCTCTACATTATAAGAGTGCTTTCAAGAAGCACTTTGCCTTAAGTTGGTAGAGTCCTGGTCCATTCGCGATACGGCCCTCAGGCAGTCTGCTCTATATCACCTACATCTGGATAGTTTCTTGAGTTACACTGAAGTGTAATAGCTTTATTGTTCTGAATGTACTTTTTTCTCTCGTTGATTTTAAGACGTATAAAAGTATCAGACATTGCGGTGTGCGTACAATTTCATGCTTGGGTGAATAAAAGTACATGTTTTACCAGATGTTTTAAAATTACTTATCTGTTATGCTATTCGAATGAAATTTTACATCATTCCTTCGAATAACTAAAGTGTAGTTGTTCAGTTTTAGGTTAGAAGGTCTTTACTCGTTTCAGCGTAAAAGCGCCCAGTTTCTGACATTCAGCGTTTGTTTTGAAGATACCAAATGCCGTGATACGACCCTTCCTATCGCGTTATTGCTCTCATAGGAGATTGTTCCACTGTCCGTTGTATGGGAGGACTTTATTTTGCTTCTGTTATTTTGCCAGTGCTAGTGAAATTGCTTAGCCTACTCGTAGTTCTAAGGGCTTTGTTCTAACGAGGAACATGTCGGTTTGTTATGGCGGCCTAGTAGGCAGTGACCACTGATATAAAAATGATTGAAAACGCTTTATTGTACATAAATAACACCAAAACATATTCTCATGATATAAAAAAAAATAGGTTGCATTAAATGTACAATGGGCTAAAAATATATTTTACTAGCCTTTTTCTTTCTCAGAACTTACCCAATTTAAGTTCTCTTGAGTGAACATACATTTTCATGTCACCCCTAGAAATCTACGTAATGAAATGTTTATACTCATTGTTTTTTTAGAGTTATTTTACCAGCTTGAGATTTTCCACTGTACATAGTTAATAAAAAATCATTCATCATTTAGTCAGAAGAATAAATTGAATGATTCTTGTTTTAGTTATATCGACGCCACTTTTCCACGAAGAAACCATTTAGTAACAGCGTAAACGTTTCAATTACTCATGAATCTAATTACAGTGTGGCTAGGTCTAATATTGAATATTATCATGTTTGACAAGTTTGACCTAACCTAACCCACTTGCAAGACTAGGTTATGAACATTTTTGCTTCGCCTCCATTCTCAGCGCTGTAAAATAAATTATTAAGTGCGAAGGCCCGACTGAAGCTGAAATTCATTCCATTTACTCCAAGATATTATCGTCTTGAGCGATCGACTCGTTGTGAATTTCATTTGGTGTTGAATTGCTTCTGATGCGCTTTTACACAAATTACTGAAGGACCCTTGTGCCCCAATTATTTTGTTGGGCTATAAATTGCATTCTTCAGATTGAAAACATGTACAACGTACATTGAAACATGGTTCAAATGTTCAACTGCTTTTGGTATCGGTTAGTATTTTAAAGTATTAAGGCCAGAATACTGAAACGTCACTGAAATTTAAGCACCACTTAAAATTGCTCTGCCTCTATTTGACATTATACTCATTTGTAAGAGAACTTAATTTAATTTAAGTTTGAGTATTCGTCCATATGTTTCATACGTTTAGAAAGTGGATGTGCCTCTGCTGTACTCCTTTCGCTCATTATTGAAGAACTGATTTCGCAACTCAAAATAATTTATTTTAATATTTCACATAAACAAATAGTGCTATAGGAGGATTTAATTCTCAGATCATTATCTACCAGTATTTCTGGATGTGCAAAAATATGGTGTGGCGTGTATGTATTTATAGACCGTACTAAACATTAAAGAAATCTACATACTAAGCTAGTCGTTCGCCCCGAACTGAGATCTCGTGATGGTCGGAGGTTAATAAAACCCAAACAATTTTTATTGACAATGGTTGTAATAAACTTTGCAAATCACTTCGAAATTGCCGTCTAGCTAAGTACCTACCAGTCTTGACTTGAATTACAAAATCATTGAAACTCCAAGAAATGGTAGCTCACGTTATACTGGGTTTACCAATTTTATAATTTTTACAAATCAAAAACTATTAGACCTAGAATCAAAATAAAAACGGTTTTGGAATGTCTAAACAAAACCCTATCATATGACACCCCACTTGATATTATTGTATGACTTTTTTTTACTCCCTTTGAACCCTCATAACTTCACGACCAATTTACTTCATTTAACAAACCAATAAAACTTAAGAGTACTATCCGTATACCTATCAAATCTGCGAAAATCGGATAAGCGGTTCAAAAGATCTCGAAGAACCAACATACAAACATACAAAGCATTTTTGTCCAAGTTGTCACTAAGATCTCGTTCGCTTCGCTCACTCGATTATAAATAAAATATACAAGCCTGAAAGATATTATTATTAGATTACTAAAGTATACCAAACATTATTACATACAGATTAAAAAGAATATGAACGAGTAAGTTTTTAATAAAAATGAAACCTCCATATTTTTGTTCTCGAACTATTATTTTTTGTCCTACTTTATTCTGAATGGGAAAACCTCAGGGAAATTGCATTCCATCCCTAGTCGTACCCTATAAAGAATGCCTCATTTTTTCGATCGTATCGCGTCGCCGATACCTCACAATTCGTATTTCATTCCTCTCCATCACCTTTTCAAATAGAATTCACCTTATGAAATGAATTTTAAATCTTTGTCTGGCTGTTGCAATCTTTTAATGGTTTCAAACTGCGTTTTAAATAACTGATAAAAATTGTGTGAAAGAGGTACGTTTCAGTCTTAAAAAAATATACGCGTTAGAATTTTTAGTTCAGAAAGTTAACAACTTTCTGTCTCAGATCCATAGACGCAGTACAATGTCTCATAGAGGACGTGTTCAGTCGACTTGCTTGGTGAGGCCATGCAATGTTTTAGGCCGAAGTTACCACTATACATCAGGCGGGGTAACTTAAAAAACTTACATGTCACATTTTGGTAATCTGAACATAACACAGAATTAGTAATAATTGATAGGGTACCTCATATATGCGGTCACTGATAGTAATGCGACATCTAAAACAGTAGGTATAGTGGAAATCAATAAAACACCCCGTCGTCGGTCGAGCCCTTCTTACCCACTCAGTTTTGGGAATGAACTGTGGAAAGGGTGGAGGGGACTAAACGTATAATTATTTTAAGGAAATACTTAAAAAGTCCCGTTTTCTTGCGAGAATATTAAAAAGGTATTCCAGGTATTCTTTCACAACAGTTATCACTCAATTTTTTTAATTATTATTTTAAACTTGGTGAATACGTGGTAAAAGAGATTGGATTAGATTTTGATTAATTACAAAAAAATAACACCATAGGATCATTAACAGCGAGTACGTTTCAAAACAGTTTTTCATAAAAGTATAAAAGCAAAATGAAATAGTGCTTATATTTTGCTAATAATAATAAACAAAAGAACTTTATAAACAAAAGACGACTCTATAGATCTCATATTCTCACCACACACATTCATCTTATAACAGCGCTTTTAAATACAAGGGAGACGATTCAATAACACATTCGTATAGGCTGTTTGTGACATCGAGCTCCTTATAACTTGTACCGACGAGAATAATAAAACCACGCACCTTCTTACAGCGGTTACGCACTCATCCGATCTAAATCCGGGAAAATAAGGATTTAAAAAACTCGGACTGATAATTATATTCCAGAAATGCCCCACTGCTACGACGTAGTATGTCTACAATGTAGCAGTGGCTGAACTCGGATATTGATTTACACACTACAAACCTACGAACTAATTAAGTAAAAATAAGGATTATAGTCTTAAAAAATTCTGACTGAATTCAGCTTACGCTCTAACCTGATCTCGCATTTCAATATTCTGTACCGAATTGGAGATTCACGGATGACGGACATAAATCGGATGATGGATGATCGTTGTAGTGCGTAAGTTACCTTACAAATAGTTCTACGACTACCATCGGACCGTATTTTTACGGATTCCGATCGGATAAGCGAGTAACGGCTTTAATCTTCTTTCATTCGGCCGTCATTTCAACCAAGAATTCAACGATCAAGAATATGGCAAAATTGTCTGTCGAAATGACGGACAGAGGCCATATAGGTATAGAAGAAGAAGAAGAAGGAGAATATGGTTTGGTTTGAGTACGATTTGCGTTTATATGTTTTTATTTAAAAAAAAGGAATGGTTTCTGGTTAAAACGCTTGTACTAATTTAAGTAATAGTTTAATATAAACATTCTAATATTGATAGTAAAATATTTGCTAGCTAATTTGCGTCCTAACTTCAAATAATTTGTGGTTAACGTGGTCATGAATTTGATTTTACCCAATTGTAAATTATCAAATTAATATTTATGTAAATGTCATGTAATATGCATAAGCCAGTGTTTATTAGACTGTATAAAATGAGCTTAGGTATCAATGTTGTCCAACCAGGAAACACAACGCTGTTAACCGATTTACAATATTGAAAATGTAATATTAATGTCTGTTGTAATTTCAATAAATTTCATTTCATTTCATTTCGGCTTTGTTTTAACTAAAATGATAATAAGTCAACCGATTGTAACTACTCTCTAGCTGGGCATTCTGCTAAATATGTTTTGAATAAATAAACTTATAACTGTCTTGATGACAATATTACGAGCAATCTTACCACCTGTTACGTAACCAAAAACCGTTCCTAATCTCTATCATTGGGATAGAAAGAGGATCGATCACGTGATCTGAGATCACCCTAAGTTTTCACCCCAAGGTTCAACGACCGGGGGTTGTCCACGCGTCAAGATGCGCGTGCCTTGAACCGGTTGGTTGCAACCGATTTTGTATATACTTTGTAGGTTCGGGCACACTTTGTCGGTATCATCCTCGCCTTGAAGAGAATTTCTGATAGTATTTTTAATGCGAGTGTACCTTTGCATGTTCGTTTTTGAATTTCACCATACGTTTATCTTCATACATGATAACACACATACACTCATGTGGGTAATTCTATTTACTCGTATTCTCACACTTAAGTACTTGCTTATATTTATTAATCTTGACAAAAATACTAAGAACCTACTTACTAAAAGCAAACAAAATTGATGTAGATGCTAAATTTTAAAAATCAAAACCTAAAAAATGGATTACAAAATTCATTTCAATTTTGACAGCAATTTTTCGTTTATTTTCAAGTGTGACTCATTTTGTAAATAGTGGCTTCAAATTTCAGTGAATTGCAATAATAACTTTACTGAATTACGAAAACGGGTAAAATAAAAATTTCTGGAAGCTTCCAGTGGTGGTATAATAATTATACCACCACTGAAGCTTCCAGAAATTTTATCGTTTCTTCTCACGAAAATGTCTTCAACCAAACTATTGGGGAGACTGGGCAACTTTAAAGCGAAGTACTATCTAGTTTAATTTGTATTTCTTTTATCATAACACTGATGATGATTACAGGAACCTTTTAAGATGGAAAATAATAAGAAATAGGTACCGCAGCATATTTCAAACCAGATAACCAATAAGTTCTAAGCTTCAAGTGTGTATATGTATAAATCACTAGGTGCCGCCCGTGACTTCGTTCGCGTCCCGTTGGATCTCGTTGATTTTTCGGGATAAAAAGTAACCTATGTGTTAATCCAAGTCACGGACAATATATATTCCAAGTTTCATCCAAATCGGATCAGTAGTTTTTACGTGAAAGAGTAACAAACATCCATCCATCCATCCATCCATACTTACAAACTTTTGCGTTTTAATAATTAGTAGGATTATCATTCCACCAGTCAATATTACCTGATCTGGGTATATGTTCCTTTTTTTTAGTCTTCAAGGTTCTAAGAAAATTTTAATACTTGACTAATCCATTTTAATAAAACTTCAACAACACAAAAAACAAAGATTTTGGTCATTGGAATATGCGTTAAAAAAAACTGTCCTACTGCTTTGTTATTTAGAATTTCAAAGGTGCATTTAATTTTACGACATGAGCTTACTCTTCCGGTACTGCTATTGTTTCCTTTTGAAAGGTATGATTTAAAAATTTTATCGTTTTATTTTCATTGGCATTTTAACAATTTCACCCCTAAGATTACGATCGCGAACGGGTAATAACTGAAACTATTTTTAAACTCTTTTTTATACAATTTATGTAACCGTTTGACCACTATCTCACCTGATATTAATTTTCCCCTGCCGGCAGTCGCAGGGGTCGCTAAGGGGATTATTGGACAAAAGATCCAGAAATCCCCTACGCAGGGGACTCACGCAGGGGAAAACTAGAATGAGCCAAGCACGTTTACTTAGAAGATACCTATCCATTCTATCCTTGAAAACTTCCAAATTATAGTCATTTGGGAACACAGACGCCGATAACGAGTTTTCTTTTGTAATCTGGTTATTGTTTGCTTTAATCTAGCTATTTACAATTTTTAACAATATATAGGTATATCACAAGCTTGAAGTAGAGATGGGCAAGACACGTGGCAAGAAGAAATGATGGAAGATGGACGACGGAATGGTGGGCATGAGACGCTCAAAGATCACGAGGCAGACCCACCCGCTCGATGGTCCGATGATATTATACATATAAATTTTCCGATTGCACGACCGGGACCGGGACCGGGACCTTGGGACCGGAACCCACGACCTTCGGATCGAAAGTCGAGGTGCATTCCCACTCGGCCAACACGGCTACGAGCTTAACGGTGAAGGAAAACATCGTGAGGAAACCCTTGGCTTAGTCAGCTCCGCACGTATTGACTTTGTCGTTCCTGTGCATATGGTTGACTAGGCTGAGAGGATGGTATAGGTGCTGGGCAAGCCTACTCCATCTAAAACATTGTCCCAGGCACTACAGTGTCCCGATAAGTGTAGGCATAGGTTGCCTCCTGACACTGTATAAATTATTTCCAGTAGATGTAAAGACCTATTATTAGTTAGACAGCAGTGGAGAAGACTCGCGCAGGACCGGAGAGACTGGCGTACTAAAGAGGAGGCCTATACGCAGCAGTGGGTGCATACAGGCTGAATAGATAGATAGATAGATATAGGTAGGTATTTTACTCATTCAGCTATAAGTAGTTAATTTTACTTTGGTCTGTGATATTATTTTAATGCCTTAATGAACAGGGAACAAAAACCGTAGGTTATATAGATATAAGATAAGACGTCTTAGTCATAAATAAATAATTAATAACACGGTGCATAACAAATATCCAACTTGTTATACGGCACCCACTTCAAAGTGTCGGAAGTAGTTTTACAAATTTTCTTTTTAGGGTTCCATTCATTCCACAGTCCGAAACATTCCAGTAATTACCACATTAATGTTAGTTGGCAACCAAACTCCTTTTTCCCCCTTCTATTATTTCATAACCTCTACAAATAAATGTAAAAGTTGCGGTCGCAGAGACTGAACTAGGCTTATGACACTCTGAATCAGTTTTATTGTAAAGTTACCTCTATCGAGCTGAATGTAGATTCAAATTCAAAGTAGAGTTGCAAAAAAATGTAAATGTTTTTATTTATCCGATAATTGTATTGACGAGTTTTTCTGATCATTTAATTATCAGTCGTTATTTTTATACTACAGAGTATACCTAAACCACAAATCATATAATATACTAGTATAAACCAACTATTTGACCGTAAGTGTGACGTTTTTATACTTATCTATTCCGTGCCGTAAGGCAGATCATCAGTGATCAGTCAGATGATCTCAGCAATGGGTTCGTATCAACTTTGTGAAATTAATTTTATTGATGTTATTTGTGCACATCTTTTTATATAAAAAAAATTCTGATTCTGATTCACAGTCAATAAGATACAGGACTAAAAACGTGGTGTAGTAAATAATAAAAAAAACTAGAGAGGTGTCAGGGGACACCCGGATGGAACGAAGTTCCTTGAGGTGTTGTTTTCTTACAGTAAGTACACAGAACCACCTAAATTAAAACAAAAACTTCCAACAATACCTACATTCATTTGTTTCCTTCCTGCACCAATTTATTCGAATAACGTTGTCAAAGTTTGAAAAAAGTGTCGCTACAACTTTTGGTCTTAATTTTTTCCCTTTCGCAACGCGCGATAAGGAACTTCGTTCCAATAAATAAAACGTTTATTCTCTCTCACAAAGGTTCAATACCAAATAAAGGTTAGTTATACATAACAATTTGAGTAAAAGGGAAACATACAACCTTTATACATAGTACCAACCAAGAGCCTAAAACACTCGTATACTCAAAAATGGAATAGTCAGTTCAAATTGAAATTACTCTTAGGTGATATCAAAAGTATCAAAGTGAAATTTTAATACGTTCATAGTATTATTTATTCTGTGCGGTTGCGAAGACCGAACAAAGGGTAGGTGACCTACTTATGTCGAATTTGTGAAGGTATAGAATATAGGAAACTGCGATGGGGTGGGCTCGTTTATTCCAGCGAAGGTTGTTAGTTGTTCGGAGGGCCTGGTGAAATATTTCTTTTGAGTTCATTTTAAAGGTCTTATGATAATATGATTAAAAGAAAATATTTTATTTAAAATTAACGCAATCGTCTTAGGCAGTGCAGTAAATTTTAAATTATCTAACCTATACAGTATATACAGTATAGTACTATATTATGGTCTGTGCCTATACATTCATATAATATTATGAAAGTATTTAATTAGTATACCTATTATTATAAAAAAAGTGTATATACTATTATAAAACTGTAAAAAATCCAAGAACTAAAATTAAAGATATGAATAAACTAAATATGCAGATCAACTAAATAAACGATTCTGATTCCGAAAGTCGAGTTTGTCTGTTTGTTTGTTTGCAAATCACGCCTAAAATACTGGACCAATTTCAATAAAACTTATACCATTCGGAAGCCCTTTTTCCGGATTGAAACATAGGCTATATTTTATCGAAATTAAAGACGTGGATTCTGAGATACAGCTTGACCTCTCTAACCCAAAAGCAGACTTTGGCACGAGATTCATCGTATACTGGTTGACAGATATTTTGGTGCAAAGTTTTGTACGCGTACGAAGTCGCGGGTATCAGCTAGTTTAGATAAAAAAGATGGTGTTATTACTCTATAAAAAACAGAATATTCAAATTAAATATGCACGTATAGTACCTACTAAATTCTACAAGAGAAACTAGAGGATGAAGTCGGTTTTCTTACAAAGCAAAGTTCGAGTCAGACGCAGGTTAACCACAGAAAGTCGTGCGTACAACCACAGAGCAAACATGGCGCGACTTCTCGTTTAGCTGATCTCCCAAGGTGCAGAATAGCCACCACAACGTGTCAATGAAATATGTAGGTACATAGAAAAGTCAGGGTGCAATAGGAATTATTCTAGGTCGTGAGCAAGCAAAATATAGCGTTTTATTTTTATTTTTGCAGTATAGAGGAGGTACTTAAGGTCCAACTAGTCGCCCACCTTTCCATACAAACGTGGAAGGTAACTGTTTGACGTTGATCAACAAAAACTAAGGATTATATCAATATATCTCGTCATAATCTATGTCTGTATACACCTCAAACCTTAAAAAAGTATTCATTTAAAAAATATAAGCTTCTAAACTTTCGTCGAAAGGTGGGCGACTAGTTGGATCTTGCTAAACTTATAAATAAATAGCTGATACCCGTGACTTCATACGCGTGCAAAACTTTCCACCAAAATATCTATCAGCCAGTATACGATGAACCTCGTGCCAAAGGCTACTTTCGGTTAAGATATAGATCAAGCTGTATCTTAGAATCCACGTCTTACATTTCAATCAAATATAGCCTATGTTTCTTTCCAGAAAAAAAGGCTTCTGAATGGTATAAGTTTCGTGGAAATTGGTTCAGTAGTTAAGGCGTGATCGGCAAACAAACAGACAACGAGACAAACTCGATTTTCAGAATCAGAATCGTTATTTAGTAGATCTGCATATTTAGTTTATCCGTATCTTTAATTTTAGTTTTTGGCTTTTTTACAGTTTTATAATAGTATAGATAGATAATAGTTAAGTAAGTAATTGTGTAGTCATCTGGTACGAGTACATACTAACAAAATAATTATGGACACTAAATTTTACATAAAAAATACTTAAGATTTTTTTCTAATAACGATTGATTTGATTTGGGTTGACATTGTTGGTTTTTGCTTATTTTTTAATAACATTTTGTTTCATCAAATCAGAATAAAAATGTTAATAAACATTGTTATTTGACTTTTGAGATTGTGTTTACTGCTCGGCGAAATGTACACAGGGTCTTTTCCTGGTAATAAACAGATCCCAAGACAGAAAGTAGCCAGCGGCTGTGCCACAGTGCAAATAACAGTTACTTTTGATCGTACATTCAACAGAACGGTTTCTAGGGAGTCATCTCTTGCGAAATTATAACGGGGTGCACAGCCCTCACATCTGATGGGGTGAATTTGGCACTGATTTGGCCTGAAACACTGATATTGGAATTTGTATAGTTGCGTTTTTAGTTGTGTTTTATCTCTTTTTCAGGGAAAGTGTCATATCACACGCGGTTCTACTGATAAAGATGGTCAAGTCAAAGGGTGGTTGAAAAAGCAAGAAGATCATGATTTTGTTGAAACCATATTGACAATTATGGCGAGGTAAGGTCACTAAAAAGTTATAAAAAAAGTTACATCTGTGATTCACGCGCTCATTACATTCCTTCAAAGTTTGTAATACGTAGTGAACACTAAAACACAATGCCTTAAATTAACTGTTTTTACACTGCCAGATACGACTTACATGACATCAGCGGAGAGCTAATTCATTTGCGTTTTGACGTCAACACCGATATTTTTATTTGAGACACTATCGTAGCGGTGTCGTGTAGATGTCGGTATGTGTACAACGCTTCTACGCGTAGCATTATTGAGTATAACTCGTAGCAGCTCGTAGCCCGTAGCATTAGCGCGGAAGTGGCGTAGCCGCTGAGGTCGCCACCACTATGTATCAATTAGGCAGCGTTTGGTAGAGTACAGTTAACGAAACAATGGCTGTATTAGGTTTTGAGTAAGGTTGTACTAAGGTTAGAAATAAGGTTTCCGATGTCGACGTCATAGATAGGGCGAAGTGGATGAAGAATGTGAGGAAGGCTGACCCCACCACCATGTGGGACCAATAGACGGGAGGAGAGAGAGAGAGTTAGAAAAGTATGATTTTTACTGTATTATTAATCAGTCATTAAAAAAAATCTCATAGTACGTTACCTGTAATTCCCAAGACGTAGGAACAAGAGGTTTTTTTCTTTTATAATAAGTTACAGAATATTAATAATCTGGAACAAAATTCTCAGTTTTATTTCAAAATGTGATTTGTAAAAATATTGGTCTACTTTTAGTAGTAAGATGTTTGTATCAACTTTTAAAACAGTGTGATATATTATACAAAACTAGGCAAGGGTTTAATTCTACGCGTTTACCAATTCTAAGCTCATGGAATCAACGAGGTGACTTAAAAAAGTAATAAAAAGTTACTTGACTTCAATACCGTCCCATCTCAAATTACAATGTGTCAAATGAGCTAACACAGATTTTTTTAATACGAATGAAAAATAATATAGACATTCTAAAATATAGCACAAAATGTTCTACAAAACCAGCCAAGTGTTTCATTCTCCACGTGTACAATTCCAAACGGCGGACGCCAACGAGATACAAACCGCAGCCGGCCACAATGTTGCTACATTTTGTAAATACGACACTATTTATTTAGCATCACAGTCATATTCACACGAGGAGAACCTTTTAGGAAAATGATCCGGGCACATACAGATTTACAATTTTGCTATGCTATTTTTTAGCGTTGTTTACCGAGCAGTAAGGTGGGCTGATAAAATTGCTAGCGTTGCAGATCGCACCTGGATGAGACTAGCGCAGGACCGTGGAAAATGGTTTATTCGCGTCGAGCCAACAGGCTCGCCCACTAGTGGTAAAAAAATCCCAACGAGCACTGGCACAAGTAAAGAGGGCCCAGCAGTGAATGAAGTCGGGCTGCAGATGATGATGGTGATGATATTTTAGTTCAACGAATCAATATTATTTCTTGTACAATACTTACAAAAAACATTAAATTCCATAATTTTACAAGGAATTTGTTCACTTGTGTGTAATTTCTAGCTATCTTAGTTTAATTTTTTTTTAATTGTTAATTTTCAAGTACGGATTAGGATGAGTACCTAATATTATGCAAGATAGTTAAGTGTTCTGATAAAGTATATTACTATTTTGAGAAAGTACTTTTTTAAGCATCTTTTCTATTTTGAAAACAATCTTTTAAATGTATCGAAGCAATTTACGTCATAAAAAATAATAATTAATTAATTCACTTTATGCCGTACAAAACTAGCCAGCTATTAAAAATTTATAAATACAAGCCACTGGTAATTTCAAAATGTAGCTACGAGTATATTCTCTAACACGATGCTACTTATTAAACATTGAATACATTCCAAATGTGTCCCTACGAAATTCCGGGACTCTATGTAGATGAGTCTAATTATTCTACAGCGTGTTTTAATTTGAAGTGTTTGGTCTATTTTTCAGTTTTACAAAGAAAAAACTTGATTTTATATATATTTATAGCTTTTCCTTACCTTTAAGTTAAGAAGTACCTTTTTAGGTATCATAATAATACGACTCCACAAAAAATAAATAACAAGATTTATATTGCAGCAAATTTATAAATTTTCAATTCAAGAAGTGGGAAAATAATCATTCACCAAAAACGTAAAATTTTATTGTTCCACTTACAGGTTGTTAAATATTTTTAGCGAAACAATTTCAATGCAAATTCATGATCACACTCCCGCATAATTTTCAATAAAAATAATTCTCCGAAGGCGTAAATTGTAGAATTCTGAAATTCACGGTCAACATCCGGAAATTTTGAGGGGAGCTTCCTTTAATTTTTTTTTCTTAACAACCATTACGAGCTGCGTGCGAAAATCATCGCAACTGAGGTTGGCAGCTGCGGGGGCGGGGGTAAGGGGTGGAGCCATCCCCTCGCTATTTTCGGGACTTGAATTATAGTCCGACCAAGCATTGAAGAGCTTTTACCGAATTTTGTGTTACGTTTTACGGCAGGATCCTAAGCGTGTCGGTTTTCTAAATTATTCAGCACAAAGTTTTTTTAAAGGTCTGCGAACTTAAGCTGTACGTATTAATAATTCGATGTAATGAATGCGCTTTATCCAGGTGAAAGTTTTTTTATTCACCCATCGTGGAACATCAAAAGTTGAAGTTTTATGTCCTCAGAGAACGGCTCAAATATTTACAAATTAGTTAAAAAAAATAGAACGTAATTTTTTAAAATATAAAACATACTTCAATCTCTTTTTGTGTTTTTTATCCCTTATTAAACAAAAACAAAATGACAGTAAACATCCTTCCTAAGCCGCGAAACCCTCAAGTATAATTAAGTTAGAAATCAAGTGGGATCGACGCGGAAAAACTGCGCATACATCACAGAAACAGCGGTTTGGCGAAGCTGCGTAGTTCAGTAAAATTGAGTTCAACAAAATCACTGTCTTAAATTAAAGGAATATTCCACATAACTTAGGTACAAAGAGACGCGACAGACGCGTCAACACGAGACGCGGCTAAACAAGAAATTCCAAATAATCAACCTATTCACACAGGGCGAATTTACTCGTACCTAAATCTACCGAGGGTGAGCGAAAGGGAGGATCGTATCAAGACTCGAGACTCCCCCATGGCGTCGCTATGAGGGGACTCGGAGGGAATTTTAGGTTAGTGGACATGTAGGCATAAAGACGGGAACACGGCAAATTTGTTGTCTCATTTAGTTCGTGTCGTTTTGTGCTTTTCGTTGTGCGTCACGTCATAGTTCGTTGTCGTTTCGTGCTTTAGAGTAAGTTAGTTAAGTGTAAATATATTTTAGTGAATGTCGTAATTTGCGCGCCAATTTTCCGTCGCTGGGTGAGTGCGCTAACTTTTTGGCGATAAAATAAATATTCTGGATAGTGAGTGATAAATCGTGTGTGCTAACAATAAAACGGTGAGTCGAAAAAAAATAAAACACTTGTGTTTACCGTGGTTTGTTTGTAAACAGTGCCGCGTGCGTTTAACAAGTGTAAACATTGACCAACATAATATACTTTTTGTGTGAAAATTATTTTGATAACGCCCTAAGCAGCGCCGCGGCTAACGCGAACAAACTAGACGGAACGCCGCTCAAAAATATAACTGTGAAACGTAATTTTCGTGCCAAATATTTTACTCTCTCTCGAGTGTGTTGTAAATAAATGTAAATAGCTGCCTAAATTCTCGCGCAACATCAAGCAAAAACAAATTGTGCAAAAAATACAGACATAAAATACAAAAATTAAGTGTAAAAACATAAAATAAATCTCGCGTCGAGAAAAACGGGGGTCGACGGTGTACAACAGTTACTATACGGATCGATAATATTACGCATTACGGGGTGACTGAGAGGAACGCACACAGGCAAGCGCCGCACGCACACTCACAAACCCCCACCCTGCCGTCGCCCTCACAAATACAGCTTTAACATAAAAAACCGAATTTACTCCTATATTTATAAGAACTAATAGTACAAAAATTGTGATTTTTAGTGTTCAGTAACTGTGATAGACATGTTGGTAGGCACGAATTTCGGTGTGAACCCGATCCTTTTTGGGTACAATATGCAGGCTCCAATCAGTAACGTCAGTATGCCCCCTCCGACACCGATGATGGAATCGGCTCCGGCGACGCCCGTCCATAGCAACCATCACAACCACACGCACAACCATACAATTAAAGAGAAGCGTTCTTCTTCCTCTCCGTTGACGCTCTCGGAGATCACCGGCGCTCCACCCGGTGCCGGGAAGGATGCTGTGAAGCTGTTCATTGGTCAGATCCCTCGTCATCTCGAGGAGGATGATCTGAGACCCATGTTCGAAGAATTCGGGAAGATTTACGAGCTGACCGTACTCAAGGACAAACACACCGGCATGCACAAGGGTAAGTTTTATTGGCATCTACAGATAAAAAAAGATTATGTTGTTTTTTACAGAAAATTCAGGTTACGGAAAATAACCCTGCAGGGAAATAAATTAGGATTTTTTCCAATGAAACGATGAAAAATAAATCAAAACTTTTAGTTTCGCACTTTTTACGACCACTGTTCAGTATTGCCGATGTAATTGATAACAGGGCTTTCGAGGTATACCCTGATGTAAGCCATTGGTCCCAATTTGGGGCCACGACGATAAAAATAAACAATTGCCGATCGCACAAAGCCTTTTCACCCAGTATGAAAGGAACAAAGATGTATAAAACAAAAGAATCACGCATGATGTCATTTGTTTTTTGCGTTTGTTTTTTGAAATATATAATCAGTAATGTCCGGATAGCACATTATTTTGATTGATGTACACATACAACCGTTTTTTTAGGATTTAAAAGCAAAAATTTGACGATAAGGGTTCGCTCGGAAATGGGCCACAAGGAAAATACAAAAAATGTATGAAGAGGCTAGATAAATCCAATTCTATTAAATTTTAAGAATTTATTTTTTATTGCATAATATGTTGGAATCGTTGAGAAAATATTTTTTGGATTTTGCTACCAGATAATAGTATATTTCATTACAAGTGCGGAACGTCTGTCATTGCAAAGAGATCCGACAAATGTCTACCCGAGCCGAGGCGCAGCCGAAGGCGAGGGTTGACAGTCGGAACAAGTTGCAATGACGGTTCCGCACGTGTACTGAACGACTATTTTTAATACAGTTGCGAAAAAATGAAGCAATTTAATAAAAAGAAAATTTCTGAAAAATGGCGTCAACCGTAGAATATAAGCAGAGATTTTTTTTTCTTCACCCATTCTGGCAGGCAAAGGGAACTATGCCCATACAGCCAAGTCTTTAGTAGAATTTTTTTATTGATATGAAATGATAATTAAATTTAATGAGATGAAATGAAATGAAATCTAACCTAACTCATTCAATCAAATCATTAAATCTGATATTGAAACAAATTAGTAGCTTCTTTTTAGAAATATACGTATTTGCATGAATCACAAAAAGTTTTATGAATTTTTTTAGTAAAAACTTCATGATTGGGTTTTTTTTTTTAATAGACATTATTTTGACAGTTGGGAAAGAGAACGCACTAGTTCGGGAAATGTAAAAAAAAAGCACGAGTGTGTAATAGCCCACATTCCGAACGCTATACGTCCCTGCAATACGCCTTTATTTGAGCAGCTTTATCAAAAAAGTCTTATATCATAAAGTTTTATACTGTATGCAGTTTTTATGCAACTCATATGCATAAGTTACCTACAAAAGAATAAAGCCAGTTTATCAAAATCATAACAACAATTAAATAGTAACAGTCACGACATGCGAAGATTAAAGTCTCCATTTTTTTCCCTGAAGGAAATGAAAATATTTTTCAAGTAGGGTGTAAAATTATGCAGTCTTTATTGGAAGTTACTGAAAATAAAAAAAAATAAAAAAATCTCGGACACTGGGGCATTATTATGCAGTGTTTACCACTTGGTCACTGATATTACTTGATGGCCCATGCCATCGGTCAGGTTGGGTTGCTGGTGCAACCTGGGCGCACTTGCATTAGTCTTCACTTCATACTGATTAAGATCCCGACCATACTATCGGCCGATCCAAGAGTTTGCAGAGGCCGTTGTCTGAGTTTTGTTTTGTTGATCGAAACGCATATCGAGAAGCAACTTGCTAGATGTTTTGTATTAAAATCCGATAAGCACCTCTAGCGATTTGCAAACCATTTTTCTCCATACAAAAACTGCAAGGTTCTCGATTCTCGCTTGTCGCAAATCAACATAACAAAACTCAGACTACGGGTTTAGTCTCCGGGGGGCCCTAAAGCGAAAACAGCACATGCACCGTACACTTAGAACACCGTCTTACGTTCATAATCCACAATTTTATTGAAAATGCAAATATAAAAAATGCATTTAACCCGTATCGTGCGCTTTCGTCACGTGATTAAGTTACTGACCGATGGGGAAACAAACGCATTCTGAGTTATGCGTGACGAAAAAGTTAAAATTTATGGCTCTTAATTTTTTCATTTGCAGTGTCTAGGTGTGAAAAATACGACTTAGAAAATTATAGGTTTTCAGAAAATATTTTCTGAGTAAGGTGGCAATCATACTGTTATCATCATCATCATCATCATTTTAATCCATTATCACAGAATAGATAATGCTATCGATTTGCTTGTTGCATTTTTCTAAACTAACCTAATTTGACAGCACTAAATTTATAGCCGTCCTTGTCATTTTAGTTTATGTGAAAGGGACGGCAACATTTTTAGTGCTGTCAAATTAGGTTAGTTTACAAAAATGCAACAAGCGAATCGATACCAATATAAGGGTACAGCTATAATATACTATAGGTACTGATCATGTTGACAGTAGGACGTGATATCTTGAAGTTTGGTGCTTAGTTTCATACTGGGTCGCTACCTCCACGGGAAAGGGTAAGTGAAAAAATATCATAAATAAATGTTGAAGGGTTAATAAAAAAATTATCGATATTTTCCTTTTTTTTTTCTTTGTTGCAAGTATAGCAGATTATTAAATGCCTACTTACTATCAGACGGAAATCAAGTATTATATACATTTGAAATTATAAATACTTCATGCCACAAACAATCTATTTCCTAGATAGCCTGAAAGCCATGTAGGGTGTACTTAGTTGGCTTATTAGATTGACTCTTCCTTGGACATCTGATTGCCTCTAGAGCATAAAGCATCTCACACGTACTGCGTGTACACGTACACTCTCGTACATAACTAATTTTACTACAGTTTAGGTACTGAATAAGACCACCCCTTAAGCTATTCACAAGTCTTTAAGTACAAAGAAAACAATACATACAAGAAACGGTTCGCATCCATCATACCAGTAATATCGTGCTCGAAAATCATTACTCGGAAAGTACACGGTATTAACGGCAATCTACACCGTGTAACACCGAATATGGAATTCACGATTCGCTCGAAGAGAAAATGACTAATAAAACCCACCGCGACAAATTTTTCACCCACAGTCAAAACAGTTTGCGTGCGACGACGACGGTACAAATAAAGCCTTGGTACAGCTTAGACACAAGTCGCTGGCTCACTTATGGACTGTAAAAACCCTACTTCTTACACATAGCCAACGACTATTTGCGTGGGAATATAATATATAGTTCAATTTTTATCCCGAAGAAACAACAGAATCTACAGGCTAGAAAAGACAAACATGATGTTGTTACGGGTGGACGCTAGTTTTACTAGTTAAACCGTGGAAAAAGTTGGAGTTTTTTCATAATAAGTCACAAGTAAATCACAAAATCATACATTAAAGACTAGGTTCGCGTTTTGTTTCAACATTGTATCCATGCACGAGGACCTATAATTGGCCCATCAGACACTTAATTGTAAGCAGCTTAATCAGTACCATGGCTGTTGGTTTTCCATAAAAAATATATAAAATAAATAAATAAATAACTCTCAAAATAAAGAAAGAACAATCCCACCAAAAACATTCTGTAAAAAACTAGCCAAGTCTCGATGGAGCTGCTTATTTATCTCTAAAAAGTAATGAAATCTAGACAAAGTCGTGCCAAGTCTAAGGTTTCTTACTGCGATTTCTTTATTATTATAGTTAATGTTGTGTGACTTGATGACGAAAATTTTTGCGCTCTGGTCTTATGCAGAGGTTCTCAAATAGGGGCCTGAAAATGCGGCGAAATGGTTCCAGTAAAGGATGGTACGGCAGTGTTTGCTTCGCGCTCGACTTGCCGGGAGATGTCAGTGTTGAATGTTTCTATAATCATGTCGACTGACGATCTATAGCAATAGCCGTCGGATTATCGTTTAAATATCAACTTGGTTAGTTGGGATGTTCATTAAACTGCAACTGTCATGGTAGAGATAAAATCTACAATGGGAGATAATGTTCAGTTCATATTCAGCTCTCTGTCATGAACTTAAAAAATAAAACACAAAAATTTTCTAAAAGTTTCTTTTACTTATAGAACGAACCGTCCTCTTACGAACTGTGGGCAAAGTGAAATTGTGCACACAAAAAGCTGCAAAACATGTTATGAGTAGTTCTTGCATGCGGGAATTGAAAAATTATTTCGGTTTTGTTGCATTTTCGCTCGGTTACATACGTAAGCCTAAAATGTTTTATTTTAAACGGGATTACAGTGGCTTGTGTTCGGTGCAGCTTGCGTGAGAGTAATCAGGAGTGGTTGTTTGTTTTTTGAGTGGACGTCGGACGCCATCTTGCGTAAAAAGCATGATTATTTTTCACCTAGAAGGTACAAGATAGCAGGAAATGTGTTTTGGGTGGAAAGCAGCTTATTTTACCATATTACATTTTGTATAAACTATTATGGGTAGAAATTTCAATCATAAGCTGATCAATAGCATTATTATATAGATGTTATCTTTGTATTTGTCTTTAGCCACATACTGGGGAACATTATAGGCAACTCAAGAACAAAATACCAGAGATTTTTAGAGTTTAATTGTAAGTTATATTTATTAGATAAAGACATGAATGTCATTCAAGTAATGCTCTATCGATTTTACACCGAATTAAGCCACCAAAAGAATCAAAGAAGTCGAACCATGAAATAAAAACCGACCAATTTATTATTCTGTTTACTAGACTCATTTGTTTCACTGTACCAGTATTACTCAAAGTAAATGACTAGAATATTTCAAAACATTTAATAGTCGTAATTATCTGAAAGCTTTCTTGCTGAAATATCACGGCCTTCTGAAAAAACATCTCATTCCCACCGTTATTGATGCCATTTGACTTTTGACGATATCCGCTCTTTAACGACCATAAAAAACGAATCAAAATTTCTTTCCGACGCAAAAATCCAGCTATCATTATTACAACCTAAAAAAGCAATTACAATAAGTAGGGTGGAATTATGGGAGGGGACAGACAGAACATAAAATTTAATAACACTATAGAGTAAAGGGACAGTCGGGCTGGGCGTTTATTTTACTTTTGTTACAGCGGGGTAGTGTTACTGGGGAATTGATGGCTCTGAGCGTCTCGGGTTAAAAATGTCCAATCAGCAGTAACCGGTAAAACAATGTTAGTCTATTTTTGATAACGAGAATGTGAACTCAATTACAACCTTCATTTTTTTAATTATTGCTAGTAATAGACTCATTGAGGAATTCCTCTCTCTGCACCTACGCTGTACTAATTTTGCGCACCAATTGATTATAAGCTTGGTACTCCAAAGTGGAGTTTTGATATTAAACATCTGTAATAGTTTATATTAGGGTAATTTATTAATTTGAACAAATTATGTTTGAAACTTAATTTTCAATAAGTACCTGCCTAAGTACAGTCTCAGTTAAGTAGAATGATTAAAAATATTACAATTTCGAATACAACTTCGAAAAATACATTCCCTAAAAGGAACGGAAGGCTGTTTTCTTCCAAATGAATTTCGTAACATAAAATATAGGGCCTTTTGTGCCGGAATGGACGAAATGACACTTGGGTCGTGATAATTACCAACGGAATGGAAGGGTTAAGTGGTGACGTAATGTCAGTGTCGACGTGACGTTTCTGTCACAGTGGGCTTTTTAATGGCGTTTTGTGATTTGAAGTAAATACACAAACCTTCTACGGCAGATCAGCATGCTAAGGGCCGTATGATCAAAAGCAGTTTAAACTATGGGTTTCGTTAACTACGATTACATTTGATCGCTGGATTAATCTACTGTCATCTCTGTCAGTTTAAGCTACCGATGGTCGATTAACAACCATTGATTTTATAATCGGAGACTGGAGGTTAAACTCTATTTCGTGGTTTAAACCATTATTGATCTTACGGCCCTTAGCTTTGTATAGAGAATGAGCAGCGCCCCTAGCGGATAGTTTACAAAACTGTTGGTTCTCTTTAATCGATACGAAAATTAAATCACTTTTCAATTTCTTATGAGAATAGTGATGGGACAAGTAGGTGATGCACCTGATGTTTAGTGGTAACTTCTGCTTATACATTGCCTCAGTGAGCAGTCCACTCGTTGATTGTGATAATATATGTCTCCAATTTTCTTTTTTGACAATATCACGTTCTAGTCATTTTTATACCTAGTACTTATTCCTGATAGTCCTAAGTAGCCAAAAGCTTTCATTCTTCTCAAGTTAGGATATATACTTGCTTGCATTTTCATAAAATATTTTTATATGTTAAAATAATAGGTAAAATCTAAAATCGGAGAGAAAAAAGTTTGTAGGTACTTTTAATTAAAAACAAAATCACGTTTTCATGCCTGAAGTCGGAAGTAAATTATTTCCTACAAAGTTTTTCCTAACAATTGATTTTGTTGAGAAATAAGTCCTTCGAAGTTAAAATGTTGTTTGTGGTAAAGACAACTATATCCATACTAATATTATAAATGCAAAAGTAACCCATGTCTGTCTCGCTTTCAAGCCAAAACTACTGAACCGATTTGAGTGAAATTTGGTACACAGATAGTCTAGAGCCTGAGAAAGGACATAGCCTACATTTTAATGCGAAAAAAGGTTGTAAGGGGTTCAAAGGGGGGGGGGGGGGGGGTTGCTATCTACTTAGCAGATTTTTCATTTACATTTAAATCTTTTCAAGTCTCTACTTTATTAAACCCAGTTTATCTCGTTGCTCAAAAATTAGGTTCTAACCTACATTTCACCCGGCTATCAAGAGTGCCGCCTATATAACAATACGCTCGTTTGAGCAACAGTTTTCGTTTAATCGAGCAGAAAACGGGGTGTCATTTTTTAGGTTTGTTTTTCGCTACAATATTCTTTGAACCTGCCTACTCGTTCGTTAAAAACACCTTAATTTTACATTCACTCATCAGTCTTAACCACCACCATATAAAGTTCAAAATTGAACAGCACGCACTCACAATTTCTGTCAATAAAATTATGCATGTGTGGCGCTAGATTTACATAAGACCTCCCACTCATACACCGATAAACGAGGCTACATCATACATATTTATGTATGGAAAAACGTCGAAAAAGTTAGCATTAAAAGAAAGGTCAAATGACAGGGTTTCTTTAAAATTGTATGCAGTTATTTAAAGATAGAATAAATTCTTTGTCGTGAAATTCAACTGAAGTATATAGTCTTAACTTACTTTGTAGGTACACTACAAAGTAAGTTGAGACTATAGAAGTAAGCGGCGACGACTAAAAAGTAAAACTGAATAGTTATGAAAATACTATTATTTTAATACGACGAACGAGGGTTATTTCGTGTAATAATACACTTTTCTTCTTTAATACCTCCACGTCTTTTCAACCAGTGGTGATTGCTACGTCGTAGCTTCGTAGCACTCGTAGCACCATCCGTAAAACTCTCGTCGCTCGATTCACAGGTATGAAATGGGTCAATTGCCTACGTTTTTCTAAGCGGAGGCTCTTATTTGTTTTTTTCTTCACTTATGCAGCTGTATTTTTTGCTTTGTATTTGACTTTTGGTGAATATTTTCGAAGAAAAATTTCTGCTCTGGTTTGGCAGTTAAAAAAGCTTACGATACACAGTGATAAAAACATATAATTGTAAGCAAAAGTTAAGTTAGTTCCTAACAACACAAACTGATTTAGATTGAAAGCGTTGCCCAATAGGTAAGTAAAACAGTCGATCGATTGAGTCATCATGTGGTAAAGCGGTTTCAGAAGGGCGTTTCTGGTTTTGGAATGTATACTATGGTATTTGAAGCGATAAGAATGCTTATCGCTCTCTATCTTAGAGATCTCAAAAAGTCACTAAGAAATGTTACAATTTCTGACTAGTGGGCTGGCTGGTGGGCTCGATGGGAATAAGCCCTTTTTAAAGCCTAGAAAGTACCAAGTAGGTATTACAGATTACTAAAACTAGTATAACTCCCAAGCGTGGCGTTATTGTGCACAGTTTTCATTGATTCTAAAACCTATACAAATAACAGTTTTGCCTCACAGAAGCCACAGATATAGAATCATGGCGGAGATCATTGCCGACGGGTCGGGGTGCAATCAGCCGTCCGTCAATCAACGGCCCGCCTTACTTAATTACCCTCCATCGCCTGGTGTAGGGTATGTTGACCACTGAAAACTGTGGCAAAAATATAAAAAAAACCTGTGCGTGCAATCCCTACGCGCGGGAGAAGTTATCGAGTGCCATTCGTTCACTTTTGCTCTGTGTTTAATGTGAAATTAATTTAGTATTTATTTTTATGTACTTACTTAACCAATATGCAGTACTAAATTTTCACTTCAAAATAAAAAAGTAAAAAGTTGCATGAACACTGCCATCTATGATATTTTGATTGTAGCGTATTATAGTCTCTTTCTATTTCCCCCGCTGTCAGTTGGAACTCGTATAACTTCAAAAACACGGGCGGTCAAATGCTGAATTTCTGAACACTGCCATCTATATTTGATTGTAGCATTTGTAGCGTATTAGCGTATTAGACTATGTCAACCGCGTAACGAAACGTTGTTGGAAGTCGCTTTAGAAGAATAGCTTCAAAAGTATTAAGAAACTTTAAAATTACAAGAAATAGCTAAGTTATGTTTCTATAGTGTTTACAAAAGTTGGTGTTACACTAACTGCAAGCTATAATGAAAATACTTGTTTGTGAGTTTTATAAAATTAAATAGCTAGTTACCAGCTGGTTGACCGAGCTTTGCTCGGTATTTTTTTTGTATAATATATTTTTATGTACATAACCAATATGCAGTACTTATATAGTTAGAAAATGTTCTATGCTCAACACTGCCATCTATTAACGATTAGAAGTATAACTTCAAAAAATAGTATTATTATTTGCCAATAGATGTCGGGAAATCTTATTTTTCTGTTTAAGTGTTTACTTGAAAACACGAATAAAACAACATTTTCTGAAAATGAGTCCTAGCCTGATCGATTTATCGCCCCCAAAATCGTCTGTATACTAACTTTCATGAAAATCATTGGAGCTGTTTCCGAGATTCAGAGATAAATAAATATACAAGAAATGCTCGTTTGAAGATATTATATAAGTTATTAGTATTACCTGAAGGAACTACAAGTGTGCGTGTTTAGTAGCTAAGCACACTGTGTGTTTAGAACGATGCATTGCATGGCGTAGAGATGTACTATCTAAGTACTTACTGACAAAACTGTATGTCAGATGATAGGTTTCACAGTTAAATTGGTTTTACTCTATCTTATGGCGGCCACATACGTAGCGGTATACCTACGGTATACCGGAACTGAAGGCTTGTGCAAGTATACCGGAGCGTGTGTGTGACAAAACTTCCACAAGTTTCCTGACTTGCACAAGTCTGGTAGGCAACACGATTTCTTCGGTTTGTCACAGGCGCAGAACTGAGACTGCACAGGCATACATGAATCGTGTGTGGTCACTATGGACGTTAGGTATACTTGCACAAGCCTTCAGTTCAGGTATACCGCTACGTATGTGGCCGCCATACGCGCTGTGTGCTGTGGTTTTGATCTCCACCTTGAACAATTAGAACATTATTAGCAAACTAATTTTGCGTGATGGGAAACATAAATTAATCAAAGGTGTAATTAATTATCTCAATAAAATGTAGTAAGTCAAAGTTAAAATGTATATTTTCCAAATGACATCTCAATAAAATTGCAAGGTTTTGCTATTATAGTACTCTGATATATTTTGATTTGCTTTATATTATCAGTGAGTGACGCACAAGCCTAACGTTATGCGTAGCGCTATAGAAACTGTGTTTTAGAGTACGATCACGTACCGGGTCCGGTTTTGATTAGGAATAGGATACAATGATGGAGGCTTAGGGTGTGTCGATGTGAATAACGATTTTTTATGTGCTTCATTTAAAAAATAACAAATATTGGGGCGATTTACTCACAGCGCCATCTAGCCACAAACTTGGCAAAGCTTCTACTAGTACCTAGATAAATTTTATCATACATATTTGTGATTTGTAAAAATAAAATAATGATAAACATGTAGGTACGTGCTATGGTGTACATTGTAATATGGAAACACATATTACTTTGATGTTCATGATACAACATTATTGGTCCTAGATATGAATCGCACAATTTACACCATGATAGAAGGCACATCTAAGTGTGAGGATGGTAAATGAATGATCACATAAGAGTCTTTCGTTTTTTTAAACGTGCTACACTTCATACTGATTCAATACATAGGAAAAAAATCTTAGTAGCCGCATTGTCCGCAGTCGCCGCGACCATTTATGCCCTATCTACTTCATGTCTGGACTATGTCCGACAATCAATCAAGGACTTTATCAAACTGAATGATTATGTAGAAACTATTTTCGTTGATCATGGTGACCTTTTCAAACGGTAACATTAATCTGGCTTACATTTTGTCGCGTGGGCGAGCGTGGGTGGAATCTGACGGAAAACAATAATATATCTTTGAACTTACCTATATGATATTGGCATAATTACTACTTGTAATACATAGCTCTTTATATTTTGTAACTATGTTTTTTATTCAACAATGTGATTGCCCATGATGCCTATAGCGATGCACCATAATATATCATCTGCCAAATGTAATGTTTAGCAATGGACCAAAGAGATTTTCATACAAAAATCTATGCTTGATTCCGCATTATTGCTTGAGTAAGTACTAACGTGATGTTAGACTAATGTTACAAAATATGTTATCCAAATATTATTCTTTTGAAACTAGCTGACAATCAACGCACAGCCTATAAGTCCTAGAGGTATGTAATTTGGAGGGTAGTACAATTATATAATGTAGAGGAGCACTAAGAAAATAATTTTGAAAAGTAGCACCTTAAAGAATCTAAAATTAGGATCAAAGATTTTAACCTAATAATGCGTATGCTACTACCACGCGAGCTAAGCCGCGAGCGACAGCTAGTTAAACATATTAGAGAACTTTGTTAACATTAATCTCAAAATTTGCTTCATAATTACCATACCAGTCAGTGTACAATCAGAAAACATAAAACAGATGAAGAGACTAGGTTTCAACTATAACACGATTGAATGAAGAGAACTTTGTTAGAAAGAGGCAGATTGGTACCTCGCTTCTTCATACCGCGTTCCCCCTCTGGATGAGAGAGAGCTGTGATCGGAAATTTTATGGCGAATACCTCCGTAGTGGGTGGCCAAGCTGCCCAAGTGGTGCAAAGTGCAGATTCTAATACCAAAGCACGTATATAATTCTACGCAGGCATGATGCTTGCTACAACTTTAAGCTATTTTGTCTTGCTAGCATCTAAGTACCTAATTATTTTATTCATTAATTTTATTCTATTATCTTTGTAAAAAATTGTTGTTTGTTCTTCTGTGCACTCTGTGGTGCCCTATCATTTATGGGAACACTTTGTCGAAATTCTCTGTAAAAGATTCTTGAACTGTATAGTGTAAACCCATCTTGGGTATCCCACCGTATAAAATAAAATAAAATGGTTTATCACTTGTAACTTTGATTTAATTTCATTGCAAAATTCTACGACAAGTTTTGAACAAGTTTTCTAAAGACATGTTTTTTCACGATAGAATTCTAATCATCTAAATATCAATACTATTTTCTGTGTTAAGTGGTAATACTTAACACAGAAAGTAGTACTATTATTTATATGGTGTCATGGCTCAGTCGGTAGTAGCTCTGCATGCTGTGGGTCGTGGGTTCGATCCTCACCGAGAACAAACATTTGTGTGGCAAATATTGATGTTTGTTCTGTGTCTGGGTGTTTCTATGTATCATAAGTATGTATTTACAAAAAAAAATATGTATGTATGTATTCTATCAGCCATCTAGTTTTTGTACAAGCTTTGCCTAGTTTGGGACTAGAAGGCGTTGTGTTAAGTGTCCGTGAATATTTATTTATTTATATATTTATTAAGATATACAGCATATACAGCATCAGGGACCATATTTACTCATGCTCCGATGTATCCCGTACACTATAGTGCCTAGGACTTTTGAAGACTTTTTAGAGACTTTTTATATATTTTTGTATTGAGCTATCTTTAAATCAATTGCAATGGCTTGTAGATAGCTCAACTATTTCATGTGTAATCATCGTGAATGTTGTAAATACTATAGTCGTAATTATCCTTGTGAATAAAATCGTTGAGTTTTGCATTAAAATTTGTTTTGCTACAAAGTGTCTAAAGAAAAAAAAACCGAAAGTAAAACTATATATTTAGATGTCTATGTTACCATTACGTTCAAGGTTCGCTCAACTATCGTAGCAACGTGCTACGCCGTAGCTATGCCGTAGCAGCTGTAGACATTTTATTAACCGTTTAGTTAGACAGTTTACGTGACAGTCAGACGTGGATATTTTTATGTTTCGTTTTGGATCTTTAGCGTTCCGAAGAGCCTTTGAACAGGTAGCGGGATGATTTTTACGATTACTAATGTGACTTTTATTGATTTAGGGTTATTTTATCTTAAAAAGGCATTGTGAATGAATGAATTAAATAGATAGATAGAAAACTCCTTGTTGCACAGAAAAATACCAAAAAGTTGATCTTTTAATAAGGTGTATGTAAGTTATTTAATAAAACAAACATATAATTTGTCTTATATGTAAATTTAGTTATTTTTTGTGTTTTGGTAGGTAAGATCAAACTACAAACAAACAATTTTCTTACAATTATTTGTAGTACGCGTCCTTGTAACTACACAAGTAGCTTTAAATTCATAAATTGGCCCTTAAACTTAAAACTGCAAATCTCCAGCCTATTCCAACATCATTGTCACACGATTATAGGCTTACATACTAGATAATAACGCCTATAATGGGGTATTATGGAAGGTCTTATTACAATGTATGTTTAGGGTGTAAATGCTCTTTGTGGCGACGTATTGAGAGTAAAGACTCCATTTTGCTGGGTCATGGTCACGTGGTTTTGAAAGAACAAAAGTTCGAAAAGGACTGTTAAGTGGTCACCCACCACTTTACATCAGGTCATAAGTACCTTAAATTGCATTGCCTCACTGAGCACGTCCAGTGAGGGCGTGCTCTGTGATCTATTGCGCAGTGCAATCCATCCCTTTGAGAAAGGGAAAGGTGTTGAGTCTCATTTGCCTATAAATTTTGTGTAAATTTATTAAAACTATCAATTGTTTGTAAATTATGTGTTATAAATAATATTTACAAATAATACAGTTTAGGCCGGGTTCCCACTCCGCCGGACCGGCAAAAATGTCGGATCCGGGATAATGTGAACACCTCTATATAAATTGTACAGCCACTAGCCCTTCCGGCTGTTTTACCGGCCCGGCGGATTTGCCGGTCCGGCGTAGTAGGAACCCGGCCATACTTATTTATTTAGTATTGGGACCATCAAAGTCCATAACAATGCTGCGGCCCTATATTGAAAATTACGAGTTGTACACGTTCTAGTGCAGCTGACTGTACTTTAATTATTTTTTTATGAATACTAATAAGTAGCTCTAGCCGTGTGTCAATTTTGGACCTTTTATTAAAACCCTTTTATTGGACAAAACACTATTTACAAAATGATTATACCTATTAAAATACAGAACTGTCTAAGTCTGTCTCCTCTACCAGTTGTTAAAATCAAATGACTTATCTATAATGACGATCGCCCCTATACAGCGAAAATATGATATTTATTGTTTTTTACGCATTTTGTTAGTATGTATTAAGTACCTTTTGGATTACTTAGTTACAATTTGATGAGTCGTAGCTTGTTAACACGTAACATAAATTCTCTAATTTACTTATGTGTTTTTCACCTATGCCAATAATAGTACATTGTTCACCGAGAGGAGAAAGCCGCCGCAGGGTCGCACTGCCAGCCCGAGACCATCCAACACACAGCTAGTGGCCAGTGTCATTTTGCGAACTTGAAGATAAAAACTCACTGTAAAAACTTTTTGGCTTTTGATATTTAGGTTACCGGCGCATAGTCTTACCCAAAATTAAAAAAGAAAAACCACGTAAGAAATGGATTTTCACACACTTTTCTCTCCCGCTCAGATGCGTTTTCTCCCCGCATTTTTGTTCGATATGCAATGACGTACTTTCTACCGTAAATTTGATAAAGTATCAAGGTACTTTCCAAGCAGGTGTAGTATAAACGATATTTCTATTTCTATTTCTATTTAATGTCGCCATTGGAGATACACGGAGTAGGTAAATAATTTTATTTTTAATTTTGTAAAAAAAAACCAATTGCGTTTTTTTAACATTTCAGATATTATCGTGATAGTTGTTAGGGCACGTCTCTACTGTTTCAAGGAAAATTGTAAAAATATTAGATAGAAAAAGAAAAAAGATGGAACAAGCCCATGGCTCATCTGATGTTAAGTGGTAGTGACTGGCTACATTGATGCATTGACTCACTAAGCACGTCCACTGAGGACATTGTTCATTCTCTTTACGCTTATCTTTCAACCGACTTCAAAAAAGGAGGAGGTTCTCAATTCGGTTGTATTTTTTTTAATGTTTGTTACCTCAGAACTCCGTCATTTATGAACCGATTTAAAAAAATCTTTTTTTATCTGAAAGGGTATCAGGTTGGTCCAGGTTGGTCCCGAACTGCCATCATTATCATCATTTGATGATGAAGGCGTATCAAATTGAAGTCGGTTTTTCCAGTTTTTTTATGGTAAAGAACTTAATTCCTAATTATTTAGGAAACCAAAAGAATTGACTGACTTTGTGTTTTCTTGTTACCCATTACAATTATAAAGTTTTGCACGCAAAACCATAACACCAACTTTCCGTTCATCAGAAATTTTGGCAAAAAAACCTGCCACCACCAGTTACCTAACTCCTAAACTTACTATCACAAAGTTTTGATAAGGGCCATGTCACACGAGGCGGCACGCATGCGCGGCACTATATGCTCATACCCTGACGTCACTCGTGCCTCCGTGGCCAGTCTCAAGCCGTCGGCCAAGCCAAGCCGCCAGCCTGCCGGCATTGCGCGATTCTCGCGTAAACAACACTATGTCACAACGCTTATGATAAAACTCACACACAAACCAATTTTGGTGTATTTATTTCCAATTTTGATGTATTCATTTTCTCAACTATAAGTGTTTAAATGTGCGTTTGCTGACAGCCGGCATTTGTTAACGTGTCTTTTTAGTGCCATTTTAAAATAATTCTAAAAGTGATATAGATAGAGCATAATATATCGCCAGTACAAATGTTTGATTCATTGCCTTCATGCCTATTATAGTATTAGAAGCTTTGAGCATTAGAGTGCTAGGTTAGGATAAGAATAGGTTATTTCAAACTTTTAATTAAGAACGTTTTAATACACAAATACCTCTGAAGATGTCTTTGATATGTGGAGGTAAGTAAACTGAGGCCAGACATGGGTTGGGTACACGTTGGTGACTCACTTTCGATTTCGTGGAATTTGACAGGGACATTATCTCGTGATTCATAAGGTCGCGACACGAATATCGAATGCCGTTTGTAAACAGTGGATTGATCGCGGATTAAAATATAACATTTTATTTTGTCTTTCTGTTAATAATCAAGCTTTCAACGTCAAAAATTAAAAAATGTAAACAAACAATTAAAATAATAACACCTTAATTGAATTTTAACATTAATATTTTGATACTACATTTATTTTCTAAATTTTACACTGCAGGTATGTTATTTCTCTGCAATTTCAAACTTTTTCGAACAAAAATGTACGTAAAGCCCACGTGACTGAACATTAAAATAACCTCAAACTCGTATAAAACAGGAGCTTACCGGCTTTCGGATGTAAAACGGAATAAATTCACTGACGGCTCTATCTCAGCCTACCGACTTGAAAGTTTGAATCTGATTTATAGACGTACCGAATACTTGACCTAAAACTTCTGTTGGGCTCGAAACTGTTAATTAGAAAGTTTATAACTTTGATAGTGTTAAACCAATTAAATCATAATTCAAAATGTACAATGATGAACAAGCTTATTATAATGAAATTTGATAAAGATTTAGAATAAAATATAATGTGTTGGTACCTACTTTATTTTATTAAATATAATTATTATTGCTGACATAAGTATATAATAGTTTATATAAACTTGTAGAAAATTTACAATATTTTATAAAAATGAATAATGACTGAAAAAGTAACTCTCTTGTTAATAGTGTTTGAAAAAATACTTTGATGAATATCAAAACAAATAAGTGATCATAAAAAATATAGGACACAAACAATGCTTAAAAGGCGACGATCAGATTTTTGGCAAAAAAATATTTTCAAAAGAAAATTTTATAAACGTTCCCAGTAAAAAGAGCGTCCCAAGACCGCCCATAAGATTTCAATTAAGATAAAGTTATTTAAATGTGTCCAAGACTTATAAAACAATATTTTAAGGTATCTTGGCAGAATGTTGCCAGTAGAAAACCTACGGAAAATAAGGAAATGTCCATTATTATTAGTATAAAATCACAGTTTTGATAAATTGTATTTCAAGTCGTGTCAAGACTTTGTACTATTATGATGATTGCATTGATGGGTTAGGGCCTGACAATTTTATTTTTACTATTACGGAATATAGTTTTAAAACGTGATTTTTTGGAATACATATGGTTTTTTATAAGTAAATTTTTGTTGTAGGTTTCAATAAAAATTTGAGATATCGCTTTCGGTTAAGTTATGCGTGGTTCAAGTGAAGTTAAAAAATGTGTTTATAAGTGTTACATGCAATGTTTAAAAGTGGTGTAATTTGTAGCATACTCATATTTTGCATAGTGGGATCGTTGGGATTTTTTTCCCATCGTGCCCACCAGTGGACCAGCCTGTGGGTTCGATGGGAATAAGCCATTATTGTGATAAAAGAAGTTTTTTATTGCAAATCACCTTCGTAGTTCAAATAATAATAAAAAATCTGGTTTCTTTGGAAACATTTGAAATGTAATTACAGAATGTGATGTGAGCTTTCAACCAAAGGTTGATAAATCATTATTACTGGAAATATGCCGGAAGTGAATATTGCGTAATGGCGGTAAAAAAATAAATGAATCAAGCTGTTATGTTGTGGAACAAGTTATGTGGATAATTAGCTCTATTACAGTTAAAATGCGCAATTTAAAATTGGAATATTACAAGTATATACATAACAAATACAGTTTTGTAAAAAAAAATTATAGGCAGTTATTTTTCTACACTTTTATCCCAAGTCCTTACGCTTGCAACCTTGAGGAAAAACACGCCCTAACACATTGTGCTTGAATATGAGATGGCTCGGACTCTCATGAGATAAGGCAAAGGAATTTTTATTTTGATAACGAGATGAAAAAGGCCAACGTGTACATAATTCATGTCTAGTGTATTTACCTCTGCTAGTAGCTATGAAAAGTGTTATTGTTAGTATGGACAAAACATATAGTGTTGTCCACAAAAAAAATGCGTATCTACGAGTACTTAATTATTTGAAAAAAAATATACTTCATTATTTAAAAAAAAAATTGGATGAGAATATAATACTTTAAATTTAAGAGTATGAAAAAAACAACATAAAGTGCAAAGTTCAGTGTTCAAAAAGTGATGCGTTTGATAGTTCAAAGTTGTTGAAAATGCAGCTACGCGTTTATTTTGCAGAACCAGCCGCACTGATGTCGGAGCCTATACTGAGCCTTTACAAATCTCCCTTATCAGGTATGGTAAAGGGATCTTCACACCTGAGTTACACTGCGTAGTATCACGACAGTATTCCGCAGTTTAAGGCTTTCGGCGCACTTGATCGAAATTCCGTCGCCTAACTTCCGCGGGAGTCAATCCGCTACCATACGATCGTCCTCGACGGACGACCGATCTTCCGCGTAGTGTGCCCGCTATTGTAATTTATATGCAATAACATTGTATTGACGTTCCGTCGGGAAAGTTCCGCGACAGAATTTTTGTCAAGTGTGCCGTTGGCCTAGCTGTTGTTGCCGCTATAACTCACCTTTATTTTTTTGAAGTGTAAATCGGGTTTGGCCCGCATGCGGTTTCTGCGGTAACCGCACCGCATTTGGTGTGACTTTTCTTGTGTACCTTTAAGTATAATCATTTATGTATGTATACCTGTGTGAAGTAAACCACACGGTTTGACCGCGTTTGGTGTGGCTAGGCTTTATTTTCATATGGTTATTTGGGACGGAGATAAGTGCTGATGAAAAATAGGTTAGATTAAACAAGTAATATAGATAAGTGTTTTATCATCATGATAATGATTCGAGTATTTTGGTGATAGCGGTCATATTATGGTCGTTTAGTTCCTTCTATTTTTCTTTTTAATTTATTTATCGTTTAAAAATACATAATATAATTTATTTTGTGTAATAATAATTTTTGTCTAAGGAAACCACAAGGTTTATAGGGATAATGCTACATGAGTCTTAGCGTATTTAAAATGCTTCTTCGTAAATTAATGAATAAGAATTTTCTGGAGTATTTTCCAGTCTTGGAATATAATCAGAACTTTTGTTATGTATCAAAAATACGATTTTAGTTGGAATGTTAAAACCCTGACACAATAAGATTTTTTTTATAGTTCTTTGCTCCCAGGAAATCCTGTAGACAATAAAACACACCAAATATCCTTCTGTGTTTACGAGTATCTCAATAAATAAAAAATAATTTTATAAAGTAATATCTTTATATTTGGGCATATAATTAAAAACACGAACTTTCCATGCTGCGGCGTCGCACATCTCTAAAGCGAGTCACACATTGCACATTTTGTATGAAAAAATATTTTTTTACTGGTTCTTTGTAAAGCGGTTCCAGGAATAAGCCCTCTGAGATTAAGTACCCATGTAGGTATCATGTATTGGTGCAGTTACAAGCACATGAATCTTATCCTTTATCTCAGAGTGATTGACGCAGTGCATTGCCACACATGGTACGTCTTCAATTCTGTGAAGTAATGCAATGCTTTAGGCAGAGGTAACAACTTTACATCAGCGGCCTAAGATGCGCACCGCGAGATATTTGTCATGTCGTTCTGTCAAAATGTAAGCATTTTGTACCAGTTTAGGAACTATTGCATTATCTGTGGTACCTAATGGTGTCGACAAAACGCGCCATAATGTACACTTTTGACACTTCTTAGTCGTCGTACCTCTCTGAGGACGAGATAATAGTCATGCAGAAATGTCAAAAGTTGAAAATTCAAGGGCGCGGTTTCTCGGCAACATTACCACAGATAATGCAATAGTTCTTAAACTGGTACAAAATGCTTACATTTTGACAGAACGACATGACAAATATCTTGCGGTGCGCATCTTAGGCCCGCAGGTGGTACTAAGTAGGTACCGATACACTTTTCTACTTATTCTTGAAATAACGCGTGTGGGTTTTTTAGCATTATTTGGTTATTATTAAAATAGTAGTTGCTAGGTATACGATTTGTCTGCCTAAAATAATGCAAAGTTTTTCTTTATAAAATAAGGGGTATATTCATATTGGTCTTCTAAAGCTGAGCTAACTAAAATGATTGCTAAATCTTTTCGTTGTCATGCAAGTGACAATGATAGAGCGTTTTTAAAAGCCGCGCTAAAATGTCAGTTGAATATGAATAAAGGGGTAAGTATGTATAATAAAAAACTAGTGCAGACCAGTGTGCGACATTCTTACACGATTGTGAGTATACTAACATGTGTATAACTCATTTCCTTAACGATGCGCGAGACGACGTTTTTTTTATTACACGATTTTATGTCGCCGGGTTTTTTCGCGAACACTTTTTAACGTTCGTGAATTGAGGTCTTTAGATAGGCGTATTAAAACATTTTTAGCTTCACATTATTTTCAGAAAAATAAGATTTTATTTTGCAAAGTTACTTGACGCGTACTTATATTTTGCACATGGCAGATATAATAATACTTGGACGTGCTGTTGACTACCCCTTTGGTGATAGACATCGAGAGAGCAATAATTTTGAATCTGTTGACTCAACCCAAAAACAAATAAGCTTAGTGTTTTTTTTTTAAATAAAAATTGAGTGCTTTCTGTAAAAGCCAAAAATTTGTTTGAAAAATATTGTAAATGTCGATCACACACTGAATACAGCGTACATCATTTGACTGCCTTTATTTTGTACACACTCAGTGCACCATCAATCACTTGCCTTTCAATTTATTACAAAAATGCCTAAACGATTTTGGCTGAAAAATTTAAAAAATTCAATGCATTTTATTCTTCTTTTTGATCAAACTTAGTTTTTTTATCACAAACGAATTCACGAACAGTATGTGAATTTTGCCACTAAAAATATGCCCGGTAGCACAGAATAGACATATTGGAAAAATGCAGATAACGTAAAATTTTGTGAGAAATAAAACTAAAATCATATTTTTTCAGAGTTTGTGAATAATAGAGAATATTGATGCACTGAAACCCGTATTCTGGTTTTTGCGATAACATTTTCAGGAATGAATATTTAAAATATCGATCAACAATGATGAAAAGTAAAATCATTGCGGTCAAATTGTGACCGAAGCAAATGGACTCTATTCATACTTGCCAATTTTGATAGCGCTATGCCATAGAGCCAGTGTAGTGTAGAATAGAAGTATCACTCAAAGTTGATTAAAATTTGAATATAAAAATTACAATAATAAAACAGTATTCTTCAAGCCACGTCGTCATCAACTAAGCAAAGAATAAGGCCCATTCTACATTAAAAGTCAAATTTACATTTTATTTACAGAAGCGAGATGTTTTTGTGTATCATTATCTTTTCCACAAAAAATATATTGCTCTGTTCTCCCTACCCCCTTCCGGTGACAACAAAGGTATATTATTTACTTTCTGTACACCTTCCCCTGAATTGTGTCATAGATAATGTCATATTTCTTTTTAAAGGTGCGCGAAACTGGTTATGCTGTTTATTTATTTTTTCTACATAATAATAAGATAAGGCGCGTATTGTTACGAAAACGCATGGGAACCGTAACTGAGCTGACGAACCACCAAACATGAAATGCGACGTCTGAGAATTTACAATCGAGAGATTTACAACTTAACACTTTACAATGATTATTGTGATGGTCTTGTAATTGGCAACTTAATAACAAACGAGCCCAAACTCGATAGAGTTGTGTTTACCACAGAGTTCACATGGCCACTTTTTAGGATTGTAATTTTTATTCAATAAAGATAATAGATTGGTTGGATTCTTACATTAGTTTATTCACTATACGCGCTACTCGAAAGCTCGTTAAGATTACGAAACGTTTTGGTCATAAGTAGCAAAAACCACCTATTTATATTCATACCTAATTTCTAATTTTACTTGTCTATTTTCGACGATATACGAGTAGATAGTTAAGTATTTGAGAAAGATATTATTCCGTCTCTATAAAGCATTCTTTACGCAGAGCAATATTTAAATATGGAGTAGAACTCCTTCCATTTGACTTCACCCACAATCGGTCGACCATCAGAATTCAACCAATAAAATGGCTGAAAAGGCTCGTCTATCTTCAAACCGGAGAAATTATAAAATCGGATTCCATTTGAGTTTTAATCCAGGTGGGAATAAAATCCTGAATGGTGGAAAGAGAAGAGAGATAATTGAAATTTTTCTCCTTTTAATCCTTCATGTTTCGGTTCACAAAATGTTTGAGAGATGGATAGATTAATGTTTTCGTTCGGTTGTTATTATAAATTAGTCGGTTCATTGAAATGCTTTTAGGTTGGGTTTTAGTGTTAAAACACAGGTTTTCAATTTATTTTTTGGTAGAGAAAAAGATTTATTGTTTTACTGCTTGAGGATTTTATAAATTAGTATATAGGACCACAATCAATAAACATTTTTGTATATCGTAATGCGTGTTTTGTTATTTGAGGTAATAGAAATGATAGTCAAATTAAAATGAATGTGATTAATAAAGCGTTAAAAAAAATGGAACACAGTACGAGAAAGATAAAGTAAAACTTTCTAAATCTTAAAAATTCAGATATCAACAAAATCTATATCAGATTTCAAATTCGCTTCGCATCTATATTGCAACGCGACCCGCCAGCTGTATTTATATGCTGTGGCTGTCGTCATGCGACCAGGATTTATAGGGATCGAACATTATTGTTAGTTATAGTGCTAGATACGGTAAATTCTACAGAACTTGCAGAATAATAGTAAAGTGTACAATGTAATACTGTAGAGGGCAAAGCGTAGCATGCATGACCCACCTGATGGACTGACTACTTTGTTAAGATCGGGTAAGTCGGTGGGATGAGCAAGGTCAACTGTGTTCTTTCTCTAATGTCTGTCAGTGGATTTCTACGTGTCCATGATGATGATGACTCCTCATCTTATTCATTTATTCTCTAGCAAACTTTCTGTATTTTCGGTGTTTCAGTTTTTATTATACTAATTATACTAATACGCATGTAAGTTATTAGGTGTATATTAATATGGGCCTATGTTTACACCCGTGCGCATGAATTTGTACAATGTCCTCTTGGTAGTCGGATACGTACTAGCTTGGATAAATAATATATTTGCAATTATAACACTAGAATTCATTAAAAGAAAAGTCTCTCAGGTTACGAACTAATACTATTGAACGATTACCGTTTACCAGTATAAGAAACAAAGCATCGTCCCAAAAACTAAATTATTTTGTTAGGAACTTCATCACTATCCGGACTGAAAACACTAAAAAACATGCTATTTAGGCTACCAAATTACTATACTAGCTACGTTCGCTTTCACGTAAAAACCTCTTTGTAATTAACGTAGCAATTACGTTTTTAGTAACAAGACTCGACAAACTGCAGTTTAATTATTGAAGAATAGCAGAGTAAATACAGGGTGTGTACATGCAGCTTCTGAAAGCTGAAGTGTCATGTTCAGCTGGCTGTGTGAAAACCTGTTCGCTTTATATCATTTCATAGCTACAGGAGTACACATTTCTGGTATTTTGCCTTAGTTGGTAGTTTGGTACGCGCAAAAATAACTGTCTCTCTGTCTGTAATTGCTCTCACTCTATTTTGTTTCATTTTTTTTAAACTAACCTAATTTGACAGCTCTAAAATGTTTGCCATCCCTTTCTCATGAACTGTATCGAGAAAGACAGCTATAATTTTAGCGCTGTCAGATTAGTTTCGTTTTGTCTGTCGCAATCCCGGACAGAGACCATAAGTAAAAGAAGAACAGAAGAAAAAATATAGATAAGTAACGTTTTAGTAACTTTAGAGGAACACATTTTTTTTCATAGCCCATGATGTCTACAATCCTTGTACCTATAATTTTTAAAGATTTGTACTACTTATTAGTTCATAGATTTTAGTAGCATATAAATAAATTTGAATATCTATTTACATAAAGGTCTATCCGAAACACGACAGAAAATCCGCTGCCTAGAATTCCTGTACCTAAGTTCAATCATTTTAGCAAAGTCCGTAGACTATGTGCACTAATGAGTTGGCACAAGACACAAATAGCTAGTGATTTCTAGATCCAGACTTGAAGTTCGAAACACTACTCGTTGACCTTCCATCGAGCGGATTGAGCTGATTGACCGAGACGTGGCTCGCCCCATTTCGTGCTTTTATCGAATCAGTTTTCTAAAACTTGATGTTCTAAACCATATAACCTTAGACAAATCGAGTGGTCACGCTGTATGATGCAAAACATGTTTTTTGCTACGACTGCAATTTTATCTTTAAGTTAATTATTCAGTTGAGATATTTTTGATATTATAGTTGGGTTCGATCCTTACCGAGAACAAACATTTGTATGTGGCAAACATAGATGTTTATTCTGTGTCTAGGTGTTATTATGTATTATAAGTATGTATTTTTTACCAAAAAATATATATATTTGTGTATTCTATTTTCTCAGCCATCTAGTTTCCATAGTACAAGCTTTGCTTAGTTTGGGACTAGAAGGAATATTCATTTATTTATTTACGAATACGAACACAGACCACAAAATAAGGCATTGAGAAGTCACACTATTTGAAGGGTAATAAACCTGTTATTCTGTCAGTGCTAACGCCTTTTTTTGTGGTCATAACTTCGCTATAGTAGGTGCCAAATAACACCGCAATACAGGTCATTCAGGGTGAAGGTGGGTCCTTCACATCGATGTCGCAAAATTCAATTTATGTATGGTAAACAAACAGTACTACGAGATTCGAGCGATTACCGTCTTAGCGACAGGTTTGTATGGAAAGCGACAGAATTAGACATTCATAAATTGAATTATGCGACATCGTGGTGAAGGTGGCTGAATGACCTGTATTGCGGTGTTATTTGGCACCTACTATAATGTAGGTATTTGTGATCAAGCAGTACACTAAAGTGTAAAATTCAGAGGAATACGCTTTCAAGTTGCTTTCTGAACGAATGAACGGTCTGATTTACTATTGGTTGGCAATGGAGTATATTTTATATTTCTATGAGCATAATTTCTTGGATTTACGAGACACAGATTTATTACAATCAAGTGAAAATTTATGGGTTTTTAAAATCATGTCATCATCATGATCAATTACTTATATTGGTAAAAAAAAATCATGTAGGTTCACGAAAAAAACCCTACATCAACAGTAAAAGCTTGGTTGTCTAGAAAGGTTGTCTGGAAGAGATCGCTTACAGCGATAAGACCGCCCATTGTACCTCATACTTAAAACTTATTTCTCTTTTATTGTTTTTCTTCTTTTCTTGGTGTGCAATAAAGAATATATCTATCTATCTAAAAGCTGCTTTCTCACATAAAATCTGCACGAGTATACTAAACTCAAAGGCTATACAAAGGCGGAAGAAGGTCCAAACGTAGCAAGCTGAGGTAAACAAAACCTCGTAAAAACAAAGCTCTTTATACCAGCGCAGTCATAACAGGTAGACTCCGTTCCACAAACCTTTATCATTGTACCAATTTATTTAAAACTCAAAGTCATAAAGCCTTAATACAGTTTGCTTAAAACAAAACAATGTAAACTTTTTCGCATAATGCCTCCCAAGTTTTAAGTACTTTTAGTTTTTACTAAAAGCAAGATCTGTAATACTTGAGTGAATAAACTATGACAAAGGGTTGCAAAATGCCGTTGCGTCATGCGATTTATTATTATGACCAACTAGCCGTCTCCCGCGGCGTTGCTCGCGTTAGGGTGTAACTTTTCAAAATTCCATTTTCCCGCTTTTCTGTTGAAATTTTTCCTGAATTTTCTTTGCTATAACCCTCACGGAGCCCAAGACCTTTCCAACGAATGCAAAACCGTGGAAATAGGTTCGTGCGTTCTGGAGTCATAGCGTCAGGAAGAAAAACCCGACTTATTTTTATATAGTAGATGACCACAAAAACAAAAAAAAACTGTTCAACAGATTACTTATATGTACTGCTCTATTTACGATGATTGATAAAGGGGTGTTGAACTGTTTAGTTAAATCCAATTAAAAACTACTCTATAGTTATAACTATGGCGTAAATGAAAACATGTGTGTCATATAAAGTTATAGATTCAAAAAATTCAACGGGGACACACTCAAAATTGAAGAAAAATAAATTGCATTGTATTGCGATTTGCGTTAGTTTTAATGTAACAATGTTGGTAATAGATTGAAAAGTTAGAAGTCAATTCTGCGGCGTACTGCTATCGTGTGTAAGAACCTTAATGCTTTCAAAGATACGTAAAACTAGATGGATATGAGTTTGGGGTAACGCCAGATGTCAATAAAAGTTATATCGTTTTCAACATTGTTGTTTTGATAGAAATGCAACTATTTTCTTGGCTTCTTTGATTACGAAACATTGAAAAGCGGAGTGATTTTGTACGCTATGTTTTATTCGTAGATAAGATTTCAATCATTTTTTTTCCGATTGGTACTGATTTGGACCAGTTGAGCTAAAATAATCGTTTGCAACGGCTTGTAGATAGCTCAACTGTTTCATGTGTATTTTGTAAATATTGTAAATACTGTATTAGTTGTAATTTTCTTGGTGAATAAATTACATCATAATTTTTTTTAAAGAAAAAAAAAATCTTTGGTTTTTTTATACTACATCAAACAGAAAACGATATAGTTAATCTTTGGACCTTTAGAATAGACTTAATGTTCCAAAAATTTGAGTAATTATGACAAGTCTGTGCTTGTTATTTTATCTAAGCCTATAGGTATCTCCACCTTGAGGTTATTTAAATTCCTAGAGATGAACAAAAACTGTTCAGTAATACCCCAATAAAAAAATTATTTCTCACGAAACTAGAACTCAAACTACGCTGATGAAAATATCGAACCCTCCAAGACCCATTGAGCCTGGAGTGCCATCTCGTGCTTAATTGCGGCGACGAGGATACCTGAGCCACTCGACCGGGATAAGTGACGCCTCTATCGTGTTCTTATAAATAGCGTTCTATATGTAGGTATATGTACATTATAACTGTTCGAAAAAGAACTGTACCTACTATTCGAAAATGCTGTACCTACGCTCAGTTTTTTTAGCAATATTTAGTAATCATTATAAATACCAGGTGTTACATAATTAACCTTTATGCCCAAAATAAGCGCAATCACACCGACCACCTGAGTGCTTGGACATATGCAAAGGGTCAACAAATCGTAATTCAAATTTCCATGCAAAAGTACCTACAACTTCTATTATTTTAGAAATTTGCGACAACCCTAAGTGTTTACTATTTGCGTAAGCCCGTACACACGCATGCACACGTAGGTACCCTCCTACCGCGTCGCACGCACACGCATGGTGTGTGTAGGTACATTTTAAGTAAAAGTTACGAGCTCATTTTATGAATGAAAAACTTCGAAATCTCAAAAGTCGTATAACAAACACTGCTCGCCATGACCTGTGAAATACCCCCCTTTATTAGGCTCATAGGACTTATAGGGTAATTAAGTTACACCGTGTATAATTGATGCTTACCGGTTAAATTCAATCTAAAAACCTCGTAATAAAGCAAGAATATCAAGCTTAAAACAATACAAGATATTTCTGAATTCAAGTCACGATGTTTAAATTTGAAACAGGGGCGCAATATGAAACCGGCCCAATCCACTTATCATCGTCTCGAATGTATTTGCTATGGCAAGGCTGGATTGTAAAGAGGTGATAGTTAATGGATGAGACAGCATTTTACTACATGATATTGGCTGGTTTTATACTTTCACCGATACGATATCTACACGATATTGATGAAGAACTAATTTAGATGCTTTTACAACGTTTTGTTGCCAACACCGATATTCATTTTTAAGTCAATTCAAACAAACAAAATAAGCGAGTGAAAACAAAATCAAAAACTATAGTAAAAATATTTTATCTGAGGTTTCAGCTATCATTCATTCTTTAGAATTATTTTATACCAGAAATCAGAAATCTTCTATTAATAAATCAATGCTAAAACATATTTGAGTAATGAATAGAATAGCCATTTAAAGAATATGGATAAAATAATAGATGCCGTTTCCACGTTAATTGTAACATCCATGGCTTGGAAAATTCAAGATTCCTTAAATTCTGGAGAGCCACTTGAACAGAGTTCATTGTTGGATGACACCTGCACTCATGGACTAGAATCCAGTTAATATTGCCAGTATAACTCTCAGAACGTTTAATTTATTCAGAGATTTGGCTCTTACTGCAGCATCTGTACACAAGACAGAGTATTGAGTATTGGGGCGTATAGACACTATGTTATCACTATGTTGTAGGTTTCATTTACGATTTATTTTGTGTAGTTTATTTGAAAAGGCCTAAAAAGACGTATATATTGAGCCTTTTCCATTTTTATAGCAAGCCTATACAATGAATAGGTAGTTTGGGATACATCGATATATTCCAGAAATCCCCACTAAGAAATCCCTACCAATGGGGATTTCAGTTTCTTTTTCCAGAAATCCCCACTGCTACGACGTAGCATGTCTACAACGTAGCAGTGGGTAACACAAATGCGCAAGCTGATTATGATAATAATGATAATTTTGAGTCTCATGCAACACAGTTTTTATCTTAATGCACGCATAAGCAAATATGTTGGCGATGGTCTAGTACTAATCTGGAGCTTGTTTTCTCTATTTGGTACAATGAAGCAATATCTTTAGCATAGGTAGAGTTTCTTACGCCTAGGCCTATAAAAATATCTTGCAAAAATACATTGTAAGCATTAATCCACGTACCGTAATAGTGCCATGCATTAGGGCTCGCACGGGGAGTAATAAAGGGGTAATCACCCCTCGACGGGTGGGGTGAATTACTTAGGGTGAGGTTAATGGTGCAAGTTCAAGGCTGAAGCGGATTCCGACTAAAAAATTACACTGTCAACTAAAATATAGACCGTGAACCAGCTTGATCAAAAGAAAGATCAAGATTCAAAAGAGCTAGTACTTATAGTTTAGTAACATCTCTCAATATTTCGAATCATTTTTGAACTGAGCCCCGAGTCTGTGCATTTGTTTTGACTTTTGACTCGAGTATAGCACACGCAAAACATTCGCAAAGCGAGAAATTTTGTTGGGAATTGCACAATTCCCAAATCTCCCGCTAGAGGCGCTTATCCGGGTTCCATACAAAATTTCTGGCTTTGCGAATGCGTTTGAATGTGCTATAATGGAGTCGAAAGTCAAAACAAATGCACAGACTCGGGTTCCTGGAAGAACAAGCTCTATCTAAACTGCGGTCTTCTAATCTTGCCTGGAAGAAATAGCTTTCAGTGATAAGGCCGCCCATTGTACTATGCTTAGTTTTAAGATTTTTATGTACTTAATCCTTGTGTACAATAAAATATTATCTATCTATCTATCTAGATGATTTATACGGCGTGAAGGGCCACTTTTTATCCGCGCCCCGATCAGGACGCTGGTGTGGACATGATGCGGTCACCAATGTCATAAAAAGCTATTTAAAGGCAACAAAAGATTTTCAAATGCCGACCACCAACTAGAAAACAAAACGTAAAATGGCTCCTTACCTGTTAGTTCAATTAAACTCTAAAATAGTCTGAAAATAAATGTATAAAGAAAACCTTCAGTGGACTTTTCAGGCTATTATTGATGATAATGCTTTAAAAAAAACAGTGCGTGGAGTCTTTACGCGCGGAAGAAGTTATACTTCGAGTACCACGCACTCACTGTCGCTCTGTGTTTAATGTGAAATTAATTTAGTATTTATTTTTATGTACTTAACCAATATGCAGTACTTATTTAGTTAGAAAAGGTCTGGTCTAGTCGTCATCTAGTTCTGATTTCAGAACTCGCATTGGAAGTATAACTTCAATAAAGTTTGTTGACCAGATTGAATAGTTTGTTGTATGTCATTTATACTAAAACGCTCTCGCTTACCGCTCCGCTACCACCTTGCATTCAGACCACACAAAATGAGTGACACACCGAGTAATGTTTGACTTGAACCAGGCCAGTATTTATTGTAACTGATGAAACGTGTAATTCTTGATTCCCGGCGTCATTGATATTGCTCTATTGAGCTCGTCGTCGTTTTATAGCTGCTAATATAATTGTAGTTATGAGGCTATCAAATATTGAATAGGAAGAGTGATGTGCTGATAACAGCGTGGTATTAGCCGAAAGTGAATGGTGAATTTGAAATCAACTAATATAGATCATCTCTTCTGTAATGGTTGATTTGAATTTGATTTTCTGAACATTTTATCCTTCGTTGAATTTCGCTCTATGGTTTTTTGTCTGTGAGATATAACTACTAAAAGACACAAATCCCGCCTAGTGTTAACCTTACCAAGGACATTTAAATAATTTTACTTTTATCACGCATTACGTGGGGTCAGTAATCTTCTTTGTTTCTCCGTCTTCTCAGCTTACCGAAGACTCTATGCCTGTTCTATGTCAGGAAATAGGAGTTAGTAGGAATAGAAGGATCATAATAAGGCTGTCATTACAACCGAAAAGCCAAGTCCCAGAGGAACGTCAGGAAGCCAGAGTGGTTTTAGCTACCAACAACTTGAAAGTACTTTGGCCACCGTGCGGTGTAAAGTCATTTCAAATCATGAAAACATGAATATCTGTCTTAGGTTAAAGCTTCCAGTCCAATCTCAATTTGATTACTCAGTGAACAACTGTCGTTTTGTTTATTTGAGTAATAATGCGACACGACAGTAGTAACACATCTCATCGTAGTAGCGGCCGGTGGGATCGCAATGCGAATTTAATATCTGTCAGGAGCAGAGTGGGCGCACGTGTTGAATTCTCTGAAAGGCCGACGCATTTGGTACTCTGCTAAATGTTATTTGGTACCTACTGGTAAATTGTTCAAGAATATTTAATTATATACAAACGCAAAATTAACAGGTTCGTATTTTGAATAACGCTTACTGCGCATTGCCATAAAATATGAATTTTTCAAATACAAATAATTCGGGAACTAAATCGTAATTTTTATAGGCACGATACTAAAGTTTTTTGTAACTTTTTAGTATCGTTTACCGGCAGGAGAAAAAAATAGCAGTACACGCATAATGTCAATCCGTAAATCTCAAATAAAAAATTGCTCAAGCATTTTGGCTTTGTAGGAAAATTTCTACATAATAGAACGAACGGTGCAAATTTTTATGGGTGTAATTCTACCAGGTTTTAGAACTAGCCTTATGCGTTGAATGTATATAAGGAATCTATAAGTTATGTCAAATACCGTGTACTTTATTGGAATACCGTCCACCGCACTAGGAATCGCGTCGTACTGTTATGAGACATCTCATCTCACGTGCGCCATTGTGCCGTTGTTTGCACGACGATTCTGAGACTTGCACTGCATTATTATAAGCGGAGTCGATTCACTTTTTAAAGAATTGGGTTTCTAGCTTTGTATAGAAAAAGGTGCTAACGTATCAGATTTTTCTTCCCCAAATAAAAAAAAGTATAACGTTACAATCTTTAGAAAAAATTTAGATTACTTTCAATTAGTTTTGTTAGTTGGCTGTAACGTAGATTTTTTTTAAATTACAGTAGACTACATTATGATTAATTATTCCCCGGTCTAGCAAACAAGAAGTTACAGCAGATTCTTTTGAAATATCACAATTTTCCTCAAAAAAATAGCAGCTATCCTTTCTATTCATTAATTTCCATTTTGTAAACTCCACAGGCAACCCAGTTTTGGCCCCAAAAAAATGGCCTAATTTTTTCACCACCTCGTCTCGCCTAATGAAGATTACTCCCAGCAATATACAACCATCAAGCTTCGTTTATTCAGGCTCGTTTTATAAATATTGCATCATGAAGGGTGCATAGAGATAAAATGAAAGCGTTAGGGATATGATGGTGTTAACACAGCAATCGACACGATTTTTACACGATTGCCGAGAGCTAAAACACCCAGAGGACGTGTGCGGATCGGGCGCGAGTCGGTGTGCGTGTGTTCCGTTGATTTTATCTAAGCAACAACACACAGAACGCGGGCGCATGTCGAGCGCTTGTCGGGTTAAACCCATAGAAACTCTAGGACCCGAGCCCCGAGTCTGTGCATTTGTTTTGACTTTCGACTCAAGTATAGCACACGCAAAAGCATTCGCAAAGCGAGACATTTTGTTGGAAATTGCACATTTCCCAAATCTCCCGTTAGAGGCGCTTATACGGGTTTCGTACAAAATTTCTCGCTTTGCAAATGCGTTTGTGCATGCTATACTCGAGTCGAAAGTAAAAAAAAGGCACAGTCTCGGCGCTCCGACCCGCGCTAACGCCTACGTACGACGGGTACCCCGTTATTTTTGTTCAAGTCACTGACATGTTGGTTGATATCGATATCGTGTAGGTGTCAGTGATGGCCACTTCTCTGATAATGGTATAATTAGCGAAAAAGGGAGCTTAAATAGCAACTAACAGCAACTCATCGCCGTTTTATTTATCTAATCTTCATACATTTCGTTCAGTTAATACCATAAGTAAAATAAAGATATATGACATTCAAAAACGTATTTTAACAACCAGTGGACAACTATGATGAAAAATTATCTAAAGAGAAAAGTAAATAATTTTTAAATTCTGGAAGAATCATATTGCCAGGGTGTGAAGCATTTAAGTAGTAGCATAGTGGAGGTATAGTCTTATGAAAACCTGGGAGATTTTTTTAACTGTTTTCAAATCATTGCTATTCTGTGACTAAATAGTGACATTAGCGCGTTTCAGCGCGTTTTTTGCCGTCAAAAGCTTCTTGTTTTCGTATATCTGTAGCCACGTCACTTGACATTATGCTGCGCAGCGAACGTAGTTCAGAGCTTGCGATACGGGGGCAGAAGTAAACAGCAAGTACCTACAAGCAAATAATTTTAACAAAAATATGAACAAAATCACATAGTTTTACTATATGTTAGCCTAAAAAGATAAACACATAATTATTTTGAGCTTGTTATTACCTAGAAAAATCTACAACAAAAACTGACTTGGCATAAAAAGCGTTCAGCAATCAGTGCAGCAGGTAGGTAGAGCATAAATAATAGACCATAACCAACGTTTTCGTGGTTAAAGTAGAGTCACAGTTAGTTTTTGTCGCTGCAACCCCGCAAGTTTTAACTGGTACGAATAAATCATCACTATCAGCAGATCGCTTTATGAAAATGTGAGGTTAGGTTTTTGTGTAGACGTCTGCATGATAAATTGGGGATTTTAAGTTAGGTACTTAGTTTTAGTGCTGTCGGCTTTGGAATGGAACTTCGGGTACGAGATTTGTTGATAGGTATCTTGGAATATGAATTTGTTAGCATTATTCGGGTAGCTATTCGTTCTAATGAGTAAGTTATTTGGTTTTTGCTGTTGCCGGTTACAATAGCATTTGACACACCTGATACTTATTCTATTTAAATATAGTCTAACGACTTTTTGGCTTGCTTTTGATCCAACTTCAACCTCAGATTTCTAGCTTCAATTAAATACAGTCATTGGTTTTATAGTCAGTTTACTGTAAAAGACGGTTTTACTATAAAATATTTGATAAAAACAAAACAAACTAAAATATACCACACCGTTTTAATTTAAAAACCCAATCTAGTTTAATCGGCAATCATCAATCCCCTGAACTCACTGAAGGTAGAACTCCCCGAGAGCGTCACCCAATTAGACGAGGGACCCCCGAAGATCCGAGGTTACCCGGGCAACGGGAAAAAACAAGGAAAAGATCAGGCAAAATTTTACGCGACGCTCACAAGTTGATTTGACACGCACCATGAGACATCAGAAATTGCGCAGTTTACCTAGCCCGTGTTATTATACCCTAGTTCTGACAGTATCTTACCTGTTTCAAAACAGGTACACATTTTCAGAGCAGAGTATTTTTTTACTTGCATTTTGCAGATGCCAGTGTTTGAGAGAGTAATTCTAAGATTGAGGATATATTTTGGTAGGTGTAGATTATCTTTACATAGAGAAAGCATTTACCTCAGTCTTTTTTTATTCAAAAACCATCTAAAGACATTGTGCAAAGCAAAAGAGCTATCAAGGATTTAATTTCCGCTCGACGTTAGGGTTTCATAAAAAGATACTCTATTCTGTGGTTTCGTTTAAAAAAAACTTTAAGCGATACTTTGCTGTCGAATCTTCCACGAATCTGTAGCGACATCTTTACATTTACTAGTGGTACCTAGGCCAGTGGTAAGACTTGTACGAAAGTTATGGAAAAACATTGCTCCGCATTTTAATAACCGACAAACTCTAATGTGATCACAAGACAGTCGTTAATGACATTCGACAATAATTTTCTATTTAAACGGTTTATAAATAGTAATAAATGTTGTCAAAGTAAATACAGCGTTTATTTCGTTGTCTAAGAATCAATTTGACTTGTTTTTTTCGCGTGGTATATTAAAAACAACAGCTAAGATACTCCGGAGTTAATCATGAAGCTCGGCTATTTACATAATGTTGCCTTTATCCGCCTGAGAAAGTTTCCCGTGAGAAGGTAAACGCACACTGTTAGTGAGATTAGGAGGCGCGCTTGGGAATTGTTTTTCCTGAGTGAATTAGTAAAAAATGTTTTTGGTACGCTTTCTTTACGAAAACATAAGTTTCCTTGTTTTTTTACACACCAATTTTCTAAATCATGTTGTGAACAATGTGAACATGTTTATTATTTTGTCAACATTTACAGGGAAGTCGTACACAAAAATAATAATAAAGTTTATGATTTTTAACAATAGCGATATTGAACAACTATTTTATAAAAGCTAATATTCGAAAAAGTTAGTTTTCAATTAATGGTAAAACAGCTACGACCATTTTGGCTGAAATAATTTGATGTTAATAATTTATACTGGAAGTGTAGATAAATATTTATGTAGAAAGTGCTATTTTAAACTATTCAATCAAATCAAAGCACTGAACAAATAAACGTTGTTTTGTATGTTTTACGGAATTTCAATCCGGTTTTAACAATAAAAAGTTTTACAGCAAATTAGAGAGCTGGATCCCAAACCAACAGTCGAACTCAATTGGTTTTCAAAGTTGCACATCAAATAAAACGCGTAAAGAATTTGCAATCTAGCTAAAACAGTTGGAACACCAGTTTTGGTGTACTTATACGCATAAAATTAAAAGCAATTATTTATTCCTAATTTCAATAAAAAATATACAACAGAAATAAAAAATAACTACGAATGTTATAGATTTTATACCATAGGTTAACAGTTTTTTTTATAAATCAATCTATTTTATTTATTAGGTACCTAGAATATTTTTTCTAACTCACCAACAACAATGTATAGTCATTTTTTATGAAAATAAATTACAATTTCATATCCAAAATATGAAATAATTTATTTCCCGTTCATAAACATAGAACAATAACCGTCGACAGGTGGTGCTTTCCGCCCACAACTTATCATAGTCCTAATAAAACAACAGACAGTTTTTAATAATGCAAAATCATCGATGTACTATTCGGGTCAACCGGCGCGGACGGAGACTTCGCTTTAAATATGAAACAATGGCAGGTAATGAAGACTCACCGAGGTGTACATACCTATTCGAAAGAGATTGCTGCTAGTTTCACATAGCCCGTTGTTTTTATAGTTTTCTACAGCTTTGCTGGAACAAGCAGTAGAAGCGATACTACATTGTTAGTTTTATTTTGAACGTTACTCCTCGCTCTTGCCTTATCATAATAATTACTATTGTAAGCCTGTAGAAGTCCACTGCTGGTTTAGTCTCATTCTCTTCTAGATTTCTAGAAACAACTATTTTAGGTCTTGTACATCCAACAACTTCCTGTTCTTCTATATCTTTCTTGCTGCATTTATTATTCCCAGAATTATATCTATCTATCTAATGACTCCATCACTACGATGGAGTCACTTAGATAGATAGATATATTCTTTATTGCACACCAAGAAAAGAAGAAAATCAATGAGAAAAGAAATAAGTTATAAGTATTAGGTACAGTGGGTGGTTTTATCGCTATAAGCGATCTCTTCCGGACAACCTTTAGTACAAAACTTAGTTTGTTTTTTCACACTTAGGTCAATCTGATGCCTTCAGTACAAATGCCTTAGTTGATCTTCCAACCTGATGGTAAAGGCAGCCTTGTCTACACTTAGCTCAATTTGACGACTTGAGTATAAAGGCCTTAGTTAATCACTTCCTGGGAATGTCTAGTTGAACACGCACGTTAAGATTTATGTCAATGAAACACATAAATTGTAAAAAAATGACATCAAAAAGATTTCCATTTCAAACGTAAATTCCATTCGCATCCAATATCTCAATACCACAAACCGAAGTTTTGTTTAGGAAAATACGGATCTTGTCCCGTACCACTGGAATTGACATTGAAATATGGTGTCTGTCTCTTGTTCTAGCATTATACGAGTAAGGGAGATAGAGGATGCACTTAACCCGACCGTTTGTTATGTGTTGTCTACGGCGTCGTCTTTCGGCCTCTTCAGATGATTAATGATAAGGCGAATTTAAAATTTTACCGCGACTCGGTGTTTTTCGTGCATTTTGGTAATGTTGGTTGATTTTTTTTCCAAAACTTTGGATAAGAATCTCTTCAAAAGTGGCAAAAGTCAAACGTTTGAATCGATATAACTTCAGTAAATGTACTAAGCAGAATTATATTGAAATGACCTGGCAATACCTTGACTTTATTATAACTACCTATGAGTATAATAAAAAAAAGTATCTACAGTTCCAAAATTAAACATATCATACGCAATCGAACGAAAATTTCCCCTTTATTTTATTAGATAGTCAATAAAACGTCCACTGTTTTCTTTCTTGCGGACATAGCAGTTTGACACTTTTATTGGAACTATCGTCAATAAACGTCCTAACGATCACTTTCTACCTCCGCGAATTTAGGCCCTATCTCTATAAACTCAAAGTCGGAATTAGGTTGATGGTATTTGATTGAAAGTGGGGTTCTGTAATGAGGTGGTCAGCAGTTATTGATTCCCGTGGTTCCATTAGGCCGGGTACAGGAGTGCGAATTCAGCGGGATGATAGGTATCTTGATTGTGATCATGTTATATGTGCTCATGTTATATGTTACACCATAGGTGGTTTTATTGCGCCCCGCCTGTTCCGCTTCCAACATGTTTATGTCGAGGAAGGTATAAAATTTATTTACGCCGAGCGGTTTATGACTCTTTAATTTCTCAAGATTCGCAAAATCTTTTGGATCGAGCTTTTTTGATAAACCGTTTTTGTATAGTGAGGGATTAAATGCTATAAAAAGTATTCGAAGTGGTGAAATACTTACAACGGATATATTCGGAAACTAAATCGTATATCTATAGGTAGTGGTTTTGTGAACATCATGTTTTAAAATACCTGAGGGCTGGTAATTATCTAGGCCAGCGTATCAGCATTGCTATTCAGCGTGGCAATGCAGCCAGTGTCTTGGGCACGCTTTCGATTGGTACTGATTTGGACCAGTTGAGCTATCTATAAATCGCTTGCAACGGTTTGTGGATAGCTCAACTGTTTCATGTGTATTTTGTAAATATTGTGAATATTGTAAATACTTTAAAATATTGCCAAACGTGATATCAGTGTTACTAAAATGAATAAGTCACTTGTTTTAGATCACTGCAAACGATTTATTAATTTTTTTACTACGAAAACTTTTCAGCATAATATTTTTTACTGAAAGGAAGGCAGTTCCTCATAAAGCAATTTAACCTTTCTGGGAGCAATTATCGAAACCAAATTTAATCCCGGGATCATATTATTCCGGCAATTAGGAGAAACTTTCAAGGCATTCCTCGGACAACAAATTATGCCGGGATTACGTCCGGGACTCATAACACTGTCATAGCTCAGATGAAACAGCAGCATAACTTAAACACACGTCATTATACCACTAAAACGCATGATTTTGGTATGAGCAGAAATAAGGAAGACTCAAATATAAGTTTATTAATGTTATTATATGAGTTATCAGCTATACAATGCATACAAGTCAGGAAATACTAAAAGATTTACATATTTATTTTATTTATTGTAACGTACATACATTATATTTATACACCTTTAAGAGAACCCCTTGGAAATCTGTATTTATATATTTATTGAATGTTCCAGCTGTGTAGTGTTGCCAGAGTCAGGCCCGGTATATCCTGTTAAATAGGTATAATGTGCAGTGCCCGGATTAAGTACGGTGGATCATGTTATCCCTAATTGTGTTTTTAAGTACAAGTTTACGGCGGATTACGTGTTCGTGTCATGTTTGCTGCTAATGAGACTGTGATTTTGTTTTGAAAATGTTTCTAAGAAAAGAGCATGGAAAAATAAAAGAAACTAAGAAATCTGTACCTATTTGTAGATTTAAAACGTATAGTGTAATTAGTACGACTATGTTAAAAAGTTTTTTTTTTACGCAAATAAATTTTCATTTAGATTTTACGATACGTAAGTCATTTTTTTTGTGGGAAAAATTATACAAAAAAGCTTCATTATTTTAAAAGATTTTTTATTCTGTCGATGCTTTTTCTCAACTAAATTAACTAATAATTTGACAACACAAATTATTGCTGTCATTGTAGCTTAATATTTTGAAACAAGGATGACAATTGTTTTAGTACTGTCAGAGATCATATAGTACTTACTGTAGAATAAAGTTAGCGGAATATGTAACAACAAAGTTTCTACCAATCAATGTGGATCAGACTTCATAGCCAATTTTATTGCTCTTAGCTGCAAGGCATACACAAAGTTGAAAATACAATAAATGCCCATTAGTTCTAAAACAAATTCAACCCATTAACTAATAACTTGTAATGAAACTAAAGCTTTCAGCCCGGGCAGTCATGACTGGTCATGAAACGTGATTACAGCGACCTGTTAAGTTATCCTGACATTTTATAATACACGCCTTTTCACACGTTTTGTTACAAAGCTGTTTTGGCTCAACGATATGCAATAAGCTAGCGAGTTACAAACTGAAGAATATTATTTTAAAATTATTAAAACGAATTGTTTTAGTTGTATAAGGACGCAAGAACAAAAAAATTTGATAGAGTAGCCTTAACACTTATTGATAAGAAGTATAAAAGGCAGTACGACGTAGATGTGGGTAAAAGCTATACACATACAATTGGATTGGCTGGTAGAGAATGCTATAGCATTATGTCCTTCCATCGTATAAAACTTTGTATTTTGTGCAATAGGGTACAAATAAATAAATATTGTCATTTCAGATAGTGTGTACAATATGCTAAACTAACTTAGGTATTTTTATTCAGTTTTTATATATTTTTAGAGTAGATTTGGAAGAATTAAATAACACGATCGACTCCTAAAAAACTAACCTGCAAAGTTGTGCGAACCCAAAAACTAACCTAAAAATTCCGGCTACGGCTTTTATCCGTCGCAGAAAGAATACTAATACCCGGTCGGCAGGATTAGGTCTACTGAAATGGCCGGTTCTACCCTGGAGCTTTGCAGCTAGAGGAAGCTTTTAGATTTTTCCACTACAATTATGAACAGAGACTTAGAACCTAGGCTTTCTTTCTATGCAAAGACTGGCAATTAAGCGGTTCTTTAATTTCTACGGTGTTGTATGTTCAATCGCCATTAGTTAGTTTTTGCATAAATAATTGTATACCTACTTAATGTCAATGCCATGACGCAAACTACTGCAATTCAAACGGTTTTGAAATTTCTAAGAACTAGAAGTCGCATTTATTAAAAAAAAACATAGTGTTGGATAAAGATTCCACTTGCCATCTCTGTTCGCCGTCATGCAAGTGATATTGACAGAGCATTTTATAGTGTCGCTATAAAATGACAGACTGTCTATGAAGACTCAAATAAAGCAGATTTTTATTAGTTTAAAGCGTATATTTTAGTGTGTGCAAACCTTTATCGTTATAGTCGCTGATGGCTGTCGCCTGAGTCAGAACGCAGCCTTAAATTTTTTTGCTGTTATTTTTGGGCGAGATGTCTTTCCAACCCCTCGTTCACTGCGCTGTTAATTGGATGGTGGGTTTGAAACAGAATGATTGAGAGTGGTATCAACTTGCTTTTGAATACAAACTTGTCTACAATGCTCGAACGTTTCCATGTAACATAGTTACTAAAATTGGTTGATTGCAACTTTTACCAAAACCATTTCTTTCATGTTACTTTATTTAAACCTCAACCTGTATGTACCTGCCTTTACTTTAAAGTACACATAGTAATAAATATATAAGTAAATATTCACGGACATTTACACAACGTCTTCTAGTCTCAAACTAAGCAAAGCTTGTACTATAGGAACTAGATGGCTGATAGAATACGTATCTATAATTCAGTAAAGTACCGAACAGTAAAGTCTAGAATAGTTTAAATAGAATTGGAGTAATTACTCACTAGTAAAACATTACCACGTTTATTCTTCAGTGTATCGCGCCAGTAAAAAAACCAAAGTAAAAACGAACTTAGAACTGGATTCCAGAGTATTATTACGTAATTAAACAAGAAAAGCGTCGGGCCACTGTGAAAAGGCTAACAAAAACGCAAACCATAAAAAAGGCCAACAAATCAGCCAGAGAAAGGAAACATAAACACTCAGGTAGCAATGTGCAAATTGCTAAGACTAGAAAGAGTTTTGGGAAAATGCAAAATGGTCATAAGGACGGTATAATCGGGTTCCGCAAAAATGTTTTAGACACTGTTGACATTATATCAACCAAAATACTTTATGATACTTCATTATTTATTGGAGATACCATTTATATCAAGACCATTATGTTTCTAGCAGTTCTGATGTTACGAACTTCAAAATTGAATTGGTAATAGTTTTGGTTTAAAATAAATGAGAAAGAATAACCATGTTTTACTTGTATATCCACCAAAGAACACAAACTGTCTAAGGTTTCCATCGTTTTCCTGTTTCGTTGTTATATTATCTTTTAAACCATGTTTGTATTGAACCGTTCCTTGTAAAAGGATAATTTTATAAAAATATTTCCTTTTTCCATGTCACCTATCACTTTCAAATTGGTGCACGGTTCAATAACATGAAATTTTCACGGCACGGGCCCCTAAAAAGGTTGCTAAAGAGAAATTGTAGGCACGAACGTTGCAGGGCCATAAACAAATGAATATACGAGTGCGGGCCGATCAGCTCGAAGTGGATTATATTTTTAGTGGCACCAAAGAGGAGGGTTATAAATTTAAGGGGTCTATGAGAAAGTAATGAGCTGTGACGAGGTGCATGGTTCGGTTTTTGAAAAAAAAAAAAACTGGTACGAGCTTGAAATTTGAGTAACAATTTTTTATTTTTACAGCTGTAACTACGTATCTCTATTGTTACCATAACCATATAGTGTGTTCCGACAAAAAAATTAAGAAAAACTTTCCAAGGAAGCGGTACGAAAATAAATCGGTGGTATATTTTCAGTAAAATAATAAAAACGAAACCGTTTTCTTAGCAGGAGTAAATTCTATTAAAACTGAGACCTGACTTTTTCCTACATTTGTCTCGAGGTAAAACAGGTACAAGTAAATCCACTAAAGCAAAAGTGGGAAATAAATTGGTAATGAAACTCACTGGATATTTTTTCGATTAATTTACATGTTTGTTTCTATTTTTGGGTTATAGACTTTGAATAAAATTATGTCACTCGTTCTGAAAAAGCACATCAGCTGAGTAAAACTTATCTCATAACTAAAGGTACTGAATCAAACAAAGGGACTGACTTGAACTCATTGTCCTTAGAATTCCTCTATCTTTAGCATTCAGCTGAAACTAATTTTAAGTTATAAGTGAACCTTTATTTTACCCGTATCAAAACGAACTATGCGCATTGATAAGTTTTGGAAAAATCTACTTTAAAGTCTGAGAGATAAGGAAGCAAATCGTTTAATTAATTTGTAAAATAATGTGTTTTAAGATTTACTATGGAATACCATTGCATCTTGAGCAAGTAATTGCAGAATATAATTTGTAATATTACAAGATTTTAATAGTTTAGATAGGTTTTGTAACTTAAATTCATACTGAGAATTTGCATCAATTTTATTTTGATAGTAAAAACAATATCTTAATAAAATCTAGTAAAAATATGTATTTAAAATATGTATTATGGGATGTTGCGATGTCATAAAAGTTACAAACTGGCAGCCTATGTAATTTTATAGCATCCCAACCAAATCGCAATGCTAATTTTAATTAAAATTGTAAATATTACCCCTGAGAAAAAATAGGGCATAGCATATTCCAGTTTCTGTTCGCAATGTACATGAGCGAGTTCCGAGGTAGAAGCCAGTGCATTAAAAATGGTCTCGGAAGAGCTGGTAAAAATAAATCTAATTCTGTCTCATCTTACCTAGGCAAGTATTACATTTGCATTACAATAAAGTTTCATACACGCTCTCAGGGTCCAGCGAGAATAAATCGCTGGTCGCTTCCGTTCGCCATCTTGGATTGCGCTAACGGGTTCATTTCCTGCGCCTATACATTTCCGGTGCGATGTTGCCAACTCATAATTTTTGAGCTTTCAGTGTAAATTGTTGTGATTTTTCGACTGTTTAGGCTTAGATATTGCTTAACAACAACTTATGTTTTAAGACTATTTTTTTTAACCATTAAATAACTGACATTTTGCTATGAACTTATCTCTCGTATCTCATTTTGTGAGGTGCGTTAAATTTTCATTATTTTCACGTTCAAAATTAATCTCATTACTTTTGCCTATTTTCTACCTATTTTTAAATGACAGAGGAATTAATACAACTTCTCGACCCATTTTTCAAAACACTACCAAATACCTAATCCGCATTTTCCAAAGCTCGGTTGAATAAAACACAATGGTTATGATATCGCCTGTCGCTGCAAGCTAATGAAATGATATTCCGAGCCGTGACCAGACTACCAACTGGAGATTTGATCCTGTTTGGAAGTTCAATAGTAGATGCAGTCTAGGGTTGATATGCGTTTGGTTCGCTTACAGAATTAGCTAAAACTTTATTAAGACAACAAAAAAGATCTTGTAAACAATAGGTGAGTATGTATTTAGTTAAATCAGATCCTTTAAGTTTAATCAGAGAATTAAAATTCTATAGAGAATCAAAATTCTGCTGATTCATAAAGGTTTTTACGGTAGAAAATCAGAAATGGATTCACGAATTTGGAGGTCGATGGTTTGATATCTAGTTATGTATATACCTAGCACCTAATCTGCCATAAAAGTAACTTCTTTAGTAAACATTTGGAAAATCAGGTCAAGGTTTTCCTACATAAGTCAAGGTCATTGAAATATACTACAAGATAGTTTAGATACTATGATTACTTATTTTCGAATTACAATTATTTACAAAGTAGCTGATATCAATAGCAAACCGCATGATACAGCTAACTGGTGCATTGTAGGCTTCCACATTTAATTTTAAGCCGAAACCCAAAAGCTACCTATATCAGGGCTTGAATTTGCATCGCCGGCCACTAATTAGCAGTTAGCCGCTTTTATTTCCGAGTCGACGGTATCTAAGCCGTGGTAATCTGCCACTGTTACGCCCTCTACCGTACGGTTCTCATTATGTGGAATTGTATTTTCGAATGAATAGGGATTTCAGAAATGTTTTGGCAAATATTTTCACCTACAAATTTCAGCGTTGATCTGAGAAAATTTCACACGTTGTTGATAAAAAACCTAAGCATTTTAGATGATTGTAGACGGAGAGCCCCTACTATGCTATTCTATGATTTTTTTCTTTCTGAATGTTCTGATTGCTGACTGACCAATCACACGCTTCTAAGCTTGATATTCATTTGTTTCAGGGTGCGCGTTCCTGACATACTTCAACCCAGAAAGCGCTTCAAGCGCTCAGTCGGCCCTCCATGAAAAACGGACGTTGCCCGGGGTAAGCAGCTTTCTTGTCTTACACCATTTTCCTCTTAGTTCTAGGACTTCGTTTTACGTTCACTGAGTTTTACGTTTTACTGAAGAATTGTGGAAATTTCAGGTTACTTAAAAAAATTCTAAGACAGGTACCAAAAATATACAGTGTACTTATCTAGATATATTAGATAAAACTCCACAAAATAAAAAAAACCAGTGCGTGCAGTCCCTACGCGCGGAAGAAGTTATACTTCGAGTGCCACGCATTCACTCTCGCTCTGTGTTTAATGTGAAATTAATTTAGTATTTATTTTTATGTACTTAACCAATATGCAGTACTAAATTTTCACTTCAAAATAAAAAGTAAAAAGTTACAAAAAGTCTATAATGTCTTTTTGAATTTGAACTCAGTCACTGTTCCGCCAACAAAACTCCTGATGGTTAAAATTGCGGCTGTTTCTTTTTCTTTTGTTTGACGCTGTCAGTTGGAAGTCGAATAACATCAAAAAATGCTGAACACTGCGCCATCTATTATATTTTGATTGTAGCGTATTAGTCTCTTTCTATTCCCTCCGCTGCCAGTTGGAAGTCGTATAACTTCAAAAACATGGGCGGTCAAATGCTGAACACTGCCATCTATTAACGATAGTTAGCAGCTAGTCTCTGTCTCTTTCTATTCCCCCAAATAGAAAGAGACAGAGACTATGTCCTCCCCTACAACGCAACCTGGTTGGAAGTCGCATTAGAAGTATAACTTCAAAAAATAGCTAGTTATTAGTTTTGATTTAAATCAAGCTGCAAGTGGGATGGTATTAGTGTGGAAAATAACCGCAAAATAAAGACATAAAACTTATCGTATGCCTAACACGAGGTAATTGCGTACAAAATAAAGCGAGGCCTTTGAGGTCAGGCTACATTTACGAATGCATCAGCTGTTGTTTCATTCCTGCTGTTTAGTTTTTCTTAAAATAAACAAATCTGGCAGTAAAAGCTAGATAGCTATCTCTACTGTTCCAGTTTATTATTAAAGAAACGGTAATACATTATTTAAAAACGCTTTCATTTTCAACTAAGTTAAAATTTTCCTATTTGAAAATGAATTGACACCAAGCAAGTGATAGGAAAAAAAGTGTCTGTAAGCTCTTTCATCAAAGCTGAATCATGTTATGAAATATAACTTAACCTACAGAATTAAGCACTACTTTATATTCGAACAGTGCCCACAGAATTTTGTGAAGTAATTTTATTTAGGGCCATGAAACGATTCCGGATAATGACTGAAACATAAACGGCTGAAACGTATTCAATGCGTGAAAGGAATACCACCTATTGAATTGAAATCGTAAGGATAAATCATTTTTAAATATGAATTTTGAAAGTGCTTTACTGCGGAATTCCAGGATTCATTTTAGTGAAATGAATTCTTTCTTTTTTCTATCGTTGTTTATTGTTATCGATAACCTATGCAAAAACTTATGAGATGCAAAAAGAGGTTTCGATTCATTCATCTTACAAGTTTTAATATTTTGTCTGAAGTCTAGATTTATACCAGGGTACTTCAAGACTTTTTTTAAACGTAGATAACCGTTTGACCACTGTTTAACCTGATGTAATGACTTTGAATTTTCTTCGTGAATTATTACTGGTCTGGAATAAAAACAATTACGGTACTAACTGTACAAAACAAAGAAGCATTAAATGCAAAGTTTGTTGATCTCGATCCTAATCTTTCTATAAAACCATACTGTGATTTGTACCCTACGCACGGAATATAAATTGTGTCATTCACCAAAACCCTAATGGAAAAGCAGATTAAATATTTCAAGCCAAAGAAATTTTGTTCCCATAACTGTATTCATAAATTATAAGGTTAACACATTGAGCTTCCAAGCGTTCTCACATTATGTAAATAATACATTTTTTCAGTGGCAAAATATTCCCTATACACAAAAGTAGGTATTATAAATCATTGAGATAAAATTTTAACGCTTCGAGTGATTTATGGAGAAAACTCTATGGGATTTTTTGTACGTTAATTTAAAGGTTGCAAAGCTCGTATTACGTAAATTCACTTTTTGGTTGATCGCTCAGCGGAAAATATTTAACGCTTTTCGTTTTGAGTATTTCATTTTACTAAAGCGGATTGCGTTAAATTAAAACAAGCATTATCGAAATGTGACGGCTTAAAGTTCCATCATTTGGTTCACTAGTTTGGACATAAACTAAATAACTGCGCTTTTGCTCCATTTAGTCAGATGAAAACATTATATTCCATTATTTATTTATTTATTTATTATTTATTTGAGAGATTGGCTTATCAAACGTACAAAATATAAAAATACAAAAAAAACTACTTTCCTTTTTTCTATAGTACCTAATAACTATTAAAACTCCTGTCCTATAACGAATATAAAAGAAAATAATAAATAATTCTAAGACGACTAGCTTCCGCCCACGACTTCGGCCGCGTCCGGTTTGTTCTGTTAATTTTTCGGGATTAAAAGTAGCCTAGGTGCCAATGCAGGTTACGAATTATACATACAAATCGAACTAGTAGATGCTGTATGATTGAAGCCCAAATATACAAACATATTTATAATATAAGTAGGAAAACGCTAATAACACCCATGTAAGTATTTCCACTTCTATTACATTAAATTCTTCTCCATTTCGTAAACGAGCTCTCAGTAAGCGGGTCACGTGTGTATGTATTTGTTATGATTTTACAAACACGTACCGATAACATATGTATCCAGCCTCTCGGTTCTCCGAGTCAATCCCTTGGAGATGTCCCGGAATTTCCCTATAAAAATATTATATGGAACCTTCTAGGGTAATGCAGTTGTGGTAACTTGAAATATGGATGAAGATTAATATTAAAGGTGAAAATATTTCAATGAGGGTTTTACCTTTGTACCTATGTACCTACCTCATCATCATCACCCTGTATCGATGCACTGTTGGAATACATTCAGTTTAAGGCCAATTTACATGATGGCATTTTCTTGTGTGGTGCAACTGTTTACACTAAAACAAAAATACAAGAATTGCTTGTAGGTGCTCTTTACACCAAGACAAGTACAGATTTTTGAAGTTATACTTCTAATGCGACTTCCAACAAGGTTGCGTTAAACGGGACGCGTTAGTCTCTGTCTCTTTTTATTCCCCCGAATAGAAACAGACAGAGACTAGCGAGAGTGATCACATACGGAGACCCCCACAAAACGCAAAACACTTCGATACCGCGTTCTAGGATCCGACCAAACAGTTAGCAGCGCCATCTAGTTCTGATTTAGGCAACATGAGCATAGAACCTTTTCTAACTAAATAAGTACTGCATATTGGTTAAGTACATGACAACAAATACGAAATTAATCTCACATTAAACAAAGAGCGAGAGTGAATGCGTGGCACTCGAAGTATACCTAACTTCTTCCGCGCTGAGGGACTCCACGCACTATTTTTTTTACTAATATCAGTCAATAGATAAATAACTAGTTTGAGGAGAACATTGTAGGATAATAATATGTGTCCTCTTTCACCACAAGTTAATCACCGTAAAAGTATTGCAGACCCTGACAATGTAATATCGACAAGAAATAGTAATACTTTCAAACTAAACCACTTTATATTTACAACACAATACTAAAACCTCAAACAAAACGAACATCTAATCCAATTCACACGGAAACATTTAAAAAGGAAACAAATCAAATGTGGTAGCAAGCGTTACACCCATTCTACCAAACTTTAAAACGCACTCTTGGCACGAAACGCGGCAATTGAAAAATGTAAATGATAACTAAACCGGTTTATTTGACTGTATATCACTTAACTGGAAGTTATCCAGCTGCAACAGGTCGTGCGTGCCTTGGATTAGCTGGAACTGTAGAGTAATGGAACATGGAAGTGATACCGAAATCCACATTTCAAAAACTTTCTGTATACCTGCATAAATGTTATCGTTAGTATTCATGTGCAATATTTTATCACCTTCTAGAATTCTACAACTGGATCTCTCCCATAGATCCAGCGAGTACAGTTTTGGGCTTTTTCCACCAACCAGTTTCTCACGGATAATTTATCGGATGGACAACCGTCTTATGCTTTTCGCTCTACGGTTCATTGGTTGTTTTCATAAACTAGATATTTCGAATTTTCATTGCCATTATCAAAAGGATTTCCTAACAATTGTGTAAATTGTGTAAGTTACTTATTTTTATTATTAATTGCTCAACAGAATAAAACAAACGAAAATGTGTAACCTATTCAGTTTGATTATATTGGCTTCCAAGATATTCTAGTTTTTTAGATAACCCGAAGATTTGCTCTCGAGTGGAATTGATAAGTTTTTGATTTTCAATAATAATTCTAGTCTCATCTAGATTGTAACTGTTTCCCCACATGTGCATCTATGCTACGGAGTGCGTTGCCAGACCGCACTCTGGGATCACGCGATAAATTTCTGTGCGGTCTTATCGCCTTGTGTGACGACTAATACACTTGTCTGCTTCTATTCTGGCTTGTTTCACTTGTACTCTCTCTTTTCGTCTTGAAAAATAACTTATTAACTTATTTTAGGCGATACGTTTTTAAATTACTCAAATGAATTAATTAACTGAGACTATTGGTATTTAAAAAAAACGGGATAGGTTTTTGCTGAGATTTTCTAAAATATTGATACAGGTAACTAGAGAATTTTTTAGCTCGAGTGCAAAATAACGTACTAACAAAATAACATAATAACGGAAACGGAAACTAAAAAGTAACAACTATATAAAATGCACTTACCTTTTTTACTAAACTCGCAAGTAGCGTAAGTTTCTTCTTTGTTAAAAACATTCCCTGATAAAACTTGATTTATTTAAAGTGCACCTTTAGTTTCGAAGTTAGTTAATGAAATTAATTTACAAACTACAAAAGTAACTAAGTAAATAAAAATTTTGTTTGAAAAATTCATGAAAACTACCTTGATAAAGACGTTAGATAACGGACAACAGTTTTAAACACCTAAGTATAAAATATTGTATCAGGTTTTATAGACAAGACAGTATACTCGTTGCACCGGCTTACCAAACTTTGGCAACAAAGTATTAATAATTCACACCGAAATATTCCAGCTAGGTAAAGCCCAGGTGGTCTGCGATCTTAAACATTTCTCCATATTGATAGCTCCAACAATAACATTCGCAAACATGTGCACGCTATTTATTTTTACAACCAACGTGTTTCTACAGTTTGTACAGTTTGACTTTGATTTTACTTACCGTACTGTAAATATGATACTTTAGAATATTACTATTATTCTAACTGTAAAATAATCTAAATATATAAAACTCTTTTGAAGCTAATTGACAATCAACGCACAGCCTAAACCATAAGTCTTATAGGTATGCAATTTGAAGGGTAGTATCCTTATATAGTATAGGGGTGCACTAAGAAAGGATTTTTGAAAAGACACACCCTAAAGGGTCTAAAATTATGATCAAAGATTTTAACCAAATAATGAGCATGCTGCTACCACGCGAGCAAAGCCGCGGTTGCCGGCTAGTAACATTGTATCCGTACCTAGTTATCTATAACGAGTTTGTCAAGTCTATAATATTTAATTTGCTAACAATTAAAATACCATCACTATTAACTGTAGAGTTAAATTAAAGTTTAAAAATTAGAGAGAAGTAAAAATGTAAAAAAAAATGTTTTTAGTAAAAGTATAAATCTCGTTCTATGTGACTCACATACCCACAACTTACTCAATCCATTACAAACATTCCCAGCGACCTATAAAAACAAGCCAACGCAATTATCATTTTAAAACAACAAGCACAGAACTCTATTCACATTCATCCACATTGTCATTGCCACGACTCGGAAAACTACAGTATGCAAATAAAAAAAAGCTGAGCGTTTGAAGAGGTCGACTCTTTCACAATATAAATCGAGAAAAGCCCCGGTCACAAGGAAAGGCAAATTTTGTGACTCTTTTTAGTTGGCCAGCTTCTACCAAGAACGAATTATATTATTTATAAACTATTTTCATAAAGTTGTGCTTGGTGAATTTGTTTAATAATACCAGTTTTTGAGAAAAAAACTTAACCATAAAATAAGTAAGCCAACATGAAACATCTTCATTACACCAAACTTGAAGAAAGAATGTATTGCAGGAGAATATTCAAACAATCTACCTCTATGAACTAAGTCTGTAGAAATTATAAAACAACAATTAATTATAAACATAACATGAAATGTTTGAAACGCACAAGTAGAGCACGCCACGTTTCCTCTCGCGAACGGAATGTATGGAGTTGTTAGTGTTTGTCGAGTGTTGGTTGCAATGATTAGTCGTAACTGCTTCATTTTGTACTTTGTTGAACTTTTAAATAAAAAAAAAAAAAAAATATAATTCCTAGTGTACCTACTACCTACCTAGTAATTAAGTTACTTATCTAAAGTGTCTACCTAATGATATAAAATACTTTACTACTGGATTTCTATCGTGGATGTAATCAAAACGCTACCTTTGCAGCACAACACTATTCTCACCAATGACATGTTAGTTACCTACCTAAGACTGCCTTTGCTATAACTACTGTAATACAACGATATAAAGCTCACTTTGGAAGAGCAACGACGCCCGTCCGTCATACAGTGCAAACTAGTACGGAGGGTAGTCACTCGACTAAACCGATGACTATGCTTACGAAATTACCTACATTTTACAAATTGTGATATCACGCACGGTGTCTTCTTTGGCTATAAAACTGCCTGTAACTGGTAGATTATGTATCTACCTACCTCTAATATTGTTTATCCTAGTACCTTATCATTGCACTGATGTTACAGATTAGCTTAAGTTCTTACCTATACGTTATTGATAGTTACATTATATACTAGTAACTAAGTGGCTACATCAACTTATGTAGTGATACCTACCTACCTAGTGATACGTTTGTCAAACATAACAATAAGAAAACAAAACAATAATCTGTAAAACAGCAACAAGCATTTCTGCTGTCTAATGTTTTCCTAAAACTTCTATTATATTTCAGCTATATGATTGCTTATTGATACTTGATTATCTTATGCTTGAAAAATCCTTGTTTGCTGAAAAAAAATATCAAACTATGTTATGTATATTTTAAGGCCATAGAATAGATTATAGAGAAATGGTACGAATATACGCAAAGTGAACAGTCGGTCAACAGTTTTAAAAAGGAAAAATATTTAAATTCTGGAAAACAAAACATAATCGATGCGCTTCGTAAAATCGGTTATACCATCTCTATATTTACACGCACCGGCATCAAAGATTTGTGTTTAAAATTGGGTCTTATTTTAGCTTTACAACGCTAGTACACGTCAGAGCGTACTGTACCAATGCGTCTTGAATCGACGGCCCACGTCCGGCATTCAGTGAGTTCGTGTAGCATTCAGTGAATTAAAAAAAATATATTCATTCATTCAGTGTGGTGAGAGTGTGTGACAAAATGGATTACGACTCGCTGATCTACTCGCACATTGCAAACTACTACGATGATTTGGTAAGCTTTGCTTGGTTATCTATAGTAACTTTTGAGTAACGACTAAGAGTACAACTTGGTATTACAATGCGTAGTACCTTTGATACGGCATGAAAAGGCATGGTAAAAATAAAACATACCACTTATATTCTAGAACGGGTTGGACTGTCCGTAGAAAAAAAATCATACAACACGCTGGTTTTTTTACGGACATTTACAAGGTTTTATCAACGGTACCAAGCCAATGGCATAAAGAAAAGGACGAGAGGCACTTTTCCACATTTTACGATTCACTTTTTGCATGAAGAAACTTTGGTGATTTAGCCAAGTAACTTACAAGACGCAACTCTAATTTAATCTTAACATTTTGAAGCAAAACTTTATTAAAGGAGAATAAAATAAAATATTAAGTCCAATTTTGTAGTTTAGATGAAAAACTTGAGAGCTTAAAAACTTTCCTTTCTTACTAGTTTAAATTTTGAAGGACAATTTTGTGACATTACAACTTAAAAATACATGGGTTCATAATTGAAGATTTGGAATAAAGTAAGTAGGTACTATTCATTAACACAGTTTTTTCCTAGTATAGGTTAGGTACTAATATTGTCCATGTACTAACACTTTCAGATAGTTTACAGTAGGTATACAATTACTATGTGTGTAACTGTAGTGTTTGTTACTCTAAATAAAATCTACTTCAATTTATATTTTATGTTCAAAAATGTAAAGTACTAGGTAATTATTTCTTTAGCTTAAAAAGCTCACTATTTGTCCAATTTATAATTATTGAACATTGATGAAATAGTAAAAAATGAAATACCAACAATGCCTTTCTAAGTCAATAACAGAAAGCATTGTGTATAGCCTTCAATGAGTCATTGTTCAACCAAAAACAGTGTACTGAATAAACAGTAGCCTCAGTTAAAACATACTACAAATAAAAGACACACTTGTATAGAAAACATGCTCATGTCTTATGAGGTGTGTGTTGCATTAATACACATTTGCAAAAACACTCCTTAGTCTAAAAGCAACCAAATATTTTTATTATTGTATGCAAGTTTACATGAAAAATGTAAAAACGTAGAATATTTTATGTTCGAATATAAATTGTACCTACTTATGCGTGCATAGTGTGCAATACTGTTTCTAACGTGCTAGTGTTATATAATATAATCACACTATGCCCATGCCGCTGCCGGCATTATAGCCGTGGACTAATTGCCACAGCAACATCGCCTTTATTCTCATTAGGTAGCAACGGCATGAAATTGGGCCGGGAGCCGGGACAGAGGCATGATCGTGTTCACACTATGCTCGTGCCCACTTCCCTGCCCAAGTACCTGCCGACTGCGGCATCGTGTGAACGCTAGGATGTTCAGGAGCTATAATTACCTACCCGGATCCATTGATGTGGATATATTCAACGACAAATTGAAAGAATACAAAGCCAAAATTAAACAACATCTTTCAAGTTAGACTTTCATCATTTTATCTAATGTAATTAGGTGTATGTAATAAAAATGACATGTTATTATATTTTGTAAGTAACGATCATAGGTCGAATAGATCTTAACATTTAGTTTTTTTCTTTTTGTGACATGACAATGTGATGATTCCTACTAATTATTAATTAAATGAATGAGGTGATATTTCTTATAAACTTGTGCATGTACCTATAAATCTACCTACTTCTGCTTATGCTTAAATATTTTTGACAACTTTTTCTATGAATGCTTGTTTATCTATTGTAAAGTGCTTTGCCACACCACAGATCATATAATACTATACTACTTACTATAATAACAATAATATCATAATATATTTCATTTTTTTATTGTGAAACTTGATGCATTAGATTTCAATTATTCTATCTCTTACCCTAGTTTATCGTAGCTTTTTCAACCATTGTATATAACTTGTTTCCAAAATACTTTTTACTTTTCATAATGTTTTACCTGCGTTAACTGTGGTTGCCTTTAGTGAATAAGCACCAGCCATGATATGTTCTGTTTGAGTTTAGTTTTAAGTTATGTGTATTATTCTTTGGCAATCCTAATAAATAAATAAATAAATAAATAAACGCAACATGAGACAGTATTTGCCCGAACACATGCGTGCTTGCCGCAGTAATTTCACTTGAGATACTGTTGCACTACTTTACTGTGCCTGAGGCGAGTTACTAATTAGTATTGAGGCTGATCACTACCTCACACTACTCTAATTGTGCGCACTAATTAGGTATGTTGGGAAATATTGCGCTGTGTAATAATAGCTAGGTATTTGATATTGTTATAAAAGTAAAAAAAATAGTATTACAGTAGGTGCCAAATAACACCGCAATACAGGTCATTCACCCACCTTCACCTCGATGTTGCAAAACTCAATTGATGTATGGTAAACAAACAGTACTACGAGATTCGAGCGATTACCGTCTTAGCGACAGGTCTGTTTGGAAAGCGACAGAATTAGCCATTCATAAATTAAATTTTGCGACATCATGGTGAAGGTGGGTGAATGACCTGTATTGCGGTGTTATTTGGCACCTACTATAGATACTTTTATAAAAACCACAAAAAACAACCATTTTCATTTTGTGCGCGGGTTGGGTGACGTATACAAATTCAAGCGCCTGACCTGCGTGTGCGTTCTATATGTTTTGAGCTTTATCATTCTAAATAATACTAATTTTACCTAAAAACTACAAGTTATTTTAGGAAGTGAACTACATCGGTTTACCAGTGGTGACTGCGGCTATACCTGGAAATCGTCATACAATTATACAGGTGTCTTTATTGATATGTATTAAATTGTAATAAAAATGCATGTAAATAAGGTTGTAAATAAAACATTTCACAAAATACTGGTCGTTACTTTAAAGCACTCGAACTATTAATGAAAATATTTGGTAAATGCCTCGATTTGGTCAATAATTAATTTAGTAACGTACTTTTCTTATGAAACACGGCTATTTATTGCATTTAAAAAATGTCAACAACCCATCCTATGAAAGTTCAATAAACAAATAAAATTTCTTTAAAATTACACTTCGTGTGAAACCGCTTTAGTACAGTCGAGCTCATAAACAATACGCTGACCGCGGCACGTGGCGCATTATTACAAATAGTTTATAGTTTTATTTCGGGATACACTTCTGCTTAAAAGCCCTTTTTTCTTACGTCATGTAGTTCAAATAGGGCAATGTGTTGATGTTTTCACTGCCTAGTTCGCAGATAAGCTTTGGTAGAAGATAAAAGTGGTAAAATGTGTTGAAATATTTACTAACCTGCATGATTAAATGATATATTTTTTTTAACTCTAAATTTATTTTATTACAGAATTATTAAAATAAGCCATGCAACGAATTAAAACGGTTTGAAAACTAAGCGTTTAACACATATCGTAATTTAAATGAAAAGTAAACATTATTGTTTTCCCAATTAACGAATATCAAATTACGTTGAACTCAAATCTCATAATAACTGTAATATGCTAGGGTTGTCAATGTACTATATCGTAGTCGTACCGTACAAGATACCCTTATTAAGGGTTGTTTTATATAATAACAAAGCTCAATCTTTAGTGTGTCACAATTCTAATAAACTAATCCCAGAAATGTAACAGTCAATAATTATTGTTTTCACTGTATTTTGACTAGTTATAATAGTTAAATTATTGTGAAAGTGTACTTTTGAATTTACAATAACGCAAAATGCCACAAAGCTAATTTAGACAACCCTAATGCGGGTCCCAAATTAAAATGAGTTAATTATCGAGCTGGAAACCGGTCATTCCGCAAATCGCTTTGTCAAATATTATGTAATAGGTACTTTAATATTAGATTAACGAGTTTGGGTCCGTTTATAAATTATGTAAAGTAAAGTTACCCATATTTTTGTATTTAATTGATATTTTTATGTAAGACTTTGTTGAATCAACAACGTTCTGTTTTATCTGTCAACTGAAAATTTTTCATACTATTTTGTTATTTATGTTAGACTTTGTTTTACAGATCAATAATCTTTTATCTGATTGTCAATCAAAAAATATCGCATACTATTTTTCTTATTATTATTTATGAATAAGTAACTCATCATAAAGATACTGTCTGAAGATAAAAATTAACTAAAACTTAATTTTACCAAGATAAAGTAAAGAGAGCTTAACTTTTTCAAAGGGTCGCTCAACCACCGACGCGGGTGTTGAGTTAATATCACATATTTTTGAAAATTGGGAACAGTCACATGAAGCCTTAGGCATTTTTTGTGACCTATCTAAGGCGTTTGATTGTGTGCACCATAAAACGTTAGTCAGGAAACTAAACCACTATGGTGTGAAAGGGATTGCTCTTGAACTTCTTAATTCTTACTTAAGTAACAGAATTCAAAGAGTTGATGTTAATGGAAAACGTTCTCCGGGGTCAGTGGTAAAAATGGGTGTACCACAAGGATCAATACTAGGACCGTTCTTGTTTTTAATTTACATTAACGATCTACCACGAGTGGTTAGAAACGATCATGAGATTGTACTGTTTGCAGATGACACTTCACTTGTATTTAAAGTGAAACGACGACAAACTAATTATGACGATGTAAATAATGCAATCTCTAAGGTTGTAAACTGGTTTAATGTAAACAATTTATTACTAAACGAAAAGAAAACTAAATGTATTCGGTTTATTCTACCAAACGTCAAACAAATAAATGCCAATGTAAAAATCAAAGAAGATAATATAGATCTCGTGGACACCACAGTATTTTTAGGCATAACTCTAGATAATAAACTTCAATGGGGCCCACACATAGATAAATTGTCGAAGAGACTTAGTTCTGCAGCATATGCAGTCAAGAAGATCCGCTTCCTTACAGATGTGGAAACCGCAAGACTAGTCTATTTCAGCTACTTTCATAGCATTATGTCGTACGGCATTTTGTTGTGGGGGAGTGCTGCAGACATAAACACCATATTTGTGTTGCAGAAGAGGGCTATTCGTGCAATTTATAACATGGGTCCCAGAGAATCACTAAGAAATAAGTTTAAGGAAATAAATATAATGACAGTACCTTGCCAGTACATCTATGAAAACTTATTGTATGTTCAAAAAAATATCAATCTATTCAACAAAAAAAGTGATAATCATAATGTTAACACTAAAAATAAAGACAAACTCGCTGTTCCCACCACTAGGCTCACAAAAATTAGTAAATCTTTCAAAGGGCAATGTGTACGCTTCTTTAACAAAATCCCAAGTGATGTGTCTCAGTTGTCGATTGGCAAGTTCAAAAACGTAATAAAACAGAGACTTCTTTTAAAAGCATACTATAAAATATCTGATTATTTAGAAGACAAACAAGCTTGGGACGAACTAGCTCCAACTCATCCAATAAAAATCAAAAATTGTAATCATACCTAATCATACAAAACGTAATGACGATTCAAAGTGATCAGTGAGATTTTATTGAATAAAAGATTTTTGACTTTGACTTTGACTTTGACTTCTCTATATTTCCCCATCCCTTCTATAACACAGAAGGAAATCAGAACATTCGCTTCTAGCAACCACGTCTATTTTAATCATGAACCATCGTAAATAATCCGTTTGGTATGAACGCATGCAGTTCTTGGTCTTAAAAGCCAAAAATAACTAGGTATGTACCTACGATTTTGTAGAGCGCTCTGTACACTCGTGTAATCAAACACTTTGTACAATGCCATTTAGTTTAGAAAGGAAAAGAAGAAAAAAGGTATAGAACTTGATTCCATCTCTATAAGTAACGAAATGACGTATAATAGTATCTTTGGTATATAAAAATGTTTGATTACTCAAGCGCTTAATAAGGCCTCCGAATAAAGTACAAATACATGATTTTTTACCAAAATTTTAGCATTTCATAGCTCTTCAAGGGAACCATTTGCCCATTTACTGTCATTTTTAACCGACTTCAAAAAAGGAAAAGGTTCTGAATTCGGTTGTAACTTTTTTTATTGTAAAATCTAAAGCTAAATACTCAATACTCATCCTACGAAAGCTTCATTGATCAAACATTTTGGTCGTACTTTAACATAAGACACTGCAGAGGTATTTTCTTGATGGCTCAAGGTTTACCTAATAATTTACTATGCTCCCTTGAAGATAATTTAACGCAGTTTTGTATTGTTTCGACGGAGCACACGCATGCCACGAGACAGGTATTGTTTATCCACGAGGTAGATGATTTTACGTGTAAGTTCTTAAAATATTTGTTCTGCCAGTATACATAATATTTTGACAGTAAGATTTTAGTGTTTTTTGTTATACACAACCACACCTGCTTATTCTGAAACTAAGAAAGTGTATACTAGAGATCAGGTAGCTATACAAATAAATTGATAACTTTTAGTGAATTGTAAATTTTATCAAACATTGAATATTTTTTTATAGTTCAAGATTGTTTTTTTTTATGGTAGATAAGCGATATCCCGTAATAAAAATGTGTTAGAAACAGTAACAAATGTGATCAAAAGTCACGGAACAAGCAGATTAGAATGTAAACAAACCTCGTTTAACAGCCAACTGTCATGTAACTATTATTTGTTACACCCACACCAAATTTACACGTGAGATTGAAGGATATTTGGGCCTGTTTCACAATTTTTGAGTAACATTATCTGTATTTTTTTTGAGATAGATTGTCTTTTGGCCACAGTCTCACCTGATGGTAAATGACGATGAAGCCATCGATGAAGCAGGACAGTCTAGAAGACACCTATTCACTGTAACCTTGAAAAGACCCGGATTGTAGTACTCAGGAAAGACAGAAGACGGGAACGAGTTCTAGTCCTTGGCAGTTCGTATAATTAATGTAGAGCCAAAATCAAGTTGTCTGTTTATCTATTTGTTTGTTCGTGGATCACGCCTAAACTACTGGACCAATTTCAATGAAACCTATACCATTCGGAAGCCCTTTTTTCGGATTGAAACAAAGGCTATATTTTATTGAAATGAAACACGTGGATTCTTAGATACAGCTTGACCTCTGGCTCAAAAGCCGCCTTTGACACCAAGTTCATCGTATACTGGTTGACAGATATTTTGGTGGAAAGTTTCGCACGCGTACGAAGTCGCGGGTATTAGCTAGTATTATATATAAAAAAACAATCCCACTATATAATCTAAAATGTCAACTGCAGACCTTACTATGCCATTGCAGGCGTCATGGCTCAGCCGGTAGTAGCTCTGCCTTCCGTGCTGTGGGTCGTAGGTTTGATCCCCACCGTGAAAGAACATTTGTGTGTGGCAAACATAGATGTTTGTTCTGTGTCTGGGTGTTACTATGTATTATAAGTATGTACTTAGAAAAAAAATGTATATATGTATTCTATCAGCCGTCTAATTCCCATAGTACAAGCTTTGCTTAGTTTGAGACTAGAAGGTGTTGTGTTAAATGTCCGTGAATATTATTTATTTATTTTATTTATTGTAATCAAAGGCTTCATTTTGCTTCTGCAAGCGTTCAACAACCGAACAATATTGCTACCGCATCGATTTTAAAAAGTTTTCTGAAACAAGCTGCATCCTCAAAGCTGGGAAGTTCTACAATTGGTCTTAATTAAAGGAAAACAAGCACGTACGTGCTATCGGGCTGGATAGCCGTATTGGCACAGTGGTTGGAAAGTTTGTGTTTGGTAATAAAATAAAGTAACCTTGGTGAAATTACAAAATGCAGCCTGCTAATTAAATTAACTTGTCTGGTCCTAATATTGACTGCCATTTTTTTTATAAATTTCTCGATCTCTACTTTATATTTGGCGGAGAAAAAGTTGGGTATGCCAAGTTGGGCATTTTGTTATTTGACAGATAGCGTTACTCAGGGATTATGAAACAGGCGCTTAGCGCTTCACACCACATGTCATGGTAATCCTACATAATAATGTTAAAAATAACAACACAGGTTTGGCTTAACAAATTTCGAAGTTCAAATATCAAGACAGAAATACAGAATTGTACTGAAACAATTAAATTTTCAACTAAGACAATAATAATCAACAAACATAAACAAACATTTGTAAATTTAATCACCATTCGACGTTCTAAAGAACACCATGTTTCAATACAATCGTTTGTAGAGTAAATACTACTTCTGTAAGGCACTTTAGATGGTTGTTTGATAATACAACGGGACGAGCCCGGGACGTGATAAAATAAGTAAATAAGCTTAACAAAAACGGTTTTAGTAAAACGGTACGTGTATTTTCATGCAAAACCGATCAAATTATAAAATTGACGACGCCTTGGTCGCCAAAAATATATTTTGTAATGACATGTTATGTTATGTATTTAGAAATTTTAATAAGCAAGTAGGTACCTACGTGGGTACATAAATTATTTGGTAATTTTTTGGTAATTGGTGTATAAATATTACGGTTAATTTTATCAGATGAATATTGTCTTGTATACCTATACTGACATATCTAAGAGCATGTTACACGTGTAAAGATTAAATAAATGAATTAAAAATAAACAATTTGAAAGGATAAATCGTTTGCAACCGTTTGTTAGATAGCTCAACTGTTTCATGTGTATTTTGTAAATATTGTAAATACTGTATTAGTAGTTGTAAGTTTATTTGTGAACTAGCAGCGCCTCGCGGTTTCACCCGCGTAATTCCCGTTCCCGTGGGAATTCCGGGATAAAATATAGCCTATGTTCATCAGGGATAATGTAGGATTCTAATGGTAAAAGAATTTTTTTATTCGGTCTAGTAGTTTCGGAGCCTATTCAATTCATACAAACAAACAAACAAACAAAAAATCAAACCTTTCCTCTTTATAATATTATATATATATATATATTATATAAGTATAGATTAGTATAGATAAAGCTGTTTCCAATATAAAATGAAGTTGGCATTTCACAGTTATGTTACAAAAATACATTTGAAAGGTTATAAAGTATAAATGCATGTCATGTTATTTTTTTCAATGATGTTGAAATGCGCGAGGGCGGTGTTGTTTAAAGGTAGCCTTTCAAAGCGAGCGTCTATAGCGTCAGTGGCGCTGCGACTGTGACGCCGCGACAGAGCGACAGATAGATGTTCTATTCAAATTTATGAAATTCTAGGGAACGTCATTCGAGCGCGGCGTCTGTGACGTCACAGTGCCGCGGTGACCACGTGATAAGGCGCGCGCGTCAGTCGCTCGGCCGCGCTTGCAGTGTCGCTGTCATTTGAGATTTATTGTTATATGCGTGATTTATTGTACAAAGCGTCACTGTCGCGGCATTAGTGACGCGGCGTTGGTGACGCTATAGACGCTGCGTCTGTGACGCTTATTTCGAAAGGCTACCTTGACGTTTATCAGTGTCGTAGAAAGCAATGGGTTTTATTTACATTACATGCATTTAACCTTCTTCAGCGAGTAAATTGTGTTACTCTTCATCCCCTCGCTTCCGTGCCGGCGCTATTTAAACATCCTTCAGAAAGCCTAAGCAAACAAGTTGTTTACCCTGAATTATTTGAAAAGAGCAATTTAATGAAAACTTTACCATTTGACTTCGTGAGAGTAAATACGATTACTGCGATTGTTGAGCGTTTTGAGGTCTCACTATAACGTTCATGATTTTATTGAGGTTTTTACTACTTTGCCTGTAATGCGATTAAATACGGAGTTTTACTGAGATTGACTCAATGTTTAGCCCTTTTTCTAACTTTAGTTTTGGACCTATTTGTACTATTGTAATAATGGTCGTGGCAAAACTTTAAAATTACCACCAGAGGATTTTTTTTAAGTCTGCAATGTACTGTGATTGCATGTTAATAATATCTTCAGACAGAGACTTGGTATAGCTCATAATATAAACTTACTCGCATAATACTAAATGACATGAAGTACATCCAAATACAATTTGTTTTCTACAATACAAGGTGTAACATAATTACCCTATAAGCCCGAAGGGGGCGTAATCAGACCGACCACCTGAGTGTTTGGACATATGCAAAGGGACAATAAATCGTAATTGAAATTTTCACACAAAAGTACAACTTTTATTATTTTAGAAACCCTAAGTGTTTGTTTACTATTTGCGTAAACCCGTACACACGCATGCACACGTAGGTACCATTCTACCGCGTCGCATACACACGTTAGCTGTGTGTATGTACATTAGTAAAAATTACGAGCTCATTTCATGAATGAAAAACTTCGAAATCTCAAAAGTCGTAGAACAAACACTGTTCGCCATGACCTATAGAATACCCCCCCTTCGGACTTATAGGGTATTTATGTTACACCGTGTATAGGTACTTAACCGTATAATCACTATCTCACCTGCAGGGCAATCGCTGTCTCATAAATACCTATGTTGTTTGAACTGTTTTCATACTAAAGTTCGTATTCTGCTACTAAATAGTTACATTAGCACGTTTTAGTGCGTTTTTGCCCTCAAAAACTTCTTGTTTTCGTATACCTTTGGATACATCGCTTAACATTAAGCTGGGCAGCGAAAGCAGTTCAGAGCTTACGATACGAGATGTTATGCGATGATACCACCATTACCACATGGCTAAACACAGATATTAGCAAAAAAATCAAATAATTTCGTCAAATAATTCCCTGAGAACCCACCCAGTTCTAACTTTCACGGCTTATTAACAAGTACAGAGAGCTTCCACACGAGTACATCGCATCATCCTATTTTAATGAAGTTCACTTCAGTTTTTCGCTTCAGTTTTTTTGATGTTGCGACTTTGTTTGATCAACTTTCTAGTTAAGCCTATCCGTAACTATTTTGGCTCGTCAGACCATTCCTAACTTTTGATGAGGACATTTTTATACTGAGTTTTGAATTCGTTCTAAACACCTACTGTGCCCCATTATGTTTAATTTTTCATGAGTTGAACAATGAATATTTTTTTTTTATTTATACATTTTTTACCATTACCATTAGTAATGATCGTCTCTATCCGATTTTTTATTAAAGGTCGTAAATACGTCCCCATCCTTGTACAAATATCCATTAAGCTATTATATCATCCAACAGCAATAATGAAACATTCAATCATACTCAAGATATCCACATAGATTGAATACTCACACCTAAGGTAATTCAATAGTCCAATCGCTGACCGAGACTGGCTGGCCGAGGTCTTAGTAACTGTATTGCTGAATATCTGAGTAATCGGTCTGTAGGCATTTCCAGGGTTATTATAACCATACATTTGGAATAATATTGCCTAAGATATAAGTATTAGTGATATCATTTAATATTTTTTTAAGTTTGACTATCTGAAAAATTTTGAGCTATATAGCATGGCTCAGTTTTTGTACTTAATGGATTGGACCACAAGAGAGAATAAAGAAGATAGTAAAAAATATTTTTTCTTTGCGCAGTATACCACTTACACAGTGGTATTGTGTCAACAAAATAAACGTAGAATATTTTTATAACGTGTGTTTTCTATTGCTAATTATTAATGTAGTCAGATTTTGATGAACTCCATTTCCATACATTTCATCCAAAGTTTGATGATATCCAGTAATGATAAAAAAAATAAAAATAATGATATAACGGGAATTAACTTGTTTGAACTTGATTCGTTTATTTTTGCATCATCGAGACTAAACAAACATGACTCAATATTAATTAAATTAAAAGCTCAAAGTACATTAAAAGGACATTATTACCAAGCAGCGTAAGTGGGACAATTATAACAATTACCTGTAGTGATCATTGCGTGCGGAAACGTGCTTAAATGCTACTGGAACCACTTTTGTGTACAATTCATTAAGGGAATGTGTTGTTGACATTTTTGTTGGAAAAATAAAGTCTAAAGTGTATATCATCGATAGACATTCTTTAAAGTAAAAATAATATAATTACTGTCCAAACCAACAAAGGGTATACAGCGTGTATCTACAACGGCGACATTAAATTGACACACGGGTAGAGCTACTTATTAGTATTCATAAAAAAATATTAAAGTACAGTCAGCTGCACTAGAATGTGTACAATTCGTAATTTTTCAATATAGGGCCGCAGTATTGTTATGGACTTTGACGGCCCCAATACTAAATAAATAAGTAAAATTATTAACTGTGTTCATATTTTTTTAGTTTTTATCCTGTGAATGTCTATTGCAATATATATATAGTCCTCCACATCGTTTTCGATGACGGCGACCCTAACTAAAATTAAATTTACAATTACATACTTATTATCTTAATTAACCTAAATAACTTATAATCTAATAGTACTTTCTAGCATGAGCCCTAATATGGCTAGCTAGACCGAATTTAGTTTTAAATATCCTGTCACACGATTTGGCGTTTTACGTCAAGTGTCTCGAGTCGATTTTGCTCGAACGTTTTTATCTTATTGTAGATGGTAGAGCGCCAAGAAGACCTTTGGCAAGCAAGCTCCTCCCAAGAATATTTGCAATACGGTGACACTAGATTGAAAGTTACGAATCGTACACAATTTAGTGCAGCTGACTGTACTTTTTTTTTAAGAATACTAATAAGTAGCTCTACCCGTGTGTCAATTTAATGTCGCCATTGTAGATACACGCTGTATAGTCATATTGGTCTACTAAAGCTGCGTTAACTGAAATAGCTGCTAAATCAGTTCTTTTTCTTATTTAATGATGGCCTCTGTCCGTAACTTTGACAGGCCATTTTGCCAGTGTCAAGTGAGATATTTGAAACTGGTCATCTTATTTCTTGACATAATGTTGTCATGCAAGTGACAATGACATAGTATTTCAAAGCCTGTTAAAATGACAGTTATAAAGCTTGTAATAAAAGAACAAGTTTTTAGCAAATAAATAGAAACAAAATAGTTATTGTTCTTTTGTTTTCTCTTTTATTTGGGTTTTTACAGTTTTTTTATACAACTAAGTGATAGTGTGTAGGGCAACTAGGTAAGGATTATTGTCAGTTTGTGCAAGGAAACAATATTTTTACTGATGAGTTGAGTTGATAAATAAAAAATCGTTGTAGTGAAGAGATGATAATGATGATAGTTGAACAAGTTGAATAACACAATATAATTTGATTACTGCATCCAATGGAGTACAAAATAACAGTGAAAAAACGTTAGTTTTAACAACTCGCCACCTCTTATTACTTACGACGTGCTAATACGTTTACATGCCCCAGATCACGGTACATTGCCCCTCTAAGACCGGTCTCCTTTGACTTTAATTGCAATTTTGGTAGATTCCCTCCCTAAATAAAATGCTCAAAGTGATTTGGACTTTACGAATATTCTTGTTCACTCATTTGCATGAGATTTTTACTCAAAAGAAACTTGAAGAGAATCGTAAAGTATAATTTTCTCAGTCTGAATTTTACAGCTTAAAGCTTCAGCCAAACCGACGCGACCAAATGGCACTAGATAACAGGCGAACTTCAATGATTTTCTTCAGGAATGACACGGCCACTACACGCGCTCGAAGCCTCTGTGCTTCTGGGAGAAATAAGGCTGATTTTTGTATAAAAAATTATATTCAAATCTATGCTTGAGTAACGATTTATTTTTCAGCATATGGGCCTCAGTGACTAAATGGGAATTATCACAAGACCAAGTACATGAAGGTGCTGCGTGAAATATCTATGAATAATTATTTTATTTTTATTTTAAATAATCGTGAACCTCGCGTCTGCTAATGAAGCAGTTTATTAGACAAATCTCAATCTTTACAACACTTTGACTTACACAAACCATTTCCTTTTATTAACTGTTGTCGCAAGAACGCTTTTAAAAATAAAGATCAAAGCGTGGAAATTGTGTAAATAATTATTTGCAACGTTGTAAAGAGACTTAGAAGAAATGATTACGGGTTCCCCTAGAGATGTTTAATGGTTCTTACAATTCTACTAATTAAAATTACTACGCAATAAAAGCGTAAACTTTATTGCTTTGCCTTTCTCAAAATTGTATATTACAAACATTTATTTAGGGCATTAAGACGTTTTGCTTTTAGTTCAGGAATTCATTATACTTAGCTTAATATTGTAGATTGGTAAAAATACTACAGTGGTATTATTTTTATATTTTTACTTCAGTCATTTATTTCTACGATGATACCTCACAAAGTATAAAAAAAACCAGTGCTTGGAGTCCCTACGCGCGGAAGAAGTTATACTTCGAGTGCCACGCATTCACTCTTGCTCTGTGTTTAATGTGAAATTAATTGAGTATATATTTTTATGTACATAACCAATATGCAGTACTTATTTAGTTAGAATAGGTTTTATGCTCATGTTGCCTAAATCAGAACAATTTTGTGATCACTTTTTTTGTTACAGCCTGTACGTACTCGTAACTTTTGTACATTAATGTGTCAGTAGATACAAAATTTCACGCATAGTACCAACTGGTTTCGTGGTGTGGTGGTTATCACATCTGCTTTACACGCAGAAGGCCGCCAGTTCGATCCTGGCCGAAATGACAACTTTTTGAGTTGAACAGTTGAATCAAAGTCTAGCTCTGTCATTGTTTGTCATTACCTATTAGTAGGTGACAGCAATAATTTAAACAGCTGAACAAAGTTATGCAGCGATTGTAAGTAAGGGGGCTAATGTCTGAGAACTGTACCTCTATTATAAAGAAATCTCGCTAACTTATTTGAGTTATATTGCGCGTCTGCCAACTATTGTAGTGTCACCGCGCAGTGTATCTCGGATACGATACGTTTGCGATTGTCACATTTATTCGTGATCAAGGCATTAATGTCTTATTTTACTAAGGATGGCCTGCACTGCACGATGAAGCGCGTTTGTTTCTCTACAGAATCTAAAATGACTACTTATTAAACAAATGGTTCGAAATATTGTCTTCAAATATGCACGTCCAGTTTATTTCTGTTCAGTAAGTATGTTACAAATCTTTCTAAAAAAACAAAATCACATTGTAAGTTAAACATTCTTCTGATACCTTCGCATTTTAAAGTTTCCTTTCACGTTTCTTCTGGGACAATAGGATTCGCGACATTATTATGACACTGGAGGTTCTCTATCCGGTAATGAATAGTCGTTGGGCTCACTGAGTTGAGATGATGAGCTTAAAGAGAAATGGAGAAAAGAGGATAGATGTGCGTTGAGTTTACTTGTACCAGTTGCAATTTGTAGCTATTTTAGCTAACGTTGCTTTAGCAGACTAATACGACTTCGTACGTGTGCAAAACTTTTCACCAAAGTATATGTCAACCAGCATACGATGAACCCCGTGCCAAAGGCGGCTTTTGGTTTAGAGAGGTCAAGCTGTATCTAAAAAGCCACGTTTTTCATTTCAATAAAATATAGCCTATGTTTCAATCCGGAAAAAAGGATTCTGAATGATATAAGTTTCATTGAACTTGGTCCGGTAGTTTAGGCGTGATCCACGAACAAAAAAACATACAAACAGATAAACAGATAAACTCGATTTTCGGAATCAGAATCCTTTATTTAGTAGATCTGCATATTTAGTTTATCCATGTCTTTAATTTTAGTTTTTGGCTTTTTTACAGCTTTATAATAGTATAGATGTCGAAGTTTCGATGTTTGGATATTTGAATGTTTGGCTGTTTGTGTTTCAATCTGCGCAACTGCTAGTCCGATTTGGATTAAACTTGGAATATATTATATAGTTTGTAACCTGGGTTAACACACCTATTTTTTTATCCCAGAAAAACAATATGATCGAACAGGACATGGACGAAGAAAAAATGCTAGTGTACATTGAAACGGAGACAAAATGACTTGCACAACAATTTATTCTCTCCTTCTTCTGTAACAATCCTTTTGCTTAGGTTCTGTATCGTTCAGGCTACCACCACCATACCGCAAAGAATTCAGAAATACCCGGTGGTAATTTTTTCACCAACCACCATGACGTCTCGAGCCATCAGTAACGAAAATCGAATCTCAATCTATGGCAACTGCTCTTTTTGGCTTGACGGGCTAGGCTTGGCATAGCGGCTTTCAAGGCTGGCTTGGCATGGTGAGGCAACTCTGGCTTGGCTTGGCATGGCATGGTGAGACAAAGCTGGCTGATGACATGGCGAGGCGTTACAATATAGAAACAAAAAGAACTTGTGATATTTAGTAAGCATTTACAAAAAAAAAAAATCTAATTATATATCTGCGTACAACTTCAAAGACTACAGAGGGTACATATCAATCAATTACAGGCTGACGCCTCAGGCGATACCAGCACAGATAGGCGCACCCCACTTTGTATAATAATTAAATTTCCCTTGGTTTGTTTTTGCCTTATTCCATTTTGATAAAGAAAGCTTATTTTATGAAAACAATATGCTACTCACAAAAAAAAAACACACTTGATTAAAGGTCATCATCATTATCCACAGCCCAACTTCCGCCACTGCTAGGTGTAGACCTCTAGAGATACCTAGTTTATTATAGACGATAGAACACAGTTATGCTACAGTTACAGTGAAGCGTTTAGTTTACACTAAACTGTGAAGAATACTAATTGACGCAGAAAGAAAAACACTAAAAAAAAGCTTATTTTGTAGTAATGATGTTAATAATATTTCAATAAATTAGCATCTGAATATGACTTACTAGTGCTATTAAAAATAATTTTCAGAAAAAGAGAATCATCCCCTTCGCAAAACGCAACGAACGGAATATTAATAAAGGAACATTGCAATATAAAGCGCAATGGGAGCGCATAGCGCAGTGACGCATTTTTGCAGAATTTGTGATGTCATTTCATGTCATATCATGAAGTAATTTTTATCATAATAGGTATGTTTTGCCATACAAATTTTATTAATAATAATTAATAAATATTTTGATTATACAGCACAAGTTATTCATGACACTGGATGTAATACAATTTGCCACTTTATACCAAAAATGTTTAGCCTAAAATATTTTAAAAGTCATAAAAGGTCAACCAAGTTCACGGCCATGACCCCAAAAACTGTAGCAACGAGATAGTTCCCAAAAAGCCTTTATTAAACTACATCACCTCTCTTTAAAAATCTAGCGGAATAAAAAGGTCGACTCCCATTATGCCCGCCAACAATGGGCCCACTGAAAAGTACCCGGAAAGCTGCAACATTATAATAAAAGGTAACGGCGGATAGGTTTCCGGGATAAAATTTTATTGTGAACCATCGACAAAGGGGCTGCGGGAACAAAGGTCCTGATCCCGGAATTGTTCCCGAATCTGTGACGAAAAGGCGGCTTTTGTGAGGATGTCCTTCGTGCTTTGTGACGACACCAAAATTTGATATTACTAAAAGTTCTAAGTATGTACTTACTTATTTTAATTGGCGATAAAATAAACAAATATTTCGTCTTTAGTTTATACTTCTGACTATCGCCATTTTCTTCTAAAATAAGGTAAATTAATTATGAAAAGCTTAATATTGTTGCATTTTTATTTCATTCCATCATAATCGTAGCAAAAACGCCCCTCTCATTTAAAAATATTCGTGACACAAAATGATGTAGGCGTGGTGTTGACAAACGCGACATTCGTCACCTGCAGTGTTAAAAGCGTTTTTTAATGGTGGCTATACATTCTCGACTGCTATCGAGTATTACCATGCTCGTTATGTGTAAAAGAGTTATTTTTACTAGAATCTCAAAAAAGTTTGAAGCGAGAATGTAGAGCTTGTAAGTTCGAACTCGGAAATGTAAATTTTCGGCCGTAAACTTATGAAGTAGCTACTTTAGTAATGAATTTGGAATGAGGTAATAATAGGGTAGTTCCATCTCTAAATGGAGTGGTTTTTTATGTATGTCAAGAGGTTTTTCGAAAAGTAGCCTAAAAGCGGTAATACTTGGAAAGGTCAAATGATTATACGTCAAATAAAAGTAGGTAGTTAGGTACGCAGAAGAAAAACGCTTACCTACCTACGTACCTGCGTACTTACAGATTCAGTACCGTACCTTTTACAAAGCACTTACGAGTACCTGAACCTAATGAAATTGTACAAATAACGGGCAAGCCTACTGATTAAATTAAAGTTCCCTAACTACCCGGTTCTTCTGCCTACCTCAATCCCTAAAGACCCAACTACTCACACACCGCCACTAAAATTCAAAAGAATTTCAACTTTACAGTGTTTTAGTTTAGATTTAGAATCCCTTGCATTTTTGAGGCAGAGTATTGCCGGCACGAATGGAATATATTTGTTACTGCTTTTGACTCTAGATTCAAAATAGCTTGCGTGTGTTTTTTTGTCGAAACGACATATTTAAAGAGACTCTTCTGACCGATAGTTATTTTTATTCTGTGGCGCGATCCTTAGAGACACAACTTTCCATTTCGATATTAGCAGTTCGGTCCCTGAACTAATTTATTAAGTTCCTTTAGGGACTGTCGTGCCAAAATTAACGTTAGTTTTGTGGTATTTTTTGATGGTTATTAGAGAAATATCGTAGTAATTTTCAATTATAATTTTTGTATTTTGAATAAGTAATTTGTATGATGATGTGTGTAGAAGTTTGTAGAAACATTTGTAATTCTCAAAATACCTACTTAGTGCTATGTTTTTTCGACTCTACCTACCTTTTATTTCAATTTTCCCTGAAGAATAAAAAACAGTTTTGTAAACAGCTAATACTGTATTTTTCTTGATATTAACATACAGTCTTAAAAATGTTCCATAATCAAGTCTAATTTCAACATGTTTATTTACGCACGCACCAAAGTTCCGATTTGTGAAGATCGTGATACGAAAATTAGCGAATCTGTGAGTCACGGTGACCGATCGGTTTGAGGTCACGGCCCCAGCGTAATGCACAGTTAGTAGGGCACAATGGCGTGTTCCCGTTAGCTCTGCAGTTCTGAAATATTCTTTTATAAAAAACGTCTAGAGTTAATACAATCCGCAGAACTAATATTTATTTTAAAGAATTCAGAATTGTTATTGTATGTTTGTTGTTTTTGTGTTGAAAATGAAACTATGCATCCCTTACCTGTTTACTACGTTGAAACGCATAAGCCAACGTATAAGCCTACCCCACGCACCGTTTAGCAAGAGTGACGTCCTGCTAAAAGATCGTATTGATGAGTATAGATCTTTTTGTAAAATGGGCAATTTGCTTTTGCTAGTACCTTCTTATACGGATAATACGGGTATATTGCAAAAGTAACATAAAACGATAGATTGCAAAAGGCAGACCTACTACAGGCTAGCAAAATAGAAGTATTGGAGAGGTTGGAAATGCACTCATTCCACGACACAAGTACAGTTTAACTAAAAGTACTGTGTCACGGCTTTCTTTCAGCGGAAAATTTACTGAAATGTTGAATGAAGATAAACAATAGTTTAGTCAGGGGTGAAGAAAATTTTGGAATTGTTAATTTACTTACTTGTTTATTTACTTTGTTTAACCTTTGCCGTTATTAACCGTGTCAAAGTAAAGTTTGGTAGTTTAAGTTTTAACTAGAAATTCATAGATTGGAAATCTTTATGTTAGCTTGAAAGTGTTACATTATGGCACAAATATCTGTGATATTTTCCAAAAAAATTTGGGTATCCAGTTATACAAGTCAAATTTTTATTTCCACAAACCCCCACTAAGAAATCCCTACCAGTGGGGATTAAAGTTTTTTTTCCCAAAATTCTTACTGCTAAGATGTAGCATATCTACGACGTAGCAAAGAGGATTGATATTCTTATTTAATTTAATTTATCCTCGCAAGTCGATACAAAAAAATACTAATTAACTAGATAATATCTAGGAAAAATTGTTCTTTATAAAATAAATTCAAAATAAATTCTTTTTAAAACTTACTATAAAAGTTCAGCTTTCGTAGAACTGGCCCGATTGTAATCGAATAAAATAAATTCACTAGAGATACCAATCGCAAAATTCCGTTTCCCTAACTGGAAATAATTCTTCGCGATCTAGACAAATTCATATCAACAAAACACCATCCAATATAAGCACAGTGGATCCCAGACGAAGCCAGATGCAACACAAAAGGATATATGCAATACATTTGAATCTGCTGCGTTTATATCGAAGTAGGGTTGTCTACTTTCTAAAATTCTATTTACTATTTAATTTTTTTAATTGGTAATGAAAAAAAAAATCACAACTAATACAGTATTTACAATATATACAAAATACACATGAAACAGTTGAGCCATCTACAAACCGTTGCAAACGATTTATAGATAGCTCAACTGGTCCAAATCAGTACCAGTCGGAAGCGTACCCAAGACACTTGCTGCATTACCAATTGAATGTCCACTTCTGTGGTGTTTTTGAATAATAAATTGAATTTTTTTACGGTTTGATAACACTGCTAAAAACTGGTAATGATGTCTCAGCCCTAATTTGAAAATCTAATAAAAATGAGGCCAAATAGTTAGTTTTTAGTTCATAACCGATATAGAAATTAGCGTGTGAGATACAGTTGATTTGAAGTGGTTTATTTCTATAAGTAAATCATATTTTAAAAGCTTCTGTAAAGTACAGACCCTGGAGAAGTTTTATAATAGTATATGTAGATAGACGTAATGGAGTTGAACCGAAGCCAAGAATGCGCCAATTGATTATTGATATTGCAATTGCAATGCAATGCTATATTGGTTTTTGAGAAAATGAGCCTGCTCTAAACGAATGTTGGCAACGAAACAATGCTTCATTTGGCCATTATTCTTAACTAATAAAGCCCGGTTCAGTGGATTTTTATTGAAAGTTTTCGAAGAAATAACGAGGAGCTTTGCTGGCTTTTAAGTTTGTAAAATGGTATTGTTTTGCGTTTTTATCGTAACTGAGGTATCCTTGCAAAGAACCAATAGAATACACTATAACTGGCAACACTGCATCGTTTAATTTTTTGTTTGATGAGCTTATCAATTTAGTAGTACATATTCACTTAGAACAAAATTATCAAAGAAAATAACGAACCCGTTTGCTTGTATCAGTCCTTTCGAAGACAACTTGTCTAAGAGTAAATTGAAAAGATTTATCAGTTGATACTTCCATCAAAAATTGGCGTATTGCAGCTTTTTTTCATGATATAAATCAGTTTGGTTTTTTTTCAAAATGGCATAATTTAAGGCTTTGCAAAATATCGCAACATAGTCCTTTGAAAAGGTCTGAATCTTTGTCAGAGGTGATACAAATTATTTGGTGCTGTCTAATAGCTCACGGCTGACTTGCATGTTACTCACTGATTACAGTGATAACTGACAATATCAGCTATAGATTCATTGATAGTTTTTATTTATTTTAATACTTTATTGCACTTTTAAAAATCGTACAGAGGTGAGTTTAATGCTATTTAGCATTATCTACCAACTAACCTGGGTGTAGTGCGGAGATGATGGTACTGCTTCTAAGGTAAAATTTTAAAAAGAAACAACAGCGCCTTTATAACTACAATAACCTACAAAATATACTAATACACATACATAACATACATAGCATTGTCTGCCAGCCAACCCAAACGTGGTGGTGTAATAAGGAGTTTTGTTACTGATGATGAAAAAACTAGTAGAAATTATAATGTACATACGTCAGCCTCCTTGTACACACAATCTGAACCGATACAGCATTTGGCAAGCCATGCCCGAAACCTATTACCTTTACTAAGGTAATTTGCAAATTGATTCGCAGTGCCAAATATTGGCAACGTTCCTGCTACGCCGGTATCTTGGTTTTTGTATTGTAATACTAATTTAGATCATCGGGACATTTATCGCACCTTAAATTTGAAACTTTTGGTTTACGACTTGAGAATTGGGCGTTGTTTTAATAAAATGGCATCTCGTACAGCATTTACTGTAAATAAAAAATATTGGTAAAACACTTGGCAACTATTCAAGGCCCAATACACACGGATCGTATACTTAGTATTTGTAATCTCCGGTCGGTAATAAGAATGATTATTGATTCTCAGTTAAGTAAACAATAATAGAAATATAATGGTTTTCCAGCCAAATAAACTAAATGGGATGGCCCAAACTCTGTCCATTAAAGCTAGCTAGCGATCGATGATTAAAAATAACAAATGGGTATCGATAAAATTTGTCTGAACGAATAAAAAGAAAGTTTGTAAAGTCTGTTGTTCCAATGCTATTTTTCGCCAGAGCCATAATAATAACCGTATCTAGGTTTAATGTCTCATTCACACACCTGTGTCCAAACAAAAGAAACCACGGACCAATGCACATTAAGGATTTAAGGTTGGTTTACACTTTCTGTTGGTTTTCAATTGTTTTTCATGTACTGACTCTGTAAACCTCTTCTTTACAGCTCAAAAATTACAGCATATTTTCAACGAAGCCATTCGACTCCAAAGTTATTCAACGCTTATAAACAAAGGGCTCTACAGTTTTTATCTGTAATTGCCCCATATTTTACCCCACAGCTTTCGTTATAGTTGGTTGTAAACGAAACCAAATACAAAGATACTTAGGTGTGCCTATCTCGATCGATGTATAGGCGTGTCCGATGGCCGTTGAATAGTTCACCTAACATTGGCTTGAATATTATTAGCATTATTGATGGTAGATAGCAATGGTAATGAAGGATATTACGGCCCTTAGATTTCAAGGGTCAATTCAGAGTGAGCTGTGCAATTAGCTTTTTCATGATTTTACACGAATTCCTTTCCTGAATCCACACAAATGGTGAATATTCAAAGAGAAATTTGAAAGTTGTAAATTATATTCAATTTGTTAGCTGTTGCAGCATCAGTTATCAAAGACTTACTATCAAACCACCAAACTGCGGCTAGATTGAAATAATTGCAAATAATTGTTTTTTGGTTTTTTTATTAGTGGTAGTAGTTATATTACGTTTTTAAAAAACTTTTTACAGGAACTAGTTGCATGCGAAAAAATAAGGGCGTAATAAGAAAATCTGAAAATATAACGTGTCAGTAAATGTTTTAAAACTCGCCACAAAAAAACAGGTTTCATCTACTTATAGGTAGAAAAAATGTTTTTCCTACCTGTCTAAGTACATTGACCACGAAAAAAGGAACAAACTTTTTCACTCACCCGAACTCGTAATCCAGTCGGACTCAAACAATGAGGTCCGGTACAACAAACTGCACCCAGGGGTCGTATCGATTCAGCGGGAACTTACGACATTTGTTACCCCCGAGATAAACACGCTTGGCGGCTTTATTGACCTTCTGAGGCATGCTTATTTCGAAATGCATTGGTCTAGGAGTCATAGTTATTTATTGGTTGACGCGTAAACCATACCTATCTTGATTTATGTAGTTCTTGAAGAATAAATGGTGGTAAAGCTCATAAATTGTAGGTACAAGTATAATTACTACTGCTTATTATATAAAGGAGCTTTTATATAAAGGAAAAAAAAAGATGCTTTTTTTTGTTTTCTAAACCTATTTTTTTTTAATTTCTGTCAGATACTTGGTAAAAAGCTTTATTGAATTAGTGCTCAATACAGACCACAAATCTTATAAAACTAAGAATAAAAGTTTGAATTGAGAACAAGAACACGTGCCGTGACGGTTCGTAAAGGAAACCAATGATCGGATGCTGCAGAATAGTAAAATAAGACAACTCTTGTGTTGTACAGGTGCTTATCCACAAGTCGTTTGGTCGTTGGCGTCGAAAGTGAACTAAATAGAACTGTAAGGAGACGTAATAAAGTTTATGTTAGGTTGAGAGTTAGAATAAATGGTTTTGTGGCATTGCGCAGTTGCATTTAGTTGAGATTTTTAATAATGCAACAAAATATAATTTTAATGGTTTTGTTTTTGATGTTTTTTATTAAAATTTTATTTGTCTATGCGAGTTATGTATATCCCTATTATCCCTACATGAAACTTTCCAAAAATAAATTAAAAAATATACCAAAAAATATGCATAGGTCTTAGAAGCATGGTGGACGATTTTTCCATTATTTGTAGTGAGAGTGAATATAAAAATATTTTGAAAAATGAAAATTCTAAAACAATTAATTATTTCTAATAATAATTGGTGTTGCTATCTAAAACTAATTTTCAATAAAAAAATCTGTAACAAACAAACTTTAAAATAAAATACTACGTAAGATAAATCTAGAACACAATAAGAGCAAGGTGAAAAAGAAACAAAGTGACCTGTAGTCCAATTTAGCTTGCGGATCCCCTTTGCCTGTCTTTCTGAAGCCGCAAATGCACACCACGGCATTCGGTGTGGATAGACTACACGCGATTTTAAAAAGTTGAACCTGCTTACTTATAATCGTTGCATAACTATATTCAGCTGTTTAAATTGTTACTAAAAGGTTATTTTAAAAAGTGACAGAGTTAGATTATAAAATTAGAACAGAGATTTGACTCACTATATGTAAAGAGTTGGTGGGTTGGCTGGCAGACAATGCTTTCCGCATTAAATCCAACCTTTAACTGGAGCCCAACGTGGGGCCTGTGAACTAAAAAGTGTGTGCAATCGTTTATTCTATCCCCGAACCCCCTGAGAACTCAGTAGCCAGCCGGGCATCGTTAAACTAAGTATTAAATAAATAAATAAATAAGAGTTACAAGTTTTTCAAGGATTCGATTACCCTTTTATAACAGCATTTCAAGAGCCTACATTATCATTGACGGCAGTAAAAATAAGTACTTTTAGTCTATGTATCAGATTTTGGTATTTTTTCATTATGGTAAGTACAAAAACTTAATGCTTTTACACAAGCTATCAGCTAGACGCTAATCGCTCTCACAGCAACCACTCAGCAATGGTCGAATCGGCCACACCTAGATTTTTCCGTCCATTTAAACGGATAGGCGCGGTGTCGCAGCCCGGGCTGAATCACGAATTAAAGATTAACTACTAAGCAGAATTGGCTTTTTTTACCCAGATCGGTTATAGTGAATTGGGTTACGGAATAAAGCTAGCATTATTTTCAGTTGTATTTTGTGAACCAGCACAAATACCTACATTTTGCGTAACCAGGTACCTAAAATTGGAAGCGTACAAGTGCGTATTTTAACTAGCGTTTTTTTTAAAGAATCAAGTTTTAATTATTATAGTTTTCTGCCTACTGGCCATTCCCGTGTCCCATGTAGGTGGGGTACTGTATGACAATGAAATTGTTTTACTGCAAGTAAATATATAATTAAAATATTTCATTATCATAGAAACCAATGTAACCGCTTCCGGATTTTCATTAATAAAATTCCTCAAGACACTGCCTTCTTAAATTAAAAATACCAGTTTCAGCGTATTATAATCACGGCTCAAGTAGCGGCGAGGAATTTATAATGACACTTGGTATGCAAATGGAGATCGCTACTTGAACTTTCATGGCGGTGTACAAAGTGCTTGGTAAGATAGAAATTTGAACTGGAATAAAACTATTGGCACGGTGAAGTTCTAAAATTGTGATGTTAAAATATAAATCATAAAAGTTCTCAATGAGTATGGAACCTAAATGTTCAAATTACTTGGTAAAGGCTATCGTTCAGTAACGCGACGTTTGTTACACACTTTGCTGTTACTTTGTGGTACACATGAGGCCGTTTTTGGCAACATCTGTCAAAATTTTTACAGTGTCTAACTTGGAAGAATAATAAACATTTTTCTAGGTCTATCAAGAAGTTGAGTTGACCAAAAAGTTAAGTTGAACTTGAGCAAAAAACAGTATATGAGTTTTTTCTTTTTCCAGGGTTTGTGTTGTAGAAATTATAAGCGAGAAAAAAACGTGGCATACCATGCTAATGGATATTGGCCGTTAGTTTACAAGTCAGAGCAAAGCAATACATCATGGTTTTATGATTTATGGCAGATATTTAGCGCTGAATTTTAAACTGACTTTTAACAAGTTAATCAGCTGGTTTGTTTACGTGTGTATTATATATTTGGTAGGCGAGATAATAATTATAGACAGACGTCACTGCTCAGTTGGTAAGCTCTGTCTTCCGTGTTGTGAGTCGTGGGTTCGGTCCCCACTGAGAACAAACATTTAATTTTGCAAAACATATAAGTTGGTTCTATGTCTGAGCGTTATGTGAAATATTTATTATTTATATAATTTTACGTCACAAAGCTGACTTTGGCATAACAAAATAAACCACTGAAACTTATTTGGAAAAATCAGCTTGAACTAACACTATACAAAAGTCGAGTACCAAATATTCAGTTCCAATTTGATTCTTTTTGCCTTGGTTTTACATTTGGAAGTGGATTGACCAGCTTTGTGTTAAACTTTATCCAGTTCTCTGCCTACATTACCCAAGCTTTGAAACTTGCGACTCCCTTTTCACCTTTTCTGACCTCGAATTTCTAAATCTCCTTATCCCGGCTTAAAACTTTTTTGCGAATCAACAGCCGCTGCTGTTTTTATTAGATTAGAATTGAAGAATTTTTCCATTCCTAGTTCTGACTTTTGACCTAATAAAGAACTTAGTAAGAAAAATCCCAAATTGATATGCAAATGACGATACGAGAAGGATAACGGTAAGATGATAAGAATGATGTTTGTATTGATTTAGACGAGTTCGAAATCAGCAAAAATGTCACTTCTGATTAGATTTGGATGAGACCAATCATGACAATGTAAATAATCCCTATGCTAGCGCAATAAGGTTTAGTTTGATGAACTTCACTCATAAAATTTACTTAAAACCTACTTGCTATTCAACAACAATGTATTCTAACCATAAGCCAGCGTTTCACGGCTTAAAAACGTTTCAACGGACTCCATTGAGATTTACGATATTGGGAAAATATTTTAAGGATATCAACACTATGAAACTCGCGTTCTTCAAATCTTATTTAGAAGTTTATATTTTCTATTTTATAGTCAAACTGAGCTTTATTTTACTGTTTCTTGTAGTAATCTTAGTGAAACAAACTGCTTTTTATATGCTTACCAATCTGTAGCGAAAAACATAAATTATTAGGTAAGTAGCTACACCAATAGCACACAATACATCTATTAATGTTTTGAAAGAGTAACTTGATCGCATGCCTTGTATCGAGGATATAGGACACGATTAAGACGTTTCTTCTATAATTATAATAGTGCAGTGTACCTTCAAAATCAAAATCTGTTACGTGTAGAAACTTGCTTACATTTACTTTACTTTTAGTGAGGTTAAAACCTATTTCAGTCAGTTCATAATACTCAGCTCAAATGACATCCACAATCCACATTCCACATAACGATATCATCATTAAATCGTTTATTTATTGTAACAGTTTTTCCTTCCTGCCGTAGGGGAAAACTCAGGCAAAGAAGAAAATAAGTTTAAAAAACTCAAAATTACAAGAATTTCTTTATTCAAAGTACATAGTACCAAGTAGGTGTAAATGCTATGCTTTAAAGTAATTAAAATTAAGTAAATTAGGTAGAAATTGCCTAAAAGTATACTAAATAGATATTATTTGAGAATGGTGCACATCTGACGTCTGACTCGGCGGAAACTTTGATATTTTTACAATATGATACTTGAGTTAGTATAGTAGTTAGGGATAGGGGAAACTCTTGATCCGGTAGGTGAGTAGTGGTGAAGAACGGGTTTTAGCTGCCTTTCTTCCTATTCTAACTAACCTGAGCTACAATGGACTAGCCGTTTTGTTTTGGGTATGCGAAGTGAACGTGCTCGGATCTTTAGGTATGGTATCGACCAGCTGCTAGGCTCGTTCGACGCGGGCGTTTTGTGATGTGGTTCAGGAAGTCTGATCGCCACTTGACAGCCTTGCTGAAGATTGTAAATAAAATAAATTAGTTACTGAGTAGGGAAATTTCTTCATCGAGGTACAGTAGGTAGTTTTATGTGAAATTTTGGCAAGTTTTTACCGTTATTTAAAGATATTTACCTTGAGGCTTGTATGGTGAGATATGCTGGTTGTATTTTGTATGAAAATGCTTGAAGACGGTTACGAACGTTCCGGTCCAACCTTGTCTTCGCAAATCGCGTTTACGCCGGTACGACCTGAAGTAAATGGATACGAATGCATGGGTCAACTTTGAGTAGTCATAACGCTATCAGATTTGTCCAGGATCACAATGGAAATCGATTTAAAATTACCTGTGGTTTGGTGATTCAAAACGTATGACTGTTTTGCGCTCAGCGACCTTGTGTTTTGCTTATTCGCACTTCAAACTAATTGGAAACTCGTATCTCATGTAAATGTATTGTAGAAACAACTTCGGTATTCTTTTTCGAGTATAAATGTGGCTTATTTACCGAAATAAAATCAAAATTCGTTGGTTCGAGATGACTCTCAACAATTTTCAAAATCTCCTCTGCCACAGACAAGAGGCTCGGTTTTTTTTATTCTCGATTCCATTGGCATGGACCATAGAGTGTTTCTTTTTTATTTTACTTTGTATCGGGGTTGCCGTCTCGGTAACTCAACTCTCTACCACCGAATCGGTATCGAACGAATGTTTTTTATTATTTTGTTTATGAGAAATATTATGTGAAATTTGGTAATAGTTGAAGTAAAAATAATGCCGATAATAACGAAGTATCGCACCGGTGCCAAATCGCCCTAGCAGGCCGTTCTAGGCCCGAGTTCTTATGATAATGATTCTCGATGAAAGGAAAATTTGAAATATTTTAGCGGGAGATTCAAACTAGGTACGTTTTACTAGGTAATTGCTATGATTTTTTCTAACGTGTAGATTATATGTAAAGTGTTAAAAATCGAAGGTTACATTATACAAAGGCATACCTACATGACAGGAGAGAAACTTATCAGTAGTAAGTAATATTAATGAGGTAAGTAGGTACAGACATTATAATTATCAAATAAAAGTACTTACATCAGTTAAAGTTACTCCAATATATATTTTTTACTGCATAAAAATCATGTCTTCCACCTATTCGGTCTAAAAACCTATAAAAAGTCACGTACACTTTATTGCTTTACGTTGACAAGAAAATAAACCGACTTTTCCTGTCAAAGTTGCAAAGCCTCGAGCCTATCGTAGAGTATAAAAAACAGGCATCACATAGAGGCACTATTATAAATTAAAAAGTAACCAAAATTAAATTTGTGTGTATAAGCCAATGCTTAGATTACAATTTGGTCACCAATAGGTATATTGTTAGCTAAATATTTTATTAAAAAGAAAAACCATATAATAATTAGCGATGTGCAATAAAAAACTATTTTTTTCTTTTTAACGGGTCTTTATTTGACTGCCTAAATATTAAACTAGCTTATGTGTAGTTTTTTAATAAGAAATCTTTATCAACGATAAGGATGCAAACTTCGATGCCTTATGAAACCCTATAATCGAAGTTCACTAGACGAAGTTGGGGGTTTGCAAAATTACAGCGCAGCACGACATGTGAGACGAGCCGCTCTAGGTTGATAAACGAGTGTCCTACATTTTGTTTAGAACATACCTAGATAAGAATGTACTGGGTTGGTTCCTGTTAGATAGATAGTAGTAGATTTGTTTGTGTCATTTGCATCTAAAGTGTTTGGAATTGGTTGATAGGAGTATGAAAAATTGTTGAAAGATGTATCTTTCGGACGGTTATTGGTCAGCATCACAAATTAAGTTATTACGAATTTGATAGCGGAAATATTGAAACATGGTGTCACAACAACACAACAGTTTCAAAAAATGGAAATTAATGTATAACTACACTGTTTGAATGTATATGGTGAGTTTGATTCGTTACTATGAAATTGGGCAAGTACTAAGAGTCAAGTACATTAATTACATAATCTTAGGCACAGAGAAAAAGCCCTACAACCTTAGTCTGAGTTGGGTTTATTCCATTTGAAGCGATTTAGGAGATCCTAGATCAAGAAAAAAGTACAATATTTTTTGTTTATTACATATGGATATTCTGTACTCCAGCTATGCATCTTATCTAGATATTCTGTACCAAAAACGTTTGCATCTCAAAATAAAATAGCCGCGCCGTGAAATCTTAAGTTTGTACACACGAGCAGACTAATGAAATATGCATCATGTTTATGGAAAGCAGATGTTTCTTTCGCTTAAAAAAAAAACTAAGTAATGCTTTTTTAGTTTGAGTTTGAAAACTGCTTGCAAAGAAAGTAGCAGCTGGTTGATTTACAAAAATGGGTTTCAAGAAGAGCCTGAAACTTTGTGCAATCATTTAAAAATAATGACAGTAATTTTTTTCGGTACAGGTATATCTTGTACGAAAGAGAATAAAGTTTCATTTAAAACAGAAAAAAAAAATTCGCTCGTGATGACAACCTTACAAGGGCCACCTAATAATAAGATGTTTTATAGTACTACTAAATAATAACTTAAAAATGTGATACTATACAATAAGTATAATTACCCAGTATTTTAAAATGAGTAAAAACATTATATACTAATAAAAAAAATTGTATATTAATTTCTTTATTTAGTACTTATTTGAAGTTGAAGTCCTATTTTCAGTAGTAGACTTCTGTAGGCTGATGCTCCACGAGTAACGAGGCTTTCGAAACAGAATTTTGTAAAACAACATTAGCTGTAAGATCGTTAAAAGTTTAAAGTAGCTTCGTCCATTACTGCTGAATGACTATGCGATAGTTCAACGGTCAACTTATACGGGGTACGTGTTGAAAGCTTTCCCGCTTTGAGGGTAGAATCACGTAAAAGGTTCGACAATGTACGGTGCAAACTATTACCCGACCCAACCATTCATTATGGAGGTATATTTTGGTTCTATATGAATATAAAAACGTGGACCTTTTTTGAAATGCATAAATTATGAATGATCAATCATCAATAGTTGTAGAGCATTTTGTGAAGGCTCGTCAGGAAAAGTACTGACACCGTGTCTATTTAATCTAAGCTGCATTTCATAACAACATGCAGCTCTTAAGTTAGAAGAAGAGAAGAATCCAATAATGCAGTTCTCGCCATTTGTCTCTTTCTAGGGCAGCTTCCTTGACGTCCTTATAAGACATGACAGCAATGTTCTCTTTCAGTTAGCTCATATCATTTTTACGCGGTCTTCCCCTTTCTCTCTCTCCTTCTACCTTTCCTTCAATGAAATTTTTAACTAAGCTGTTATGTGCTGTCCCATCATTTTTTTCCCCAGTTTTCAACAACCTAAATGTTAGTTAGTGGGATTATACCGATTTAAAAAGCACGATGCTGGTGTAAACAAAAATAAATAATTATTTTTTGAAAACCAACGCATACCTAAATTATACAAAATATTCCAACAAGTTAAACACGTCTCAGGCTGGTATCTTCTATAAGGCCAAGTCGTAAGGTAGTTTAAGCCTATTTAACATAAATAAATAATACTGAAGGCTGTTAAGGCTGATTTATAGAGCCTCTCGTAATTTTTGTTGCTCCTTAATTGAATAAAGAAGTTGGGATGGAGTCTGGAGACAATACTAAATGTACTCTGATGAAAAAACTGCTCTGTATTTTGGAAAGTAAGCACATTTCTTTGCATATTAAAAAAGTTTGTAAGCAATAGCAATGGTGGAAGCTTCACTGGTTTCTGTGCTATTTTAAGTTTTATATCTTTAATTATTATTGTACTGTTTGTTTTCTTAATAAAATAAAATAAATAAAATAGGTATAATTTCTTTCATTTTGTTTCGTTTCTTATATCATTCACGTAACAAACGACAGAGTTTTTTATAAGAATAATTGATGAAACAAGCAGGTGGACCTTAGTATACACTGCCTATAACAATGCTTTGCCTCACCGAGCACGTTCACTGCTCTTTAAGTCATCCCATCCAATAGGATCACTACTGCTTGGCGGTAGAAGTAGGTACGGTAGTAGTGATTGTTGTAGGAGCTCTTACAAAAAGCTCTAATATTATAATCTTTTTCTTTTTAAATATATAAAACGCTTTTGAAGCTGACTGACAATCAACGCTCAACTAAACTATAAGTCCTAGAGGTATGAAACTTGGAGGGTAGTATCCTTGGCACTAAGAAACGAATTTCGAAAAGTCGCACCCTAAAGGGTCTAAAATTAGGATCAAAGATTTTAACCAAATAATGCGTATGCTGCTACCACGCGAGCAAAGCCACGGGCGATGGCTAGTACTACTAATAAAAACTCAAACACCTTAAAACGACTATGCTATGTCCTTAATAAGAGCAAACCAAACAAGAACATCACGAGATTCAAGTAAGTAACAGCAAGTACTTAGGACCTTCAAGGCTGTGAATAATTTAGTGCTAGAAATAGGACGCTACACACAGTTAGCGAACTGTGTTACAAACGAGCGTGTGGCGAAAACTTTTCTTAATGGGTTATAAGCGGCTGCAAGTTAGTAAAGGGTACAAAATACGGATGTTGTGTATAACAAAGCGCTGTTGGTTTTGTGGCAACAGTCTTGACATGTGAATATAAGGACAGACCTGTATGCCGATACAGAAATCATTGTTCGTAGATATGAGTTGTAGATATTTTCATACAAAAATCTATCAAAAATCCTGGAGTCCGGATTGCTTGAGCAGTGACGCATGCGAGTCTTGGGTTCGGTTTTCATGCAATTTTTTTTTCTGAAAATTAGTACTTATTGACTGTTTTATTCCTGAAGAAAAAGTAATATTTTTACAGTTGTGAGCATCTATTCCAAGTCTGCATCTGTTACCAGGTTACTCGTTGTTACATAATTAATATCAAGTTACAAAATGCTCATTTACGTAATGATTTACCTACGCATCCTACAAAATGGGCATAAACGAATTAAACATGGCATTATTTTTGGAAGTTCCACCAAAGACTTTTTTGCAGTTTCGGAGTCATTGTTCCCATCTGTGTGTCGCAACAAACTGTCACAGTGCGGGCATCAGAATATCAATATTTCATTAGCTCCGAAAAACTTGTTAAAATGCTGTTTATAATTCAGAAATCTCGAGCCGCTATTTAAGGGGAGGCTTGATTTCGTGAATATTAATTAAACAGCGTCTTTGGGATTTCAGATGGAAATTTAGTAAGGCATAACTTGTAATGGGGGAAGATCAAGACGCAAAATGCTTCACTCTAACAATATGAAACACGAAGTCAAAATATATAATCTTAACAGTTGTTGTTTTAATACCGAATTTAGCTATTGTTATTTTATCACAAGAACAGTGACAAGATTAATTTAAAGTACGAAAAATTGCCTCGCACTTGTGTAGGCTAGATAGTTTTTTGAGAAATCGGGTTGTCAAAAGTATAACTTGAAATGGTTTGTGTAAGGATGTAGGTAAATAAATATACACACGAAGGTGGGTCGCTCGTTGCTTTGTCGAACTTAGCTGACGCACTCTCGATGTCTAGATTATTATGTATTTTTATGTTAGTTTCAAGCAACTCTTGTGAATAAGACAACTAAGAGCAATAAGAACGTAACGTAAATTAAAAGTATTTCGGTAAAACGTGGTTTTAAGTTGATAAAAAAATACCCAGAGGGGTGGTTACGTGGCGTGTGTGGACGTTGATACTGTAATTCATTAAAGCATGATAAATAGCGTGTCTGTAGAGCTAATGAGGTGTAAATGATGCACTGTGGTACCTAGTTCTGATAGTAGACATAAAGTTTCAAAATATTGAAAAATGAGGTTTTATTTTCAATTTATTGTGTGAAGAAACGATTTGCATCCAAGGTTAGTTCTATCTCGTCCAGCAAAGAAGCAAATTGTATTTTCCGCCCTGGAACAGATCGTTCCCTCGAAATATTTCATCTTCCCCTTTTCCACGATAAATGACCCAATCATATCGCTACAGAATCATAATGTGAAAATGAAAATGTTTACAAGGGATACAAAATTAAGACAGAACCCCAATCAAAATACTAAAAGCCAGCCTAAGTACTCAACACCAGTTTAATTTTCAGTTGAAATCTCTACTGTCCTCCAAAAGTTCAGCTATAAGGGAGGGCTCATTATGTATTTATTTTCACTCAATAGCAACATTTACGCACAGGGACGGGGTACTGTGTCAACCCTTTCTGACGTACTAACTGTTTAGCATTCTGTGCTTTTGGGTAACCGATTTTGTGTGAACTGTGTGATGCTGTCTATCGGTATGATTTTGATCTCTATGATAACAGGCAATTTGGATGTGATAATAATAACTAATTATTCTGATAATATTCAAACATTTTTATTGATATTTTTATCCAACGACTTTTAGTCTCAAGCTAAGCAAAGCCTGTACATACAGGAACTAGATGGAAGATGGAACACTTATATAATAGTAATACATATATATACTTTTAATAAATAGTAACAGTTTTGTAATATAGTCTAGATTCTTCAATTTGGCGTGCATGCTAAATGTAACAACTATAAATAACGATAAACGTCTTGAAGCATTACAAAAATGAGATCATGGCCGAGTTTCTACGGTCAGATAAACAATCACGATTTTTTTCCAATTTTAGTTTGTTTCCATTATCACACGTAAAGTTCCAATATTATTTGATCAAAAATGATCATGTAGGATTATTCTAACCTAAATTCGAAAATATTATTATATTTTGAAAAAGTCAGAGCATTGCGCGTTGAAAGATAGAATTCTACTATGATCATGTAGAGCTTATTATTTTCATATTTTTTTTAGGAATAACTAAAGCATTAAAATACCACTTTCAGTAACGATATCGCTGAAGTAAAGGCTCAAAACACCCGCTTTTAGCATGTAACATCATAAATGAAGACTTATATACAAGAGGTCATTCTGCTGCTTTACGATACGGTCAACCCAGACGACCTCTTTTGAAATTATTGCCTTGATATTTTATCTTATTTACCGTAAAATAATATTCCTATATCTATATTCGATTGAGTTTTGTATTATCAAAAATGCAGTTGTTATTAAAATCTGGAAGTGTCTCCACTAGTTCCACTACTACAGATCATTTATACTACTACCACTATTCTTGACTAAATTGAATTGAATATGGCCTGGATTGTAAGAGTCTATAGTGCAATACCACACTTCCCTCTATGATACAAAGGGTTAGAATTGATTAACCCCATACTGGCCTGTCCCCGTTGTAGATTACCAAATAGTATGTATAGACTAGATAAATGCCGATACTGTGGCAGATATGCAAAACATAACACGTAAGGTGCAGATTGCTAAATTTAGTTATTCGTAACAAAATGCATACCTTCTAAGTGAAGTAGAGTCAAAATAAGCGCTTCATTTTAATCCGAGAATTTAAACGTTTTCAGTTTCCGCTGCGCCAGATGCAACGAATAAAATATTGCAATAATTTTTATTTCAGTTAATAGTGCGATAAAAATGCTCTTTTCACCGATGGCTGGGCGCAATGCGCGGGCTCAGAAATAAATAATACTATCCATTGAATAGCCACATCGAGTCGGAATAACGGGGTTCAATATTATGAGAACTTTTTATTGTTACAACTTTCAGCCAACTATTACCATACCTACTCATGTAAAAGTTTTGTATGAACAATACATACAATACCTACTAAGAATAATAATAATGTAAAGAAATGATTCCGATGTAATTCTAAAATAACTTATGTTTTTTGGATCGACTTAGTTGGATTGAGTATATGAATTACAAAACTTAAGTTAAAGTTCTTATACTCAAAACACATATCACGAGATAGTTTTAAGGTTCAAGTCATGACACATTAGTGCTGATGATAAAGTATCACAAACGGTCACACACTTAAGAAAAATACACTTAAAGTACATATTGACCGAATTTTTTGCTATACTAACGATAATATGTTGGTATATTCCAGGAATTCTTACCAGTGGGTATTACAGTAGTTTTTTTTCCGAAATCCCCAGTAGGTACTAGCACAAAAGCATTTAAATCAGATTTTTCTTCGTTCAATATATAAAAACAAACCGAACGATATCACGAAATCCAATGAATTATTGGCGCGGCATCTGTTACATTTGTAATTGTTTCCGCAATAAGATATAATGAATATTATTGCCATCGAAGCCGTGTATCAGAAGAGCCATTTATTTAGCTTTTTGTTGGATTTAGGGTTCAGCTATGAGAGAGTAATTATCTACGTGGGAAATAAATTTATTCTCTTTTCGAAAACTCATTATTAAGAATTCTCCATTGACTAATGCCAGGAATTTTTATGGTGATTTCAGTAAAAAATATAAAATTATCTGTAAAATAACAATTCAAACTCAAAAAATCATTGTTTTTAGTAAGAAATAGTCGAAGTTGTCTGTAAATACACACAAGTCAAAATATCATTTGCGTTTGCAATATTTCGGGCGTCGACTGCTCGCGATAAGATTATCGCATTTCAAATCCACCCTTAATCACAATTACACGAAATACGGAAATTTTAGCTCAGACTGAGTTATTTTGTAGCAGCTAACGTGCTGAATAGAGATTTAGAGGCGATGGAATTGGCTTTGTTTAGATAGTCTTACATTTAGCCTACAATGTAGGCTAGTGCCTAATGTATTCGTGTAATTCAGAGCTTGACGGATTTTGTGATCTTTAGGTTGACTTAATACAGTTCATTTTGATTCAATAAGAACAACCAAGCAATGTTGCTTTCGGCGTGTCTGTGGCTACTTACATAGTGCGTGTAGATCACAAAAAAAAGCCTTTACTAAGTCTTGTGAAAGTATCGCTTTATTTAACGTTTCCACGACTAAGGCGTAAGAGAGGTAAAAATAACAATATGATGACGGAAATAGGACGTAAAAACATCAATTAGGCCAAGAATGTCGATATATCTGTAATGACCAGGGTCCCTACTGACAAACTATTAATTTTCAAACAAACAGGTTATGCATCTGGTTTTCTGTATTTAAAGTTAATTTCAGCTATCAAAGGTTTGGTTTGTCTATCACTTGGTTACAAACGCTCATAGTTGTTTCTTTCACAAATCTTTTCATTTAAAGCTTTGGTAGCTATGCTGTTCCATATTCTCTACATCGATGTTTCTCGCCCGCACATTACCTACCTAATGCAATTGCGTTGCTCAAAACGTAATTGTCTCAATCAACGCGCATGCAATTCTTCCGAAATAAGCGAAAATACACCGAAATATGAGGAATATGACGTGGAATTTTAATACGTTGCACGGTTTGTTAGCTCTATCGTATTAGCATTTCAAATCGAGTTATGGTTTTAGGCAGCTGCAGATAAAAATTACTTGAGTGGCGTGTTATTTTTAAAGTTACTTGGTTTGTGGTGTTTTATTTCTTGCGGAACATTGAAAGCTGATACTTATACCGTTGCATAACTTTAATCAGCTGTTTAAATAATTTCTATATTTTTACTAATCGATAATGTCAACAGAGACAGCGATTTTTACCTAGAGGATGCAATGCCAAGCCTCATAAAGCACATCTTCAATACTCTATGTGTTGATTGTCATACGATAGGTGCAGTTAAGTAATTGCGGAACACCAATTCGCTTATAATATTTATTTTATCACAGTTATTTACCATTTAAAAACTTAAAACAGTTTTACAAAGAACGAAACGAATCTGATGTCATTGTATTGTGAGATAAAAAATATATCAAAATTTATCGTTTTTCTTAGATATAAATAAACTTTTCAGACATTTCCGAGCCTAAAAACTAATTAAGATCCTGAAGAAACAGTTTCTCAAATCCGCAATTGTGTTTGACACAGTTTCATTTCAAGAATTAATGATATCTCTTTGAATTAAAAGTTCAAAATTTAGACGATTTGGAGTCGTTTGAGATTCTCTTTGTTATAAATGACACTGTTTTCATAATAAATACTGGTTTTGTTTGCTTCTGTTCAGATTTAGGTACATTTCTGGGTATAAAGTGGCTCTTGACGCGGTATAAGTCATCTAGATCAGATGCAAAAGGCTTAATTAATGTATACGGGTGAATAAAAGTCCATAAAAGTTAGATTGTAGCTCAGCTATGACTGCTTTTTACATTTCCTATTACCAAAAACGGAATATATATAACATGAAATAAAATGAAACTTCCGCGTCCAAATGAACCCGTTGAATGTTTGAATGTAAATGTAAATCATGAAACAAAACTGCCGTAATGCCGGCGCCATTAACTGATCGATGAGTGAGCTGTTTTTTAATGGCAGAACGAAAGTGTTTTATAGCTTATGAAGCCTAAAAACAATGAATAAATACAAATTTTGTCAATAATAAATCATCATGGGTTATTAATATGATTTGCATATTTTTTATAATAATAATGACCCGTTTTGCATTTTTCTAAACTCATAGTTGTTTTAGTTTATTAAAAGGACGGCAGCAACTTTCGTGCTGTTTTATATAGCATAGAAATAAAGATTATGGTGACCAAAATGTTTAAAAATTTGAACTCATGACTTTCAATTTTTAATAACTCCGTACATTTCATAAATTGTTTTTTTCTTGTTTCAGGTAAGTACCATAGCTCAGTAACCTTCTACGAAATACGTTAGTTATAAACGTACCAAACCGATAGAAAAACGAGGCCAACATCAAAACATGAGTGGTTACTCTGTTTGACTAAATCAAAACAGCTAATCAACATAAATCCGTAACATGCATGCACGTCCCATGTGCACCGTACACGGCTGTATCCGCCCACAGTATGTTAGCACAAGTTTTTGAAGTTATCAAATTGTCATCAACTTTGAAAATGTTCAATGACTAGCTTTGTGTCTGGAAATGTTTAATTGCATAAGGCAATACTGTACGAAGTGAAATATAATAATCTTTCTTGGAGTTTTACAAATGACTGACTCTCTAAGCATGCGAACTTACTTTTGCAAATGCCGACTACATAATTTGCCAAAGTAAGTTCGCTTGAACTAGCAGCCGTCATTTTAATTCTAGTGGTAAGTCAGTAGACGAGCTTCTGATTAGAAACGCGGTAGAACTCAGACAATAAAAATACAGCTGTGAACGATGTTTGTAAGGACGAACACCGCATGTCAAAGTGTTTCTCAAAACACTGCTTCACGCTCAGACTGTTGTTCAGGGTAGTATGGTATACATACGCGTCAAGCCGGCAAGCGGGCAGTTTTCCTCGTAAATAGATTATCCAGTTGTCAGCGTACTTGTGAGCCGAAGCGAATCTATTAAGCTCGTTATTTCCGTTCGCGCAGGCCGGCGCAGATGAGCCTTGCTGGATGTGACACGTAAGGATGCCTGCACGTACGTTTCTATTATTTACTAGGCTAGCGGAATTCTTATGACTTTTTTCGTGTGTTACCGTTTGGACCTTTTGCTACCGCTACCGTTTGTTACCGTTTGGATAACCGTTTGGGGTTATAAATTATTGTATTTCTTTTCAAGTGGGACATGAAAATCTGCAAATAAAATTACTCTAAGATCTATGGTTTAAGCGTTGATTATAATATAGTACAGTATAAGATAATTATAAAAATTATGAATAAAATGTGTAAACTAAAGTTTGTGTCAGTAAAACCAATTAATAAAAAAAAATACTGTTTTATCTCATGAAACACTGTAGTTAATTTTAACACAAAAGCATGATCTGATTGCGTGAATGTGCAATTGTAAGCTTGACTTTGATAACCAGCTTCAACCGGTTCAACATATTATTGTCCCAAAACTATTCTACAGACTACATAAAACTCTCGCTAAAACCAATAACACATTTAGTGACTTTATAGCAACGAATCCGCGTACAATTCGAATGCAAAGCGTCCAAAGCAATCGATTTCCGGCCTATTCGACTTTAAACGGGAATCAAACCCGATATCCGACGGATTTAGTTGCGGATTTGATAGTTCCGTAATGAATGGAGTGGCCTATTTCGATTCTGTTAACTTTGTAATCAGCTGGCCTTGTAGATTTACTTTTATGCAATTATTTTGTATGACTCCACAAACGAATAATGAAATATCACTCACCTTAGCCTAATTGAAAAGTTCTATATTAACAAAGGTTATTAAATCAAAAAAGTGTAGCTGGGATGTAGGTTACAAGTTATTTAAATCGCAGAAATAACACTAGTAAGTGACAAAAGTCGACTAAATAAAATAACTTAATTAATCGCCTTAACTAAGTAAAATAATCAAAATAAATAAACAAGAGATAAGGCATGAAATGTTTGTCCAAACATAACAACTCAAGAAAGGGTTATACAAATGCTGTAGACAAATAATAAGTCCCTTAGGATTTAAATACATGGGTTCACTGTCAAAAATAGCTCTACATCATAACCAACCAAATTAGATTTACACGAATCAGTTTTGTAAGCACGACCAAGATAGCTATTAGATATTTTATATCACACAGTATAGATAATGTTGTTAATCGAGTGGGATATTGTACAATTTACTCTATTGACAAGTAGGTAATAGATAATAAAACGAAAACAGTTGTCAAAAAGAATTATTGAGGGTGCTAACTGGTGGTTAATTAGTAGGTGAACATTAAACTAACTATCCTAAAATTAAATTAAGTACAAAAATAACAAATTTCACTAAATATTTATAATATTCACAATATTTACAAAACATGAAACAGCCGAGTCACCCACAAACCGTTGCAAACGATTAATAGATAGCCCAACTGGTCCAAACCAGTACCAGTCGGAACAATTTTGTTGCACAATTTTAATTCACCTAAAGAGATAGTTATTTTATTTGTATTTGCACGCCTAATAATAATCATAAAAAACTGATTACATACTTCTTTTATAAGACAGACCGAAACAATATCAAAAATATTAACACTTTTGTATTATAAATGCTGCAAAATTAACTTAAATTGACAACAATTTTTAAGCTCTTTATTTATATTAGATAAAATGTCTAACACATAAAAGATTATTATTACGGTAGAGTAAAGTGAATAAAAAAAAAATTTGACTTTTATGTGCTGTTTGATTAGTTAGTAAAGTTCAGTGGTCACTTAAGTTGTATAGCTACTTCTGACAACAAACTCGGACAACTTCAGTGGGTAAACGAATCACTCGGGCCACTGACCTCTTATTTAGGAGATTAGCTGTACAGTGTACAGCCTCATTTTACGACTCTACATCTCTATGGTCCTACGTGCACAGCTAATAGATAAACAACTGGCTTGTAAAATGGCTTATTCCTTACCTTGCCAAATTGCCAATAATTCCACAGAAAGTTCAACAAGTTTTACTGTGCAATGACTACTTGTAATTGTTTGCTTTTTATAATTTACTAGCCGTCGCCCGCGGCTTTGCTCGCGTTTTGGACCCTTTAGAGTGTGACTTTTCAAATGTCCTTGCTTAGTGCACCCAACACTTTATATAGGAATACTACTTTTAAAATTTCATACCTCTAGAATTTATAGTTTGGGCTGTGCGTTGTTTGTCAGTCATCTTCAAAAGAGTTTAATATATTTATCTATGAATAAACTACTAAGCAATAAGATACATTTATTATTTAAAATAAAGTAGTTTATTATTTCATTTAATTCAAATTTTAAGAAACTTTATTATAGGTTAAAAAACAGTATTTTTCATACTAAAAAATGTCCAATGAATATATTTCTGTAGGTTTTTTAGATTTCTAAAAAAACACAGCATTTATAGCTTAAGTTTCAAGTTACCTTATTTTCTTCAGTGGTTATTCAAGGAGTGATTGAGCTGTTCTAAAGGCTGTGATGCGGCTCCGTACAGAGTATCAACATCAAATCTCGGCTCTAACTATAAGCGAGCCATGCATGGAAGCTAGAGATAAGGGCTTTCCCATTCCCTCGACCAATAAAAGTAGCCAATCGGACCTATAAAACTTTATCGATCAGTGTAGTTAAATTCTGTGTAACCTATACGTTGCTGATTGACAATCAACTTTTAACTTCAACTTCTTGGCTTTTACGACTTATTGTCGCAATTCTGCCAATAAATTTTACTTTAGTGTCATAAACGAGATGAAGGTATGTAAAAAAAAAACAGGGCCAGTATTATTTTGAGAATATTTAATTTAACTAATTTTACAAAAAAACGGTGTAAGAGTAGAATCAGTAAGATTTTATTTTTAAAATAAATTTAAAAATATATTTTTCTAGATTTTGTATTAAAAAAAATCCAGCCATTATGAATACCTGAGTTAAATTTATCCTGTTTCTTACACTATTATAATTAACTAGCCGTCGCCCGCGGCGTTGCTCGCGTTCTACCCTTTAGAGTGTGACGTTTCAAAATTCCTTTCTTAGTGCACCCCTACATTATTTATATAAGGACACTATATAGGTACCCTCCAAATTTCATACCTCTAGGACTTATGGTTTAGGCTGTGCGTTGATTCTAAATCAGCTTCAAAAGAGTTTTATATAATATTGATGATGATGATGATGTTAAACCTATTTGATATTGAAACATCTGATATTGTTCCGCCTTTAAAAGTAAATAATACAGACTCAAATGCAGCTCTAAAATGGGTTTAGTTAATTCAAACAATTCTGCCGTAGGCGTCTTAAAAGGCTTTTAATAAACACCCCAATTAAGTTTTCTTGCTCTAATGGAACCGTTTTTATGTGCAAATTATTCAGCTAATAAAATTAAAAGGTAGTTGAATGTGCTAACGGTGCTTATATCGTGTTTGAATAGCTCCTACGAAGGTTTGTCTATTTCATTTGCCTGTGTTTAATGGACATGGGGTTTTAAAAATAAATAAAATAAAAAAGCCTTCATATTTTAGAATTTGAATACTATTTTATAAAAACATACCTGAAAGTATATTCTACCAAATTTTGGATATCACTAGTAGGTAATTTATATTGATGATTAATTTAAGTACTTCATTGTTTATTTACAACTTAAAAAGGATTTTTCATTTGTATGTAAATAATTTTTTTGCCTCTGAATTTGAACTTACAGGACTTAAGGTAACACTAGTCGCACACCTTTCCATACAAACGTGGAAGGGTAACTACTCCACTGTTTGACGCTGACCAACCAAAACTAAGGATTATATTAATTTATCTCGTCATAATCTATGTCTGTACACACCCCAAACCATAAAAAAAGTATTCATTTAAAAATACAAGCTTGTAAACTTTCGTATGGAAAGTATTTTTAGCTTGTATTTTTAAATGAATACTTTTTTCACGGTTTGGGCTATACACAGACATAGAGTATGACGAGATAAATTGATATAATCCTTAGTTTTGGTTGGTCAACGTCAAACAGTGGAGTAGTTACCCTTCCACGTTTGTATGGAAAAGTGGGCGACTAGTGTAACCTTAACTTACGAATATACAAGAAAAGCAAACATGCTGCCACTATGCTTCCAATGCGCCATAACACGTTCCAACTACCCTCAATTCCGCCCAGGCGATAATAAAATCGATGTTACAACTATCAGAGTTAATGATGTGCAAACTTTGCAACTTATTCATTAAATCAGATAGTTTAATACTAACTGTTACGTATACCATGTTTTTGTTGTGAGTTTGTGTAGTAACTATTTCTCATCTGTGGCCGTGCAGTGTTTGTCATTAGTGTTTTAGTACTGGATTATATCAGTGTTTGGGTAACACAGTGTGTTATTAATATTTGTGATGTTAGAAGTTAATTTACTATGAATTATGGTTTGTATGCGCTCTAAGCCTACAATTAAATTAACATATTTTGAAACCTCTTACTGGTATCTGGCTGCCGCCATATTGAATTTTGGTAACTATAATTTTATTAGTGACCCTCACCAGATAGATTAAAGAAAAAAGAAAAAAAAACGTCAGAATCAACCTAGACGTTGGGTCTCTAGAGCGCCACAAAATAACAACCATACATACACAGACGGATAAACACACTACCCTCGCTTTGCGTCGTGCAGTCGGGTAAAAAGTAAAGGAAAATTTGGTGTATAGTAAAAAATAGAGACCTAAAAATCGTACCATCTGGCAGACTTTGCTAACGGGTGCTACGGCGTAGCTCTGCAGGCTCTACGCCGTAGCTGAGTACAACAAAACAAAACACAACCACGTTTCCAAAAAGCTTCTTTGGCACAGTCTATGAAGACTTAAAATTCGCAAAAATATGAAACAACTGCTTTAAAAGCGTATTAAAGTCATCATGCCATACCGGGGCGGATCCGGAGCGTGAACGAGCCGTTTGATTTAATACTTTATTTGTAAGCTGATACAGCTGAGTATCGGCATTCGTTAAACACATCAACCATAAATAGTTCAGAAAATCGGAATCTTATCGTAACGGTATCGTATCCTAGTCACAATGTGCAATACCGATACAACGTTCGACAGTCTTACTATTGTTGACGCGCAGTGTGAGATGCATACGTTGGATTTACAATGAATTTTCACGCAACGATTGTCAGATTTGCCTGCTGATTTTTTCTGTAACCGGCATGCTTAGTGTGTTCGTTTTACGTATACAAAGTTTACGTAAACTATATTTTTGAATAGATTTACCAGCGACCCTAGCGGGTAGTTTACAAAACCTGTGATTTTCCATACAAACTTATAGTTTACGTGACGTTGCAGAGGTCACCGTCGCTTTTACAGCTGCAATTTACAGCCTTATTATTGTACAAATAAAGATCAAATTATTTATACGACTCCGTCACGGCCCGATTCCGTCACGTTAGTACAAAATGAAGGTTTAAAATTCGCAAAAATATTAAACAACAGCCTTAAAAGCGCATTACGTAGTAACTGCGAGCCCATAAGCTGTTACTGTGTTCGTTCAGTGGCGGCGGCCAGTTTCTTTTAACGGTAATCGTGAAGATAATAGCGGGAAGAAAGCGTGTGGCTGGGATTTTTACTTGGAATTTTTATTTTTGAAAATATTTTAAATTCTAATAGATACACTAGAAAGAGACGTTCTTAAAATCCGTATGCTGGAAATTTTAATAAAAAAATGGGGACACGAGGGTACTTATTTAGAAATGGTTTATTTTTTTCAAAACAGTTTGAAAGACTGGTTAGGTAGTTCGTAAAGACCTTACATGCTGCAAGAAGTCTAACTGAATTACATGGATCTGACTCATAAACTTTCATAAAATGTATGAGTTTTCCAGAAAGAGATCTATCAATTTCCCGTGATCTTTATAATATCATCCATCGCTACATACTTCTTATACTTCTCACATTTTCATCAATTCTAGGGTAGTTATTTATCCGTTTATTCATACTCTTCTGTCATTTTAGCGCGACTTTAAACATATACTGTCATTGTCATATGCATGACAACGAAAAGAGATGACAGCAGATTTAGCAGCCCTTTATCAAGCGCAGTTAATACATGGATATTTCACACAACGCCCTCTAGTTTCAAACTAACAAAGCTTGAACTATGGGAATTAGATTTCTGATAGAATACTTAAGTGACCAATTATGAATATACTTTTTACAATACAAAATGTAGAAGGTAAGCAATTTTATCATGGGCAATCATTTCTCTACCCACCTAAAAGTCTTTTGTTCAATCAAAAGCAGTTCCTTAATTCACATGTCGCGTGTGATTTCCCAATTGTACTTTCAGGAGCTAATCGCTGATTAATTAATCTCGTGATCTCCTTAATTAATTCCTATTAAGTAGCTAATCAAAGCATTAGCCAGGTAATTAGATGCCTTTGATGTTTAGCGATAGTGAATTAGAGATTTTCACTTGAGTAGAGTGAGGTCTTTAGATATTTTGCTTTTAGAATGTATAAAATTCCACTTGTTTCTACTGTGCAAGCCTACAGGAAGCGTACACAAACTCGGCGGTAGACAGGCGGAACTGTGAGCGAATTATTGTCGCTTTCTCTGCCCTCTGCTTTGTTAATGTATCTCGACAAACACCGTTTGTGAATAGGTAGGTTGACTTTACTAAGTGCTTTGTTCCACAATTGTAGTAAATTAAATATTAAATAGGCACATAAATGTGTTGCCAGAAGTGATTAGACGTTTTATGTAAAATCGACGTCAAAAAAAAAACTAAAATTACATTTTTCGCGTTCTTCCTTAAAATGAATTCTCACGCATAAAGTTCTTTTGAACAACAATGTTTCTACCTATGTTGCTTTCTTTTTGTTGTGCTATTATGTATGTATAGTGTATCCAAAATAAATGTATTTTTTTTCTTTCTTTCTTTCAATGTTTGATTGAAAATGTGAGGGCAACAATGTTCTACAATTAATCAGAGTTCCGTGGTAAGTGTGTCCGTCAGTCAGTCCCACCTACGTCAAGACTGTAACCAGCGTCATTTGTCACGACGGCATTGGTTCTCATTTTCTATGATTTAAGTATTAGGATGCTAAAACTAAACTTAAATAGTTAGACTATTTTTGAAATTTTTCGCTCAGTGTTCATAGAAATATGGAAGCTTTATAGAAATAAATTTTTAGTGTGACAATTTTAAGTAAACTATAAAGCTTTATTTTTATACATGACCTGTTTGTAACAATATACTTTATTACCTAAACAATTTAGTTAAAAGCTTAAAGATGAATGTAAGAAAAAACATGGAGACCACATTCGTCGCCGATTCAATTGTAAACATATTTACACGGCTAAAAACGGATAGTGAACAAGCGACGGTCGGGACAGGGACATCCGTCACGACTGTCAACGTCCCGCCTGTCACGCCGACCATTCATCCAATCGATTTCGCATTAGCCACCTTTTGCGTTTCGAGCGTGTTGCGATTCTCCAGAGGTTTGATTTCGCAATTTTGCATCCGACACGTATGAAATGAAATGTCAAAGAAAAATGTGAGATGTCAACAGCAAAACTTACTTGTGAATGGATAGTTATGAATAAAAACTGAAAACGTGTGAAAAAGATACAAAGTGTTATCGTATAATTATGTTTGTATGACAGTATTTTTTATTATAATAGATGTTGTAAAATCCTGTATTTTATATCACTGGCTCACTGCACCCAGCTGGTCTCCATCCGTATCTCCGTCATTCACCGTGTCCATCGACTCTCCCCCGACTTCCCGTCCAAATGTACGGATGACATTGACAGGACACAAGAGCTTGACAGTGACAGTTAACTAACCACTTATGCACATATGACAGGGTAAAGTATCTACTTATTAGGTACAAACACTATGTACAGGTGTTTTTATTATTATAAAAAACTTATCTCACGACAGACTGTCTCGAAGCAGCTTGGGCCCAATTTCCATGATCATGCTATAAATTCTGCAAACCGATGCACATCAAACCAGCATACCCAAGACTGCAACAATGTAAGTCCTAAGCACTGCAAGTTACATACTAAGTACTTCTGAGCATCAATCTATATGCACGCCGCCAAAGCCATTAGCATACCTAAGCGACTGTTCTGTGCGTCTGTAGATAATTGTTAGTTACCTTTGAAAATTAATATTACTGTAGTACCTAAATGAGTAACAAGATATGGTATATTACGTGGTTCAGTTTTGTAAAACTTAAAATAATATGAAAATACATAAATTATTAAGGTTATTCAGATGGTTTTCAGATTTTGATTTTTTTTCGGATTCTGTCGTCACTATAAACTGTATGGCTGCAAAGAAAAAAATGTGTTTTGGAAATGAAAAAAAAACAGGGTCACAAAAACCATTAAAACGAGGCCAAATTCCGCTCAAAATTTAAAAAATAACTAATTGACTTCAATGAAAACTCGATTTTATCAAAACAATTTTCCAGCCTGATAATTAAGTTTACTTTTCTTTTCGCCATCTTTCTTCAAGAAACTATAAAAAAATATTTGTAGGCACCCAGAAAACTGTTCCATCAATCTATATTCAAGCTGGAACCTATTAGCATACCTAAACATCAGCACGTCTGTGCGTCTTGGTTATTGTCGTTGCCAATGTTCTAAATATTCATGGCTCTAGTAATTGCGAGACCTCTGAAGTTGAATAATTGCTTTATTTGATTAACATTCGTTTGTTAGGAGACACAGACTATTTCAAAAGTCGTTAGGAAGTCCAAAAAAGAATATAATAATAATGAATAAAAAAACTATGGTGTATTGTTATAGTTATCGTGCAGTTTGTCTTGTTTTAGTCTTCAGTAAATTTTAGGGACCCAGAGCCTACTCATGAAATGACCCTACTCAAAAATCTAATAAGTTGAATACTTTTTATCAAACGTTATACTTAATTACTCGTGCTATACAAAAATGATGCGTTTTATACACTCTTTTTTCAAGCAAATTATAGAGAATAGTATATTATACAACTAGTGAATAAAAGACGGATTTAAAGCGAGGGCCATAAATAAATCGAAATGAATCACGAGCAAGTGAAGGATTCTAAGGACTGAATCACGACCGTAGGGAGTGATTTATTTTATAAAATCAATTAAATATTGCTATGCACCTAATCAAATTCGATAAACATCCAATGTAATCAAATCATAATATTTGGGTCACCAAAATAAGGATAGTTGAATAAATAATATTAACCAGTACGTGCCAAAAGGTTGGAAGGAACCCTTACGTATAATGATATTTTCTCGTAACTAAATTACTATAACCTCAATTGAATCAGTAATATGTAAGCCCTTACCATTGGTCCTATACCAATTACACAAGCTGAAATGATAGTAAATTGATTATTCAGATGCCAAAAGATTAGTGACTAATGCTTTCGATTGAGTGAAACAATCATAGGCATTGAATGAGCTTGATATGAGAGAGCTATAATAAAGAGAGTCTACTTAGTTTTGAATGTAACTTTTCCTGGATAAACTATAATGAATCATTGAAAAATTCAAACCTTATCATTTACGATATATTCCAGAAATGCTCACCAAGAATTCCCTACCAGTTTTATTTACTTTGCAATATTGTTTTTTTTTTATATAAGTATGTTTTTGAAGAGTATATTTTTTAAAGGAATTTCGTTTAAAATCAACATGGGCACAATCTTTATTTAGTAAATTAAAATCCTAACAAATGCGTTTTTATATTAGTCAAATTATTTCAGTGATAGTTTAACTGAATTACTCCAAACATGCACAATCTAATGCAATAAATCATACAGGCTCATATTAATTATACTGCCAAAATGTCAAGGTGGTGTGCAATTTTAATGTGGACAATAAGTGTCTCGTAAATCCACGTCTCGTTCACATCAGTTGAGACGGCCGCAGAGTAGATGCAATAAATCTGGCCACATTCTGCGTAGCGTGTCTGGAGGGGTGATCAGAAAGGGGGGGGGGGGGGAAGGACCACCATACTATTCTATGCTATCATCAGACATGTATTAGGTACAAGAATAAGGAAGGATATTTGTTTTGACAAATGACTTTGTAAACACATGCTGTGGAGTTTAAAAAGTACTTACGTAAAAACAAACAAAGTCGGCGTTTGTTAAAAAAAAAAAATTTAACAGACAACGCTCTTTGTTTTGTCACAGATTATATAATACTATATGTTTTGTTGTTTCATTTTCTTAAAATAACCTAATTTGACAGCATTAAAATAGTTGCCGTCCCTCTCTCATAAATTGAAACGACAAAGATTGTTAACATTTTACTGCTCTCAAATTAGTTTAGCTTACAAAGACCCACCAACAAAATCAGGCCCAATAAATGAGAATGAGTAAATGAATGAGTAAAAATAATTTTCATCAAAATATTATGGGTAACTATTTTCATAATTCATATCTACTGTTTATAGTAATCTGAGTGCTTTATCAAGTATTTTTTATGTCCCGCTGTCATTGATCTACCAGTAGATTCACATTTTGGCGCTGCCATGATAGTACTCCAAGTCCGATCACGATGCCTACGACATGACAAACGGCTTAAGTGCACACGGATGTACTGCCTTAGGTGTGCTTTATGGGTAAAGCTAGGCAGAGATACACGTCAGACAGGGGAGTATTTTGAATGACACTGTAACGCTCCCCACCCCAGCTTAACCTAATTTTTTTTTTTGTAGAACTAACTATAAGAAAGTTTAACTAAAAGACTAAAAGAGAGAGATATATTAACCTAAGAGAGAGATTTTAACCTAAATCAATTTAACCTAAGCAATTTAAACCAATTTTAACTACGTTGCTTTACTTTAATCTTATGACTTATAACTAACTTATTCTAATGGCCTTGTGATCGTATAGTGGTTGTGATTAGGACGCCTACTATTATGAACCGATAGGAACTCAGATACTTTAAGGGAATTATGATGATACCTATGAATCTACCTAATATGAAAGTAACGTTTTCCTATCTACACTAATCCTTATTATCTATCTAATCGTTGCTAATAAGAGTAAACCGTAGGTAGAAGTTTAGTTAATCGCGAGGGTTATTCCTAGTATTGTAGCCTAATAAATAAAATATAATAGATTAATTAAAAGGTACATATTATGTAGATCCTAGATAATTAGAGGCAACAGAAGTTATCTTAAGCAGGTACGACTCATTATCAATGAGATTCTTTCATGAATTTTATATAGAATGGAAGACCTAAACCTCATCAAGTACTAGTTTTAGGAAGAAGTATATGTTCAGAATTATGATATATTTGGCTTTGCTGGAATACATGTAAATAGAAAAGCTATATTTCCTACAGTAGAAATCTACTTATAAAAATTAATATAAAATGATTCTAAAGTCTCAGAATATAAGTTTATTATAACTTTGTTACTAGAATGATGTTAAATAGTGCACTATGAAGCTAATGTATTTACAATAGTATGTAATTACATCAGAGAGACGCCCCGCCATCCGCGCCATCTAGTGATTCTCGACACCAAACTACGAATACATATTATTCACATGTATTCGTAATAAACCCCCTCTTCACAGTACACTATACTTTAGCGGATGTATGATTAAGAATAGAGGAATGCGTAAAATCTATTTTTTTTACTATTTCACTAAACTGAATCCAACATCAGTGCTACTATGGATTACAAAGATCATGAAACTAAATTATCTTTAAATAACTTTAGTTACTCAAAGCCAAAACAGTCCCATGCAATTATATGCTGCAGTTAAAGGCAGCCTGTTAGATAACCACTTCTAACAACTGAATCTAAATTTAAGTAACCTTCCTAGTTCATGGTTCACTCAAACCAATCTTTCTAGATAGCTAAAGTCAAAGCCAAGATAAAAGGCAATAGAAGTAGATAAGGTCAGTCACTTAGCTAATATAAAGTAACCCTAGCTTGAATCGGCCTAGGGTACTTCGACAACGGAAGTGTCTAGCTTGACCACATATACTTCATGTAGATTAATAGGTATCGGACTAGATAGAATAAATCATAGACTCTTTGTAGGTAGTTATCATCCCTTTTCCATAAGTTCAGAATAACCACGAGACACGCGCTCTAGAGTTAGATAAATAGTATCTGTACAGACCTTAAAATATTTGAGAATGACTTTTCCTTATAGTTTCTCCTTCAAGCACATAGTTTGAGGAAACCAATCAGACAGGTCAGTAAAAGACAAAAGGTTGAAGCTAAATGTCACTATAAAACAAATAGTCAATGCAAGACTACAAGGCAAGTAGGAATAATGGTTCCTTTTAAATTTAATAAATACTTTACTGAGTTTGAAAGATATAAGAGAGAGAGCTACTCAAGCTGTCTCAATGGCACAATAAATATTACCACTAGAATAATAAGTGACTTCACTATGATTAAATTCAAAATTGAACAATAAAAGTCATTTGATAAAATTAATCTGATATGGTAGGTAAGACTACCTGTTGTAGTGTATGCATCTGTTCTAATCCAGACTTAATATCCGAAAGTAAAATAAGGTAAAGTTGAGTTAAGTTGCAAAAGCTTAAGTTTCTAAAATCATAAGGTTCAAAGTCTGAAGTTCAAATTTGGGTTTAAAATCCTAAGGTCTTAAAAGGTTTAAAGTCTAAAGCTTAAAAGTCGCAGATGTTTCTAAAATTCGAATTTGTCAAATATTCAAAGTCGCTATTGCTTAACACATAGGAGATAAGACGCTGTTCTACAATGTTGTATGTAGTACTATGTAGGAACAGGCGTATGTATGTACCTATCTAACTATAGCTCGTCTTATAAGTAGGTATGTATTGTGAGGGTAAGTACGTAGAGGTAGTCGTAACTAAGTATTGATCCTATCTACTAGTGTATGTAAAAGTAAGTAAAATAAGTAAGAATATGTAATTAAGGCATTAAAATAAACTTCTAGAAAAATAGCTGTACTATCAAGGTAGTAAGTATGTAAGGACGAGTGTAGTATGTAAATATATAACTACAATAATTCTCCTTACTTTCATTGCTGGTCGCAATATTAATTGAACGCTCACACTAAGAAATATAAAACAAGTAATAAGAAACACTAAAGATAACACACAATATCTCAAGTAAATCAAAATAAGTAGTACACACACATTAGGGAAAAATAAAACACAAAATATTTCTTTTAATCAATTAGGTACACATAAACACAGTAAAGCCTCTGTAAAATGCAGGTATATTTGAAAATATAAAATTCCTCGAGTTAATCCACGTTGAATCTTCATCTGGAACAAATGCTAGAACCTAGGGAACCCTAACTCTGTAAATCCCCCCCCTTCCAGATCTCTTTCTTCTTGCTCCAGATCTTCAGGAAGTTTTATTCCCTACAAGATCCTACTTGCTACTTGAACCTAAGGAGAAATAACATCTAAACTCTAACTTATTAAAATAGTGCTGTGAACGCAGGTTTCATCTTCAAGTGAAGGATTATTTATCGGATAATGTAACTTGGATCGAACAAGATTACAATTATCCTAGAATTCCTCTGTCATCTTTGTACTTGTTGCTTGAACTAGATGTTTGCCTAGAACATGTATCGAGCAAGCTTGTACATTAATTTTCTATTCTAAAGATCCTGAAACAAACACACAGTTATAATTCAAAGACTTACCTTGAATCCTTCATGACGGAAACCAATCATGAATCTCGTACTATGTGGCTTTTCCTTTCTCCCTACAGCTAATGCAAACCTATCCTACTTAAATACCTAGCCACATTTCCTATCTCCAATCAAGATGGAATCCTTTCTTGATTTACGCACAAGATAATGCATGCTACCTTCCTATAGCTAAAATCCGTCCTAACCTATTGTGTAATAAGTAATTATGTAACTAATAGTTCACTTTATACATAAGTATCTATGCAATGTATGAGAGTAAGTAGAAATCAAAGTAACCATCACTAAGTATCGACCATATTTAGTAGTGTGTGTAAAAGTAAGTAAGAATAAATAACCAGGGTAGTAAGATACTCTTCTTTAAAATCCGTAAAGTAATGCACTCAATATCATCAATGTAAAGAAGTAAAAGGTACTTATCTACACATACTCGTGGTAAAAGAAGGTAGTTAAATTAATCTCTAAAGGCGTAGATATTCAGTAAAACCAGTCAAATATAGTTCGTTTAAAAGTAAGAAGATAAAATCACACACAAAAGAATTCAATAGAAAATGAGCAATATAAATCGAGAGAAAAGAAAGTACCCTCAAAATATAATGCGTGTCCTGAATCAAAACCATTTAGAAAAAGCAGCGTAGATTCTAGATCTGAATGTCAGCTTATTCCTCGGAAATCCTAAATCTGAAAACCCCAGATTCCCTATTCCTCGGAAGAACTCTGTACCTGAAAAACCCAGCTTTCCTATCGAAACACATGATTTGAACACACAGTTGAAATATAAAAGACTTACCCTGATCTCCCACATCTTATCCTGACCTGGACCTTGGATCTGTGTGATGGCTCCGCTGTCAGCTCCGCAGACCGCTCAGCATGTAGCTCAGCATGTAGCTCAGCATGTAGCTCAGCATGTAGCTCAGCATGGCAGTCCAGCATGTAGCTCAGCATGGCAGTCCAGCATGTAGCTCAGCATGTAGCTCAGCATGTAGCTCAGCATGTAGCTCAGCATGGCAGTCCAGCATGTAGCTCAGCATGGCAGTCCAGCATGTAGCTCAGCATGGCAGTCCAGCATGTAGCTCAGCATGGCAGTCCAGCAATTCCTGGAAATAGGGACACATAATAAATACAATGAAAGCAAGAGAAGGTCTTCTTACCGAAATCTTCGTTCCATTCCCTTTCCACTATGGCATCTGCCTGACTCAGTCATGTAGGTACTCCTTCCTCCTTGGTAGATGTTTACTCTTCGCCGGCTCGAACCAAAAAAGTCCCATTTCTAGATGTACCTGCTTTTTATACCCTCTGATTACGCACGCCACAAAGCCACTGCCTACTTCATAGTTAGTATGCGATCCACGTCCGATTTAGCTGCCTGCCGAAACGGCACCCTTCCGAAGACACCGCCGACCATTTTCGATGCCTACCATTTCGTCCGGCATCCGAAATTACCCCCAGATACAACTCAATGTACACCTAAGTTGGTTCATATAGTCTATAATAGTATTGTTTTTTGGATGTTTCTTTTGGTTCTAAACCGTTTTCTGAATGAAAGATGGTGTCTAAAGACACTAATAGCTTGTATCTACTCTCCTTGAAAATATCTACATTCTACGTTACGTTTTTCATACTGTATTTATCTAAATTCCCTACTATATCGTAATGAAGAAGCAGACCTTTATGAGACTCCGAACATAGATAGTTTAAAGCATTTACTAGCAATTTATTCAGTTTCCAACTCTCAAATGTACCTAAATTTAACAATCTGATAGTCTATTTTGAGAGGAAAACCGCCTGACATTTTTATGAGAGCAATTCGCAAGTGTCATTGCGATTAAAATTGTAAATGAATTATTACTAGGTAAACACAATTAGTGAATATAATTTAATTGCTACAACTATGTATACCTTTTATTAACTATTATATTGAACCTTTCTAGTTAAACTCGTCTAGTTAATATTATTCATTCTTTATACTATGAAGTTATCAGTTGCTACAGATTCAGTATGTCACACTGAAGATAGTTTTATCGTTCGTTGAAAATTAACCGAATCTAGCTAAATTAAAGGTTAAATTTACTAAATAATTTGTGGGATACCCAAGGAACACGGACAGTCTTTCTGGACCGTTACAACACAAACAGGCTACAGGAGCATGTCCACAGTTAACATGTCAGTGTCACGCAGGTCAAGAGATCCTTATCTTGGGCTACAACAAAAAAAAAAGATTTAGATGCTGTGGTACCTACAGCTAAAAGATTTTAGTTTATCGGAGAGATGCTCTCCAGACTATTTAATCTAGCCAGTAAGTGACATTCTATCACTGAGCTAAACGTGAAAGCAAACGTCCAAAATACCAAAAATATGTCACGCACGTGGCTAATCTTTTAGAAATGTAATTTTCATACATTTTTGTTATTTTTCTGGCGATTTTAGAATCAAAGGCTTCAAGGCTTGGAAATAAAAATCATTACAAGAATAATCAACGAATAAAAGCGTAAAGATGCAGATTTTTTTCCCAAGTTTTCATTTTAAACGCCAAAGCTCATGGTAATCTATAATCCCTAGTCATACCAAAAAAAATTCAAATGACATAGCAGATATATAACTGAAATAAACCTGTCTCGGTGCAGCAAAATATCGTGAGAACGAGCGGCGTCTCTACAGGTGTTTTAGTGCTATTTCTTAGCTCTTACACGGCCTGTACTACTGTTTACTAGATTTTAAAAGAAAATAAGCCTTATTACTTTCATGTTGAATTCAAATTAAAGAACTACAAAACTTTTAAATTGTGAAATGATTATGTAACCTGATGTCAAATATTTATTACTTCTAACAATATTAACTACTCATGGATTCGTCTGATCGTTTAGTATTAGGTTCTTTAGGAAAATAGCTGTATTACACTCTCTTGCTGAAGTCTTATGATTTTTCATTTGCAATATTTTGTAGGTATATATTATCATAGATATTGCAAATGAAATAATTCCTGTTTAAAAGTCTTCAGACTTTGCCAGAGTGAACTGAGTATCACAACTAATAGTTGTTTTTCTGTACTTCCAACCTAACCAACATACTCCGGTTTTTGCGCTTTCTAAGATGTGATTGAAAGTGACTTGAAATGCGGTTTAAATAGGTTCCTTAACAGCTTGGGTAATTACAGAGAGTAATGTAGCAGGTTTGCTTCGAACACGAGCTTTTTCAATCTTTCACATTTCAAACTAAGAGCTGTTAACTCTATATTTTAAGAAAGTCTTGTAAATAAGTGATTTTGTTTTTAAAGTACAAAACCAGTTAAAATAATTTAGAACTGTATGATTTGGGCTACTAAAAACCTTCATATTAAAAGTAGTTAAAATAAAGTTAGAATATGAAGGGTAGGTACGTATTAATTGACCATAAATTGAACCAATCTAAGTCAGTATCGAAACCACAAACTACGGTTACAAATGTGCCTAAGCTGCTAAAGAAAACCTCTTTATTACAAAATGATGCTAAATAAATTATTAGGTTCCGGTATGTTAGAGTTACTTGAGTATGTAATTCATTATCAAAAAATGCAATTTACACTGTTGTAAAGTTGACAAAAGTCAATATTTTGTCAAAGTGCAATGCAGTGACATTACACTTTGACCACTGCATTTTTTTAAACGTGCTCATTTTCGACAGCGTAACCTGGGTGCTCTAGGATACAAAAATAATAGCAAGTGAGATCCCGAAAACCCGTAATTCGGGTTTCTCGTCCGTCTGCAACTTCATGGTTGATCTAGCACTATGATACTTTGTGTGAGTGTTGTTGACAGTTGAATTATATATCGCATGGGATGGTTTGTTGTGCATGGTTGTCAAACACAATAACCCTGTAGTTTTTTTATTGCTTTGGTATGTATTAATAGTAATTTGAGTGGCAGGATAATATAAAGTTGTATTCTTTTTGTATCATGTTTTTAATATTAATTATTGGGTTTGGTATGATTCGTTGAAAACCCATAAAATCTTCGAATTAAAGACTAGAAATTTTGACAGTACTTTTAATTAAAAAGTAAAATAAGTTCACAAAAGAAACAAATACGCTTCTTTAAAAAAAATACTGTTAAAAAAGTAGTCGTAAAGTTCCAGCACGTGTATTACAACCCTACAAAATTGGCTTAAAATTTCAAATTCCCAACAAGCCTCCAGAGATCAGTAGCAACGTCTGGCAAACAAAGATACGTTACTGAGATCTTAATTCTCCTAATCCGAGTAAGAAGGCGAGGTGGACACATACGTGCAGCCGGGTACGTGACCCGACTTGCAGTGAAACAACACAGATGAAATGATCGAGAAAAGGCGCCGGCGGATTGATTTTGAAATAAAATTGGCGGCTTTTGCTGAAGAAAGGAGCAGTTATTTTAACCAAGATATTTTGGTTTCAAAGATTACCAAGAGTGGGCAGTCGGTGGGCTTGCAACTCGTCCTTTAAGGTACCAGATATACAGTGAAAACACGCCTCTATATCCTTAATCATAGGGGTCTTATTGCATCAAGAGTTCTGAGGAAATGTCCACACCATAAATAACCCGGTGTTAAATTTAAAATATTGATGCGTATTCATAATTGCTTGCATTTATGTATGACTCAGATTTGCCAAAGTATTTTTTTACTTTTCTTAAATTAAAGCTAAGAATTAAAAAAAATGTTTTATTTTTGGTTTATTTTATCATTTTGATACATCGAAATAAACACCTCGCCAAAACTCTACAGCCGGGTAATATCTTAACTTTTCTATTTCACATCAGTGTTTGAGAAAACAAACACCACTTTCGGCGCTTTCAGAACTCTACTCGACAACTAATTCAGTCTTACATTCGTGCTGCTCACGTAACACGCTGTTTGGTAACTAGATTGTACAACTCTGAGGACTCTGTGAAGACACACTTACATAGTTTAATGTTTTGTTGATGTTGAAATTATTTTGGAACTCATTATTACGACTACATGAAGTATTATGTATGGTTCTTCTTCTACACCTATAATGGCCTCTGTCCGTCATTTTGACAGACAATTTTGCCAGTGTCAAGTGATGAATTTGAAATAATATAAGTCAAGTCTTTGTCAAGTCAGCTGTCGTTTGTTTTGAACAGAAAATGGTAGATTGTTTCTTCAAAACCTGAAACGAATTTTCACATTCAGAGAAACCACTTTACACACATTCATTCTAATGGCTCACACTTTACGTTACGACCTAAGTATTATTGGTTAAAATTCCACCAAAATTAAACAACGATACTCACAATAACACAAGAAAAACTATTAAAATAAAAGTGCTTTAATGTTGTTTCAAAAAATGTCACAACTCGAATCCAAGTATTATGGTCAAACATGAGTGTACAAAAACAGTCGCGTCTCTTTATTAAGAGAATGTCAAAATATATTGGTTTTGACTTACCTTGTCTAGCAGCTTAAAGGTTTTATATTTACAGTTAAAACTTTTTAGGGTTTTATGAAAATCTTTGAGAGCATATCGCTTCTTTTGCAAAAGACTATATTTCAAATAGGCAGTAGAAAAAAATATTATGCTCCTTATTCATTCACAAAATAAACTTAGTTACAAAAACACTTTCAACTCCAAAGTCGTTCCCAAATTCGATACAAAAAGACAGCTTAAAGAGGCGACGCTAAGTGAATAAGTGAATAGTTAAACTCTCATAATATTTACATAAACCGAACATTAGTCTGATGGTGCAAGCCATGAGGGACGTGCTGGAGGATTAAGCTTTGTACCCATGTGTTGGCATGCTATCGTTTTTTGCGGTTGTCATGTTGATATTCTAAGAGCCGAATACTGAACCATCACTTAAATTGAAACACCACTTAAAATTGCTCTGCTTCTGTTTGACATTACTCATTGGTAAGAAATGGCAATAATTTAAGCATGAACTTAATATAAGTAGCGTTTGATTATTCGGCCGTAAGAGTGCTATACTTTAGCTTGCATCACCACTTAGCTACAGATTAGACAGCGGCTATTGTTTGCCTATTTTTGACAAAAAAAAACCTGTTTTGTCATAAAAAAGATTACTGAGAGGTGGATGTGCAGATTGTGGCTTTGGAAATGTATGGGAGAGGCTGAGTTTTTTTTATCTGTGGAAGTCTCAGAGCCAAAAATCTGCTCGGCAAAGGTGTTTTCTATTTCCTTACAAAATTAGCATCAACTTGTTATTTTATTCCATTCAAATTATCACACTAACATTCGGTTTACATTCTTAGCACAAAAAGACCACCATTTACGGTTGCATTCGGTATCTACCTCAAATGAATTTAATATCATATTCATAACATGAAATGGTATGCTGAGATATGGGGTTGAAGACTTACGGCCTAATGGCGCATAACGATGGCTAAATTAAATAATGAATCATATTCTATGGGACTAGATTAATATTGAATTTAAGCGGATATTCGTTCAGGAGGTACGCTTAAAGAGATAAGTATTACCTACCAAGGGTATTAATGTTAAGTCTACTAAAATATAAAATCAGCCAATCTTTCACTTTGCACTACGTAGAAGACACAGAGTGGTCGTGATAATCAAGACAGGACAGTGGCTTGTTTCACTATCCATCAGACTTCAGATTATAGTAAAATTACAAAACCAAAATCACTGAACAAAATCGAATTGATAAAAAATGGGTGTACTTAACTCAAACCAGCCATCTCTAGACACCTACGTATATCTGCAGTTCTAATATTTGTTTATGCTTAAATATTGTCTAGCTATTTTCAATGTGTAATTGCTAGAGAAATCACATGAAAATCACAGTTAAAAAAGATTATGATAGATTAGATGTTTAAATTAGTTGTTTGATAAATCTCCTCCTGGTTTCACCCTAGCTCTAGGTTAGAATGTAATGAATGAAGCTAATTTCAGACTTGATTCAACTCAAGTTAGAATGTTATAGGGACCTAGAGCTATACGTGCATTGAAGCATGACTATTGACAAGTAATTTTTTCAATATGAAAACAACAAATCAACATCCTAGCAAATTTTAAAAGCGTATTTTTGAAAAGCAATTTAAAGAAAAAGTTACGTTAATTACATTGTAGCATAACTGATAGTTTAGTTAAAATGTAAAAAAACGTGAAGAACAACTTTCGAAAAAATAAAAAAAAACATGAAAAATTTACCTTAGAAATTAGTATAATTAAATATTCCCGTGTATGATCTCACTGTTACAATATTGTGATGCCTTCATGACGTCGTCTGTGCGGAAAAAAAACTATAATAATAATAAATATTCACGGACATTCTAGTCCCAAACTAAGCAAAGCTTGTACGATGGAAACTAGATAGCTGATAGAATACATACATACATTTTTTTTTGTAAATACATACTTGTAATACGTAGAAATACCCAGACACAGAACAAACATCTAAGTTTGCAACATAAAAATGTTTGTTTTCGGTGGGGATCGAACCCACGACCCACATCACGGCAGGCAGAGCTACAACCGACTGAGCCATGACGCCTGTTAAAACTACTGAGCATGATAAAATGCTTTACCTGCTATAGCTTGTGTACATCTGGATTAATTAACTTCTGTCAGCCATCAACATAAAGTGCACAACAGTCCTACCCTTGCTCTCTTACGTATTATTATAGCTTTACCCTTACATCTAGGGGAAACAGTGAATTCTCCTTGCTTACAACCATGTTACAGTAAATATAACTCTGTAAACAGTAGCACAACTTAAAACTTGAGAGCATTACTGTTCTTTTACAAATCGTCACAGTGAGCTTGCATTGTGAATCTGGGTTCGGCTTATAATCCTCACTAGATTCACTATGATAAAAAAGTACCTATCTCATCAGAAAAGTCTTTACAGTTAGTATAATATCAACATATATGGGTTAAAAATTATGGGTTAACTATAACCTTGTACCTTTTATAATATCTACCGAGGCAATAAATGTTTTTTGTATTTGTATTTGTATTTAATATTTAAAAGAACACAATCTTCTGTATCAGAAACAATCAGTATAAAATTCGTATCATCTTCTGTGGCAAAATAGATTGGGCTAGCGTGTAGTATCGACCGAAAATTTTCTATGCGCGTGTAATACCTTGGTCTGTTAAACGATTTGCAGTAACGGTCAGTAATTGTTCACATCATGATCAAGTATACTGAAAATATTTTAGAAAAAGACAGGTATATTAAGTGTACTAAATAGTACACTAAATTCACCTATGTGACTTAGCACTGGTGAATTAAGTCGACGGCTCCTCATCTTCAGCCTGACTAGACCCCATGCTGGTTTTGCTCCTGCTATTTTATGCGGGCTTTGACTACCCTTATCCGTTTTATGTAAAGGGAAGAAAATATCAACTGTTTTACTTATTTTACTGCGTGTGTACTGTTTGCTGTGCCCATGACCTGGCTTTTCTCTGCATGACTGTGCGAATGTATAACGTAATAGAATAGTCTAAACGGTATGTAATTGCCGTCTTTCAGCATTTTCTTTGTTCGCTTTGCTAGCTAGTTGGTTTTGTGTTTTTGTGGGCTGGAGTTGGGATTTCTAGTGTAAATGATATTAACGCAGTAATAATACAGTGGTAATGCTGGAGAATGTAATGCTTTGACCATGTATATTTGATAAATAAATAAAATAATTAACTACTAGTAGTAGTTCATAGTAGTACTAGTGGGTCAAAATGTTATTTATCTATCAATAGAAAGTTATTTTTAAATTTTAAGTTAAATCGTCAAGTCGTGGTTCAAATCCAATAAAACAATGTCCTCTGTATGTAAAAATCTGAAACGGTGAAGGAACATAGGTACCGTCAAAAATCTGAGACAAATCTAGACTAACGAGTTCTAATGCAAAAAGATACCATGGTAAATTATATCATAATAACACAGTTTATATAAAAAAGTAGGTAGCATCTTATGGGTGTAATGGCTGTCCAAATACTTAAGTAAGTACATATACACGACATCGTGTTTCGTGTGTTCAGGACTGTACGAGACATAATGATAGATTACATACTTACTCAGCTCAGAATATTCCTAGATATAAAAGCTTTTTATTACAAAGCAAGACTTTTTTAACAAAATTAGGTAAACATTTGGGTTAGGCTCATTTTCACCCCGACCCGTACTCACCCGGTCCGTTCGCCCCTGATTTGGTTTAGGTAAAGCCTATTTTGCTTTTTTATTAGCTTGACCATAAGTTCAATATTATTGATTGACCATTGGATGTAATGAATAATACCGTTTATGAATAAAGTTGCTGAAACAAAAACAAAAGTTTGAGTGCAGACCAGATTTTGGCAGGACGTCAAAAATGCAATCAATGCTGTAAATTTTTGTTGTACTTTGACTCGGATTATAAAATTGTAGAAAATTCTACAGTTTATTACAATTTGCAAAGTTGGTAATCCGCATGTTTTGAACACGTGCTCATTCTTTACACTTATATACTTTTGAACTAAGTACCTATAACTAGTACCTACAAACCTACATGGCATAACCTCTTGGGGTTGACTTTATTGCAATCATTCTTTCTTTGGAATTACTTATAAACTTTATTATAAGTAAATATCAAATATCAAAATATTACGCTGGACAGTAACATATTTTAGGGCATTATTTTTTAGTAAACCTGGAGAATAGGCGGCTATTGTGGATCCCCAGTTTATTAAAAAAATCATGGTAGCATCACCTATACAGCCTAGCGTAATATGGAAAACTTGTATAGCACTTCAGCTAAAGCCAAATACTTTACCGTTATCATGAGCCTGTAGAAGAGTATCGTCCCTCAGATTATCGTAGAAAACGATTCAATTTTAAGTAGTTCGTTCATTTGAAAGCAGAAACTTAATGTCTTCTACAAGGCAGCCAACCATCTCCAAGGATTCCCTAATCTTAGCTTTACAACAATCTAGACACAATAATCCTTCAAATGTGCCTCAATCGCCTGACACTCAACAACTCATACGGTCTGAAAGCTACCAGCACGGAGTAAAGTCGCTCCTACATATTCAAAGTTTAATCCCGAATCAGCTTTCCACTTCTTGCGAGGATTCTGTACACTGTCGCAACTTAGAACGGCTTTGGACAGTTGGAAACATTAAACTTGTACGAGTAACTCAATTTCGTACAGTCATTATTGTATGCAGCTGTTTTGTTGATCCTGCTTGTCAATGTGGAGTTGGATTGCTTTAGAAGTAGTGTAATTATGAGATTTTTCAGACAGCTTACAGTGTGTTATTTAGATTCAAAAGACTCTTAGATAAGGTGTTTATATTTTTATAATCTGGTGCTAAAGATGGCACGGGTACAAAATAATCATTACACTTCTACTTTGCCTCTTTGCCAAGTCTTACAATATTTTAGGTTTAGCTGGTGAGATTCGCGCGGGTTGTCGTGAATTTCGTTCTTATGATTACAAAAATAATGTACTATTTCAAATGTTTCAATGACAAGAGCTAGTTTAGCCATAGTTTTTTATCATGAAGCTATTTTTTCTGTCAAATTTTTGTATTGTTTCATGAAGAACCTTCATTTGCATACACAGCCGTATCTTTCACAAAACTTATAGCATATAAGTATAATAGCGTCTTTTTTATCGCTTGAACACTAAAAAACTATTGGATTTCCATAGAAAACCACTCAAGTTTTTCCACGTTACCGACATCACTCTACGAAGTTTTACAAGTTCAATATCTTCTAACTATGACAAGTATTGCAGCTCGGTATCCGTCGCTAAGCCACGTCGCACCATCGCGCTAAGCCGAGATAAAGTTCGTCTAATTAACACACCGCTCTTCACCGGGACAGGATACCTACGCGCGTTTACTAAAGGCAGGTAAAAAAGAAACATGCATAATTAGTTAGGTACAGCTCACGTTACTAACGTGAGCTGTATTTATTTATGCATGTTAAAAAATGCATAAATAAATAAAATAAAAATCGTTTACATCTCTCATATTCGGTAAGTAGGTCCTTATACCCACCCCCAAATGGGGCTTGTAGGTGACCAATTAGCACTCTAGGGTAATAATGTAGCTAGAAAAGCCCTAGGGCAAGAAGTAATTATAAAAAAAACACTTCACTCTTTCAAAAAGTTCGCGTACATCTAACCATCATACTGACAATACACATCATGCATTCAGCCCAATGACAAAAGAGGTCGCTTCGCTATTCAGCCTTGTCTTCGTATGAGTATAATAGTCATCAATTTTAAATATCGAACGGAGAAGCTCAATTTCGTTCTTGAAAAAAAAATTAAAAAAAAGATGAAAAAAGACGGGAATTGAAAACTTTTACTTTAAATATTGTTTTTGGGTTTTTTTTATAATTACGTGCTAATTAGGAAAAAAACATGAGTTAACAACACCTGTAAATATCTAACACCTGTCCCTAAAATTCGAAAATTGTTGTCATTTCACTATAAATTTTACCAAATAAAATTTTATTTTATTCTTGTAATGCTGGTTTTTTTTTACTTAACTCACAATCGAGATGTAAAGCAGAGTAGTTAGCTCGGGTGTAAGCATCAATTGCACCCAAACTATAGGCGCGATATAAATATCTCGGGCAGCAATTGATGCCTTACAGCCCTTGGCTACTAATCTACTATTAACTCAAGCATATTATGAGCTCATAGGTCTTATCATAAGTGATAACATCACATAATAACATTATGCTATAGTGTAAATCCCCCAGCATCTCTCTAAATGTTAGCTGATTTTAAAAAAATGTGTCGTATTCTTTTGTATGAACAAATCAGTCTGTCGAAACAGACAATATTTTTCTTCGGAGAAATAGTGAAATATGAAATTACTAGCATGATTTTTAGTCTTTGATACTGTAACGTGAAATAAACACACGTAGCAAGCCCTACGTCGTCGCCACCTGTTCTGGCATGCATTCGCTTTAATGCTAGTTTGTATAGCAACTTGCCTCAAATAATTAGCTGTAGCCGAGGGAGTTGAGCAAGTTCTGAGAACCCCCTTAAAGTAGACTTTACTTGCAACATGATAAGATTTAATCCTTTTAAATAGTTTTTCTATAAATTATACAAACATAACATACTGTGTCAATGGTTGTTATGAGTATAGTGTTTAAACGTTGGGATTTCTACAAAAATACTTTTCATAATCATATCATTTATTGCAATTATTATGTTACATGGTGAGGTCTTAAGGATTAAAATAGTAGTGCATAATAGCCCTTAAGCTTAGGGCATAGCAATATTTGAAGTGGAAGCGGGCCGTAATTTGAGTGAAGTTAAAATTAAAAGCTAGTTGTTTCTGTTCATTTCGATTAAGTTATAAGTTATAACTTTTACTGACAAGATAGATCATTTTGAAAACTACTCCGTCAAAAATCACACGTTTTGAGTTTCAGGTTTCAGCATATTTCAGGGAGCTCGTCTCATAATAACTGAAAAGTAATATGAAATGTGAAGCGATATTGCATTGCATTTTTCTGAGACAAAATTAAATGTAATTTTGCTGAATTCATTTCGGTTACGATCTTGTAGAGGAATGGCAGAAATGTTTGGCGAGAACATTTTAGTTTTTATAATAATATGGTTTTAGAAATTTTTACAAGGTACCAATAACAATATAACAATAATTGCCTAATAGCAAATTCTTTATGAGTAGGTAACCGACGACGCTCCAAACCAAACAACTCAAATTACTGAATTTATATTCCAAGGCACACGTTTTTTTTATATATTATTGGTAAATGACGCTTGTTTTTTCTAGTATCTTTCGTCTTTTTCATTTGTTTAGTTACATAATATATTCTTCTGTTTAAAAAGTAATTTTTAAATACCCTTAAAAAATCGTTTTATTTTTCAAACTATCCTGTGATACTTTTCTAAAATAATAAAATTGTAAGCTAAGTAAACTGAGATAAACTATACCTAGGTACTTATGTCTATCTTCTTTGGTATTATGTTCCAATTGAATATTTTTCACAAACACTATGTTTGATAGCAAAAGCATCTTATTTCTTTTGTGTTAGTATTATGTGTAGTATTATATGATCTGTGGTATTACCAAAGAAATACTTTTACACTTTAGCAACTTATAGCTATAGGTACCTATCAAGCTCAAGAACGCTTGCCTAAAAAGTGGGGTGAAACGTGTACTTGAAGTTCAAGTACACGTTTCACCCCACTTTTTAGGCAAAAACCTTTTTGTGAATTACGTGACGTGCAAACGTAAACTAAAAGGAATTTGCAAGAGTTTATAAAGGTCATATTTGACAGGCAAGCAGTACCAGAGCTCCAATTGAATAAGCTGTGAGGGTGTGAGAGGGTGTGTGTATGTATGTAGTAGGTGTATCTGTACGAGTTATAGAACAATCTTGTATAAATAATAAATAAATAAATATCTTTGGACATTACACACAACACCCTCTAGTCCGAAACTAAGCAGAGCTTGTACTATGAGAACTAGATGGCTGATAGAATACATAGATACAATTTTTTTTGGAAATACATAGTAACACCCAGACACGGAGCAAACATTTATGTTTGCCACTGAAATGTTTGTTCACGGTGGGGATCGAACCCACGACCCACAGCACGGAAGGCAGAGCTACTACCGACTGAGCCATGACGCCTATATGTATAGTTATTGTGTAATAAAAGGTGTGGAAATATGAGAGCGGACTGTATTTTTCCGGATTTACATATCGTTGCTCAAAGTTAATTTTGAACGGAAGGGAATGAATTAATGAAAACACCTTAAAACTAATGAACAAGAATAAAAAAATACAAAAAAAATATAGATAAACATAGTTATGTACAATGGGCGGTCTTAGAGCATTTTCTTCCAGGCAACCTTCAAGGGAAGTTTTTTACTGACTGGTGTTGCTTTTCAAAACATTGCCAATAATTACATGTTAGATTTATTTAAACAGTTATGTTTATTTATTTTTTGTATGTAATAAAGTTATTTGTAAGTTTCTTATCTTGATCTTGTAGAGTAGAAGCCAAATGTTTGATTGGAACGCAAAAGTTCTGGGTTCAATTCACGCAGTGAGACATTCTTTTTGAATTCTAAAACGCTTTTTGAATGGATAAATTTAATATAGAAAATAATGAAACCTCTGAACAGTTTCCATATTTTTCTTTAATTATTTTTATCGCTATAAATAATATGCAAACAACAAGCCCGCAACTTTTAATAAACGTAAGTACACTGATTTTAATATTGTGCTTTTTAAAGCGTTTTATTACGAACCGTGGTTAAGGTGAAAACACTCGAGGTAAGCTACTTGTCGTGTTATAATATTGTTGAACACAGCGCCATCTGTGCTTCAACGGCTGAACCGGATAAGTAAGTCAATACCTAATAATCGTTCACTTCGAGTGCTACAATGACATTAATTAGTTACCTAACTACCTACCCAGTTAGTTCAGACAGTTGCCACTGTAGGGCGCTGATCCTATCTATAAAAGGCGCCTCATGTTAGCGGCTCGCTCTCTTTTTTCGGCAGTCATACTGACAGTACCTACCTACCTACGATAAACCTATTTATTAATAATATACGCTTTTGTTCACAGCCGAGCCTGATTTCTACCTCCATTAGACAAATATAGTACAACTAGCTTCCACCCGCGACTTCACTTGCGTCCCGTTGGATTCTGTTGATTTTCCGGGATAAAAAGTAGCCTACGTGTTAATCCGTCACAGAATAAAATTCCAAGTTTGATTCCAATCGGATCAGTAGTTAATGCCTCTGATATGAAAAACCATGAGATATTTTAAAAAATCTGATTTGTGGACATCTTATACCGCTTACTGAACTTACCACGCATACTTCATACTGGCAGTATGTAGTCCCCATTACGTTCATGGCTTGATCAAATTTGCATTCATTAGTCGAGTGGAGTGTGACCGTGGACAAAATATCAACTGCTTTTATTTTTTCTGCCAAAGATATTAATGTGGCTTTTTAAAATAAATATCAGACGTGGACAAAATAAATAAACGGGCTGTAAATACACTTAGCAGCAGTTATTCCGGATCATCCATAAAAACTTGGGTATCTTGGACACCACAAAATATGGTAGCTTGCTTTTTTATTAAAATCCATGTCGTCACATGGATTTCATTAAAAAACTGCGCACTCCTCTCCCCTCTCCAGTGGACACGCAGCCTAAGCCCGGGATAGAGCTTTGTTTGATTGAAGAGCGACACAAACCTTTTTTAATTATTGTGTGTTACTCATATTTTCGTGTTTTTACTAAGCAAGCAACGTACAGCCAGCCAGTATTTTTTCAGATTTTGAGTAAAAAAATAAAAGGTAGGACATGTGAAAAACTTTGCATCTACCTATTTATGCTCAAACTAGCCGTCGCCCGCGGCTTTCCTGGTATTAGCATACAAACAGTTTTGAAAACTTTAAAAAATCCTGAGTCACTTTATTTGATGAATCTATGTACCAATTTTCAAGGGTCATCGGGTGTGACTTTTCAAAATTCCTTTCTTAGTGCACCTCTGCACTACATAAGGATACTACCCTCCAAATTTCATACCTCTAGGACTTATAGTTTAAGCTGTTCTCAGTCAGCTTCAAAAGTGTTTTATATAATATATTTAGATAAGAACTATTACAACCATCACGCGACTAAACCAATACAAACTAACTGCAGAATGAAAACATAACAATGCTGCTATAAGGTAATGTTTGGACGTGCCGATGACTACTCTTAAAGCTCTCAAAAAGAACTAACAATATATTTACTACCTTAGCACAACCAGTTACAAAGCTTACATTGTGTTATTTGTTTCTTGTAAAAATGTTACAAAGTCACAAATAAACAAAGTTTGCTATAAATCTCAGCGTCATTGTCTGAGACGAATCTCTGACAGATTAAACGTAACATAAAACATGAACTTTAAGCCCGTAATAAAACCCAGTTGGGTTGAACCCCCCTCACCCCTAATAATCGAGTTTCGTCCAAGATGTCGCCACGGACCTATCCCTTCTGAATATCTTGCAGACTTCGCTGAGTGAATTAACATACAATTTACCAGTTCAAAGGAACTGTAATATCATTTTGTCATGACTGTGCACATAGCTATAGAAACATCTAAAACAAAAGTTTAGTCATTTTACAATCGCTTAATAAAGACGAAAAAAAGATGGCTGAAATATAAAACACTAACTAAAACTTTGATTGATTTGTCTATGTGTGTCTATGTCTAGGTCACGTGACCAATCACATGTCTACATTTTACTTTTTATATAAGGTCAAGATCCTCAGTGTGACTCTACTCAATTAAAGCTTGACTTTGCTCGTATATGAGTCTGTCTGACATTTTAGAGTGTAATGAGCATTATATAACTTCAGTAGATCCTTACAAAATAACACCAAAACACTGAACAAAAGAACAGCTAACAAACGAACCTTATCTCTAAATTTCGTTCAGTAGGAAAGCTCGTGTGAAATTTTAATGAAACTGTGCTCAGATAACTAAAATGTATCCTTTTTCCGTCAGACAGAAAAGAGTTAAATTCTGTTTTGGGTACTCTCACCCGTTGCCAATTTGGAGCCGACTTTTTATAGCCTAAGTGATAAACTCTAGAAAGTTTTGGTACCTGAAATTCAGAAACAAACTAAACGTACCTAAATATAATCAAAATATGATATCCACACTTAATAACTGTCATAAATTCAACACCTAGTATACGCGGTTTTGAATATGCGTTAGAACGGTACACCTTGAGGTAGCCCAGCCTATCCTAATCCCCTAATTCAAAGCCGAGTGGTGTTATAATCTTCAAATTGTACGATTGTGGCTGCCATTGGTGATTCAAAATTTTACATCTTTGGGTTTGAGACATTGACTTTGGCGTGGTCACATTTTTTCTCTTCAATACTAATTACAATATTTTTTATAATCCTGCAAAAAGCAAAGCAATGCATTGCCAGTGTGCATGTAGCTTAATTTGTTGGCCAATCAGATAAACAGTAAACAAATCTCTATAAGCTACGCCATCTAGCCATTTCTTTACCCTAAGGGTACCTTAGTAAACATTCGTCAACCGTAAAGTGAGAAACATGTCTGATTTTATCTCCCCTTTATTTTCTACAGAATAGGTACAGCCCCACACGTTTGTGAGAGACACTAAGCAAAATACAAAATCCTTCTAAACGCTTGTTCCTTGTCGCAGACTGAAAAAAGAATGGCTGGTACGGATTTTCTCGCACCTTGACACATTGTGCATATTTTTTAATAAATCATTTTTCTCCACATTGTAGGTACTTTTGAAAGCAGCATTGTTGTCGAGCGAACAAAAAGAGTAATGTACAGTCATTCGTCTCGATCGAAAATTTCATTTGTTGGCACGGGAACACGGGGACTGAAGCTCTTTGTGTCACCCGATAGAGATGTAGAGACGACAGAAAGTGGTAATGGCAATTTACTGATGGCAAAGTAGTAGACCGTTTAGCAATGTGCGGTCTAATAATAAAATAATTCAGTGGTAAATGACTAACGGAAAATAAAGAAATGGACTCATTTACAGTTTCAAATACAGTGTGGGCTTAGTTAAGTCATAACAACGTCCAACCGCCCAACAGTTCGATTTAATACCTAAAAAAAATAACGGTCACTGTATTTAGCTGTGTAAAGGATAGTTGTAATAAGACTCATGCCACCGTTGCCAGTTACTATAATTGACCACCTAGTGTGCCTGTAGCCGTTAGAGGTATGGAAAACCTTCGCATAGATGATATTATATATAGCGTCAAGAAGCAATTTTTACCCATGCCCTGATGTACCGGACGCTGGAGTTTAGATGGAGTAGGTCTAAGCCACAGAAAGAAAAAGTCAATACGTACGAAGCTAAGTAAGTCGTGGGTTTCCTTAGAAGGTTTTTCTAGAACCAAGTGTGAAGAAAAGTACTTTCCCCTAACCGAGGAATTATTTGAAACATTTCCAGTAAACAATGATACAGTTCCGCGCCATCGATTCATCACGTATATTTGTACAGAATAGTTTTTGTCAAAGTTTTGCGCTGTTGTTTTATTTTGTAACACGAAATTGATGACCGTAATATCGTGTCTGGCAACACTGAGTAAAACGTCCCGTTTGATGGATGGTGTTACCAGCCGAGACGTTTCAATTTAATCGCCACTTAAATCAGAAACTACCTACTCTGAGAGGATTGTGTTGTGCTGTCAGTAGGCAAATTAATAGCTATTTTATAACCACGACAATTTTCATTTAAATTAATTGTCGATTGCTATCAAATATTTCAAAATACACTACTTAGTTCTTAGTGTGGATAACAAAATGTTGTTTAGTTTATAGACGTAACCGCATCACGTGAGCCATCTGCTTGTTTCATCACTTTTTTCATAAAAAAGACAAGAAACTCACATTATACTACACAATTACATTATTAAAGGTTAAATTAAAGGTAATTTTATAGTAAGTATGTCATTAGTTATAAATAGAAACTTATATTTGGTAATTATAGGAAATTCTACACTGTCTCTGTTATAGACATTATCTGGGATCAAAATTCGGAGTCACAAGTTCAAAGTTTATATTCTGTTTGCATAACTTGATTTATCGATAAAGTTTATTAATTACACGTCTGTGACGGAGCTAATAGATTGCGTAAGCTTGCGTGTAAGCTACTATGTCATCTACGTAAAGTTATTGATTTATATCAGCGATAAGATGGAGTATATCCTGTAATTATCAAAATGGCCGCGTACAACAATTTCCGGATTTTCAATGAAATGGATATTTTTATCAATTTTTGTTAATATTTGATATCAAGTAGAGCAATTTTATTTATCAGTACCACAGGTTTTACTGCAAAATTACAATACAATGCAGGATACCTTCAATAACTCGATATTTTTTTCTTGGAAATACATATAAAATCTTACTGTGGACTTTTTGCACTCTGAAATGCTTTCTAACTTTACTTGCACCGTACAAATGCGATCAGAGTTGCAGTTTTCTTAATAAAATGTAATAATAATATACTTAGGATGTCAGCTTGGACGAATTAACAATAAAATTATTCGTCCAGGGATGTCAGTCACGGCAGCCATTTTGTGATATTTTACTTTTTTTTATATACAATATAGGCAACCGTTTTACCACAATCTCACCTGATGTTAAGCAATGATGTGGTCGACTATCTAGCACGGTTACTATAAAAATTACGCCTCAGCTTCGAGTGTGTGCATCAATTCAGTGGTCTTACTAACCTTTGGTAAAACGAAGTACTCCACCGAGACACTCAACACTTCGGTGCAATTCATTGAAACAAAGTAAGTCAGTTAATTACTTTTCTAACAAGTTCTACTAACTCTGTAATAGGGAGGTAAAATTGAACTGTAGTACTGATACCTTGATTCTTTTTTTTATGTATAGTTTAAAAGAAGCAACGTGTTCTCACTGGTTTTTTTTTAACGAAAATTTTAATAGTAGGTATATTTTGAAATAATAATTATGTGAATCATAGTGTAGGTGAACAACTAAAACATTTTGTACATTTTGTAATTACATATTTTAAATAGGTCCTGTAGGTTTTCTTTGTGAATTTATATTTTCAATACCTAACTATAACTTTATGAAGCTTACGAGAAAAAATGGAAAGAAAAAGTGGAAGAAAAGAAACACTATTATTTTGGTAAATAAAATATCTTTTTCTCAAATCCTAAAAACTAGTTAAATAGCGCTAGCTTTTACGGTCGTCCAGCATTAATCTACCGACAAAAACCGGGATTACAGCCCGTCAGCGCTCGTCCAGGGTTCATTGTCCAGCTGAAGTCACTTTCCCCAACACAATTTCAAGAAACCTCTTCCAGAATTTATGGCACTTGTCTCCTTGAGTCATTTTTTAAAAGAGACGTATAAGTTGATTTTTTGTAATAATAAGTTCTGGGAAAAGTTGCTGCCAAAAGTTTAATGAAGGATAGCTGAGACAGTGTTTTGTTATTTTGTTATTCATGCTTGGGAACTGGCCTGATACATTTTTAGGAGCGGGTGAGTGATGAAACTTGCAACATTGTTCTATTCCAAACTATTATGCGGTTAAATTTCATTTAAAAGGTTAACTACCTGATAAAAGTTTCATTTTTAGTTTGATTAAGAATCATCGCCATAAAATTTTATGTACTTACATAACTATTAAAATTGTATGTATGTATCATAAGTATAATTATATTTACAAAAAGAAAGAAAATGTATATATATAAGTATTCTATCAGTAATTTAGTTTCCATAGTACAAGCTTTACTTAGTTTGGGACTAGAGAGCGTGAGTGATATGTGCATTCATGTTTATTTATAGATGGATTTCAATAGTGGAAAATACACTTTTGTGTTAGCAGTTTTTAGTGTCTGTACTTGTACTCCCTACACAAAACGAGCGTCAGTCAAAAACTTGCTCACTTTCTAAAGGCAAAATATCCAACTTCAGTTTTTCAGCGACATTTCTTGTGTAAAGTCTTTGTAATTTACATGGCCGGCCTTATGGGTAAGTGACCAATTTTCTTGACCTTTCCGCAAGCATAATCAGCCTGCAATTCTGGGTTCCTAAAGCACTCGAAACCGTCTTGACGTGTATTACCTTTTGAGGTAGTATCACGTACTATGTAGAGAGATAGAGATAGAGAAATATTTATTTGGCAGACAACACAACACAGGTACAACACAGTAAAATAATTACACAATAAGAAACAAAACAAAAAAAAGTATTAGGAAATAGGTAGATAGGTAAGTACCTAGGATGAACGTATACAAAAACACATACCCTGTAGTTAGAACAAAGGGTAAACAGGGTGTATTATTTAAATTAACAACTGCACCCCATCCGTCAGACAGTAGAAAAACAAACGCTATTTACGTTCGACGGAATTGCTTGCGTTATTATAGCAGCCACAATTACAGTGTAATTGAAAACCAAGTGGTCGTTACGGCGATGACGTCAGAGATGCGGAATAATGTACGTTCTTTGCTGAAATAGGATAGTGGGGTGAGTGGCGCTATGATAAGTGGGACTGAGATGAATGCTACTTAATTTAAATTGGACACATATGATAGTTGTTAATAATAATAATAATAATAAATATTCACGGACACTTAACACAACGCCTTCTAGTCCCAAACTAAGCAAAGCTTGTACGATGGAAACTATGTAGATGGCTGATAGAATACATACAAACATTTTTTTTTGTAAATACATACTTATAATACATAGAAACACCCAGACACAGAACAAACATCTATGTTTGCCACACAAATGTTGGTTCTCGGTGGGGATCGAACCCACGACCCACAGCACGGAAGGCAGAGCTACTACCTGTTGTTTAACTAAATAGACGAAGCTTATTTGACTAGTTTCTAGAAATAAATTCAAGAAACTCATGCAAAAAATATTTAGTTACGTCTTCTAGTTCTACGTCTTCAGTTGGCTGTAAAAAAAATTACATTACAACTAATAAGTACTAGTTAAACGTCCTTTACCTCTTGGACCTCCTAAGTAAATATAGATTTTCTAAATGCGGGGTTGTCAGACAGAAGTGCACACGCTTTTACATTAGCACATTTCTAGTACCTTGAGTTCCACCTAGGTAGAAGATTTCAAACCTATATTCAATGCTAGAATACTAACTGGGGTCTTATTCTCAGTTCGGCAGAGATTTTACTCCAATAAGGATGAAGCTATAAATATATCTGCCGAAAACTTGTTTCAACCACAGAGCCCCGCGTCTGTGTATTTGTTTTGACTTTCGACTAGAGTATAATAGCACACGCAAACGCATTCGCAAAGCAAGAAATTTTGTATGAAAACCAAATAAGCGCCTCTAGCGGGAGATTTGGTAATTGTGCAATTCCCAACAAAATTTATCGCTTTGCGAATGCCTTTGCGTGTGCTTACACTCGAGTTGAAAGTCAAAACAAATGAACAGACTCGAGGCCCTGGTGAATCGAATTTTTGACAACATTTTGACGTCATCTCTATAAGAGTAAAATTTATGCCAAACTGAGCACAAGGCCTGATATTCTTTCACGATATTTTGCTTCCTCGAAGGACCAATCATGATCTTTAATCCTTAAATTTTATTAACTTAAAATTGACGCAGCGTCAAAAAAAAACAAGTTTCCGATTGGCAAATGGTTATTGTGAAGTACAATTCCATTACCAATCAGCTTACACGCGTAACTGCTCATTTCGCAAATGAATTGCCTGAGGCTACAGATGAATCGACGTAATGATCACTACATTAAATAAATTGAAATTCGTTCGTTTGGTCATTATATAATATTATACTAGCAACAAAAAATGAAAAAAGAAAAAGTTAAAATCATAGTTGTGCGAGTCAACATTGTTATATGTTAACATGAAGAAGTACACTGTTGGGCATACATTTCTTTCATAGATTAGCTTTTAAATCGAGTTCAAATCCTATATCACGTTTTAGATATGTATTTTTAGAGTTAAATATAAAATTTTAACTCTCTTAGTTAGTGGGTTCTATGATATCAATACCTAAAATATTATAAGACCCACTTAATACAATACCTACATAAACACCTAAAACAAATTGATATACATACTAAATTACTTATCAAGAAACGAACCCTAAACGAAATAGATTACAAACAAAAAAACGCCGCGTTCACTACACAGTAATACAGATTCACACAAAGAAATTGGCTTCACCGCTTCCCATCACTCAAGTCGCCCACTTTAGGTATAAAAGAGACGGATGCAGTCCCCCACAAACTTTCCATGGAGCAAGCGAAGGGCTTAATTGTTTTCCTGCACCACGATGAAAAAACGCAGCTAAAACGCGAGACAAGTGATCTACTTTTAGGGAAAAAAAATTGTACTCTAGTCTTCATTACTCTATTAATGTAGCTGTTCTTGTAATATATTTATTATCAATTATATTATGTCGGATTTTACCTTTGCCAAGGGACATTTCCGACGTGAGTTTTGATGCATGTTTTTTATATGTACTTTTACCTAATAATGTGATATTGTGTACCTGTTATGTAAAACGAGTTCATAATATTTTCCTCATTATTTATTTGAATTTATTTCTTTGTTTCAGGTAAGGGACATGGTAGATTAAAAAAAAAAACATGAAATCGGAACAACAGTTACGTTTTCTTTTACGTCTTTATAAATTACATAGTTGCAATAATAATATAATAATACCTAATAAATACAATTTAATTGATTTTACCCAAAATAATACCGTTTTCAACGGAAAGTCAGTGAAACTTTACTCTCAATTTTGTTTCTGGTGTTGAAATTCAGTTGGGACACAATAAATTCACAAATTCGACCTGACGTGCCCTAAGTGCTAGAACTTGTTCTTGAAAGTTTTTGATTCAAAGATGAATAGTTTTTTAGAAACACCCTCGTTGTGACTTATTATGATAAACTACGATTGCGATCGGTATTGAGAAATCAATCGATTTAGTAGACATCAAAAAATGTGACAGAAATTGTACCATTATAAAATATTTTACTCCCTAAAAATCATGTAAAAATTTCATTATGTTGTAACACAACGTATTAGCCCAAGATTTTGTATAAACAATAAAAGTCATAAGACTTTAATTTTGTCCAGTATCGACACTAAAACCTAAGCAAACGCCGGGGATGAAACAATTTGTGCACCCTAATCAAATAAGCGTAAAAGGAAAATTTTAAATTCACCGCCAACCGGATCTGCATAATGACTGTCCAACGACTCAATCTCTGAGATGGCCCGGATATTACTGTTTTATTAAAACACGTTTTGGAAACTATGTTAGCAAGAAAATATGGAAAATGTTGGTATGTTCTACTTTACAATATACAGCAAACACAAAGAACGCGACGCGGGTCGGGTGCGGGTCGGGTGAGCGTTTATTCCGTTAAATTTATATGAAACACAACACACAAAACGCGTGCGGTAATTGGGGGCGGGTCGGATGAAACCCATACAAATTAAAGCATCCAACCCGCACTCGACCCGCGCCGGCATTCTGTGTATTTTGGGCTTTACTGTTTTACCAGATGAGAGGCTATTATTGGTGATGCCAAGTATGAACGCTATGGTAAGTCCTAGTACCCATGTATTTATTTAGTCATTGATTACTTACGTACGACTAAATAAAAAAACTCTTGTTCAGCAGGCCTAGGATGCGCACATAGCGCACGCGAGATATTTGTCATATCGTTCTGTCAAAATGTAAGCATTTTGCACCAGTTTTTGAACTTTTTCATTATCTGTAGTAATAAATAATTAAAATAAAATAAAATTCGTTTATTGCAGGCACGGTAGGTAACAAAACATTGTACACAGACCCACCCATACAAAACGCGCCTTCTTATTGTACACTTTTGACACTTCTTTCGAGAAAAGGACGAGACGAGGAGTCATGCAGAAATGTCAAAAGTTGAACATTCAAAGGCGCGGTTTCTCGACAACATAATAATGCAATAGTTAAATTACTGGTGCAAAATGCTTACATTTTGACAGAACGACATGACAAATATCTCGCGTGCGCATCGTAGGCCCGCTGGTCGAGCTACCCCAAAAATTATTTCGCTATATCAAATACAGTAGATTCCCTATAACACATTTCTAGAACATGACAAGATGTACGTCGTCGTATCACACGTCTATAAAATGCAGCAATTTATTTCGCCAGCTCTCGATTGCCAAAAGTTTGGAAAGAGCGTGCGACTATTGAAAATTTTCCAAGTTCTTATAATATTTCTCGATTGTGCACCTGAGGATTGAGGATTTCTTCTTAACTAGTTTTATTACAAAGAATAAAACCAAAGATTTGATTGAGTTTTATATTTTACACGGTTTATGGTTCTCGGTTAGCTTTTGAATGGATATCAGAAAACATTACGTTTATGGCCTAGCGATAAAGGATACAATATTGAAAGTGCAATATTTTCAATCCATCGAAGCAGTTTAGAACTATAAAAACCTCTCAAAGAATATCGTTAACAATAACGTATCGATTTACCGATATCTCAACTGCAACAGCCTTTATGGCGGAAGATTTAAAATTTTCAATTCAACGACGCTGAAACTGCATGGCAGAATCGACTTGCCGCGACGAGCCGTCAATTTTACGGAAGATTTTGCACAGTCGTGGGGTATTGTGTCATTGTGTGGCTGGTAGGCTTTTCTGACTTCAGCATTCAAGTATGAATTCCAGATGGCTTAGGTTTTCTGCGGTGACGGTTTCCTGATAAGTGGACATAACAATCCACATAATATTGAAAGCAGATAGATCTTTGAAATTATTTATCTCTACCTAAATTGCTGTAACTATATACGCAAAATCTATAGTGAATTTTCTTTCCTCGTTTTTGTTTTAGAACCAATTGTAACGACCTATCTTTTCGCCGACAGATTCTTACGTTGTGCTTGGTAAATTAAACTTCAGGTTCCATTTATAAACAATCTATTCGGAATAATATCAAATACATTTTGGTACCACTCGTCACAACAAGATTCGCTAATGTTATTATATTCTTGGTTATCCTTCAAAGTTGCTACTGTCAGGTGACATTTATGACAGCGTCATGTACACAGGCATCTCACAGTCGGCCATCCTACTTAGAACGAGTCTCTTCGTTCGATTCAATCGAGAGCACCGTCCATAAACACATAACAATACAAGTATTTCTACAAATACAAATTAATTTGTTAACAATTCACAATAAATCTAATTTGTACAAATACATATCACCTAACTAATATATCCACAATAAGTACATCATTCATAATACTAATTTTTAAACATACATTTTCTGTTATCATTTCTAATCCAGCAATTATGCTAAGTTTTCTTATTTATTCATAATATCACTTTATGAAAAGATAATTTATTCACCAAGAAAATTACAACCAATACAGCATTTACTATAGTATTCACAATATTTACAAAATACACATGAAACAGCTGAGCCATCCACAAACCGTTGCAAACGATTTATAGATAGCTCATTTATGAAATCTTTAGTTAGTGTTAAAGTTTATTTTAGTCTAACATGCGGTTTTCTTATATCTATCAAAATTAGCGTCATTAATCAAGATTAAACTGCGAGTATCTATCTCAAGTTTGGCGGCAAGGTCGTATGCCGGTCATGCCTTCACTTAATCGTAGAATGGGCGGCAAGGTCGTATGCCAGTCTTGCCCTCCCTCAATCATCAATTGGGCGGCAAGGTCGTATGCCAGTCATGCCCTCACTTGTCGTCAAATTGGGCGGCAAGATCATATGCCAGTCATGCCCTCACTTAATTGTCAATTGGGCGGCAAGGTCGTATGCCAGTACTGCCCTCACTTATCGTCAAATTGGGCGGCAAGGTCGTATGCCAGTCATGCCCTCACTTAATTATCAATTGGGCGGCAAGTTCGTATGCCAGTCATGCCCTCACTTAATAATCAGGGTGGCAAGTTCGTATGCCAGTCATGCCGTTAATCAAACATAGATTGGATGGCAAGTTCGTATGCCAGTCAAGTCGTCAGTTAATCATAGATTGGGTGGCAAGTTCGTATGCCAGTCAAGTCGTAAGTTAATCATAGATTCGGTGGCAAGTTCGTATGCCAGTCAAGTCGTCAGTTAATCATAATTGAGCGGCAAGTTCGTATGCCAGTCATGCTCTCACTTCAAAACTGTTTTGACGACTGTGACTTCTGCTGTGCCGTGCGTGACACAGCTCGGTAACTCACTGTTCACTGCTACGACTCCTGCTACGGCTGCTTCGTCGCTCTTTCAATTTCTGCTGGTGCGGCTGCATTAGCTACAGCGGTGGCTGTGGCTACCACTGTATCATGTCTTCACTCTGTAGCCGTTGCCACGGCTGCTGCTACACGGCTTAGCCACGCTTTCTGTCAATCTCTGCTGGTGCGGCTGCATCAGCTACAGTACCGGCTGTGACTGCGGCGACTGTGGCTATCACTGAATCGTGTCTTCGCTCTGTAACCACTGTAACGGCTACAGCTCCGACTGTGCCGATCACTGACTTTTCACTTTGTCTCTTATCCTGGAACTCAAAACATGACGTTAAGTTCGTAATTTCTAAGACCAGTTCACTTGATAACTTTAGTTTTCTCTATTAGGGATCATAAGTTCCAGTGCGTCTTGGACAAGGTATTCAAGTACCTGCTTAACATTAGCAGGTCAAGTAGCTATTCAAATGAGTAGGCAAAATCAATTATTGAGTTTAATATAATATACTTTTCTCCTCCTACTCTACGAGCTAAGTAAGATGCTAGTCAATATTATTTTGTATTGAAATACTGTTTTCGTTAGTATTGCAATATTATCTATCGTATAGCACAACTAGTAGGTACAACGTGTACATGTAGTGCAAATAATCATATCATGTATAGTCATATTTTCTATTTTTCTTCCTGGATATTTTTGTCTTATTTTCCAAATCTTTCTTTGTCTTATCATCGTTATAATAATATATAGATCTAAAAAATGAAATAACCAGGATGTGGAGATTTGAAAGGTCTCCATCATTCCGATAGTCCTTTCCGCAAGCGGTGGTATCCTTAAGCAACTATTTCTATCACTCGCCCTTGAAATCAATCACTTGATTTGCCGAAGGATACCTTTTCACTTCTACAAAAAGCAGTAATATTGCATTTAATTTCTAAATCTCCTTTTCACTCATCATCATCATCATTATTATATTTTACATTCCCTATCCGTGCCCCATCGTCGGGTATCGTGAATCTGTGCAAGGAAATTTCAATTTGTGGTTTCTAGCTGTTCGGACACTTGATCAGACTAGTGTTTTGGGCTCCTCCCTCTTCTTTAGTAACCTCTACTAAAGTGCTCGAAGAAGGCAGACGCTTAGTGCGTTCCAACATAAGTTCTTTTAGCATGGAGACGTTGATTGTTTTGGCTGTCCATGACATCCTCAGGAGCAGTCTCTGACAGCATCACATCCAGAACGCATCGATGCGCTTGCCTTAAGTGGTTTTCATGGTCCATGTTTCATAAAGAGAAATGGAGAAAACCAGCGTGCACACTATGTGTTTCGTGAACTCGTTCATCGTGTCATTATGTAACAATAGTAATATTGCCTTATATTGCCTAATATCTCTCTTAAGCGTATTAGTTCTTACATATTCAAATCACTACTAATCACTACATAGTATAAAACAAAGTCGCTGCCGCTTAAATCTTAAAAACTACGCAACGGATTTAGAAGCGGTTGATTCAAGAGGAAGGTTTATATGTATAATACATCATCAGCATCATCACTGCATTGCATCCGTGCGAAGCCTGGCGGGTCGCTAGTGATTTATAAACTAAATAGTTGTTTGTATTTTCTTCCAGCTTCTGAGATATAGATCTCTTTTTGGATGTAGATCTCCTGCATCTTTTCCCACTATCCTCTAGCTGATCCAGTCTTTCTCAACAATTGGAATTGAATAATATAAGTAATCAACCAACCGGCTGCATGGTCTTCACACGTTTATTTACCCTAATGGTTCTTTCTATTGAGTAGTATGAGTGGTCTATCTGCTGTCGTTACTTCGTGAAATATGCCTCGCACATTTCCACTTTAGCTTGAAAGCTTAGTTTTCTGTTTCATTAAATCGCTTCGCACTTCGTTAATTTTTTCCCAATCAATCATTTATTCACAGAGATTCATTTTATGTCATTGAATTACATGATCTTATGCAATTATAAACGGCTCAACACATTCTGTTTTTTTTTTTTTATGCTCCTGTTCATTGCTCGTATGGAACTTTGTTTTGTCGTTCATTTTGTAGGTAAGCATATTTCAAGCTTTCTCTGCAAACGTTACACTTTACGCTCTCTTTTTTTTTTACAAACACTATAATATGATGATTACTTCACTGTTTGGAATCGTTAGGCCATCTACCCTGGCTCAGAGCCATATTTTAACAAAATATTATTTGACAGTTACGAGCTTCCAAAACAAATCGCTTAACGCTTTTCTGCGGCAATCAGCACAGGAGTATTTGTACTCTACACTATTCATTTCTGAGTCTAGCCCACTCTCGCATAAATAGTAAGTATACAAATTGCCTGAAAAGTGTACCCTTAAGTGCACGAATCATTTCCTCGAATTCTTCAAGTTTTCTAATAGTAACATGGTAACATAATGCTATTGCATGCTTTACTACAAGGCTATTATCATAAGGAGCCTGTTGAATTCCCTGTATTTGCTGTATACTTATTCTAAAGCTTGTATATCATCAGTTTTATATTTATATGAATATTACGTCTGAAGTAGGTACATCATTTCTCAGGTACGGACTCTGTGTGTTTATTTTCATCTTAAATAGGTAGGTAATATGATTGAATAGTTCGACAGCTTTATTATTGACTCCATCAGATTCAAGACTTTTTCCAGGTTTTAGGTTTTTAATTTCATTGAGTACCTTGTAGTTCGCTTATTGGTTCAATTGTGCTGTAGTTCGATGTTGTCTTTACTACTTTTCCTGTATAGCTCTTGGTAGGAAGGTGCTGCATGTATAATCTCAATGAAATCTATCTATCTCTCTCTCTCTCACATCAATAAATGAAGTTGTATGTAGGTTTATTTTTTTTTTTAATTGGTCTTTTGGTAGTTCTTGATTTTATAAAGTTTTCGTTTGTTCATCTGGTTATCACATTTTATCCTTAATTGCTTAGCTCCATTCTAGTTGAATTGTCAATTTTATTTTGTTTTATACTCATTAGCTCTGTCTTTCTTTTTATTGGTTTTCTGTACTTTCACTTACTTTATTTTTGCTTTAATGCAATTGTCGTAGTATTCTTTTATACTCGTATACTCAGGTGGTTCGCATTATCAGTATTATTCAAATTGAAATTAAAGTGTGATTTCTCCTCTAAAAAGCTTATTTTATGCACTGAAAACAGTCGATAAATAGCACTTGTAATCACTTTTTGTTTTTGAATTTAGAACACATCACTATATTCGACCTCCATCTCATTGCTATACACACCCTCCTTGCGCAAAATACTCGTTACAAACTCCTTGAGATTTGATTGATCGACATTTTCGACAAGCATTCAATGTATATCTTCTCTTAATCTTTTTTTTTTTTTTTTTTTTTTTTTAGGTCGTAGTCATGGTATAAAGTGGAGTATACAAGTGCCTAAAATGGATTCATATCAAGGGCCATGAATCGCTCGCGTCGCTCTTTAAATCACATGCTTCGCTCGTAATTCAATTATTATGAATCACTACGAAGGTTGTCTGGAAGAAATCGCTTCCTAGAAATAAGACCGTCCATTGTACGTAATAGTGCAATCTTATTATTTCTATTTTATTTTTATAAGCTGTCATAAGGGGTTACATTACAATAAAGTATTTCATTCATTCAGTTATTCACTTTCTGCGGTCGTGATTCAGTCGTTAGGATCCTTCACTTGCTCGTGATTCATCTATAGACATCGCCTTAAACCCGTCCTTTATTCACTAATAGTATAATATACTAGTTTTCACTTTTTATTTTGTGTCTTTAATTTAAATTCACTTTTTAAGTTAAATACCTACTCTCTAATCAATTTTCAATGTATTTACTTTAAAATTTCGATAAATGTCACTTACTTTTTCATCCCTTCATTTTATTTTATTTATTTAACAAAATCCACAGCTCTTAGGGTGTACAGAGTAGGTATCTTATAAATTCATATTATAGCCAATAACGAATTTTCAAAAATAACGACCGTCACTAAACGACTACCAAAGTACTTCCAAAGTTTTGGATAAAAGTGTTGTGAGGATGTGTGAGAAGGTGTAAATGCCTGAGTGTATAGGGGGTTCTCCTGGTACGCCAGTCTCTTCATACTTAGAATATCTCTTTTTTTTTTCACTCGCTCAATTCTGTGTTTGCATGTAGTCTATCATCTTTCATCTTTTTTTTTTTTTAATAAAAATGTGCCTTTATACTTGTTATCATATCAGTGTATAATACGTTGGTGACACTTAAACAAATCACTTCCGACCATTTCTATGTTTCCCAAGGTTAAGCTTATAGCATTTATGTCAAATATTTTATCACTTTATATCGCCTATAGTGCTTTTTTTTTATGATTGCCACTGCACAGCAGCTTTAGATACAAACATTTGTACTTTAAAATTATGAAAATGGTCAATCGCAATTATTGATTTTATGTAAATCGGAAATAAAAAACTGAGTTGTCACTCTAGCACTCTGATAGCAAATCTCTCAACTATGTCACATAACATACTTATTTCATTTTAATTTGTATCCTGCCACATAACACTTGTGCTCGATATCAAAGCTCTAACATTCTCATATTATTATTGAAAAATATACCTTTATTAATGGTTATCAATACCATGGGGATTCACTTTCTTGTAGTATGTACATCTCAATTCCTGGCAGCCGGTCACTCTGGCTGCGATAAGACAATTCACATAGTCATCTCTGAGTCTGAGTTTGAGGATGTCTCTCGCTCCTCTCATCATCTAGAACTTCATCCAGCAATACTGATGGCTTGTCTGCAACTCAACAACAATATTTTCTATGTAATTGTTCAGTAGTCAATGTGTGGTGTACATAGTAGGTACGTACATAATCATATTCTCAAATTCAGTAGGTAAATACCTATACTCATTTCAAGCTCATAGAAAATAAGTCTAAGCTTTTATTCAATAAAATAACTCTCATAAGTCAAAGAGCTTTTATTCAATAAAATCTCACTGATCACTTTGAATCCTCTTTAGGTTATGTATGATTACTGTAATAGGTAAGTACCTATAATTAATTGTGCATCGACTATCACTACAATTCATAACTCAGAATAAAGTTTGGTCATCTGAGATGAAATTAACTTGGTTTTCACTAAAACTTTACCTTCGGGCTTCGATGTCGACATGGGCATTGGAAAAAACTTTGTAGTATTTTTCCCATCTTTCCACTTCTGAGCTGTAACGACCTATCTTTTCGCCGACAGATTCTTACGTTGTGCTTGGTAAATTAAACTTCAGGTTCCATTTATAAACAATCTATTCGGAATAATATCAAATACATTTTGGTACCACTCGTCACAACAAGATTCGCTAATGTTATTATATTCTTGGTTATCCTTCAAAGTTGCTACTGTCAGGTGACATTTATGACAGCGTCATGTACACAGGCATCTCACACAATAATTCTCACATTTCATTTTCTTAAAGATCTATCTCACGGAAACATCAATGGCGAATCAGCCAGTCCTAACTACCAACAAAATGTATATACAACTGTATGGAGGGTGCCTCATTTGGTATCTGCTTGATTGCGCCGCCATTGGTCTTAGTGAGATAGACCCCTTAGACACGTAGCTATAGGATTTTTTTACTTCAAAACGTTTGAAGCTAGCTAATACTCCATCGCCGTATATTCTCTTACAAGAACCTTCAAAACAAACACTGATTCAATAATAAAAGCTCACAAGCCAGATTAATTAATAGTGGAAAGTTATTAGCGTCTGGGCGGTAATGCCGACGTTTTATGATAAAAGATGTAATCCTGAGGCTGTAATCCCTCCAGCAATACCGAGCTGTGTACAGATATTTACACTGATGGAGATTAAATGGAAGTGATTTGTTGTGTTGTAAATATTTTTTTTACATCGCCTAAATTGTTAAGGATGTCATTAACAACTTTTTTCATATTTTTCTACGAAATCCCAACCAATTTTTTCCATCACTTTTCTAATGATAGTTAATCTTTATCTTAGGAGTGAGCAACTGCTATACTTCCAATAAGCCATTAGTAAGCACAGCCAATAATTGTGTTAGTTATAGATAAAATTATTATGGTTTTTTTTTCGCACTAACATCAAAACTCATGCACTGTCAAATACCCAGTATAAACAGTACAAGCACAATAAAATAAGAGCTTCTTTTATAAAAAAAGTGTTATTTATCTCTGATGCAAATAAGAGTCCAGAAAAATAGGTCCAGCACTGTAAAAATCTAACTAAGTAATCCATCCCCCAGTCTAAATCTCTATTACAGCTTACAGCGTACACCCGATAAAATAAATCTCTCATCCTAGGCACATCCAGCCGCTAAACATCTCTACGCCCCTATCAAACGCTCGTTTGCACAAAGTATAGAGTCAAAGTATATCTGGAACCGTTGCGAACGCCGTCCGAATGGCTTTACGAATACTTTTTCCCTATTTCCGAACGAATAAAAAGGTTTCAAAGAGGACTTCATGACTTTTGTTATGTCGTATAGCGTTTACGTACATACATGTGGGGATTTTTAAACGTGGGGTTTTTGAATATATTGGGTATGGCGTTGGTGGCGTTGGTGAGGTTTTAGGGTTCTCCATCCAAATGCTGACAACTAGACCCTATTGTCTAGGGAACGCCACGCACCGTCTATCACAAACATTACCAGTCCTGGATTTGTCAATAGGCCGCATAGGCCTAGGCAGCGTCCTAGGGGCGGCAGATATCAGAGGACGCTCACTCGATTTCAGAGGATAAAAGTCTATCAAGTTCACTGGTTTTCTCATGATTTTTTATACTAATACTTTAAATCCCTAGGTATAGAAACTCATTCTTATAGAAAACTATCAATCCTATATACCTATATTATTGTACCTACCTATTTTATCTATATTATTAATTTAGCAATTTTATTAAATTTATTGTAGGCCAATTTGATAAAAATATAAAGTGAAATAAAGTGGAATAAAGTGGCCTACAATCATAAAAAATATAAATCCGGCACTGGGCATTACATCTTACTAAAAAATCATTTTATACTTTACATAAAGAATTAGTTTTGCTCTATATGTTTTTAATTTTTTTTTGGCATGGAACCCTTACCGCGCGGGACCAATTCATGCTTGACGGGTTTTTGGGTTACACTTTCAGTCAGTTTAAAATGGGTTTGCGTTCATTTATTGGCACTGCTTTTTATCCTGGCTACCGTAAATATGTTAGCGGCTACATTGAGATTTAGGCCCTTCAAAATCTGGATTGTGACCGTTAGTTTGTTTCTAAAGCACGGAGCACACAGAGGGCGGGTGCGGGTTTAATGTTCATTCCCTTGAATTTTACGGATGACGCACTCGTTATATTATTATGTGCTTATTTTTTTTTTGCTTGGTACAATAGTATGGTAAAAGAATAAAAAAGTTATGCAAAAAAAAATTACCCAGACGTGAATTCTAAATCCTATTAAACGCAAAAGTTTGTGAGAATGTATGGATGGATGTTTGTTACTCTTTCACGTAAAAACTACAGATACGATTTGGATGAAACTTGGAATATATATTGTCCGTGACTTAGATTAACGCATAGGCTACTTTTTATCCCGAAAAATCAACGGGATCCAACGGAATGCGAATGAAGTAGCGGGCGGCACCTTGTTTAAAAATAATTTATTAAGTACTATAGTTTATTTTTACGTATTATTTTTGACCTTAACTAGCTTAACCTTTAAAATCGTAGCTGGAACAACGCCAAAACTACTGAGTACCTGACAAAGCACAATTGTGCGTCGGCTAGACCTACTTATCGCAGGATTGTACCTACGCTCTGTGGACGCGACCTTGAATTGAGGACTTACCTACTTAGCCTTAGACGCAATGCAGATTCTTACCGTAAGTAACTAGAAGTATTACCTAGTGACTGCGGTACAAGAGGCGATTTTAAACAAATAAAAAGCAATAAACGATAAACGCTTACATTATGATTCATAATGCGAATTGCCAAGGAGTCTCTCTGCCATCATCAGTATTTCCTGAAAGATATAACCTAGGAATTTTCAAGAAAAGAGTGAATGAGGATTATGGCTAAGCGAGCTCCTCCTTAAGTTGCAGTTACACTTACCATCAGATGTACTGGCAGCCAAATGCTTGCACTTAAAAAAGTATGAACTACTTAATGTCTATGAAATATTTACCCTCTAATTTATGAACGATGTAGAATTGTAAAGGCTTCTCTGGTGTTTTTTTAACTAATAGGTAATTTTTGACTACAATCTCAATAATGCGTCAGGATTTAGGTCCTAGACAAATTCTGGTTGTAACTGGTTTGACGGACTGTTCAGCTTCTGTTAGTAAATTCGGGTGTTACTTTACTGAAAAATTGGAACTGTAAAACACAAGTTATTTTTCAACAGATTAAAAATAATTCTATTTTCGTTTGATCAATCTGGTAAAGCAAAAAAGAAAGATAGATAAAGTAGACTTTATCGAATAATAGAAGAAAGAGATATCAATATCAATTCAGAACAATGATGGTATTACAGATTGTGTGAACGTGTCTTTATGCTTGTTGTTGTTCTTTAGATGAACCAATAAAGCCATCATAAATATAACAAACTATATAGGTACTCGTTAACAAAAACTATTTTGGAAGAATTATTTACTGAAATAACGTTTTCAGTGGACGTGTTCAGTGAGGCAATACATAAACAGATGTTACTACAGATATATCATCTGCTCGTTCAATCAATCATGGCAGAGGCCCTAAGGCGGTCTAAAAACTCCATCACCAGAGTTGGCCACTAACTCATAAGAACTTACTTTATCACTTTTCATAGAAATGATGTTATATTTCCCACTAGCTGATACCCGCAACTTCGTACGCGTGCGCAACTTTCCACCAAAATATCTGTCAACTAGTATACGATGAACCTCGTGCCAAAGGCTGCTTTTAGTTTAGAGAGGTCAAGCTGTATCTAAGAATGCTCGTCTTTAATTTCAATAAAATATAGCTTATGTTTCAATCCGGAAAAAGGGCTTCTGAAAGGTATAAGTTTCATTAAAATTGGTCCAGTAGTTTAGGCGTGATCCGCAAACAAACAAACAGACAATCAGACAAACTCGATTTTTTTAATCAGAATCGTTTATTTAGTAGAACTGCATATTTAGTTTTCCCATATCTTTAATTTTAGTTTTCGGCCTTTTTACAGTTTTATAATAGTATAGATAGAATTACTCACAGCGGTGTAAGAAAATGAAGATAATTAAGCATAAAGCACCCTTAAAGCTACTTCATTGTCCACGAACACTTTTTAAAACTCTTCAATTTACCAAACTAAGCTGGCCATTTTTAAAAATGTCCAAGTCCAAGCGAATATTTCTTCACGGGACAGGCGATTAGGTCCTAACTCCACCTGATGATATAATTTAGTTAATATCGATCGCCGGGGATTAGCACACGACTAATTGTCCAATCAAGATGCAGGCGTGGAATAAGATTACAGTTCTTTCGTTCAAAAGTTTCACTCTGAGAGGTTTTCTTTTGAGAAAAAGTAAAAATGTCATTGGGATTTTTTTGTAATATCATTTATATGGCACAACTACCTAGTGATGCCAAACAGTTGTGTCACGGGGAATAAACGGTTTATTCTATTCAGTCTTACCAGTAGTTCGATTATCTAACTGTTTGGACAAAAATATTCCAAACTGTTAGACTGACTGATCGAACATTTTGGATACACAGATTTTATTCCAAATAGAACTACTATTCCATCCAGTCATACTAGTAGTTCGATTATCTAACTGTTTGGACAAAAATATTCCAAATTTTTAGAGTGACTAATCTGTGTATCCAAAATGTTCGATTAGTCAGTCTAACCAGTTTGGAATATTTTTGTCCAAACCGTTAGATAATTGAACTACTGGTAGGACTGGATGGAATTAACCGAATAAACGCACAAGTGTTAAAAAAAATTATGTATAATTAAAAAAAAATCCTAACTAAATCCCAGTTAAACTTTTAATTAATTTAGAGGGCTGAAGATAGACTTCTAAATATGCACCAAATTTCGCTTACTACAGTTTTATTCAAATCATTTTTTGAGATATATGATGGTTATAACAAATGGTTTAACTGATGTTAAGTCGTACTTATGCTTATAATAACAGAGTGTCATTGTTAAAATCACAAAAACGCAAAATAATTTACTGTAAGTAATAGTAGAGTAGCAAGTAACTCGACCGTGATTAAAAAAAATACCTTTCTCTGATTATAATTTTACAAACAAAGTTTCTCAAGCCATATTGAATCAAGTACGAAGGTCCTAAAGTTCATTTTACCCTGAACATAATTCAGATTGGTACTAGGTTGAGGTAACTGATTCTGAACACCTATCGGGCACCGGACTAAGTTAAACCTTCTTTGATAATTTAATTCTCGACGCTTCAGCAGACGCTTAATGGTTAAAGGGGCTAGAAGTGACTAAATCAAAATGGAACGAACTTACATCATGGAAACAGAAACCCATAATTTTAGTTTGTTTACACATTTGTTTCAAAAATGTGATAAAATAAAGTATGCATACAAATAATGTACCGTTTGTTATATGATCAAAATAAGAAGTTACTTTCGAGAGTAGTCTTATAGGGTAAAAATATCATTGCAAGTACTGTAGGCGCGCGATCTGAGTGCAGTCGAGGTATGAGGTGCGAGGCGGGCTCAACACCTCGCCGCGGCTGCCTGTAGTTTAGTGCCGTGCTTGATGTCTCTTGCGAGCGCGTGCTTATCAATAGCGTTTTACTCAAGTTGCGAACTCGTGTTATTTTTTGATGATGATGATTAAAATTATAATATACCTAATATATTTTTTACAATAACAAACTTGTTTGATTAAGGTTTCCGGCTATTCCACACAGTTTTTTTAAATTATGGAATATAATGCATGATATTTTCTTTTTTTTGTACCATAACGTGTAATACAAATATCTAGCACAAATATAATAAATAAAATGTCCTAAAATACTGACAGATATAAAAGCAAGTTTGAAAAAAAAAATCGAACTCCGTTCATTGTCGCTAATTAGGTCACATCACTAGCGCATTCCTCAGAACTGCACTCAGATCGCGCGCCTACAATACCTATTTAGCTGTGGTATTATAAAACTCATAAAAGTCACATGACAAAAACTACCATTTTTAACCAACTTCAAAAAGGGAGGAGGTTCTCAATTCGGTTGTATTTTTTTTGTAACTTTTATGACATCACAGCAAACACAAATCATTCCCCACTGGTACGAATTTCTTAGTAGGGATTTCTGGAATATATCTTTTTATCTTACGTATAATGGTGTCGATTTTGGTGTTGCATTTTCCTAAACTAACCTGAGTCATTTGACAACACTAAAAATGTTTCCGTCCTCTTTTCGTAATTGGAATAAATGTGTGTAAAGTGGTTTCTCTGAATGTGAAAATTCGTTTCAGGTTTTGAAGAGAAAATTCACCATTTTCTCTTCAATACAAACAACAGCCGACTCAACGAAGACTTGACTTTACTTATATTATTCCAAACTCATCACTTGACACAGGCAAAATTGTCTGTCAAAATGACGGATTGAGGCCATAGAGGTATAAAAGAAGAAGAAGACTGGAAAAACAAAGATGGCTCTTTAGGGCTGTCTTTGGTTAGTTTAGAAAAATGCAAAAACAAACTCAACGACAGTATTGAGATTAATTTATTATTGTGATCAGAAATTATATTAAAAAAAAAAACAAAATAATAAAATGTAGATAGGTAGTTACTTGAATTGCCAGCTTGTTTTTTTATCTTAGTAGACGTTATACCTAGCATAATGGTAGCTTAAGTTATGCAAATTTAACTTATTCCCACACTTTGCTTATTCCCCAGCAATATTTATTAGTATTGGATTAGTTGACTTTTGTATTAGGGTCAGGGTTTGCAATGTCAATAAAAGTTGAAGGTCAATTAGGGTCTGTGTCAAGGTCGGAAGTAGTCTGTGACCTTTGCGGTAAGTATTTCTGTAATTGTAGTGTTAGCTGATTTAGATAAAGGCTTTAAAATTAAAAATTAAATTTCAAATAAAAAAATTCAGTAAAATTTCTTTCAAAAATATTAATAATCTCTAACATAATACTAAACTGATTAGAATCAGTATAGGAATGTGACAAAAAAAATATGTTGATTTTATTTGGTATAGCAGTTTCACTATAGAGTTTTGTTTCAAATTATAGATATCGTAGTTGGTATTAATATCGGGATTTGGCCACAGTCAGGGCCTCTGCTCCGAATAATGACTTACGAAAATTCAGTAGTGACGTTTGTTTTACACTGCACAACTGCCTCGTGCGATGACGTGGCCTCTTGCAAAGTGACAACGCCAATGCGCAGTGTAACACAAACGGCACTATTGAATCGGTATGACTCATCGTCAATGATAAGTAAAACCTTTAAATATAAAGAAGCTTTCAGAACCGAAAGTTCAAACTACCCATAAAACATTTGGTTCGTTATTTATGTTTATTTTATTACGATCTTAATCAATTTCAATAAAGTTTGGCACCGATATACTAGAGCAATCTATTTTACGATTGAGTTTAAAATATAACTATTTATGCTCTGTAGATTATTTTGTGGTAATATTTATGACCAAACCTATCATGATTTGTATCAGAGGATAGACTTAGCATAGCAGAACAAACATCCAGTTCGAATTTGAACCCTAAAATTGTGCTTTGGCATAAGACCTATTCGTACTCGCATACTCGTAGGTATTATTTATTACATCACAGATTGATAATCAAGTTTCCCTGTTATTCAAATTTATTGTTTATTCAAATTATTTTATTTGATCAAATTAATTCAAGAAACACGGTGTTATTTATATCACACAGTTTCTAAAATTACATACAGTTTTTTAACGTGCTCTGTCACCACCTCAGTTGTAGGGAATCAAATTCCGCACATAAAATAGATACAAACAAATGTACTCGCAAACAACTTCCGACCCATCAATTTTATGGACCATAAAGAAAACAAATTCATTCCTACCTCTATAAAGGCATTGTACCTTTACTGGGTGATTGTGAGATATATCAGAAAGCCAATGTTTCGTACGAGGATCACGGAAAAATCATTTATTCTGGGCTAAATAAACCACCGTATAATAAACATACAGTATTTGTAAAAAAATAACTAGGTAAAAGAAAAAAAGTAGAGCTTCAGGAGCCTGATGCTCACTTCGACAGAGATTTTACTTTTAAGGCGACGGGTATAGTCAAACAACCTTCTCTCGCACATTTCAAAATTTTTGAAGATATAATATAACTAAATGTAATTATATTATATGAAATCGCAGAGCGTCAGGGTCAAGAAAATAACAATGCAAAGGATTAGTAAAAATATCACATTGATTCAAACAAGTTTTCCAACCAAAAAACTTGTACCAATGCGACCAATTTTATTTTAGTGCACATTTTTTGGTTGGAAAACTTGTTTGGATAAATGTGATATTTTTACTGAACCTTTGCATTGTTATCTTCTCGAACCTGACGCTCTGCAATTTCACATAATTACATAATTTAGTTATATTATATCTTCAAAAATGTTGAAATGTGTGAGCGAGAGGGCTAAAATGACGTCGCTTTCGACTCATGTATGATGTTATCCTAGAGTATAATCTCTGCTGAAGTAAGCATAAGACCCCAGCTGTTATTTTTGCATTTCGTTGTAAAAATATGGTACTAAAAATACTGATCAAGCTTGGACGAGGCCAATCATACTTAATAGAGTTTTACCATTTATTCCAAAGTAATGTTCGTATTATATGATCTGTGCTCTACATAATTATTAAGTAGGTATTATTCGACGTGGTTACAAAACCTATAATAAATGTTAATCATTTCATGTAACCAATAACAAATGAATCAGTTTCCATTCCACTTGCGACTGACAAAAATGAAGCAGTTGCAAATATTATGTACAGCCTACAGTGCAATAACGTTTTCAGCAACGCAATGTTCTGCTGAAAACTGAAACTTGGCATCAACAGAGCCCAATAAATCGAAGGCAACTTCCACAACACGTAAACGTCCAGTTACTTTAACGGCTGATACAGATACTGTTGATAATTGTGCAAAGTAAGGCATCGTCCTAATAGAACGCGAATGCGCAATCATCGTAGGTTCGCACGAATTTTACTCGTATGAACGCGCGATTAAACCTATTGAACTCGAATAGGTGTCCTAACTGACAAACGCACGACGCGGTCGATTGGCAGTTAGAACACACGATGGTCGCATCGCTTACTCGCGCAATAATCGCGCATTCGCATTCTATTAGGACGATGCCTAAGGAAAGCTAGGTAAAAGTTTACTGAACTTTAATTAATTCTAGAAAAAAATCTACGCTGGTCTGATCAAGAACTAGTATAAATTAACAGTGATAGAGCTTATTTTAACCGCTTAGAGTGCTTTGCCACCAGCGCTGAGCTAAACTACGTTACTAGGATGTGTTTCAAATCCATCAATGGAGTCGTTTAATATGAAAACAAACGATTCCTATTGGTTGATTTCAAACACATCCTTAGCAACGTGGCTTAGCATAGCTCTGGTAAAAAAACCTTATATAGAGTTTTTGACATAGGTACATTGCATTATTCTCTGATCAAGTAGACTATTTTTCACTGCATCTACCAAGAGTAGAATACTACTTACCAATTTGATATTCGAGTCATCTATTAAATAAAAACCCATCGGTATTTTCGAATAATGATGTTGGTGAACATAAGCCTAAGCCACTTGAAAACCAAATCACAGTCCGTGCAGATGGTATTACCGTGTCGCTTGCACTTGAGAATGCAAAGCCGAAACGCAACAATAACTCGTTCGTAACTCACGTATTTCCCGCTTCACATTGCATTCTAATAAATTTCTAAATCGACATAAGTCGTTTGGTATTCAGCGGGCGCGGATTCTCGAACACAATAAGATCATGTTACAAAGGACTGAGTTTTGCATATCTACGGAGATCGCTGGAAGAGCTCACTTATGTCTACTACAAGTTGCCAGACTTGCCAGCGATGTTCACTTGTACTTGTTACAGATATAAAACCCCGCAACGCACTTACACAACTTTTTTTTCTGTTGCTGCTACAATCCAGATTTTTGTGTGAGAAGAAGTGATGAAAAAAGATGTAAGACTTTTACACTACGTGGGTATGTAATACCTCACAGAACATGTTCACCGATGACGTACTCTGAAGGCACTATACCATGGCCATTGGTATGAGCACAGATCATATACCTAAAATAGGATAATTATTATTTTTTAATAAAAGTAGTTTTGAGAGGTCAAGAAAAATTAAAACTTCGTCCTGCTTTACTGGGGCGTTGACTGACTCTTTGCCACCAAATATCAAAGTAATAACCAATTTTCGACTTGCTATTTGTACCAATCAAATAACCAACGATAAGGTGTAAAAGTTTGTATCATAGACAAGCACCGGCAATCTGCTTATTACATAAATCCAGTGTATCTATGGAGATCGTGGAAATTCGCGGACATTTGCGTACCGCCCGTTTTCCTAACGCTTCTTTTTGTGCGGTTGTTTTGGTGGCGGGAGTAATTTGAGGTCTGTTTTTTGTGGCGTCTGCAGCAGAAAATATTGTAGCCGGTTGAAATCTTTACTAGAGATTTTCAACGTGTGTGCATTGAACATTACCAATTTAACCAATTTAAAATTAAAACTTAAATTTTGTGTAGGCACCTCCTGTAGGTATTTCAGTTTCAAAGTTTAGGTCAATTTCATGCAAATTTACTACGTTGGAATTAAAATTTACCAAATCTCTTGAAAAATAATTAAGTGCACTGACTCCACAAACTTACGGTTTTGACATTTAAAACCAAATCTCCCAGATTCCACACAAATCTTTAGCACAGATTATATAATACTATACCTTTAGTAAGTGCAGCTAAACCTCGCTACAATACCTACAAAACTCAACCATACCTAGTAAACGCTGCCACTGCGACACCGTCTACCGAAGTTATTCCATAAAAGCTCTTTTGCCTCTCCACCGTTCCTTTGGCGTTTGTGCACAGTATATTTTTTATTTTAAACTCTCCACTAGTTATTCACAAAATACAGTTATTTAGAGGGAGAAATTGGATTGCTACGACAACAATACCGCCTTCTTAATGTAATGAAGTTGACCTCTTTGAACTCTTCTCTTTTATAATGGTCGGATCTTGCTACGTTTTTTGGCACGAGCAAGCTTTTTGTGGGATTACATCGGTTGTAACTCTTGAGATTAAGAACTTCAGTCCATTATACTTAGGTTTTATGTACTACCTTTTAATTTCTTAGACGATTTTTGGATAGTTAAAAGTAATAAGGAGGCAAGTAGATCCTTTTTCTTATTCACAAAATTTTAACTGTCAATAAGCTGTAGGCCTCTTTCGATAGTTTTTCTCTTAAATTTTATAGTGAACCTAAAATAAAGCCACGGTTTCACGACACGTGTCGCCAGCGACGTTGGGTGAGGTAGCACGACGTTGCCGGACTTCGCTCGACATGTCTGGCAACATCGCGCGACACGTGTCGCCAACTACATCGAGTGAAGAGCGCGACGTTGCCGGACTTCGCTCGACATGTCTAGCAACATCGCGCGACACGTGTCGCCAACTACATCGAGTGAAGAGCGCGACGTTGCCGGACTTCGCTCGACATGTCTAGCAACATCGCGCGACACGTGTCGCCAACTACATCGAGTGAAGAGCGCGACGTTGCCGGACTTCGCTCGACATGTCTAGCAACATCGCGCGACACGTGTCGCCAACTACATCGAGTGAAGAGCGCGACGTTGCCGGACTTCGCTCGACATGTCTAGCAACATCGCGCGACACGTGTCGCCAACTACATCGAGTGAAGAGCGCGACGTTGCCGGACTTCGCTCGACATGTCTAGCAACATCGCGCGACACGTGTCGCCAACTACATCGAGTGAAGAGCGCGACGTTGCCGGACTTCGCTCGACATGTCTAGCAACATCGCGCGACACGTGTCGCCAACTACATCGAGTGAAGAGCGCGACGTTGCCGGACTTCGCTCGACATGTCTAGCAACATCGCGCGACACGTGTCGCCAACTACATCGAGTGAAGAGCGCGACGTTGCCGGACTTCGCTCGACATGTCTAGCAACATCGCGCGACACGTGTCGCCAACTACATCGAGTGAAGAGCGCGACGTTGCCGGACTTCGCTCGACATGTCTAGCAACATCGCGCGACACGTGTCGCCAACTACATCGAGTGAAGAGCGCGACGTTGCCGGACTTCGCTCGACATATCTGGCAACATTGACTTATGCGGACATAAGTCGCGTGTTGTCGCCACATATGTCAGGGGAAATTTCACAAAGTCGCACGACTTCGTCTGACGTCGCTGCGGACCAAAGTCGCGCGTGGTCGCCATATATGTCAGGCGAAATTGGCCGGCTTCTCTTGACATGTCGCCGATACAATAGACATGTCGTGGAACATTTGTCCCCTAGTGTATCCGTGGCTTAAGAGAGAAAGTTCTACGCAATATACTTTACGCGCGTCGCATTTTATATTCACCATAAACTCTATCTGAATCTAAATCGAAGTGTAAAACAATCGTAAACCAGTTTCATTTCGTACAAAGTTACGCGTGTTTTGATGTTTTAATGTAGAAATTTGCATTTGCAGCAAATTATAAACTTTGGGATTGCGCAGATTAAAATCGACGAAAATAAAACTGATGAGCACTCGAATAAATTGTTTAATTTAAAACTTGATTAATTTGATGACAGTAATACGGATTTAATGAAAATAGTGAATAATCGAATGCGTATTGAAAAGTATCAGTGATTTTGGCTCAAATGCAATATTTGTACAAATAAACAGCTAGTTTCTTGAATTTCACAGACTTAGTAAAGTTTTAGAACTTTGAAAATAAGTTCACTCTCAAGTTGAACCCTTGCCTTGCACCACCAATGACATTTGGAACTAACCCGTCACCTTTAAAACAAAATGCCAGGCTTTGAGAAAATGCCAGACAGACGGGTGCAAACATTTGCCTGTTCCCATGCCCCTTTTCTAACCATGTTGAAAGTGGGCAAAAAGCTGACTGGGCAATTCTCTTTATTCAATCAACGAACCTACTTTACAGTTTAGGTAAAGCAGGTCACTGTTTAACGTGAATTTTAAAAAGTCGAATGTTTATTTGATTCACTGATGCATGAGAGCTCTTGATATAATTCATAAGAGCTAAATCAGTCAGTGGTTCTTCAAAAATAGTTATCAAAAAGAATACCTATATCAGTCCACTGTTGGACGTAAGTCAGAAAAAATACTAACTGCTCTATGAGATATTTCGTTATTTTACTAACTACTTGTCTAAACGGTGGTTAGTAACCTTGTTGTATATGAACCGTATATAGAACAGTTTCGAGTTAAACCGCAATAATATAATCTGCCAAAATATTGCTTCTGGCATGAAAAAATAAAAGCATCATTACGAGCCAAGGTTACCGATCAAATTGGTTCACTGCCTCAGCGAACGACTTCAGCAGAATTCATGCCCGAATTTTGGGTACAATAGCTCCCTATAAAGGGGTACAATTGTGCCCCGCGTTAGGGTAGGTACAATAGCGCCCCATATTGCGTGCGAATATTACGCCCCCGATGGAACTTGTTATGGAAATGCCGATTATGAAATATCAATTACGGGAATGTTATTTTCAGACGTGAATTGCATTGGGTCTGAGTTTTATACATTTTTTTCCGGCTTCGTTGCGTGAAGAAAGCAGTATGGCACTGTTACGTATAGAATACTAGCCACTGTCAAATAGAGATTAGACAAGCTGCTGACTATACCTAGTACCCGTTTCACATTTGCTTTCATTTTGATATAAATAACAAGATTACCTGAGGCACCCTGAGGGGTCTACTTTACGGTGGTTGTTCATAATTTGAAGACACGATTTCTCATAATTTGATTTCAATACCTAGTATTAGAATGTCCACAGGCAACCAACACTCATTACAATAAATCAATAGGCTCCGTATCTCATATAACCACGTGTAACCTACTTATTGTTACAACAACTTTTTATACTGCATCAACTTATAATGTGCCGGTGCCGTGTGATAATATCTTGAACTTTGAACAGTCACCCACCTATTTTAGAAACTTAATGCCATGGCTACACTAATTAACCTCACCCTTAGTTGAACCTCACACCTTTAAAGATGAAGAAAAGCAGTTACCGTGACCAGCACTAGCAATAAGGGTAAGTATACAATCACTGCAGAGTAACAGTCAAGTTTGGAGAAGGTATAATTTATAGTGCAAAGTCAGGAGTAATCAGCTACGATTAAAAACCAAAATAAGTCTAGTCTGAACGTAGCTACCAACCAGATCAATAACTAACAACCTTTTTCCATAAAATGTCCCTTCCTGCCTTCAAAACTGAATTACAGCACCCTAAAAACGAAGCCAAAAAACTGACCAAACTCGTAAACAATTTAATGCATGATAAAATTCAATGGCCCCTGACAGACATCCATAAAGTGCCTCAAACCTTATGCAAAGTATATTGTAGGCATGGGTGGTGTGGTGGCGTATGATCCAAAGCGACCTAGGCGCAACTTTTCGTGAGAGATATATATATTGTATACCCAATAGTAGTAGTCGATCATAGGGAGTGAATTAATCTTGACCTCAAGTAATTTTGAGGTAAGTAAACAAAGCAAAAAATTTACTTACTTGAAATGAAACCATTTCAAATTTCATTTCATTTTTCTATACGGTAATTTTTTTTTACGGTTTGTAGATAGCTCAACTGTTTCATGTGTATTTTGTAAATATTGTGAATATTGTAAATATTGTATTAGTTGTATTTTTCTTTGTGAATATTTTTTTCTATTATTTTAAAACCTCATGGTATTTGGCTGCAAATTTAGCATCCATAAGCTGAGTCGGGATCATTTGGCTGCATACGAGTTTTGGACGGCATGGGACGAGTTTTGCTAAAATCTACTGGTTACGTCACGTAATCTAGTTGTTAAAATCATTACTTAGCTTAGCTATTTATATTTATCTAGTGCGTTCTGTGTTTTTGTATTTATGTCATCAAAAAAACTATTCTATCTATCACATGCACCACAACCAAATTTACTTACCTATCTATTTAACTACCTCAAAAACTGAATTTTATTATAGCTGAAGTATTTATTTACTAAGAGATAAATACAAGCCTACTGCTAGCCCTAAAATATGATGGCTGAGAAGGTGTATAAAATGTAACCCCTTACATAGTCGCAGTATTTAGTCGCTATCATCGGAAAGCCTCTCTAGAGGTTTATCGTGCAGTTTTTCGGACAACGGCGGTCTTACATTCTCAGCGTGTTTGTGTGACATTAATCTGTGTCGAAGCGGGGCCGCTAGTGTACGGTAATAGTTTTTGTAGGGTTAAAAAGTGTTCATATAGAAAAAAGCTGGTATTGTGACTTTAGCTATGATATTGTAAGAATTTTTAAAAGGAGCGTAAAGATAGTATCTAAATATATAAAAAAAAATATACATTTTTGTGTTTATTTTGTTTCCAAGGTTTTTCCAAACAGTGTTGGTATAACGATTAGTTTATATCGTTTACTTACTTTTAATCTTTGCTAGAAATCAGTCGCCTGTGTTTTGGATCATGACTTGAAGGAATATTTCTGCGAACTCACTGTAGCCCCTTTCATAGGAACAGCATTTAATTACACACGCGTAAAGAATTAAATTAACGAATGAGAAAAATTTATTCCTATAATTCTTTTCTAAACGGTTTGGAAAATAAACACTAGTGGCTCTGGGAGCTGTAGACCTCGCGAACATACTAAATATTCCAATATTCAACATCATCAATCAACATCATCAATGTCGTGTAAGGTGTTTTCTGAAAGTCTTTAAGTGCACATTTATTAATTTCTAATTTAAGGTTTATTATTATGCTGATGCTCTCATTCAGTGAAGGAAAACATCATGAAGATAATTATCAGTTAGTATTCTAACAGCGACGAAACGCTTGCAGCCTGTCACGTATTGAAAACTAACTATAATGCAAAATGTTGTGTGTGTGTGTGTGTGATGTGATGTTTTTTCTATTTAATTTTGTAAATTTTTGAGGAATGTAATGTGGAAGTGCATTTTCCGTTTTGTGATTTTTTTGATCTTTTTGATTTTTTTTGCAACATCTTGTGTAGGTCCTGTGTGTTTCTCTCAAATTTGATTGAAAACCATCGATTGTTTGATGAGCTATCCTGTTCATCATGCTGAAGATCCTTATCAGATCTTTGCCAAACTTTTATGAGACCAACTTATAGTTACTATCTTTCAAATAAAAAAAGAATAATCGAAATCGGATCTCATTTGGTGGAGATATCCAGTATATCAAATAGCCCCCTTTTTGCCCTTTTTTTGGGGGAAGTACCCCTCCAATCAAAAATCCCCGACGACAAAAAAATTCTAATAAGTCATATAACCTGTGTATCAAGTTTCGTCCAGATCGGTTGAAAAATGTGACCTGTAGAGGAGAACAGACAGACAGACCGACAGACAGACATCCGGACAAACGCATTTTTGGCCAATGTGGAAACTGAGACGCTTCGCTCGCTTCGCTCGCTCGGTCAATAACATTGTAACCAAGATGCGGTAGCGTTATTATCCTGCAACAATTATTTTTTTTGTTTTGAAACAACTCATTTTTTTATTGTAAAAACAGGCTTGTGTCATAAACAATGTGAATAATCATTTTTATTATTATTCACATTGTTTATAATATTTTTTTTGCAATGATAGCCTTAACCTTTTATCATTAATTCCATGTATTGCAGCTCTCATCTTCTCCATCTACCTCAGCCAAAATATCTCAAATAAATCATGGTTCTAGTGCAACGACATGACCTGAAATTACCTTTTTAACCCCTGACCAAAACAGACCAAACCGTAAAGTATAAACAATGCACTAGAAGTTTCCACTTAAACCGCGTTTATTTACACCCGGGCCGACACAACAATTCGGAACCCGATAGCGTGGAAAATAAACAAATTTCGCGAAAAACTGTCGGACACACAGCTGTAAAGCCAGACTGGAGTGCTTTTGGAAAGCAAAATAAGTTCTATAGACAGGTGTTTGCTATGGATAGATACATCATCATCTTCCTTTTCTTATCGGTACAATGTCTTCGTCCACTTTTCTCTATAGGTACCTAGGTACAGTTATTACATCTTCACGATCAAAATTATTTTCATTTATTAGAAGATACCAGTTCCTGTTGCTCCAAAACATAAAGCAATTCGGTGTGCTTATAATTAAAATAGGTATACCCAATATCGTCTCAACCAAGGTTTTCTACTATCATAGCCTGCGGTCTGAGCTAAGCCTTACCCAGACCGCTCCAGGCAAGTGTCGCACACCGTGATACTGTCCAACACCCCGACACCTGAGCAAATTGCCAGGGGAATTATGGACGGGACTTACAGCAGGGGGATGCGAAGCGTGCTTGGAGTAATTTATGGGCGTGTGCTTAAAGAATTTCAGTTTTTGTTTTTATGATATTAATGTTTTTTTTATGATTCTCTCATGTAAATTTTTTTGCACTAGAAATCGTGTGTAAATTTTAAGACAGATTTTAGGATAGTTGTATTGAATAGATTGTTTTAAAATAGTTCTATGAGTGAATTAAGTTTAATTTAAATTATGTACTTACTGGCGTAAAAATATTGTTTAAAATTAATTGGTTGTATTTTTGCACACGAAAAACTGTATGGTTTGCATTTGTGTAGCTAATTTTTTTTATATTAGTCATCCTATATACTACGTTGATTTTCGACTCGTTCAACACTTCACTACCTTTTATTTTTTACAATCACTACTGGCGCCATCTATTCATCGTGAACAGCTTCCAACATCCAGCCACTGAGCAACATTTCTATCCGGTAGCGACACCTAGTACCATTCCCGTATTCCAGAACTAAGGTTTTCTCGCTCAGTTTTACCCCGCACGCCCACAGATTAAATACCGCCTGAAAAACACAGATGGCGCTGTTGGCCATAAGCTGAAAACGGTGAAGGTCGAAAATATTTTTCGTGAAATCTTCTTCAGCCTTTTGAGTAAACTAAAAAATACTTGACCATCAATTACCTTTGTTGATTGAAAGTAAAAAAAGGTACGAAACGTATATTATTTTTGACCTGTGACGAAATGGCAAGGTATTAGGTAGGTATAAGTTCAGAGCCTTGTGCTAGCTATACCTACCTAATTTTTTCAAATGTCTGACTATTGATCCAGAATAGATATCTATTGGTTTGTATTGTACTTACTTGGCACAATGAGATGGCTGCCCCAGCTTTGTTTTGTGGAAATTCCCAGGGACCAAAATTTTCAGTTATTCGTACATCAGGGTGAAATAATAACCACCATTTTAAAATAGGCTTTTGAAGAAAGTAAGATTGTGGCCTTCGTCGACCTCTATGTTTTAACAATAATTGCAAACTAGAGATCTGTTAGTGAATAATTAATCGATAAAAAAACTAAATAAATTTGAAGTAGGCAGATACTTCAGGTACGGTTTTTCAGAAATTCAGAATATTAGCTTTATCTAAAAATTGGTAAACAACATATTTCTTCGTATTTTTGAACTACCTATCTATTTAAAGCGCTTTGTTGAATACCTCAATAGAAACATTTTCCTCGTACCTTAGAAGCAAAAAACATTTTATGATCTCCCCCCTACGATCACTCCCTCGGTTTTCATCACCTAGCGACGGCTCCCTGTCTCTATGGCGACCCTTACTTGAGGTCTCTACATTTTGCTCAAACGTGTCGCAGGTATAAAAGGCTTTTGTGTTGCTTTGTGATGTTTCTAGATATTTTTTGTGACAAATATATTTTCGTAAACTTTGAATAGTAAATACTCAAAGTTAACAAAAACGAGAAATGTTTAAAGAGAAATTCGGATATGTATCTCTAGAAAGATAAACAAAGAGTAGGTTATTATTATTATTATTATTAAGAGCCCGTAGTGTCCCACTGCAGGGCAAAGGCCTCCCTTCCTTCTCGCCAGTCTTTTCTGTTTTGGGCAACTGTGGACCAGTCCTTGAGGTAGAGTCCTTTTCATGAAAGAAGTCCCGCGGAAATTTCCGGAACTAAATTTTAAAACTAAATTTTAAATTAGTTGTCAGGTGCTGTTAATGTGTTCGGATACTAGTGCGTTTTTATTTGGTTTCTGTGATCAAAGTCTTGTTTTCAATGCCTAAAGTTGTTAAAAGTGCTGCCCGAGAAATAATACTTAAGGTCGACTACAGCGACGCGTCTGCGGGACTTCTTTCATGGAAAAGACTCTAGGCATCAATCTCGTCCCTCCATCTTCGCCGTGGTCTGCCACGAGGTCGTTTTCTGTTTTGAGGCGTCCATTCTGTAGTGGATTTAGCCCATAACGCATCCGACATGCGGCAGACGTGGCCTGCCCAGTCCCATTTCAATTTCATTTCAAAGAGTAGGTACTTTAGTCGTCACGTTTCATCCTCCTTTTTTCGGTTGTCATTCGAGTTTCATATTTGTCAGTCGTTTTAGGTTTGTAAGTTATCTTTAGATTAGGTTTAATTAAGTTTTTAGGTTCTGAAAACACTGCATTCTAAAAGTACAATTATATTTGATAGAATGGATCAGGACAATTCGTTTAATACATTTTAGTATTAATTTTAATTTATTTGTGATACGGTCTACAATAAAGATATTAAATACTTATTACACAAAGAAAATATCAACTACTACAGTATTTACAATATTTACAAAATACACATGAAACCGTTGAGCTATCTACAAACCGTTGCAAACTATAATAAAGTTACTATTTATGGTAAGAACATATAGATTCACGCTTTTTTCTCATAGGGGTATGTAGTAGAGATCATGGATTTGCCGCTATGTAAACCCTAACACACAATACCATACATACTCTTACTTTATTCACTTTAATAATAAGTATTTCAGTATTATTAAGATAAAACTAACTTCAAAGTCTAGCCGTAGCACAAATTGAATAATTTGTTAACAAGCAACTATTTTGCTATAGACTGACGGCTCAACATAGTAATTGGCAAGTTTGTTAGTGAATAGTTGCGCTTTGAAACTTGATTGATATGGATTCCGTTTTGATTTCGGGTTATTGAACATTTATACTAGTAGAAAGCGAATCTAGGTTGCTCGGTAATTACTCAATTCGAATATTATTGCTATAGTAACAATAGCACGGTACAATTGTATTAAATACGTATTCATTGTGAACTTAAATACTAACAATGTAGGAAATACTAATTTATCGAGCAAAATTTCACTAAAAAGATGTGTATCTTTAGAATCGTCTAAATAAGTAACACAATTATAAATAAAAGCTTTTCTTTATCACACCACTCCTGTCGTATCGTTTTACCTACTTATTTCTAAGTTAAGCGACGTTCTGTGCGGTCATTATTTGGATGAGTGACCGTTAGTGGCATTTACATCTGAGCTCTTCCGTGCTTCGGAGAGAGCGCTTCCGGAGGGCATGTTAAATTGTTGGTCCCGGCTCTTGTCGCTAAGCCACGATGGAGACCTTAAGGCGGCCTAAAAACTCCGTCACCAGAGTTGGCCACTAATTCATACGAGCTTGCTTGTTTACCTACTTATTGTTCCACCCAAAAATTCAAAGGATGATGACAGAATAACTAAACTTTGACTCAATAATTATGTACTGTGTATACTTGTATAGGTATACAAAATGTAGCAAAGTTGGCTTCAGTTCTAAGTCCTATGAATAAATACAGTCGCGTATATATACCTATATACCTAGGTACAAAATGTTGAAAGATATCGTTTGAAGAATAACAAGGTAACATTATTATATGGCTGCCTTTTAGAATTGCCTTTTAAGAGACAAGGCTTCACTCACTGATATTTAAACGCAATTTGTTTGCTCTAACCGTATCCAACCTATATTCTGTGTATGAATAGGTACAGCCGGTACAGTCAGTAAAAAAGTCAATTTCTCAAAAATATTTTTCCAGATAGTGAAAAGGTTTCTGACATTTTTCGCCCTTCGACTTGGTAGAAAACGAAACACTATGGTTATTGGTTATAAATAAAAAGCTTCAGAAAATGAATAAAATAACTTCAACATATTATTTAAACAAAATACAGACGTATTAAAACCATTATAAACAATATAAACACTTCTATAAAGACTTTACCTCGATATAAAAATGAAGCGCATTCGTTGGTACAACACAATCTTCAGATACAAGTCAATAGTTCAGGTAAACACCAAAAATAATCCAATTTTTTTTTTGGTATCCCATTGTATTGTCTCAAAATCAGGACATTATTAAACTAGTAATTTGAGACATCTTGCAAATATTTTAGCACAACGATAATTTCTTTTTTGCTGACTGTACATACGGCCTATTGCAACCGTCTCCCGCTAACTGAATTTGTGAACATCCATTAGACCCTATTTACCTAATCGTGTAGTTTAAGGGGTCCTAATATTATTACAAAACAAAACAGCTACTCTTTAGCTAGGGTGTTTTTGATTAAATAGGCTACCTAGGCAAGCAAGATGCATTACTTGAAACTTTAGTAGATTTATTTCCAACTCTCTATAAGGTAAATAAAAAACTAATCGTTTGCTTGTAAAAGTATAATATGAAGGTACGTAATACTCGCTATCTTGGTTTGCTTTGGGTAAAATAAGAGTCAGGAAATGCTTAAACACAATCGTCTAGTAAACGTGCCTAATGTGCCTATTCATAATCGTATTAGGTACCTACTAAATTTTAGAGAGATTTTTAGAAATACCGTTGGATATTATATTCTAGTAGGTATCTACGCCATCGAATCGTATTAATACATTGTTCCGAAAATAATTTCAAAGGACAAGACAAGAACCCTCAAAAAGTATTTCTCCAATAAATTTCACTTTAAGACTAAAATACACCCAAAATGTTAACGCATAAAATTCGGATAAAGCCAGTTTCAAATGAATTACTGAAGCATTTGCGTATGAAGTAAAGAATGATATTGTATGCATTTTGCATGAGCGGTATTATCGGATATGGCAAAGAATTTGAATATTCCAACCGCAGCGCTACTACTGGTCACCGATAGATTAGTGATAGAAATGTGAGAAAAAATCGGAGGCAACTCACATTTTTATCTCTAAACACAACAAAAAACAAGAAAAAGCAATACCAAATATAAATAGCAATCGCCTATTTTGCGATATATGCGTAAAGTAATTAGGTAATGGCAAAATATGCAAAATTATACATTTGAATGTGTGTTGGACCACAACGCTACCTCAGACCGAATGTCTAAGGCGATGTTTACCACTTTGTAGTGTAACCACAAAAAAAATATTTGGCTTGGAGTGTAGTAAGCGATCCAAAAATTCAGTCAAATTAGAACAGAAACAGTTTGAATGAGACTTGTTCAGTACTTGTTCCTTTTACAGAAAACGATAGTAGGGCATTTTTAGTGCGTCGGTGTATGTAAACCAATATATTTTGTCATCTATGGGGCGCTGCATACAAAAGCATTCCTCTAAACCCCCGGTAATAATTTGCTGAAACTATTCAGTGCTTTTCTCTTTTGCAAAGGATTTTTGATGTCGAAAATGCTTTAGGTACATGTTATTATTACTCTTATCTTACTACCAAATAAATAAATAAGTAACCGTTTTACACACATCACAATCTTTGTACGCGTTACATTTATACTAGTGTAGGTTGTAGATAACTACCAATGCAATAGAATATTGGAAAATACACCATTTGATACTTCACTCTACCTACACTCGCTGTTTCTTTAACTGTTTTAATGGTGAACTTAGGTTTAAATAAAGTGCAGATGTCATTTTCTTGTTATTGATGAGTAATTGATTTTTGATAATCAAAATTATCTCAGCATGTGCAGGTTGTTAAACCTGCACATGCTGAGATGGGGCCTTTTTGCAACACTGTATATTTAGGCACAATTCGTGTCCTCAAACGTGTTTAATTAATTGTGTTCCTTATTTTTAAGTTTGTGTTGCAAATAAACATTTTGTATTTTGTATTTGTATTTGTATAAAATACAAATTTTAGACCAGTTGAGCTATATATAAATCGTTGGCAACAGTTTCTAGATATCTCAACGGTTTTTTGTTTTATATTGTAAATACTGTATGAGTCGTAATTTTCTTTGTAAATAAACTATATAAACAACTTGAAATAAAGTTTGTTCAGAAATAATTCTCACAACAAATTCGCATTGAAACTTCTGATTGGACACCAAGCCAGATACTTTGGAACAAACTTACCGTCATCTTAATTTATCTAACACTCTAAAGTTGGAACTCCATCTAGAGACTCTTCGAAATTTGTCAATATTTAAAAGATACTTTGTAACGTAGGATACTGAAAGGTAAATTGTGAAGTGATCTATTATACTTTGTCTTAGAGAAATTACTTTTATTTAATGTCTCTTAAATGGATTTTGTTTCGATTCTTTGCTTGTAACCTTATTAAGTCTTATATTTTATAGATATACTTTTCTTTAGAGCTTATATTCTTAGATATCTTAGATTAGATTTATTTTAAACTTAAAAATGGGCAGTCTTATTGTTAAACAGCGAATTCTACCAGACAACCCCCAACAGAATGGACTGTGCCGTTATCTACCTGAGGTATCCTACATACTGAACTATAGTACCTACTTTAAAATAAACTAATGGTCTATCTTTTAAAAGTTATAGTTGACATTATGTCCTGATTAAGTATGGTAATCAAGAGATCTTGTCTACTCTAACGTTCTATAAAATAGGGGGCTGGTCTTTAAGATATACGGTAACACTTTCAGCAATCGTTACACGATTACAACAGAATTTTAGTCCGTTACAAAAAAAAACTGTCTAGTAATTTTATTTATATTACTAGACATACATGCATAATATGCATAAGCGTTATTAGGTTATTAGGTGTCCTGTGCTTTATAATGAAGTCCTACAGTTTGGGACTAATGGACATACTAACGCAACGCAGAGGGCGTTGCGTGAAATGTCCATGAATATTTATTAATTTATTTTTATCTAAAAATCTTTCATAATCGTCGTAACAATTGCCTATGATTTCGTAATATAATTTCATCACAAATGAAAAGCACTTTTTGCGTCTAGAGTTCAAACAATCAGATCTTTATAACAGTCCTTCCAAACCCTTCAGCTCCCAGCCTCCAGTCTCAAGAAATATCTCATTAAGTGGAATATAACGTTCGCTGCAAAGTTAGATTGGCGTCCACCGGTTTGATTGCCGCTAAGTTCTGATAGGCAATTTCCTGTGCTTTGTACAATGCTTCCTTTCTCTGTAAAGGGTAGGCTGGTGGAGGCTGAGCGTTGAGTTGGGCGCTCTACGAATATCCTATGAAAACAATTATCATTATTATCGTTATACCCCTAGCTTCTGCTCGCGATTTTGTCCACGTCTCATTCGTTTTTCCTGCCTTCTAACCTAGCTATTATGAAATTCCAAGTTTCATCCAAATCGGGCTAGTCGTTGTGACGGATTTATGAATAAATATCCAAACATATTTTACAAAGAGGTACAAATTTATTTATTTTACCAAGAGTACGAATTCATTTCAATTCATCTAAACAATCACATCTATAGTATTTGTAAAATTCACGCACGCAAAGGTGCCGTGAAGATGGCGACAGTGTCACACCTTCACTCACCTCGTCAACAGAAAAGAGTGAAAAAAAAACACGTTGTATCGACTCCTCTCTAGCGTGGGATTACGAAAACGTCATTTTCACTTGCTCACGAGCCTTCCCACTGGTGATTCACAAGCGATTCCACTGGCAACCGTCTATGCCGCGCAGACGTGGCGATCACGTGGCGATCACGTGGCGTAGACTCCGACTGTGATTGGTGAGCTCGTCACGTTTTTTGTATGGTGATATTCACCGTGAACTCGCTCACGTAGCCTCATAAGGATTTAAAAACAAAATACTTCAGTAACCACAACCGCAAAATTTGATTGTATAATATATAGTTTGAAGTATAATAAGGCTCTTTTCAATTAATTAATTTACTCTTTTAATTATTATTTTTTCTTGGGGTCGAGACTCTAGGTCCGTGGGGTACCAAGGCACTCCGGGTTTTCAAAATTCTTATAGGGTGTCTAGTCGAAGCGACGCGTGACTCAAGGGCTGGTGATTATCTAGGCCAGCATATCAGCATTGCTATTCAGCGCGGCAATGCAGCCAGTGTCTTGGGCATGCTTCTCATTAGTACTGATTTGGACCAGTTGAGCTATCTATAAATCGTTTGCAATGGTTTGTAGATAGCTCAACTGTTTCATGTGTACTTTGTAAATATTTTGAATATTTTAAATACTGTATCAGTTGTAATTTTCTTTGTGAATAAATGTCTAGATTTATTTACCTTGCTCTTTGATCATACAAAAACACTCTTAGAAAAACTTAATAAATAGATAAATTTTTTGCAGTACAAGGCAAAAATAATAATTTTTAATCCAATCTCTGCGTCTAGTCTATGCAATTATAAATGCAGTGGTTTCTATCTAGTGCGTATCCTTCACCTAGTTTTCACGGCGACGACGACGTTTCAAGAGATGCTTTGATGATCCAAGTAAATGCGTTTCCATACTTATAAGGTGTTCAGTTGCGAAAGTTTACCTACTCGCAATATATAAGTAAGTAACTTTCCACCAAAAAATATCCCTCAACCAGCATACGATGAACCTCGTGTTAAAGGCTGGTTTTGGTTTAGAGAGGTCAAGCTGTATCTAAGAATCCACGTCTTTAATTTCAATAAAATATAGCCTATATTTCAATCCGCTTTTGAAAGGTAAAAGTTTCATTGAAATTGGTCCAGTAGTTTAGGCGTGATGCGCGAACAAACAAACAAATAGTCAAACTCGATTTTCGGCATCAGAATCGTTTATTTAGTAGATCTGTATATTTAGTTTACCCATGTCTTTAATTTTAGTTTTTGGCTTTTTTACAGTTTTATAATAGTAATAGATAGTAAAGATGACTGTTTCAAAACCCATAAGTAGCTTTTTATAGGCAGTTTCAAAACCAAAACCCTATTACTAACAAACAAATGAAAGAAATCAAGTTTCCCCATCTTTTTTATTACCCTAAAAGGGGTTCCGCAAACTGTAAATGTAACAGTAACCTGAGGGATAGAGCATAATCATTTATTATGTCAAGATGACACTCTATTATACCCCCCTCCCCCCTCTGCACGTAGAAACTTGAGATGCTTTTTTGTACGGAAAATGTGGGTAGATTAATATTAGGTACGTTGGGATAGGTACTTGAGATGCAGGGTGATGGATATGCAATTTCAAATGTGGAAAAAGTTTGGGCATCTCTAGAATAAAACACAAGGAGACTGCTTGTGACTTCGTTCGTGTTATTCTTACAAACTAAAACTGGATTGGTTGCATTAGGTAAGTAGATTGTTTTGTCTATACGTAAATACTAAAAGATCTTAGAATGTTAGAAGCCGCTTAGATTTTTTTACCTTATTAGGTATCCTTAGATCATTTACGTTAATATTTGAAAATACTAAAGGGTGCCCGAATCTTACAAGCCGCTTAGATTTTCTTACTTTAAGCAAGTTACTAACCTAAAACAGAGTACGTAGCTACACGAGTAAAGAGAATAATATAAAATAATCACGATGAGATCGAATAATGAAGGTATTTGATCAAACTACGGCACATGAATAAACCAAATATAATATTATGATAATAACGTAATTAGATTTCTTCCAATAAATAAAGAAATCAGTGTACGATTACATAAGTGATCTCCCATACCGCTTGTTTAGAAATACCAGACGTAATAAAATAACTTATACAGGGTGTCTAAAGTACTGTTGTTGTTTATTTTTGTATTCGCTCTTTGTGGCTATAATATCACTGCGGCTAAGATGGCTTACTGTGATCGCTACTTGTATGGGTGTCACCCTTAATCAAGGTGTTCATATTTCATCACTAAGCTCTGCAGCTGTTTAAAACCGAAGTATTTTCTTAGGGGTGAGGTTTCTTAGCATAATCTTTCCCAGATATGCTGCGTTCTTGCATATATAATTAGATCTGGTACTAGCTTAAAATATCAGAAAAATATAATTGGGATTCTATCAATTATTACTAAGTGTCAAAATGTTTTTCTTTTAATAAATAAATTTATTGACAATACAAGAAAGTTTTTTCTATCTGTAGCTTTGACATCCTGTATTAGTATGCGCACAGATCATATAATACTATGTATAGGGTATCAATATAGGCCGTTACATCTATTAAAGATGATTTATACAGCGTCAGAAGGCAACCTACGCCTACACTTAACGGGACACTGTAGTGCCTGGGACAATGTTTAGATGGAGTAGGCTTGCCCAGCAATATAGGGTAGTAGACGCAATAAAAGTGGGGAATGTAATGAGCTTTATTCCTTTTAAGAGGTAAGATAATCTCGTGCGTTGTAAAACAAGTTATTTATCAAGAAATATTCTTCTAATCGCAATTCCGTACTCAAGAGAAAGAACACGTCTTGATTCTTATTAATATTTTTTAATAAGTTATTAATAAACTACGTAATAAGCACCGCCAGACTTGTAAGGAGAAGACGACTCAAATATAAAGAAAGTTCACCTTCAAAAAGTTCCAATAGCACTAAGCGTTGACACAGGCGTACCCTACGTATAGTAGTCATACTTGACACCGTAAATAGAGTATTGACATGTTTACACGCCAGGTGGGAGCCGATTACACGTGGTACGATGTAGGTGGGCCCTTAACGAGTCCGTGGAACTTATCATATTGTGTCAATATTTATATTGGACTCTATTTATTTATTGACTTTATTGAAAGAAAACTCTATTGTATTGAAGGAGAACATCCATAAAACACATAAAAAAAACATTGGTACTAAACTTGAAAGCCTCTAACAACTTTTTTAATGAATTACAGTCGAGACCAAAAATTCCGTATCATCCACAAAAACTTGAATATCTTGGAAACCATGAATGATTTAAATATACACGGTGTAACATAATTACTCTATAAGTCCGAAAGGGTAGTATTCTACAGGTCATGGCGAACAGTGTTTGTTCTACGACTTTTGAAATTTCGAATATTTTCATTAATGAAATGAGCTCGTAACTTTTACTTAAAATGTACCTACACACAGCATGCGTGTGCGTGCAATGCAATAGGAGGGTACATACGTGTGCATGCGTTTGTACGGGTTTATGCAAATAGTAAACACACACTTAGGATTGGCGCAAATTTATAAAACACTGAACGTTGTACTTTTGTATGTTGTACTAATTTCAATTTCAATTTATTGACCCTTTGCACATGTCCAAGCACTTAGGTGGTCGGTCTGATTACGCCTCCTTCGGGCTTATAGGGTAATTATGTTACACCTTGTATTTAAAGTAAATATAATTAAACAATTATTCACTACATATAACTTAACCACACATCATATAATAATATACTTAACTAGAGAAATATTAAACTGTCTATCAAACAAAATTTGTTTTACAGCTAGAATTTAGGGTTTTCAGAATATTCAAGTTTTTTAGATGACCTGGAATTTTTTCTCTCGACTGTAGTTCAATATAAAAATTAGAGACGCTATCATGAGCTTATGAAGGAATCTACAGTTAGTCAAACAGTCAGTTGGATGACCGTTATCGAACAATTTTCACTATAGTTAAAACCCCGTAGTTTTCGAAAGTGAAATAAAATACAGCCTGTATTTTATTTGTTATTTTGTATGAAAACAAAAGTAATCTTTTACACCTAATTATTATTGTTCTGTGATGCGAGAAGTTCTTGTGGGTACTAATTAATGAGTTCGCAATATGGCCTCAGTAATCCGAGATGTTAATTAACCATAATATGGCAGGGTGCTTGCTAGATGTTAGAAGATGTGTTATGCCTATGGATTACTAGAGCAATGTCTGTGACTTTACTCACCACATTTTATTTTAACCTTGAGCAATTGAGTTATGGAAGTGTGTTTCTTAGTTACATTAAAACCAGAAAGACACCAAGTTTCATACTTTGAGATTTCAGTAAAGACGAGATTCTTTAACGGCTAAAGTTAGAAACCTTCAAAAAAAAAATTTTAGCTTCGGGTTTTTATTATTTTTGTGTGACAGGCATACTTATTAAAAAAATTATAAGGAAAAAAAAACTACTTTTTGAAGAGAAAGGGTTGATTTAGGACTTAATAACGATAAAAGTTGAACTTTACATTACTTTCAACTATTTAACAACAGATTTCTTTAGATACTTATTCAAAATTGTGTTTGGTGGCATATTTTTCTTATTCTACTACTACATATAACCTGAAACATGCAGTACTAACGTTTTCTTCTCTGTTTTTCAGGTAAGCTATCTGAGTCGAAAATAGACGGTTTCATGGAAATTTCGTAAGTTTAGTGTTATCCAAATGTATCAAATACTATTAAACTAGACGTGCCTAAATTCCAAAACACGACACCATAACCAATTCATTAGGTGGCACCGTACGCCCTACCAAATAATTAATGGCTGATATATGATTTGGCTACAATGGTATGTCATCAACGTCATCAGCATATCCATAATTTAGATACAAGTATGCTTATGGTACAGGTGGTAGAAGATGGCTCGTTCATTTTGAAACTGGAAGACATTCTAGTTAGTTTAGTACTAGAGGGCGTTGTGTAAAATGTCCAAGAATATTTATTTGTTAATTCTAAGCAGAAGTAGCTGATTATTTCAAAGTAGAGACTGGGCAAGCTGTTTATGTATGTAAAAATCATTTTAGTATTCTATCAGCAATTTAGTTTTCATAGTACAAGCTTTGTTTAGTATAGGACCACTTTGCCAAATATTACAAAAGTTTTGCTTCATTAATTGATGCATAACTACTTTTAAGTTGTACGAGTTTTAACGAGCATATTTTCAGCTAAATCAAAAAGAATTACTTATTCAATAAAATCATGAAGATTATAAAAGTGTTCCAAAAACTCGAAAGCAAATTCAATATACGTTTATTCAATGAAATGATGGACTATTTCGAACAGCTTGATTCTAAGATGTAGATTTATGCGAGGTGTTCTAGTACAAGGAATGTACACAATATTGAGTTAGCTATATGCTTGTAAGCTGCTTGTGGGATGTAATACGATTAGTGACAGCATAATTTGATAAGCGAGTATGGAATGGTGGCTGAAGAGCATTGCCAATTGGTGTTTGCTGTTGTTACGTCTACTCTTTACTGTGTAAAGTTGGAAGGTAAATAAAAACAAAAAAAATATAATTAAAAAAATTACAAAATGGGAGATATATTTTTTCTTCTTCTTCTTCTTATATTTATGGCTTCTTTCCGACAGACGATTTTGTAGGATTCTGTTGTTTCTATATTTTATTTAAATGACTTAATTTGATAGCACTCAAAATATTACAGTCCCTTTCTCATAAGCTAAAACGAAAGAGGCATAAAGATATTTTCCATTATATTATTTCACCGACGACACAGCTAATTATATACGTCGCAAGAACCCTGTGCAAATTTTAATCCAATATATATTTCTGATAATATATATACGATGGTCTTGTAACTACAAAAGATTCAATAGATTCTCTGTCCGTCAATATCCAAATAGAATTTGTATCTAGATATATCACAGTAATCCAGACATGTCACATATCACGCACGGTGAGCTACAACAAAAGCTTGTTACCGCAGCCTAACAATATATCTACATACGAATGAAGGACGTGTGTAGAACCAATGGATACAAGCTGAGGGTTGCTGATAATAGTTTTGCCATAATTTTTCTATTCAGCGACTCTGGCCCTTATTTGGGAACATAGATTTAAGAATAGTTTTTTTTTAAGAAGTGTCAATAAAACTAAGTTTGAATTTCGATTTTAGCATTAGCAATGATTCTAAAGACGTCCTTAGATTTAATAAAATACTGCCGTGTTTAGTATTTTTTTCTATAGGATTCCAGGATCTTCCTTTCTTTAGTTTATTAAACAGAAAAAAATTTGTATTCTAAAAAAAAAGAAGAAAATCATTTGTTGTTCAAAATCTTTATAAAAGAGTGTTCTTTTGATTTTGAACAAAAAATTTTTTTCTTCTATAGTAGGTGCCAAATAACACCGCAATACAGGTCATTCACCCACCTTCACCACAATGTCGCAAAATTCAATTTATGTATGGTAAACAAAGCTGTACTACGAGATTCGAGCGATTACCGTCTTAGCGACAGGTTTGTATGGAAAGCGACAGAATTAGCCATTTATAAATTGAATTTTGCGACATCGTGGTGAAGGTGGGTGAATGACCAGTATTGCCGTGTTATTTGGCACCTACTATAAAACAATTGTTAAAAAAAAACTACTACCAGCCTGTGTCTTTTGTATACCTATATTTTATAAACTGCTATGGACAGATAGATAGGTAGGTAGAATTAGTGCGAGCGGCCAAGCGCAAAGTACAATATGAATGACCTTTGTCAATAGCACTGACACCCTCGGATGGAGGAGCCCCGAATAATTTAACCCGAATGGTTTTTCCAACTATACGATATTTTGCGTTATTTTAGGTGCTTTAGACCGGGTATTTTGTTTTGGGGGAGTGCTGCAGACATACACACCATATTTGTGTTGCAGAAGAGGGCTATTCGTGCAATTTATAACATGGGTCCCAGAGAATCACTAAAAAATAAGTTTAAGGAAATAAATATAATGACAGTACCTTGCCAGTACATCTATGAAAACTTATTGTATGTTCAAAAAAATATCAGAGATTGATATTTTTTTGAACATACAATAAGTTATCAACAAAAAAAGTGATAATCATAATGTTAACACTAGAAATAAAGACAAACTCGCTGTTCCCACCACTAGGCTCACAAAAATTATTAAATCTTTCAAAGGGCAATGTGTACGCTTCTTTAACAAAATCCCAAGTGATGTGTCTCAGTTGTCGATTGGCAAGTTCAAAAACGTAATAAAACAGAGACTTCTTTTAAAAGCATACTATATAATATCTGATTATTTAGAAGACAAACAAGCTTGGGACGAACTACCTCCAACTCATACAATAAAAAAAATGTAATCATACCTAATCATACAAAACGTAATGACGATTCAAAGTGATCAGTGAGATTTTATTGAATAAAAGATTTTTGACTTTGACTTTGACTTTGCATGATGACTTGGCTTGTAAGAATTACTGATGCCTATGTACGCTTTACTGAGGCACGTGCATCCTGCAAGTTTTCTCAAGTGAATCATGACATTCATGACTCAAGCGTAAATATTTTGGCTGTTTTCTTTGTAAAAAAAGCATTGAGGTTCAATTCCGACTTCAGCACAGGTACGAACCTAACATAAGTACCTACCTAATGATAGAATAAAGTATGATAGTGCGATGTCGTTTTGAAATAAATGCAAGATTCAAACAATATTGCGATAAATCGTGTAGCAATCGAGTCGTAAGCTGTAAGCGTATCGCCACCCCCGGCCGGATATCCTACAGTCTTTTGTCTGTACATTCGCGTCCAATGTTAATTAAAATGAATGTTGTTACATAATAGTAGTTGTCTGTGATTGTACTTCTTTTGAAAGGTTTGTAAAAACAATCTGAGCAATGGCTGAACGCTGCGCTGCTGAGAAATTTAGCTTATAGAGCGCGGTTTTACGTTGAAATATTTTTTTAAATATCGTTTATAACAGTGGTTTATTACAACATAATATATCTTTTAAGTATTTTTGTTGGATTTTCAAAATAATGATATTTTTTATGTAGGTATACCAAAAAAATACTACGGAGTAGATACGCATAATTACTAATTTAGGTAATGCTATTTTCACCTTTATTTCAACGGAAAACATAAATAAAACATGCACCTACTTACCTTTATATTTCTCGTATTTCACAAATCAACTTACGCGGGCCAAATGGTGTGGAAATAAATAGAAATATAATGAGAGTGATTGAATCCATGCTCAGCGGCATGGCAAATGAATGAGTGCTTCTGAAATAGAATAAATTTCGATTGACATGATTTTGCAGTATAACAAACATTAAAAACTATATCACATTTATTTATGTATTTTAAGTAAATAAATAAATATTCACGGACACATAACACAACGCCTTCTAGTCCCAAACTAAGCAAAGCTTGTACTATGGAAACTAGATGGCTGATAGAATACATACAAACATTTTTTTTGTAAATACATTATTATAATACATAGAAACACCCAAGTATGTATTTACAAAAAGATTTAGGTATAAAAATATCCTATCCGCAATTTAGTTCCCAGTACAAGCTTTGCTTAATTTGGGACTAGAGAGCGTTATGTGATATGTGCAAATATATTTTTATATTTAAAAAAAATATAAACGATACATTATTATCTTACGTTAAATGTTCATTTTCAGATTACCCTGGAGTGTTAACGTGAACTACATATTTTATGTATGCGACGCGATTAATTTAGTCAGTTTTAGAAACACAGTGCTTTAATTTGGATTTAAGTAGAATAAAGTTTTGGTATCTATGTTCTTGCATTCTTTGGTTATAGTTTGAAATGGTTGCAATGGTAAAAAATAGTGTGAATAAAATCATGCTTAAGGCGTATGTACAAAGGCAGATAACCCTCTCGCTCGCACATTTCAACATTTTTGAAGATAATATAATATAACTAAATATAATTATGTAAAATTACAGACCTTCAGGGTCGAGATAATAACAATGCAAACGTTCAGTAAAAATATCACATTGACCCAAACAAGTTTTCCGACCAGCAAATTTTTTGGTTAGAATATTTGTTTGGATCAATGTGATATTTTTACTGAACGTTTGCATTGTTATTATCTCGACCCTGACGGTCTGCAATTTCACATATTTACATTTAGTTATAATATAACTAAATACAAATATGTGAAATTGCAGATATAATATATCTTCAAAAATGTTGAAATGCGCGAGCGTGAGGGTTGTCTGTCTAATACATACGCCTTAAAACTGATAAATAGCAGCTGAAAGCCTGATTAAGATCCATCACTACTTAATATAACCATTGGAAAGTACCAGGCAATGAGAAATTAGAAAATGTTTTATCATATGACCACATAAATAAAGGTTCGTTATTGGTTTTTCGTAGCAAAAAATAAAAAAGTAAAATTGGTTTCTGTCAGATAGGACACGCGTCTCCGACAAACAAGCTTGAGCTTCATTATAAAAAACTGGCCAAGTGTGAGTTGAGCTTACTCAATAACAGTTCTATACTTAAGTTCTCAAGACCCCAGCGGAAGACCAGCGCAGGTCTTAAAACGTACACATGCTGAGATGTGGCCATTTTGCAATATTGCTTATTTAGGCACAACTCGTGTCCTAAAACGTGTTTTAATTAATTGTGTGCTTTATTTTTGTTATGTGTTCTAAATAAACTTTTTTATTTGTTTTTTTTTATGACTCGAAGCTCACTAGAGCATTGTTTTAATTTTGTTTAATTATAATAGCATAGTATACATAGTTAGCAACATGCTAACTTGAAATGTTTAAATAATTTCACTTTAGATTTAATACAATATAATAATCGGAAATTGGTCGCATGACTAAAAACCTATATAAAGCGAGTGCGCGTTGACTCGCCCCTCTATTGCATTTCTGACTTCAAGGCGTTCACACCTCTCGAATATTGTTAAAATAGGCTGTTACTATGCCCAAATGAATTTAAATTGTATTGCTAATTACTTATCCTGACTGATGTTCTAGTTATGAAATTCAATTCGTAATAATTAAAACATTTTGAAGTTGTTATAACTTTCTTGATCTTTTTTTTAGTGGTTTTAGATAGAAACCGCTTATTTCAGAAGTGGGATGGGACTCAATTCAATAGTCCTATCCTAGCTCTGGCCTAAAGCGTGAATTAACTTTTGAAGTCTACCGTCAAAAGTTTTCTTGTAGAATCATGGTTAGTGGTGAAACTAAGCCTGATAGGAATAGGTAGGAGTACTAATGATCTTTCTAAGTGTTTAGAAAAGTGTGTACCCTCAACGAGTGCTGCGTCATCGGTGCCGATGGCAACGGATGCACCTATGTGCCATTGTGACTGCCTGCAGCCTGATCATCATGTCTACACGCCGCAGTCACGCCCGCGAGTCAACCACTGCTCCCAGCAGTGCCAGTGCCGGTTGCAGAGTCCGCGACCTCAGTATCAGTGCCGGCTTGCGATGCTAGCACAACGTGTGAGCCTCTTGAGAGTGCTGTGTCGTCGTTGGACATCACTGAACGCCTCATTGGAACGTTGAGAGCGTTAAGCAAGGTTAGATCCAACCATTATTGTGTTTCGATCTTTGATAAAGTTGCGTGATATCGATTCTTTGTGCAAAAAGGTTAAACGAATTGAACGCGCTGGAAGGACAGCGAGTGCTTATAATTGCCTGAAGGGCTTGTAGTTGGTTTATTTTGAACTTGAGTTTAAACCACTGCTATGTTCACGCAGAATCGATATTGAAAACTTTTTATGAGGCTATGTGTGCCGATAGTTACTGTTATGCCACGTAAGGTAGATGATGCGAAGCTCTTATTATGCGCAGTATCATAGTCAAAAGATCATAGCAAAGAACGATGGTTGTTACTTTTATACGTGGAATAACTGGTGCATAGTTACGTGCCTATACATTTATGTGGTGGCGTTGGCCATCTCCAGCGCTTGTGCAATACACAGATAAGGTTCTTTCTAGTGCTAGTACCTAAAGATATATGTGTACTGTGACCTAAATCTAGTCCCTATGTGTGAAGGTAGATCGAAAAACATCGAAAAGTGGCTATGTTTGTTCTGTTAAATCCAGGTCATGACTTTACTGTCTTTTCTGCGAAATAACGATCTACAAAACAAGTTTTCTTTCTTATCAAGAATTGTAGGATGCCTCTACAGATAGTGGCATCGGAACTATGGTTATTCAGTGCCCTTTTAGGGTCTACTTACATACCTACAGACATGTTGATGAACAGTGGACGTGTCTAGCTTTTAATTCTGAATCAGTTCTAAGCATTTAGACATTTCGAAGTACCCACACATCATATTTTGCGAGGCAATTGGTAACCAAAACATTGTGTGTATGGCTGGGTTACCCTTGACCCCTTGACATTGAGTTAGCGATATTTTCCCGGAGGTCGACATGCTCATCGTCCCTCAAAAAAGTAACATGAGTGTGTAGATGATTACAGGTACAGCCAGATGATCTCTCATCGTGAAGGAGTGCATTTGTTTGTGTGAACAGTGAGCAATGTATGTGTGAACCTCTAGTTCAAGGTATGATCAATAAAAATTACGTGTAGTGCTTGTCAACTCATGCGAATCACTTTAGAAATGACTCCTCTTGATGGTAAGGACTGTGCAAAGTTTTTGACTGTAGTTCATTATTTGTACCGTCGCTACAACGGTAACAATTTGATAAATGCACTTTGAGTTGATGAGTAGAACACTTGTTTGTTACAGCCTGTACAGACTTTCATATAAGTCAAAGGTGTGATGAATCGTTCGAGATTTGCCAGACAAAGGTGTCATATGCAAATTGCAGTCGTCATACTTATTTTATTTTTAGTTGAACTCGAGCGAGTTCTGGTAATAAAATAAAAAATAAGAATAATGTGGAAATGTGTTGTGTCAATTTTATTATTTGTACCCACCCGCAGGATTGACTTTTGTTTCCGCTAAGTAAGTTCAAGACCGATGGTTCAGATGCAAATGTCACTAGCAGTCACCCATTCAAATAGTGACTGGGAAGAAAGTTGCTTAACTTTGGTAATCGGTGAAGGTTGGCTTGGCAAGCTACGCCACGAGCATTTCTTCGCCTTTGGTAAAAGTCAGAGTTCTTATGTTTTTAACAGTGTATTTTACAGCTAAATTGAAACTAGCTTACGGACCGCCTGATGGTAAGCGGTTACCTTGGAATTTGGATGCCTGCATCACCAAAGGTGACACACGTGCGCTGCCGACCCTTAAAGAATTTGGAACCACCTGGTTTGGAGGTACCTTGTTGTAGTCACTATAGGGAATACCTCAGCATGTGTATTGTTCCACAACCTGAGTGAGTGTTTGTGGGAGAGAAATCCTCTGAGACCGGACGGTGCGTGACCACCTTGGCTCTAGAGTGTGTGGATGAATTCCCTGAGATTGGCGAGTAGCAGACTACTTGCCAGAACGACAGATCGACAGATCGACAAATCGACAGATCGTCGTATTGTAACAATGTGTGAAATTTCAGAGTTTGAAGGAGCCATGGTCATTGGTAATGTGTTGATGTTAGCATCGTTTTTAGCTAAGAACGTGTGTGAACGTGATTGATGCTGAACTGGTGGTTCATGATTGAGAAATCTTGTCAACTGTTTTTGTTCAAGCTGAACGGTTTTGGTTTAGTATTCTGTTTGGTGTTTATGTTCCTGCCGGTAAACAGTGACCAAGCTATTTGTGATGCAAGTCTAAGGGCTTTGTTGTGTTGACTTGTTCGAGTGTGTCCTTATTCTGGTTTTATCCGTTTAGCAAGCGGAAGATGGTCGAAAGATGTGTTCTCTATGAGATAGAGTGAGATGAAATCGGGAGTTCTATTTTCTACCACATCAGCTTTGTTGGTGGAGCTGTTGCTCAGAATATTGTTTGGTTTGTCATTTATCTACTGGTAGTAGGTAGATAGAAAACAACTCTGTTTGTTTTTAACAGGTTTTTCACGTCAGTTTTGTTGGTGGAGCTGTCGCTCAAAATATTGTTTGTCATTTATCTACTGCTAGTAGGTAGATTGAAAACAACTCTGTTTGTTTTTAGCAAGTTTTAGTTGTGTTAAAATAGACAGTGGAAATTGTCTCGCCGAATAGTGTACGAGTATAGTTAGCGCAGATATAATGATTTTGGTTGTGTATTTGTTTTGACCATTGTACTATCACGAAAGATTAATTTCAGTGTAAACAATGCAAAAGATTGGTTCTTTTGATGAGTTAATACCGTGGTGTTTATTCGTGGTTACCTGTAGCAAGTTGAGTGAGATATCTTGCATTGCCTTTGACACTAGCTTTTCGAAGTGTTCGACGATCGAGCAGTTCTAGCGGTAGTGTATAGCTGAAAAGGTACTGAGCAAAGTTTTGCTGTTCTGTTTTGTAATTTAAATGAAAAGTCGACATTCGGTTTCGTTTAGTGGAGAAGTCATGAATGTCCTAGTTTTTCTATCAATGGTTTTCTATCAGAGAAAAGTATCTTTGTTGTCTATGTAGCCTATGTCTCCTGCAAATAATGTAAATAGTGCCTGTATTTAGTCGAGGTAAACATTTTCTGTAGTGAGCAGCTTTATAAGTCAATGCGTGAATGCATTGCACGGCCACAGTTGGCGCAGTTTAATAATGCAATGGATGGATTAGTGACGCTAGTGTGTGCTTAGACAGAAGCAGTATTTGGTTGTAAAAGTTTTGAATGTCAGGTTAGACCGAGCGAGAATAAGTTCAAAGTTTTTACAGACTACCCTGGTAAACATGAAACAGATGCAATAGTTGGTCTTGTTGGATACTTTCGTTGACTGCTGACTCGGGTGACGGGCGGCGGAGCCTCCTTCCTATGTCAGCTCGATAAGCTCGATTTGTAAAGAAAGTCACTTGGTCACCTCGGAGTTCAAATGGCAAAAGAGACAGAAAAGGGGAAATTAGCAGCTTTTAAACTGTTCGGCACGGGGGGCGAGGTAGAATCATACGTTAGCGAAAAACACCTTCCTTACCATATAAGGTAATGTTTGAGGCTAAAACCGCGATTTGCAGATGTGTGAGTGATTCCCCGTAGCACACATGAGTTAGGACAAAAGAATTTCATCTCGAAACTTCTAAACTATACAAAAAAAACGGGAGTTAAAAGAAATAGTGTGGGGAATGTCTTCGGTCTCACGCTAAGCCGAGAGAACGAAAAATAACAATATGTCTCGATTACAGTCACTAAAAACTTATTTAAAAAGAATCTCGGTGCGTTACCTACGAAAACACAATTAACAACATCACTTGAGGCACTAGAATTCGTCCGATTACAACGCTAAGAATAATTGCCGATACCGAAATTCGGCGATTTCGTTCTAGAAGTTTCTCTGAAAACCAAAACAATTAACTTCCAACACTAAACAAAACTACGTCTGCTTCTTGATTTGCAAACAAACGTTTTAGCAAACCTTGATTGCTAGTATGACCACAGAACAAAAATATTTGATTCCCGCATACCAACCGCGGAATAGCGCCATCTATTGGTTGGCCCGTGTACTGGATAGCCAACGGTACAAGAACCTCTCTAAGGAACTAATTCCACCACTGGCTTGCCAATCTACGAAGTACCGGCGTCTATCAATAGAGGTCGCCCTTAAAAAAAACAATACAGTTCATGAAAAATAGTCGTAACAGTACCTCAGAATGTTTAGGTACATGATTGAGTTACCTTGATAGTAGTTCTTACTTGCAGTAACGTAAAGTTTGATGGGTGTCAAATACTTACGAGCCAGTGCTTGTTATCTTTGACCGACTGTTACTAACGGAGTAGTAAACATAAGTTGATGTATAGTTGGCTAGTTATTGCAGTCACAAGTGTGATTGATGTACGTAGATATAGCTGGATAGTTTTAAACTGTGTTGTGGACAGTTATGATTCAGTGTTGGTTTTATGTAGCTATGCTATGCTGCAGGGTTCGTGTGAGCTGTGCTTTTGAGTGGAAGTTGTGCAGTTGGAAGTTTTAAACTGATGGTTCTCCATGCGAAGTTATAGTTTGCGTTGCGGTGAACGTCAAACGTACGCACTAAGGCCCCCGGTACAAGGGCTTGTCTCTTGTGATGAAACATCAGTTTCATGATGGCAGATACTGGTACAGTTGATTAGCGATTGGTTCAACTGGTGTTGTAGCTGAGCATTGATTGCTCGATAAAGGCAGATACTGGTACAGTTGATTTGCGATTAGTTCAACTGGTGTTGCAGCTGAGAAATAGTTGCTTGATAAAGGGAGTGAATCCCTGAGTCGCGGTGTCGCGATTCTTGTTTATAAGTCTGGTTTTGTGTTTTTGTGTTGCAATTTTGTAACCTACTTTGTTTTGACTCGAATCCTTTCATGCTGATGTGTAACTTTGTAATTGAATTTCCAGTTAATTGCCGTGACAAGCAAACTTGGCGCCTCTGTCATTTGAACGCCTTGACATGCTAACTGGGTGCCTCTGTCTTGTGGATTCTGTAGACAAGCTAACTTGGCGCCTCTGTCGTTCGAACGCGGTAGACACGCAAACTGGGCGCCTCTGTCTTGTGGATGGATGTAGATGTCGCACGTTGAACGCGAAACACTGTAGTTCAATTCCACTAACAAACTTGTCAGCTAAACGCGGCTGAGCCTTTCATTTGTTTTGGGCTATTTCGATTCAACTTCACGGTAACGTTTCAGCTGAGCTGAAAATCGATCAAGCCGTGGTTGGAACTGAATAGAACTTAACTTGTTGTGAATTGGTGGAACTGAGCTCTTGGTACTATGGTCACTTATCTCTGTGACGATTCAATGTGATCCGTTAGATTTTCCTAAATAGACTCATTTTGATTTTGACATTACAAGTTCAATTCAAAGTTGCTTATTTGAGTTATACTCTGGCATGGATTTTTCGACACTTTTCTTGATGAAAATTTGAAGAGAAGTCTATGCTCGAGTTTCGATTCAAACTTTAGCAACTTTGAAGCATACAAACCTAAGACATGCTAACACGGTGCCTCTGTCTGTTGTTGAAAGATATACAGGTTCTCTGTATATCCTGGTTAGGATAACAGAATGATCTTAACTGTGTGTTTTCTATTTTCAGTTCAAGAAAACACACCCTGCTTGGTTCATCCCAGCTTGTTCTAGGCAACTCTGATGACAGGCGCCTGAATCCATGGCGTCATTACTGCAGTTCGTGCCTCCAGCCTCGCTGACCTGAGCCTGCCTGCGGAGCATCATCATGACTGCACCATTATCGAAGGGAATCTCCTGGAGCTGTACTAGATGAATGTGGTCGAGGTCGACCAGCTGTCAGAATGGCCGAATAATCGGAAATTGGTCGCATGACTAAAAACCTATATAAAGCGAGTGCGCGTTGACTCGCCCCTCTATTGCATTTCTGACTTCAAGGCGTTCACACCTCTCGAATATTGTTAAAATAGGCTGTTACTATGCCCAAATGAATTTAAATTGTATTGCTAATTACTTATCCTGACTGATGTTCTAGTTATGAAATTCAATTCGTAATAATTAAAACATTTTGAAGTTGTTATAACTTTCTTGATCTTTTTTTTAGTGGTTTTAGATAGAAACCGCTTATTATATGATATTTATTACCGAAGAATATTCACTAAAATCCTTACTAATATTATAAATGCGAAAGTAACTCTGTCTGTCTGTCTCGCTTTCACGCCAAAACTACTGAACCGATTTGAATGAAATTTGGTACACAGATAGTCTAGAACCTGAGAAAGGACATGGGTTACTTTTTAATGCGAAAAACGGGGTTGTAAGGGGTTGAAAGGGAGGGGTGAAATTTGTATGGAAGTAATTAAAAATGCTACCCAAAAGACACTTTTCCACGCGGACGAAGTCGCGGGCACACCTAGTAAACTATAGTTTGACGCATAAACCAAAAAGACAAATGGCGTAGGTAAGGGTTAGTAATAGGGTTCCGCTGGCGCTCTTTGTATACGGAACCTTAAAAATGATACCCCATAGCTTGTCGCCAACAAATTGCATGCATGTGATCCTTTTGTGTGGTGCAAGATAGACAAGTATAGCGTTTCGGCTTGCTTATTTTATAGTCTCTTACACATGGTTTTATTCTGATGTTTAAATTATCTTGCGGTATCGCTCAGGTTTTAATAAATGCTTTATTATTTGTGATGGTGTGTAGTTATCCCTGTGATGTTCCCCTGCTAATGTCTAGTCTAAAAACAAGCGCTGCTTCCATACCTCCGTTCGGGAGTGTCACTGGACCAATTTAACATCACTTTCCCTGGAAAAGACTTCTTCTTTTTGCATTGTACTGTTTCCTACCTACTTACCTACTTACGTATGCTTATCCGAGTTACCTGTTAGTTATTTGCTGTTAGTTGCTTACTTTACGTGTTATGTTTGTAAAACATATTTTTTTATGTTACTTAAATAGTTTATTGCATACATTACATTGATTTGTTACGTTGGTAACATTGATCATTTGTATACTTATCTTGATTATCTTCAAAAGAGGCCACTTTTGCTATCATTCATTAGACTCTTAGCACTTTATTCACCAGATAATTATGGAAAACGCTTCCGCCTATAACTTGTATCATGCTATCGTACTCAGAACGTTGTGGCAGATTGCCCTTGCATCTAGGCAGTTTGCCAAACCACGTCTCGCATGCGTCTTTATCATACACGATATTATTAGTAGATGTTTTTTTTTATTTATTTATAGTAAAGATAAAAACAAGTAACACACTTAGATCAAAACATTTAGGAATACAATACAATAGAGAACAGTAGGGAGTGACTTCATTGTATGGTCGCAGGAATGAAATTTTGTGGTTACAACAGTAGTGAAGTCAGGCATCCATGTTGGCACATATTCTTGACCCCACACTAGGATACCCTGTGTCGTGGGTATCAACGACCACAAACCAAGTAGGTACCTGATACTTCTCATTGTATGCACCGCAGAATGCAGCAAGTAGCAAGTACCTAGCAGTTATATAAGATAAAAGTGTATTACAAGTCGATTTGAGGGAAGAACACTATACTCCACACTAGGGCTACCTGTGTCGTGGAGTTATTGTTATGATTTAGCTTGTCAAAATAACTGTCCAATAATAACAATAGTAAAAGAATGTGCGCTAGAGCATACATTTTATATCACTTTTTGTAATTGTTTAGCAAAGTAAGTTTTACACACCATTACAGTCAAAGATGGTTGCGGTGCTGAAATAAATAAAAATTAAACCAAACACTAGACATACCACAATAGTATTCTTTTACATCTCTGTTGTTACTCAAAATTGATAGCATAAAACAATAACTATAATTTACAAGCAAAATAAAAGCACTGGCAAAACATTGAGACCATGGTATCATACAAATAAAACGCCTAAGAACTTTTACTTAGTTCGTCGAGTCGAGTTTTAATTTAGCTCTAGACGGGACTTTGAGAGGCATCATCTTCCGTCTTCGTTTGAAATTAAAACGAAAACATGCCGTACGTAAAGTTTTCTGTAATGTGATTCCGCCTTGATTGCTTTTTTGCAAGTCCTTCACAAGAGTGGGATTATTTTGTATGGATGCTCTTGTTTTATAAGATGTCGAGCGGAACGTGAAATATGAGCAAAAGCTTATTGAATTTTTTCTTGTTTCTTGTGAATTTGTAAATTGGTATTTTCTCTAGAAAAATACGAAGAGATTTGAGAATATCAAGAGAAAATATGTAACGATTACATAAAAAATACATAGTATCGTTATTTAAATGAACTCTTGTATCAAATAACTATAATCTATTCTGTGACCTAGCCATGGTAGTGGATGAACGGTAACAATAAATTGCAAAGTGGAAAAGACTGTAATAAAACAAAGGGAACTCTAGAAACCCGCAGCAAGTAGGCACTCCAAGGCATGTCCTGTCCAATAAGGAATTTCTTTTAACCTACAAACAGAAAATGCTGTAGCCTGTACTTACGTTCAACCAGCCCACATTCGTGTTGTACTACTACAGTATTGGAATCCGATTTCAAGACCTCCGCCTACCGCCGAATCGTTTACCACTCTCAACAACCTACAGTTCAAAACTTCCGCCAAAATCAACAAGTGTACAAGCGTAAAAGATGCAGCTTGGAACATTTGGCTTGGCGCTTTGCCACGCCACGCCTAGGCCCACCATTGGTTAATATTGTTAACCAATTGACAGGCTCTTGTATACTATTGGTGGAAATATGAGTTTAGGTCACCTGAGCACAAATTAGGTCACTGGGTGGTGGGTGAAAAAATTGTTTGCGCGGCCCCAGCGACGATCCATTGCGGTGGAATTGCATTATGTAGCTTCCTGTGACGGTGATATTGCAAAATTAGATTTCGACCCAGGTTCTAATCATATTAGTTGGCCTGCCTGAGAAAATAACCGTGTTACCCACACAGGCACGGTTCTTACATGCATTTTGTAGTTTTTTGATGCTTATTATTGCCCATACCCAGTTAACCCTGTTACTATGACAAGTTCATAACAACTCTCAGTTGGGTGATTCACACAAATCAATCTGACAATCCCCGCTTTACATACACCATATTCGAATTATACTACGCATTAACGGAAGCTCGACTGCAAAATGTTGTAGCTTCAGCGCGTAGTGTATCTCGGATACGCTGACGTTACGACACGTTTGTGATTGTCACATTTATTCGTGATCAAGACATTGAGATATCTATGGCTACAAACTTTGTTTTAGAAAATCTAAATAAGATAATACAAAAAAGGTTATTATCAAAACATATTACATTCAATAGAGCACTCTACCAGTGGATACTGCCTAGTAGAATAACTTTCTATCTATAGATTCTGAGTATCAGCGTCGTCGATATGTTCATAAGTATCGTAGCAATGGATTACAGGCTGTGTGGTGTAGTTCCATTTTAAAAATGCTTGTTGTTATTGCTGACCTATATTTTTGTAAAGTAAAAGTTGTCTGCGAGAGCTGTATGGAAGAGTTGCTTAGAAAAACGTACAGTAAGAAAGTATTTATTCAAATAAAAAAATACAAAGGTATGGGATAGATGGCTTATGTCCATCAGGCTCTCTGTCTAGCCCACTAGGTAGTATAATTGCTTGTACTATCTGTATATTGCTGGGTAGGTAGGTAAATGAATTGAATGTCAACTCTACTAGTTTTGTTCTGTTCCCCAGTAGGTATTTTTATTTAGGTTTTCTACATACATCTCTAAATAACTTCATTTTTAAATTATTACTCGTTAAGATGTTGGCTTGAATTAAATTCACCATATTGATGTTTTACCTATGACCTCGAAAAATAAAATTGTGTCACAGGAGACCTATATCTTAAGAAAACTCTTGTTTTCTATGTCAAGGTGTCAAGGTTTATAATCTTGGATGTATTCTGCTGTAGGTAGGCAGCAGCGAGCCGTACAAATGCGTAGTTAGTGCGAGAACTCATGCGAGAATCTCGCAAGCTTGCTAACTGATCGCTTTACTATTGGTTTCAAAATGTTCCAGTTTTCTTGCGAATACCGATCGAGAAAGTTTAAAGAAAAAAACAATATATATGTAAGGTGCATTGGGGTAATTGCGAAAATGGGTATATTCCGAAAATCCATAAAATCTAGTAACATAATACGATATTTTCCTGTTGGCACGAGGATATATAGGACTGTCACGGCGATGCCAATCAAGATGGCGTCTAGACCAATGTTGCCAACAGGAAAATATCGCATTATATTACTAGATTTTATGGATTTTCGGAATATACCCATTTTCGCAATTACCCCAATGCACCTCAGTGACATCTAGCTCGCTAAGTAAGAACTGGTCAGAACTACACCTGATAGCACTGTTGCTGATCGACATAGAAAAATTATTGATCACGCAAGCAAAGCTATCATGTACTATCCATTGGTACTCAGACCCCAAATCAAAGGTCGCTCGGTGGGAGACCGTCCCTTTTTGCAGAAGAGCACACATCCTTCTCTGTTCTCCATACGTATATCTAGGCAATGCAAAATATTATTTTACTTTAAAAAAACATTCGAGTTTTAACCGAGTATTGATAGTAAATTCTGGTACCTGTTTTGATGTTTTCGCTCCAAGAAATATGGTATTCTAGTTTGCAATAAACATGCTTCAATGCACTTCTTGATCAATGAAGCCTCGATATCGCCAAGATTTATTGGAAGATATTGGATTTATAAGCAAGAATAGCTATGATAGGTTCATTGGTAGTAAGGATAAAATTAAATAACTGTTATATTCGGGACAAAATACGAAAGGCAAATGAAGATAGATACATTTTAGACGGCCTAATCATGAAGTAAGCAGTAGAAAATAGTTATTTAGAATATTTTAATACATTAGAGCAATTTACTTTTCTATAATTACAATAAACTGTACTGTAGTAGGTACATAAAAGTTTAAATTATTTTGCGATGCACGGGTTCAAACTTACGATATCAAAACCGGAAAACAAGACACTGTTCTTAAAAAATAATATGAGTAATGAAAAAGACCTCATCGTTTTTCTATAAAACACTATTACCCAACTACGGCGAAGCGAAATGGCGGGTTATGATTTCCCTTCTTCGAAAATCAGATTTCGTTTGCCATCAAAGAAAAAACAAGCATTTAAAAGGTTCTGTCAAGCTTCCTCTTCCAGTTCACGTGAATAAGGATTTGTGTCCGACAACTATTCAGATAAAAAAGTTTCGGACATGACCCTTCAAAACATATCAAGGATTTGCTATTTCTTTTTGGTTTCTGGTGGAGATTTGGTAAATAAAATTAAATCTTCTTGTTCCATCATTTTTGTTATGAAAAACAAGCACCTCTGTGAATGTTTTTTCAACAGTCGTACCCAAATACTATTCTTTATAGCTCAACCTGGAAGTATAAGGGTCCGTTCACACAGACCGGCTCGGAGAGGAGAGCAGATTCTTATCACGTTGAAAACAGAGTTTTTAGTATTTGTAGTAATGTTTATTTTTGCATGTGCACTGCTTTTGTCATTAAGAATGCTTGAACGCGCTTGGTGTGAAATAATAAGAGGAGCTGATCGGCTCCAATCGCGTACATGTTCTCGTTCGCGCAGCCGTTTCCAAGCGCATCCGCTTCTGGCGACTCCGCTCCGACCAACTCCAAGCGTATACGATCCGGTCTGTGTGAAAAGAAAAATGCGCGCCGATGCTCTCCGAGCCGGTCTGTGTGAACGGACCCTAAGTATCGTTTTGGGAAATGTGGTGTAGGGAGAGAACATCTGTTTTTTTTTTTCCTTTGCATTTGTCAGTTTTTTTTGACAAATGCGGAAGAAAATAGTAGGATCTCTCGTATCGTTTTGTCTACTGACAAAACGATACTTTTTTACGAGAGATCCTACTTTTTTATTTATGAATTTTAGAAAAAAGATTTTAAAAGAGACACAATGTGATTTTACTCAGTTTTTAGTTCAGAAACTGCAAAAAGGCCCTCATTATTTAAATCGTTAACAAAAATTCATTAAAATATCGAAGTGCATTATAGCATGCAAGGTAAAGGCACCTATTAACGCTCGCTTTAATTATCGCCCGGCTGTGAATTGATTTGCTGTCGTTGACAGGATCGTCGATACACTGTAGCAGGTGTGAAATTGACGGGGCATAATGTGCGTCTGAACATTGAACCATGGTACATGCATAGATAACATAGATAAATTGATAAGTAAAGATGATATCCGGTGGAATACCCAAGTTAAAATAACAAAAAAAAACTAATATCAAAAATTATCCCATACAAAACATTTTGTTCTAAAATTAAAAGTCTATTTTACATTTTCTACTTTGGCCAGGCCCGCTATGATTGGTCCATTGATTTGCTGTCATCACCACGGCTCGGTATTAATTGTTTCGTTGCTTTGTGCGATCGTGTTTCTGTAATCCCCCGGTAATTGCATCGGCCTGTAATTGTCTTCCAACTATTGTTTTGGTAATCTGGTAAATTTGACGCAGCAATTTTAATGAGGTTTATTTGAATAGAGTTTGGATTAGATTGTAAATTGTTGTTTGTTAACAAAGGACCTTAAATGGATACCTTAGACCGGAAGGTAAATCGTATACCACCCTACGGACCGACATTTTTTAGACCGCGGAAAGACGATTGATGGAAAAGTTCCAAAATCTTTTTTATGGCCTTTGTCAGACGAAGAACTTCTAACTATTTTACGCTATACGTTCCTGATCCAATGTGACTGTGACCCGATGTCCCGAGATATTATCTAGTTTCTGAGAATCTTTGCACGTGTCTTTTTCCAGTCGAGCGATTCCGAAGGGTCGCGTCGAGACGATCACCACTCATATCAGTTGGAAAACGTAAACAGACAGCCGCCCACCTGGTCTCTGTTTATTTGTTTCTTGTAAGAGTTGATTTATGCTTCAGCAGTTGTAAATGGGCAAACTACCATTTAATTTTTTTGCGCATAAAAAAAATAAACATCCCGGCACCGTATATTTTACTTGATTTTATAGGTAAATGTTTTATACTTCATTTAATACATTTTCTGCGTTTCATTGCTAATAATTTCTATTGAAATATAAAGCAACCGCATTCATACACTAGCAAAAATCTCTAGACTCATTCTGCCATTATCTGGCCCAAAAACTAAGCTGAGCTCGCATCGTCCCTTCATTCGTTCCCGCATAATCCCCATTAGGACCACAAGCCACCGTAATGCGGCTTTTGTCCTGTTTCTTTCTTATCTGCGCTGCAAAATTTGTCTAGGCGAAGCTGTAAATAGTCTAAAAATGGGCGAATGTTACACTGTAGTGTAATTTAGAATTTTTTGTAAGAGCATTATTTTACAAAATAAAGCAAAATGTCTTGGTAAGTTTAAAAACACTCCAAAGAAAGGTCCAAATGACTCCTCAAATAAAATTGTTACTTAATTACATAAAATTGGTATAGGTATGTACGTACTTTCTTATATAAAGTACAAATACAATTTATTTTGCGTTGGTTCGATTGACATTCTCGCATAGTATCACTTCACAGATTTCTGAACTAGTTTACATTGTGTTGCAAAAAAGCAGTAAGAAGCAGACTCAATACAGTCACCGTTTTTTTATCTGAAGAAGTGTAGATAAAATGGCGTCAATTTTGCCACATTATATTAGAAATATGTACATTTTTACTAGCACTTCTACGAGTACTTCTAATGCGGGTGTTTTTGAAGAACATAATCAGTGTTACATCACATCTTTTTGATGATAGTGAAAATGGCATAGAGTTTCTTTGAAATACAGTAGGTGATTTCATCAGCTCGCTCGTTCGGTGTTACATAACACTGTAACTGCTCGCAGTAAGTACCTAGAGCGATTTATTTTAGCTGCCGCTGCACTAGCCGTTATTGCGACGCTTGTTAGAATGGTGGAGGTTTTTACAGGGAATAAAACTTGTTTATTTTAATTGGGCACTTTGTTTTTTGGAGCTTGGAGAATAAACAAATTGAAAAAGAATGACGACAAGAGCAAAGATTGAACAGGAATTATGATGTTTACGTTTATTTCAATAACGGATGTATCGATTTTGAATAGTCCATACATATCAAGGTTTCAAATAAGACGGCTTGAGGATTTGATCAAATAAGTCAAATAAGTCACACCATAGTATTAGATAATATCTACAGTTTCTTCAATTAATGGGAAATAAGCCTTTCTATATGCAGAGAATATTGAGCCCAGCCTCCATGCTAGGCTTAGTGTTCTAATATTACCAAATATTAGGTACCAATTTGACAGTATTTACAAAATTATGTTATTATCAATTGAAAACATTTTTTTAAACTAGTTTGAACCTAAGTTTTTGATTCGAAAATGTTCAACAGTTCTGAGAAGAAGAAATGTAGGTTCGTATGTTCAAATGGTATTGCATTGCGAGTCAATTAGTGCATGTGATTTGTGCTGGCTTCAAAACAAACAAGCAGGATGTCATGTCTCTGTCTGTGCATTCTATACAGACGTCGCATGAAAACACTACTTCGTAGGTAGGTACAATAAATAAGGATAGGTAGATGACATAACCAGTTTATTATCATAGCATTAGTCGTTCTGGAACTACAAAGCTTTGCACCTTATCTATCAACATAATATACCACCAAATAATTCAATGCAAAGTACAAAAAATACATCAAATTACCTAGAAACAAACAAGAAAATTGTAAGTACGCCAAATTAAAATGGTTGGTGAAAACATACAGAGCCCTAAGAAACGAGATTAAACCAGCAAATTTGTTTACGTCTACCAGCAAATCGATAGAAACAGCAGAAATTGCCAGCGAACAACCTCGAGGTACAGCGAGATTATTATTTCAACGGTGTTTTTTCATCGGCTTAGATTATTTTCTATTGAATTTGAATTGCTCGGATTTAAGGGGCTTATTAGTTGATTAGGTTTGCAATTGTCTGCTATTTCTTTCAATTCGTAGAAAAGAAAATTTCTTTAGAATTATGGCGTGGAATAGTTTTATCTTCTAATGTAGCTAAACTTATTAACCAAATTAAAAAAATACTTATTTGTGATTATTGTACATAAAAAATATAATATGTTTTTTTTGCAGGAAGTATATGTACTAAGTTTCTAATTCAATTACATTACAAGAGACAAAATATGTGTGACTACTTCCAGCGTACTTATACTTCGTTTTGAGTACCTAACTAGAGTTAAAATAAAAGAGATATGTTACATCAAAATCAAGTTACAAAGTCAATACAGTCAAACCTGGCCACAGAAATCATCAAATATTGACTTTAAGCCTGAACAACTAATCCAAATAAACTTCGATCACTTCAATATGAAATTCATTAAACTGTGAACTCATCCGCCCGTAACTTTATTACCTTTTGCCGTAAATTGATATTCTCTGAACGATATTCAAATATTTTTAATTAAAAAAATTACTTTTACGTTACCTTTCTTAGTAAGCTCACAGAATTAATAAGTTAAAGTGGCTGGCAGGCCGACTCATAAGACCGACAACCGCTAAAAAACGATGACTTTGAAATGACAACCATGAATCGAAAGACAAAGCATAAAACAGCCTCATGAATCGACGTAACTACATTGCGAAATTGCAGAAACTGTAATGAAAAGTTCTAAAATAACCATTCTTGCTGAAAATAACAATAACTAATATAAAAAACTTTATATTGTTTAGTAAGAGGATGGTGGGAGGAAGCTTGGGACAGAGAACATTGGAAGTCTTTGGGGGAGACCTTTGCCCAGCAGTGGGACGACATAGGTTAATTAAAAAAAAAAAAAATGTTTAGTATTAGATTTTTTTTTTTTTTTTTGTAGCTTAGTTGCCAAATATTTAGTACATAGGACTCTTATCATAGTACATACAGTAATTTCTATTTTCAAACCACGATATCGCTTTCTTATGGGTGCATATAGACTGCATATAAAATCGCATGGCTGTACCTCATGATATTACGAAATCTAAGGGGTTACTTGAAAAATAGTGTCTGTTTTTTGTGGCTGCCTCTTTCTTGTTTCATCCGATTCGTGCCTTTAATGAGCTCGTAATGATGAAAAATATGGCTGCAGACCGGCCACGTTATTAATCGTAGCTATTTTTCTACTGGTATTTCATTGCAAGTTTCTATTCTATAGTGCTTTTCACTGTTACCGTGTTGCTGATTAATATCTGGCTTCCTTGTTTGGGGATTAATTTGATGCTAGTCGTGTTGGTAATAGAGCTGATTTTTCAAAGTGGATAGAAGTGATGGAATAGACAAAATATTTCTAGGCCAACGAGCAGAGAAAGCTAAAAAGTCCATAGAAATGCTGATATTTAAGAGTTAGTAGGCGAACCCAATATCAATGGCGAAACTAAAGCATACAGATTTGGATGGCTGGTCCATCTTGAGAGATAGGTGATGATCGCAACCCACAGAAAGCGTTCCTTGGAATTCGTACGGGTCGCTGGCTAGTGGGAAGCCCGTGGTATCGCTTGAAGGACTTTATGGAGACCAACTTGCGTGATCTTCAAGCAGAGCTCTCTTAAAAGAAGCCAAGATACACTTTGGATCACTGAGGACCCAAAGTGTAAGGGTCATTGCATAATTTTCCTCTATATTTCTAGTTAGCAGAAGTGCCGTCTACCAAACCTTTGTCTCAACTCAGCTTGTAATAAATGTAGAGCGACTAAAAAGGTGTCGCTTGGATCCCAACCACGTCTGCGACCCGCTGATAAATGTACCGTAACCGCGCACTCGATTAATAACAAAATTTATAAATTACCTAGTAGTTTTTTGGTTGTGGACTCTGATGTTGCTGAAGTTAGCTGAAAACTTAGCAGAAGTTATTACTGATAAAATGCAAATATGGAAGCGAATATACTGTTAGGTTATAATAGCGTTTTGCATATTATTGTTATTATGTTCATAAGTTCTGAAATAGTTACACGGTGTTTTGTCATTTGCTTTGACAAGCAGATTCAAATTCGATCGAAAATGACAGAACACTGTGTATCCGAGTTAGGTATATGAAAAAGCGAAAACACTGTCAGTTGTTTGATATCGTTTCTTATGTTTTCATAAGTAAATAACTGTTATGCGTTGATAAAGCCCTGATATAAGCTAAAAGCATGCTAATTAATGAATCGGTGTAGCAAAATGATGGATGAGACAGTATATCACAAAAGCTTTTTGTTGCATATATCGATCAATTTTATTTGTGTATCTTTTAGGGTATTTTTACAAGACTAAACTGACCTACAGTTTTGCCATAGTTACCAAGGAACTTTTCACCTGTGTGACAAAAAAATGTAGACGTTATTGGCTGCGCATAAGGGTATAATTATTAGACAGTATTGCTAATAGTCAAGCTATTCAAATTAGTATTGGCTCATCTTGTAATAATATATTTGGAATGAGCCAATATTTACACGCATATGTACAAATTGTACAAGTTGAATATACATAATGTACATACGCGTTGGTTTGCAACCAAGCATCATGCGATGCAAATCACTCACATGCATTACTCTGGTAGGCAAGCACGAACAGATGAAACAATTACCGCGTTACGTACACGTGTTCGAGTCATATTGCGCTTCAACACCAGCTCGACTTTCAAACGTTGTAGCAAAACCGCGCAATGTTCGAAACGCTACGGTTGCTAAATTTATTCACGCTGAGGTATCTGCTGTGGCTTTGAGATTGTAAATTGCTTAAGGTTGATCTGTGCCAGTCTCTCTTGGGTTAGCATTTGATTTAAATGTTATTGGTAACTGTTTAGATGAGAACTATGATGATCGGAAGCATTATAAATAAACTATTGTTAATCGACCGTCAAAATTGTGATCAGACCTAATTTTACAGAGTTGAATGATTAATCTACCATGAGCTTGTATAAATTTTGATTTAATATGTTTAAGTAAAAAATAACGAAAAATAATATAGAAAAATAAGACATCACTGTAAAATATACATTTTATATATTTTAATGTATTAAAGAAAATTTTCGACTTGTAACATGAACTTTAAATGAACTCAAACATGAACAGCAAAGTTGTATGAAACTAGCAATGAGTTGGTAGACAAGACAAGTTTGCTTCAATTTCACGAGCTATCGATTCAAACCGGACGCAATCAAGATAGTGTTTATCTATGTCTGCCTTGTTTTATTAAAACCTACTCCTCCTACTCCTCTTCTGAAATTAAGAGGTGTTTTATACATGAATATAGATCTGACATTTCATCATTATTTTGTACGCAGTTAAGGTTAACACTATATATAAGTGTTAAATCAAAATCAAACAACAATAATTGAAATATCACTCAAAATTTTATTGCTAGGCATTAAAAACAAAACAAAAGGCACTTATAATAATTTTTATCAGACGTTAATATCCAAAACTGTAAAATTAACAGTATTATATGAAACGAAGTATATAATAGACTAAAACTAGTTTTGTTCACAAATATGAGATACAAAATATGAATTACTAACTAAATAAATAAGCTATCACATACAATAAAGCGAGAGAGTATAATAGTCATTTTGCTAACCACACAGTGCTAGTAATATAAATTTAAACTAAGCTACATACAGCTGCAAAAACTTTTAATATTAAATTTTTTTAAATACCTCAAATAAACGACTAATATCTATCTAATTAAGAAATGACGACTAGTGTTTTGGTATAATGTGCACTCATTTATAAGGTGCAATGAAAAAATTATAAACGTATAATATTCGTATAGCAATCTTCAGAAAGATACTACGTATTAGTTCTGCACACAAGACTCATAGGTTGGTATCATGTACTTGATATTGATAAAAGAGTCTGGACCTCCGTATCTTTCGAGGATCTGAAGAGTATCTTCTATCAGGTCCGCTACGTTCTCTCCTCTGGTGGTCGAGTGGTCTATTCCAGAACCCAGCGATTCTGTCAAATCCAAGGCGTACATGTTACTCTAGCTTGGTACTTCTTAGTCTACTGCTTTGGCAATTTTACTTTTGGTAAATTTGAGTGACGTGATAAAGGAATAGAAGTATACAACGCGATATAAAATCCTGGTGATGCGACTTTAGCAATTAGCATACCAGCCATCCAGTTATTCCATAAAAATAAACTGCATAGCTTTAATGATTTTTGTCGTTTGATGGTGTATGACGAATAACGTAAAAACCTTTGATTAACATTCTGAAACGGACTGAATATCGCAAAATTCGAAATACTTCGCTACATCCAATCAAAACCGCCTTTGAATGGGTTTTGGTTGATTTTTATTTTGTAACGCAGTATCATATGAAAGACAAAAAACTAAACCTTTCATATTGGGAAAAATAAAATCCGTGTTTGAGACTAAAATATTGCTGGATCCCTGTTATTGAGCAAGAACTAGTAAAACTGAAATTTTAGTAAAATAAATACCTAGAAATACAAATTTTGAATTTACTTATTAGATGTCTATTTGTACATTCTAATGTGTGTATCACCACAGACACGCGACCTCGCGACACGATCGAACGACATCAATCAAACGCGCGACATAATTGACACGCATCGCGAGATGATATTATTTTTGGTAATAGACTCGTCGGCATCCGAGATTAATTACATACACAACACTGTGTTTTGCGAGTTGAATCTTATGTAGATACAGATAAGAATGCAAATGTTTCGTTGTTTTAGGGTGCGGTTACGTAGCTTGCCGCTGGTTGACACCGAACCTCATTGTTAGAGAGTTTCAACGCGTTCCAAGGTTTTTGTTTAACATGTCATGTACATAGCAGACGAGTGACTGTAAACCACTATTCTCTAAAACGAAATAAAATTGAATACCAAATTCCGGTAACAATCTGTCAATAAAAATTAGTTAAGTTGAACTAGGCGATACTAAATTTGTACCAAATATTCATGAGTTCTCATCGTTTTATCAAATTCATTTGTCAGCTCAAAAAGTTGAGATAATACTGAACTACTGTCGAAAGCCTACTAAGCCCAAATGAGGTGGGTACATTTCTCGCGAAGTAGTGCGACCGAGGTTGGAGTGTCGTTTTCGTGCTCAGTTTACTCAGAGTTAATGTTTTGTAAATTGTTCGTCATTACTGTTCAACCAGGCTTTGGTTAAAATGAGCTGACAAAGTAAATTAAGTAAGTACCTAAGGGTGAGTAAATTTTACTTTGGTTTCGGCTTTTCTTCTAAATTCCTAATGCTTGCTCACTAATAAGATTCTTTTTAAAACTGTTTAAAGCAGGTTACGATAATTCTACTTTTTGTCATAATAATTTAATGATGTCTCTAAATTTGTAACATTTTAGACTATTCAAAATTTTACTTAATTTGCAGATCGGTACACCTACATTCCCCAGTACAGTTAGAGGGCAATATTACCTACTAATAGGTAATATTGCCCTCTAACTGTACTGGCTGAATTTTCAACATCTTAAAGAAGTTGCGAAGAACGTGCTCAAAGTACCACGTCTTGACGGTCTTGAGGTACCAAGAGGAAACATCGATATAGATGACGATGAAAGAAATAACAAAAAAGTCCACTTACGGTTTCTATCCTTGAAAATGTTGAGCATCGGAAGAATTTGTCTATAGTAAGGTACGAGTGCCTCCCCAACTCTATCGCACCCGGTCACCAGCATTTGGATGCATTTTAGCGCGTGGCAGATAACAGTTGGCCGCTTAGTGGCTAGGGCATCTGTGATATGAAAAGTATCATGATAATAAATTTAAATATTTACTAATATAGTTTAAAAATAAGCGTGCGAATTCACCATCAAAAATAAATTTGGTATTGAGCTTTCTTAGCCAAAAATAGAAACAAATCTAAGAAAAATTAAAGAGATAGAAGTGGAACATTTTGATTATAGTCAAATTACACAAGTGGCTTGGTTTGGTATGTTTTGTTTTACATTCAAATCTAATCAATACGAATAAAAAACCCCACGCTGTCGTATGAACGCCATATAAGTTAAATACTTCGAAAAATATAATTATACAATATTACAAGGTAATTCAACGCCTTGCAATGAGACGTTATTAAGAGCATACGATTTAAAAAACAAAGATAACTTACTTTTGATAGGAATAATCAGTTGTGGCACCACTGGCAGTACTTTGTAAGAGCCTTTAGAGACGAGGTCATTGATACCACGCTCCACGATAAAGTTGAAGGGATATGCGGCTTCGGCCAGCCCGTCGAAGAACATTGGAAGGTAGTGGTGGAAGTCCAGCTTTTCTATTGGAACCTAGTGAAATAGAATTTAATTCAATATTGTTTGTTTGGTATTTTTATAGTCTGATAAAATATACTAATACCACCTGAATTTTTTCTGTCTATGCTTTCTGTCACATTCAATATTTTTTGTGTGTTTGTTAGTGTTGTTCTGTGTCATCAAATCGCCATAGGTGACTTTGTTCTTCTAAATCTTTAGTTGGTAATTTAAATATGACAAAATACTGTGATTTATTAACTTTAGCATCTTCCTAAATTCTTATACCACGCTGGGTGAGTTTGCAACACATTTTCTTCTTTGCTCTCCCCTACCACCCGTCATCTTTATCTTCACTCCTATCATACCCATGTTCATTAACACATTCATTAAAAAAAATTAAGTAAGTACCTTCCAAGCCAGCTGCTTTCCAAACGTGGTAAATTCTATAGAAATAGGGAACTCTCCCCTCTGGTAACACTTCCTGAACATCGTGGGTCTTGGTGGTTTGGGGTCCCGGACGCCACACTTCGGGGGACCCACTACTCTGGTGTTTTTTTGCATTGCTGGAATTTTAATACAGTTGTATTGAAATTACTTTCTTTTTTATTCTCGGATATGCTATTGCTGAACATAGGCCTTTCTCAATAAAACGGATAGATCTTTGCGGAACCCAAGTACATCTTTGGGCACTATGCGACAATACAAAGTCATCTTACGCTAGGTATGCTTTCCATTTGTGTATTGGACATCCAGGCAGGTAAGCCTCATAGGTAAGTATGTAATGTCATGTGTTCCAGTATAATAAAATTTATATATATAAAATAGCACAAATAAATAAGTAAAAACAAAAACGTTTTCTTACCCTGAATGGTAAAAGCAGGAACAATCCTGGGCTTCCTGGTCTTATTTCCATAGGGATAGTTAGGACTGGGCTTCTTCAAGGAGTTCCTGAAATCCTTCCCACAGTTGTCGGGCGCACACGGTGGCAACAGAACCATCTTTCAAAACAATATCTCAATAAACAAATCAAAAAAACATGATACTCCGTGTACAGGGGTAAATAATCCAATAATATAGATCTAAAATGTTGACACAAGTAATAAAATAAGAAGGTAAATTTACTCAGGGCCTGGGCTCGTCTGATTGTTTATTTTGCAACATGATCGTTGCCTAGCAACGCTGTCCTATTGATTTGCGACGGTGGCGCCGCCGGGTAAGCTGGGTGTACACAGGACGATATTGCGTACGTGACGGATATTTTTATTCTGTTATGTTTGAACTCTCGTTGAATTTATTTTGTTTTGTAAAGTTTTTTATTTGGGATGATAATTGAGATTATGAATTTGTACATTGGAAATGAATTTATATTGATGGCTTATATTAACTTTAATATTAATAGGCCTTTGCTCTTATGCCTAAAGCATAGAATAAATATCCAAAATTATATTACATATTACTTTCGATGATCACAGTGGTCTAGTTTTATCTAAATAAGTATTTATGTGAAGTAGGTAGGTACTTTTCACAAGTGCGAATTTTGCAGCGAATTTTCGCGGATACACCCCTTTCTTTTTTTGAAATTTCGGAAATCGTTCCTTGACGGGTTAACTATCATCATCATCATCATCTCAGCCCAGTATCGCCCACTGCTGGGTATAGGATTCCTTCATGTTATGCCAGCCTGTCTAGTGCATTTCAACCAGGTGTTTCCTGTTACCTACATAATTCTAAGTTACCTAATAAAAAAAATGTGAGGTAAGTAAGTAGGTACAGCATAATTTATTATATGACCATAAAAGTTAACCTCATTTTACTAATTTTGCTAGGTAAGTGAATTGCCGGCCATGCCATCCGTCGTCGCCGTATATAGGTGCGGCCAGTTCAAAATTATTTTACTAAAGCTATTATCGAGAGTTTTATTACATTTTAATATTGCGAGGAATTTATTTTTTACAAGAAAAATCGCACAAAATTATGGATACTAATCTCTTGTCTACATTTTGGAGTATTCCACGACTTTTGAATATTAAATTCATGTATAATCTGGTAGGTAACTAAAGATTAGCCTCATTTTTTTATTATGGTAAAGCTTCAATTCGTAAACATGCCTAATTGGTAACTAAATATTGTTTAGTTATCACAAAATAATAAGTAGAGCTACTTTTCTCTCATAATAATACAATTTGCACGGTGGAATAAATACAAAGTAAATAAATCAGAGAATCTTTATTTATGCATAATACATTTAGTAATATGTGTGTATACGACTTTACATTATGGAACGACGTCACTCCGTTCTAAATTCAAAAATTAAAAAAGCTTGTTCGAAACTCAGGAGTTGCTATGTTTACACTAGTCTAGTAACACACATCGTCATGCCGGGTACAAAAAGACCGAATATAAAATGAAATGAAAATCCATAAAGATCGAAATTTTAAAAGCGCACCTCGGATAAAAGTGAAGTGAATATTTCACTGAAACTTTGCCTATTATCTAAGATCTTATAACGTACCTACTTACTTGGTTCAGGTACCTAGAGAATCAAAATAGAAAAAAAGTAGGTACTAAATACTGAAGAACAGTTAAAAAACTTACCAAGTATTTCTCCCCTAATACTTTTTATTTAGATTTTACTTTCATCTTTGGAAAGAGCCCAACACAATATCACTTTAGCGTCCACAGGGATTGCAAAAATTTAAATGGGTTGAATTAATTTGATTGCTTTGTGCCCACTGGACGTCCATTTACTTAATTATTAAGCTAAAGTAAAAGCTGCCTTCTTGTAGGTAGAACCTAGATATAGACTTAATCTGAGAAAATGGTTCTAGTCGTGGTAAAAGTATAAAAATCTTGTGGAAGTTTGTAAGGGCCCATGGTACAATCACGCACGACAAAGCATAATATTTTAGAAAATATACTTTGACCCGAGAAGTGCATAAAAATCACTTTTTACGAATGGGTTCACACCGCGACTGTACTGTGCGCTAGTCGGTTCTAAACAAAGCATAATACATACCTAAAGCGTTTTTATTTATTTATAGGTTATCAGAATTTAAGCTCAGTTTTTGTAAGCTTTTATCAAAAAACTAAATATTGAGCTTTGTTTTGCCAGCAAATAAACCTTGTCAAGAGCGCATAGATATTCCACGTAGTCGTTTTAGGCTTTCAAACTTCAATACCTCCCTCGCAAAATGGAGCTGAAGTATCGCCAAGGTGTACGAAATTTGATAAACGTGTAACTGAAATACAGTTATTGCCGATGGTCGAAGCGACAAACTGAGCCCGTAGTCTGAGTTTTTTTATAATTTGTGACAAGCGAGAATCGAGGAACTCGCAGTTTTTGTATGGAGTCAAATATTTTGCTCCCGCTAGAGGCGCATATCGGGTTTTCATACAAATTATGTCGCAAGTCGCTTCTCGATGTGCGTTTCGATTAACAAAACAAAACTCAGACTCCGGGCTCTGGTTTTCAATGTTTGTAAAATTCGTCTGATTTTGATGTTGTTCCGTGAAGAAACATCTTAGTCTTATCGGTTTTATACGTGCAAAGCTGGCTGAGCTGCGGATTTTATTACAATGTTTTTTTCACCGTTTTAGAATATTGGTTTTGCACACATAATTTATTTAAATAAAAAGGTTTATATTTTTATATTCCACGACCGAGATCAAGCCCACAACCTTAGAATTAGCTACCACTTGACTACCAGTAGGTATCTATTTTTTTCGCTCATGAGCGAGACATTTGAAACGCTTTTAGTCTTTGTAGCAAAATGTCTAAAAAGTAATAAGCCTGATAATTCATTAATCTCATATTATTTAGACGCAATTTAAAATCACTTAAAGGACTTTTCTATAATTTACAGTCTCTATACTGATAAAACTCGACCTGGCTTTCCGATACTGTGTTTTTTGTGGACCGTGCGACCCGATTCAGTGCTTGGTAGGCAAAATGAAGCAATTTTAAACCAAGCTCATTTTTATATTGAGCGCCAATTTATTTCAGTCGGTTCATTCGGAAGAGTAACGATATTTTGATTGGGTGAACTTTGAGTGCTATAATTTTTTGGGGCTTCTGTGGAGTGGTTCGATAAGCGTGATTATTTCGGCAGAGATTTTATATCTCGATTAATATCAACTGAGTTGGAATGGGTAATTTTAGATATGTTTTAAAATTTTTATGATCGCACAAACTAATCATCATCATCTCCATGCTCTTTTGCCACTTTGTGTGGGGCCGGCACAACATGGTGTTTTTTTTCATGTTCTTCTATCAGCCGTCATCGCACAATATAAATCAATTAATTACTCAGTCCATCGTCATATACGGTAAGGATAAAAACTAATACAACAAAATATAGTTATAGAATCTAGTGAATAAGCAAAAAAAGTTCTTCAGAAAATTTATTTCACCTACTACTACTTCTTCTTCTTCCTGCCCTCATCTCATAAGGCCCCACCTTATGAGATGAGAGCAGGTCGTCACGTGTTATTTTCATCTACTATTACTTATGGAACACAAATAGTAGACGTCCAAACTTTTATTCGAGTTGAAAGCTCAGTTCACCTAACAAAACACGTAGCAGTTTGACCATCTACAAAATGTTATACAGGTTCTTGTTGCTTCAATTGCTTCCTTTAATTTCGGTACGAGCAATTAATGTTAGGTACCTAAGCATAGCTATGCTAGATTTACTGCCGTCTAAGTACTAGTCCGGTCTCACGTAGCCCATAAAACAGATTCAGCGCGGCGACCGAGCGACGCTAAGAATGAAATGGGTGCGATACACCATACGTCTTCGTTGGCCGAAAGGAGTTTAGTCTTATTTATTCTGTGGAGTGCAGTCGTTTGAGGTTTTGGGCTGTTTATGCTGGGTTTTGTTAAGATCATGAAACAGGGTCCCCCAGCATAGCAGCTCTTGTTGTAGATACAGGGAAAAAGGATTTGCATAGCTCGAAATGGCTTGACATTATTTTAGGTAAAACTCAACTTAAAATGTAAATGAACGCTCAAATTGTTAGTATTATTGAAGCAAACTAAAAACAGCAGCACCTTTAAACTGTGATTTAGTTTAGACCTAGGATAAATTTACGCGCAAGTATTTTTCACCTTCTGCTATGGGTCAAATGGATATCTTGGACAATTTTTTTTTTTCTAGTTGCGTACTTAGAGATTAACAGAAAATACAGTCATATGCCACGCTACAAAGCTCAGAACATAAATATTTATGGTTTTTTTTTCTAAATCACTGAAAAGTTAAATTAGGACGGTGATCAAAACGTAGAAAGCAGACCGAATAGTTTCGGACAAATCACCCGGGACGCCGTGCAAGCGACACGTACCGAGACATCCTAATGAACCTCTTTATTTGCTGTTAGAACTCGTAAATAACGTAATTCAAAGCGCACTAACAACGCTTAGACTATTTGGTGATACACACAGACAAGAAAGAGAGGAGATAAAATGTTGCGCTATAGAAACAAACTACATGATGATACACTAAATTGCAAAATAAGCCATTGTACCTACCTACTGGTGTGCCAGATGGGAAAAAAATCCCAACGAGCCTACTATGAACGGAGTCGATGGTTCTTTTTTCCCGATCCAATGAGATTAACTCGATTTTTTTTTATATTATAACATGGGTATTGTGAACTTGAGGGTCAAAATCAAGGGAAAAAGTGTGGGTCATTTGTATTCAATGAAATATTTTTCGTAATATCCGAAATTCTAATTTCAATTTTGTTAAACTAAACAGAAGCCAAAGTCCTGGACTGATATTCGCCAAACGTTTTACCTGTATGCGCCAGCAAGAAACATTTCTCAAGCATAAATCCAGCAAAACAGTACAAGCACGTGTATCATCAAAACGACCTGTCGGTAAATTGAATACGACCTCTTCTCTGTTTAAAGTGGGGTTTCAAGACGCGTGACTTTCGGCTGCGACTTTTCAATTTGCACTTTTCTGACTCTCTAGCTTGACTAAGTTGACATAATTTGTTAATAGAAAACGTTGAAGATATGGGACTAATCACGTAACTTAAGGTTTCGATGTTACTAGGTATGTGTGTCATTTACTTACATGTCGATTTTTTTTTAAATTATCCAAAATCTGCTTTTTTCAGTCCGCTCTACCAGTGATAAGTTAGTACCTATTGTAGATAATGTTTAGTATTTTATTAGTAGTATTTCTTTTAGAAATCGATAAAGTACAGTAGAAATAACTGTACTTACGCTTTTTGTCAGCTATAGAATTCTGATTCTGTCTAGGATTCTCATCGTTTAGACCACATAACATTATAGCTCATTTGTTTTTTTCGCTGAGTATTTATTTTTGTGTCTCACCTCTTGATACGCAATAAACAGCTTAGCTCAAAACTCCACCTTAACCCACACGACTCTGTGACTAGAACTTATCTATATTTTGTGTGGAAGTAAACTACACTGTAGACATTTTTATTACTAAGGTTATGGATTTTGGGATTGGATTTATAGAAATGTATCCGACTTTTTTGAATTTTTTTTGAACGAAAATTGAAGTTTGATATTATGTTTCTTAATATGTTTCTTCATAAATGTATATCAATTACTTTTTGTTTAGAATGTGCATCGTTAACATTTTAAACCTCTACACTTTTACTCTAAATTTTGGTGAAAAAGTCGCTATCGTTGCCTCCAAATAAAAATCTGGAAGTGACGTCTATACGCTGCTGCGTTTCTTACGTTATTAGTACTTTCTTGTACCTATTGGGGAGACAACCAATACCCAGAACACTATAACATTCAATTGGCTCAGGCGATATCCATAAAGTTACTTAATTATAAAATATCTTTACTTACTAACTAGGCAATTTTTTTTTAGATTTACTATAGACACCACCTGCATGCAGTAAGCACTACTTATAGTATTCAGTCGTTTACTAAAAATGATCACGGCAAGTTTTATCCTGATCAGTTCAAACTTTACGATGAAAATATACATCATTAAAACATCTAAGCATTTGAATCTGAATTTGATCGTTTCAGACGTTGGTATCACTACAGACTTTCTCACTATTTAAGTATACAGTGATATTAAGTAGCTTATATTCACTTCACAAGGCAGCCTCCAGAGGGCACCGCTAATAAGCTCGTAACAAATGACTTAGCTTGAGGAAAATTATGTACGTAGACTATGCAGACACAAGATGTTATAATAATTGTTATAATAATGTTATTTTCAAGCAAATAATTAAAACATGCAGATGCTTTACAAATGCAGAGAGGTACACAGAAGTAGGCATTAAATAGAGTAAAAAAGTGTTCGGCTGTGATTCGTAGGCACGGTAGAGATCCCTTTTGGTTGTGCATAAAGATTCCAGCCGTAAGTCTATGTACATTTTTTAGTACAGAAATGTCGTAGTATCCAAATACTCTGAGGTAGCAACGAGTAGCTTTAGTACTAAACTTCCTAAAAATAAACTTGGCATTTCGCTTAAAATTTATGCTAAAATAATACCTCTGGTTTTCAATATCAAAATTAACAATTTGCCTATTGTTAACTTTGTTGTGTCGGGTAAGTTTCATAGAAACGAGAATCTGGAATCAACTTAGAGATCTTGAGTGATTTATTGATTGGAACTCTTTGATCCTACACTTCTACAGCCTATGAACATGTTGTGAGTATTAAAAACGTAAAGATATTTTCATGGCCGGGATTTTAAATTAGTTTTTGTACTTACTTATCCTATAAACTAAAACACTTAAATTTCTTTGCACATTGTGTACTAAGCAGTACACCAAAACTGCAAGTTCTACATCCACTTGTTTGTTTTGCGTCTAATTTATCTGTCAACTTGGAACGAATGGACACTGCAGTGATAAATACAAAGTTTTCGGCAAATAAGTCGGTTTGCTTTGAGAATTGGCTTAATTTATGCCACTGAATAGTTTTTTTGATGCAAAATGAACTGTCTACACACAGTGTAAGGTACAAATTTAATTTTATTATTTTATTAATAAGGACATCAAAAATATTTATGCATGGTCTTATAGCTACGTGTTTCTTTAGTTGTAGGATGCTACGGCATGCATTAACATAAAGACCAAACTAAACCGAATATTATACAATAAGTAGGTAGGTAAGTTTACAATACAGAACAGTTAACTTTTATTTTTTGTTAGATTTTATCTAGAACATTTTTGTGACATTTTCATACGATAGAAATTAATCTTTTACATACCTTACTATGTTTATCACAGCGTTACAAGATTTTGAGTAAAACTTACAAACTACCTACATTAAAATTGAGGAAAGATACAAACAACCATATTTTTATCAATTTACTAAAATATCCCAATTCCATACAAAAATTGCTACAACTATCAACAAAATAGTTGGTACAATCAAATCTTCCGAGCTCACGATACCTGCACAACGTAATGCAAGACGGTGATCCATCATAGCGGATTTCGGTAGATCACTACGTCATGCAAACGTCTTCCTGTATCATTGCTAATACTGACGCTTATAAATGTGCTAGTAAATTAGATTTGGCTGCTCCAAAAACGTAATGCAACAATAACCCCTCGGATATTCAAGAGAAGCAAGAAAATCTTTTAAAACTACATTTTAAGACTATATTTTCCACCTCCGCGCCGCCTTACAAAATAAGACTGCTACGGTAAAAAGTTTTCAGTAAAACTAAAAGTCGAGGAAATACTTTTAAGAAGGCGTCATTTCCTGAAGCGACTGCATTTGATGGTAAAAGGTCCTGAACATTTCCTTACCAACGAATAGCTTTATAAACCGCTCAAATTTGTAGTTGAAGATCTTTTGAACAAGAGTAACAAAAGCTGTTCTATACAAAATGCTAATTAGGCAAATGTGTAGGTTGTATGGTTTTTTTATAACTTCATGAAATTCTGCATAGTATATTTTCTTCCGATAAGCCTGATATGAATCCCGGATAATAAATAAATAATTTACCAAATACACTCCAAGTTAATCTTTGCAGCCAACATTTTAATATCACAAATGACAAACATGAAATAAGCCGATTACACTCGATAAAAGCGGCAACAGTTATATTCGTATCAATATCATAATAAACATACGCACAAGTGGCACTCAATATCATGGAAACCCGGAGGCAATAAATGGTTTCACTGCATCCATTATAGAGATGAAAGTATGAACCCTGGATTATCCACTGAATGCTATAGAGGTTACAATCGGGGTTTAAGAAGTAAGAGATAGCGTTACAAACACTCTAAGGGCTCCTGCTCACTTGACGGAATGTCAAGTGTGCCGAAGGCCAAAGGATGTGTTTGACATCCACCAATAAAGATTGTTTGTTTTCGTATTAAGGCGTATGTAAAAGGGAGACAACCCTCTCGCTCGCACATTTCAACATTTTTGAAGATATAATATAACTAAATGTAATTATGTGAAATTGCAGACCTTCAGGGTCGAGAAAATAACAATGCAAAGGTTCAGTAAAAATATCACATTGATCCAAACCAGTTTTGGAACCAAAAAATGTGCACTTTAATTTATCGCATTGGTATATGTACTGAACATTTGCATTGTTATTCCCTCGACTCTGAAGCTTTGCAATTTCACATAATTACATTTAATTATAATTATATCTTCAAAAATGTTGAAATGTGCGAGCGAGAGGGTTGTCTGTCTTTCACATACGCCTTAAACGATTCCTATTGGTGGACGTCAAACATATCCTTAGCAAAGTAACAATACAAAATTGATAAAATATGTTGGAGAAAAACATACAACAAAAAAAAATGTAACAAATCTGAACCAGGACCAGCATAAGTTGAAATGCAATATCGGCATTTTCAGAACTTGTTTTGACTGTTCACTGGTATTTGACTAGTTCGTAAAATGAGGCATAAAACCGGAGTCGCTAAAATCTCATCGCGCACACCGCTCATAAAGTTTAGCCGTATGTTCTCATGAGCTGTAAAAGTGACTGCGTAATTTATTGCTGAGGAAGTTGGAAGGTTCCGTAATCTCACCTGCTCTTTGCTGACCAGCTCAGCTTGGTTTTGGAAGGATTAAAAACTTTGGTTTAAGGTCTCGTTATGAAACTAAAATCAAAGGAGTCTCTACATTAAAGGCAAATGCTTGACCGCAATCTTACCTGCTGTTATATTGTGATGATGAGGTAAGTGTATAAAAGATATGTGATACTATTACCAATTATAATCTATTATATAATATAATGGTTGGCTCTAGCGGTCGTTAAGCCATAATGGAGGCCTTTGGGCGGCCTAAAAACTTCGTCACCAGAGTTGGCCACTAACTCATACGAGCTTGCTTGCTTGATTGAATATTAGTTTTATTGTCACTGAAAACCAACCCCCTTAGACAAATTCTACAATCGCTACAATAATTAGACTACTGAATTGAATAGTAGTATACAGCTTTTAACATAATTAAAAGCTGTATAAAGTGGTACATGATAGGTAGGTACCTTTTAATTGGTAGGTAAGAAAATTAATTGATAAAAGAAGGTAAAAAAATTAAAATCAACCCTTATCAGTATCGTTAATTTGAACGTGATTAAATTTAAGCGCAGGATGGTTTTTTAGGGGAGGGTAGGGGTGAAACGCCAACGCTGTTTTTGTAATAAGAGAAAGGATTAAGAGATACTAATTAATTGGTATCACGGTCTTCAAACGACGGATTCAAATCTAAGCCCCTGAGCATAATGGATTGTTTTCGAAGAATTTTTTCACGGCAAATTGTTTTGTTTAGCTTTTGTCTTGAAAAAAATATAATGTAGGATTATTTCTTTATGGGAGTCCGTAACTATGTATAAAATTTAATTGATTTTTAACACCTTTTGAACACTTTGTTGAATTGTATTCTAAAAGTAGGTTTCCATCATTTTTGCTTGAAATCTGTAGTGTTTATTTACTGCTTGAAACAAAATGTCATAGTTACTAAATTTACAAAACTAGCTACACATTGGTGCTGCCAACTTCCAAATAGCCCCTCATTGCCCTCTTTACTCGCGAGCTGAGTCAAACTACTTCTTACCCTTATGGAGACTATCTACCCTACAGGATGCTATGTTAAAATAAATAAATATTTTACTTTACTTTACTTTATTCTAGGTTATACCACGTTATACCACGGGCAAAGAAGTATTTTATTTATTTTATTATTTTTCGTTGGTCCATATCAGATATAAAAAAAAATATGACTCTACATTAATAATAACAGGTAAAAGAGTTGTAAAAAAATATATTGACAACATTAAATTATTATTTTTACTTGTTTTTATTTTCATGAATTTTAGTATTAAAAAAACGTATATTTTTAATGTGAAACTTTAATGTTTCCTAGATTAAGTAGTACACAATCAATAAAAAAGTCTGTGTGTCTGAGTGTCATGCCACGTGAAAGTTTAAAGACCAAAAAAACACCCTATACAATTTAGCTTTCAGATGGCTTTCACTCAAAGTGAAACAAAACTTTATGGTCTGATGCTTTTACCTCGAGCACTGTACAGTACCGACTAAGTACCTATAGGTATTCATATGTCTGCTATTTCGCTTTCATTGTGACGTTGACCCGCGCTTAGCTTTTCATAGCATGCGTTTGCGTAAATTATAGTTTGAAAATGCTGAGAAGAATATTCAAATATCATCTTAGTTTTATCTTAGGAATGTTTTAAACAAAATGTTCAGCTTTGATTTTTCGGTTGAATTTCTTTAAAATCCATTAGTTTAGAATGTTTTATTTTGCTTTACAACATCAAAAGCATTAGTGCTATAAAAGGTACCTTTAATTTTTTGACCATACATTTTGCGACGGACGGATGGATGACCAAAAATAAACTAGGGCTAAATCAATGCAAAATCAACCGGTAATATGAATCACAAAAACTTTGGCGACTGGTCTTCCTTTGCTATATTATCGAATTTTAAGTACACAGTAAATGTATGTATAAAAGTACATTCAATCACGAAATCTCTTATCAAAAACATCCGCGTTGCCATGCCAACGGACAGTAGGCGCAGGCGCGTTCATAACTCCGCCCATGCTGCCTGTTGCTGCGTCCGGTGGACACGACGCCAGTCAGCCACCGACTCTCAACCCATCAATAAAATCACCGAATGTATCAATAGTTACCTTATTAAGTGTACATTTCAATAAACTTGATGAGAGTTAAAAGCTTCGCGCAGTACCGCGGTGATTACACTCCGGCGCGGAGAGACTTGCACGTCGAGCTGAGATATCAGGTAGGAGCGTTTGATAACAATGTTTTGATGATAAGAACGTCTGATAACAATGTTTTGGAAAACAAATCTGATTTTTTTTATCCACTGTTAGTTATCGGTGAACAACCATGCATAGTGCAAGACGTTTTTTAAAAACCGGACCACATTTTTAGTAGGTAATAGAACAAAAATATTTGTGCCTATAATGCCTGACAGTTGCGGCCTTACTTTGAACACCTTTAACTTGACACATATTATAGAAAGTGAACTCAAACTTACTTGCACTTATTGAGTGTTGTATACTACGAAGAATTGAGCACACAATAAATAAATAAATCATAGGTAATATCTTTATTTTCAAAAAAAGTAAAATAGTTTATTGGGTATTGCGTTAATTTTTTAAAATTTTGGATGTATTTGTATGTAAATGTGTGTGTGACAAAGGAGAAAATATTTTTTTTTTTTTAAATTAGGTTACAAGATACTAATTAAAGATGCATATTGAAACAAATTTGCCGACGACGACGGCGTGATTATCAGTTTTGTTTTCATCAAGTAAAGTTGCTGTTGACCTTTGAAAATGTAAATTACTATTTTCCATTGCTATGTCCGTACTTTAAAGCACTTAGTTTAGGCCCTAAACTAAGTGCTATAATCCTATTCCACGTGCATCTGAGGTCTCTGCGATGCACGCGGGATAGGCCCAAATTATCGATCAGTCAAATCATTCGAATACGTGTTTGGGCATTGATGAAGCGCCACGATGCTTTTAGCATAGGCTTGGTACTTCTGTGTGGATGATTTATATTTTTTGGGTCGTAATGTTACATTGGTAATGATAGAAACACTACCAATGTAGGATAACAACTAATTGCGGTACTTATTGAGTTTGTGTTTTAAATACGCGTACCTAGTGTTGGTAAGTCTAACTTTTGTGTGTTTAGGTTATTCTAAGTAATAACAAAAAGGAAGCAATGGGTATATTATTATGAAGAAGCTGATAGATTATAACATGCTCTTTTGAAATTATACTTCTAATGCGACTTCCAACAAGGTTGCGCAACACGTTCAACGCTAAATATGATGGAATAGAAAGAGACAGAGGGAGAGTGAGTGCATGGAAGAGAAAGAGACAGAGAGAGTGATCACATACGGAGACCCCCACAAAACGAAAAACACTTCGATAGCGCGTTCTAGGATCCGATCAAACTTAGCAGCGCCATCTAGTTCTGATTAAGGCAACATGAGCGTAGAACCTTTTCTAACTAAATAAGTACTCGATATTGGATAAGTACATAAAAATAAATACTAAATTAATTTCACATTAGAAACAGAGTGAAAGTGAATGCGTGGCACTTGAAGTATAACTTTTTTCGCACGGAGGGACTCCACGCACAATTTTTTTTTACATATCAATCTTATAAAAGTATAAAAATGGCAGGTACCAATGATTCATAATATTTATCACAAATCTGACATATATTTAAACTAGCTTCCGCCCGTGACTTCGTTCGCGTCCCGTTGGATCCCGTTGATTTTCCGGAATATAAAGTAGCCTATGTATTAATCCAGGTCACGGACAATACCGTATTTTAAGTTTCATCCAAATCAGATCAGTAATTTTTACATCCAAACATCCTCACAAAGTTTCGCGTTTATAAATACTAATAGGATATATCAGTATGGCATCTATAGATAATCGAATTAAAAAAAATGAGGTCGTGTACCTTTGTTTTTATAATTGTCAGAAACATACATTTTTTAAACATTTTACTGCAAATAACATACAAAAAAAGCCTTGCACAAAGTCACAACTTCACTGAATTCAAATCTAACCTCACACTTAATACAAAGATATAACCTCGCTGGAACCGACAAACCCCTTAGGCCATGTGAGACAGAGAAAATTGCCACATCAGTCTTCACTCTACATTTAAATTAGATTGTTTGCGGTCTCGAATAAATTGCTACTCGTAGGTGCTCTGCTGCCTCTTTGCTCTACCTTCAGTTTTATTAAGTTTTTAAACATAAAAAGGTGATGTTAATACTTAACAAGAACTTGTTAAGATTGTTGAAATATTTTAGAAAGTAAATCGCTAGCTTCGAATTTATAAGCTACGAATTTCTAAACGATGATCAGATTCAATTTTAAAATTAATGCAGCTGCTTTATTTGGTTAGCATTTGTTTGGAAAAGTATGTATACCACAGTTTGATGTACGTTCACAGTTAAAAATAACAAAAATATCTGATATAGCAAAAATAATCTCAAGATAACCAAATTCTCTGAGTTTTCATTGTAATCTAGATACACGGGAGTGCGTTAGCCAAGTTCAGCAAAACAACGAGCGACGCATCACCGTGTGTACGTACACCAACCGTTTTAGGCAACTTTTGACACCCACATATTTTAAAAATAATGAGTCCTACCACACACTTCCAATAATAATTCAATATCAAAGTTCAATCTATGAACATAACATTTTATTTTTTAATAAAGTAAAGAATGTTGTGCATTCATTTAGCAACGATTTTTAAATAAATTAGTTCAGACTTAAACACCCTTTATTTCAGCTTATTTTTTTATCGGGAATGCTGTTAAACTCGACATCGTCTAAATAATGAACATTGTTTTTTTTTACATTATTAATGTTTTAGACGGGATTCAAAATATTCCAAATGAGTTTAATTGTGATAAAATAATGATTTATGTAAACATTTTCAATCATTGTGACAATGCGAACCCGGATCCGAAAACACTGGTAATCCCGTCTTAAACCTGTCCAAACAGTATTAACAAGTTTTAGAAGTGTTTCAATCAAACCCCAGAAGAAGTAGTAGTAAGCTTCACAAGTAATTAAAACCCTTAGTTCTGTACAATAGAAGTATTAATTCAAAAGCACAAATAATTGTTTGAAATTAATTTATTGATTGTTGAGTAAAATTTATGAACTCTGTCGTTCTGATATGACAAAGTTTTTGTCACATTCGTTTGATACTAATTTTGTTTTGATTACTATGATATAAGATGTGATATGTTAAGTGATAATCAGTAATAGAAATAAATTGCCTTATGACTCTATGGCGTAAGCAATGAGCATGGAAGAGTTAAACCGTATTTTCGATCGAATTAAAAACCTAGATTTAATTACATTCAGAAATTCAGAATTTTAGATTTTTCAGAGCAAGTTTTGTAGTGATAAGTTCAATTATTTTTTATTACATAGTTTTGGTTTATGTACAAAGTAATTGTTTGTAGAGTATTTAATCTTTGGAACAATAATAACTCAGTAAGTAATGCAAACAGTTGAAACGATATTTCAACGACACACCTAACTTGCTGCTTTTAATGGATATTAACCAACCAACTTCAGCCATTTAGGATTGAGCGAGGTTTTAACCATGGCCAGTTTACAATGTTTATGTCTAAAGCAGGCAAGATTTAAAAATAATGCCCATTTTAAATTAAGTAAATAGATTGATTGGACTGGGGGGCAATCGTTACCTCATAAAAACCTGACAGGTTTTCTGAACTGTTTTCATACTGAATATTAAGTATTCTGTGCCTAAATAGTGACTTTAGCGCGTTTCTTGCCATCAAAAGCTTCTCGTTTTCGTATATCTGAACCCACGTCACTTGAAATTATGCTGGGCAGCGAAAGCAGTTTAGAGCTTACGATATGGGGGCTGTTTTTCTTTATGACAAAAAGTTTATTGAAAATGAAATTTCTGTTTAGTGCCACCTTGAACACCACCTTGAAGAAACAATAACTAGACTTTATCATAACCCGAATTAAACCTCAGTTCAACTCAGAATAAGGTTTAACTTTTCTATACAAAATGTAGTTATTTCAATAGTGTCTAAGCACTATTGCAGCAAGCTTGCGATATTATCAAAGTTCTTGAAAATTTCTGAACTCGTCGTACAGAACTCTAACCTTTGGGATTTAGTCAGATTTGTTTGAAAAGCAATACCCTGACTAATTAAAAAGTGCTTTCGTGTTCTATTTATACCAGTCTTTGTCGAAACAAATGTTTTGTTTGTTAACTTTTGAACTTATAAGAATAAACCATAATAATAGGCCTTTACATCTATTCAAGATGATTTATACAGCGTCAGGAGGCAACCTATGCCTACACTTAACGGGACACTGTAGTGCCTGGGACAATGTTTTATATGGAGTAGGCTTGCCCAGCACCTATACCATCCTCTCAGCCTAGTCAGCCATATCCACAGGAAAGACAAGGTCAATACGTGCGGAGCTGACTAGGCCGCGGGTTTCCTCACGATGTTTTCCTGTGCAGGTGCATAACGGTGAAGGAAAACATTTTTCGTTAGGAAAATTTATATGCGCATGTTAATGCGTATATAATAGAAAAGTCTATTGATGCACGGCCGGGATTCGAACCCACGACCTTCGGATCGAAAGTCGAGGTGCAATCCCACTCGGCCAACACGGCGTTTTAAAAATAAATCATATTCTATTAATATCCACATGACAGGCGTTATGGCTCAGTTGGTAGTAACTCTGCCTTCTGTGCTGTGGGTCGTGGGTTCGATCCTCACAGAGAGCAAACATTTTGCGTGGCAAAACATAGGTCTGTGTCTGGGTGTTATCATAAGTATGTATTAAAAAAAATATTTAGGTATTCTATCAGCAATCTAGGTAGTTCCCATAGTTCAAGCTTATAATAGCTTAGTTTGGGACTGGAGAGCGTTGATATGTCCAAGTGTATTTTTTTTCTTTTATCCACGTTATTCGATTTTTTACCGTAGAACAAAATTAATCGTACAAAAAAGTCGCACAATGAATTAAAAACTCATTCAGGTAACCGATTACGTAACAAAAGACAAAATTAATTTCCAAACGAGATAAAGCAAAGTTTTATTTTAAAACAAAACTCCGAACAATTTTGAGAATTGGCGCCGCGATTAAGATTCATTATGCTTGTAAAGTTTTATCGTCGGCTTGAGTCGGCTAGAGAACTTTTGGGCAATAAAGCATTTTGGTAGATTTTCAAGTGCTGTTATTAAATGTGCATTACTGACGACAGATGTAGAGGTCTCAGAGAGACGACTGGGCTGGCTTTTATTTCATTATTTAGTAACAAAGGAAAACTTATCTAACAAAAAAAAACATTGTGTAAAAGTAGGCACGATAAACTAGAAGACGTAATACCATACAATAGTAGAAATATGAAGATATAGATACATTTATTTCAACCAACAGTGCATAAGTACAATGGTACTAATGATGGTAACTGAGTACTAGTACTACATACAGTATAATAATATGTCCCTACTAATAAGTACTATTAGGAACTCTGTTAATATATTTTCTAAAAGTAAAGTGAAGAACTTAAATAGTTTATCCGATTATTTTAATATTTTCACTATGTGAATTTATATAAATTAATTAATAAATAAATAGCCATGATTTGATATGTAAGTTATAGTAAAAAATTAATAGGCGTAAATAACCTACACCACATTACCTACGAGTACATTTTACGCTCCAAATAAGTACCCATGCCACACAAAGTGAAAACCACGTCAAAGCCAAACCGATACATTTCACATTGTTACAGACCAGATTTTCATTTTATCAGAAATTTGAACCGAACCATCCGCTGTCATTATTAAAATTACACTCTGATACGTCATTACAGATATACAGGGTGTTAAAAACGACTTCTGTAAACTAACCCGCATCGTTCACACTGCGGTACTCGATCGATTTATATAGCTAAAATAATTGTCCTTGATGTCCATTCTACAAAACAACTACCGCCTCTGAATAAAACTATTTTTTGGTTCAACTTGTATATTCATTGTTGATTACATCATTATAACTCACATCATTATAACTTACCTCTCTCTCCACTCTCATCTATCCAACTTTTTTGCGTAATATTTTTTTCTAAATAAAGTAAGATTAATAAAGTATGTTTACTTGCATAAAAACCATTTTGACCTTAGTAGAAAATGCTTTGAATATAGAGTTGTAGTTTTTCACCCTGTAGTTTTATATAAATTCCATATTATGTATTTCAATGTTTTATTGTGATAGACAATGGAGTTGGCAGCTGACAATTTCAATGCACCTATTAAATTTTTTTCACATTTATGTTGGTTATGAATAGACACATAAACCCGTATGCCGATACAGAAAATATTACTCAAACATAGATTTGAGTAGAGATTTTTACACAAAAAGTTCGAGTCCAGATCAGTGCTTGAGCAGTGAATCAGTATACAGGCCTATGTCACTAGCAAGTGCCAAATAAAATTTCTTTCAAACTGGTTTATATAAGTAAAGGTTTTTAGCACGAATAATAAGTTGTTTACAGTAAATATTATTTAAGTGGTTTTTACAACAAGATGAGCTGACAGTTTACACTTATACTGTAAAACCAATGTAAGGTTTGAAATTAGTTTTATATAGAAAAATAAAATAAATTAAATGTGTGTGTTGATTCTGTAATATTTCAAGGAGTAAATCTTATAGTTTTACTACAAAAAAGCTTATGTTTAATACTCGATATATTTATAACATTAAGTTTCCTTTCGTCTCTTATCGTGAAGTTGCTTCTTTTATAAAACAGGGTCTTTTTCGTTTTACATTTCACGAACATTCCGCTTTCAATTTACCTCAAGTACTGCGCAGAACTCCAAAAACGAGACGTCAGGGCTACGGAAGAGCTTTTATTATTGAGTTAGTACGTCCAGAGCCCAGACGGTTGAATGTAGTGCATTGCAGCTCCATTTTAGATCTTACAAAACGTACGGTATGAACAGGCCGTATTGTACGAGGTACAATGCTCAAGGAGTCTTATAGGTAGAATAGCAAAAGGTTGTAAGATTTTTTTTTTTGTGCGTACTAAAATGGAATTTTAGTAGTTTTGAACATTTTATTTTTGCTGAATGGACTGTACCAATTGAGGTTTATGAGCGTGGAAGTTTTATGCCAAAAAATAATCACCCCTTGAGTAAGTTCACTTTTAACAAACGCTAAAATAGAATACGAATGCAAATCTAAGCAATATCTAATCTCTCACTAAAATTAGACTACAGACTGCATTGATATTTTTCAGTTTCAGTACAATGCAATGGACTCGTTTGCAATGGACGTGCTCAGACAATGCGTTGTTTTAGGCAGTGCTTACCTGTTTAACTTTTAAATTCTATAAGCTAAAAATAAAACTGAAAAACAATAGTTTGTTACCTAATGACGTCAAGTAGATATTTGCAAGACGCTCAGTGTAAAACACTGTACGTTAATGGTAACACCTGGTACAGTCAGAACCAACTATAGTAACACCGCTTCACTAAAGCGCGTGACACACTGACTGGCCGAATGCCGAGCTTTAAACTGTTTGGTGTCGGTTTGGTTTTATTCAATTTTCAGAACGAAACCCAATTTGTAGTTGTCATGGTTCGTTGAAGTTTTAAAAACAGTTTTTGGAGCGTGTCATTGGAAGTGTGATACACTTTGCGTGTCGGGTTGGAACCGCACTCAATTTAAATAAAATTTCGAATAATATTATTATATCAAAGTTTGTTATTGATAAAACAATATTACAAAAGAACTTAATAATGATAGATGATGTAAATGACCTTAGTTTCTTACTTTGTCAAATCTGCTGCGTTCCAGGCATATGCAACTGATTTTAAAAGTAATGGGCGCAGTGCAATGCATTTCTAAAGGAAAAAGTATCCGTTTAAATCAGATGAGCGTTCACTGTACGTCACTTGCATAGAAAACTCTGAGATTATACCTACCAGTTTCAAAACGCCATGCATGGATTTGTTAGTCGCTCGCTTCGTTCGTCGGCCTCTTAAACCAGCGCGCGTAAATCATCCCAACTTAAAACACACAAATAACTTTGATATAGCTCCCAGTCTGCACAAGTTAGGGGTAATTTAAATACGTTATCATCTCAGGTGCTCCTCTGGTACCAGCTTGATAAAAGCTTGGTTATACTAGAGGTATAATATGAATGTTGATTAAAAATTTGATCAGTGGTCTTAAAAAGTATTTTTTCCTTGAGAATGGCTTTAGAAACCTCAAAAGATTCGGAAATCAAGAAGAAAAAGATGGAATGGAAAAATTACGGACTTTGATTCGAATTTTGTGGTCTTTAAAATTTGCCTTTGGAACTAACTGTTAATAAACTCGAACACGTTGGAAATAAAAATATTTTTACGAAACTGATATAGTACCTAAAACTATGCGCCCGCTTCGTTAGAAATCAAAGCGTATGGAGCAAAAGTATTTGTTGCTTTGTATAGTGTTCATTTGATCGGTATATAATTATTATATAGTAAATACTGACGGCTTGTGCGCTGTGTACGCTTTAATTTCGCTTCAGTGAACGTGTAACAAAAAAATTCGTAGCAACCTTGGTGCATTTATTTTATCGATCTCTAAGAATATATTATAAGAAACAGCCGAAACGAACTTAACCAATCTCATTAATATAACAAAACTGGTCAAGGCCTTTTTCATAAACCAAATTAAGGTCCCGCGCGAAAGGGTAAACCGGGAATGCGGGGATGTTCGAAATCAAACAATTATTTTGCGTAAATTGCATTCCCTTTGCGCTAACAATTTTAAATTAAAGCTAAAGATACACTGTTGGGAAATAAGGCGAGGGGGACCAGTTCGCAAGAATCTTTAGATCGATTAATTACAAAACCTTTTTACGAGCGGAGTTTGAGGAGGTGAATGTTGTGTCGACTGACTCTTTTCAAATGTGTGTGTGTGCATGTGTTATTGGCATACTCTAACTTTTAAAGAATTCTGTGACCAAAAATATAAGTACCTCATATGCAAGAGTTCTGACCAGCTTCAAATCCAGGTTAAGGCTGCATAAATGAAATGATCGGTGCTTCGAAGTGGAATAGCGTTGGTGCTGTAAATATTAGTGCTGAAAGTGGAATGCCTTGTAATATGAACCTAAATACACCTGTGTTCATTTAGGATAAAATTCTAATTGTCAATTGTATTCCTATATTTAGATAGGTACCTCGAAGAAGAGGTTTTTCAAAATCAGATATAGCAACTTAGGTAGTAAAAATTGAACTTGCTTATTAATTTTAATCTATATCGTAAATAACTCTGAATAAGCATAGCTAAACGAAATTTTACATCAGAGATGTAAAAAAAAATTAAATATTTATCTCCTTAGTATTTATTTTGTTCGTTACAACTCGAAATTTTCTTATCAAGCTTAAGATAATCAGCGGTATACAAAACGGTATAAGCTTCAATAGTAACCTACGGGTAAATCCAATGTCAAAGGAAAAACGTTCAAAGAACAGATCAAGTGTATTTACTGAAGATAAGAGTGTGAATAGCCACTTGCCTAGCAGCGGCTGAAATTCATGGTTTTGCTTGAATTTGGTATGATTTTTCAAAGCCATCAAAGTAATTCAAGGTTAATATTTTATGTATTTGCATTTGCCAGGTAAATAAACGTCAAGTTTATCATATTAGTTATATTTCTTGAAAATTAAGAATGTTTTAGACTCAAAAGTTAATTTAATAACTAATTTTTAGATATTCCATACATCAGGATCAAACTATAAAACTCAACGTTGGTTATAACTTCCAAAAAGCAAGTGACAAAATGAGAGTAAAAAACTTCCTAATAGTTTAACCATTTTCGTGAAGAAATAAGAAGAAAAGTAGAACAATATTTTTGAGGTGAAAAATAACCTCTTAAGTGAGGGTCCGTTAAGTGACACTTACGTCTTCAAGGGACTTCTGTACATAACTAGATTAAGTAAAAACGTGGTTTTGGAATTTGTTTCACGCTCCAGTAAATAAATGTGGTTAGTTTTATTCGAGTTCTTAGTTTTTTTTCTAATTTTGCTCGTAGGTAAAATATTCTAGATAAATCGTTTTCAATCAATAGTATTTATAATATTTTAGATATTGGTAAGCTACATTAAGCTAGTTATTTATAATAAATACCTAAAGTTTTGTATTCGCACTGTTAAAAACAGGGAATAAGTATGTACTTCAAATTTAAAACAAAGATTATTATATTGAATGGTTTGAACTCTCTCGAACCAGCATTACGCAGAAGTCTACAAAATATAAATTTTAATGATTTATACTAAAGATATAAAATAGGTACTATAAGATACTCAAAACCATTTAGGTATCAAACAATAGCCAATCCCACATAAAGGGGCTGAGTATCACCTTATTAAGACACCCTTTGTTGCCTTAGCACCTTCGTCATAACTGATTAATTGTTTACTGTAAGCAACTGTACAGGGTTGGGCTAGAAATAAAGCGATAAGCTGATTATAACATTTATTGTATGTTTGTGAATGTACACTTTTTAATCAGAACAATATTTTTGGTATGTTTAGCCGTTATTTTATTAGATAGCTGTTTATGTGTCGATTCAGTTGCTGCATTTTTCTAAACTTATATACCTACCTAATTTGATAGCACTAAAAAGGTGCCCGTCCTTATCTCATAAACGAAAACAACAGACAGCTATAATTATATCCATATTAAAGTTAGTTGCCAAAAAATGCAACAAAAGAATCTACTTTTTTATTATTTCTTCTCAATCCAGCAAAAACGAGTGCGATGGATGTTTATCATACCTACTATTTCTTGAGTAAAATAAACACATGAGTGGACAATGGACATCTATTTTACTTTCTGCATCTTGCCGCTATATTCCATACTAATACATACGGCATATTGACGGTAATGGAATTTGTTATTCGTATATTTCCTAGCTGTACCACAGCCCCATACAAATGTAACCAGACACCTATTAGGAGGACGGACATGAACAATGTCCTGTCACATCACCAAGACATAAAGGCTATTCCCTATCACCATACATAACGACTTATCTCCCACGACACAGAGGTTATTTTCCCTTGCGGCCGGTTCGTAAAAACTGTTACCAAATTGTGTGTAAGAGATTTAATCTGCTTTTGGTAGAATGGTCCGTTTGTCTTTATAGCAGTGGTTTTTTAATTTATTTTATTTTTCAATTCTTTGAAGTCGTTACGTATGGTAAATGGCAGTGAAAACATTGGTGATGGCAAATGGTGAAAAATATTATTGTCTGTGCTCTCGCTGACTAAAGGCTCTTTGCATATATTTTTTGATTTTAAACAAACTTAAAAACACTATGTGCATTGAAACTCAGTTGTATAAAAATAAGGTGTTATTTTTATTTTGAAAGTAACATTTTCAAAGTTTGTTTTTATTATTATCAAATAGATTGGTCCTGGTGTCGATTCTGTGGTTGGTGCACCTTTATTAACAAACACATTTTAGCAGCAAAATTTTGGACATCCCTTTCTCACAAATTGAAACAAGGAAGACAGAATCAACACTACTATTGAGCTTTTTGATTAGATTTTAACTAAAATGACGAAAGCTTAAGTACTAAGAAAACTAAACTGTGCCAAAGACAAACTTATCGTAAAATTTAGGTGTGTTTTCATCCCATTTTTTTCAAACCAGGTCAGAGTCACCCAAAGTTCCGTAGTCGCATATTAAATGAGTTCGTGTGATTTTGTTGATTTTTCATCTGGCGTGCAAACAAGTTTATGCATTATGTCGCGTATCGCGCAGAAAGATGGATCGCGCACAAACAGAACCGGATCCGTTTAAAATTAATATTTATTTAGCTGATGCATAACTATTTTCATGTTTTGATGTTGGATAAGCCTTAGCTGTTGACATTCTAATCTAGAAATAATAGGATAAAAAGGATAAAAGTACAGATACTCATTAAAATGTATGAAAGTCAATTTCTTCTGTTATTTATGGTTTCTATCCGTTATTTTGTTCGACAGAAAGTTTTTAAACAATTTTTCACTAAAAAGTAATTTGACTGATACATTTTTCACGTTTTCTATTCTTTATCGATTGTAAAAAGTCAGCGTGGCCTTAGAGAAAAGCAGGCCACAATATTACATATTTTTAGATCAATGTTACTGTTACGCAATGATCAGAACCATTATTTAACTGGTTTTTATTAAAAAAAATCTAACTTAGCTACATTACTGGTTATTAAATAGGTTTTAATTTAATTAAAAGAGTACAATAGTAAATCAACCTCTTTAGTCTATCCAGTTTTTAAAACTGGATATTTTGTGTTTCTGCCCCATTACAGACGAACGTGACAATCGAGATAGCCCGAAGCACCAGGGCTTTCGCGTTAGCTACGTATTTTGTTTTCAGTTTCCATGTTTTTTTTATCAATTGCTTTTGTGAATTTTTTTAAGGCTCCATCTCTCTCAATACTTGCCATCTCGTTATCACATATTCGTCAGTCACTAACTTCTCTCTCTCTTTCTCTTCCCGACTATTCGTCCTACATAGTGGTGGGGTCAGCCTTCCTCATGCTCTTCCTCTACTTCATTTTGTTTAAATGCAATATTAGAAACTGTAATCTCTTATCAATTTTTATCCTATAAAATATATTCCTATGATTTGGTTAGTTTTTAAAGGTTTTCAAAATCCGTACAAATTGGACTTGGTTTTAACGATCAGTGAAAAATAGGATAAATAATAAATATGACAAAATATCTCAGCAATTAGTGACTATTTCTTTCAATTTTTATGTGACTGAAAACAAAAAGTTTTAACTGTGTAGAACTCAGAAGTATTGTATTTTTTGCGATTATTAAATGGTAACTTGGTTTAGCTGATAACCCTACGTAAATAGTAGAAACAAAGACGTTCAAACCACCGTATTTAGCTGATGTTAATGTACCGTGCGGATCCCGTGCTTGTCTCCTATTATTCTATACGCCAGAACAATGTCGCCTGCCATGCAACTCAAGTGGACTGTACACAAACAAGTTTTGAATGAGTTGTTTTGTATAATTATTTGGATATCAAAAACAGAAGGTAATAATTGCTTAACATAAACAAGAAACTCAGCGAATTTATAGATAAATGTGAACTTGCTAGGTTCGTGCATAGCGAATTCTCAAACTACGAGGTTTTTTTAAAATCAGTATTTTGACCGTGTTTTCATGGTGATAGCAGAAGAGCCCATTTTTTATATCCCATAAGCTATTAAACTGACAAGGTCAATACGTATTAGCTAACTAGGCTGAGAGGATGGTATAGGTGCTAAGCAAGCCTACTCCATCTAAAAATTGTTCCAGGCACTACAGTGTCCCGTTAAGTGTAGGCATAGGTTGCCTTCTTCAATTTATGTAAAGGCCTATTATTATTATTTGATGTTTTTCGAACAGTTTCGTTTAAATAAAAATAAAGCTTAAAGCTAATAAATTATTCAACTTTTAAATTATTGAAACACCGCCATTATATCGATCAATAACAACACAACAAAGCTAACCTCAACAGCTGAACCGCGACAAATCGAAAGTGACCACAAGTTTCGATACGACCTGCCATTACCGGCAATCCTTGGCGTCACCGCAACTGTTTTAGCGCGCTATTTCTTGGTGAGAAGATCTATTGGGAAGATAATGCACGGGTTTATATATACAAGGTATATGAACACTTTTCGAATTATATTTTTTTTTTTACTTCGGGATGTCGAAGTGACGTCGAAAGCTCGAGTCACTAGTGAGAAAAACGAGTTTTCAGATGAGATATGACCACATCCTTATTAGAGATTGTGCTATTTTCTAATGTTCGAACATTATAGGAACTTATTTTAATTCTTTGGACGTGTCTATCCGTTCGGCGAAAGTGGAGAGGAATGTCTATATTATATCCTATTTTCTCCTATATTTCTTGCGCTGTTCGTGCATAGCACCCTCCAACTTACACCGTGTCAGGACCTATTAGGTTATGTGTAAGTTGTGAGTTGATATAAAACCGTGCTTTTTTAGCAGATTGATAGATACTTTAATTAAAAAAATAAGTTATTTAATAAAGCATCACTCACCAGCCAGACATTATTATGAACCCGACTACCTATCTGATGTAACCTATCAATATCATCTATCTACTGTAGCGTCATATTTTGCACGCTCGCAGAGTTTGGTCCAAATAAAAAAAAAAAAATTGAGATAGGGAAAACAATAAACAGCTCATTATTATAAACACGCTGTTCTGTGCGTTTATTCCCGTTAGTCCCACTGGTTTGTAACGTCTCTCTGTAACGTCAGTAGACGCGAAGAGTATTTTGTCGTACAAATTAAAATAAAGAAACTATTGTTATGTATTGTAATTTATCAAAGTCATGTTCTTAGGTTTTTGTTTCGGTTATTAGTATTCAGTTGCTAAAACATACCTCTCTGCCCCTGATGAACTACAATGGTGAATCTGGAAGTCACTTAATAGACTCTGTACCCAGATAGACCCATCCAAGATGCATCGAAAGAACAGTGAGCACTCACACTGTTCTTTGGATAGCTCTAATGCACAGTACCTATACCTACTTCCCTTTCTTTTATGCTTTCGGTGCCCGAGAAGGCGTCCAGTTCCAAAAAGTTTGAGTACCTGCATAAACTATTGACGAGCTGATGAAGATGCTCAAACAAAAATATCGTTGTCGTTGACTATACGAAGTTTTCTTTTAGTACTTAATAGGGATTCGGTCCCCATGATTATCGGGTATAGGTGTCCTATTGGTAGTGCAAAAACATGTATCAATAATAGTACAGGTACAGTGGTTCTATCTCACGAAGACGGTTTAGCTGTATTCGTAGTTGTGCATGCACGTACATCAATCGAACGCCTCTACTTTTTGTATCTCAGTATATCTAAATAGTCCAGAGCTTACGCACACAAACATAACAAAATTGCCGTCGTGAGATAGAAAAACAAGAACTGCGACAAGCTTTTCATTGCACCACCCGGCTCAGCTTTCCATAGTACACGTTCTGACGCGATACATCAGCGTACTATTGGCACGGTCACACCCGCCCCGTCCCATTTGCATGTAAATTGAATAACGGTGACCTCGGACGCAGCATTTTGTCCTTTCAAGATGTAACATGCGTTTTCAAGTCCATGATTGGACAGGCAAACTGCTTAATTTGAAGGTCTTGATAATTTGAAGCTTGGAGTTGAAGAATTATATTACAAAAACTTACTTTTTATCCGTAACCTCGAGATATCACGCGAGCGACATATTGATATTCGATTAATGTAGGTATTTTCTTTTGTTTTTTTTTTAACTAGTCGCCGAAAAAGCAACATGGCTCCCGTGACCAAGTGTCTTAAATCACAGACATGTTCACTAAGGGCGTGCCTTTTGAGGTATTGTACCTACTGACACCAATTACTCTTGAGGATGTCTAATAATAGGTAGTAGCATGCTCAAATACGACTGACTGGATGCAATTAAATGTTTGAAGTTAATTATAAACAAATATAGGGATAAATCGGATACAATGAAAATTGTATTCATCTTTTTTATCTAAGTAAAACTATTTAGATAAGATAAGATACGTTTATTTGCATAAATATGAGGCACTTTGGAACTTATTCACCTTTTTTAGGTATCGCAAAATAAATTTTTTGGGTGCTTAAACATAGTTAATATAGGATACCCGCCATTTCGTACGCGTGCGAAGCTTTCCACTAAAGTATCTGTCAACCAGTATACGATGAACCTCGTGCCAAAGGCTAAAAGAGAGGTCAAGCTGTATCTTAGAATCCACGTCATTTAGCCTATGTTTCAATCCGGAAAAAGGGCTTCCGAATCGTATAAGTTCCGTAGTAATTGGGTCTATTAGTTAAGGTGTGATTCGCGAACAAGCAAACAGACAAACAGACAAACTCGATTTTCAGAATCAGAATCGTTTATTTAGTAGATCTGCATATTTCGTTTATCCATATCTTTAATTTTTAGTTTTTGGCTTTTTTACAGTTTTTTAATAGTATATAGTAGGTACCTACCTAACAATCATATTATTAGGTAGATAGGTGAGAGTGGTGGCTAGAGTGGTGGTCCAAAAATATTGAGTTATTCATCTATTGAAAATTCAACTATTAGATGCAAATCAAACCGCTTAAAATAATATTCATAAGAGCATTAATGAGAGATAGTGGAGTGGGCGTTCCCCGCATTTAAATTTCAAAACAGCTTGTCACATTTACCCATCCACTAGAAAATGGACACTGATTCATTATGACAAAATTTTGAACTTGTTCATAATATTCAAATAGTTTTGACAATATAATGGTGATTTATTTTAAAAGGAAGTGTTTAATTATTTTAAATTCTCAATCAATTACAATCTGCTTTGTTCATACTTTACCAAACTTTGTAACCCTTCCGTCCAAGTTGGCATTCTTCTTCTTCTTGCGTGTCAATGGTCTGGACCACAACTCTAAACTAAGTTCGAATACAATTTTGCATTTTTTACCCCATCGTCTGTGGCATTTTACAGTTACTAAATTCTGTTGTTCCAAAAACCATCATCAATGTTTTGATACTGGGCTAGATTTTGAGCTAAACATAATATTTTCTTACTAACTCGTCTACGGCGTAGGCCTCGTATTTTGTAGATGGTCTACGGAGTAGCTACACTATAAAGTTTACGTAGAATAAGCTTCAATTCTTTAAATAATTAAATAATTTACTTCTTCAATTTAAATATATTTATAGTCTTTAATAATAAAAATATTGAAACGAAGTTCCTTATCGCGCGTTGCGAAAGGGGGCTGGACGGAAAAAATAAAGACCAAAAGTTGTCGCGACACTTTTTCAAACTTTGACAACGTCATTCGAATATTAATGTGTCAGTGGATACAAAATTTAGCGCATAGTTTAACTGGTTCCGTGGTGTGGTGATTATCACATCTGCTTTACACGCAGAAGGCCGCCAGTTCGACTTTTTTTTTCCAACTATACCTACACATAAATGTAGGTATTTTTGGAAGTTTTTGTTTTAATTTAGGTGATAACGACACCTCAAGGAACTTCGTTCCATCCGGATGTCCCTTGACACCTCTCAAGTTTTTTTTAAATAATCGTAGATGCAGAATAACTGTGTCTTTTAAGTCACATATGATAATAAGTAAGTAAGACTTTTAAGTCTATACTGAATGTAAAAAATATATAATTACTCACTCTCAAAAAAGGTCAAAATATCTCACTTTGTTGGACAATCTAAAATTGCACTTTATACCCTAAAATGAGAACTAAAACGCAGTACGAAATATTACACAATATTTCTCAACTCAGCAGAAGCAGCAGACGATATTATTACGACACTCATTCGCACTAAGAGCATTAGACGTAACAACTCTAATAATATATTGTGGGAAACGGAAGTAGAGCCTTCCGGGATGTTAAGGTGACCGACGACGGTGGGACGTTGTATTTATGTACGTTATGGACTTATTTTATTTGATACAATAATTTTTGTGTTCTATAATAATAATTCAGCAGGAATGCCACCGGCTGATTATATAGAAACGTTTAATCGTATAATTATGTGATTGGTAGTGTGCCAAACATATGTGTTTGTTCTACATCTAGATGTTACTATGGTATCATAAGTACCAGTATTTGTTTACAAAAATTTATGTAAGTGTTATAACAGCAATCGAGTTCCCAGTGGAGAATGTCCATACCTATATATTTAGATGTATAACCATCAATTATTACTTTATATTGTGTGTTGTAATAACTTTATTATTTTCTTGTTACAGGTAAGTTGAACTGAGTACATTTAACTAAAGAATGCTGATCAGTAAGTTTAAGAAGTATACATTTTATTATTAAGACAATTATAATTTTATTTTTTGCCCGTGTATTTTTCATAATATCTAATACCTTTAAACGAGTAATTCTTGTATATTTATACCTATATAATTTTAATCTAATCTGAATCTCGGAAACGGCTCCAAAGATTTTCATGAAATTTAGTATACAGGAGATTTTGGGGGCGATAAATCGATCTAGCTAGGACTCATTTTCTGAAAATGACGTTTTATTCGTGTTTTAAAGTAAACACTTAAACAGAAAAATGTGACTCTTCCTGACATCTATTGGCGAATAAATATACTATTTTTTGAAGTTATACCTCTAATCGTTAATAGATGGCAGTGTTCAGCATTTGATAGATGTCACTGCTGAAGTTACTTGAAATCAAATGATGTAACCTTCGATTTTTAACATTTTACATATAATCTACACGTTAGAAAAAATCATAGCAATTACCTAGTAAAACGTAAAAATTTAAAATATTCTAAAAATTTAAAATATTTTATATATTTATTATTTATGTTTTCCGGCTTGGAAGTAAGTATAGGTAAACAAAATGCAAGTAAATTTTCAACCCTAAATCTCTTCTCAACAAGCAGTTTGACCTACTTAGCTTATAGAAATGAACCCTTTTCCAACCACTAAAGACTCAGCCATACGATACCGACCGCGCAATACACATAAACTCGTAACGATAACAAAAACGTTTTGAAACTACGGGTTTCAAAGAGTACAGTATAGTATTATATAATCTGTGGTACAGTCAAAGACACATTTATTTATCCTTATGAAGATTTTTTAAATGTTAAACCAAAATGTTGAACGCCGTATTTGTACTTTATATAAATATAAATAGACATTATTTATTTTACGGAAAAACTCTTTGACTTTTGATATTGCAAGAATTAAAATGGTGTAGTTAGAAAATTCAAAGGGTTCCACAATGAACATAAATCATCAACGTATTCAATGGCAATTAAAATTAACAACTTTTGATTTTAAAGGGGTTCACAAACATAATTTGAAAATATTTTACAATGTCTTAGTTTTAATAATACGAATGTCTCAATTTGAAAGTTTTATTTTTTACTTGACTGTACCAGTTCTCTAATTTAATGAGCTCTAAAACACAGGCGTAAGAAACAAAAGGGTGTTAAGAACAGTGTCTTCATTTAGCGAATCTGGCATGCAATAGAGAGCTTTAGGACTCATGTGGTAAGCCTTTGTGACAAAGAGGCAAGGAAATTACTAGTAGTGGAGGTTTTGAAATGAAGATTCCGAATTTTAAGACTTTATAAGATAAATCCACGATTTGCAAGGGGGTAAGCTAAATCAACAAGATTTTTTCTGAATTATACAATCGATTGAACAATCTGAGAAAGACAAGAAATTACAAAGGTAAAATAGATGAAGTAAGAGCGAGTTGGCTAAAGCACACATTTAGACTTTTGCATACACAATTTTTTTATGTTATTACTTTAAAATCATTGTTAAAGCCACCACGAAAATAAGTACCTACGGAAAAATATTTTTGCTAAATTATTTTGACAGCAGAATCTTTTTCGTGAAAGGTCGCTCTAAATCAAAACCAAAATGGTTTATTGTCATAATCCCCGGTAAGCTGTCCCCACCAGTGGGGGTTATGACAATCTTCAAAAAATTGTTGGCGTTTTCCCCACTATCATCATGTTTATCCTGGCGTCTGCCGATTGGTCTCCATCTTATATGGACTACCATTTTGGAACCTTACATCTTTGTATCTCCTTATGAACAAATCGCCTTCAAGTTATCAAAGTCAAATAAATTACGATTGCGGATGGATTGTCTCGCGGGATCCAACCCTATTGGACTCTACAATCAGAATCTTGTTAAATAATCGCCTACATAAATCAGAGACCCTTGCCCAGTTTTGAAACGTCTTTGAAACATTTACCAAGACAGTTAAAACTTGGTTGTATGGTTTATCTTTTCAAACTTAATACTGATATGAAAATCTTGATTTGATTCTTCATTTGAAAAATGAATTTGGAATTGAATAATTTTTAGTGAATAATTGTTAGTTATTCTATTCTAGTCATTGTTACATGTAAAGTTGCAGCTAATATGTTGCTATTTTTATGAGATAGTACTCTAGTACATAGATATTCTGTGGTAACAGTAGCACGAACACAGGCACACTGTTGCCTGACCTGTCGAGGCGTACTCTGGTCACTGCTCTGGTACTATTTAGAGTCAATACAATATGCATACAAGTTGCAGCGTTACCAGGCACATCTTAGTGTGAGGTATAACTACCATGCAAGTAGCATTGTATCTACTAACACGGCCATTTCAATAAATAAGGCAAAATGGCACTTATATAAACACCAGCATTAAAAAACGTATTCCCAACGCAACTTAAGCAAAATAACTTTTTAGTAGTTCTATGGTGCTCCTCCATTTTATACGCAACTAGAAGTTGCTGACAAACAGAAGTTTACTTTTTACTTAGTAAATTGCAGTTTCAAAACTACACAACAATATTATCAAACCAGCTACGGGAGTTGAGCAGGAATGCCTTTGCGAGTGCTAATTATGCACTGCGTCCGTGATTTCCCATAGGGCGGTGTCCTATGCACTGTTTTAATCATATCTAGAGAGAAGAGATTGCTTCTGAACAAATAACGGCAGGATCTGTTTCGGTAGTGATGGGATTTAAACCGTCCTAAATAAAATTTTAACTGCAAACTTTTCATTCCACTAAACTTTTATTCCTTATCAAATAGTGTGGAAACTTTTCAATTTAAAATTATGTGTGGTCGGATTTTACCAATGTACTCAATGGTTCTGTATCATTTTAAAATTATATCTTTACCTGACTACGAGGAGGTGCGAAAAAATTAACAATACGGTGCGTGGTTTAAAGATCTCCCTATAGCTTTGAGTTAAACCACATACGCAACGTATTGTAATTTTTTTCGTTCAACCAAAAGCCACGCAGCTAGGTTTAAAAACTTTTTTTTTATTCTGGTAGTGAAATCGAGAGACTTCACTAGTCCGAACCGGATCGTTGTGTAATTTACTGTTACGTTTGTTGTTTGAATCCCGTCAGTTTGTTTTTCGGGTACGTATTTAAAGTTGATGTTGCGGACTTCATTCCAGTTTGTTTGCTATGGACCCGGTCCCGGTTTGATTATCAGTTTGCGCTGATTGTTTTCTTGGGAACTTGAGGGCATGGAAGTCTACAAACTTGTAACAGTAGGTAATATTCTCAACATGGGTTAGCGCTGTTTGTTTAATGGGATAAATTTTAATAGTTTTAGTATAAACTTCATTCTTAAAATTATCTTACATAGCTAAACTATTATAAAAACTGGATTTAAACCATAGATGTGTAGTTTTTGTAGATTTTTTAATACGAGCTATTAATGGCTATAATATTTTTCACTGTAAAACTGGTATTCATATAAAAACTAATTTGTAATACATAATTTCGACTTGTGTTAACTATTTAACTATTCTACCTGTCTAACTCTTAAGTCTAACTCTTCTGTCTATCTATTTAAGTATACATCATTATACAGACAAAAATTTAATCCATCCTGTCGACTAAAGAGTTTAAAACTGGCAAACGACGACAAAACTTTTCCAAAACAAAGTTAAGATGCAAAACTCTTTAAACAGAATTCTGCTTAGTTTTCGTATTTCTTAATACAACCCAAATGTTTCACAAACTGTACAAGCTGTAGCGTTTATGATCTCCACATGAACCACATTTCCCAAACTGAAAATCGTCCTCATCATAAGTAACCTTTACATAATAATTTCAACTGATTTCAACGTAGGTCTCTTCCAAAGGACACCATTGGGTAAGGTCTTCGGCTCTTTCTGTAGTGTTTACCAGCTATCATATTCACAGGTCTTCTCCTATCAATAGGCGTCCTACACTAATTTACGTCTAAAACCCAGTACATCTCAGCGTGTTATGTTTGATTATGCTACATGAAACTGAAATAAATATATCTACAAATTATATCGGTATTCGTTCGAGCAATAGAACAACAAAACATAATTATTTTTCCCAATCTTCTGGGTCTCATCGATTCATGCACGCTTGTAAGGTTAAAACGGAATCTGCCAGAACAAAAAAATATTCGCCACCTTCTACCCTTAACACCATACCACAAGCTGAGCTCGAATGAAAGAAACTGCATCTTAAGCGAATACGTGGAGTCAATTTGTGAATAAAGTTCCACGGTTTTGCGATACGAACAGACTTTACCGACTTCGCAATAGTTGGTAGTAGTTCGTTTGTAAGTCTTCGGTAAGCTCTTTCTAAATGGCTCACGATTGTCTGGCGTCGTAAAAAGTTTGCTATTCGGCTGTTTGTAATAGACTCAGCTGGAGATTTTTGACTAAAACTCAGACGCTTGTTTCAAGCAGCAGTGCTTTCAATCAAATACATTGCAGGCTGGACCTAGTTCTGATCTAAGTAAATGTTTTGTAAGCCCTTCCGTTTACATTTTACAATCGCTACACTAGGAACATACATTTTTTACGGTGCTTAGTGTTTATTTTTGTGTTTATTCTCTAGCCTTTGAATGTCAACTTGGTTACATGTACTCATCAACATTAGTGTGACCTATCGGGGATAGAATGGTAGGGACCAATATACATATAAAAAAACTTTGCCAGTTTACAAATAGTTTTTACAAAACTTTTTCATTCAAAAATCTTTTAATATTCATGAAAACACCCCGTTCAAAGCCAGCAACAAAAAGCCTTAAACACTCCTAAACAACGCATTCACGCGAACTCGTTTTAATAATTCAGCAAAAAGGAAACTTAAGATCTTCAAGAAATCACCAAGTTAAATCACATCTCTTAAACTTAGAAAAAACCGTAATCCCGAAGTTGGGAAGTCTTCAAACACTCTATAAAGAAGTCGGCAAATCCAGTACAAAATTGTTTTTTTCTTCCCCCTAACCGAGTTCTGCACCTGAAGATAACCCTTGCCCCGGCGGATTGGGTAACGATGACAGATGAACCAGATTTACCAAGGGGGCTTACTTCATTTTTTGTTTTGAGACACGATTTTGGTTTTATAAGTTTTACTTGACAAATAAAATATGACGCTTGAAAAGATACAGAACTAGATAAGTCTAAATCTTGATTCTGAAATGACATTGCTTATTCATAGTAAAAAATCGTTCGTATAGCTCCTACCCTTTACTGCGTAGTGGTTACGGCTATGTTACAAACAAGCGTGTAAAATCCGATACTATAACATAGTTTAGAATTCTTTAACCGTATGTAATACACACTAAACACGCATTAAAACGGCTTAACCGAACCTAAAAGCTCTAATATAAATAAACTTTCTAAATTATCTAGGTGAAACTGACTTTGTTTTCAAAATATTTAAGCTCAAAGAGTAATCCTCTTGGATCACTACCCAGCCTCCGTCGACAGGCGACTCAACACGTACACCGGTAATTCCACCATGAATATTGATGACGTCACTTTATTTGCTTATTTATTAACCCCCAGGACGATAAATTACTCACGACTCGGTAGCTTTGCTGATCAGATTTTGAGATTTAATATTAAAATAGTTGAAAAGTGAATTGTTGTGAGTAAATGTCCATCAATAATCTTATTTGTTAACCTCCAGCTCAAGAAATGATTTTGAAATAGTTGTAGGATATAAATCAATATTTTTCTCTTCGTTAAAGTTGAAAGATGTAGGTAATGTATTAAATTTTTATAAAAAATTTAGTGGTATCCAAAAAAAAATCAAAAGAAAAAATGCCATCGAAAGTATAGTCGCATGAGTACAAACGAAAAACATAAAATAAAAAATAATGTGAGCGAATGATTCAACAAAAATTGCTCAGATCTGTTCATTCAGATCCTTGAGCAGAAACATTTTGCAAAGTGCAGATAGCGAAAGTAATTAATGGTATCGGCAGGGTTGAGTTCATCCAAACAGACGAGCAGTCAAGCACTCCATCCACTGTTTCGTATCAAATTTAGGGAAACGGAAACTGGAAACACTCATATTTTCATCTGCAATTTTGAAGTGAAAACTTCTTAGATTATTAGATTCTTTATTGCACACAGAAAAATATGAACAAACAAGTTAAAACTAAAGATATGTACAAAGGCGAGCTTAACCCTAATAAGAGTTTTCTTCCAGCAAACCTTTGAGGCATAGGAGAGGATTAAAATAAAGAGGTAGTATTGTGTACTATGAAACTATTAGGATTACCTATTATCAATGTAAGATTAAACCTACAAACTAATATAAACTACACAAACATTACCTATAAAATATATGTACCATACTAAAGTATATACTAACCTGACATAATATATATATACATATACTTCTTTAGCATCGTTGTGATTTGAAAGTCGATGAAACGAAAAAGCGACAGTTCGACCCCTACAAAACGCAAAACACTTTGATAGCGCGTTCTAGGATCCGACCAAACTTAGCAGCGCCATCTAGTTCTGATTTAAGCAAAATAAACATAGCACCTTTTCTAACTAAATAAGTACTGCATATTGGTTAAGTACATAAAAATTAATACAGAGCGAGAGTGAATGCGTGGTATTCGAAGTATAACTTCTTTCGCGCGGAGGAACTCCACGCACTGGTTTTTTTTGAAGGTTTCACTTCTAACACGTGTGAATTGCACACATGTTTTTTTTAGTATTTATTGTTTTTGAGTAAAATGTACTTAGCTACGAGTAGGTGTTAAATAGAAGATTTACCCATGCTCATAGAAACGGGATACTGCAGTGCTTTTGACATGATTAGAGGAAGTAGGGTTGCTTAGGACCTATATTTTACCATCCTCTCAGCCTAGTCAGCCATAGGAAAGAAGTGAGATACGCGTGGAGCTGACAATGACTTTCCTTATATGATGTTTTCCTTCACCGTAGCAAATTTATATTTAAAAAGGCTTGATCATTTTATTATGGTTAAAGTTAAACTGACCATAGTATTGTTTGTCCATCCATTTCACTTTTATATTCCAAAAATTCTTTTAGTTCTGGTAAACGATTACTTTGTAATCTTAAAAAACGTAAAATTATATAATTGAAGAGCTACTAAATAATTATCAAGAGTGTCAGTCTAGGGTTTAGGACTTGGAATACCTTTAAATGCTTTTATTTATCAAGATAATAGATATTGATGTGTCTCCGGCACGCCCAGCTGTGCCCGTTGAAAGGAGTCACAAATTAACGTGATGTCAACGAAGATGATTAAAAACACCACCGCTCATCACAATAACAACGCCATTAGTGCCAGACGCTTAGCGTGGGCTGTTTACACAAAACGGCATTTAAAATATAAAATAAAAATTACTTCTAATCAAAATAAAGCCACCTTTGCATTTTTAATTTACGTGACGATTTACTTTAAGAAGACTCATTCTATTTCAAAAAAGTTCCACTTCCAAGGTTGATTATTATTGATTGCTGTTATTCGTATTTTCAGTCTATCCCTTGATTTCAGTAACTATGTAATGATTTTTTTTTTTTATGTACTACACATAATAAATAATAAATAATAAATATTCACGGACACTTAACACAACGCCTTCTAGTCCCAAACTAAGCATGCTTGTACGATGGGAACTAGATGGCTGATAGAATACATACATACATTTTTTTTTGTAAATACATACTTATAATACATAGAAACACCCAGACACAGAACAAACATCTATGTTTGCCACACAAATGTTTGTTCTCGGTGGGGATCGAACCCACGATCTACAGCATGGAAGGCAGAGCTACTACCGACTGAGCCATGACGCCTGTCTTATAGACTAACAACATATTTAAGTATGTGTATTATGTAAGAGGATCGAGCCTTTGTACTAGCCGGTAGACTCAATTCTCTATAGCTGATTTGTACACTTTGTACAGTGGTAGTCATTGGACTTTTTTCTAACAAATCCACAGGTAGGTCAGTCAGTGGGCTCCTTGGGGATTTGATGGTAGAAGTAGGTACGTTTTACGTAACGAAAAGTTCTCATGTATTTAAATTAAATCCATACTCCATACTTATATTATTATAAATGCAAAAGTAACTCTGTCTGTCTCGCTTTCACGCCAAAACTACTGAACCGGTTTGAATTAAAATGGTACACAGATAGTCTAGAGCCTGAGAAAGGACATAGGCTACTTTTTAATGCGAAAAAAGGGTTGTAAGGGGTTGAAAGGGGGGGGGGGGGAGTGAAAGGTCCCTAACCTTTTCCCTAAACACTTTTTTAATGTAACATTTGAAATCACACCGTCAGTTGTTTGACAGTAAGAGTTTGAATGACATGACAACGTCTGTTGGGTCAGCTAGGATTATAATAATATATAGGGCGAAAACCGCACGAGTGTAAACGAAGAGAAAATATATAGGAAGCTATGAGACGTATTAAATGATTAGACCCTCTTTTTTTGATAATCATACATTACAATTTCTGTAAGTTACCCGTTATTGAGCTCGTAATATAAAAGTGCATGGTTTTTCTAATAATATGTCGTGAGCAAATCGTATCGGCCATTAGAATCCGCTGTATAGTTCCCAACTAACTTTCATGATTGATGAAACCAACAGACATTTTTCCATTTATCATAGTTAATTTTATTGAAGTGTCGTATGTGATAAATTAAGGTGTGCTTTTAATAAAAACAGGTGCGACTCTTTGTTCTATTTCAATGAACTTTATTACTTTGGCTTTGTTTATTTATTATCTGTTCTATTCAATGCTTCTTTTATTATTATTAGTCTGCAAATGTATTACTTTCATGTTTGTATTATTTTAATGTGGTTTTGTATATAAATTTTATCTCTTTTACGAATCAAATTAATAACCGGAAGTACGATGGTACTCGTAATTAGTATTATTAGTATTATTCCTAAAAAAAAATAAGTTGGTAGGTATGTGATAATCTGTCATTCTTTCATTACCTTCCTTATAATTATCATACATCAATTTAGTCTTTTGTTACGGTTTTTTTTTTCTTCAAACTTTATGTGTATTATAATACCAACGTATTCTTTTATTCACCAAGTATTTTAAACATTTTCGGATGACTTGTCGTTCAATGACCAAGCTTCCTTTCTCGAAGGAATTCATTACTTCAGAAATTTGTTTGGGATATGAAATTCCTAAAGTTTCTTCGACGTTTTGGAATAATTTCTTTAGGTACGTCAATGTTTTAGGTAAGAAATTAGCAAATATCACATTTTACCGAAATATATTGAATTAATGATTGAATGCTGAAAATATTTCTGGCATCTAAGCCATAGGTACACTATATTATATTTCAAAAAACATGTCAAATTACTCTAAGACCTTCAATTACGGAAGGAATATTATAGAAAAGTTAACAAACTGTTTCAGTTGATGTGATTTACGTTTTTTCAAAAATAAAGTTATTCTCTAGATAAAATATTCAAGTAGGTAGCTACTATCCGTTGCCAGTGGCGTTTCTCGCGTTCTAGACCTTTTATAGAGTGTTACTTTTCAAAATTTCTTTCTTAGTGTACCCCTACATATATAAGGATACTACCCTCCAAATTTCATACTATAGTTTAGACTGTGCGTTGATTGTCAGCCAGCTTCAAAAGAGTTTTACATAATTTAGAAGAAGAAGATGTTCCAAAATTATATTTAAAAAGAAACAAGTAACTCGTGCTAAATTCTCATTTTTAACGCTTCTATTCACCCTCCGCCTGTAGGCATTTTAACAACCTTACCTCTCCCCATTACTTAAACTTCAATTATATGATATCTGACGTTTATAGTTCTTTATGCATTCAAGGAGTGAGATTATGCTATTCCAGTTGTCAGATAATGCTTTTTAACAGCGGACCGATCATTATGTTTAAGATGGCGTACTAAAAATTTTGTTCGCTCTTTACGAGCGTACCTGTAGGCGTTTTAATGAGGTGTATCAGGCGTTTCTTTCAGATGAGAATATTATTGAAATGTTTCATTCAAATGTACAGGTTATTTATTCATTTATTTATGACTGTTTTGGAGTGTTTGTATTTTTTATTTGCAACTCTGTGTTTTCATTCGTTTCTGTATCGCAAAGATCTATGATAAAATAGTAACAGTGACATCTAAAATATCTGTTTTGTAAGTATTTTTTTTACTTCAAATCGTGGATTTACAAAAGCTCAAAAAAAAGTAGAATGGAACGTTATATGTAGTTCGATTTGCTAACAGAAATATAATAATATCCTGGAAGGTAATGACAAAAACATCTAAAGAGAAATAGTTTAGGTATAGCTACATTATTTCCAAGTCGATGTTTCAAAGAATATACGAGGAATCTTAAAGTTTCTGCAGCCTTATCGAAAACATGATAATTTGCAACATGCAGTGATTTTAGTAGAATCTACATTGTATTTTATTGTCTACCAGGTTTGAGTATAAAATCGCTTGCCAGTTTACAATATGCGAATGTACCCCTCGTAAACGTCGTAACTCGTCCGTCACAGAGCCGTGGTGTAGAGAAAAAGATTTAGCGAACCCAAAAATAAATTTACACAAATTAAAAACAATAAAGGTATCTTACTCGATCTTATTTTTATAATTTACTATGCTGACGCTATAATATTTTTATTTTTGAATTTTAAAAATATTAAAATACATTTGATTATAATCAATACCTGATGAAATTTATATATGTTTCATTTATTTATTTATTAAAATGTATGCCTAAAAACATTATCAAGTTTGTGAAAACGCTGGATAGTCTTTGTACTGCTCTGATGTTTCTTGTTACTTGAACCCAACGAAAAGGAATCAATCACCGATCCACTATCCCTGATCATTTACTTATTCAGATTTTATGTCTCGACGGGGTTTTATGAACCATCAGCGCACTTGTGTTTTGTACACGAAAGCCTGTGTTGGATCTAAAATACAACCCTCCTTTTATAAGAAAATTTGGAACAAACCTTGAACTTACAAGTTAAGCGCTGAATAAATAAAAACTACTGAAAAAAGGTTGTATTTTTTAACTATTATTGTTATTTAAAAACATTCCAAGTATTTTCCATTGCTGTGGTAGACGTGAAGTGCTCCTTCCCTTCCCTATGTACTATCTTCAAAAAAAATAAGAGTGCATAACTAATGAGGTCATGACCTTATTTTTTATTTCATAACAAACAATATTATATAAGGCTTAAGTTTAAAATAAAAACTGTATTATGTCACCAATGTTGCCAACCATGCTCCACACAATAAGCTTTAAATAAGACAATTACCGTCTCCAAAACAGTCGTAACAACCCGCCACGTCGAATTACTACACAACTCTCACGCACAACACATAAATTCGTTACAACTGATTACCAACTTTCTTGGAAGTTGTCATCGCAACTCTTCCACCTTCAGGAGAATTTTTTTCATTGTTACGTATATCTCATACAGTTTGCCATCAGAGTTCATAAGAGCGCACGCTGCGTATTCCTACGTGATCCGAATACCATCTCCTAATATTCATCGCTTTAAATCGACTTGATGCGAGCGAAAGGGACGCATCTATCTGCCAGAAGAAGAACACCTTTCAGCAAGATTTCGTGACCTCTCAGCGGCTTCGGTCCGCAGAAATATGGTCGGTAATAACATAAATCCCTTTGGCATATAAAACACTAAACGCCCCCCGAAGTGTCCTAAGGTTTTTACGGTTGGCGTTCCCGCGCGTAAAATGTTTGGGCGTTTATGAAAATTTTGCGAGGTTGTTAATTAGGTTGGCATGCAATTTGAGTCCAATGAAAACAGCGGATGCTTCCCAACTTTGACTTGTAAACTTTTAAAGGTTTTTAACTTTGTTAAAACAGGAAGAATACATGATTTTTATTTTAATGAAACACCTACAGGTAATATGCATGTCGGTCTTCTAAAGCTGTGCTAGCTAAAATATCTGCAATATCTGCTGTCATCTCTTTTATGTCATGCAAGTGATTATAACAAAAATAAAGAGCTCAGAAAAAAAAAACCATGGCTAATGTGTACTAAAAACCATTTAATTAAATAACCAATCAATTTATTAGTAGCGTACGCTTTTATTTTGATTTTACTCCAACTTTTCGCATCAGAAAATTATTTCCCTAAGTTTTTCACCAGCAAATTACATAAAGATGCGACTTTATTCAAAACAAAGTAACTCCGTTCGCTCGTGATGGGTATTTTCATACATGGAGTGTGACAGACGATGTGGTGCCTTCATTTGTATGCGTCGGGCAATCACAGCCTAATCATAAATAGGAGAGCCTTTTGAACCGAGCCTGAGGTTTATTAAAGCAGTGTATGGTCGCAATTTGGTATGTTGTAAAAACTGGATGTGCATTTTACACTGCGTTGTTTTGCCGTACGTTGATGATCGTATCAGAGGCAGTACTTACCAATGTTACTAAAACATGTTTTGGTGCGCATTCGTAATTTTCGACGCGTAATATTAATCAATACTTTTTTTCTGACCTTTCTACGTGCTAGAATAATGAGGACGCTCTCAGCATCTTACCAGAATAGCCTTTGGCGTTACAAAAAAAAATAAAACATTCTGAGCCATTCATTGCATCTGGTTTAGATATTGAATTTATTTAGTACCCAACTCAAACATAATCGAGTATTGGACTCAAAATGACAATACTACCAAAGTTTCGATACTTTCATAAAGTGTTTTCAATAGCTACATTCAAAGAATACGCTTCATATTCAATGTCCAACAGGCCAAGTCAAATATTAAATATATCGTTATTTACTACGGTCCCAATACACAAATATCAAAGGGTAGGAATCAATGAATGCCCTCTGGCCGGATTTGTGCCTATGGGGTGAATAAAAGTCACTTCCTGTGACAAATAAAAACCTTCAAACTCATGGTTTTTATAAACACTGAATTATGTTGGAGGAAATATGTACTATTTTTGCAGTATCTACGACGGTGATAGAAAAAAATGAAATAGTCGTCAAAAATGTAATTGAAACTGTTTAGGTAAAGTACTAAACACTTTCGAAGTATTCAAGGTAACCCTCCATTATCGTTTATTTTAGAACAATATTGCATGCAAAATTGTAGTTTTGATACAAATGAATTAGGCGATGCTCAGCAATTGTTGCTAAAGTACCACTACCCAGACTAATAGATCAAAACAACATTTCAATCAAATAAAACCCAAATTACAAATCAAAACTGATCCCAGACACAATAATTCAATTAATATCGACTTGATCACATTAGTTCTGTTTGTAAAGCGTCTCGTAGCAGAGCGACCCGCCATTTTCTATGTAGCTTTAATATTTGTTCGCGTGTGCCACTATTTAAATAAATGTGCAATTCTGTCTGCGCTTTGACTTCGACGTGAGCTCCTATCGCATTACTTAGTATGCTATTTGAACGTGTTTTTCCATTTACTAACTGGCATTCATGCTCTTTATCATTGAAGTCTGTGTTTACATCTAAGTTACGAGTTTACTGGAGAAACTAACTTTAATGGATAACTATGTTTGCAGTGTTTGTTCATATTTAAAACGCAAAGTAATGTAATGAATATAAAATTTTCAGTTCTTTCGTTTTAGTAGCTACTTGTAGAACGTTACAAAATTGAGGGAAAATTTAATCCTCAGCGAAGCTCGAATCTTCAAAGCCTCGATACAATCTGTATCTGCATCCGATTTTAATTTCCGTCCGCTGACTTGTCCAAAGAACATTATTCATTCCCGTCTCTGCTTGATAACAAGCCGAAAAATTGAAAAATCTTCCGTGAGCCAATACAAATTGTAGCACCTGACAAAGAGTCGTGATTTATTAGAACCGAATGTTTGCCTCGGCGGGTAAATCCACCACATTTCGTCGCCAACGATCCCTGAAAACGCCGCGATTCAGTAACTAGGCATTGTGTGGCGTTGTTCAACGCTATTGCCATTAGGGAGCTTTGTTTCGACAAGTCGTAAAGTACGACTTACTTCATGACGAGAAATTACATCTCACCTAACTTTATTATTACTAGCTCTCACCTGCGATTCTGCACACGCCATTTCATTCTTGTTGTCTTCGTTTTTGAACGTTAGTAATACAAGAAAAAATTCAATAAAGCTTCTTTTTTTAAGTTGGATAAAGATAATTTGGTTCCAAATTCGGTTGCATGTTATTATTTCTTTAAATGTTTGTTTACTAGGTAGATTTCATTTTCTTACTCACTTCAGCGGTATTATGCACAAAAACTAATTTCAAAAAAACTCCAATGAAATTCTTGTTACATCCAACTTTCACGCCATATCCCTTGTTTACATTCTCCTTCCGTAACCACAAAATTGTTCGACAGCGTCGGAATACTATGTGTATCTGGGTATAACCGGTGATCAAATAGCCGAAACGAATTTATCTGTTTCGTATTCCAGGATTAAAATGTTAAAACTGCTGAGGTTTTGCGTAATAAATCATTTGCATGTATTTTTGTTGGTCTCACAGTACTAATTGTTAAAATATCGGATCTACTTCCATTTCGTATGTAAAAGGTTTGGATAACATAGAATATTGGCTCGTTCATGCAACAATGTTCCGAAATTTTCGCTAAGCCTAAGTAAAAATGATTCGCTAGAAGGGTTCAAGCGGTGAGGGATCCAAGGGTTTCGTTTATTTTAATCTAAAGTTTAGATTTATTTCGCTCAAAATATTTGTTATTAATGTTTGTTTAATAGGAAAAGTTGTTTCGAATCAAGAATAACCTTTGTGGAGGAGTTTGGAAAAAATGTTGCTAAATACATATTATTATTTTAATCTAGATAATAGGTGGTAATAGTACTTGTACCTATAGTATTATATGATCTGTGATAATAGTAAAAAAATATGACATCCTTCAGTGTTTTTATTGTTTAATGTTAAATTAGTATTTATTATTTGTTGCACAAAAACTTGTAGAAAATCATAGTGTAGTTTTCTCATACTAATTACAATGTTAATTTTGCTTCCAAAATACCAAAAATAACCTAACAAAATACTATGTATGTAGTATGTCTCGTAAGTTTATATTTAATTTTTAATATTAGTTCTTGTGATAAATTAATTACACGACGATTTTGGAAACTGCCATCTACATTTACTCGATGTAATCCGCCATAATCACTGTCGAAACAAGGTGTCAACAACACGATAACATGATGCCCAAATGAAAACTCGAGCTGAGTAGACGGGCTCACTTTGTGAAATATATTTACAATTATTATTTTCTAGTTATAATTTTGACTAATTGGATGTTTACTGAGCTTTCAAACAATGGAGAAACATTGTGAGGAAACCCGTTACTGAGTCAGCTCAGCACGTCTTTCTGGATAAGATCGAACAGACCAAGAGTCCTACTATTTAATTTATTTTCACTGGGTTTTTAACTGAAAAAGTAATAGAACAAGCTTATTGTTCTTATGCTTGTATGATTTAAAAACCATAAAGCGTCCTTCGAATGTTTCTAATGCATAGTGAATTTCTCACCTTCAAAAAGCTGCTATGAATTAATTTCAACTTTGACGCAAAACAAATCACGCGTCTAGCATGTTGATTAGCCTGTGGTTTCGTTGTAAATCAATTTCCAGGGGTTTCAAAGTATAAAAAAAAGTAAGTATAAAGTTATATTTCTTTCATAATTTCGTTGAAAAATTATTGCTTACACCAAATATTTTTTTAGTTTTAGTAGAAGTAGAGCAGTATATTCTTGGGTAAATTTTTCCAGAGAAGTAAGAACTACCATTGTATCAGAGAGCCTTCTTCAAGACACAAAACTTCCAGGAAATTAAGTAGTTTCCTATTTCATAAAATATACTGTATAGAACAGTTTCTAAAAGCTTTTTAATATTATGTTATACAGTAAAAGTATCCGTTCCCGAGAATCACCGACAAACTTCCTACAATGATTTGAGTTCGCAAATTGTTTGTTAGTCTCTTGTCAGTGCGTGGTTACAGTGAAAGCGTCTCTCAAAAACTCAAAACTGATTCGGAAAATTCTTTTCTATGTTTGCTTAGTCAAAACAAAATCTAGACGATCTACACTCACACGAACCTTTTTTCAGTTGATAGTTTACCGTCGTCAACAGTCAGCAACGGAACTCACACTTTTATGTAGGTTTACAAAGAACAATCATAGTTATTGACAGGCGTCATGGCTCAGTCGGTTGTAGCTCTGCCTTCTGTGCTGTAGGTCGTGGGTTCGATCCCCACCGAGAACAAACATTTGTGTGTTGCTAACATACACTCGAGAGCATAGAAATCGCACATAGAGGCATTTTCCTACATTTTAATTTCGACCCTTATTTTTTTTTTAAATTAATGTGATGTTGCAAATATAACTTAAATTAAATTGAAGTACACACTGTTAGCTTCCTAAAAACACAAAATGTCTAGCCTTGACCTTCGAAATCTAAACAGTGGCAACTAAACAATAGAATGGCCTAAATTAGCTCGTTTCAGGTAGCGCGGTTTGTGGGACTTTGAGCAGGTATAAAAGGTTAAAAAAACAATAAATTTGTGAATGCATTGATTTATTAATACGAGGTATTGCCTCCCCTAGCCTGAATAACAGCTTCCATTCGGTGTTTCATTGAAGAAATCCATTTTTTGACGAAATCCTGCGGTATGCTGTCCCATTCTTCCTTGATCGCGGTTTGGAGCTCTCTGAGACTCGTAGGCGCTGCGTTTCTGGATCTTACTCGTTTCTTTAGTTCGTCCCATAAGTGCTCAATGGGATTGAGATCTGGGCTTCGAGCAGGCCACGCCATAACGAGTACTTCAACCTCCTCCAAGTACTGGCGTACTATAGCAGCGGTGTGTGGTCTAGCGTTATCCTGCATCAAAACGAAGTTTTCGCCGATAAATCCAGAAAAGGGCACAACATGTTCTTCCAGGATCTCCTCGACGTAACGAGGTAACGGTAACGTTGGGAAGTCAATCCACCCGATCGACGGTCGGTATCGGGCCCTGTGATGAAGACAAGTTCGGTTTTCGCTTCCAGAGAAATGCCTCCCCAGAACATACACGAACCACCGCCGTATGCGACCCGTTCGGAGATGCAACATTGAGCAAAACGCTCACCGGATCTTCGGTAGACTCTACCTCGTCCGTCGTTACCATGAAAGCACATCCTGCACTCGTCGGAGAAGAGGACTGCCTGCCATTGATCCATAGTCCAATTAACGTGATTTCGAGCAAACTGAAGGCGTGCTTGTCTGTGCGCTGGGGTCAATTTTGGGCCAGTTGCTGGTCTGTGCGCTGTCAGACCTCCTTCGGCTAGTCTTCTTCTAACAGTCCACCGACTGACTTCCACTTCTCTAACTTCCTGGAGCTGCTGTCCGAGTTGAACTGCATTCAACCGGCAATTTCGTAGTGATGTATTCACAAGGAAACGGTCATCGCGCTGTGTTGTCGCACGTTTTCGGCCTGTTCCTGGTCGCCTGGTATAGCCACCAGTTTCCTGATATGGCTGGTATACACGTCCAACAGCATATCTGCTCAAATTTAATTGACGAGCCACTTGACTTTGGTTCTGTCCAGCTTCGATAAGTGCAACCACTTGAGACGCTGCTTCTGGTGTGGTATCCATTTTCTTGTTTAGAGAGATGACGTATTCGTTAAAGAACCTTTCTGACTGGGAGTTGGTATGCAAATGATGTCATTTCAATCATCCCTTACCGTTTTATACCTGCTCAAAGTCCCACAAACCGCGCTACCTGAAACGAGCTAATTTAGGCCATTCTATTGTTTAGTTGCCACTGTTATGATTTCGAAGGTCAAGGCTAGACATTTTGTGTTTTTAAGAAGCTAACAGTGTGTACTTCAATTTAATTTAAGTTATATTTGCAACATCACATTAATTAAAAAAAAAAATAAGGGTCGAAATTAAAATGTAAGAAAATGCCTCTATGTGCGATTTCTATGCTCTCTAGATGTTTGTTCTATGTCTGGGTGTTACTATGTATTATAAGTATGTATTTACAAAAAAAAATTATATAAGTAATGTATCAGCAATCTAGTTCCCATAGTACAAGCTCTGCTTAGTTTGGGACTAGAGAGCGTTGTGTGTAATGTCCAAGAATAGTTATAGTTATAGTTATGAATATGAGTGTGGCTGGGTATGCAAGTAGAGGAAGACCGAAGAAGAAGTGGTTGGATTATGTGAAAGAGGATATGAATGTGAGAGGAGTAGATTCAGAGTTGACAAATGATAGGAGTGAGTGGAAAAAGAAAACATGTTGTGCCGACCCCACCTAGCGTGGGATAAGGGCAGGGAAATGATGATGACAAAGAACAATCATAAATATCATTCTAATACTTTTAATACAAAAATATTACTTAGGTGTGATATTAAATTAAAACACAACAGTAACCGTCTTCAGTCGTACTCATCGTATGAAACTTTTAACACATGAGACACTGTCAGTATTTGCTTAGTACGGGCTAGTCACTTCTTGGTTTTTATCCGCGCTTCTCATGTTACATCCGCTTTATCGCTCTCACTGCCACAGTACCCTACCTTTTATGTTCGTAGTGCTACTAAATTCAATTCTCATCCGTGCAGGCTGTATATGAATATGCGCTCCTAGTTTTAGATGTCGTTTGTTTGTCTGCGCTTTGTATATTTTGTAGCTCGAGGTTCACTTGTCGAGAGTAAACATGAGGTGATATTTCAGTTAAAGGTAAACGACAGACAAAACCGACTTGACGATGACTTATATTATTTAAAATATTTCACTAGACATTGGCAAATTGCAGCAAATTGTCTATCGAAATGACGGACAGAGACAATAAATAAAAGAAGAAGAAGTTATGGTTCCGTAGCCAACTGTAGGTAGCAGTAGCATGCGACGTGTTGCCGCGTCATGTAACCGCTCGACCCGTAAACATGCAGTAAAACTTATTTCCAATTAACTTTGATAGTAAACAAATATTATGCACAAAATGTTAAATTGTTATAGTTACTAAACCTTACTGAAAGTAATTTCTCACACCTGATTTTAATAGCCAATCTCCTAAACAATTACCAAAGGCCACAGAACAACTCAAGGCAGTACCACTTCTCATTAAGCTCCATTCGTACACAGTGAAAATAATTGCTTATGATAAATGCGCTCACCGGTCTCAATAATATATCACTGGGTGGTGCGATCTTAATTCTGGGACGCCCCTTTTGTCCTTTTTGGTTCAAGTCATGAGATATAGCGATTTCGATCGCAAAGACAATTAAAAAAAATATCCTCTCTTTTTTGCATCATAAATAAATAAACAGTCCAAATAGCAAAATTGACCAGTAGAAAAAAACAAATTTACCGTTTGCTGTTATTTTCATTGTTATTTTCATTAAACGCGCTTAACTGTAAGACGACGCTACTACTTTCAAGCAAAAAACCTAAAATTTTTATACACAATCGCTAGTAATTTTAAAGAGGCTCTATAGTTTTTTTGTTACTAGCGACCCGCCCCGACTTCGCACGGGTGCAATGCTGATACTTAATATACTACAGAATGTTTTTATATACGGTGTACATTAGTACATTATTTTGATCTATCTCGTAGGGTTCAGCCAAAGTTTGCAATGTGAGCGCAAAAAATGTGTTTATTTACGACATCACATTAGAAATCTCTAAAATTGACAGTGTTTCTCTACTATTATTAAGCATGTATTATACATATAAACCTTTCTCTTGAATCGCTCTATCTATTAAAAAAACTGCATCAAAATCCGTTGCGTAGTTTTAAAGATCTAAGCATACATAGGGACAGACAGACAGCGGGAAGGGACTTTATTTTAAATTAGTGATGACCCGATAGACGTTGTCCTGCCTATGTGAAACGCCATTAAAAAAGATTATACTGTCAAAAACGCTAAGGTAATGGTGGTTAAGGATTCTTAAATTTTCTAATTTTCCGCGCGATTTTCTTAATTTTTTATTTCATAAGAACCTTCTCCTGACAATAATAGCCAACACAACAAAAAAATAATTAACGAAATCGGTCCAGCAGTTCACGCGTAATGCCGTGACCAAGGGAAATAGGGATTCATTTTTATATTATAGAGAAGATTATTATCACATGCTTGACAACGGAAAGAGAAGACAACAGACCTAACGGTCATTTCCATTAAAAGTGTTAGAACTCTCAGAGGCCAAGTGATCACCACATTTAAACGCTGACGGCCGTCACTCACACCGAACCGTATCGCCGCAAATGCTTATTTATGTTCGAGCTACAATGAACTTGTCCCGCTCTCAATTCGTTTCGCGGCATTAGTCTACGTGCGCACAATGCTGCATTAACTTGAGATTTTAATAAACTAGGCTCTCGTTGACGGTCTTGTTATGTAACGTTACAGAGCCTGTTGGTCTACTGTAAGCCACAAGTTATTTGAGATTAGACCTACCTATCCTAGCTTTAGAAGATCCTATCAGGGAAATAGGAGTCGGTAGGTGTATACAGATTTATTATAATTAAAACCTAAGATAATGTCTTTAAAAGTTCACTGAAGCACTGTACGGAGGTGGTAGAGATGAAGGTAATTTTAGAGAAGACGAGAGGTCGGTGATGAGGTCTGGTCGGAGGAGAAGAGGGTGAGAGGTCGGAGTGTTCACTTGTAGAGGAGTGTCCCTGGAGCTGGTGGTGGTGAGGAGCGGTGCTTAACACCCGCTCCTGTACTCGCTGGTTGAAGTAAGCAGCTTCTGTAACTTTCGTTCCAGTATAAGAGAGTTTCCAGGATCTAGGAATTTTACCAGGAGTTTTACCACAGTTTCCAGGTTCGTTTACTTGAAGCTTACTGAGCCATGGGCTATAAAAATCAACTGTTCCACTCCGTTCACCATGCAAATCAAGACCAGACTGACGAACGTCTCCCATCCGAATTTTGACAAACATTCCATGAATTCGATTTTCAATGTTTTGGTTGGTTTTCGTTGCACTGCATCTAATTAAATTAAATTATTCTTTTTTACATCACTCGAGAAATACAGCTTTTCATGGGCATGTTACTTTTGTCATCAGATCTCGATCTCGGATATTTTCTTATTTTATTTAGCAAACATTTTTTCCACTTTTTAAAGATAATCTCGTAGGTCAACTGAAAGTTATTACAAAATAATGTATGATTTTCTAAGCACAATGTTTTTTCTGTCCGTCTCAAAATCTGAGCCCCCAGAGGGCTTGTTCGTAAAAAGGGGCCAACACAAGTTGACAGACGGTCATCGTGTTCCCGTAGGGCGTGACTCTGTAACTTTCTGTTCTGACTGTGAGTACTCGGAAACAGGCTACTGAGATAAAAAAAGACTTATAACGCATAGCGTTTCTGTTTTGTGCATGAATTCAATGTTTTTAGATATCCTCTGCATTTGCGCTATACTTACCTACATAATATCTGGTGAAAAAAGAATATTTTATTTTGCTTTTAATATTTTTTTACTCATAATATCTTTGTTCTCATCTATTTTCTATTCTAATAAATTTTATTACTTGTTGAATAATTTGGATATATCAAAATATGTATTATCAAAATTAAATTGTGTATTAAACTGCAGTATCGGCCCAAATTGGCACTCAGGCCGCTATTACACCGTACGGAGCACGCTCGACTGAACAGAGAGCAGTTATGTCGCGTAATTCGAGACGATGCCTTTCATCGAGTGCATCCCGCGGAACATCGAGCAATAGTCTCGTACACTTCCATTAACCGGGAAAATGGGGCTTTATTACACTGTAGCGTAACGTTTATTAAGTTTGAGCGTTCACTGGTTTCGTGAGCGCTCAAACTTATAGTAAGTTTTGTTTGTCACGATAATATTTTTTTACAACAAGATAATTATTGTGCGAGATAGCTATAGAATCACTGATGCGAATCATTACTATTTTTTTACCGATTGATTTCAATGAACTACTTAGCTCAACCACGCTCTAATTAGCTGACTATTAAAAGGTATTCTTTGCAATTTTCTCTATATTTTGCTAATAATTAAAAAAAAATGCTTAATTTAGATTAAAATATGATATTTTCAAACTAAAGTTTAGGTAAAAAACCCTGCTAAATAATTGCCACTTGCTAAATTACTAACTAGTGTAAAACCGTCACTATTAACCGAAGAAGACACAATTTGCGCCAAACGAAGCACAAAGACTCGCCTCAGGTGCCACCAATAGCCGATCTAATTAAACGAGAAAGAACTAGGATCCAACTGAATTGAAACGTTTTCGTAGCTGCGGAGACAGTATAATTGAGATTCAATGCTGGACTAATAGTAAAAAGATACTAAGTTCAAGCAAGCTAATAATCGAGTCTAATGTTTAAAATTGGCTTGTCTTGGTCTGAAAATATCAGACAAATTGATCTAAGTACGAACTGGGGATGCTGAATAGTTATGATATACACACTTGCATACATCTTCATACTGATTAAGAGCCCGGCTAAACTATCGGCCGATCAGAAAGTCTGCAGTCGGCTGGAACGCTGAAAATGGACCTATCAGGAAAGATAACGAGTGTCACAGGGTTTAATAATTCTGAAGAGCTAACTGCTTCAATCAGTAAGCTGACTAACATTAAACGGCTTTTGTCTAGACTAAAACAGCGTGAGGATTTTTTACCCATCCCCGATTATCGATCGATCGAACATACGAAAATATTATATGTCGTTCGTCAGTAATTTTGGTTGATCTCAAAATATTTTGTTTTCAAGAAAAACTTAGGAAATAAATCCTAGTGAAAACCAGCTGCAAATAATTTATTTATTTATTGTTATTAAAAGTATCAATTCCCAAGCACCTCTAGGTTCGCATTAAACTGAAATGGAGTATTATTGAACCCTCAATAAAACCGCTATTGCTAACCCACGAGTAATAAGAGGACACCATAGAACGCAAAACTGTCAGTGTATCTGAAAAACAATGGCTTCTATGTTAAAGTTCTAAATAGTCTGCCCCAACGAGCCCACTAATGCAAATGAGTGAGCTCGATGAGAATTATTTTCCCATCTGGCCCACATCAGTGGGCCGGTCGGTGGGCTTGAATATCCCATTTATTTACGGTTTAGAATATTTTGTTAGACTTTTCCAACAGCGGCCTTTTACAGGCTGATATAATATTGTGTTGATGAAGATGATGTGATGACAGTATGATTAACCTCCAGTATGCTGGAATTCCAGACACAATAGAAAATCTATTATGTCTCGCGTGGATCCGCATTCCGGCATACTAAAGGTTCAAAATCAATATATTTAAAAAATCTATCTTATTAATCTCTTCAGCCATTTTTCGCAGCTTAAAAGCTTCCAATATGTTTTTTTTTTACATTTTATAATTTTAGCGTTTAGGTATTTTGAACTATCAATTGAAGCTTATTGCTATTACTGAGTATTTGGAAACACAAAACATTCTAAAGATGATTATAAGAAAGCAACTTTTACAGTTCATACTTTAAGGGTATTTGAAGCCGCTGTTCATACATGAAACTACAAGTTTATTACTTCTAGAGTTTGTACATAAACATTATTGAGTAACTAATATTCCATGATGTGGGACAATATATTTGCGCACTAAAGTAAATTTATGAGATACGAGCCGATATTGAATATTCAGGTCCTACTCAAAGTCCCAGGAATACCAAATCAATCTTTCTGATTTCATCACAACTTAAATAACGTCCTACGATCAAACAAACCGAAACAGCTTTACCCAAAATAGTAGTTCAAATCGGCTTTTCGTGTGCATTTGACCGTGACGTCACTGGGGTCCTGCGTCAGCAAAACCTGGACATCAAAGACCGGGCATATTACCATTCGGCAAACATGTTCGAATGTTAATTAAGTTCTACAACGCGCGTTGTGACACCTTTATTGGATTTTGGTCATAAACTACCTACGAATAGTAGGTATCTATTTCAAAAATGGTAAAATTAAATCACAATTTATCTTCAAAAATATTTTATATGTAATGTCATATGATATTATATTGAATTAATATCACTTATTTCTTATGCTCAGCACTTTTAAATATATTAAAGATATAAAGTGAGGTCATTTTGGTTTTGGTAAAATTTGTACCTAATTGGTTAATTTACAAGAAAAGCAAATAATTTAAACAAATTACTAATAGTATCACTTTTATAAAACCGTTGAGCTTTATGTTATTAGAACGTACCACGAGCAACGCCAAGAACAGGCTTACAATAAGCCAAAAACATTTTACTTAAAAAACTGCGAAATTCAATTCATCTGAGCGGATTTTCCCCAGATTTCTCCGGACAGGATTTAAATTAGCCGTTCATTATTAAATTTGAATTAGCGTGAGGGTGTTGAAAAATTGAATTTGGATTGAACATGTCAATTAAGTAGTACCAGCACTATGATAATGGGTAGAACAATTTTAGTTTATAGAGTACCTAATGTGAGCGATCTACTGGTTTAGTTTTGTGCAACATGAGAAACTTTCGTTTGAAATATTTAGAATATCAGTTTTTTTTTAATTAAATGATGAAAAATCCCGATGGCAAATCACGCACTTGATGTTAAGTGGCATAGTATACTAGTTTGCCTTGTAATGAAGTTATCAAAGACTTTTTAACCAGCTCGTGTACTTATTCAAGATGATTATCAGGGCCACTTTTGACCCATGACCTTTTTTGGATACTGTGCCTGGGACATAATATGTAGATGGAATGGGCTTCATAGTACCTCTCGTCCTCTTATATTTATCCACAAGAAGAACCAAGTGCTCACGTGCAAAGCTGACTAAAGTCACGGTTTTCGTCACGGTGGTTATTTTCACCGGAGCCCCGAATCTGTGCATTTGTTTTGACTTTCAACTCGAGTATAGTACAGCAAACGTATTCGCAAAGCGACAAATTTTGTTGGGAATTGCACTATTCTCAAATCTCCCGCTAGGGGCGCTTATCCGGTTTTCATACAAAATTTCTTGCTTTACGAGTGCGTTTGCGCGTGCTATACTCGAAAGTCAAAACCAATTTTAATGTACAGACTCGGGGCTCTAGTACTAGCTTTGAGCTATAGTTTAGCTTCAAATAGGAAAACCCGTGCTCGTCTGATTTTAAAACCACGGCCTGTATCCTCTTAAAGGTACTTATAAACCATATTTTCTATTAGATTTAACAATACTTTATCACAATAAGCCTTCCGATCTCCATAGAGACTGCCCGATCAATACAAACTCGAGTCCAGCTTGTTCGAAGATAATAAAAAAGTTGAATGATACTGTGCCCGCCCTATCGGAAAATACGAGTGGATCTTTAGTTCTCGTCCAGTAACAATGTCAAAGTACCCTCGCGTAGCAAAATGTTTATAAACAATTTTTCAGATCATTGATATAACTGAAATAGTTTTGAAATTCTATCCACAAACATACCGTACTAGGTATAAAGTATATAATAATATAAAATTCAGCATATTTTTCAGAACATAGTAAATGTATAAACGTAATAAAATTGAACTGTGAAGTAGTGTGAACATACACGATGATGTGATTCTTATGATGACCGTTACCATTACTTACAAGAACGTAGACTACTTTTTACCAAATAAATAAAATTGTTAAAAAAAACCTTTTAACATTGAATTTTTATTGAACACTAAATAATTTTAACACTTTAGTTGTCGCCTGTCCAGAGGACCCGTAGCACCCGATCTAGTAAACTCAGCCGAATTCCCGCGAGTGATAGCTGACTTTCGGCAAACGGTTCGGATTCCGTGGATAAAGAAAGCATCAATTTTACTAACAAAATTGGTTAACTTAATAAACCTTTTTACTACACACAGATAATAGGATACTTCACTAATTTTATTGAAATATTTTTTATCATTTAAATGGGTACGTTAACAATTTTCAATACAATATATCGGTTGTCGGTAATTCAACTTTAACAATATACACATTGTAGAACGTATTTTAAACAGTAACTAGTTTTTAAATTCATTTAAACTTTGCGATATCAAACTTTTACTAAACTGACGATGGTGATGATGGCATACAATTTTACAAAAGTACCTACGCACGTTTTATAAAATAATATACAAGCATTGCATCGTGCACGATTCGAGAGCCCCGGCTCAATCCGGCCGGTCGCCGGATTACGCGTTTTATCCGGAATCTCTTACCGATGTCTCTGTGTAATTGTGGATTACGGGACGTGTTTTCATTTGTGCTATTTGTTAAATAGTTGTTATTTTATTTTAAACAAAAATAATAAACGATTGCCATTCTCAAATAAAAATTCTCATAAAATGATTATAATTTTCTCTATTTTTATAAATCACCATCGTTTCCTCGATTCAAACGATATAAGTAAATTGCTATTATTAACCATAATTTAATAACCAGTTTGCATAACTTACTAACTAGTTATTAAGCCTTATCACAAATCATAAAACTTAATAAATAATGCACCCTAAGCTGAATTTAACAACTTTGTTTAGAAACTTTCAATTATAGATACTTCGTAGTCTAGTCTTCGTATCACACAGGAAGGTAAGCCATTTTCTAACTAGTGTAGGCATGACTTAGTAATTCTCTTTGCTGTGCTGCTTGAAACCTGAGGTTTGCATTACGTGAGCTCCTTAAATAATTGGTGTATTGAACACGATCCTCGAATGGTTGGTTTACATCCTGTTTGTTAAGTTTTGCAAGTGGTAGGTATGAACTACTCGCTGAACTCATTAAATTAGATAAGACCTGTAAACTTATGACTAAATTAAACCATAGAATAATATTTATTTTACTTAATCTGTAGATATGTAGTTATGTTTAGGTACACTGTGTGTGGTGCGTTCGTCAAAGTAGCATAAAGTTTTTGTTCAGTTCAATTCTGTTTGATATAAGTAGGTACATTTCTTTGACTACCAAGGTTTACTTCAGCACAACCTGTTTTGCGAAATGGATGTACACCTAATTAAATTTTATTCAAACCTTTTAAACGGTTTCAGCGTTTAAACGGTTTCAGTATTTATAACCTTTCAAAAATAAATTAATTTCTTTAATGAATATTTTCCTTATTTATATGGCTTCGTAAACAATACCTTACCGTGTCAAACGTTTAAGCTAGGGCGCTTTGGAAATTCTCATTTTATTGATCTCGTACTAAAGCTCAAAAAATATTTTATGTGTAACTTATTTTCAACTTGTTAGCACTTGAGACTGGTGACGCCTCTGCTTTAGCGATCCTAAGTGTTTTTTGTCTTTGACAAAAGAGCTCAGCCTTTCTTAGTCCACGTCTGTCTTGCCAGGTACATGCTTATCTCGGAACTTATATAGGCAGTTGTCCCACCGGCAACGATGAACGAGTAACGAGCAGAGCTAGAATGTAGAAACAAGTCGGCGTGCCGCGGGGAGCGAGTGCGTATTTCCAATAGTTGTGTAAACTTGTGTAGCTCGGCTATGAGCGAGTGTGCTTTCAGATCCGCATTGTAGAGAAATGACCACTGGATGCTCTCTCGGCGTGAGCTGAGTGAGTATCGCTGAGTGTGTATCGCTGGGCGAGTGTTATCTTTCCTGGCTCTTGTCGACCAGCGACAAACTAGTGAAGCGAGTCCTTGCCGGCAGTGTGAACAGTCAGCGATCAACTATTATATTTGTAGTATATGCATCTCTTTTGTTTACACGGAATGTATATCTATTTTACGTTTCTTGAGCGAGAAAATAGCCGATATAGTTAGTCGTTTCCTCGCCGGTGGTGAGACAACTGCCTTACGTAAGCGGCCTTCATCAGATTCATTCAGCGGTAACAGAGGGCGCTGGTCGTCTGACATCTCTGACGACTAAGCACAGAATTTAAAGTACCTACCATTGTTAAACAGTTTCAGAAGTGAGTGCCTTGATCACGAATAAATGTGACAATCGCAAACGTATCGTAACACTATCATATCCGAGATACACTGCGCGGTGACACTACAACGGTTAGCAGTCGAGTTGGCATAGACGCGCAATATAACTCGAATACTCGTGATAGAGGTACAGAACTGTATTGCAAAACATTTACGAATAAAGATAGGTTTTGTGTGTCACCCGCCCTATATTATGATCCAATACGAAGCACCGCAAATACGCGCACAATCAGGCCCCTTCAAGCCTTACAACATCAAAGGCCTTTTGAAATCCCTATTTCATTGTATTAACTACCAATAGGGATGGAAAAGTTAATATGTGATAGTTATGAGTGAAATTGATTAATTTTGTCTCTGGCTCGAGGGTCACATCTTATCCCTAGTCCACCCTAGCGAATACTTAGTGAAGCGTGTAAACAGAATGTGGAATATAAAATCGAAAATAACCTTTACTATCATCTCAGTTAGGTTCATAATGAAAACGATGGCAGATTCTCACACATTTCGCATTTTATAGACTTGTAAACGGATTTTAAGTTTTGTACACCACTATATGCCACTACTCAAATTCCTCCAATATATCATTTCATCATGTCAGGAATAAACTTCATTTAAATCCTTACTATATTAATATTATAAATGCGAAAGTAACTCTGTCTGTCTGTTTCGCTTTCACGCCAAAACTACTGAACCGATTTGAATGAAATTGGGTACACAGATAGTCTAAAACCTGAAAAAGGACATAGGCTACTTTTTAATGCGAAAAAAAGGGTTGAAAGGGGTTTAAAGGGGGGGGGGGCATGAAAGTTGTATGTAAGTATCGTAATTTTTAGAGCTAGACGCTTGAAACTTATTTTTAAGCTGTTGATTCGATATAAAATCAAGGTTTGTAAAAACTATGCTACCGAAAGACACTATTCCACGCGGACAAATTCGCGGGCACACCTAGTACTATATAATTCCGACGGGTACCAACTTACTACTAGGTCGTTTAGAATGAAACTAAAATATTCAGCAGAGTTTTACTGATTTTTTTAGAATCAAAAAGACAAAATGTTTTGCTGCAGTCTGTCAAAAAATGAGGATACTTTATTGCTTCTTAGCAAGAGTAGGCATTTATTTAGACGTCTTTACGAAGTGACAATTCTAAACTTTTTACTATTAATTACTCTGGTACCGGAAATTAATCGTAGCGTATTGTGGCGCTATTACACGGCTGCCTATTGCTGACAAAGCCTTATTTGCTGCTTTTTACAAATAGTTCGAAGCTCTCTTGAGACGGAATAAGAGGAAAGAGGGTGTGCTCGTTGGTCGTGTTTTGTATTTATAAAGTTTTACCTCTGTTTGAATCGACAAAATCTTAAACTAATAATAATAATAACGTTTATTTACTTACACAAAAGGTTCAGTACCATAATACAAGTGAAGAACAGATAATGTGACATCATCTTAAAGCTATTTAGATAGTCAGGAGGGTCCTTAGTGTATCCACCTATACTACAATGGAGGAAATGCAAGAAACCTGTTTTGTGTAAGACTGGTGCCTGAGATAGGTGGTAAACCTGTGATACAGGTCACCAGTGCCCCACTCCGCGGATTAATGGCAATAACATAACAAGCTGGTAGGTAAAGAGTAATAATGAGCTTATTGGATATGGTGATTTACAAGAACGTTGTATTTCAGTGTTAAAACATACTCAAAAGTAAGTCAACGCTTGCTCAAAATTATCCCTTTCGTGGGTCATATTTTTTAACAAGAATGAAAACTATCAAATGAGTCACTTTGTAAAGTATCATCGTCTTAATATATGAGTAGATACACTGAATCTAAAACTTCTCTACTGTAATAAAATTCGTAAGCGTACTGACAAGTTCACAATAATACGCAAAAAACCATTTCCTATCTTGTACCAAACCAAACGGAAGATGATTTCATTTTATGGATTGTATTGACGGTTAGACAAGTTTTGAAAACAAAAGATAAAAACCCAGCTTGTTTCAATAGTTCACTACAAATATAATTTATACAAAGAAAGATTACAAATTTGAAAATATGCGAAAGCAAGTTAAAACCTGTTTTGACAGTTCCATCAAGCTACGGAGAGCTTGAAAGTATCAGAACTTAACAAAAATTTTAAGTTGTACAAACAATAAAAAATCTACAATAACCTAATTAAACACTTTTATACCATTTCCTCTCTAACAAGCTTATTTTATTCACTGAAAACAGTGAATAAAAAGCAGCACTGTTTTGGTGTTTGAATTTAGAACGCACTAATATATTTGAACTGCATATAATTATGGTTTTTTGCGCAAGGAGGTTGTATAGCATTGGCTATACAACCTCCGATCTTTCATTTTCTCGTAGTCATGGTATAAAGTATAAAATGCAACTCTTGCATAAAACGGATTTATACCGAGGGCCATGAACAACTCACGTCGTTCAGGATTCTAACACTTTGATTCGTGATGATAAATATAATAAAACGCTCGTGATTCATCATCATGAATCGGTCCCTACGGTCGTGATTCAGTCGTTAGATACCTTCACTTGCTAGTGATTCGTTTATGACCCTCGTTTTAAATCCGTCTTTTATTCACTAGTTGCATATTAGCTATACTGTTTTATTGGTAGACCAATTTCGCTGTATATAATATATAAAAGCAAAATCACAGAACCTTAAAACTATTGATTACCAATTTCCTTTACCACATTCTAAAATTGAACAACGCTGCTAAGAAAGTGCCGAACAACTTGGTACTTTGAAGGTTCCCCTTGTGTAAATAAGAACGGAAGCCTGAAAGAGGAGGTAGGGGGAAGTCGCGAGCAGAAGGCCTCGAATAAAGCTCTCAAAAACTATTTAAAGAGGCTTTGAAGAAATCGCCGATGCAAGATGTTGGTATCAGTGACAGAAACGTGATCACAGAGCAAGTTGTGAAATTGTTTAGTTCAAGATTTTTTGTGACTAAATGCATTAGAACCCGGTAGCAACGGTTAGTATAGGCAGTAGGCACAGATCATATTATTATAATACTAGCTAGTATCTACATAATTTAATTATTTTTTTACATACATAGTTGATACAGCTCATTTTATAATTAAAAGATGGCCAGTGATGATAATTAACCTATCAAATATTTTAGTGCTAGTGATAAACCCGGCGGAATTCCGCACCACCCTAGCAAGCGGAAATGCTTTTGAACCGTTATAATTACGACACTATTTTGATTGGCTTTGACCAATCAAACATAAACACGCGGAACTATCTATTTACGCGGAATTCTGCCATAGTTATTGCTAGCCGTAAAAGCGCTTAAAATATTACTTACTTGACAAGTAATAAACACTGAAGCCACACTTGCCACACTCAAAAAGTTCTTAATAATCGAACTACCTTCACCTTAATCATTCAATATAATAACTCCATCAGGTTGGATGCGTACAGCGGACGTGAACCAGCGGAACTTCCTGTTTTGTAGCGGAGCGCGGAAATTCAATTATCCACCGATAAAAGAGGGAAAGACCCCTTCTGCCTCTTTTAGGGTTGTTTAGATGGAGACAGTCGGGTAGTAATTTCAGTTAAGGTACTGGCTTGGTTTTTTCAATCTTAATCAAAACTGTTTACTGTCGTAGATGCTTTTGATACCTAAAGATAAGACAGCTTAGGCTGGAATACTTAAAAGTCATTCAAATTTGAGCACCACTTAAAATTGCTCTGCCTCTGTTTGACATTACTCATTTGTAAGAGATAGAATAGAATAGAATAATATTCAGCCATTAGTTACTTAAACTATGCTGGAAAACCAGATTAATTTCTAATAGAATTTGTTATTAATTAAGTAAGTTTAACATAGATCCATGTAAAAGAGCTAAAATACTCGTAGGTAATCTAGAAACACTATTATGTCAAGTAACTTGATCTGGTTAATAATAATCAGATTAACTTTATGATACCTCTGCATACTCTACAATAATAGTCCCTCTTAGAATGAAGCTATTTAACCGCAAATCTACTATTTGCCAAAAATCGCGAATTAGTGATGTTGCGTCATGTTGGTTAGTTACTAAAGCATATTCTACTACTTCCGTGTAAACACTTCTCAAAGGGAAGGAGCGCTCGAAGTGGGTCCGCAACGTGCTCGCCACGTGAACTTGAAATTTCAGGATATTCTACGATGATATTATTTCAAGTTCCGACGTCTGAGTTGGAACTATGATTACTTTTGAGACGGGCTTCTTGCAGTGCAAACTGTTTTTTGATACCTACTGATGGTAAAATAGTTTTTGGTGAAGGAATGTTTTTGAAAGAAGTAATCTATACTAATATTATAAAGAGGAAAGATTTGTATGTAAGTATGTTTGTAACGAATTGGCTCCAAAATTACTGATCCGATTTGGATCAAACTTGGAATATAAATTGTCCGTGACCTGGATTAACACATAGGCTACTTTTTATCCCGGAAAAACAACGGGATCCAACGGGACGTGAACAAAGTCACGAGCGGAAGCTAGTCTTTTATGAAAATAGTAGAGTTTTTTTATAAAAAAATATATGACTTATACACCATATTTTATCAAATACCTAACTTATAAAGGATCACTAAATCGATAGTAAAGTCACCTTAAAACGTTCATATTCAATTTATAAAATCTCATAAAATCGCTATTCAAGTTATTTACAGAATAAATATTCCAATATAAACATTTCAGAAATCTGACACAATAAACGTCGATATGAAAACTTTCATAACTTGAACAATAGAATATACGTTTATTTTATAAAGATTGAGTAAATACAACATTATTACGGTAAGGCGATGGTACCCTGCATGTTTGACTTTTATTTTGTTCTATAGTGCATCCCTCATTTACCTATGAAACTTGAAATCTAATTGATATTTAAAGTATTTACTAAAAAAAAACAATAAAATAATTAGTTACAAGATTACAATGTACGTTTTTTATAAACCATGTAGGCAGGTATAATATTATAGAATAAATAAATAAATAAATAAATAAATAAATAAATATTCACGGACACTTAACACAACGCCTTCTAGTCCCAAACTAAGCAAAGCTTGTACGATGGAAACTAGATGGCTGATAGAATACATACATACATTTTTTTTTGTAAATACATACTTATAATACATAGAAACACCCAGACACAGAACAAACATCTATGTTTACAACACACAAATGTTTGTTCTCGGTGGGGATCGAACCCACGACCCACAGCACGGAAGGCAGAGCTACTACCGACTGAGCCATGACGCCTGTCAATAATAGAATAACTGACTTGTAAAAGCTCATAATTTGAATAGAATGAAAATTCACTCAATAACCGCAGGCTCTATAACTTTTCCCATAAAGCATCCGAAATTACCGCGACAAATTCGCTCGAGATAAAACTAAAAAGTACCTCTTAAGTGATAACTGTACCTACTTTGAACCTTGGCCCACGGAGAGTACATACCCATCCAATTTGTTTTTACCCAAGTTGGTGGTTGTAGGTAACATTTTTGTTATACACCTAGACCCTACAAAAGCCCTGGAAGATTTAGTGTTTACAGCGCTGATTAAATAATAGTAGTACAATAGATGAACAGAACTGTTTGCTGTACTAATTATTTTTGATTAAAAAATGTCTTGTCACTGTTTTACTATCCATTGGTAGAGATAGCGATGGCTTATACTTTGTTTATGCCTTTTAATTAGAATGCTTGTATTTTATTTCAAAATTTAGCATTGAATGCTGCAGAAAATTTGCATTCAGATAATTTGCGGCGCTCGTCAGAAATAGTTTAGTAGTCAGCGGCTGAATCTCAGTGGTGCTTGGCGCACAACTCAGTAAAAGAATTTTCAGCTGCTGATAGTCAAAAACTTAACGACCTTCTCAGAATTTCTTAAAGCAGGTTTGCTAATTATTTAGGTTTTCCATCACTTTTGTGTCCTCATTAGTTGAAAATGTAAGGAAAAACGATAACTGGTAGATTATACTGAGTTGCGGTACTCGTAGGAATTCCGCTTTAGGTTAGTGGTACGTTTGCTGTGTGTGTAAATTACACACTTCAAAAAATACTTCAAAACTAGAAAGCTCGCAAAATTCCGCGAATCTAAATTAGAGGTTCGCTGTAGCTTGAATTTATGAACACTGCGGGTTCTGCATAAAAAGTCTTCCGGTCAGCGACTCAAAACCGACGCGACTCTTATGTGTCCTTTTCCAAAACATTATATTTCGAAATAGTGCCACATTTTTATAATTTTTGTTGCGTTTAGGTACACTTTTCGCTAGAACTATAAAAGTATTTAGTATTTTTTGGAAGCATATTGATTTAACTTTTCATAATATTTCAGTAGATACCTAGCTTGGCACATTCATCAACAAAGTTCAATGATCGATAATACTCCTACATTGAACTGTTATATATCTTGCTCTACTACGGGTTTACCTTTGTATAGACAGTCGAGTGACAAAAACATGACACAATTCATTTTTTGCTGATAATTATGCATTTACGAAACGAAGACAAAGCTAATTTTGCTTGCTTATATATCGTTCATGTACTCCAAACCTTCAAAAACTCTTTTGATTCGGTGTGAAAGCTCCTTACACAATAGATGCCGAACTTGTAAACTATTGAAACTGTCCCGTCTTGCACCTTTAACAGCTAAGGTAAGCATAAAGGCTGTGGTCTTACTAACCTAATAGTTTGCGACTGATTGTCGGCTACCTGACTCTGACCTGAAAATTAAATTCAGTTTAATCGCTGAAGCGAATCAGGTATAGTGCATCATCATTGCGACAAAAATCAAATTGCACGCAAACTTAGGCTGCGAATCGGTCGCTGCCTTCATAAGTCGGCAAGCAAACTGCGTACAGTATCAGACGCGTATTGTTCGCTTGAGTAAGACCGCAGCCAAAGTGCAAAGTAGATACACTTCACATACAGGTTTACTTCGTCTTAACTTAGACGATATTTGATCAGTTCGTGATTAAAGCTCAGAGGGATTTTGTTCGGATACTTTTCGTAGACAATGAGTTAGTTTAAGATTGTGTTGGCTTTGTTTTTAATCTGAAGAACAATGTTATCCTGGATTAAGTCAGAACAGTCTAGGTTTCAGCAACATTATGTGGAGCTACATAGTTTCACTTGATGAAGTGTTTGCATTCAAGAATACATCAGAAGGGTGTTTTGGATTTTAAACTGAGACAATCTCAATCACAAATAATCACAATATAAAAAAAATACAATAAATACATGCACTGAGAACTATGGATACCTAACATCACTGTTTTCTTAATAACTTCTAGTACTTGTATGGATGAGATTCATTTGTAAGAGCCAATGGCCGATTTATAGAAGAAACTTCATTTTTTTTTCGGGCATATTTAATTGGTTTCATATAAAAAGCTGTTTAAATTATAACCCTCCAAAGTTTACGTAAATACTTAGCCTTACACCATTTGAAATACTATCGAAATATCAATCAAATGATAACCACTAACCTCATTTTAAAACTAAGAGTGTATCACCCCATTTACATAAAGCTATGTACACACTGTATCGGGTTGGCGCGTCTTTGCGAAATTCCAAGCTTGCGAGCAATGTCGCACCTAACTTAATTAAATTCTATTATACGGCAGCTAAGATAAATAACTCTCGCCCGTTAGACGTTCGCCGGAGAAGTTGAAATTTAGAAAGAATGAAGTAATTTCTTTTGTGGAGCGCCCTAAACGTGAAGCGTAATTGTTTGCGCCGAGTTGGAAGTTCTTTTGGCTAACGTTAGGTCGCGGTAGTTTCCCTATGTGTTCATAGCCTTAAAATGTTTCATATTTATTTCACTCATAATATTGTCTTTAGAAATCACTACTTATCAATAGAATAGGTTACCACTGTAACTTATTTCTGACTTCTAAGTTTATTCACAAAGAAAATTAAGACAGATACAGTATTTACAACATTCACATTACAAAATACACATGAAACAGTTGAGCTATCTACAAACCGTTGCAGACGATTTATAGATAGCTCAACTGTCTCAAATCACTAATAACTTGATTTAGATCCTACAGTGCTACAAAGTTTGAAAAATTCATAGACAAATAGGTAGATACTTTTATTACATTTATGCTTTCTGTTCGATTAAACAAATACTTTCAAGCAATTATAAAAATACCTGAGTACTTTCATATACTCCCCCATATTTATTTATAAACAAAACACAAAGACCGTCCGAAAATAATACGACTTTCAAAGTTTGAAAGAAACTGAATAGGGTGCTTCCAAACATATTGGAGTACATTGAGACCAGACAGGGCTCAAAATAAAATTCTACGGCCAAAGAACTCATCGAACAGCTAAATGACCTCTGACAAACTGTTACGGTCACGTACTTCCCTCTTTTACTACATAATCACAATACAAATATTGTACAGAAGCGTAGCTACTCTTCTGGTATAGTTGGGATTTGTACTTTGACATTCTAAAGTGACTCACTATGGCTGGTATTATTATTATAAGTACTCTGTGGTCATAATACTTGTACTGAAAATAAGTAGCAGCTCAACATATTTATAACTATGCTAAGTAACATTTTACATTGCTAGAGAACAAAAAACATTAGGGTATCAGGAATATACAATGATCAACAAAAGTGTATAGATGAAAGGCACGTATAGTAAATCAAGAGTTAACTAACAAACTTATACTCATGGTGTCCGCAGACATGAATGCCATTTTCAGATTTCAGAACAAAATTATAGAGGTACATAAACAACTATAGATTGTCATGAAACGAAGTATGCATTTTCTTTTATTACATTTTCTGTAAAAGCTCGATGCACGAAGTACAAGTAAATAACAAAGTTAAATCTCTGTTTCAAATACTTACTGTCTAAACACCATCAGAGCATTTTGTTTCCAAAAGATATTGTTCCCAGGCACCAGTGTCCCTTTCTTCCACCCGTCACAAACATTTAACACTGACTTCCAGACAGTAATATTGTTAGATAAAATCTAGTGAGTTTCTCTGTTCCCAAAAGGAATAAAGGAATGGGAATTCCAAAAATGTGTCTCCAATTAGTTGGGAATTGGAAAAAGAGATGTTATAGAGTTACTATTGATAGTGTCGATGGTTTCAGGGGTTTTTTCATTAAGCTTGGAGTCGTTACTACCCGTGGTATTTCTAATTTCTAACTCTATGTAAGTAATCAAACACAGGTACCAAAGTAATCCTAACGGGTCGTAGCGAATAGAATATTAACGACAGCTATTATTACGTATCTACTGATAGACAAGATCGTGAATACAGTTTTTTTTTTATATTTAAATCAAGTTTCTTCGTTTAATGTGATAAGAGAACCAAAACCACTGTTTGCCAGCAGAAAAAAAAACTGTAATAAACACCTGCCACTCTGGACAATAACTTAACCACAGAGCTGCAATACTCCCTCTTCCCGTACACTTCAACTAGGCTAAATGAATACAGATTCGATTTGGTTATAACTAGAGGAAGACAGCCGTCATTCCGCTGTATAGCAGATAATTGCATTTGACTGCGGGACACCAAGGGAGCATGACGTCGCATGCATTCATAACTTAATTTGCACAAATTTAAGAGTGCAAATAGAAGCGTGAACGGTCGCGTGAATTATTTATATCGGATTTAACATTACACACGGATTTGTTATTTGCTTTACTACAACAATTCTGTCATCAGGATACTAAAGCAGATATTGATTAAAATTTTCTTAAATGTTCTTCATGTTTTAGAGTGATTTTTAATTTTGTAAGTAGTTTAAGTAGATACTGCACTGATCATACCTTTAAGGATGTCTGGCAGAAAATGCTTTTAGCATTAAGCTCTCCTTTTGCAGTTTTTGTTTATGAAATAATGTACATACACAAACTGTTTAATGCGTATTTTGTAAGTATTGTAAATACTGTGTATGTCATATAATATGTTTAGTGTTAAAAAAATCTTTTGGACTTATTAATCACAAATAAATATATTATTATGGCCTAAGCGTAGACAATGCACACCACCTCTAGAAATGACGGATGTCGAATATTTTTCAGTTTTATTTTTACATAGCTAACATGCATTTCCTTCTATGACAACCACAAATAGAATATTAAGCAAATATGAAGAATAATCCTTTATCAGAAGGGTTGATTTTTAGTAACAAAATGGTTGCTTACTGAAAATTATCCCCTTGTCTATAAATAAGTTAGAATTCGTTCAAGGATCGTAAAAGTAATCCTATCTATCCCGGCGTTTCGTGAGCTCAGCTTCGATGTTCTTAGAACATTTGTAAGTTCAAACCTTTCCGTTACAAGCTTTTATTGAATCAAATAAATCCATAATCTTCCTTTTACGGTATACATTTTTGAGAGACCTCAACAAGAACTTCGGAGAAAATATACACGATATAGATCTTTCTTCGCCCAGTTCTTTTTGAAGGAAACCTTTATAAATTAAATTAAATATATAAAATCCGTGGTGCACCCTGCTAATCTACAAACGAGGCTCTGGCGACTCACCAAGACGCACTGGCCAGCGTGGTGTTTTAAGGCTAAAACCCCTCATGAGTCACGCCAAAATAGTACGGCCCTCAGTCTCCGGCAGCCCCACTATTCCGAAGCCTGGCAGCGGCTTCGGTTCCGGTGGGGCAGAGGGTGCTAAGAAGCCCCAGAAGACATCGTGAAAGTGGCAGGAGCCCACTGGATTAGATTGGCGCAGGACCGAAACGAATGGCGTGACAAAAAGGAGGCCTATACCCAGCAGTGGGTGAGCATAGGCTGATTAGATAGATAGATATAAAATCCTACTAAACATCGCAAAAACTTAATTCTGTTGAATGAAAAATTCTTAGTACTGAAGTACTTTCGGTCGAATATTCAAACGCTACTTTGATTAAGTTCATGCTTAAATTATTGCAATCTCTTACAAATGAGTAATGTCAAACAGAGGCTGAGCAATTTTAAGTGGTTTTTAAATTTGAGTGACGTTTCAGTATTCGGCCCTAAGTCTTGAAAACTGTAAAAAAGTTTTAGTTTTTTTCTGGTAATCTAGATTTACTTTGTGCATTGGCACAACCGTATTTATATGCGCTATATAATATTTCACTCTAAGCTTCTGTCGTTCAAGTATTTGAATTTTGATCGTGCCTCGGTAAATTCCTTTTAAAATATCGTGAGAAATCGTCCGTGAACATAAGTGTAGTGACCGGTCCTTTAGCGTATTCGAGATATTTTCTACGCAGAAAAATAGCTCAAGATTTTCAAATATTGTACAAATGGACTTCATATTAAATTTTATTTACTTTTATTCTGTTACAATATTTTATGAACAATGTTTATTTTATTCTGTAAGTTACGGTCGGTTACTATTTATGCTGTCGAAACCTACGCTTCAATTCTTTTTTTAAAAATACATACAAAATACGTGGGGATGGCGTTGGCAGGTACAAGACCGATCGTAAGCTGGAGACCGGCGGCTCTCTTTTGTTTTGTTCAAAATGTAGACGAATCGAGAAGAAAAATTAAATCAATGCCTTATTTTGCATACAACACTATTATTTCATATAATAATATTTGTGTGACTAAGAAATTGATCTACTTGAAACGATGATTAGTTTTGACCAACTTGACCATGCACTCCATCGTATAAAACAAATAAAAAGAAGAGACAGGTAACTAAAATACTGGTACTGGATCATTTGAAGAAAATTATGTCAGTATTTACAAAATACGACCACGTTCAAGTTTTTGTAGATGACCCAGAATTTTCCTCTTGACTGTAGTTTTTGGCTCCAGTCACTTTCCCCATGTAAGCCCCCTAAGCCAAGCATTAAGGCGTATGTAAAAGGCAGACAACCCTCTCGCTCGCACATTTCAACATTTTAGAAGATATAATATAACTAAATGTAATTATGTGAAATTGCAGAGCTTCAGGGTCGAGAGAATAACAATGAAAAGGTTCAGTAAAAATATCACATTGATCCAAACAAGTTTTTCGACCAAAAAAACTTGTACTAATACGATAAATTAAGGTGAAAATTTTTTGGTTAAAAAACTTGTTTGGATCAATGTGATATTTTTACTGAACCTTCGCATTGTTATTCTCTCAACCCTGAAGCTCTGCAATTTCACATAATTACATTCAGATTATATCTTCAAAAATTTTAAAATGTGCGAGCGAGAGGGTTGTCTGCCTTTTACATACGCCTTAAGGCAACTGTTAGAAGCCGTTTGAAAAGTGTTTCTGTGTAAGATGACAGCTTGATGGATTGGTTCTGATTGAGTTATTTGCGCAACTGTAAACAAAGGGAACGCTTCTGAGATTTGCATAGTGAAAGTTTTCGAGGAACGCAGAGATATCTATAAAATGGAATGGAAAAAGTTTTTGGTGTCCGGTTAGTTTGTGTGTTCCTGTTTAGTTGTTTTTCTGTTTTGTCATTTTATAGTTTTTTATTATTTGTTTTTTTATGTTTATCACATTTTGTTTATTGTTTTAGGTAAGTCAAGCTGCACCTAGAGGTTTATCAATCGCGGATGTGAGTAAAAATATAGAATCATAAGCATAATAATAGCTTCATGATTTTTTTCAAAATGTTTTTAACTCTGTCACTTTCGTGATAATAATAATTAATTTTAATAATTATTTAATATAATTTCTTATCGGATTTGATAAGCTGTCGTATCTGGTTCTAAAGGGCTTTAACTGTTTTAGCTGTAATTTTAATGTTATTATAATTATTATCAACAATTATCAATTTGAAAGAAACTCATGATATCTTCATTGCTTTGAGAACCGCACTTATTCATGGCGGATTTAGCTATAAGAAATGTTTGATCACTGAAGTATTCAACCGCTCAATAAAACAACTTGCTCTACCAGGTTCTATCGCAATACTTAATTTACACTAGTAATTACCATCAGTTAAGGGGTTTGATGTCAACTCAGGTGCAAAATGAAGTAAGACTGTGGTAATAACATAGAAAATTGCTTTTGCGTCTGCTCGTCCCAGATCGTGCCGTGTATCCTCAGAGAATTAGTATGAGTCGTGTATACCAAAGTTATAATGAATATTTTTTCTTGAAGGAAAGTTTTCTGATTTCGTAAATCTCGATTTCATTATCTCGGTGGGATGGATTCATGTATAAAACGGCTTCGCGAATATCATATTTTTGGACTATTTTCATTTCCATTTTAACATCTCATAAATATAAAGGTATTTATTACTCTTATCGTATGAGTATTCCAGAGCTCTAGTAGAAATTTCATATTTTTATGTTATTATGTTTTACTACAAATGCAATTGAAATGAAATCACAAATAAACTTACTCTGAGATAGTTCACAGTTTAAATATTTCTACTTTACAGTCTGGTATTTCAAAGTTAAATACATCTTAGAAAACGGTTTTATTAAATGACAGTTACGTTAGGATAGTTCAATTCCCTTTCCGATTTCTTTATTGCGTTGCTGTACGACACTTCAATACGATATTATTCTTACACTCTTACAGTATCCGCCCTTTAACATTGCACATGAAAATTTATACAAATGCAAGCTTCAAGACTTTTAAAATATCTAACAAGAATTCTTAAAAGAAACGAGAATACGGACGAACCAACTTGTTAATGATGGTAACTGAGAGTTCTACTACCTATAAGAACTTACTGCAACCATTTTTTTACCATCAATTATTGACAGTGACATTTTAATTTTATTGTACCACTATAAAATGATAGAGTATAATGAATAGAGACATAAGTTTATTAGTAAATTTATTTTATTATCTTCTTTTGATTTACAAATACCTACATTAAAATTAAATTATGTATCTACATAACATTGTAATAAAAATAAAGTTTTACATAGTATCTTATAGGCCAGTGTCTTGGGTACGCTTCCGACTGGTACTGATTTGGACTAGTTGAGCTATCTATAAATCGTTTGCAACGGTTTGTAGATGGCTCGGCTGTTTCATGTGTAAATACACATGAAACGTTAAAAAACACACATGTTTTTTTTGTTTAAAAATAATAAATTATCTTATAAATTAAGACTTAATAAATAAATTATGTAAAGTTCGATGTTTTATAAACGGCAAGATGACCTTTTCTTAACCAGTTCAATTTGCGATATACACGGCCGAAAACTGTACATTGTAACATCACTTTTGTGCTAGTGACAGTACAGGTGTCAGACAACCTACTCGAGTGGAACTGAACACATCGATTTAAACGGGCCCGGTTCATTTTATAGGTTGACCTTTTTAGTGGGATTGGAAGTGAAGAATAAGGTACGGATAGAAATTTATGTTTCGGGTACAGTTTTGAGGCAGTCGTATCGATGAATATACTTTTGGAAAGACATAGAGCCACACCAGAAAGAAATACGAGATAAATAAAATAATGAAATACCTGCTACATCGTCGACCACATCATTAGAAATAATAATAAATAAATATTCACGGACACTTAACGCAACGCCTTCTAGTCCCAAACTAAGCAAAGCTTGTACGATGGAAACTAGATGGCTGATAGAATACATACATACATATTTTTTTTGTAAATACATACTTATAATACATAGAAACACCCAGACACAGAACATTGCCTAACATCAGGTGTGATTGTGGTCAAACAGTTGCCTATATTGTATACAAAAAAGATTAACTAAACAACTTGGTCTATCAACTACCTCGATAGTAATAACCAACGATAATGGGTACAATATTGACAGTTCAAATAAACACTGTCAAGACCACTGATAAAACTTTATGTCATAAAAAAATAGGTACATAGTTGTGTCGTTTAACTGCCTGCATTTATAAGCAAAAAATAGTAGATTATTATACAAGGGGATAAAGCAGTGTCTTCTGTCGCGGGTGACGATTTAAATCGCGAGCGTAACGAAGGACTCGAAGTTTACTCCCGAGCGTAGCGAGGGTGTTAAAAACTTAAATCACGAGCGAAGCGAGGGATTTAAGACGAGTCCTGAGAGTAGCGAGGGTTTTAAGTTCACCCAAGACTAAGACAGCTTTATCACCGAGGAAAATACTCTACTTTTCGTACCATTTGCGAAAAAATTAACACAATAATAATATGAGATAGCATTTTAGAACATTAACTTATTTATAAAAATAAATTAAAATAAACTTAACGTTTATGTATTTGAAGAAAACAAAAACGCGGCATTTTCCTAGACTAATATTTTTTTGTCGGAAAAGCAAAGGCATCAAGCTCATACGGCCTGCATAATAAATGCGTATTCCTTTTTCAAAAAGATGTATAATGCTTTGTATACAAACTCAATGGTGTAAACACAGATGTAGTTCAGTATAAATTGTATTCCAAATTTAAATCACTTTCTCCCCCTAGAGGATGAAAGAAATCCAGTACAATTTTCTCTCCCTGTTTTTAACAGATTAAAAATGACTATTGTTATGTTCGCTTTTTGTGGCATAGAATGTCACTTTTTTGAGCAAGTGGTACGAAAAAACTATTTCTGTATCTGGAAAAACGAGACAGAACAAAAGAAAGAGACGAAGTACTAGTACTGTGTTTCCTCCGGTGACAAAAACGTAAGTCTGGAGCGCTCATGCTAAGGAATTCCGTTCATAGTACAAGCTTTGCTTATTAGTTTGGGACTAGAGGATATTGTGTGACATTTTTTTTTCAGATATTATCAAGCTTCATCCAAGCCGGCAGTATACATACAAAATCTTAATACCTTCCTTATTTACTGCCTCGTCAAATTAAACTTCGAGTATTTTCAAGTGTCATTTAATCATGTTGTTCTCAGTTCACCCTCCTATGCAGAATACACAATAGTTTGTATAACCGAACAGTGAGCCATAGATTAAATAATAGTCGTGTGTTTTCGTTCGCCAAATACTCAATTGTGTTTTTAATTGAGCGAGCTGTGGGTTTGACGTTATGTTCAGCCATGGTTACCATGGTAAAATAAAAATTCACTATTTTTAACGATTGTTTTAGCAATGTTCCTTGCAAAAAACAATCGTTCATTCATTCATTCATAATGTTGGACATTTATCTGGCTGCCTAGTGCGCATGAAAAAGCTTACCGTTTGAAAACAGTTTTAAACCCCATCTAAATATTATTTCAGCTGTATAATTAAACTTTCTTGTTTACCCTTCTCCAAATCTCATCAGATACTTTTCGTATTGACTCGTCTGTAGGGAATTATTTGTTTGTGTTAATTTGTTTACGGGAGCGATATAGAAATTGTTTTTACGGGTTCAATGAAAAGTGGTGGCTAGCAAATATTACTTAGTAATATTACAGAATTTAGTGACTATTTCACCATCTATTCTTATGATTACGCTATCTAACAGATACTCATACCCATCAAAATGTCTGTCTCTACTTTTGACTGTTCAATAACAATGACAGAAGTATCTTTATCTAACGAATAGCGTAAGTCGAGTTTGGTGAAGCTGGCCCCAAATATCTTCTATCTTCTTCAAAATATATAATAATGGGTATGCTGCTACCCCACGAGAAAAGTCGCGGGCAACAGCTAGCAATGTTATACTTATCATGGTGATTCGCTAAACTATATTTTAAGTTCTAATCAAAAAAATAATTTTGCAAACCTGGGGCTGGGTTTCTTCTTTTTGGATTCGACAAATTTTATAGCACTGATAATAGCCTATTCAAAACCAGTAATAAATTTAATTTGCTCCCATTCTGGGACTTCTGACTTTATAAGTTCTAGCAAAATATTTATGATGGTACTACTGATCCAAAATAATTGTCACTAGTACCATTAATGGTACTAAAAATACAAAGTTGTGTCACTTGTACTATCAATGGTACAAATCAATGGTACTACTAACACTAAGGCCTCGGATAGACTTTGCATAGTGGGTTTTCTGGGATTTTCTTTTCCCATCGGCCCCACCAGTAGGCCAGCCGATGGGCTCGATGGGACTAACCCCTATTTTGTAAATCATGTTGGTTTCGTTGGTCCATTGGGTGGTCATAAAAGAACAAATTTATATTGATCGTTTTTGTCGCGGATATTGTCCGTTTACCTTCAAACCAAATAATTTTACAAACATTCGCAGCCAGGCCTACCTATTCTTATCAACACAGAAGCGTGACACAACTCGGCACATATTTGCGTGGCGATACATCGATACTGCCTGCAGATATTAAATGTTTACACGCCATCACAGCTGAGTTGCGAACGCAAACAACGGTACACGTGAGTTTCGGCACATTCATTTGATAAATCGTAATTCGCATCGATTCCTTCGATTGTACACGTTTGAACCAGCTTTTATATACGAGACTAAAATAAACTACAATTTCTAGGAACTAAGTGATCTGATTCGAGGAAACTATAATTCGTATAAAAAATTATATTTGTTTATAATCTACGTTTTATGTATATACTTCAATTTACTAAATACTTTTTTGAATAGTTTTCTAGTAGCACCTTGTCATTATCGTATCGTGTATAGTGTGTGTTCTACGCGGACACGGATTCGTCGTAGCAAGACCTCTACGGCGTAGCAAGACGTAGCACGTGCTACGCAACGCCTACGACTTATGACCCGATTACACGTCACATTCATAACTCATTACAGTTAATCAATCATTACAGTCTAGCAATTTTCAAGTAACTTTACACATTGTAATATACACCAAATGTTAACTAAACAATTCCAAGTCTGTTAGTACTTGAACTTAGAGGTAACCTAAAACTATCTATTGCCTCAACCTCTACTAACAGCGTATCAAAGTCATATTTGTTTTGCATAAGTTTAATTTAGTGGAAACTCCAAGTTTCTTGAATGTTAATTAAGTAGGTTGGAAGTCTTATGAAGACGTGTGAGGCGCATGAATATTTAGACCGATATTCAATAGAGTTTGTAACGGTCCAGAAAGACTGTCCGTGTTCCTTGGGTATCCCACAAATTATTTAGTTAATTTAACCTTTAATTTAGCTAGATTCGGTTAATTTTCAACGAACGATTAAACTATCTTCAGTGTGACATACTGAATCTGTAGCAACTGATAACTTCATAGTATAAAGAATGAATAATATTAACTAGACGAGTTTAACTAGAAAGGTTCAATATAATAGTTAATAGAAGGTATACATAGTTGTAGCAATTAAATTATATTCACTAATTGTGTTTACCTAGTAATAATTCATTTACAATTTTAATCGCAATGACACTTGCGAATTGCTCTCATAAAAATGTCAGGCGGTTTTCCTCTCAAAATAGACTATGAGATTGATAAATCTAGGTACATTTGAGAGTTGGAAACTGAATAAATTGATAGTAAATGATTTAAACTATCTATGTTCAGAGTCTCATAAAGGTCTGCTTCTTCATTACGATATAGTAGGGAATTTAGATAAATACAGTATGAAAAACGTAACGTAGAATGTAGATATTTTCAAGGAGAGTAGATACAAGCTATTAGTGTCTTTAGACACCATCTTTCATTCAGAAAACGGTCTAGAACCAAAAGAAACATCCAAAAAACAATACTATTATAGACTATATGAACCAACTTAGGTATACATTGAGTTGTATCTGGGGGTATATTCGGATGCCGGACGAATTGGCACCCGTCATAAAAGGTTGTTTTGATACGCGTTCGGGAGGCTTCGTTTTGAGTCGGCGGAGTCTTCGGGAGGGGGCAGTTTCGGCAGGCAGCTAAATCGGACGTGGATCGCATACTAACTATGAAGTAGGCAGTGGCTTTGTGGCGTGCGTAATCAGAGGGTATAAAAAGCAGGTACATCTAGAAATGGGACTTTTTTTGGTTCGAGCCGTCGAAGAGTAAACATCTACCAAGGAGGAAGGAGTACCTACATGACTGAGTCAGGCAGATGCCATAGTGGAAAGGGAATGGAACGAAGATTTCGGTAAGAAGACCTTCTCTTGCTTTCATTATATTTATTATGTGTCCCTATTTCTAGGAATTGCTGACGGCGCCTCCATCAATGAAGTCTTCGCTACATGCTGGACTGCCATGCTGAGCTACATGCTGGACTGCCATGCTGAGCTGACTGCAGGACTGCCATGCAGAGCTACATGCTGGACTGCCATGCTGAGCTACATGCAGGACTGCCATGCTGAGCTACATGCTGGACTGCCATGCTGAGCTACATGCTGGACTGCCATGCTGAGCTACATGCTGAGCTACATGCTGAGCTACATGCTGGACTGCCATGCTGATCTACATGCTGAGCTACTTGCTGAGCGGTCTGCGGAGCTGACAGCGGAGCCATCACACAGATCCAGGGTCCAGGTCAGGATAAGATGTGGGAGATCAGGGTAAGTCTTTTATATTTCAACTGTGTGTTCAAATCATGTGTTTCGATAGGAAAGCCTGGGTTTTTCAGGTATAGGATTCTTCCGAGGAATAGGGAATCTGGGGGTTTTCAGATTTAGGATTTCCGAGGAATAAGCTGACATTCAGATCTAGAATCTACGCTGCTTTTTCTAAATGGTTTTGATTCAAGACACGCATTATATTTTGAGGGTATTTTATTTCCTCTCGTTTGATATTGCTCATTTTCTATTGAATTCTTTTGTGTGTGATTTTATCTTCTTACTTTTAAACGAACTATATTTGACTGGTTTTACTGAATATCTACGCATTTAGAGATTTATTTAACTACCTTCTACTACGAGTATGTGTAGATAAGTACCTTTTACTTCTTTACATTGAGGATATTGAGTGCATTACTTTACGGATTTTAAGAAAGAGTATCTTACTACCCTGGTTATTTATTCTTACTTACTTTTACACACACTACTAAATATGATCGATACTTAGTGATGGTTACTTTGATTTCTACTTACTCTCATACATTGCATAGATACTTATGTATAAAGTGAACTATTAGTTACATAATTACTTATTACACAATAGGATAGGACTGGCCTTAGCTATAGGAAGGTAGCATGCGTTATCTTGTGCGTAAATCAAGAAAGGATTCCATCTTGATTGGAGATAGGAAATGAGGCTAGGTATTTAAGTAGGATAGGTTTGCATTAGCTGTAGGGAGAAAGGAAAAGCCACATAGTACGAGATTCATGAATGGTTTCCGTCATGAAGGAATCAAGGTAAGTCTTTGAATTATATCTGTGTGTTTGTTTCAGGATCTTTAGAATAGAAAATTAATGTACAGACTTGCTCAATACATGTCCTAGGCAAACATCTTGTTCAAGCAGCAAGTACAGAGATTGGCAGAGAATTCTAGGATAATTATAATCTTGTTCGATTCAAGTTATATTATCCGATAAATAATCTTTCACTTAAAGATGAAACCTGCATTTACAGCACTATTTTAGTGAGTTAGAGTTTAGGTGTATTTCTCCTTAGGTTCAAGCAGCAAGTACAAAGATGGCAGAGGAATTCTAGGATAATTGTAATCTTGTTCGATCCAAGTTACATTATCCGATAAATAATCCTTCACTTAAAGATGAAACCTGCGTTTACAGCACTATTTTAGTGAGTTAGATTTTAGATGTTATTTCTCCTTAGGTTCACAGCAAGCAGGATCTTGTAGGGAATAAAACTTCCTGAAGATCTGGAGCAAGAAGAAAGAGATCTGGAAGGGGGTTTTACAGAGTTAGGATTCCCTAGGTTCTAGCATTTGTTCCAGATGAAGATGCAACGTGGATTAATTCGAAGAATTTTATACTTTCAAATACCTGCATTTTACAGAGTCTTAACTGTGTATATGTGTATCTAATTGATTAAATGAAATATTGTGTTTTATTTTTCCCTAGTGTGTGTGTACCTCTTTATTTGATTTACCTGAGACTTTGTGTGTTATATTTAGTGATTCTTATTACTTGTTTTATATTTCATAGTATGAGCGTTCAATTAATATTGCGTTCAACAATGAAAGTAAGGAGAATTATTGTAGTTATATATTTACATACTACACTCGTCCTTACATACTTACTACCTTGATAGTACAGCTATTTTTCTAGAAGTTTATTTTAATGCCTTAATTACATATTCTTACTTATTTTACTTACTTTTACATACACTAGTAGGTAGGATCAATACTTAGTTATGACTACTTCTACGTACTTACCCTCATAATACATACCTACTTATAAGACGAGCTATAGTTAAAAAGGTACATACATACGCCTGTTCCTACATAGTACTACATACAATATTGTAGAACAACGTCTTATCTCCTATGTATTAAGCGATAGCTACTATGAATATTTGACAAATTCTAATTTTAGAAACATCTGCGACTTTTAAGCTTTAGACTTTAAACCTTTTAACCTTTAAGATCTTAGGATTTTAAACCCAAATTTGAATTTCAGACTTTGAACCTTATGATTTTAGAAACTTAAGCTTCTACAACTTAACCTAATTTTACCTTATTTTACTTTCGGATATTAAGTCTGGATTGGAACAGATGCATACACTACAACAGGTAGGCTTACCTACCATATCAGATTAATTTTATCAAATGACTTTTATTGTTCAATTTTGAATTTAATCATAGTGAATTCACTTATTATTCTAGTGGTAATATTTATTGTGCCATTGAGACAGCTTGAGTAGCTCTCTCTCTTATATCTTTCAAATTCAGTAAAGTAATTATTAAATTTAAAAGGAACCATTATTCCTACTTGCCTTGTAGTCTTGCATTGACTATTTGTTTTATAGTGACATTTAACTTCAACCTTATGTCTTTTGCTGACCTGTCTGATTGGTTTCCTCAAACTATGTGCTTGAAGGAGAAACTATAAGGAAAAGTCATTCTCAAATGTTTTAAGGTCTGTACAGATACTATTTATCTAACTCTAGAGCGCGTGTCTCGTGGTTATTCTGAACTTATGGAAAAGGGATGATAACTACCTACAAAGAGTCTATGATTTATTCTATCTAGTCCGATACCTATTAATTTACATGAAGTATATGTGGTCAAGCTAGACACTTCCGTTGTCGAAGTACCCTAGGCCGATTCAAGCTAGGGTTACTTTATATTAGCTATGTGACTGACCTTATCTACTTCTATTGCCTTTTATCTTGGCTTTGACTTTGGCTATCTAGAAAGATTGGTTTGAGTGAACCATGAACTAGGAAGGTTACTTAAATTTAGATTCAGTTGTTAGAAGTGGTTCTCTAACAGGCTGCCCTTTAACTGCAGCGTATAATTGCATGGGACTACCTTGGCTTTGAGTAACTAAAGTTATTTAAAGATAATTTAGTTTCATGATCTTTGTAATCCATAGTAGCACTGATGTTGGATTCAGTTTAGTGAAATAGTAAAAATAGATTTTACTCATTCCCCTATTCTTAATCATACATCCGCTAAAGTATAGTGTACTGTGAAGAGGGGGTTTATTACGAATACATGTGAATAATATGTATCCGTAGTTTGGTGTCGAGAATCACTAGATGGCGCGGTTGGCGGAGCGTCTCTCTGATGTAATTACATACTATTGTAAATACATTAGCTTCATAGTGCACTATTTAACATCATTCTAGTAACAAAGTTATAATAAACTTATATTCTGAGACTTTAGAATCATTTTATATATTTGATATTAATTTTTATAAGTAGATTTCTACTGAAAGAAATATAGCTTTTCTATTTACGTGTATTTCAGCAAAGCCAAATATTTTATAATTCCGAACATATATTTCTTCCTTAAGCTAGTACTCGATGAAACAATTGAGGTTAGGTCTTCCATTCTATATAAAAGTCATGAAAGGATCTCATTGATAATGAGTCGTACCTGCTTAAGATAACTTCTGTTGCCTCTAATTATCTAGGATCTACATAATATGTACCTTTTAATTAATCTATTATATTTTATTCATCAGGCTAGAATAGTAGGAATAACCCACGCAATTAACTAAACTTCTACCTACGGTTTACTCTTATTAGCATCGATTAGATAAATAATAAGGATTAGTGTAGATAGGAAAACGTTACCTTCATATTAGGTAGATTTATAGGTTAACAAAAGAGGTCTCATCATAATTCCCTTAAAGTATCTGAGTTACTATCGGTTCATAATAGTAGGCGTCCTAATCACAACCACTATACGATCACAAGGCCATTAGAATAAGTTAGTTATTAAGTTAGTTATAAGTCATAAGATTAAAGTAAAGCAACGTAGTTAAAATTAGATTAATTTGCTTAGGTTAAATTGATTTAGGTTCATCTCTGATTTAGGTTAAAATCTCTCTTTTAAGTTAATCTCTCTTAGATAGTCTCTCTCTAGTTAATTTAGTAATTCAGTTAGTTTAGTTAGAAAAAAAATTTAGGTTAAGCTGGGGCGGGGAGCGTTACAATTTGGTGCCGTGACCAGGATATCGATTTTAGGTTATTTACAGTAGTTTAAATCATTTTTATATTCAAATCATACTTTATATCTTTTAAATTCATATTTTATTTCCATTAAATTCATGTTTCATTTAATTTGTTGCTTACTTTAATCTTGTATAGTGCGATTTTTTCGCACAATTTGTTGCCGTAATAAAGGATGGGGTTTTGTGTTGAGATTTCTTAATTTTATTTAGATTATAACTGTTTATTAGGTAAATGGGTTAATTTTAGTTCATTCTGTTTAGAAGTTTTATTCTAGATTTTATTCGTTTAAATTAGACAAAACAAATACGTATAGGTAGTAAATAGGTAGTGTAAAGGAATTAATTGCGTTTCATATTATTGCGTTGGTGAGGTAAGATTAAGTAACATCAATATTTGTAAATGCGTGGGGTCGTAAATAGATATTGTAGGATTTACAAATAGTTATTTATAGTTTTATACTTTTATGAGCACTTACATTTTATGGGGGGTCGTAAATAAATGACTTAGGATTTCAAAATAATTATTTATAGATTCGATATTTCAAGAGCTAGAGAAAGGTTGTAAGTAAATAAGTTCTATTTACAGATTAGTTACTTATAGGTACATTTATTATATTAGCGTGGGATCACCATTGACTGATTGAGCTTAACCCTATCTTATTTAAATAAGTAGTTTTACAAAATATTAGTTGAGAAATTACTGTTAGGACTGTTAGGTAAACTGTTAGGAAAACTAATAGGTAAACTAATAGGTAAACTAATAGGTAAACTAATAGGTAAACTATTAGGTAAACTATTGGGTAAACTAATAGGTTAACTAATAGGTAACAAGATAAAATTTTAGTAATATAATTAATAGTAGGTAATTTAGGTTATAAGTTTTCAACTCTCATAGAGGAATAAGTCTAGCATAAAGATAGGGTTAGTTCTGAGATACCTATTGTCTAAGAACTAATACTTGACTGGTTCATTGAATGCCTATGTCTTTGGAGATTACTAGTAGGTAGAATCATTACATAGTGACGGATACTTTTATATCTATTTATCCTCGTACTAGATAGATAGATAGATAGAAAACTCTTTATTGTACACCACTTTTACAGTAGTACTTAGTGGACTATAGTGAGATAATTACATATCACAATTGAGCTTGTTTTTACATACCTACTACTCAGATAGTGCAGCTACTTACCCTTTTAGAAGTTTACTTTAGTATACCTTATATCAATACTTAGTAACAGTTATTTTTACTTTCATTTACTTTCTACTACATTCTTACTTACAAAGTGAGTTATAGGTAGATAACAACTTACTACACCGGTTCTTACATACTTACAACATTAATAGTTCAGGTACTTCAGTTATTTACCTTTTTAATGCTAAGCAATTATGATCTAGATATAAAGATTATTTACATTAGACTTACTTAAACATAGAGAAGTTTAGTTTACTACCACGTTTATTTATTCATACTTACATTAGGATTTTAGAATCTTTGAATTTTAAACCTTAGATATTGAACTTTTATCTTTAACTATTAACTTTAAACTTTTAATTTTGAACTTTAACTTTTAAACTTTAACTTAACTGTAAATTTTAACTGTAAACTTTAACTTTAAACTTTAACTTTGAATTTAAACTTTGATTTTTAACGTTGAATTTTAACTTTAAACTTTGACTTTGAATTTTAACTTTAAATTTTAACTTTGAATTTTAACTTTGAATTTTAACTTTAAATTTTAACTCTGAATTTTAGGTTTGAACTTTTACTTTAAACCTTAACTTTGAATTTTAAATTTGAACTTTTACTTTAAACTTTGACGTTGATTTTTAACTTTGAAATTTTATTAACTTTAAACTATTAACTTTAAATTTGAACTTTAAGTTTTGAACTTTAACTTTGAATTTTAACTTTCAACTTTAACCTTAAACTTTAACTTTGAATTTTAACTTTAAACTTTAACTTTGATTTTTAGATTTAAACTTAAACTGTAAATTTAACTTTAAATTTTAACTTTAAATTTTGACTTTGAAATTTAACTTGGAATGTTAACTTTAACTATAAACTTTAAATTTGGACTTAAACTTTAAATTTTAATTTTAACTTTGTACTTTAATTTTGAATTTTAACTTTGAATTTTAACTTTAACTTTTAACTTTGAAATTTAATTTTAAATTTTATTTTTGAATTTTAACTTTTAACTTTAACTTTAGACTTTATCATTAAATTTTAAACTTTGAACTTTTACTTTAAACTTTAACTTTAAATTTTAACTTTGAATTTAAACTTTGATTCTAACTTTAAACTTTAACTTTGAATTTTGAACTTTAACCTTTCACTTTTAAACTTTGTGTTTTAACTTTAAACTTTAACTTTGAATTTTAGTTTTAAACTTTAACTTTGAATTTTAACTTTAAACTTTGAATTTTTACTTTGAATTTTAACCCTTCACTTTTAACCTTTGTATTTTAACTTAAAACTTTAACTTTGAATTTTAGTTTTAAACTTTAACTTTAAATTTTAACTTTGAATTTTAACTTTAAATTTTAATTTTTAATTTTAGCTTTAAATTTTAACTTTGAACTTTTACCTTAAACTTTAACTTTAAATTCTAGCTTTGAACTGTAACTTTGAAATTTTGAACTTTAATTTTAAACTTTTACTTTGAATTTTAATTATGAATTTTGGCTTTGAATGTTAACTTTGAACTTTAACTTTAAACTATAACTTTGAACTTTTTGGATTAAAGGTTCTTATCTTAGGCAGAGGCGTGTGTGACTTTCATGTAATTAGCATTCTCTAAAGATAGTTTTTTTTTATATATACTTAAATTGATAAGGTGTCTATGTAAATGGGGTCGTAAAAGGCAGTTATAATTATCATAATAAATATATTTATCCAAGACTAAGTTCAGCTCTTTACGTAGCTAGGGTCAGATAGACTGTATGTACATTAGAAGCATTTGGATGAGATGTCCACAATTTTCACCTTGGGTTATACCTAATATGCGTAAAAATAAGATTTAGATTTCACCCGCCCTAGCTAAGTTACAATTAGGTTATTCAAATAGTTATTATATGTTCGAATTGAACATATTTTACGTTTGCCTACCTATATTAACAGCAATTTAATGTTGCCTATAATACATAAATAAGTAAATGTCACATTTTTGATGGTTTAGTTTCTGGATAATTAAAATAAATAAACATAAGGCACATAATCATCGGATCGGATTTAAATTTATTATCTTACTTTAGCTAATATTGAAACTACTCGTATCTACCAATAATCATATCTAAATAGCTTTAAAATCATATAATATTCGAGTCTAATTAAAGCTAAGCAGTTATTTATCAAAGTAATAAAAGGTGTCTAAAAAAAAAAAAAAAAAAAATTATCTGAACAACAGATACGATTTTTTATTAACCCTAAACCTATTCTTTTAAGTTTAAATTTCCTAGTTACCAAAACTATTCTCATTTGAACTAACTGACAACTTCTAACTACAATCTAAAAAGGGTTGTCTACTATTTTATATAAATGTCTACAGATACAAAATGGTTTAGTACCCAATTAATAATAATAAACTATAGTAAAAGTTAAACCACTAAACACACACGGTTTGCTTAGTTTCTTGTGACATTTATAGGTTAGATAAGCATACTTTGACGTTAGTTCTAATTTTATTTCATATTAACTTTCATTATCTGTAGTATTTTATTAATTTACAAGCTGAAAAACCAGTATAGACAACTCCAAATTACAAAACATGTCTTTGTTGTAAATTAGAGGTAGCTGGGCTGTAATTTAAAAAAAACGGGGGGTCGTATGTTTTTGATGGAACAGAAAAGGTGTTTACAAATTCAGATGGAGAAAGTAGGAATAGTAAGTAAAATAATGGTCTAATTTATCTGTCTCTATGTTGAGCAAGGTTGTATGTTCGTTTTACTAACAGTTTGACAAAATTTTATGATATTTTTAGAATAATTGCAAGTATTAATAATGAGATATTAGTATTTATTTTCATAACATACTGATTCAACCAATATTAAAATTAGATAATACGATATACAACGTTTTCTTGCAGATTTAAACTAATTAGATAACTTTAAGGATTTAATTTAATTAGTCACATTACATATCATTGGATTATAATACGTTATTAATTTAGACTAAGATTTGTGGGTTCGATTCCCATCTCAATAACTAAATACAAGAATGTTACAATGGCTAGTTTTTTTATAAAGTGAAATCATACTTTCAAAATACTATGCTTGGCTAAATTTGCTTAATTCACATAAAATATATTAAGTTTGCTTGAAATGAAATATATTTAAAAAAAAAAAAAAAAAAAAACCTAACCTAAACCTAACTCTAACCTAACTCTAACCTAACTCTAACCTAACCCTAACCTAACCCTAACCTAACCTTAACCTAACCCTAACCTAACCTTAACCTAACCCTAACCTAACTCTAATTTAGGGCTAACCTAACCTTACTTCATAGCGCCCCGCTATGTGCACCCCAACCATACTTTAAAAAGCTTTGTTTTAGTTTTGGCAGCTGATCACGTTATACATACATCGTGTATTTTTGAATTGTCGCTAGGTCGCTACACACTAGGTTTCTTCTGTTGGTAATTTGACTACGTCGTTGATACTTTCAAGCATTACAGAGACCATAACTAATTGAAGTCGTAGTTTTGCAGATTTTGTTTCTGAATTGAAATCGCCTTGGTATAAATGTTATCGGTTTGGTATAGTAGTAATAGACATTTCTAGGTGGTGGTAAGAATCTTCAACTATTTCTTCAGTAGCAGTGTCCTTAATTTATGTGTATATTTATTAAATTTATTTTACAGATTTAGGCGAATTAGAGAAGTTGTTAGTAGCCTTGAGATTGCATACATCTGCAACTTTTGGATTGTATCAATTCTGTAGCTGAGCGTTGGCATTTTGGCGTAATAAAATTGATATTACTAAATTTTATTTAAACTTTTAGTGTAAATTTTTGAAAAATTAACTTTGCGTGTTATGTCATTTAGAATAAACTTGCGTCAATTTGAATGAACATGCGCCACTTTGCTTTAGGTAGTTCTAATTATGTAATAAATTAAAACCAGAGGTGAGATGTCTTTACTAACTTTACTTCAGATTTCACATTTTGGGGAAATAAGTTGCTTTAGTTATTGTAAATGTGTAAAAATTTCTAAATTTTGATACGAATTATCTTTCTCTTGCTCATATTTTACTCTTGGGTTGGGGCATTTTGGGAAATTTAGCAAGTAATAAATAATAAACAAATATGGTACCGATTTCTTAACAGTCTTACTTCTATATGATCTGTTGATTTTGCGGGTATAATGAATGACTACGGATGTTGGAGTTCTGAAAGGTTGAATGAATCTTAGTAAAATTTGGGAACGAGACATTGTGTGATGAACGAATGAGAATTATGTTAATTTTAACTGTTTGAGGGGCTCAAGATTTCAACAGAATCTTGGAATAGGACAATATTTTTTGATTTCTAAATCTGGACAAACTTACATTTGACAAACAATTTGTATGAAGGAGTTATTGGTGTTAGGTTAGGTCAGTTGACAATTTCATCAGTTTCGGCTGATTTCATACAAGTTCACACTATACAAAGTAGGTTCTGATTAAGCACACTGCACATGCTCCGAAATTGCAATTTGTTGTTATTTTGAGATCGGTTTTACGTTGGATGTTTCGATCATGTTAAGTTATGGTTGCACGCCTTTGAGGATCTAATTTGGACTGTGAAGGGTGATGTATGATAAACTCAGCTACGAATTGCGAGAGTCAATAGACGGGCTAAAGAGCTAAATACATTATATCACTAGGATTGAGTCTGGATTGAGACAACAGACTTCCGTTACACAGTTTAACAATTTTTCTCGCTGCAAAGATAATATTTCATGGTTGTATTCATTTATAGCTATAAACCGGCATCAAACTCACATCATTTTGGGGTTTTGGTTTAAATTTTACACATCAAATAAAAAAAAAAAAAAAAACATTACTTATGTGATGGCTAGCATAGATCTAATCTATGCAAGTCATTGCAAAATATTTGTCTGGAACTAGAAATCAACAAATAAAATTTGTACCAATAATGATTGATCAAGAGAGAAATAATTTGTGTTTTATTTTAATTAATTAAATTAATTTGGGAAAGTTTTACTCCGGTTCATAAGTTAATCACCTCGTATAACTTTGGGGTCGGCTGTAACGGTCCAGAAAGACTGTCCGTGTTCCTTGGGTATCCCACAAATTATTTAGTTAATTTAACCTTTAATTTAGCTAGATTCGGTTAATTTTCAACGAACGATTAAACTATCTTCAGTGTGACATACTGAATCTGTAGCAACTGATAACTTCATAGTATAAAGAATGAATAATATTAACTAGACGAGTTTAACTAGAAAGGTTCAATATAATAGTTAATAGAAGGTATACATAGTTGTAGCAATTAAATTATATTCACTAATTGTGTTTACCTAGTAATAATTCATTTACAATTTTAATCGCAATGACACTTGCGAATTGCTCTCATAAAAATGTCAGGCGGTTTTCCTCTCAAAATAGACTATGAGATTGATAAATCTAGGTACATTTGAGAGTTGGAAACTGAATAAATTGATAGTAAATGATTTAAACTATCTATGTTCAGAGTCTCATAAAGGTCTGCTTCTTCATTACGATATAGTAGGGAATTTAGATAAATACAGTATGAAAAACGTAACGTAGAATGTAGATATTTTCAAGGAGAGTAGATACAAGCTATTAGTGTCTTTAGACACCATCTTTCATTCAGAAAACGGTCTAGAACCAAAAGAAACATCCAAAAAACAATACTATTATAGACTATATGAACCAACTTAGGTATACATTGAGTTGTATCTGGGGGTATATTCGGATGCCGGACGAATTGGCACCCGTCATAAAAGGTTGTTTTGATACGCGTTCGGGAGGCTTCGTTTTGAGTCGGCGGAGTCTTCGGGAGGGGGCAGTTTCGGCAGGCAGCTAAATCGGACGTGGATCGCATACTAACTATGAAGTAGGCAGTGGCTTTGTGGCGTGCGTAATCAGAGGGTATAAAAAGCAGGTACATCTAGAAATGGGACTTTTTTTGGTTCGAGCCGTCGAAGAGTAAACATCTACCAAGGAGGAAGGAGTACCTACATGACTGAGTCAGGCAGATGCCATAGTGGAAAGGGAATGGAACGAAGATTTCGGTAAGAAGACCTTCTCTTGCTTTCATTATATTTATTATGTGTCCCTATTTCTAGGAATTGCTGACGGCGCCTCCATCAATGAAGTCTTCGCTACATGCTGGACTGCCATGCTGAGCTACATGCTGGACTGCCATGCTGAGCTGACTGCAGGACTGCCATGCAGAGCTACATGCTGGACTGCCATGCTGAGCTACATGCAGGACTGCCATGCTGAGCTACATGCTGGACTGCCATGCTGAGCTACATGCTGGACTGCCATGCTGAGCTACATGCTGAGCTACATGCTGAGCTACATGCTGGACTGCCATGCTGATCTACATGCTGAGCTACTTGCTGAGCGGTCTGCGGAGCTGACAGCGGAGCCATCACACAGATCCAGGGTCCAGGTCAGGATAAGATGTGGGAGATCAGGGTAAGTCTTTTATATTTCAACTGTGTGTTCAAATCATGTGTTTCGATAGGAAAGCCTGGGTTTTTCAGGTATAGGATTCTTCCGAGGAATAGGGAATCTGGGGGTTTTCAGATTTAGGATTTCCGAGGAATAAGCTGACATTCAGATCTAGAATCTACGCTGCTTTTTCTAAATGGTTTTGATTCAAGACACGCATTATATTTTGAGGGTATTTTATTTCCTCTCGTTTGATATTGCTCATTTTCTATTGAATTCTTTTGTGTGTGATTTTATCTTCTTACTTTTAAACGAACTATATTTGACTGGTTTTACTGAATATCTACGCATTTAGAGATTTATTTAACTACCTTCTACTACGAGTATGTGTAGATAAGTACCTTTTACTTCTTTACATTGAGGATATTGAGTGCATTACTTTACGGATTTTAAGAAAGAGTATCTTACTACCCTGGTTATTTATTCTTACTTACTTTTACACACACTACTAAATATGATCGATACTTAGTGATGGTTACTTTGATTTCTACTTACTCTCATACATTGCATAGATACTTATGTATAAAGTGAACTATTAGTTACATAATTACTTATTACACAATAGGATAGGACTGGCCTTAGCTATAGGAAGGTAGCATGCGTTATCTTGTGCGTAAATCAAGAAAGGATTCCATCTTGATTGGAGATAGGAAATGAGGCTAGGTATTTAAGTAGGATAGGTTTGCATTAGCTGTAGGGAGAAAGGAAAAGCCACATAGTACGAGATTCATGAATGGTTTCCGTCATGAAGGAATCAAGGTAAGTCTTTGAATTATATCTGTGTGTTTGTTTCAGGATCTTTAGAATAGAAAATTAATGTACAGACTTGCTCAATACATGTCCTAGGCAAACATCTTGTTCAAGCAGCAAGTACAGAGATTGGCAGAGAATTCTAGGATAATTATAATCTTGTTCGATTCAAGTTATATTATCCGATAAATAATCTTTCACTTAAAGATGAAACCTGCATTTACAGCACTATTTTAGTGAGTTAGAGTTTAGGTGTATTTCTCCTTAGGTTCAAGCAGCAAGTACAAAGATGGCAGAGGAATTCTAGGATAATTGTAATCTTGTTCGATCCAAGTTACATTATCCGATAAATAATCCTTCACTTAAAGATGAAACCTGCGTTTACAGCACTATTTTAGTGAGTTAGATTTTAGATGTTATTTCTCCTTAGGTTCACAGCAAGCAGGATCTTGTAGGGAATAAAACTTCCTGAAGATCTGGAGCAAGAAGAAAGAGATCTGGAAGGGGGTTTTACAGAGTTAGGATTCCCTAGGTTCTAGCATTTGTTCCAGATGAAGATGCAACGTGGATTAATTCGAAGAATTTTATACTTTCAAATACCTGCATTTTACAGAGTCTTAACTGTGTATATGTGTATCTAATTGATTAAATGAAATATTGTGTTTTATTTTTCCCTAGTGTGTGTGTACCTCTTTATTTGATTTACCTGAGACTTTGTGTGTTATATTTAGTGATTCTTATTACTTGTTTTATATTTCATAGTATGAGCGTTCAATTAATATTGCGTTCAACAATGAAAGTAAGGAGAATTATTGTAGTTATATATTTACATACTACACTCGTCCTTACATACTTACTACCTTGATAGTACAGCTATTTTTCTAGAAGTTTATTTTAATGCCTTAATTACATATTCTTACTTATTTTACTTACTTTTACATACACTAGTAGGTAGGATCAATACTTAGTTATGACTACTTCTACGTACTTACCCTCATAATACATACCTACTTATAAGACGAGCTATAGTTAAAAAGGTACATACATACGCCTGTTCCTACATAGTACTACATACAATATTGTAGAACAACGTCTTATCTCCTATGTATTAAGCGATAGCTACTATGAATATTTGACAAATTCTAATTTTAGAAACATCTGCGACTTTTAAGCTTTAGACTTTAAACCTTTTAACCTTTAAGATCTTAGGATTTTAAACCCAAATTTGAATTTCAGACTTTGAACCTTATGATTTTAGAAACTTAAGCTTCTACAACTTAACCTAATTTTACCTTATTTTACTTTCGGATATTAAGTCTGGATTGGAACAGATGCATACACTACAACAGGTAGGCTTACCTACCATATCAGATTAATTTTATCAAATGACTTTTATTGTTCAATTTTGAATTTAATCATAGTGAATTCACTTATTATTCTAGTGGTAATATTTATTGTGCCATTGAGACAGCTTGAGTAGCTCTCTCTCTTATATCTTTCAAATTCAGTAAAGTAATTATTAAATTTAAAAGGAACCATTATTCCTACTTGCCTTGTAGTCTTGCATTGACTATTTGTTTTATAGTGACATTTAACTTCAACCTTATGTCTTTTGCTGACCTGTCTGATTGGTTTCCTCAAACTATGTGCTTGAAGGAGAAACTATAAGGAAAAGTCATTCTCAAATGTTTTAAGGTCTGTACAGATACTATTTATCTAACTCTAGAGCGCGTGTCTCGTGGTTATTCTGAACTTATGGAAAAGGGATGATAACTACCTACAAAGAGTCTATGATTTATTCTATCTAGTCCGATACCTATTAATTTACATGAAGTATATGTGGTCAAGCTAGACACTTCCGTTGTCGAAGTACCCTAGGCCGATTCAAGCTAGGGTTACTTTATATTAGCTATGTGACTGACCTTATCTACTTCTATTGCCTTTTATCTTGGCTTTGACTTTGGCTATCTAGAAAGATTGGTTTGAGTGAACCATGAACTAGGAAGGTTACTTAAATTTAGATTCAGTTGTTAGAAGTGGTTCTCTAACAGGCTGCCCTTTAACTGCAGCGTATAATTGCATGGGACTACCTTGGCTTTGAGTAACTAAAGTTATTTAAAGATAATTTAGTTTCATGATCTTTGTAATCCATAGTAGCACTGATGTTGGATTCAGTTTAGTGAAATAGTAAAAATAGATTTTACTCATTCCCCTATTCTTAATCATACATCCGCTAAAGTATAGTGTACTGTGAAGAGGGGGTTTATTACGAATACATGTGAATAATATGTATCCGTAGTTTGGTGTCGAGAATCACTAGATGGCGCGGTTGGCGGAGCGTCTCTCTGATGTAATTACATACTATTGTAAATACATTAGCTTCATAGTGCACTATTTAACATCATTCTAGTAACAAAGTTATAATAAACTTATATTCTGAGACTTTAGAATCATTTTATATATTTGATATTAATTTTTATAAGTAGATTTCTACTGAAAGAAATATAGCTTTTCTATTTACGTGTATTTCAGCAAAGCCAAATATTTTATAATTCCGAACATATATTTCTTCCTTAAGCTAGTACTCGATGAAACAATTGAGGTTAGGTCTTCCATTCTATATAAAAGTCATGAAAGGATCTCATTGATAATGAGTCGTACCTGCTTAAGATAACTTCTGTTGCCTCTAATTATCTAGGATCTACATAATATGTACCTTTTAATTAATCTATTATATTTTATTCATCAGGCTAGAATAGTAGGAATAACCCACGCAATTAACTAAACTTCTACCTACGGTTTACTCTTATTAGCATCGATTAGATAAATAATAAGGATTAGTGTAGATAGGAAAACGTTACCTTCATATTAGGTAGATTTATAGGTTAACAAAAGAGGTCTCATCATAATTCCCTTAAAGTATCTGAGTTACTATCGGTTCATAATAGTAGGCGTCCTAATCACAACCACTATACGATCACAAGGCCATTAGAATAAGTTAGTTATTAAGTTAGTTATAAGTCATAAGATTAAAGTAAAGCAACGTAGTTAAAATTAGATTAATTTGCTTAGGTTAAATTGATTTAGGTTCATCTCTGATTTAGGTTAAAATCTCTCTTTTAAGTTAATCTCTCTCTTTTAGTTTAGTTAATTTAGTAATTCAGTTAGTTTAGTTAGAGAAAAAAAAAATTAGGTTAAGTTGGGGTGGGGAACGTTACAAGTTTTTTAATTTTAGCGAGGTCACAGGTTTATAGCTACTTTTGCCTTCAGAAGCGCCTTAACAGCTCAGTTTTAGATAAATAAATATATAAATAAAAAAAAAAAAAAAAAAAAACAAACAAACAAATAAATAAATAATAATAGTCCCAAACTAAGCAGAGCTTGTACTATGGAAACTAGATTGCTGATATAATACTTATATACTTTTGTTTTGTAAATACATACTTATAATACATAGAAACACCCAGACACAAACATGTATGTTTGGCACACACAAATGTTTGTTCTCGGTGGGGATCGAACCCACGACCCACAGCACGAAAGGCAGAGCTACTACCGACTGAGCTATGACGCCTGTCAGATACTGAAAGCTGTCAATACTCATCCTGATTCAGCAGTAAATAAATAAGTACATTCTAAAGATCAATATCTACGGGTTCGACTCCACCCCGATGGACCACAATTTTCAGCGTCACTAAACACTGATAATTGACGGATCCTCGATTAATATTGACTCGCCAGAGGACTTGCAAAATGGCGTAAATGTTACTGGAAGTTTGTATTTACTCGTGCCTGTTCGATTATAGTGTGGGTTAGGTGAAGAAGGTAGGGCTGCGTTACGCAATGAAATACACTCAACATTTCCGGGGTCATGCATCCTTAGTGATAATATGTAAGTTAATAATGCAGGTCATTCACCCACCTTCACCACAATGTCGCAAAATTCAATTTATGTATGGTAAACAAACAGTACTACGAGATTCGAGCGATTACCGTCTTAGCGACAGGTTTGTATGGCAAGCGACAGAATTAGCCATTCATAAATTGAATTTTGTGACATCGTGGTGAAGGGGGGTGAATGACCTGTATTGCGGTGTTATTTGGCACCTACTATAATTACTTTTGTTTAACTAAAGAGTAATGAAGTGTCTATCAAGCACAATTTATTTCACTAAGCTAGAATTTATGGTTTCCAAGATATTCAAGTTTCTATAGATGATCCACCAGTTTTGCTTCTGACGGTAGTTATTTGAAAAAATACTTCCTAAAAAAAACCTGTGCGTGCAGTCCCTACGCGCGGGAGAAGTTATACTTCGAGTGCCACGCATTTACTCTCGCTCTGTGTTTAATGTGAAATTTAGTAGGTATTTTTATGTACTTAACCAATATGCAGTACTAAATTTTCACTTCAAAATAAAAAGTAGAAAGTTGCATGAACACTGCCATCTATTATAATTATATTGATTGTAGCGTATTATAGTCTCTTTTTATTCGCCCCGCTGTCAGTTGGAAGTCGTTTATCTTCAAAAACACGGGCGGTCAAATGCTGAATTGCTGAACACTGCCATCTATATTTGATTATAGCATTTGTAGCGTACAATACTTATGATACATGTTAACACCCAGACACAGATCAAACAGCCACACACAAATGTTTGTTCTCGGTGGGGATCGAACCCACGACCCACAGCACGGAAGGCAGAGCTTTACCGACTGAGCCATGACGCCTGTCAATGATTTCTGTACAGACACAGACAAAGTAGGAAGTTTTAAAAGTTTCTGTTAAATTCTTTTGTTGATTACGAAGAAACAGATATATACACAAGTGTTCTATTATAGGTATGTATAAAAGGTTATTAGAAGTTCTAAGCCAAGTCAGTATTCGATTAGTTAAACAGTGACTAAGTTCAAAGGCTGCCTTGCCCTGTTTCACGGATAGTACTCGTTCCGGAAAATTCGACACAGAGTATTACACTGTCTCCTTGTGTTTTGTGTCAAAGCATAGGAGATCGCGATTAATAAACAAATTGTTTGTACCCGCTTTCTTGTGACAAATAGGAGAAGTTTAGATGTTGGATTTTCCAAGGCATATTATATAATTTTGAGTCAACCTCATCCACCAGTTACCTGTAGCTGTCAATATATTCATTGAACCTGTCACCTTCAATCAACTCCTTCGTCACAATTACGCACTCAAAAACCATCAACTGCACATGGAGTCGATTACCTGGGCCACAGATCATTATAATAGTATTGGGTCTTGAGACTGTTTGTCAGTAACATTATTGGTAATTATGGGGAAGTGAAGGTGGCCTAGTAAATTAAATTGCAAATTATTTTTGAAAAACCAATCTATTTTTTCTCCTATGTCACATAACTCTTTTTACTAAAAAACTGTCTCTCCCACTTTTTCCACCGCCAGCCGTCACTCGCCTGCTCAAGGAGGTTTCATCGTCTACAATTATTTTGAAGTGAAACTGCTAATGCGACTTCCAACAAGGTTGCGTTAAACATTTAACGCTCCTGTGGAGGAGGAATAGAAAGAGACAGAGCGAGAGTGAATGCGTGGCACTCGAAGTTTCACTTTTTCCGCGCGGAGGAACACCACGCACTATTTTTTTTACTAAAATTATACTTATCTGTAAGGCTCACTACCACTAATTAGAACCGAGCTTTGCCAAAAAATGATGGATAAACCGGTTATGACATAATAGCATCTTGTCCGGTTAAGTCGCTGTCTTGCACCACTTTCTATACTATTGTGCAACTAGCATCCGAGGTCAATGGGGACGTCGACTCGCATCCGCAGCACGATACCCCTCCTTTATGCCTTGCTCTGTCCCATTGTCGTTACTCTAACGGCTAAACTTTCCAATGACTGACAGAATCGCTAAGATTGAAATTTTTACAGTCGCATGTGATATACTAAAATTCTATGAACCGATGATAATACGATCGCAAAAAGTTTGTAGATAGAAAATGCGCGTAATAAGTTTTCGTTTCATTTTTAAGAGAGGCTTAATCTATGTGCGCCTAACAAACGATTTCATCAGGCTGATAATGATGATATTATTATAACTAAATCTGAGAGGTACAATAAAATCTCTTTATAAAATCTAGTAAAACTATCACTAACATTTTATTGCCATGTCAAGACGGTCTCAGATTCGGTTGCCATTTTGTGGCATTCCAACAAAAGAACCTCATTTTTATTCTATTTTTCCGATGTGAACTTCCAAAAACTGAAGATAGATTGGAGCAGAATATTTTTTTCTAAAAATAAACCTTTCATTTACTGCAAAGTCAGCGTCACAACGAGGATTAAGACAGTTTTTTGTCTCAATTAGGGTTCCGTATCGATTAACCGTTAATCTTAATCGACGTTCGGGGGTGCGATCAAGCTGTTTGGCTCAACGGCATAAACGTCTAAGCAAAGATCATCTGTCTTGGCGATAAGGAAAAAACAAATAATTGAGAATTTTTTGTTGTTCGACATTGTTTGAAGTGACTTGAACACTGGGTAAATTGTTTCAAATGATTAAGCAACAAAATGTTAATCCAATATTTATAATTTGAGTAAAAAAAAAATTTTTACTTACTCCAAACTTACTAAATAAAAATCTCATTCGCTTTTTAAACTTTTACTTATTTCTGTCGTTTCTGAAATTATACACGTTTCATATTGAAATATTACACAAAACCAGTGGTATACCTACTTGATGGTACGTAGTGTACAAAACACTCGTTTTTTAATTTTCAACCAACGATAAAAACACAGGAAATAAAACGGCGTCAACTTCAATTAAAGCCATAAAAGAGCAGTAAAACTAATAACAAAGCGGTGGTCAGAACTCAATACCTAGTACAGTGTATGTAGTGATTATGGTTATCACGTAGTAATATCTAGAAAACCCCTTCAAAAGTTAAGGCCGAACAGAGTTTTCAAATCGAATTCGAAAGAAAAGAAAAATACTCTAAGCACTTACTGTCTAGTGGTAGTACTAGCAACTATGCCTTCCAATCTTTATAGATTGTAGGTTCTAGTCGTGCATTAATAGATTATTATTATATATGTATACAGCCATCTGTTTCACTTCTGAGTAAAAGGCTCTCCAATGCTCTCCACGCAATCCGACCTTTGCGATACTTTGCCAGTCCGACAAAACATGGTCAAATTCGTCCGGCTATCTTCTTTTAGGTCTGCCGCGTTGCCTTCTTGTTGGGTCATGATGCCACTCAGTCACAGCTCTTGCCTACAGCTCATCTGGCATACGACTTATTAGAGGCTCTTGAAGCTGGAATTTTATATTTGGACATTTTTATTCGCGACACAGAGCTCTCAAACGATGAAATTATCGTGAAAATACGACTAAAACAGTGTTAAATAAAAATAGCGTTATTGAATCGGTTGGTATATTTTATAATACCTGTCCCGTACATTACATGTGCAGTATCTTTTTATTAAAATTTCATTCGAATCTGTTCGAAACCTGTCCTTTTGAGTGAGTGCTGTGCTTTTTGCGATTTTTTGACGCGTGGCTATGTCGCTGGCGGCTTTTCTGCCGTTTGTTCCGTCCCGTCAAAAGCGAGCTACAGCATATTTTTTATGAAAAAACGCGTACAGCCTATTTTTAGATCACATAGTCGCAACTCGTATGGAGAATCCGCACTATTTATTAAAGTGGAACTTGAAGAGCGTGTTTTACAACCAATTTTTTAGGATCTACTATCTCAAAAAAAATAGGTAATTGGTTTAAAAAAATAATCACAGCGCTATTAACTGATGGTACAAAGCTAAATGCGAAAAGTATTTTTTTTAAATGAGGTCAATCAGGTCTTCGGATACGTAAACAGCGTCCTTTTTGCCTGCTGCATGCGACGTTTGTCGCTCCAGCCTATTTCCAATTTGCGCCTATCAATCAACACCAATCTCACTGAGTGGATTACGGCCAAATGAAATTTGCATAGGCACCCGATTCACAGCGTTTGTATCCGATATTTACGGCTTCTAGTGACAACGTGATGATCATTTCACTGAAAGTATTCTGCGTTGATTTATTTGTATTTCGACTTTATTTTGTTTAAAAACACTATTGTTTTAAACCAACCACATTTATGCATTGGGTTTTTATTGGCGTTCTGAAAATTGTGCCCGAAGACATACTCTCGAGCTTTATCATCCTTTGTTTATTACCACTCACCTAAGGTATATCATAGATATAGTATTTGCCTAAGGTAAGAGAAATAGGTACAGAGTTACCAATGACTGAACCGGTTATCATATAAGCTCGCTGAGACGCAATGCAACCATTACTCGCACGTATTGATTCTATTGCATGAGGTGGTTGATGTACAAATCGGAACACAAATACAGCAGTTCTAGCTAGTATATCTATATCTCTAATTTTAGTTTTTGGCTTTTTTACAGTCAATAGTAAAGATAGATAAAGCATACTAGACGATGTGGCGTTTCAATATTTGAGCGTATACCAAACTCTTTGGAAGTATTTGGAGCATAATAAACTCTCTTTTGAATTTCGAACGCAGGCTTTGAAACCCATAAGTACCTACTTATTTTCGCCGTCTGTATGTCTGTATATCCTGTCAAATTTCAAACCAGTATCACAAAAACATTTACGTACATTTTCCGAACCAAAATCACGGGACCAAGTCTACAAGATACTCGAAATATCCGTCGTTGCTTACATTATTTGCAAAATCTAAGCTACGGACGAATTGAATAGCAAATATTATATGATACAGAATGTGATACACAATTACACAGCTTTTGATAAGTACATCAAAGAGGTTTATTTCGGCAGAGCCACTTTCTATGGAGTTTTGTGTAATTGCTTGTTTTATGAGCACGGCATTTAATTTTACTAATATAACTTTTCAAATAGAATTGAGCTTTATCAATGTTTTTTCGCTAAGCAGGTATTTAAATGGTAGATGTTTGTATTCAGTGAATAGTGTTCACAAAATCTCAAAATCTTTGATTTCCTTCATCTTTTGATTGACGTGACACTGAGGGAGTACCAACGGTTTTGTTTTTGTTCGTTTTGCAGAACCTTATTATAGATAGGTCAGTACTTCTATCACAAACAAATCTGACAGTCGCCGCGTCAGCGTATTCGAGTTATATTGCGCGTCAATGCTAGCTCGACTGCCAACCGTTGTAGTGTCACCGCGCAGTGTATCTTGGATACGCTTTGTTTGCGGTTCTTTTTGTGCATATAACTTGTAGTAAAGTTAAAGCTAAGAATATGTGCTATCATTACGAAAGTTATAAGTATTTTTTCAGACAAGTTTACGTGTTTCCTTTATTTATTTATCCTGCCATCGTTCCTTAAAACCTCACGTACCCGTTTATGGACCGCAAACACAAATACATTCTTTTGAGTGCAAAAGTTTGGTAAACGTTTGCATTAGAATCGAGAGGTTTCAGGCAGGTCTGAAATCCTCTAGTTTCATGCAAGATCACGCACCGCTGCGTATCACCGGCGGCTGCGGGGCGGGCGCGGTGCGGCTGCGGGGGCCGAACGGTGTTTTATGGGACACACACTTTTAGTAGGTGGTTTTTTTATGTTCTGCTACGAAACTAAGTGCTTGAATAAGAATTGCACGTTGATATCGACAATACATACAGACGGTATAGATAAAATTTGACTTATTAGTATTTTATAACAATATTTAATAAGATAGTTTCAAGGTCTAAGCGTGTTAAAATACCCAGTGACTATAGTATCACTTCGAAAAGGGTGTTGCAGGCGTCCGTAGGCTACGATAACCGCTTCCCATCAGGCGGGCCGTTTTTTTTGTCTACTTTGTTGTATAATTTAAAAAAGTTTGCTAATCTTACATTCTCACTTACACTCATTAAATTATCTTAAACTAGCAGCGCCTCGCGGTTTCACCCGCGTAATTCCCGTTCCCGTGGGAATTCCGGGATAAAATATAGCCTATGTTCATCAGGGATAATGTAGGATTCTAATGGTAAAAGAATTTTTTTAATCGGTCCAGTAGTTTCGGAGCCTATTCAATTCATACAAACAAACAAACAAACAAAAAATCAAACCTTTCCTCTTTATAATATTATATATATATATATAATAAGCGGAAATTGGTCACATGACTAAAAATCTTATAAAAACAGAGCGCGCGCTTGACTAGCCCTCTATTGCATTTCTGACTTCAAGGAGTTCACACCTCTCGAATATTGTTATAATAGGCTGTCACTATGCCCAAATGAATTTAAATTGTATTGCTAATTATTTATCCTGACTGATGTTCTAGTTATGAAATTCAATTCGTAATAATTAAAACATTTTGAAGTTGTTATAACTTTCTTGATCTTTTTTTTAGTGGTTTTAGATAGAAACCGCTTATTTCAGAAGTGGGATGGGACTCAATTCAATAGTCCTATCCTAGCTCTGGCCTAAAGCGTGAATTAACTTTTGAAGTCTACCGTCAAAAGTTTTCTTGTAGAATCATGGTTAGTGGTGAAACTAAGCCTGATAGGAATAGGTAGGAGTACTAATGATCTTTCTAAGTGTTTAGAAAAGTGTGTACCCTCAACGAGTGCTGCGTCATCGGTGCCGATGGCAACGGATGCACCTATGTGCCATTGTGACTGCCTGCAGCCTGATCATCATGTCTACACGCCGCAGTCACACCCGCGAGTCAACCACTGCTCCCAGCAGTGCCAGTGCCGGTTGCAGAGTCCGCGACCTCAGTATCAGTGCCGGCTTGGGATGCTAGCACAACGTGTGAGCCTCTTGAGAGTGCTGTGTCGTCGTTGGACATCACTGAACGCCTCATTGGAACGTTGAGAGCGTTAAGCCAGGTTAGATCCAACCATTATTGTGTTTCGATCTTTGATAAAGTTGCGTGATATCGATTCTTTGTGCAAAAAGGTTAAACGAATTGAACGCGCTGGAAGGACAGCGAGTGCTTATCCCGGATAGCTAATTGCCTGAAGGGCTTGTAGTTGGTTTATTTTGAACTTGAGTTTAAACCACTGCTATGTTCACGCAGAATCGATATTGCAAACTTTTTATGAGGCTATGTGTGCCGATAGTTACTGTTATGCCACGTAAGGTAGATGATGCGAAGCTCTTATTATGCGCAGTATCATAGTCAAAAGATCATAGCAAAGAACGATGGTTGTTACTTTTATACGTGGAATAACTGGTGCATAGTTACGTGCCTATACATTTATGTGGTGGCGTTGGCCATCTCCAGCGCTTGTGCAATACACAGATAAGGTTCTTTCTAGTGCTAGTACCTAAAGATATATGTGTACTGTGATCTAAATCTAGTCCCTATGTGTGAAGGTAGATCGAAAAACATCGAAAAGTGGTTATGTTTGTTCTGTTAAATCCAGGTCATGACTTTACTGTCTTTTCTGCGAAATAACGATCTACAAAACAAGTTTTCTTTCTTATCAAGAATTGTAGGATGCCTCTACAGATAGTGGCATCGGAACTATGGTTATTCAGTGCCCTTTTAGGGTCTACTTACATACCTACAGACATGTTGATGAACAGTGGACGTGTCTAGCTTTTAATTCTGAATCAGTTCTAAGCATTTAGACATTTCGAAGTACCCACACATCATATTTTGCGAGGCAATTGGTAACCAAAACATTGTGTGTATGGCTGGGTTACCCTTGACCCCTTGACATTGAGTTAGCGATATTTTCCCGGAGGTCGACATGCTCATCGTCCCTCAAAAAAGTAACATGAGTGTGTAGATGATTACAGGTACAGCCAGATGATCTCTCATCGTGAAGGAGTGCATTTGTTTGTGTGAACAGTGAGCAATGTATGTGTGAACCTCTAGTTCAAGGTATGATCAATAAAAATTACGTGTAGTGCTTGTCAACTCATGCGAATCACTTTAGAAATGACTCCTCTTGATGGTAAGGACTGTGCAAAGTTTTTGACTGTAGTTCATTATTTGTACCGTCGCTACAACGGTAACAATTTGATAAATGCACTTTGAGTTGATGAGTAGAACACTTGTTTGTTACAGCCTGTACAGACTTTCATATAAGTCAAAGGTGTGATGAATCGTTCGAGATTTGCCAGACAAAGGTGTCATATGCAAATTGCAGTCGTCATACTTATTTTATTTTTAGTTGAACTCGAGCGAGTTCTGGTAATAAAATAAAAAATAAGAATAATGTGGAAATGTGTTGTGTCAATTTTATTATTTGTACCCACCCGCAGGATTGACTTTTGTTTCCGCTAAGTAAGTTCAAGACCGATGGTTCAGATGCAAATGTCACTAGCAGTCACCCATTCAAATAGTGACTGGGAAGAAAGTTGCTTAACTTTGGTAATCGGTGAAGGTTGGCTTGGCAAGCTACGCCACGAGCATTTCTTCGCCTTTGGTAAAAGTCAGAGTTCTTATGTTTTTAACAGTGTATTTTACAGCTAAATTGAAACTAGCTTACGGACCGCCTGATGGTAAGCGGTTACCTTGGAATTTGGATGCCTGCATCACCAAAGGTGACACACGTGCGCTGCCGACCCTTAAAGAATTTGGAACCACCTGGTTTGGAGGTACCTTGTTGTAGTCACTATAGGGAATACCTCAGCATGTGTATTGTTCCACAACCTGAGTGAGTGTTTGTGGGAGAGAAATCCTCTGAGACCGGACGGTGCGTGACCACCTTGGCTCTAGAGTGTGTGGATGAATTCCCTGAGATTGGCGAGTAGCAGACTACTTGCCAGAACGACAGATCGACAGATCGACAAATCGACAGATCGTCGTATTGTAACAATGTGTGAAATTTCAGAGTTTGAAGGAGCCATGGTCATTGGTAATGTGTTGATGTTAGCATCGTTTTTAGCTAAGAACGTGTGTGAACGTGATTGATGCTGAACTGGTGGTTCATGATTGAGAAATCTTGTCAACTGTTTTTGTTCAAGCTGAACGGTTTTGGTTTAGTATTCTGTTTGGTGTTTATGTTCCTGCCGGTAAACAGTGACCAAGCTATTTGTGATGCAAGTCTAAGGGCTTTGTTGTGTTGACTTGTTCGAGTGTGTCCTTATTCTGGTTTTATCCGTTTAGCAAGCGGAAGATGGTCGAAAGATGTGTTCTCTATGAGATAGAGTGAGATGAAATCGGGAGTTCTATTTTCTACCACATCAGCTTTGTTGGTGGAGCTGTTGCTCAGAATATTGTTTGGTTTGTCATTTATCTACTGGTAGTAGGTAGATAGAAAACAACTCTGTTTGTTTTTAACAGGTTTTTCACGTCAGTTTTGTTGGTGGAGCTGTCGCTCAAAATATTGTTTGTCATTTATCTACTGGTAGTAGGTAGATTGAAAACAACTCTGTTTGTTTTTAGCAAGTTTTAGTTGTGTTAAAATAGACAGTGGAAATTGTCTCGCCGAATAGTGTACGAGTATAGTTAGCGCAGATATAATGATTTTGGTTGTGTATTTGTTTTGACCATTGTACTATCACGAAAGATTAATTTCAGTGTAAACAATGCAAAAGATTGGTTCTTTTGATGAGTTAATACCGTGGTGTTTATTCGTGGTTACCTGTAGCAAGTTGAGTGAGATATCTTGCATTGCCTTTGACACTAGCTTTTCGAAGTGTTCGACGATCGAGCAGTTCTAGCGGTAGTGTATAGCTGAAAAGGTACTGAGCAAAGTTTTGCTGTTCTGTTTTGTAATTTAAATGAAAAGTCGACATTCGGTTTCGTTTAGTGGAGAAGTCATGAATGTCCTAGTTTTTCTATCAATGGTTTTCTATCAGAGAAAAGTATCTTTGTTGTCTATGTAGCCTATGTCTCCTGCAAATAATGTAAATAGTGCCTGTATTTAGTCGAGGTAAACATTTTCTGTAGTGAGCAGCTTTATAAGTCAATGCGTGAATGCATTGCACGGCCACAGTTGGCGCAGTTTAATAATGCAATGGATGGATTAGTGACGCTAGTGTGTGCTTAGACAGAAGCAGTATTTGGTTGTAAAAGTTTTGAATGTCAGGTTAGACCGAGCGAGAATAAGTTCAAAGTTTTTACAGACTACCCTGGTAAACATGAAACAGATGCAATAGTTGGTCTTGTTGGATACTTTCGTTGATAGTACCTCAGAATGTTTAGGTACATGATTGAGTTACCTTGATAGTAGTTCTTACTTGCAGTAACGTAAAGTTTGATGGGTGTCAAATACTTACGAGCCAGTGCTTGTTATCTTTGACCGACTGTTACTAACGGAGTAGTAAACATAAGTTGATGTATAGTTGGGTAGTTATTGCAGTCACAGGTGTGATTGATGTACGTAGATATAGCTGGATAGTTTTAAACTGTGTTGTGGACAGTTATGATTCAGTGTTGGTTTTATGTAGCTATGCTATGCTGCAGGGTTCGTGTGAGCTGTGCTTTTGAGTGGAAGTTGTGCAGTTGGAAGTTTTAAACTGATGGTTCTCCATGCGAAGTTATAGTTTGCGTTGCGGTGAACGTCAAACGTACGCACTAAGGCCCCCGGTACAAGGACTTGTCTCTTGTGATGAAACATCAGTTTCATGATGGCAGATACTGGTACAGTTGATTAGCGATTGGTTCAACTGGTGTTGTAGCTGAGCATTGATTGCTCGATAAAGGCAGATACTGGTACAGTTGATTTGCGATTAGTTCAACTGGTGTTGCAGCTGAGAAATAGTTGCTTGATAAAGGGAGTGAATCCCTGAGTCGCGGTGTCGCGATTCTTGTTTATAAGTCTGGTTTTGTGTTTTTGTGTTGCAATTTTGTAACCTACTTTGTTTTGACTCGAATCCTTTCATGCTGATGTGTAACTTTGTAATTGAATTTCCAGTTAATTGCCGTGACAAGCAAACTTGGCGCCTCTGTCATTTGAACGCCTTGACATGCTAACTGGGTGCCTCTGTCTTGTGGATTCTGTAGACAAGCTAACTTGGCGCCTCTGTCGTTCGAACGCGGTAGACACGCAAACTGGGCGCCTCTGTCTTGTGGATGGATTAGATGTCGCACGTTGAACGCGAAACACTGTAGTTCAGTTCCACTAACAAACTTGTCAGCTAAACGCGGCTGAGCCGTGGCTTTTCATTTGTTTTGGGCTATTTCGATTCAACTTCACGGTAACGTTTCAGCTGAGCTGAAAATCGATCAAGCCGTGGTTGGAACTGAATAGAACTTAACTTGTTGTGAATTGGTGGAACTGAGCTCTTGGTACTATGGTCACTTATCTCTGTGACGATTCAATGTGATCCGTTAGATTTTCCTAAATAGACTCATTTTGATTTTGACATTACGAGTTCAATTGAAAATTGCTTATTTGAGTTATACTCTGGCATGGATTTTTCGACACTTTTCTTGATGAAAATTTGAAGAGAAGTCTATGCTCGAGTTTCGATTCAAACTTTAGCAACTTTGAAGCATACAAACCTAAGACATGCTAACACGGTGCCTCTGTCTGTTGTTGAAAGATATACAGGTTCTCTGTATATCCTGGTTAGGATAACAGAATGATCTTAACTGTGTGTTTTCTATTTTCAGTTCAAGAAAACACACCCTGGTTGGTTCATCCCAGCTTGTTCTAGGCAACTCTGATGACAGGCGCCTGAATCCGTGGCGCCATTACTGCAGTTCGTGCCTCCAGCCTCGCTGACCTGAGCCTGCCTGCGGAGCATCATCATGACCGCACCATCATCGAAGGGAATCTCCTGGAGCTGTACTAGATGAATGTGGTCGAGGTCGACCAGCTGTCAGAATGGCCGAATAAGCGGAAATTGGTCACATGACTAAAAATCTTATAAAAACAGAGCGCGCGCTTGACTAGCCCTCTATTGCATTTCTGACTTCAAGGAGTTCACACCTCTCGAATATTGTTATAATAGGCTGTCACTATGCCCAAATGAATTTAAATTGTATTGCTAATTATTTATCCTGACTGATGTTCTAGTTATAAAATTCAATTCGTAATAATTAAAACATTTTGAAGTTGTTATAACTTTCTTGATCTTTTTTTTAGTGGTTTTAGATAGAAACCGCTTATTATATATATATATAAGTATATAAGTATAAGTATAGAAAAATACTACTTGGGTACTTATTTGGTAGGTACTAGGATCATTATTCATTACGCATTACACGACGTCATTACTTATGTAGATTGAACTAAGTCCTATAATGCGTTTAGACGCTGACGGTACCCAACGTTGAAATCTGTTGACCAGTTTATTAACTGTAAGTGTAATCCAAGTTTGCTCATAGCGCAGACACGAGTTTAACTTTATTAGGTATGAGTACGATATAGATATGATGTGGCTATCGTAAGCTTAAAGGCTGGAGCAGACCGGATGCGTATACGTAGACGTGCACGTACCACTAAGTTGTAATGTATGAAACTGTATGAGACAGGACACACTGCTTGCGTAACGAGGCAATAGGACACACTGCTTGCGTAATGACGCGACAGGACACACTGCTTGCGTAATGACGCGCACGTCTACATTACGCAAGCAGGCAATAGGACACACTGCTTGCGTAATGACGCGACAGGACACACTGCTTGCGTAATGACGCGCACGTCTACATTACGCAAGCAGTGTGTCCTGTCTTATACAGTTTCATACATTACAACTGAGTGGTACGTGCACGTCTACGTATACGCATTCGGTCGGCTCCAGCCTATCGTCTTACAAATGATAAAAGAGAAAATATATTTTTAAGCAAATGAAATAGACAAGTAAATAAAAATAGTATTTCATAACTTTCTGTAATGAATTTTCTTTGCGTCACTTTACTTATTCCATTTTAGGTCTCTATTTTGAAGTCTTGGTATGGAAAAAAAAACTAAACATAGTTAGTAAAAAAAACATCAAGCAAGCAAGCAAGCTCGTATGAGTTAGTGGCTAACTCTGGTGTCGGAGTTTTTAGGCCGCTTTAAGGCCTCCGTCGTGGCTTAACGACTGCTGGAGCCGGGACCGACAGTTTAAAGTGCCCTCCGATGCACGGAAGCGCTCAGATGTAAATGCTACTAACGGTCACCCATCCAAATAGTGACCGCACAGAACGTTGCTTAACTTAGATAATCAGTGAAGATTGACTAAGCAAGACTAGTCACGACCGCTTCTTCTCAAAAAAATTATCATCTTCTCGTAACGCAAATACAAGCCGCTTTCAGTTTGTTTGCGTTACGGGTAGATAATGCATGAGTTCTGAATACCGAGTCACAGATTATATAATACTATACACCGAGTTAATATAACTCGTGACACGTACTCGCACGCTGTTGGCAATTTTCATACTGGTACCGACACGACACCCACAATATCGTTGGAGAGATAATCTCATACACGAGACGATTTCACTGCCATACCCACACCAACATTTTTGTTCAAGCAACTGACATGTCAGATGTCGATGTCGTATCGGCCAGTGTGCAACCGCTCGTTCACGTGTCCAGGAAGCACGTGTAGTTTCACATTATTTAGTTATGTTTCAGGAAATTCAGCGAGGTCATATTAATGGTAGTTAAATATTAAAGTTTTAAAACGTTTTGGGTACTTTTAAGCGGGGAACTGCGCTGTGGTTTGCTGTTACTTTGTGTCATTCAACATTGTGTTTATTTATCTTTGTACCTATTCGAAATTACCTCGAATGATAAAATCATAATCATCATTATCATCAATCTATATCGGTCCACTGCTGGACGTAGGTCTCTCCCAAGACGCGCCACTGAGCCAATGATAAATAGTTCTCGATTATTTTCAAAACAACTTTGAAAAATAAACCACGACCTTTGGAAAAAGAAATTCAACTCTGCGGTCAATTCACTGAAAGCAGTTTAACGATAATTTTTTATTTTATTATCATGACTGAAATATGGATTTTCGCTTTCGAAAATACCAAGTGACCCCCGTAATAGGCGCGATTACGGCCTCGTAAAAATTTGATCGCCTTCTTTCAATACGGTCTTAAAATTACTTATAGAAAATTCTTTTTTATCAAAATTTTACTAAAATCTGATACAGGAGAGGTAGACTAGAATTCTAGATGATAGATAATAAAGGCGGATTTAAAACTTAATTATTTCTTAAATTTTATACTCAAATGCTGATTAAATATAAACTGTGTCGAGATTCCACAGTATAAAAATACGACAATATTTTCGAATGGTCTCATTACGAGTGTAGTGTTTGTAGAAACGTTTCAATCTGACGAGGTTTGTTTAGCCGACTGTGTGTTTTGGTGTGGCTATGAAATACACGGAAAGTTGATATTAAATCGGAAATTATACCATCTGATTGAGAATTAGATTAATTATGACATCGCATTGCTGAACTAAGTTTTGTTTTGAGATGCAAGGTTATGAGCACGGTTATTCTCGCCATCATCAACATATTAGCTAGTAAAAGTTCATTGCTGGATAATCTGGACATAGGCTTCCTCCATAGACTTCCAAAAAGGACTATTTTCCATCTCAATTCATCGTTTTCTCGCGATCTTAACAAAATAAAAAGCTTGTAGTAACTAATGAGTTTATAATTGATCATACTAACAATAAAAAGCCCAATATATCAAATTATTCCAAAATAACGTAATACTTTTGTAAATTCAGTTAAAGATATCAGCCCCCGTATCGCAAGCTCTGAACTGCTTTCGCTGCCCAGCATAATGTCAAGTGACGTGGCTACAGATCTACAGATATACGAAAACAAGGAGCTTTCGACTGCAAAAAACGCGCCGAAATGCGCTAATGTCACTATTTAGTAATAGAATACCAATGATTTAGTATGAATACAGCGATACCCCCACAGAATGAGTAACATTTTCACATTTTTCATGGCCGCACAGCATTTTAAGTCGTGCTTTGCCGCGATATTTGTTTAATATTTTCATGAAAGGGCATGCGGCTCTCATACATATTAGATAATGTGCCTTCGCTTGGGCCGCTTCTCAGTTTAAGCATCTTAGATCTGAATGGGTTTCTTTACCTACCTATAAACACTTAAAGCTTAAAAAACATGAACATAGCTAGAAATAGCACATGTGAAAAAAAGTTTAGGTTCCTATTCCAACTTCTATAGATATGTATGTCAAAATCAATATGTAGGTCAATGTTTGATGACGCCACTCTATAACAAATAATTCTCCGGCTTTTTAAATCAAACGCAACTAATTGGTACCTTAGATTAGTATGACCAGCAGATAGTATCTACTGTTAATACTAGTCCACATAGGTTAAAACCGACTTGAATGGTTTGAAGTTCAAACCGGTTTAAGTCGGTTTGAAAGATTTCAAGATCGTAACATCACTACTAGATACACTATGGTGGATTAAACACCATTCAGAACCTGTAGTCACATAGGGTGTAGTGATTCTATTAAAAATTCATGAAACGGTCCACCAAATGGGCTCGTGGGAATAATTTAGCGCGTTCTCACGGTCCGACACCTTCGGAACGTAAATGCCTGGCTTAATACAATATCTACATTCTACCACTAATATATAATTATTATGTAGATGAACTCAATGCTTTTCAGTTATTTTTTCCCATACCTATATCCTGCGTAAAGTAATATTCACGTGGTTTCGCTTGTGTAGAATTTATTTACTAAAGAGGAAATCTACCGTGTGTTACTCATGGGAAACTTTTTGAGTTGACTAAATCCTAGTAGTTTTCTGATGACAACAGCGCTACCTAACAAAGGCTTTTAAAATCGTGACTATATCTTTGCAGTATCGGCCGCGCCACAAGCGGTAATCAATCAAATATTTGCATTCCGGTGAAAAAGTAATATAATTATTAAAAACCTCCATTCAACGCAGCGCAATGATTCCATTCAGTCGACTGTACGTTTTACTTTCAATGAAAATATTGCTTACTTTTACTAACAGCGCGGTGTTTCGTATTTGGTTATTCTGTTTGTTGAACATTCGGATTAATTTAACTATAATAAACATTGCGTATGTCGTATACTAGGTTAATATTATGTATTAAACATTTAACTTCTAAATGCGTTATTGGACGGTCAAATAAACGTCTAAAGAAGGAAGTTTTATCGCTATTCAATGTAATGTGAAAACTACGCAGCGACGCGAATAAAGTATCATGACATGTGACGTACGGCCGAATACTCAAACGCCACATAAATTAAGTTCACGCTTAAATTATTGGCATCTCTTACAAATGAGTAATGTCAAACAGAGGCAGAGCAATTTGAAGTGTTGCTTAGATTTGAGTGATGTTTCAGTATTCCGGCCATAAAGTCATTTAAAATCATTCTTTATCACAAGTAAAAATTTCAACTTAGGTAACTAGCATTTTTAGAGTCTCTTTAGTCACAGATCATTTATAATACTATAGTATACTAGTTTTAGTGTTCATTTCTTTACCAAAACACAACTGAGCCAATTTTTACATTATCGAAGAACTCCTAGCTGAGGACTCTCGATACCTGTCTCGTACTTTTTTTGTGCACAGTGTACTTACAGAACAAACTGAAGAAGCGACTCTTACTTTGATTACCGTGAGACTACTGCCTCGCTGGACTTTCTGAGCATTTGATGCTGTCGGGTGACCATGACTTTATGAAAAGAAAAACTCTTTTCGTTGTCGCTTTTGCAATAAAACGGTGGGTTCATTCGTTTGTTGCTCTTTGATTATCGAGCCTATTTTAAAAGATAGGTAACTTTTAATAATATTGAATAACAATTTTACGCATTATGTTACATAATGAGTGGGTGTGCGAGTAATAGGAAATTATTAATAGAAATAAGGCAGTCAAGCACATCATAATACATAAGTGGCTTTAATTAATGATTACTCAAGTTTAGGAAACATTATTTAAGGAAAAGCTTATTAGGTAATAACATAGCTGTTTTTTTATACTCCCTACTATGTTTTTAGGTACCTTTTCTTTCTTGATTGTCGCAGTATTTGGACAGAAAGAGAAACTCTTCTCAAAGCCAAGGTATATTCATTTGTTGAATCACATGTATGTATAGAAGTGTCATAAATTAGCATTGACTTGTGAACTGAAGGCGTTAAAATATTTATGATATTTGAAGAAAAATGGTCAGTATGGTCACCCTATTCTAAAGCTAACATTTGTGCAAGATAGTGCAAGAACCCTCGCGGTCTTCCCGCCATTATGTGATGGCCGGTCGTGGATTCCTAAGGAGTATTCAATTACTGGCTCCCTGTCTAAGTGCCAGTTCAATTTGATATGAATAAGATATTCCTATCACAGCCAGGAATATTCGGAGCTGATTCTATGGAAAGCTTATTTCATATCCCATCGTTTTGCCAAGACTTTTTTTTGTTTCAGATAAATAATAATAATAAATAAATATTCACGGACATTTAACACAACGCCTCCTAGTTCCAAACTAAGCAAAGCTTGCACTATGGGAACTAGATGGCTGATAGAATACATATAATTTTTTTTTTTTTTTGTAAATACATACTTATAATACATAGAAACACCCAGACACAGAACAAACATTTATGTTTGCCATACACAAATGTTTGTCCTCGGTGGGGATCGAACCCTCGACCCACAGCACCGAAGACAGAGCTACTACCGACTGAGCCATGACGCCTGTCAATAATGCGACATAAATTTCTTACCGCTGGTTTAACAAAACATCGCATTTTTAACATTGGTTTTAGAAATGTGAAAAATAACAATCGAGCTACCTACATAATTATTACTGAAATCCAGAGACAGACTGAAAAAAAAACTAAAACCATCATTCCATAGGGAGCTCGGTTAAGCTTTGGAATAACATACTCATTTTTTTTATATTTGTATGCAAAAGTTAATTGTCACCTAACTGAATAATGGGAGCGAGAAAACACCCATATTTATGGAAAATGCATAACTAATGCATATATTTTTTGAGAATAATAAATAAAAGTTTATCCTTGTTTTTATTGAAGATCAGTGCATCTCTTTTCATCTCTCGTAAAACTTCTAAAGCGTGCATAACGGCCGCCGCAAACACTAGCGTAGCATTACAAATAGGAACGTAAAATTTTATCTAGAATAATAAAAATATGACATAGCTTCTAAGATATCCACCTACAGTAACTTAAACTATTTTTGCTTGCGTCTCATGTTCATTTGAAAAGTGCTACAGATTTGAGGGTACTGAAACTTTTCTGGGCCAAAAAGTTTTTGAACAAACAGGCTTTATATTTTAAGTAAAAATTATTATAACTGTTGAACCGTTTCTTATTAAATTCATATTATTATGTTTTGTTCCAGTACATTTTTTGATATATTTCAACATCTCCAGTGAAAAATCTCAACCAGTGAAGATTTCAGTGTTTTTCTAACATGCTACGGTGTTTCAGTGAGATCACATATTTTCAATCACATTTGAAAATAAAAACAAACATTTTTGTGCTTTCTCCTATGTAACACAAACTCTCTTTGTAAAATACCTATAAGATTACGAATTCTAGTGAGTTATCCCATTTAATCCAGTAGTTACTGATTATAGTGCTCGCAAACATTTGAAGTCGTTCCTGCGTAAAAGCCAGACAGTCCGTCAAGTACTTCAAAAACAAATATTCGAAACCAAAACATACTAATAGCTGATAGTAAGCCGCTTACACTAAAGTGAGCTTACCTCATGATTCATTCTGACTATGTGCGTTTTTATACTGCCACCGACACGATATTGGCAAAGAACTAACTTCATACATTTAGTACGATGTTTTCACATGTTGGCACTGATACTGATATTTTTATTCAAGACATCGGCATCGTGTCGGGGTAGGTATCGTTAAGCAAACACGCCTATCTTTATATTGCACTCGAATCCGGTTCGAAGCAAAATGACGTAATCCATATAAATAACAATGTCTATAGGATGTGATATAACGTTTATGGGAAACTTAAGCGTAGTATTGTCGTTTTCGTAGCAGTTTATTGCCCTGGCAATAAAAATGCATCAGACGTTGGAACTGGTTCGTGAGATAGTTTATTTGAGCTGTCTTACGCGATACTTCGACAATATCGGACTCCACGAGAAATAAGTTTAGTTTCCTGTAAATAAAATTTGAGATTGTCTACGGCATGTTTGAAGAAAGTGAACAAATGTTATTAGAGTGCAGATTTAGTACTTTCTTAGCTCGCTACTAGACTGCATATCTCAAGAAAACATTGAGTTTTATTTATTTTACTGTGATTAAATAACTCTTATTTATTATCATTTCTATTTTATAATTATTATTCATGCGGCTTGACTTGAAACTGAACTGTTCACGTTGATGCAAACCAAATTGAAACTTGAACTGACAACCGAGAAATAGATAGAGCAACTTGAGATCACGTTCCAGAAATACCTTTCAATCAACGTATCAAGCGAATATCGTGAAGATCTCACGAACACAATTTCATTCAGAAAGCATGCACGCCTCATTCGTACTGCAAATAAATACCGATGCGAATGAAGAGAATCGACACTGTGCTCTGTTACCATAGATTAAATGGTTGCCGTGCAGAAGGAATAGTCTTGAGTGGTCCGGAACAAATTCTAAAAACAAATTTTTGACAGAAAACTCAACTGAAAGAAACTTATTTAATTTTACACTGGCACTTATTGTTTGAGCACCAATAAAAATCACACTTAAGTAAGTAGGTATATTTTAATAATTGCAACACTGATTGAAAATCAACACAGTATAATTTGCTAAAGCTATGCTAAGGTATAAACATAATTTTAGTCTGAAGAGCGATGTAGGGAGTAGCGAAAAACCAGTAGATACTACAAAAAAAACACCAAAACATATTTTTGGCATAAATATAAAATTCACAAAGTACTTAGTTTTAGTTAAAAAAAATGTTTTTTAGTGAGTTTCAGTTTTGGTAGGTACACGCGAACCTCCGCCGCCGAGTCACTCGTCACGGAAAGTAAGAAAAGTGGTCTTGGAACACCCGTCCGCATACAAATAGTTTGCAAATGGCACATCTGTCGTGAGATGTCGATGGTTCAACTAAGTGAAATTAGTGTTTCTTTGTTCGTCTAGTCTACATCGTGATTAAATTTTAGAAGCAGCTAGCATCTAAAATTGTTGTGTTCTATGAGTATGTATTTACAAAAAAATATGTATATAAGTATTCTATCAAGCAATCTAGTTCCCATAGTACAAGCTCTGCTTAGTTTGGGACTAGAAGGCGTTATGTGAAGTCCAAGGACATTTATTTATTATTCAAATGGGTTTACATGAGACTAAGTAACAAAATAACATAGTAAAATGCGGATTTACTTGTAAGGGTCTTTCTCAATATTTTTAAAAAAGATTTTCCCTCTTTCAAACCTCAATAATACACCAGCCGTCTTCAAATGCAACGTAGCTACCAAAGACTCGGAAAGTTTACATTACCTACCAAAGCAGACATCCACCAGTGAATGAAAATAAGAAGCCGTGCAAAAGTAAAAAATATTTTAATCTTGTTTAGTAATGTCTACGAGGCGTCGGATGGCGGACTAGAAGTCAGGTGGCGCGATGTAAAAGAAAACTCATTACTTCTTATTCAGCGACGCAGTCGAGGAGTGCATTCAGCGCTGGTCGGGTTATCGATGAAAGGGATTGTTAGTGAGGGTAAACAGCTATTGGGCGTTTGCACACTGACCGATACCGACACCTGCATGATAACCAAGTGGCTTTACTAAAATCGGTATTAGCAGTGACACTGCGTCAAAACCTCTAAGGTCTATAATATAGAAGCGCTCGTGGCACTTAGTCAATCTACACCGATTATATAAGCGACGTTCTGCGTGGTTACTATTTGGATTGGTGACCGTTAGTAGCATTTCCATCTGACCGCTATCACGCTTTGGAAGACACGTTAAACTGTAAGTCCCGGTAGCAATCGTTAAGCTACGACGGAGGCCTTCTGGCGGCCTTAAAACTCTGTCACTAGAGTTGGCCACTAACTCATACAAACTTGCTTTACTATATATAAATGTTGAGATTAGCTTCATGCCAATATCGTGCAGGTGTCGTGTTGATGTCAGTGTAAAAACAGCCATTAGCGAATACTTGTTGTGTAAATTGATTTTGACAGATAAAAGGGGTGAAATACGTGAGCAGACAGAAATCTTTTTGTGAACATCATTCGCTGGGATTGTTATTGTTTTCATTGTTTAATAGTCTGGAATGTAGTCTGATAGTATGGAATGCTATATTTTATTTATTCACAAATTGTTACTTACGTGAAAATTTACCATTTATAAAATAACTTTTATATAACAAAACTCGTACTTAGGATACTTACAAGATTCGTTACATTGAGCGCAGAATATTAAGTTTTTTTGTATATTCATAGCTAATATTTACCTACATAGGTACCAAATGCCAAATTGTAGCAATAAACTGACCACTCCAAATCACATTGTAACTAAAAGAACTCTGAAAACATTTTAATTTATAGCCTAGACTACATCCATTTTATTAATACAGATTTATCGATAAAAGTAACGACAAGGGACATTTCAGCAAAGAGTTAGAGTAATAAATTTAAAAGAAGCACATCAGTATGCCACCGTCGTTTCTACACCAATACGAATGGGACAAAGCAAGACATATTGTGGCTGTATGAGAACTTGGGCTTTGCTGTTTGATTTTGGCTTTAACTCAAGATATGTATAGATAGTATAGAAAATTCAAGGGTCAAAATAAGTTCAAGATAGTTGATTCATACGCAACTAGTGTATTCAAGATAATCTACAAAGAATGAAGTCAATTAACAAGGGTGGGTAAATCACCAAAAAAATAAACCACTCATGATTTATTCAAAGATATGATCGTGTTAAAACGTCAACAAAGTAAATCTAGTACTCATACTAAAGTGCCATTTTCTAAGCCTTACAAAATTTACGAGGGTCAATGTTTATGAGAACTGGCAAGAACCTTAGCTACATATGAATTATCCAAACGAAATATGTAACAACAATAAAATTATAATAATAATAATAATAAAACTTTATTTCGGGCAACTTAAGATAAGTACAAGATGTAAAAGCTTATTCTAGGACCCATATCAATATATACCTTAGAGACTAACATACATACAATATAAAAACACTTATTTATTTATTATGAATACTCTATTCATAATATAAACAAAAAGTATCATAACTTTGTAAAATCACCATAATTTCCGAATTTTCCTTCTGTTTATACTAAAAAGTACCCTAAAATACATATAACTTTTGAAATTCAAGAAAATATATCCAAATTAGATTTATACGTAAACCTAATACTCTCGGTGGAAAGTGTTCAGGTGATTTGGGAGTGCGGCCTACAGATTGAATTTACCCTGTGCCCTGGGGAGATGGATATGTACCAAGCACGGAGATAGTTTTCTAGAAAGGATTTGGAAAGGACAATGCATTTGAAAATAATAATACAAGAATGTTTAAAATCATATAAAAAATCTGCAAACACTAAAAACATTATAGATATATTAGATCTATAGGTTTAAATTCTTCTAATCTAATTTTATTGATATTGATTAAGCAATCAAAAATATAGATATTTACTATATTTTTGATTTATATTAGACAAAGTTACAAAGAAACAATTTTTTTTTCAATCCGTTTTTAAATGATTGTACTTTATAAAATTGTATGCGCGAGTTGACGACAAAAATATAGGTAAAACCAACTCGCGCGCACTGTCGAGTTGAAAATGACTCCTTGTAATCTCTTCTCAAGATTTATAAACAAGTATTTAAATAAGACTTAGCATACCCACATTTTGCAGTAAATATTTGACTAATATTATTTGTGACACATCTAGACCTAATGTTTTTAAATCTTTACCTTCATAGCATACGCATAGAGGCCCCAAGGGGCGTTTTCCCCACCGTTACTTCTTTAACATCACTTTACGATACTGTACTTTTTATATTATTCATGATAATATCCCGTACATTAGCTTGTTTTTCTCTTCACATTGTTTTTACGATGTGGCTCACGACTTTCTCAGTTACTTAACGTTTTTCGTCATAGGGCCTATTAGATATTTATATTTTATGCGGTATAAATGTAAAACAAGATAGGGACGTGATTTGTTTTCATAATTTCATTTTTTTTTTGCAGAATCCTGCTTTTTAAAAACTGCTCCAGCATATGCTACAGTTATGTTCAAACTAAACCTACACTATCTAAATACTGAATTACTTTAACTGATTATACTAGATCAGATGTTCTAAATTTTTATTCTTATGTTTTTGATAGAGGATTTTGTTTTCATTGATATAGTTCTGTCGTTTTACTATTTGCGTTATAACATTACGTTTTCTCAGTCCCGTCTTCATTTGTTTCAAAGCTGCTTCTTCTGGTTCCTTATTCCGATGATTATTCATGACAATGGTAAGCTCCAATAAGCAAGTCCTGTATTTCGCATCTGTTCCGCAGCCAGTTTAAATGTATGTAAAACCTTCCAGCGTGACCTCTCCAAAGCCTCTGACCTGGTTCTCGTCTTCTGACCCTTGCACGACATTATACGGAATCCTTCTTACATCCACTCTTTATTTGCGCGACTTGATCTACAATTTTGTAGCATTTGTATGTACGTGCATGATGTAGTGATTGTCTTTTTGATGCGACTGGATTTTTTAACGAGAAATTAAATAAATTGTAAAAATTCATGACCGCTTTATGATAATTATCCTATTCATTTAATAGGAATTTTATATCTATGTAATGATTTTTTATTTTGTTTGTTATTTTACACCCTTGCTCGTTGTTACTTGACAAGAATACAAGAACAAAGTCAACAAGCGATGCATGAATTATTTTTGAACTGGAAGCCTCATTTCGCTATATTAACTAGTTTTTGATGAGCCTGCTCTTAAATTATACCTCACGTATAAATACAATTTTAAATATATTTTCATGCAATTAAAACTTGAGTAACTTTACTACAGTCAATCAAACAGATACACAATTACACAGTACAATAAATACGCAGATGCATCATTACAAGCCAGTTGACTTGTTATTAATGGCCAATTAGCTGAGGGTGTCTACAACGACAAGCGTTAACTCACTCGTTTAAAGTTACAATGCGCGGTTGCCTTGTGCGTCATATTCGGCGTTTTACAAGAGTGATTTATTGCCATGCAATCTAACTAAAAACAATAAAACGTACCATCGTTTATCGTTTTGCATAGTAGACAACGTGAACTTTATATTTGTGAAAATTACAGCGTTTTGTCGGTACAGTACACAGATAAGAGACATACGAGTAAGTATGTAATAAGTAATAAGATAATGTTATATGTAATAAGTCGTAATAAACTGAAAAATATTTACCTACCATTACTGTTTTGTAATTGGAATTGATACCTAAATCATTTTGTCATCGTGAAAAAAGCAATGTCTGTTCTGTAATTTCAGTACAACATTCCTAATGTTTTTGCAAATTTACTTTTATATGCAATCGCCCCAAATAGAGCATTCAAGTCCAGCCTACGTCCAGCCGAGACGCATGTCGGACATTACGTACTAATTAATTAGTAATCCATATACAAAGCAAATCAATTAGAGCGCAATTATTAGGAGCTATAGTATAGGTGCGGCTTAGGGCTTGATGCGGTTACGTGATGCGGTGACGTAATGAGCTTAGGGCTACGTAGTTGTGTAAGTTTTGTGATTTCAGGGTTAAGCTTTGCCGTAGACTTACTATTTTTTCTTTGTCGTGTTGGTTAGAGAATTTTTTTTATTTGTTACTCAATTGGTGTTCTTGACAACAGTGTGAAGATTGACTAAGCAAGCTACGCCACTAGGGCTTCACCGTTACTAAACTTACGTATTATCGGTAATAGTATATATTTTTTTGTAAGTATAATTACTTACAAAAAATATATATAAGTATTCTACCAGCAAACTTGATCCCTTCGTACAAACTTTACATAGTTTGGTACCAAAGGGCGTTTTGTGAAATGTCCATGAATTTTTTTTTCTTCAATTTTTGATTTTCAACTTGAAGGCTTGTTTCACCTCACCAGCAAACATAAAATATTTCAAGAGCTGATTTCAATATAAGCTTAATACCTAGCACATAATAAAAGCAATATATTTACTTTAGCAGAATTATTTCAAGGTTCGTCTTTTCAAAATTGGAACAACTCTCTAAATATTTTGAAACGGAGGGACTTCTCCAAAATTAATACATTACGTCAACATACCATCGCATAGTAAATTGTAAGTCCGTGGACGCAAATCCAATTGCTACGTCGCTTCGCCTCACCTCGGCGGTTAATTTGCCAGACTAGGCTGTGACGGCAGCTGCCGGCAAGTGTGGCAACCAGCCACTGAGTAGCTTGCGATACAGAGCTTTCAAGTATTGAGGCGATAAAGGCATACAAGTTAGAAACTTGATTTATCATTTCATTCCATCTTCAGTGGATGTGCTCAGTGAGGCAATGCATCGTTACAGGCAGTGATTTCCACTTAAACACCAAGTGACCCATCGGCTTATTCCATTATTTAGTTGTATTTATAAAAAAACAACGCTTCTTTTTACCTTTGTTAGATATTGCTCTTCGAAACCTTATCCCTTCAAAGTGTTTAACGATCAAACCGTAATGTATAATAAATAAATATTCTTGGACATTTCACAAAATATCTGTTTCCGAACTAAACAAAGCTACTATGGAAGTAGATTGCTTATAGAATACTTATATACTTCTTTTGTAAATATATAATAATATTATTATCAAGATCGTTTTATAGCATTGCTATTCAGCGCGGCAATGCAGCCAGTGTCTTGGGCATGCTTACGATTGGTACTGATTTGGACCAGTTGAGCTATCTATAAATCGTTTGTGACGGTTTATAGATAGCTCAACTGTTTCATTTTTGTGTATTTTGTAAATATTGTGATATTGTAAATACTGTATTACTTGTAATTTTGTTTGTGAATAAAACTCTTATATCGTTGGTGTTACAGCATCATGGCTGACGCTAGGTATAGTAAATATTAATTAGATAGCTAATATTTCACGTCAATATTTCTCGCTTTAATGAAATATTTGATTATTAAAATACAAACCGAAACAACACAGAAGTATTCAGCTAGGTAGAGTATCGGTAACACGTTCATTGTAAAACTCCTATTGTTCGAGTAAGCTCCATAGAAACGGTTCCTATTGATAGCAGCTCAAAACTTCAATGTTTATTTTCGATCAAAATTATTCTGTGACTTTGTATAACGTGTCTGATAACAGTTGTTTAGTTGAAAAAGAATACTTCTGAATAAGTCTTGCACAGCTTAATTATAAATTATCTGGCTACTTTATAAAACTTATGCATTCCCCATCCCAATATCTAAATAAGGTTCCAGCGCACCCGTTTTAAACAAGACTGCAAGGGATTAGATGTACAACCTTAAAAAAACTATGTGCAAGTCTTTTCATCTGAGCATCTTCTTACACCTCAATACAATGCTTTTAAAACCATACAAGATACTTGTATTTGCATAAATTTGTGTTAGAATTTGGTTTTAATGTAGGAGGCACTTTCAAACTTATTTGCTTTTTTTGGGTATTGCAAAAATGTTTTACTTGTATGTTAAACTTAATTATTAAAAACATTGAGTACTTTATTTCGCATAGTTTTTATATTAAACTAGTTAATATTTTAGTAGGCGATGATGATGATGAATGGTTCACTTAAGTATTATATGATCTGTGTTTATGGTGATAGTTTGGTTTATATGTGTAATTTTTTCTTTTCTTTCCACTATACATTTATTTACAAAACGCATAAAAATACTTCTCAAAATCAATGTTTTTTTGTCTCCCATACCGTTTGTTAAACCAATTATTTCCCCAAACTTGACGCCCCGCTACACAAGGGTGTTTACCAAAACAGTTGTTAACTAACAAAGAGACGGCCGGTGCAATTCTCACGTCCGCTTTTGTTTTATAACGACGGACATTCTGATTGGACCTTGTATGAACACCTAGCTCATACAGAGTCCAATCCTTACTTATACCATAAATAAATGTAAATAAGTATTCTTGGACCTTTTAAATATTTATTTTGTAAACTTGTAATGACGAGATACTAACGCCACTTAACTGTGTTCTGCTTTAGCAATCAATAAATAATTTTCATTTCATTTCATTTCTAATCACACAACGCTCTCAAGTCCCAAACTAATCAAAGCTTGTAGTATGGGAGTATATTGCTGATAGAATACTTACATACTTACATTTTTTGTTAGTACATAGTAACACCTAGATACAACAAACATCTATGATATTATAGGGTGGAATATACAAATATATGTAATGTAGTTATAAAAATATGATCCACAATGCGTCGGTTCCGTTCCAGTGAGTGTCAGCAACGGTGGAATGTGAAAGCTTTATTGTGTCAGAAATTTGCGTCCAGTAGTGTATTGTTCTAGGCTTTTCGTAAGCGGATTGGTAGTTATTGTTAATTTTATTGTGACAAATGAAAGGTGCCACTGGAATTCTCAACAATACAGGTTTATTTCAGAAATATACTTTACTCACGTGCAGAAAAGAATACAATAGAAGACTTATGTTTTTGTATTACTTTTTTCCAGTTGAACACAATAAAAGATACTTGCCATCCGGTTTTTTTAGAATCTATAAATCAAGTTTAGGATTAAAACTGCTGGAAGTTAACTTATGCATTCACATAGCACCATCATACATACATTTAATATAGTTATTTACAATTTATAACTAGTAATAGGTATACAGGCCTCATGGCACAGTCGGTAGTAGCTCTGCCTTCTATGCTGTGGGTCGTGAATTCGATCCCCACCGAGAACAAACATTTGTGTGAGGCAAACATAGATGTTTGTTCTATGTCTGGGTGTTACTATGTATTATAAGTATGTATTTACAAAAAAAAAAAGTGTATAAGTATTATATCAGCAATCTAGTTCCCATAGTACAAGCTCTGCTTAGTTTGGGACTAGAGAGCGTTGTGTGTGATGTCCAAGAATATTTATTTATTTTATATTTTATACAAGCAAGTTTTGTAAATTGTGTAATAATATTTATACCTATTTAGCTATTTCTATACCATAAGTAAGCAGGTACCATTCAAGACCGGTAGACCTCAACGTAAAAACAGTGCTTATCGTATTGTGTACAATTGCTAGAACTTGATACTAGAATTAATAATTTTCATCTAAAAAATAGCGTTTCGAACATTCAAACTTATTCAGTTGGCAGACGCGTAACATGATTAGACGTAGAGTAATTTTATAGGGAATTCTCGCCGCACGGAGCGGAATCGGCATGAATTTTACATGAATCTAGCGACAAGATCCGTCATTCATTTTCGGGAAACTCAGACGGTATGACGTTGTAAAACTTGTTTGCGTGGATTGTTCGAAGGTGTGCAGTTCGAGCGCAAACAACTTTGCTGTTATGTTTCACATAATCGATAAGCTCTACGCGCTGTGATTCACAATTTTGATAAGGATTTCAGTTCAAATAAAATAACTTAGTAATAATGTCAAACTAAGCACGTTTCAAAAGCAAATTAGTAACTTAAAAACTAGAAAAACATGTTGGTCCAACAGTTACCTTAAGTTCAGTAACTCTTGTAATGTATCTAATATATTACTTGGTACCAAATACATAAATAAATCAATAAATATTCACGGACCCTTCACACAACGCCTTCTAGTCCCAAACTAAGCAAAGCTTGTACTATGAAAACTAGATGGCTGATAGAATACATACATACATATTTTTTTTGTAAATACATACTTATAATATATAGAAACACCCAGACACAGAACAAACATCTATGTTTACAACACACAAATGTTTGTTCTCGGTGGGGATCGAACCCACGACCCACAGCACGGAAGGCAGAGCTACTACCGACTGAGCCATGACGCCTGTCATGGTATTTTACCGTGACAGAAAAAATATTGTGAAAAGAAGTAAGGGTATAGATAGTAATTAAATATGTCTACTATGCCACAGGATAGAGCTTGTAACGTGCCTACTGTACTAGAGGATTTAATCGTGAGCTTCTTACTAAAATCCTGAACAGAAAGTTCATTCACATTAAAAATGCAAAGGACTAACAAAGCGCCTAAGTGATCAGCTGATGCATTTTATCGGTCTGATAATTTCTGTCCATCTTTTATACATTTCCCTCCGCTCGTAGTTTTTCTACAATCGCAGCCGCTCTTTGTTACGAGTGATTTACGCTGATACTCCGCCATTTTTCACAATTATTTCGTTTCATAAGCTCATTTGAATCTTTAGTCTGGCTCGATATTTTAAAGCAGATGGTGTTGATGATTGAAGTGCTGTATTTTAAGGCTACGTTACGTATACCGTGAAAAAGCTAACGAATTTAATACTTTTTATAGTAAATATAAAAATTATTTAATACAACATAAATAGGAACAGGTACAGATACAATCATTAAAATACAAGATCAACATACCTACAACAGTACAAGATATATATTTTTTAGATTAAAAAAGCCAGCAGTTACCTTCTAACTTTTTGAGTTTTGATTTGGATTTCGAAGACAGCCCCAACAATATGATTAGGTTGAAAGTTAGATAAATAAGTACAAGTACCAACTGTAATAAGGATTGACGAAGGAATTAACTATTTCCTTATTATTTCAGCCGTCATGTTTTTTTACCAAACATTTGTTGGTGCTCCGTTCGTTTAGTATTTTTTTGAGATAAAACACCCTGTTTAACTTTACTGGACTAATAAATTCTTAATAAACTTTTAGGCCTCGTCCGTATCGTATCCGAGTTCAGAAAAAAATAAATATTAAAATTTGAACTGTTAGAAAAGTGCGTAGGTACTCGCGCCGCACTTCAACTCATTTACTTTTTATTTTGCTGTAAAAAGGAAATCAAAAAGCAAGCGGCAAATTCTTTAATTTTCTTAAGAAAATTCCTTTTTTACGTCGGAAGTTCAAATTATTCGTTAATAAAGTCGCGTGGCGTGAATTCCTTTGATGGGGCTGAAATATTGCCTAGGTACCGATTGGGGTGACGGGCGAAATCCGAGCCTACGAAATAAAATGAATTTGGCCGGGAGCAACAGTAGAAAATTGGAAATGTCATTTTGGGTTTTTTTTAATGTTTGCGGCGTCCGGGGCGTGCGGTAGGATTACGGGGAGCCTGCAGCGTACATTCCGATTTCACCTGCCACACCCGGCTTTGACACGAATCGATTGTCGAATTGCAAATGGTAATTTCTGCTTATTTTTGTGGAGGGAACTTGAAGCGGTCTGTTTTTAAAGGTCAGTGTGGAGGCAAAGCGAAACTGAGGTTTCGGAGATAACTTCAATGTTGTTTTATTACTGAAGTTTTTTTTAATTGTGTTTATTGGCAGATACAATATCATTTTTTTAAGATCAAAATAATTTTTCTAACGATTTACTAGTGTTACCTGTTTAAGTATATCTGAAGGATAAACGTACCTAAGTAGAAACACCATGCAGAAAGCAGGAAGCGTGGCCACGGAGTAGGCTACCGTGAAAGTACTATATATGGGTATTATCGCTATTATCGAGAGTAGTTTTTAATTCGATATTTATCGGCTCACAGCAAGTAACTGTAAAAAACTTTTTACTAAAAGCATTTTCAAGACTGAACAGCAATATTTTGGTTCAAATTATTATGCTGGCATTGCGACTGAAACAGTGGAAAAACAAAGAAAAATCCGAGCGAGTATTCAGAAATTTATAAAGGTCCAACTATATAATATATTTTAAGAAAAACCTAAGATAACATCGAACTAATAGTTTCACGGTGGCTTCATCTGTCCGTGATAAACGCTCACAAGTTTGTTCATCGGAATACCTGCTACAGGATGTTAATTTATTTTATGCAATAAGGAAGGATGCAAAAGAGCAAGCGAAGTTGTGTCGGAAGCATCCTGTAACTTATTGCTGTGTAAACAGGAGGTGACGGGAGTAACTTGTATCTTCCGTACTGTCTGATAAATAAACTATGTTTATGATTTAGTTTTCAATTTTTTTGATTGGTTTTCATAAACTTTTAGGCCGCACTTGGCGACTATCATGAAACTGAAGTTTTTCCTTTTAAAATGACGGTCAACGCGGCCGGTGGCGGCCAAGCGGTCACATTTTCAGTTACCGCGACTTAGCCGCCAAGTGCAATTGCAGTCTTATTTATGTTACCATTCTAAATTAATTGGAAACCGATAGTGCATTTTGTTAATATTCGATTGTTTGTTTCAGGTAAGCGCAGTGCAAATACAAAGGCCGATAATACGTTAGCACATTCAAATTTCAAAATAAGGAAAAAAATATGTTTGTAAATAGTTCAATTTAAGAGAATTGAACGGCTGACTTACCACAAATATTATCAAGTAATTAAAAGGAGCTTTTACTGCACTATTGATTCTATTCCGTCAAGTGTCACGAGGCAGTTTCAACACATCCGCTCCCCTCAGCGGAGCCATAATAGATGTTTCCACCCCGCTGCGGTTAGCAGCATCGTGTGTACGCTACCTTATTGAACTCGCTTAGTGATCTATGCTGGAAGCTATGACATAAAAAAAATCAACGCTGGGTTTGTATTTTATATGTTATTGTTGGTTCTGTGTATTTTTGGATCCCGAGTCACATCCCTGAGTAGAGTAATATAAACGACAAAGTCGATAAGTAGATAAAAAGTTAAGAAAAAAGCTTTATTTTTAGCTTTTTTTTAGCTGATTGTCGTAACTATTAGCTGATATAAAGATAGAAAGAGCTGAAATAGATCCATTGATTTTGTTAGTTACAAGATCAACAATCGGTTCCCTTTCCATGTTTTAACAAGGTTGTATGCATATTTACGCGTTCAAACAATAATCACGCAAACAATTTTGTAATAAATCAACACCTTTCAAGCCGTCGCTTTACAGCTAACCATTACTCCGATAAAATCTGGTGCGCTTCGACCGAACGGAATCGATTGAGATAGACTACTCGCTCAAAAAAAACATAGGGCTGTAATATATCAGGTTAAAGAAATGTCACAATTTGACATGAGTTTTGACGTGGGTCACTTTTAAATCAAAATTCATTTTCGGAAGTGTAAAATTAATCTACAACTAATTGAAGGTATTTTTAACTTTGTTTATACAGGTGGAATAAAGCTTTTCACTAAGAGGATTATAGCCAATTCGTACCTTCCATTGTTTTACTTATATTATCGCACGCAGCAACGTTACTATACCTAATTTAAATTAGCCCAATCACTTTATTAGCCATTGATTTTAGATAGTTTTTGTAACAGCCGTACTCAGAAGTATTATATAAGTTTTGTTTACTTTTACGACAGACATTGTTTTCTCGGTGTATCACCACACTAAAGCCTTACACTTGCTCACATCCCGCAACAGGTAGAGTGAAATATTTTTATCCCCATAATGTATCACTTGGCGCTCGAGACCAATCTTTTAGTGACGTGATTCGATTCCATATCGATTGAACTAAAGTCGATATTTCAACAACAAAATTTATGGAAGCTGTTTTCTGTGGTACTGTGAATCGGATTTGAAAAGTTTGAAGTTTGAATTTGAATTATTTTTTTAACTTGTTCCCTGCCATACGAATATATTCGAAGTAAAAAACATCTATACCTATTGCCATCCATACAAAATCAGCATCCCGAGTATATGCGTCATTTTTTTGATGCCATGAAAAAAAAATATATGGTAGAGTTCTCATTTTATTTTGAAAGTTTTATTTCCAATGCCAACTAATCCATTCCCGTCTTGTTTACACTGCTAAGGCTTTTAATTTTGTAGGTAGCCTCAGCTAAACATCTACGAATAAACTCGTAGCTGGCGCTGGATTTTCGTAGTAGGCAAGGAACGTGTTAATAATAAACTACTGTGTACCCAAAGAAAATATATGTATATGAGAAGAATGCATTAAAGATTGTGTGCGAAATAACTTAATTCAACCGAAATATTCAAAGAGGCACTCTTAGTTTAGCTGTAACCTGTAGGTAGGTATAGGTTAGGAGTAGATTTTTTCTTTTGTCTCATCATAAAATTACCAATTATTATCTCCACATACTATCTTTACTCAAAAAAATACAAAAATTACAAAATTGGGGTTTTTGTTTATTAAATCATCGATATAATATCCCCACAGTGACCCATCACTGCCTAAAAGCACTATTCCCAATGAGATTGCGTTCACTTCGCGTTCACTTCACATCTCATTCGTGAATGCTTTCGTGAATGCTAGTCATTCTGGTTATTAGACCGGGAGCACGAAGTATATTTCTTATGTCAAGTACTTTCAAAATATAAATTGATATAACTCAACTAAAAACTGCTACCACGGAATAAATAAAACTTAATTAATCGATGTGTTTGATTTTTCCAAAAACGCGTGAGTATTTCCAACAAGATTAGTTAAAGTGGCCATAACACCGATGATAAAAAAAATTACATTTCAGTCTTCAACTGCTTATACCAATTCATTTTAAACCATTCAAAATTAAATTATCTTGACTGGCCAACTGGCCAGGGACTCCAACAATTATTATTAGACAGCGTGCTATGAAATGAAATGATGCTGTGCTGCTATTATGAATAGGTATGCAGTGACACAGTCTTGATTCTAAAAAATTGTATCATGTAAATAAATCCTCTCGTCTCCTAGACTATAATGCGAGTCATTGTATTATTATATTTGAACAAAGAAATGCCCTCATGCCCCTTATGCTTCAGATTTGGCTTACATCACGGCGCTCTATCGGAGTCGAGTGTGTATTTATTTGGTATATTTTTGATCAAATTACGTGAGGTTGCTTGTACTAAAAATATATTTCTGTTACTAAGAGAATTTGTCAAGTCTTGGTTCTTACTTATTTACAATTGGTTTACTTTTTATGACATGACATAAGTGGATGATTGGTGTTTCCGTAACCTGATAATATCATTGTCTCTTATAGGTATTTAGCTTATACTCGTAACTTTGTGCTGGATAATCAGAGAACTTGTTGACGTACACACAAAGAAATAGGTAAATTCAAATAAATTCAAGCAATAATAATCTTAATAAAAGAAAGTCGTGTTAGTTACTACGCTTATAACTCAAGAACGGCTGAACCGATTTGGCTGAAAATTAGTAGGGAGGTAACTTAGAACCAGGAAACGGACATAGGATACTTTTTATCTCGTTCCCGGGGCAAAAATATTATTGGTAAAAAAAAAAACAAAAATATTATCAGTCAAAACATCAGTCCAGCCGTTCATTTGTTAGAAATGGTATAGCAAAACACAACTGACATGGAATAACAAAACACAACTGACAGTGTAGAGTGTAGTCTGTTGTTAAGTTTGTTTGAAAATTTGACAATTTAAAATTTTAAAGTTGACCTGTTGGAATTTTAACGATTTTTAGGGGTTTGTAGGGTTTGTATGGGTTTTTAGGGGTTTGTAAGGGATTTTAGGGGGTTGTAGAGGTTTTTAGGGTTTGTAAGGGTTTTTAGGGGGTTGGTATGGTTTTTAGGGGGTTTTAGGGGGTTTGTAAGGGTTTTTAAGGGTTTGTATGGTTTTTTAGGGTTTTTAGGGGTTTGTAGGGTTTTTAGGGTTTTTAGGGCTTTGTAAGGGTTTTTAGGCGTTTGTAGAGGTTTTTAGGGTTTGTAGGGATTTTTAGGGGTTTGTAGGGTTTTTAGGGGGTTTTAGGAGATTTAGGGGGTTTGTAGGGGTTTTTAAGGATTTTTAAAGTTTTTTAGGGTTTTTAGGGGTTTGTAAGGTTTTTAGTGGTTTGTAGGGGTTTTTAGGGGTTAGTAGAGTTTGTTAGAGTTTGTTAGGGTTTGTAGGGTTTTTAAGTGATATCGTCGTACTGCGGTCAGACTGACAACGGGATACGAGTTCAAATACAAACCGACATTATAGACTTTTTGCAACTTTTTATTTTGAAGTGAAAATTTAGTACTGCATATTGGTTAAGTACATAAAAATAAATACTAAATTAGTTTTACATTAAACACAGAGCTTGAGTGCATGCGTGGCACTCGAAGTATAACTTCTTCCGCGCGTAAGGACTCCACGCACTGGTTTTTTGGTTAGAAAACTTGTTTGGATCAATGTGATATTTTGACTGAACCTTTGCATTGTTATTCTCTCGACCCTGAAGCTCTGCAATTTCACATAATTACATTTAGTTATATTATATCTTTAAAAATATTGAAATGTGCGAGCGAGAAGGTTGTCTGCCTTTACCTTACGCCCTAAAAAAATTTTTCTATTCAAAATTTAAAAAAACCTAAAATTAAACTTAGGTGTATAATCAAAACTCATCTTCCCGGAAAGCCGGTTAAGCATAATTAATCATGCCTACATAAACCGGAACTAGGTTAAATTGTTAATTAAACACTAGATGAAGCGTTTATGATTTTCATAATTTTCTATTAAGCGTTACATGGTACGAGCGCTGGGTGAATACATCCCTTTAATGCGGTGTGTCGTGATAACCTTATAATCTAGTGACATGCTTCATCATCATCATCATCACCATCATATATAATAATAGGCCTTTACATCTATTCCAGATGATTTATACAGCGTCAGGAGGCAACCTATGCCTACACTTATCGGGACACTGTAGTGCCTGGGACAATGTTTTAGATGGAGTAGGCTTGCCCAGCACCTATACCATCCTCTCAGCCTATTCAGCCATATCCACAGGAAAGACAGGGTCACCATCATAATACTGCACAACTCATAATTTTTGGGATGAAATAAAAATCTCTGTGATCATGATTCTCAAAAAACATTGTACCTTTTCTTTAAATAAAATACAGGCCTGTAGTAGGTACCTATAAGATATGGGTACCTATTGTAATGTTTACAGTAAATACCTATATAGTATAGGTACTAGCACTAATATCATAATACTATACGTGCGCTGCTTCGTATACTCTAATTATCGAAATATACTTTTTTTATCTATTTCCAAATTATTATGTGTTATTTTTAGCTGTAACGGTATTTTTATTTATCGGTATTTCGCGAAAATTTATTTTATTTTGTGCCTGGTCTCTACCTACAATATTTTTATATTTGTTTTGCTATGAGGTTTATGAAAGAAAGCGAACGAGGCATGATTTTTTGGGTTATAAAACGATGAAATTCTTTTTGCCATAAATCTTCATGAGAAACCAATTTTACGAGACACCTCACACTGTCAGTCAGTATAAAGTACAAAGTTACCTATTCATATATTAACGACCATCTCTTTTGTAGGTAAGTGGGTTGCTATTTAGCCGAGGTGGTACGACATCGTCAAAGTCGCAGGCCGTAAACGGGAGAGACTAGTTCAGGAACGCAAAGTGGATGGGACCAACTTGGAGAGGACTATGCCCAGCAGTACGTGAGGTCGAGCTATGGATGATGATGATGATGGCTTGCTATTTAGTAGAAATCCAATGGGCGTTACCATACTGGCTAAAACACAGACACTTACACGATGTCGACCTGTCAGCGCAATAACGAAGAGAATATCGGCGTCGGTGCTAACAGTGCGTAAGCGTCTATTACTAAACGATATCGTGTCGGTGTCGTATAGTGTGAAACCAGAGAAATTAGCTTCAAGCAACAGTATCCTCAGAAACAAGCCTCCTTTTTAATAAGCACTCGAATAATAACGCTTAAATAATATTATTACCTGCAAACTCTGTCTAATTTAATGAAAGCCGAGCTTCTATTCTCGCTTCTAAAATCAGAAGATTTTAAGCCAAGTAATAACACAGCCTATAAAGTTAACCTCTAGATCAATTAAGACTTCTATATAAAAGCTGATTCTGTAAAAAACACATTTAAGGAGTAAGTTTTCTTACGACGTATACACGGTGTAACATAATTACCCTATAAGTCCGAAAGGGGGGTATTCTACAGATCATGACGAACAGTGTTTGTTCTATGACTTTTGAGATTTCGATGTTTTTCATTCATGAAATGAGCTCGTAACTTTTACTTAAAATGTACCTACACACAGCATGCGTGTGTGTGCGACGCGATAGTAGGGTACCTACGTATGCATGCGTGTGTACGGGTTTACGCAAATAGTAAGCAAACACTTAGGTTTGTCGCAAATTTCTAAAATAATAAAAGTTGTACTTTTGTATGGAAATTTCGATTACGATTTATTGAGCCTTTGCACATGTCCAAGCACTCAAGTGGTCAGTCTGATTACGCCCCTTTCGGGCTTATAGGGTAATTATGTTACACCTTGCATAAAACATAAAATTTAACTTAATATACGTCATAAGTGTAGGCTAGTGTTAAACCACAGATCATATAATAGTATAGAAACTAAGTACATAATGTTGTTTTACTCATACACCAGTAACTTACTAATATTGAATGTCTTGAAAACTGCTTTCATATTAGCGGAATTTTGTCATTTGAAACGCAGTTGTACCGTTGCTATTCATTTGTTTTTAAATTATTTTGTATTCTACTGTCTAACTTTGACGCTGAATAGCAGCTAAACCGTACGTAGTTTATAATGTAGTACGATAAATTACCCGAGAAGACGCGTAAAATGAACTGCCGCTGCCTTGACTACAGTCAAGTGCGGCTTTACCAAAGTGATCCAGCTATTTCATTCAAAGCCGGTGTATTATTCCGGTGAAATTAAAAGTTAAAGTCGAGTGTTGGGTGCCTTAATGGCATTTCAGTGTTTGCGTTGCGTTTCCGGTTACACTTTTAATCTTGGGCCGGATTGACTCGTTTTACGCCGAGTCGAGAGCTAATTTTATGAAGGGTTACCAGTTTGAGTTATGTAGTTTGGGTTGCTTTTAGAAATGAAAAGGGTTATGACGAGTGGCTACAATTTTTTTTGAGAATTGTTAGCTAACTAAAGCCACCATTGCTGTAATCATCTTTTATTTTGATAGCTTTTATGATAATATTATATTTTGTGTTTTACCCACTCAGTTCTTGGATTGGGCTGGTGCATTTCTAAAGTTTTCTAAGTTTAGAAAAATGGAACTACATAATCGATACCCTTGCCTCGAACTTTCCAAATAAGAATAAATTATGTCAACACAGTTGTATCTGGCTCAGTACGTAGTAGACAGGCGTCATGGCTCAGTCGGTAGTACCTCTGCCTTCCGTGCTGTGGGTTGTGGCTTCGATCCCCACTGAGAACTAACATTTGTGTGTGGCAAACATAGATGTTTGTTCTGTGTCTGGGTGTTAACATGTATCATATGTATGTATTTACAAAAAAAAATGTATATGGCGTATTCTATCAGCAACCTAGTTCCCATAGTACAAGCTTTTCTTAGTTTGGGACTAGAGAGCGTTGTGTATAATAATATGTCAGGAAAAACAATATTTTATATTTATTTATTTGTCTAAACTACTAATAAATATAATTTTTTTCGAGTTAAATTAAATTACTCGTTTTATTTTCAAAGAGCCGGTACATGTTACGGTAAAACTCCGCTACCAATACAGTGCAATAAAAACGAACTCCTATGAGTCGCTCCGGGCGAAACAGTCGCGCTGCAAATTTCAGATTTCACCACTTTCTGGTCGCAGACATGACATGCAGTAATGAAGGGCAACTCAGTTAGTTGGTCCGCCAAGCGGAACAATTGCATCTTCGTCGGACGTCGGATCATACGGGACAGTACGTCTCGTATGATACCGGCCTGTGACGTCACTGATCCGGAAACGTACGAATAATAGACTTATAGAGGTATATTTCGCTTTTAAGCTTGTAATCGCTTGGCAAAGTACCCAATCAATAGAATTAGACACGATTAATAACCTATTTTTTTTTGTTAACCTAACTCGTCCCGCTGCTGGGCAAAAGTGTCCTCCAAAGTCTCCCAGCTCTCGCTATCCCGAGTTTTCTCCCACCATCTTCTTTTGTGGGCGACCATTACGTACCTTGGGATCCTGACGGTCGGTGGTTTCGGAGTCGGCCGAGAAAACGTTGGCGGGATGATCTTGACGCCTTTGGATTAACCTACCTACTTACATTTGAATAATAACTAAGCCTATCTATTTAGACACGTTTTTTTTATTTACTTTGTAATGGTAAAATAAGCCATGGTTTGTAATGATTTTCCCATGTTTTAATGCACATGAAGAAGCTTTATAAATAACCATGCAGCTTCCATTAGAGGTAACCAATAATTTCCGGAACTAATATTAAAACTACGTGGATAGAGGCTGCAAGTTCGGCACACCCGGCTTACAAGCACAAATCTGTAGAACATTGAAACAGCTGGTTTAGTCTTTACGTTGCTATTTTTAACGCTCACGCTTCATTTCTTTCGATAGATTTGTTAGGCAGTGCCAATCCTGAACTATGGAATACGGTGGCTGAACCATATCGAAAACATGTAATAATAACATGAATTGTAGACCAAATATCAAATAATGCAGTGCAGAAATGCAGTAGGTGCGCTGTTTATGCAGGCTGTATCCAATGGTCTGTGACGAAACGTTCCCGAAAATTCCCAACCCCAACCCTTAACTAATTTCCCACCTCACGCCGGCACGTTCCGGGAGCACATTCGGAAACCGCGGAACACGATTAAGTCCACTTCTATACAACACTATTACAACAAACTATACCGACTTGAACCGGCTACGTCCGGTTTAGGGCTGCCAAAACTTCACCCCACGTAGTTGGTTCATAGGTAATTTACGAAGTTTCGAGGGTATAAGTTGTGCCTCAATCTTTCTTCTAGTCAATGTTATGATTCATATTCTGTTGAACTACGTCTTCTACTTCCTAATCAGGAACTTTCACTACATCCTGATCACTTATTGCCCAGGTTATCATAAAATTATCGATTAAAACATTCATTCAACAAAACATTCATCCATTATACACAGTATTGTGTATGATGGATTCTGCAAATGGATATAAATTTAAGTTCATAATACTGGTTCAAGTACTGTTATGTAGATATAGATAATTCATAAATATTATACCAGCGTTATCACCACAAGTACTAAAGTAAAATTATAGTACTTTTAATTCAAGTAATACTCGTATCTTTAGGTACCTACGATTTCAACCACAAACGTGAAAATAACAATAATTTTCATCCTCGCATAGCTTGATACACCGGACATAATTCACATGACAGCCCTACACGCTAAACCGGTTAAGACCGGTTCCGTCCGGAAATGTTCCTTACTACTTGTTAATGTAATCGCGCGCCGCAAATCCAATCGGTACCCGCCCCGTCTGAACGGTTTTTTTAGATTCTTTTTTAACGAACCCTGTTACTTAACTAGGTGATTAGGATCGAAATTATGTAGATTAACATAATAATGATTTGGTTTTATGTTTCTTTTAGAACATCAAATATTATACGGTATTGAGTTTTATAGCCGGTTGTGTTTAGTAGCCTTTATTGTACAAAAAAATTATTTCCCTTGTTGTCGGTTTTGAATTATCCCTAGGTACTTAGGTACTTTTGGCACTAAACATCGTAAATAGGTGTCTATATCACGAGCTGTGCATTTTATTCTTATGCACTGTACATAGATATACCTACGTACTAATTTTATTTATATGAGATTTTAAAGTTGATTGGTTTTTGAATAACTTGTGCTATCAACATGATAATTTTTTTCATTATTTTTTTATAAAAAAATTAAAGTTCCTAGTACGTCAAAAAAGTTATAATTTATTGGTTCTAAGGACTTTTAATAAATTCAATCTAGGTAGGTACTATCAATACGCATCAATATCACACGAGCTTCGTCCGTGCCTCGCGTGCCGATGAAAGATTTAATTGTTGCAAACCGTACGTGACGATACCCAGGAACGTGGTCCGAGTAAAAACTGCAGCGTATCGTATGGTTTACTTCTGCTAACCCTAGTACACTTCACAGAGCGCGTAGTCTGAGTTTTGTTTTGTTGATCGGAACGCGTATCGAGAAACGACTTGCGAGATATTTTGTATGAATATCTGATAAGCGCTTCTAGCGGGACATTTGCAAACTATTTTTGTCCATACAAAAACTGCGAATTTCTCGATTCTTGCTTGTCGCAAACCAACACAACAAAAGTCAGACTACAGGCTTAGTTTAGGTATGAAGCTATGAATGTATAAGCGGTCGCCTAGGTTGGCCGCCAATGTGCCAACCCTGTGCACTCCATAATTTAGCTCTAAAACAAAGAAAATGGATAACTTTACATAGGCAGGCCGGGTTCGTTCCTCGTGGACGTGAAGATTAGAAAAAAATGCATTCTGTAGCAAATTACTTACTTACCTGTCTATTTCCTAATATTTTTGTCTCTTTAGTTTCTTATTGTGTAATTATTTCACTATGTTGTACCTGCGTTGTGCGCTAAATAAATATTTCTCTATCTCTATCTCAAATATAAACTGTAACATCCCAATAAATTGTACTTTATTGGGTTATACCAGAGTAGTTATTTATTTAGATATTTTCCCGAAGTGAAAATTTCTAAAACTAACTATTAATTATTCTGTGGTTGTGCCGAGAAATTCGAGACTCGGACGTTAGAAGAACTACGTTTTAAAATGCTTTTCTGGAAAATCCTTGCAGTTGATTTGTATCGATGATTTTTTTCTCTATTTGGTAAATTGACAGGCGTCATGGCTCAGTCGGTAGTACTTCCGTGCTGTGGGTCGTGGGTTCGATCCTCACCGAGAACAAGTATTTGTGTTGTAAACATAGATGTTTGTTCTGTGTCTGGGTGTTTCTATGTATTTACAAAAAATAATATGTTTGTATTCTATCAGCCATCTAGTTTCTATCGTACAAGCTTTGCTTAGTTTGGGACTAGAAAACGTTGTGTTAAGTGTCCGTGAATATTTATTTATTTATTTATAAATGAATAAGCTAAAGTTTTTTTATTTAGGTAACTAACTATTTGTGAAAATTCATAATGCTTTATCATTTACCTAGTATAGTACTCATAAATGTTACTAAAACAACTAAATTACTAAAAATAACTATCAAATACCTACGAAACCGCTGCTTACAAGAGTTTTTCAAAACTTACACAGCGCTAACAGTCAGGTGTAAAATAGATAACTGATTTGTTTTCTTTTAATTTGGTAAATTACGAAACAAATGAAGTGTTTATTTGTTACGTCATCAACAACGTATCAAAAAGAAATTCTCATAAAATCAGTCCAGATTGAAAATTGAATAAGTCCACTACTTTTATTCCTTTTCCGAAACATTAACTTCACATTTACCCTGGAGATTCAAAGTTCAGTGGAGACGCGAAAAAACTTACGTCTTAATAAATTTGATTCAAGGGTCGAAAGACAACGTGTACTTGAAGTTAATCTTTACTTTTGGAGATTCTTTTTTATAATCTTGTTAACTGGTAATACTTCAAAGAATAGTTGGGCGCGCTTCATGGTTAGTGTTCATCATCATCATTATTCATAGTCTGTTTCACCCACTACTGTATAGACCTCTCTTTGTTTGTACCATATCTCAGGGTCCCGTTCCAGTCTCTTCCAATGTTTGCAAGTGTGTCCAATCTGTCCCTTATAGCTAAGTTGACATTTGGTTTTTGCTGCCACAAACTCTTTTATAAAAAACTAGCTGTCGCCCGTGGCTTTGCTCGCGTGGTAGCAGCATACGCATTATTTGGTAAAAATCTTTGATCCTAATACAAGACCCTTTAGAGTGTGACTTTTCAAAATACCTTTCTTAGTGCATCCCTATACTATGAAAGGATACTACTCTCCAAATTTCATAACCCTAGGACTTATTGTTTAGGTTGCGCGTTGATTGTCAGTCAGCTTCAAATTAATTTAATATTAGAAGAAGATGTATTCTGTGTAATACGCAGCCTAATTTATTTATTTTATTTTTATTAGAAAACCAACAGCAATTACAATAAGCAAATATAAGCTATATTAAAACTAATTATCTAGCCAATTACAGGTTTTCCTAAATATAATAAGTAGTTACTAATTTTAATAAAAACTAGGTAGGTAGTGCAAAACAAAAGGAAAAGAAAAGGACAAAAGGAACAAATTCACAAGAGATTGAGTAGGTATTTTGTGCTATGTTATATGAAAGTGTGTTCTGCCTGGTTTACACTTTGTCAAGTATCGAGCGCGAGTGACAAGTGCAAGTGTCAAGCGATAAGTAGAATCAGCGTGTAAACGCATACGCTGTTTAAGTGATGAGTACAGGTATCAAGTGGAAGTGCCAAAAAACATGCCTAATCCTTCTATTCAAAGATATTAGAACCTAGAAGATGACTCACGTGGAATTTTTATTAGCCTAATAAAACAGCATCAATATAAATAACTCTAAAAATACCTACGCAATAAAAACAAATATAAAAGCAATTTGAGACACGGGGGAACGGCCAAAATAGTGCTCCGTGCAATTTACGAGTTCTCGAGACTTACTTTGTCCTGTTTAATTAAACCTTTCCTAGTACATTAATATCAATTATGGTAATCCTACCGTAGTGGATTCAACTGCCGACCTTATTTGGCTATGGCTGTTTCACACAGCCACCGACACGATATCGACGGAGAGATGTGACCTCATTATTAGTACAAGACGCTTTCACACCGGAATATTTTATCAAGGCACTGAGATGACGCTGTCGTTTCTAATGTCGTTATCGGAATGTGTGGAAACGTCTTATCCCGTGCTGAAATGTGGCACAAGGTTAATTACTTTAAGTTTCTTGGACTCGCATTTACAGGTTCAAAAAGTGTATTTGCTTCACTCCTTTGCTTAAAGGCAAACCACTCGCGTTTCTTACATAAGCTATACTGGGTCACGTAACATCTATTCTAAGTTTCATCCAAATTAGTCCCGTCGTAGCTACATCATTGAGTACATCATGAGTATATCTAAACATTTTATCACATTTTGTATTATCAATGTAGGATTGTTAAAGCACCAAATTGTTCATCGTACAGGATACAAGGACGCGACGCACGAGCAACTTTTGTATCCGCAACTATTTTGTCTCTTACATCAGTCTACGGGTGTATATAGAACCACCAATAGAAATCGGCCACCGATACAAATCGGTAGAGAATAGAAAGTTCCTCTTTTATTTAAGCCTTTCTAATGGTAGAATCAAAGTATTCCATATAAAGGCTTCCGCGCCTTTTAAACAGCAATCATGGCTTTCAACAAACTTTACGTACCTTTGAACGGTAATAACTCGTTTAGAAATTGGTTCCTTGGTTTCCATGAGTTGGAACTTGGAACCTTAATGCTTCTTATAATTCGTGGCACATGAAAAATAGTAGATTAGTAGAGCAAATGGTAAAGTATTTTTTCTACGAGGAGGTAATATAGACACGATAAGACAAGAATAGTCTTATTATTTTAGAAAAGCATGCTCAGAAATGACCAACTCAATTCATTTATTTCTTTTCTCGTACATACATTCGACAAATATCTTGTTTCATGCCTTTTTAGGTTAGTCAAACAAGCTTGCGAGTTATAAAAATCGACACAGATTATGAAGTTAGTATAAAAATGCTTTTTCAGCAGTTGTACTTTAAAAAGGTCTTGCAAAATTTTGGTGTTTTATTCGAACCTGCTCTGTATTTTATCGTTGCGTGGCTACAATTGAAACGTAGATAGGCAAAGACTTTTATGATGGTAATGAAATGATTTTATAGTTACGACCTTATTTCTAAAGATGCTGTAGGTATCTACCTTAGGTAGATAGAAAGCCTTCGGTAATTATGTTCAAATGATTTATTATACGTTCATGTTTTCGGCAGGTGTCTTTTGATAGGACTCTTTTGGTTTAGTAATGACTTTAAATTAATAATTACTCATTAAGAACATATGACGCCAAAGTAAAATAATGAATACCTTATTCATCCTGAGCATTCACCATACAATCAAACGTCTTCACATTATGTTGCTAATTATAGAACCATGGTACAGTAAACTACTACTAACAAATAAGTCACAGTAAACTACTATTATTTATTTTCTGAATTAGTATTTTTAATAAGTTCCAAAATGCTTTGACAACAGTTTTCTTGGAACACTTCTGTTTAACACTGCTTTTTCTAACACTTCTGTTTCTGAACTAGCACAAAATGTTTAAAATGTTATATAAAACAGAATGTTGTTTTTATTATGATATTATGAAAAAAGCTGTAAAAAATTTCGCTCACTACTCAAGTAGTTATTACACGAACCCTCGCAACTGCATCACTTTATTAACCCTAAAATGTTTACGTCAAAAATTATTTTACGACAGGAAAAGGTGTTTAAAAAGCTGTCATGAGCGAGATAGATCGCGTGACAAGGGTTCTGAAGTTGAACTTGCGGTTTGAGTTGCAAAATTGTGGTTTTGTTACGAAATACTATATCCATTCTGTGGTTTTCAACTAATTTGTTTTCTAATTTACGATTTAACTATCAGAGAGGTGCGTTTTATTTCAACGAATAAAAAACTTAATTAAGCTACGGAGATTTCTTATTTTCACAAATAAAAGAATCGACACAGACGTCTGTGTCAACAGTAAACAGATTCACAAATAACTCGGCCTTTTTAATTTCGACGAGAAGTTTTTCAGTGTCCGTTTTTTTCCTTTTGCGGTATGGGTCCCTAAAACCGGCAAAAACACGTCTCGTAGACAGATAACCAGAAATAAAAAAGTCGTCAGCGTAAACCAGGACGTCGGCTAATAAAGGAAGCGAGAATCAGGACTGCACGACAGAAAGAATGCTTTTATTATTATGTTCGTAATGTCACTCGTATATTACATACTTTTTTCTTTACGAACTCATGCGAGCATTATTGTTTTTTTGATAGCCCTAGAACGATTAAAAGCAACGTTGTGTGTAGTGCTTTTATTTTATGTGATTAGTAAAATGGGGTAGGAGTTTTTTTATCTTGATATGACGTCATTGCGTAATTACTCACCTACCTATAGCCAAATGTATGCACAAATTTAATTATTATTATTATTATAAGCCAATTTATGTCCCAATGATTATTATTATGTATTATATATATATATATTTTTTACTAGTAGTTCGCCCCGAACTGAGATCTCGTGATGGTCGGAGGTTAATAAAACCCAAACAATTTTATTGTAATAAACTTTGCGATTAGCTCCGAAATCGCCATCTAGCTAAGTACCAGTCTTACTTGAACTATAAAATTATTGAAACTCCAAGAAATGGTAGCTCACGTTATACTGGGTTTTCTAATTTTATAATTTTTACAACAACTCAAAAACTATTAGACCTAGAATCAAAATAAAAACGGTTTTGGAATGTCTACGCAAAGCCCTATCATATGACACCCTACTTAATATTTTGGTACGACTTTATTTTTTTTTACTCCCTTTGGAACTTCATAACTCTCCAACCCCTTGACCGATTTACTTTATTTTTCAAACCAGTAAAACTTAAGAGTAATATCCGTATATCTATCAAACTCTGTAAAGACCGGATATGCGGTTCAAAAGATCTCGACGAACAAACATACAAACATACAAAGCATTTTTGTCCAAGTTGTCACTAAGATCTCGTTCGCTTCGCTCACTCGATCAGTTATTATAAGCCAATTTATGTCCCAATGATTATTATTATTATATATTTATATATTTTTTTATTATTAATTATTATTGTTATTATTTTTTTAATAATTTTTTTTAGTAATTTTAATATTTTTTTGGGTTGCCCATTTTCGGGCAAAAGCCTCCTCCAACCCTTGCCAGTCTCCTCTGTGTTGGGCTAATCGTGTCCATGTGGCGCCAGCCACTCCCATGATATCGTCCCGCCATCGTCGCCTTGATCTTCCACGGGGGCGAGTAACATTTGGTGGGTACCAATAGAGTACTTTGGCGCTCCATCTATCATCAGTTGCTCGCGCTACGTGTCCAGCCCATCTCCACTTGAGCCAATTTAATCATAGCTGCTTAATTTTTTGGAAGCAAAAAATATTTTTTAACACATCTGATAAAAATTTAACAAGTTGTGACCTTCAGTGACCCACATCTTCCACATAATGCAAAATAACATTATGCTGATTGTATTATAGTCGAGTCAAAAGGTATTTTTGTTCTCTTGAGATAACGATTTTTTATTCTAAGTCGTAGCTTAATGAATGAAGAAAACTGTATTATAGTCGAGTCAAAAGGTATTTTTGTTCTCTTGAGACAACGATTTTTTATTCTAAGTCGTAGCTCAATAAATGAAGAAAACATATTCATTTCCTTAACATTTTGGCATTGTCAGCTCATAAAACTTCTACTTATCAGCAATCGAAGCATAATTGCCCAAGTGGGAGGTCCGATTTGTTTCCCTCCTAATCTATCAGAGGCTCATACGAAATGGCCAAATCACCCCATTGAGATCTTTGATGATGCTACGATGCCTGAAATAATGTATTATTAACCCAAGAGAGAGAGAGAAAGACTGGCTAAGAAAACAATATCTGAAGAATACAGTTATTTCTTCTTTATATTTTTTCAAGAACATCTTCATCAATAAAACATCGATATCCGCTACGCCTAAGAAATCTGCCAGGTTTTTTCCGAAAACCAATTTCTATAACATATTTTGAAACTGATATTTTCTGATGCAAACTGTAAGTCTGACGAGGGAGGGTTATGTTTTGACTGAACCTTTTGCAATAAAATTGAAGATAAAACAAATAATACTATCTCATATTATTATAAGACAATCACTTAACAGTTAATCATCCTTATAAAATGAAAGATCTACCATATTCATTTATTTTTAATCATCATACGATTAACTTGAAAAAATTCAATGTTCGATAAAAGCCTCCCAATTGATTTCCAGAAAAAAATATTTTTAGCATTCTCCATCCACCGACGTAAAATTCACGGAAAGTCGAAGTAAACAGTTATACGCCTGATAAACGAACCAATACGTACCTAACAAACCTGCCGCCGTTCCACACACCCCAAAACAATAAAATAACAGCTAAACAACCTTTATATTATGAACTGGCAATAACCTGCCCGATGAAGGTCAAGAGTTATTGCAATGGCCCACCGGTTAAGGCCGGCATCCCACCGCAATGATCACGGATGTGACGTAATTTAGACTACCTTCCGGAGTGCTTCCGGTGAAATGAAACAGGTTTTACAATTTTTTCTACCAAGAACACGTTTTTGTTATTTAATAAAAAAAAACATGCTGTAATTCTGAATTTTAGTCCAGCAATAAAATTGAAAAAAGTTTTCTGATTTTTAATATCAATATTACAATCAATAATCAATATTACATACTTTGTTATTAATCAAAAAATACGATACTTGGAAAACTAAATATTCTTATTACATACTCTAGACAAGATTTATTAGTTCCCGCTAATAATCTACATTTTCGCTGCCAAAATTACAAGTTCCTCTCGTGTCCTCCCCTCACTGTTCATAACCTAATTCCGTTTTATTAAATCATACACTATACATAATAACGTAGTTATGATCATAACAGAGCACATAAAGGCGCGTTATGCTAATATAACTCAGAGTGTACAACAAGTGCGCGGATTCACGCAATCATGCCGTTATATCTATTTCTTCGCTTTCCGTTTCCGGTGACATTGGGCGGCTCTTTTTCTTCTATATTTTATACATGGGGTTCGATAAACACAATGAATATTATTAGAACTATATACCTACTATATTTATTACTAGAATTATAATTGGTAAAGGAAATATTTTTCTTCAATATGCTACATAAGATACTAAAAACTTTTTTTGCAAATCTATTCACATGACTATTTAAATTTTTCACTAAGGGTACAATAAAAAAAATACTTGATACTTAATAGCTATCATGAGCGATTTTAGTGAGTAATATCAACACGATATTATCCTTTAAATAGTTTTAGGCACACTACTTTTCTTCTTTGAAAATATTCCATGTTATATCCAAAAGAATGTCTCAGTGTCTTATTTTCTTTTTCAGTGAATGCCGTCCGCAGGAAGTCCTTAATATGTATTTATTTGATTTCCTATAACGCTCGTTGGATCTCTATTGAAAGTACAATATTTGTGTTTGAAAAAGGATGTTTTGATACGAAGTTTCTTGTTTATTATTTTGCTTTGAATATGGTTTCGATTCTTGCGCTCACAATACTTTAATCACATGGAAACGTCTAAAATATAACGTCACGTATTTTTCATAAAACCTGACAGTATAAAATTGCTCGTAAAAACAATGAAAAGCAATTACACTAACACTCACATTGTCAAAAAGAATAGGCAAGGAACGGAATAAAATCATGAGGCAGTGGGGCCTAAGGGACCGCTTTGGCCAGGTTAATGCATAAGTAATGGTCGCGTGCTACCCCAGTCTATGGACAACCTTTTAAGAAAATTTTCCTCTTGGCTTGTACTGGCATTTTCGACCCGTTGCAATTACATTACGTCTTGCTAGGTAGTAGGTATAGGGTTAGGCTGTGAGTTTTTGATGAACCTTTTTTTATCCTTGGTGGTCCTCTAGACCTTTTAATCTCATTTTATTTAAATCATATTTGGAATCAAAAATAACAATATTTTGAATTTTTTAATCACTAGTCATAAGTACTAAAGAGACTAAGGGTATTAAGTAAAGTAAACACAAGAGTTATTTTTTTCCAATTTGGAGACCTTTTCAGCTTCACTTTATCAATCTTTTGCTCGGCTGATTTTATAAACTGTAGCCACGATCCAAGCATCAATCCGTGGAGCCACACATCACGCGCCAGGAATGTGACACACCATTATAAATCTCATTGAAGATACACCGTCATCCATCACCGAAAGGAAATGAAGTCTAGCAACGAATGCGCGAACGTACGTGGAACGCGGCTGAATCGCTCAGATGTTCCAGCGTAGAATAAGTCGGTTAGCAGGCTTACATTAAAATATATTCAGTACAAATAACGAACAAAAATCTGAAATTTTAGTTGAAAAAACTGGGTAGACTCGTTTTGTTACTTTGAAAGTTTTGTATACTTTGCTAAAAAAAGTCTAAACGATGAATAGAAATTTAGATTTCAAAGATTTAGTTCTAGTAATCTAAGGTACTTATTATTTTAAGTTCAGTGAAAGATCAGTGAAGAGTTCCAACTATCAAAATAGTTGTTGAAAGCGAAACGCCTAATAGCGAGACACCGCTCAACACGGTCTTATTCCGTAAATCAAAATAGCAATCGTAATATGAGATGAATAACTCAGTACAGTCAGCGGTTTGCATTTTAATTAATTAAGACTGGGCGGGAAGGGGAAGCGCAACAGTCGGTGTTTACGCACGGAGACACCTAGTGACTTCTCCCGACATTCGTTTTCTGTCGTCGGGCTTAGCGGGGCTTTACTCCATTAGGAAAATTAATGTTTTGAATTACTCGCGGTCTAGAGACGCTCGCTCGGCAAAAACGTCGTCTTACAGAATAGTGACGCGCAGCAATTATAATGGAATAATGTGTTTTGCGACAATATATTAACTAAATGAGTGGGTATGATAAGAATGAGGCATTAATTTTTAAAATGCTTTGTTTGTGTTTTTAAAATATTTTCATAGAAAGGAAAATAATATTTTATCATAGTATCTGCTCTGTTATAGTTTGTTGCAAATTGTAAAGATTCTTAGACTTTATTTGGGAAAAATAGTTGAAAGTCAGCAAAACCGGTTTAATACGAAACCTAGATTTTTTTTTCCTCGTTGTAAAATTACGATGAAGTTCTACCAAACAAAATCTCGAGAAACATCCAGTACGAAGGTAAAATTTAATTCCACAACCACTCCACCTTACTTTATGCTTACTTTACAAACAACGTGGCATTTCCCAGCGAACGACAAAGAAACGCGAAGAAATCTCGCTCCCACTAAACGCTCTAAAATCAGAACATAATGAACCACGTATCCACATTTGCATTAGAAATGCTCAGTTCCTTACCGCAGTCGCGTTCGTATACTCGTTTTTGTGCGGTTTGTTTGTCAGAGGAAAGCGTTGTTGGAAAACTTCACTCGCTTGGTCTTGTACAAGTACTGGTCGAACGCTCCTTGCTATAAATTATTATAATTTGCCAGGTAACCATATTGCACGCTAATCTGCGGCCAATCTGGTCTACATCTGATAATATAACCTACATAAACTAGAAACATGAAAAGATCAGCAGAATTGTTCTAAAGAGTTTGCGAACTAAAGCAAATAAAGCTTCAAACGCATAATTAGAACTATTTCAAAAATTAAATAAACGGTACATACATAGGCACTAATTTGTCTCAATTTTAGTATTTTAAAACAAAGATGTTGTAACTATATTTGCTATACAAGATACTTATATACAGTAAGGTTTCCGCTCCAACTCTAACTGAACGCTTACCCTCGTCACGTTGGAAAGAAACCACGCCACCTTTAGCGCAAATTGTATCCTCAGCAACCGTTCCCTCGCGTTTGTCAAAAGAATGAGTCTTTTTAGGGTTCCGTCGTCCAAAATAAACCCCAAGCTCTCTGATCTACAATTTTTGTATTATAATTTTTGTACAAAAAATACATAGGGTACACCTATTGATTTTTGTTTCGCAAAGTTTTGTTTTCCAGTATTTTTTAATAGTACTTATACCTATTATTTTGTACTAAATTCTTTTTCTTTAAAATTCAACCCGTTTTGACCTGGTAAAAACCCTAAACTATGTGCAGTCCATCACGCACTTGACTGTTACCTTTGCTGTGGACGTCTGTTCGGTAGTGATGTTTTCGTCTTTAGTGTGAGGTTCACAAAATAGGAATGAAGTGCTCTGTGAAGACTTTTTGCTTCGTAGTAGGTATTTCAAAAACATAATGCATTTTTTTTATGATTATTGTACATAAAACGAAAGTGCTTATGCGACGCAAAGTAAAGAAAAATATTTAATGATTTTTATTTCTTTTTCCGTTCCTTTGTAAGCTCAATGCACTGGTACGTACCTATTCATAATGCTTTAAATAAAGACTTTGAATTTGTTTATTTGTACTGGCTTCTTTGAGGAAAAATACCTACCAACATCGCAATAGGCATAAATACTTACTATTGCGTCTCTTGAAGCATTTCTATCGCTACCCCATAATATATTTTTTATCAATCACAAAGTAGGCATGCTTTATATTTTTCTTAGTGGTGACTTCTGCAGGTTTTTCTAAAAACAAAAATAATAATAATACGCAAATCAGCCAAACATTAGAATCCGTAAAAGCGGCCCTTGTTGGGGCGCCATTTTCGTAAAATTCATTAGGACCCGTTCGTTGGTCGCACTCACGACGTTTTGAATAAAATATGTGGGTAGAATAAAGTGCCACCTTTTATCTATTAAACACCATGCACTCGTAAAAATAGTCTCTCATTTCTTACAGTGTTTGGAAGACAGTGTAAGTAAATGACAAGCAAGCGTTTTCTTACGTATTTAAGGAGTCTTGACTAAAAAACGAGTTCCAAGTTGATATTCAACAAAGGAAAAACTGAAAAGTAATCAAACTGTATGAAAATTATAGCTTTGAACAATAATTCACTATAACATTTCCGTACGCCTTTTGGTGAGGTGTAGGTAATTTCCAAAGCCAATGACAATTCCACTGCATTATACATACAGCTTCATGTCCCTGCATGTCAAAGAGACTAGGTGCATTACTGTTCCAAAAGCTTTATTTTGCACTCCGTTGCGAACCTCACAATGGCTGTCACTGGCTATGATTGTTAAGACTTTGTCCTGTCCTCCCGTGGTATGTTACGGCTTGTTGTGCTCGTCTTAAGTTTCTTGGAAGAGAAATCTTGAAGTAAAACAAAATTTTATACACAACCACTTTATTCAATTACCTACAACTATTAAAAAAGCTGACCGTACCGCCTGTGACATTCGCGTTCCGTTGAATCCCGTTGATTTTTCGAGATAAAAAGTAGCCTATGTCTTAATCCAGGTCACGGACAATATATATTTCAAGTTTCATTCAAATCGGATCAGTAGTTTTTACGTGAAAGAGTAACAAATATCCATACTCACAAACTTTCGCATTTATAATATTAGTAGGATTTTTCCTGACCTATTTTCTTTCTTAATTACCTACTTATTTATAAAGAGTTGATAATGTCCATAAGAATTGCTTAATTCTTTCTTGTGCACATTATCAACTTTTTTCAAATTAATTTAACTACAAGACACATGACCGTGAGAACGCTTCCACTCGTACTAGGCTTCTTAAAATACTTGTTCACACTCGCTTTTCTGTTTATGGTTTGAAAGACAATGTTGTAAGCTCCAATTGTCATTTAAGCTAAACATACAACGCAGAAACTGTAATATAACACCCAATAAGTTGAAAGCTTTTCAGCTATTACATGCAATTTCATTATACCTGCTATCTATGCTTTTATTATGGAGATGCAGTAGAGTATGGTTTTATTATCTACATAGCTAGTGTAATGGATATACCTACCTTCTTTATGAGTATACGTATAAGCGTCATCTAGCTGTTTACCTACCATTTCGTCTACTTTGCTGTGTGAATTTGGCACGAGATGAAAAGAAAAACCTACACAGTACATTCACAGTGCCCACTTTGCGAGTCTCTTGGCAAATGTGGATTTTTATTGTGATGCAGAATTACTTTGCAGTGACATCACTACTGCAGCACTGAACTTAGAACGAGAACTTGCTTTCTATCTAAGAAGGTTATGCCATCAACACACCTTATTTTTAAGGTTGGTTAAAGAAATCGCACTCTTTTGTTCAAACCTTTGAGCATAGAATGATTCATTTGTTTTATAACTAAAGCACACTGACTTTAGAAGAAACTGTAATAGGAGAACGAATGTATACGGTGCCTGTTAACACTAGTTTGTGTTTCTTGCCCGTCTAAGGCAAGTATCAGTACTTTTATTCGATAAGTTTCTTTATTTTTTAACCGACTTAAAAAAAGGAGGAGGTTCTCAATTCGGTTGTTTTTTTTATGTTTGTTACCTCAGCACTCCGATATTTATGTACCAATTTGAAAAATTCTTTTGTTATCTGAAAGGGTATGCTTCCAGATTGGTCCCATATTTTTTTTATCAAAATCAGTTCTGTAGTTTGGCAGTAAATAAGAATAACTCGAAAAATCACGTCATTCACGTACACGACAGTGCGTATTTGCTTTCCTGTTGCATTTCTGTGGTGCCTACGATCAATAGAATAGTCCCAGTCCCAATGAACAACTATCATCATCATCATCATCATTTGATGATGAATGCGTATCAAATTGAAGCCGGTTTTTCCAGTTTTTTAAACTTATAAATTATTAATATTATTATCACATGTGTATTTTGGTCTATTGCTATATGGTTTCTTTATTTTCTATCATATCGGTTAACAACATATGTCTGGATGCAATCATAGGCCTTCTCTAGTTTTTTTACTCTTCTAAGTCTCAAACAACTTCCATATATAGCGAGCATCAGCTTATTTTAAGTCATGTACCTATGGGTTTTGCTAAATACCAAAGATAATAGCAGTACAATCTTGACAGCATATTAGGCCTTTGTTTTTATGCCTAAAGCATAGAATAAATATCCAACATTATAATATTTATTGTAATAAGTATTTATGTGAAGTAGGTTCATATAGCAAACGGGACCCGCGCGCCCGCCATTTTTGCGGGACCGTGATTTTTTTTGACAGTTCAGAACTCGTTCCTTGACGGGTTAAAAGAAATAAATGTCATTTCTACTTCAAAATCGTGGGTTAGTCTCATTATCCCCTTTGAGATGTCTCCTTAAATTTTTAAATTAAGGGGATGTTGCTTTATTCACACTATAATTGTGAGTCACCACACCGGTGCATTTTACTGGCACATGTTCCACATCGATTAGCGACACGATAACACTAGAACGTACTGCTTAAGGTACTGAAGGTGAGGTGGATGTCATCGGTGTTAACATTGTCACTGCAAACAAAGCCTGAAGGGGACAAGCTCTTATTATAAATGATCGTAGCTTTACGTTAGGTAACTCTACAATTTATAAACTTGACACGATTGTTTGACCAAATAACTATTATCCTTAGATTTAACCTTAGTTCATGGCTCAGTTGGTAGTGAACTGCCTTCCGTGCTATGGGTCGTGGGTTTGATCCCCACCGAGAGCAAATATTTGTGTGTGGCAAGTGTGGCATGTTCTATGTCTGGGCGTTATTAAGTACCATAAGTATATATTTACAAATAAAATGTATATAAGTGTTCTAGTTCCCATAGTACATGCTCGGCTTAGTTTGAGAGTAAAGGGTGTTATGTGTAATATCCAAGGATATTTATTTATTATTATTATTAATATAAAAACTATTGTAAGATATAATCGTATTTTACAAATGAGAAGGTAACTCAGCAAATACAAACCCCACATCGTTTTTGATGGTATGACAAATGACTATTGTAATAATACTAATGTTTTCTAATACTGCTAACACCAAAATTATTTACATCATAGGATCTTTTCAGATGAAGCGGATACTCCTTGACTTAGGCAGAGAAGGCGAAATCGAACAGGCCCAGTGGCTCAGGGAGCCTTCTTAAAACCTGATAACACTTGGTAAAACACTGATGCAACGTCTAGAATCTTGAAGCTCTACTTGAAGCTCTAAAACGTTCACAGAAGCGGCCTCCCTTCACCACCAGCTCATCCTCACGGGCCGAGAGAGAGTCTGGAGTACTACAGAGCGTGTGTCCAACACCGCTCCATTCACCGCGGCCAGGGTTGTCCCCTCCTTTCGCTGCGAGCTGGTCATTCTCTGGCCCTTTTCTTCTGCGGCAAGTTGGTCACCCTCCGACCTCTCTGTTAAGAGGGATTGGTCACCATATCTACACTACATAACAGCCTTTCCTAATTCTGTGCACCACTTTTACTTTGGCCACCTCAAACCTAAAACCCTCGAGTGATAGTGATCGTGTAGCAAAAGTGAAGACTTGTAAGTAAGTCTTAATAAACTCTGTACACACCTACCTACCCCTATTTCCTTGATAGGATCTTTCAAAATTACGATAGGTAGGACTTTCTAAAATTAACTTATGGCGTCAGGGACAAACCCTGCAACGCTACACTATCAACATTCGATTATAAAAACGCGTGGGAAATACCTAGTCGATTTTGTTCTGAGATGTGGGCTCTCCATGTGTAATTGTGTAGCTATAACCATTATTGGTGTACAGCTTTCCCACAAAGGTCTTGTTTCTTCGCCATGGGTACATTGGGTACCCATAAAGACGATACCGGCCATAGCTTCATTAGGCGACGGCGTGTCGTTACGTCCCAGGAGAACGGCTACCCAATAGTTAACCTCTGCTTAGTTTAAATCGACCATTAACCTCCCGGCGGCAAACATTTCAAATTACAGATGTGATTTAGTAATTGACTTGGTCTTTGCCTTTGGTTTGGGATTGTTGGGTATGATTATTAAATATTTTTTTTGGTAACTTTGTGTTTGTACTACAGGGTGTGAATAGATAAAGTTCATTTACTTTGCTGTTTTTTTTTCTGCTTTCACATTTCGAAAGTGTCAGAGAATCTTGTTTTGTAATAAATGTTGTTTGTTGTTTTTGAATAATATTGTTTTCATCAGTTATTTTTTTACATTCCATATTTTGTACTTAAAAAATAACTACAGTTTTAAGTAATTCATCAATCTTGTATTTTAAAAATTTGCTTCGGTCACGTTTAAACCTGTTACCAATAATCGAATTTGGCTTCGCTATTTGGTATGATGAGCTATATTTACTGTCATACTTCAGCGTAACTTTTTACCAGCGTGAGAACTTCCTTCAAACTTAATTTCAGAAAACCATCAAGCGCTTGAAGCAGCCTAAAATGAGCTTCTTTACTTGCGCCCTTGCGGGTAGACGAAACTTAAGCCTCTGAACGGGTGCTGGGCTCAAACTTAATTACGTCACGTAGTTTGGATCTACGTAACTTTCACTAAGCCTCGTACAAACATCGCCCTCTGCTTCTTTCCACTAAGCCAAACAAGCGCTTTTAATCCGCGCTGCAAAGATGTATTATAAAGTTTTTTTCCGGGATGAGAATTCTTTCGAAGTATGCAACTTTTTTCTAATTCTATGGCTGAGCGGATCAATCTGACCGTGGTAAAAATATATTAATGTTTTTTTTTTCGCACGTAACCAACCTACTTACTACGCATAAACAGTGTAGCTTTAATGGCAATAAATTAAAATATGTTTTGACACTGAGTTTTTTAAAATAAATACTGTAGTGAGTACCTATATTTCTGTATGAACTATGAAGGTATGCGTCGGATACTACCTGTGCTGTACAATATATGTACAAAATAACTCTGACCAAAACCAAACTATAAAAACTCAACGTTTTAGCAGAACTATTACAAAAAAAAGCAATTTGACACAAGTAAAATAATTAAATGTATTACTATTCCACTCGTAACCTCTTGTAGCTCAGTTACTCGAATTAATTAAAACGCTACAGAAATTTCTTAAATCATGAATTTGAATCAAAGTTGAGTGAGCGAAGCAGCCGAGCGTGCACAGTAGACAAACAAACGAGAGTCTTTATTGGAATCATCTTGTTCAAGTAAAACAGAAGTCGAAGAAATATTGAAAATTTTGTAGGGCTTATTTTGATGTTAAATTATTATTATTTAGATGAAAATTTAGTTAATAAGGAATATTATTACAGCTAAGAATGTGGATACGCTGGTAGGATCATTCAAGTTCCATACATTTATCTATTTATACTATTATAAAACTGTAAAAAAGCCAAAAACTAAAATTAAAGATATGGATTAACTAAATATGCAGATCTACTAAATAAACGATTTTGATTCCAAAAATCGGGTTTGTCTGTTTGTCTGCTGATCTGTTTATCTGTTTGTCTGTTTATCTGTTTGTTTGTTCGCGGATCACGCCTCAACTACTGGACCAATTTCAATGAAACCTATACCATTAAGAAGGCCATTTTTCGGATTGAAACATAGGCTATATTTTATTGAAATGAAAGACGTGGATTCCTAGATACAGCTTGACCTCTCTAAACCAAAAGCCGCTTTTGGCACGAGGTTCATTGTATGCTGGTTGACAGATATTTCGGTGGAAAGTTTCGCACGCGTACGAAGTATCGGGTATCAGCTAGTGGGTGAATAAATCTAAAAGTGCCGGGCAATCAAAAATAACTTGGCAACAGTACATGGCATGTTAAAAACATTTTTTTTATGCCATAGCTGGCAGACGAGCAGGCGGGCCACCTGATGGCAAGTAGTCACCGCCACCCATGGACACCTACAACACCAAAGGTGATACTAGTGCGCTGCCGGTCTTTTAAGAGAGGATAACCCGCTTTTTAAAGGACCTCATCTCGAAACTCCAACTAAATGTATATTTTGCATTGAAAAAGCTTTGCATACATAGATAAAATTCCAATAGTTCACGAGGGGAAACAAAGTTAGCCGACGATAAAAGATTCTATGAAATCGGCGCATAATCGAATTACCCACACTCCCAAAGCTCGTAATGTCAAATTGTGACTGTGCGCCGGTCAAAGGCCCACAGTATGCCGCCGAAATTGAATTTGGCTGTTTCCACTTTCAGAGGAGTAAATGCTTGTGGCAATTAGTTGGTGCGGAAAGTGGGCTTTTGGCCTTTTTTGATCAGCGCCAGCGGTCGGGGTGGACAACTATATGGGATGAAAGTGCCTTTGCCTAATTAAGTGACTTTGATATGCGAGTTTCCTGGGTCGGAAGAGGCCTGTCCGCTTCGAGTGCAATTGCCTTTTTTGAGTGTCTCTGTGGGTCTTATTACTGTTGCTCATTTCTTTGCTTTTTACGTATTGAACAAATGATGGGAAAATCATTGCTTTGTACTTAGCTGCAAATTAGCAGAATTATTGATTGTAAGGCTCCCATCTCAAAATTTTCACAATTGTATCTAGTATTATTAAGAATGATGATTTACAATTTGTAGAGTAGAAAGCCATTCTACTTTCATTAATAACAAGTGAGTAAGTCTGCAAATGACCTAATTAATATTAAGCAGATATACCTTGGCTGTTAATAATTCCTTACAGATTATTATGAGGCAACATTTATACTTGGCGGCAAATATGGGTACTACTTTCTTAGACAAAAGTACAAGACGTCCGGACGACTAAAAGTTACTTTAAAACTAATTACTATCAGTGAATGGACCCGTTTCCTGCATACACTTCACAAGATCGACCACATTCATCTCCCGTTCTCTAGCGATGTGTTCATCTCCTCCCAATCACGAGATGAGAGACGCGCCAATGAATTGACCGCAAGATGGCCTATTACAGAGGCAATGCCAGCCGGAAATTGTCTTCCAAGCTTGCACCGCATCTGACCTCCTTTGAGACGGCCTGTCACAGAATAGTCTTGCATATTATTTTGATACCTAATACCGATATCTCAACAGCTTCTTAATTCTATAATAGTCTACTCGATAAATAATAAATATTCTTGGACATTTATCACACAACACTCTCTAGTCCCAAACTAAGCAAAGCTTTTACTATGGGAACTAGATTGCTGATAGAATACATAAATACATTTTTTTTGTAACTGCATTCTTATGATAGTAAGTAACACCCAGACACAGTACAAACATCTATGTTTGCCACACACAAATGTTTGTTCTCTGAGAGGATCGACCCAACGACCAGCACGGAAGGCAGAGCTACTACCGACTGAGCCATGTCGCCTTTCAAATGTCGATGTTTTTTTTTACAGGCATACTATAGGTGCAGGGTGTCCCACGGCCATGCCACATGGAGGGAAAGTATCTTAAATAATGTAGATAGAACATTTTACTGAAAGAAGACTTTATTTTGATTTTAAAAATAATTTAAACTGCATTCAAAGAATTTTGAATAATCGCCTGTCTGAACCGGGAATCGAACCCACCAAAATGCAAAAACATAACACCCGTTATTTTATGATACCAATTAAAAGGCTCAATCGTAAGGATAATCTTATTCCAAATAATATAGCATCTTAAATAAAAAAAAGTCCACCTCTAAAACCCCTAAAATCTCTAAAAACTCCTAAAACCCCCTACAAACCCCTAAAAACCCCTACAAATCAAAAAACCAAATGCTAGGTGCACGTTTTGGAAACGCTTGTAAAAATTTCATCTTTATACACGTAGAAATGTTACTCGAAAAAAACACATCAACATCAATTTCCAAATGTCAAATTTTCAAACATTACGTTTAGCTGTCAGTTGTGTTTTGCTATACTACATATTTCTAACAAATGAACGGCTGGACTGATGTTTTTACTAATAATTTTTTTTTGGATGTTCATTTTTTCTCCGGGAACGGGATAAAAAGTATCCTATGTCCGTCTCCTGGTTTTTACCTACCTCCCTACCAATTTTCAGCCAAATCGGTCCAGCCGTTTACGTGTGATGCCGTGACCAAGGGAAATAGGGATTCATTTTTATATATAGACATTTATTTTAATAAATTTTTATCTGTTTTAAGTATTATGATTACATACTATGCACGTAAACCCTGTAGTGTTTTGCAATGCATGTTTTGTACGTGATACATTATGATCATGTCACTAAACTAATATTTAATTTTATAATAATATAGTGGTACATATACCTGCCTGTTGTATCGACCAGAAACGCATCATTTGTTCAGCAAATATTTGTAGTTCGACCATAATTCCGATGTAATAATATCATTTTCAATAATGTTACTCTCTTTGCGGAAAACGATCCGTTGGCTTTCACTACTTTATGCACGATAGCAGTTACAAACAGTGTGTGGCTTAATTATTATTAATGTGTATTTAAATTTTAACGTTATTGCTTTTAAATAAAAATACTAATGTATGTTATTTTATAATTATTCTGCTTTAACATGATGCACCTAACCTTACCTTACCCTACTTACTTAGTTCAGCGGTAATGCGCATTTAACGGAGGTACATCACTATTACATCAATATTTTTTTGGAACTAACCATTAAGCCAATTGTAAGCAGATACCTATGCCTATAACGTGCCGCTTCACTTCCTCACAGATAAATCTTATTACAACCAATTTTGATTACGGGTACAATTTCCTCGTAATTAGTATCGCACTGTAGTGAGATTTGTATCACAGTTTTGTCCCACATCATTCACACACAATGCGCCTTAAAACTACAATAGCCTCAATTGTACAGGCGCGGCCAAGCAATCAATTAACGCGGACCGCACCTCCGTTACACTATATGTTTGCTATGGGTTTTCCCTCATTACTTACTGGCCTTTACTGGCTCACTGCCGCACTTTCTTGTCCAACTTTATTTATGTCTTTTGACACTAGGAAATAGGTTTATGTGACGATGTGGACGATTTAACGCGTAAGTTTGGCGGCACCTTCAAGTTGTGATATGGGATGGAGTCGGTAGAATGTAAAGTTTTGTTTTTGGAACATTTTGTATTGCGGGAGGAAGATATTTTGTAGTTTGGTTATTGATATTTATAGCAAATTGCATAGTGTTTGCTCGTGTTTCTTTATTCAGTATCATTTTGTCAGTTTTGTATGGGTTTGAAAACTGTCTTTTTTGTGTTTCTCACGAACACAGAGCATTTTTTAAATATGATAATTTATTTACTAAATAAAATCATAATTTCTGGTTAGATATTTACTTAAAAAACACTGGCTTCGCAATCCAACCTACTTTTTCTTGGCACCCCTTCCCCTCCTTAATTAGGTGCTTGAATTTTAACTTGCTCATAAACTTGAATAAGGAAACACCCCGAATTTTAAATACACAATTTCTTGTTTTCATCAAAGAAAAAACACTGTTGTGCTGAAAGTTAAAAGGCATTCGTTATCTTAAGTTCCAGAAATAAAGAAAATTTTCAGACGTCCTTGCCAAATGATACCGAAAAAAAAGTCTTCCGACCTAAAGTCGGTAACTTAATTGTTTTAATAATTAGTACCTCATTCTTGCAATTAGAAAGTTTTTTCTTTGGCAAAACTTTTTAATTAAATATTATGTGATCAAAATAATTTTGTTTTTGTCAGCAATGTAAGCTCGTTTATACATCAGTAAGGTACTTTCACTTTTGTTTAATAGAAAAAGTTGAATTTTCTAAGCTATACCTACCTACCTATAACAAAATACGTACGTAAATACGTACCTTATATATTTTTTGAGATAGATTTATTTTTAGAAGCCCTCTCAACTTTTAAACTTTACAAGAAAGTCATTTGTTATTCTCTAAAATATCATCCATTTTTGAACAAAGCCAAACCAAATGAGCGTCACGGAACGACAAGTTCCTTCTATGAAATGACTACGGATATTTGCATTGAACACAAAAGAAATGATTTAAATGGAATAGAATAACGCCTTTCTTTGGTGGCTTACCACATTATTACAGCGGCCAAGCTAGTCATATTCAGACTGTAACTTTTTCTTTTTTTTTCAAAAAAATCATATAAACTAAGTATTTCTTTTTTATCTTCCGAGTTTCAAATGAATTAAAAAATAATGAAAAATACCTACCTAAATACACGAGGCATTGACTGGGTTTAAGTCAATAAATTCATCTTATTTAATCAACCGAGAGCACTTCCAGCGGTATAGAGGGAAATTTTACAAGTATCCTAATAAAACTTGAGAGTTTCAGAGGCGGCCAACTTGCTCTACAAACGGCCGAATTATTCAACAAATTCAATACCTACCAGTGAGCACGATAATAGATACAACGCTTAGGTATTTTCAAATTGGCGTTACAAAGTAGCATTTGAAAATCTTATTTTATTGGAAAAAACCTTTTACACTGTTTTATTATCTAAGAAGTATATTAGCCGACTTTTTTTTGGTATAAAATTAGTAAAATACTTATTTCCTTTATTTTTGTTTAACCTACCAGACAACATTAATTTAATATTACTACCTGAGAACCTGTGCCTAAGATTTTATCGTGTAGGTACAACATTTAGTGAAAAATAAGGATCCCGGTGCTATCTAATATCGATATTTTATACGACGCGATGGTGGAAGCCATAAATAACCTGTCTTCTAAGAAATCTTTTTTGGATTAACTACCGCATGCACTGACTCATTGAGTGTGCTTCCAAAAATTGTACAGTTATCAGGCTTTGCGTTCTTCACAGAGCAATATTTCATCATAAGAGTTACGCAGGATTGTTGTAGGGTCACAGGCGTGTGTTTGACGCGAGGCAACACAAGCGCTTGGCAAACACGCGCCCGGCAAGTGCGACTCCATGCCTATCCGTTTAGACACCTTTATGTACCTATACCACTGTGGTGAAAACCAGACACTGTTTTGCAATATAAAATGAGTAGAAACGCCCGCAGTTTGGTCGCTCTGTTAAAGTCGTCAGATGACCTAAACAGTTTAATTTATATTTTCGAGGGAAATACTTACCACTGCAAGGTTTATTTGAAGGTTCTTGAATATCTAAAAGGATTGTGATTAACTTTTGTTGCTCAAACCAGTTGAAAAAAAAAATACAGTAAGTATAAAATTGATAAAAAAATAAGATAAAATAACTGAAAGATTTTGAAATATCAAAGGCCTTTTAAACACACTAAACAAGTCTCTTTAAGATAAAACAGTAAACATTTCCCATGTTCCTATGACTTGTAAACGAGTTTGAGGCTCAGTCGCTTGAAAATAATCCGGTATAATTACTAAAAGACTACTCATAGCCAAGTTTGCTAATAAAGTGAATGGTTAAGTTCCGTACAAGCTGAGCTTTAGGTGTTAAGACGCGTGCAGAGCGGTTGGGAAACAAGATGTACTTATCAAAGTTTCTGAAATACCTGCTACCACTTCTCACAGTTACAGTACCTACATATAGAAGATAGTTGTGCACAACACTCGCAAACTAAAGGTACATGTACAGATTCTCCATCATTTATGTTATGTAAATTAAAAACCACTAAAAACTACGCACTGTTAAAGCACGGTGGCGTGTGCGCATCAGACAGTTAAAGTAAAAATAAATGTAAAATATCTCAAAGCAATACAGATGAAGACAATTTTCTCTAGCAGTATACACACACCCTATTAAAGAAAGATCGAAGTAAAACTTCTGAAATTGATCCGAAGTATACCAAGAGTTTCGTTCGTCTCTGTCGGCGAAGTGTGTACTTATATTCTAGGTAACGTACCTCTGTGATATAACTGATTCATTTCGAAGATAGTGATTTTGTCATGCCGTGGTATCATATTTTGATATTTTTCTTTTTTCAAAAGGTAGCTTTAAAAAAGTTGAATAAAGTTTCTTGAAAGACTTTAGATTTCACTTTAGGAAATAACGACACGACCAATATTCATAACAATTAGCTCAGACCAAAATCTTGTTCCAGGTTTATTTGATGCAATATAAAGACAGATTTAAAACGCTTTTAAAATAATCATGTTTGTATTTTATGTAACATAAAAAGTTGCTAAAGTACCTAATTTTAGAAAATAGCAAAAATCTGGGAAGAGAGAGAAAGAAAACGAACTATAACAATCTGTTTAGAAAACAAACGACACGATCGGAACAATGTGTTAGTTTTGGTCTCAAAAAGTGTTACGACTCGACTGGTTATAATTGAAAAACGTCAGGCACACTGACGTCCCGCGGTGCGCTGGGATTAGGGTCCCCTGTCAAAACACCGGCAGAAAACCATTTGGTTTAAGTAGAAATGTATCTTTTGGTTCGATGTTGAGTTTTTTGAGATCAAAGCGGTATGTAAATGAGGTTTGGAATTGTAGCTGGCATGGCGTTTCATAATTTAATATGATTTTTTGTAATTATTTTTTGTCCGTAACGTAACAGTGATGTAAGAATTTTGGAAAGTAGTCGAAGTCAAAGGTTTTTGAACTAAATCTTTTAGATCAAATTATAGGCACGAAATTACTAAATTGTAAGAAAATGGGAAGTTGAGCGTCCCAATATAAGCTTCAGTAGACTCTTATAAAGGCATTATAAAGCTGCATAAACCTCAGATAGTGTGTTTGAAAGAGGAAATTGCAGGTTGAGATGCCATGCAATATCCGGCTGTCAAGAAATATCTACCTAGGGCCGTAGATAGAAAGATAATGAAAACAACTGAGCTAGTAAAACAAAATTGTGTGTTGGTAACATTGGTATCGATTTCTGTTCATGCATTTTTTTAAACCTTTTACAATGCTTGTTGGTTTATTTCATGAAGAATGGCAATATTTTATAGCTGTCAAATTAAGTCAGTTCTGGGAAATGAAACAGTGTTGCCATCAGTGTATGAACATAGTTTAAATTGGTAATACGAAAAGTTTCACTTTTCATTGTAGCCGAAACTATAGTTTGTTACATCTACTTTGTCTTTCGGAAATTAGAATTGAACAAGTTCATTCGTTGTTTGTTTTACTTGTAATTTTTTGTGAACTATTCTTTTTTTTTCTATAGTAGTCTCATAGTATTTATTATGGACATCAATATCTCACACAGAACTCGCGAAATGTGGAGTTTGGTATATTTTTATACCTTATAGTAAATAGAGACCTTAAAATCTCCCAAGTTTTGCGGTAGGAACTAGAGGGATGGATAACCCAAAATGAAAAATAAATATAAAAATATTTAATCACGTGAATAGTTGAACCAAAAAATAAATAGTCCTTACAAAACGCTCTCTCTCAGCTGTAAACTAATAAAACAAGCCACGCAAAAGCGTTGTGTAATAGTCCTTGCTATTTCTTTATTATTTCCTTGGCCGAGAGGTTCCTTAACAAGCAATAATTGTTTCGGGCGCTTTATCAGGGGCCCGTAATGATTTACGATGTGCCAACAATGTACAGTTGCCCCGTTCTTGTAATGAACTAAAATTTTGAACTCTTTGTTACTTGTAATAAACTTTGTTTCGGTGGAATTAAACCAGAGCAGTATACGTCTTATTTTTAGGTTAATTGTTGATATTCTGCTTGTGCATTGATTTTGTGTTTCATTAGAATGTATAAAATGTAAATTGTATGGTCAATCTTACAGCAATCTTTTAAAAGTCCTAATCGATAGTGCAGTCTTTTATGATTATTATTGCATGAATTGTTTAGATGAAAACAACTTATTGAGGCTCTACTTTACTATCGTTTTAAGTCTACTTCTTAAATGTATAATTCCTTCAATAATCGTTTTTAAACCCGTTCAAAACACTACTTATAATCACCCTATTATGTAGATTCTACAAAGGCCGCCTACAGAGGTAGGCCTCTGAATCGCAACGCAAACAGTACCATAGTTCATTCCAAAGTTAGTACGCAACACGATGCGTGCTAAGACTGGTACTGTTTTCCCAACGTGACTGAGCGACGGTAGTAGGGATTACGAGCTTTCCGAGCCCGAGAAATGTTTTGGTGCTAGAAACGCTCTGATTTTCTTGAAATTAATTGTTAGATGTGCGGCTCATGCTTGTAGATGGAAATCAACTAGTTTGTGTAACAATTTCTGTAACAACTTACTGCGTGTAACCTATGTACCTAATACATCTCTTAATGGTGCGGCGTATGCAGAGACTAAGAATTTTTAAAAGGAGGGCACTTTTTGGATTGTGAAAAAATAACCTAGGCTTCATTTGATGAATCCGTTAGTACTCTAGTAGCAGCAAATCAAATCTATGAACTTGCAAACGGTAAACTATGTAATTCCTTACTAACCAATTTAAAACAAGGGCATGTGCCAATATGACGTGCCTCTTGTCTTTAAAAAAACAATAATATTAGGCTATTAGGCACCAAAATATCTAATAGGATGCCTACCATGCCTAGCCTAATAACTGTGAGCATATTGTCTTGGATTAGAGAGTGTAATATGATTTTTCCCGATTGTTTTTCGACACTAAAACATCATAGAATGTACTAGGTAGGTATGGACGAACAAACAAATAGTATAAAAACAATATCACAGTTTGAAACTTCGCAGTGTCAAACAATGGTCTATTCACATCCCCTAATCCAATAGAATACCGCAAAAACTACGCACTGATTACTGCATTGTTTTCTGTGAAACTTTTGTGAAAAGTTGTCAAATAAAAAAAGATTTAAAAAGATTATGACTGAATGCAAACGACTGCACAGTGTCAAAACTTTTATTTTCATCATAAAGTCATTAGCTTTCTGTTTTAGAAACATATTTTTGCAGAGTTTAAGTTTATTGTTTGAACTCAATGAAAAATCTAAAGTTTTCCGAAAAGCACACTTGTTCTAAGTACCATCTTTACCCTGGATCGTACGTTTGATAAAAGTCTAGTTTATCACCTGCTACCATTCATCCTCTTAAGTTCTAGATCTCTGAATGAATTGCCCGTATCTTAACTTTTTACGGCATTCCTGTGTCCCATGTTTTAGAGGGAAGGTTAATTGAATTCACCTTTTATGATATCTTGAACGACCGATAAAAAACTTTAATTCGGTCGTATAAAGTCCATATTCGTTTATTTTTTGGAGAGTCACTTAAGACTTTGGTGAGATAAGAAACTTTTTTATTTGCCTACATCTTTTGAAATACGAATTTTGTTGCTTGATGTCTACTAAAGTCAGATTTTCTTCTCTATTCAAAGGCAATGTTGCAAACAGTCATAAAATGATCTTTAAGATAACTGTAATTCGATACTGTTACTGCCCAAAGTTTGGTTTTTATTAATATACAGCGGTATGTTCTTATAGTGTCAAAATTTGACCCATTGGACATTGCCTTTTAGCAAGCTGCCATTGGCTTTCAATAAGCTTACAATGGCATGAAGAAGGATTCAGTATAATTTTGTATCCTAGCCTGGTCAAGGGCATGGGCAAGCCTTACAGCCCTAGAAGTAAGAACTTGGAGTAAAATTCTTCTCAAACTCATAGTATTTTTCATAGCAGACGGGTTTGAGCTAAAGTGCACCATAGAACGAGAATATTCCATACGCCTAATCACACAGTTTAGGAAAATAGCTGATTCCAAGTAACCGAATAACACACTAATGTGCCGAAACGGTGGAACTTGTTTAAATCGACAGCGGACATTTTGGTGTTGAAATGGAAGTTGCGAGTTTCGAGTAATAAGATGCAAGCGATATATATAGAAAGTTAGAGTGGAATAAGTAGCGTGAGCATATTTTTTGAAAAACTCTAGGTCAATAGAGAGAACAAAATAGGTTTTTGAATAAGTTTAACTAAAAAAAATTCAGTCGTCATCATCACATAGAAGAGGTATACTATTACTACTTATTAGTTACCTTCAACAATTTTATTGGTAGTCATTTTCTTTTGTTTGATTTAGATAAAACGTGCTATAATAGGTGCCAAATAACACCGCAATACAGGTCATTCACCCACCTTCACCTCGATGTCGCAAAATGCAATTTATGTATGGTAAACAAACAGTACTACGAGATTCGAGCGATTACCGTCTTAGCGACAGGTTTGTATGGAAAGCGACAAAATTAGCCAGTTATAAATTTTATTTTGTGACATCGTGGTGAAGGTGGGTACCTTCACCACGATGTCACAAAATAAAATTTATTTGGCACCTACTATACAACCCACTTTTTAGTGAACTTTTGCTCACTCTTATGCTAAACCTACTGGATATGAACCTTATTTGATGCTAATGCGTAAACAATAGCGCATTCAATGCGTTATTTTTGGGACGAGTCAAATACGAAAACATAACAATCAGTATTTTTTTTTTAATAATTTGCTATATTTCAACTTCTTGGTTTACGGCTGCTTACTTTATAGAAGTACTTGCATTTTGACAGTTATTTGTACTGACGAAAAAATATTTTATAAACTGTAGGTCACCGTAACTAGTGGTCAAGGAAGCCCGCAACCGTTTGCTACTTGTACCAAACTCATAATTGGTTTCATTTTCGAGTGAACAGGTCCAGTCCAGTGACACTGGACTTCCGACTCCTAACTCCAGCTAAACCATTTATGAAGTGCCAATTATAGACTCTATACGCTTGTAATAAGGTTCTAACTTCCATCTCGTCGCGAGCTAATGACCCTCAGAAATGAAGTGGTTTCTGTGAAGGATAATTTTTTGCAAGGCATTTTAATGTGTAATGAGCACGTTTTTTGTTGTTTGGTGTGAAAGAGTGTTTTAGTACAAGAGTTATTATGAAATCGCACAATTTTATGGTATTTTTGAGGCCTCTTCTAGTATATTTGAGAAGCAGGTGTGCTCTAAAGATGTCTAAAGAACAGACCAAATTGGGGAATATAACTTTTATTTTATTAAATTTTTAGAAATCGAAGAATTTTTTAATTTATTATTTATTTTATACAGTTACGATAAACCTCTGATAACGGGTGAATTGAGAATGATTTATCGCCATTCAAAACTGAGAGTTCGACCCTTGATTTTCGAAACCAGAACGCAGACTACGGGCTCCAGAGCAGAGTGAACGGTGAAGTTTTCATGTATTTGCATGGCACAGAAATATAATTTATTCATATTGGTTACTAGGGCTCTTTTGAAAATAGCTGAATACTAGATTGATATCTTATTTAATTGTCATAGACAAAATGTTAGAATATTTAAAATCGCGGTTCAAACCAATAGGTTTACTTAGTTTAAACCTCATCACATAGGTCGCACATTTGTAGTGAAAGCATAAACTTAAACATCTCTAAGGCCGGGTTCCCACTACGCCGGAACGGCAAAATTGCCGGATCCGGGATAATGTGAATAGCTCTATATAAATTGTACAGCCACTAGCCGTTCGGGCGTTTGTGCACTACAAGGAATTATACTGTCCGGCAGCCCGATTTTTTAAGATCCGATATGGCACGCCATAAATTTATATATACTAGTTTGTGCATTATGCGTAATTTTACCGTCCGACATTTTACTTTTCTCCATTCCGGGCCGTTTTCCCGGTCCGAGATAACAGCAATGAAAAACGTGTATACGCTTGTGCACTGCTGCGTCCGCGATATTCATGAACAGGCGGGGCGGGCGCGGGAGAGGGGGGTGTGTAAAGACTAAAAATCGGACTACCGGACAGTAAAATTCCTTGTAATGCACAAGCCAATCATCCATCTTTTTTATGTCACACTGGTCCGTAAATAATCGGACTGCCGGACAGAAAATTCCTTGTAGTGCACAAGCCAATCATCCGTCTTTTTTATGTCACACTGGTCCGTGAATAATCGGACTGCCGGACAGTAAAATTCCTTGTAGTGTACAAGCCAATCATCCATCTTTTTTATGTCACACTGGTCCGTAAATAATCGGACTGCCGGACAGAAAATTCCTTGTAGTGCACAAGCCAATCATCCGTCTTTTTTATGTCACACTGGTCCGTAAATAATCGGACTGCCGGACAGTAAAATTCCTTGTAATGCACAAGCCAATCATCCGTCTTTTTTATGTCACACTGGTCCGTAAATAATCGGACTGCCGGACAGTAAAATTCCTTGTAGTGTACAAGCCAATCATCCATCTTTTTTATGTCACACTGGTCCGTAAATAATCGGACTGCCGGACAGAAAATTCCTTGTAGTGCACAAGCCAATCATCCGTCTTTTTTATGTCACACTGGTCCGTAAATAATCGGACTGCCGGACAGTAAAATTCCTTGTAATGCACAAGCCAATCATCCGTCTTTTTTATGTCACACTGGTCCGTAAATAATCGGACTGCCGGACAGTAAAATTCCTTGTAGTGCACAAGCCAATCATCCGTCTTTTTTATGTCACACTGGTCCGTAAATAATCGAACTGCCGGACAGTAAAATTCCTTGTAGTGCACAAACGCTCTTCGGCAGTTTTACCGGCCCGGCAGATTTGCCGGTCCGGCGTAGTGGGAACCCGGCTTAAGGCCTCATGGCTTATTCCTCTGTTCATTCATTAGTCACAGTTTCGTGACATTCAACTGTTTTACAGTTTACAGTCCAAAATACCATTTTACAGTTCAGTTACCAATATGTCGCCTCAAACGCTCACTAATAACCTTGTCCGGAGTAAACCACATTTGGGTTGCCATGGCAACCGATTAAGCCGGCGAGATAGTTATGGAACTAAGCGCTGGTATTCTCAAGCTCGTATTTTGGAACTTCCTCATCGTTTTTGACAGCTTGTTCTTAGAAGTTTTGAGTATAAGACATACTATTTTGGCAATAAGTTGTCAAGAAAATTCCAAGATACTTTTTTTTTATTTACAAGAATAACACGTGAACTGCTATGAACAAATGCATTACCTATTAAAACACATTCATTGGTAACCTTCAGTGTATGGCTGAGCACGGCATTTATCATAACCAGATAAAAATCTTCTTATTAAAGCTTTATGGTACTTACACTACAAACATAGTATCAAAGTTTTCTTTAATTTCTCTACGTATTTTAGAACGCACTGATATAATATTTATTATTAAATTACAATAGCCTTCTCAATTCCACAGTCGGTTAAAACATCCAACCCGTTCTAAATTTTAACAACGGACACTCCGATCTCCAATTATATCACAATGCGGCCGCTAATTGGATTAGAAGTGAGTTTTGCAGATTTCGAGTCCTTTGAGTTGGTATAAGCTCTTGAAGTCATGCATCAGAGCCGCTTAATTTAACCGTATTAGTTTATCGACCATTTTCTGAAGATTATCGGGAAAATTTAAAGTGCCATTTGAATAGGCGGGAATTGTACAAATGATTTAAATAGCAATAAAAAATATGTATTTTGTTATTCTTACACACTACACAGGCACATACAATATGTCATGTCATTTTATCAATGTGCGATATCAGTCATTTGCTACGTCGTAGCAGTTCTACGGTATCAGCTACGCCGTAGCGTAGATCTACGGTAGCATTAACACCGCAGCACATCTACAGAAGAAGCTACGCCGTAGCACATCTACGGGAAAAGCTACACCGTAGCATCTGTAATGACCAATACTGCTTGAATGACTTGTACTCGAAATCTATGAATACCAAAACATTACAATATCATACACACAAAAAAAAAATGTTACATTGATAATTTTTTTATGTATTTTTATACTCATTTAGCAAGATGTGTTTCCAGGTAAAAATATAATGAGTACGAGATAGCTTTAACCGAAACAGTGACCGTAAAAGCTGACGTAAAAATTTTACGTTGAATAAAATTTCATTTCGCGTGATAAAAATTATACTGCAACATTTTAACACGTCCTTAATAATAAGTTGGGTGATTTTTTAACGCCTGTTACGTAGAAAGGTAGCATAGCGTTGTTCTAAAGAAGCTGGTACACTCGTACATATTCCTGTAAGGGGACCAAAGTCATCGACTATGAAAAATAAAAGGTTCAAGTTGCGTTGTGTCAAAATATCCAAGAATATTTATTACTAGCTGTCGCCTGCGGCTTTGCTCGCGTGGTAGCAGCATACGCATTATTTGGTTAAAATCTTTGATTCTAATTTTAGACCCTTTAGGATGCGACTTTTCAAAATTCCTTTCTTAGTGCACCCCTACACTATTATAAGGATAGTACCTTCCAAACTTCATACCTCTAAGACTTATAGTTTAGGCTGTGGGTTGATTGTCAGTCAGCTTCAAAAGAGTTTTATATATTTAGATTATTGTTTACTTGTTCTAAAGTACACTTTCTTTCCCTGTGTTGTATATACGAAAAACTACGAGTAGGTCTTTAGAAACATAAGTTCTGTCGTTCAGTGTGTTATCCGTACTATCTTTCACTGTGAATAAAGGGATGTGAAGCGGGCTGCATACGATAACTTTTAATGGGCTCTGTGTAACTTTGTACGAGGTGAGAATCTCACTGCCTGCAATCTTATTCTGGTACTTTGTTTGTTGGTTTTTAATGAGATGTAGCAAGCAAGCTCGTATGAGTTAGTGGCCAACTCTGGTGGCGGAGTTTTTAGGCCGCCTTAAGGCCTCCATCACGACTGCTAGAGCCGGGACCGACAGTTTAACGTGCCTTCCGAAGTACGGAAATGACTAATGAGATGTGACTCGTAAACATACAGCGAGGAAACCGTCTAATCTAAGAGACTCGCATCACTTTTGCTACGTCATACAAAGTGGACGTGCTCAGCGAGGCAATGCATCGTTATAGGTAGTAGTTACTTAACATCGGGTAGGCTATCGGTATTTTTTTATGATAAAAGTAATGGAACAAGCAGATATCTCAACTGATGCTGTAGTAACTTCAGCCCATAACAATGCATTACCTCACAGAGCAAGTCCAATGAGGACGTGCACGGTAAGGCATAAAAAATAAATAATGGTACTTGTTACTTGTTCGGCGGACTTGTTTCCGCAACTAGGCCACAGCTGGGCCCTTCTAATTCTAATTCTAATTCGTCGTGGGGGAATAAGATCTGCACTGACGTCCCGCGTTGGGGTGTATTGTGCATTGTCCCCCTGCTGACCTCACCCCAACCAGCCCAGCTCCTTGAAGTAACGGAGAAGGACTTTGGGTTGATGACAGCAATGTTCCAGCATCCCCGGTGGTGTTGTGGATGCCAAGGAGCGAGACCCGATCAGCTCCTGCAGTCCCGTTTTGGATCTGGCTTCTGCTGTGGCAGAGCAATGTAGCAAGACATGCTCTACTGTTTCTTTTTCCTGAAGACAGCCACGACAGAGGTCGCTGTCTGTCGCTCCGATCTTGAGGAGATGGTAGTTCAGATCACAGTGGCCCGTGATTAGCTGGGCCCTTTTTGCGTGATAATAATCATTGATACTTTGATAACTAGAAACTTTTAACTTTTTTATACCATTATTTATATAAAAAAGTTAAAGTAAAAGTTTCTAGTTATCAAAGTATCAATGATCGCAATCTAAAAAAATACTGCTAATATTTATTTTTACTACACAAAACAAATAAATAATGTATCTATTTTATCCCACAAAGCAAATACAAACAAGCACAAAAAGAGGGTTATGAGTTTAAAAGTCTATTTTGTATACAAACACAGTTGCCAAAATAGTTTACACTGTTTTTCGTTGGTATTTTCGATTGGATATAATAATATTTTGCCTAAAAAATATCATTCGCGTTATTCACGAACATAAATGTAGGCCAATATAAATCAAGGCCTCATCTCATTTGAAGCCTCCCAATTTAATTGACCCAGAAACCCCGAGATGGCCGATTATTAATAAACGGAATGCTGCCAATTATTTACATGAAACTCTAAAATAAAGCAATATGGAAGGTTAATGAATAAATTAGATTTTGTTTGGATTCCCGCTGAAAAGGAGGGTTGAGTTCATTACTTACTCCTACTCGGAGATTATTTAGATAGGCTGGCGTTTATATTAAAACTTCATATTTTATTTTATTCTCTTTTAAAATTTGCATTCTGTTCTGTAAAATAGCAACTGTATTCATAAATAAATAAATATAAATATCTTTGGACATTACACACAACACCCTCTAGTCCCAAACTAAGCAGAGCTTGTACTATGGGAACTAACATTTCAATTTTAAAATTAATTACCAGCTGAGCTATCTATAAATCGTTTGCAACGGTTTGTAGATGGCTCAACTGTTTCATGCGTATTTTGTAAATACTGTGAATATTGTAAATACTGTATTAGTTTTAATTTTCTTGAAGTATTGTGAGTCTAAATTAATTACTTTTTTTAAGCTGTTTGTAGATAAATATTATGTAATTATGTATGTGTCTGTAAATAAAAAAAAATTGTGCGTGAAGTCCCTCCGCGCGGAAGAAGTTATACTTAGAGTGCCATTTGCGTTCTGTGGGGGTCTCCATATTTGCCCTCCCCAGGAGCGTTAAAGGTTTAACGCAACCTTGTTGGAAGTCGCATTAGAAGTATAACTTCAAAAGTTACATTTCATTTATACTTATAGATTGGCTAGCTAGCTCACTTATACATCACTCATATTATATTATTTTTCATGTATCCAAATCAAACGAAACTATGTTTAAATAACTTTAACTTTTCTATACTTGAATTATTTTGCGACTTTAAGACTAGATTACATAATCTTCACCTGTTTCTTACAACTTCAATTTTTATATTCTTTATACTAAAACTACATCGGACGCTCTACATTAAGCCCCTCGAAATATATTCCGAGTTCACATCTCCTTTGATCGGGTTTACCTACGGCTGATCATTAAAACTTTTTTTCTGTCTGGTACGTGGAAGTTTTAACAAGCCAAATGATCGACGGGTCATTTTTTCCTTTAACAAGATCGGGATGAACTTGAATTCAGAAAGATTTGAAGGCTTGGTTAAACAGAAAGTGTTCTTTAGTTGGTTTATTCGTACGCGTCAAAGACAAACTGCGCTTGTGAGACTTTATTATGCGACGATGCTTTTACACGCGCAATGCAACGTTACACTAAGAACGCTTATTGTTTGACCAGGCCTTAATGGATATGAAAAAGTATGAAAAGGTTGACATTATTCCCGATTGGGTATTAGTTTATTTTGGTTATGATGATTAATTTTGGCTGATAGAGGAAACGAAGCAGCGGGTGGTATTCATGATGAGACCCACTTGCACTAAAAGTAAGCTAGATAATCTTATTAGAGGAAAAACGGAAACCTTATTGGATAAGTTTGTGCCTCTACCTTTTGGCATTTTATCCGTGGAACGCTGCAGTAATTTTAGAACATTTTTGATTAATTTTGGCGTTAAATTAACCAAGGCAAATAAGTATTAGTAATTTTGCAAAAGAAAAAACAATTTCGGCATCAATTTATTCACAAAAGATCTTAGAAATAGATAAAAATTCTTAGCCCAGTGGCGAACTCATCAAATATGAATTATCACAATGAATAAAAACGGCAGTAAAATTCTATTAACCGCTTATTTTAATATAGGTATGAGCAGTATTATAAAACACAATTTGTCAGTCAAATTGAACCGTCTTGCATTGAAAGTTGACTAAATTTCTCATGAAGAGAAGTAGTTTATGAACAAAATTTCCTATGATATCTACCTTAGTTGGTACTATGTATTAGTTTCCCGCTGAGCCATAGAGTCTCTCTTGTCCCCTCAAATCCGCCAGACTGATCTATTCACTTCAGGTCAGGCGAAATTGGGACGTCTATAGAGCCTTATGCTCACGTAGAACGGACCGGATTCAATCTCATTAACTCGCCAGGACGTCTACTCCACCGATAAACGGAGATCTACTATGGAGATTTGAGATAGACTGCGGGTCATCACGGCAACTTTCCACGCCGTTGTCGCATTCGCTCAAGACAACCACGCAGTGTAAATTAAATGACTTTTGTGAACCTTTGCTTGTAGTTTTGCAGAGTATGCCTTCAGCTTATTTAGTCCCATCGTTTATTTTGTAAGATAACTTTAGTTCAGCTGCACAGTTTCTGTAATGGGATTATGTTGAATCGTTTTATAAGCTTACTGGGTTGAAATAATGATGTAGACTGAACTTTTTGAGATAGTTTTGACTGAGTTTTGTTAATTTTCTGGAAAAAATGAGTTGAGATAAGCCTTGGGCAGCTTACGACAAAACTACACCATAGTGTTTCTACTACATCCTATAGGTTGGTATAATTTTTGGGCAGGTATTCTTTTTTTATCTGTTTTAATGTATTGTTTTTTCTACAGTTCAAATAGAATAAATAAAAACAAAAATCCCAGGTTCAGTTCCAAAAACCACCATGACACCGTTTATAGTTTATATAATATCTCGTAATACGAATGAAATAAATAAATAATTATTCTTCCACATTTTTACAAAGTTCCAAACTAAGCAAAGCTTGTACTATGGGAACTAGATTGCTGATAGAATACTTATGTATATTTTTTTGTAAATACATACTTATAATACATAGTAACGTAGTAATTACAGGTGCGTTAACCTGCTTAACATCAGATGGGCCATGTGCCTTTATCCAACTCCATAACACTTCACAACTCCGTATTTTTATTCGTGAAAGCGATCTGGTAATTATATTTTATAGTTTTTATAGACGTTCCTGGATCTTCACGCTATGGGTTTACGGTGTCGTTAAATTCCGCAGGTTTTATGGTGAGGGCAGACACGATGGGCTTGTGATAAGAGGTTAGGAGGAGGTATTGTGCCTGGGTTAGTGTACTTATTCTTTTGTTTAATGGTTAATGTAATTCAGTTTTCTAATCACGTGTAACCGTAAAATTTTTCAAGAAAAAAAAGTTTAAGCATAATAATCTACATAGTAACCATCATCAACCTATATCAGTCCTTGACTGGACGTGGGTCTTTCCAAAGAAGCCCGGTCTTCGACTCTTCTCATTCAATGTTTGCCAGCTACATTTTGCAGAATCATAACCCTCCTTTTTGTTTGGTCGTAGTCGGGTAAAAATAGCTTTCGATGTCAGTTAGTAATAAATCAAGTAAACACGACTTTATGAAGAACTTGTCTACTTAAATTGCCGTTTCGAGACACTTTAACATACAAAACAGTTTATTTTATATATGTGACGTCTGATTTTATTTCATTACAACTTATTTTTTTATCTTTTATGGAAGTAGTAACTTTACTTTTTCGATTGATTTTTTTATCTGTTTGAGTTTATGCAATACTAGCCGTCGCTCGCGGCGTTGCTCGCGTTCTAGACCCTTTAGACTGTGACTTTTCAAAATTCCGTTCTTAATGCATCCCTGCCCTATATAAGGATACTCTCCAAATTTCATACATTTAGGACTAACAGTTTAGGCTGTACGACTATCAGTCAGCTTCAAAAGAGTTTTATATATTTAGATTAAATGTTGAAAAATATAATAAACCACTTGGTGTACACCAGTTCCTTGGTGAAATGGATGCAGTAAAGTATGCCAGATGTAAAGTCATCCTTTATGAGGACAAGTGCATTTTATATCGCCCAGATGTCACTGCGGTCGTTTAATCTATGAGAGAGCTGGAGTAAAAGCACGAACTCAATCAGACGAGTAAAGGCGTACTAAACTTAAAGTATCATGCTTACCAAAGAAAAACACCGTAGATACTACGGAAACTTGACGCTACATATCTGCAAAAAACTATAGGTAAGTGGTTTGATGTTGTCTAAAATCAAATGATGAATTTAAGGTGATCTTCATTAGGTTAATTTCATTCAAAATTGATCTTTTCATACTGGCTAATGCGGGCGATCCGCACTCGCGGCATTCACGCCACGCACGCGCAGCGAGCGGCGTGGATGTCGCGAGTGGAATTGCCAGTGTAATAACTAGTGATAATGCTCTAAGTTGATTAATATTATTAATATTGATGACATATATTAAATAATGAGCCAGTTAAAACACTTTTCGATGGTATCAAATTGCTTTGCTTAAATCTTGGGCCTAATAACCTATGACTTTTTCATATTTCTTACTAATATAGTAACCTAATGTCAAACTGTCACGGTAATTTTGAAAATTTTGAAATGCTTAACCTTATTCAGCGTTAATAAGTATGGCACTTAGTAAGTTTTTAATTACATAGAATTACTAAATTTTTAAAGGAGTCGACAGTTTAATTTCCTTTTATTTTAATATAACCTCATCCGGCGTGTGTTCGCTTCTTCAGAGTTGACTTCAAAGTGACTTCGCAAAATTGCTGCTTCAAAATATTATACAAGGTGTAAATAACTAAAGTAAACTAAAGAGAAGTAAAAAATGTTTATTACAGAGAAAACGAAATGCATCCACAAAAATTATATAGCAAAACAGTACAAAAAAACTAGGATTATTGGTTGGACATAAAAACAAATATCTCAGTTAGAAAATATAAGGATTGAAAATATCTGTCAGTCTCCTCACTAGGCTTAGCCTCCCGTATCAAGGAGGGTTTAAAACTAACTACTGCCAACTACTGCTGAACTTTACATAGAACTTTTTATCTTTATGAGAATAAGTGATGGAAGAAGCAGGAGCCTTATGCTCACTTCGATAAAGATTTAACTCTAATAGAGAGGACGTAAATATTATCTCGGCCGAAAAATTTCCTACACTGGTGAGGTGAGTTATCGAAGTCATTTTGACCATCATTTTGACGTTATCCTTATTAGGGCCGTAAGATCAATAGTGGTTTAAACCACGAAATAGAGTTTAACCTCCAGTCTCCGATTATTTCATAAGATCAATGGTAGAATCAACCATAGGATTAATCTACTGTCATCTCTGTCAGTTTAAGCTACCTATTATTTCATAAGATCAATGGTAGAATCAACCACGTAAATATTATCTCGGCCGAAAAATTTCCTACACTGGTGAGGTGAGTTATCGAAGTCATTTTGACCATCATTTTGACGTTATCCTTATTAGGGCCGTAAGATCAATAGTGGTTTAAACCACGAAATAGAGTTTAACCTCCAGTCTCCGATTATTTCATAAGATCAATGGTAGAATCAACCATAGGTAGCTTAAACTGACAGAGATGACAGTATATTAATGCATCGATCAAATGTAATCGTAGTTAACGAAACCCATAGTTTAAACTGCTTTTGATCTTACGGCCCTTAGAGTAAAATTTCTGCCAAAGTGAACAAAAGATCCCAGATGACCTACTTGATGGTAGCAGTAGCACTCGTGTGGTTTTGTAAACATGGTATTTTGGTACAACAGGACTTCTTTTTAAACTGACCAGTTTTGACATGGAAAAATTCCCCTTCACGTTCTGAAATCGATTTTTTACACCCTGTACTATGATGCCAGCCGTCTGGCCAGTAGACAATAACTTAGATTTGTGACGGAAAATATGAATATTTCGAAATTGTGACACTTTCTAAAGTTTTGAGGTGTTTTATGAAAGAATGATTTATTCAATCTGTCTGTTGAATCTTGGGAATGTCAAAGTCAAAGTTAAAAAGTCTACTCAATAACTTAGATCACTTTGAATCGTCTTTGAGCTATATCTCACCAAGTGAAGCCAAGTAGGTTAAAGATGGATTTATAGATAGTTTTTGACATGGACACTTATTTGACAAACATCACGCTATTAAAAAAAAGTTCTTACCTATACATTTTCTATTATGCTATGGAATACATCAGCCAGTGTCAGCATAGTTCTTCATAAATAGCTTACTGACTTGTGATCCGAAACTACTTCCTCTAATTTTGGCCCTCGTCATCCCTGTTTTAAATCAATTTGACATGTGTCAAACGTTACTGATGGAGGTGGAAAAAAATCGGTCAACCACTGTCCATGCAGCAGTGACGTAACTCAATTTGGTATAAATAAATGATTTTTGTGAAATATTTGGTATAAACCTAGCCGTTTCGTCACATTACTGTTGGCTGTTGGCATTATTAAATTGTCAAATTAATTTTGACATTTATATTTCATGGATTTCATTTTAGTTCAATTATTAATAATAATTAGCTAATATAACAACGTCATAAATATCTACGAAAAATGTTGTCTATTTTCTCAACAACGTAGACAAAACAGAAAACTGTACATTTCAAAGATCTTCAGACACCTTCAAAAGCTTGAAATAAGTGGATAGGTAAGCACCTAATTTAAAAATCCATTTCATTAGAGTGGATCATGGCTTTTTGGCTCATTAAATCACAATAAATCTAACTAATCTGAACACAAAATTTGTATACCAAAGAGATTATGAATTATTCAAACTGAGTCAATTATAGCATCTTTGATAAACCAATCAAATTGATAAAAAAAGTATGGAAGCGGCTTTGAATTTTTTAATTTTTCAGCAATTGTTCAAATAAATATAATTTTAAATTAAAACTATGAGTCTAACTTATCAATGTTATAAATAAATTTACATTTTGATACGGAACCATAAACATAGGAAACGACATCAGTAGCAAAGAAATCCTGAAAATTAAAAATGTCACGTGGCGTTATTCATAGAAACCGAAAAATTAGTTACCAGCAAGTCCACGCTAAATTGACCCTTGCAACCTCAAAGTGGTAAACAATAACAGTAATTATTCCATAACGCAGATTCCACTCACGTTCGACGGCAGGTGACCACCTCGCGCCGTCTTGAATTCTGATGGAGATTGATATTAGAGTCGTGCTTTAGAATACATAGGTGTATAAATGTATACTGAACAAATAGGCATTTAATCTCTATCTCTAAAAAATAAATACACTGTATTAATATGCCTATTTGTTGGTCTGTCTGTGTGATTTGTTCGACAACTGTTTGAATTGATAATTTACACCATAGGTATATAGATGAACATCGCATAGGGATAGATCATTCAAATATTTCATAGGTCAAGACATGATACATCGATAATTGATGTTTTGACGTGATAATTATTATCATTTTATTAGAGTAATACAAATTTTATTAGTTTTAGCAAAATGGAGGGTTCATTTCTAATATTAGAACATCTTACGTGATTATGAGAGATTTTGATAGAAACCTGATTTGGAGGGCAAAATAATGATCGAAAAAGACGTGATTAGTAATCAAAGTTAGTAAATTCTATCTTATAAAACTGCCAGTTATTTTTGTGTAAAACTATTAAAACACATTTCCAGTAAAACGATGCATTATCCATGTAACATTAGCAAACGACAATTTGACATCCTTCCAAAAAATGTTTAACGTTTGTTTTCGTTCCCTACTCGAACGCTACGTAAACAAACCTGCCGCATTAGCGCGAAGATGGAATAGGGCTTATATTCAACTATGTAGGTAGTTATAAAAATACCACAACCTGATCAATGAATCACCCTTTCCATTTTGTATTATTACCGTCTATAAATAATCTGACAGATAAAAACAAAGGTACGCCGTCCTAACAACGTAAATAACACGTTATCAGAATCAAAAACGAGGCGGAAAGCACGCGATCAGTCGCGGACACCGCGCGTCAAACGGACGAAGACACGATGATTTATTTAAAGTAACTCTGAGATCCCTTATCTGCCACCTCGCGTTATCTTATTGCGTGTTTCCTAAATAATTAATGCAATATAGGGCATCGATTGTGAGGTGACGGGCGGGCGCGGGGCGGGCGTGGGGTGCGGGGGTGCGCGCGGCGCACGCACGCGATTGGCTGTCACAGCTGCGTGAGTGCGTACCTCCCCGCGTGCGTACGGTTTTGCTCGCTCAGTCAGTCGACGTCCGATCGCCGTGCTGCTCGGTTGTGTCGCGTCGATTCTCCAACTGACATTACGATCGCAACGGCCGCGACACTCCGCTCCCTCTTATCAATACACACACAGTTTAAAGTTTCTTTATCACACTGAGCATAATTATAGCGGTCCATATGGTTCACCTAGTAGATATTTTGCGTTCTGCGAAGGTCGAATACCCGCCTCCGCCAATTATTGTAAGTAAACTTTTAAAAACTTTTACCGCAACAAAATATTTTCTTACATAAATTATTTTTTTATTTATTTCTGGCTTAATTAGAATTTTCTTCATTAAATATTAGGTATTAGTTCAGCCTTTCGTTGTTTTAGATAGAGCCATGTGCTTATTGTTTGTTTTGCTTACGACATCGTTTGCGACCGCTATTTTGCCCACGCAACGTTTGTCAATGTCAAGTCAGCTTACCGCTTATCGCTTATAAGTTTGCTTTTTTTTATTTTTGGATATTTTTTTGTATTTAAAGTGTATGTAACCAATATAAATAAAAGCTTTAGATAAGTAATCATCTGTTTTATTTTTATAATAGCACGTTTTGTATAGAGTCATACTAAATAAAACTTTAATTTTAAATTTAAATTTTATCCTCAAATTTTAATAATTTATTCATACCTATCGAGAGTTTTAAAAAAGTGTTTATGTATGAGATGCGCTTTTTATAAGTACTTTATTGATTTTTTTACTCTAAAAACTAATTATTTAAAAACTCATCGCGCTGTATTCTGCTTAAAAAAATATTGAGTCAGTTTTAAATTTATTTTTCAAACATCAAGTGATAATTTTTGAAGTCTCAAATGGAACTTACACTTTTTGTACATTTTAGTTTTGACTCACTGGTGCTCAAAAGATTCTGCGAGTAAAGTGCCAAAGCTCTTTCAATCCAAAAAAATCTCACGGCATCATAACCGATTTCACCCTTCCCTTAAAACTAACGGCACCACAACGCGTTATGGGTTCCAAAACTGTCCTATCCCATATAAGTAGAGCATAAAAAGTTTTATCATGGCCCGCCGGTAAGACCGAAACTTGTAAAAGAATATTCTCTCTTCGCCCCATTACCTCCTTGGTTACGTTGGGAGTCGGGCAAGTTACATTTTTTCCAAAACTTTTGGGTTAACTGTTTGTTCGGCATTATAATAATTTGTAGACACGATGTGGCGATATTTTCTCGGGAATTAATCAGTTTTCTAAGTTTTTTGGCGCGACGATAGTACTTTAGTAGGTTTCTTCAGATTTTAGTAGTTTTGGGGTGAAAGAATATCTATTACAAAAAGGTACTGGATTACAAAAAATAGGCTTACGGTCAATTCTCCTGATAATAATAAAGTGATCAGAGCTCTTTGGTTACGTAACGTCGAGTTGAAATTTCTATGTTCGAAGACCAAGGCTTAACTAAAAATGTTATACACTTTAACTAAATGATAACGTTTTATAATAAAAAAAAATCTATTACCTAAACATGGCAAAATAGCAATGTGTATGAAAATAAAAACCATTACGAAGAAGCAATCTGTAAAAGTTTGGGTATCACAGTTTTATAAGCTGTTACACTTTTAAAAGTAAAGATATAAAGCGTGTTCTTAAAAGATAAATAAAAATTAAGGGCCTTTCAAGTTTTAGGCGGCCATTCTATTAAACTACCTTCTTAATAAATTCTGTTTAAGTTTTAGGATTGGATAACGGATTCTTAATTTATGATCGGTTTTACTTTGCAACAAAAGCTCAATTTGTCAGAGAATTTCTTGTTGGGCATTAACTTTAGACTTTGGATTAATATTACGTTTCTAAGTTTAGGTTAACTAACTTTTTGCAATAAATATTGGAATATTTCATTTAAAAAATAATTGCTAAATAAGAATAAGTTTATTTTTGGAACAGAAACAAGGCACAATTTAATAGAAAACGATAAAATCCGCAGAAGTTTAAAAAACTGTGCCGCAAATATTAAGGCCCTCCTTCAGTTTTAAAAATTGCTAAAATGGGATAGAGGAATTAACAAGAGAGAAGACAAATCACTACCGTTCGATCCATAACACAGTTCTCGATAGGTGGGTTCTACTAATAAACCTTTCTCGTTAGATCCCAACCCTTTTGAAATAAAAGCGCTTACAAAATAACTAAAACCAATTCTCAAATTATAAAAGTATTCACCATATTCTTCAGGTACCATGTCCTATAGACACTTATCTATTTTAATGAACTTTATGATCTAGATACCAACTTGTCATGTCACTGTCAGTAGAAATTAACGAGCGTGCATTCATAAAAGCTATGTACATACCTAGATATATTTATTGTTTTTCTTTGTCATCGTGAGCCAAAAATACTGTCCAATTTATTTAAATTTGTTGGTGCTTGGGTTGCTTGGTGACGGTGACATTGGATGGTATTGTGCTGACCACAGACGTGGTGCTGACTGTTGACCATCAATTGACAGCTCAAATAGTCAGTTTATTTTACGGTGTAGTTTTGACAGCTGAAAATGTTCTGTTATTTTTTAAATTCACGGCGTTAGGGACCTGACAGTTTTGTGCAAGCTTGTTTTATTTCTGCCTATTGAAGTGAAACTTTTAATGCGACTTCCAACAAGGTTGCGTTAAACGTTTAACGCTCCTGGGGAGGGGGAATAGAAAGAGAAAGAGCGAGAGTGAATGTGTGGCACTCGAAGTTTCACTTCTTCCGCGCGGTGGGACTCCACGCAGTATTTTTTTTTGAAGTTATGCTTCTAATGCGACTTCCAATCAGATCGCGTTATATGGGAGGACATAGTCTCTGTCTCTTTCTATTCGTGGGAATAGAAAGAGACAGAGACTAGCTGCTAACTATCGTTAAAAGATGACAGTGTTCAGCATTTGACAGCCCATGTTTTTGAAGTTATACGACTTCCAACTGACAGCGTCAAACAAAATAAAAAGAAACATAGCCATCAATTTCAACCATCAGGAGCGAGCTCTGTTGGCGGAACGGTGATACGTCGGACTGTGGTCAGACGAGTTCAAATCCAAACCGACATTATAGACTTTTGCAACTTTTTACTTTTTATTTTGAAGTGAAAATTTAGTAGGTACTGCATATTGGTTAAGTACATAAAAATACATACTAAATTAATTTCACATTAAACACAGAGCGAGAGTGAATGCGTGGCACTCGAAGTATAACTTCTTCCGCGCGTAGGGATGCCACGCACTGGTTTTTTTTGTATACTTACTAGGCATAATTATTTTCACGTAAGAAACTTATTATACTGGTAATACGCGGGTGATTTCTTCGTGGCGAATTCGCCGCGATGTGTCTTTTGTATGGCGCTATTCGCGGCAAGCTCGCTGGCCATACGCAGCGTCTACGCGGCGTATTCCGTGAGTGGAATTGCTCGTAAATCGCGACGCTACCAGAGTCCGTACTCTAAGTTTTGTTATGTTGATATGCGACAAGCGAGAATCGAGAAACTCGCAGTTTTTGTATGGAGAAAAATAGTTTGCAAATCTCCCGCTAGAGGCGCTTATCGGATTTTTATACAAAATATCTCACAAGTCGCTTCTTAATATGCGTTTCGATGAACAAAACAAAACTCAGACTGAGTGCTGAGTGTGATAAGGCTCAAGTAGGTAAGTATATCTCTCTCTTCTAAACATCCTGGTGGAATATAACTAGCATAAACTGGCCTCACAGTTTAATATAACTCTGCGCTTGGGCGCTTGTATTTCTGCGCTGTAGTTAGTTTCTGGATTCGAGAACTATAATATATTTTGTGTGAATATGTTTGTTTATGGTTATCATTTTACTGCTTTAGAAATTTAATAATAGGATCTGATACTTTTTCAATTGTTCTAACCCCACAAATAAAAAACAAAACTAAAGAGGTGATGACTATGAACAATAACTTCCCTACCTGCAAATTTTGTACAACACATTACCAACCTACATGAATGTTAAAACATACCTTTAAAATGACTTAAAAGCTATTTTTAAAAGTCGATTAACATCCCCGATGGTTTGAAAGCATGCTACATAATAGATAGTATCTTTTATGTCATTACTTTACTGAACCCTAAATTAGTTATACCCAGTCGGTAGACAATGGACATTTTCATTGATTAGTTTTGTACCTTAGTTTGTGTTTGGCAAAGTGAAACAACTTTTACACACGACACAGGAAACATACTTTGGTATCAAGACTACGTAATAATAGATTACCTTCTATGTGGCCATCGCTCAGAGAAGTCCTATTCTTTTCATAAAGAAAAGTACCTTTTTCACTTTCACTCGGAATGAGCGATTTTTTCCATCTCTATATATAAAAAATCAATCCCTATTTCCCTTGGTCACGGCATCACGCGTGAACGGCTGGAACGATTTCGCTAATTATTTTTTGTTGTGATGGCTATTGTCAGGAGAAGGTTCTTAGGAAATAAAAAATTAAGAAAATCGCGCGGAAAATTAGAAAATTTAAGAATATTTAACCACCATATTTCATTTTTCCTAATGTAACCTTAGCGCTTTTGACAATATAATATTTTTTAATGACGTTTGACATAGACAGGACAACGTCTTTCGGGTCATCACTACATATTATAAAACAAAGTCGCTTCCCGCTGTCTGTCTATGTATGCTTAGATCTTTAAAACTACGCAACGGATTTTGATGCGGTTTTTTAAATAGATAGAGCAATTCAAGAGGAAGGTTTATATGTATAATACATGCTTAATGTAGCGGAGAAACACTGTAAATTTTACAGATTTCTAATGTGATGTCGTAAATAAACACATTTTTGCGCTTACATCGTAAACTCTGGCTGAAGCCTACGAGGTAGATCAAAATAATGTACTAATGTACACCGTATACAAAGACATTTTGTGGTATATTAAGTATCAGCATTGCATCCGTGCGAAGCCGGGGCGGGTCGCTAGTCTTATACAAAAATCTAAATAAGGCTTTGCTCATTTGGCTTGATCTGAGTAATATTTTTATCTTAGTGCTGCCATTACTGGAACAACGTAAAAAAATATAACAGTATGTACATTTTTTTACGTCAAATTAGAAAAGAATGAATTATTAAACGTCCGTATACTTTTATTTTCTCAGAAAAAGTATTTTCTTCAGCTAAATTACAAACTTGTTCTAGTGACGCATATTATTACGTTCGCCATAATATTTTATTCTACTGTCAAGATGTTCTTGCTAAGATTTATGATGTAGGTCAAGATGACGCATTTTACTTGTACCTACGTATACAATACGCAAATAAAGTTGTGGATAAATAAATAAATAAAATTTGGTAGCTATTCAAACTGGCTATAAAAAACTGAAGCTTTTATAAAATTATAAGATGAAACAACCTCACATACCTGATGTTAATTAGTAACTACTGCCTATAACAACGCATTGCCTCGTTGATCACGTCCACTATGACTAAATTCGTACTTTATTTACCTAACCTAGATAACAAGTTAGGGAGTTAAAGTTAAGAAAAAATGAGTGAAAACTTCTTGTTTCTACTTCAATAACTACATAATATTATTCGGCCTGGCTTATTTAAAAAGAAAATATCAACAGTTTTTCTCAAAGCAACTAAAGCCCCGAGCTTCATTTTAAAACGTTTCCAATACGTTTTCTGTTCATTACTTTCTTTATAGCTCAACAGACAGCTCATTGGTCAAAGCTTTCTTGCAGTAGGCTTCAAAGAAAAACGATATATTTAGTACCTATAGCTATAAACCCCGCCCATTGCACAGCGCATACCTCTGTCTCACTTCTGCACGGTTTCACTCGCTAATTTCAGGAATATCGCTAAAAATATCTGTTTTATTATTCTGTTATTCATATTTATTGGATTCACTATTTTTTATGTTGGCACAAAATGACTAACAAAATATTTTTACTATCTTCAAAGCGGGATCATCTTTTTAGAATGGAATTAATTAAATTGATAGACAAGTAGGTATGCGTTTTAAAAATATCATTCTGATAACTAACATAATAGGTCGTTAATACTCGCCCAGGTATATAAAAAATATAGTATCTGTTATGTACATACGAGGGTGCACTTTATACGTGCCTAATTAATGTAATATTGTAGTTTGAAATCGTTATTTCTCACATAATCTGTGAAAGTTACGACCTTAATTAGTTAGGTGTATGAACATAATTACATTTTGGATTAAGTACATAACGTGTTTTACGATTGGTGAAAGTTTATCGTTTTTTTTTATGCCTTTTATTTTGGACAAGCCAATTTTGTTTGCACACATTTTGTTATTTATCTCAAAAACAATTTTGTCAAAAACTTGTCAATGCTGTTTTACTTTCTGACTTCGGTCACGTTCTTTTACTATGCAACTTTCAAGGTTTGTCTTAAAACAAACCTCTAAATAAACCTTGGAATTCATACGAAGTTAAGAAATGTGTCACTGGGTATTCGTTGTGAAACGTTTTCTTTGAGTTTTTTTTTTTAATTTAACTTAAATATTTACAAGTTGTTTTGTATCAATTCATTTAAAACTTTAGTCTGTAATTGCCACAGTGACTTGAAAGCAAGCCACAATTCAAGTTGCATTTCTAATTTAAAGTCAAAATAACATCTCTCCTCATTCAAACATTCATTTTGCTTCCGTTTCCTCTCGTCCAATTCGCGCCTTACAAAATAGAAACGTACGGAACCACAGTGGCCGCGAATATTCGAAGCAGTGCGGTCGCTCCGTTTGGTTTACATATGAGCAACATGCCGCGAAAGAGCACGGACTAACCATTACTTGGACACATACTAAAGAATATCTTGGTTTGTGACTCAAGCATACAGTTTGTATATTTTCAGTAAAAACTGTATATAATTTCAATTAAGACTGGTAAGCATGCATTGTTTCAGCAGCCTAAACTTTGATTTTTGCTATACTCTGCCAGTGAGTCGACTGACGAGTTTGAACTTTATTTGTAAGTAGACTCAGCTCAATACTGTTTGTTATTCATGGATTTTTTCAGTGACTGGTGCTTAGGGGTCCGTTCACACGGAGCGGCTCAGAGAGCATCGGCACGCATTTTTATTTTCACAAAGACCGGATCGTATGATGCGCTTAGAATTAGTCGGAGCGGAGCTGCCAACTATTTCACATAGACCGGCTGGAAGCGATCTGAAAGCGGATGCGCTCCGAAACGGCTGCGCGAACGAGAAAAAGTACGCGATCGGACCCGGTCAGCTCCTCTTATTATTTCACACCAAGCGCGTTCAAGTATTTTTAATGACAAAAGCAGTGCACATGCAAAAATAAACCTTACTACAAATACTATAAACTCTGTTTTCAACGTCATAAGAATCTGCTCTGTGCCGAACCGGTCTGTGTGAACAGATCCTAAATGTTACTCTAGTGACTTGTCAGTCGTGTCAGACGTATTTGATAAAAATACCAATATGCAGCAACTATTATAATATCACCTTGCTATAAAGCGCAAGCTACTCGTAGTCAGATGATTCAGTCTGGCACAGAAGTCTGGGCTTCAGCATGGTGATGTAGTTTGAATCCAGCTTTAATAAAAGCTAATGTTTGAAAGACATTCATAAATATAATTCATTCATAAATTCATAGCATATTCCTAGTTATAGTAAACAAACACGCGATCCACTTGCAGTGAGACTGACTCAACTAATCCCTAGAGTGCCTATTTAGGTGCGAGCCTTGAAAATAAACAACAGTATTTATAACTCGTTAAATTAAAAATAAGTTGATACGAGTTGACTACAAAAATATCGCGGTCAAAGATAACCTAATTAACATTTACTGTAATTCCCATGATATATAACGACAAGCAATGTCTAAGCATAACTAGGTTGTTTAGAGGTATGAAGTACTATTATCATCTGTTTTGTGTCAGAAGTAAAGCATTAATTAGTATGGGCAAAAATTGTAAGTGGAAGTTGGGCACTTTCTGAACCAAGCATCGTGTATTAGTCTGGGCGTAAGCGTTTATAAATATAAACATACATTTTAAAGTAAATTTCATATTTTATGAAGAAATCAATACTTGTGCCATTTTACCACACAGGTCGGTGAAGTCTAGTGGTTAGTACGTTCGTTCACGACCAGCGTTGCATCACATAGTGACGGTATGAATGAATTCTGTGAATCTGTCCTAGTTCTGATGAAAGCGCGATACTGAATTGCAATTTAGGGTTTTGATGCAGAAAACCGATTTAGTTTACCAGCGATTAAATGATGTACATCAAAATAATGTCTACTAACTTCGTGGCACTAATTAAGAAATGAATCATAATTAATTAAATTGTTATCCCCACTACCCAAAGAGTAGCTGGTAGAGAATGCTTTTTTAACATTAAGTTCGCCGGTATACACTACTTTAAGTTGTGCAATAAAGAATTTTCTATCTATTTAATCACTTATTTTCACAACGAACCTTATTTGACAAAACTAAATGTTGCCGTCGATTTATTAATGAACTGAAGCAACTGAGGTGGTTAGATAATTTTCGCTGTCAAATAAAGTTATGTTAAGAAAATGCAACAACAACTCCTCTTGCCAAGTTGCTATTTTGCGGGTACAGTCGCTTGCTAGAGAATATGATACATCAAGAATGTAAGCATTTGTCAACTAACTATAGTTTAATGACATTTTATTAAAATACAAATACAAATACAAATGTTTTTATTGCTTCCAAAAGATAATAGTATTAACAGTGTTGAAAATCTCCTTTTAAGTATGAAATACTTGTATTAGGAGATTCCGCTCTTGCCAGCATACATTATAAAATTTAACTAAGTTAAAAACTAATTAAACATTTGAAACAGATAGGTACTAGAACAAAATGAATTTTTTTTTTGTATGATTTAAGTGGTTAAATTTTTAAAGTTATTGTGCGCATGTTAGGTTAAGTTCAGGAGTTCCTCTGATCACCAGTCTCAGAAGTGCCTGGAAAGCAGAATGGAACCCAAGTTGTGTATAATAATATATGTATTAGTTGGATGTGTGAGAGGGAGGGTGTGTGTGTGTTAAGGGTGTGTGTGTGTAAGGGTGTGTAGGTCTGTGAGTGCGTGTGGGTGGGTGCTACTGATAGTCCCAGTCTCTTAAGAGTCTGGTTATCTCAGTAGTACCGCGTGTATCAGGGTAGGTGTGTCAGTGTACGTGAGAATGTGTGTGTTTTATGTTTTGATGTGATGTGTGAGAGGGAGTGAGAAAGGGAGGGTGAGAAGGGGTGTGTGTTAGTGTGTGTGTAGGTCTGTAAGTGCGTGTGGGTGGGTGCTACTGATAGTCCCAGTCTCTTAAGAGTCTGGTTATCTCAGTAGCACCGCGTGTATGTGAGGGAGGGTATGCCAGTGTACGTGAGTATGTGTGTATGTTATGTTTTGATGGTGGTGTAAAATTTGTAAGTGACGGTTCTTTTGTATTTATTTATTTATATTAGAGTTTCTTTCTCTTATGTTATACTTAACAAAAGTGCTTCAACGTCGTCATAGCTTAGTGAGAGTAGCCAATCAGTTAATTTCATTTTACAGTTGCGATTATTCATGGGGTATATGTTTATAAGCTTATTTATTTTATTATATAGCTGAGCAGATTGTCTTAGATATTGTCGGGTTGCATATGTAGAGTTTACTAGAGTTAGCTTTATTACGCTGTATTTTCTTCTTTTAATTAATTTGGAGGGGTCATATTCAACAGATTTATGTAGCTTAAGTACTGAATTAAGAATGTATAATTTTCGGACAGATAGAATATCAAGGTCCGAATATAGCATTTCAGTAGGGTATCTATATTGTTTCAAATACATCACTTTTAGAAGAGATCTTTGGGCTCTTTCGAGCCCTAAGAAATGAGTTTTAGTAGCTCCACCCCAAACAGGTATACAATAATTCAGTATGGATGATTATTGATACATTTTATACATTTTTCAAATTACTTGTTAGGAATTAGACTGGAAATCTTATTTCCATACATTTTGTTAATTGAAGTAAAACTTCTAATGCGACTTCCAACAGGGTTGCGTTAAACGTTTAACGCTCCTGGGGAGGGGGAATAGAAAAAGAGAGAGTGAATGCGTGGCACTCGAAGTTTCACTTCTTCCGCGCGGAGGGACTCCACGCACTGGTTTTTTTTAATCAGTTCTACCACGTGTGAATTGCACACGTTTTTTTTTAGTTTTAACTTTTTTTTTTCAACCGATGTCTGAACGACAAAGAGGCTTAGGCTCTCTTATTAGTCGCAAAGGATTTCACTAGCTCAAATGGCCGATAATATTACTGCCTCTCTCTTTTCAATATTCTCTCTATTTTCAGTGACAATTCACTTGAATGATTTTGACCTTGTACAAAAACTAGAAGTAGAGTATTTTATAGCCATAAAGTCTATAAGAATGATGAATAAAAGTTTTCCAAACTCATGTTAAAATCTGCAATCAAATAAATCAACTATATTTTAAATGTGCTAGCTGCAATATCACAGTTGTTGGAACCAAACACAATAGTATTAATTCTGAGCATTATTATTCTATTCTCATTATAATATTGATTTGAAATTTTGAATAACGGAACTGCAAAATTAAACGGAAAGTACTGCATTGCACTATGATGTTACTTGTATATACCTTGGTGATATGTTACTAAAATTAATTCAACCTAAGAAAAAACCATGCTTCTTAAATCATAATCAGTTACTGGTTTTCCAAACTCAAAACGCCAAACAAAAAAAGCGTTGCATAAATTTATTCAGTTGTTTTAGCCAATTATTGCTGTCTATTATCAGGACGATAGATAAATCGAAACCCGCTACATAGAAGAAATATCTATGTTTGGCGCACACAAACGTTTGTTCATAGTGAGGATCGAACTCACGACCTAAAGCTTGGTAGGCAGATCTACTACCGACTGTGACGCCTGTCATAAGCCTGATGATGATGATGTCCTAGCCGATATCAGCCATAGCAAATTATATTATTTGGACAGGCACATTTAACTCGCCTTGTTTAGGGTTTTGTTATTCCACCCTTTGCTGCGACATTATTGTTTATACGTCTGGAATAAAAACGCCAGTACTAACACGTATTTTATTTGGTTTACAGATGAACCGGGCGATACAGGTGAAACCAGCAGATAGTGAAAATAGAGGAGGTAAGCTTTCTCTCTCTTTTTTATTCAAGGTTACTACTACTTTCTATTTATTCGTAGTAGCTTCGTTGCCTTAATTGAACAATGCAAAAATACTTAAATTACATTTAACACAACAAGCAACACCATATGGTGTACTAGAGATGTGTTTATTTTTATATCAGTTGGCTAATTCTGAGATAAAAAAATATTTACGCGATGTAAACGTTTTTTTCTCCCATTTAATATTTTTTAAACCATACACAAAAAGTGTAATTGTAAGGAAGTTTCAAACCTTGCCGTTCTATTTAGTCCTGTTTTTTTTTGGGTAAATCTGCGCATAATTTTAAGAAAGCCAACATTTTCCTCATAATTAAACATGACAAAGATTAGAAAATAACTTTGCACAGTGTAAAGCAAAAAGCTGAAAAACAGGACCTCAGGGTCTGTTTTCCTTGTTTTCAGCATCTTCTGGAGTTTCCAAAGTTCTTAAAACTATAAGTTTTATAAGTATAAGTAATAGTTAGGTATCACAACTTTGGTTTTGTTCGAAATTGTAATGCGATCGGCAGTCGAGACTTTAAAGTTGTTTATGAAATCTTAGAAGCCGTATTGAAATTCTCTTGGAATATTGAAAATACACCTGAAATATTTTATACCCGCCACAAAGATTTTCTGAGAGCAGCATAATAACAATGATCAACTTTTGATAACTTATGGTTTAGACATTGTTTGGGCCAAAAAAATTATGAGTTGTATGGTCAAGTAAAAAATATGTTATTATTTTGGATTTAAAAATAAACTCTATGTTTATGCCTCGAATGATCTCTTTTCGGAATTGAATAAAAAATTCTTCTATATTTTTATATTGAATTTTAGTCAATGGCATCTCTTCTACAAACCGATATGGTGTTCTACAAACCTCTATGAATGTGCTACGACCGTAGCGGCACAACGATGGTTCATTTTGACGTTCCGAGTACTACGCAACAATGCGGCTAATTTACAAAGAGCTGTGCACTAATCAAAAGGCAGACACGAGTGTAACTAAATTGTCACTTTTGTTGTTGTAAGCATCCATGCATTTATAGTTTCTGACAGTCCGATACTATAAACGAGCTTTTCCTTGAGAAGCGTAGTAATTTAGCTTAGGCTCATTTTTAATGAGTATACTCAAAGCGTATCTTGTCCTGTCGTATGTCCAAAAGCTACGACACACGACTCCTATCGTACGCGTAGTGTCCAAGTTTTGCCGATAATTGAAATACTAACCAGAAACCAGTTTCTATGCATAATACTGTGATCAAATACCTAAATTCTATAGAATTTGATCAGCTTTAGCTTCCAAAACTGAGCCATGGGTTTCTGCAAACGGACAGTGCACCTCTTTTAGCAAAGTAAACATTTTGCAATCGCTTAAGATATAGAAAACTAATCCAAATGTTAGAAGTGACCATTCTCTAGCACTTTTAAAGTGTTTTCTATTCTTTACTCACTGTAGACTAAACTTGGCTATAGTAGGTGCCAAATAACACCGCAATACAGGTTATTTACCCACCTTCAAAACGATGTCGCAAAATTCAATTTATGAATGGCTAATTCTGTCGCTTTCCATACAAACCTGTCGCTAAGACGGTAATCGCTCGAATCTCGCAGTACTGTTGGTTTACCATTCATAAATTGAATTTTGCGACATCGTTTTGAAGGTGGGTGAATGACCTGTATTGCGGTGTTATTTGGCACCTACTATAGAAGGCCAGGCATTCTATGCCTTACTTATAAGCGACGAACAACGGTAAACTAACGTCTCTTTTTAAATTGGTACGTATGGTACATAGCTACTTCAACAGTCGAAATAAATTGATTTACCCATGAATTCATAAAAATAGGATGAATCACTCCATCAAACCATTTTAACCAGCACTTGATTAGCGCAGCACATGAATCGACCTTTAAAGAAGCTTCTACATCCTACTTAATATTATAAACGCAAAAGTTTGTAAGTATGGATGGATAGATGGATGTTTGTTACTACTGAACCGATTTGGATGAAACTTGGAATATACATTTTCCGGACCTGGATTAACATATAAGCTACTTTTTACCCCGAAAAATTAACGGGACGCGAACGAAGTCGCAGGCGGCACCTAGTCGTTTATAAATTTGAGAGTATGCAACGCTTATCAGTACGGCTATTATTAACCATCTACTGGATGAGCTAAGTTATTTGTAAATCGAAATAATCATGTTAATCTTAATTACAACTTACATAAATGTTGTAATTTAATTAAAGGTCTAAATGACCCGAAGAAGGGTTAGGTACGTTAATAATTCAAGCAGCGGCCATCGTCAAATAGTAGATTCCCGAAGGAAATTATTGAAACTTAAACATGGAATAAGTTAGGGACGAGATACGGTTTTAACTTGGATTTCGTTCAAATACTTACGTTGAATAAAAATGGGGTGTGTTCCGTGAGAAATGTGATTAAGGTCTTGTTTTTAAAACATTAAGAAACTCCTGCAGAAAAGCCTAATTTTACATAAAAAGTATTTCGTATTTTTATAGTTATCAAAATAAAAGCACTATTTAGAAATAAAAGCACAATTTTTTTTTTTTATAGAGGGTTAAATAATATACGGGTGGCTCATTCTTTTGATGAGAAATGTATTTGAAAACAAATAGATCTGAGGATAATATACGCATACCAAGATAATAATATAAAACTATGCACATACTTATTTATACCCAAACTAGCCGTCTCCCACGGCGTTGCTCGCGTTAGAGTGTGACTTTTCTAAATTCCTTTCTTAGTGCGCCCCTACACTATATAAGGATACTACCCTCCAAATTTCAGACCTCTAGGACTTATAGTTTAGGCTGTGCGTTGATTCTATGTCAGTTTCAAAAGAGTTTTATATATTATTGATGATGATGTTTTCCAAACTTTAACTAGGTAATAAATAACTTCTGAATCCGCACGCTCATCAATTTATCATTGACAGACACATCACTATATTATTCATTAACCTTCGATCACTACTTTGGGAATACATGACAACACTACAGTCCTACAGTGTAATAGAATCCGAAATTTTGAAACACAGTACTGAGTTTTGAATAGAAAATAGCCAAAATAATGCTTATGTTATTTCTACTTCCATAAGATTTTATTTCAAAGTACCAAAAGCAAATAAAATTAATGATTAAAAAAACACATCATGTTATAGTAAAAAAGTATTTCCCACGTATCAAAAATATTAACGGAAGGCCAAAACCTTTTCACAAACGCGATTTTAATTTAACAGAACATGACTAGTTCATAAATTGTAAAAGAATTATTTTATGTTACATTTTATTAATGTAGAATACAATTATCAGGGTTATTTAATTTCCCTAACACGTTCCGCGGTTAATTTTACAACTACGTCCACGAATGCCTTATTATCGTCGAGCCCATTGAGTTGTAGTACACGCAACATCCATCAAATTTATTTACATGAATAAATTGTGGACAGCTCTTATTTCACTGCTAAATAGCAAATTATGAGCATTTCAAAATATTTTTTTTATATAAAATAGATTTTCCTTTTACTTTTCAGGAAAAACAAGACGGCAACGAGTTTCATACCTTGTCTTTTCACATATAATGTAGGTAGAGCTAAAACGCTTGTTGCAAAAAAGCAAAAAAGCATAACATTATTACTATCCTCGAATTAGGTACTTTAAACTTTATTCACCCAGGAAGCGGTACATTAATATCGGTCTTTTTAATTTTATACCATTTTCTTCTGTTTTATGCATCTGTGATCTAGGTATTTCTTGCGATAAGATGTCAAACCTATTGGTAATAACAGCAAAGTTACCCAAGTTCAAAAACTGGTAAAAACCGCTTAGTGTCACTACAAGGTGCCTTCGTCGAAGCATTAAATACGTGCAATTAGCAGCCACTGCACGTATGCACCCTTTAGCTAAATTGTTATTTAAATTCACCCCGACAGCCTGATGGTCGAATTGGGGATACTTTATTACCATCTTAAGTGGGTTGAACATCGTTTCCTTTTGCTGGTAAAAAAATATTATGGTGAAACTATTTAAATCGGATCGGTTCTGGACTCTTAAGACGATTTCAAATTATTCTTGTACAGTCAGCGTCAAATAATTTGATAGCTTTTTCAGAATTTGATTATTTTACTATTGGCACTTATCCCAATTTAACTCTATAGTACGAGTAAAAAGAAGATATGAGAGTAAAGCTGTAAGTTATTGTTGTAAACTGAACTTTTTTGCCGTGGTTGGGATGGGAGTAAATTGAGTAGTTACTTATTTGTTTTTTTATCAGTTGCATAATTGGATGGGAAAACTTTATACGTATGTTTTACATTTAGTAGCCCGTAACATTGTACCCATCATGAATATTATGTTATCTTTCGGCAGTGGTAGTTTTGTATGACTTATTCTTCTTTTCGTGGAAATATAGCTTAAAATTGTTAAAGTATCTCTTACCTTTTCAATTATTAAAATGAATGAACCTCTACCCTTCAAAACGTACAATACTATTTAATATATTACGAAGCGCGCCGTCCCAAATGATATAATAATAGATCGCGTGACTCACCTCGTTAAGTTGAAGCTACCATGCAAGCATACTTCAGCACTGCACTACTATCAATCTCTAGGATGTGAGGCTAAAGTTCCAATTGCAATTACACTCGCTGCTGAAGTCCTTTTAAAGGCGTCTAACATGATGCTGGAACTTGTGTTTGTACACAGTGTGCCCACCACAGTACCACAGTCTTGGAAATATTTATCAAGCGCTGCATAAATCAACTGCAGCTGGATTATAAGGATCATACCGTGTTACATTTAAACGTAAATGAAATTCATGGCTCTAAAAATATGAGTTGCCTTATTGTTAGGCAGTACATCATCGACATCATCAGACAGACTTGACACACTGCTGGGTATAGGCCCTTCTTTGCTTCTGCCATTCCACACGGTAAGCAAGCAAGTTTGTATGAGTTAGAGGCCAACTTTGGTAACAGAGTTTTTAGGCCGCCTTAAGGCCTCCGCCGTCTCTTATCGACTGCTAGAGCCGGAACCAACAGTTTAACGTGCAATGCTAAGCACGGAAATGCTCAAACATAAATGCCATACGCCTACCTCTCCTAATAACGACCTAATCCTAGAGTTAGATGATCGGTTAAGATTGACTAACCAAGTAAGCAAACTAGCTTCAACTGGCAAACCAATTTTTTTTTCTCAAGTCCAGCTTGCAGGTACTGCAACCAAATTAGAGTCTTTATAGTGTAACACCGACGACACTAGGAGTAATATCAGTGCGTTGCCTACCCTGAAGGACTCTAAGGACATCTTTCTTGAAGCGAGTCATGCTCGTAATTTTTGTACGGTGTCATTTTTTTAACCAACTTCAAAAAAGGAGGAAGTTCTCAATTCGGTTGTAATTTTCAATTTACACCTGCTTAGTAATACCAAACTTGGTGGACTCATATCGTTTAAATTTAAAGTAGTTAGATGCTTTTTCAATTTAAAAAGCGTTATTACAATATCTTGCCAACATTCCACGTCTAGCGGCAACCCAGTCAATTTATCAGTGTCGCGCGGTATCACTCGACACCACGCTACATGATAAAGAGACACCCTTATCTATGAATCCTTTGGTGAGCTTATTCATTTTAGTAAGCTTATGCTACACGTATGAGAAAAAAAATGTTAGCAGTTACTAGATACAACGATAGGCCTAAAACAATTAAAAAAAATACATTATTGTGACTTTTTTTTATTTAATTAAAAGGGCTTTATCGCACATGCGATGATGTCGCCTTGATTTGTAAACAATCAACTTAAATCAACTTTTAAGTTTGACTTTATTAAAAAATAAAAACTTCTACCAAAACTAAAAACCACAGATGAAAAAACTAAGATAATTTATCTGTAATACGTACTTCTACAGTTCATTTCCACATTATATTTGCAACACGAGGAAAATTTCTTGCAGCAAAGTTTCATTCGTAAATATTTTAAAGTTGCCTCTGAAAGAAAAGTGACAAACGTTGAAAATCTTGCACACGAAGATGTAGGTTTTAATTAAAACCTACATCAGTTGACTATCGTAATAAAACCATTGCTCGACTAGTAATTACTAGTACTAGCAATGGTTTTATTGCGATAGTTACAATAATAAAATGCATTTTATCTCATCAAACTGACCTAATAAAACGATATATTCCAAAAATCCCCACTGATAAATCCCTACCAGTGGGGTTTTCAGTTTTTTTTTCCAGAAATCCCCACTTCTACGACGTAGCATGTCTACAACGTAGTAGTGAGGATAGCAATCTTTAACCTTGGATGTTTTCACCACACTGGGGACATTAAAGGTGACAACTGAGAATGACTAATATTTTTCGCATTACGCGACTTGCCACATTTCTTCTCCAGATATAAGTACTCTTTGGTGGACTTCGGAATAACCCTGTCGAAACAGAGACCGGGAAATATAAAAGTTTCGCGGACTTCTTCAATGTTTGTTTTCCGATGCATTTCATCTGTAGGACGGAATCGGACACTGCCATTGCAGCCTTTTCTATTCTTTCTCATTCAATGCTGCATTGTTTACGTCGTGTGACAGATGCCTGGAGTATTTTCCGTGAAACTCTTTGCATATACATACTTGCATTGATTTGACTAATACGAAATAGAAGCGCATTTTCGCATGATTGATTTAGCCCACTCACACAACCAAATCCAGCAAATTTCCACAAAAATGTAATTACCCATCATTTCCTTTGCGTGTCCGTTTAGCCCACAACATATTATGTAAGTACGAATGAATTGACCCGTAAAAACGTAACAGCATCCCAAAGCCTGTGATCCCAACTTCGCATATTATGTCCCAATTATAATTTCCGCGACCATGTCCTTACTGCCCACTCGCAAATAGCTTAGCAAGAAAGGTTTGGCCCAATTCAATTTTGCCGGGCCCTTAGAGCTTTTTAGTTCGCCATTTTGGGGCCATAAGCCTAAAAGTTTTATTTATGTGGCTGGCTGGTATGAACGAACACGCTAAATTGAATTTGTGGTTGTGTTGTCACGTTTAGGACATTTTCGAGAATTAGTGGTCGTCTTGATTTTATTACTGCCGAAACACGCGAAGTTGAGATTTTGTAACAAACATTTTGCTAAACTAAAATACACACAAATGGTGTACTTTAGATAGAATATCTATTATTATAGCTCAACATCATGACTTCAGTACTATTATTTACGATACGAGTTGATAAAATCATATTTCTTCAGTTTCCCATATCCTGTCAAAAGCACTCTTCACTACGCTTCACCCGAACTCGCTTTACCCTCTGAATTTACCAACGCTACTCAAAATTTTATGATATTTTATTCTGCACCTGTCTTCAATAGCGTACAATTACATTCCGTCTATCGACTGAAAACTCCACGAAACAAGATTTACCCGACTTCGCCAAAAAATATATGAAACTAAAAGAAGAGGTATCGAATGCCTCCGTCGAGAAGGAGCACCCTGATACACTGAATTATTTATATATGCTGGCAACACACGTTCTAGTGGACTTATGAATTGTACACATTTTAGCACTTATGACCTGTTAATAAATAATAAGTGGGGATCCAACGTGATGGGGCCGTCTCACGGCATGTACTTGAGCCAGTGATGGGAACTCAAGTTTCGGATGGCCTGTTTTTACCTATTCATAACACATAGCTTTTCAAAAACCGTACTTTTACGATGAAATCATGACAGATTTTCAATAGAAAGTAGCGTAGGTAACTTTTCAACTTACAAACTTCCACTGCAAAGCAAAAAGCCTCTGTATTCGTTTCCAAACAAAATCTTCTTTTCCGTAGCCACTTTTAAAAAGTTATTGCTCGGTCTGCCAGCAAGACTTCTTGGAATACCCACGTCTAACAGAAGTATGTACCTTCAGTACTTTTTGAAAAAATTATACACATCACTAGTCCTTCGGGAACTGCGAGAAGGCAACATTTTCTTAACAGACTAATTTCTGAGTTATTCGTGCAACTCACGACACGATGCTTCAGAAACATGGTTTTTGTAGCCATCGTCGTTTTTGTCTTAATTATTTGTGGCCCTGTAAAAACTTAGTAAAATTTTACCTATTTTTGGGTCATTCTTTTGGTGGACTTGACCTATTTTTGGGCCATTAATTTGGTGGACTATTTTGGGAAAAAGCTTAGTATTTTTTATGGTCAAAAATTCTATAAAAAACTTGTTTGACGTGCTACTCGTAATAATCAAAACTGGAAAAGCTATCTAGTTATTATGTTAGGTGCGGGAAGGATTCACATTTATTGATACTTCAGTTTTCCATATCTAATTTCCATATAACCGTTACAAAGCCATTACCAACATTAATATGCGCGTGTGATGCAATCTCTGACGTCACAAAAGACCTTAAGGCTGATATTGCATGACGTCACAGCTAATAAACTTGTAATCTATGCACTGAACGACTTTAGTTACGATCTTTAGCTTACTAGGTCACGTTTAGTGCACCTTAGATCTATGTTATAGTCATCTTTATTGAAATCTTATATATTTTATGATTCAATATTGAGATTTAATAACAAGCAGGTGCGTGTATTATTTTTATGGGCTTAGAAAATGCTCTAACTACAGTAAGAAATAATATTCGCTATGCTTCACTGGCTCCACTTGGTTGCAAATATTGAACTGGATACTATACATACATACTCGTAGAGACCTTGCAAGTAGCTACAAACTCTTAAAAGCGACTAAAATGTAGATACGAAGTGCAATTCATATACCAATAACCCAAATACTTTAACGATCACTTAAGGCGTTTGATTTCCTATTTTATACCAAATCTTACCACTTATACAAGCTCCTTAATACAATGTGACGCCGAAGCTGTTACACAGTTTATTGTAGCTATTAGCATTCAAATAATTCTCGCCTTTATAGCCTGTAAAAGCATTTCAATATCTCGTTTGCAAAATAATTCGATTTAAACAGGAATTCTGCGAACATTGAGTTACAGTGAGTGGGTACAATAATAACCACTTGATTGTTTTTGAAAAAAAGTACATCTTAGTTTGGTTAGTATTATATGATCTGTGATTTGGTATACTTGTCTTTTGCATTGACAAGAAATTTCAAATTTGATTGAAGGAGACAAAACACGTTGTAATTATTCCAAGTTTACATTAAGTTTACTAATAACAGAGTCATTGTTTCAGTTTAGTTTTAGACAAAATGAACTCATATTATCTAATGATTTATATCATTCTAATTTATTTATAGACGTGTGATTTAAATTGAAAGTCATATCTTTCCATTACGTTTTGTTATAAAGTTTTCCGACACTTTGACGTCGTGAAAGTTTACCAGCTTTCCTACCTGAGCTAGTTTTACAAAATAGTTTATGAAAGTGGACAGAACAGGCTTCTAGGCCGACTTAATGAGGCTCAGTATTCAATAGACTCGCTCGAGCGTCCCATCGGCCGGATAATAAAATAAGTTTCCAACTGGTTTGTTATTTAAGGTCCTCTTGTTAGCTGGATTATTGAAATCTGAAGATGGATTAAATTTTTTTTTTTAATACTTACCTACTGAAATCTGGTTTCGTGTGAGTACTTGCTAGCACTTGATAGATTGTTCTAGTTCTAGTGTTTGTAGTATTGTTTGTTTGTAGGGGGCATTCAAAATACATAAATCTATACAGAGCTACGCTATTTTTGAGTACTGCAGACTAACTTCATTCTGAAAAACATTCGGTTTCTCAATATTTATAAACCAAGTTAGAGAAACGCATGCATATAAGTTCTAAGAAGCTCAGTTGATAACACACTAAAACGTAACTATATGTGCAGGTGTAAAGGTGTAAAATAATAGATCTATTTTAAAACTACCTAGAATGTCTTGTTAGTGTTGGTTATTTATAGATGAAACTTAGACTTAAAAACCGTAAAAACTTCGCTATAGACCCCATATCTTATTCAAGCAAAGAAAATTGACGAAACCCCAATTGCGGCCAATTCTGTAATTGGAGAAAATGTCATCATTGTGCTGCACAAACTTTCAGATGTCAGAACTTGATAAAGGTCACTGCCCATCTATTATGCTGTCACACAGGCAGGTATGCTATCACACAGGCTTCGGCTTAGTTTAGGTATCTACCGAGTTGTTGAAACCTCCCTCCCAGTGACTGAATGACATGTCTGATATATCTCCCCGGTATATACTCCACGTTACTATTCATGGATACACTCTTATCCCCGCCACCTATAGAGGTGGGCCTGGTGACCCTCATCGCCGGTTTTTATTTTAAAACCTTTTGGGCACCAGCTCTCAAATCATAACATGGTTTTAGTTACATTTAGGGTCCTAGTATTATTATTACGATATACTTGCTCTTTCGAGAGAAGGGACCTAGATTTATAATTTTTCTATACTAATAGCATAAGAGAGAAATAAATAATTTGAATTTGAATTATTAGAATATTAACGTCTTAAACAGAGTTCTGAACCCTAGATTTTCTAATAACTGACAGCGGTTTATCACAATCATCATCAACCTAGTATAGGAAGTCACCATAATATGCTTCTTAAAAAATATTTTGAGATAATCGATTTGCTGCAATTTTACGAAGTTGTCCATTTATTAACTCAACTTTTGGTTCGTAGTTACCATTCCACGACATAGAATGGACTGCCAGTAGGCTGTATATGAGTATAGTGAGAGAAGCATTTTTCCGAGGACGGGTGCGTATTGGGCGCGGGTGTATTCCGGTGTCGTTCTATTTCTTTTTCTCTTTTTTGCACTGCATTTGTCACCTGGTGTGTTAAATGAGATATTTTCTAAAAACAGTTCCAACCACTGACAGTACCTTTTTTGTCACGATTGGGGACATGATATAGAAGAATGGAAGACACAAAACACGCGCCCTGGTTGTTTTTTATAAATAGCTTCACGTGACTTTCTAACGGTCATGACAATAACGTTCGCCACTTTCTCGTAACCCAAAGCTATTATCGATCATCCTCTGAATTAGTGATAAAACTTTCCACTAGAAGAGGACACGTAGGTCGTATTACACGTAACGATTTAATATCGCCGTTTGGCCTTTCGGGTGTTTGGGCCTTCAATGCCTTCATTCATTATCTAGAGGCTCGCACGTACGGTTCTATAAGAGGGGAGGTTAATTGCTTTTTATTTTGGTCCGAATTGAGGATCAATTTTGTGATGAAAAGACTTGGATGTAGGCCATGATCAAGGGATAAATGGAGCGAGTATCTTTACGCACTGGTCGGTTTGATGTGCGATGGTAATATTAGGTTAATTACCAGTGGCACTGTTCAAGTTGATTGGATGTTTTTTTCAGTAACATGTTAATTCCTTAGCTTGTGCTATATACGTGGAATTTATAAGATACCAAAAACGTAGCATTCTTACAAGTTTCCTAGCTAGTTTCCTAGCTAACGAGTAGTGTTTATTTGTCACCCAATTACAAAAATACCACAAAAAATTAATTAATGCTCTTTTTTTACTGTCTCGAGATAAAACTAAGTAGAAGATGGATATCAAAACGACACCGTTCAAAGTAATCTCCCAATCTAATATTACCGCAACTTGTCAATAACAATCTCCATTATTAAATTCCTCAATTTACGTTCCACTTTAATGACAAAGTCGTCCGAGTGCGAACCCGCAACGTCCCAATAACGACCCTTCCGACCCGGGTCCGGACCGATCCGGGTTCGGGTGCCCCGGCTCCGGCTCGACCCATTGATTGTTTAATGACACAGATACTATCTTTCTGAAGTTCGACGGTATTGCTCTATTTGTGCATTTGAATCCAAAGATTGTAATCTACCTTACGAGTATCTTGCTTAGGTTTATGTATCTTTAGGTAGAGACAAGTGGTCTCAAGTTCTTTGGAAACATAGAACAATTTGGTGTTTCCAACTCTTTGATCTATTCATACGGACTTCATTTTGTCTTCAGATTTGAACTAATATTTTGTTTCAGAATGAAAGTTACAGATTTCATCAAATTCCCTTCATTTCGCAATTTCGATTGAGCATAGGTAATAAAAACTTGTGACGAACTTCAGACTTCTACTCTTAATAGAAGTCTGAAGTTTGTCACACGGATGTGACATGACAGAGAAAGTATATAAGTGTGCCATTCTAAGATTAAATAAAAAAATAATTGGTGCTTTGTCACACCCAAAAGATTACAGCCAGTTTGATCGAGGTAAGTACTGAGCGAAGTTACGCTTTTTACTAGGTTCTTTATAAGCTATTTTGTATGTACCCGCCATAAAAGTCTATTATTGCCCATTCCATTTATCAAAGAAATGCGATCCTTTTGCTTAATGACATAGTTTTAGGTCTTAGGCGTCGAACGAGATCTAGGCAACAGCATAAAAACAGTCTCTGTACGTATCATGATAAAATGCTTAGCACTAAATTGCCTTGTGGTTGGTTAGATAATCCTACTTAGTGTTAGACTACGTAGGTGCTATTTTTCGGAATATCTATTTCAACATAAATCTGTAAAGAAAAAAATATTTTATGAAAATTCGTGCGAGCATAAATTGGCACACCTATTCTTTTTTTTATGAATAATAATGGGAACGATTTAGAGCAATATTTTAGGTGTTATAAAGTTCAAAACTATATAAATTAGTCGTGTGTTTTACACGTACTGCTAAGTCACACACTCGTGATGGAAAGGCTTGTTTTATCCAGCGTTAATCCAGTATTGGACCATAATCCCTATGTGGACACGGTCCAAAGTAGGACAATGGATTCAAATATTAGTAATTTTTGAAACTTACTGGCAAGTGTATGATTTTATTATATTAAAAATAAACCTAATGCAGTTTTCTTGAATCCCATAGTATGGCTACAGGCAATTGCCCTATGGGGATCTCCTATTTTATGTTCTCATAAAATATATAATAATAAAAAATTGTGCGTGGAGTCCCTCCGCGTGGAAGAAGTTATACTTCGAGTGCCATTTGCGTTTTGTGGGGCTCTCCGTATGTGATAACTCTCGCTCTGTCTCTTTCTATTCCCCCTTCCCAAGAGCGTTAAACGCTGTCTCTTTTTATTCCTCCTTCGTTCAACGTTTATTTTTTTACGTTTAACGCTGTCAGTTGGAAGTCGCATTAGAAGTTTAACTTCAAAAATGTTTGTATGTACCAGCTGTGTAACATGACTTTATCTAAATATAGACAGATTTTGGTTTTATTCTGACAGCTATCATGCTAATGCTAATTACCAGAACCATATTATTAACATCTTGAATTACACACGGCCTACCCGTACTATGAACATCAACTGTTCTGTCACCATGTTAATTGAGAACTAATTACAGACCTCGATACGCCTTGGCACAATTATGTCCTCAACTGTATACCTACGTAATATAATATGTATTACACGTAACAAAGGTACAGCCAAGCTAAATACATTTCTCACTCTTTCGTCTTTCTAAAAATTTCTAGAAATATAGTTTAGGTAGTAATGTCAGATTAGTATAATTTTATTCACTAAGAAAATTATAACTAATATAGTATTTACAATATTAACAAAATACACATGAAACAGTTGAGCCATCTACAAACCGTTGCAAACGATTTATAGAACTGGTCCAAAAACTGGTCTAAATATATTGTTCTTATTTGCTTGTTATCTTTAGTTGACACGTAATTTTCATGTGAAATAGGAGAGTTACTCCAAGAGTAAGTCTCAGTCATCATCATCTTCATTTCCAGTGATGTCTTTTTCATTTTTAACCGTCTTAAAAAAAAGAGGTTCTCATAGGGTTATATTTTTTCTATATACCAAAGAGAAGGAGATTTAAAAGTTGGTTAAAAAATATCACGTGGTTAATGGACGACCCCAACGTTTACCCACATAAAATCGATTTTGTAGTTTTTAAACTTATAAGTTAATTAATGTAAGGCTCTTCCTACTCCATCCATGAACCTTATAGCCAAACTCTACTCCTTCCAGTCTCGTGTTTGTTTGCCAAATCCCATTTCAGTTCCTCTCCAGTTTCAGAAGTCTATCAAAATAATAAATCAATCAATTTCTTCACAACTTAAATCTTGTCCTAAGCTGAATTTCTTTCGAAAAGGATAACCAACCGAAATCTACTAAATAATCCCCGATAAATTAAACATTTCCAAATAGATACGGCATTGAAGGATTGTGTTGTTGTGGCGGTGCAGCTGACAGTGACACCTGGCGGGACGAGCCAACCCCTTGCCTTCCAAGTCCTTTGGCGCTTAGGGAAACTGGAATAGACAACAATAAAATTATATAATATTTTTTTTTCTGATAGCAGAAATTATCAAATATTTGTAGGTTGTAGAAATGTGGAGCTTTTTGTCAAAGGTTATTCTGAAACTCTATTATTTTATGGACATGAGTCACAGCTCAGTTGGTGTAGCACTGCTTTCCATACTAAGGGTCTTGGGTTCGATCCTCACTGATAAGAGGTAACAGACGTAATGACTGGCTTTTATAATATAATTGTGGCCTAGATCACCATTTGTGTCTAATAAGACTGTTCATAGTCGACCACTTAACCTTACAACTGCTATAAACTAAGGGTTGTCGTATAAAATTGCCTTATATTTTGACTAACTTTTCTAAAATACTAAACTAACGCAATTTGCACAATTTGGATGCAATCATTTTACGATCGCCTTTGTCAAGTTTACCGCATCCAGCGACATTGTCATCTGCAAGTGTTCTGCCACGTAAATTAATCAGTTGGGACAGCGGGCCCGAGCGAGGGATAAGCGGCTCCAAACTTTACTCCTTAATGACGGATTGATGAAAATTGCCACCACACCGAAACGATTATGGTTAATCGCTCCGAACAAAAATATCGCTTTTCGAATTCGAATAAAAATTTGCGTCGTAATTTCTGAGATGAAATTATTAATATAGGCCGTGTAATTTTGCAAAAAAGTGGTGATAAAAATTATTATTAAAAAACGTTCTTGTGTGTGCATTTCATAAATATTTTTTTTCTTTTCTTTTTCCATACATACCAACTTAAAAGTGTTTTTGTGCCTAAGCCCACTACACAATTTCAAAGATGTAGCTCATCATTTGATCTTTCTATTTACAAGCCTATTCCTCAAGCGAAAACACACAAGAACAGTTCCAGTTAATTCAGGAGTTATTAGAGTCCGGGACCCGAATCATTGTCGTCTCATTAATGTGCGGAACTTTGGCCCTGACACGCCTATAGGGCCAAAGTTTGAGTTCAGCCCTATAGTTTAAGGACATCTTGAACTAATGAGCCAATGAAGCTGCATTGATTAGTAGATTGGAACGTAATTGAATTTTGAAAGCAATCGTGAGTAGAATGTCACCCAAAAGAATCTAGTGACAAAAACGAACGACGATTCCACCTTACACGTTAGTTTAAAAACAAGTACTAAATAGCTACACGTAAACTGACAAAGCCACAAACATAAGTCCAACCAACCTACTTGTATCACCTTTCCATATTAATATCGCTCGCTACCTACCACTCTGGGGTAAATTAATTGCATTGGTCCAATTAAGTTTTGGACTGGATCAAACCGCCTCAAACCGGACACTAGCAATTATGACTATTTAATGTAACCACGGTGCGTTCGCCGTTTGACTGGCCGTGGTGATGTATTATTGGCTGGGTTTCGGGTTCCCCGAAAAGTGCCCGGCAAAATTGTGATAAATAGAAATGTGTTATGCCATTCATTTTTATGTTATCACTGGTTGATCACTCAAATTTAAACATATTTGCTGAAATGTCGTAAGTCAAAAATAAAAGAAGAGATATAAAATATGGGTTATATCACAAACGAAATGAAAATGTACATACAAAAAACTCGTTGAATTACATAAAGTTCACTTGTAACAACAATATAGATTATGAAAGCACAACTCAAAACATATTTGTTTTATCAACAGAAGCCTTTTTGTTTAATTGCTTGCTATAAAAAAACTTTTTCATGTCATAATATTTCATATGCCATAATGTTTACAACTGTTTTAACTGATTGAGATAAATAATAATCGTGATAGACATGATACTATTGTTTACAAAGTTGGTAGATATTTTAATTTTTCTGTAGATATTACCTGACGATTATTGCAAATTTTATATCTTCCACACAAGAAACAAAACAGTGGTAGACAGACTGATACCTACATAATAATGTCAGCTAGTTATTTTAACTAGCCTGTAGGTTTATAAAAATGAAAAATAAAAATATATAAGTTCTTGAAGCTCTTGTACGTAGTTGGAAATTATATTATTCTACAATCTAAATTAGGTATTTCTCGAAGAGATCTATAGATAATTTCAAGCTGAACACAGACCCAATTTCCCGCTTCCGCGCCTGCTACACAATAGCCGATCCTGCCTATTGTTCCAAATAACACCATAACCTGATTAAATTAAACGCCGGTCTTAATCTGTCGTTGCATTCGGGGTCAGCTACTCTATACACCCACACATTTACGGGCTACACTATGGGGTTTAATTAATGCTTTCGTATTAATCCGTGGTGCGTTTTCAGAGTGTCATTGTCAGTCGATGGTGGTGGCAGGGGGTGCTGTGATAAACTCGTAACTGACAGGTAGGGGGGTGATAATGTTTGTAGGAGGATAAAATAAATTGAATATCATAGGTACAGTGGTACGTTTTGTAAAGAAATGAGGATTTATTTTAGTTTCAGCATATTTTGGTATAAATTATAGCAGCGATGATGGGTTTTGTATCCTTGAAGTATACTGGTGAATTGTAGTCGTCAGACTGACGTAATGTTGAGATTTGTCATTGCATGCCAAAAAAAAAACTTTTTTAGAAGATAATTGCATGGAAAAAAAATCAATATTGTATAGAAAATAATGAAGAAAAATATTTTAAAGGATGAATGAGAAAGACACAGTCGTCTGGTGCACCAAAAAATGCCAAAGTATGTCTACTATGTCAAGTTTAGCCATATACGGTATAACTATAGCTCAAGTAAAACCAGTTATGGGTACAAATACTCCACTAACCCAACTTTTTACACCAAAAGTTACAACATTACGTAAACGCACTTATTAATTCACAATTTAATTACCCCACTGCAGGTTTAATCACCTAGATTGGTCCCTTTCCCGATCTAAATCATTTCGCCACATTACCACCACTATAATGTGGCATAATCTGATTTATGGCCAAAGAGGCTTTCCAGCAAAAACGAGACACAGTTTGGCATCGTAATCGTTGAATCAGTTTGTGGTTGTACTTGAGATAGGTGTCTACGATCTGTTATGTTCTACTAACGGGGTGTTTTTTTAATTTAATTAGAGGAATTTTGTGTAGATCACCATCATAATTATTAATTTATAGGTACTCTAGCTACCTGACCGTAACCAAATGTGTATAGTTTAAATTTTTTTCACGATTGAACCTTTTTTTCTAATTATGGTAGGTAATATCTCTGTAAATGTCCTGATTGGGGCTTAGAAAAGAATCAAAAGACTTTTTATTTTATTTAATGTTAAGATTAGCAGGTGGGCTAAATTTACTTTTAGAGAAGAAAATGCATCGGTATTTCATCCAGTGCAATTAAGGTGCAGACGCAATGTTCTGAACTTGTTCATCCCTCACACCAGCGTCTTAGTCGCCGAGACACCTGCACGACCAATTATCAATGTAATTGGCTATTCAACTTGGCGCGATGGGGCGAACACAGCATACCTAATTAATGGAATCAGCTGAACATTGAAATTTTCGCTTCAACGGCCCCAAGCTACCTACAGAGCAATTTGGAAACGAATTTATGTTAAAACTGAAAGGGCGAGGCTTAATTGCTGAAGCAAAGACGCTGTGACCTTGGAGGCTTGATTACGCAAAAACGGTGGCCCGTCGCGGATAATAAGGGTTCCTGATGGCTGGTGAGAGAGATAAATAATTATAAAGCTATTATACGGAGTGAGTTTCAGACAAGTTTTCAAGCTACAATGAATTGCTGCAGTTCGGAGTTTTGATATCACGAAGACACCTTTTAAACTAAATGATCCTTCTTATAAACGCTCAATAACAACTAAATAAGCTTGAATAACACAAACCCTATCACTGTTTGTTATTTTTCCCACCTATTGGGATACCAATTTTCATATTTTTTGCATCTTATTATATTCAATAGCTAAATCTGATTACAAAAAATCAACCAAAACCATTTTCTTTATTACTGTTGCATAGCATGAAACATCTGGAGCCATGGTATTCTGAAAGTCATGTTCATAATCCCCTTAGCCAATATGTAACAGATTTCCCCATGAAAATGCTGATGAATGTTCACCAAAAGCGTGCCATCAGTGACCAGCCTATTTTAATCTTACAGGTTTAGAATTACACACTTTATCACACTTTATTAGTAATACTTACTACCTTATTCGAGTTACAAGACTGACCTAATGTAAAACTGACCTTAAAATATCTGACCCACTTTCAGTACAATACTATGATTGGACATAGGTCACTATTGTGCATGCACACAAAGCACTATTCACACAAAACCCTGGCTTTATGAGCGACAAAGCTTTTGAACGATACATCGTTGCCTAATTTAGTCCGTTAGAAATAAAACCTAGTCAGGTATGCATTTTATTTAAGGCAGAGTACCGTATGTTTTTGTAAAAGTTTTTATCGCAGATTTAGCTAACAATCTTAGGAAAAAAATTAAAAACTTATTTGACTATAATGTTTTTTAAAATGCAAAATGGGTAGCCTAACCCTAATCGGTAGGCAAAAGACAATGACCAAACTTTTAACAGAGACTATAATATTATCTTTATTATTTTCAAAATCACAATTTCTCCGTGACTTTTTTTAAAAGAACTAGAAAGTTTCATGAATGTTTAGTACAGACCCCTAAAAGTTTCCAACTTGCATCACAGCACCTTTTCACATTACCAAGTCTCCAATCAATCATGGCAACATATTGTTCCTGCGAGGCGATTTTCCGATGTAACGTATATTTATGAGGGCACCCGGATATTATTGATAGGTTTCATGCAACATTAGCGTAGATTGGTGGACCGTCACTTCCTGTTGTATTTTTCTTGAAATAAAGCCCTGGAGATGAGAACAGAATTCTATATGCTTAGCTTTTTTGTATACCAATAAGTAGGCATTTTGATCTTCGAAAAAAATAAATGCAGTTTTAAGCAGAATGATAAATAGCTGAAAACTTTATCATACACTATTCAATTACATTGTATATTATTCGATTTTAATATTACTGTACAAAAAATGATAAAACAATTCTCAGACACTATAGCACCCCGTTGATATATCAACGGGGTATCTCATAGATAAAGTCTCAGATGATCTGAGATTTTATCTCTTTAGTTTATTATCATAAACCATTTAGGTCAACCACTTATTATCAAAGAATTGGAGTCCAACCGCCTCGTAATTAGTTTATTTAACAGCACTGTCGCATTAGCGCTTAATGAGAAGCTGCGGTGTGACTGCGTGGTGGTTGCGGGGCGGTTGCGTTGCGGTCGCGGGTGTAAGCGGGGCAATAGTGATTTACCTACTGTAAAGTCTTCATTACGCAATTTACACATGACGTTACTTTACGCTGAAATACGCTGCTTTCTATTATAAGGCTTAGGGTCTGTACGGTGTTATATTTAAGGAATTTATTACCAAAATTAGATATTTTACTAGTGGATAGTCTAAGGCCACTATTGAATTGCACAACAAATGGTATGTTTGTCACAAAAATGGTCACCAATGGAAGCTGAACTTTCAAAAATGTTAAAATGTCCTGTTAATATGACTCCTTTTAGACAGTTGTCTAATCTAGTCGATGTAGCTGGAGACTTCTTGTAACTTTGGAACAACTTAGCTGTGTATCTCTGCTCATAGTGACATTTAATCCAGCACGCCGGGCGCCGTGACTCATCCTTAAGCTCAGGGGAATAAGCACCAGTTTCTGACACTGGTAAATCAGTACCGTTGCCAATGACAATACGAACCGATTCAAACATCGTCGAGCACGTTGGAGTACGTTGCAATGGGCTTGCACTCCGAAAAATAATTTACGAAGGTTTGTTATTGACGTTTGTGTTACACTGCGCAGTAAAGCTGTCACTTCGCAAAAGTCCACGTCATTGCACGAGGCAGACGCGCTGTGTAACATAAAAGTCACTATAGAGTTCTCGTTAGTAATTTTTGAGTTGACATTTTGCAATTAGTAGAAAAAACAGAAAAGTCACCAAAATGTATACTTCCAAAGTAAAACCACGTGACCAATATTTCACATTTTTCACGATTGTTATTCCCTAGCAATTGTAGAATTCCAAATTACCGGCTAGTTAAAACAAAGCATTTTCATATTTTTTTATCATTTTATTAACAAATGTTTTGTATACATAAAATTGAACTACTAAGGTACAGTACATAATTAACCAACTTGCTAAGTATTGATTCAAATACGTCAGAAACTGATGCTTCGGAATTAAACCCTTTCGGTAGTGTTTAGAGATGGGGCCCTTTATGCCAACGTCGCATTTGAAGTTGTGACGGAGGTATTACTAGTTTGTTGATACTCTTGCAAATAGAGAGCCATGCGAGTGCCTCGCGTATTCGAACAGCACAGTCATCATCATCATCATCATCATCATCATCATCATCATTGGCAGCTTGTAGTAACCCACTGCTTGCTGGGCATAAGTCTCCTCCCTCAAACGCCACTCATGTCTATTTTGGGCTTTTTGCATCCAGGTCTTCCCCTGTACTCGTACAGCAACGAAATCGTTTACCCATCTGGCTGTTGGTCTGCTAAGGCCTCTTTTGTGTCCCCTAGGCCACCATTCTGTGAAGGCCTTGCTCCAGCACATTAAAGTTAATGTATCTACAATCAAGAGCAAAAATTCCGATTCATCTATAAAAACTTGAATAACTAGTAGACCATGAACGCTAGTTTAGTGAAATCAATTGTGTTTGACAAACAGTTTGATACTGTTTATGAAACACAACCGGTCCCGGAATTTTGGGTTTCAAGTGTATTGAAATCGATACTTGCTGTTACTTTTTGATAAACACTTTTGTGTGTTATATGAATGATTTATGTAGTATTTTACAAAAAATGTTTGACTGTATAAATAATTCTACACGAAAGATAAAGGAACGTAACCTCATAAAGAATACGTTTTCGCAAAACTCCCTCATTACAATCCGTGAAATAAAACTGACATCATAACACGACATCAACATAAAAGCAAAAACATAACACTCAAATTACAAAAGCAAAAACGTCGAAATTATAAAGGTACGCGCACACTTAACGAGTACAACCGGGACGTTTGTCCTGCAACAATGTTCGGAAATATTAGAACCAGTTGGGGTTGGTCATTAAATTCAGATTTATGCCCGGACAGTCGGATATCTCTCCCATGCGACTCTGCTAATGACCATCTAAATTGAGATAATTTCACAGCGAGTTGGTAATAAGGCTACGGATACATTTACAGGTTAGATAGGAATGGAAATAACTCAGTCGGAAAATGCGGAGGCTAATTAAAAGATGAAAGGCTAAGTTTTGGGCGGCTTTAATTTAGATAGAAACGAGTAGAGCAATGTAAAAGTACGAATGAACCCATTAACTTGGCTCGGAGAAAATTATGTAAGCAAGGAAAACTTGGAAAATCAATCAACTCCATAAACTTTGTAGTGGCTAATATAAATTGATTAATTTTGGTTTACATTCACATAACATCACTTTTTACACGTTATTTGAAGAAATAAAAACAATTAACCCTAGGACCTCTTGAGATCCTCATAGTATTCCATTGTTTTTAATCTCACATCGTTATCGGAACAATCATCCCGTCCCGGATGCTTACATTTAATTTCCAGATAAACCTCTTATTGGGAGGGAACGGGGTAAAAATTACCAATTCCCTGCTTTAGTGTGCCCCAGTGGGAAGCTTATTAAAACGCTTAAGAAAGAGGAACTTTCCACAGTGCTGAAAATTTTACTTATGGGACTCGTAAACGTATAAACTGACTTTTAACTTGACTTTTTGCAAGTTTGGAATCAAGTGCGCTTTAGTGAAACAACTTTGAACTATTAGCCTTTGTTAGTTTGCATAGTTGTTTAGTAGACGACACCGGTTATTTATAGACTTATTTTCAGGAAACTTGAGACTACTCTTAAAATTATTTGCTTGGGAATAAGTATCTGTTTAAAATTAGCTTTTGAAACAGCATTTTATGATAAAGCATTTTGCCACCCCGTTCTACTTGTAGCATGCTTCGAAAACTTATTAAACACAATTAATCTATCTGCAGTCATTTGTTTTCCAATGACTTAACGCTTAGAAGTAACTTTTTAAATTCCAGCCTGGTAGTATAAAGTAAGCGTGTGTATAGTACGCGTCATGTAAAAAGAACGCTGGAAACAGCGGAGAGGGTGTGTTTGTGCATGGGAAAATGGTGCCTCATGCCACCAAATAGACCCCGAAATCGCTTACTGCGCAACTTGACCGCCAGCGTTCTTTTTACATGACGCGACCTATAGCGTATTCTTGTGTTACAGGGGGCGCGAGCGGACGGCGCGCGTAGAAGACACAGGTAGCGTTTGTTGTGCGTGCAATAGGCTATACTGTTGTCACTGTTTGTGGATAGCGCGTAGTGAGGTAGCTACACGTCGAATCGAGTGCCACTTGTCTTCTTTATGTTTTATAATCAATGTATATTTATTTATTTATGTATTTTCTGGCCTAGTGTCAACGTTGTTTTTTTTATTTGACGTAATACTACTTTATTTATGAGTTTTTTTCTTTTTTAACTGTGCTCATTGATTCAAATCAGTAGCAGTGTTGTACATACAATGTCAAGTGTATGAAAATTCTTACAGTATTTAATTTTGTTCATAATAGTAAATAGCTGTGTCTTATATCCGAGTTGATGTTGGTTTTTGTGTTATTCATAAAGTTGGTATGGTAGTTGTTCTTGTAACCGGCGCTCGGGATCGAGTGGCACCGGCATTCGACGTGGAGCGGACGGACACTCACTGTGCACATTAGTAATCGTCGTGCTGTAAACATATTTTGTTTTCGTATTCATAAAGCGTATTAGTGTGAATTTATGTTATTATACCATTAATTTGATACATAGATTTCTGTAAAGAGCCATAACCACGCCTCAAAACTGCAAAAAAACAAATTGGGTGACGCGTTGTAAGTAAGCTCAAGCAGAAGTCTGAATAACCCGAGATGACCCCCCGAGAGTTTCGTAGCAGTTTCGTAGCGCTCCTCTACGAAACCCTCCGATCATGCAACATTTTAGTGTAATGTGGCTAATTTTTTTTTGTGTTTCTTACTTGGGTTTGAATTTTGTGCGTTTTACCGTTGTAAAAATAACTAAAACTGTGTGTTATGTGTCTATACCTAGCGAGCTATGGTTGTTGTCCACCGTTGTATTGGTGGTTAGAGAGGGCTTGGGGGTTACCATTTGTACCGACGCATTGTAGTGTATTCAGAAAATGTATTTGGCTGGATTTAGTATAATTTTGTTTATTTCTGAATACACGAGGTTATAGGCTGTCCCTTTTTGATTCAACATTGACAACAGTAGATTTTAGTCTGCGCGCACACTGCGCTACGGAAATTATCAAAATCGCTCATATATTGTAATTCATTCGATTTTCGATTCCATTATCCTTACCTAAGTATATTAAATAGCTTAATACATTTTAGATTTTAAATATAAGCGGTTATGATATTTTCTCTGATACAACATGTTTTTGGATATTGTATCAACAATGAAAGTTGTCTATATTTAAAGCCAATATAAGTATAGTTTTATTAAAAAGTTTTATCCAAAAATTCATTGTAATTGGTGTTTGGGGAACTAGAGCTTGTGATTGTGGTGCTCTAAAATATTTTAGTAACATTTACTCATACAAAAAACGTCCAACTTGATAATCATAATTTGCATCCTTAATTAATTTATGTAGTTGTCAATGTTGCGCCACTTTTTATCTCACACACAAGTTGTGCGCTTGCTCTTAACTGTTAATGTCGTTAAAATCTGCTCATTTTACATCCCCACTTTCAAAGTTTCCCAGGGTAATCTGCACTGAAGTCCAGCTAAAGTTGCTCAGGCACCACTGCTAGGCTTAATGTGGTGTGGCTGATTGTCGGATCGCGTTCCATTGCTAGCTGTGCGTTTAGGCTTAAATGGATATATTTGTTGATATCAAAAAACTACGAGTTTAATACAAACAGTGAACAGTATTCACTGCATAAAAAATATTACTATCAAATCTATCCACTGCGTAAAAAAGCACACTAAAAACGGAACCTCGTACTCACACTTGTCTAATCTGGTACTCTTTGCAGATCGCAAGCTGTTCGTGGGTATGCTGAGTAAACAACAAAGCGAAGAAGATGTGCGTCAGCTGTTCACACCATTCGGGACTATAGAAGAGTGCTCGATACTACGCGGACCGGACGGTGCAAGTAAAGGTGAGTGCTTTTTTTCCTGTTTAAACGTCGGTCACACATAGCTTTTAAACAAAAATTCTTTACGTGATCTCGCTGTGCGTGACGAATAAAAGCAAAAAGTTTTCTCGCCATCATCAGGTCTCGATTTCAATTAAAAAACTTAAATTGGAATAAATGCCTTCGTCACATTTATATACTTTCAAATGAATAAACCTTAAATACATTAGGTATACGTTATTTTGAATGTACTTAACTTAAAGAATCAAGCAGAAAAACAAGAAAAGTTAATTTTTAACATCCAGAAAGTAAAACCCGGGACCTTCACGGGACACGCAACTCTCGTCAATAACTCTAATGAGATCGCGAGTGACCCAGTCTTGTACCTACAAGAGTAGGTACTACAGTTTCCGCCCGCCCACTTGGCCGCCCGCCCACCGGTACTCCTACCTCGTTACTGTATTGTAGTATACCCAAATATGAACTCTTAGAAAAAAACGTTGTATATATAGACTTGCTACATTTAGTTTTCGTGAGACAAAGTTCTATATAGAAGTTCTTCTTCTTCTTCTATACCTATATGGCCTTTGTCCGTAATTTTGACAGACTATTGTAACCTCTAAAATCGGGTTTGACAATGACAAAGTCATATATTTTATTCTGTAAAATCGCAAGGATCTTTTTATAAACTAGGTGATTTTAGGTGCCAGTTCTTTGCGACTAGACCCTCAAAGAACGGGCAAGAAAAAACAGCCTGGTTCCTATCACTTTTATACGTGATTCTTCTTACAAAGATATATACAGTTTCAGTGTGGTACTATTTCGACTTTCAATGAAAGAGAATTATTAAAATTTAGAAGAAAATTACGTCAGCATTACTTTCCAAATTCACATCATGCCTTACGTTCTTATAACACACATATTTGATAACCCATGATAGGTTTACTCACTATTGTGCCTATGGGTTGCTGTTTTTAAGCATGATAGTTATATTAAATGCGGGCATCTGATGAATTATTTACGATTTGTGTACCTTCCTTCCTGCTGCCTCTCCAATTGCAGTCGAATATCGGAAGCCAAGTTTGAAATATTTATATCGCCATAATGAGTGTTCATTTCTACATTTTCTAAGGTACCTGGGTTGTGCCACATAAATTGCGGAATTCATTTCTGAATTGCTGAATTTACAATTTTCACTGAGAGCATTGAAATGGTACGTAAACATGAATCTTGAGAATCGTCTGCGGCTGCCTTCAAAAGGGATCCCAAAGTTTTACCGTCAGAAAATGAATTGTTGTTTTTTAAGACCGCATTTATTAGTTTCGGATACCTCGTATAATTTCACTGCTTTGTTTTCGAGGTGATTGTTATTTTGGGATTATCATGATTTATTCATGACGATAAATTTGTAACCCATGTTTTACAATGAGCAAAAGTTCTGTTGGGTTTTGTTGTTTCAAGAATCGTACACCTTCGACGTGAACGTAAACGTAAACAAAGGTTTTCGGGTAAATGTGATGAGATGAGAGTTTGTGTCATTCAATTTTGACGTGATAATTATGCTGTGCTGCAAGATTCATATCACCATACATTGAAAAGTAAGAATACACAGGCTTTATTTACCATGCAAAAATACTGTAGAAAAACTATTCTCAATTTTTTTCAACAACAACTACAAAAAGATCCCCGACAGGTTAATGGTAGACCGAAAATCCAACCATTATTTTGTTCAATGTAATAAATAATCTCTTATTAAATAAAACACATTCAGAGTAGCTTTTCACTTATTTATCTGAATAAACATGTACACCTAACTAGAACTACCTTGAAACAATTAAGCCGAGTTGCCTAAATGCTACAGTAGGCATTATGAGAACACGACAGCTCGACAGACTACATATTATAAAGTAATCTGCGTTGACGTTACCCAACTTTAATTTCATTTCGTACACCGAAATTGTATAGAAATGGGGCTGAAATTGTTGGATTTTAATTGAGATCTGACGCCGGTCGTAAAGTTGAGAAACGCTGAGTCTGCTGGCTTGTTTTTAGTCTTTTGTATTATTTTGACTTTCGCGTAAAAGTAAACTCGTTCACAAAATGCTTTCAGGGAAATAACAACTTTCAGTAGTTTGGGTTGAAGACATTGTACACACAGTAATTGAGCCAAGTAGTAGATTCTATATTTACTTACTATTATTTTTACTTTATTATACGCCAAACTTAAACTGTTAGGTACTTATTTCTTTCCTTGCTAATTTCTACACCAATCATAAAACGATGATGCGAGAGTACATTGCAAATGTACCGAACAACCGAACGTTAATTCGCCTTAATTACTTAAGGCCCGTCTGCAGCGATAAAGTATTTTTTACGAGAGGGAGAACATTATCGTTAATGTTTTCTCCTTGTAAATTAAACGAGATGTTAGCTTAATCTCGACGCTCTAGTTCAGCTCATGGTTTCTTTAGAATCGTCTTGAAATCTTGATTTGTAATTTTTTAAATACATCACATTATGTAATTTGTGGCTTTTTGTTTTAAATGAATACCAGTATTGATTTTTATCACTTGTTCAAAATATGTAATCGTACGATATGCTATTAGTTTAAAATAAAATTCTAAATTTTACATAGAAATCCAAAAAGATTTTTTTAAATTAAATGTACAAAACGCTACAAACCCTTTCCAATTCAAGTCGAGAACACGCTCTTAACACTTTGTAAAAACGAGATAATTACTAAAGTATCATGGCGAGGCTTTCACTAATGCCTGAAAGGCTCGGGCCACAGAATAAATTACAATTACTATGCCAAACCCTTATACAAAGGGTTAATTAGTTGCTTCTTCGCTACAGTGTACAATGATTACGGAAACACGGATACTTTTTAGGAGATTTCTAAGGATGTTGGGGCTTTTCGTCGTGAAATTTTGGCGTCTTACAATGATAAGCGGGAGGAGAATCAGGGTCCAAATAGTGAGAGATCTTTCAGCTTTATCAAAGAAGGAAATACGTTGGAACTTTGTTTAAATGAACATCAAGACGCTTGTAATAAGTTGAGTACATGCAATAGATTTTAGGGCACAATCAAACCACATATAGTAAATAACAAAGTAGCCGTAACCTAGAACAAAGCTAGACTTTTAACACCATCAAACACAGTCTCTGCATTCTTAGCTAGCACTAAAGCCACGTCCGAACCGCGGCCAATAAACGCGGCGTGTCTGAGTGCGGACTAAATTGGCGATATTTTACGAGTGGGTCATTACCGTGGCCGTAAAGCTTTACGATGGATTCCTCACGAGTGTGACCCGCGATCTTATTACATAGGTTTACCTACCACTTAAGATAATGTTTTTGGGAATAAATATCAATCTGCACTATAGAAAAATCGCTAAATACGTAATGGATTTCTGAATTTTTGAACTTATTTATTTGGTTATTATAAACCTCATATAGTGAGTGGTTTTGACAAACTGCTATATTTTACAACTTATCATTACCTATTTATACATAGGCGTTGTTGTAAAGATGGAACTTGAACTATGCTTGCCCGCATAAAACGCAAAATCCCGTCAGCAAAAAAATTACAAAATAATAAAGCGGTGAGACAGTATAAAACACAGTACTGGCAATTTCTTAGCAATGCAGAATGTCTTCAGGCGTATTTCAATCAAGTCGTTTTAAGCCCCTCGTTCCATCGACCGGTCCGTAACACCGCCAGCTGACGTGAGACGACCAGATAACGCTACGAATTGCAAATTAAAACGACGTTTATTGACCATTACTAGATTTTGTTACTCGACCAAAAGTGATTTGGCTGCGTTTAACGGGTGTCGGTACACGGTTTTGTAGGACGCGAAATTAGATTTTTAGGTTCCTGTCGGTGCCCTAGATTTAAGGCAGTGTTTAGATGGATAGTAAAAAAAAAATGACTTTGAGTTTTAGATATAATTAGTAATTTTGTTCCGTAATAATGTCACTAAAATGTTTATGAATTGGGCAACAACTTATAGTGTTATTATTATTATTTTTAAAACGGATCGCTTCGTTTATAAGATGCTGCAGCATCCACTCTTTGGCACCACTGAAAACCAGCACCATAGAAACCACGATTTCTAAGGCTTATGCTGAGTAGAAACCTTTCTTACACTAAAATTTTCATTGCGTGTAGTGTAATTTTTTTTCCTAAAATATTTCATCAATAAAAGTTCAGCTGGTGGCTTACATTACCTAAAACGCAATGCCCAACAACATGTCTTCCAAAAGATAGAACCCAGCTAGAATGAACTGTATTGTTATGTAAATCCCCGGAATGATCTTCCTAAGCTTACAAAGGTTACCTACCGACTGTATTGGACGATCACAATCCCTAAAAACATCATAAAAAGGACGAGAAACGCGAGCAATCACAGACATTGCCAATTGTTATTACTATCCCAATAGATCTATACGATCATCCAGATATCAATGAACTAAAGCTATACCTACATAGCTACTTCAATATCACTACCCATAGATAAGTACCAATATTTTCCGTATTATCCAAACTTTCTTTGCCTGGTTCAATATAAATTCCTTCTTATGTAGATGGAGGGCGACGTTCCCCGCATTTCTTAATCAATTTATATTTTGAAAAATGGTTGCTTGGTATTCTGCTTGCGATAGAAAAATACCTCTATAGCTGAGACAGTAAGAGACTTTGAGAAAAAATTGGGTAATAGAATACAGATATTTTTGTCTGAAGTTGTTACTTTCTATAATTTGGAACGGAAACTGTTTATTATATCATTGTTTGTTTTCCGTGAATATATTTCATACAAAAGTATCTTCCCTAAATTGAAGCGACAACTCCCAGAACTTTTGCAAGCCCCAAACTTAACAAAACATTTTTGCAAATCCACATCGACTTCGCAGGCTTTATTATACATTTTTATTGGCAGTAATCCTACTTATCCTTGCAATCGAACACCCGAGTTCGTTATTAACAAGACGAAATACAATAATCTCGTAATTCCAAGCGAACCTTTTCGCTTTAGTAACAAAATTTCACCAAACACTCTGAGAACAAGTAATCCCATTTTGCGCTGTTCGAAACAAATACAATGCCGTCTGTAAAGTAAGCAGGTGCTGTGCCATTTTGACCTTTAAGTCAAAGAGATATGGCTTGGATTGCTTGAGATACTTGGTCGGCTGTACCTTGTGCAAAGACATTCGAAACGTGAAATAGATATAGACACTACACTACAGCTCTCAAATGACAAAATTGTCAGTAGCCATTTAGAAATACGAGTAGATTTGATGGTATTCAGAATGTTTTGTTTAGAGTCTAAGCAATTATTTTTAGTCTTTTTTGTAATAATAAACAATACAGATTGTAGTACAATCTAGTTTTTATTAAAATGTAATTGAAAAAAAGCATGACGGTTGCTTTTGTTTTTTTTCTAATTCTTTTTTTACACAATTTTACGAACAAACGCGTAAAACTGGTTGAATCGGAGTTACTTTACAAAAATATTATTAGAAGTAATGTAGAAATCAATAGCTCATCTAGTCGAGACTGTCCAGGGACAGACTGTCTTGATATCTTTTTCTAGAAATTGTATAGTGCAAAGCACTGTTCTTTATGCCCAGGCGTCTCATCTTCCTAATATTTGCCATAAAGTTTATGTGTTGTAGAAAATTCAAAACGATGAGCACAGCCATTCCTTGTACATTTATTTAGGCAAGATTTTTATAGTGCAAGTAGTGGCTTTGCTATTTTTTAGACGTGCACCTACTCTATGGAAAATGTGTTTTAATGTAAGATAAAATAAGTTATACTTAGGATTTTAAACATTATTACACTTCGATGTTACATCCTCTAGATTTAAAAATACCATGTAGTCCGCATTCCACGTAGTGCATTGCCACAATGTTTATAGCATTAATTTTTTCAAAATATAGCTGAAAAAATATTTAAAAAACGCACCTAGGTAGGTACCTACTTAGCCTCTTCGCTCGTAGCTGTACCTACCCGTCGTGCGCGTCATTCGTGTTTCGTGTGCCGCATTGTCAACATCAGTTCAACAAGTTTCGTAAAATTTTACGCTAAATCGCAGTGAAAACTTGTCATGGGGAAAAGAAAACATAAGGATCACAGTGATGATAGTATTCACCGAAAGATTAGACGTTTGGAAAGGAAATTAGAACGGAATAAAGGTGAGTTTACATAATTTCTTCCTACCTGCAGTTGTGAATAACTTTTTCTTTTCTCGAAATATTGATGAGTCCGTCTTAATGTGGTAATACAAGATATTATCCTGATGGTACTTGACTTTATTGATTCCTTAACGTGGTAATACGAGATATTATCCTGGAACAATTTTATTCACCTACTTTCTTAATGTGATAGTACATGATGCTATCCTGAAGGTAATTTGTTTTCAAGAAGGGTTTTTTCCTTTTTCCTAAACAGTTCGCAGTCGTAGATCGGAAACTCCGTCATCCAGTTCGGCGTCTGACCGATACCATATTAGTGATGAGGAAAGTATACCCGACATACGAACGGAAAATGATTTTCTGGAAGAAGATTACCCAGAACAAAGCCTGGCGTCGGTAGTGAACGTGGTTACATCACCTACACCCTCCACTTCCAAGGTACCACAAGATCCAGCTCCTGCTTTATCTGTAGCCCCTGTCTCAGATGTAGATCAAGCTTCCTTATCTAACGCGGTCCAGGCTCAAGTCCCGAACGTAATTTCGGTCCCAGATCTTGGAGTTCCAGAAGAAATCTTGGAAATGCTCGGACAAGCCAAAAACCTAGAGGAAAAACTTGGTGAGAAAATTCCAAAAGAAATCTCTGAACGTTGGGGGAAGATATTATTGGATGGACTTGTCAAAGAACAAAAGGAAGCACTGAGAGACAAAATGTTAATTCCTGAAAACTTTCTCCTGGTCCGGGCTCCGAGACTCAATCCTGAGGTAAGCGCCGTTTTAACCGAACCGGCGAAAAAACGCGATAAAAGGTTGGAGTTTTCACAAAACCAATTGGGATCGGGGATAGCGGGCTTAGTTAACCTCACCAAAGACTTAATTCAGTCAGACGTGCCCAAGCTTGAAATTATCAAAAAATTATCAGAGGTAGCCCAAATCTTGCTGGATCTGCACTACGAGGAGACAATCAATAGGCGAAAACTATTGCTGCCTTTGCTGGACAAAAGCTTTTGGAACACAACAAACGGTGTTAAAAGAGAAACCTTTTTGTTTGGAGACAAACTCGGTGAGACCATAAAAAACTCAAAGGACATCGAAAAGTCCGGTCAGCAAATAAAAAAACCTACCGCCCCGCAGCAAAGGTTTCAATCAAAACCTTCATTCTCGGGAAACTCGCGATTTCCTCCTCGCCAGCAGAGCAACTCGAAGCCAGCAGCAGCCCCGAGCCGTTACTACGAGCCGCAGCCTTCGACGTCAGCGAGGAGGAACCAGAGCTCATCGCGCCCGCGCCAGTACAAACAGCCGCCGCCGAACAAGTCCCGCGAACGACGTCGCAACTAGAAGAGGTACCTCATGCTGGTAGAATACAATTTTTTTACCATAGCTGGTTGTCGATCACAAATGACCCAGTTGTTTTGTCTTATGTAAAGGGCTATCGAATTCCATTTATTGATCTTGTCCAACAAAACATTGAACCTGTTAACCCGCCCTATTCCAAAGATGACATGACCGATTCTATGTCGAAACTCTTAAAACTTGGGGCAATATCGCCGTGCGCCGAGCACCCGGGTCAGTTTGTCTCCCCTGTGTTCTTGACCCCCAAAAGTAATGGAGGCTTTCGATTCATACTTAATGTTAAAAGTCTAAATAAATTCGTTAGTGCACCCCATTTCAAAATGGAAGACATTCGTACTGCTACTAAGTTAGTAAGTGACGGTGCCTATATGGCGACTATTGACCTCAAAGAAGCGTATTTTTTAGTACCTATCCACCAATCACACAAGAAATATCTTAGGTTCAGATTAGATCAACTTTATGAATTTAATTGTCTACCTTATGGACTTAGCTCCGCACCATACGTGTTTACTAAATTATTAAAACCTCTTTTAGCATTTTTACGAGGTCAAGGTCACACAATAGTGGCTTATCTTGATGACCTATTGTGCATCGGTGCTACCTCAAAGGCATGCAAAAATACAGTTAACGCAGTAGTTACAAACCTAGAACTTTTAGGTTTCGTAATTAACCAAGAAAAAAGTAATATGGTTCCAAAGAGAATATGTAAATTTTTAGGTTTTGAAATTAATACTAGTTCTATGACATTACAGTTACCAATAGAAAAAATCAATAAGATCTTAAAATTACTTAATAGTATAAAACACAAAGAATCTATTATTATTCGAGATTTCGCTAAATTTATTGGTACGCTCACTGCTTCTTGCCCAGCTGTAGCATATAGTTGGGTATATACCAAACACTTCGAACGCGAAAAGTACTTAGCGCTCCTACAGTCAAACGACAATTATAACTGTCGCATGAGTCTCAAAAAATACCTACAAGAAGACTTTGCTTGGTGGTCGAATATCGCTTCTAAGGCCCAAAATAAATTATATAAAGATAATTACACGCTAGAAATATATACCGACTCGTCAATGACTGGTTGGGGTGCAGTGTGCGGTAGTGATATGACTAGGGGTCATTGGTCTGCGACTGAAATGACTCACCATATAAACTACCTCGAACTTTTGGCTGCCTTTTTAGGCCTAAAATCATTCTGTCAAAGTTATCACAACATTAATGTGTTGCTTAGAATTGATAACACCACTGCTATCTCATACATAAATAGAATGGGTGGAATACAGTTCCCACATCTCAATCGAATTTCTAGGGAAATATGGCAGTGGTGTGAATCTAAAGACATCTATATCTTCGCTTCTTATATTAGATCACGTGATAACACAGACGCAGACCGGGCTTCTAGACATACTAATATCGATACCGAGTGGAGTTTGAATGAGGCTAGTTTCCAAAACATTGTTCAAAAGTTTGATCAACCAAATATCGATCTATTTGCATCTAGGCTGAACTATAAATGCGATCGCTATGTCTCATGGAAACGAGATCCCGGTGCCTATGATATAGATGCGTTTACACTTAGATGGAATAAGTATTTCTTCTACGCATTTCCTCCTTTTGCGCTTGTTCTGAAATGCCTACGAAAGATTATTGTAGATGACGCTCGTGGCATTTTAATTGTTCCTTTCTGGCCTGCCCAACCTTGGTACCCTATGTTTACATCGTTAGCTTGCTCAGAAATCATATATTTAAAACCTCATAAAAACCTTTTGCTGTCACCTTCCAGAGAACACCACCCGCTATGGCGCAACCTTATCCTGGCGTGCGCCATATTATCAAGCAAGCGTACCTAAAGCAAGATATCCCTAGTGATTCCGTCGATATAATCCTCAACTCATTATCAAAAAGCACATTAAGTCAGTATAATGTAGCATTAAAACAATGGTACCTATTTTGTCAAATTAATAGTTTGGATTGCTATAATTCGCCGATTAAAAACATTGTTACCTTCTTGACGGAGCAGTTCAAAAAAGGGGCTAGTTATGGAACTTTGAATTAATTTCGGTCTGCCTTATCGCTTATCATTGGTAAAGAAACCTGCAATTGTGATATTATAAGTCGATTTTTTAAAGGTGTTTTTAAAATGAAACCTGTTTTTCCGAAATATCACACAACATGGGATCCAAATATCGTTCTGGAATATCTATCTAAAATACCTAATGAATCTGCCCCTCTTGATTCCTTAGTAAAAAAATTGGTAACTCTTCTCGCGTTATCTACCGGACAACGTGTGCAGACGTTATCCTTTATTGATTTCAGTTGTATTTCTAATCAGAATACCTACATTACAATAACAGTAAATGATATTTTGAAAACATCTATGCCTAATCGACGTAACCCGAAATTAATTATTCCCTTTTTTGCACAAAATGAACTTATTTGCCCAGCTAAGACTCTGAATTCGTACATTGAAAGAACTAACCAATTTAGAAACCTTCCAAATACAACTAAATTGATTCTTACTGTGAAAAAACCAATCCACAATGCAACTTCTCAAACGATTAGTCGATGGATTAAGCAAACTTTACAAGAAAGCGGTGTGGACGTGTCTGTATTCACGGCGCACAGCACGCGCCACGCATCCACCTCCGCCGCCAGCAGGTCTGGAGTATCCATCGACATCATCAAGAGAACTGCTGGTTGGACTGGTAATTCTGTATGTTTTGCAAAGTTCTATAACCAACCTTTACTTAACACTGAAGACACATCCTTTGCTGAGGCAATATTATCGTCATATGAATAAAGTGTACCTATTATTTAGCTATACCACCTACCTAAATATGGATTTATAAGTAGATGAAAAAAAAATGATTCATGCTGTTCTTTCAATTTAATTTAGTTATGATTGTGAGTAGATATATTCAATTGATATAATTAAATAATTATTTTTCTAAAAATGAATATTATACTTACTTTCATTCTGCAACAGACGCTAAACATCTACATGGTATTTTTAAATCTAGAGGATGTAACATCGAAGTGTAATTTATGGTTAAAAGAACTTACCTTAAGTGAATTTCAACCAAAATTACACGAGATGTTACATCCGAATAGATTTAAACTCCCACCCACCCGATACAGCACACTGATTCAATTTTATTTTGTGCTAGGATAATTACCCCCCAGTTGCAGAATGCAGATGAAGCTGACTCTAAAATGAATGACGCGCACGACGGGTAGGTACAGCTACGAGCGAAGAGGCTAAGTAGGTACCTACCTAGGTGCGTTTTTTAAATATTTTTTCAGCTATATTTTGAAAAAATTAATGCTATAAACATTGTGGCAATGCACTACGTGGAATGCGGACTACATGGTATTTTTAAATCTATTCGGATGTAACATCTCGTGTAATTTTGGTTGAAATTCACTTAAGGTAAGTTCTTTTAACCATAAATAATAACCCAGACGATATTACACAACTTTAAAATACTTTTAAAGTGTGACTTTCCTGCATTCTTGACATAGAACCCCGTGAACTATGTGGCACGTATCTCGATGCCAAGCGATACGATACATAATCGCGTACAATGGTTACACCGCCCATTTTTATACACCCTTTGTAAGGCAAACGAGGTTAAGCCCGCAATGTTACCTTTGTGACACACTGACTTATAACACGAGGTTTGAAATTGAAGGCTATTTTCGTACACAGCTTTAGTAGTGTTATATTTATTACTTTAGAACTTTTTGAATGTAATCTAAATTCAAATGAAATATCTTTACGTAGCTTACAAAGAAATCAATTTCAAAAAGCTGCTTAATGTTCAATCCATGCGATAGGAGAAAACTATTCACATTCAATAAAAAAAATCAATAAAGAGGTTTTAATATAAAATTAGGTTAGGAAACCTAAATGCCTTTTTAAAAAGAAATATGTCTGAGCCGATTCACTCAAGGCGCCGCCGCTCCGCAAACATCAGGCCCGTATTATATATGCAAAGCCTAAAAGTCGAATATGTAGAGTGGTAAAATTGAAATCTCATTCGGCAGGACAAGGGTCGGTGACGCAGCGATTCCCTATATTTTATGACCGATACCTTATCTGCTATTTTGTATTTTTATTGACTTCCAAGTGATCCCTCGCAAATAAAAATAGACACTTATTTTTCGTCCAGTAGGTAACTCTAATGATATATTCAAACATTTTATGAAAAAGTTTGAAAGTGGAGTTGGAGTCCTATAAAAGATTTTTCAATCATTTTTGCAATTATTTGCATTCGATAAGTTGGAATGATCGATTGTATTTTGAAAACTAAATCTACTAAAAATAAACAAAACATTTTGTTTTAAAGATATAAAACCACGAGGTATTATTCATTCATCTATCTATTGGTTGATTTACTAGTATCTCTTATTCAGTGGATAGCCTCGTTACCCTATTTAGCTCTACCTACCTCACACAATACAAATGGAGATCTCACACGTTCGAGTCAGCCGCGTCAAAGTCGAGCTCATTATACTCGTAGCTAGAGCAGGAACCAAACCAACTATACCTACGAAGTCTCTCTATCTCAAAAGATTTTTTCTCCCTCGACAAGCCATAAAACTCGTTCTACATTTTTATTCATTCGCGTCAGCGAATATATTATTTTTGTTTTCAAGTTAGGTAGATATAAATAAATAAATAAATATTCACGGACATTTAACTAAAAATATAAATGAGTTAGCATAAATATATAAATGAGTTTCTTTCCATTTATTGCACTTTGAGATTATTTAGATTTAAAAACAGTAACTAGGTAAATTCTATTAAACATGAAACGTTAGCTAAAATGGCTTAAATGATTCAGCTTTATTTTCAAAAAAAATTACATGCAAAGTTGTCTCACAGTCTACTCTAGACTCAAGCCGCCAAATTAGGTTTCCAGATTTATCTTGGATCTAACAAAAACCGCCAACAACCGCGTCGATTTTGGACATAACCCCTGTCAAAGCTGTCAGATTTATATGTTACGTAATATGAAAAAACCTAGTTAAGTCCAAAACAGACGCGGTTTTGGCGGTTTTTGTTAGATCCAAGATAAATCTGGAAACATAATTTGGCGGTAGAGGTTATAGTCAGAGAAATAGTAAACTATGCTGTAAGGAAACCAACGCGAGCTCTCAAGCTTCACGCGAACACAATTCCGCAGCTGTCAGAGCGCGTGGCCGCAGCGTGTCCATCGCGCGCGCGTCGGCCGCACGCCCCCTGCTCGCGCCCCGCACGTCTCCCGCACGACAACCGCAGTGAAATGACGTGCAGCGGTTTTGTACTCGCGTCGTGTGAATAGGATGAATTAAAAGTAGGCTACAGGCTACGTCTTGTATGTTTTACTTGTTTGTATGCACATTATCTTAAACATAGAGGAGACGGGGCATGGTCTGTATTTTCTGTATGAGAGTTCATTTATTTTACCCGAACTTCCTTATTTAGAGGACAGAGTAATATAACTCCAACTTTGTAGGAACATAAAATTGAACTACTTGATTATTTAAAAAATCTTACTGGCGTATTGGACCGTTACACGGTATTGTTTTTTCTCTAATTGTGAACAATACAAGAACATCCAATCCTACCCGTATAAATAAAAAAATAAAAAGCATCGTAACTCGACTCAGCGCATAGCGTGTGCTATTTAATTGTTCTTTCAGTGGGATTTATTTTTAAACATTGATATTAAATTTTTTGCGATGCACTGTAGAAATACAATCAGGATACGATACTCAAAACATTTCTTCAAATCTATTCTTTGACAACAGATGTCATCATTCAGAAGACGAAGACGACTGCCTCTCCGTATATCACAAAAATAACGATTTAGAACAATGTACCTAGAACTTTTTTGAATCAAGATTGTGTGCTCTCAGAATCAGAAAAGTTAGCCTCTCTACTCATGTTCAGCATTAAACTATCTGTTAGGGGTGAGAGGAGTCTGCCCTCTCCTAATAGATAGCTTAATTAGGCACTTAATAGAAAAACCCTCTCTAGAACAATAGCCTTAGCGAACATTGCGGACAATGATGTAGAAACACTGGATAGTCCGAAGGGAGAATTAAAACTTTTTTAAAAGGAATTAGCTTCATTTACTATCCAGCTTTTTTGCTGTTTTTGACAGAAGCTTATTCGTTAAACTTTTAGTTTGCTTAAAAGTTGCCAGTCTTTGAGCAAAGCTGAATAGTTACTTAATTTGAAGCTCCGACCTTAAACTTAGAACAAATTTATGCAAATGTGTGTCTTATGGTAGTGACATGAAGACTTTAGTAGTTTTAAATTAATTAAAAGTTCACTAATGGGAATAACCCCGCTTTCTAATACTATGGTTGGTATTTTCGGGATAAAAAATATGCCTAGTTTGCTAAATAATTAATAAAGCAAATTTGCTTTCATTTTTACAGTAACCAGAACACTTACTGAAGTATCGGCAGTCTGTAGTTTTATATATATGTATTTCTCTTTACTTGCTGACTGGTCTAGCAAAAGTTTGTTAATCTGACAAAATATGTTGCTAAATATAGAAAGATTGAAAAATTTAAAATATTCGTTTCATAATGTAAAATACATAGTATTATCACGGATCATAATACTATGTATAGAATGATTATCATAATACTCTGTATTATGATCTTGAGTGCCGAAAATACTTTGCTTGTCTTTACTGGCTATAAAGTACTGTTGGTAGTTCAAGTAACTATTTCATGAGCATCTATCGTGTGATGTCATATTTGGCATACTATATAAACTGTCTAAGAAGAAAGAAAGAAAGAAAAACTTTTTATTGCCCACACTTATAAATATGAAGGTATAGGTATATTTATGTAGGTAGGTAGGTACAGAATAAAAATAAGTAAAAGCAAACAATTTATATATATCTACGACTACGACTAGCTAGATGCTTACTTTCTATACAAGTTTGCATTCTAATCTATCACTTTGTAAGTAGGAATAATCTCAGGGCACCTAAGTTACTGGATAACAAACACTGGTGTAAAGTCGAATAAATTGATAGAAAACGGTGCATTATCCCGTTATCATGATAGCTTTTCTAAAAAATCAGCGAAGTGCTATTCAGACCCGCTCAAAGGAAATAATTTAATCCCATTGAAACTTGATACAACATAACTGTTGGCCCTTAAGCGCCCTTCCTTCCGTGAAACGAATCGCGCGATTAATCCTCGTCGTACAGACCGCTGCGTCATGATGACACAGTGTGTAAATACCTTAAGTCAAACGAGTATACCTAGAAGTGAAACTCACGACACTAACTAAATCCAAAATAAATAATTTCTTAAAAATACTATTGGTAAATAAATTAAAATTTTTATCTGTCTCCGTTTTTTGTGACAGTAGCTTAGATATTATCATCAATATATATAAAACTCTTTTCAAGCTGACTGATAATCAACGCACAGCCTAAACCATAAGTCCTATAGGTATGAAATTTGGAGGGTAGTATCCTTATATAGTGTAGGGGTGCACTAAGAAAGGAATTTTGAAAAGTCACACTCTAAGGCCGGGTTCCCACTACGCCGGACCGGCAAGTCTGCCGGACCGGTAAAACTGCCAGAAGGGCTAGTGGCTGTACAATTTATATAGAGCTATTCACATTATCCCGGATCCGGCATTATTGCCGGTCCGGCGTAGTGGGAACCCGGCCTAAAGGGTCTATTTAGAACGCGAGCAACGCCGCGGGCGACGGCTAGTTCTGTATAAAAGGTTATTTTTGTAATTTAGAAAACTTATGACTCCTGAAGGTGGTTCCTTTTCTAAAATTTTGTAAAGCGAAATTTTACTAATAGCCGTACACCTTAGGGTTACCTTATAATACTCGTGTAATTTCATTTTACTCGATAGCGGCCATGGAGTGGTCCTTCTATGCGCTTTTGAATTACCTATGCTAAAAGTAGCTTCAAGCCAAGTCACTTGGAAGCAAATACCGGTATATTGAAATCAATGGACGTATTTATTGTTAACGATGATTTTTGCAGATTTTTTTTTTCAAGACTTCTTTACTGTTTCTAACTTTATCTAAGTTATTGTTTCTAAAATATTTACGGGTCTCAATAGTTGATTCCTATAATTTAGACTTTATCTGTGATCATTTCAAACCTCTCCCTCTTTAATAGGGTTTATTTATGATAACTATAAACCTTATAATGCTACATTACATCAAACCCCTAAAATTAAATGTAAAAGAAATAAATGTATTGAGTTTTTTATTATACTTTTGGTTACTATGTTTTAATTCATTACACTTAGAACCTTTTGATGCAAGATACGGATACAGAAACTTAGAACGTCCGGCAGCGAGATGGGTAGATGACATCGTCAAAATCGCAGGCCGTAAATGGGGACTGCAGTGGATGGCACCAACTTGGGGAGGCCTATGCCCAGCAGTGGATAAAGTCGGGCTGTAGATGATGATGTTGACGATGATGAGCATCTATTGACCTTTAAAACAAATTTGTAATAAGATAAAATAATTAAAACAAACAGATAACAAATAAAACAGGGTTTCCTAAAACAATTAAACACCTCTCGCGCTCAAAATCAAATAATTTCCGTAAAGCATTCAAAAGCTACTTCAGATTCCTTTGAGTTTTTGTAATGAATTTGTCGTTTAACGCAACTGAGAGTTGAAACCTCGGGGAATATAATTTAATAGCCGCTCACAACATAATGGCTTCAATGAGAGGAAACGAGATATTTGATTACTGTGTGGAATTGGGTGGAGGTGACGCAGAACGGAAAATATATTCAAGTTTATTTATTTTATTGGTAAATCCACAACTCATAAGAAACAACTTTGTAAATCATTGCTAAAAACGTAATATTGCTATATTAATATATCATTTGAATGTTGTATTTTAAAAATAGTAAACAGAGTTTAAAAAACTTTCACCACAGAAACAGTACAGGAAAATCATAACTAAAAAAAATAGGTAAGACAAAGTTTACCCACTGAACTAGTTGTACTCTATCCAAGGTATGCGTCAGGCCTAAACGGCGTGGTGGTGGTGCGGTGAGGTGACGCTCTGTATCGTAATTACACCTGGCTGAGGTGGAAGGGGGAACCTCTCTTAACTAAATGAGGGCTCTTATTAAAGACACGGCAACATTTTTCAAGTTAATCGATGCGATTTAGAGGCTATCTATTGAAATTGCCGAGTCTCCTTAATGGTTTGGCTGAAATCCAAATATCTTGAAGGTGGCCTTTATAATTTTGTTAATAAGTATCTAACATTAAAAGGTCGCTGACTTTCTTACTTTTTATTTTATTATGTTTTGAGATGCAGATTATTGAAGTTTAGAAAAATCTGTTTATTGCCAATTGCGTAAAACCAATTGTTATCAAAAGCTTGGTCATCATTTTCTAAATGTCCGCATTAACGCTTATTTCTATAAAATAAAGTACCCCGACATACACCATGTGTTTTTAGTTTTAAAAGTTTATGAATCTTGCTAAGATAGTAAAAATTATCATTGAAGTTTTGACGCTCGTTACCATTTGGTTTAGTAATACATCTGTGTAAACCAGTCAATATTTAAAATTAGAACACACTACCCTCCAAATTAGGTTGTTCAAATTAAAATCATGTCTCCACCCTCATCACCACCATAACCTTTGATGTTTACAAAGTTACGAGTAATCCATCGTCAGCTATTGAGTTTATTACAGCCCCCCAGGGTGCGAGAGAATGACCTATTCCTATTATCCCCACTAGGTTTGTCTCCCTGGTGGAGAAGATGAGAATAATTCAAAACGGGCGTTTGTCTCACTACCAAACAAATTCTCTGTCAGTGGGAAAGATAAGCTTATGAAACATTATATTCAAAGTTTCTTTCTAGTATGCCATCATGGCTAGGTTTACTTACCGAAATAATTTAAACAAACTAGTTTTATGTGATTTGGTTCATTTTCGCACCGCAAATAATAAAAAAGGTCTATTATATTTTTTTGCGTACTTTAATTATTTCATCCCGCTGAAAATAACTTTTTTTGTGAGAGGTATAGAAAAATTCAAAACATATTTTGACATTTTCCCATCCTCCCCACCAGTAGGACAAAATGAGTGGGGTAAATAGGAATAACCCAAGAGAGCGCGGAACAGCGTTCCGCTCATTAACCCTGACTACAATGTGAAGACAACGAGGTGAAATCATGACGAGTCAGTCACTCACGGTACAAAGGGTAATCCGGCTTCTGATTATTTATCTTGCGCAGGTATGCAACAAACGAAGGTATGTATTACCATTATACATTTGTTTAAAACTTTTTGTGATTGCATCATACACAAAAAAGACGTTAGGGGATTTAACTATAAAATACTTAAATGTTTTCAATTTCAGGGAATCAAGAACTCGAGGGCTTTATAGTAAAAAATAATAATAATAAAACCAATCAATAAATTATGCCCTTGTTAAAGCTACATAGATAAATTAAAAACACTTTCTGAAAAACTAAGCACAATATTGTGTCGTAGAATCTATACAAAAGCTTTATAGGTATACATTTGATCAATAATCTAATTTACCGCCAAACTCCTCTTATTAAATACTGAATCCCCAGTAAAAATCCAAGCCACGTCCAGATTTGTTCAATAATTTAATGCAAACGGTAACTTGATGCGACCCATCGGAAAATGAACAAAAACTTGTGTTTGACTAAAGAATATTGGAGCCCTGAGTCAACCAGTACGAATTAATTAAGTCTCATAGAAGTAGGGATCAGAAAAATGTTCAGTCACGTTGCACTTACTTTCATGATAATTATTGTTTTCATGATTACATTTTTTTTTTAACCAAACTCTATTTGAATTTTTCAAAATACTAGGGTAAAGACCCTAGAAAAAACCTATGAAAACAAAATACTTGTCAAGTAATAACTCTACTGACCACAGAAATACGCTACAACAGAGATGGTGCCAGGACAAAATTAAAATAATTAAAACCATTTTAATGCTGACCACCATGAATAAAACATTTAAAAAAAACACAAGAAAGCCAGCGGCTAGTTTTTGTTGTAGTACTTTCTCACTCCTTCAGCCGCTTAAAAGAAAAACCAAGATGGGATAGGAATTTTAATAAAATAGGGTCACGTAAACATTGATGGGCGGGACAACCCGGGCTTCGTCGTAAAAACGGGTAATTTGTAAATCACGGTTAAAGTTCCGTACTTTCTAATAGGAAACAAAGTTGTTTGTGGCATACACCGGTAAATCGTAATTGAAAAGCATTTGGCGTGGAGTCAGGCACTACAAAATGCTATAAATAAAAGGTTGAAGAGGTATCCATAGAGCTGGGTCGTGCGGTGGTCATACAGTAATTGCAATATTTTTTTTAGATTTACATACTGCTTTCTAGGTTCACGCTTTTCTAGTAGAGATGGTTCTGCATCGAAATAAATAAGGTGGATTATTATTTGAGGTTTTATTATGATCTGTGGTTGAGGGAATTGCACTTTAAGCTGCAGTTATAGTATAGATTATAATTATCAGATATGCTGGCAGGTGAACGGCAGCCAACATTTTTCATAAAAAAAACTAATTCTGTATTTACTAAATTGATACTGATTAGTATTTCTTTTAATCTCTAATCAATTTTGTAATAAAAAAAGGTTGGTATTTCCAATACCATGATTATAATTCACCTCGTGTTATATGGGACACGGGAGGCAGATGAAATTAATTAGGTCGGGTTTTACCCTACAGGCTGTTTTCATGGGGGATGATAAACTAGCATTTTTGTGAAAATATTTTGTGTGGGCTTGATATATTAGCTGTAATAATAAGTGGCTGCCTTTATTATACCGGTCAGTAATATGATTCACTATTGTTATTGATATGACTACCTTTATGAGTAGTTCATGGGCTTTGTGTTACAGATACCGCTGACTATCAGCTATTCAGACTAGGCAGACATGTCTCTTTAGCTGCTTCTGAAGGTGAAAGGTTTGATAGTTCAATGTGAAAGGCTATTATTGTGTTACAATTAAGAATAATGTTTCACTGTCTAAGAATATGAAAAATTTCTTAACAAGTTTAGTAGGAACGTAGCATTGCATAAAAATTGTTGTTGAGACAAACACCAAAAGATTTTTTTCTGATTGCATGTTCTTAATTACGTATTGCAAACAAAACGGTACTAATATAGTAAAAAAATAATGACGAGATTTAAAAATTTAAAATATATGACGGGGAAGGTTCCCGAGGCATGCCGTCCGGTGTGTCCGACATGATTCGAAATGCAAAATAACGACTTCACAGTGTAGTAGTTTATTACACAATCACACACAATCAGTTTCACAAAGTTTAAACAAGGGATTGCTTCGATATTCTAAGATTAATAACTATGGAAAGTATGGAAACGCGGCAAGTTCAACACAGTGGCTGAGTGGGGCTAGTGTTCTGCTCGGCAGTCGCAATAAGAATGAATCCAGCTCCGACTGACCCAACCGTCAGGCATTCCGTCCCACCAAAACTACCCACTCAGCTATTCTGTCTCGACATTACCCAAGTGACGGTGACATATTATGTCTACTTGACGTTTCCAACGATGACACTCGCTAACAGATGGCGTTCGAGACCGGAAAGTTACTTCAATGTCACACGACGACTACTCGATCTCCGAAATATAAATCATTTTTGTACTAAATGTTTTAACATAAAATGTATAAACATAAAGTTATTCCTCCCTTTAAGATATAATTTACCCCTTGGTTGAGCAATCCTCAGGTCAGTAGACCGCATCACTGTTACGTCATTAGTCATGCGCTGGGCAGTGACGTCATTAATTAATGACCCTCACACGTCTCTGTCAGCGAGGCTCATACGTGTTTGTCATGTTCATATTTAGACGTTAGTGAAACCGGTCAGTAGTTCATAATGATACAGTGATTGTGTAATCAAAATGATAAGTAATATCTGGAGTAGCTAACTATAACTTAGTAAGCTTATCATAGTTTTTAATTCTAAGCGCAAATAACACCACTGGATAGCGGCCTTAATATTAGGGCGGTTGTCTTCGTCCAGTAAATTTTTTTCATTCACAATATCCAACAGATACTTGTTTACACTAGAAAAACATACAGTACTAATTTTTTTTTATACAACATGATGGAACATGCCACTGGTCCTGATGTTAAGTGGCAGAAAAGCAACCACGACGATTAAAACATTTATTTTAAATTTACTAATATTTGATGAGAGCGCAAAAAATGGCCACAACACGAACTCAATAACACAAATATTTCTAAGTCATCATACTATTGTATAAAATTGTTAAATTCAACAAAAGTCGATAGCATTCAACTTGAGACCATTGTAAAAACAAGCTTTCCCTGAGGCTACCTAAATAAGAGTAGATCCAAGTACTTGATAGCAAGATAACAACATTATGCTGACTGGGTGTTTTGACTTTGTGGCTAAATGTTTTTGACAAAGCCAAATCACGCGAAAAGGTATGTAATACAGACTGGGGCATTATTCTGTATGACTTAGGAGATTCCTTGCCGTAACCGTATGACGTCACAGTAAGGAATGACATTTATGGCATAGGAAATACGGCATAGGCAAAGGGCGATTTCACGCCGCTGTCTTGTCGTGCTGCGTAACGCGCTTGTATTGGTCATAGTGAATAAGGCCCCTGCTGTTACTTTTATTCTCAGAGTATTGAGACCAAGGCAAAAATAAGTAAAAAGTGGCACATAAATCTCAAAATACATGACATTTACTTTTGGTTTTCTTATTTCAATAAAAGAAGTGTACGTTTTTACCAGCACATTCGATTTTAGCCTCGTATAATGTTAAAAGATACGTTTATGAAGATAATCCTTGAGTGCTAACCTTACACCAACAGCGCTTATACAGGGTCGTATGTCGATACAGAAATAATTACTCAAGCTACTAGTATAGTATTATATAATCTGTGCTCAAGCATAGTTTTGAGGAGAGATTTTTATACGAAAATCTATGCTTGAGTCCGGATCAGTGCTTGAGCAGTATATCAGCATTGGACAGGATTTTTTATGCTTCCAAATCACTTATGAACATACTTCAGAACTTCAGATTTTCATAGATTTATAATGTATCTATTTTAGACGTTACGTATCTTAAAATGCATTACTAGCACAGACCCAATGCCCAATGCATAATAATATGGAGTCGTGCTTAAAATTTATTTTCCTAAGACTCGCCCTACCAACTCACCCGGTGGAAACTCAGCATAATATTTGAAGAGGAAACGACAAAAAATCTTTAGTTTGGTCACGTTGCGTACTAATTCGGTCTCAGGGGCGCCGGCTTGGAGTTATGACTGGAATTGAACACTCAACCGGTGTAATCAAGGCTTTGCATATTACAGGAAAATTACAAGACAGCTTCATTTTACAAGTGAAACGTCATTTACTTATTTATTTTAGATTTTTATTTTTACGCCGGTAAAAATAAAAATCTTGCTATTTTAGAAAGAATTCGGAAAGCGTTATTTATAAAATAGAAATAGTATACGACTGGTAAAAACATTCCTATTGTCGGCCACACACCAACACAAATCTTACCATTGACAGTGGCTATTAAAAAAATATTTTATCGAAAGCGCAAACAATGTTCAAGCTAAAATTTTTTGTGTACAAAAAGTGTGCATGAGCAAAAAGGTAAAAAGTCTCAGTCTCAGGGGCGCCGGCTTGGAGTTATGACTGGAATTGAACACTCAACCGGTGTAATCAAGGCTTTGCATATTACAGGAAAATTACAAGACAGCTTCATTTTACAAGTGAAACGTCATTTACTTATTTATTTTGCTTGGGATCTACGCCGGTAAAAATAAAAATCTTGCTATTTTAGAAAGAATTCGGAAAGCGTTATTTATAAAATAGAAATAGTATACGACTGGTAAAAACATTCCTATTGTCGGCCACACACCAACACAAATCTTACCATTGACAGTGGCTATTAAAAAAATATTTTATCGAAAGCGCAAACAATGTTCAAGCTAAAATTTTTTGTGTACAAAAAGTGTGCATGAGCAAAAAGGTAAAAAGTCGGTCGGCTAGTTTTCACCGCGCATGAGCCGTGGGGTTAACTTTTTATTTCTATATGGTGCTAATTGGTGACTTTCGTTACGGATCTGTACTCATTAAATTCAAAATCTGGCTGTACTTGAGCTAATTATAAAAGAGATAATCAGAAAAACGTAATAGGTTGACTTTTAATTTACTGTCATTGTTAAAAACAGTTACAAGATTAAATTTTTTGAAAAAAAAAAAACTTTGATATTTCAAATTGACACGTAGCTTAGTAGCAGGAAAATCATAATTATGAGGCGGCGGTTAAAGATGAGGTCGCCAGGAAAAAATATTTTAGTATAATATGGTGTTGCCATCCCGAACGCTATCGGAGTAGATAATCGCTCCCGAGCCTCTTTGAGTGTTTTAATGAAGTGCGCCAGGGAGAGGGATTATTTTTATTAAAAAGCGCCTACAACTTGATGAGGAAAATGGACCTATTTGAGTATTCTATGTAGCTCACTTAAGCGCCAAAACAAAGCGGGTGAACAATAAAATGGCGACTCAATCTTGTCGTTTAAATGTCAGACACCCGGCTCAATGCGAGCCATTAACATAAAAAAGAAACAATAACCGTTTTTAAATTTTGTATCGGTATTGCTTTTTTTATTGCTAGGCGGTGGGAAAATCGTAATTTGCGAGCGACGTACGTACGAAAATTTGAATTTCCGGCAGCGGTCGGGCGCGTTCGGCCTGCTCCGGTAATTACAGGCTAATGAGAGCAAGCGTTTTCTGAGATGTGACGTTCATTTTTTTGAGCATATTTTGTAGCGTTATTTTATTGCGTATTGCGTGGTGAGGTTGGCAGAATGCTTGGGGCGCTGGCTGCGGATGCTATAATAAAACCTCAGAATTTTTTTATGCATAAGTCATGTTACAATGTGGTTATATTATTGCATATTAAGATGAGTAAAATCTACTATGATATTTAAAAAGCGTCTCCAATTTTTATTTGACGCGTTTGTGGCATTTCTGGTTTTGTAGGTGTCCATAGGCTACGATAACCGCTTATCATAGGTGAGCCGTACGCTTGTCAGTTTACTTTTTTGTATTAAAAAAACATATTGTTTCTCTACTACAAAAGCAAAAGTGGCGTAGATAGATTCTGTCAATTTATAAAAATTTTACCACAAGAATGGTACGACACGTTACTTCACTTACCCTAAACTACAAATATACAGCCAAAAATATTCTCTCACACTTCCAGAAACGCTTTGTATTCATTTTTCTACAACAAAAGTTATTTGTATTCATTCTGCGTTTCCACATAAAAGAACAAGGAAAACAAAAATATAGTAGGTATATTTTAGATATTATGTTACGATTAGTTGACGAACAAAAGTCCAAAAGAAAGTTTGAACGTAGCTATTCGGGTTCGCTCTTAATTGGCAAAAGTTTCTTGTTAACATGAAGAGATGAACGAATGACATGACGAATGGTTGAACGAATGAACGGTCAAGGTAGCGTAGTTACTCATTTACGGAAGCTTTTGTAGTAAAAACGAATCAATGCGTCCAAAACTTAACTAACAACAAAAAAATAGGCACTCTCTTTTAAATTAATTTCTTTCTTTTAACCTTGTGTCTTTTAATATAAACTGTAAGACACATACTCCATACATAAATCGAAGGAAACTAGCACAAAGTGAGTGTGAAATCTAAACAAACAACAACAGACAAATAACAAGGATTTCAAAGTTTAAGTTCCTGTGCTAAAAGAAAATATGCAACAGTAATTGGCGAACTTTTGGCAGCTGTCATAAATCACGCGCGTAATGAACAAACAGTAAGAACAGAACATTTCAAATTAAATAATTTGTTATTTGAAGTATTTGCGAGGGAGCCTATCTTACGAAAAAGACATACCCAAGTACATCTAGCATAACACCCTTACGAGTACCATAATGAAGTAAGTTTGGTGATGCGAATGGAGCCCTATAATGCATAACGCAGATGGTACGTTAGATGTAAAAAAGTAACACAGTCAAGCTCATCTCGACAATGTCCTTTAGTCTATAGATTAACTACAGTGCAAGGTGCTTTAAAACAATAACATAGTATCCCAAAATAGAACTTTTCTAATACCTACACGAAAAGGACGTGTTAGGTATTGTTACCAAGAAAAAAAATATCTTTAATTATAATACTTTTTTACGATTGTTAATATTTTAAGCTGTGGTAATAACAAATATTAGTTTGTTATTAGTATGTAACATGACATCACCATACGATTTTCGTGTTTTCCGTCATAATTTATGGTTGATAAACATCCGAACTATATCATTACCGCAAACGCATGTCAACTTGAGCACTTACGTACAAATATATAACGCTGTTACACAGTGTTCACTCACCAATCGCCACAGATAACACTAGTAGTTCGCCCCGAACTGAGATCTCGTGATGGTCGGAGATTAATAAAACCCAAACAATTTTTATTGACAATGGTTGTAATAAACTTTGCAAATCGCTTCGAAATCGACGTCTAGCAATGTACCAGTCTTACTTGAACTACAAAAACATTGAAATACCAAGAAATGGTAGCTTACGTTATACTGGGTTTGCCAATTTTATAATTTTTACAACAACTCAAAAACTATTAGACCTAGAATCAAAATAAAAACGGTTTTGGAATGTCTGAACAAAACCCTATCATATGACACCCCACTTTATATTTTTGTATGATTTTTTTTTTACTCTCTTTGGACCCTCATAACTTCACGACCCCTTGACCGATTTACTTGATTTAACAAACCAGTAAAACTTAAGAGACTTTACTTATCCGTATACCTGTGAAGATCGGATTAGCGGTTCAAAAGATCTCGACGAACAAACATACAAACATACAAAGCATTTTTGCCCAAGTTGTCACTAAGATCTTCGTTCGCTTCGCTCACTCGATCAATAATTTTTTTTTCAGTAATTATTTACACAATGTGTAGGCGCGTACTAGTTGTAACATCTAGTCTATCTATACTATTATAAAACTTTAAAAAAGCCAATAACTAAAATGAAAGATATGGATAAACTAAATAATATGCAGATCTACTAAATAAATGATTCTGATTCCGGAAATCTAGTTTGTCTCTTTCTTTGTTCGCGGATCACGCCTAAACTACTGAACCAATTTCAATGAAACTTATACCATTCAGAAGTTCTTTTTCCGGATTGAAATATAGGCTATATTTTATTGAAATGAAAGACGTGGATTCAGCTTGAACTCTCTAAACCAAAAGCAGCCATTTGCTACGAGGTTCATCGTATGCTGGCTGACATATATTTTAGTGGAAAGTTTCGCACGCGTACGATGTCGCGGGTATCAGCTAGTTATTATTCGAGGCTTAGATTCTAGGTATATGCATCCAATCACATTTTGCGGTATTTGAATATGTTGGTATTTGTAACTTTTAGTGATTCGTTTATTTTCGCTAACAGTCCATGTACCCTTTAAAGTCTCTTAAGAAGGCATTTAAATATATACCTGCCAATCAAATATTGAAGAAGCTTGTGACTGTTTTGTGCTTGTACGAATATGTGATTGCTCAAGGCTGACAACTGACATTTTGCTGGGGCATTATTCTGTATGACTTAGGATATTCCTTGCCGTAACCGTATGACGTCACCGTAAGGAATGACATTTATGGCATAGGAAATACGGCATAGGCAAAGGGCGATTTCACGCCGCTGTCTTGTCGTGCTGCGTAACGCGCTTGTATTGGTCATAGTGAATAAGGCCCCTGATATATTTTTTGTGTTATGCTTAAATCCCCAGGCCCGTATGGGGTCAGGCCACATTTCAATCATAGCCAAATTTATTTCACAACCTATTTTGTGATTGTATGTTTGTTAGTTAAATTATATGGGCGCCTATAACGTTTTCTGCTTATATTTTAGCATTAATTATAACTCTTTGTCTAACAAATTGAATATTAGCGTTTGGAATTGTTATTCGCGCAACTTGATTCGATATTCGAAATATTGCAAGCATTTAGCGTAGTAGGTATTAATTGAATTCCTCCGTTGAATTTGGTAAAATTGATGTTCAAATTATTTCACTATTTACTGGAATTTAATCAGACGCCTTCGCTTTAAATTCACTGTAGATTATCTACCGTTAAGTAAATACGATTATACTTAGGTCAATTTAATATACATCGAGTACCTATGGTTTAATTCACGTTTAATTTAGAATAAGATCTGATATTACATTAGATATGAAAATATTGTCTACTATATACATGTAGACAATTGTACGCTGAATCACAAATCATATAATACTATGCTGAAGTAATCCTTTCTTGATAAAATTAGGTCTAAGTAGAAAAACATGCGAGATTAACTGCAGCGAAGATGTTTGTATATATTATAGTAATACATATAAATAAATATTTAAGAACATTTCACATAAGATTTCACACTCTTAAGAGTAATTTACCTATTACAATGGCACACGTTTTAAAAAAGACTTTTTATTTCAATTAAAAACGGTTACAGCTCCATACGAAAATCCCGTATAAAAACATTTTGAAAAGCAAATGTTCGAATCACATTTCAGCCATCCCAAACTCACTCAACTAATGACAGGTGAAATCCGAAGCTGAACAGAAATTGTCCGCACATGACGAGCTCACAATAGCAGCGGCCGTGGAATCCGACCGCACTAGTAAATATCCGAACCAGTCGCACTGTCACTATCAATGCTAGCCTGAAAACCAGAGGTATTTTTACATATAATTTCTTGGTAAAATACTGTGCAGTTAACTGCCCGCTTATGCTGCCAGTATCGAGATATTCAACATGAACAGCATAATTAGTATTCCGACTATCTTTAAATTCAATTCGATGAGCAAATACAAATACTTAGGCTCTTAAAAACGTTCAGATTTGGTATCCTAAGACACCTACGTATGAGGGATAGTGAGGGCATGTCCAATTCATCGGACCATTACGATTGGCTATAAAATGTTTGTGATCAGAAATTGTGAATTTATAACTTTTATACGCTTGTTTTTTGATACTTCCGTAATGCTTCAGTATTACGACGGCAGAATAGTAATGATTGACTCCCGGTCTATTTGATAGTGTCCACCATCCACCACTAATCCATTAGATGTGACTTTTACACAATGAGCGCTGACGCGCGGTCTAATGGTCCTAGCTATAACTGCTATATGACACATCTGTTTACTAGCTATAGATATACTGTGCTTTAGATTAGACCATTGTTTTGTTGTATAAAATTGGCTTGGATTATGAGTCGATTAATGGGATGAGTTTCGATTGCAATTCAGTGTTGGGCTTCGAGTAGTGGAATTATGTTATGGCAATAATAATAGCTTTAAATAAATCAGGAAATTAAATCCATATTATTGCACGCATAGGACCAATGTTATGCTTTGCCGTCAACATTACCACACTACATCAAACTAAGAATAGAAAAGTACACAAATTGTTTGTATTTATTCATAGCGACACTCACCTGTATTCAAAGTAGGTACTGTAACAAAGCACTCGATTTAACCTTTTGATTTTAAGATCGTTCATTCAATTAACTGGACAAAATGAAATTGTAAAACTCGAGTTCATTTTATGAATGCGCCGAAAACGAATTCACAAAATTATAAAACAATTTTCATTCAACTCAGTTACTGCTCTGTATACGTAACCTCGTAAAATGCAACTTGGCGGCTTTACACACGAGTGTACTAATGGATATTTCACATGCGGATAGTTACTGGTCTTGTTACTTGTACTCATTGTTCCGGCATCTTCAAAAATTGTTTGTGACGTTTTTACCGAAATAGATCTAACTGTGTTTAGATGGAGTAGGCATACAAGGTTTGGTGTTTAGATGGAGTATACTACAGTGTCCCGTTAGTGTAGGCATAGGTTGCCTGCCTCCTGACGCTGTATAAATCATCTTCAATAGATGTAAAGGCCTATTTATTTAGATGTAACAACATCCGTCAATAATCTGTCCGTGCCCGATCAAAATTAAATCTACGAAAACACATAGTAATCTACGTCTGAACATTAAAAAAAAATAGAAAAAAAACACAACTCTAAGACAGTAATCAGCGCGAAATATAGTCGGTCTCACGTACGAATCTGCGCGGGGGAAATAAAGTTTAGATGTAAAAAGTTCTTTTTATTTGCTACGTTCAAAACAAACTTCAAGGTGGCGTCTACATGTACGTAATGTGTTTGTGCGTACGTACCAATGAGCTTTGGGGAAAAAAAAGACGTTTGGCTCTATTTTTACGATGGAAAAAATGCTTTTAAACTTTTATGTACAGATCATAAAAAAGGCATTTTGCACTGATTTTTATTCCAATTTTAAGCTGTTTATTCTGTGGTACACGTGGTGAAGTGTCCGGGAAAGAGAGGGTTACCTGAGCGCCTCCTGAATACTAAACGTGAAATCTTAACCCTCAATCTGCCGTTGAATGCGGCCCACCGATAAAAATCACACGAACATTGATTTTGCAAGGTTTTATGTAGCAATATTAGGTTTGGTATTAAATTATAAAAATAGGTAAGTATTTACCAATTTGCATTTTTCTTAATCTTACATTTATTACTACCCCATTTTCACTAAACTGAACCAAGCGTATATTTTTTAAATACCTAAAATAGGACCCATAAAAAGCCTCCACCCAACTCTCCAAACAATTCAAATCGCTTCCAAAACTCACATTCGCACACAGCATTAGAAAGAAAGTTTGAAGCATTTTTCGGGAACGAGCACATATTCGACACGTCCACGACACATGTCGGCTATCTCGATCCGATCTCATTCGGGAGAGAGACTTAATAAAATGACACTGTCGATTTATCGTTTCGAGCATGAACTGAAAGCGAGTGAGACTTTCAGATAGGTACCTAAAACTTTCTTTGGATTGTCGTCCATTTTAGGACAACAGGTTTTGCGGGTGCGTGCAATGCCAGTTTTCATAGAACCCCAAAGATATGTCGTGAGGTAACACAAAGCTTTATGCAGAGCTGTTTATGTTTTTGTCAATCTGATTTAAAAATAATACAGGTATTTTCTGATCTTCAGTTTATAAAAAACAACCAGTTAAAAACGAGCAAGTATTGTGTGAAATTAAAAAAACATTTTTTTATTTTTTTTCAGGTAAGATCAATTACTACCAAATACACATCAAAATTTCAAAGAGTAAGTAGCTGCTTACTTTTTCTCCACTTCATATTGAAAACCAAAATCTTCGTTTAGTAATTGCCCGCTTCTGCTCATTACTTGTGACCTTTATAAAGAGTTAGCATGTTCTATCTACTCGTCGGATCCCCCCGATCTTTGTAACCGAAATACTTAGGAACCGCTGACGAGCAGTTTTTTTTAACTTTTCGGAATTCACGTTAACTCTTTGAGGGGCTTTTTTGTTTTTCTTTGTTTTTGACGTATATATTTGGGAGTTAGTAGACATTTTCAACATAATCGCATTTTTAAAATGACCGTTCAAATTGTCCGATTATACTTTATTGGGTTGTTTTCGTAGCGTGTCTACGTTTTGTACACCTTTTGTAGCACAGGTGTATTGGTACGGTGCAACATAGCATATACGTGTTTTGTTTGTTTTACTAAAGAGTTTCTCACTGCAAAATTATAAAGCTCAATATGTAGTTGTTTGAGTTTAAAACCTATTTTTATGTAGATTTCTTAACCTTCCAACAAACCTGCTTGTAGCTTCTTCCTAAAGTATAGCACGTTTTATTTATTTTTCTATATACTCGTAAATTACCTAAATGTAAACTGAAAATAACATTTAAGATAAAAGTATCTACAATTGGTTCACCGGAGTTTCACACAGATACAAACATTATTTAAGACGAAACTTCAGCAAAACAACCCGCCAATTATTTGAAATCATAACTCTCATCAACTCTGAAAACAGCGCAGTTCAGAGAACCTTGGAAAAGCACGTATGTTTTAAAGAAGTTTCGCCCACGATGACGGCTATAACATATTTCAAACAATTTCAAAGTGTAATGTGCGAAAAATAAGGTTCTCGTATCGCTCGCTCCCTGCCAACTCTTTCACAAGGACCTATATCCTCTAGATATAGGAAGATATACATCTAAGAAGTCTATATTAAAGTGTATCTAAAAAACTAACTAAAGAAACGAAGAACGAGAAGTTAGAACGAACTAAAGCAGATGTTCAAATGTATCTGACGTTTTAAGCCCAAAACACATAAAACGCGAGCGGGTCGGGTGCGGGTCGGGCGCTTTAATTTGTGTGGGTTTCATTCGACCCGTGCCCGACTCACGCACGCGTTCTACTTTCGCACTACTCGGGAGTTACATGACGTAGATAAAACAAAAAAATTACTGGGGCATGTTCACTACTCCGCGTCAGTTTATACAAAACTAAGACTCAAAACTGTAACTTTTATTTAAAAATCTAAACTTCAAATTCAAGATTCTAAAATTCAGCTGCAGCACTCGGGCTTCGAACAAATCGCTTATTCAAATCCAGTGTCGTATCTAGTAACTCTAAAGCCTCGGAGGCTTGCTGGGAACACGAGATACAGCTGATCCGTTTTGTTTCCACGAAACTACCAGCTTCGAAGATATTGAGCAGACAGGAGTTCGGAAAATATTTTGCACAATCTGATGTTACCAGTTTGCGGGTGGGCTTTCTTGCCTAATTTGATGATGGATAGCATAAACACTTCGTAAAATATAATATGGTACAAGTATTATTTATAGCCTTTGTTTTTTTTTTAAACTAGTGTAGGTACGCCATGCCCGTGTTAACTGGTATGTTCATTGATATTTATAAATGAATGGACGTTCGACAGTTTTAAAGATAGAATGCAAAAGCTTTTAAATTAAATAAGTTTACAAAAATGGCAATTTACTAGCTACAAAAATGATTATGATAAAGGTTGTCTGAAAAAGATCTCTTACAGCAGTGAGACCGCCTTTTGTACTTACTTCATGTTTTTCAATACCTTTCTATTTGCAGTGGGTATGGCACAGGATGTTTAGAAATAATAATATTATCAGTCATTTATCTTTATACAAATAATATTAGGTCGAAGTACCTACCTACGTACTAAAAACCTAACATTAAAAGATATAAATATAACCTATCTTTCAATAACCACTTTGTACTACACTACCTAATTTTGATTGATTTTGACATAATATTAGGTAAAATAATCCCAAAAACAGTAGCAAAAACACGAGTCTCATTCGTCAATATTCAGAGAGTTATTACATTACTCCATCCCAATGGCATCGAGGTGAAATTCAATGCATACGTTACGAAATATGTGGGAATAGAAACCCAATAAAAACATAAGGTCACACTCTGCGAAGCGAGAGTAAGCAACACTCTTTTGTGCTTTTAAAAGATTAAGGTTGGTATTGTCTTCGTTGGTCTTTTGAGTGATTGAAAAACTCGCTCCTTTGTTTAATTGTTTTCTAGCTAAATGTAATGCTCTTCCCTCGCTACACGTATTTTCATTTGTTATAGCACGTTTGACGTTTGTTAGTTATTCATTTACCATTCAAAACATCTTGTTTCAAAGAGACTTTAGTTTCATCAAACATATAAAACTGAAGGGTTCAAGTTCACGGACGAACCCACATTACCCTCATGAATTAAAACAAATCACCAACTTTGAATAAATACTGATTTCTCGGACCAGCCGTAGCAACCACATACTAAGTCTTTCGCGTTAGTTTACCGCTCGCACCTCGTAAACTGTAAAGGGATCTGGTGAAATTTATATCATGGAGGAAGTTGGAAATGTTTTATTTAGTCGCAACCTCTGTGTCACTTCAATCGCTTCTAATTAAAATGAGATTTACCTCACTTACTTGAGATTCCGTATACGTGCGAGCAATTAAAATCTACGATAAATGAAGCTGTATATACGATATACCATGCTCTTTATACTACTTCTGGGTGTATGTTTGCTGATTAAATAGACGAGATAGTGCCGTAACTCGAATTTCTGTTTCAACGTGAAAGTGAAACTTCTTTATGATATAGACGTCGCCCTACTTTAGGTCTAATGCTTCTGTTGATGGCTTTATAAAAAGAGTTAGTAGCCAGCTTAATAATGAATCGAGGAAGTAAAACTAACATATTATAAAGGTTGTAGACTCAAATTCAGAATTGTACATGAGAATATCTTTATAAGTATATAATCACTATTAAACTTAAAAATTTAAACAAACTCTATTTTCCCAAAACACGGTTAGAATTAAGAAATAAGTTATTATAATTTTACAAAAAAATTAATAAAAGTGAGTTATCCCAAATAAAACTTGTTTTAGTCCCTGGCTTTAGCCAAGGTTGAATCATTGAATTATGATGCACCCAGAACTAAAGACCAAAACACAACATAAGTCGCATATAAATTCAAGTTCATAGAAGATACAAAAACTATAGACCGGACTGCTCTGCTCCCACTTCATAACAATATCTCACTTCCTAACTCGTCCAAATCAGGCATTTCGACCACGTATAGAATTCACCTCAACAATACAATAAAATAAACCCAAGCCATAAACATGTAGTAAAGATCGGAAACTTTTCTCAAACCTTCTCGAACATGCTCGAAGGAAACTCCACATATCACGTGATATGAGGCCAATAAACAAGGCGTCGAGAGCATTAATCCGAATTAAATGAGCTGGCACTAGTTTTGGCCACAGTCGAAGGTTGTAAAGTAGGGAAAGTCGGCCTGTTTACGCGTATGAGACGTTTATGTTGAGGTTGTTTATAGAGGCTGCTAACTGACACAAAACAACCGACAGTGAAACGAGGTACGTTTGTTTAAGTACAACCAACAATATTAATGAAATTCATATAGATATCATATCACGTAAGCTTGAAATGAACAATTTTAACGTAGTGTTACCATGTACAATAATAACACCTAATACGTTAAAAAAAGGCCGATTTTCCGAAGTCTCTTTCTACATAGTCTAGCAATAATTATCAAGTTGAAAAATTAAATTTGTTTTTTCTATCTCAATTAGTCATGTAAACTGTAGATTTAAAAAAAATCCAAATCTTGCAAAATTAAAAATGCTAACTTGAACCACTGCCTTCTTTTAACTACATCCGACCTCTATTCAGAAATATTAATCAGTCGCAGGCCCAAGTTGAGTCCTTAGCTCGTAAAGCTTGAACTCTCCCTGACGCACAGAATATGACATAGTCACAATAATGCGTCATTCTGTTTGTCGGTAGTGTCAATTTTGGAGGCATGATTGTCAGGGTCGCGGGTTATCAAACTATAACCTTCTAGATTCAGTTCACGGCTTTCTAAGTACCCCATTTAAAAGCAGCGCAGGTTTTGTTTTTTTATACAAAGAATTGCGTTTGTTTGAAAATCATTCAAACTCGTATGTTTTAAACACACTATCCCCTTGTCTTACAGAATTATTGAGATGATAAATAATGTTTTATAGTGTCAACTCACACTTTTATAAGATAGATATATGGCTTTATATGTAATGGTTTGCCATTTTAAAGCAACTCTATAGAATATTCTGTCATCGTTATTTTAGTACCTACCTAGGAAGTCAAAATTCGAACGTTAGGCATGTCAGCGGGCCTAAGATGCGCACCGCGAGATATTTGTCATGTCTTTCTGTCAAAATGTAAGCATTTTGTACCAGTTTAGGAACTATTGCATTATCTGTGGTAATGTTGTCGAGAAACCGCGCGTTTGAATTTTCAACTTTTGACATTTCTGCATGACTATTATCTCGTCCTCAGAGAGGTACGACGACTAAGAAGTGTCAAAAGTGTACATTATGGCGCGTTTTGTCGACACCATTAGGTACCACAGATAATGCAATAGTTCCTAAACTGGTACAAAATGCTTGCATTTTGACAGAACGACATGACAAATATCTCGCGGCGCGCATCTTAGGCCCGCAGGTGTATCAAAAATGCGTGAATAATGGCAATGAAACGTTTATTTCGTATTTGAAAAGTTAAATCGTAGTAAATCGAGTTTTATATTTAGGAATATTAAATTAAAACATTTATTTTTATTCGCCATCACACAACCACCTAAAATTCCTTACCGAAATTCGGCGCATCGTACAAATTCAAGTTTACAACTAAATCACATTCACCGTTCCTTACTCCAAACTGACAACAGCAAACATTATTACGTTTTAGGGAACTTTTCAAACGCCTCGAAATGGCAGAACCACAAAGGGTATCACTTCAAACAAAATCTGCTATTCTCGTACACTCAACGACCAAACTCTGTGTAAAATACACCAAATGTCAGTTTCGAAACACTGTTAGAGTCTAGATATAAGTTCAACGCAAACCTTTATTTCCAGAAGTATACGTGAATATGTATAATGTACTTAAACTGTTCAAATGATACATTTAAATAATGTTTTAGCTCGACTGCTGATAAACTAAGACTCTTGATGAAAATTATTTGGCACAGAACGTTTTGCTTCCCACAATAAATCAAGTCCTTACAAAGTTGCGGGCAAAAGCTAGTGGGCAAAATAAGTAAAAATTTGAGCCGAGCTTGCATTTAATCAAAGGATTTTCTTTATGGAGTTCTGTGCACTTCTAGCGATTCCATGATATTTTTCGCGAAGGTGAAGCCAAAAAACTTACCTTTTGAGATGAAATGAGGCCGCCTTGCTTGAGGCATTTAGAATTCTCGCTTTCAGTTGCAAAGGCGATATTGTGCCTTTTATTTAGGGTTCCATTTCAAGTAAAAAGTATTTACTTAGATTTGAGTTTGTAGAAGAAAGACTCTATTCGTACCTTATGATGGTTAAAAAAAAGCTGTATTCTAAAGAAGTGGCTGACTGTACATTTTACAATAACCAGCTTTGAACAATATTAAGTAGAGTTACGTATCATATACTCGTCCTTATAAAGTTTATATTTGGATGAACAGTTTACAAATAGTGCTCTTCATAAGGCGCTTCCACACACTGAATGGGTTTAGCTAGAATTTCTCCACGTTTGCAACTAATTAGTGGGTAAGCTGCTTAGCTCGTCTGGTGGAGCTTACATCTCTTACAAATATTATTTTGAGTAAATATTATTTTCTTCCTTGAATTTTGCGATGATCACTTTGTAAATTAATATTTTTTTATTATAATTACAATTTAGTTACGTCACTTCTTACTTACCTACCTGCTTCATTAAATTAATATCGTTTGCATAGGCATTCGCTTTTAACTCTTACTTTATCCGCGCGAGAGGCAGTTTTCGAACACTAAATATTATAAATCATTCTCTCACCGTCCTACTTCTTTTCAATATCATAATAGCTTTACAATGGGAACATTCTGCGGCTTTACGATAATGTTCCACTCGTTAGGAGTCACTCAAAGAATGGGACATAAAAACCCATGTCTACTAATTACTAAAGCAATAATTTTGCGCGAACAAACCGACCGACACGCGACTGCTGTCGAACATTATATCGTTAATTAGCTACAAACGTGACAACCCTTAGTCTAGGGCTGTGCAATGAGTTTTAGTAATGTTTTTCGTGTCTCAATTATTATCATCATCATCAGCTTCATACCAGTCATATAAGTTATAAACAGTTTAGACTGGTATATTATAAGAAGCCATGTGATTAATGCATTGCTTCTCACATGATACTATATCTAGGCAGAGGTACTGGTATAGTATTATATGATCTGTGGCAGAGGTAACTCGGATGAGGTGAAAAATCGTATTGAATTGTCATCCTTTCATGACTTGGATACATTGCACTTAAGAGTAATGAATCTGAGTCACGTGAATAAACCTCGATAATAAAATAGACTAATGTAATTAGTAGTTAAAGTGCATTGTAAAAGATTGTTTGATGGATAACCCTAGTCTTTTAACACTTGCTAGATAGGACTAACGAACTGAACACGCTACATTCAAATAGTCATAAAAAGTTAATTAAACTGAGCATACTAACAACGTCGTACATTTATATGTACTTGTGTTTCTATTGATACATAGTACTTGTAAACTTATAAACGGCCTGCACCTTTACCGCGAAGTTCAATGGTAATGGAGTTCAAAAAGTTAATCTTTTACTAGCGACTAGTTTTGACATCTCATGTTAAAAATATTTTTTTTATTAATAACTAGCGGACCGTCCCGGCTTCGCACGGGTTTTTTTAGGTATTTTTTTACACCTTGGGTTATATTATTGTAGTTTTAGTAAGGATCCCTAAGTTTTTGGAAAATATAATATAGCCTATGTCACCCGGGGATAATGTAGCTTCCCAACGGTGAAAAAATTATTCAAATTGGTCCAGTAGTTTCGGAGCCTACTCAATGCAAACAAACAATCAAATCTTTCCTGCTTATAATATTAGTATAGATTGTGCAAATGGCAACCATAGTTTAGGATTTTCATTAACAATGCGATTCGCGATAAGGCAGCTGTTCGATTTTTATCTTGAGACTAGACTAGAAAAATACTTGTTTAAAACGTCTCACATAACACACAAAGTAATTAATAATATAAAATATTTGTTGGTCTACGTATGTGGATACGCTAACTATGTACTAGAACTTAGTTTTCAATAGACTAAAATTATAATTATAAAGTTAAATTCGCTATTTATTTGAAAAGGTAGTTTACAAAGTTCCTAATTTAACTAACTTCACTTGACTAAAACACCTAGGCACTGTTCGGTCCCAATAATCATTAAACTCTGTTTATTTTGTCCACCTCACCCCACTGGGTCGAACGTAAATAGCGAGAGCTTTAATGAATTTCTGTACTTACGCCATACGTCCCATAGGTGATCGATACCCATTCACTTTACAAAGTTAGTAAACAAGTTTGTGTTTAGGACCGTTTTTTTTATAGTAGGTATTTATTTAAACTACTAGCTCGCCTCACTATTGGGTCAATTGTAAATAACAATTTTCCGTATTATGTCGTTCGTGCGCTTCGTGATCTATTTCTTAGTCAACTTGGTCGACTTGGGCTACAAACAAGTGAAGCTTTCATATTTTGTTCCGCAAAAAAACTTATTATCTTAGCCGAATAGGGACTTCAGTAAAATAAAATAATGGCATTGAGTTATAAGACGACGGGCGATGGACTAAGGTAGTATCTGACTTTTGACCTCTTTGTTATTTAAAACTATCTACTGTACTTAGCCACATATGAGGCTATAAATGTTTTTGTATTTGTATTTGTAGTGGTAGCCAAAGACTTTTTATTGGTCACGAGGTATCACTATCCTATTGGTCTGGTATCTTTACCTCTATATCTTTACCTGGACAGACCACAGTGACACTCGGATAAACTAAACTGAAAAAAGTTGTGTAATAGAAGAGATGCTCAGGTAAATGGGGTCAGACCAGATAGAATCACTTACCCACTTGCACCTTGATTTTGACAGCCCATATTTTCTGTATGTATTCGGATACATATCCAGTGAGTGAACATCGCGTAGTATTTCAGCATCATAACAATTTCAATTACGATAAAATTATGCGTTGTGAATCCGTGGACATCAACGACTGCGGTTCCATCGATGCGATATTATGGTAATGACACAGAAGAGAGAATGGTAATGATTTTTCAATAATGCACTGGCATTGTTTCATTTCAATGGCTTACAACAGTTACAACGCATTTCACATGAGTGTTTACATTTACAATTTTACAGTCATGGCTGTTCGTGATGTTACTGTACCTCAAAAAAGCAAACGAATTAAAAGCCGCTTAAAGCACTTTGGTAAAACTTTAAAAATATATTGGGTATTCAGTAAATTCAATTTGTATTTCAATTTCAGTGATTTGTTCAGTTTCCGTCGACTTTTATATGTTACTGGTTCGTATCTTGATTGTGATAATTGGTAAAACTAACCACTCTAACCAGGTGAAAGTAGGTGAACGATAAACGTAAAAAAGATTCATAGCGCTGATAAATAGTTGAACGGCATTCATAAAAAATACCGTTAAAAAATAATTGAAACCACCAGAAACCGAGAGTTTTTACAAAGTCCAATACCCCGACTTTTCCCATTAAAAGACACCTCAACGATATCAAACTCAAAGGCTTACCTACATAATAATAGACGTTGCTTAATTTTGCCAGCGATGAGGGAAAATAAAAAGTAATTATAACTTTGTCATCCCAATGTCATTAGGTGGATTACTCCCGAGGGACTTGCGATAGTTATCATCACTCTCATATTAATTTCTATTACGGTTTATCTCACTTGTATTATAAAAGACGTGTTCTGTTAAAACTCTTATTGCATGTTATTCAAAAGCATATTTTTTTTTTTCGATGAAAACTCGCATTTTAACAATTTTTTCAGCATAAATTTCATCATTTCGTGTTTGCATATGGCATGGAAAAAATCGCATGAAATCTGGTGATTACACACCACTAAAATTGTCATTAGTCACCTTGTTAGCTTTAAAGGGGTGTTAAAAAGGCACATTACTACATTTGCTTAACAAATTTAGTGATGAAAGTTCGTGCATGATATAATTCCCACTTTCCCCGCCACTTGGTTCGTGAATTTTTCACGGTAGTCGTTTAATATTAAATAGTTTTCGCCCGTCAAGTGTTGAGCAACAGGTCCCTCTTCGTGATTAATGACATGTTATTTATAATCTGTTACGTTTCGTGGGTTTATTTGACAGGTTTTTGTGTTGGACAAGTTTCTTGTTTTATGATATCAATCACAAAAAGAGGTGCTTACCAAATCAAGCTCATGACTTTCTCATCTTCTTTAGCATGAATTCTAGATCAAAAGCCTGCGCGCCAACCTACTAATTTATATGACGTCTACGTGGCCCTAGTTTCAATGGTTAAATAGCCTAGGTCACTAGCCACTTTGATAAGTAAATACTAAATAACATTTCACTGGTTTTAAGCACAATATGAGAGCGGATGTGCAGTCTATGCGCTACACCATGTCATGGATGTAAAATGTTTGAAACCGCTCGAGGCACACGCTTTTTTACTCCTATGCTAAGTTTAGTCCAGCAAGTTTTAACTGCAATTTTGTAGATACGGAAGTCAGTTTGTAATATTATGAATAGATACACTGATTAAAAAAACTTCGGAGACTGGTGGTGAAACTTTACGAGCATGATTTCACTTTCGTGAACATTCGATCTAAATGAGGTAGGTACCATATCGTTGTAGATAATTGTGAGTTTTCTGATAGTAGGCACCATTACCAGTGGTATTTGTGATCTAGAACGGATTTAATGTTCGCAAGAAAAGCCATTTCCCAAAACCTTTGTCTGTGGTTGGTTAAATAAAAAATATGCTTCAAATTTTTTTTTTAAACTCGCGTTATTAATTTTATACTAGACCACATCCAGCGGTGTATATCTCAGTAGAGGTCATCGCGAGTGCGAATTGAAGTCCGGTTTTTGTTCGGAACCAGTGTAAGTTAATGAATAGCGTCGAGCCGTGTCCGCCGTCCGGCCGCCCGTCCGCCCGTCCGGTCGGACAATATTTGCCGCCCTGTTTGTCCGACCCCAATAATTTAAGGAGTATATTTTGTTCGTCCAATTTGCAGTACCTCAGCGGTGTTTGCTGTTTGTGAAAGACTTTATTGCACGATCAAATTGTGTTACTGTTGTTTTTGTTGATTTGAGGTCGGTTGTAAATTGTGGTTCGTAGCGCGTGTGTCTATGATGGATTTAGGTCTTTTGGTACAACTAAGGTCTATTGGCTAATTCAAATTTTAACTAAAATTGATAATTATGTGCCTTATTATTCCCATCGTAAATGTTTACTTCGATACGTACATGCGAGTATTTCCTGAGATCCGAAGGCAGATTATTTCTTATATCAGCAGTTCTCATCATTCTTCCCTTTACTTACCCCTTTGATTCCCCAAAAGAGGGTAATTCCCGAACTTTTAATATCTACCTCAGTATAACATTCATAGTCGAGGATTACGCCTCGAGCGAGATCGTAGCTCGAGGGATCAAATATCAATCTGCCGCCGTCCCCGGCCATCCTTATTCTATAAGGTTGTCGCTTTGCTTAGGCTCTTGGTTTTGTACTACTTGTATATTTTATCTCATAAAAAACATACTTTAATATTGCACCATTTATTCTTTAGGTTCTTCTATGGCAGTGATTTTTTTATAAATCATCTCCATTAAAATGAATAATAAATATAATTAATTTTAATCTATTATGATACAGTGCAATATATGTATTATAATACTAAATGTATTTAATAACCCATATATCATTTTTAATTTAACAGCATTACTGACAAAATGTATATTATTTGGAAACCCTATCATTAATATACCATGTAGGTAGAGCTTTTCGCGAAAAACTTATATAACGTACGTCGCTGTGTGACACCAACCGCGAAATGCGAATTTGGCTGCAAATTATGGTAACACGGTATATCAGTAGCTATACTACTACCTACTTACTGAGGATCAGATATGCTGAGATATTCAGAATTTATATAGAAGGGTATTTGTTCTGTGTCGAATAAAGATGGTTCTGTCGACGATTTGATAGTATCACATTTTACATGGTGGTATAACAACAAAAAAAAATTTCGTTGAGTTGGTGACTGCATAGTTCAATGTAAGTTAATTCTTTAGTCAAATAGCTTTATGTTTAATTCTGATTTTTTTTTTAATTACTAGATGGTTGAAAGCTTAGTGCATTGAAATACGAGTGCATTCCAACCATTTGAAAGTACATACTAACAAACAGTAAGTTTAGTTCCCACTAAAGGGGAAAGAACAGACGCGCCAAACTCGCGGCGAACTTTATCGAAGTTGCACAATCAATCTTACTTTTGCTTTTCACGATAGATTTTATTTTCGTTGCCGGAAATTTATTCGGCTGTAGACATTATTATCTACATGTTTGATTTATCTTATTTGAACCGGAGCAGAGTATGATTGGTATACGAGGTCGTTTCCATAATCGATATCTTGATAGGTAGCTGCGAGTTTGTAAGCTCTATCACGTTCGCAACTTTTGAATAAGTTATGTTTCAAATAGGCATGGGCTCAAACCATGTTTTTTTTTATAAAATGACTTAAGTATCAACGCAGTAATTTAAATCTAGAATAGATTATTTTGTTTCGGAAAAGTGTAGGCAAAATAGCGAAATCAAAATATCTGCAAACTAAGTAATTTAAAATCAATAGCGTTTTGAATGTTTCAATTAATTTATATAGTACTTTCGGTTTCGTCTTTTCAAAGAAGTTCGTAGTCTGATAAACAAGCATTTTTCTGAGTAAAGCAGCTGAATGCTAAAGGTGCCCTGAAATGTTCGGAGTAACCTCAGATTCTAACGGTCACGAATTCATTATTTTAAGAAATATTGTAGAAACGTTTTAAAATAATTATTCGCCGGTAATTAAATAATGGAAGAAGTCTATTGATGGAAAAAAACTCACGAAGGCTTCAAGTTTTAATTAAAATGAAGTACCAACATTTTAATCAAGTCATTTCATCGATGTTATTACAATCTACTTTGACGATATATTTTGTTATTTATTAGGATTGTAACTAATTTAAATAACATTGTGCTAACTTTCAAAATAGTTTTATAATTTATCCCTTAATAAAGATTTAATAAAGATATACTACTATCTATGGCAAATAAATCTTCTTCAATTCATAAGCTTTTAAACATCCTAAGCTAGTTTAAAAGCTCCAACAGGCATCAATAATTCTCAATAGTTTAGAACTTTGTAAGCTTTTTCTAGAACAATGTTTTTGTAACTTAGATTTTTTGAGAGCAATACGTACTACGTACTTAGTCAAGGTACGGTAACATGAACAGAGTGAGCAGTGAGTGCCTCAAACTTGCGAGAGGTGCAGGGTACCATTATGATAGATGTTTAAAAAATCTTGATCGTGGTTTAAAAAAAAGGAAATATTTAACCCTTTAAAAGTACTAAAACTGAAAAAGTTATTTCAAAATAACAGTAATGGCACCGTGGTGAGGAATTCAGAATCAAAATCCGTCCAATGGGATACTATTATCCGCTTCTTCACGGAAGAATCCACGTTAGACGGTGATACTATGATGTTCTTTCAACATAATCCAGTTCATTTAATCTTTACCATTGTTATGGTTACTTAATTTAAATAACTTGTGCTAATTAGCATTAGGTTTACATAATAATAATAATAATTATGTACTCATTTTTATAATCGTAGGTGACTATGTCGACATCAGCATTATTTCGCCTCTTCAAGCCTCTGATTCCTGAATACTTTTATTCCTTCTCCTATAATGCCAAGAAAAAGCATATTATGTAAAAGACGACATTGTCACATAATCGAGTGCAGCGCTTGGGCGTCCCGAGGGCCAATTTGCATCGGAGAGAAGCATTGTGGGGTCTCGTTCAATATTTTACTCAAACATATAGTTTGTGCAGGTTACCTATTGTGGAATAATTCTTTAGATATATTTCGGAGAGCGAAATAGTGAATCACATTTAAATTCTGAATTTCAATGGAATCTCGAATTGAAAAAAAAAACCAATTTTAATTCTTGTTCACTGTCTTATTCGTTTTTTTATTACTATGGTAAGCAACTAAATGAGCTTGTTATTAAGTCTATTGTGTTTCCTCGACGTTGTAAAAACTCATTATATGTTCCAAAGTGCCCTACATAATTATGGCCGACTTTGAAAACTCTTCAAAGTCAATCTGAGATGGACATCGAAGGCTCGGCGAATGAAAGTCTGAATATGCTGAAATTATATTTACACACGTCTTCACACGTCTTTTCTTGAGTCACGTTCGTAGAGTTGTAGAAGGTACCTAATGCTGTAGACAAGATGAAATAGTTTTTCAAAAATATACATTACCGTCTTGGTTTAAGATTAGTGCAGCTGCTAGTTTTAAACTAAATAAAAGAATTTCACCCCACGTAAAAACCTATCTTTTTCAATGGATAATAAATTATATTACCTACTAGCAGTCATAGAGCTAATTCGTTTTGAGTAATCGTTTACTATTCAAGCATGAAGCGTGCGCAATAAAAAAAAATCAACACATTTAGAACGTTTGTATTTTCCAATGCAGAATAGCATCCCTAGTAAGAGGCTCGACCTTTCACGCACGACTTGATACCCAACAAGCCTGTACCCTTTACCCGACGAGTATAATGTACGGGGTTAAATATAGCCCAAACTCAGGTAACTGCTATGATTTCAGAATCTAAATTATATTTATCAGGTTTGAATTTAAAATTTAGTTGGGCTTTATTTATTTTGTCTAAGCGATGTTAAATTATTTCCGAACTTCTTATCAAATAATAGAGCTTTGTGGTTAAAAATCTTTGACTATAGCGCTCGCCGCATAGGGACTCACATCATTTTGCACAGTATTTCAATCGTTCAGGCACCTTTACGTATAAAAACGTATACTATAAACTGTTAAATACCCAAGAGCTACTGGCAGTAGAGTAATTTGAGCAGAGTTCATTGGGGAAGCAGTACTTGTACCATCGTACCTATTCTCACTGGCAACAACATGTAGTTCAAAATGTTGAACTATGACACGCACTTTTTTTTATGAGCTATTTCTAAGCATTTGGCTGCCAGCACACTTGATGGTACGTATAGCTGCAGCCTAAGGTGGAGCACGCTTAGCTATAATCCACCTATTCACTCTTTCTTTGAAAATTCCTAAGTTATATCTTTCAGGAAATACTGATGATGGCAGAGAGTTCCACTCCTTGGCAGTCCGCATTATGAAGGTGGAAGCAAAGCGGTTTGTGCACTGTTCTACATTACACTGCACATCTGACAGAGGGCGTGCAAACTTAGCGCATCATGTTGATCAACTCCGCTGTCACTTTTGCGTCTTCTTCTTATTTTTCTTGTGGCTGTTTGGTGGCTAGGGCTGCCATGAATTTGCTAATGTCAGTGTTTATTGGCGTTTACTTGTTTACTAATCTTTTAACCAAAGGCGTTGATCTGAGTACGTAAGTTATGAAAAATAACCGGTGTTGAAGGGACACCACTTTTGCATCGATGGCTGTCTAGTAAATACATGAATTTGGGTTATATAATCTCAAAAACAACGTAATCGACGTCATCACGTTGAGCGATAGTGTTGCACGACTTGTCAATTGCTGTTGATTGATTACATGGCTTTACCACGCTTTACCTTTATAAATATTTCAAAAACCTTGTATGTTCAAAATGATCAGGTACACCTCATAACATGAATTATCCCAGCTCGATAATTGTTCGGCAACATGTTGCGAGGTTCGGGTGTCAAAGGCCGTTAATGGCGTTAGCGGTAACAGGAGAATGTTGTCCCGTCATTATAACAAGCCTACATGTAATTAAAGGGCTGACAGGAGCTTTGTTTAATAAACATATACATACAGTACATCATGGACTGGAACCATTTTATGAAGAGCTTGGCGCGCCCTCAACTTAGTTGAAGTTAATTATTTTACAATATTTTTAATACAAACAAACGATTATGCAAATATCTACGTAATACTAATGAAATACTACGCATGTTCTTTGTTTCGAATTATTAAAACAAATTATAATCTAAGAAAGTTGCCGAAAGCAAAACGTGTTTTAAATTAAAATGTTCTGAAACAGTAATACATTATTTCTTTTAATTTCACATTTAAAGAGCATTTAAATTATAAAATGTTACTTATCACAGACCTTCTCGTAGTACGGTATACGAGTAAACCGGAAACAATTTTTTTTAAACACACGAACATCTAATTCATACAGAATAAATATTTGTTGCTTTAGATAATAGCTATTAAAATAAAGACTCATATAAATGTCGTGCAAGCCTTTTCAGTCTGTATAAAATCTCACTTTTTCTTATCTAATAAGATCAAATAACATATTAATCACACTTACCGCGTTTTTTCTTTTGACTTCTGTCTTTATAAAAATACAAAGCGTATTTATTGTCAATGGATAGAGGTTCTATATTCAGTTTCAGGTGCTACCTTTCAGCCACGCGACGCGTTATTTCACGCCACACGCACGCGATCGGCGCTGTTTGCTAAACGCTGGTTGCGTTTGTTTGTTCGTAGTCTGGATGTTCTATCAGAACTATGTACCTAATCAACAAAGGTGTTCATGTTCAAGCTACGCTCGAAGTTATCTTTGACTACAAAGCAAAGTGTTTCGGGTTTGTCATAACAGCTGCAGTGATTTTACAGAAAATAATGAAGCCCGACAGTATACTTATGAAAAATTGTAGGTTGTTGTGATTTGAGTTGATAATTATGAAAATGTACCAAAGGATTTGAAATCACTACATAGTATAAAGCATGTCGCTTCCCGCTTAGATGCTTAGATCTTTAAAACTACACAACGGATTTTGATGCAGTTTTTATAATAGATAGAGTGATTCAAGGAAGGTTTATATGTATATTACATCATCATCATCACTGTGTGGGGTAATCAAGTGATGTGATGTGGAGATCTTCTAATCTCCATACTATTTCTTCGGAAGGCAATAATAAAGTTCAGTGTTCCACATAATTATTTATTTATTTATTCACCAACGAAGCTACATTTTTATACTGTGCGAGCGGGGAGAGACGACTGGCGACGCGGGACACAAAACTATCGCGTCAGCCCGATTTACCTACTTGTGGCTAGTCGCCACAACTGCATTGCACCCGTGCGAAGACGGGGCGGGTCGCTAGTTCAAAATAAAATTGTAATATTATTTGGCATTACGGCGATTTGCCTTATTTTTTTCCATATTTTGTGCCTTCTATACTTTTGCTTGCTATAATTAGGTAGGTATGTATCTATGTTATGTGTGTGAAAGTGTGTGTGTAGTTTGCATTAGCAGCTACTGTAAAATCATGCGTGGTAGGTTTGAAAACATACACCTATGCAAAGTAACTTGACTAGAATACTAGGTGTGAACTCTTTTTTTGCTAGTGCAAGGTTACAAATGTGGCTGTTGAGTTTTATTTATTTTATACCGCATACAGCCGAATAAAAGCCAGTGACCGTAAACAGAAGAGGCCGAGATATTGAGTGCTGTATCACACCACCTCGTAAAATACGCAGTAAAGTAAGGTTGCGCTTGCTGTCGATGATATACGTACCAAAAACTGATAAAATATGAGGAAAAAAATAAACATTATCTCAAAAACATAACCCAGTGTTTTAGAAAAAGTTTGTACTTCCAAATCTCTGAGTGCAGTCTCAGAGTTTTGATGATGTTCGGAGCGTAAATGTTCTGGAAACCGAAAAATAGCGAGCACATACTCAGGTCATTGAGGTTAAACATCGATATCGTACATCGATCATCCCTACGCACGATGGAGTAAGGCCTTCACACTCGCTGATGTCACATTTTCAGACCACCGGAGCGCGAAATAAGTACATTTTTGCGCGCACCATGTGATATAAAAAATAATGACATGTTTTAAAAATAAATCCCGCTATTGACACACGACAGAGTTCTAGAAATTGGACGAGATGTTATGTTAAACTGTCAGTATGCAAAATTGCAGCCAATAAGAAGCCTATTTGTAACAAAAGTGGTGGTGTGCGTTGGAACTCAGTCGGTGTCTGGCCACGTCTAGCTTTGGAATGGGTTTAAATAAATTTTGTACGATTTAGGTGACAGTTCCACTATTGAAACTAGGTACCTATTTAATATCCAACCTAGTGAGCACTTTATAAACACATTATTTTTCAGTGATATAGTTTTTAAAACTATTTTCAAAAGTACCCATTAGTTAGGTGATTATTTTTTTGAAGATGTGTGTTTATTTAAAGTATGTTTTGTAGCTTTAGTAGTTGTAGTAATTATATAAATTCTTGAAAGAAAATCCTTATTATCTTTATTATCCTTTGGCTGGCAAATTAACTCCCTGATAAAGTTTGATTCACCTAAAACAATATAAAGTACGGTTATTTACCCCAAGCTATCCGCCGACTGGCTTATAAATTGGAACGAATTCTTCCACAAAGCATTTTTAATGAGACCTTTACGGGCGCCGAGACTTTGATGCGATAACTTTTTTCGATATTTTCGTCTTCTCAAGAAAAATAAAGGCCGTCTTTGTCGTGCACTCGTTACATGAAGTCTCGCCATCTCTGTCTGTGAAACTGCAAACGAACGCTTGAGGCATCTGCAATCAATGGAGCGAAGAAATTGAAATAAGATAGCTAAAGGTACCACCGGCTCATAATAAGAGCTCGATGTGATACTTCGCCGTCTTTCAGTGGAGGGATTTTTCTTTGTATGTAAGGATCATTTCCTCTTTTACGGTTATTTAGGACTGTCAGCGAATCGACAAGAAAAAGAACAATTGAAGGGAAAGTTAATTTCTGATGAGATTTCTTGATTGGCGATTTCCATTTTCATCTGATTTATTCAGTTATATTTTACCGCCACTGTCTTAAACTTTAAGAAGTCGTCTACTCTAAGATTATTTGCCTTTTTACTTATTGATTGTTTTTTTTCTTTTCAGGTATGTCACAAATCACAGTTCTGGTGGTGAGTTTTAACAATTTATGAGAAACCGCCTCGAAACAGAAATATACAAAATCAATATTCTCAATAAGCATAAATTACGGAAGCTCAACACAGAATCAATTCGACATTACACATTCCATAAATTGTCGCGCGGAAACAATTTGCTTGTTCAACATGAAGACGTATCGTTTCGGTGTAAGATGTAAGAGGGGATTTTTTTAACCATAATTATGATAAAATAGAAGGAATAACCAATACCAGTGCCACGGTAAAATTATGTCAGGTAATCTATCATTTCAAAAAACTATGTAGATACACCTAATCCTTGCTAAGACTAAGATTTATTTTATTTTGATTAGTAAATCCATGATCACCGTAGACATGTTCCTAATGGATAGAGTCCTCACCGTAGATTGTAAAATTAGTGACAGAGCAAATATAGCTCCACTCATGCAGATTTTTTTATAAACAGATCTTGTTTAACGACAGTTTGCTTTCCAATCAGCTGAATGCATCTTTGCGAACTGCAATCTCACTCCTTACACCACGCACGAACTTCCGCTGCCTGTAGACAAGTAAGTTTCTCTGGGGTTTAATTAGTCCTCAACTTAGCGGTGATTGTCGCATCCACCGGAGTCAAACGTTGCTGCAGTCCTGCAACTTTATTACCTGGAAAACTCTGGAGGACTTTGTTTGTACACTGTGTTTTAAGAAAAACAACAGTAACTGATTTCGGCAATAGAGTGTGAATTACAATGGACATTTTCAATACCAAGAAAGAACTGTTATTTTGACGTGATGTAAAAATTGGATAAGTAGGTAGGTACGCGAGTGAACAAAACCTACCTTTTAGATTCAACTTCTTGTTCCGTTTAGAAGAGGTCACTATACTACTGTAAAAGTAAGCAAAGCTTTTGCTCTAATTTACTGTGATTAAAATGTATGCAGATTTCTGTTCCAAATCTGAAAATATTTCTATTTGTTTTGCATTCTTATGAGATTGCGGAACAACCAGAATAGGACGTCAATGTTATTGTAGTCCCTTTTCTCTTAGGTACTACCACAAAGTGTATAATAAAAATAGTGTCAAAATATGAGGATAAGCCGTCGCCACTTCTAGCCAATAGTTCGTTTCGGGTTAAGTGGATTCCACACTGAGATTACATGACGTCATAACGGCGATATGAGCCTTTTTATCACAACATTAACCCCCATTTTAGGTTTTACCCGCCAGATATTAAAGCTTTTATTCGATTGTGGTCCGCTGTTTATGTGGTCTACCCTATAATCACTGTTTTCGTTTGATGATATAAACGTTTATTTACTAGTAGATGATCCTAATACTTGCTGTGGTCCATTTATTTTCTTTAAAATTTCATTTAAATTCTAGATAAATATACTTACCTAAATACTATCCTAGACTGGCTTTTTAATAAACTGTAAATACCCACTTAGCTTTAGTATTGAAATTGAATAAGCACCTACCTACCTACTGAAGATTTCACTTTAAAACTTTTAGAATTTTAGTTATGTAAGTAATACAAGAGATTGTAATTTTTCTGTTGACCTTTATAACCTTTTAAAAGAAAACTTGTAATTTATTTTACTAAAGTCTAAGAAAAAAACTTCAGCACCCGAGAAAAGACTCACTTTATTGAATTAGTTTTTTTTATAAAGCCAACATTGTATACAATTGTTTAAATTTTAACCAAATATCCAATACTACAATAGATATAAAGCATACTTCATCACGGTCACTAAAGAGATCATGTAAAATTGTAGCAAAAAAAACCGAACATTATGGTACGAACTTCGGTCATTTAGTAACACGATAATCTGGAATTGTTGTCCGCACATTGCGCTATCACAAGCGATCGCGTGTGTCTTGAAGGCGCCTGGAGCGTCTGTAATCACAGTCCCCTGTATTTAGATCGTCGAGCTGATAAGTGAGCGGAAGGGCAAGTGATGCCCCAGCGCATCACTTGCCCTTCCGCTCACTTACTCTCCAGATGACAATGAATCTTATTTCGTCTTGAATGAAGAGTTATAAGGGTCACTATAATAATGAAGTTCAAAAGATAGAACGTTCTTCTATATTTTCTGGTAATGCAATATCTATATTTAGGATAAACAACACACCAATGGTGACCTGCTATAGGTAATGTATTAAAATAGTTCACAATTCTTTTGATATTGGTGAACAGTTTACCACACCTTAGTGAATTTTACTATGTTTATCATATATTTAGAAAGTCTACTACACCTTTTTTCTTAAAATTAAATAAGTCCTGAAGCTATGACCACCTTTGGAACTACAAAATTCAAACACACGAGCAAGTATCCTACTTATTTCGTCACATCCCTACCAACAACTTCATTAGCATACCGACTCTGTTAGCAACCGCCTACTCTGCTAAATAACTGCAACGTAGCTAACTTCAGACTGCTGACATGGCAACCCACCTTTTATTTGGAAATTTAACTCACTTTACATTCTGACAAAAACGAATTTCACTCCTCTCTTTCACACAACAGTCTTACCGTATCCCGCTATCTCAGTTTCATGCCCGTTTTCTTCATTCATCACGCAAATTTCTTAGCTTGGCGTATAATTTGATCGAAAACAGAACGCCGTGTCAGCGATTTACATGAAAAGTGACGGATGAATTTTCTTTTGTCCCGAAAAGGATGGATTGCAGATTTAAACTAAAGGAATACTTTTAGACAAAATATAAAGTAGAGACCGAAATAATGTTTTTTTTTTAACACTCATAACCTTACGTTATTACTTTTCACTTATCATGTATGCACGTATCCATCTAGAAGATTTTCAAATCAGGGAGATGGGAGGAGTTACTATTTGATATTCTGCCTATGTCGTAAACCAGCAAGGTGAACGACTGTACTACGTGTTATCCAAATTCATAAAAATAATTTCAATATCATTACTTCCATAGACTTTTGCGCTCGTAAAGTCAACGTTTATTAAGATGCGTTTCTTTTGCCTCTCATGAGGTTTTGGCTTATTTTTATATCTAAATCGAAAACTAGTTCTTCGAACGACCGTCTAAGATCCCAATTGTTCCCAATATTAGCTTCACAAAAGCTACCCATTCACCCGAATAGGCGGTAATGAAGTTGAGTACCGAATAAAGTACTAACGATTTTAGCGTCTTAAACAGGGCGTTAACGAGACAATCGTCTTACGCGTATTGTCTTTGTGTCGCGCTGTGAATGGCACGTCTTAAGGGGGCTCAATTCACGCCTGTTTTCACATAAAATAATTAGGGCACTCACCGCACGAAAATTCGTGAAACTCGAAACAACAGTTCGCGAATCGGAATCATAACACATTTTTACCTTCTTGATAATGAGAACAAACAGTTCATGAACACACCTAATTGCAAATGTAGCACTTTCGAGTTCTCAAGTTAGTTCATAGTTTCTGTTATCAAATACCGGAAATTCAACTTGGATAATTTACATGTGAGAACATCTGCGTTGTTTGAATAAATACACTCGAGAGCAATGATTCCGGGTCACTTAAAGAATGTTAAAAATCTCGGAAACTAAAAATGATAGGTTAATGCAATAAATTGTATTTAATAGACAATGTAATACTCCTTAAATGAAAGTAAAAAAATATGAGTCACCATACATTTTAGTAACACAAAATTACATAAAGAAAAAAACTGCTGATCTCTCCTTAAAACAAAAATAGGAAACATGAAATTTTTGAACTTTATTACGATTTGACTTGAATTTTAATACTTCGTATTGCCTCCTCGTGCTTCCATTACTGCGTTTACGCGGTTTGGCATGCTGTACACCAAGTTCCTTATACGATTTTGGGGAATATTCTCCCATTCCTCTGTGAGGAATTTTGAGCTCACGAAGCGTGATTGGGGGAGGGTTTCGTTGTTTTACGCATCTGCCTAGCTCGTCCCAAGCATGCTCGATCGGGTTGATATCCGGGCTGCGCGCTGGCCACTCCATACGAGTAATGTTCATCTCTTGAAGGTAGTCATTCACAATCCTACCTGTATGAGGTCGGGCATTGTCATGCATAAATATAGCATCCTCACCTAAATTGACCATAAATGGACCAACATGATCATTGAGGATTTCTTCCACATATCTTACGCTAGTTAAAGAGCCGTTTTCTATGATCACCAGCTCTGTGCGACTTTCAGAAGAAATTCCGGCCCACACAAGTACAGACCCACCACCGTAGGCTACTTTTTCTTCGATGCATGCTTGCTTGAATCTTTCCCCTGGTCTTCGATACACTCTGTGTCTTCCATCGTGCTTGTAGAGCATAAATTTTGATTCGTCGGAGAACATAACTTTTGACCAATCTTCAATACTCCAATTTACGTGGCTCTGGGCATATCTTAGTCTTGAAATACGATGCCCACGCTCCAGTTTAGGGCCGTTTGCAGGTCTAAGGGGTTTTAAGTTAGATTCAGCAAGCCGACGTCTTACTGTCCATGCACTTGGGTTACTTCCTCCGAGGCGTCGAAACTGATTTGTGAGTTCAGTTCCTGTGAGAAAGCGATTTCGAAGCATGGTGTTCACCAAGTATCGGTCTTCTCGTGCTGTGGTACACCTGGTTCTGCCCGTTCCTGGTCTGCGTAGGTTAGAACCAGTTTCTTCGTAACGTCGGAGAACTCTTTGTACTGTTGACAGCGACACACCGACAGTCCTGGCTGTATCGCGCTGACTCCGGCCGGTTTCCAGCATTGTAAGTATTCTGGTGCATTCTTCAGGCGTAAGCGACATAATTTCAGCTTGAATAATGAATATAGAGCACTATCAACATGGTTTATATACCCACATAAATGACAGATTACAAACAAAAGCAAAACCAAATGCTGTAATTTCGTAGTTCCATCTTCGAAAGTGGCCCTTTTTCAAATTTGATTTTTTTAAGATATAACTTTACAATAACTAAGAAGTTTTGATACCTTCATTTAAGGAGTATTACATTGTCTATTAAATACAATTTATTGCATTAACCTATCATTTTTAGTTTCCGAGATTTTTAACATTCTTTAAGTGACCCGGAATCATTGCTCTCGCGTGTATACAGCGACTGACGCCCCCTTAACAAGTACGAGATAATAACCGTCGGCAATGCGTGCGTTTTATCACCGGCTTTATAATAAGTTAATATCTATGTATGACAAATAATATGGAAGTCGTGAGAAACCCCGTTTGGCCTTAATGGCGCTTGGATGTTTGATGACACATCTACTTACCCATCTGCTATCTACCTATACCTATATTAAAAGCTACCTTTCATCGTGTACGCGTAACGAAGTACCGTTATTACTTCTAGAAGGTCATTTTTTCTGAGCAAAAAAAAGATTAAGTAGTTTTCAGGTACACACTAGTAGTTTCTACAACTATAGAACATCTACCAAGTGGTACAGACAAACTCATCACACACGGTCGGCGCGTTACACGAGCATATCTGATTACAACGTAATCCCTAATAACAAACACAGTAGCTCACGATAAGGCGCCCTCACGTAGCTAATAACGTACGGACACACGGACGTAGAGTTTGGTGAACGTGCTTTCGAACGAGTTCAGCATTGTGTAAGATGTTATCTTTGTTTAAGCTTTTTAATGAAAAATTTTCTATAAACTCACACGGAACATTATTTGTGTTGAGTAAATAAGTTGAAACGCTTTTTACAACTCAGTCAATTGTGAGTGCACTAGTAGATAAGTACACAGTCACCATCTAGTGTAGTTTTATTAACAGTAAGTTTGGAAATGCTATAAAATTTAATTAAAAACACAAAACTGAACCGCAAACCATAACGCAGGTAGTAATCCTACATGTTCGCATTTCTATTTGGCCCACTTACCAATTACCAAAATGAGTTATCTGCTAGTTTGTCTTCGAGACGCTGAGTCACCGCGTCTGCAACTTCATACAGTCGGTTTACTTCGGCCAGGGATACCATAAAGTAATTCCAACTACCGAGAGAGATATACGCGAGGAATACGTGAGAATTCTTACTGTTGGTACCTCGAGGTACCGTCGAGTTTAACTTATTACAGCGAGACTTTGAACTTTGTAAGTGGATGAGATGTTTTCGCTATTTTCTAACCCATAAGTACGATGCTGTTTAAATACTAAGTAAAATACTGCTAATATACGTAATGGTTAATTTTTCTTAAATAGTGTCTGAGTAAGCTGCTCTCATTCAATTTTGTTTTGATCCAAATTTATAATTTGCTCTCCCAAACAATGAAAATAAAAACATCATCCGCTTGAACTTCCTCGTCAAACCAGTTAAGGACAAACGAAATCGACACTGTTGGCCAAAAATCACAAAAATATATTTTTATATCGTTTTTACTGAGAAAGTCACCGGCGATTTGGCAAAGCACGGCCTGGCTGTATGCCAAACAGTGAAAGTTTAGACATCGCCCAATGAATTTGTTTATACAAGATCTTTGGGGAGACTCGAGCCAAAATTCGAGCGGTGCGGTGGTGGAATGGAAATCGAAAGTCGATGTAAACATTGGAAATTATATTTACGATCAGTTGTGGGTGAATCGGGAGCTTTGCTTTGCGAGAGAGAGCTGGTTCTATCTAAAGTTATGTGTTTGTAAAACTATGATCATGTTTGATGATCAAACACAAAGTGTGCAGACTCACAAAATTACATATTGATTTACGTCATTTTTTTAAGAGTATTTAAGATAAAATCACTCACAGAATGTAATTAGAGAACAGACCAATTTTCAGACCAAAAATTTACACAAAATTGACCAAAAATGATCAGAAAAAGTAGGTTTGGATCAAAATGATTATTTTTGCTGAACCTTTACATTGCTGAACCTTTACATCGCTTTACATCGCTAAACTTTTGCATAGTTAAATTAGGTATGTTCAGAGATTTTATATTTCAAAAAATGTAGAAATGTGGGGGTGAGAAGGACTTTTGAAAATAATTCGGAAGGCTAACCTGGGCTAGGCCACTATTTAGATCAAGAAAAAATAAAGTACTTATATCTACCTATTATTCACTCATGACAAAGTTTGTCAGCTAAAACTGAACTGTCATGCCATTAGATGCCATAAAAGAATGGTTAGCCAGGCTCAAATAGACATGCATGAGTGCCACGCCTTGAGTTTCCCAACAATGAGAAGGTGCGCCTTCTAAACAGAACTTATGGCGCTAACTGATGGTGACATCAGTTAGATATCGACTAGATCAGCAGATTATCGACTGTGAATAGTCATTCCATTCAGTTTCGCTGAGAACATGGTTTTCATTATACTTTGTAATCTTTTTTCCATAAAAAAAATAAACATCCGCAATTTATGTGATGGAAAGTGCGTGCAATAATAGGAATTAAGAACAGGTACAAATACAATTTGGTGCTTTTATCTTACACCCCGGAAAGTGATTAAGATTTTTCCCCTTCAAACCTACGAGATAATGGTAGATACCGCGTTTCTGCAAAGCTTTATGTCCGTCGTAAAGTCGTGCCTGCCTTCAACATATTATTCCCACCACGATGAGATATACGCACTAGGGATGCAAGAATTTGCCAGTTAATATGGCATAAGCCGGATAATTGTATTTCTGACCGTTCAATAAATACACTGTATATTCAGCCTAAATTTTCCATTGGCATTATAACCTTACTTCATCTAAAAAAAAAATTCAATGTTGTTTACATTTAAACTGTGTTTCTTTTTCACACTTTTGTAAGAAGTATTATTTTATTTTTCCGGCTTTCCAATTTTAATTGGACAGCCCAGCCCTATGTTATAGGCGAGCGAATAAACGCCTTTTTGTTTTGGTGGGTTAATATTGTGGGGACACTTTATTAAGTCAGGTTATAGGCTGCGTAAAGGTGGTTCGGTTATAAACTGTGATATGGCCACCCAATGTTTGTGATACATTTTTTAGAATGACAGTCGTAATATTTCTCAAGTATTATGTTAAAAGAAATAATGATTTCTAGAGCAGTATTCTTAAGGAGTAAATGGTTTCCTGCTCTCAAAAGTTTAATTTCGGGAACTCCTGTCTATCAGGTTGTCTGGAAGAAATCGCGTATAGCGATAAGAACGCCCATTGTACCTCATACTTAAAACTTATTTCTCTTTTATTGTTTTTCCTCTTTTCTTGGTGTGCAATAAAGACATAGACATAGACAGAGACATATTTATTTCTGCGTTAGCAAACAATACAACATACAGAAAATTAAAAACTAATAACAAAATGTACAAGCAGGTAGAGTAAAAAAAAATATAACACTAAAAAACAACACAGAGAAATCGAACTTACCCTAGATATTAAGAATATATTAAAGAATATATCTATCTATCTCCTTTCAGATATTTTTTACTTTAGAACTGAGTTATCCTTTTATTATGACCTCTACGACCTAACCTAATGATGTTAAGTAGGTAGAGCTACTAAAAATATTGGCAGAAACCGCCTGACTTATAACTGACCACCTCAAAAGAAATTCGTTCAATCACTCATAAAGAGAAATGTTTCAAATGTATTTAACATACTGATACAGGATTATTTACTGGGATCAACGTGAAGAAAACATGGAGGCATGCAGTTTTATATCAGACAAATTCGTACGTCTCTAGTTTCAACAGTTTCACAAAGTCAGGTAGGCACTCTTGCTTGCTAAGACCACACCCATATGAACTGCAATTCATTTCTAATTACAATTTAAAGCGCTGTTCAATGTTTATTTTGACTTAAAGCACTTCCGTTGGTTTTGGTTCAAAGCACACTTAACTTTTAAGTTAATTACATTCGGTAGCTTGGTACGGTCAAAACAAACAGGACTAGGAGGTTTCTCTTATGTAAATGGCGGCGTAGCCTTTGGGAAGACTCGAGTAGGGAGATTGACGTTTGCCAAGTCGGTTCTCCTTCAGTGTACATAATCTTTACCTGAGCTGAGTACTTGGTAGGTATGATAAGGTCCGTACTATATACTTGTTTGTAATTTTGACTATTTCGACGTTTTTTTCCAAAAAAACTTTAGATTACACCTATATTTTTCTGTTCAAATTAGATTCACCAAATTTGAAGTAAATGTCTCTTTCAAAACCGTCTAAACATTTCAAAGGGAAAAATACGCATTTTTTTACAAGTTTATCGAATCAAGTAACAGGCGGCTGACGAGTCTTAGTCATTTCCTCAGCTTCCTTAGCGATTCTCAAGGATGTTATTTCCGAAGTTGCTGCTAGCAATTTCTTCTGGTGACTTGTTTATCATCAACCAATTAATTTTGAAAAGCGACTTGAGCATTACATTCCCTGAAACTTGTGCTACGCTGACTGAGCGTATCAGTCTAAGTAACATACCAACAATTATTGTACGGTATCTAATGTATTCGCATTGAACCACACATACAACTAATCTTGTCGAAGTGTAACCTTAATTATAATTGATTCATCCCATTAGACTGAAAGAATAGGGAAGACTACCTGAAACCTGTCCTCACCACGCATTCGATACAAGAAAATAAATTATCTGGGTTACCGCAAACACATTACAGCGTCGAAATGTGTGTATTTGTGTGACAGAGATTGTTTACCTATTTATTTTTCGTCCGAAGCATCCCCTCTCCTCTTCACATCTCCCCTCTTCAGGCTCTTCTCGGACTCATGTCACACTCACGTTATTTGCGCGCTCGAGGGTATTTGCACACGTGCTGGCGCCAAAACATACTACATTATTTGTGTATAGGAACCGACAATCAAAATTATTTATGCTTTTTATGTATGGAAATCTGAGCCTTTGTCCCGTGCCGGACGCAGGTTCCACTCTGGCCGAGAAATGAATGGAGAAGCTGTGTGCTATTTTTAAGCTTCCATGGCGAGGTAAGTACCGTCATTTAGCCGATGCATGCTCATGACAGCTTCTTCACTTTGAAATTATAAAAGTAGTTGAAAGAAAATGAAATTTATTTGTAACTAATATCCAAAGAACGTTGAACCTACGATGTCAGAGAATTTCATTTATTTTATAGTTTTCATTTAGCCAACCCTGTTTTTACCTTTTTGGTAATGTTGTATGAACAATGTTTAGTCTAATCTCTTTAAAAAACGACGTTTCAATGTGTGAATGTTTTTTTTTGCTATCCAACCGTTTCGTAGATCACAACTCTTCCTAAATTGCTTTTATTCGACTTAATCATATTCTGTAATTAAAACCTCGCCGTGGATGTTTTCACCGCAGCGGTGGTTATGAGCAATTTATGTTTTTTTCACAAATGTGTGTTAAATTAAAACGGCTATTAATCGTCTTGGTGTGTGAGCCCGGGGCTCGGGATGCTCGCGACTTTCCGAGATAAATGTTGTTTGCAAAAATTTGTACATCAAATATGCCGGAATTTGCGCTGGTGGCGAAATTAAGGGTATTAATTTGAAGCTATTGTTATAACTTAGGGTGCGTTTGGGACGCATTTTACGTTTGGTCATGGACATTGGACATTTAAAATAGTCAAAAATGCAATCGATGTTGATGGGTTGAATAATCTTTATACTAAAGTGTAATAACTTATGCAGAAATAAGGAAGAATAAAATATAAAACAACAGAGCCTCATGAGCATAATTATTCGGTTTGTCAGCGGTAGGTTGGAATAACTAAAATGTGCCTATAAATCTTCGTTACATCGTTTCGTCACCCAATCGATCAGCGGCATAAGGAAACACGTTACGGTGAAGCTCACGTCTCATTGGACCCGGATTACCCGGGTTTCAGAACGTTCTGACCTATACCCAATCTTATCTTTTTCTAGTTACTGGAAAGCTAAAGACCTGATACTAACAAGGTAATACATTAAATAAACTGGCAAAACTTTATATTGTGTATTATATGTACTTTTGAGGAATTAACAACTATACAACAAAAGCCCTGTTTGTAATCAAAATAACTTCTATTCCCGTCCGGTCCTGCCTCCCTAACCCAAGCTGACATTCTACAGTCGATACAGGAAATGTAACTTTTTCAGGTGATTCGTTTTCTATGCAATGTTAACTTGGCAGTAAACCTTTAGGAAAAGAGTAGGTTACTCGAGTGAGAGAGTCAAAGTTAGGTTTTTGATCATAAGTAGGTAGGTATTCAGCATTTGCGTATAAGTGCATGTACATTTGAGATGTCTAGGAGCATAAAGGGATACTCACACGTCCCTTTGGCCCGGATTATCCGTAGACCGCCAGATAAGACTTCTAACTGCGTATCTCTTTATTGACACGAAGATTATTCCAATTGATCTTGTGATATTGACCAGCTTTTTATGCATTCAACTAACTAAATATTTTTTTACTAAATATTTAAGTGCAGATGACATCGTCAGTGAAGTCGCTATTGAGACCAATTCACTGTAGAAACCAATTTTGTTGCCAAATAGTACCTACTATAGTATTCTAAAGCGTAAAAGCCTCAAATCCAAGGCAATATTTATACACAAAAGGCACTTTCTCATCCGTAACCGCTCAGAGTCGCGTTTCAACGCAAGTGCCCCGACAAACCCACTTTCAATGCGGCCTTTTAAGGCTTTTCACGGTTTCAGAGAAACACCCTCTTACAGTTTCTAAGCAAAATGTCTCAACATTTCAGAGAAACATTCGTCAGATTATAAAACGGTCAGGATTTCCTCCGGGCCGTGAATTGAGTCAGTAACCCTTTGAATGTGTCCCGGGATTCAGTCTATATATCCTCGGAAATTACATATCACTTGTCATTTCGGGAACGCCAATAAACAAGTATTTCGCGACGACGCAATCCGTCGTTTAAAAGATTTTCCCGTGCAATTGACCCGAAATTTCCGTTTTATTCAAGGAAATAAAATCAGAACTCTCACTTAGGAAGCAGGCACTCTGCCAAAGTTCGAGTTGGATTGCTGGACGATGTGGCGATCGCAAGAAAACATTACACTTAATGAGCGTTTTAAAAAGGTTTGAGATTGAGCAAAATTTTGGTACAAATTCCAAAATTGTTTGTGCCATTCATAATATAAAGGAGTAGGTTTCATGACAAATGCAACTTTTCAAAAGAAATAAAAAGACTGACAAAAATTTTCTGCTTCATTTTTTTCTCTGAAAGAACCAATCCTTAAAACTTATTAAATACTTATACCCTACAAGTAGTGAAGACCATAACCATATCGATAAAATTATAGAAACGCTAAACTCTCCTAAAAAGTATAACGTGCTTTAACCGCTTAAAGTTGAGCTGTCTTAATAAGAGACCATTCTCGCGATTTTTAATTTTAGCTCAGTACCGACGGACCACGAACGCGCGATTTAGCTTAATGGATTTTTTTAACGACCAAATTAATATTTAAACGCAATGCCGTTAAATTATAATGATATTAAATTAATTCGTCGAATACCATTACTGAATTTCATTGGTTTCCAAATTTCCTTTTCGTTACAATCTTATTGTCATTGATTTTGGAATTACTTTAATTTCAACTGCTTGAAATCTTTTTTTACAAAAAACTCATCCATTATGAATTGAAATTAATTCTTTACCGAGAGTGCCGAGCTCGTCTTTTAAATGAGTACCTGCCTGCCTCCGTTTTATAGATGCCTACTAATCATAAAATTCACCTCAGCGATTTTATTTCCACTGCCTAAATGAATGGATGCGTAAAATATTTACTGTAGATATGCACTGAACTATAAAAATATCGATATCGATAAAACGAGAAGCACCGTTGCCGCCACCGAGGTTTGTACATTATTTCCAAAAACAGCAATGAGAGCAATTTGCCTTTTCACCGGGAACTCGACAAATTTCCTCGCGGGCAATAGGTAAGCACCACATAATGGGAAATAAGAAACTACGTTTTCCCCATTACTAGTTCGGCACTCGGCACTCCGCTCTCATTAATACTAAAAAGCAACCGCAGCGGAGCGGGAGCGGGTAGACATCGAATGAAATGGGTAATAAAAGTAATAAAGTGTATTGTTTGCCGTAGATCGATAGCCAAAGACCCGTTTAATTAATGACCAATCTCTCGAGACTCACCGGCACTTACACTAATTAATTAAAGTCTGTTGCAAACGGAGTAATAAAGTGAACTTTCATGTTTGCTTTCATTGTTTTAGAAGCTGTATTTTTTAATGATGATAGGGCGCGGGCAGTGATCGATATTCTCGACGAGGTGATTCAATCGGAGTCCAGATTGGGGCGTGAGATAAGATAAAACAGCTATCAGTAGGTATGCCGCTCACCTGGGCCGATCGACTAAAACGACGGCAAAAAAACGAGCGACATAAACTCACTTTGTGATTTGAGTCGCTACTGTAGCTTTTTTTACATAAACGACCGTAGTCGCCCGTGCTTGAATAGCTGCATTTGCGAGATGAAAAGATTTTATCGCTTCACATTTTTTTTCTCTAAGTACTTATTTCGTCGTAGTGTTGTGATTTAATCGCAAGTATTTTTCTCGTGAAAACGTACTTTAGTTGAATACGGTAATTGTTATGAGTTTTATAGGTACGTATAAAATGCTCGTACGTTTTATGCAGACTGGTGTAATGTAGAGTTATATCGATGCAATTTGACGTTTTATCGGTTTCCCATCACTATAAAACGCGACACTGTACGGTTGCCTATTCCTTTTTTGATAAAAATAAAAGCGAATATAGGGAAAAATTGTTTTATTGAGTCCGATAGGAACCAATATTTCGTGCTACCTTTGATGTCGGCTTATTTAAACATAGGGGTTTCAGCGGCTTATATTGCGTCACTTCAAAACGTTTTCGTCGGTGTATGTTCCAAAATGTGCGTATGGAAAAATGTTTTACCCTCCTGCCACCTTGTTTACCTACTTATTTTTGTTAGCGGTGATATCAGCTGCTTGTAAAAGGTGAAGTATGATCACTAAACCTTTCATTATTTTTTGTGGATTTACAAAGAATTTTTGTTACTGTAACTCCATTATGTGCTTCATGCGTATTCATATTTAGGAAAACTGGGTTGGAATTACATCCACGAACTTCAGAGACATTTTATAGATAGTTTTTTTTTAATAGCTAATAGTTACATATTAATCAGACAAAATATATGTGTTATGAGTTAGGTGTAAACTAAATCAGGTTTTGTAAGTATACCTAAAAAATAGATAAATATGGCTATTTTCAGGTATGACAAAAATACATTCATAATAAAGAAGGTAGGTACTAGTATAACTATATAAATAAAAAGTACAAGATTACGTACGTACCGATATAGAATAGTAAGTATGGAGCAGTCGAGGCACTTGGTGGATGCTCGGCCGATTCCCGCCCATTATTTTTACGCTCGTCGGCCACCACTCATCGCAATCGCAGAGAGCGGAGCAAGGTTCCAGAATACTGCTTAACATTTACAAAATCTTAAGTGAAAGTTACTTAACACCCAAAATTATGCATGATTAGTGCAAAGTATAAAATTTGGAAAACAAGTAGCCAAACAAGTATATCGTAATTTTTTGGTTGCAATTTCTACTCTGTCATACTGTAACAGATTCAAAAACATGTGAGTAAACAAAATATCTAACCTAACCTAACCCGAAGCATGGCCCAAATTAGAATTCTTTGTATTTAGCCCTATTAAAGGTACGTAGAAGCATTTCTAAATACTTTAACAAGGATTTCTTTATTACGTACCCTCGAGTGACCCTACCCTAGTTAGAATTTTCTAACTGAGATTTTCCTATTACTCCTGACCCCACAGTATATTCTCAAAGCCTTTGTATTTGCAAATTAAGAATGTTTGTTATACCATACCGATAAGAAGAAATTACGAAATGTGCAAATAACTAAAAAAATTAATAGAAATCTTAAAAACATAATACCTATATGGGGCGATGAAAAAATAAATAAATTAATTTATTGTAAAATATTATTTTACCGACTCGATAAATGCATGACGTGTGGTTAACAAAGTACATACAGTGGCTTTTACAGGCTTTTAGTTCCAATTTACTATACGGTCATGTCGGATGACCCACGGCTGACACCAACCTTTCGTTACTAGTATAGTATTATATAATCTGTGCTTTGGTATACCAGGTACACCTCGAAGAGAAAGAAGTACCTAAAAGTCAAAATTCATCGTTTATAAAATGTAAAAACATGACCAAAATGTGTGGTTGCTTGACAGCCGTATGGCAGCTACAGAAGTACCTAAGTTCAAATCTAGTTAAATCTACGGACCTTTGTCAGTAGCTTCGTTATTAATAGCTTCAATAATATGCAAATCATGAGCTCTGCACCATCGCCAATATTTGCGATGAAAAGTTAAATGGTTCATTATTTATGACGATTTGTGTAGACGAAACTCTATAGATGCGGTTTTGATCATTTGCGTTCGGCATTTTTATCACAGTTCGATCCTTCAACGATCTTTTTGGAAAACAAATATAATAGGAAAACTTACATTCCATATAGCGGGTAAAGTCACGCCAGCAATAGAGAACCCAAGAAGCAAGCCTCCTTTTCTTTCTTAAGCCTATTTTAGAACCTCGCAAACTATAATAACTGCAACGCAAGAGAAATGACGTCACAATTCGTGCGACGCCCCCCAGTCCCCAACAGAGCTCCTAAATCGTAGAGCTTAGTATTGTTTCTTATTTTTGTTATCAAAATTTAAGGCGGCAATTGTGAATGGCCGCCGCGAGAGGCTAAAAAATAGGTGTATTGCGTGCCGTGCGAACGTCGCGAATACAGGCGCAAGTTTGTAGAGTCAGCGATTGCTAAATATTGATGATACTGTAAGAAAAACATGGTAAATAGCTCGAGTAAGTAAATACTGTTCGATAGTTCACTCACCGAATCGGTGGGCTTCTATAACATACACTTAGTTATATGGTGTAAATTATAATTAGGTAGGTACCTACATTATGTATAATTAATAAGTTAAAATATGTCAAGCTGTCGTAAAGTTGTCAGTGCAACTACTTTTTGTTTATTAATTTTACAACCTACCAATAAAGATTCGTTAAATTAAAATGAAAATCAATAGCCAAAAATAGTTTATTCACAAAGAAAATTACAACTAAAACAGTATTTACAATATTCACAATATTTACAAAATACATGTTATGAAACAGTTGAGCTATCTACAAACCATTGCAAACGATTTATAGATAGCTCAACTGGTCCAAATCAGTACCAATCGGAAGCGTGCCCAAGACACTGGCTACATAGCCGCGTTCTAAAAGTCTAAGTCTAAGTATATTTTTTTTAATGAATGTGGCTGGTTGCACTGTATGTCAATTTACTCGTACTATTGGCCTAGACCTTAGCAACTTTGATATTTGTTTCAGTTTTTGGTAAATACGCTCTCCGCTTACCGCCAGCCACAGAATATTTATCGTAAGCTATTAACTGCTTAGTCTGCGCGCGCTTTATCAGTGGGTGCGTCGTAACACTATCTAAACGATGTTAGAGTTGTAATGCGACTTCCAATCTATTTGCCGTAGTAATGCTTTAATAATTAGCTTTCAGTGCTTTGGACGGTGAAGAAAAGGGTTGAGGGGCGTGTGAGCATAGAAAAAAGCTTAAGGAAAATACGAGGAAGTATTTTTGTATCGTAAGTGAACATGCGAACATGGTTTAAACTATGACTACGATATTGCACTGAATTCATTGCTATTATACGCACGCATTACACGCGCAAATTAACGCAATTAATTATTTTTGCCAAAAAAACATGAAGATTTATAATTCACTGGCTGTTATTTTGTTTAATAAATCTCTGATAAACAATTTGTTTTCAAAACCTCATTAGAATTAAACTGGCTCACGAAACTTCCCCGAAAGCCGGCCATTATCGGCCAGAAAGGCGTATAAATAAAACAAATCGCCAAAAAAGCGTATAAAACAAAAGTTCGCACTTCATTCTCGTATCTATCCGGGACAATTAGCCGCCTTATCGGGCCGGGCAGGCTTTCTAATACGAACTTAACCCCCGAGGTTCCTTCAAGCCTATCGTTATTAACGCCTCTTGTATCGATACTAGAGAAGGGATCATTTTATCGAAAAAAATGTTGGATTTATGCGTTGTTTTTTTATTTTCATCTAATAATAGTCAAACTCATCTGATAAAGATAAAAATTTCAATATTATTTGACAGAAAAGCTAGAAGGTAGGATACGACTTTTCAGTGTGAACTTCACCTAAGAAGTTTTTATAAATAATCCGGGTTAACGTCAACGATAATACCCACTACCCTACGTGCTGTCGGCACAAATGCCCTTATAGACCTTAAAGAGCATCGACATTCTCGCAACCGCGGCTATATCGTAAAACCCCACTAAAATTTCCATAAAAACACTCAATATTAAAAAGCTGGAGTTGCGCTATAACTCGGTTCGATCCGAATAGTCGGTTCGATTCGGCATTCGTATTCTGTCCGCGCGCTTCGCGCCGCCGTATCTTTTCACTACCTTCATAAGGGCGGGTGTCGAGCCCGGCGCGGTTCCAAACTTGTTATAAAGAGGCCAAAGAGCCCCTTAAGGCACTAAGATGCTCACGTGTAGGCACGTGTGCGGATCGCCTTATCTTTTATGCCCCGTTTAATATCGCGATTAAGGTCGCAATCGATTTTTTGCTCTTGTTTGTTGATTTTGTGAGTGTTTACACTTGTAGGATAAGGATTTACATAATTTTTTTTATTCTTTTTTATTATTACGTCATTTTTTTACTATTTAGAGCAGCTATAAGTTCGATGTTAAAATAAATATTGGCCATAATATAAGCAATGTAAGCACTTGACTCCTTTAATACGCATACGTTAATACGGCTGCATGAAGTACAACTTGCAGGATTTAAAATTAATCTCTTTGTAAAATAATGAACAGAATGATAATCAAAGAGTGTTGAGTATAATCCGCGGATTTTACATTTTCCGGACATCGCATAAATCAATAATAATAAATAAATAATACATATTCATACACATTTCACACAAACTAACTTACTGATAGAGTACTTAGATACATTAGTTTTTAAATACGTATACTTATAGTAACACCCAGCCAAACATTTATGTTTGCAAGATGCAAATGTTTGTTCATGAACCCACGACCCACAGCACGGACGGCAGAGCTATTACCAAATTGAGCTGTGGCAGCATTAATCAACGTCATAAGTACAAGAATGTTTCAACTTATGTACTTGTATGTCACAAGGTTCATTAATATTTTTAACCGACTTCAAAAAAAGAGGAGGTTCTCAATTCAGTTGTATATATTTTTTTATATATTTGTTACCTCAGAACTCCGTCATTTATGAACCGATTTGAAAAAAAACAATTTTATGTGAAAGGGTATGCTTCCAGATTGGTCCCTTAAAATTTTTATCAAAATCGGTTTAGTAATTACGCAGTTAAATAAGAATAACTGGAAAAATCACGTCATACGCGTACACGATATTGCATATTTTGCTTTTCTGTGACGTTTACGAGCAATAGAACAGTAAGTACCCACGAACAAATCTGACAGTCGCCGCGTTAGCGTATTCGAGTTACATTGCGCGTCACTGCCAGCTCGACTGCCAACCGTTGTAGTGTCACCGCGCAGTGTATCTCGGATACATAGCGTATTTTGCTTTTCTGTGGTGTTTACGATCAATAGAACAGTCTCAATGAACTGCCATCATCATCATCATCATCATTTGATGATGAAGGCGTATCAAATTAAAGTCGGTTTTTCCAGTTTTTTAAACTTATAAATTATTGAAGTTATACTTCTAATGCGACTTCCAACAACGTTGCGTTACGGGATGACATAGTTTCTGTCTCTTTCTATTCCCCCCGAGTAGGCAGTGTTTAGCAATTCAGCATTTGACCGCCCGTGTTTTTGAAGATAAACGACTTCCAACTGACAGCGGAGGGAATAGAAAGAGACTATAATATGCTACCATCAAAATATAATAGATGGCAGTGTTCATGCAACTTTTTACTTTTTATTGTGAAGTGAAAATTTAGTACTGCGTATTGGTGAAGTACATAAAAATAAATACTAAATTAATTTCACATTAAACACAGAGCGAGAGTGAATGCGTGGCACTCTAAGTATAACTTCTCCCGCGCGTAGGGACTCCACGCACAGGTATTTTTTCATATTTCTTATTCATAACAGCGAGATAACTTTACGAAGTCATCAAAGTGATAATATTCTATCGCTAATATCGTATTGCCTAAATTATTTAAACATGCGAGCGTCCCGTGATTCATAAATAAGCCGTGATACGTGCTCTGTAATTTCCTCGTGAATAAAATATGAACGTAAAAGCTCATCAAACTTAAGTAAAACTGAATTATGAATCGCTCAGCGTTGAGTGGTATTTAACTAAACGGCTGAAGTCACGGTACAATCTTGAGTTATTTTTTGGAATCAGGAATTCTTGTATTCAAATTTATTTATTTCTCAGATATCAAGATCCATATTTTGTTAGTATTGATTCGTTTTTTTTTTAATTTAGATTTTTATATTATTTTTTTGGGCTTAAAATAGAAAATACTAAATAACAATTCAAAAATATTAGGTTGACGAATGGTATTGGTCATGGTTGGTATCTTAAAAATATAATAATCGGCAAATCATCATCATCCACTAACTAATTTCCTACTTACCCACTGCTGGGCAAGGCCTCCGCAAGTTTATTTCATCCACTGCGGTCCTAAGCTAATCGACAAGTAAAAAAAACACTAAAGAATATAACCATAAGTTTCTCAATTATTATATTCCAAGTAAAATTCAGGCATCTATCGGAACCGAATACGTACGCCAACCCTACAAATAATAATTAGCTACGAAATGCTACGCCGTGCTACGAATGTCTACGTTGCTACGAGCGTCTACAACACGCTACGAAGCCACATAGCTCGCGTGACCGCGCGGTTATCGCAAGTCTGCCTTCCTTATTGCGCGGACACCTTTATCCATCAACCCGCAATAAAGAATGTAATTCATTTTAGATACAGGATTATCAGTATACATTTTTGTTTACCTACTTTGTAATAAAAAAACACAATTTTAACTAAATACCTATGATTACTTATATACATTTTATCTTGGACGGTCCAAGATTTTTAACGACTTACCTTAAAAAAAAAATTAAAAAAAATATGGCTTCAATATTATCTAAGCAGGTAAACATTACTCCTGGTCTCCTAAAAATGTGTAGTCAGAGGCACATCCAGAAATATCATTTGGCAATAGCCCAAACTCAGAGAGTGAGGTGTAAAAGTCAATGGGGGTAACAATAAAACGGCTCTACGTCAAAACAAACCTATAAAATATTGCCTAATCAATATCCACCATTGGATACAGCCAAGGCAATAAATTATTTGAAAATACTGACGTTACATGTAGTAACTACTATCACAAAACGTACAGCAAATGAGGGCCGTAATCATCTTTATTGGACCCCAACTGCGCGCCACAGTATATTCTAATCAAGCTAATGCTGTTTGGATTATAATAAAATTTAATGCTCCAAAGTTTGCCCACTGTCGACACTGTAACATGGTTTAGTTTAATGGGACTAAGAAGTTGTTAGTGATTGTCCCCGATAAGTTAACATGATAATTATTTGGTGATATTTTCTGATCGTGTTGTTGTTGTATATCTACCGAATTTAATTTTGGTTGTACCTTCGCGCGGAAAACAAAATAATAAAATTCAATTACATCGTAAACTCAATGAGTTTTCGAAAAATATTTCGCAAAAAATAAAAATACATCATCGCGAATCATACGTCAATTACGGAACCAAAATTAAATTATAATATAAATTACCAGCTTGTTTCATCTTCGTAAATGTGAAATAATTAAATTATGGTTGTTAACGAATAATTTGAGTTCCGACCGCGAGGAAATTTTGTTTTCGAAGTTACAGGTATAATTTGATTTTATTGGAATCGAATAATCTTGGCCGTTACTTTAGTTTTAAACTTTTTACCTATTACAATAAACATTGCAGTACCTAAAGCTTCTAGGAGTTGTAAAATAAAGTCACAAATAGGTAGGTTCACATTATGAGTGTAATCGTCTAAGTGATAGTACGAGGTCAAGGATACGGTAAATATGCAGTTAATAATATTATTTTATATATTATGTGATCAACTCACGGCCTAGCCTATTTCTGTGTTGGTGAAAAACTCACCATCGACCTCATTAAATCGAAGGGAACTGCCAACGTCTTCCATAAATACTCGTACAGAAACAAAGGGCACGGTTCAAACCTTACCTCGCAATTTTCGATAACTTAAACGTATAAAGAGCGCCGTACACGCATAAAGACGTCGTCCCACTGAGCCAGTCTATCGCTTTATGGACGCCAATCGTGCGTAAAACAGCTATACGCTAACTCGAACGAATGTTTAAAACGACTTCCATGGCCATTGTTCGAGACTTCCAAATGGCCTCGTTGTTCTAATGTAACTTGATTGTGAAACAAAGAGCCGAGCTGAACTCGCCTAACAAACTTTTGCAATGCGACAGTCTTTTGTTTTTGCAAAGAAGGTACGCGCTCGCTGTCGAAACGGTGAGATGTCGCTATGAATGCCGGCTTTTTTTTTTCAAAAGGTTTTGTCCGTTTGATGTCGTATTTCAAATGTAAAACGAAGTTTAAAAATGCAAATGCATAGCATACACGTTCAGAAGTCGATTGCGTTAGAAGCGTGACACGATGTAGAGATAAAAAAACCCCGGTAATTTTGGCCTGCTTTTCCATAAAGCACTTGAAGCGAGCTTGTGTAAAAGTAGGTGAGTTTTCCTTTCACAATTGCATTATTTAATTTTTCAGGAGTAAAATATTGATAGGGAATGTCAAATATTTTATCACCCGAATTAAAAGTAGTTCTTACAGTATAAATACTAGTTCACTCGCTTTGCTCGATCGACTAATCTGTAGCCCAATCCTACTCGCACCTTTATATCTTCGCAATCTGCGCAAAGCTCAACAAAACTAATTACCCGCGTTTATGTAATAGATCCACTACTAAGTCCCCTGGGTTTGGATTTAATTAGCTATCGTCTTGCAACGTTACCAGGTGTAAAGAATAACCATTCTCAGAGCATGTTACAAGCACACCCTAGACACTTAATAAAATGTATCTAACTAACAAATGTGATCACCACATCCTTAGATTTTTGACTGAATGGATTGGAATGGATTTTTATTTGTGTGTAATTGTCTGGACTCGATATGGGGATAACTCATTTGATTTATCGCCATAGTGCACGAAGTTTTTAGTACAAATTATTGCAGTGAAATGCACGTGGGTCGTCTCTTTGCTTTAGCGAGAAAACGAAATGGCTTCTGGCGGGAGAGCATGAGTGGTCATTTTATACATTGTATTATTATTTATTCTATGCGTCTAATCACAAGCATTCAAAGAATATAACCCAGCCTCACGGTAACTAGATAGCCCATTTTGAGGTACTTAAAGTAGCTAATTGTAAAACTAATATTCACGGCATAACATTAATTATGCTCCGGAGGGTTGCTTGGTAATCTTCGTAGCAAAATCCTTATCATTTTAAGTGATATGCCGATGTTTTATATATTAAAAGGATGCTTTTGTGGTAATAGTAGCTGCTGTTTGGTTCTACTGATTTTACAAATAATACGTGTGTCTTTGTTAGGATATGTTTTTATTGGAACTGTCCCGAATTACTATAATTTGGAAGTTTTCAAGAGTAGAGTGAATAGGTATCTTCTAGGTAGCCGTACTACATCGCCGACCACATCATTGCTTAACATCAAGTGAGATTGTGGTCAAACGGTTGCCTATAATGTATATAAAAAATTAAAATCTGTTTTCCTAAATTTTTTGTTGTGCAATAGTAAAACCATTTCGTTTTACTAAGACTTTATGCAGCGAAATTAAATTTTGCAGATGATTTAAAGATTCAATCAAAGTGCTAATAATCAAAATTAGTATTCAACAATGACGGTCGGTCACTGACAAATTAAGCTCGCCGTTTTCCTTATTTTTACGGGCGAATGTTTTCGAATGTCAAAAAATTGGGCGATATTTCAAAGTGGGAACAAATTCCCGAGAGATAAGCGCGTCACAGGGAGTTGGTGTATTTCATTGGAGTTGTTATCAGTTGGGTCGGTTCGGCCCCGGACGGCAGGGGGCGCCACTCACTCCGGGGGGTCAATGGAGATCGAATGAAAAATTGCGACTGTGCACTCGACTTGAAGTGACCGAGACCGTGCAAGGGTATTATAGTACTTTACAACTGTTTAAAATGAAACGTTTGTTATGTGTGTGACTTCTCCGCGTAGTTTTTCTTGGTATAGAGGATGAATGAATTAGTTTATTTATTACTCGAAGCCTTTTACTTAATCTTAAATCACACCGAGTATTAACAAAAAGGTTTGCTGGCACATTTTGGACCTTTAGTTATAAAGCCTTTTTTTAAAATAATCTATCGTCCAGATTCTCTCCTTTCTTCACTTTATTTTAACAGAATAAATAACATAATTTATTATTTCAACACTGTCAACATATACATCGCAGAATGTATGCACAATTCACATAGTCCCAAACGATCAAAACTCTATAGATCAACTGTTGTTTAGACTAGCGAGTTCATCTCGAACATCACGGAATGGGAGCTCGCTCGCACGAATAACTTTCAGATGAAAGATTCCGTGCATGCTATCTAATAATATTAAGTTTAGAGCAAACTTCACTATTCGATATAAATCGAACATACAATGCTTTACCTACTTAGTCTATTTTACAGATACCTAGTATACAATCCAGTTTTGTAGTACCATCATTGCATTCTGTGTTCGAGTCACAAACAAAATAATGGTAAAATTTACCTTCAAAACAATTTGATTGTGTCTAGAAATATCCTGCAAAAAAAATTACTTTGACAACAAATATTCGACAACAAAACAAAATACTTACAACTTTCGCATCTAAATAGGTAAGTACATTTACTCTGAATATTTTCAATACATAAACCCGAACCTACCTGGCTCCGTGGGGCATTGATTACAAAGTTCCTCTTGGCACCCTCTCGAAGAAACTTTTGATATCTCAGTATATTTGTCATGCGAGTACTTACTTCTTCCCGATTTATTGATATTATTTCGAAGAATGGAAAAACATGGTAAGATGATATAAAATTGATAAAAGGAAAAAAGTTTATTCCTGACTTTGTTAAAGAGAAAAAATAATTTGGTTGGTTATTTTTTTATTCAAGTTTCTAGTGTCAGGATAATATTGTGCTTGAAAAATGTTCCTTTTTATATGTTTTTCTTTAAATCGTTGAGGACTTACGAAAGTTTATTTATTTTACTTGTAGAGCATTTTCTTACTTGTTAAAAAGTGATTATTCGAATCACATTGGAACTTAAATCACGTCTTGAATTACGTCTACGTTTGAGCGCAGACAATTTCCTGCCTACAGGGGCGACCTTTGAGCAGCCCTCATGTTGACATGCGCTGACACATGTTTACTCGACGTGACGCATGTCAAACGTACAAAAGGTGCCTCTACACCGCTCACAAAAAATGCTCCTCAAAGAACCTTTGACAAATTATCCCGTTTAACTGACATGCAAACATCCCTCAGTCTTCTAGACAACACATTCCCAATCGACTCAATTCGCAGATAAGGATAAAACTTCACCCATTATTTCACGCCGATATAAGTGGCAGTTTTACACTGTATACAGTTTTAAGTGTGTCCATTACGAACGCCGAGTGCCAAAGTTTTTAGCGTATAATGCTTCCGATACATAAAACCATTCGATAATATTTGTGTTCAACGGCGACGCGAAAACATTTCGGTCGAGGCGCCCCCTATCGGTCGCCTATAAAGGCCTTTCGCGCGATAAAAACTGATCTGTGAGTTTGTTCGCCAACAACAGGAAAACAGATCTTTGGCGCAAGGCCAAGTTACCTGTGCTGGCTCGCATCGCGGCACGACGCGACGCACCCCTGCGTGCTCGACTCTGCACTCGCGATAAAGGGTTAACAAATTGCATTCAAGTTCGCAGCACACGTCGCCAAATGTGGAAGCAGTAAATAGTTTCATGTTTGTCGGCAAAGTTTTGACTTCTTTCTCACTTGCCGACTGACGTTCTCATAATGGGTTTCCCGAGGTACAGCGCCATTGTAGTCTCGGGGCTGGCCGCCCGCGGCGCCGGCGGCGTCCGACCGCCTCGCTCCTCAATTTACTCCTCCGATTGTCGCCATTTAAATTGTGTTCCTCGCACAATCCGTGTTATTATTCTTTTATGCGACGTTGCCGTCGCTCGCCGATTGTCGTGCAAATTGTTTTTTTCTCGCTATGTTGGTATCGGTCTGCTTATTTTGTGTTGTCTCTATTTTCGCAGGAGGCGGGTGTGTAAACACGGCTCTGGCTTAAAAGTGCGTCCTAATTTATTTGAGGCGCCTTTTCGGAAAACGTTTCGGCTATGCTCTTTTATCCAGTTCAACAAAGGATAATACGAATAAAAGCCAGTCGAGCATAATCGTACTTTCGCGTCGAGAGCTCGCGAAAGATAAAATAGTCACCGCAATTTTCCCCGTGGAGTTTGAACCTTGCGGCGGGTTTTTTTGCTGGATTCGAAAGCTGATTCAATAAGAAGTTACGAGCGCGCTTTAGTACATGTAGAGCTATGTTCGAACAAAGGAACGACTATAATATACATGGTCGTTGGAAGCGAGACGAGCTTGTTGATTGTTTATATTCGATTACCTTGAAACCGTTGGACCGATTTTCCGTCAGGTTCGTCTTAAAACATCTGAGGCGCTCAGTGTACTCGGACTTTCTGCATAATCAATTGTACGCTAAGCGCAGAACAATAATATTTACTCTTTAGCAGTCCTCGGGCTAATACAATTTCAGTTGCCAAAATTAAGCACGGCTTCATTAACAAGATGCAAAGCAAATTAAATCCACATACATAATTTAGGACGCCACTGTTCTTGTTTATATTTTCCTTATAAAAACAGCAACTCATCTTGATCTTTTATAATAATAATATTTTATCTTTGTATAGCGGTGTGTCCGTCACTCCCAATATAATCGTAAAAGATCAACCTAACTGATTTAGTTGCGAAGCGAAGTTGGCGGATTTGGGCAATCCTATCCTTATAAGCGAGGGATCCATCAGTCGTCATTAATGGAACATGACGTCGGCTCATCACCACGTACCTACCTACCTGTGGGCACCGCACCTGTATCTGGGATACAAAGATTGATAGGAGGATGAGCCGCGAAATAACCGCGCCATTTTGACAGGCTGTTATTGAAAAATTGAGTGATAATCTCGCAGTGCCTTTCATTGTTTAAGATTTTTCTGTTTGGCTTTCAGCGAATATGTATTTGCTTTTAGTGGAAACGAATAATGGATTTCCAAATGATATTTTGACTGATGAGCTTTCTGCGCCATCATGTTTTTTTATAAACTCAAACAAGGCTGTGTTTTAATGTTTCCCACCACGTGTCTTTAAGGATGCATGTATAGACCAAGATTTTAATGAAATCTCATATGCATTCAGGATAATAGAGAAGAGTTGACTTAGGAACGTAGACTCATTAAAAAACACCGCGTGTGCGTAAAGTCTTCAATCTTTGCGTCATTCCCTAGCACAAAGTCAAATGCAAATACAAAACCACGTTATAAAAGTTATTTCACACCACATTACTTTATTCTGTCTTATGGGAGTCGTATTGTTTCAGGTTGTGCCTTCGTCAAGTTCAGTTCACACCAAGAAGCGCAAGCGGCAATCACTAGCCTGCACGGAAGTCAGACTATGCCGGTAAGTGTAACAGAAAACATAGTTTTGGCATTTTGTTTGATGATCAGGAATCTATAAATAACAAAAAACCCTACGCTGGTCGAAGTGATCAACGATAAAACAATTTTGTAGTTGATACCGACGTTACACTGTTTTCGTGAAACTGTTTGTGAACATGGCGTTTGTTATCAATTACATAACTCAAAGAACCTTCAACTGTACCTAGATATATATATAATAACAGCAACGACAGACAGTCTGGACTGCGCACTCATACCGTCGTCTGTTTGTTTGTTTGGCGTTTCAACGTCGATCAGAAAACACGGCGGCATTTTGAAACAGAACACGGTTCGGTCTTCATGGCCCTCGGCTAACAACGTTTCACCTTTTGATTACATATCTTACAATAATTCTGCGAAAAACATAAATAAGTATTCGCTGTTAATCGTATTTTTTTTACCAATAATTAGGATAGTACCGATTTTAAAATGATGGACTTGTAGATGAGTCACAAAATTGACTCCTTTTTTGTCCGCTAGATCTTTCTGATAAAAACGTAGTCGACAACCAAAAGTGCACTAACTGCACGAATCTTTTGATGCGTTGCAATAGTCGATTCAAGTAAGACCGGCAAACAGAAAGAAGCGATGAATATGCACAAGATACAAAGTAGCATCGCTAAACGCCCTCGGACATGTCGTGACCACAAATTAAAAAGTTAGCGCTGTATCGGACAGTCAATTTCAGCACTTTTTAGTTGCACGTCCAGCCTAAAGTTGAACGCTGTATTTTCAACTTCATATACGATTTGTAAGCGCTCTGAAGCGATTTTAATTTCTGCGTGAATTGGAACGTTACAGTTTAGGACGTACTCGTATATTCAATTTCAATAACAGGAAAGCAATATGTAGTGTGGCAATTTCAGCTGCGTTATTTTAGTTATTGGCAATGTAATGACTTCACCTAACTTGTTAACAGAGTATTTTTTACTAAAAATGTATTACGTGAAATGTAAGATTACAAATTTCTGTAAAATAAAAATATTACAGTTTAAAAGACAGCACTGTAGCAGACAGACGGATGGCTTAGGCTTAGTAATAAGGGTAGGTAGAGTCACCTTAACACCATTTGGGTACAGACGCCTAAAAAGGCTATGCCTGTATACCTTTAGGCGAACGGGTAGCAAGAGAACCTCACTATATTACATTTCGCGTAAGTGGATATTAGCTACCTGTATAGTAGTTCTAATTACAAATCTTTTGTACCTCTTCTTACTTCAGCGTGTAATCCCCTTATTCCAATAGGATCTCGTGTAATCCCGTCACTGGTGGGGAGACAAGTCTCCAATAAGCCATTTGCTAACAGATTTCTACTGAACTTTCGGCTGATAAAATATGCTGAGCTAGTACTCGTAAATTGGTTACTACTGTAGGGTGTTAGGGAAAATTGTGAATCGCAGAAAGTTCAATCGATCGACGGTAATATTCTAGAGAAAGTGACGATAAATGGAAAACAAGTATCAAATTTAATTTTAGTTGTTTTGCTGAAGCAAATGAAGAGAAAATGATTTGTTTTTGTAATTGAACACCCAAAAGAAACATTGTGTAATATCTGTTGTAAAATATCATTGTTGATCAAGATTAGTCTTAAATGAACAGATTCTTAATCAACTAGAAACTTCCATCGGACTTAGGCATTGTGCCGACATCGTCGAATGGAATTCGTGGAAGCTCTGTGATAATTCCTTTTGCCGTCACAAAAGCCGGCCTGTTTCCGATTTGCCCTAGAGGCCGGTTTGCCCTGTACACCAGTTTTGCTCGAATTTAATCTAATGTCGTTTTTGTCCCAGTACCACTCAAATATTGATTGACTGGTAGGGCTGCAGAGAGTCTGATGTTTGCGACGCTTTTTATGTTTGGTTCTGCTTTTTGGTCAGTGAAGTCTTTTGCTGAGTATCTTGGGCATCAGTGATCTTTTTTGCCCGATTCGATGTCTGCCTATTTTTTAAACGTTTTTCGTTATATTTACAAGTGTTTATGACAAACATACCGACTGCCTTAGCAGATTTGCTATAAGCAAATTGTATGCAAAACACAAAAACTACTTCACACATGTGAAATAAAAAGACAAAATATTGCAGTACCTACCTACATAGGTACTGCATTATTTTGTCTTTTTATTTCGTTATTAATGTTGATTTACCTACAAAAAATTAGCAATTACTTTCATATTAAGAAGAAAGCTAAGACCCGGTAGTGAAAGATAAAAATAAATTAATTTCCCGTTCGCCGCCCTCCATAAGCTTGCTGAATAAATATCCCTTCGGCTATTTATCACTGAAACATGAAAAAGTATCATTCAGGCGCAACTGATAAAAGCCCTCGGAAATATCAAGTTTTAAACGTGGAATCAAGGTTTTTATTACATTTTAGTGAATGTGAATGTTTAATTCGTTGGTTCGACGCTATAACAGTAGTTTTTTTTCTATAAAATTAATATCATTAGTTCGATTGCAGAGAAGAAAAGAGCAACTGTCATGGTGTTACTCAAACGTATACACACACAGGAGCGGTCAATTTTATCGGAACACGTTTTTATTCGGCAATGGTGCAATGTAGTTAGTTGCATGGGCGAGGTCACGCAAGAGAGTATTCAGTAAAAAATATTGATAAAATGGTGTTGCAAGTAAATGCGAAGTCTCTGTGTGAACTCACGCCCTAAGATTAGACTTTTGAAACGGTACGCATTTCTATAAAATTTATACTATGTACGCTTAGTATAAAATAAAATATTAAAAAAGCTAAACACGCTCAACATAAAAAAATATCAAAGAAACGTGAAACCAATACCAACGGTACGCGGCTTCTAACAAACAATTACAAATTCGGGCCGTGTTAGGGCATGTAACGCTGCTGTTTTTAATAATTGGGCCGTTACTTGGGCCCGTGAAGCCTTTCGTGGACCTTATTAAGGGGAGATTCAAGTACGCTCAGCGGAGCCTTTCACAATGCGCGTCACCGGGATTGGACGGAGGTGTAGGTATTACGTACTTCTAAGTAATAACAAGAGAAATTCCAAGTATTTTCGCTTTCCTATATTAATAGTTTTGCCGGCAGTTAATATTTTACAGTGCTTCTCACAACAAGTTAATTAAAAATTTCTTGATCTTACCACCTTTTTGCGTGTACGTATATCCTTGATTATAAGGTTATAAATCATATTTTTTCTATTTTCTATCAGTTCGCCTAAGGGAAATATATAGGTGCAAGCCAATTTTCTACAGGATTACCTCACCGTTAATTTTGCTGTATTGCATTTCGACTAAAACTGTGAACAACCTGTGGTATAATAGTATCCTAATCAAAAACAGCCTTTGCAAAAAACGATAACAGTCTCGTAAAATTCTTTACAATAGAGTAATATTTAGAAACACTCCTTTATTGTTGGTTGTTTAGAACACTCCCTTATTTCAGGTTGTTTTATAATTGAGTTCCAAAGCGATAAATAAAGGAATTCGGTTGGAAGTTGAAACGAAACTCGTAAAGTAAATTTACCTGTTTTATTATCAAAATACGGTCAATTCTGTACTGTTAATTGTAGGACGGGAAGGTAATTAAATATTTAGAATACCTTTTTATGTTTCGGGCTAAAAGGATGACATCAATATTAAATTATATAAAAAAAACTACGAGTACAAACGATCAGCCAGGTTTCAAAATTCCAAAACTCTGACCTCATGTTTTTTTTAAATATTTAATTCAATAACTTCTGGCTTATAAACTGCACTCAAAAGAGAACAAGTTACTTGTCCTTTTTCAGAAGAAAATCTAATGAATTTGATTATTATTGTATGGCAAAACTTCTTCTACCAATTAACAAAGACTAAACAAACATTCTAAATTCTTCAATAACAAGCACCTCCGCTACTGGTTTACAACGTGATTACATCTCCTAAACAAATATAGCGGATATGAACGAACGTCTTCATTTTAAAACGAGGGTTGGTTAATAAGGGCTGCTCCACACCGGCGGGAAAATCTCTTAATTTTGCGCTTGACTCGCCCGAGCTCGGTAAATACGACGCCCTCTGGTTATCAATGTAAAAGGAAGCGGATCTACGAATTACTGACCACCAAAGGTTCAGATGTTGATTTATAATTTGAGCAACGCTTCCGAGTTTAAGAAGTATTTAAACACTATCATTTTAGGTGAAATAAATATCTGTCTAAACGTTTTAACCAGATTTTGGTTAAAACGTGATTAATATGAGTCACAAAACGTTTCGACACTTGATTATTACCCATAGAATTCCCAGAGGAACGACAGCCAACATGACAGTTAAGAACAGGCTAGGTATATTGCAATAACATAATATACCAGGTTTAAGGTACATACTAAAGTTTAAAAAAATACTATTTCAAGAAACCAAATCTACAAATATAGCACCGACAGATAATTTAAACTTATAGATAAAAGAAGTAAAATAATATATAAAACTGTCTACTAAAACCTATAACGAGTTCGCTCGAATTCAAAATTATTGTATTAGATTGCAAGATAAGATAAATACAGAACGATCTTCGTAAACAAAATGTTATTCGCCAGCAAATTCGGAAAGCCAATTATAAACTAGACGTCACAATACCAAGGTGAGTTACAAAACAAAAACATCATTTTCCAATATCCAATTTCCAGTTGTAGTAGTAACTGTCTCTATAAACATTCCTTATAATAACATCGTTAGAACTTGGCTTTTTAAATTCTATTTTGAAATCGTGATTCAGATTGTGATATTGTATCTATTTGCGAGTAGAGCAGTAAGTAAATACCTACTTTACGTATTTCTAACTATCGAAATGTAACAGACACTGTTCAAAACGTGTTTTTTATGTTAGTTGCAAAGAGTCATAGTAAATATATTAATTTACTATGACTCAAAGAAAGCGAAAAAGTGACATGTTTAAATCAAATTAATGCATACCCACACAAAAAAAAGTTAAATGTTCAAAGTTCTCTGCAGGTAAAATTACTAAAAGAATGAAGCTCAAAAATTAGCTCATAACTTAGAGAAAACTGTATTAGAGACAAATGCTACGCTGGGGCTACGCGGGCTCTACGAGTGCTACGGAGTGCTACGAACTTCACTTTCGTAGCACTGTAATTACACGTCTTTTCTTTGTCAAAGTTGTCTTGAGTTATATTACTTACGTTAGTGTTATAATTCCCGGGAGCGTTTGACGTTCTGCTTTTTGAATTTATTAAAATTATGCTAATTAGCTTTCTGATATAGCCGTTTCGTTTTGTACCAAGATTTATTTAACAAAAGTGATACCACTCGTTCGTTGATACACCTAAATGTACAAGAAAAATTACGAACGAGCCACACACAGTGTAACAGTGTGGTTTGAGTATTATTCACTTAAAATTATTAGGAGTTTACATTTTTATATTCATTGGTTTCTAAACGCAAATTCATTCAATTTACGAATACCAAAGTAGCTTCTGTAAAAACCAGCCCTGAATTTGAAGAATCAGTAAAATCCAGTACACCCTCCGGCGTCCCAGCCTTATTGAAAACATTTACATATGTATGCGTATCACTGAACGTGACATATTGTACACTGGGATATTGTCAGAGTTGTCGAAAATCGGCGATTTACCCCCAGGCTTAAGGTAATGATGGAATGTTCGATCGACTTACGTAAGAGTTGGGGTTATCGCGAGCGGCATCAACGTTATGACTCCCGGATGAGTTCCCCCGAGTGTGCAGAGTCAAACTCATTTTTGAACTTTAGTCTCCTCGCTATAATGTTATAGGTTATGATGACGCCGTAGCATGCTACGACGTAGCTAGTGGAGATTTCTGGAGAAAAAAATCCTCACTATCAGGGATCCCACGGTGGGGATTTTTGGAATATATCATAATAACTTATTTATAAACACAGTCTGACTCTTATTGCGAAAGTATCCATTTTTTTTATTTCTCTTTTTTGAAATAAATAAATAAATATTTGTGGACATTTTGATAAAACGCTAGTCCCAATCTAATAACAGCAATCAATTTACTTATATTGATTAGTATACGTTTAGGCTGGTGTCAATCATTTTGTAGAAGATTATTTTGAGTCAGTAAGTTCCAGCAATGTTTTTCTGTGACTCTTTTATTAAGTTGACTAGAACCATAATTTTATTTTCATGAATCTAGCATACAAACTCTAAGATATACAGTATCATTGCTCATTTCAGCAGCTGCGAGACACGAAGGAGGCTGCACGTAATCGGGCTGTAGTTTTATTAACATAAAATAACAAAGGCTAATTAGACGCCCGTCTCGGCATTTGAGCGTGCCGCATAATCATAAGCTACCTACATTAAATCAGTTCTCGGCGCGAAGTTATCCTTGCCTAGACGCGGTGAGTATACATACTCAGGTAGTAAACAATTAATTGGTATCATTTACTTACAATTTTGATCCTGCAGAAGATATGCTGAGGGTCACGGAAAGTCAATAGGTAATACACGAAGAAGGCCCAAAATCGTAACTTCTAGAAACCTATGCAAAAGTCTTATATCCAGCAGTAGACTGCTATGATGACGAAGTACATCCTAATTTATACCCTCGTAATAATGAACATGACAGATTTTGTCATCGCTATATTTTTTTCCTTGAAGGAAAATATTTGATCCCTCCAAACCCACGTCCAACTAAAAGATGCCATAAAAGATCATACACCCAAATTACTATTCCTATCACCACAGTCAGAAACGTGATGAAGATATTAAGCGGGCAAATACATAAATGCATATTAGTTTATTGAGCGTGCCCAGAGTTCAGTCCTTTAGTGGGTATTTGAATTAGGGGCATGTGAACTCTATTACTGTCGAGGAATAATTTACGTTTCATGAAATCCGGAGAACTTGCTGTGACATTAATTTACGTTGGATCTCAATCAGACTTTACTACATGTTAATCTTTGCCTACATCAACATAACACATACATACAACCCAGTCTGAATCTAATTCTTACACATCGTAATTGGTTCCTTGTTTTCTCTTTTTTTTCTATCTCGAAAAACAACAGTTACATAAAAAAATCTAAACATACACAAATCTGTAAGTATACCTGAATACACTTAATTATTTATGACAAAAAACAGCTAACTAACAAAATGGCGGCTAAAAAACTAAACGATCTTTCGCGGTGCCGTAATAAATTCAACAGAGTGCAGCGTTGCAGGCGTATGCAGATGTCTGTTTGTCCAGTCATTACCGACGGGTGTTTGCACGGCCGCTCAGCGAAGGAGACCGCGGCTTAAGTGCATAGGCTTATAGGTAACACTATTAATATTTTAAGATGATGCACTAAAGATTCGGCACGTTGTTTGTATTGAAGATGGTAGCTGCTGCAGTAAAAGCAATGATAATAAAAACTGTTATTTTTAACAATGTAGGTATATATTTTTGTGTAATCTAAGTGTGTTTGTTGAACTTGAATACTTGAACATTAGATAAAACAAAATTGTTTTTTGGAGTATTGGTCATTGTATCTTTTATTCCTACTGCGCTTTTAGAATACCTACACAAGAAGTAATTTTTTTTTAAATTCCTTATTGTACATATAATTATATTTACAAACGAGTTACATACAAAAATTACTACTACATAAGTACACAGTATTTACCGATGGTTCTTACAAAATACATAATGACATAAAATATACAAATCGATGATAATTTTTTATATTCAATTGCATACTCTAAGCACAGATCATAATATAATACTATCTCTAAGTAAGTCGGTGAAATTGACAGTGCATGTCGCAGAGTGCTCGTTCCTTGCACCCCGCCACAAGGGCTCGTTACGTATGCATCGGGAGCTCCTCATTTTTGCATCTGTAATAGAGATCATTGTGTAATTATTCACTAGTTAGCGCGAACCAATCTATGCGCTACCTTACTCGGCATTTTAAAATGCATTATTTAAAGCTTTAACAGGCAGAAGAATGAAAATATGGAGAGAATTCTCATTTGTGTAATGGAAGCTATGGTAATATCTACTATCTTTGGTAAATGCAAATTTTTACTGCTTTAGCAATATTTGATGAAAAATTACATTGAACTTATTTCAGTGACTAATATTGAAATTTAGCCTTCTTTCATTGTGTGAAATGATCAAGTATATTTATTTATTTAACCCCTTGACGTAGGTAATATGACAGCTACCTTGTTAAGCAACTTTAGTTCCTACAATCACAATTTAATCACAATTTATTAGCCCCATAACTCTACCCAGCTTAATGAATATACGAAAGATTGACCTAATCAAATTACTCCCCACATTTAGTACAATGTTGCTGAAAGTCCACAATAAATCGAACAAACTATAAAAGTGCGCATCCTGTGAATCATAGCCAGTTTTATAACCCGAAGGTTTGTTTGTTCGTCCACAAGATTAATCAAGGTACTAGTGATGTCTCGGCTTCCGTATCCGAAAAAAGTAAGGAGACAGCTATAACACGAAATGTCAAAGGCTCTGCACGAACCTGTGATTTGTATACGAGCAGAAGGTCGTGAGTCCAGGAATCTTAAGAACTGAATTAGCTCAAATAGACCTCTTATTTTGAGTGAAACCGCTTAGCCTGTGACTGTAACAGTTCGGCTTAGGAGTCTGTAAAAATTTTAGAAATGGGTGATTAAGTCTGTCGTTATCTATTTTTGATGAATCGGAGTGTCGACGATATAGTACTTTTAGATAAAAGAGGTATTTTTTTATGAAATTGAAATTTGAAAACTTGAATACTGAAATTTGAAAACGATATTAGTTTGTATGCTAGTAAAATTAGAACAAACAAAAACAATTTAGAGTTATAAAAAGAAACATTTTCTTTGCAGTTTTCCGTACTTAGATTTACATTGTTCAGCACAACACTGCTAAGGTAAGATAAACTAGAAGATCAACACATTGGCATGAGTCCAGGACACGTTAGAAGTTCGAAGATACGTATTTTACTATACGAAAAGTTCATTTACAGTTTAATCTGATTTGTAGGGATAATTTATATTACTTAGTTTATCTGTTTACCTACAGGGTAAGACTGTAGATAAATGTTTACCGATTCAAATCACTCTCATGTATGTATACTTTTTAGTAGTTTTCAAGAAACTTATTTCAGTGACTAATATCAGAATTTTAGTTAGTTTGCTGTAACAACGCAACCATGTCACTGAAATACTAGAAAAAGCGTAGTGGAAATTAAAAATGCTAAAACCTTGAAAAAAAACATTAAAAGTATCTGGTGATTATGTGAAGTTAAGTAAATAAAAATTAGTTTTACTCGGTACATACAAGTGCCAATAAAGCATTAGTTTTGTGATCGCACTGTCTTATATTCGGTGCTTGGAGGGTCTATTATACTTAAACAAAAGAAAATCTTGCAGAAAGTGAACAAAACATTCGTCGTTACTTTAATTACACATTCAACGATGATTTCTCTCAGAATAACCTAACAAGCGTGCGGTAAACGCATAAACGTTAGCGCATTCAACCATTTCTGTATGCAAGTTTCATGCAAAGGCGCACACTTGAATAACTTAGGTCTGTTTGCATAAAAACTCGAATCTCCGAAATGCCCGTTTAGTCTACATTCGGCCGGGGTCTGTAATTTGCATAGAATAACAAGGGAATGCTTGCGGCGCTCGGAATAAAGAGCTCTCTCGGAATCTCGGCCCGTGATATTTGGACCCAATCATTGCTTGCACTCATGTCTTTGTACATTTTAAACGAGAATGTTTACTTTCTCTTGTATGTATAAGTTCTGGAAATTTTAGCATATACCCCAATTGAAGTAAAATCATACGTACTTAGTAAAAAGAAGTAATAAGTATACGCATGCCGTCACAACTTAGAAGTTTTCTATTTCTATAAAATTTCACTGAATAAATATCAGCTCATCTTCTATTATTTTTACTATTACCATTTCTTTAAGAAAATATTATCAGGTTGCCAGAGAAAGTTGGCGCGATCTCACGAAAGTATGATTAAAAAACTTGTACCGAACTCAGTGACCGTAACGGGAGTGAGGTGAACACATACTCGTGTTATAGGAAAGTATTTTTACAAACTACACCTAACATTGATTGATTGGGAGTTATTGTTACTACAGGTCCGGGTGCTACGTGTAGGTACGATACGTTACACCCACAGGCGTCAAACTAAATGTACGCCCACCTGTATACAGCCTTTTTTTAAGGGACTGTATGTATGTGGATATAACATACGTTAATACAGTTTTGGTATATGTTTGAAGTCAGTGAACAAAGTACACTGCTGTAGGGATCGAGTACAAACTTCCGTCTTCGTTCATGGAATCTCCCCTTGCTCAGGATGTTTGCTTAACCAACTCCACTCCAAACCAAAGCATAACATTTCCAGATAATTATTTCTTAAATAAACAGATCCCTCTTCATTAAAAGTTCATCTTAAAATTGTATTATTAACGCTAAGCAAAGAGCTGCCGTGAATAACTCACGGACAAACGAATGAAAGATTTATTAACCCTACAGTGTCCACCCTTAACGACCTCCCTTCCTGAGAGAACGGCGCGAAATCAACATTACCTTTTGAAACAAGCCAGTCACTTTTTAACGCATCCCTACGTTTGAAAAAGAGGAAACAATACGCATTAAGAGTCCACGGACGCGGACAGGATAGAGAATACGCATTCACTTGGAGCGGAAAGCCGTTGTTTTATAAACAAACCGCGCGCTATCAGCAGTCGACACTCCAGCGACTTGACGCCAAAGTATAAAAGTGCAGTGTTGCCCAGTTATAAAAGTACGCTTATCACGTAATATGGAAGCGTTCAACGGTGAATTATGTTGGGTACCGAGCGAAAGATGAAAATTAATGAGGCAAGAGTGAGAGCCGCCGCGGGCGAAACTTAAGCGGTTAATGCTATTTGATTCTTTTTACAAAACTTCTTATAAAGTTTTTTTTAGTGCAGTGCAGTAGGTTCTGAATTAATGGACGCAGTCGTTTGTCATTCAAAGATAATGTAAAAATGTTAAATGGATGGTATTTAAAGTGAGACATCGCTTCCAATTAAAGGCGCTGCTTCAGAACTGAATTAATGCACAAGAAAACGTCTTTTGATTGAGGATCACTAAGACAATCATTTAATTATCCTAAATTATCCTTAACAAGAACCAACCAAATTTTAAAAAAAATAAATAAACATGAACATAAACCTTCCTCATAAAAAAAAACTGAAGCGGTTGTATATTTAATATAAATTGATTATCTACTTTGTAACGGAGCGCCTTCGTATAGTAAATGTAAAATTTCGAAATCCATTAAGGCAAAGTTTTGATATTAAAGCGGGTACTTTAATTTTGTTGATGGAAAACTTGACTCGAGCCTAAACGTCTTATGAAAAAGTTTTTTTTAAATCCCGCCTAGCAAGTCGGTGGCTAATGAAGTCGGAACTCAATTTTCCTCAGTGGACTCGTCGGCGGAGCAGGTAAAGAATTTCTTGGAGTATAGAAGATTGTAGTGGTCGTAGAGTGTACCGCCTGCCACATTGATTGCTTGAATGAATCCAATTTGCGAGCTCGCGAGCACAGACAAGAAACGGCTTATACTGAGCCGCTCGGAAAATTCCATGATAGTCGGCTTCTGGATTTCTCTTATCCGGCGCGAGTATATTTTTCTTTTTTTTTTCTTATTTTTAGTACATTGTTTGAAGTCCTAATTATTAATCAAATAGGTACATAAAAAATATAAAACTTGGAAAAAAATATAACTTATCACAAATACCTATCATCAAATTTTAACTTGTTCAGTATCAAAAAGTTAATGCCACATCCAGCACATCCTACAAAGTTTACTTAATTGTATATATCTTCCAAATATTAGAGAGCTATACTCCACCACAATGATATTTCGGCACATTCGTCTGACGAGTCCGAAGATTATATCGTCCCTGATTGCCGACGTACTGGAAGTAATGTGTTCCTTATTTCGTTTCTTTTCATCTCCCCTATGACTTTTACGCTTCACCGACGACCGATCACTATAATATTACTGAGCTAAGGATACGCATCCACAATATTATTTGGAATGTAATTTGTCGCGAATTCGTTTATTTTACGTCTGCTGTCTTTATTTTTTGTGGTGGAACTTCGTAAATCGAATAGAGATAGAGGTAGGTTTGCTTGGGAGTTTTTTTGTTAAAAGTAACTAAAATAAAGTTACCGATAGCTTATTTGTAGCTACTAGGTGCATTTTTTATTGTAAACATTGTGTTTAGGTGTTTAGTGAGCAAGCAGACTTGAATCCAAGTTTATTGTTTTTGCCTGAGTGTAGTAGGTATCGGTGTAACTCATTCACTCAAAGTGCCTAGACACATAAAATGCCCAATTTGGCAGCCTCTTCAATTCATTCTCATCTGCGGCCTCTTTATTATTAAATAATTTATTAAGAAAGGCGTTTTATTATGGATTACCAAGTTTAGCGATCAGTTCACCTGGCGAACCATATTTCATATTTATAGCCCTTTTAAGGAGGATGTATTGCATTTCTTTCACCGGAAGAGGCTTTTTAGCAAGCTTCCGGGTGAAAATTTTGCGTAATTTTTCATAATCACAACAAAAATATTTCACATCAAAAATAGGTATAGCTTTTTTTTTTATGCCATAGCTGGCAGACGAACAGGCGGGCCACCTGATGGAAAGTGGTCACCGCCGCCCATGGACACCTGCAACACCAGAGGTGAGGCTAGTGCGCTACCGGCCTTTTAAGAGGAGATAAACCCGCCTTTTGAAGGACCCCATCTCAAAACTCCGAGGGAAAACCGCAGAGGGAAGTTCGTTCCACAACTTACACGTACGAGACAGAAAAGACCGCGTGAAACGAGAAGTTGTGGAAAACCAGCCCTCCAGGTGGTGTGGATGAAATCTGGTTTTGCGGCGTGTGGTGCGGTGGTGGAAATCGGCCGCAGGCACCAAACTGAACAGCTCGTCAGAACACTCCCCATTATAGAGACGGTAGAAGACGCACAGAGATCCAACGTCTCTCCGCAGACTAAGGGAGTCCAGGTCGTCAGTGAGCCTAGAATCGTCAATAATGCGAGCTGCCCGACGTTGTATTCGGTCAAACGGAAGGAGTTGGTATTGAGGCCCCAGAGATGAGAGCAGTACTCCACGTGGGGTCGGACTTGAGCTTTGTAAAGCAAAAGTTTTTGGTCCGACTATTGAGGACGCCGAGTTTTTTGGAGGCCAGTTTTGCCTTTCCTTCCAAGTGACCGCGAAATTGAACGTCACTCGAAATATCGACGCCGAGGATTCCAATGCTCTTGGAGATGTTAAGGGGGGTGTTCTCGAACTTCGGAGCCACAAGAAATGGGGTTTTATTAGCGGAGAACGCGCAAACTTGTGTCTTCGTGGGGTTGAAACGGACAAGATTTTGTTGACCCCAATCTGACACCTGTTCTAGAGAGGTCTCAACTTCAGACACAAGTTTGCTCCGGCACTCCTCCACGTCTCCCCGAGAAACGTTAGCGTGGCCTGTATACTGGGCGTCACCAGTGCTGTCATCCGCATAACAATGCTAAAAGAGTTTTATTGCTGCCAATATACTGGCATACACTCGGAATATTAGGTACTTAGGTCGTATTTGCTGTTTGATCAGTAACTGATTGTCATCGTGTGGCAAAACATGGTATCTAAAACTTATTATCATTATTACCCAGCCATAGTTCACCATCTAAACTAAAATCGTAAAAAATAATTCAACTGAACAAAGACCTAGATAAAGCAGAGAAAACCCTTCAAAAGTATTTAATAAACCTTCAGCAAGATGAAGTTATTATTCGTCTTATTAACTCTGTCTTTGTTTGCTTTAGACCTAAGTTTGCAGTAATTTATTAAGTTATTAAGGCCGCGAAGGGTACCTTTTTATAGCCAATTTGAATTTAACTGTGTCTTTGAGTAACTGCTCTATGTCATAGCTAAAAGAAAAAAGCTGGGTAGCTTTGATAGCTTTGATTGTTGCAAATAAAATAAGAAAGGCTTATAAACTAATCTCGATGATTTTGCAACTAATTTTATCTTAAAATATATTGCGTAGGTGACTTCCCCTAGTTATAAACTGACCTAGCTATACTGTATTTTTCTAAGTTGCCCTACGTCGGGATAGGGGACAATCGTAAAGTTAGTGGGTGCCCTAATTTGGTTATACTGCCACTTTATTGCCTGGAAACATTTTGTCACTGTTTTGTGGTCTAATTTACCTTTATTTTGGGCGAATAAACAGGTAAAAGTCATACGATATGTAATTTCAGCAAATTCGTACTTGTTTTATTTAGCTGTAAACCTTCAGTAAAAGTTAGATGGAATACCAAATAAAACGACTGAGAAATCAAGAGGTGACTTTTTTATAAAATGAGATTCATCAATGACTATTTTATTTAGGTATGATAGAAAATGAAAAACGTCCGACAATTCATTATTAAACACTATAGAGGATACAGAAATTTTGTCAATTTCGTAGTCGATGATTATAAGCGTTCAACATTTACGTTAAATGTAGCTCTTACTCACTAGGATTTCTTCTATACTCGTCACTGTGGTCCTAGTTCTAACTTGCTGCACGCACTGATCATAATAACCACTACATTTGCTGTACTGCCCAGCCATTGCAGTTCATGCATTTATTTTGTAGCGTTGCAAAATTCCAAAACTCGGAACCGCATTCTTGCTTTCTCCTTTTGACCTGTAGGTAATGTAACTGAATGACAGAGCGACAGTCATTCAGTTACATCACAGATGGAGCCACTATAATCGACAAACTTGCTTTGTGACCGCGGGCGCAAGTTTCGTGCCCAAGGGTCTGCAATCTCCTAATCTCGTGGAATCACACATCATACGGCCTAAGTGGGTCATTCGCTAATCTGGAATGTGGTCCTATCTTTATTTCTCGACCTTTGAATGTTGCCTTCTTTCGTTATTATACTGGAGAACCTTTTGGAGTGTCTGAATGGTAGCTGGTATTAGATGGTTGTGACCTCGATTTGTCCTCGTAAGATTGTGACTTGCAAAACTTTTCTCATCAAAAGTTGAAAATACAGCTTATAATGTGAGTTATTATGTAAACACGTAGGTTATAAATAAGAATGGGAAGGTTTTATAATTTCTGTAATATCTAATTTACTCATAAGTAGAAATAAATGGTGATTCATTGAACTTTGATTCGATTTCTAAAAGTTTCTCAGTGGATTTTATTTTAATCATGCAAAATTGCGAAATTGTCATATACAGCGACAATTTTGCGATTAATTCGGCTTATTACGTGTTTTCGAAAAAAGTAAAGTAAGATCTCTAATTCGCGCACTGCAGCTTGCAATATCGACAGCCGCAATTTAAGCTGGTCTGTACCGACTTTATTCTCTGATGGTATTTTTCCTAGGAGTTGCGAATTTACTTGTAGTTACTGTTGCTGTTCAAAATCCTTTAGATCACTCAAACTGTAAAAAAGTACTAAGCTGAATGGCGACTGAAAACATTTAGTAAAATAACCGAAGTAGTTTTTCTGTCGTCCACCTCTGTAAAAAAATGTGGAATATAAGGAATATAGAGGTAAATAATGGCGGAACAATAAGATTGAATTCCTGAATTACCTTTCACAAAACAAGATTTCTCGGAGACGTTTGATATAATATTGAATAATGAAAGTACACGATCAAGTAGGGCCGAGCCAATTGTTGGAACTAAACAAGCCCTCTCTACCTGCGCATTACACGGAACAGAGGGAACAGAAAACTCCTTTTACAATAATTGGACGATGAATAATACAAAAGGCAGTTATTGCCCGAAACTCGTAAGGGCCAGTTGAAATTCTTTCGTGTTTTACGTACCTAGTGTAGGCATTAGGGAAGTGGAGGATATTAAACAGAACCTCGAAGGAATGCCACGCTCAGTGCTTTGCTGTTGAATAACAGAATGCTCTGCTAAAATTATGAATATTACTTATCTACACAATACCCATTTAGTGAAAATTTTATTGAGTATCAACATCAGATAGGTTCTTTATTTTTAGCGTATTGCGTATAGTACGTACCCGGCAGGAAAATCGTGAAAATACCTGTCTGTTTCCGCTAGACCCATAAACAATTTCTCTGAACTCAATATCATGAACAAAGTTTTGCACGACTCCACTTACATAGCCTCGTGTATCTCACAACATGAGCACTTATCCCTATACATCTGTAACAAGCACATCGGAGGTAAATCCTTCGTCTTACGAAGCGTTGTACTTAAGTAATTCAGACTCCTTTATTGCCCAAGTAAACTGTAAAAGATTCCAATTAAGTTGAAGACGGGCTTTTAGCTCGTACCCTCTTATGGAACAATGCCTGCGTGGAACGGAACGTAAGGCGCAGCGCAACACGGAGCTAAGGCCAAAATACAACCACACTTGTCCGTAACGTTATAGCTTTTAGAATGTCGCGTACCTATTAGGTACATAAATCATACTAATATTATAAATGTGAACGTAAGTTTGTTTCTTACGCTTTCACGCGAAAACTACTTAAACGATCATCATGAAACTTTGTACACATATTCTTGGAGGTATTAAAAGTAACATAGGATACTTTTTATCCCGGAAAATCAACGGGATCCAACGGGACGCGAACGAAGTCCCGGGCGGAACCTAGTGATTAAATAAATCACCAAATCTGTGTTGACGCAAACTCCAGGAAAAATGTGTTGTTTTTAGCTTTTGCATCTAAAATTGTATTTTCTTGGTCATTCACTCAAATACGTTTGTATGTTTTGTACTACCTATAGCTCGCAAACAGTGTTCTCTCAGAAGATGTAAGTAAAATGCAGTATTGATAGGTACACATCAAATTTACTTTAGCGAAATTCATAAGTTTACTGAGTAGCCCAATTTGCCCATAGCTAACAGGATTTTTGCAATTCGTCCCCACTATGCACAAAGCCTTTCTAAGAGAATTACTTCGGGCCATCCATGGACCTCGGTCTAATAAAACAAGGGTAAAGCCGCGTTTATATTGGGGCGGTTTAAGTTAGAGCTCACTACTTTCGGGCTAAGAGCTTAGGCGCTATGCTTTATTGCTCAATCAAGGCGGCTTAAAATTAGTTACGTATGCTTAGTAAAGTTGTTTTATTTGGTTCCTTAACAGCAGCTTGTATTTGGACTAAACGTTTATGACGTCTTATCCTAAAGAGAATTTAATATATTTAGCAGAAGAGTTTTTTATGATACATCTTGTTAGATGCTCTTTAAACATCTATGTTAACAAATTATGGAATTAGGCGATATTCCGCTTTCCCGGTATGCCGCTTCAGTTTAAACCTTCCACTTTTAGGCCCGGTCCGCAAACTTGTTTACAGAAAACTTGTACTATTAGAGATATTGTGGAAACTCTATTTACATAAAAACAGGGCATTCCCAATAACTTTTGTGGCTTCATATTTGAGATTAACGATCTATGCGTACCGCAAAATTATAAGACAACCACGCTAGAGTAGGTATTAACACCTAAATAAAATCCCACAACCGTTCATGTGGACTATTGCCCAGAGCCACTTCCACCGACACCGCAGGCACGTAATCCAAACTAAAACAATAGTACAACTTCAATAACTCGATTAGTCTTAAACTGGCATAATTTCAGTGCAAAAACGCCTTAGGCCCACCCTTTCAACATCACGCCCTGAGCTCTTAGTGAGGGATTAAAAGCGGTTGAAACTAGTTAAATCCTCCATAGCTCCAATCACACCTAGCTATTTGTGTTTCAATTAAGCGAACCCGAACGCTGCGGTTTCCAAAGATACTATACGTGATAATGCTGATGTTATTGTGTGACTGTCAAATAGTTTTACTATGTATATGCGAATTACATCAAAATGTACGTTATCTTTTCATTTAAATAATAACACAGGGTGTCTATTTGTTATACTTAATTTAAAAGATTTAGATATATATCTTAAAACCTCTAAAAATAATCAAGTCTTAGAAAAGAAAGGCAGAATTATGTCGCCATTCTTACCGAAGTAAGCTCATTTTATATTGGTTTTACATAATATGCAGTCTACTGGCTTTAGGTAAGCAAAATTAAGTACAGCTTGCCTAAAACTAATCAGCCGAACCACCGTTCAATACACAAACATTCCGTGTTCACTCCAATTTCATTAAAAAGTAGAGTAAGTGGGGCTAAAAGTTGAAAACAAATTAATTATCCCCTATAGCCAAACTGAAGTTGCTAGAAGTTAAATATTCGATGCTTAATACGAATTATTCAAATATACTCAACTCGGGGAAAAGGGTTAAGTTAATTCAGTATTAGATTAGTTTTGAATGGATATCTTTTGATACTGCAAAGTCATTAAAATTAAAGCGCTTTTAATTAACCGGCCTTTTGAATAGAGTTTAACTAAACTTACCTACATATATACCTACGAGGTTTTTAAAAACTTCATCAGTAATCATCAAAACATCTGTAAATCATACTTTTATTTTGCTGCTTCAGCCTTATTTCTTTACTTAATTATTTTATTTGGAAGTTCAAAAGTTTGCGTGTACAAATTAGGTGATTAAATAGTATTATAGTAAGTACCTACTTAGTATGTATTTTTACTACAACGCATAATATAATATCAATAGAAACTCCAAAGAACATACCAAAACATCCGACCCCGGAAAATGGAAATCAAACCTTACTACTTGATTGCGTCACTCCGAAAGTTGGAAAAGATGAAGGATCTCCGAATATCAGAGTCAAGTCCGGTCCCTCCACAATGGCACAATCAACGTTTGAAATGGCTCGAAGCGGACACAATGCCGGCCGGTAATGCAGGGTATCATGCTATCTGTCGCCTGACCCAGACATGTACTATTAATAGGAAGTTATGAACGTGTTTCACTAGAATCTAGAACACGTAAAATAAAACCAAAAAAAGAAACTCTCTTACAATAACATGGGATTTTATGGCAGTTCCACATTTTCTAAACCTCAGAAGAATTCTAAACATCGAATGCATGTTTCTCGTTAGTAGAAATTTATCCATATGTATTTTATTAAATACTTTGGATATGCAGATAGATACAATGCTTTCTTTGATTTACAAAGGAAAAAAAACAATTTAAGACTATGTATTTAGGTCTAGTTCTGCTATCAAAAGATGAAACCACAGATTTCGTGGAACCCCCTCGTTAATTATGTTCTATCAATGGCATAATCTAGCTGAAACCCAGTGTAGGCAGATGGAAGGGATGCACAGAGGCTATTATGGGCCTCCTCCCCACAACTTCCGCCTGCCTCTGTTGGCTTGCTTCCGCTTGCCCTGAGCAGGACCGAACTGCTTGTTCATTGGTCTTCATATCCGAATTAGATTGGTACCTAATTTACTTATCATAGTAGTCAACTCTTTGCTCGGAAACTTGCGAAAAATCCTTTGCTATGTTATAATATGTTTAAACAATTGGTTTACTTTGGTGAGTTGTGACCACGAGGGTAATGCCGAAATTATTAATTTACGAATTTTTAAGTATACTTTACTATTGAAGTTTACTTTAATTTTTGCTCAGAAACTTACATAACTATTTGATAGGCTGCCTTGTTTCTTTCATTTGTCATGCTAAAAATCAAGGATTGCATGTGAAAATATAACAATTTGCTCGTATGATTTTAATTTTAAAACAATTATGAATGTACCTAAATTATCAAATAATTTTATTATTTAGGTGCATAATATAATTAAATCGTTCAATGATTCAATCATATCATGTGCAAAAGCTATGTACACAAAAGTAGGAACCAGTTTTATTAAGGTAGAAGACACATGCAAAACCCTGGGTCCGCCCCTGTCCAAGCACACTATTAAGTGTCAGTTTGACAGGAAACTCTCCGTCTCCTCGCAGTTATTTACTGTTGATCTCGATCTGTCGCCTACATCTACATAACACACAATAGGTATGTTTGTTTAGGTGTAGGGTCAACTGCGCCGACGTATTTTTGGGGCGAAACAGCGAAATAAATCTCCGTTGATGGAACGGCCGCGGCCAAGGGACGAAATATGGGATATATTTATGTTCCGCCCACAATAGATTGTTATTGTGAAGCCACGATTGTTGTTCCGATAGGTTTCTAATTTAGAAATGGACGGGCCTTTTGAATCATTGGGTTTTGTTAAACTGTTGTCAGTTTCATGTTTTATTTATTTATTGTGATGAGAGTGCCTGCCGCGCCAGTCGCTCTACTAAAAAAAACTGTGAACCCCCATTTCAATTTATTTATTAAAACTAGATACGTACCTACCTACCTAAATGTAGGTAGTGGTTACAAGCTAATTTGGTCGTGTCAAAATATAAACAATAATTTTTTACTTTTTATAATGTAGAATTGCAGTGCTAAAAGTATCTGCCTACTTATCATTAGCTATGTTTAGTATAAATAGTAGTATTATAGGTTTGAGTATTAGGTAGGTACTGGCGCATATATAGCAGAAATAACTTTTTAGAGCAGAGGCCTTATGTTCAGTAATTTTGACGCAAGGACGAATTATTTATCATTGATTTGACGTCATCGCTATTAGATTAAAATCTCGAATGAACTGAGTAATCAAAACAATATCTACAGGGGTCTTAACCCCTGTAGATATTGTTTTGATACAAAGTTGATGGTCCGTTTTTGTATTAATATACATCGTTGTTTCTCAAAACCTACTCAGCTAAATGAATACATTATTTCAACTTAATTAACAAGTTTATCTTCTGGAAAACTTCGAAGCGTCAACTATTAAGAAAAGGAATGTAAATTATTAACTAGGTAACAACAATTAAGAATGTAATAATGCGTTCGTTAATAGTAGTTAACATCGTAACAAATGGCCTCCGGTGCGACAACGCGCTAAAGATGTGATAACCGGCTTTTTAGAATCTTATCCGGACAAATTATACTGAAAAGCTACTCAGAATTTAACGAATGCTTAAGAAATTGCCATCTCGAGGCAGGGCAATTTTAAGTGGTGTTTAAATGAGTGTTCGGTCTAGGCTTGTATTGTGACAAAGAACTCAGTTTTATGCGTTACTCAAGCATAGTACCTATATTTGAGTAAAGATACAAAAAAATATCATAAAATCTATGCTTCAGTACGGATCAGTGCCTGTAAATGCGAATACGGACCTAAGCCTAGTAATCCGGTTTTTTTATTTCTTATAGGCATTTGCCGACTTTTTAATTTTGTGTCAAATCAGTCCAACTCTAGATAACAGCGATTGCGTAATAAACGTGAAATACGCAATAAACAGCTCGGATTATATTTTAATATGTTGGCCAAGCGCGTGTCGGATCTGCGTAGGCTTTTGAAGGCAGTTAGATGAAGCTAAGTAAGAGTGATAGTCTACAGCGTAGAAGCTACTGATACGCGTAGACTAAAATACAGCGTAGAGAAGCTACGGCGTAGACATAGCTACGACGTAGCCTCGTTTACAACTTAGAAGCTACGGTACTACGATGCAACCTACGACGTGGACAGCTCTACGGCGTGTAGATAGCTACGCCGTAGTCGAAGTACCTATCTTCATTAGGAACGGTGTTGTGCAGGCGCTGCGCGCAGTGCGGTGCATGCGATACGGGATGCATTATGCATACATAGCTAAGTGCTACGTCGTTTGCTACGGCGTACACACCTCTACGGCGATGACTACGATGACCCAGCTTGTACTTATACTATAGTCTATACAGTGAACGGCGCGACCATCACGCGATAAATACGAATGAATGAATGAACGTTATATGCATAGGGTAATCAATATAATCAATGGTGAGTGTATGTATCCTAAATTATAGTCATTATTTCAAGCCAAGAGTTTCTAAGTATTTAATCATTAATATTGCTTGAAAGGAGTTCCCTATTTTACCTACCCTCATCAATCTCTCAAGTTAATAAATAATAATTAATTTAATGACTCAACCGAACTCCATTTACATTAGAAAGTTGCGCATAACGTTGCGCTCTGTTATCAGGCATCTTATAAATCTTATACCTTTACACACAATATTCCACGCAAGCCTTATTATTATTAACATTAGAATGAAGAAAAAGGTCTTGTTCCTACCGAATGCTTTGGATGATGACCATTATACCTATACACTTGACCATATCTGCCAGTTTTGGATTAATTTGGGTTAATTTTGGCAATGAATTAACTATGTATTTTAATTAAACGTGAAATGACTACAGTATTTCAGACTCTTTCATTTAAATCGTCTAACTTCCCTGAGGTCTACAGTTGTCATTCTTATACCAACTTTTTTTTTCAATGTGGCTTCCTTCAAATTTTATATTGTCGAATAAAAATATTTAGCGACTGTAAATTTAATGCAAACGGAAAGCTTTCAAGCACAAACCACAGCGTTTACACAACACCATTTCAATATCGGACTGCGCAAACATTGAAATCGAATAAATCCATTCTCATAATTCACGGCCACGTCCGCCACGCACAGCTGCGAATACACGAACAATCAACAGACGATGGTGATCCCACTTCTGACTCAATTAGCCTCACAACTACTGCGGTAGGAAGGAAGCCAGCTTTCCGCCAGGCTAAAGTTCTTCGTCTCGGCCGATGCATTTTTGGATGTGAGCCCAAATAACTTGTTGCAACAGAAAGGGGGCCCAACCTGTTGCGTGGAACAGCCTACTGCCTACTGCCAAGCCATTTTTGCGAGTACCCTGAGTGCAAATACATAATGAATGTGAATGTTGAACGTTTAGCTCTCTCGCCATTGTGTCGGACGTTTTGTTGCGCCGCACTTTGTGGGATTGCCGACGGGGGAGTTCTTTAGGCGTTTACACTATTCACTGAGCGGTTTACACGTTACATTTTTAAGTAGGGTTCCGCGTGAAATGCCTACGATTTACATGCCATTTTATTTTCCACCGAACACGTAAGAAGGTGAAGTTTCTCGTATGTTTCGAGATCAAAGTCTCCCCGCGATTTGTTTGATACATGCGTCCTTTGGGAATGTTGTTTTGGGACTATTATTTTTCCATCAATCCCAGAGCTTTGAAAGTGGCTTCTGGTGGCTTATTTCGAGGTAAAGGCACAGGTGTTGCGTGTATAATTTAGAACGAGGTATAATCTAAGCTCTAACTCGAGGATACAAAACCCTCAACCTTGACCTATCTAATCCCCTTGTCAAAACGTATCCTACATCATCTCGCAAACTGTTTCCACGAAAACTGAGTTTCAAAGGTAAATAACGGAAATATTCAGACTAATACTCGACCGCCAAATCCAATAATGTATCTTTTATCATACAGCTAAAACTCAAAGGTAGCCAAAATCTCTGCTCAAATACCAACGTTCTTATTAAAGTGTGTTGTTTTGTTGTAGGGAGCTTCCTCGAGCCTAGTGGTTAAATTCGCTGACACAGAGAAGGAGCGGCAGCTGCGACGAATGCAGCAGATGGCTGGCAACATGAGTCTGCTGAACCCGTTCGTGTTTAATCAGTTCGGAGCGTACGGCGCGTATGCGCAGGTCATCACGGAACAGGTATGCATCGTACCCAGCCCGGATCCGCGGTTAGAGGAACAGGTACGCAGCACTCCGTACCTTTGACGATGTAGGATGCATGCGTATCTATCGATATAGCTGGTTTTCATTACTTCTCCAAACTAGTTATGTACTTACAGTAATGTTACCAAAGTTATGACACCGTAGTTGTAAGAATGTGTAGCGCGAAGATTATATAATTAAAAAAATAAAAAGAACGTGGGCTTCCAAGCATTTTTCAAAACCAAGCTAGGTATGTTAGATTGAAATTAACACTATTCAATCACTTTTATGAATTTGTATCAAGAGAAACAATTCTCGTAGCCATCGTAGACCTTAGAGGCACCTACCCATGGTGTAACCTAGAAGACAATTTAACCTTTGCCTTCTCAAGGATTTAGTGTCCTTGAATAGGCAAAGGGCGATTGACAAAATATATTTCTTCCTAAGAAATTTCAGACACAACACTCAAACCGTAGTGTGTAGGTAGACAAAGACAAAGACACCGTGGCTCTGTACAAACTAGTTGTAGAAGTCGGACATCAACCAGACTTACTGAAACCAAGACTGCCAACTTATCTGAAACCGAGTGAAATGGACAAACTAATGGCAGGAAATAAACCGAAACTTAGGGGATATAGACCACTTAGGAGATTTGGAACCGAGCCACTGACTATTCTGTGCATGTAATGTTAGTTTACGTCTGTAAGTAGATATCTAAACATGTATAAGTAGTAAAATTCTGAATTGTGTGTGTAAGTAATTACCTTACATAGTACCAACACTATGAGTTAATTACGGTTCTAAGCTCCAGTAAGGCGCCAATCCAAGATCGTAACTGACAAAGTAGGTACAGAAATCAACAAATTCTATCCATATTCCGTCAACGACATCGTAGCGCTCCTTACTTTAAAACATTGATCTATGTCGTAGGTAGTAAAATATTTTTCTAATTTAAAGTGGATTCGTTATTTGGGTCACAACAACAGTTTTATTCATAGTAACAGCGTAGAATACCTACTTTCTAAAGCTATCCTTTGGTATCAAATATTCAAAATGCATTCTTAGTGACACAGAAAGCAATAAACACTCGGAACATATTCTGTACTCGACGTCAAAGACCTCAAGGCACATTATATTTACATAAAATATTGCATGTTAGGCCCAGAATAATTTCGTTTAGAAAATAAACATCTTACACGTAAGCTCTATAGCAGATTCCGATCAAAATTTTCAACTTCGGACCGGATGGAAAATTTATTGTACCTTTGGCATGTAATATTGCAACCGCTTGCGCTCAGCGCTACAAAACTTCCCCCTTGGACTTAGTTCGGATGGCAATAATTCTACTTCACTCTCAACACCACCTCGCCGTGTACATTTTAGAATGTTTTTATGCAGTTTATTACATTTTGTTGGTTTTAATATGCCACTATTTACTAGTCTAGACATTTTGGGTAGATACCTAGGTACTACCTAACTTTATATTTTGATGTATTACCTAACTTACCAGTGACACACGATAGATACCTATAAACAAACTACCTAGGTACCTAATTCAGTTTACCAAGTCCTAGGTAAACTGGATTAGGTACTCCTTGAACAGATTATGAGTTCCGCACTCTGTCCCAGGTAGTAGAAATCTATACTCTACGTGGGGCGGGTGCGTAACCCGCGGGTACTTATATATAAAACAATATTTTTGAAGGCCTGACTTGGGGAATTACCTAGCACGGCTAAATCTGACAATCATCGCGTCATTAAATCTAAAGAATGTAAGTTACATTGCGCGTCAACAACAGTTCGAATGTAGAATGTTGCAGGGTCACCGCACAGTGTAACTCTAATTGGTACCTACTAGTTATGAAAGATTTACGCAACGCGACAACTGTGAGCCTTAATCGTGCTAACCTAAACCCCCAGCTTAGTCAGACTTTCTGTTTCTTATCATGCAAAACTAATAATGTTGTATTGATGCGTAGTTTGATGAACAGCAACAAGCTGCACTGATGGTAGCTGCAACTGCGCAAGGTTACATCAGCCCCATGACAGCCCTGACTTCACATGCTCTTAATGGATTGGCCAATTCTGTAGTGCCGCCAACTTCTGGTAAGTTTACTAAGTTATACTTTTCTTAGCTCCTAAAGTACCTAAGGCAGAAGAAAGAATGATACTTCGTAGGCAACGCTTTTATCAAACCTGCATCTGAATGAAAACCAGTGTGAACGAAATCACGCATCTTTCAGACAACTTCACGGGCCTAGCAATAGGCACTGGCGGGGCTCAGCCACTGAACGGCGCGCTGCCGTCACTGCCATCACCGACTATGCCAGGATTCAACATGGCCGCGCAGACCGCCAATGGGCAGCCACAACCCCAAGAGGCTGTATACACCAACGGCATCCATCAGACTTTTACTGGCCGTGAGTTCTTTACTATTATGAATGTCTGAATGCGTGGATTCGAGCAAAAGTTGAGTAGTTTAAGTTCCGTAGCATTGTTGCGAAAGTAGCCGTCCCTACCATAATTAAAGTATGTGTATTTTCCTGTTGAAATGCATGAGAATTTTCAGCAGTATTACTTCACACAAACGATGAAAGGACAGAATACCATCGTTTCAACCCATTGATCCTGAATTCGCTTCCAGCGGTGCCGGTGACAGCCCAAGGTCTGCCGAACGGTGACGCCGCAGCGCTGCAGCACGCGGCCTACTCTGGCATGCAACCATTTCCAGGAGTTGGTGAGTGTCATGTGACAGATGTTATGGGCTGATTACACGTAGGGTGCCGTGTGACGAATCAGTGAAATGACTTGGTCGGGAGAATAACGTGAATTAGGCCCAGTTTCACCAAAGTTTTGCTAACAGAGTGTTACGTAATCGGGCGTCAAAATGTCAAGCGACTAAATTAAAACGACGTTCAACGCTGTTTAAATAAAACGCAAGCAGATGTTTTTTTGTTTAGCTGATTTATATGGTGGCCGTCAGATCAGCGATTAGATTTAACAGTCTGTTAATTAACAAGCTGTTAGTTTAACTAACAGAGCATGGTGAAACCGGCCCTAATTCTTCTTCGGCCAAACACTCGGTAATGAGTCTAAGTCTAGTGATAACTCTCACTAGACGTACTGAGACGTAGATTAAAAAAACTGACTCGTCGATGTACCCATACATGTAATCAGCAATTTAGGGCCATGAATAAAATACCAGGGATCGAGACAAAATAAGATTCTATTTTTTTTTATATAATTACCTAGTACTTACACTACAGCTTTTGTATACACCTAATTATGCTACTTTGAAAGTTGCCCAGTAAGAATAAATAATTGCAATCACAATGACTACGAAACAGGAAATTGTAACTAAATTTTGTTTAAAATAAAAAAATCTGGGCGGCTTGTCAGTAGGTACCTACTCCAAGTAAGTACAACATTCTTTATGTTGTACTCGACGTTCTATTTAAGTTATACGATAGCTTTATGTTATCAACACAATGCCTTTATTATGCCAAAAAAATATTTACCTTTAATTTTTGCTTAGTTACATGTTTAGTTACCGCACTGTATGTTTGTTGAATTTCGGTATATCGGTTGAATGATCATCAAACAGATATAGACAGGTACTCCTTCCTATGCTAATCTAAACAAAACAGCGAACCTTTTTTTATATCTAACTTTGATCAGTCAATCGATTACTAGATATTAGATATTCAATATTGACTCTACAGAGTGTGTTTAATGTTGTATTCTGATGATTTAAATGAATGAAAATTGCATACGCATCAAAAAGAACGTGTTTTGTTGATTTTTTAGGTAAGCATTTTCGTTCAGTAAATTATATGCTTCATATTATGCATGAGTGTATGCAACGCAACTGTTAAGTAGTAGTTTTTGTGACAATATGCAATAATTGTTCGACAGCTTATCCGGCGGTGTATGGGCAGTTCCCACAGCCCATACCTCCTCCGATGCCGACTATTGCGCCCGCGCAAAGAGATGGTAAGTAAAGCCTGGTTCACAACTCGTGACTCAACAAACCGTATTTTTTTTCCGTATGTCCAATGCCAGTGTTAATCAAGAATCAAGTAGGTACCTATTGGTTTCGCAGCTGAGTTTTCACTCAAAACTGTCGCGTAGTTTAGGGATTGTTGGGATTAGAATCTAGTCCCTAGGAAGTTATTCCAAAACAATGCTTAAGTCTGAAAAGGACACAAGCATTTGTTTGGAATTTCTCCATTAAACTGTGAAATCATTCTTAATGTTTGAAAACGGTACTCTAATTTTAATTCTATCCGTAGCACTTCTGCAGATTTTTGTTATTAAAAAATAAATATAAAAATAGGAAAACTACACTCCTCTGTCTATTGGAAATATCTGAACCAGAGCGTATTTAATTTTTGTGGACAACTGACTGTGTATAACTGTACTATGTGCATAGCCAAATATACACTCGAGTACCAAAATTCCGGTTCATCCATAAAAACTTAAATATCGTGGAAACCATGAATGCTAGCTTAGTGAAATAAAATGTTTGGTAGACAGCTCCTTAATGAAACAATAGTAATTATTTAATTGAATTATGTATTAGCTTGCATAATTTCACTAAGCATGATAATTCATGGTATTCATATTTAGATCTATGACAATGTATGTGTATAAGTTAAATATCATGTCACATTTATTGTTAAAAACGATGTGTACTGTGTAGTGACCAAGTCCATAATTTTGATATTAATAAAAGTGGAAAACTAATCACCTTCGTCATAATTTAAGAAATTGGATCTGTAAGTGATATACAGATTGGTACTTGGTACATAAAATGCACTATGCATTTGGCAATTTTTGTTCTGTAACCACTTACATTCTCATCTTCCTAAATATGAAAGGTGATTGTTTTTCTCCTTTCTGCCGTAACCGCGCACTGCTTTTACCATTGCAATGTCTGTCGCTGTACTATGCTCGGTTTCATGTCTTGCAATCACGTGTAAAAAATATTTGTAAGTATTTTCATATGTTATAATGTGCGAGTGAAAAAGAATCAAATTTTAATTTAACGTTTAAGTTCCGTCCAAACTAACTTCTGTATATGTACGAGATACCTTCAAAAAGTTTTGCTTGTAACTTCCTCAGAACATGCATGTGGAACTTTAATACTACTAAACAATATCCATTGAATTAAAAATGTATAATTTTTCGTTAGGTACTATTTTTTTTTATTATTTTCTAATAGAATCGCATGTTGTGATATAACAGTAGGTACTCACACACCTAACACAAACTAATCTTTCATAAAGAATTTTGTGCAGGTGTGTGCGGGCAGACCTATGAGTTCTTTAAAGACTTTATGATATTCCCAGGCTGCTCAATATCAGGGCCGGAAGGATGCAACCTCTTCATCTACCACCTGCCTCAAGAGTTTGGAGACGCTGAGCTGATGCAGATGTTTCTTCCGTTCGGCAATGTGATCAGCAGCAAGGTTTTCATTGATCGCGCCACTAATCAGAGCAAGTGCTTCGGTAAGAATCCACAAGTTTCAGCATACAAAATGGTACTTGGCAAAATATAAAAGACCACGTAATTATTGTAAATACATCCTCAAAAACTTGAAAGAAATCGGAGGGGCCTGCTACTTTGCCTGGGAATAACAGCCGTAAACATTACATTTTATTTTCATTTGTCTTCAGGGAATTTGAATATGCAAAGCAAATGTTTTCAGAATCACTGTTTTAAAATGTTGAAACGGGTCTTTTATATTTTTACGTCTGTATAACTTCTAAACATGATAATTTACCATGAAGCTGAATTGAGACCTTGGCTCAATGCGCCGCTTCAGGGGGTCTCTTGAAATGTTGTAAGTATTGGATGCTACTCAGAGCCTAGAAATGACTCGAATCCGCTAAAGAACATAATAGCGTCAGAGTTACTAGTAGAAGTCAAGAAAGTCTAAAATATTATTTATTTTTTAACTTTTGCTAAAAATCACATTTGTTTCAACCTTTTAAAGATAGTGTTTGTTTTTACCTCCAGGTTTCGTGTCATTCGACAACCCAAATTCAGCCCAGGCTGCCATCCAGGCTATGAATGGGTTTCAGATCGGCATGAAGCGTCTGAAGGTCCAACTGAAGCGGCCAAAGGACGCCAATCGGCCTTACTAACACGCGATACCGTCCTCGCGCGCCTATTACCTGCCCCTTGTAAGTAAACCACTTTTAGCTTAGGTATCATTAGGTTTAAAGCGTACTCAGCATAGTCCTTTAATTCAACAAATTGTTTAGGTACCATAAACTTCATGTAAAGTCTGTATAGCTGTTTCGATTGTAAGGTAAAGCGGCGGTAATATATATTTTTTCTTATTTTTTCAGGAGTACCATCAGGAGTACCAGCAGGAGTATCAGGAGCGACCATCGTACTACCTTAGGCCCGAGGCGCGCAATTTCGCGCACTTTCAACAATTCCAAGGAATTTATCCCCACGCGGAGTAAAGCATGCAAATATCATTACTTACAGTGGGAAGTATACTAAATTAGTTAATTAATTTATTGATCAATGCGTAGAGATGCTTCATTCTATCATTATCGATTAATCATTGAATCTATTATATTATTATATACAATTTATTAACTTTGATTAAATTATTATTACTATAAAAATGACGTTATAAAAATTTTTGTCATTCAAACATCTTCTAACTTATAAGTAAAGTTTAACTGAAAACTTTTAACATAAATTTATTATATCTAGTTATTTGCTTGAATTAAGCGAAACAGAATTTATTAAGTAAGTTGAAAATTTAAGAAGAATGTATTTTAATGATTGTATATTACAATGAAGCGTGGGGTGAATGTTGGCATCTTTGTATGATTTTGTTGTTTGATCGGTGTGGGATAGATGGCGGGCGCTGTTCTTGGAATGCTACGAGTAGGCTCCCTCGCCCTGTGGTCGATTCATTTGTTTGTGTGCGAACAACAAGGATGCCGGAGTAGCCCCCACGCCGCGGACTCTGTTGCCTCCGAACACTGACTCACACTAATGTAAGATGATAGAGCACTATTAAAATATTATAATATCCTATATTTTGTTAAAGTTTATAATTGTGTGTTCCAGTAAGGTATTACGCTGGGTAGTACCAAAATATATTGTGTTATGTAAATATATAATTGTTATGTTAACGCTGAGATGATGATGATCAAGACACCTTTTTTTAATCCTTCGGATTAAAAAGTTCTTTTTAAAGCAGTTAATCAGGAATAATTTTCAAAACAAACTTTTACAGGTTAACTTTTGTCTCACTTTTGCCAATATGTGCCATGAGTGAAAGGCGAGACGTTAAATACATGGTGTACTATTTATTATAGCTTAAAAAACTTAAGCCAATTAGAATTTAGATCATGAGTTCGCTGTAATTCGCACTTTTCCATATGTCCCCAGTACTATGGTAGACCAATTATATTGTTAGGTCTCTATAGATAGATGCTTTTGGTACGCCCGGTAATACAAAACCTATGGTAGTGAAAGTTGTTAAAAATTAAACGATGTATTTAACGCTGTGTACAAATCAAAGTGCACTTCATCAAACAAAAGTTAGGCCTTCGTTTGAAAGATCAATATTATATGTTGTATATTTCCAATATGGGCTGTGATATAAAATTTATAATATCTTGTACAGGCCGTTTGTATCATTGCATTTGTGTGTTACGCTCTTTTGCCTCTCGCGCGCTATACAACTCGCCAAACAAAATTACGTTCTTATTACTACGAATAAAAGCAAAATCCTATGGTTATAGTGGCCGACATTGGGTCACCTTTGGGTCGTTTTCCACTGCTAAAATATTTATTTTTGTACGCCATAGGGAGACAATCCAAAAGTGTCCCAATAATAAATTCTTTACAACAAGCAATTTTCCAATGTCCAAGTTTCCAATAGGACTTGTAGTTAGTGTGCGAGAGGCGATACCAACTCGCTAAACGCGATGTCAATTCCCAAGAGCGTGCTTTTGTTATTTGTTTTACGTGTCAGTGTATGTACATACAATACATTAAAAAAAAAACTAATCGTGTTAAGGTGTTAAATACAATAAATGTGACTGGTAACCCAGTGCGGGGAGGCAACAGTTAACCACGCGTGAACCTACAAACTTAGCGTAATTACTAGGTATACATAACAAACAAAATAGTTTCATAATCAAACGTACCAATATATATAAATCTATACATGTATATAGGCAGAATAGTGTAAGTGCCATGATTACTGAAATGTGAACGAGCTTTGACTATGTCTCGTGCCGAGGCGCGCGGTTCGAGGGGCCATCCTAGATCGTGCTTACAGTAGACTCGATACTAGCTCACATTATTTGCAGCGACACCACGGCCTTCGAATCCGGTTAATGGGGTAAAAAAGGACGGTCGCCCCTCGACCCTTGTGCCTCGCCACTCGAAAACTCTTGTCTTACGAGTAGATGCGCGCCGATGCAAATGTCAACCTATAACTACCCTTTTGTCATCTCGTTGCATGATTTCGAGTAACATTTAAACGAGTATAATATTGTTAGAAGATGTCCATGAGCGCAGCTAGTATATAAGTAGTTGTTGATAGTTGCCTATAGACGCGGGCACAGTAAGGCAAGAGGCAGACGACATGCGTAGCCGTGCGTGCGGCGCCCTGCCGCCCGCGCTAACTCTAGTCAAATATTCACTTCCCTATCTAACAAAATATTTTATATTTACACAAATTATATTCATATAGTATCCTAGTTTTAGGCGTTTAATTTACATGTAAGTGAAATTTAGATCAATGAAATTACTGTCGTTTTAAGTAATGTAGTTCTTTTCTCTTGAACTCTCGTGCAATATTGTTATACGCTTCGTATCTTTTGATGTCGTTTTTAGTCTTGTTTGTTTTTATTGATTCGTTTTCATATTTGTTTTCGGTCGACGAGGTCTCGGTTCGTGATCCGACTCGGAAGCCGGCCTCTTACCATACAATGTTGTAAATAACGCGAGTGCGCGTACACGCGACGCGACGGCTCATTTTATCTTTCAGCTTCAAAGCACGGAATTATTATGTGCATTCGATCGCCAGTAGAGATAGAGCGTAACTCTAGTATTTAACCTTGCAGCGGTGCGTGTGCGCGGACTTTTAGTTTTCATTAGATAGGATAATTCAGAGATCGATGAGGTTGCCGAGCTCGAGTCGACGTGATGATACGAGTGCAGCGCTGACGGCAGCGAGCCGAACTGCGCACAGCGGGGCCCGAACCCCTCCAGCCTGACGGGGCCCCACCCTTAGATAACAGAAAACGTTGCCAAACCGAAAGTCTTACTTAGCGTATCGAGTTGATATCACTTCACATTAACGTAGTAACATGTTACGGCTCGACGACCATAGCGGTGCGCCGCCGCAGTCCGTGTTAAAAAATAAAATAAATATCCCCATAGATAAATTTCGGAGACGCGGACGTACTGGATTCTGCAAAGAAACGATTACCCAAAAGTGATTATAGGATACAGGGTATGCTTTGCAATTATTTAAATGTATCTAAATGTTTCCGCGGGCAGATGTCGCCACCTGTCGGCAGGCGCCGCTCAGACCGGCAGAGCGCGCGTCGCTCGTAACTCGGGTCCACTAGTCTGTCGCGACTTTTTATACTTCTTGTAACTGTTGTAGAGTTACAGATCTCATCCTCATCTGCGAACCTTCACTTCTGTCTTTCAGTCAGTACCCGACTGGGCACCCTTCATTCCGATAGATGCGTCTTGCGCCACTGAGTATCCTCTCACTTGTCATTTTCGCCACGAGCGTTCGGCCGCGGCCTGCGATGTTTTAACAAATTTAGATAGTGTCGTAAATTAGGTAAATTTTAATTCGAAAGGCTGCGGTGCGGCGTCTCGGGATATCCAACACTAATTAGGTAATACTAGAACAAATTTCTTAAACTTTTACTAATCTGAAAGCTCAACAATTTCGTACCGAAAAATATCTCGTACTTGGGCGTAATTCAAAACCGTAATTATATCGAAAGAAATTATCATAACAAAAAGTGTATGTCGTGTTTATATCACGATGTGGTTCGGAGCGGTTCGTTGTCAAAGTTAAAAGACACTCAACATCTATTTTATGATTCTGTGCCCCTTGATATTGAAAGCCACGTCATTTCTTACCGAAATAACAAAATAATAAAAAAGTTGCCGTAAAATAGTGAATTTTAGATATGGCGGAAAATAAACTACTGTTAGGTATTTATAATATAAGTCGCGTGCACAGATCGGTAAACGGCCGCGCAAGACAAGATCGCTCGAAGGGTTCGTTGGTTTCAGTACGCGGACGTCGTTATGGGACGACTACCTCTGAGTAGTGGTAGTTAGATCGTCGGATGGTGCGAGGTGCCCTCTACACCGCGCCAAACGACACCGTTCGATGCTATAGTTAGTACATAAGACGATTGCCAATATTTATTAAATCAAGAAAACAAACTTAGAATTTCGAACTAATCATATATCTATTTATATAATAAAGATATTGAGAGATGAGCGCATAGTGCTTTATGAGTCGTAGGTCCTAGGTGAACAATCTAGTCATATCTCTTTCCGTTATTTATTTTTTCTATCGCTTAGCATAGTTTAGCTTCAAGCACACTTTGTATACTTTACTCTATTTCCCGTATTTAAATTGTTTAAACTTAGATGTATTGGTTCGTTTTTTTTCAAGTTTGTAATTCACTTGTGTAAGTAAATTAAGTAATAGGAAAATGCCTACTGGTTACCTCTTAGTAAAAATATATATATAAAATAATTACGTCGATTTCTTATGCTATTATAATTGTTTAGTTTTTTATAAGTTATCCAGAATATTGTAGTCGAAATAAATGCAGTTTTCATAAAATATTATCGGTATAGGGTTGTATAGGTTTGGATATAAGTTGGACTACGCAAGGAATTAAGGAGGTAAAACGTTAGAGGGAGTTATTGAGAAGAATTAGATAGAGGAAGTAACTGAAATAGTACTGCTAAAGTTTGTTAATGTTATCGACGAAATATTGAGCCTGTTTGGAGCCATCGCTTGAAAATCGATTAAGCCATAAAAGTTAAACTTACGCAAATAATAATATGTTCCTGCTAGACTAACATAATTTATTCAACAAAATTATTAACCACTCTATATATCTCCATAAACTCGCTACTCTATGAATGTATTGTAAATTAGCCCTCAAAGGCTCAATGCATCGTCGGATTAGAGAAACGGCCGTCCGATTAAACTTATATTAACCGTTCGATGATTCTGTTCAGAGTTTAGACCGCTTAAGATAGTTTCACTGATTCCTACCCCACAGATAATAAAAAGTATATAACGTATAGTTAGTACAGACGTCATTATTTTAATTGACAGCTATTACGACGAGCTCTTGAATATATAGAGGTAATTTACTATAAGTGTTGCTATTTAATTGGTGTTCTTTTTAAATAATAAGATTGTTCTCACGAGTGACATGTAGTATCTTATCTTATTTATATAATAAATGGAAGTGTTCTTGCAGAAGAGAAAAAAACAAAAATAGTAATGGATTGAAGTCGCGAATGACTTCCCACCTAGCAACTGAAGGCCAGTCCTTGTAAGACATAATTTTTTCATCCATCTAGTATACAATTGATTTAGAGTCAAGAGCTCGAAGTAAACAGTTACCACAGGAATGCAATTTGTACATATGACGTCATATCCTTAGAGCTTACTAGCCTTTTGTCCCGGGTTCACCCGGGCGGTTATCAGGGTGTCGCTGTTAATGCTAAGACGAATCATAATCATTACACGATTTTAGAAACGCCCTTGTAAGATAGCGACCAGCTTGGGCCGATCCTATGAGTACTTTGGACATTATCACTGTATATTCAACCTTATTTGAAAGTACTTGGAATTACATTACAATGGCTTAACATATGGACTTTCTTGGCATAAGTGTGAACAGTGAAACCAAACAAATATGACACTAAGGTTGAATATCTTTTGGAAAATGTAGTCCACTGTTTAAAGCCAAGTGAATTGATTGGATTCAGTGCGGGTGGGATTGAAAGATAGATAAGTCACTCTGTCTGTAAGTAGATACTTTCTGCTTGTTCCCTAGATAGCCAGTCTTGAACTCAAGACCAATAGGGAAAACGCAACATTTTATTTATATCATGAAACTTAGTATAAGCGGTTCTGTAAATATCAAAATATATTTAGTGCTAATGATATAATATAAAACCATCAATTTAAAACCTCTAAAGACTTCCTTCTATCACTTTTTTTTAAATACGGCATCCTAGTTCGTTCATCGACTAAAAGATAGAGTATAAACTTTTACAATGTAGTGAACTTCCTAGTGTTTCAGCTACTTTTGTACCGAGTGTGATTTGATACCTTTAGGAACGCATGAGATCATTTTCCTCTTCACGGTAGACTTTGTTTTCATACGTCAAATTAAGATAAGCGTGATAAAATAACAGCCACGCATTGTTCTGGATAACTTATGTATAGGAATAAAAAAACGGAACTTTGACTAATGCACAAAGATCTGTTCAAAAATTTCGCAGTAAGCAAACTGTTTATGAACTGAGACGCATTACGTCCAAAATCACAGAAACAAGGCAAAATGATATACACAATCCTTATATCAAAGACCAACTTTTATCTATCATCAACATAAGTAACACCTGTTAGTTTTCAGACGCTTCGTGACGTTTCAAAACTGTGACGCAACATACGGTCACTAGTGCAAGCGCCTTTTAGCTATGATGTAGAAAATAAAAGGTCCACCAGACACTGGTTTCTTCTACATCAATGGAATATTCGCGAACACTAGCCTGTTATATACGCTTTTAATGATCGTCCATTAATCCTATGTATATGCCATACCATTATATACCTTACGTTCTAAACATAAAGATCAGTATCGAGAGTGACTGTTAAGAGTGCGGCTGATGTCGTTTCTCAACTTTTGTTTTTTCTGCTGTTTTCTTGAGCTGTCTATGAAAGATATTCTCAAATCCGTCGTGTTTGCGGTAAATAGTTATACCAAAATGTCCATTGCGGGCTCAGTGTAAATGATCTATACCACTCAGCCCCAAGTATGTATAAGAAATACAAAATAGACTAGGTTTTGTAAGCTATTAGTGTTGATTCGTTTGAATACCAAATAGTCGTTGGTATTGAAATCAGTCGCTGCTAACAGTAGACGTTTTCCAGCTATAGGCACTACTGAGGCTCTATTTATGAATGTTCTAGAATAATCACTAACGTTGTTAATGTTAAAGATACATAAAATAAGATATGTTTATCTGGTTATACGAGTGTTTCTTCAAGCTATAAGTCTGGCCTGTTTCCTTGCACGTTTGGAGTGTATAAGGCCCCGCGTTTACTACCATAACTAATCCCGTTTACAAGTGTCTATGGCTGGCTTATTTTTTCTTTAATTTTCGCGTTGACAGTACTCGTTCAAACTAGATGGAGTTTGATTGAGTGCATTGATTAGCTAGCATTGATTGAAATGTTTATTGTTATATACAGTTCGCCAAAGTTTGTAAAGAGAAACTAAAATATATTTATCATCACTTTTTGAGTCGCTAGGCTAATATTGTTCTTTAGTTATAATATTTATTAATTTATAGATTTTTAGTATAAAACTGTCAGATTTAGACAATGTGAACCTTGTTGATAACACGTTATTATGAAACTAATACAATAATGAAAGCCTATTTTGCATGTCTTCATTTAGTTAAATGACCTTTTATCGAGTTATTAGTATATTGCTGAAATATTTCAAACTAAATAACTATTCAATTATTTATTATTATACACTTATTACGTTTAGTATGCTAGAATTATGAGGAATGATAATAAATAATTTTAATTATATTAGTTACGTGTTTTATTTCAAAATAATTATATCTATAGTGTACCTAATAGATGCGTTTCACCGAATACATAAGTAGATATTAACTAAAACCATCATTGGACCAAACAGAGGTCAGAGAGTTTTTTTTTTGCTGAAATAGTCTGTGATTTTTCTGCTTAACCTCTTTTTCATCTCTATCGTAGCATCGGACTGTGTATCGGCATTAGTTTCGTTTGCCTCACCGGGTGTTCCAAACGGCGATACATTCGGTATAGAAAGATTCAACCTACCGCTTTGTTCGTCTATCCTCTGCATTTCTTCAAACAGCCTCGAATTATTAGGTTCTTTGGTCTGTTTACTGACTGCTTCTTGGTTATCATTGGACTTGTGTACTGTGACTTCAGTTAGAGATTCGACTTCACCTTGCGAGAATAAATCGGGAGACTCTTGGAGTACGTTCAGTGTAGTCTCAAAGACCTCTACTTTCGGAGTTTCAGGATCATCAGATACACTCTGGAATTAAGAGTAAAAATAAGGAATTAGGAAACGATTTGAATTCAAGTCATCTAGGAATGCAATTGTTGAGGACGATTGTACCTACAATAGATGCGAACTGTAATAATCATCTTATACATAAAATCGGAAAAATTAAAAAAACAATAAGATTTGCGATGTTCCAAGATTTACGATGTTATTAGAAGGACTAATATAATATTTATCGAGATTAATTTATAACTCGACAGGATTGCGACAAGGCCTTTGTCGCAATCCTGTCGAGTTATGGTCGTTCTTGCCTAGAACTAAGAAATGTAAGAATATTTATTAACGTTTTAGTTCACGCCACTAAACCGCACCATCTAGTGAATAGATGGTGGGACTAGATTGTAGTCCCAAACGCAAAAATGGATAATAAAAATAAAATATTTATAAACAAAGTAATTTATGATGATAATCATTTTATAATTATTTATATTGTAAACATAGCACTTACAATTTCCATTTTCTCAACGGGATCTTGTGGTTGTGGTTTTTTCTCTTCATCTCTCACCTTTTGGTGAATGAACGCGTGGAGCTCTGTATACCGTACGTCAGTTGCAGAGAATTGAATTATGTACTTGTACAGTTGCCCTAAAAATTATTAAGTATTAATGAATTTTTAAATTAATTTGAAATACCAAATTCGAACAAGGCGCTCCTTAACGGAAAATCAACGAACCAAACGGAATGCGGACTAAGTCGCGGGTAGAAACTAGTATTCTATAAACTTACCAACAGTAACGTTATATCTAGCCAGTAGATTGTAAACCCCGATGACGTCATCTCGTATCGCGTTATCTTTGAACGTGTAATACGCCATCGGCCTCCTAGCCTGGGCACACGCCATCATTTGTATCAGCGATTTGAGTTGTGGGGTGCCCCCAAATGCACCACAGCCCCAGTTACCCGTCGCAATACCGGGGTAGGTGAGAGATGGTGATGCTAGGTCCGAGCCGAACGAGAAGCCGACCCAAGCCTGAAAATTAAAATGTACTTACTTCTTCTTCTATTTATGGCCTCTGTCCGTTATTTCAATAGACAATTTTGCCAGTGTCAAGTGAGGTATTTGAAATAACCAGCTGGTTGACCGAGCTTTGCTCGTTATTTTTTTAGTATTTATTTTTATGTACAAAACCAATATGCAGTACTTATTTAGTTAGAAAAGGTTCTATGCTCAACACTGCCATCTATTAACGATTAGAAGCATAACTTCAAAAAATAGTATTATTATTCGCCAATAGATGTCGGGAAGTCACATTTTTCTGTTTAAGTGATTACTTGAAAACACGAATAAAACGACATTATTAAAAATGAGTCATAGCTAGATCGATTTATCGCCCCCGAAATCCCCTGTATACTAAATTTCATGAAAATCGTTGGAGCCGTTTCCGAGATTCAGAGATAAATTTATATAGAAGAATTGAACGTTTAAAGGGATTAGATAGATTAGATATCAGTCAAGACATTCGTCAAGTCGGCTGTCGTATGGTTTGAAGAGAAAATGGTGGATTTTATCTTCAAAACTTGGAAACGATATTTATCATTTAGGGAAACCACTTTACACACATTTATTCCAATGGCTCACACTTTATATTACCACCTCAAGTATAATTAGTAAAATTCCACAGAAATTAAACAACAATACTCACAAAACCACAAGAAAAACTATTAAAATAAAAGTCCTATGTAAGGTGCTACAAAAAATTACAAACTCGATTCAAAGAAGAACTAATTTCTGATGTCAGGACGAAATCATGTGTTTTTTTTCTCCACCACGGTGTGGGATACTTTCCGATACTTCAGTGGTTATAACTACACATACCGTAAGTAAAGGTTTTAGTTAGTTACCTTAGTGATCTCTCTATTAATAGCCTCTTTTCTATACTCATGTTGCACGTTAGAGTATGGTAATGCGTCTATAGCTAGAACAGCCACGCGACGTCTTTGCGACGAGTCGAAAGGAGTTGGATCTACGAAGTCGCCTGTCCATTGAAACGAATAACCGTAGCCAGAATAACAGCTGTACCGTTCGCAACCTGTGTAAAAAATGGTACAATACTATAGTAGGTGCCAAATAACACCGCAAAACAGGTCATTCACCCACCTTCACCACGATGTCGCAAAATTCAATTTCGAAACACTTTTGCTGCTGTAGCACACAAACACTTGCCAGCTTACCTAGCTACCTATACTCAATCCACTCATCTCATTTTTCTTTCTGTCTGATTTTTGTTTTTTGTAGTGTTGTTAGTTTAGTTCTGTAGGTGTATTTTGTGCGTTACCTTAGAAGCAAATAAATGCCTGTCTATGTCTATGTTTGACGTACCTGATAGCGATATCGGGTTCGTTAAATTGTTTAATACTGCGTAAAATCAAACTGGGATTTAGGGGCTAGCGAATATCCTCAGAATATGGAAACAGTTACACCAGTTTCAAAGATCAAAATATCTTAATGATGAAGTTATAAAATGTCTTACCAATCATCATCAATGCCTCATTGTGCCGCAGTGTTTCAGTGAATAGCATAGATATCATCAGCTCAGGACAAATGACGAAACGGATCTCCTCTTGAACGCAGCCGTGGCCTAGCACACCACCTCCCAAATACCTGATAAGAAAAAGCTTTAATTTAATGTTCAAAAAAGATGATGACCAAAAATTGGTGCAGCCAGTAGAATCATTAAGGATTTTCAAGGATGCAACATACAAACTTGGCGTATCCGGTAGGATTTCCCACGTCATTCGTCATAATAATATGTCAGTTAATGGCTGATATAACGACCGTTCCTTATATTTAATATACTTATTTCTTGCCTTACTAAAGGTATATTACAATAGCAACATAACTTAAGTCCACTTAAACAAGTCCATCTGCACTTTCAATAGGGTTATTCAAATCGATATGCAGTGAGCACAGCGAGCTGTACAGTCGACGTCGCCCAGTTAGGACACTACTGCGGCACCACAGAGCCGAGTCCAATAAAAATACATATTAGAAATCATACTAACTTATTGGCAAAGTCCACTTGGATAAGTCCATCGGCACTTTCAATAGTGTTATCGGGATCTACATGCAGAGGGAGCGAAGCGAGCTGCACAGTCGAGGCCGCCCAGTTAGGACATTTCCGCGGCACCACAGAGCGACGAGAAAACGTCGTCACACCGACCGGCGCTGTACTGCATACAGAGCTAGGGTATAGCTAACCAATTAAAGTCACATGCGGCTTGTTTTGTTAAACAGAAAAGATGAGTTGAAATGTACATTTAAAAGAGTTAAAAGATTGCTATTATCAAATACTTAACTAATGCAAGATACCAACTTAACAAGATGGAAAGAATATGATATCACCTTTTGTACAAACCCTCCTAAAATAGTGGCAAATGCATTTTAACTTTTCCATGACGTCGTCAGATGGTCCCATTTCATACAATCTGAAAACAAAGCATCACAAACTTAGTATTCTAGTAGCAGCAACGGCCTACATTATGAAATAACCAGTTTAGCAAAAGTAATGTTTGGCGGAGCCTCAAAAGTTCTTCACAAGATGCACCGAACATGCAAAAAGCCTTTTAATTATAAAAAAAAGAGATATAGATTGTTTTGATCACCTGTTGAAGTTTATGTGTGGATAAGAGGCATACTCAGAGTTTTTCTTAGTTGTATTTCGCCTCGGGAATGTGCAGAAGAATGCATTCGCTAGTAAACTTGAAATCTGCTGTTGTGATAGAGATACTGACTGATTTTTGTGTTGCCTGAAAGGAATAGACGGTAGATTTTTAATACACTAATAAAATTGTTACTTCAGCAATGTAGTTCCCATAGCTAATACCACGTTCACACTATGCCCATTGCCCATGACGCTGCCAGCATGAATGCCACTTAGTGAGAATAAAGGAGATGTTGCTGTGGCAATAAGTCCGCGGCATTGATGCCGCCATACATTCCGGCAGTGGCATGGGCATAGTGTGAACGCGGTATAAGGTTTGCTTAGTTTAGTGTTGTGTGAAATGTCCATGAATACTTATTTATACATATTGAAACCATGTGTTGGTGAACATTATTGTAGATTTACCTCAGCAATGGTATTGGGGATTGAACCAGCTTTGGCAGAGCTAGAGCCAACTTAGCTATCTCTGGTAACGTAACATCAAAGAAATATTGGGATTCTTCTTCTTCCAAGTACTAAAACCAAAACAATCAATAGTGACATCTTCTTATTACAGTTAATTTGAAGTTATTAACTTTAGTTGAAAGAGTCTAGACGTGAGTGATATTCTATGCCGTTGAATCACTCAAGATTTTCAACAAAAGTCAAACCAGGAATATCACCATGTTTCACCTATTTTGGGATTTATTTTTAATGAAATTGTATTTAACTCGTCAAAGAACTGAGTATGAATTTGAACCGACCTTGAACGCCCCGGGGCGTTTCTGCCGGTTGACGGGTTAAAAACTATTATTAAAGGAAACATACATCATTGAACAGTTTATGTAGAGCTTGAAACTTCCACACACTCTTGAACTTTGTGTTGTAACTTAGTATGGTGCTCGCCAACTCCTGGCTGTTGCGAATGGGTTTCCTTAATGCCACCTCTATAAGTTCCCAACGCTTTTTGAGATGGGACTCCCCATTGTTCTGAAATATTGAAAATAAAATAGGTAGGAGTGGAATAGGCTTACAATTATCTCCAATTGGTACATTTACTAATGTCTTTTAGTACAGAAAATACTGCAAATTTAATAATTATGATACTCACATCAACAACAGGATACAGGCTTTGACTGGAGCATGGCATCCTCACATATTCACTGCCCCATAGATCCTTGCCTATTTGAGCTTTAGGTGGCCTATCACCTATGAGATTTCCACTACTGGGTACATGATATATTACTGTATGATTGTGACCTGGGGCTACTAAAGGGAATTCGGGAGCGCCCCAAGGCGACTGGGACCCGTACATCTCGGACAAGGGAACTCCCCGCCAGCTATTAGCACTGATAGTTTCACTCATCGCAGCTCCCGAGATGTACGCTTTTTTGTATTTCAGTAGGCGAAGTTTTGATTGCATAGAGAAGACCTCCCACTTTTAACGAAGTGGAGAATGGAGAAGCAGAGCCTCGCTCGATGAATAGAAGGAAAACGCACAAGATAAGATTTATAAAAATAAAAACACCAAAACAAACTACCTAACGATCACGAGCAGAAACACCAATTCGGCAAGCCTTATTCTTACTTACAAAAATGGCGGATGCCTAGGGGGCATGTCGTGCATGACCAAAACTGAGCTGACGTTAGGGATGTTAAGAAATGATCGATTTTTATTTAAATCGATTATTATTTTCATACAATCGATTTTTTAGTATCGATTTTGATCGTAATACATATTAAAAGATTTTTAGTAAATCGATTATATTATATATTACATCTAAATCGATTTTGAGTAACAGCTCGTATATAAGCGACGGATGAAAAAATCTTGCAAAATATGTAGGACTGGACATTAATTTGTGACAATAATTATTATTTAATTGTTTAAATTTGAAGATTAACAAAAGATTTGTATTTTAGTTATGTTTTTGAGACTATAGATTAGTCGTTTAGTTTTTTTTAATTCTCATAATTTTAAGTATTTTATTTCAAAACTAGTCAAATGTAAAATAGGAATGGCAATTATTTTTTTATTTGATTTATATTTTAGTTTTTGAGAGAATAAGTTTAACATTTTGTTGTGATGCTCATCATTTCATTTTTATTATAATAAATAAAACGTATAGTAGTACTAAAATTAGAACCAATAATGCTATTTGGTTCCCTAATTCCTTGCCTTGAAATTTTAAAGGAAGAGTGCCTTTGATTTTTAGTTTTGAATTGGTTATTTTTTATTAATATAATTTTATTTGATTTTTAATCTGTATGAATCTCTAGTATAATAATGGAATATGCAAAAGCATGTTATTATTATTAATTTTATTAAGAGCCCGTAGTGTCCCACTGCAGGGCAAAGGCCTCCCTTCCTTCTCGCCAGTCTTTTCTGTTTTGCGCAACTGTGGACCAGTCCTTGAAGTAGGCATCAATCTCGTCCCTCCATCTTCGCCGTGGTCTGCCGCGAGGTCGTTTTCCGTTTTGAGGCGTCCATTCTGATTTAGTGGATTTAGCCCATAGCGCAGTGGCATAGTGGCCTGCCCAGTCCCATTTCAATTTACCCACATGTTGACCGACATCTGCGATTTGCGTTTTGGAGCGCAGTATACTGTTGCGAACGCGGTCTGTTAGTTTGACTCCCAGTATACTGCGCTCCATGGCTCGCTGGCAAACCCCAAGTCGGGACTTTTGCTGGTCAGTCAAGGACCAGCGGGCCTAAGATGCGCACCGCGAGATATTTTTCATGTCGTTCTGTCAAAATGTAAACAGCAGGTACTAAAGGAGCCCTCAAAATAGGTAGCTAGCCCAACCAGTGAAGGAGGCCTAAGTAGCTGGATCAATAAACACAACAATGTCCCATTTTAGGAACTATTGCATTATCTGTGTCGAGAAAAGAAAGCGCGCCTTTGAATTTTCAACTTTTGACATTTCTGTATGTGTTTCTGTATGACTAATAACTCGTCCTCAGAGAGGCACGACGACTAAGAAGTGTCAAAAGTGTACATTATGGCACGTTTTGTCGACACTATTAGGTACCACAGATAATGCAATAGTTCCTAAACTGTTACAAAATGTGTGTAAAGTGGTTTTTCTGAATGTGAAAATTCGATTCAGGTGTTGGAGGGAAAATCCACCAGTTTCTTTTCAAAACAAACGACAGCCGACTTGACGAAGACTCGACCTAACTTATCATTTACGCAAGACAAACACATAAACAAACTAACAAACACATAACAAAGGGAAAAAACATAACGTTAGACTAGACGGGATGGTTTTAAAACTATAGCCTGCTCCGAGGAGAGGAAAAAAAAAAGAAGTAAACCACGAAAACCAACAAACGTCTGTGCAACAAACAAAAACCAAGTGTTAGTGGAAATAAGAGGGCCAGTATTGTTTTGTTTTTATTTTGCTAATTCTTTTTGGAAGAAAAGCGAGCTCTTGAAAGAGTATTCTTTTTCTATGAAAGCGAGTTTTGTACGTAAATAAAATACCTTTTCATACATAAGTGGTACCCTAACGAGTTCTCATGTCGAAATCAACGTTTTCCCTGTCGTGGGAAGCACATAAAAACAATATTTGTAGTGGAATTGGCGTTCTGCAGCAGGTTAGAAATTTCAGACAAAACATTTATGCACCAGTATCAACAACCAATATTCTGAGTATCAGCACCACAGTCACTGTTGGATTCTTTTATTTTTACTTCAGAGACTGCTTTAGGTACCTACATTGATTTTTTTTTAGAATGAAGAATTTGTGGATATGACACTGGCTGCTGATGGACACTTCGTAAAAGTTCACCAAATGGTTATGGCTCTCGCCAGTCCATACTTCAAAGAGCTCATCTCATCAGCGGCCGGCCGACACCCAGTCATATTTCTAAACGTATGTAACTTTCAGTTAATGTAAATTATGTATGTTAGCTAATCTGAAAATGTAGGCCGCTGTAAAAATATTTCAAACTCCAATGTAAATTATAACATTTTCATTCTAGAAAATCTCCAATTCAACTCTTAGTGCAATTCTCGAGTTCATCTACACAGGTGAAGTTCTGGTATCAATGGAAAACCTCGCCGACCTAATACAGACTGCCAAAGAACTCCACATCCGGGGATTGGAAGATATGGTATGCAGTTCAGCCCCAGGATATTAATCTCTAGTATGCCTAGATTCCAGACTAAATATGGATCCATGTTTAGGCATATCAACGATTAATAAATGTGCCCCCCGGGGGACAGGGGACACATTTATTAGATAATATACCTATATTATTTAAATGTTTTACTGCAAGATTTAACAGTTTCTGATAGGCTGAAGCATGTCATGATATTTCATCTGTTATGCAAGATTATTGTCTTTTAAATGTTGATATCTTTGAACATATTTCTCAGAAACTGCAGAATTCATGTAATAGTACTGCAAAGCTATATCAAAGTCAAGAAGAAGCAGACTCAGAACAAAACCATCAAGAAGTACACACGGAAAATAAAGAAAGTTCTGAATTGGGTGATGACTTATGCTACTTTGAGATTACTGACCGTGATGATACACAAAGCCAGATATCTAGCTACAGTACACTACAGTTAAATGAAGAGTTAGTACCTATAATAATAATAATTTGCTGTTTCAAATGTTGTAATATGGCCCTGCATGGTTTCATAGCTCTGAACGAAAGTGGAGGGGAAGGTCTATATTTATTTTTATCATAATATAATTATCTTTCTCGCTGCCAACTTCCCTTACATTAAAAGTCAGAGCTACTGTGTCCCAACTCTGGACCTATAGATACCTGAATTAAACAATGAAACTTTTCAAGTAGTCAAGTCACAGTACATAAATGTCAATGTTGCTAATTCAAGCAACTCTAAAAGCAGAAACTAAAGGCAGGTTTTTACAGGGTCAGTGCGCAAGTCAGTATCGGCGCCGAAACTGCCGCCGACACTGACTTCATTCATTTACATGGAGTCAGTAGTCGTGGGAGCGCTGACTTCCCGCCGCTGTACTGACGGGTCAGCGCTGACTTGTCTCAAAATCGTAGTCAGTTACTGACCCTGTAAAGCCAGCCTTAATTAATAAAAGTTGCTTAATATAATTGTTAAATCAGGAATTCCTATTATTCAATCAAATCTATGTTTAATATTCTTCACATTATTACCCTTTTTCATGGATTTTGAGATCACATTATATGTTTTTGATTTATTTTGCAGATTATTGGGAAGCATAAATACAGTCAGATCAATTGATATGAGTGAAATTGATGAGAATTGTGAAGAAAATTCGCTAGAAGAAGAATCGGCAGTAACACCAAAACCTACATTTCCAGTAGTGTCAAAATCAGTAGATGGTAAATTAACAATAACAAGAAAATATGTTTATAGTTTAGATATATTAGATTGAATGTTGGCACTTTTATTGATTTGATCTCTATTTCTAGGACTTCAGCCAACATTAATGCAGTACACAGTGTCAAACCAAGGCTCGATACAGATGATACTCAATCGTTACTTGTATTATTTGAAACACTCTAATCGAAACAACACACGACAGTGGCGGTGTGTTGACTATCTCAACAAAAGCAAGTGTCCGGCGCTTGTTACAACTAGAAACAACTTAGTCTTACAAAGGTTAGTGTGGTATATTATTAAAACTTTTAAGAAGTACTTCTTTACTAGTGGCGCCATCTAGTTTAGTATTCGGTAGTAATAAAATCTTCTGACTCCCGAAGCCCAGAGAAGTTAAATAATTCTTTCTCACCAAGCTTAATAAAAATGTCAGAAAATGTACAAATATAGCTTGTTTTAGGATATCAGCTCACGTACACGCACACCACGACAAAAGAATTCTCAAGAAAATCCATGCTGGGGCAGTTTACGCGGCAATAAAAGATGCTGAAGATGAAGGGATGCAAATCAAAATCAAAGTAAAAGAGAGAGAAAAGGATGGCGACAATTTAATTACAGAAGAAACAAGAAGTGAAGCGATTTCGACGTAGCGTCACTCATCACATCACTTGGTCACGTTAACTGTTTGAGCTTAGTCAGCACCATAATTTTATGATTTAGAATTTCGAAAATGATTTCATTTTGTGTATTTTAAGTAAGGATTATTTAAGTTTTTAAAAACTAACAGTTTTGCATGTGTTTCGTAAGATTGTATTATATAGAACATTCCACATGGTGTTACGAGTGGCGGCCATCGGTCACGCGTGTTGACCGAATACAAAACGCCTGAAAAAGCGTGTGATAACTGGCTTGTTGCAAGCCACCAGTGGCTAAAGTCAGTGGCCCGTTTGCGCTCAGCCTAAAAACTTTGTTCAATCAAAGTAAGCTGAGCGCAAACGGGCCACTTTTGAAACCTGTTTTCACTATAATTTTATTTTTATGTTCACTTATTGATAACAATCATGATGGTGTGATCAGTATGATTTTTGTAAATAATCTAGACTTTAGGTAATTAAAATGTAGGATTAATTAGGGAGTAAATTAAATTCGAGACTTTAGTCCATTTTACTAATATTAGTACTGTACAAATTCTTTTAAAATTGTATATATCTATGAAATAATACAAGATACTAGAAGCTGTCTTTTTAAGTTGGTTTAAAAATAGATTTGTGTGTAAAAATATAGTTTATTGTCCCCGATTCAACAGTAAATAACCATACAAAACATTGTACATAAATATTCGTTAATTCTGTATCACATTGGTCTATGAGCAAACTTGTATTTACTTATTACTTATATAAAAATACTAATAAGTACTTACATACTTTACTAGCATCTGGAAGGCATTAAAATGGAATGCATAACATTGATTTATAAAGCTTACTCTACCTAATCATAAAAATATGTATAAAATTATGTCTATACTATACAGAAAACTAATTGATAAAATGCATTAGAAATATAAAATTATGCTTATCAATTATCATATACAACACTTCATTATAAACGATTAATTGCACTGTAAGTACATCAGATCGACATATTGACTTGCAGGTACTGTAAGCGCCATGGATTTTTGCCGACTATACTTAGGCCAGTCTATACTTTACGAATGTCGGGAGTACAAACGCCGCTTTGTGCACATCGCTATTATAGTACCTAAGATTCATGTTCTGTTCATCCTCTTTAGTGAATGTAAGCAGTGGAGTATCGAACTTCATGTTTTCCTCTAGAGAACCTATCACAAACCCTATCTGTCCGGATGGGTAGGTAGGTACAGATGCGTATCCATAAGCCGCAGATGGAAACTGATTCTTGCAGAAGTTCAGAGTATTTGTTACTAGTTCGAGGTCATTCCATACGGTTCCAGCTTGGGAGCAGACCACCCCACCAGGCCGGAGCGCACTTTTCATAAGCGCAAAGTAGTTCTCTTGGAATAAACTGACGGCCGGTCCAATGGGGTCGCTACTATCAGTAATGATGACGTCAAACTCCTGACTGTGATTCTTCATGAATTCGAAGCCGTCACCAACGTGTAAAGTTAGCTTCTTGCTATCGAAACCTACGGCCATGAATGGCAGGTACTTCTTCGATACTTCGATGACTTTCGCGTCTATTTCTACCTGGAAGAAGTCAAATTGGCTAATTTTATACTTTTTTAAGCAAATAATGTATGTAAGTCTAAGTATAAAATAAATAAATAAATATTCACGGACACTTAACACAACGCCTTCTAGTCCCAAACTAAGCAAAGCTTGTACGATGGGAACTAGATGGCTGATAGAATACATACATACATTTTTTTTGTAAATACATACTTATAATACATAGAAACACCCAGCCACAGAACAAACATCTATGTTTGCCACACAAATGTTTGTTCTCGGTGGGGATCGAACCCACGACCCACAGCACGGAAGGCAGAGCTACTACCGACTGAGCCATGACGCCTGCAAAACTTGAGCAAGATGGCGAGAACCCGATTTCAATTTGGTAACCATGACGTAGTAACGAATTCCCAATTTTTGATACCTACAACTCACTAGTTTTTTATTCATCAAGAAATAGTGTGCAAGGTTTGTATTCTCAATTATACCTAAATATTGGGCATAAGATGTGTTTCATCATTTCAACCGATTGAGCAACCAGTTTCCTGATTATTTTCAGTCATTTTGACCTATAACCCTGTTATCTGTGAGATAGGAGGCACAAACAATCAAATTCAAACATTATCAGTATACCACAAGTGCGGTTAACCATTATCACTATACCACAGAACACAAACATATACCTACCTATTATAGATACAGTAACAAACAAAACACACCAAATTAATTACCTAATATTGAACTAGAGACAAAGAGAAGCTATTTTGTACAATGTCTTGAAGGAATCTAGTTAGATGAATACTTAACCAGTGATACTGACTCAAGTAAAGCAGCCAATTTCAATTTTAAAATATTATATTATTTGTACAAATAAAATCTTAGGTGATACAAGTTCCAGTGTAAATTAATCCTAGAATGTAGCTAGTGAAAAATTTAAACGCCAATCAAGCTTAAATGCGCTTCTCAAAACTTATAAACGGATGAATAAAACGTAGGCAAATAAATAAATAAATTTTCACAGACACTTAACACGACGCCTTCTAGTCCCAAACTAAACAAAGCTTGTACTATGGGAACTAGATGGCTGATAGAATACATACATACATTTTTTTTCGTAAATACAAATAAATAAATAAATAAATATTCACGGACACTTAACACAACGCCTTCTTAGTCCCAAACTAAGCAAAGCTTGTACGATGGGAACTAGATGGCTGATAGAATACATAAATACATTTTTTTTTGTAAATACATACTTATTATACATAGAAACACCTAGACACAGAACAATCATCTATGTTTACAACACACAAATGTTTGTTCTCGACCCACAGCACGGAAGGCAGAGCTACTACCGACTGAGCCACGCCTGTCATGGCTCAGTCGAAGTGAAATAAAGCAGTACTTCAAAACAATATTAACTAATCAATTTAGCGCTCATGGCGTAGCTTGATTAGTCAATCTTTACCGATTATCTAAGTTGAGCGACGTTCTGCGCGGTCACTATTTGGATGGGTGACCGTTAGTGGCATTTACATCTGAGCGCTTCCGTGCTTCGGAGGGCACGTTAAACTGTCGGGCCTTGGTCTAGCATTCGTTAAGCCAGGACAGAGGCCTTAAGGCGGCCTAAAAACTCCGTCACCAGAGTTGGCCACTAACTCATACGAGCTTGCTTGATACTTGATCGATAATACTCAAGTGTAGATTTTGAGTTTTTACTAAGAGTTTTACCCTAGTTAATTCAAACATACCTGTACAATTTGCTTTACTTTGGGATGTTTGGAGACTTCTCTTGCTACTCCACCATCACCTCCACCAACAATGAGCACCTTCTCTGGGTTTTTGTGACAGCATAATGGCAGGAATGATATCATTTCCTGAAAAATATTTTTGTACATAATAATGTAGGTATCTATTTGATATCCATTCTTTTTTTAGAACACCTGATGAAGAGTGTAGCTGCAGCCTAAGTTGGAGCAGGAATTTAGTAGCTTTTATAAAATAAGGTTTGATCAAGTAATCATGAAAATTGTTACTACAACCTGACCATTAGATGGCCATAGATAGACCTGACTATTATTATTAAACTATTTACCTATTTCTTATTATTATTAAAGATACCTATTGTAGTAACTATGTGGTACATATACATATTATAGGTAAGTAATTACCTAATTTATTCAGAAGAATCTTACCTGATATGAAAATTCATCTTTCTGGGAGCATTGTATAATACCATCCAACACGAGTACTCTTCCAAGACTTGTTGTGTCAAAAACTAGGATATCCTGGTATTGAGATTTTTCGGAATGTAGCACCTCTTTCACCTCAAATGAGAATGTGCTACCTGGCCACATCTCACAGGACTCTGTGAACCAGTTGTTCTTCAATTTGTCCATGGTTGGAGAGCTGAAGTATATAATAATTATGCACACATCATGAAGACATAAATTTTTGGTTATTAGCAGGCAGAAGCAGAGCAGTGGTTTTTATTATAGGTATCTATCTACCAACATCTAACAACCTAACCTATCCATGGCTATTACTTGGGTAGGTCTACCCAACTAGAATTAAGACGAGCTCTTATTAACAATATCAGCTTATCATAAAATAGTTTATTTTTATTCATACCTTTTGAGATGGTGAAGTTCAGCAGGTCTGGTGAGTAGTAGGTACCTACCTACTCTACGTTAATTTTTTTCTATGGTAGTAGGTCAGTCAGTTCAGCTAAAGACAGCTGGAGATGGTAGCTTGGTGGTAGCAGGAGAACGGAATCAAGTCTTTGAAAGGAATGCAATGCATGAGTGCGTAAAACTAAAGTCAAACTAAAGTAACATAAATAAGTCCGAAAAATTTGTGAACGCGAACGCATGCAAAGCAACAAACACAACGGCTAGCCTTATTCCTACATTTCCTACATACAATATGGCGGACACCTATGCATGCGTTTTTTCGGTATATCTACGTACATATTGATTTTTTCATTTTTTCATTTTTTTTAATTTTGTTCTGGCCCTGGAGGCTTGTCCTTTTGCCAAGTCTTTTTTGGTACATTTTGATATTTCCAACATAATATTAGGTACATATGATGATTAGGTACATTCCAACTGTCGAAAAATTTCTTACTGCCAAGTATCAATGCAAAAAGCAAAAAGTATCAAGTGGATTAACTGCTTGCTTCGGCTAACAAAACGTGACATTGTGTGGGCAGCACTGCAAAGGGAATGCAAGGGAGCTTGCTTCGGATGGTTGGTTATTGTACAACCATGGAATTCACAGTCTGCCGGTATGTGTCCACACAAATGTACGTATACATACATCAAATGCACACATAAACGAAATATCCTCCATTTTGTATGTAAATATAAGGCTCGCCAAAAAATTACTATTTTCACAATTTCTTACTATTTTGTGATTTTTGAACGATGCGGCAATGAATGTGAGATTTGTTTTAGAGGTCTAAAAGCGAGCGACAACGGCTGAACCCTCAGGTTCCATATCCTGATGCTCAGATTATATTCGGAGTTCTGAGGCGGAACCAAACCAATAACTTCATCATGGCTCTCATGAAATCGAATGTGGTGCCGGATGATGCTATCAGTATGACCGAACTGGAGGCAACCAAATACGTTTGGGACCTTGTCGGCGAGTGGCATAACCTTTCCGATACGTGAGTTTTAGCTCAACAAATTTTCTGATTAGGTAGGTAGGTATACCTAGAATAGTACGTAGAGCCAGTTAAATATTTTGCCTTTTCAGTAGGTAGGTACCTGTCAAGTAGGTACTTAATCATCTAAGTAGGTGTAGACTAAAACTAGCATTACTACCAACTAAGTTAGTTCGTTGAGAGTGAAAATTAATTCAGTTAGTTGAAGTGGAATTACTGAAAATTTATTATCACCTACAGCTGGGCGCTACGCTACGGATCAATATTTCTTGGAGGCCTCAATGCGCTATCTGGAGTCTTAATCAATAGATTCTATAGAAATAAACTGAAACTAGGCACATACGGTTACATCTCATCAGTTGTACCGATCACTGTAATGCCAGCTATGTTGACAGCGGTATTTCACAGACATGTAAGCAACAGAACAATAATTAATTTGCGGTATAAAAATGTTACTAGATATGAAAAATGTAACACTATTTTTTTGCAGTTAGTTTCAACTGATATGCTGTTGATGAAGACAGATACATGCCCAGTATGTTATGAAATAAAATCTTCCATTATACAGCTCGCATTGGGACTTGCATATCCAATGGTCTTAGGACCTGCTGCTGCTTTACTGGTAATGATATCTATTATTTTTACAACATAGTTATGAACTAATAATAATAATACCCAAATAGGGTATTATATTAAAATTATTTGTACATATTATTATTAACTAGTTAAGGCTAATAATGGTGACACGATGGAACTAGATATCTTCAACACTACCACCAAGCTTCTAGTTTTAATTAAATACATTATTATAGTCCATTCAGAATATAAGTTAAATGTGCCTTTGTTTTATTTTCAGTTTGCAAACAGATACTCCACGTTCAGAGTGCCACAGCTAAATGAAGGCCCTAAAAAGATGTTCAAATTCCTACAGAAAACTACAAGACCATTCAATGGAACGCTTGCAATGATAGCTGTCACTCAGTTGATTGGTTCATCAATTATCACTTATTTTGAAATGAAAAATAATTTTAGTTTGAGAAAAAAAATGTTAGCGATTGAACAAGAGTTAAACAATAGGTTATAACAATTGAGCTAACTGTATATAAACCTGTAGATAGATTATTTTTATTTATTATAGATTATTAGTAAATAGATTTGAATTGTAAATGATTTGTATATAATTTCATGTAGACTAAAATAAATACTACTGTTACTCTAGTGCTGTCAAATTAGGTTACTTTAAAAAAATGCAATAACAGAATGAACACCATTCAAATTAGAATTATGAGGGAACAGATGAACATAGGTACATACATACCAGTCAAAATCATATACCCTCCTTTTTGCTTCGCCATAGTCCGGTAAAAAACTATACACTAAATGAAAATCACCAATTTTCTGTAACCTATTTATTACTTTATCTGATAATATTTTTAAATTACAAAACCCAACTACAAACTCCACACAATTGTTGTACAAAAACAATTATTTTCTAAGATTGAACACATACCGCATCAATTCATGATCCAAATTAAATCAGAATCCTTCTATGAGAACGCCATGATTAAACAACAGATTTAAGTAACTCAAATGACCTCAAATTAGTAACTTACTAAACTATTTTAATATTTTTATGCTGTTTATCTCGGAACTACTCAAAAGTAAGTATCAACAAATTTTAATTAATGACTAAAATTTACTTTTTGTAACAAAAATATCTATTTACTTATGCTAGTAATACCCCGATTTTAATATTGCATTTTTCTAAACTTAATTTTTTGACAGCACTTAAATTATTGCTTATGGCAACAATTATAGTACAGTCAAATTAGGTAAGTTTATGAAAATGAAACAACAGAATCGGGGGCATTGTTTAGTATGCTAAGTTATCTTGTATTATTATCGTAGGTAAAACAAGATCTTTAAAATATTAGCATAAGGTATGGTCATATTACCTAAAAGTGCTACCTATTACTTTTTAGCATACCATACAGTGGACAACAGACTCATCCAACAATCATAATTTTATAATGATATTCTTCTAGCAGTTTACTATGAGATATAACATAAAAGCAAACACACAATGAGACAAAGTTTATGTTATGGTCAAGTGATGCATGAATGTATAATAGAAACATTTGAGTAATGGTGGCCATACACGCTACGATAAATCGTTACGATCAGACTGTTCAGTTCGAACGTTACCGATAAATCGCTACATGTATGTTATAAAACTGTACAGTTTTTAGAACAAACATGTAGCGATTTATCGGTACCGTTCGAACTGTATAGTCTGATCGTAACGATTTCTCGTAGCGTGTATGGCCACCATAAGGGTCAATTTATACTAGCGCAGAGTCGAAGCGCATCGAAGCGTCTATACAAAACTGAACATAACAAATTCAACCTTAACTCCACAGCGTAACGCACCCATTACTTCTGAGATTTTAAAAAGACGCGCGCATTCACGCGCGTTCGAGAGAATCCGCGCGTTTGAATTTGTATGGTAAGTTTCGGATTGACGCTTCGATGCGCTTCGACTCTGCGCTAGTATAAATTGACCCTAAGGTATCATAATTTAACTTTACAAACAAAACCAAAAAACCTTAATTTCTTCAGATTAAGTAATAAATTTAAAGCATCAACATATTTTTAAGTGTTGAAGATAGTCACAGTCTGACAAGCAGCGCGGGTTGTTCGTAATGGTGCGTGCACACTCAGCCCATGCCGCTGCCGGCATTATTGCCGCGATTAATTCCGTACTTAATGCCACAGCAACATAGCCTTTATTATTTAGGGAGCAAGGACATGAACATGCCGGGACAGAAACATACTCGCGTTTAAACTATGCTCATGCACGCGGTATAACGCGATGTGGAGGAGACTAATCAGCAGGCTTATCGCAAAATGGGTAGGTAATTGAAACCAAAAATTTTGGTAACCTACCATTTTTACAATATTAGTTAATATCAGCCACTAGTAAATATCCCTCGATTCAGCTTTGGGTAATTTGGGTAATACCTAATGTTTTTAAAATAATGAATACAGAATTGTTCCTACAATATAGAGAATGAGTTCCTAAAATATTTTTTTGTAATACTTTTCACCTAGGTTACAAACTAATATTTTTTTCGAATTTTCATTTTATCTTTTTGATAATTATTTTGGACGCAAGCTTCCACACCATCTACGTAATTTAATTATGCTCTGTTATTATGATAATAATAACAATAGAGTTTGAACAATCATGTTGCATTTATATTTACGTTAATTCTGTTATAAGTATTATTATTATTATAGTACCTATTACATGCTCTGTTATATTATTATTAATTAGGTACCTAAGTACCTGTGGTTTTGTTAGTAATCAGTACCTACTAGTAGGTAGGTACTATACTAATAACTTAATCACGCTGTTGGTAAATGTAACTTTTAAGATATAATTACTAATCAACGACTCTAGAAAAGAATGAAATGAGTAAAATGAAATGAAGATTTTATAAAAAAAAAACACTAAGCGCTATTTTTTGATCAATCGCTTATAGATTTTATGAACACTATTTTGTGCTCCTTCCTCCCCATGCAATCATACGGGTGTAATAAAACCTCTCCCGAAAACTTCGGGGTGCTGAAGTACCTACCTATTCATGAATATGAAGAACTTTCCCGAAGGAACCCCGTGTATCAGCTGTTCCATACAGTTTAGCCAAGTAGCCGCCTACACATTATTATTACATTTCGTATGGAAGTGTTTTTTTCGAGCTAACACAAATGGTTCCGTAAGAAAAGTTGTTCATATTGGTGGATACCTACACTACCTACCTATTTTAACCCCCTGAAAATTTGGGAGTATTTTTATTACACCCTGTATAGAAGGGAAAAAGAAAGAAAGTACTATAGCCAAAAGAATACCTACCTTGCGATTGGTCGAGCTAGAATTTGCGAACATTGTGTTTTTTTTTAGGTATCAGCTTCATTTTATTATCAAGGCTCCAGGCCACCGCTCGCTTCAAGACTTGTCTGTAGGTATCTACATAAAAAATCAATTTGACAACCTTAACTATTCAAGCCTGACTCCCAAGTCTAGAAGCATAGGCAATCTTTAACAATGCCATTCACTAACCAATTTTTATCAACTCTCAACACAATTACAACAACTATACCTACCTACCTACTATATACTGCTCTATTTGTCCATACAATAAAAGTCTAGTCAAAATTTATAATCAAAGTGCATAGCGTTAACTTTAAAATTCACTTCTCGACAGTAGCTATTTACGGCTCACACAACAATCAGACACAATGCTAATGAATAAAATAGAAATTCATAAAGCTTGTCACAATAGATGGCACCTGTATCCTTGAGGGAATGTTCTTGGCAGTGTATTACCTTAACCGCTTTTTCAAGCGGTTGCGAGCGTCACTTTGAAAATAAATCTGACATACTGAATTTAACGTGATAATGGTGCCTTGATGGACACAGTTGGTATACTTACATTCTAGGTTATAGCTAGCGCAACGCATAGTCGGGACCCACTGAAGAGACCTCAGGAGCATCTCCTGAGTATGAGAGCTCAGTGGAGCGTGCCCAGAGGGCGTAGGTTTCTGCTAGCAACGCTGATTGACGTAATCATTGTATGTTACTGAGATCTCTTCGGATTGGTAGCGAGTCAACTTGATGCTACGTCGCATATCCGCGGTGATCGCGGACTTGTAGCCGCCCTTGCGGAGCAGCGAGTCAATTGTTTGTATTTGATCCCAACCTTGAATCAGAAAATTGTTTGGGTTTGTACGTAAATATTTTATTTCATTCTTTCAGAGCTAAAATAGTGCCTAAATATAGTGTGAATAACTGCGATAGGCGCTATTTTAGCTCTGCTCTAAAGACATTATTGCTGACAAAAAGTAGGTAAAGTTAATACAGTGGGCAGGGAAGTAGGCATCAGCCTAATCTAAGCACGATAATGCCTCTTTCCCGGCTTGTGCCGCAGACAGAATAAGAATAAAGGCGATGTTGCTGTGGCAATAATTCCGGAATTAATCGGGGCAATAATGCCGTCAGCGGCATGAACCGAGTGTAAACGCTACTTAAAGAAAGTGATCCAGCAATGTTGAAGAGCAAAATAGGGCAGATTATTACCTTGTTCAGTCGCCACTTGAGGTAGATAGGTGGCGGTGCGCTTGGAGCCACGTTCGCTGAGGAACTCGATGCGGATGCCGTGCTTTCCCAACTTCCAGTCGAGAAAATGTTCAGCCTCCTCGAAATGCTGAAGGATGGATACAGAAACCGTCAGTCGGGGGACTTCCTCGCGCGTAATTGGCGCAAACCGAGAATCCTTGAGCGCGGATGTAATAGCGTACTCGCGAAGACCTAGAAGTTAATGCGATCACTGTATTGCGTATTTTGCTAACTTTAATTCATATCCTATTTGCAGGTAGGATAAGTAGGTAACTGGTAATGAGGTAGGTATAAGTAAAAATTCATTTAGGAGTATGTAATAAGAAATACTCTAATCTTACTTGTTAATGCACAAGAGTACTAACCTGAATGTAAATGCATGGCATTGAATGTTCCAATACATCCTCGGAGACGGTGATCCTTACCAATCTTCCATGTCACAAACAAAGGACTGAAAACAAAACATGTTTCTGAACATGTTTTTGAATTAGTAAAACAGTTTGTAAATTGCACAGTCAATGTGATTTATTAAATAATTATTCATTAATATTTTATCTAAAATATTAACTGCAGTTTTTATTTTCATCAACATGGGTGATGCAAGTATTTTCAGCATTTTTTGATATCTGTTACCATTTACGATTTCCCCTCACTAACCCATCTTAATGAAACATCTTGTATAATTTTAAAATGCAGCTCGAACTTGTAGGTATAGTTACTTTTTGCAATGATGATGTCCCAGTTTGGTTAGGTGAGTTGGATGTGAATTTACCGCAGCAACAGTTGCCTAATTGATATAATAATTTAACTGGTCATTATTAATAAAAATATTTTTCACTTTGACCACAACCACATTTTCTACTTTGCCCACAGCACAAACACATAACTACATTTCTTTTGCTGAAATTACATCGTTTTGAGCTGGTTTACACCAATCAACGAAATCTGAACAAAGAGAAACATGCTGATATACATATTATTATTGTACAAACTTAGGATAGAATAAAGCTAGATGCTATTGTATTGGCAGATTGTTTTTGTTAGTTTATTTTACAAGACTAATTCATAGTCTCTTCTTTAACAATGTGGGTAAGAATAAAAATGTACTTTTAAACTTTTTCAACTTGACTGTGAATCTCTTTATTTCAAAGACTAAGAGAAGTCAGCTGTGAGTTGTTTGCGTGAACACAAACATATATTTTGGACTTATAAAATCAACACAAAGTGGGAGTATTGACCTACATGAATAACTTTACATAAGGAACTTGAAGCCATCAAACAAAGCACAATGCACCTTGGTTTTTGTGCACAGGGATTGGAAGATTTGAGTGTGAATGATACTAGTGGCATTATCTGCTTAAATTATAGGTACCTACTTATTGTTTTCAGTTTTTAGATTGACCTCGATGCAGACAAAAGAATCAAACCTTTCAGACAAAGACTCCCAAGAGGGTTCATAGAATAGACTGAGGTCTATTTAGTTGAACACGGGTACTTACTAGGCCTCGTTAGTGAAGTTTGGCGTCTGTGGAGGGTCCATGCAATGCAGTTGACAATACAAAACATCGAAACAAAAGTAGCACATATCAGGAATAGCTACAGACTCTTGGTAACCATTCAAAGGTCGTTCTATACTATTGCCGTAAGTGTTATTTAGCTTCTGTTTTTTTGTCCCACAGCAAACTGAAGACATTTTGGAAGGTGTAGGTATCGCTTAGCTTTGTATGAGGGACAACGCAGTCACGCTAATTACAAAAATGTAAAAGAAAACTAAATCAAACACACTCCTCCCTCCGAAGATTGCATGATATGAAATGAAAAGGTGAGGGGTGGGGAGGGCAGGCCAGGCAGGCGCAGACTGCAGACGCAGAGAGACGAGCCATTTTACCACAGACTATTAATGCTAAAAAGTATAGACAAAAAATTACTTTACGACACCAAGCAATGATTTTCACCACAGATTTTCACCCTGGCGGACCTTTTGCTTTTGTCAAAAATAGAGAAATCTTAGATTTGGGTAGAGATTTTTATAAATACATTATGCATACAATTTAAGCGTATTCTGAGGCTTATTCAGTACCTAATAGTGCTTGCTTGAGCTGTAAATCAGCATGCAAGTCGTAGAATCATAGAAAAAAAATAAGTACCTATTCTTTGCAGCCGTGCTGTATGAGCTGAGCCAAGAGTAGGTGTATAACGAGCAGCGCAGCGGCAGCACGAGCATTTCAATATAGATGTTCGGTGATTTCAATAGTTTGTAATCTGGCCAGTCTGTATGAGATCTACACAGATGATGGTGTCTGTATCATCATGAACCTCTGTATCATACACAGACGAAGGATCGTGATACTTCGTCTGTGCCATAACCACCGAACATCTATTGCCATAACACAATCCAACACACAGACGAAGATACTTCGTCTGTGCTGTAACATCATGATGATATAAAAAAAGTGTATCTTGTCTATGAATGGATGGATGGAGCACAAAAAAAAAATACTCTTCTATGGCGATGGCTGTCATCAAGTTGTACTTTACTATTTTGTAGAAATAAAAAGCTTTCTTTGCATAGAATGAAGATATTTTCGTGAATCATGTACATGTTTTATAATGTAATATATTTTCTAAGTGAAAGTATCCTATTACCTTCTAAAGAACTATTAGTGATGCATAGTGAAAAAGCTTTTTGAGTTCCGACGATGGCGTCTGACGGTGAAACTTCGTGTGCGAATGATCCTAATTTTGCCGCTATCTATTCGTTTTTGAAAGTATTCGGTAAATTGCATGGGCTGGAGCTACCTACAATCAATAAATTACAAGAATTCATAGAGAACACCGAGGAAGGTAGGTTGTTGTGTTTGTAATAAACAAGTGAAATTATTATAAACAAACATCCTATGTATATGTTTTTTGTTTGGTAGTGTCTGATGCGTTGAAGGAGCTACACTTGAAGTTATTGCGTCGTGCTCTCAAGTCAGCACACAGCGACAGATGGGAGAAGTGTATGATAAAGTTTTGCCATCAACAAGGCCACCATCAAGAAGCTTGGGAAATAGAAAGGTTCTCTTACAAAAAAGCTAGTACTCAAGTGAAACTCAAAGTTCTAAAGGTAATTACCACCGCCTACTCTTATAATCAAGGAGTATAGTTGAGCTGTGATTCATTTTATGAATATGACTCAGAAAGATCTAGAATGTAAAGCAAAGCTAGAAGCAAGTAAACAATACCAAAATAATTCTAAGAAACATTATTGATGATGCAATTAAACTTACAGTTCTTATTGGAGTATCAATTTACATGCCATCCTAAGTTCAAGTCGGCAATCAATGCAATACCATCAAAAGAACTACGACTTGACCCAATTGGACGAGACAAGAATGGCTGTGTGTATTGGTTACAAGTTGATAATGATGCCAACTTGTGCTTGTATAAAGAGGACCAGGATGAGGAGACTTGGCAGTTAATAGCAAGGTAGGTGTGTTCAATAAACATAAATTATCAAAACCGTGAATATGGAAAACCTGCAATAAAATGTGCAAACTATGAGGAATGGGTAAGTTCATATAAGTTAGTGGCCAACTCTGGAGATGGAGTTTCTAGGTCGCCATAAGGCCACTGTCATGGCATAACGGCTAATAGAGCCAGGACCGACAGTTCAACATGCCCTCCAAAGCATGAAAGCACTCAAATGTGAATGCCACTAATGGCAACCCATCTACGCATAATGTTGCTTAACTTGATAGTTAGTTAAAAACTCAGGCAATATATTATGTTCGCCGGAGAACAATATTCAGTTGTTACCTATTGAAAAGAAATGCATTTTGAATGAATGAATAATTGAGTCTCTATACAGAATGATTTGAGTTTTGCTCAAATAGGTCTCTATTGAGACTGTTTCAGCGTTGCAAATGAAGTTTAACATAAAACATCAGCAAACAAATAACATTTGTTCTCAGAAATAGAGAAGAATTAGTAAAAGTTATTGCACAATTAAAAAGTGGAGAAGAAATCACCCCTTCAAGTACTTGCACTGAAAATGAAGTTTCTAGTGAGCTTGAAGAAAACCCACCACCAGAAAAGGTATTAATGCCCTATCTATTTACATCTATCTATTCTAAATGACATCTAGGTAGGTACTTGTTTCTGTTTTTGTTGAAACCGAGCTTTCGCCCGCAACTACTGCCGGGCCCTGTTCACTCTTCCCTGCAGATCTTGTAGGTATTTAACATACCTTGCAAATACTTAACCTGAGCCTATTTTTACTTACAGGCCCTTAAACCAGAGGTTGATGAAGATAATGAAGAAGAATTCCTTAGCCCTGAGTCCGAATCTGAAAATGAAGAAACAGGGACAGTTCAAAATGAGAAATCAGATATTACACCGAAAGAGTCCAATAAACCTGATACAGTAGACAATAAAGCTAACAATATTGACCTAGTTTCAGAAGAAATTCCTAAAGCAATAAAAGAAGATGTCACTGAAACTCTACAAGAAGAAACAATAAAATCAATTATACCCATAACTGAAAGTAAATCTGAACCGTTTGTAAATAAATCTTCTAAAGATAGTGAAATAGATCAGCCACATGAAAGCACTGCAGTAGTAAGTAAAGATAGTAATAAATTAGAGGAAATAAATATAGAAGAAACTAAAAATGAGAGTATAGCATATAATAATGTAAGTATAGAAGTTAATAAAATTGCAAATATTGAAGATAAGCTACAAGAAAATACATTAAATGATGAAAATCTAAATATTGAAAGCAATAATGATAAAAAAGAAGAAGATATAGATACTAATAGTAAAAATAAAGAAGAAGAAACAGAAACAAAACACGAAAAAGAAATTGACGATGTAGTACCCAATAAAATAGAAATTAAAGATACAGATCTAAAACGAGATGAAGAAGTAAGTGAAGCAATAGAAGACCCTTTAGTGGTTGTAACAGGGGATGGAAATGGGGCAGATTGTGACAGTTTCTTTTTGGGTGAAGAAATAACAGAAGATGTCATGTATTTTTACGGTGAAGGTTGTGGTTACGATAATGATGCTGGAAATCCGGAGGCAATTCCAGAAAGTAATGAAGTTAAGTCTGAAGATGAAAATGATAACAAAGAACTTGTTATTGATGTCAAAGATCTTGTAAACGGTGAACACGATACAAATTCTACAAAACTAAGCAATGTCAAATTAAAATCTGTAGCAAAAAGGTCATTGAAAAAGCAACCTAATGATAATAATGATACAAACCCTGATATGAAAAAGCCGTGTGTGCGTGAAGAAAAATCTAACAGTTCCAATGCTGAAATTGATTCGAAATGTGAGGCAAGTGTCAATGATAAAAGCACAACAGATAGTGAAAGCACCAGAAAAAACATAGAAGCCAGTGACAGTACAAGCCCTAAAAAGAATAATGTCAAAAAACGACGGTGTAAAGTAAAAAAGAAAGTAGTTGTCAGAAAAACAAAAGATAGCAGTGTGAAAAAACCAATCAACTCTGTAACTGAGACGGATAATGTCCAGGATAAAACTAGCATTATTGAAAAGAGGAAAAGCAGTGTTTCTTCTGTGGATGAAGACTTAGCTGATATAAGTAAAACGGGTAAAGAAGATCCTTTAGCTGTGGAAGAACCACTACCTCCTAAGAAGCTACGCTTAGAAACCACTCCTGAGAGTAATGACAATGCAACACATTCCAAGGATTTGTCAGATGGTAAAGAAGCTACCTCAGATTGTGCTAGCGAGACTAAAGACCTCAATGACTCAATATCAAAACGAAAGAAAATCAAAGCACATAAAGGGAAGTTTAAAAGAAAACAAAAAATTAAGGATCCAGAAAAAAATGATAAGGCAATTGATAGAAGCAAGAAAAATTGTAAATCATTAAAGAGGTCTCTGGTAGAAGCTACAATGAGTGACAAGAACAAATCTGAATCTCAAAGCGAGAGCGAAGATAACGAACCTGTTGCCAGTGGGAAACGTTTGAAAATTAAGCCTAAGAAAATCATTACCTCATCAAGGTATTATAAACAAATTCAATTTTATCTAGATAGTTTAAAAGAATCTTTGTATAATAAAGTTTTATGATTTCAGAAAAAAAGTAGAAGCTAAACTGCTGGAGAAACAATCCAGTGATGAATCTGAAGAAGAAACTCTTTACAGTATAGGTAAACAAAGGGAAAATACATAAATAAAATAAACCACCAAATATTGTTAAAATTATATTTCTGAACGCATAATTGTATTTGCAGCAGGTAAAAAATCTGTTAAAAAGTTGATGAAGAAGAAAAAGTCCAAGTCAAAGAACTCAAAGGAATCTAAAGATAAGAAATCGAAGGTGGATTCTGATGATTCTGACACGCCCGTGAGGCAGTCGCGGCGAATCGCGCAGCAGAAAATAAAAGAAGAAGCAGAAAGAAGGCATCTAGAAGAAGTCGCTTTAAGAGAACTCAAGATGATTCACAAGAAGAAGGTAAACTTGTACCAATGCGATAAATTAAAGTGCACATTTTTTGGTTACAAAACTTGTTAGGATCAATGTGATATTTTTACTGAACCTTTGCATTGTTATTCTCTCGACCCTGAAGCTCTGCAATTTCACATAATTACATTTAGTTATAATATATCTTCAAAAATGTTGAAATGTGCGAGCGAGAAGGCTGTCTGGCTTTACCCTTCGCCTTAAAAGAAAAAACGCGCCTCTATTATTTTTTTGAAACTACACGCATATTTATTTTCGTTATGTAGGGCAAAGATGACGATGACGAAGAAGAATGGCGCGCAAGCGGCCACGGCAGTAGTTCTGAAGATGACAGAAAGCGTAAGCACAAGAAAACATGGCGGACGTCTGACTCGACCGGCCCCGAACCCGATTCTGATTCGGACTCCCCTCTTTTCGAGCTTCAGCCAGAACCGGAACCAGAACGTGAGTGTACAACGTGTATTTTTAATTATTATTATCATCTGACAAGTTTGTGACAGCTCTTGTGTTCGCCAATTTACGTACCTACGTAGTACGTACACACGCACACATATGCGTATAAATGAATGTATAATGTATAGCGTCGGTTCCACACGAAAATTCAAGAGGTATTTCATCTTCATATTCTAAAGTCGTTTCACAAACGTTCGCCATGACCAACCAGGTATCCTAAACTAGGCAATAAGCCTTGATCAGTTTATTATGATTATGAACTTTGCGTACGACTTCATACAAGCTCGATTCCTGTCTTTGTTTTGCAGCTGATTATGACAAATCGGACCACGAATTTTCACCGGAATCTGACTTAGAAACCGAAGAACCAGCTGAACCATTGAAAAGGGCGAGGACTCTACAAGAAGGTATGTAGAAACTCTACACTATTATTTTACCTCATACATTATTTTATACTTGGAGGTTGGTTGCTGGATTTATAACTCCATCTAAATATACATACAACCCTGCGTACATTTACTTGAAAGTACTACTGCCCACAGAAAAAGACGACGGCTTTTGCAAGCAGTGTGGGAGTGGTGAACAACCGGAATGGATATTACTATGCGATAAATGTGACTCTGGGTACCACGCTAGCTGCCTCAAACCGTTACTATTCTACATACCTCAGGGCAATTGGTTTTGTCCGCCTTGCAATCATGTAAGTGTTTCTCAAAGTTCTCAAAATCAGCTTTTAATGGTTTTTTGAATATTTCTGATACTCAAGAGGGCTCTATCTTAGGCAGTCTTCATTTTCTACAGAACTTAATTTTTTCATATTTTATTCCCAGGAGAAACTTATACAGTCATTGGAAAGTGAGCTAGTAAAACTCGACGAATTAGCGGTTATTGTTGAGGATGAACGAGCCCGAAAGAAACTCGAGGAGCCGGAACCAGTGCCGGAGAAGGCAAAAGAAGATAAAGACTCTGATGACGACTCGGGTAAGTTCTTCTATCTCAAACCGGGAGCAGCCTTTGCAGTACATACACAACACAACTGTCTAGTGACATACACAGTTTGACTGAGTTATTTTACCACAACCGTAGGCTTAAATGGATGCAAGCAAGGGCATAAAAACTTCGACCGGTGAGGTATTAGAAGAAGACCACCAAGTAAACAATGCCTTCCATTGCAGAAATGGCCACTTTCATTCACATCTCCACAGCAATCCCACGGGACGCGAACGGAGTCGCGGGTGGAAGGTAGTATATTCATATGAATATACTAGCTTCCGCCCGCGTATTCATATATATGAATGTATACACACACGTATATACGAATACATACAAGTATTTCGTCATCTTGCTGTGCCGATGACGAAATATTTTATTTTATCTGACTGTACAATGCAGCTCTATTTTTAATAGTGTCCGAATCGTCAGTAACAAAAATATTAAAATCAAAAGTGTCAATTGGGACATTGTGTCCCAAAATATTTTGTCCGAATCGTCAGCAAGTCATTTCTTTGACACACTTCCTTTACTTGTTATTTAACGCAGTTTTCTCGTATGTTGTTGTACAGAAGGCAGCTCATGTAGTTCGTGGTCGTCTGTATCTTCGAGCGGCGTGTACAGATTGCGTGCGCGTAAACAGCTGCCTGTTAGTTTACGTGCGCAGGAGTATGATCGCCTTATCAGTGCTGCTATCAAGGTACGATCACTGTACAGACTAGTATGTACAGTCTCCCAAAATCTTTGACTCAGCAGTAAATGCTCATATTGGCTTTTGACATGAATATTTCCATTCGCCAGAGTATTCAAATTATGAGTTCCAGCGTAAGATTATCTGGTTGTTAAAGTTTGTGTGGCACTGCGATGAAACCCTTAAAATAAATTAAAAAAAAAGGTTGTTTGTTAGCTAATAGAAGTGATTATGCGTCGGTGTTCTAAATACTGATTGGTCGTTCACAGGAAGAGTATGTGGAACCCACAACGAGTGCAGGCAATCAGGGTCGCGGTAAAGATATATCGACCATAATCGAAGCAGCAGAAGAAGAGAAAATGAAAGCAGAGAGAGATGCCATCGACCAGGTATTATTCTAGAGAGTGTACAGCAAAAATATTAGTAAAATGAGTTTTGAGTTATACTGCGCGTCAATGAGAACTGAACTGTCGAGTGTTGCTACGTCGCGTCGGTACGCAATGTAAGTAACATTACCAAAGACAGGCTCCATAGATTCACCCGATAGATTCATGTAACATCATGGTGAAGGTCCTCACTATTTATCTTGTAAGTCTATTAGGTTTATGTAATTATGTCTCCGAGTGTTGGACTCTGTGAAATCAGTTGAGTGCTTATACTGTAATTATGGCTTGTAATATGAACTGGATTGACACAGAGTATGTATATTCTCAGGGTATGCCAGTCTCAGAGTCAAAGAAATCAAGGAAGAAACAACGCAAAAAACCTAGAAAGCTGAACTCTCTTGATGTCCCATCTGAAGATGATGACGAAGTTGATGAAGATTTTAAAGATACGGGGTAAGAACGAACTGCAGGGAAAACTAGACCTTGTGGCAACGCTAGATGGCATACATTTGTGTTACCTATCTTATTAGCATGAGAAAAAACTATTGCGATTTCCTAAACTAACCTTATTCTTTTTGTGGGCAGAGGGGCTTCGTCATCTGAAGATATTTCGTCGTCAGCAGACAAAGATTCGGGTGACTCACGGTCATCTGACTCCTTGCCAATAAGACGGACTACAGGCAGAAGTGAAAATAAAAAAGGTACCTACTACATATATCGTCATAATATATAAGTGCGGTCGGCGGATCAAATCAATCGAGAAGTTTGTCATGTACATAACGTTATGTTGTTTTGTGCGATATTTTGAACATAATATTTTACAGATCGTCCAAAAATGACGGAATCGTCGCCCGAGACGAAGAAAAAGAAGAAAGGTGTTTTCGAAGACAGCTCGAGTGAATCGACCGGCGCTAAGGAATGGGCGACGGCATCGAAACCTAAGTGAGTTTTCCTTCAGTAAATGCTATTTCCTATTTGACTGAGTTTACCGATTAGTTGTGTATTATCAAATCAAATTGTATTCCTATGTGATACATTTTATCAACTGAACTGACTAATACTTTCAGACCAAAATCATCACACCACCACCACCACCGATCACGTGATCCGTCCAAGAAGCGCGACAAATCTAAGAAATCTCGGCTTTCTCGCGGTCTTACGCAATACGATGCCGAAGGAAATGTTATAAGAGCGAGAGTCACCTATGGCGGTCTCAGCGGGGAAGAGGGAGAGAATGATTGGTCGCCGAAACACAGGACAAGACAGAAAAAAATCAACTATACTGAGATGCCCAACACTGAGTCAGAAGATGTAAGTATGAACTAAACCTTGTTGTATTTATTCGAGGGAGAGTACAAACACAGAACAAACATAGATGTTTGTTCTGTGTCTGGGTGTTACTATGTATCATAATAAGAATGAATATAAAAAAAAATTATATATGTATTCTATCAGCAATCTAGTTCCCATAGTACAAGCTTGGCATAGTTTGGAACTAGAGAGTGTTGTGTGATATGTCCAAGAATATTTATTAATTTGTTATCTCCAGGAAATGCACAAGTCAAGCGGCAAACACATGCCAGACAGTTCCGATGAATTCAAAGTAACAGAATCATCTGACTCCGATTGGGACGCAGAACAGAAGAAAAAAGATGAAAACAACGCTGAACGGATTAAGGCTATCAATGATTTAGTGAAGAAAACAGCGGTTGTACCGCTTGAGAAACTACCGGAAGATGTCACGAGGGCTAAGACTGAGGAGTTGCAGGCGCATTTGGGTAAGTCTCGTTCTAGTTTAGTCTAAACCAGTGCTCACCAGAATGATGGTTGTACGTAGGTCTTACAAGTACAATGCTCTGTATGCGCAATACCAGTGCTCTCAACCAGCGAAGAAAGTGTCTCGAACGTGTTGCATTGGATCCCGTTGATTTTCCGGGATAAAAAGTAGCCTATGTGTTAATATAGGTCAGTAGTTCCCAAAGTGCTCCAGGTAGACCCCCAGGGGTCCACGAGAGACTCAACTGGGGTGTACGTTGGCGCGACAAGGAAATGGGGGTTCACAATTTGTAAGTGGGGGTCCATGAAAAACCTGCTTGCGATAGTGAAGAACTAAAATGTTGGCTTGACTTCACCTATCTATGTAGGTAGATAATATTTTAAGAAGCTCAGCGACTGTTAAAATCTTGCATATTCTATTTTCAGTACAATATGTCAAGACTTGCAAAGGGACGAATTTACATAGTTACATGTAATCGTCACATTTTTGTCGAGTCTTGGGAATATGGTAGATATGTAGTTACAGGAGGTCCATCGGAATAAGCAAATTTTGAAAGTAGTCTATGAAAAAAAAAATTGGGAACCGCTGATCTAGGTCATGTATTCCAAGTTTCATAAAAATCAGACTAGTAGTTGCAGCGTGATTGAAACACAAACATCCAAGTAGTAAGTGGGATTAAATAATCATAAATATGATATGTTGAAATTTGTAGATGCACAAGCAGCCAATGCAACTCCGAGACCAGTTCGAGGCAAGGGCAGTCGCGGTGGGCGTGGTAGCAGGTATTTACATAAATCCATAATTTTATTACATATCAGAAAACAATTCAACTTACAAATCATTGTAAATATACTGTTTTTAGTAAAAAAATATTTTCTTCTTCTATTATAACTAGCGAACCACCCGACTCCGCACGGGTTTTTTAGGTATTTTTTAACACCTTGGGTTACATTATTGGAGTTTTAGTAAGGATCCCTAATTTTTTTGAAAATATAATTTAGCCTACGTCACCCGGGGATAGTGTAGCTTCCCAACAGTGAAAAAATTATTCAAATCGGTACAGTAGTTTCGGAGCCTATTCAATGCAAACAAACAATCAAATCTTTCCTCTTTATAATATTAGTATAGACAAATCAAATGCACTAAGTTTTATTAAAATTATCAAATCAAAGAGTTTTTATTGTTTAGGGGTCCAAGAGGCAGAGGCGGCCGTGGAGGTGGAAGTAACAGGTCCGGATCACCGCAGACAGACGACGCACTCGCCAAACTAGTTGGAGTCAAAGTCAAAGAGCTTGGACAGGATGGATCAGCTACTAAACCTAATCAGGTGAAAACTCCTTTATATTGGTTTAACTATTTCTTCATGTCTTTATTATTGTCTATTTAGCTCTATATAAATTTACAGCCACTAGCCCTTCCGGCAGTTTTACCGGTCCGGTGTAGTGGGAACCCGGCATAACTTCTTTCAATTTCTATACCAGGTTGAAAGAGAGAAAAAACGTCAAGAGCGAGAAGCAAAACAGGCGGAGAAGGAAGCCAAGCGACAGGAGCGATTACAGAAGAAGGAAGAAAAAGAAAAACTGAAAGAACAGAAAGCAAAAGAACGGGAAGAGAAGAAATTGGCCAAAATTGCACTGCAAGAAAGCAAAAGAATCAAAAAGGTGAGTTTAAATAAAACTATGTATTTCATTATTTTGAAAAGTTTCTCTATGGTTTATAGTAATTACTTAGTAATATACTGTATCAGTGTATTATTTACTGATTGAGGAGAATTACGGTAGGATATGTGTCCTCCTACGAAATGGGAAGATCTTCCACGCCGAGCGACCTTTGGTTCGGTGACCGAGGACCAATGGATAGTAATGTAATCGGTAGTGTTACTTATATGTTCAAACTCCGTGAAAATATCGTTTGCGCGATCTAGGATAGTTCTCATGTTGCGCACTAGATGGCGCTATAGACTTTTTACTTTAGTAAGTCCAATGAGCACGACATAGTTGTTATTTTCCACAGGAGAAGGAGTATGCGGGGCCCATGGTTGGATACGGACCGCCTGCGGGTATGGGCGGGGATATGTTCCAGCCACGTCCACCGGTACCATACCACGATCAGAGGTTCCCCAACGCTCCTAGATTACAGGTTTGATTATTATTATAATACACAAGCTTCCGCCCGCGACTTCGTTCGCGTCCCGTTGATTTTTCGGAATAATAAGTAGTAGCCTATGTGTTAATCCATTTCACGGACAATATATATTCCAAGTTTCATCCAAATCGGATCCGTAGTTTTTACGTGAAAGAGTAACAAGCATCCATCCATACTCACAAACTTTCGCGTTTATAATATTAGTAGGATTTTATTATACACTTCCATCTAGATCAGAACATTATAACCTTGTGAACCTCGTCCTAACTCCTTGCACTAAAAACGCTTACAAACTCCTACCCATCCCCGCGAACTCTACAAACGTCTAAAACCCCTACAACCCTTTCTGACCTCTTACAGCCCCAACAAACCCGTCCAATCTCTAGTACAATTGTACTAGAGATTTGTACGGGTTTGTGTATGACACAAATTTTGTGGGTTGGTTCTGGTTTGCAAAACTACGTCCAATTATACTTATATTATTCTGCCTATAAAAATAAATTGCCTCAAAGAATACATCCGCGAAAAAAGTTACGTCTCAATTGCACCAGCACTCTTAAAACTAGAACAAAGTAATCATTACCGCTTGTGAGCATCACTACTTGGCGGCCTTTATAATAAGCCCCACTACTAAAGTCATACTACTAAAATCATCATCCTATAGGTATTGATCTACTGTTGGATGTGTGTCTCTATCAATGCGCGTCGCTTAGCCGGGTTTCTGCTCTTTGCATGCATGTGTTTACCAGCTACGTCAATGTTTTAGGTGCGAGCGGAGTTGCGAGGAATGTTGGCCGGCGATGACAGAGGCTCGCACCCACAACAGCAACATAACGCGCTTAGAGAAGGTAAGCAATCTGTACAATTCTTCTGATTTTGTAAATATATTTAGAATAATGAAGTGAAACTTCTAATGTGACTTCCAACAAGGTTGCTTTAAACGTTTAACGCTCCTGGGGAGGGGGAATAGAAAGAGACAGAGCGAGGGTGAATGCGTGGCACTCGAAGTTTTACTTCTTCCGCGCGAAGGGACTCCACGCAAAATTTTTTTTTTTTACTTGTTTCGAGTCAAGATATTATGTCAATCCAGAAATAAATAAAATCAAAGTTTTAGGCCATCGTTATCTTGTCCACAAAGTTTTTAGTTTTTACTTGTAATATTGAGAGACAGGCCTCCTAGACAGTGCGGCGTCATTCGCGTGAGAATACCGCTATTATACTATGCTGAACCGTTAACTTACTGACCCTCATTGGACAACGGTATTTTAGTACCGGTACAAAATAATAACTGTTCCATCTATCGTACCGGTACTTAAAAACATGATTAATCGAAATATTGAGCATGTAATTATTTTTTCTACTCTTGAACACATTTGACTACTTCAAACAGTTTTCTTTAAACTGAATGCAGCAAACATGTTGCATAACAATATTGATGATTGTAGGTACTTTATCCGTAGCTGGATCACCGCAGCCTTTCAAGCCAGTTTCGGAAGAGCCCAGCATCATTACCCGAATGCCGCACATGATCAACCAGCAATACAGGTAATCCAATACTGAATTACTATTTGCCTGTATTTTTATAAGATATTGTTGCGTGCACAGTCAACCCATGCCGATAACTCTGGACTTATTGCCACAGCAACATCGCCTTTATTTTTTGGGAGCAAGGAAATGAACATGCTGGGACAGAGTCCTGATCGCCCTTAGACTATGCTCATGCCCACTTCCCTGCCGACTGCAACTGAGTGTGCACGCGGTATATTGTCCAAAGACAGTTTTTGGTCGACAATTTTTTTCAATATTTGAAATCATAGGTCTATCTCTACCAGATTGCTTGAGAGCATTTTGGTAATTCATTTCACTCATTTTGATATTATCAACAGAGGTCCAATGATGTACCCTAACAACTCTGGTTATGGTCCCCGTGGCCCTCAAAACATGTATCAGCTGCACCCTGGGCTGGGGACCGGGGGGGCTCGCCAGTATCCCCCGCAGTACTACCGATTGCCGCCTTACGGACCGGCAACACCTGACCGACCGCCGCATCAACCTTACAGACATCATATGCAAGGTAATTATTATTATGCATTTTATGCAAATTCGAAAAAGGAGGAGGTTCGTTTATAGCTTTTTTTTGTTTATTTAATCCCTAAAAAGTAAAAAGTAAATGTAAAAATAAAGTGTTGACATTTATTTGATTTTAATAACTTATATGAAATACAATGATTATCTGTTGGAAGTACGTGTAAAATGATTTTCAATGAAATTTAAGTGATTATCAAAATTACTTTTACCAGGTCCGCCGGGCCCATCTACATCTATGCACCACCCGGGTCCGCCCGGTTCTATGCACCATCAGCCCGGCTTCGGGTACCGAGGACCGCCTCCCAACTCCATGCCTCAAGGACTTCCCGACAGACCGGGTGCTTCGCCCAACCCACCGAACCATCTAGGCATAGGTCATCTAACGGGACCGCCTAACTCACACGGCCCACCGACTACCAGCGGTCCGACAGCTCACCAAAGCGGACCCAGCCACCTAACTCCGCCTAGTCATCTATCAGGGCCCCCACCCCATCTGAACCAACTAGGCCGGCCTCCCGGCCTGCCTAATCCTCTCAATCCAAACCATGAACCGCCAAACTCGCACGGAGGAGCCAACCCGCATGTCGGGTCACCGTCTCATGGACCTCCTAATCACGGCGGGTCACCCATATCTCATAGACTGCCAAATCCGCTCAGAGGACCGCCTAACTCGCATGGACCTCCACATCCACACGGCGGCCCACCAACCTCCCATGGCGGGCCGCAAAACCTGCATAGTGGGACGCAAAATTTGCACAGCGGACCGCAAAATCTACAAAGTGCTCCGCAGAATCTACATAGCGGGCAAAACTCTCTTGGGCCCCGAAATCAGTTAGAGGGGGGTAACCAAGGATCTTCACCCATGGGTCGAATATCGTCCCCCGCCCCAGGTACTTCAGGAATTAAACATGGCGCGCCTGGGACTGGACCTTCACCGCATGATGAGCCGCCTATCAAGATCAAAGCTGAGGTCAAGACGGAGCCGGAGTATAGGTGAGTTGGATTTGACTTTTTGTGCTCGATTCGCTCTTATGAAAAGGCTACCAACATTCGAGGCAAAACTCAATACATTCATTACTTTTAGATCACCACCAACATCTCCAGGCGAAAGCATAGGAGTGGGTCCCCGACTCGACGAAACGCCGAGACATCCTAAGATCAAGCACACAGAGAACAAAGATAGAAGACCACGCTTCCCGCTCGGTCCTTACGCGCCTCATTACGCTCCTTACGGACCGTATGCTCCTCCGCATTACGCACCAGAGGCGCACCATACCTTACAGGTGAGATTCAAGACTTCAGGTTATATCGTTTCGAAATCAAAAAATAATAATAAGGAGGGGTCTTCCGTGAACAATACTCAACTTAGTTGGCATATTAATATCAACTTCTTAGTTTATGGCTTTTGCAATTTGTTACAACTCTATCAGGGTTTACTGTCATAAACGGAATGGAGGTAAGGTGGCATACTAATACACGCATCTCGTTCCAGCAATATCTGTCGGCGGAGCGGGCGCGCAGTCCCGCCCCGGTCGTGGAGGGCGCCCCGCGCGGCTACCTGCCCGCACACATGCGTCCGTACGGCATGACGCGCGGGGTCGCGCCCGCCATGCCGCCGCACTCGCACCACCCCATGCCCAGTCAGAACGTGCCGCGAGACGTGACCCCTCGCCCGCAGGCGCCGAGCTCACACCTCATGCATCACCGCATGCCCTCCCAGCCCCAGCCGAGCGCACTCGTCGCGCACCACCAGCCTCCGTTCCCGCCGCAGGCGCACTCGCAGCCGACGAGCGCACTCCTCGCCGGCAAGCCGATGCAGGCGCACCTCGCCGCGGCGCGCTCCCCGCTGCGGTCGCCGGGTCCCCCGCGGCGTCAGTCCCCCACCCCCGCGCTGCACCAGCCGTACGTGCAGCGGCCGACGCCGTCGTCGCACCGCACCACGCCCCCCAACATGTCGCATCACGTGCCCCCGCACCACGACCGAGCGAGCCCGAACGTTCCCGTTCCCTACCAGTACGCGGACCGGCGACCGATCCTTCCGCAACCGATCCCGCGCGACTCGCTCCCCGCGCGATCTCCCCCGACGCGAGACTTCGAGCCCCCTAAGACTCAGCGGCGGGAGTTTGAGCCTCCGGAGCCGCAGCGGCGGGAGTTCGACCCGGAACCGGAGCCGCGAGATTTCGAGCCGCCGGAGTCCCCCAAGGAAGCGACCCAGCAGGCGGAGGCCGACTCGACGATTGCGATCAAGAGTGAGCCGATGCTCGGCCGGGTCAAGGAGGAACCGACCAGGGAGGAGGGGGGCGTGTTCGGAGGACTCGTTAGCTACTTCTCGAGCCAGCACGAGGACGATATAGATGCATAGGAGTATGTATTATGTATAGCAAACAACTACTCACCAACCTCTCTAAAGCATATTGGAGGTCAACGCTATCACTACTTCGTAATGGGAGTTTGTGTATGCTACGTCTCAGAATAGACGCGTAGGAAAATAGAACTTACACCTAGGGAATGCTTTAGTATTGTCATTGACAAGTTGTTTACCAAAAGTCCCTAGTTAAGTACACTATTATGTTATGAGCAAACTCCAGTATTCACATGCGTAGTATAGAAGTAATGACGATAAGAAATATGTATTTAATTAGATTGTAATGATCTGAGTATCGCACTTAGATGTGACTTGTAAATATTACGATAGATAATTATTTATCCAATGTATGATATGAAATTGTAATAAAGTGCTAGAAATTAGAGTATATTTAAAAAGATGAGTCTTTTTTGGTCTCGAATAAGCGACGTATTATTATTTTTGGTTATGTTTATTAAGTGAGATTTATTTATATACAAACGATAGTACTTACTGTATACTCTGGATACGAATTTTATTAAAAATCGATACGATATGACATTTTTTTGCAAAATAAATGTTTTCTCCTAATTTTGTGGTTTTCATTTCTGAGTAAAACAAAAATGTGTAGTAAAATATTTATTTGCGCGGTCTTCCGGCTACTTTTTTGTTTCCTGCCGCTGATTTGTTTTTGCCACCGAAAGATATCGTTTGTTCTGTAAAAAAAGAAAATAAAAATTACTTTTTTCATTCCTTTGTCCCCCGGACCCCCGTGTCTTATCTTATTAACAAAAATCAGCATGGACGAGAAAAGATTATTGAACAAGCTTCATTCTACACATTATGGCCGAACAAAAAGCCGTAAAACACGCGAACATCGAATAATGATGTCGAATAAGGACGGTACTACCTGGTGGTGGGATCTTGAGTGTGATATCGTATGTTTTGCTCTTTGGCCTCTTGGCAGCCGGTTCTAGTTTTTCTGGGGTTTCAGGCTGGACCGCGGTTTCTTGCGTAGCCGCCCATCCGTCCTGAAAGAACTTAGGCTGTAGCACAAACGATCTATGTACTAACGCTGTAGGCTAGAAACTGCTATTATTAACGCAAAACAGGTATTAGGAGTAATTGAATAAAAAAAAACCTGTGAATTCTGAAGCGTGATAAAAGTTACAAAGTAGCCAGTTTCTATATTATTTATACTGGCTTTCGAGCCAACATAGCCTGGGTGGACACAATACCTAGTTGAGACACTTTTCCTGAACGAAATCCTAGAAGTGTGCACCCTCCGTGAAAAGGGATACCACATATAGTCCCTGACATGGTTTAATAACTCTCGGCAAAAGTTGGGAAGACTATCTACATCTTTTTCTAAATCACCTATCAAATTCGACGTCACTCGATGGGATTTAACCATGCCGGGACCTTTACTAAGGGTGAATATAATAATACACGGGCAGCATGTAACAGCAGTTGACTTTATGAGATTGCAATGCACACTGAACTACCTTGGAATACACAAAACCGCTTAAGCCATCGCATTGAAGATTGAGGATAGACAAATATTGTAAACTTACTTCTGGGTCTTCGATTTCGGGAGCAATAGGAAGGAATGACAGCATATTTTCATCTTCTCCTTCCTCATCAGAACTGCAGAAAGCCGCTACGGGCTCGCACGTTGTGACATCCACCTGGAGATCACACTAATATTATAAACTAGCTGGTGCCCGCATTTCGTCTGCGCAGGATTGGAATATATATACCTAGTTGGTAACTTTTTTTATCCCAGAAAACCAACAGGATCAAACGGGACGCGGACGAAGTCGCGGGAGAAAGCTAGTTTAGCATATATTGCTATTTTAAATTGAAGCTTTGATGGGCCCACCAAAGAGGTATACTTAGTAGGTAGGTAACATAATTTGCCACTGACTTTACTTGCCTCTACTTCTTCATCATGTAAGCTTTCGCCTGTCTGGTCCACAGACCGGTCTTCGTCTTCCACGTCAAATTCGCTTTCTCTTTCTTCATACTCTACATTTTCATCTAACTCTTTGAAGTCTGGCGCGAAGGCTGACCAGTTTTCAACTTGGTTTTGCGCCCATATTGATACTACGCCTGAAAAATACGTCAAGTCAGTAAAAATATGCCAAGACATTATCCCGAATGTTAGGCCGTTTGTCCACCAAGTGAGGTACTACACAAGACGTTCTTTATTTCGTTTTCTGAGCTCAATCCTACTAATGTTATAAACGCGAAAGTTTGTGAGTATGAATGGATCTTTGTTACTCTTTCACGTAAAAACAACTGATCCGATTTGGATGAAACTTGGAATATATATCCGTGACCTGGATTAACACATAGGCTACTTTTTATCCCGAAAAATTAACGGGGTAGGACTGGATGGAATAAACCGATCCAACGGGACGCGAACGAAGTCGCGGGTGGCACCTTGTACTCTATATGTAATACTCTATAGGTACGTGTGTGTAGTACGGACGGTGCTCTAATCTAAACACAGTCTAAAGCACCAGTTCACGCCACCGCCTCCGTCGCCATGTTCTTGTAATGATTCTTGTTTTCTAATTGTTGTTTGTTTTATTTGTTGGCATTAAGTAATCGCGTTCATCCTTATCTTATGTTATTACTTTTTACTTACCTCCTCATTGGCTTCAACGGAAGACCAGCGCAAGTTATTACAACTTGCATATGCTGAGTTGAAACCAGTTTGCAACTGTGTATTTATTTATTTTGACAATATATGCTTACTCTAAGTAGGTAATAATTATATGATGTTAATTACCTAGTTGCAAATAAACTCTTTGATTTGATTTGATTTGATATAATCAAGGCCTGGTATGAATTAAACTGTATTTTTTTTTACTATGTTTGGGTTCTGTTGGTAGTGGGTACAGAACAATTTGGCTTTTAAAATGACCTAAATATCAAATGCCTATAGGAAGGAACAGCAACTTACCAGCACTGATACTGGCAATAATTGGCCGGATGGGATGCCACACTACATCCAACAGCAGCTCCCCTTTAGTCCCGTGTAATATCTTTACGAGATTGCCGATGGATTTCTCCCAGATGTACAACGCGTGCTGTCGAGCTGAACCCGCGCAAATGTATTCGCCGTCGCCGGAGAAGCAGCATTTCTTCCACGTTGTTCTAGAGTAAACACCTAACATTTTGATACGATACTTGCGGCGGGAACTATACATATGGCGTCCCACGGCCATGCCACATGGAGGGAAAGTATCATAAACAAAGTAGATAGATAATTTTACTGAAAGAAGGCTTTATTTTGATTTTAAAAACAAATTAAACCGCATTCAAAGAATTTTGAATAATCACCTGTCTGAACCGGGAATCGAACCCACCAAATTGTAAAACAATTCGCAATTTTCGTCGGTACTTATAGAGTTAAATGCCCTATTTTAAACACAAATATACTTATAGCGTAATTAGAGTTGATCAAATGATTCCTTTGGCTTCAATACATTTTTCTATTCAGGCTACCCAAACAAATATATCTGCATTTACGTAGGAATTAATAGATACATACTTGTTCACAAGATCCTGTAGTTTTTGTATAGGCTCTGGTTCTCCATTTACACCGCATTTCAGTGCCGTGTTTGTGTCGTAAACTCTAATGACGCGATCTGATGTATTCACAAGGAAACAACTGTAAATATACAAAACTATTAAATTAATTAATAATTAATTTAATTAATTTGGTTCTGCTTTGAACTAAAAAAGAGCTGTCGCAAAATGTCTTGAACTTGGAAACTTGAAAGTGATAAAGAATACTTTTTATTTATCACTATTAAATTAAATAATGAGGTCATAGTAAAGTTACTTACTCTCCTCTTCTTGCAAATTCTATGCTTTTAATACTAGTTGTGCTTGATGTGCCCACTGTTATCTTAAAACTAGCCTTTATGGATAAGGTCTGAGAGTCTAAAATTAATATTTTGCCTTTTGCATTTCCTGTGTACACATTATCACCTCTTCTATCAAATGATGCTATTACATTTATATCTCCCTGAAAAATAAAAAGAAAGATATTTCTTAACTAACAACATGATAAACTTAGATGAACCCATTTTAAACTAGTAGTTCACCCAAACTGAGTGAGATCTAGCAATGTTCCCAAAAAAGAAAATAAGGAGATATTTTCTTCTCTGTCTTACCTGAACTACAAAATCATTGGAGCTCTAAAAAATAGAAGCTCAGCTCACATTATCCTGGTTTTATTAACGTTACAGTATTTATTAGAGCTTAAAATCGGTTTGGCCTAGAACAAAAGTAAAGTAAAGACGGTATTGGAATGTCTAAACAAAGACCTATTATGTTGTTTACACCCTCTTTAGTATGTTCCTCTGGACACCTCTAAAGTACCATAATTGTACCAATTTTCAAAACCATACGCATTAATTGCCCTGAATGCTAATTGTTTTCTTCAATCTTTGTATCCTATAAATATATTAATATTAAAAACGCGAAACTTTGTGAGGATGTATTCATTGTTTGTTCCCCTTTCACGCAAAAACTACTGATTCGATTTGGATGATACTTGGAATATATATTGTCCATGACCTAACACATAGGCTACTTTTTATACCGGAAAATCAACAGGATCCAACAAGACGCGAACGAAGTCGCGGGCGAGGCACTAACTTACATCTTCATCTATTGGCAGTATTTTATGTTCCCCGTCAGTATCCACCAACAATGCTGCATGTCTCATAGGACATACCAGGAATCTCTTATCATTCCTCGGATCAAACTGTACTCTCAGTATAGGAGTGGGGAATCTGTAACGTTGCTCACATTCTCCGGAGAGCACATCCCAGATGCAGACATTGTGATCTGTTGATGCAGACAGCAGCTAAAATCAAAAGTTTGGTAAGTCCTTCACATCATGTGACTGATTGCAGGGTTGTAGTTAACATTAAATGGTTTAAAAATTAGCTTATAAAAAAATACAACCAAGTTGAGTTCCTTCAGTTAATGAATTTAGATTTTGAATTGGACTGGTCAGTTGAAGAACATTAACAAAAGTGGTCTGTAAATGTTCTTCACTTTAACTAGGTACCTTTTTACAATTCCTTGACCAGCTAAGACTACAAACAGGATAAACATGGGCAGATAGTGACTTGGCAATGCCTCTAGTAAGGAAGTCCCATATAAATATTCTGCCATCATTACATCCAACTGCCAAAAGTGTGCCTCTGCGATTAAAGGCACAAGTTGCTGCTAAAGATATGGAATCCAGGGAACCATCGAATTCCTGTAAGTAAATAAATAAACAAAGTAGGACAAAGTAAGCAGCACCTCAGTAAAATATTTTATGCTTGATCTATTCCTGTCTAAATAGTTTTTTCTAATGAAACTAAACTCACCTCAGGGTAGTTCTGACCAAATGATTCTGAAAACGATTAAAAGAGATAAGTTGATTTTATATAAACGTAATAGAGGCACATGAGACTGAACACCTTTAGGTGTGTATCACAGAGTGATGGGCGCAGTGCAATGCATCACAGCATAGTCCGCAGAGGACGTGCTCAGTGAGAAATTCATTGTTTTAGGCAGTGTATCAGCTGGGCTATCGGCTTTTTCCATCATCTAATTGTATAAAAAAACGAATGCATAATTACCAAGTAATTCCAAGTTCATGATGGTAGTAAAACTGTAGAGCACTTTCTTTAGTTCAGATCATAGGTTGAAATTCTACTTTGCCTAGCACCAACTCGGAAAGAAACACAGAAAAACACAAATCGACACAACAAACACGCAAATTCACAACAAAGTCAAGAAAGAGGTCAAAGAGCGAAACAAAGAATAATTTCTTTGGCCAGCCTTATTTCTACATACAAAAGTGAAGCTGCTTGCTTCGGATGGTTATTGTATAACCATGGAATGCACAGTCTGGGAAAACCTGTCGAAATGACATGACGGATAATATAAAAAGAAGCGTCCGCCATTTTTGTTAGTCGGAATAATGTTCGCCGTAATAATAAAGTGCGTCAGTCAGTCAGCGCGTTTGTCGTTTTGTTTGTCCCTCTTCCCTCCCGCTCTGAATTTTCTGGTTGTTTTGCTTGTGTAAATAATCAGTAAATAAATAACTACCAAAGTTCAGTGATTGTGCTAATTATTGCACAAAATGGCATTCTCTGTTTCATGGAATGCATACCAGAGCAATATCTGTAATGGCCTGAGTGTCCTGCAGCAGGTTAGAATCTATCGACTAAAACAACCATTTCCAATATTCAGGAACGTAGGTATGCTGATTTACTGCTCAAGCACGATCAAGAAAAGCATAGATTTTTGTATGAAAATCTACTCCAACCCAAATCTATGCTTGAGTAGGTACCTACCTAGCTAACGAATTCTATAACAGCATACGGGCAAACAAAATAAACAATATAACAAACTCATCAACTCACAAACCGCGCCATAAACTTTTGGAAACTCATTTTAACAAACTGAGGCGCTCAGATAACATAGTGATGAAATAATTTTTAGGCTCATAGCTGATAAAGAAATTGTTACTCAAGCATAGATTTGAGTAGAGATTTTCATACAACATCTATGCTTGAGTCTGGATCTGTGATTGAGCAGTAACTCAGCATCCGGGCCATAGAATCGTTTCATTCAGTTGTTCCAAAGAACACCCGAAATAAAAACTTAGGTTTGGAATTACCTCGAGCATTTTCACTTTTCAATACCCATGCAGTGAACCACATTCTTTTACTGCTACTGCCATAAACCAAGAAGTTGAAACTATGTACAAATATAAAAATCCTTTTAATTTTCTAGAAAGGTAAATTCGTGGATATGACAATTGCGGCTGATGGTCACCTTGTAAAGGCACATCAAATGGTTTTATCCCTTGTCAGTCCTTACATCAGTGATCTGATTTCTTCAGCTGACTGCCCTCATCCTGTGATTTTTCTGAATGTGAGTTATACTATTAGTTGTATTACTTATTACTGTAGTACCTGAAAATTAACCTATACTTCAAATATATCTATCAAATATATCTATATCTCAAATTATATCTAGTAGTCTGGTAAAAAATGGGCCCATGCCTAGTAGATTATTTCAATACAAATTTATTAATGTGAGTAATTTGTTTACTTTTCAGCAAGTATCTTTTCAGACTCTTGAATCAATATTGCAATATGCATACACTGGAGAAGTTATGGTGGCAAGAGACAGGATATCTGACTTTTTAGATGCATGTAAAGCATTGCATATCAAGGGTGTTGAAGATCTGGTAAGAAAATGTCTGAATAATATTATGCCACCCAGTTTGTTAATGTTTCATACAATGTATGTATATAAAAAACTGCTCAAATACATGCTACTAATATTATAAACGCGAAAGTATTCTTTCACGCTAAAACTACTGATCCGATTTGGTTGAAACTTGGAATATATATTGTCCGTGACCTGGACTAACGCATAGGCTACTTTTTATCCCGGGAAATCACCGGGAGCCAACGGGACGCAAACAAAGTCGCGGGCGGAAGCTAGTGTTAAATCCTTTTTTTTTTTTCAGAGCACTACAAATCAGGATCTTGGAAATACTGATAATTATGACACAGATAGTTACATGGAATCAACTAGTTTTGAGAAACCTAAGAAGAGTTTCATTACTAAACCACTGGATGAAATTGTAGAAAGGTTTGTTTTACAGTAACTTATCTATGAACGAACATCCAAAACTCCTTATAAGCCATAAAATCTAACTAAAGCATCAGTCAATTATGTAGAACAATTAAAAAATGTTTAAAGGTACTGTACTATTGATATTGACTTATTTTATAAACATTTTCAGTGTTGGCAGTGACAATGATACTATGGAATCTTCGTATGATGTTGACCAAACCCCTTACCACTGTGGTGGCAGCAGTCCCATGCCAACAAACAAGAATAGAATCAGCAGCCAAGATTTCAAAGCTTTATCAGGTTTGTTCTTGTATACTCTTCAAAGTAAAATAATCCTTAGCTTATTAACTTTCTATAACTTTCTTAACCCCTTGGTGTCCTTTGTTAAATACCGGCAATTTTATTGAACTGCGGTGGCGGCACTTTATTTGGAATTAACATCATTAAAAAGGGATGTACCGAATTTAATAAAAAAAGAGAATTTTTAGTTGAAGAGGCCATTTCATTTTAATTGTCAAATTGTCTATTTACAGACAACCTGCAATATACAGTTTCGAACAAGGGCAGTCTTCAGTTGGTGTGTAACCGTTACCTCTACTTTCTTATGAGCTCACGGAAAAGCGGTGAAAGAATGTGGCGATGTATGACGTACAAGAGAAAGTGCAGTTGTCGAGCTTTCCTTGTCACTAAGGACAACAAAATTATTAAAAGGTAAAAGAGTTACATACATAATTATGAACGCATGGTTAGCATGAGTGCCCAAAACGTTTTTCCTACCAAAAAAATTACAAATGTTGTGTTGTTGGTTTATGTAGGCATAGTAATTTTATTTGAAGTTATACTTCTAATGCGCCTTCTAACCAGGTTGCGTTATACGAGAAGACATAGCCTCTGTCTCTTTCTATTCGGGGGAATAGAAAGAGACAGAGACTAGATGCTAACTATCGTTAATAGATGGCAGTGTTCAGCATTTGACCGCCCATGTTTTTAAAGTTATACAACTTCCAACTGACAGCGTCAAACAAAAGAAAAAAGAAACATAGCCGTAAATTTCAACCATCAGGAGCGAGCTCTGTTGGCGGAACGGTGTGGTCAGACCGACAACGGGATACGAGTTCAAATCCAAATCGACTTTTTGCAACTTTTTATTTCGAAGTGAAAATTTTGTAGGTACTGCATATTGGTTAAGTACATAAAAATAAATACTAAATTAATTTCACATTAAACACAGAGCGAGAGTGAATGCGTGAAGTATAACTTCTTCTGCGCGTAGGGACTCCACGCACTGGTTTTTTTTTTTTAGGTTGGTACTTAGTACTTATAGCTGTATTTTTATTTTTCAATATTTTGTACAGGGTCGGTGCGCATACACATTCTTTCCATGACGCCCAAATACTGAAGAGGATGAACACTGGAAACATGTTTTCAGCACTAAAAGAAGTTAATGACCACGTCGAAAGTCTGAAAAACGATCCGAATGCTTCAACTAGTGAAGAATCCAAAAGCAATCTAGCAAGCGTTATTAGAACTCACAAAAATGGCGGAAATATGTCTAAATGAATATAAATTTCCTAGCTGTTATCAGGATCATATTCCAGAAAAATACTGAATCTGAGCAAGACAGTGTTAAAATAATAGACCCTACGCGGCAAAATACGGACCTGGATAAATGTAAGATAAATATGTTAGGTTAGATAATAATACCAGATATTTTAATGAAAATCAAGTGAACTGATGTGTTAAGATTATTTTGTAAATAGTAAAATAGTAATAAATAATCTTTACTGAACTCATTCTATTTTTCTAAAATAGTTTTAGAATGGTTAGACTTGTATACTTCTCCATAGTAGGTACATCCTGCCTAGCATTTCAAACAAAAAACAATTCATATACTTAGACTAATAATTTATTTTATTGCAACCCCTTTCTGCGTCAGCGTATTATCCTCATATGTCTCGAGCACATCAGCTAAATGTTCATTATCCCTGGGTTTCTTGAACTGTCTTCTTTTCTGGGCAGCTTTCTTCCTCTTAGGAGCGATTGGTTTCTTTTGCCCGTGGTCCTGCATAGATTTGATTCCTTGCTTCTCGAGATACTCCTCGATTTTGGCATCGTCCATTGCGTCTACGGCGGTTGCGCGCCATAGTTTTACGAATTCTTCATCTACCTGCAATTTAAATTAGTTATAACGGACCTTCTTGATAGCTTTTATAGCTTCTTTATTCTTTTGAATTAAAGACTTACATCTAATGTTGCTGTTTTATCATTGTAAAACAATATTTTCTTCTTATCTGTAGGTCTAGTTATGTAGAGAATCTCTAGTGCTAAGCTCTTCAGTGCTCTGTCACAGTGGGGCAATGACTCTTGAACGTCTTCTAGTAGGATGCCGCCTAAGCCTTTTAAATCTTGCTGTTTCAATAATCTGAAATATACATAATGAATAAGCCATCAGTATTTCTTGTCTCATTATGAAACATATGCCATCATCAAATCATAAAAAAACTACCCCTTATATTCATAAAATGTTGAAAGTTCAGAATGAAATGCATTTCTTGCATAATTATGTTTTTTTATTCTACTCCATACTATTTTAATCTTTAAAAATGGGGTGACCAGTTGATGTAGCTGACTGTACTTAGAAGTTATTTTAACTTATATTATTAAAGGGAAAAATTAGGTACCTCAATAAAGACTTCTTATCCTTTATTTTATAAACAGGCTTGAAATTGTACTTTCCATCCATTGTACATTCTATTTTAGGATTGTTTTGTAAAGCCTCTGTTTGGAGCCACTGAAAATAAAATAATTTGAGACCAAATAAAAATTATGATTGTTTTAGTTTACATAATACATACATCATCCATTTAACATACATCATCCATTTAAATAGCTTTCTTTCTTATTGATTTATGTCCCTCTGACATTATTATGAGTTACATCTGTATGAATTCAATGTGAATGTTTAATGGTAAACCATAAATAGTTAAAAGGTGATTTTTACAAGCCATTTCTGTCCCATTTCACTGTTGGACAAAGGCTTTTAAATTCTTTTCAGAAAGAAATAACATTTTAAAAATGATGTAGCTAATATTTGTAATACCTGTTTGACTTTATTGCCTACATCCAGCTGATTAGTCTCATCTAAGACTTCATCTAAGGTCAGTGGGTGATCATCTCCATCCTGATGGCGCGCTCTCATGTGTCTCACGATGCGGGCCAGCACACCAAAGCGGTATGATGAGCTGCCCGCCATTGTTTTATAACTGGAAATACGTTAAAGAAAAGTGTATTTATGGAATATTTATCATGCATACATTTCTTGAAAGTGAAGTTTAGTTCTTCAGGAATGGTTAGAAATTATTTGGCTAACTGTATCCTATCCTATTCCTACTAATATTAGTCATTAGTTTTTCATGGATTCAAGATTCATTAGTCTCATCAAAAGTAAGAGAGGAGAATATCACTACATAGTATAAAGCAAAGTCGCTTCCCGCGTCTGTCCTAATATCTGTATGTATGTATGTATGCTTAGATCTTTAAAACTACACGACGGATTTTGATGCAGTTTTTTTTAATAGATAGAGTGATTCAAGAGGAATGTTTATATGTATAATACATCATCATCATCACTGCATTGCAGCCGTGCGAAGCCGGGCGGGTCGCTAGTACATAATAATATACTTACTTGGAGGCATCAAGCTTGGGTGCCGAGCTGGCAGAGCTTGATGGTTTAGATTTCTTTTTACTTTCATCTTTGTGTGAATCATCCCTTTTCTTCTTTTCAATACTGAAAACAATATGCTTTAATAAAGTCTAGTTTTAATTTAGGATACCTACTATTTAGGTGATAGGTAAATAGAAGAAAATTAGTCAAGCTGCATAATAATTATTATCATATGAATAGGTATTATAAAAGTCAAAGTTTAGATGTTTTTTGTTTCAATCAAGCTGCAATTGTTGGTCTGATTTGGATGAAACTTGAAATATATATAGTTTGTAACCTGGATCAACACACAAGCTACTTTTTATCCCCGAAAATCCATAGAATGAAACGGGACGAGGATGAAGTCGCGGGCGGAAGCTAGTTAATAATAAAATGCAGTTTTGCTTTCCTACTTGGAAAGGCTTCTATGAAATAAAGCTGAATTGAATGATTGCATAGGCTACTTATCATTTTATGAATACATACAATGCACCCAATTATAAGTAGGTAGGTAGGTACTTATAAGTAGTTTTTGGAAAGTTTATCTTCACTTGGGTTCATTGTTTTCCCATCGACGACCGACAGTTCCCTCTATCAATACTTCCCTCGCAGCTGGCGATTGGCGAGTGGGAGCGAGATAAAGTACGCGCTGTGATTCCATCCAACAAACAAAACAATAGTCTGGCTTCGAACGTTGTCGCTCTCTGTTGCGAACAGGCAAGTAAAATGAAATGTACCTCGGTGTAGCAAGTGCCTTTTTCTTGAACGCCTCACGCTCCCTGAGCAAAGCTGGATCCATTTTTTAGAAGAAAATAAATCAGGATTCTCCTAATGTAAGTTACTTTACGCAGTTAACACCATGACTAGCTTTATTTACGTATTTTAGAAGAAATCGTAACTTTCCACTTTCCGTTAGCATCCCTAGTAATCTGTGCACTTTCCTGTTCCTATATTTTTTTATTTTGCCAATTGATTGAGATTGATTCAATCTCTTCTTCTTTCTTGCCTTTTGACATTGACAAAACATAGTTCTCTCATCGGGGGGAGCCACTCACGCACGTGGATACAAGGTGTAAAATACTAAGTACCCATATAGGTACCTGTCTTCGCCTAGATAGGCCTACTTAGGCCCGTCTGCCGCCCTGATCCTGACTCAAGCATTCGATTTTTGTATGAATATCTGTACTTAAATCTATGTTTGAGTAACCATTTTTGTATTGGCCTTCGGACCTGTGTACATATTTTTAAAACGTTTTGTGAAAATAAAAGCAAAGAATACCTAGCTTTTATGACGTTAGTAGCTTCGGAACCTTTTTCTGGTTCTAAAATAACCGTGAATTCTCAACCATTGACCCGACTATACAGGCAAGTGACTTTTTGTGATCTTCACAATGTTGGTGGCTTAGATGTTGGTGGGATGATTAGAGTCATCCCTGGCAGTTTGATCGGAGTCATCGCTGAAGGCATTAAAGTAACTTTATGTCTGAAAAGCCTTGGAGGTAGTGTACTTCTTTTAAAATCTCTTTGGAACGCTTGGTTCGAAAGGCTCCGGGCCAACCAGTGCAATGCAAACAAGTTTATTTGCATTCTTGTAGGTACAGTCAGGCGGACGTATGGTATGGTCGGAAATATTATTTTTTGTTTTTACACGAGTTGCTGCTCAGTTAAAAGTGCTTAATGCACTAGGTGCTTACGCGGTATGTAAGCTTCTGTGTCTGAATCAGTTCTAAGGAAACTTATTAATAAAGGAAGTTTGGGCCGATCTTTCTTAGGTAGGTACTTATCCTTGGGAAGCTTAGCAATAAAGTAGTAATGCCATTGAGCTTAGTTTACCTTCCTGCATGTATTTACACTTTACTAGCATGAATGAGATTATAAATCACTTGAGGTCTAAGGTTTAAATAACGTGTAGGGTAATCAGTGCTAAAATAGTTGGAAGGTGAGTCAGTATAGTATAACCAGCCAGCCTACCATATCACAGCGCTACAGTACCTACAGTAGTACCCACGTAGTACCCCACCGCTGCCACCGCCCGCGCTGCCGCCACCGCCACGCTGCGCCGTCACAGCCGGTCGGTAGTCACCACAGTGACAGTAGTCAGTCCATCTCTATGTCTTGCTGTATGCAGAGGACGCGTAAACCTTTGTGGTATGTAGCCAATTACCTACTACGAAATACCTGTCTGTATGTATTTTTCAAGTTTTATATAGGTACCTATTTTAGTATTTTAATCGCTCGTAAATTGAATGGAAGTTTAGAGTACAACCTAAGTTTCATTTGGTACTTTTGGTTTGTTTTAGATAATGTGGCTCTACAAGTTTTATTTTTACACGGCGCTCATCATTATACTAGTGACATGGTAAGTAAATAAGTTTTTTTTTTAGTTTGTTTTATATTTGAAAATACGTACTTTTAATTTAAAATAGATATAATAATATGTAAGTACATTGAATGTCAATGATATTATAAATAAATATTGGCCGGTGCATTACAGCAGCTAGGTACATTTTCCTTATTGTCGTTGAGCAACTTCTTATAGTTTTCAACCTAGTACCTATGTTGGTAGGTAGATTTGTGATAAATAATCTATGAATCAGACCTTTTGCATCTAATCTAGATGATTTATGTACCATCAGGGGCCACTTTTTACCGGACGCTGCGTAGCCTGGGACGTGATTTAGATGGTGTAGTGTGGGCTTGCCCAGCACCTATACCATCCTTCCAGCCTAGTCGGCCTTGCCCACAGGAAAGACACGGTCAATACGTACGGAGCTGACTAAGCCACGCAATAGCACGTAATACTCCATCTTTAAGACAGTTCGTTGATTGGCTTGATCATTGCCATGTCGTTTTCTAACATCCGCTGCTTAGATACAGTACCTACATAGGCTACATACAATTACTTTAGGTTTTAGGACGGCATCTCAGCACCTACTTAAGTACCTGTAAGGTTAATAGATACGTACTTTACCCTAAGTAGTATTGGAACCGGTACTATAGGTATCTACCTACCAGGATAGTAGTCGAAGTGTGCTGAGCTAGCTTGAGATACATAAATACTGACGTACCTATATTATTTGTCTTCGATAGCTTGACATCAGCTGATGATCAATCGCCATGGAGATGGTCCTGCGAAGACAGGAAGTGCGTGAAGTTGCGCAATGATCAGCAGAACCAGGACCCTGTGCTCAGCTTAGAGGCTTGCAAGATGTTTTGCAACGAATATGGTAAGAATTTACATGTACCTACCTACCTAAAATAATCCTAGTAGGTAAGTATTATAAATACTTGTAGTACTAACTTGTACATGGTGTTTTTATTTATGTACTTCTTTTTTGAACAAATAAACTATTATTATTAAAAGTAATAATCTCACTCAGCAACTGAAATACTGAACGATTTACTAGTGCTGCCGACGAACAAGCTAATAAGTCCCTACCTATATTATCTATCGTGTTTGGGATAGTTCAATATTGGTAGAATAAAGTGAGTAATGGATGAAATTTCTAAGACATAGATTAATGTTGCAGGTTTATTGTGGCCAAGACCGACTGGAGACGCCGATCTCGGAAATTTCTTGTCGAAGATCAACATTAATAATATCAACATTGAAATTAGCAACGCTGGAAAATCCAGTGGTTTGATGCAAGCTGCTGGAAAGGTAAAATAAAACTACTTTCTTTCCTGCAGTCGCTACTAATAACTAGCTGTTACCAACTCAACTCTTACTCTACCTATTTCAATATTCTAGAAAACAAAAGTAGTAGGAAGTACTTTTTATGTATTTTGTTGAGAGAAAAGTAAACCTAAAACACTTAGTTTTAAATATTGTATTTTTATAATATAAAAAAATATCCGAAGCTATTCTTACCTATACTTAAAAAAACGTTTTATTTTACAGAGGTTCAAAAACTTAATATCGACGTCGACGATACCTAAAGGCATATCCCCTAAGCCTACAGGAAAATCAGTGTTTGTTCATTTAATCAATAAAGATCCGGATGTCAACAGTGAGTATTTATAATATCTTGCAATCAAAATATTGAGCTTTGAGTTCTGTTCTATTTATTTAGCCATTTTTAATTGCGTGTCCTCTGCATCGATGTCGGAGCGCACAGAGCGTCGGAATTTTTTCCTTCGTATTGATCGCTATGATGGTACAGCGTGCATATGATCTGCATGTAGATAAACAAGGTAGGTACTTATTTACAAAACTGTAAATACCTAGTTTTTGATTCACCAAACGATTTGTGTCAATCCATACAAAACTTGCGACTCACTTTTCGACTTTTCGCTATTTAAAGTGACATAATTAGGTAGGTACTTAGTTGTAGTACCTACGATGTACGGGACGGCACATGCTGTAGTAATATACCTAGGACATATAGGCCCGTATTCCGTAGCCTTACTCAAGCACTGATCCGTACTCAAGCATTGATTTTTGTATGAAAATCTCTACTCAAATCTATGCTTGAGTAACGATTTCTGTCTCGAAATACGGACCTTAGATAGAGTAAGCTTGTTCAGCACGTAACTTATTGTTTTTATACTTACTTTACTTTTGAAACACAATACCACAGACCATTATAATACCAATACGTGCCAGTAGGTACTTACATAATTGATTTGTCATTATGTGATATCGTATCCAATCACAATCTTTAGGAGCGTGAAATTAACAGAGTGCCGTGCTAAATTAAGATGATTTGGTTGTGAAAGTTAAATGGATACCAAAAGCACAGATAACATAACACTGTAAATTGATAGTATACGAATTACGTATGTCGGTAGAAAGGTACTAAAACTACCTTTTACGAGTAATTATGTAGGGGTACCCAGTAGATGGATATCTAAGTAAACTCATATGCCAAAATAGTTAAAATACGTATTTACTAAAACACAGTCCGTGCATTTTTTACTTCAAGTTAATTCAAATCTGGTTTTTAAAACATTTACTAACTAAATACATAATTATATGTATGTATGTATTCTATCAGCCATCTAGTTTCCATCGTACAAGCTTTGCTTAGTTTGGGACTAGAAGGCGTTGAGTTAAGTGTCCGTGAATATTTATTTATTTATTTAAATATATGCCTAAGAGAGTTCTCTCCTATTAATATTATTACCATACCAAAATACAAATAAAACAGATGAGCTAATGACTGTGTTTGCAAATGATCTTTATGTAAATGACGTAGGTACCTAGTTGTTGATCCGAATGAGTACCAATCAAAACGTGTCTGCGCTGACTACGGTCATGCTGAAACTCTAAATCCTACTCACCACTCACCAGTCCTCGCGTCATGCTCCTAATCCTAACTACCTATTAGCTTTTTGGTATGCCATAATCAGTGCAATTCTTTCTTTAGATTTCTCCCTTCTATTCGACGAAAGCTACAGCATTAAGGTATCACCATCTTCAAATGACAAAATTAACGCGACGATAACAGCGAACACGTTCTTTGGTGTCCGACATGGATTGGAATCGCTGTCACAACTGATTGTATATGATGACATCAGAAATCATCTCTTGGTAAGGTATTCATCATCATCATCAATTCACGGTTAGACTTACCCAGCTCCATCCAAACAGAAAGATATTATTTAAAAATAATTGAGTAAACATAAAAAATAACAGAAAAAACAATAGATTGGTATCAAAGCACCTATTAAACGTTTAAAGGTCTCTTGTGATGAAGGTTAATATTAGTAGCGTATTTTTTGTTAAAAGTCGTTGTGAAATATGGATGTCACTTTAAATGACACTAATTAAGAGGATACCAGTCAGATGCTCCCTAAGATTTAGGTAAGTACTTATATAAAAACTAGGACAAAAGGATTTTAAAGTAGGATTGAACTCCAAAGAGAAATATTAACAGATATATTGTTACAGAAACAAAGAACATTGTTTCTGTAACAATATATCTGTTGCTAATGGAGCGATCTAAGGATCACAAAACAAAGTATCTACCAACCAGTTAAGAATAAAAGACCGGTTGGGATCACTGACATCGCAGGATTAGCATAAAGATTCAGGCTCACGGCTTAATGTAGGTATTGCCGGGTCGCTGGCACTATAAAGTGTCAAATAAATAAGAATTTGAATGTTTTGGTAGATACCTGATTCCGATTTAATCACGATGCTTGTTTATTTTCGATCAAATTTGGTAAAATAATGGCTGTTGATAAAAACAAACCTCAAATTATACAAAAACCAAGATTCGATTCATCGCAGTAAACTGTTTTGTTTTTAAAAAGTTACCTAACTACATGCATGAACACCATAAATCTTTAAAATTCAAATAGGATCATTGGTATTGCGAAATTGTGTTGATATTTACCTAATTTGTATTCAGTGACATAAGTACAATTTAAATTCATTAATGATTCAGATGGTCCGAGATGTCACAATCAACGACAAGCCCGTTTACCCATACAGAGGAATTCTTCTGGATACCGCTAGAAATTATTACAGCATTGATTCTATCAAGTCAACTATCGGTAAGAAATCTTAAATTAAGTACCTAACAATTTGTTTTGCCCATTAGTTTTTTTTTTGTTAACCCAAACTATCCCACTGCTGAGCAAAGGTCTCCCCCATATCTTTCCAGTTTTTACGATCACCGGCTGCATCCCACCAGGCTCTGTGGAATGTCGAAGTCGTCACGCCAGCGCTTCTTCTTCTTCGTTTTTCGTTAGTTTTAGTGGAATAATGATTTTGAAAATTTCAGAGGCAATGGCTGCCGTAAAACTGAACACGTTCCACTGGCACATCACCGACAGCCAAAGCTTCCCCTTTGTTTCTGAGAGAAGACCTAATTTATCTAAATTTGGAGCTTTAACTCCAACCAAGGTAAATCTGTGTATTTTCTTTTGACGCCATTTGAAATCTTAATATCTTACATTTTGATAATGCTCTTATTTTATTTTTCCTCAGATTTACACAAAACAACAAATTCGTGAGGTTGTAGAGTTTGGATTGGAAAGAGGAGTTCGAGTATTGCCTGAGTTTGACGCTCCCGCTCACGTCGGTGAAGGTTGGCAGGACACTGGTTTAACGGTTTGCTTCAAGGTATCATTTTTTTGTGTTTCGCTATAAATAATGCACCTAAATATGTATTTTATTTAAAGTCTTCTATTTATATACCTACCTACGTAGCTTTTCTAATGCTTAAATGTATTTATTCTGCAATTCTAAAAAGCTCAACACTTTTTTAGGCTGAACCATGGTCGACTTACTGTGTAGAGCCTCCTTGTGGACAACTTGACCCAACAAAAGATGAGCTTTACAATTACTTGGAAGATATCTACAGTGATATGGCTGGTAAATGAGTGATCTTGTGATATTGTGGATTATTCAGTAGGAACCGCGATCGCTAGTCGCAACTTCGACCGCGTTCATTGAAATTAATAAAGCCATTAGTTTATCTAGGTTCTTAATGTTTCTACTATGTACTTCCTCCTACTAATTTGTGCTCTCATTTATACTTTCAGATGTATTTGACACTGATATATTCCATATGGGAGGTGACGAAGTAAGCGAGAGATGTTGGAACTCATCTGAAGAAATTCAGACTTTCATGATCCAGAATCGATGGGGTTTGGACAAGTCCAGTTTTTTGAAACTTTGGAACTATTTCCAAAAGAAGGCTCAAGATCGCGCATACAAGGTTTAATTTTCAAAAAATTGTTGCTGTCCATTGTTATTTTTCTAAAATCGGTGCTTTAATAAATTGTTTTGCTTATTTGCAGGCTTTTGGAAATAAATTGCCTCTTATCTTGTGGACTAGTACTTTGACAGAATACAGCCATATCGAGGAATACTTGGACAAGGACGACTACATTATACAGGTATCTAAGAAACATCTACGATCTAATGATAATCTTATCTTCTGTTAAAGTTTCAATCAATAGTTTGGCTATGTTTGTATAGGTAGGTACTTGTTCACTTTTGAATTTCATTGTTTAGGTACTTATGTAGGTCTATTTGCAACTCTATATAACTTATCTGGTTTTAGGTTTGGACTACTGGTACTGATCCTCAGATCAAGGGATTATTGGAAAAAGGTTACCGTCTCATAATGTCGAACTATGACGCTCTTTATTTTGACTGCGGATTCGGTGCTTGGGTCGGAGCCGGTAAATTATTTATGAAACCCTCGTTAAAAAACATAATTGAACTATTTTTTAATTTTATGCTAAAATCTATGGTTATCTATATTTCAGGAAACAATTGGTGCTCACCTTATATTGGTTGGCAGAAGGTGTATGATAACAGCCCAGCTGCAATGGCTGGGGAATACAAAGATCAGATTTTAGGTGAGTTTTATTGTGTGCAAGTTAAGCCCGAAAAAATACTTATATGATTATTAGATATCAGCAATATTTGGCTATTAAACAGAATAATGCTCAAAGAGTGGATTTAAAAACAGTTTCATGTCTCAGGTTTTGCAGCATTTCGTTCATGGGAACATGGGTAAAAAGTGGCTCATGACGTTGTATAAATCATCTAGATTATAGATATTAAGGCCTGATTATTATATTTATGTTTATTGTGATGATGACTGTAGTAATCCTTTGATTGATTAAACTTTTAGGTAATATTATTTTTATTTTATGATGTGTTTTGGTGCAGGTGGAGAAGCTGCTTTGTGGTCGGAACAGGCTGATAGCGCATCTTTAGCAGGAAGACTGTGGCCTCGCGCTGCGGCCCTTGCAGAACGTCTGTGGGCTGAGCCAGAGGGGACATGGCTCGACGCTGAGCATAGGATGCTGCATGTGCGGTAAGCATCAAATCACAAAAAGACAGTAAAATCACAAGGATTACATGTATTTATAATCCCTTTAAGTAATACGCTGCCTACGTATTAAAATTTAGGTAGGTATGTATGTACCTACATGTTTACTTAGGAAAGTCATATCAACATGATAATTTTTTTATGATTTCGATCACTATAGTTTTAATTTCTTTAACTATTAATATTATAGGCAATTAATACCTTAGTACCAAGCTACTATAATAGTTGTGTATAATTGGCTAATTATTATTAATTATTATGATATTTGTTCTTCCAGGGAGCGTCTGGTCCGAATGGGAATCGAAGCAGAGTCTCTTCAGCCTGAGTGGTGCTATCAAAACGAGGGTTATTGTTACAGTTAATAGTTCTACTCCACCCTTATCTGTGATCTCGTCATTTTTGTCGTCTACTTAATATTTTGCCTAATTAAAGCACAGTGCTAGTATGTATTAAAATACAGCAATGAAAATTAAAATGTGATTCACAAAAACTACCTAGTCTTTAAAAAAAACAAATTTTGCTATGCGTATTTTTTTGTATCTACTTAAATATTCCTAATTATATAGATACCTACCTATCTATCTATGTTTTAATTAAAACTATATCTATTATTAACATTATTAACTACCTACCTACATATTATGTAGGTACCTCCTCTGTACCTACTTTTTTTAACCTACCTACTGATTCCTAACAGTAACTTGTTCGATGCATATTGATACATACTTATCAGCGAAATAGTTTAATTTGAATCCTTGATTTGCGATAACAACTTAACTGATCTTTTCAGTTAGGTACTTGTCGTAACGTAATATTTTAGAGTAGTTTTGTTACACCCTGTGTAGAAACAAAATGCTGATTATGTAGCTTAAAGGTTAGATCGCACTAGGGCGGAACTGCACTGCAGCGGAGCGGCGCGTCATTTTCAATGTAGTTCGGTATAACGCACTAGAACTGCAGCAGCGCGGCATTTTATCTCTCAGTCGGTTGGCAACCACTGAACGCGATGGATGAAATTGGTGTGAACGGTATATATATATAAAAGAAGAGGGACCTGACTTCCTATCACTTTCCGCTAAAGCTAGGGCTAAAATTTGGAATGTACTTTCTTTACATGGCCTAGGCACCCGCTAAGACGGGATTTTAACAAATTTAACCCCTGACTGGGTCAAACTGGGCCTAAACGTTAGTATGCAAAATCGTATTCCTTGAAGTTATAAATACCAAAATTGGCATGTACCTATATTCATCAAACTAAATAAATAAGAACTGTATTAAAAAAACTAGCTCTACACTAATTCGCTGTGCTATTAGTTGTTCAAGTTTGTATGGAAAAATTGGTTTGTTTCAAGCTTAGGTAGGTACCTAGCATGTCCTTACAAAAAAATAAAATACCTACGAAAGGTGTAGGTAGGAAGGGAGATAGCGTACCTAGGTAAAAAATACCAGCCTCTGAAGCCACATTTAAAGAAGTAGCTAAGTGGGTAGGTATGTAAGTAGGTAGTAGGTACCTACTTAAGATCTCGCTATAAAGTCAACGGGAAGCTATGTTGTTTATGTGTTGCTTTATTTTATTACTGAGTACCTACCACGCGGGCAAAGCCGCGGGCGCTACAGCTAGTATAATATAGATGGATGCCTCGCAAGTGTCGCGGACGCGCCGCTTACTATAACGCACTAAGCGGCAGCGGAACTGCGCGTCGCGAGCGCGTCAACTTTGCCAAGTAGCCCAACTCTGTCGCGACGCTCCGCTGCAGTGCAGTTCCGCCCTAGTGGGGTCTAACCTTTAGTTGTAGAAAAAAATAGAACACAGACCCACAAATAAACAAGCAATGTTGATTGATTCGAACAAAAAAGAGACTGACGTCTCGACTCGACTTGCTTGACTATGATGTAGCCGATGCTTATTTACATTGAGTCAGTAACTAACGTCAGTGCACTGCCGAGTCAGTGCTGACCTGGCACTGCCATCGTGTAAATTGATTTCAAGTCAGTACAGGACTGTCGCGTCAGTAGGTACTTCAATATTCCCGCTTCATATTTTTCGGCGTCAGTCCGCTCCCCCCGCCACCCACGCCAGCGCAACTGACGCCGTGTAAATGCCGAAGTCAGTCAGTGGGGACCACGCTGCGTTGCACTACATTACAAAATGACGCGAAAACTGAGCGCCACGGAGAACTTAAAGATTATTCAACTATACCGCGATAATAAATGCCTGTGGAATAATAAATCACACAATTAAAGACATAAAGATATGCGCGCAACAGCATTACAGAATATTGCACGAGAAATAAATTAAGAAAGGTTTGGCCCTACCGAGATCAAAAATAAAATTAAAAACTTGAGGGCAACTTACTACTTAGAACTGGATAAAATAAAAAATTCCTCAAAATCAGTACATTTTCTCAACAAATTATTAACTCTGATTTTTTGCTGTTTTCGAGAATTCATTTTTCTGCACTGACTTTACAAACGTGTGTACACCATTATGAAATATCCTCGACTACTGGCGAAATACTGACTGCATGTAAATCGTATGAGTCAGTTTTCTGTGTCAGCACTGGCGACAGCTACTGACCCTGTGTAAATCTGCCTTTACCCACAGAAAAAAACTGTTTGTTTCAGTGATGCCAAGTCAGGGTAATTTACCCTAGATTCAGGTTAAAATTGAGATGACAGGGTAACGAATTGTTTATAGGGTAATTAGGGTTATTTACACTATGCGTAAATAAGATCATATTAATTCATTCATTTCATTCAATAATACACTCAAAAGTATTGTAAAGAGTGGGAATGCGATCCTAATTTGAGAGGTATGTATCAATATTTTATATTTTTAATTTTGTATTATTAATATGGGCATTTTACCTAAGTGAAATAAAATTTATTTTAAATTTATTTAAAAAACTAGGGTATTTTATTAATAAAGTTGTGAATCTAGGGTAAAATTGATCAGGCCTTGGGGTAAAATGAGAATTTGGGTGGGCAACACTGCTTTGTTTGTCTAAATAAAAAATATAAAAATATTTTTTCTGTGCTAAACGCAAATGTTTTGATGATAGAAGTTTTATTGAGTTATTTCAGGTACCTATAGCTAAATTAAATTCCAAGATGAGCTGCCTACCTTGCTTCGAGAATGTGACTATGCCGAGTTGTGTTTGGTTCGAGGGTGGAGAAAAGAGGAACATTATCGCTTCAATATTTTCAGGACTCTTGGTGAGTATTTTGATGATTCACTGTTCCACTAGCGAAAATGACAGCAGACTGTTTGTACAAATCATTACAGCTATACCTACTTATCTCCTTTTAGCTTCGTCTTACATTGCTAGTCAAGGGTAGGTACCTACCTCTACCTATAAAACACAAGTTTGGATTGACTTGACCAACTAATATTTTGAGACATATTTACTAGGTACCTATAGTAGGTGCCAAATAACACCGCAATACAGGTCATTCACCCACCCTCAAAACGATGTGGCAAAATTCAATTTATGAATGGCTAATTCTGTCGCTTTCCATACAAACCTGTCGCTAAGACGGTAATCGCTCGAATCTCGTAGTACTGTTTGTTTACCATTCATAAATTGAATTCTGCGACATTGTTACATATTACTTATATATAGAGTAACTTCATTGTGATGCAAGCATAGTATTACAAACAAGTTGACGTTTGTAAGGGCTAAACAGTTGCTGAGTTTATTTAACAAAGTGATTCCAAGTTGGAACTATCTGTAATAATCACAACTTTATAATAATAATTTGTACTATTTTATGTTTCATAATTAGGTAGCTATTTACAAATAAGTGTTGCTGTGCACAAAAGATAGCTTATACATGCTTCTTAGGTACACTTTTCAAGTGACTGTCTAGAAAAATTTATAAAAGGCTCGGAGGTCTGTGGCCATTTGTTAATCTGGTAGGTTTATATTGGTAGCCAATCGAGGGCCAGTCTCGCAATGATGCTCAATTAGTTTATTTTTACATAGTGTATTACCATGGTAACCACCTTTTAATGGTGCATTGCCTCAATAAGCACATCCACCTCAGGTGTGCCCTGTAATGCATTGCACTAGTGTTAATGGTTTGGCGTTCCTCAGTTCTTCGCAGGATGGTGGTTCATTATTGATGCTGTGTCAGTGTATCCTGGAGAGCTGCCCAATGCCTCTCATGTGTGCGGGGTGATGGCAACACTGTCTCTTGTTATGGTCAATTCAGTCTCCAATGCACAGGTCAGTACTGGTAGTAAGAATTAGACCTAGTATGAAAACTAAATACCTACAGCATATAATCCCATTTCAAACTATTAAGTAATTTTTTTCCAAAGAACTCACCATGTATTAAATACTTAGCAGAGAAGGAAAATATTATGAGGAAACACCACCATGTTTGCCTGCATGTACACAAAAACACAAAAATGTTTCCTGATAGTGTAACCTTCTAAGTGCGGCAAAACGGTTCGATCGAAAAATGTTCGAAATTCGAAAATATTTTTTTTCTTTTTTCTTTACACCAACATTCCGACAACCAGTTGCTTGACTTGGCTGGAGGCACCCTAAGCTGTCGCTCGATTCTTTTCTGTGAACCCATGACAGTTCACTCACACGCATGTAAAATGTGACTTGCCGCAACGCGTTCTTCGGAACTTCGATGCTTACGTGAATACATTAGGTATACTGTGCTTTGCATCAAAAGATGCGGTTTTCCCACCGCACCAAGAGTGAGACTTTGGTTTGTGTTGGTTTCCAGGTCCGCGGTGAGACGTACACGGGTGGCTGCATGGGACCACGCGGCGCTCGTCTATGGCTGTTCTTCGGTTTCGTCGTTGGATTCGCCTCCCTTATTGCGTCTTGCTGGATCCTGTTCGCTAATAACGTTAGCTCAGGTAACACACGCTGAATTTCTTAATAGCACAACAATGCGAGAAACTACTTGGCGGTAGAAATTGGTACAGTACTTCTCGACGAATTCCATCACATAATATAATCAGCTCTATTACACGTATTCTTCCTAGATTATTTGAGCTTGTCTGATATATACATGCTTAGAAGTGTCATGTCCCTTTCTTTTGGCGGAAATAATCAGAAATAGTTCTGTTTAAATTGTAAAATACTATTTCTACTTTTTCAGGCAGTAAGCACACATGGCCTGGCGTGAGTCTATTCATGCAAAATGCGTTCATATTCGCCGGATCCTTAGTGTTCAAATTCGGCCGCACCGAGGACCTTTGGGGCTAATCTAACATCTATGCCACGGTTAGTTTTTCATTTATTCATAATAGTAAGGTTTATTATTTTGTAAAATATTTTTTCATTAATCAAAAAGTGATGCTTCTTCTCAAAATAAGGCTTCATTATAATAATATATAAAATTAGGTGGTATTCGCAATTAAACACTAACCAAAATAAAACTATAAAACTAGATATAAAACTTATCAAAATAACTAACTAATCCATACTGATTCGGCATAATTGTAAAATGCGCAACATTTCAACAGAATATCATTTGAAAAAGGTTTAGTTGTTAATGTCCATCTTTTGAATTAAAACAAGGCTTACAAAACTGAATTATATAATTAAAAATAAGCTAGCATATAAATGAAACAAATATAATTATATAAATAATTTAGTTTATTGCGTTGGTTTATAAATAACATTGATTGTGAATTAAAGATCTTAATTTGTAAAGAGTATTATTTATTAAATTATTGTACACAAAGAAATCTTAAATTAGGTTGGTATGAAATCATAGCTTAAATATAGATTTAAACAAATAAGTACCTATGTGTTAAATTCCTCGCCTTTGTACTTTGGCATTTGTAAAGTCTTTGGGAGGAGCATAATAAATAACGTTATTTATTTCCATTATTCGATTCTAAAAGTATCCGGGATCGATAATCAAAATGTTCATTTGAGCGAAAGCGCAAAAGTATCGGAGATGACAAAAACGAAACTTTTTTTTCTATTTGACTTCCTTTCCGCATCTAAACATCAACCAGCGTTGACACGAGCTTCGCTAACAATAGCTTTGACTTCGGCGATATCCTTAAAAATATCAATATCAAACTAAATTTTAATGATACAACACACATAATTTTAGTAAAGAGTTGAAACTTAAAAAACTGCTAGCGTTAAACTTATTATGCTGACTGTATCCCTAGCTTATTTTTACCTAAAGTTCTGAAAATGTTTCGTCTCCATCTACACACGTCCTTCCCTGACCGCTCGGTAAGCACAACTGATGAGGCGCGCATCCGCCGTTGTGATTCGCACACATGTTTCTGACCGCTGGACATTCTCCCGGAGCTACTGCTAAACCGTACGGTCGGCTGGAAACTGCCATGGCCAACTGACCGCGGAGTTTGCTGCTCACATCCGCGGTTTCAATCTTCATTCTGAGAAGAAAAGGTAAGGCATCGTTAGTTTTTCTCAAACATGCTTGGAAATTAAAGCATTATTTTGACAACCTTCTTCGAGATAAATCGAAAATGCAGTACTGGCCAAACACATGCGAGCAGCGGCCGGCAATAAATGTATGAAAATCCATTGCCGGCGTGTTTAGCATATAAATTACATACAATAGTAGATTATTATACAAGGGGATAAAGCACTGTCTTCTGTCGCGGGTGACGATTTAAATCGCGAGCGTAACGAAGGACTCGAAGTTTACTCCCGAGCGTAGCGAGGGTGTTTAAAACTTAAATCACGAGCGAAGCGAGGGATTTAAGACGAGTCCTGAGAGTAGCGAGGGATTTAAGTTCACCCAAGACTAAGACAGCTTTATCACCGAGGAAAATACTCTACTTTTCGTACCATTTGGGAAAAAATTAACACAATAATAATATAAGATAGCATTTTAGAACATTAACTTATTTATAAAAATAAATTAAAATAATCTTAACGATTATGTATTTGAAGAAAACAAAACGCGGCATTTTCCTAGACTAATATTTTTTTGTCGGAAAAGCAAAGGCATCAAGCTCATACGGCCTGCATAATAAATGCGTATTCCTTTTTCAAAAAGATGTATAATGCTTTGTATACAAACTCAATGGTGTAAACACAGATGTAGTTCAATATAAATTGTATTCCAAATTTAAATCACTTTCTCCCCCTAGAGGATGAAAGAAATCCAGTACAATTTTCTCTCCCTATTTTTAACAGATTAAAAATGACTATTGTTATGTTCGCTTTTTGTGGCATAGAATGTCACTTTTTTGAGCAAGTGGTACGAAAAACTCATTACTGTCGTGTTATTTAAAAATGGAAAGATCTTTTACTCCATAACATGGCAACCAAGGAGGTAACATATCAAAGGTTTTATTCAAATTTCGAACAGGGTTTCAAATAGAAAGCTGATTATTGAAAAAAAAACGTGTGGCACTCGAAGACTGCCGCGGTAAAGCTATTGCATAGCATTTTTTATCGTATCACCGCTTGCCGGTCGGAGTGGGGGGTGTTAGGTTATTTTCGTTATGGAATTTCTGGATTCGGTCTCCACGCTCAAGGTTCGCAATAGAAGCTATGCAATAGCTTAAAAAAAACAAGTGAGCACTGTAACTTCGTTGTTCGTTATTGGTTTTGAAAAGTAATTGTATTTTCAACTAAAATGTTTTGCCTAGGTACTTAGTTTTATTTTACGCGCATTATTTGAGAAAAGTACTATACAAGCCTTGGCCACAACTAGGCAATGAAGGACTCACGTATGTGGGCCGAGTCACGTTATTCCCTCATTGCCTCTTATGCTGGCCGCTGCAGTAATGTATTATTATGCTCGTTACACCACTATATGGTTTTGCTTGGAACTAACCGATTTTAAACGAAAGGAAAACAAGAATTAGTGACACAATAATTATTGGTAGAATACTTACGTTTTCCAGTCAGTCCAGTAGAACATGTTTCCAGTTATCGCTAAACTGAAGGGATGCGAGCAAGACGTGGCGATGATGTCTCTTTCCAGCGAGTCAATTTCTACGCACTTGATACTGAGCTGTCCAGCGTCAGCATAGCATAGCCTCTCTCGCTCCCAGTCGATGGCCAGCGAGTTAGGGAGACTGACGTCACTTTTGTCTAAGAACACCCCTCGTTCGCTGCCGTCCATATTAGCCCATTCGATCTTTGGGTCTGTGCGCTTCCAGTCGGACCAAAAGATTTTCCTGAAATGTTACAAGGTTCTCAGTCAGTTTCTACTTTGTTGCTACAGTAAAGATTATGTTTGGTTTTATCAGCAAAAGCAATTTAAATGGCTCATTTAAAATACTCCTTACCCTCTTCGTGGATGCACGACGATGCCTCTCGGGTTAGAAATTCCTTCGATAGCGAATAAAACCTTTCGGATCTTCGTCTCCAAGTTTGCTACTTCAATTGTCAACTTTCTGGAGTCTGTCCAAAATATATTTCTCGCGGACCAGTCAACGGAAACACCTTCAGGTGAAATCACGCCTGTAAACAAAAATTTAAAATGTTATACCATGAAAATTCATAATTATTTTTGATTGCATACCTACATGGTTTTTATTTATATAGCTTAGGTCTTAACTGGCTAAAAGAACAGTCATGTAGCCGTGACGGTACAGCAATAGTAGAATAACAATAATCTCCTTAGATCATCTTGAGACCTTGGACTCAGAACTAAATGTTTGAAACTGCAATTATGCCTGAGATTCTTCAAAACTGGTTTTCAGAGTTGATGAATATCCTCATAACCGTTAAACTTATGACACCCCTTCCGTTTTGCGGTCGGGGGTTAAACCTGTTCAAAATTTGTTTGTTTCACTAAGTTTTTTTAAATTGTATTATTTTTGAAACAAGCTTACCTCTTCTCAAGAACGGTTCAAATCCTGATCCGTCATAAGATACACGTTTGATAGTGTTGCCCACGACATCTCCCCAATAGATTTTTCCTGCTAGGCAGTCCACGTCTACTCCCACAGCGATCTGATCGATACCGCTACTGATTGGAGTTGCATAGTCCTTCGGAGTCATTTGGAATGGCACTCTGTAAATAGTAGCACCCTCGCTCAGGACTAGGAAGTTCCCGGACAATCTCGGGTTCAGATCGCAGTGTGTTCCGTTCCCGCTATAGCCACTGTTGCATTCGCAAATGTAACTATCGTCTCGCTTTAAGCAGGATGCTTGAGGGCTACATAGATACGAATCGGTTCGGCAACTCAGCTCCTGGGTGCAGCTGTAACCATCCCCAATGTATCCATCCCGGCAAACGCACTGGTACGAGCTTTCAGTAGGCATGCATTCAGCGTCGTAGTGGCAATCGTGGGCAGCATCGCACGTTTGACCAGCGGGTACGCACTGGATAATACCATCACCGTCGTATCCATCATTGCAGTGGCAATAGTTTACGTTTAGGTTGTCATCGTAGAGGCAGGAGGCATGATCCGCGCACATTGCACCGCTGCAGAGGGGGCCGTCCGGGATGCACGCATCGCTTTGGTCCTTGACGTAGCCATCGATGCACTGGCATATGAGTTCGTTGGTGATGACGTTTGGGCGGCACTCCGCGTGGTATTCGCAGTCAGAGTTGTTGGTGCAGCTGAAGCTGGGCCGGCAGCTGTAACCGTCACCCACGTAACCGCCATCGCACACACACATTAACTCGCCAGGTACCACTGACTCAATGCAGTGCGCGTTGATACCGCACGAGCAGCTGGGTCCGGTACGCTCCAGGCACTGGTACCCGTCGCCTTCGTACCCTTCTGGACATACACAGTGTCCCGTGTCTTCATTTTCTTGATCCGAACTTAATGAACATACTGCGTTTGGCGGGCAATCAGTGTCCAACTCGCAAGCAACTGAAAGAGTAAACACAATGTTGTATACTTCTAATTTGTATTACCTACCGTTGTGAATACTACACTACACTTACGGTGGGTACTTACTTGAAGAATCACTATCATCATTGATTTGTTTACGAACGATGTAGCCGTCGCTACGGCATAGTTCATTATTGATGCTTTCGTCTCTATAATTTGAGTATCCTGGCGGGCACGAACAACCTGTGGAGTCACAGTTCGGTAGTACGAATGTGTCGTTGTATTCTGCCTCGTTGGCAGGTGCATTTGATGAAACATCAGGAACGTAAGGTGTTTCGGAAACGTAAGGTCTTTCGGGAACCGTGGACGTTTCGTAATCGTGTGGCCCTTCGGAAACGTAGTAGTTGCTCTCTTGTTCCGGATATTGTGACACATCATTGATATTTGTAGCAGGAGAAGTGGGATATTCTTCATAATGATATACGGGTGGTTCTGAAACAGTCGTGTAGCCTATCCAATCACATTGATAACCGTCACCTGTGTAGCCAGGCAAACATTCACAGTATATTCCTTGACAGAAAGCGTTTACGGAACAACGTGCACAAAGTGGCTCTCGAATTTCCCAACATGAGCTACCGTCACCGGTGTAACCAGGATCGCAGATACAAACCGGCCCCTCCTGAGATTCAACACATTGAGCGTTGTTCCCACACTTTATGTCGCTGCATTTGGAACGTGGTCTGCAAGTGGTGCCGTCCCCGTCGAATCCTTCGGCGCATCTACACTGGAATCCACCATCGTGGTTGTAGCAAATCGCATTGGTATCACAATTATGCGTCCCAGTACTGCATTCGTCGATATCTGTACATTCTGATGCATTGTCGAAAGATCCAGTATGTGTGTACCCAGAGTTACAGACACACGTGAAAGAGTCACTCTGTACTACGCATACACTATGAATACCGCATGTATCTTGACCTCTAATACATGGATCTTCTTGACCAATAGGTATAATTTTGTTACTTGTTGAGTAACGTACAATATTTTCTTTGGTTTCGTATCCCACGTAATTTTTGCTCACCTTCAAAGTTAACGGTAGAGTCAACTCAGGTGATATAGGAGCGTATTGACAAGACGCGTACGAAATAATTTGGGAGATTCGTTGCTCATATTTTTCACCCGTCTCTTTATTTACAAGGGTCCTCGACGCTTCTGAACGAACAAGCCCAGGTTCGACGATAGTGTATTGCTCTTCATACTCGAATAGTTCAAGTTTAGATCCGGACATGATGACGGGCACAGTGCCTCGAACGTCTGATTCAATCGTGATCTGGTCAAAAACGTCGTGACCTAAATATTCCTGATGTATAGTAACTCTATCATTGGTAACAGGGAACCAAATATCTACAGTGTGATTGAACACCGCTCCTGTCAGTTGATACCCATTCTTGGCAATTCCTGAAGGTTGGGCGAAAAGCCAGCCGACTACGCCGCCGAGAACATTCAGTAACATCAAGCTCCTGCCGAGAATAGGTGGAGCAAGCGCAAGAGCCGTGTAAGCCCTGGCGTCGCCTACCATCACATATGCTTGGATATTGACATCGTTGAGATGGACATCATTCAGAATTCCATTTAATTTTCCGTGTACTCGCAACGGATTATCGTTCTTGATACATGATTTTCCATTTCCGTAATACCCATCATTACATTGGCAACATATGCCTGCTTGGTAGTCCACACACCTGGCTTCCATGTGGCAGACGCTGGGTCCGCTCAAAGCGCATGTTTTAGATTCTTCTTCAACTTCGACTTCATTTTGATCATACTGGTCGGGGTTCGCGATACTTCCGTCAGCAGGTATGTTACCAATTCGGTACACGTACTTCCCGGGCTCGTGTGTGTTTGTCCATCTAAAATTAAAGAATTCGTTTTTAGTAGGCGCATAAGAAAGGTATTTGTAAATTTTTAAGCTATCCTTGGTAAACTTACGATATGATATTTCTGATCTGATGGCTACCAGAGCCTCTTAGAGTAAATAGTCTACCATCTTCCGCGACAAAGCCAGCTTGAGCTTTGGCATCGGGTTGACTTCCCGGCTGAGTTTCTCTTTCTATCCATTGAATCTCTCGGTCAGGATACAAAAGCTCGGCGAAACTCTCAGTTCCATTGCTTATAATGGCAATTTGAAAGCTGTTTTTGCGGTTTCGGATTTCGCTCGTGTACGGTACTTCAAGCCATGTAGATATAAACACACTGGTCGGTATGAAATCATAGTAATCGTGGAAATTGTTTTGGACACTTTCTTCGGCTTTGGATATGATGTGTGGTTCATTGGTCTCTCTGAAGTAGACGGAGCCCTCCACGGTGGTGTCGATGTTTGTGTAGAAAGCTGATATTGAAGGATATGGCAGCGGGAATTCCGTGTTTATGAACGATGGAATATCAGCTCTGAATGATAGCACTCCGAAGTTGTTTACCTGCGAAAGAAACATTGCTGTTTACTAAAGTGTTTATTAAAAGTAGGTAAACTTCATATTTATCATGTTAAAACTAAACGACATCAAAAAAGAAAATCTCAACGCACCCAATGATAAAAACCGTGAGTTTATATACGAGAGTACCTAGCTAGCTACCTATTTAATATTTATATATTCATTGTCATCAATAGCAGTAACAACTGTGACTTACATAACATCTACACTACACACATGAATACTGGTATTACACATTTATACAAAGTGCTGTGACCCCCCGATAACTAAGTTATCAAATCTAATATTTTGTTGAGCGTTCAGTGAACAGAAGATGAAGTTTATCCTCGAACGGTTGGTGGGTACTTTACACCTCCAAAATTACAAAAAGTTTTTTTCGCGAGAGAATTATATAACTCAATGGCGAGAGATCTTTCCGCTTAATTGCACTATTGTAAAGACTGTTTCTTACAAAAAAATCAATTGGCAATGCGGTTTGTTATAATGCAACTCGTCTCTATTTATGGCTTTCCCAGAACATTAATAGGTCGACCACGAATCCAAATTATTGATTTGACTTTACCAAAGTCAGTTAGCCTTAGCTGTAAATGCTGTACCTAATAGAAATCAGCACGAAACTTCTAAAGAAGTTCGTAAAAGTTTCTCTGAATTACAAATATTGAGATTACCCACTGAAAACAATTTTTTTTTTCAAAATAAAATATAACCTTTGGCACCCCAGGATCAGTGGAAGAAAATTTCGCTTTAGTAGTTGCAGAGGTTACCCATTACAAAGTAACAAAACTACAAAATTCACCTCTTTGTAATATTATGTATAGATACGAGTAGCTTAGTGTAAACACACGATTATTTGGATTTCTAAAGAACAAGCAGCAAGCTAGTTTTGAATTCCCGCAACCTGCATCTAAATCTGGACAGGAATTCCTGGACATGCAACGAGGTTAATATTTTGTTTTCACATACCTACCGATGTTATTCCGACTCTAGGAGAAATATTTTAATAGAAAATAGCGCGAATTCAACGTGAGAATGCTGTTTGAAGTATGAATATTTTATTATATTCGAAGTATGACGTGTAGGGAAACTATTTAATTTTACAAAATGTTTGTTTTTACAAGAGCGAAACTAAATATTCAGGTTTTTTTTCTTTCAAGTAAAAAAATGTTTAGCTATTTAAAAAACACATACTGAAGCAGATACTGAATTGATCAGAGTTATCTTAATAAAAATATAATTATAAAATTTTATGTGATGTGATGAGGTTTCATTTGAACGAGCATAAGCTCGTTAAAACTCTAGATTAAAAATTAGTGTTTTTAAACATTAGCTTTTGCCTAAATATCGATGGCCAAAGTTTTCACCAAGAATATTCACCATAATTGTAAAAAGAAACTTACAAAAACTGTGTCATAAGTCTCCCCGTAAAAAGTGATCGGTACTTTGAGGAATACTTCCGGGGAGGGGATATCGTGTCCTTTCGGCAGCTTCTGGTCCAGTCCAGGTCCATGGGGGTAAAACTGGTCCCGGGTGATCGCGACCGCACACGCGGCCAGCACTACCACTCCCGCGCACGTCCTCATATTGTAGCACTCACAAAACTACTGAAGCTCCGTGGGTGATACGAGCTACTCTGACCCATTAAGATTTAAGACATTGTTATACATTCACACGGAAATAAATGTGTTGTAATTAATTGCTTAGTTTTTGGAATTGTTTACGGTTGGGGGATTAACTGGGCGTGCCTGGGTAATTTGTTATAAGTTCAAAATAGAGCTTTGAATGCATCATCTACTAGTTTATAATTAAGGATCCGAATAGGCAGAGAACAGCACTATTTTGTTTTTAAATAACCTAAAATATACAACTCAAAAATATCTTGCCCAATATGAAAATATTTTACAACTTTGGTTGGATTCTTCTTTTCTCAAACTAGAAAACTCAAACTAAATTATTTTGTATCACGTGCTTATACGCGGTAGAGTCTCGTCAGAATTCATTATGTCAGCTCAAGGAATGTTATCTTACTAAGTTAATTTGGGTCTGTTTGTTTGTGCCCGTTATGATGATGCCCTATTTAAGTTTAGGTGCGTTCTAGTAGTGCATCGTTTGCTAATAATGTTTACTAACGAGTTTGTTTATAAATAACAACTAGATTCCGAAAAAATACGTTGAATGTCATCGTTGACATAACATTAGCTAATTGATGTTATTTGCTAGCAACATCTTTCTTTGGTGTATCTGATACGAGTTTAATTTTTTTAATCCCGTGTCCATGTGTGTCTATGTTTCTTTAAAAAAAAAACTATGAATTCGTGATCGTTGACCGAAATGTTGGTAAATTTGAGAACACGAATAACTCGCTAATTCAGGGAACATTGACCTCATACGAGTACAATTACAGAATGCATGTACATTCTTTGGCATTTTGCCGCACATGGCGACACAACTGTGTTAAAGTGGGTGCGATTATTGCTAAACTGTAGTAGGTCCAGCTTTCTGCACATGTGGTGCAGCGAAAGACGCTACGAAATTAGACTGGGCTGTTGCAAGTTGCAAATAGTAATTTTATAGAAATTACTAGGTGCCGCCCGCGACTTCCTTCGCGTCCCGTTGGATCCCGTAAAATTTTCGGGATAAAAAATAGCTTATGTGTTAATCCAGGTCACGGACAATATACATATACGTGAAGGAGTAACAAACATCCATCCATCCATCCATACTTACAAACTTTCGCGTTTATAATATTAGTAGGATTTTTGCATTTTGTATGAAAATGTTTCTAGATTCGTTCATTAACTTCTGGTGAAAGAGCTCGTCCGGGGAAGTACTACAATGCATCATAGGCACGTCCTCAGTGGACGTGCTCAGTGAGGCAATGCATTGTTATAGGCGGTGGTTACCACTTAACGTCAAGTGGGCCATGGGCTTTATCCATCACTAGAGGCCGCCCGCGACTTCGTTCGCGTCCCGTTGGACCCCGTTGATTTTTCAGGATAAAAAGTACCTAGTCTATGTGTTAATCCAGGTCACGGACAATATAATATTCCAAGTTTCATCCAAATCGGATCGCTTGTAAAAATTTCATCTTTGTACACGTAGCTTAAGAATGAAAATATTGTTTTCTTAATTTGATTATTTACGGCCAGTTTGTGTACCCACCAACATAAAAAGGTTTTATTCAAGCTGTCAGTTGTTCTATGTCAGTTGTGATTTGCTATACCTACCATTTCTAACAAATGAACGGCTGGACTCATGTTTTTACTGATAATTTTTTTTGGATGTTCATCTTTTCCCCGGGAACAGGATGAAAAATAGATGTTGGCCGATTCTCAGACCTACTCAATATGCCCACAAAATTTCATGAGAATCGGTCAAGCCGTTTCGGAGGAGTACGGGAACGAACATTGTGACACGAGAATTTTATATATAAGATAGTTTTGAAAAAATAATTTATCATATTGGTGGTGGTTCGATCTTTTGATGCCTTTAGTAGTATTTTAGAAAGGCCCATTAAAAGCATCTCTAATAAACTTTTAAAATATAGTGCATCAACGTTAAAAGTAAACCGCTTATGGCTGAGTAAATGATGAAAAATGTCCGTCCTCGGCGAAAGACATTACCGCTTGTTTACAAACATTCGAGAATCGAGTGAGATTTTTGTGCGGTCGATTCAAGATAAAAATAGTACTAGGACTGGTTTTGTTTAATTCTACATGCATCTGAATTAGTAGGATAGTACCTACTTATTACAACGCAAGAGATTTTAGGGGTATTTTCGTGTTCACGTTTTACAAGCCTACCTAAGTATGTACAAGCGTTCTCGACTACGTAAAACTCAATATGAATATAAAAATGAATATTAAATATTCATGGACATTTTAAACGACACCCTGTAGTCCCAAACTAACTATGGGTACTAGGCGCATGGCCAATACTTATAAACATATTTTTTTCTTTAAATGCATACTAATACCCAGATATAAAACAAACATAACTGTGGATGCATCGGTCACCTAGCTATGTTTTTGGTATAGAAATAAATCCGGTACAGAGAATTTCGAGAAAAAATTAGTAGGAGCTTGTTTAGCAGAAATTAATTCTTCTCTGACGAAGGCTCAGTGTCCGGTGGTCTGACGGGTACTTTTATGTTACTACTTTTGGTCTTACTATCTCTACCTACTAGGGACAACATAATCTATTTGTCGTGGTTCCTAAGCTATTATTTTGTATCAGACGTCGAGATAAAGACAACATTTATCATTCAGTTTCCTTTTTTTCGAATTTTTGATTTACTTTTTAGGAGCACCTTTTTGCAATCACTTTGTTTCTCATTGCAATTAAAATTAAAAATATAAAACCTCTCGTTTATTCCAAAGCATCCAATTAAAATAAAAATCAAAAACTTCCGAGCGAGACTATTAAGAATCTTTCAATTCATCTTAAAAACAAAGACTCTTTCAGTGTCGAATATGGCACCCCTCTGAATATTATTTATCGTTAAACTTTTTCGGCATGAGATTAATTGTAATGGCGGCAAAATAACAGAATGAAAGACGCGACTGTTTCTAGGACTTGTGATCAGGGGCAGAAAACATTTTACTTTTACAGTTTCGCTATGAAATTATGATTAAAAGGACACTGGGCTTGTGGTAGGGAGAACCCAGCATTCTACGGTAAATAAGTACATTATAGATTTCAAATAATAATTACGGCTTCAGATGAGAAAGTAAAGGCATGTATAAAAAGTTGTACTTGGTAAACCCTAGTGGAAATATCATTATGCCCATCAGGGCGTATCAATATACAGAGCTTTAGGCCATGTACGGTTAAAGAAAGCTTTATAGATTGGTTTCCAGTTTTATCGAAGTACATACATCTCAAAACACAGTTAAAATTATACTTTTCTTGCAGTATTTGGTGCAAAGTTGCAAAGTGCTAAGAAATATCAAGGGGGCTCTCAACCTTTTCACTCTAAGTACGTCCCTATTGCGGGTAGTTTTAGGGCGTGCGCCGTCTCCGTTCACTTCCGGCCGGCGAATGATTTCCCGCTTCCTGTTGTGACGACGGACGCGCGGGTAACGATACTCTTTGTACTCGTACCGTCGTGGTCGCAAGTCTGCAGTGCCCTTATTTATTGCGTCTGCGTGGAATGTGCAGAGAATTGTTTTAGTGATTGGTGAAAGTTAATATTAATAACTTGCGAAAAGCTTTGGCTTTTTATGGTCATGATTTATTTTATGCGATTCAAGACAGGTCGATGGCGGTCATACAGTTTCAATTTAGGTTACAACATCAGAAATGCTTAGTAAAAAATGTAAAATAGAAACTTTTAACTATATTGTGCAGTGGTTTAAGTCATACTTAGCAGATGGTTACGCCGAAGGTTAAACTAATAGTAGTTATACGTTCAGTACAGTGCTAAAATTTGTACTTAAAAACGACAGTTTTAGATTCTTTTAATCTATGCTCGGGTTACTTTGTTTTCAATGTAGAGTAAGGTATAGTCAGCTGACTCAGAAGTCAAGAAGGGTGTAGGGAGGTACATAAATCTAGTAGCTAGCTAGTTGTCAAGCGCACAATACTTGAAAACGTTATGAAACAATAAGGAAAGACACGATGGTATAATGAACCTCGCCAGGCAGGGGTGTCCGCAAATAATCTACTTTGTCCCGTACGTGACCCTAGCTTAATTAATATAAACTGGCAGCCCTGGAGTTACGTGTGAAATATTATATCGTAACTCATATGTTATGGTATAGGGATATCTCATTCTTCACAATGATATAGGTAATGTAGGTACATAAAAAATGCTTTTCACAAAAAAACTATCACGCTTGCTAAAACGTTTTGTAAGAAAATAATGTTTTATTAAGTGTAGGCAGGTAACTACTGAATCAAATTAAAATATTATTTCTATTGATCACATAATTTAAATTGTAAATTATCACTAATCACATTTACCAAAAGTAGAATATTAGATGATTGCCTATAAATAAATCAACGTATGTTAACGAAGTAGACAGGATATTGATTTGCAAATCAATGAATTGGTCAAATTGTTAGTTTTTTCATCGAACTCTACTTTTTACTATTTATTAGCAAGACAAAATAACAGACTCAATTTGTGGAAATTAATTATTTCTAAGCTATATTTTCTTTTCAATTAATTATATCTCGAAAGTTTAAAAAATAACACGATGCCGTAACGTTGGCCTTGTATGTATGAAATAAATTATCTTATTTCACAAGTTCATTACTCGACCTTTTGTCCTTATCATTGCTGATTCGAGGTTCATGAACTTAGTGCTTCCAGAAATTTAGGTATTGACAAGAGGAAGCCTGACACTTGTCTTATCATCTGTTTTCAAAAGTCCTGTAACGCTAGTCAGGACTGCACGCCCACCACTTCTGTTATTTATTCAAAGTGAAATGTTATTTAATTATAAGACCATACGAATCATTTTGTAACTTCCGCTTGTGTCAAGGTGAAAGAGAAAGGGCCTGAATCTCTTGACTGGATTATGTCTACGTATAGTATTATATGATCTGTGTCTTTACCTAGACTGCGAGCTAAATTCAGAATGGGCGTTAGTTTTTTCAAAACACCACTTTTAGTAATTGTATACTTATAGGTAGCGATCGAACTGGAATTATCAACAAAAAAATTATTACAGAAATTATTAAGAACAATAAAATTAAAATGAAGTAGGCGGTGAATCTAGAGAAGTCTTTTTTTATTTTAGGTGTATCAGCTGTTTATGTAAGCTCAGTAAGACTGACAAATTTTATTTTATTTTTCATAGGCAGAGTTTACCACTTAACATTTGGTGAGCAGTCGGTTAATATCGTCGGCAACTAAAAAAACTCTACCTAATATGCTAATATCAGCAGCCTAGTAACTAACACAGGACAGGATATAACTTTGCGACAAAACAAAATACAAAGAAACAATAGCAAAATTTAAAAGTATAAACTTTTTTTAGTGACTCGGGGTCACATTATAATCAGTCGTTATCTTCTACTTTGTTCCATTCAAAAGTGCTCTTATGACGCGCTTGGGGATAAAAAAAGATATTTGTTGATAGAGTTCAATAGGTTATTTATAGTAGCAGCGCGTGCCATGAATAAAAATGCTGAATTATATTAGCTTACGTCATTTAAGGGGGTTCAGACAGAACAAACTCTTTTCAGGATCTGTTTTTAAATTTATTTATCTGTTTCTGGGTTGAGCCTCTAGATTAATAAAAGTTGACCCTGACGCTCTGCATTGTACCAGTATATGGTGCAGTGCAGAGCGTCAGGGTCAACTTTTATTCATACCGGAACGGTAATGTAACGTCCCGTCCAGCGGCCTATATAAAAGACATCCTAGTGGGGAAATAAAATGGTTTCATACACGCCTATTTCGTTGAAAGACATAGTTTTGCACTGGGCGTTGTGTGTAATGTCCAAAAATATTTATTATTATTTATTTTAACTGAGAGCCTAGTACAAGTTTTCAGTGTATAGGGTGGGTGTGAAACGTCAGCACACCAGTGGGCGCTGATTTGTATGGAGACACTGAGCGGATTCTTTGAGAAGCTCGACATGAGCTTGGTATGAGCTTGGTGTAGACCAAGCTTCTCAAAGAATCCGCTCAGTGTCTCCATACAAATCAGCGCCCAATGGTGTGCTGGCTGTCAGACGTTTTACACCAGATTTACACACCAAAACTCGTACTAGGCCCCCTGTACTTACCCATCTATTTTGGTTCTCGTTAGATGCGCTTTCATTACAATTCAGTTCGAAAATCTTCTATGTTTTGTTATGTGTTTGCACGACTGAAATATTTTAATTCAGTTGCAACAATCTAATTTTTCAAGCGGAGCGGCTTGCCAAACGAGGCTACGAGCAATTTGGGAATAATGACGAATAAAATAAATGCATGATTTTAATCTCGACCGCTGGCACCGTGTCGTAAACTGTTTACGAGCGACCACTCGGTGTGGGATGAGCTAGAAGAGGTGGACAGACCTGGTAGAAAGGGTGAAAATATTTCCAGTGTCTGATGATGATGCGACCAACGCTCTTACCGCGAAGCCGAATGGATGAATTGACGTCAGTTTATATCTCAAGTTTTAGACCTATTCTTCATCATTTCAGGTACGACTCAATTTTGAAGTTAGAAGGCTTGGTTCTCTAACTCTCGTATCTAATGATGAAGAAAATCTATAACATATTTTTGGGTCAAAGGTTTTTTTAATTTTTGTGAAACTTGTAAACCAGATTATGATACCCCGCCTGTGTTTTAGGGCAGCCCCCGCGTCACCGCAACAGCGGCGCGTCAAACGCCCACAGCCAACCCTTTGCTAATGCGATTTCTGTTTTATGAGTTACGTAACGCTCGCGGCTCTGGAATGTAGTACGTTGATTAGAGCTCGTATCTTGCGCAATGACGGCCTCCCTGACTGTTGTTACGTCACTTCGAAATTATTTTAAGTCTAGTCAGGTATATAGGTACTGCTAATCTGTACGCCTCTCCACCGCGCTTTCTTCCCGTTGACATACAGTCAGATGCTACAAAATGTTCCATGCATGGAGATAAAAAAAACCACTTTGTCTTAGTTCAGTTCTACGCCTGGCAGAGCACGTCAGTCGCTAACACGAGATCAACGATCCAACGAGATATCTGAGTTCATTTAAATAATGCTCCTTTAAAAACATTTGAATAGTTTTATTCCTAGCTGCATATTTCGAATCAGCTAAGCTGTAATGAAAAACAAACTTTGTTACGATACAGGGTGTCAAAGAAAGCTCTTAAAGCAAAACTCGAGTTTTCGAGCGTTGAGTCTCACCAAGCAACATGCTAAGGATAACTCTCCAAAAAAATTTGGTACGGTTGTTTTGGCATAATTATGTAAAAGGTCAGCATATTTCTTTAAATAACTGCCTGTTCTGTTTAGATGTCTGATATAGTTTTCTTACATCCTGTAAAGAAAAACAGACTTGCAAAATTTCTACATAATTTGCAATTTCCCCTGGGGCAGTAGCACTACTGTACAAGCTAAGTAACAATTTCACGGTCGAAACATCGCATTGCAGCGCTTTAGAGCCACTTCATAATGCATCTTAGCTAACACATGTCTCTCAGTGCATTAACAGTAGGTACATACAAACCTACAATACCTATGGGGGATTTGATAGTGGCTGTAACCCCGAGGAAGTTCTACTACGAAAGCGTGTGAGCTTTAAAGACTTGGAAAGATAGGAGTTATTTTAGCTCAAGCAAGTAATGGTAGATGGTAGATGTGAACACTATTGAATGACTCTTCCAGGCTTTTAAAAAAGGCTTAGTGAAGAAATACGTAAATATTTTTTTTAATGTTTGTATCGGTCGTATTCTGTATGTGGTTTTAATCCAAAATAATTAGTTAAGTATAGTTTTTGTTTACTGTTTTGGGCAAACTTTGGTGTGCATCATGAAACGTGTGAAACTACTATACCTATTGAAATAGTAGTATTTCTATAGAACAGTTTCACAGTAGCCCCCGCACTCTCGACACTCGTAAAGTGTAGTTTATGGACACTTCGCAAGAGCGTCGCTTGATGTCTGTCACTGGCTCTTTTAGATTTCATTTATACTGCGCAATGTACGAGTAGCTGACTGACGGCATCGTTAATGAACTGCCGAGTTTTAGTACATGATGCTTAAAGCTGCTTGATGCTCAAGTTTTGGACAAAAATATATGTTACTACCGAAATTTAAGCCATTTTTAGCCCATTTATATACTGGGATTAAGGATTATAGGCCGGAGTTGTTTCAAACCACGTTACAAACCCGATCACAAAAATCAGCTTTCAAACTCATATTGTTATCCAGCCAGTTTAGAAAAAACCTTTGTTAAAAACTCATAAAATGGCACGGCCGAGTCTGTACCTACCTGTATTTGTCCTGAATCTAATGAAATTGAACTTCAGACCTAAACAAACACAAACGAAACAGTAGAAAAAATTCGGAACAACGTGGTGTATTGCCGGACCTTTTAGTGAATAGTCCTCGATGAGCTTTATTACAATGCGCTAAAGATTAAATTCGAACGAGAGTTCGGCCCTTACAGATATGAACAAACTTTGTCTGACCCAGTGCTCGGGCTCTTTGTTAGGTTTATTTGGTCGAAGGTATTTCTGGATTGAAACGAGCTTCACTCTTTTCATACGCTCTATGCCTAAATAAATTATTCTGTTATTACAAATGTCACATGCCTGAAAGTTATTACGAGAAATATTGGTTTATGTTTTTATTTCGTTTTCATGAGAAATTATGGCCTCTGTTTTTAATATCGTATAACGGCAAGTGAGAAATGCCTACTGAAAATTGTTTTTCATCTTTCAACTCTGAAAGTGTTCTTTCTTACACTGAAAACATGTTACGAAATGGGATTACTAGCTACTACTTATACTCAGCACACTCCTTAACTATAACTGCCGCTCTGCCAACTGACTGCATGGCCTAATTTAGATTTTTCTAGTACTTGCAGCAAACGAATGGGTTTCCTTGTAAAAACTGGTTAAAAGTCCCATTCCCAAGTTAACCCATTAGTAAAGCCTTTTTCCTTTGTCTTGTGAAGATGTTATTCTATCTAATACAACAAACAATAAGGTAGTAACTAGTTCTTTAATGAGTTTCATATGCTTCAGTTGGGGTCTCTATATAGGATTCGAGATTACCGATACAGTTTTGAACCGTAGTACCTCCCAAGACACGGATTTAACTAAGGCGAAGTTAATTGAAAAGGCACTTGGTAATAACATCAAGTTTTATGGACGGTCAGCTGCTTTGCATTCGCCATGGGCTTCGGGGTAATGATAATGTCGATGACCTCTGTTGAACGTGCTTCAGTTTAAATTGGCCGTTTGTCATCTTGTTCAATTACTTATACTTACATTTTGCTTATTTCATAATACCTAAAAACCAGAAAACTGGTAAAAATATTATTGTTCGATGCTTGAGCGTTCTCTGACAACCACTTGTAAACAGCAGTTTATACTTGGTCGTACCGCTCATGAAATATAATCACAAACAGAGATTATATGTAATCGTAAAAAAACGTAAAAAATATGAAATAACATTTTATTGTAGTTTTGGAGACATCTATACAAATTGCTACGACCGATGCTACGAATCGCTACGAAACGAAGCTACGAAGGGTCGATCGTAGCACAGCGTAGATCCTTGAAAAGCCTTTACGTTTTGGTTCTATGAAGGAACTGAGCCCCGAGTCTGTGCATTTGTTTTGACTTTCGACTCGAGTGTAGCTCATGCAAACGCATTCGCAAAGCGATAAATTTTGTGTGAAAACCGGATAAGCGCCTCTAGCGGGAGATTTAGAAATTGTGCAACTCCCAATAAAATTACTCGCTTTGCGAATGCTATTGCATATTGTTTTTTTAGCTTCTCTGTTCACTGACTTCCCGCGATCGAAGGCGAAAAATTTTGCATGTCGTGTTTTATCAAATACATCTCTTTATTCTATTTTATTAATCTGTCAGTCCCAAAGTTCATCTAATAATTCAGGTGCCCTCATCTCACCAATTCAGTATGGGTTGTACTCCACGCCACTCCACGTCAGCGCAAGCCTAACTCGAATTGTTACGAGTTTACAGTTACTAAATGCGAAGTTTGTGAAGCACTATTGTTCCAAAACGCGTTGTTAGATGTTTTTGATGGATGAGCTTTATAGTACCCATAGTGAATTTCATAATTCATAATGCTTGTGATAATCTTCATCAAACCTATACAGGGTGTCCCACGGCCATGCCATAAGGAGGGAAAGTATCTTAAATAATGTAGATAAAACATTTTACTGAAAAAAGACTTTATTTTGATTTTATAAACAATTTAAACTGCATTCAAAGAATTTTGAATAATCGCCTGTCTGGACCGGGAATCTAACCCACCAAATTGTAAAAACATAACATCCGTTATTTTATGATACCAATTAAAAAGCTCAATCATAAGGATTTTTTATTTCCAAGTAACATAGCATCTTAAATAAAGGGAAGTCCATGAAATTTTACATATATAATTTAAAGGAAATTAGCCTTTCCTTTTACTTTGCCTTGTAACAACCGGCCGCCTTAAGGCCTCCGTCGCGGCTTAACGACTGCTATAGCCGGGACCGACAGTTTAACGTGCCCTCCGAAGCACGGAAGGGCTCAGATGTAAATGCCACTAACGGTCACCCATCCAAATAGTGGGATCAGTATAACACCCTGTAGAAGTCCATGTAGATATTTTTTTTTTATTATGAGAGTATGAAATCCCCAGGCTACGTTTTCTTCTCTGAGCTCGTAGTCTGAGTTTTCTTTTGTTGTTCGAAAGGAATATCGAAAAGTGACTTGCAAGATATTTTGTATAAAAATCAGATAAGCCCCTCTAGCGGGATATTTGCAAACTATTTTTCTCCATACAAAAACTGCGAGTTTCTCGGTTTCTCGCTTGTCGCAAACCAACATAGCAAAACTCAGACTACGAGCTCTGAGAGAGCTATAAGAGTTTCAATTTATCAGCTGATAAAGGAATCATTACTGAAGTATACATTTTAGTAGAGATTTTCATGTAAATGTAAGCTAGAGTCTAGATCAATGCTTGGGCAGTAAATCAGAATACGTGCCTAAATGTAGTTTCTCATTCTCTCTCAAAATTATGCAAGATTTAGTATTTTTCACTCTACTAAACAACCCCTTTTCATGTTCGTCTGTCCAATAGGTAATTATCAACTGATCTGCGTCGCATAACTTTCAAAATAGCCAGGAAGGGTCTGACACGGGTCACTGAGGCATTAGTGGTAGTGTCTACTATGTTTATTCAATTTAGGCTGAGTTTGACCAAATTTGAATAACGCTATTCTTTAGAAATATTTCCGTCCTTTTTTTTGACAAGTTGAAAGTAGAGTCGGTATGCTTTTCTGACAAATAGCGTTATTCGGTGTTGGTCGAACCCGGTCTTAATGGTGAGTTTATGCAAAAACAACCAAATTGGTAGGTTACGGAGATGATAAGGATGATGATTATTTCTAGTGTGATGATAAGGATGATGGCCGTGGAATGTAGATGGCACAAATCAGGGGAGAATCCCAGCAGTAAGAAAAGTCGGGCTGTTGGAAGATTGTGTTTTGTATTTTTGGGAAAGTTTAGACCAAAAAATATCCAAAAGCCCAGATGGATGAATAAAATGCAACTTGTGGAATCATCTGTGCAATGCTTATAATAAACTCCATAGCAGTAGCAATTTAAAATTGCAATTATACGGAGCGTAAGCAAATAGTTAAAGTTACCGTTTCAATTTACGTATGAAGAGTGAAGAGAGACATCGCCTCGGGCGAATGGAAATTAACCCGGCCTCATGAGATTGCTGAAATCCTTCACAGACCATCTCTTTCTTTCATCAAAATTTAAAGCACACGAGAGGGACGGTTGTAATAAAATTTTCCGGAGCAGGAAAGTGGAAGGATTGGAGAGTAAAATTGGAAATACCTTTGCATTGAGTGGCGCTGAGGTTTCCTGCGATACAGATCGCTGTGTATATTACTAACCTTTTGTATGAATTTAATCAGATTCCTGCCGCGATTCGTACGCTTAATTGGATTTCACAGTGCGGCTTTATTCGCATACGAGATGGAATAGTGATATTAATGATTGCCGAACTATTAGTTTGGTGGTTCGCACAATGTAAGGCCACTAAAATCTACATGAAAAACACAAGCCAGTTGCTATCTATTTGAGTAGATGAAAAAGTATATAAGTACGTAGGTACCTGGGTATCTAACGTTTGACGGGTTTCAAAAGATCAGCATCAAAATTCCTCAATTACTTAGACGAGCACACACTCACCCCATCAGGGCCCACAAAACCACGCGTTAACCAACCCCTTTATTTTTCACCAAATTAAATCGGGAACTTCATAAAAGGTCCGAAGTTGTAAAATGCAAATAGAATGAAAGGTATGGAGGTAATGCCCAAAGGGTCCATTGATAATTATTACACGGTACTCTCTCTATACTACCCTCAAGCTATCCGAGTAGGACCGTCTTCGAAGTGCTCCCTAGGGATTATGACCCGTATTAATTAATATATAAAGTATCTTTGACGTGGCTAAGATGCTTATTTGCTTTGTGTGAGACGTGATCGAAATAATAATGGGCATCGAAAAAGTTAGGAAGTTTTAGTTAATTTACAATGTTAGTTTGAAAAATATTTGGCACTGAAATTTTCACATATCTGTTTGTATATAACCAAGGGCTCATATTTATCAACTAAATTCTAAAAAAATTTAGTCTTTAGTCAAACATTTACATACAATACTTCACTATTCGTCGTTATAATTAACGAGTACGTTAGTCACTTCATGAATAACTATAGTTTCTATGGGCCATGTTAGTAAGTAACTTCATAATGACTTGTATGGACATTATTCATGAGGTCATCATCATGCAAACTTTGTAAATGTGTACTTCAAGGTCGACATACATTATCTTTAAAGTATATAATGTACCTATTAATAAAGATATTTCTCACTTGATACGTGATCGTCGCTGACCAAATGCAACCAAAGCTATATAGGGTCATAAAGTCAAAATTCATGGGAATTTAAACTTTATTGCAAGGGACTAGGATCTTTATGTATTCAAATAATCTGACGAATGGTAACTTCTACTTGCAAATCCCTAGCTGTAACTGTTTGATTTGCTGGCCCAAGTTACAAGCGTATAGATATAGGTAGTACGACTTCATGCTCGGACGAGAGCTTTACCGTAGTAAGTTAGATTCGTCAAAAGTAAGGTTCGTTCACCATAAACATTACAGAAAAAAACTTTTAAAAGAATTTCTCAGTTTTCGTCTGTTGTTTGTAGGTAGAGTCGTGTAATTGCTTCATAGAAACATCTTTCAACCTTTTAAGCTTTGATAAAAAATAAAAATGGATTATAGTTTTGGTAAAAAGGTAAGTACTAGTAAGACCTATGAAAAAAAATGTGATATAATCGGACCAGCTTCTTAACAAAACAAACCAAGAGTTTTAACTTGTCAGTCCTAGTTTCAACCCTCTGTCTTGTACCACACTTGAAGGGTCAAAATGGTACACGTCATTAACTTGGTCACCCGACTCCTTACGACGTAAGTGCGGTATCAAACTGTTTTATTGCGGGCAAGGCATGATTTAATGAAATCTTTAATATTGGAGATAAGGCTCTCAGTCCTTCGACCTCGTAAATCGCCCCGGGCCATATTCCCTAATGTTGCCAACAATAAATAATAAGCTGTAAGTATGCTCTGATTTCACGGTTGAACAACATAGACATTCAGGCTTCATAAAGAGTGTAAAAAGAAAATCTCGTAAATTCCAAAAACTTTGGAAAATGCTAAATTTTTTTGGCAATCTGGCTTTTTGTTCACGTTATAACATTCGTGTAGTTATCACTTGACCTAGTTCCTTACTCACCCTCCTTTAACAAAAAATTATCCTTCTGTAATTTACCTAATTCATATTTAGAAAAGTTTAGTCTTCTGTTTTAGGTGTTTTTTCTTGTGCACCCTGTACAACCGCTGAAGCTTAAGCATTGAAAAGGTCAACATCTACAGACGCAAAGAGGATCATATTTTCATAAACAACTGAATCCTTATTAAAATAAGCTTTACAAATGAAATGAAAGAAAAGTCAAGGACCAACTTCATGCCAGTAAATACAAAACAGGGTGATTCATTATTCATGTTGAAAATATCAGTTGCTGAAGGTAAGTGAACAAAAGATACGCACACAGTCTTCTCCCTACAACATTTATTAACACGAAGGTTTTACAGTTTATACATGTTTTATCACGCTGTATACGAAATATTGTACTTACAGAGAAGTTTTATTGGAGGTTCTTGTAACAGAAACAAACCTAAATTATAATCATTACATAATATTGTAGATTGATTCAGTATCTAAAGTTTAGATTAAAATGGTAATATTTTTATAGAAATGGTAATTTAATAAATAGTTTTGAATATTGGTAAAAGGAATAAATTCAATTTCTAAAAATTTAAAAGGTGCCTGCCAGCTTTTTTTAGAGTCAATCGATCAGCCTAAAGTCCTAAACTATACCTAAAAGCCCAAACACTTATTGCACGCTTTAAAATAATCAATCTTATAAATAACCTCATTGAACATTATTAATTAGGTAAACCTTTAGAATAATCTTTTCAAAATGTAGGTAAGTTATTTTTTTAGCAGTAGTAAGAAACGAAGATGCTACTAAAATATTCCTAAGTCCAGGTGTTTGGGTCTCGGACCGTGCGATGTGTCAGCTGTGTGCCCCAAGCGGTTCCAATCTACGGATTTTATATAACAACTCCCTCTCCTAACCTTTCTGTATCCCTTGTTTCCTTCTGGGAACATTCGCTGGAGCAATGTTATGTAATTGAATAGGTAGGTAGCTCTTATTTAACGACAAGGTTTCTGCATCCGACTTCACTTAGATAAAAATCTAGTTTTTATGAGAAAAGTAATCGGACTAGCGATGGCAAACCTGATGTTATGAGTTACCCAGGCACTTTAACGTCTTATATACACACGTTATTTTGCATCGAATGTACACCAGAGTACCCTTCAAACCGGAACACACCAAAATGAGCATCACTGCTTGGCGGCAGAAATAGGCACGGTGTGTGGTGGTAGTACTTCCATCAATAAACTCTTTCACCAAAGATCCTTAAGATCTTACTACTTTTACTGAAGTACTGTGTTCATATTAGAATTGGCGTTTCCAAAATATATAAAATAGTCCGTATTCTCACACATTTTTCGTAAGTGATGCCGAACGAAACGATTGGGACTACTCGTATCTTTACAAAGCCACTTTAGGCACGTAATGGCGCCAGAATCCGAGCTAAACGAAGGGCGATTGTGGTTGACACGTGTCAGTGTTTCCAACTATAATAAACAGGCTTGCCAGTTTAAACTAACCTTTGTAGCTATTTTGGAGAAGAACAAGAGAGGATTCAGATTTTTAACCTTAGTTAGTGAAATACCTCTACCTACTATTATAAAAATTCTAGATACCTTAGGTTTTAGCGCCTAGAAGTTCAAGTTACTTGAACTTCTTGGCGCTAAAACCTAAAATTTGTCCAAAAAGATTGTTTCAAAAAATTCCGAACTTAAACATTCGACATAATATTTATATTATGTCGAATTTTTAAATTATTTACCACTACATTTCGTGAACCATAAACATCATATAATTTATAAGTTTAAAAAACTGGAAAAACCGACTTCAATTTGATACGCATTTATCATCAAATGATGATGATGATGATGATGATGATAGCAGTTCATTGGGTTCACTGTTCTATTGATCGTAAACACCACAGAAAAGCAAAATACGCAATATCGTGTACGTGGATGACGTGTTTTTTCCAGTTACTCTTAATCAACTGACAAACTACTGAAAAATATACAACCGAATTGATACCTTTTCCTCTTTTGAAGTCGGTAACTTATACTTATCGAGAATCCATCTCATGACCTACCTTCCGGTTTCACCATCAGATGGTGATGATGCTGATGATCATAAGATGCATTGGGAATTGTCATGAAATTCATGGGAACTGACTTCAATTTGAAACGTTGAACCTTCATCATTAAAATTAAATAATGATGATGATGATGATGATGGAAGTTCATTGGGACTATTTTATTGATCGTAAGCACCACAGAAACGTAGCTGAATGAGGTAACAAACATTAAAAAAAAAATACAACCAAATTGAGAACCTCCTCCTTTTTTGAAGTTGGTTAAAAATACAACTGACTGTCTAGTAGTTCTATTATCATGTTTATTGTTCTATTCTAAGGTTTTCTAAACATTGGGCTGTTTTTTTTTCACCGTTTGTTTTAATATGTAAATAGAATCTCGATGTGCTGTGTAGGATTTAATCTTGGGTCGTTATTACGTAGCAGTATGGCAATAGGAATGTAACTGTAAATATACATAAAACAGAGCCTCCAAGTCCAAATCTTTAATGAACCAAGTCCGTCGGTAACCCATGCAGTAATAGTGAATCTATATGTTTTGTTGAAATTGATAGGGTATTGATAGGCTTAATCAATTTAGCTGCTAAACAATTTAACAAAAAAGTGGGCGTATAACGATGTATTGAATATTTATGGATATTAATCTAATCTATTACAATGCGTCTCTCTATCATGTTTCAGTACAAATTAGACCATGAAACAAATAGCACTGTTGATGTTCCTACTTCTAAGCCAAGCTTACACTATTCTCGGACAATGTGCCATAGACCAAATATCCAGAATAAACGTATGGGAGGAAAAATTAATTAATAATTTATCGTGCAACTATGATGTCAGTACGCCGCCAGAGCCTCTCAATGACTCAGACTCTATAGTGGTCAGAACTTCCTTCTTAATGCAAACTTTTCAATTATGGAGCGAAGAACAGATATTCTCAGTTTGCGCATGGACTCACATCTCCTGGAAAGACATGAGACTGCAGTGGGATCCAAATAATTTTGACGGTATCGATGAAACTATTATGAAGAGTTACAAGTTATGGGTTCCCCGTATTAGTCTTCACAATAGCATAAACGACTACTACAACCAAAATTATGACCCTTACACAGCTTGTAAGATCAGAAAGATAGGTCGGGTCGAATGTATTTATTCTGTGGCGTTCGAAACAAAGTGCTCATTGGATTTAAGTGATTGGCCTTATGACACGCCAGTTTGCTCATTGGAATTTAATCCGTGGACCGCTCCTGGAACCAAAGTCCGTCTTGATATAAATCCCATGGCTGTCATGTTTATAGATTTAGAGTATGGCGCAGAGTGGGATATAATGGATTATACTCAGGAAGAAAACCAAGACGCAGAAGTACAGATAAAGTTCAATTTTACTTTAATGCGACATGCAACAGGTCTTGCGGCGATTATAATTTTTCCACCGATTTTGCTATCTGTTCTTACTCTTTCTACTTTATTCCTGGACGTGAGGTGTTACATACGTGTGTACGTGGCGAGTTTTAGTTTGATGTGTCATTTCTACTTCCTTTCGGAGATGAGCATGAGCATTCCGAAGCACAGCATGAGTTCCCCGAGGATCTTGTTCTATTTTCGCGGATCGGTTATCATGACATCAATTAATATTTTTCTAACATTATTAATGAAATTTTTATGTGAAAGAGAGGTACCAGCCCCGAACTTCATTGCGACTTTGAACGAAAATGTTTATAAAACTTATGTCAAGCTTGTTATTTATCCTCGATGGCAAGTTGCAAGTGTTGCAATCGATGACAATGACGTCAAAATGTGGACTGATTTCTCCAGCATGTTAAACAGCGTTTGGATTCATGTTTCGCTGTTAGTTTATATTGTTATGTGTTGTACATTAATTCCTACACCAAGTGGTTTAGAACAGAAGATTTATAGTATGGGTTACGACTTTAAATAATTGTATCCGGATCAATGTATTTATTTTAACTTTGGTGTGTAAAAGTATTAAAAGTACTTCGTCCAGAGAGTTCTGCGAACAAGGCTTAATTACATTATCTGTTAAGCCCAATCAGCCGCTAAATAATAAAAAAGTGGGCGTATTACGACGTATCTAATTTCTGTACTATCTATTACTAAGCGGCTATTATGTTTTAGTGTACATCGAACCATGAAACAAACAGCATTGTTACTGTTCCTACATCTAACCCAAGCGTACATAAATCTTGAAGAATGTGTCATAGACCAAAGATCCATGATAAACGTGTGGGAGGAAAGGTTAAACGATGCATTAATGTGCAACTATAATTCAAGCACGCCGCCAAAACCCTTCAATGGCTCAGACTATATAAATGTCCGACCCTCTTTCACAGTAAAGTCTTTTCAACTATGGAGTGAAGAACAAGTTTTCTCCGTCTTCGCATGGATTCTTATTTTCTGGAAAGACGAAAGACTGCAGTGGAATCCAGAACATTTTGACGGTATCGATGAAACTATTATGAAGAGTTACAAGTTATGGACACCTGATATTAGTCTTCACAATGCGTACTTTTATGACCAATTTCATGATCCACTTAAACCTTGTAGAGTCAGCAAGAAAGGTGGCGTTCTTTGCATGTCTGCTAATGAGTTCCAAGTGCTGTGCCCTATGGATTTGAGTGATTGGCCATTCGACACGCAAGTTTGTGCATTAGAATTTAGTCCGGCCGTTCCTAGAACTAAAGTTCGTCTTAATTTAGCCCCTAGAGCCGTCCTGTTTATCGGTTCAGAATACGGCTCGGAGTGGAGCATAATGGATTATACTCAGGAAGGAAACCAAGACGCAGAAGTACAGATAAAGTTTAATTTTACTTTAATGCGACATGCAACAGGTCTTGCGGCGATAATAATATTTCCACCAATTCTGCTATCTGTTCTTACTCTTTCTACTTTATTCCTGGACGTGAGGTGTTACACACGTGTGTACGTGGCGAGTTTTAGTTTGATGTGTCATTTCTACTTCCTTTCGGAGATGAGCATGAGCATTCCGAAGCACAGCATGAGTTCCCCGAGGATCTTGTTCTATTTTCGCGGATCGGTTATCATGACATCGATTAATATTTTTCTAACATTATTAATGAAATTCCTATGTGAGAGTAAAGTACCAATCTTAAATTTTATTGCAATTTTGAACAAAAATGTTTATAAAAGTTATGCCAAGTTGGTTGTTTATCCGCGATGGGAAGTTGCAAATGTTTCAACCGATAACGATGATAAAAGAGAACTATTGAAAGCGTGGACTGATTTCGTCAGCATGTTAAACAGTGTTTGGATTTATATATCTTTGTTAGTTTATACTATTATGTGTTGTATTTTAATTCCTACGCCAAGTGGCTTAAAACAGAATATTTACCCGATGAGATACGACTTCGAATAAACATAACTGGGTACACTTACCCGAATTTACCTGTGTGTAATTTGTTTTCTTGTGTAAATGTTACAAAAATCTATCATTTGATTTGGATACGGAATTGGGCCGAACGTGTAGACAAGTGCTTCGGCAGGAGATTTCCGCAACCACATAATGCACTTAGCGGTGGATGAACGGTAATGTGCACGCAACTGTATCTATCTCCCTTTATCGGTGTCGCGATCGTCTGCCCCTTAAATTTAGTGTATTTGGTCTGTGTTTGTGTTATTGGTTGGTGGGTAAGGTAATACAGCTTTTTTATTTAGCAAGTCTAGTCTCGATAGTAAGCTTCGTATTACGAAATTCCTTCAGAATTTTCAATAGATAAGCAGTTTTTTTATTATATAATTGACAAGCCACTTCATAACGTTATCCCCAGGTACGGTAGTCATCTTCTCAAGTCTCTTGGTATCTGGTACTCATCCAAGATAACTTGTATATCATATATCATACTCATTTTAAATAAAATAAGTTGTTGGTTCGAATAAAAACGGTTAACATTAATTTAGTAACTTTTTTTTAATGATATAGGTACCTAATCCTATCGTTCTATGTGAGATTTTTATGGAATGCAAATTTGAGCTATATACGCACTTTTGCAATTTTTAAAACTTCTTTGTTATTATTTTTATTTTAAGAAACTCTTATTGAATTTCTAAAGAAAATATCCGTAGAGCTTCTATATTCATTTATAACCTGTATGTAACACATATATTGAACTATTTTCTAAAGCCGCCAAATGTTTGCTGTTAGTTATAGTTAGCATTCAGAACATGTTTTAAGTTAGCGAAATGTGAAAATACAGAAATTCTCCTATGAGGCAATAGTGTTAGAAGAGCGGTCAATCGTAGCTGTGTGTAACCCTCCTCAAAATACGGTTTGTCTTTATCGGCTCTTCAATGTGCTCTACGTGACACGGAATCTAGTGGCGTCGGAAAAGAGACAGATTTTAGCTATAAAAACATCGTGGTGCTCAATTTTGCTATTACCATATTTTCTACTAAAATATCGTTCATTTTTTTATAAACTCTAGCCAGATCACATAAAAAACCTCCAAAAAAATGCAATACAAATAAATCAACACAGAAGCTAGTTAAGTTTAAAAATATAATCATCAAGTTTCCCATAACTTTTAATTAAATTAAGTTTAGCCAGGTGCTCTTACCAGTTTTTTAATATTAAAGTTTAAAGTCAGAACTAGGTACAGCTGATTACATTAGTTCTCGTAGCGACCGAGTTGTGGTGAAGTTTTAAACATGAATTGATTTTCTCTTTTCTAACTCATAAGCAAAATATTAGGTACAGTATACTCGTAAAATGCTTAGCTCGTAAAAAGTTGATCTAGAGTCGAGCTTTCGGTAGAGTTATAAATTAATTAAGTTGGATAAAAGTTCTTTCAATTTACTTATGAAAAGAAGTACACATAGTCTTATTCTGCGTTGTTTTACGTAAACAATGACCCCCTTACGATCGCTGCATATCTTTATTCAGCTGTTTAAATTATTGCTGTCACCTACTAACAGGTAATGTCAAACAGTGACAGAGCTAAGCTTTGATTCAACGGTATAACTATTCGTCTGTCGTAAGTAAGGTCCTAAATAAGAAAATTACCACTTAATTATTTTTTTTCAATTGTTTTTTGTTCCGAGCTACTTTATTTTAGTACCTATGCTATGGTTATATATATTTACTGGTACAGAATCTTTTACGCTTGTACAGTCGACAGTGAAAGTTCCGTATCATCTATAAAACTAGAACGTCGTCGTGGAAACTGAATGCTACTTCAGTAAAATTATATTATCAACATGTTATCAAACATAGTTTATTTGATAACTCCTAATTAAATAAATAACATTGTTTATTTGCATTATGAGCTTGTTTCACTAAGCTACGATTAATTGTTTCCGAGATATTCAAGTTTTTATAGATGACTCGGAATTTTTGCTCTCGAGTGTAGCTTAAACAGGCGGAGTGGGTAATTACCGAAAAGCCCAGTAATTAGGCTCTGTGCCAGAACACTGTGTTTTTCATTGATTCAATGGAACCAGAAAAGAGTTAATTCAATAGTACGTAGGCTTAGCTAATCTTTGTATTCATTAAAAGGTAGTCAAATTAATTTACATCATAGATTGTTCAAATAATGATCAAAATAACACCTAGGTATTCTATTTTAGGATACCTATTTTTATTTCTTGAGTTCTTTCGGCGTTCAATGGTTTTAAAACCTACAGAAGGTTCTCTACAACTGCATAAAAGTGACTTTCTAAAATACTCATAAAAACCGTAAAAACCATGTGCTCATCATAATATTGAAACGGCGTTAAGGGCTGAAAAAAAAACTCAGTTTCTATTTGTGAACAGGCAAAGTTGAACGATGCTTCAAAAAGTCCTCCGTCAAAACGAAAAGTTGGACGTGCCGATCGACGGACAAATTAGATTTGTTAGTAGAGACCGCTCGCCCGCACCGTGTCACGTTACGAATGGAAAAATCTACGGATTTAAATATAAGTGTCTGAAGGGTATGTAAATTGGTCAGCAGATTCGCGGGAATGTCATGTAAACTTTCTGACTGCAGAATCTTACTTGGTTCAGAATTTGAAGAAGCAAAAATATAAAGAGCAGGTTCTGTGTCCTCTATCTCAATCCTCTTCTTAAATTGCGTATTTTTTATATAGATGGCTTAAATAGACAAAGGCAGGCTAAAATAAAATGGATCTTGCATTTTACTAAAATATTTGAGTAACTTAAAAATCAAGATCTGACTAAAGTTGAATCTGATGATGTTTCCTAAATCATCTCAACTGCTACCTTCCTATGTACGTCTTTAATCAAATGTTAATAATAACTGGTCTTTTCATGATACTTATTTTATAATGCTAAAGTGTTTATTTATCGATGTTCGATGAACTGAGAGACATGCGTAGGTATTAACTGCGGTGGTGTCATTGCGTATTCGACGCATCGCGTCACGTGATCGATGACCGAGCCTGACCTTTGACACAAACCTATCTAACCCATATAGTATATAACTTGTATGTACTAGTTTATCTAGTGCACCATCATGTTTAACCGCTCCCGTGGGTGCCTGTCCATAGAACAGTTTTCAACGGCTTTAAAGCATCCTTCTGCTTTTGACGTGTGACAAACCGCTGTACGGTTATCGATGTTGTTGTCAACCTTTTCAAACGACCAATCGTTAGAGCATTCACATGTAAAGCAGGCTTTTTATTGTACATACCAGCGCTTACACGGTATAGGTATAAAACCTAGGCGTTCCCAAAAAGCGCTACTTTCTTTGGCCATAGTGCGCAGTATGAGTTCTGAGTTTGAGAAACCTTCGGGCAGAATATAAATACTTTAAAAATTACGTTATCTATTAAATATAATTTGAATCCAACCAGTGTCTCTCAAACTGTTTAAGCCAATGCTCCACTAGCTCTGGTCCACTGGTAAGTATTACGAAACAAATAGATATTGCGTAGTAAAATATTTTTATTCGGTGTTTGCAAGCATCCGTGTGCCGGCTACCGGTTCCGGGCCGGATATCGATCGCTTGAATAATGCACGTCGCGGCCGTCTGTCCGACGGTCAATTAGTTGGCGGACTATGCTGGCTGCATTGTCCGTCAAAGCCTTTTGGCCATTGCTTCAAGTGCTTCTCGGACACCGAGCTATGTTTTGTTTAGCATTGGGGATGAAGAGTAGGTAGTCTTCATCCTGCTGTACTGTGGTAGTAAACGTTCAAAGATCATGGGTTCGCAACTACAGATTTAACATTTTTACTGAAACTGAAGTCATTAGTTACCTATAGGAAGATCGCGGGATCGATAGGAATGGAGAAGGACCAAACCAGATTCGCCATAGATTTCCAGGATGATGATGATGACTGCCTTCAAAGTAAGTTTTCCGATAACTATTTTGATAAGGTTACTTACATAGGACCCAGAGAAATGTTGAACTAAAGCCCGTAGGTGTTTGCTCTGAAGTTGCACCTCCACCTATGTAAACATTGAAATATTTATCTACAACTATTTATCTAACAATACCGTGGCTCTGACTATCCTTTACAAGTAGTCCGGTAACGCTTTCAGCAATCGTTAGGCGATTAGAACAGAATTTTAGTGCGTTCAAAAAAAAAAAACTACCCTTCACCAGCCTCAAAAATAGTATCCAAAAATATTGACGTAATATTTAGGTATGTACCTCCTTACTGTAATAAACTCTATTCTTTTATGATATATTCTGAGTTCATACAAATATCTATTATGGCAATTGTACATAGTATTCGATGCAAAAGCGGGGCTCGTATTTATCTCGCAGTGAGCCAAGTTAAACTGTGCTAATTGACATTTGGATAACTGTCGCAAGTTGTCGCTACGTGGCGCTATACTATTCTGGAAATGGCTTTATTAACATGATAGCTCGTTGTAGGTACCTATATTTAAGCCCATCGTTCAGGCACTATCATCTGTGAGAGATCAAGAGCTACGTCATCTTGGGAGTTTTTCAACCAGCCAAAAGCTCGCGTCATCAAATCACTAACCACTCATCATAACGGTAACTCTGAAGAGGTTCCTATAATTATTGAATATTATTCTTCACCTAAAGTTGTGATAAAAAAACTTACATATTTATAAAGTAGTAATAACAGAATACGGATGTTCAGGAGTAGCCAGGATCGACCCGTTCTATTTTTATAATTTCAGAGTGCGCTTGAATGTCCAAAGTGTGTTGGTGGTAGTGTCGGTATTTTTGGAACCTAATCGATTTTGTGAACGATGCTTATAATTCAGGATTTATTTGGGTTGATATTTTGTTAGGAGCATAATAATGTATTATGCTCTAAGGACGCAAAGACGATTAGGCGTTTTCTATACCTATACAAATAGCATGTTGTAGCTACCTATAAAGGGCTTGGAGGTCAAGTTATTTCAGAATAAATTAAGCACTAAACAAAAACTATAGCAGTTGTCTTATTTTCATTAGGTTTTATTTCTTCATTTTCAAAATGTACGACTAACGAATTTAAACCCTATTTGCTTTTAGTTTACCCGCAAAGGGGTTCTAAAATTGCTTACGCTTTACTTGGCATCAGCAGTTCAACCTCGAATCCCAAGGTTATGATTTCCCTATCAACCCACCAGCACAATTTGACCTATGAGGAGGCGAAGTGCAGGACATTTTGCGCTGTCCCCTGTGTGATGGAAGATGCATAGGGATCTTCTTAAAGTGGCTATTGTAAATCCAGGTACGGCGACATTTGGTTGAGGTTGAACCCCCGGAAGACGGGGTAAGGTCGGTATGCAAAATTATGTTGTGGTACAAAATATAGACTTACCTATTTTTCTTTACCTTTTCTGCGTTAAAAAACTTTGGTATATATTTTCTAGTCACCAAAATAATTTGCTTAGACTTTCGTGCCCTGTCGCAACAAAATACTCTTTACCTAGCATAAACATTGTCTACTCTACATTAATCCCTTCTATTCTAAGCGTAAAGTTAGTCTTCATTCATTCCATCGTCATACAAATAGAACGAGACAGTGACAGTGAGTTTTGGTGTTCTTAGTAGCTCTAACTTTTATGATATGGACCATTCTAGGGCAGGTCCGAGATTCCCAGCGGCGCCTTTCGATTTACGACGAGCCTATCGAGCACGATTGCGGCTCTCACTCAAAATGTAACTGAGCTGTTTATAATTATTCAATCGCTCACTTGGGAATATGCATAGAATCATTCTTCCTTGATAATTCGATTTGTCAATAGCTATAACAATTTTGGTCACACAGAAATTCACAAAATTTATTTATCTCAATTTGCCTTCGGTTTTCTTCGCTTTATTTTCTTTTGACGTTAGTACTCGTAAGAAAGATCGTTGCCCAATTCCATAGGCACGTAACCCTCGTCGTAATCGTTATTAGTTTGATCTTTCGTGTTTCTTTGTTCTACAACCTGCATCTCGTTCTCGACGAGTTTTTAAATCGGGGCAGCAGGTGGTAGCTGGTCTTTTATCGCCCGTTTATTTCAAGCGTCACTTTTACTGTGGTAATTTGAGCTAGTAGGTACCTATGAATTCAGTTCGTGGATGATGAATACACAAACATGTCTATAAGATCACCGGTCAAAATAGGTTCTAGATGGTGTTCTACTTTAGCTGAGGGTTTCATTATTCGAGTTTCATCCCCATAACTGATTATGGAGAAACGGAGAACCCGTTTCTCCATAATCAGTTGCCGTGAGATCTATCTTCGGACAGGAAAGGTTTATCAGAATCCAAATCGGCATCCGATATTTTTCCATCATTGTCCACCTCCGAGCAAGTCATCGGTTTATCCCCTTGAATGGGGGATAATAGAGTCGGCCAGATGATTTGTCGGATCGATCCCTATTTTAGGAAATTGGATTTGTAGATCGCCGGCGATAAGGTCGGATCGGGGAGGGCGAACGGTAAAAGTTTAGAGACCCCTGTTATCACTGATTTGCGTATATCGATTTTGCTCTTTGTGACGTGGATTTATATACTTTAGTTTAGGAATATTATTTCATGGATATGAAGAGTTCTTGAAAGAATAAGCATACCTGCCATGCAAAAATAAAAATAAAAAGTTTTTAAACCTATGATAAATGCATAGCCACATTACGTTGTGGTACCAGGTTACCTACACACTTCTAGCTTAGGCAAATAAATTACTTTTTGGATAAAATATATATCCGATTCAAAAGAATCTGAAGCCAAGTGAGACAAGAACCCTCAACTAATTATACCCAGATATTACTTCCATCTAGGTTCAATTATTACGGCTACAAGCGGCCGGTATATCCTTTATCGGCTGTATTGTACGATCCTCTATAGGCCACTTCAGAACTTTGATAAAACTTTGAAACACTATGAAAACCCTTGAGGGTATCGTGAATGAGGTGTCGTTTAAGATAATGGGAGATTCAGGCTTACACTTTTTGTAAAGTTAGATTTTTATAGCGGTTATGTAGCTGATCCCATTCTAACTTTCTGGTGCACAATGTTTTGGTTTTTCATTTGAGATAGAAAACCGCAGGTTTTTTTATAGATCCACAAGTTTCTAGTGAATTTATTCCTCTGTTATCAATTACTCAATTAGTAATATTGAGGCAGTTTTTGAAGCATAGTTCATGCTGATGCAGGTACCTATTTTTATATTCATTTTAAAAGCAGGTGCACAGATTTAAACAAAGCAATCGTTTAACTCAATCAATGGGGGATATCGTCGTTTAAATCGGGTTCTATTTCGAAATCGGGACACAAAAGGAAAACTATTAAAAGAATAAGAAGACATTCTGCGTTCGGGTCACGTACAATAGTCATTTTGGAAGGGAGTCGGAGGATCCTAAAGTGTTCCATGTGTTGTGTAGGAAGTGAAGATATATGTACCTAATGTACCTATACATAATAATATATGCGGTGATATAAAACGCTTGCTACTTATACCAAACATTACTTAGTTTTTTCATAACTTCTAACTGGATTTCAACAATAACGTATCTTTATTAATATTATAAAAACTGTGTCTATTGACATTATAATAAAACACCACCGAATTAAACACGTCAAACAAAGTTCTATTAATTTCACTAATTAAATATACCGGGCATAAACTTAAACGCGGGAAAGAAACGCACAGTCAACTCCTTGGGGTGGGATAAAGTTTTTGTTTCGTTTTAATTGCGCTCAACTCAGGACTAGGGTGGCCAAGTAAAAAGTTAATTAGCTTTAATTTTAACTGAGGGAAGGAATGGTTTCAAGTAATGCTTCTGCAATCGCTCGGTCTTGCTGAGCTACGTCAATTTTGTAAGGCATACCTACAGAGTTAAATAAAATAAGTTCACTACCTACAATAATTTGTAAGCGTTCGTTTGTATTAAGCTTTGCTTTGTTTGGGACTAGAAGGTGTTGTATGATATGTCCGTAAATATTAACTTGTTTGTTCTACGATAGGAACAAAATCCAGTGGGACGAACCTGAATGAACTTTCAGGCGCTTCTCGCGGTATGTTTGGCATGTTTTTTATTTCTACGCAAGATAAAAATTACTTGAAAATGCAAGTTTCAAGTGAGGTTTAGTTTGGATATTACTAGGAGCACTTGATGAATACTAAGCTTTTTGACGAATAGAAAATACCTACCACATTTTATTTTTCTTGAAGGCCTAAAAGAAGAAAAAGGGACTGACTATATAATTTGGGAGTCCTTCTTTGAACAATCAAAATATTCATTTTCATTTTTGTTATTGCATTTACAAAAATTCAATTAATATGCAAAGCTGTAGGTATTGCAATGAATAAAAACACCTTATCTCCCTGAAACAGGGTTGAAAAATTCTACAAAAAGTTATTGCATCGTTACCGATTTGAATTCAAATTGTTAGAGAAAATAAAACCTGGTATCTATCCTCCTTGTTTTACAAATATTAACTTGCATATACCTAGTTTTAATTTATGAACATAATATAATGATTCGTTTATGATAACAGCGTTTAAAATCCGGTAATTTTTTTACTAATTTATCAGTAGTTTGCACCGATGCGGTACCGATACTCAGTAGTTTTTAAAACAGGTTTGTAACGATTATGTTTGTTATTTATTTTATCAGAGTCGCATAAAGCTCTTTCACAAAAGCTCTGCTGTATTCTGTGCCTTCTCCAGTAATCTGTATTACACAGTAACTTTTCTTTATGGTTTTTATTAGCTTCTGCACCTGCTTACTACACGCGAGAGCAATGATTCCGGGTCACTTAAAGAATGTTAAAAATCTCGGAAACTAAAAATGATAGGTTAATGCAATAAATTGTATTTAATAGACAATGTAATACTCCTTAAATGAAGGTATTAAAACTTCTTAGTTATTGTAAAGTTATATCTTAAAAAAATCAAATTTGAAAAAGGGCCACTTTCGAAGATGGAACTACGAAATTACAGCATTTGGTTTTGCTTTTGTTTGTAATCTGTCATTTATGTGGGTATATAAACCATGTTGATAGTGCTCTATATTCATTATTCAAGCTGAAATTATGTCGCTTACGCCTGAAGAATGCACCAGAATACTTACAATGCTGGAAACCGGCCGGAGTCAGCGCGATACAGCCAGGACTGTCGGCGTGTCGCTGTCAACAGTACAAAGAGTTCTCCGACGTTACGAAGAAACTGGTTCTAACCTACGCAGACCAGGAACGGGCAGAACCAGGTGTACCACAGCACGAGAAGACCGATACTTGGTGAACACCATGCTTCGAAATCGCTTTCTCACAGGAACTGAACTCACAAATCAGTTTCGACGCCTCGGAGGAAGTAACCCAAGTGCATGGACAGTAAGACGTCGGCTTGCTGAATCTAACTTAAAACCCCTTAGACCTGCAAACGGCCCTAAACTGGAGCGTGGGCATCGTATTTCAAGACTAAGATATGCCCAGAGCCACGTAAATTGGAGTATTGAAGATTGGTCAAAAGTTATGTTCTCCGACGAATCAAAATTTATGCTCTACAAGCGCGATGGAAGACACAGAGTGTATCGAAGACCAGGGGAAAGATTCAAGCAAGCATGCATCGAAGAAAAAGTAGCCTACGGTGGTGGGTCTGTACTTGTGTGGGCCGGAATTTCTTCTGAAAGTCGCACAGAGCTGGTGATCATAGAAAACGGCTCTTTAACTAGCGTAAGATATGTGGAAGAAATCCTCAATGATCATGTTGGTCCATTTATGGTCAATTTAGGTGAGGATGCTATATTTATGCATGACAATGCCCGACCTCATACAGGTAGGATTGTGAATGACTACCTTCAAGAGATGAACATTACTCGTATGGAGTGGCCAGCGCGCAGCCCGGATATCAACCCGATCGAGCATGCTTGGGACGAGCTAGGCAGATGCGTAAAACAACGAAACCCTCCCCCAATCACGCTTCGTGAGCTCAAAATTGCTCTCACAGAGGAATGGGAGAATATTCCCCAAAATCGTATAAGGAACTTGGTGTACAGCATGCCAAACCGCGTAAACGCAGTAATGGAAGCACGAGGAGGCAATACGAAGTATTAAAATTCAAGTCAAATCGTAATAAAGTTCAAAAATTTCATGTTTCCTATTTTTGTTTTAAGGAGAGATCAGCAGTTTTTTTCTTTATGTAATTTTGTGTTAATAAAATGTATGGTGACTCATATTTTTTTACTTTCATTTAAGGAGTATTACATTGTCTATTAAATACAATTTATTGCATTAACCTATCATTTTTAGTTTCCGAGATTTTTAACATTCTTTAAGTGACCCGGAATCATTGCTCTCGAGTGTATATAGAAGTAAAAATAACTTTATAACTGCGCTTATATGCCTACTTTCATGTGAGATTGTAAGTAAACGTTTCATTCTTCTGAATGTAGAGTACTACGGGAAACTGTTTGCGTTCGTCTTCCCCTTCGTCAGCTCAAGGTATAAGAGCCAGCGAGTTTTTTTTTATGTGAATATTTATTTTAAAACTTACCTACATCATTTAATTTCTAATGTAAGTTTTTTGTATGGAAAATAGGCTTGTAATATGAATTGTGTGTCGTTTAGGCATAAGAAACTGTTTTGTGCCTAGTGTGTAAGTGATCTTGATAATTAAAAAAATATTGATAAGAAAAAACAGTTTTCTGTAATTTTGTACGTAATACGTAAAACGTACCTAATAGACAATTAGACATGCAGATTAATACTATTTAGGGGGTTTTGTTGATCGGTATGACTATCTGTAGCATGTTTTATTCTCTTTTCTACTTATATACCTATGAAAAATCAGTCAGTGGATACGGGATATTCAAAACAGCCTAAAAATGTATCTGCAATAATGTCGTATAATGGCTAGCGTCTACAGGCCCGCATCGCACGCAACGGATTTTAGTTTGCCTTGTATAAAAACTCGTCCGTACGGTATCAGTGGACGCAGTTGTATGAGTTTTTATACAAGGCAAACTAAAATCCGTTGCGTGCGATGCGGGCCTGTGGACGCTAGCCATTAATAATAACCGTTTCGTTTATTTCAAGACATTTGTACAGATAATTCTCTATCTGCTATGCCTTGATACTGATGAAGGGGAAGGCACCAGATGTCGCATGGGTGACAATAAATTTTATCGCCTCTCTTCTGTGCGTATTCCGCGCACTACAAAACCAAGGATTTGAAACATAAGCGAAACGCTTGTATATTATACAAACTGACACTTTTTATAGACTCGCGTGATTTTATAACTTGAATAATGAGATTCTGTGAGCCTTGGGGTTTGGAATAGGCCATTTATATGCAATGCTTTAAATTCGCAGAAGTTTGAAATGGAGAATTTTATTTTGGGGTTTTGTTGGATACTCCTAGATATCGGGTGAAGGTACCCCCTACACATAGGCAGGTAAGATGTGTTAACGCACTTTGCATTATTTTGCATGTGTAAACAAACTAAATCGGTCTTTCTCATTTCGTGCCAAAACGCATACTTAGGTATACCTACATAGATACATACGCCTGTTAAATGGGTAGAACCTCTGTTGTAGACGTATTCACTCACTGAGATTTATTTAACTGCAGTGAATTCTCGACTGATTCAAATGCCCATAACTTTGATCTTTCTGATTTACAGCGGGTTTCATAATCGTACACTTTTTACTGCCAAACTGGAAGCGTTAAACTTTATAGGCCATCTTCTTGAATTTTTATTCGAGACAATAAGGAGCATAATAAAATGAGACGAGCGTAGGGTAACGACGACAGCCTCATCATAAATGTTACTTTGTAATTGCTTGTGCTCATGTGCACCTGAGATTGGGTACTACTTACCTGTGTAATGGGTAGGTAACTCTAGATTACGCATCTCCAGGTCTCCTTATTGCAGCGATAATAATATTAACCTAGTAAAAATACAGTGAATAAACAACAAAATCGTTCAAAATGTAGCATATTGGAGGTGATTTCTAAACAAATTGTTGTATCTCTAGAGCAGCTTCAGAATATACAGTATTTCAAACCTTAGCAGACGCCTAACATGGCCGTATGCAATCATTTGCAGTTATTTATATAGACGGGACACATTTTATAGGAAACCAACCGATAAGCGTCGAATAACTCAGACGTAGGTAATGGGCCGAAATGCCCCGTTCGACTCTACCTACTACGCTGGCACTTTGAACTCGACCGATAGCAGATGGAGAATACTAATGCCATTTTTGTGTTTTTCGGCCGGCGGAACGATAAATGATTAGGTATTCTATGCTTTATTTTGGTTTCCGAATAATATCTTTAATTGATCTAGGATTTTTATAACAGGGAAGCTCTGATTCCGAACTTAGTTTTAGGATTGTTAAAAAGTTGCTTGGCCTTAGGTACTTTAGGATTTTTCCTGGTCTCGCATTTGCTACGTACGACATATAAAAATTATGATATTGCACTGAAAATCTTTATTCTTATCGATTTATGCAAATAATGATATCGCACCAACGTAGATACTGACTGTAAAGTGCGCCAATACTATCGACAATAGCAAAAGCGCGTAATGCATTGCAATCACTATAGCGTAGGCGTCGATGCTCGATGTCAATTTATCGACAATTTATCCGGATCAAAGGGCTCCCGGGGAATTAGTGATGTACGTGTCGTCATCGATAAGAATTACCTCCTATTATGCGAGCCCTACCTTGGATTGTCGAATTTTATTCGCTGCAATGCTGTGCAATCAAATATTATTATCTCCGTAGGTAGTTACCTAAATGGGCATAATTATAAGAAATAGTATTTATTATAAGAAAACTATAATAAGATTCATTTTGTGTTTTGATTTTATAAAACGAAAGTAAGTCGCAGCACGGGGACGATGTGTCGCATCGTAACAGAAACTCGTCTGAAAACAAAATATTTATTATGAAACGCTACAAAGTCTGGCGATTTCTGTGACCTAAATACTTCATGGTAGTGACCTTCGCAAAGACATTGATTTGGTTAGGTAACTTTTTACTGAAGTAATCCCCACTTTATAAGGATCAGGAGGATTTTATTGATGTAATCGCGTTATGGGTTCATTTAGGGTATTTTTATTTGTGATAATAATGTCGCAATTCTGAGTCATACAAAACCTTTGATCAATAACCATAAGTAAATAAAATAAAGTAGATATTAAGGTTAAGATTATAAAGAGGGTCTAGTAAGTAAATATAACTTTTTTTAATTTACAAAGGTGACAATCATTATATTGAATTTTATAGTACCTAAGTGTGTAGGTATGTTTTAAATGTAGATATAAGTTTTATTATTTTAATGATTTGAAGGAACGGCACTATTTAACTCTGCACTTTTCAATTCCATCTACCCATCAAAACCAGCAATCGGTTCTAAATTACGCCATATAAAACGAAGCCCTCATTCAACAGACGCCCATTGTTAAGGATATTCCACTAGAGCCAAATGTCCCGTCTACCCGAGCTAAGTTTTGTTTCTTCAAAAAGGCCATTCGAGGCACATTAGGACGGACGAGCGACGTGCCGCGAATATCCTAACCCTTGACTTGCCGTGTGCTAGTGGAAATCCTTTGAGGCCGTGATCGTATTTAGGGTAGAGCAGGGGCAGCGCTAATGTTGGAGAACCAGAATCGCGTCGAACTCGAAACCGCCCCAGTACAATAGAGTCACGTTGACTTACCTTAGTCTGAGTAACCGTAGGTAGGTATAGGACTCTACAACTATGTAGGTTTAGCAAGTTCTTGTATAGGTACGTTAGCTTGCCTTATCTCTGGGCCACGAGTAATATAATGGTGATGAAGCTGTTGAATGATGTGAAAGCCAAAATTTTTATGTGGGTAAACCAATAAGTTAGTCAACGGCCAAAAATATTTATGGTGTAGGTACAGCCTGAAAATAAAAGACTTATTATTTTACTTAGTCCCAGACGTTGATCCTGGTTACGCCCGCGCTTGTAACGTTTTGGGTGAAATATAAGCTGCTTTAGCTGCAACGGGACCGCGTTACACGAGATAAAGCGGATTTAAGGAGTTTGGAACGGAGCCTTACAATTCATCTGTGTTTTTCGGGTTTCGTAAATATAGTAAATATGAAACTGCAATGTAGCTACTTAAGGTTTGTCCTATAGATCAGTCTTGTTGTTCCCAGACAGTCAACAAATTCGGTCACCAAGTTTTTTTTCTAAGAAAATAATTATTATTTTCGCCAGGAGACCAAATACAACTAGGAAACTACAATTATATGCCCTAAAGAGATGTCTGCTACCGCATTTGTAAAAGAACCCATGTGGCTGGAAATTCCATTGCACATTGTAACGTTTCTGATAAAATGGTCACATTTCGCTGCAAGCCAGAGTGGAAGTTGGTCTGCGGTTAGGTATGCAAAACCCTGTATATATTTCATCACGTCAAATCAGGCTGGGCGTTACGCCGCTCCTCGCAAATCGAATTTGTCTCCTTCGAGTTGAGCTGAATCAATCTGCATTACGCTACAGGGCTAAGGAAAACACTCTCGGCGGGTTAGAAATATGAAAGTATCCAAACATGTTTTTGATTACGTCTTTCCATACCAAACTGGTAGTTTTGACAGTGTTTAACTGTAGGAACCAGGATTATTATTAGTCGCCATCCAAAATATCTAAAAAAAAACTAAAAGTTTAGCAAAACTAACTTAATTTAAAGCCGGGTGTCTTGATGCGATTTGATAAAAGCATTTGTAAACCGATCCACTAGTCTCCTGTCGAGTCTACCAGGGATTGTATCTCCGGCGTCGCGGAAGCCAATACGCTTTTGTTTGCTCTCGACACCAAATCCGAAGACGTGTCGAAAGACGTCGCAAGCCGCAGCAATTTCTCAGGATTTGCGCGCACTCCGGCTTGCCGCACGCACTTTGCACTGTTTACACTGCGAGGGTCGCATCAATCGATGCGACATGTGGCTAAGCGGCTTTTAAAAACTATTTTACAATTTGTTTTTATTCTATTTTGCCTTTCGGCTGGTAAAAACTTTCGGAGCAATCGAATCTGCGAAACATTTCGGTCAAATATTTATCTCAGTTAATTTATCATACGTATATTTATGAGCAAAACCACATTTTTATATTCTAGTTTTCCAAAGACAAGGACTATTTTCGTCAGGTTTTCCGACCGGTGTAAAATAAATTATTTCTAGACATTGTAGTGGAGGGTGTAACTTTAAATTTATCGTACGTCTGTTTTATTTCCGTAGGTACAGAAGCATAGCTTTGGCAAAGTAAGAAAACATTGTTATTAATATTTACCGCAGCTCTATTCAAAATCTGTAGGTATTTATTCAGATCAAGCACAATCTGAAGTTTAGTTTCATAAGGTCCGACGTCCGACCCTCATTTATTTTTTCAGCTAAGCAAGCTGGGATTTTACTATTTCGCTACGTAGGTATACCCATCTCGACAAAAATAATGCGTTTTGTTATTATTTCCTTGCGTATCACGTTCCAATGTTTCAGACACAACACCATAAACATGCGTCGCATGATATTGGTTCTTACGAGCCTTATCTTTTGGTTGAAAGTGCGTTGCCGCTGTGGTAAGGTATGTCGCAAGATCGTGATTAGGTGGTCCCATCACGTAGGTTCGACTCCCGTCCGACGCGTGTCTTGCCTTTGTTCTTCCTATTATTTTTATCCCACATTGTGCTTATTGGCGGATATATTATGTGACACTGATGTCGGTTATTAAATCTTCTGTTGTTCATTTTATTTTATTATCTCTTCGCCAAAATATACATTATGTAGATGCCTAGTTAGGTACTACATAATATATCATGAATGTATCACTCGCTACGTATCTTTATGAATATGTACTTTAGAATTACACTAAGTGCTTAGACGGTCTTTACTTGGCACTTTGGATTTCGTACTTTCATAAAATGCAAACTCATTGAACACGTAAATTTAAGTAAATGTGGTTTATGTAGGTAACCGTTTCGCGTCGAGATACAGCCTCCCCTGGCTAAGTACAAACGGTAAAATCTTTTACAGCTCGATAAGCGTTATGGGCTAACCATCTGCCACTTTAAGAAATTATTGGTGGATTTTGGGGAAAAAAGTTGTCACCCCTACAAAGAGGGTAAGAACGCCTATTTGATAGCTTGATTTTCTCGGGGCGTACATAGAATGTTAAATTACTGGCGAAATGAAAGATAATAGGGCTTCGTCTTGCGCTTGTCTTAGGGAAAAGTTGAGCCACTTTACAGGGTAGAGATGCCAGTGCTTATAGCGAAAAGACGGAAAACACTTTTTGTTTAGTCTGACATAATAATTTGTTTTCTTTCTTTATATTACTAAGTAGGCGTAAAGCGTACGGCCTGCCTGATGGCACGCGATTCCTGTAGCCTACATGGACGCCTGCAATACCAGAGGTATCACATGCGCGTTGCCGACCCTTGAAGAATTATGGTTGTAAATTATTTTTGGCAATTGACTCACATACAAATCGAAAAAATCCTGGTTATACGATATATCTACTGCTTTGAAATAACTTGATTATGTATTATATGATTACTGATGGGTTTTGATTAAATAAACTATCGTAATTACTGTGATTGAAAACGATTTTATTTTGTTGAAAACTACGATCAAAAGGAACACCATTACTCAAGAGATCTATCAAACCTAAGAAGCTGTCAAACTTAATTGACAGTTTGACGTCTGACATGGTTTTGACTTACTAACACCTACCCTTAATCAAAACAAAAAAAAAACTTATGCAAGTACCTAAACAGTTAAACCTAGATACATACCTACTCAACCTTTATTAGATACCTAACACAAATGAACATTAGAGACCTACATGACTAAACAGGTTTATTATTTAGCTAGCTAAAAAAAAACTTATCTAAGTACCTAAACAGTTAAACCCTACCTAGGTACATACTTAACCTATATTAGTTAACACAAATACAGACTTACATGCAATTACTGTGCCTATTATTATGACTTAAGTTTTTAATTTTAAACCAAGATTACATACACATTTCCAATGTTTTTCTTTGCTTAGTGCTTTAGTTAGAACATCAGCTGGCATATACTCAGTTGATAAATATTCTAAATCAACAGTTTTATCAATTACAGCTTGCCGTACAAAATGATGTCTTATGTCAATGTGTTTACTCCTACTATGATACAATTGATTATGACATAACTTCTGTGCTGACTGATTATCATTGTAAATTGTTACTGTTATATTATTACCTAAACACTCGGCGAACATACTTTTAACAAACTTTGCTTCTTTGGCACCATCACACAGGGCCATGTACTCAGCCTCAGTACTTGAGAGCGCAACAGTTCGCTGTTTTCGGCTTTCCCAGGATACTGCAGCATCTCCGATTTTGAATACATAGCCTGTATAGGACCTTCTGTCGATTAGGTTTGATGCCCAATCTGCATCAACGTAAGCTGTAACAGTCAAAGAAGATTTTTCATATACAATGTTATAGTCTACAGTGCCTTTTAAATATCGAAGAACACGCTTTGCTGCTTTCCAGTGGGATTCGGAATTACAGTTGTTGAACTGGCTCAATAAACTTGCTGCATGTGCTATATCAGGCCTTGTGCATACTGCTATGTACATTATACTGCCAATGATGCTTCTATATTGCGAATGAATATTTTCTTCAGTTCCCTTTTCCAATTTTATCCCAGGTTCTAGTGGAGTAGATACTGGATTGCAGTCAGACATATTGAATTGCTCTAATACCCTTTGAATGTAATTTTTCTGGTCAAGTATAATCTTTCCTTTTTCGTGTCTCAAACGCATTCCCAATACATGAGTAGCTTTTCCTAGATCTTTCATTTCAAATATGTGCATTAATTCCACCTTCATCTTTTTTATTTCGGCTGTTTCTTGGATAAATAATAAAATGTCATCAACATACAATGCCAAAATGATTGGGTTACCTTTTGTGTCATTTTTGAGGTAGACACAAGGTTCACAAGATGATTTTCTAAATTGTAAATCTGCAAGAGCCTTGTCAATTTTGTCATACCATGCTTTTGAAGCTTGCTTCAACCCGTACATTGCTTTGTTTAATTTGAATACATGTGATTCTTGACCCTTCACTTTGTAACCTTCTGGTTGTTCCAAGTAAACAGTTTCTTTTAGTTCACCATTGAGAAACGCAGTTTTCACATCCATGTGATGCACTTCCATATTTAAATTCACTGCCAGAGCAAGTAATAATCTTATGGTAGAATACCTCACTACGGGAGCATATGTCTCTTGATAATCAATTCCATATTTTTGAGTAAAGCCTTTGGCTACAAGTCGTGCTTTATAGCATAGTAGCTCACCATTGGCACCATATTTTCTTTTGAATACCCATTTACATTTTACGGCTTTTTTTTCTGCAGGCAGTTGCATAAGAGTCCATACTTTATTCTTTTCAAATGAGTCATATTCCTCTGACATGGCAGCACGCCAGGCCTCACAATCAGTACTGGACAAAGCCTCTTGTACCGTCTGTGGTTCATCATTCAGTTGTTTGTGTGTTCCTGCTGTCATGGCAGCAGTCTCCATGCCATCTTCGTACTCATCTGACGATGTAATATCTGAAATCATATCAGGTGTCCAGGTTACGTCAGACGGATGATCATCATAGTCTGACCCTTCAGAGGAACTGTCACAATCAGATATTACTACTGTCAAGGGACTCGTTATTTGCTCACTCTCTTTCTCAGTGATCTCGTTACTGAATGTAATGACATCGTTTCAATTTTCTGGAACCATATTTTTATTATTCTCTGGTGTAGATTGATCTTTGTAGCTTTTATTTTCTAAGAAGTGGACATCCCTAGCTTTGATGCATCTTGAGGGGCTTTCAATGTCTACCAAGCGATATCCTTTAGAATCTGGACAATATCCAACAAATACATGCATTTTACTTTTGGGGTCTAGTTTCTTGCGATTGTTATCAAGTATCATGGAATATGCAATACAACCAAAAACTCTTAGATGGGATATGTCAACTTTATTACCAGTCCATTTCTCTTCCGGTGTGGTACCTCTTACTGCCTTGGTGGGGGATTTATTCTTAATGTATATGGCAGTGTTTACCGCCTCTGCCCAGAACTTCTTGCTGAGGCCAGCATCCTGCAGCATGCATCTTGCCGCCTCTAGGATAGTTCGATTGGCCCTTTCGGCCACACCGTTCTGAGCTGCTGAATATGGGATAGTAGTTTGGTGCTGTATCCCATGCTCGCTGAGGCATTTCTGAAATTTAGCATTGACATATTCACGACCATTATCTGTTCTCAGTACTTTAATTTTTAAATCAGTCTGATTCTCAACCAAGTTTTTGAACAGTATAAATTTATCAAATACTTGATCCTTAGTGTTTATGAAGTAACCAAAAGTCATTCTTGAATAGTCATCTATAAAAGTCAGCAAGTACCTAGCACCGCTGAATGAAGTTTCTGGCATAGGACCACATAAATCGGAATGAATCAAGCCTAGTTTTTCAGTAGCTCTAGTATAGGACTTTCTTGGAAATGGTAACCTTGACTGCTTTCCCTCAATACAAGCTACGCAGGGATTGAAGGTACTATCTGAATAATCGATTCCAGTAACCATACCTTGTTTTAATAACTTCATACTTCGTTTGTTCAAGTGGCCTAGTCGTCTGTGCCACAGATCTTGTGCCATGCTGGGGTCACTTGTACTTGCGACTGTAGCCTGGTGACATCCTTTGATCGGCTGACTCGTAACAGATCCATCTTCTATTGCAGCCGCTGGCACACTAGTATCTAGCTCATAGACACCATTTACTTTAGTAGCAGTGGCCACCACTAGTGTTCCATCATACACAAAACACTTATTTTTATTAAAATGAACTTCTAAACCTTTCTCAGTCATTTTACTCACAGACAGCAGGTTCGCAGACAAATCTGGTACCCAGATAACATCTGATACGGTTTTCATGCCACCTTTGAGAAGTACTTCCACACTGCCATATCCGCTGCTTTTTATTTTCTGATTATTTGCAACTGTTACATGTCTTGGTTGATCTGCAGTATAGTTCTTAATCAGGTTCTTGTTATTAGTCATATGACATGTGGCTCCTGAATCAATGTACCATGAATCTGAGTTAATATTTATGGCAAGTGCTGTCAACAATGTCCCTTCACTTGACATTTCCTGGCTTGTACTTTGTTCTGCAGCCAAATTACATTTGTTTGCCTTGTTAGCCTTCAGAGGACAATTCTTGATAACATGCCCTACCTTGTTACAATTATAACATCTAAACTTTCTCTGTTTAACAGTTATCAGGGCACTTTCTTGAGCACTTTCTTGAGTACTTTCACGGCGAATACTTTCTTGTAGTAATTTCATTTTCACTGTCTCCGAAGATAATTTTACATTAGAATTTTCTAGCGCCATAATGAGTGGGTCATAATCCGATGGTAGACCACTGAGCATTATTACTGCCACAAAATCATCTTCTAGAGTATTGTCAATATCTTGGAGACTTTGACTTACATCACCCACTTTTGTGACATACTCCTCCATACTAGAAAACTGATCCAGTTTCAAAGCAAACAGAGTACGTAGTAGACCAAGTCTTCTACAAAGCCCCTTATCTTCGTATGCTCTTTTTAGGTTTAGCCAGGCCTCCCGGCCTGTAGTCGCATTGCGGACGTGTGTAAATGCCGTTGATTGTACCATCAGACATATTTTTGCAAGGGCCTTACTTTGTTTGCGTGTATCAGTAACAATTGCCGTTCCTTCGGTTGATTCAATGCATTCCCATAAATCTTAATGTACTAAGTACATTTTCATCAAAAATTTCCAGTTGGCGTAGTTGTTGATTCTACTCAACTTTTCAAAATTTACTGAGATGCTTCCTGAACCTGATGTAGTTATCGCTGCCGGTTTAGAAATTCCTGGTTTTTCGGTGTTATCTCCCGGCATGTTGTAATCTTTCTAATTTCGCTTTCTTTTATGGAAATACACATGCGATTATGTTATCTGTGCTGGCTCCCATAACCTGATGGGTTTTGATTAAATAAACTATCGTAATTACTGTGATTGAAAACGATTTTATTTTGTTGAAAACTACGATCAAAAGGAACACCATTACTCAAGAGATCTATCAAACCTAAGAAGCTGTCAAACTTAATTGACAGTTTGACGTCTGACATGGTTTTGACTTACTAACAATTACAACAGTTTTTAGTCACCAAAAACTATTTGAAATGTCTGTCTTTTTAGTGATCTGAGACCAATAGGCAACTGTAAAAAGCGGACATAATACATGTCAATTTAGTTAGACGGACACTTTCCAACCCTTCGAAAGAGAAAAGTTTTTATCCTGAAAGATTTTGAATTTCAGCCCCGAGGGTGCGGCGGTATCGCGTTATTTATTCATGGGTTTTTTGAACTAACTCCCTATTCGCTTCTATTCGGGCGATTATTAAAAGCTTTGTATAAAACTGTTAGGGGTTAAAGTAGCGATTATCGCGATGTTTTCATTGTTAATTTCGTAATCTTACAATTATCTTTTGATAATTTGAATTTAGGTAAATTTCAATCAACAACGTAATTATCAGAGCATGATAGATATGCTACTGCCAAAGTAGGAAATTTATTTTTTGGAACATTTTAAACTCTTGTGTTACATCTATCATCAGCAATGCTTCTTCAATGTGAGATAGCGTATTTTTTAGAAACTACATTTTAACTTTTTACTGGTTTAAGAAACTATTCGAGTCCTGTAATTACCCAATGTTCTTTGTGAGCGTCTAATCTACCGGTAGCCTACCCGCATCGCTCACCGCAACGAGAAATTTAGTTTTCTGTGTTCGTATACTTCTAGTTACGAGCATTTGCCAGAGAGGTTTAGCCCACTTCCATCACAATGTTTAAAGGGCTTGTAGAAAGGGTTCTCATTTTCCGGCCCATAACATAGGTACAATACCTTAATTTTTAGCGTTTCGTCTGACGAAATTGTTTTTGGAGAGTTGGAAGAAATTAAACAAACATATTTAAATGGAACAATTTACTGTAAACTAATACGAACGCATAGTAAAATTTAGGATAATATATCATTTTAATATTAATAGTACAATAACAAAAACACAATAAAGCGTTTAACTAAGTTCACCAACAGTTCATAAAGCTAGTATGATTGCATAAGTCTATGTACAAACGGACACACAGACTCGAGGTCGTGAACCTTAATAATTACAATATCAAAATATTAAAGCTATTTAATACATGGCTAATGAAATGACAACAGTCTTATAAACTACTCAAATAAGATAATTTTATGATTTGTATAACATTTGTTAAATAAAAATGCTCTGCCCGATGATAAAATACCATTACTTACTTACACTCGGGCTATGATTTACTTTACAAAGTGTATAAAAATGAAAATGATTGTGATGAGAATACAGGAAATATTCATGAAAGATATGGCAATGTTACATATCGCGGAAGACTGAGGAAGACCTTGAAACAACGATTCAATAGGTACAAAAGGTACACATACAAGTTCACATAACAGAGATAGAGCAGATAGTATAAAAGTATCAAAATGTGAGCTACTAGTAGCATTCGTTGCGTTTCTGTATTTACAATATTAATACACACTGAAGCTTCAAGTTCTAGAAAAATATACATACAGAGATAACGTGTGCCAAAGCATTATAAATATGAGAGTACAAAAGCAGTCTCCAGATTAAATTCGGTAACGTAGCTTACAATATTTAGAATTTTCAAGTTAGAAATCGCTGATTTCCGGGTCCGTGTCGTGGTATTTACAAGTAAAAGGGTTCCGAAGCCAGGAGCAGAAAGAACCATTACTGTGCTGTTTATATTTGGCTGTGGTGTGCTTTTTGGCATGTGCTCTAGCGACGGCGGCTCGACGAGTTGGATAGGAATCCAATGACGATGCGTCTGAATCTCTAGGAACGGAGTCATACCCAGATTCAGCGCGTCTGGAAGTAGCTGCCGGGCTGTGTTTACCTGTTCGTGGCGTCGATTCATGTCCACTGTCATATCCGTCTGGTTTGAAGCTCGCTACAACCCTAGCAACCCCTTTATCTTTTTCATTCTTTTCAGGTATAGGCTCTGTGGTCACTACAGGAGGAGTCACTTCAAGATGCAAGTTAGATTTCAATTCCCGAAAGGTATTCGACAGTGCTCCCATTGCGGGCACTCGAGCTTCTTCCCGTAAATTTGGATCTGACGCACCATCGGGATGTCGCAATGACGCTATTCGGTCATCAGTTATGTTGTTTCCTCGGTACCTTTCAAACGGACCATAGCAATCGTTATGCGTAACATCTAAATCTTGATATGCGCCACATTCTCCAACAGCGCTTCCCGGTCGCGACATGGTGCGTTTGCAGCAATCGCAAATCTTTTCGCCTGGTCTATAAGCAGGTTCACTATAGACAGAACCGTCTCCATGATATTCCTCCGTATCTCGGACATTACACAGAGATAAAGATTGAAACTGTGGTGCGATCCTAGAAGGCAGGTTCTCACTGTCTAAAACTCTTCGAGACCCGTAAACATCTGTTAAACCCATGATATCGTCTAGCCTTGTTCTTGATGAAGGTAAGCTATCATGAGGATTCAAATCACTAAAGGGATCACTGTTAAAATTTTCTACGTAAAACCCAATTGTCTGTCTTAAGTAAGCTTCATTTCGTATTTGACGTTCAACTTCACTGTACAAAGAAAGTGTATCCGTAAAAGTAGAAGCTACGGTCAAATTTTCTTGACTCAAAACTCTAAGCGGATGATCTTCATCGTCTTGATCATGCATGGGATGTTCAGTCAGCCCCATGCAAAAAGCTATGTCTTCTTCAGTGACTTGAAGACAGCTATCCTGCATCGGAACAGGTTCTAATGGTTCTTCAACCTCAATAATCTCGAGAATTTCATCTTCCTCATGATCAGGTCCTCTGCTTATTCCGTGCATGTCAATATCTCTACTGTGATTTGAGATCATTTCCTCATTCATTCTCAACCTTTCTTTATATTTGCTATCTAAACTTTCCATTGACACTTCCCTACTACTAAGACTACTTGGCTGCATAAGAGGTAAAGCAGGTGGAATTTCAGCTAATTCTTCACTATCATCATCTTCATCTATTTCATTCTTCGAAACAGATTTAGATGTCGTAATTTTTTTTTCTTTTTGGTCCGGTGGACCTATGTTTTCTTCTTCAATAGTCATCCCTTTTGAACCGGCTTTTAAACCAGTTCTTATAGTAGACTCTTCTACGTGAATTCGTCGTACTACATCTTTAATGACATGCTCTGCTTTGTGTGAAACTTCTTGATCAGGCATTCTTGACCCTGAATCTTTTTGCGATTTATGGCTTGGAGAGCTGTGTCTAGATTTATTGATTTGAGACGTTTGATTTTCTACCCATTTCCTTATCATATTTTTCTTGTGATTATCCATGTAGCCATAACCAATATTTTCATTTCCTTGTGAACTGAGAACACCAATCTGAAGTGGTACAGTATTTTGTTGTACCGGAATAGATTCAAACTGCACGGGTAACTTAGGTTCTTGCATCGGCCCATCTATCCACGTTTCTTGTTTCATATTATGTGTTTCTTTTATGATATGTCTAACTTCTACTAATTTCGATTTTGATATTCTTGGCCCATCAATCCACTGCTCGTCACTAGTATTTTTGCCTTCTTTCTTTAAAGGTGCTGCTTTAGAGGTTACGGAGTGCACTGGTGAAGCTTTTGGCGTATGGTTAGTAGGTAGCATAGTTTTTAACGGAGAAGATTTAGGGGTAGAATAAAGTTTGTGAATAGGACTTCTTTCTTCTATGACTTTGGATAGTGCTGATTTATGTTTTTGCTCTACAGATGATCCTCTCAATGCTTTGCTTAAGACTCCTCTATTATCGCCGGAATTCATATGTGGTATGTAGACTGGCGGATGTTCTCCATCTGTTGCATCGTCGAGAGGACCGACGTAAATAACCGTGTCTGCTGACAGATCACTGCTTGACGGATCAGGTTCACTGCTGCTGGGTTTAGAAGCATCTTCTCCAGAACTGCCTCCTGAGCCTGCGTTGTTATTTGCTGAGTATTTTACTTTTCGTCTTCGAAGCCTGTGTATTCTGGACGCGAGTTGTAAGGTAGTTAACGTGTCGGAGTAGTTTTGTACGTTTGGCGATACGTGAACGATCATTGCTGTATGACAAGTCAGTGATCCTAGACATTCTTTCAATACATGAGTTAGATTGTGGTCTCTATACGGCAGGTGTCGCTGACCGTTAAATATGGCTAGCAGGATGTTTCCTAATCCTGATAATGGAATACCTCCGTTCGTCTTTCCTCTCTCAGAGTTTCCTAAATCAATAAGGTGAAGGCGACTTCTTCCTCCAGCAACTGTAAAGATAGAAAAACAATGTAAGTAAAAACCATTAAAACTACTGATATGCTTAAGTCGACAAAAGTCTTTGAAATGTATTTTTACCTGCTCCTTTTCCGCCAACACTGTATTGGTACACATGTAAAGTATACAGTAGGTGGCTGTCCCTTCCTTCTTCTCTAGTGCCTCTGGTAGCCAGTGCGGCGTCAAGGTAGAATGCAGCTTTCTCTGCGCTGTGCACCCGAAGTTCTGATTGGTTTTGTAGATGTGTTCCAAATAGTGGGTCGTCTCGGAGGTAGACCCCTGGTGATTGTTCTGTATCTGTTGAGAAAAAAAACCAAGGTTAATCCCATACATGTTGGCCCTCGTGTCCTTTTAGGTGTTATTGTCATTAGCATTTCACCGAAAAGAGACATCATAGATCAACTTACTAATGAAACTTTTAGCGAACAATATAAAGACCAATAGTAAACTTATTCACGTTGCACTGCTGGAACTCTAAGCCATTCTCAAATTGAAGTGCGCGCAATCGGCAAAGTGTATAGTGAAATCCACTTTTAAATTGAACTAAGTACCTATTTCTGAATTGAGCCTATAAGTACCGGAACCTTAACCAATATCTACTTTTGTAAAACCTCTTACCATTATGATACGGTGCCAGCAGATCGCGTATCTGATTGGTATTTGTGCAGAGCTCTACTGCAGACACCCTGACAGAGAAGCGGGTTCCACACTTGTGCCGCTGTTCTGCTATGCCTCGGAACAACCACGTGATGGCACAAGGTATGGCTCCAAGGTTTGCAGAGGAGTCTGGTCGCCCCAACATTGTATAGGATTTACCTGCGGACGAACATGTCATGTTTTTGTAAATTTTAAGGGCCATCACCGACCGATAACTTCAGATATACAAGTGGGCATTACGATTCAGTATCGGCCGAACGTGTATGCCTACTAGCAGTCCAACCCGACCAAACTATCGGCCGGTCAAAAATCTGCAATTTGCGTGGGATTCAAGAAAAATGGGTACGAAGCGAACAACTAACGACTCTACTCTCGTTACTGTGTCTATTATCATGTGTAACAACTGTTTCAATAACGTTCTGTATTTTATAGAAACTTCTGTATCCAATTAGTCAGGCGTTACCACTTTAATCTATGCACAAAATGATATGCTACTGAAATCCACCCAATTAAAACGACCGTACGAATCATTGAATAGGTAGTTCACAATTGCATAAGCAGTGGGAACCGGTGCGGTGGTACTAAGCCGTGCTCAGCGCAAGTTTCATTTCGGGAGCTTTCATTCAATTTGCATTTGAAACCTTAGTCACAGCTCAACTAGGTTGGCCAACTGGCTAACTTCAAATTATGTATTAGATCTTCCAGTTGTGTACGCGTGCGAAAATAGTTCAACTGTTTTCTTCACAATTCGTATCATTATAGCAATATTGAAATGTTCTTACGTGCTGGTTTGAGTAAAAATGCATGAAGAATAAAGTGTTTTGTAACAGCTGTTTAAAGTTGCGCTGTGCCTTAATCCTTTACGTGGGGAAACCGCGAGTTAAGAAGTCAGAACTTCGCCGCTAATGAAAATATAAGCTCGTAATTTAGTATTGTTTAGAAGGAAGGTAAGCGCGGTATTATTGGATTAGGAGTAAATCGAATAAGTATCTTGTTAATTTTCATTATCGCTGGGTATTAATCTCCAGGGGTTGTCTGTTAGTGAGCTGGTATTAGAAGGCTCTCTTTGTTGTGTAGTTGGTCGATAATTTAGTTGTACGAACAACTAAATTATATAATTTATATAGTGTTTCAGACAACTCTACAAATCTAGAGTCTGTACGCCTATTTTACAAAACCATATTTTACAGAACCATAAATTTACGATATCAATTAGTCCACATCTTAGTCTGGATGTTTATGCTTAGGACATGCTTCAAAGTGATAATTCGCTAGCTCTTTTTAATTTTTTTTTTCAATTTTCTCGATCAGATTAAGTTTATTTACTTTTATTTAAATCAGACTGATTAAGAAGCATCAAACCGCACGCGTCTCGGTTGTTTATAAAGCCAACTATAGTGCGAAAACTTCTACTTAAGGGAGGCGAAGAAGGACATTTGCATCGAAATGGAAAGACTGCGGCGGCTCTTAATTGACAGTTTGATAAATACCGAGGTGCGATCTCTGTCCGTGTAAATACCGCCTCAGCTTTGATATTAAAACTGTGACTTGTGAGAGCCATTCGCCTTTATGGTTCTGTTTTCTCTGACTCAACTCTACCTAGGTATTATACCAAGAGTATTTTATGATACTTTTATGAAAGATCCTTTTGTTTCCTGTACCTTCTGTGATCAAGATTTTATAACAACCTATCCACATATCTCAATGATAAGTGGATTTTGAAAACCATCTTAAACGGGCCCTCCACTTTGTTGAGCTTGAAAACCTACCGGAATTCTAACCAAGGGGTAAGAAAATAATAATATTTTATCTGCAATCTAGTGCCGAGTCATAAGTTTTTGTATAGGTTCATTCTCGAAAATTCAGGACGAAGTTTCGAGTGCTTTTGTGATAAGCGTACCTACTGTACCTAGCATGGCAAATTCAGTACTATTTTTTTTCATACAACTTCCTTTTTGATCCTCGTTTTTCACTAAATAAAACTCAGAAGTGGTTTTTTTTATGACAAGGTTTTCGGTTCAGTGAAAAAAGTTTTATAATAGAATTTTGTTTTATTACCTAGTCCTGCGTGTCCGAAGCAGAAGAGGCAACCGTCCGTTCCGTTGATGACTGCATGGATGACGTCAGTCAATGCGCTGGAGCATATTTCAGTCTGAAACAAAAAATATTACGATAAAACATTTGATATTTTTTTAATTTTGCTGTTATTTTGTTCCAGGATTTTTCACTGAACCTTAAAAAAACCCCAACGAGCGAAACATAGCTTTACAAAATAATTTTTCATTATAACATTAGCCACTTTAACATTGGCTGGCGAAGTTCAAAGAAATGTTTTAGATTTTATGAGAATTTTAAGAAAACCTTCGTCACACATTCCAAATGAATTTAATAAAATTCTAAAGAACGATAAAAGGTCTTAGCAAGTTTTTCGATTTCTTTTTCCTCGTTTCGAAGAAAAATTTTCATTCACATTATCAAATTCTCAAGTTTAGCAGCGAATACCATTTTTGTCCGTTTATTAGTAACCTACGCGCGTTTGTCTTACTTTGACCCCGGTTTTTGCGTAATAGGAATGTTACAGTATTCATGTTACTTTGAAGGAATGCTTGCATTACCCAATTACTCTGATGTAAATGCCTCTAGCGGCCACCCATCGACATAGTGACCGCGCAAAACGATACTAAACTTTTTTAGGCGATGGGTCAAGGCGGAATACTACTTGTACCTACTAGCCTTAAAAGCGCACCCCACACCCCGTCAATAATTTATTCGTATTACCATGTTGAGGGTGTAAAGCCGGTCTAAGCCTCGTACCTGCGAGTGTTTTCTTTTGAGAGCCGCGGCTCGCAGATAATTAAAAGGACTTAAGGTACGAGTAGGTTCTACTTCGATTACTAGGGCCACCATGACTCATGTGGAATTTGAGAGCCACTCTGTTTCTTAAATGTGGTGTTCAAATAAAGTCCAAAAATTATTCAGGGCGCGATTTGGGAAAAAGTGTGATAGATAGATAAGCTTTTGAAAATTATTTTATTTTTGCAATTTGGTTAGTAATTTACATGTAGTCCAGTAATTTACAACACGTCCAGTCCAATCCAGTGTAGTTCAGTAAGTTAGTTTTAATTGGATAGCCCTCTATCTAAAGAAAGGAATCGCGGATCGGATATTAAATAATATTTCACATTCGATATCGCAAACCCATGGTTACAGTAATTTAGGGATACATTCCCTCGAAGCGGAAACACTGAAAATTGTGTGGAATTAAAATTTTAATGACCACGTGCCGGTCGCTAATTGAAAACGCTTAGACCCGAAGTGGAGTTGATCAATTCGCCTATTTTGTTATTGGATTGTTACTGGATTGTTATAGCCTTTGTTGGATTTTGAGATTCAATTGGGTTACTAATTGTTTTGTTATTTTGTCTAACGAAGGACGCTTGATGGGTAAATCTGTACCGTTGTGTTATAAGGATAATTAACACGAAATACTTCAAGGGCAACATACTACTATATGGCAACTAAGTATCTTATCATCATCATCATCGGCCGTTGCACCTCTTGTAGGCGATTTAGGTAGTGCCTGTATTTGGTCGTGGTAAACATTTTCTTTAGTGGCTGTATAAGCCAATCCGTGAGCACACTGCACGACCACATTTGGCGCAGCTGAACAAGCGTGCTGATGACAGACCTGGATGGAAGAAATCTTTGAAAAATGGTCAAAAATGTCAGGACCAGACCGGTTCGAAAACCTAGCGGATAAAAAGGGCGAGACCACGCGCGACAAGCAAGCGATACTAATCCATCGAGGTATCTATCCTATCTATTTCTATTTAGAACTCAGGGTTGCGTCTTCAAAGAGACCTACGCTTTGTATTAAACCGATAAAAGGTTATGAAGATGATCCTGCAGAATTCGAAATAGATTTTTCTCCCCAATCACACTACCTAATACCTAAATAAGCCGAAATGGAGCGCAAATGTAATTACAAACAGTGCAATATAAGCCCCATAACATTCGGTAATATGCACTGCGCTAGATAAAGAGGATTACACCATATTAATGGGATTTCGGTGGCGCTGTTATGTTGCGTACACACAATGACAGTGAATTGCATTCTCTTTTAGCCATTATGCGGGGTAAGTACGTACTGCCAGTTTACAACTATCCTATAGAACCTTATAAAAATGGTCTTGCTTTCCCATCTCAGAGTCATTGAAGTTGCAGCCCAGATAGTAGGTAGGTTGAGCAAGTGTTTTGTGAACGTGTATCTAAAGCACGAGGTGTCGAGAAGTTGCTAAATCACTATCAACTAAGTACTAGATGTCTTCAACGGTTTCGGTATCTCAAAACGTGTGCTAACAGCTGCCTACTGGCATGATTTAGTTTTAGCAACTATCCGTTTGCGTGTACACAGTTGAATGGAATTTCGACTGCGCAGTTAGTTAGAGTCGCGACGTTAATTTATGCCGTGTGCAGTCCAAATTACAGATTTGGAAAGGATTTGTGTACGTTTGTCTGCTAATGGAAATTGAGTGCTGATTTTTGGCAGTACCTAATTACTTTTGTTTTGGGACAATACTGGTTTTAAACATGCTCAATTTTGGTTAAATTACAAGGATTCTTTAGAATCGTAAGTGCAAGTTATTATTGTAAATTTTTAAAAAGAACCTATTAAACAAGTTCTAGAAAGCTTATAGAGCTGTTAGCTTATGAAAGTTCCCAAGGCCCGAAGAGTTAATCAAGCCAGAGATCGTAAAATAACTTTCCCGTCCAATTATTAGCCTAGTTTGCCAAACTACGAGTTACAAGTAACATTACTTAACCTATTAAATAAATTCTTATTGTCGTATTAAAACTTTACCTACACGGCAAATAGCAAAAGGGCGCCTCTATGATCATTTTCTTAATAATTTATCTTTTGCGTTATCAGCTAAATATAATAGAGACCGTTTCTGTTCTGTACAGTTTGTTGAAACTAAATAAGTTGTATGACATTTGCATTGCAAACTTTTTCCAATTTTCATTTAAAATGAGATATTTGGTATTATTTGTGGGTTTTATTCCCCGAATATTTACTGGTTGAACTGACTCTAATTGATCAGTGATCAATCTTGCAAAAGTGCCGAAATAGTTTGTAGATAAGTTTGATATTGTGCCGAGAGCCAAAGTTTGTGTAAAATTAAAATAAAGAGTAAAACAAGACGCAGAAAGTTAAGTTCTTACAAAAAATGGGGATGTTAGAGGTGTTAGTATCGCATTTCGGCGTGGGAGTATTCAAAGAGTGCAAGTCGTTTAGCAATTTAAACAGGAAGACGTCGCTTCGCTGGAGACATTTTTGGTGCATGAAATTCTGAAACGACGTGAGTGGCGTAAGGTGTGAGGTTTAGTTTTTCTGGTGTGAGGTGACATAACAAGTAACTGGCCAATCACACAAGTGCGTCAATGCTTTTACCTTACATCCACAGTTGGAAGAATGATAACATCCACAGCTTACATTCCTATTTCATAAAACGTTTAGCGCTCAACCATTTTAATAAAATGGTTTTTTGCTGCAGAAAAAATTGCCCGAACTTTATGTATTCTAAAAGCTTTCTACATGGTATAAGGTACCTAAATACGTATTTTTATTCGAATTTATAGTCAATAGTCGTTTGCAAAGACTCACGATATTTTATTATATCGTGAACAAGGCTTTACACTCAGTTCGTATTAATAGTCAGTAGGTATCGCTTGTAGTTTATATCTTATCCATGCGACAAGGGTACGTAACAGCGGGCCCGAGCCTCTTCCGGTGCCTCGCGACACACTTGGCATTCCAGTACGTGCTGAAAGTACCTACGTGCATAATGTAGACTTGTAAAATGTTACATTACAATACTACTAGTTTTGATTGTAAATAAAAACAGATAACAAGCTTTGTTGCTTAAAAATATTATTATTACCTTCACACAGGCGTCTTACCTGGGAGTCATCACTAGAGAAAATTGCATCAAAAGCAAACATCTTCGGGGCAGCAACCCCGACCTTTCGATCCTCGGGTGCTGCGGCAGCGGCGGTCTCGCAAAGGCTGACTTGCTTCTTGCGCTTATCCATGGAGAAGGTCTGGGTGCCACTGGTGAAAGGGCCTTCGCCGGATGCACCCACTCTGAGCATCACTTTCACCTGGAACAAGGAGATGAATGGTGTGTTTGAAACTGAGATTTATCTAATATCTTTAAACGAGCAATTCTTGTCTACATATATATAATGAGCATAGAACCTTTTCTAACTGAATAAGTACCTACTAAAAAAATGCCGAGCAAAGCTCGGTCAACCAAGCTGATACTGTTGAAAGTAAGACACAATATGCTATATTTTGTTTGCTGTTATTGTTAGGAACTTTTTGTAATATTCTGTTATAAAATCAAGTCATATTTCATTGCATATGATGTAAAATTGGTATCTACGACTATAACATTAGTTTACAGTAGAGTTTTTTAATGTTTAAAAATAAGGCACAATAGTTTATTTCTTTTTAGTTATAACTTTATACCTTTTCAACATTTCCGTATTGTTTTAAACTAAATTACCTGACCTACATTTGCAGTTCATTCCTATTTATTCTGTGGCTCGGAAACAAAAATAAACATCTCTTTTCTGGCACTTTAAAGCCTTACTCTTTCACCATTCTTCGATAGAGGTGTTATTCTTAGCCAATAATGAATGCATTTCACGGTTCACGAGACTTGGAGACAAGTTCCACTCGGCTCTGAGCTCGGTTCGTTTAACATAGAGTTCGCGCCGATGTTGCCAGTTCACTATATTATTTTATGCAATTCGAGGGTGTGATGCATGAAGTTTTACCGAGAGAGTTTTTCGTGAGTTTTGTGTAACGAGCGGACAAGTTTTATGCTGTCTGCTGAAAGATTTCATTTTAGATATCTAAGCGTCAAACTTTTGCGAACGACACAAATAAGGTTTGTGATTCTGAGATGTATGGAGCGCAATGAAACAAACGTCTTACTCGAGTACTGGTTTATTACTGCAGGTGACCGCAAGCGGGTTGGATATACATCATTCCTCCACATTTAGATTTTGAACCTGGTGACAAAATCATAACTTAAAACCCTATTTTTTTAAAAAAAACAAACACATAAAATTTAGAAGTATTTCCTATAATCCACTCTTTTCCCTAAACGCTTCTGGCGTGAGAGTGTGGGTGACGATGCTGGTGTCCCACTACCTGTGCGAGTGTTGGCGCATGTAGGCAACTCGCTCTCCGCCGCGAGCACCACCGCTTGCGCAGCCGGTAGACCAGACGCAGACGACTCAGCTGTTCCTCTCTCACTCTCTCCCGCCTCACAATCTCCCCATTCCTCATCATTAGCATCTGCCATGAATTCCGCCTCAGATGCGACAGGTGCTTCATCAGTTCCTACCAGCGGCAGATCGCCAGCTTGTTGATTGCTGACATCTACAGATTGTTCTATTGAGGTAGCCAAGTTATCAGAAGTAGCCACCCGTGGTCGAAATTGATGAGGCCTAGAATTTACTAAATTATCTGAGAGTAGGGGCTGTTTAATATTATTACCTGTATATCTAATTAATTGGTCAACATGTCTTATGCAGCAGACGTCCAAATCTTTAATAAAAATTTTGTACATTTTACTACCTACTTTTTCCTTAATTATACCTAACTGCCAGACTTCCTTCCGCGCGCTGTACCATCGGGCCCAAACCATATCATTTATCGCGAACTGTCTTTTACCGGGCACTACGGCCGAATCTACGCGAGTTTCCTTGGATGGTACTATAAGATCAAGTCGGGATCGCAAGGTTCGACCAAACATTAATTTGGCAGGCGTTTCTCCAGTGGTACAGTGCACGGTATTCAACCTAATAGTTTTTCGTTTATTTGGTACAGTGGTAAATTATCCTGTAAAATACATTTTAGCATTTTCTTGCATGTTCTAACTGAGTTTTCAGCTTGGCCGTTACTAGGCGGGTGATAAATAGAGAGGAACAGCTGAGATGCCCTTTTACATGCTTTAGATGCCCTTTTACACCGCACTTTTGACACTTGTAACCTTTGTAACGACACTTATCACTGCTGTGGTTCTTCATTCCACAAACCGAGCAACGGCCAGCATCACGGCGCGCCGACGAATCTCCTCCGCCCGTACTGCTACCGCCAGCACCACGACCACGGCCGGATTGACCCTGGAATCTCGCACGGTAAACTGGCTCCTCCTTAATGGAAACGCCATCAGTGCCTGTGGTCAGCATGCCTTTTGCCTCCTTGGCACACGCCGCTTGCTCCGCCAATTCAATTGCCCGCGCCAACGTTAGCGTCGACGGACTCTGCTCAAACAGCTTATCGCGTTCTGGACCAGCACCCAGGCCAAGAACGAAACGATCCCTCAAGTTCGTTTCCAGAGCGGAGCCGAAATCACAATAGGTTGCCAACCCTCGCAATCTCGCCGCCCATTCTATTAAAGATTCGCCTGATTTTCTGTTTGCACCAAAAAACTTTGCCTTGTCCACAAATGAGCACTTTTTCGGTTTGAAATGGCCATCGAGTAATTCCACCAGCTCCTTGAAGGTAAGCGCGTCCAACTCTTTTGGAAAAGCTAGATTAAGTACTAAGCGGTACGTCTCCTCCGTTAGATGAGTCAGTAGAATTCCACTTTTCTTCTCATCAGCCACACTATTAATCTTGAGAAATTGCGTTAATTTTCCTTTGTGGATCAACCACTCGCTTGTTTTGTGGTCGAATATAGGCAAATTCCCTAAATAGGCGTTCATTTACGTTTTATTTTTGCGTGGGTAGGTAGTCCGACGTCGTCGTTCGCCAGTGAGATGTATGGAGCGCAATGAAACAAACGTCTTACTCGAGTACTGGTTTATTACTGAAGGTGACCGCAAGCGGGTTGGATATACATCAGATTCATGAACGCTAAAGTTATGAAAAGCAAAAAGCAAATATAGTTTTGTGTTAGTAAACTGTGTTTATACTACGGGGTATAGTCATTGGTCTTCTAAAGCTGCGCTAGCTGAAATGATTGTTAAGTCTGTTGGCATCAGTTTTCGCTGTCATGCAAGTTATAATGACATAACGACTTTCAAAGTCACGCTAAAATGACAGGAGAATATAAAGGAGGGTATGCATCTAAGTACCGAGGCTGGTAATAAATTTTTTTTATACAAACTTACTCTCCTAGAGCGGATATGTTACATAGGTTTTTGCTACCGAAACCCACTTGAATAACAAGGCTGGCTTATTAAACATTCTCGGTCCCGAAGACAAAGGCATCGCGGAATTATTTCCCGAATTCCAACCGAAACATAACAAATGCGAATTTAGTCCGGACTGAAGGGTTCTGTACCTACAGTGCTCCATCTATATTGTATAGTTATAATTGATATTTGTCTTAGTTTATGGTGAGGAACGTAGAACTTGAATAAATTATTTAACTGATTGTATGTCGGAGCGTGTCGATGACACATATCCTTAAATCCTCACTTCGCACATACCTACAGCCTAAAGTTTCAGCAACTACCTCAAAAATATATAAAATTTTCTAGAATGGACAATATGGACATCACACACGGAAGAAAACAAAATGCAATTCAGAACTGAATTTGGCACAAACAATTTGACCATCGAAACGAGAGCGGAAACGAACTGCAACGTCGACTCGAACAATTAAAAACTCAATCAAACCCTAAGAAGAGGTAACCAACGAGTAAGTTTGTCAACACTTGCGTTTTATCACTTGCTCTGTGTAGTTTGACGCGAGTAGTTACGACAACTCGACTAGTCGTATTAGCTTTAACAAAAGGTTGGGTCTTATAGAACGCGATCAGACAATTTTAAGAAAAAAATCGAGAAAGTCACAAATGCCTTAGAAAATCTTATCGTTTCGTAAAGAAATATATGAACGTTTTTTTTATGCCATAGCTGTCAGACGAGCAGGCGGGCCACCTGATGGAAAGTGGTCACCGCCGCCCATGTACACCTGCAACACCAGAAGTGATGCTAGTGCGCTGCCGGCCTTTTAAGAGGAGATAGACCCGCCTTTTGAAGGACCCCATCTCAAAACTCCGAGGGAAAACCGCAGAGGGAAGTTCGTTCCACAACTTACACGTACGAGGCAGAAAAGACCGCGTGAAACTAGAACGTGAAAAAAATGCTAGGGACTATCGATATTCTTGCGACTGCTTAACCCCTAAACTGTGGTGATCCACATCCAGTTGTTTATATTTTAACTTCATTTATCTACGCGGAAAAAATAAACAACGATTTCATAAACATTCCTACGCATTATATCGCTACCGCTTATGAGTAATCTCACCATACCCTTCTCTTCTATTAGTTACATAACTCGCGGAGTTTGTTCTGCGAATCACGATACGAGTAATTAGTTTAGAATTAATTACACCTGCGTTGTCAGAGAACTTGTCGTGCAGTTACCGCGCTTATAGGTTAACGCAATATCGTAAGTACGCTTGCGTTAGACTTTCTAGTGTTTTGGCTCATTGATATTCAGTCGGTTTAGTTTTAGTAGCTAGAAAGTTGTCATTGATATCCAGTTTTCGGCAGTTTTGTTTTTAAGTCAAGTTATTGGATCCGGCTGAAGGTGCGCACTATTAACAGAGTTATCTACTCCCAAAAATGCGATTAAATTAGTCAAGGCAGCAGTCAGAAATCATCCTACATACTGTTGCGAGCATCAGTTAAAACTTTACAATGTACTGTAAAATTGTATCTACATTTTGTGTCGTATGCCTTATTATCTAACACCGCTATGGTACCTTCATTATGTATTTCAGCGTTCATAGGTATACAGGATTACGTATTCCATAGCAGTACTAAGACATCTTCAGCTAATTGTGTAATGGCGTTTGCCGATCATTAATTAGAGAATCTATGCAGTTCGCGAACTTAGTTATGAGCTTGTATTGACGCTCTTATGGGAATAAAAGTCATTGACCTCGCTTATGTTGACGTTCTGAATATGGCTTATTATAGAGGATGAACATCCCTGAAATATTAATAGGATTTTTGATATGATTTTGCGAGAGCGATGCCCACGGATGCTTTGACGGGAAGAATGTTACAAAAATAGCGTAGAGTGGAAATATTACAAAAATAACTTGGAGTAGAAAGAAAATTGTAACACAATATTTTTTCTATACGACGTACATTATCTGAAGGAAGTAAGTCATGCGTAGCGTAGATTCGTAGATGCCTAGTGCTACGCCGCCGATCGGTAAATATTCGTAGCCGTCGTAGCTATCCGTAGGCGCCTACGACGCTCTAGAAACACCAAGTAAAAAAAAAAGAATATTTTGAGTTACCCACCTACTTCTATTTAATAAAAAACGGACTAAATGAAATGTAGTAGTAAAATGTTCTGAACGTTAAAATACTAGTCAGTTTTTTAGTAAGATTTTACACTGCAACAAGCGCATGAAGCGAAACATTGTGTTTACATTTGCATATGAATATAGCCTAATGTGTGTACATTTAAAAAAATGCAATGCATCATCGTTCCATCCGCAAAACAACAACCTCTCCCTGTCACATACAAACGAGCGCACAGAGGACTGTCAAAAACGCTTTTAAATTTCAATTAGAGGAAGGATTCGGAGCCAATGGCGCGTTTGATTCGATATGCCAGCAGTAAGCCTCTAAGCCACTTGACGGACGGACCGCGGGTTATCGTACCGTCGACAGCAACAGCAATGTGCCCTTAAATAAAAATGAATATAGGGGAGAATGCAAATTGTTATTAATATTTGAAATTAATATTTGCATTTCTAACGAATGTTTAATTAATTTCAGAATTGGAACCTGGATGTGTTAATGAAATGGTAATTTGTGGGTTAATGTTTATTAAGGCAGGATATGGAAGGGAATTTCGTCAATTTGCTATTTAGCTTGTTTATCTTGGAATCAGGCAAAATTAGAAATTTAATGGTAATAGGTATTGATATCCAATTTTTATCGAAATTTAATTTTTAATAATTCTGTTTTATTTGTAAAATTTTGCATTTCTTCAAAGACTCAGTAAATTCTGCAATAGATCCATGAAGACAAACAAACCTCTTCATAGTCATAGGCCAGTGATCGTCTTTTAGCCCGCCCGCCATGTCTGACATCGTCAAATCGCGTTTAACCGGCCGTGTATTGACGTCGTTGACGGCTAAATCCGTAAATCCTGAGTGACGCGTATATCGGTAGAGTGCACGCGTCTGCCACCAATGTGTAGTCGCCTTTATAATGAGATTTGTTATTCTTTAATTTTCTAACGATTTCCCTGAGGAGAGATTTTCGTTTCGAATTTGAAATCCTGGCAGTTTGATAAAACGAGCAAGTCTTACAAAAATAATCCATCACGTTATAACAGTCACAATAATATTAATATGTAAATATAATTCCGCGGCGGGAAATGACTAACAGCCCGTGAGGAGGAAAAAACAAATCTTGATGTCAACAAGCGAAATGCCTGCCGCCATCTTTTATTTTACTTTTTTACGCCGCGTAAACAAAGCTGCGGAAAACTCATTTGGTGTGTTCGAATTATCATGTCGAATCTCATAGGTGTGGCGAAATTACGAAAAATGGAATGAGACTCGTTTGTCTGCCGGTGATGTTTTTATTTTTATTCGGGTGAAAAGTGACTTTATTTTGTGTAATAATAAATTAAAAAGCGAATAGCAACGTTTTCTTTATGGGATAAAATCCAAACTAATGTTTGGATTTTTCAAAAAGTTTTGTTGCTCTACCTACTATAAGGTAATCCTTATAGTAGGTAGAGCAACAAAACTTTTTGTTAACTTTATATTATACCTAAGTAGTTTAACTCACTTGAACTACTACTTGAAACTTACATCCCGCAGTATGACAATATCTTGATCATGGGTGACTTCAACACTTGCCCTCTCAGGGATGCTAGATCAAAAAAACTACTGAATATCACAGCTTCACTTAACCTTTCATTACTTGATCTAAATGCAACTTATCATGTGAATGATAGTCACTCTTGGCTTGACCATATAATCACTGGAAATGTTGACAAGATTTCCTGTCATGGACAGATTCCAGCCCCTGGTTTCTCACACCACGATCTCATCTTTGCTTCTTACAAAATCAGGGTCCCAAAAACTAAACCAAAGGTGGTTATTACACGTAATCTGGCTGGCATATGCAATGAAAATCTGCGTACTGATGTCTCCAACGTTGATTGGTCCTGTTTGTATAATCTCGATAACATTGATGACAAAGTGGAATTTTTTAATAACACTATCACTGAAATTTACGACATTCATGCACCACTTCGTCCGGTCCGACTGAAGCGTGACCCTGCACCTTGGCTGTCGGATGAAATCCGTCAATACATGGCAAAAAGAGATTCCTTGTATCGTAAGAATAGGAAGAACCCATGCGCTGAAAATCTCTCTCTCTATAGGAAAGCTCGCAACAAGTGCAATCAAATGATTCGCAATGCTAAAAAGCGTTACATTTTTGGCAGAATTTCTACTGGTACTCCAAACAACATGTGGAAGCTGTTGCACAGTCTTGGTTTTGGCCGTAGCAAGGCTTCTCCGGTTTCTTCGGTGGATGTTAATGCACTCAATAAGCACTTTGCAACAGTGTCACATCTTGTTGATGGTGTTGTGAGGGAGAAAACTGTTGCAGCATTGGGTAGGTTACCACAGCATACTTTTACGTCCTTCTCGTTCTGTACTGTTGGTGAGGACGAAATTCTTAAAATAGTTACCAGCATTACTAGTAAAGCGGTAGGTCAAGATGGCCTAGGTCGTGATTTATTTATTCCCATTCTTAACCTAATACTTTCCCAAATCTCACACATCATTAATTTCTCTCTCTTGTCTGGTTGCTTTCCTTCCCTATGGAAAAAAGCTAACGTAGTTCCTGTTCCTAAAAAAACCGTAACGTCTGAACTTAAAGATTTTCGTCCTATTTCTATCCTCCCATTCCTTTCTAAGGTTCTAGAACGAGTTGTGCATCGTCAGCTCTCTCAATTTCTTCAGTCACATTCCCTTCTTAACTCCTTCCAATCAGGTTTCCGCTCGGCTCATAGTACTAGTACAGCACTCATTAAAATCACAGATGACATCAGATTCGCTATGGACGATAAACAGCTCACTCTCCTTACTCTTCTCGATTTCAGCAATGCTTTTAACTGTGTCGATCATTCAATTATTTTAGCTATCCTTCGTTCCTTAAACATCTCTCTGTCTGTTTGTGACTGGTTTCGATCTTATCTCTGTGGACGCCAGCAGCGTGTTCAAATTGACGGCACCCACTCGGATTGGTGTGACGTCGTCGCCGGCGTTCCACAAGGTGGGGTCCTCTCTCCGCTTCTTTTCTCAATTTTTATCAATACCCTGGTCTCGGGACTTCGCTTTTCTTCATTTCACTTATATGCTGATGATGTGCAACTTTATCTTTCCTTTTCTCCCAACAACATCGCAAATGCTGTTGAACTTCTTACCGAGGATCTCCGTGCTGTCTCTGCTTGGTCACAAAATTTTGGTCTTCAAATTAACACCAGCAAGACCCAAGTTATGATCGCAGGAAACAGGGCTTTTCTTTCGAGGATAGACCATAACTCTCTCCCTTCCGTTAAATATAACGATATACCCTTGGTCTATTGCTCGGAGGTTAAAGACCTGGGTCTCATCATCTCAGAAAACTTGAGCTGGGATAACCATATCACGGAAGTCAGTAGGAAAATCTTTGCATCCATGCATGCCTTGAAGCGTATGCAGAACTTTCTTCCTTTCACAGCCAAAGTAACCCTCGTCAACTCACTGCTGCTTCCAATTATAGACTACGCCGATGTTTGTTATTCCGACGCCACGGAAGATCAGCTTAGTAAGCTGGAGCGCTTATTGAATGTCTGTATTAGGTATGTCTTCGGACTGCGTAAGTATGATCATATCTCCTTCTATCGCTCCCAGCTGAAGTGGCTTAAAATCCGTTTTCGCCGTGATACTCATATTCTCTGTCTTCTTTTCAATACTCTTCACAACCCTATGTCCCCAAACTATCTCAAAGAAAATTTTTTGCCTCTCTCTTGCTCTGACCGTCCCTCACGGTCCTCTCAACATCTTTACCTGAAAACTCCTGTTCATAAAACTTCCTTCTACACTAACTCCTTTACTGTCAGTGCGATACGCCTGTGGAATTCCCTTCCAGTGGACATCCGTGAATCTGCATCTTTGGGTATTTTTAAATCCAAATTATATCACCACTTTCTGACAATTCAGATCTCTCAACAAAATTGAGCATTATATGTATATAATTTTATATAGTAGGTATATATATGTATTCTTTTTTGAGTTAGGCATTTAGGCATGTATGTTATGTATGTATGTGTATCAGTATATTTTTGTAGGTTATTGTAGTTATAAAGGCGTTGTTGTTTCTTTTTAAAGTCTTACCTTAGAAGCACTACCATCATCTCCGCACTACACCCAGGTTAGTTGGTAGATAATGCTAAATAGCATTAAACTCGCCTCTGTACGATTTTTTAAAAGTGCAATAAAGAATTTTCTAATCTAATCTAATCTAATCTAAGTAGTTGCAAATAGATAAACTATTTTGATTTGATTTGAAAACAGTAAATGCTTCACTGTGTTGTTATTTACTAGCATGATTGGTAAATTTGTAACTTATTCTTAGTGTAACAAACTTTGCTACGGTATGTTTTAAAGCTCGGAGGCAGATGAGTATTGTAAGTAAACGATAGGGGAAAGATCGCGAATCATTGCGGTCTCCATAAAATCCATCCCTCGGATGATTCCGTCAGAACTCGTGAAATTTAAATTTAGAATCGCGCCGCGGGCGCCATCCGCGCTCAGCGATCGTGACGAGGGTGCCCATGCGTAAAATTAAGCGCGGATAATGAACCGAACAAGAGTTCCGTGCCTGTAAGATGTGTTGAACTGAACTTCAACCAGTTTTGTTGATATTATCAAGTTTTCTAGAGTTTTAAATTGTTAGGAATTTATGTAGATAAACAATGTAAGAAACCAGTACCTTGGAAGACGATAAAATACTTCTTGTGTTAACTTTGGGGACGGTAAAATGGATAGTGCAATATGTTCAGGCTCAGTAGGCAGTTGGAATTTTTACGCTCCCGCTTGAAGCAATGTTAGTAGAGTTTGAGCATTGTTATAAGTTTGGCGTTATTCATAAATCTAAAGGCAAATATAAATAAGTCGGTGCCAGATTACCATAGAACCTTGAACAATACAAAGTACAGAATATCGATGGCATTACATAATGAAGTTAGGGTAGGAAGCCACGCGAGCGTCGACCTTGTTTATGAGGTTCCAATCAATCAGGAAGCACCGCCACCGTAAAGAATTACTGATTTACTTTATGGTAAATGTGAAGGGCAGGGTTGTCATCAAACATGCAATAACCACGCACATCGGCCGCAAAGTATGCACTTTAAAAAATAAAAACTAAATAAATATTTACGGACACTTAACACAACGCCTTCTAGTCCCAAACTAAGCAAAGCTTGTACTATGGGAACTACACTATAATACTAATTTATAACGTTTTTTGATACCAAATTGAAAAACTACTTTTTGATTATATCAAAATGGTATGCTAAAATTCATTGTTATATTTAATATCAGTTTGGAGTTAAGATTCTTTGAGTTTGTTACCTATTTTCAAAACTTTGATTTTATAATTCTTCTTTCTAAGCATGCTAATCTGCATATTGCTTTCTGCATTGATACTATCCAGCATCAATACTGAAAAAAAACTTTGTCATTGCTTTTATGGACTGACGCCCGCGATATAAATCTCAAGTTATTTGTAGTTATAAGGTTTTTATAGAGGCAACAGTTCATCCAAGCCTGCATGCAACTCACTTCATGATAAATATTAAGCCAGTAAAGGCTAAGGTCCGTACGTTACGGTTTTATGACCATGGGAAAATATTAAACTGATGTCACGTTGTTAAACAAAGTGTGTAGCCGCTCGTAAAGTTAGAGAGTATTTGACAAAATATTATATGTCTGTTTATAAAGTGGTCGAGAAATGGAAATAATTTTGTTCTATTTTGAGTAACAAATGTAAATATGTACGTGAAAAATTTAACTGAACTCATTTTAATGTGTGCCACCTAATAAAGAACACAACAACAAAGTGTCTTCGCCTTAAGTAATTAGAAACAATAAGAAAAGTGCCAATGGACACATTCTTAGAATAGTTTACGTTTAAAAATTTATGTCAATGTAAAATTACTAATTAGCCTGCCTTTTGGCTAGATCGTAATATAATTAGGGTATAAGTATTATCTGTTAGTACAAGTACGCTAAATAAAAAATAAAAAAAAAATAAAAAAAAACTCATTTTAATTCTGTAAGAGTTTTAAGTATTTTGTGTTAAAAATCCAATTTACGTAAAAAAAATTAAGTTGTTCGCTGCAGTTATTTTAATTCTGTGTAATTCAAAAAGAGTAGACATCATAGCGCGAGGTTAGTTTAAAACAGAAGTCTAACTATCAAACCCCTATGACGCAGTAGTGTTTTTTAACACGTTTCATCGTAAAAACACAATCAACTTCTCGAGAATGCCAGTTTCTCCTAAAGTGTAACAATGTCTCAGAGGTATAAACTGCTTGTTATGAGAGACGTATGCTTTTATGTCTGTCACATAGGGGGTGCTGAGATTGAGCAGTGCTTGAATAATGCATTACGTACCTCAGTGACAATACGTTGAGTAATATTAATGGTGTTTTTTAATTCAAATAAATCATGGTCATTATTTACAAAAAAAATATCAGGTCGATATCTAAAATGGCTCTTTATGAAATTCACTTAGAAAAAATAAATAGTATTTTTGTAAGGTGTGACGATTATGCGCACTTTACCTATCAAGATACTTTTCTCTTTTAGGAACACTAAACTAGACAATAGAAACAATTCACGATTTTTTTATCAAATTAAATCATTAAAAACATACTATTATTTGCTTATTTTATCACTTATTTTCATAAAACAAACATAATTTAATTATTCGCATGACCCTTTGATACCTTAATTAAGGAGTTTACGTTATCCTTTACCTCACATCCATAGGCACTTGAGATAACATCAACCACAGATAATATAATACTATACCATCAACATACCTCCGGCCCAATGAGCCGATAACCCGAAACCGCTACAGGAGCAATTAACGTTCTCGGGTTAAATCGGGACATATGGCGTGGCCCAGGTTCGTGCCTTCAATGAATTATTCGAGGCAGGTAATGAAAACAGCTGGTTCACTCATAACTTCCTTTTAAAAGTATCGGAAGTCCACCCAAATATCAGCCAACTAACGCATAAAACATCTCGCAAGGAAGGCTCAATGAAGCGCCTGGTAGTATAAGTCAGAATGGAGGGCAAGAGATCCCGTGGTCGCTCTCCGACAAGATGGTCAACCTTGATCAAATCGATCACAGACTCTACCATGACCGAATGCCCTCACGATCCCACCAACAGAGACCAATGGAGACGCGTCACTAGAACCGTTATTACCACAAACCGCATCTACCGCAGTTACTTAGGTATATTATTTAACTTTGTGGTACTTATAAGTTATATTTGCTAAGAGGAAAAACCTTGTGTCGGTATGATAATGGATTCATAATGGGGATAGAAGGCAATTTTTAAAAAATAACAACTTTTGGTGGCGTTTGATTATAGAATTGAGTTTCCTTTCCCTGAAAAAATACTGTTTTAAAACGAGCGCTGAAATTTAGAAATCACTGGGATGGTTATTTTTTGTCTGTGGTTTTAGTTTAAGGTTGTAAGTCTGTTCCAGCCGTTTGAAAGATGGTGAATGGTGAGCTCGAGCCACGATCGGGCCCTTCAATGAATTATGTAAATCGTCTCCGGTGGTTAACATCGTAATATTGTAAGCGACACCCTCGACCCCCGTGTTTTTATGGACATGGATGTACAGAATCGCATGATATACCATTTTCTTTCTAATGAAACACAATTCACAAAAATCCACGAGAAGACAAACGAAATTCATTTGGACACACCTGAAACTATTTTAGTAAAAAAAAAAACTGCTGTGACTTCAACTCAGACTTGGCCAGTTAGCCTTACCAAAGTTATTACAGAAATTAATTTGGCATACCTAGGAGTATTCTTTTTCGTAACACTTCTACCACAGAGTGCATTCAATATGTCCTACAAAGAACAAGAAATCTGCAATGTTCTCGGGATTTCATTTTATATTATTTGGGATCCCCAAGTCACTTCCAGCAAGCCGTGTTCTTAATTTGAAAGTGCGCTGAATTCTTAGGAGATGTTAGATGATATCTGAGCGCACATAAATCCGGGCGCGCCGCGGGGTGCAGGTGAAAATTGGCACGAGGGGACTCAAACCAAACATTGCTCAGACGGAAACGAATGAGAAGATGTAGAAACGTACATCTACATCTACTATTCGCTCGTCTTTTCACATTTCAATTTTATGTTATCTTATCATTTTAGTAGTTTGTTGTTTACAAAAATTCTCTGTGATGCTTAATGTCCGTTATTAATAAAACCTAGGTTAGTTCGGGCCAAAACTGATTTTCAGCTTGTTGTGATTTTATGCACCTTCACTCTCATTTTTTGGTCTAAATTGACCGGACTATGGTAACAGCGGGTAATAGGTTCAATGCCGGCCATATTAAAGTCTGGAACAACAAATTCTATTTGATTAGAATGTGAGTTTTCTGGTTTGTATACTTGCCTACATATAAATATTTTAAATATTAAGTAATAATATTCCCAATTTCAAAGTAATCGTCGATTTTGATGCCTACGATCTCACCACCTACCTGCTTGAGTAATTTTGTTACATTACACAACTTAAGTATGTATATTAAAAAAAAATGATTTTTCGGACACGGTGTTATATTAATTATACAATTTACAACACAACAATACACAAAAACAAAACCTGGTAAAAAAAGTTTAAGGCTATACATACAGTATACATACAGTTCCTTTAGCTAATATAAAGGCTTGACACAACAATGCAGCACTATATATCATGTGTCGTGCCCTACAGCAGCGTTCCTTACGTTCAATATCTACTCTATGTTCTGTAACTTTTGTTATTGTGTTTGCAGTGGGAGAGCATTGTGGGGTATAACTGAACGTTTGTGTTATCATGTGTGATGCGAATCGGTTATCTCTCGTATTTCTATTGGTTTATGATGATTGAGGCTTGTATTTTGAAATAATTCTGAAGTGTGAATAATTGCTCAAGTTTTTTTTGACAGAATTTCATTAGGAAGTTTCTAAAAAATCTATGTTTGAGTATCGATTCAAACTTGAGCATTATGTTAGTATTGATCAAAGCTTTTTTCTGAGTAAAATCTAAAACATAAGGATAGTAAGGGTTTTATACGTACATAAGGGTTTCTTTTATTTAGTATGAAATTAACATCACCCTTTTAAAGTATTATAAATCTAGAGTACCTAAAACTGGGTTTAAAGTCAAAATTTCTAATTAAAATATAATCACGAAATTATTTTGATATTTTGATCCAAGTTTGGAATTCCCCGAATTCCGTATCCAAACGAAATCTTAAAACTCTTCATTAACATTCCAGTTAAACAGTTCAAAGTAATTGTTGTGAATCACAGTGAAATACTCGGTTTCAGAACAGCTTGAGTGAATTGATAGTGCTGGGGTCCAGGGGTACCTTGTTTCCTGAAGACGGTAAATTTGGGGGAAGTATCGTAAAAGTACAGATGGCTTGCGCAGTCTGTGAGGCGGTTTTGGGGTTCTCGAAATCGCGAACGAATGACAACTGCGTAGCACTTTCGTAGCACATTTATAGCATTTTCGTAGCTATGAGCTACGATCGATAGGTTTGTGATTTACTACGCAAAGCAACTGTTGTTTCTCGATGATTTACACCTATTAGTTCGAATTCAGTTGGTAAATGATATCTCTGTGAATTGTGATATAACAGTTGAGATTGATTATAAACGATCGCTCGTTATGGCATTCCGAATGTTAATTGATATCGAGCAGCGATACGAGCAATACACACTGGAACTGCAAGCACCAAGTAAGCTGATAATATGACTATTGAAAGTACCTGTGCCTACCTAGGTAACGTATTTCTCAAAACATTTACAAAAAAATATAATTTTGATTTTTATACTAACGTATCACGGAAAAGGTCGTGGGTTTGAATTTTGAATGACACTTATCTCATACTTTTTAGGATGTTATAAAAATCTTTGTGATTTTATTTTACTCTCAAATGAAAATTTGAAATATCATTGTAATTTTCTTTAGATTTTCACCCTGATGCTAATAAAAAAAATATGACTTGCCACAGAGAACCCTAACCAATTTTTTCACAGAAATTAAAGTGGTCTATCTATTTACAATAGTCTATGGTCCGAACGACCTAATAAACTAGCTCGAAATAAAAACGTCGCCCGGGTAAATTATACGGAGACGGCATCATCAGTCCTCTTCTAGCTTTTCGTTAGATGCTTTTACGATCTATAAAGTTCAATTCACTTTTAGATGCACTTTATGAAGTCGGCTTTATGCACGGGGTATTGACAGTTTATGTTCAACGTTTTTACTTTGTTCAGGACCAAATAGGATTTTTATTAACAGAATAAAAATAAGGTTAATTTAAGGATTGGTAGGTCTGCGATGGTTTAATTGGTGCTTTCGAAATTGGTGATTATTTAAAAGAAATAAAAAATATTAAGAACCTTTTTCAAGATGTTGAAACAGTGGGCATATTTGGGTGGATGGTTTTTCTGTATTTTATCTTACTTACACACAAGTTTGTAATTTTTTTAGGTGCATACTTTTACATCAGTCAATTTAAAATATCTAGAGAACTGAAAGTCTTGGGGGAGATCTTTGATAGATACATAGACAAATAGCAGCAGTGGGACAAAATAGGTTAGTAAAAATAATTTTAACATTAGTTTAATATCAAAAACTACGCTAATAAGTATTGTACTTGTAGGGGTGATCGTTAAAATTGCAAGTGTGGCTCGGACCAAGTTCTAAATTTAAATCACTAAGTCTGGCAAGTTGGCCAACTTGGAGAAACTTACTGCAAATTGGATTACCGCGGTTAGTACAGTGCACTGCCTGCCTAGCCTATTTTGACACCTTTCGCAAAATAGCTGGCTAGTAGATTAATTTATATTTTTAAAGTAGTTTCATTCTGCCATAAAAGTTTTAAAATGCAGTTTATATAACAAAATTGAGTAAAACCAGCACCCTTACCGCAAGCTAAATGGTAGTGAAGTTTTCAAACTTTAGTCATATTTTTCACAGCCATAGCATTACCCAAATACTGTAAAACTGAAATAGGGAACTTATTAGGAGTTTTAAAACGAGCGCTAGTTAAAAACGATTGCAGTAAACGCTAAAATAATAAAAAATAATAACATCAGAGTCGTTACTCAAAAATCAAATTTAAAAGTGTAAAGGGCAAAACATTTAAACTTAGAGAGGGGTGGTAAAGTGGCTCATTAAGCGTCAATGGTGCTTCGATGGTGTTCAAAAAAAGTTTCCAACGCTCCCTGACACAGGTAGCGAGATGCGAAAATCCCTAACGATGGTGGAAAAATAACGATAGTACAGTAGCGAGCAAAGATACCGGACCATCTATAAAATCGTGAATATCGTGGAAATCATGAAAAAAAAGTAGTTTACTGAAAATAAACACTCTTTAGTTAAATAATTTTTTTTTATTGCATTATTACCAAAACTATCAGGGTTGTTGGTCCTTTTTTTGTGAAATATCTGCCCATAAAATATTTTTTTAACATTTTTTGGATTTTGGTAGTTGTTTACATATGTAACCAAGCAAAGGTAGCAAAGATATTTTGGTAAATATCTTTGCTTAACCATTTTAGTTCTCCTATGCAAAATAATAGTTAAAAGTTGGTTTCCCTCTCCACGTTACAAGGTAGAGCAATGTTTTTGAAAAACTTTACCTTCGTTGACAGCAAACCTCCATCAACGATTGTTACACAGCAGTTCTAAGAGCCATTACGTGACTAAGCGACGTTTTGAGGGAGGCTTCTTCGCACCACAAATTAAACAAGTTTCAATTTTCAGTTCGAATCCGTTTCTAAAGTTTACTTATTAGTTAAATATTGTTTCGGGCAAAAAATATGGCCAACAGACAGTTTAAAAAATATCTCGGATTTAAAAAAAAAAATTACGTGTAAGTAAAAAGTAAAGTAAAGAGTAAACATTCTTTATTTGCGAAAAACTGTTGCTGGTACACTTAAGCACATTAAGGTTTAGATATAATGGTAACAAGTAAAAAAATTGCGATTGGCCATAATAATATTTGTTTGCACTTTACTTATCGGTATAAAAACATTTTTATACTACGTACGTAATAAAGGTACCAATTGTTTTTACTTCATATCTATGGAGGTCTAACTGTGCCGTAGACTCTGTCATACTGATGATGATTATGAAGTAAATATAGTAACAACAAAAAATATGTTAGTACCAACAAAATGTAGCTAAACAACATTTTTATGTTGAAATATCTCAAAAGAGCCTCGAAAAATCCTTTCATAAAGCCCCGCAAAAAATATAAGAAAAAGAAATTCGTGAAAGCCTATGAAAACTTACAAAGAGATTCGCAAAGTAAATTAACTCGGCGAAAATAATATATTGCGTCAACTTTCATTTCTCGAGATATTTCGCTACTAGTTTCGTGGCACTTTTCGTGCAGTTGAGTTAGTAAGTAGTACCTACTGAGTAACTGAGTAGATACCGTAGGTAGGTATTGTGAAAGTGCTTCTGAAATACGTGACGTGAGACGCGTCTGGGCCAAATTAGGCGCGAGCCTTTTTGGAAAACTTTACCGGGCACGAGTAACTTTAAATTCTTGGTGATTTTTATAAAGGTTTACTCTAGACATTTCCGCTAAAATATTCTCTCTGTAGGGGATTTTTTTTTTAGAATTTTTCAATGACTAAATGTTCATGCTATCGAAAAGCAGTGATTCTATTTTAGAGACTTCTGAAGCAACGTAGCGTTGACAGTTTTGTGGTTATAAGTTTATCAGGTTTTTTTTTCAATCCGCTCTTCGTAGCGTGCACTAAGAAACTAGTAGCATAGAGTAAGTAACCCAGAGTGATAAACTGATAAAACTTCTCAAAAATCTACGGCCTAAGGCCTATTAATCAGGCAGTGTTCAGCTTTTCCAATGTCAACCTGCCTGTTTTGTTAACTTTTAACTCTTTGTAGAGGCTGAAACCAATTCAATTCTGTACTTATTTATATGTATGGGAAATACCTCATCCTTTAAACAAACACTTCAGCACATAAAAGCAATCGAAACTCGAACAATTCGCCATAAGGGTCCTCACACACGACACTAGTGGTCGCATAAAGCTCCGCGTACACGTGCGCTCGAGATTTACTGCGCGTCTAGTGATGTGCTGCGTGTGGTGAGTCCGGACTTGTTTATGAGACTCCAAGACTCATGTGCTGAGGTGACTTCTGGAAAGACATTATGCACTACTTAAGTGCTATGAGGCTTGAAAATGGTTACGCAAGCTTTTGCTCGTAAAGTAACATAAAACAACCTTCTCCAACATTTTAGAAAGACTAAAAATTATAATTTTGACCTAAAGAAGTTTTCCGATCAAAAAACGCTCTTTTGGATCACAATAAAATTTAGAGCACGTTTTTTTGGTCGATCTAATTTTCTGATCAAGATTGGATACCCCATCACTAGAATAGTAGTTTTAAAACTTAGGCCGTATAAGTTTGGTCGTATTTTGTGCGACTATTTCCCGGAAGTGTTGAAACGCGGTTTCTAAACGAATGAGCCTCAACTTATCTGCGACTAGGGACGTGCCACTAATTACTATTATGGCTAACCTACCTGGTGACTAAGAATATTATTGTTTCACCTTGATTATTCTCTGGAAAATCCACCTTATTGCATCTTAGCCAGTTAGTTTCCAATTGCACTAGAAAAAACCCGCAAAGGTTGTATAGAAAATATATAGGTAGTCATTCAATTAGCAATAGTGCATTCAGCGTAAAGCTTTCAGCCGCCGTCACCAAAAAACAGTTTATTCAACTGGTCCAGCAGTCACAAAGTAACGTCACGACTCAAATAGTGAAAAACGTGAACACACAAAAGGACGACCGCTAATAGGATTTTCGGTTCAGGCTCGTGAAAACTAGGAGCACTTTTGTTTGTATCTGTACCGTGAATGCTTGTAGGAGTGACGGAATGATCAATAACAACGAGGATATAAAATTTACAAAAAACTATGATGGAATTTTGGTGACTTTAGTTGATAAGCTCGTTGTAAAAACAACCGTATCTTTTCATTATGTAAGACTCGTAGCGGTGCGTACGACTCAACAGCTGTATCTTTGTAACCCTAATACAGAGTAATGTCCACAGCGCAGGAAACATTATCTTCTAGCAATTAGTTACATTATAAACCGGCAAACATGAAAACCGCATAACTATCCTTTATTTAAATTTATTGTTCTGCACTTTAATATGGCCGTGCTATCCCCACGGAGTCGACTGAACTCGCGGTCAGAGTTCGTGCTAGGGTTATCAGCATTGTTTGAAAGGTGCAGGTTGGTAGCGCAGTTATAAGTTCTCTTAATTTACTTTAATTTATGGAGTTTTTGTGGTGGGTACCTTTTAGAAAATTACGTAGTATTGGCGATCTAAATTGCAAGGATCAGTTTGTGTCGTATCTATAGAGATTGCAGTGATGAATTTTTGACATTTTTTATTGCAAGTAAGACACAAGGACGACGTGTAAAATACTTTTGTTAGTATTTTGACAACCCTAAAGGCACATTCGCACAAAACTAATAATGTGAAGAACAACTAGGGGCAAACATTGTTTTTCTTTTTTTTCTTTCTTTTGTTTGAAATTTTTGCAGTCTGAAGTGTTAATTAGCGATGGCTATCGCTATTCAATTAGACAAACGAGTTATCGCGACGAAATGGGAGTTTTGGAATGTGTTTGTTTTACCAACAATTACACTTATGTTAAACTATTTTAGACTCTTGCAAGCACATTGAATCAGTAAGGCAGACTAAGACCTTTTGCACATTGTACGACACGAACACAATACAAGAAAAATGTTGTATGGCGCGTGTCTTAAGTATCCGATAACATAAAAAATATATCTTGTAATATTCACGATCTCATAGAAACAATCAAGCGACTGAGTGTCTTAAGACAATTCTCATAAGACACCAGAAAAATATTTTATAATGTGTAAAGGGCCTAACACCATACTTGTCTTGATTATAGACTATCACGCCCAATATTGAATCTATCACACTCTCCACTGGCTTTGAAGCCAGTAACACTGACTTGCAGCGTAATTTCCATTTTAAATATGGTGGAGATGATTTCCGCGGTCGCTGTCAATGAGAAGAAAGGCCAGGCAATTACGTGGGTCGGTAATCGATAACAGCCTCCGAGCTACGTCTGTACCGCGGATATTGTCGTGTGGCTATAGAATTGCGAGGTATTCTACGAACTGAAAGTAGGAGTAGCCATCAAAATTTTTTTAGTGGACAATACTAGAACGTATATGAAAAATTACAATTTTTGTATGTTTTTGAAAATAATTTGAATACTTACCTAGTTACCTACTAATGTGTATGAGGTAGGTAACCAAATTCTTAGACCTACATAAATATTAGTTGTAATCATTGAGCTATTTTCAGTAATTAATATTATATATTTGTTTTCTCTCCCATATAACGTGGCCTTGTGAAATTCTAGGTCATGATGTCCATTTCGTTTCATCAAAATGTATCATAAACTTTGCAACCATTATATTAGCTAGTAGATTAATTCTACTAGCTAATATAATGGTTGCAAAGTTTATGATACATTTTGATGAACAAAATTGCTCGTATTTTTCTAGAGCTTGGTAAGATGTTGCGTAAGAGAGCTGTTATGCAATGGAGCAATATTTTATCTTTACAATCGCTATTTCTCTAGCCCGAAGTGACACACACAGGCGCTGCAAAAGTGCAGTTTTGTGTTGAATATTATGCACAATACCCTTGGCACTAGTTCGATGAATCTGTTATTTTGGCTTCAGTACTTGTATTTTGTTGTGGGCTTCTATAATGCGAGTTTTTTCAATTGAGTATGGATTCACTTGCGTATTCTATTTAAATACGAGTCTATAAGAATATTCGCCAGTGACATCACTACTGGCTTGAAACATTTTTTCTTGGTAAACCACTCGGATGCGATAGCGTCGGAAACGAATGCTAAGGGTAGGGGTCACGAATGAAATATGCGATTATATAAAATTCGCATACCCTTTAGCCAGATAACTGAGTTGTTTTGTTACTGCAGTGAAGTATTGATTTTTCAAGGATATTTTTAAAACCTTATGTACTTAACTACTGACCATAGTTAAGTGTAGGTACCCAAATTTGGTATTATGATAAGCACATGTATAGCACTTTACTTTAACAAAAAAAATAGCTTAACTACCAACAATCAATCATTAGCACGTTCCCTTGTGCAAGAGCTGATTTTGCAGCACACTCCTTTGTGCAAAAATATCTTTTATTTTCATTTCTATTAAAACAGGTCAAATGAAAATAGTTTCTGGAGTGAAGCGTTTACTGAGCGGTAAGTAACTACTTGGGCCACATTCACACCGATCGAGTATACCGGTAAATTACTGTTAAAATATGTCTATTTGTTGTGCGGTTAAATTAAAAACCGCCTGAAACCAGTATGATACAGAAAAATATTTCGTCCAAACAATAAAAGAGGACTGAAAACAGCCCCCGCGTTTCAGAGGGGCAATCGTTATCTCATTCCTTCCAGGTTTAAACTAATCATACTAAATCCTAGATATTCTGTGACTAAATAGTGACATTAGCGCGTTTCAGTGCGTTGTTTTGCCGTCAAAAGCTTCTTGTTTTCGTATACCTGTGGCCACGTCGCTTGACATTATGCTGGGCAGCGGAAGCAGTTCAGAGCTTACGATACGGGATCAGCTTTGAGTATCAAGAGAGACTATAAAATCACTGCACTAAGATTTATATTCACATTTCTTAGTTGTTATATTTTATGGGGGCCGCCATGCCACCCATGGAAATTTATTCCATCTCTTGCATTTAAATCTGAAAATTGTCAACATAGGTCTTCAGGTGAACACATCTACAAGTGAAGGCCTTGTCCTCAGCTAGCTTAGAATTGAACATGAGCGAGTTCTGTACCGGTTACGGTCGTAAATCGGTTTTCTAAGTAAATGTGGACTTAGCTTTATTTGGTTCAGAGGATTTGGAGTAGCAAGGCTAGATCCGCTATTGAACTGCTGTGAACTAAGAGCACTCGGATATCAATACAGACTTGCGACTGAAAAGAATTTAGTCGCGCTTACTGCGGATTTGTTTCAGTTACGGAGTTTTTTTCTTTCTAGAATCGTTTTACAAACTGCACCTACCTGCGTACCTACCTTTAATTTCTTTTGCTTTTTCAAATCACTGATGATATCTTGATAATACCTGTAAGTTTTTCTATTATAATAATAAGTAGCTATTCATCTCAAGATCTAGAGCATGGGCATAAGGGCATGGGTAAAGTATGGCCCTTGACGCTGTATACGCTGTAGCTGACGCTGTTTACCTAGATAGATTTTAGATCATCTGGATTAGTTGCAAAAGCCTGATTATTATTTTATTATTCATCTCACTCGTGTATGTTTGAAGTTTTGCAAGTTATTGTTACACCTACAAATATGCCTTCTCGAGTAGATATTATAGTTTGTGATTTGCAATAGAAGTTACTTTTTACATAAAAGCTAGTTAGTAGGTATAGCGAAATATTTAGTACTATCACAACAATGCCACATAACACGAACACACTTGACTCTACGTACTCGTGACACATTTACGCTATATTTATCCCCCACTGTAAACCGATGAAGCATTCGTGACTGGACCCGATTAATTCAATTAGTACAATAAATACTTACCGAGTAATCGTAGTAATAATCGTATATAATGGGATATACAATATTTTTGAACGCAAAGCTAACGTGGCCCAGGCTGTGTCTAAGTATGGGGTGACACGCTCGATTCTAGTAAAGGGATAGTTGGTTTTATTTTATTGTTCAGGTACCTATTTGCTATTTTCTTTTATAAGAAAATATATTTTCTATTTTTGTTTCAGCACAAAAACTAAGTTCAATATCCCAATAAATTGAATGTCAATAGTTCAATGTATTTGTCCTATCGTACATCGTACGTAAAATGCGATTTCGTGCGTCTTTGTCATTTTCCAAAAGCAGGTATTCGAGTTTACTGAAGGTGAATATAGAACAAGAAACTTAAGTACCTACTTACTTACTACCTATTAGTTTTAATAGTTACCTATATTATGAGTCACGAACTATATTATATATATATTTCCTATATTATATATTCCATTTTGTCAAAAGTTTGGAGTAGTTGGGCCTCAAAGATCTATAAAAAACATGTAATGCATTAAGAAGTGGGTTGCACCCATTCCTTGAACCACCTTTTCATTGGTTTAAGTTTATTGCAATAGAAAAAACGCCGTATTTAATGAAATTTTAATGTCCACCATAAAGCAGGGTAAATGAAAAACGTTGAATAATAAAGTTAAGTTGCGGGTTTCGTAATTAATGTTTGTCGGCTGGATTGCAGTTAGAATTTAAATGTGTTAAGATAAATAGGCGATACCTATGCAATTTATACGGACAAGTCACGGCAAAAATTCTACAAAAAAATATTACGCTTGTGGCCAAAAAAAGTTTTGAAAACTTGTGCAGATTAAACAATGAATGCCAAACATAATTTCGCTTTTATGGTTTTGTTATATATGCTCTTGTGATCAAAATGACGCTATTTTACGCATGGATACGAAATGGTTAAAGCCACAAAAAATATTCTTATCTAACCCATTACTTGCAATTTATGAGAACGTTCTATAACATAACCATATCCCAATTGAACCCGGTATCATAACTATCAAAAAAACGGTAAAGAAAATAGGTCGAGTGGAGCATGGGCCATGTAATGTTGTAGCTATAACAGCAAACCATGCATTTTTCGTTATGTCCCATTTGAACCGACGACAGGACGACGTAGGCATAGACTGTAAAAAATCGAAGTAGGTAAAATAGAGGCATAACAGTTTACCTATAACACAGATTATATAATACTATACTAGTACCAATAACTAAATGTGTAGTTTACTTTGGGACTAAACTCTTGTTTTTATAACAAATTTCTGTGAACATTTTTAATAAAAATAAAAATAAAAAACCACCTTTTACCAGCTACTGATTCGTATCAAATAGGGTTTTCGTATTTGATTCAATTAGGGACTCTCATAAATCATGTTAATTAATCAAAATAGAAACATGATAAGGCATGCCGCCTATGGGTACCAGAAAATATTTCTTTTTCCACATTTTGGTAAGTTTACGTATGTATAACTTAACCCGTGTCGTGCTCCCAGCTCGTAACCTTGCACTGCCTTTTTATCAACACATTGATTCAAACATAAATAGCTGCGCAGTGTGTTGCAGTAAACGTTCATATTTTATGAGGGCGATGCAAGTGTTGGGTTTACGCGTTTTATGAACATAGCTAGAAACGCAACAAACCCTTCCAAAGTAAAAATCAATTACTTAGATAGATTTAGGTCATGTGTACTTATCTTCAAGTTATTGCAATGTTTATCTAAAAAGACGTAGACGTCGAAGAAACCTAAATATTTTTTACAATCACATTTTACATTTAATTTTCCAAACATTTTCCAGTTGCAAAAGCTAAAGTGATTTTTAACCGCTAGCGTTTATACAATTGACACACAAATAACCATCAATAGAGCATTGCGGTCTCCGGGACCCTAGACTAATTAATACAACGGGCGCAATAACCTTATCAAATGTAGATTTGGTCGGCCAATAATGTTTATGAGCCAATTCTACCTAATAGAGGTTCTGGCTTAATTGACCGCTAATTGTGCGCGATTGCATCTTTGAATGTGTGTAATTTGGAACTTTTTGGTTTCGTGAGGGAAAACGTTCATTGCCGCTTAAAAAAATACTGTTAATGTAAATACTGACAATTTATATAAATTAATTATTCAATTTATTTTTCTGCCTTTTTCAGCAACAACTGGAACATAGATAGTGTTGGACGGTTGTTATGAAAAAAACTTACAAATATTTCTTGAGTAGATATAGAGTTTCTTATTATAAGGCGGCTTGCACCATCGCACAATAAAACTCAACTTTTGACAGAAGTTGAGAGGCGATTAGTGTATTTTTTTACCATTTTTAATTTTTAATTCAGTCTGAACTGGCCAATGCCATATTACTAAAACTTTTAATTGATAATATGTAGTAGTGTAGTCACACAAGTCTCACTGAAAGCGACCCAAACCAAACAGTATCAATATTTATTCTGCACCCGCATACAATACAACTCTATGAACACAAAACTGAAAACGGTTTAAGCCTTCTGAAAGAGGGTTCTCTCGTTGATTTTGCGAAAACAACCGACTAATTGATAGCCGCCGACTGCATTCAATATCATTATTAATTTTACAATTTTCCCGGAATAATTCACGATCCCGCCAAAATTGGCGGAGGCTTTATTTATTTCCATCAACTTGAACCTATTAATCATGGTTCTTTGGGGGATTTTTCAAGGGCATAATGGTTCATTCATGGAGCTATAATGTTTTTGAAGCCAAAACCAAGGACAGTTTAATTGAGAACGAAAAATAGATCTCGTAAATTTGGTATGTTTGGGGTCTTTATAAAAGTACCGAATCTATCTTAATAGTTTTTAGTGGTTGGAATATAGGAATACCATTAATCGGAATACAACATCGCTCAAACAAAAAAGTTTATAACTCACTAACCAAGAATCGAAAGCAAGAAATTCGACTTGTCACTACGTCTCTAACATAACAAAAACATGAGACAGATAATGTCCAAATAGACATGCTATGCAAATGCAGCCACTGAAAAACGGTAGCAACATCGTCACGCAATATACAAGGCTTTCCGCATGAAAGGTCAGTAAAATATCGAATGTTAACGGCAAAAAGTACCAAAAAGCCGGCGCAGACGTGAAACAAAACTGGAAAACGAGTGACAAACTACCAGCCGGGGTCGGCTATTGTTTACATTTAGCCGGAGTCCGAACGACCGAAACAAGCCGTGTAATAGCATGCATTAGTTAGCGCCAGGGCAGGGTTAAATAATTATGTTGCGCGTACCTAGTTCTAACTTCTAGGTGGAAGTAAAATTTGTTGGCAGCTGTCAAATTAGTAATACCGTGAGCTTTGTTTGTTTTGATTTGTGTAGTAAAGTCCAGTACCTAATGCTAAGTGTATCTAAAAGCGCTTGCCTGTTTGCACAAATATCCGGTGACATAAAAATTACGGTCTGGTAAACATTGCAATGGCACATTTGAAGGGATGTCTACCATGCGTGAGGATTATAGCGGTGAGCCTATATTTTCCCTTATGTTATTCGACATGCGGCCTACTTTTATGGTATTAGCAGGTAATCAAGCATTATTTGTGTTTCGGTGGAAAATACTTAGAAAAACGACGAGTGACGATATTTTTTGTTCCTTTCTGTTAGTAAACTTTCTGCCATTTTGCCAATAGGTAAGAAAATAAAAGCTGGTTTCCATTCGTTTTCTTTAATTATTATCTACTACTTACTGTTTTCACACTACGATGCTACCTGCAGGTATTGGCAGCAACATTGTCAGAACTAATATAGCTGCCACGTGGTCAGCTATAGGGTAATCAAATTATCTACACAGCTTGCCCATAGACTATTGAATAACCTTCTTAATCGTCGTTATGCACTATGCTTTGACGCAAATTAACAAGGTGTTGTGTGGTCCAAGTCTGAGTTGACTAAGTAACAAACACTTATATAAAACGTTTACTCTGCAATGCTAAGATTTGGCGTTTGATTTTCGAAATCAAAAACTTTTTGATACACCAAGGACATTGTCCAAAAATTCACTAACTGTGCAGTTACTTGAAACGCATGCGGTAAGTGCTGCATTGTCATAGCTACTTAGCGCCAATATAATTAACTTTGCAGACTGTTTATTCCAGGCTGTGGTTTGGCGAGGCGCCAGAAAAGAGTACTTTCCAGCAAGTAATGCCCATGAAAGGGCATTTCCATACTGGCCGATACCAACACCTACACGACACCGACATTTCAAGGAAACGAACAAAAATATCGGCGACGGGGTGACGGCGACAACACGGTGGTGTAAAGCGTGATATGAGCTAAATGTACGAGATTAGCTCTCCGATATCGTGCAGGGGTCGTACAGGGGTGGCAGTGTGAAAACAGGCAAACGATGCAGGCTGTTCCTTTTTGTGTATTCATTGTATTTTTACGAGATATTCACAATATGGCCACGTTTTAGCTAACGATGCGCTTTTTAACAGTGCTTTGCAAGATGCTTTGTATGCAAGTGTAGTTTCTGTGGAGGTAACCCCCGTGGGAATCGGGAAATTCTCATTTCTGAACATTTTTATCTAGAGCTTGCTTTATTTTTTTAAATTATAATGCACCTGATACGACGTCGATGTTGTAGCATCGAAAAACGTAAAATAGAGCAAAGTGCTTTAGGGCTCTAGATTGAGAGTCAAACAAAACTAAGTACTTATTAAACATAAGCATATCCACCAGCAGTCAATTAAAATCTGAATGCATGTTTTGTTATAATTCGATAAAAACTTAAATTATTCGCGGTTTATTTAGTTTAAGCTGATTACGTCGGCTTTGTTCTATTTGCTGGAGGCTGATGCGGTAGTTCCACAATTTCGTTTGAGCTCCCACTACTCAAATAATTGTATTACACTCAATTTACTCTGCTCACATCACAATTTGTTTGCGGTGTAAAACAATTTGTGTTTTGTTTAGTTTTTTTATTGTAAGAACCTACCTAGTTTTTTATCATTGTTTTTTTACGATCAACTAAATATCACATTCATTGTGCATAGGTATATTTTATTAGACCGTGTGTTTTAAAAGTCACTAAGATAAGTATTTATCACTTATACTGCAAACATTATTTTTAAGCTGGTTGTTTTTAGTGTGAACAATGTTATATTGTGTTTTATTGAACGAGGCCTACCACGATAATAGTTTTTCGTAGTCTTAAACTAACATTTTGTTTATCATTTCAAAAAATTAAAATGCCGCAAGGTATCTCTTGTTTGCATAATATTAAGTTTAGTACTGATAATATTATTATTCTTCAGTAAAAGAAAGCCACTTCAACAAATAAATATGTAACAACAGATTGCAAGCACGTAGCTATTTCGAGCCCAAAGGACTAAAACACTGTTTACACATTTTATATAAAAAGTCCGAAAAGGCTACTGGGCCCCAAATTGATATGTTTGCTCGCGTCACGTGCACATCAAAGAAAAAAAAGTGGGTTTGTAGTTTGTATCAATAACGGGACCCTATACTATATAAATCATAGTCGATATAGGCTAGAGGGATGATTTCAGGGGTTGTCTTATGTTACAAGCGTAGCGATTCGCAATTCAAAAAGTTCAAATATTGCTACAAATCAGTGTCATGGTACTTAACATCTTAGAGGTAAAATGTATAGTTCTATATGATAAAAAAGTATTAGTGGATAATCATATTCGCGAGCTAGACAAATCCAAATTGTGACACAACTTCTAAGCCACAGTAACACTCTGTGCAATAAACTTTTTTTTGTGCTTGTGAAGGAACATCGAGATATTGGTCGTACACTCGAGAGCAAAAATTCCAGTTCATGATATTCAAGTTTTTATAGATGACCCCGAATTTTTGATCTCGGCTGTCATCAGTAACTCACGGTGAGTACCGTTGAGCGGCTGAAAAACTCCGTCACCAATGTTGGTCACTAGTTTTTTCGAGCTAACTTTGCGCTGACCGCCATGCCTTTCTCCATACCGTATAAAAAGGGTCTAATAATCAATAAAGAGTTTAATCCCGCGGGTAGTCCAGACATACAAATTGACGGACAGTAACTAGTGGAGGGTGGTACAATAGCGGTGTAGTTCTTTAGATGTAGATGAGATGGGAGTAGGGCAGTAGTAACAACAATGTATAATTTGCAATTTAAAAATAGAGGAAAGGAAAAGAAAGCAGGCATTTATACCGTTTCACGGGCATGCAAGTACATAGTATTACAAAAACAAATAAAAAAAGGTAGTGTACAAGCTTAATGGTAGCTTGTATACTACCTTTTTTTATTTGTTTTTGTAATACTATGTAATTGCATGCCCGTCATGCATGCAAACCAGCTAAATTCACACCAACAAAATAATCAAATGAAATACCAAAATTTAACTCTATTTTAATTAAAAGTCATTATGTTGAAAACTGTTTTAAAAAATATTTTTAACCCAAAACTGAGTTAACGACTCCGAAAATAAAGTGATAATGAGCATAAAATAATATGAAGAGGTTTATGTTCGCTAGATTAACGCCAATGAAGTCATAAAATCAGTCCAATTATGAAACCATTGAGCGTAACTAGATGTTAAACTATTTTAGAACATATTATATTTGGTAGCGTCGAATCAACACGGTGATGAAAAAATTAAGATATATTTACAATCTTTATTGCACACCAACAAAAAAAAAGAAAAACAATACAAGAGAAATATAAGAAATAGGTACTTCGTATGATCGTGACTTTAATGAATGGTCTTGTTTTATTATTACTTAGGGTACGGTGGGCCTAAACCACCCCCTGTATACTTTAGAGTTTAAACGTTTTTTTTTTCTTACATTGCAGCAAATGGGAAATGCACTCCAAATATCATGTTTCTTGAAGCTAAGGTTTTATAAGCGGTTTTATACCTTGTCTATATAAAAGTCTATGATGCACTATATCTATTGTGCCTTAGCCGAAGAATATTATCAGCTAAGTAAAACATATCTCTTCAGCAAAAAGGGTTTTCCGAATCTAATAAAAATATTCTTTACCAATGTTATATCCAAAACCTTATTCATGCTACTTTATCCTCTTCCATATAAACCTAACACGATTTTGTATCCAATTCAGTTAATAAACAAGCCAAAGAAACTAGTTTGCAATTCAACGAGGTTATCCTGCCGGGATTATTCTGGATAACAGAAACGGATAGCGCGGCACAAAAAGTGTCACCGCGCTACCGTACGGGTTAAAAGATAAGAACTTGGCTAAAGCTATATAAAGAAGTAGTAAGTGGCTGAATCTTGTTCATCTCCTAAGTAACATTTTAGTACCTAACTATTTTTTTTCCAAGAACTCACCATGCATTTTTTTATTCGACTTTAATAGTACGATAGCGGGATTAATGTTCTTTTTTGGTAATAAGTTTCTGATACTCGTGCACCATGCAAGATCTCTTATCATCCTAAAATCTAGTAAATATATAATTGGGATCATGCTGGGAGTTGCCATTTTGTGATTTCCAACAAACTCTCAATCAACAATACTAGGTTTTAGTAAGAGAAATACTTCTAGATAAATAACCTAGGTGTAAAGTGGACATAACTTCACGAGCATTGTAAAAAAATGGCATGTAAGAATACACCATCATTGAAAAGATTACCAACTCATTCAACCGCCCAACAACTTGTAATCTTCCTGAAAGAATTGGCCTCCCCAAGGGTCCCTAGGGACGCCAATAACATTAAAGCCTAATAACACGGGAGATTGTTTTGACACACGATAGGATTTGCCGTTGTTTTCCACATCATAGGATGGTTTATGTTGTGTTGTATTACGGATATTGATGTCAAAGTTGTGTCAGATAAAAATAGGAAACACTTGTTTTTATTTTTTAGATGTTTACCATCTTAGTATTCTTCTTTTTGTTTCTATTTCGCTAAAAACACCAATATATAAAATCCGACCGGATCGGATTGGTGATCGGTTAGAAGTTGGTATTCGAAAAATAAAAAAAACCTGTTTCTAAAGGGTTAAATCAAATATCAATTAAATTCATCACCACTGGCTTTAGAACACATAAAATCAAACAGATACTTGGTTAAAAAAAATAGTAGCAGGCGATGATCACAGAATTCGTCTCAGGATTTTTTCAGCGCGTCAATTAGCAAGAAATCTCGTTACAGGTTCTCGTGTTTTAGTTATTTACGTCGCCAATTACCGGAGGTAGGGTTAATGTGATAAGTGACGCGGTAACAAGATGCAGACGGGACGCGAGGGGACTTTGATGGATAAGTGTGGAACTTGCACAAGGTAAGCGGAGAAACCTTTTGGGATTCAAAGTTCTGTAATTTTTTGCGTTTGCTTGGACTGCCAGAGTTGCATTTCGTAAGTTCTTTGCTTAGCTCAACAGCCAGCGGTGTGAATGCATGCCCTTTGGGATCGGCGGATTCGTTTACAAAGGTGTATTCTTCTCAGGCAGTAGCGAATCCAGGATTTATTTACGAGACAGGCTTGACCTAGGTTTTTGGTTTTGGGGATGAATTTGACCCTGGTCCATCCTTGAATAGACTATTGGATTGACCCTGGGACTTTGGGGTGCTTGATGAGTTTCTAGCCCTACTTCCCTGGATCCGCTAATGCTTACAGGCCTGCCTTCAAAAGTGTAATTCTCAAAGTTTTCCTGTCTATCCTGTCTAGTTCGTAGTATATAGGTACCTATCCTGTACGGGCAAGCAGAATGTAAACTCGCGTGCACTATTCACTCGTAATATAAGAATAGATTCGAGGCCGTGATTCCGATTTTAGTTTCGGACGAAGGTTGATAAATTGAAGATGCATTTTGTATGTAAGCTTTACTGGTTAAAGCTGCCCGTTTTTGCCGTTAATAAAGTTTTCCCCAAAAAAGCGTGTCTGATCATTGTAAAAAATATTGCGTTTAAAAATGTGCGACCTCTGAAAAATTCAAATCACCGGCTTTAATTGCGGCTTCGCAGACTTGGAAATATCCTGAAAATTCAGTATTGGTTACGTGTTTCGTCTATTGCGTCTGGGAGAGGTAGCCACAGAAGAAGTTATAGTATTACTGATAAGTAGTATTTCTCTTTGGTGAACTTGGTAGGCTATTTACCTAAGCTGTTATTGTTATGACTCCCGGAAGTTCATTGCACAATCATTGGACCTTGCTCATTTCACAGTACTTCTGAAATCCTACTTTTAAGCAGACTTATATGTATTTTCAATATGGTAGCAGTTTTTATTGAACCTGTATGATTGCAAGCCTTTTTGGATTCATAATGCGATGTAGTAAAGTTCATTTTACGTTGCGTTCCGATAAAAATGATCGAGGCAGCTCACAGCCGCACCGCGTGCCTCGTTAGCCGACTGTCTTATGACGTTAGTGGTCTCAAACGGCACGTCCGACAAGTTGCTTTGACAGAGCGAGCTACCTATTTACAGCGTTCAATGTTCATGTTTGAAAGCGAAGCGACACCACGAGTATGAGTTTTATTATAGACGTGGAAACGTGGCGCGTGTACCTGCCATGTTCTCAAAGGGTTGTCTAAAGATGTCCTATTGAACGATTCCCTTGTACAGAGTCTACGTAATACTCAGCAAGAGAACTATAGGAAAGGCGTTGGATCACCAGCATATTCTGTTATAGAACAGTTTCTCGCTGTTTGTGGTTTGAGAAAATGGATGAACTTTTCCTAATAAAACAGGCGTGATTAGTTACATAGTGAGAAAGTAGAGATCGTACGTCGTCTAGTAGTGGGTTTCACTCTCTCACAGACTCAGCGAACGATATCAAGCGAAGGCTAGCGAGGGGCTGTCCTGTCTCATCTTCCATCGGTGAACACCGTTTCTTGCTCTCGCTTGTTTTCGTTCGGTCAGTTTGTACTCACCCCAAGAATCGGAAAGTTTCAACTCGGAAACTGCATAGTATAAACAGCTACACGTAAATAAAATCTATCACATGGATAAGCAGAGTCCTTTGAGTTTGTTCTAGAGTAATTCGACTGTTTACGCATGTGAAACGTAGGACTCCCTATAGAGTTAATTCAAATCTGCTTGTCTAATTGAATTTCGAGCTTTTGCCTAACGGTCGTTAGTCTGTTGGTATTAAAAGTTAGGTTATTCGAATAAGAAAACTGGTTTGTAACCAAGTTCAAATTTCAAAGATTTGGTAGTGATTTTACAGTCTTCACTACTTTGCTAATTTTTTCTATCTACCGCTATGTCTATAAAGTCCATGGGACTTCTTTATAAACGTTGAATTATTAAACACTTGTTTAAAATTACCTCTGTCACTGTTTGTCATTGCTGATTAAAATTATGCAACGGTTTTAGATACAGTAAGTCTGATACACAAAAGGAAACTGCCTTAGTACCTACTAAGTACGCCAGTTCCAACAAAAACGGAGTCTCAAGTGCACTTTTAAACTGCGATAAGCGAATAAATGGCGCCGTGTCTTGGGCAATGATTTAAGGGCCAGAGTCTACCGGACTCCGCTAATTGGTTACGTCTAATGAGACGAGTGATGATCTTACGCTAATGAGAGAACTTTACGCGTCGATGGTCGGATAAGTAGTAAAGGTTGAACAGTAGCTTCGTGCTTTCTGCATTGTTACATTGTGTTTTGTTTTGCGCATGTTTTACTCTGATGCTGTATTTAGGCAGTTAATTTTCTTTGGCAGAACTAGTATAGGACAAACATTAGGCGATTTTAGAACTTCTTATTATACCTACTGTAAAAATACAAATAAGTGAAGCCAACACAGTAACCTCAGTAGGGTTAACAAAAATATAGTACTGACCTTGCCCACCCCAGTGGGTTCCTTGACGCCGAGCCTGCGTAGCAATGCTGGCGGCGGCGGCGGCGGCACCCGGTGCAACGCTGCGCTATAACCGCTGGACGCTGCATCGTCATCACGTCTTCTGCGTTCTCTGTGGGGAGAGCCACTGCTGGTTTTGGTTGTTGATGTCCTGGAACAATAGAATAGTGTTGTTAGATAAGGGACAATATCACTGGTTACGTTAGTAATTCTGAAAATGGCTCAGAGATACACACCAAAATGCATCGTCGTGGCACGCAAGAACGTTCGTCCATGAATAAGTTGATTAAAATAATGCTAGCTTTTAGTGCCTAAAACCGTAAAGTTGAATGACAAACCTACTCAAACTTTATTTACATACTGAACGAACCACAATAGGTTCTAGCTGACAGCTTTGTCTGATGACTGTTGGCTAAACCTCGTAATTGAAACCTTCCGAAAGTCATTATTTATTTTGACCCACCATTCTTCAGATACGCTTAAACTGAAAGAAGTCGATCCGGAAATAAATGAACAGTACGTGACGTCTCGAGTGACCTTTTTACATTTTTCAAAAATTCGCAGCGCGTCAATTTTGTAACGCATGCGGGTAGAAGTAGACTTAGGACTTTTTGGCACCAAATATGTGGAATACATTTGAAAACTCTTGCTTCTTCACGAAATTGATAAGGCTAAACAGAGATAAATAAAAGAACTAAGCAGTGAGCATATACAATACAATCATTATTATAACACATTTTTAAGTGACGTTACGAACCTCTGACTGAACTAATAGCACACCCAGCAAACCTAAATAAATTATTCATGCTTAGCGATTGAACAGCTATAAATACTCCTTCACCTTTATGTTACTCCAATCCCCACGTGTCTTCGACGTGCTGATTCGCGTGAACTTTACGAATTCGCGCGACATTTCGTCGCCCGTCTGCAACACACTGCAAAGGGGGTGCACACGAGCGGTGATGGATGGCGTTTACGTGTCGACTGACGACACCGTTCCCATTTTATTTTAATGCCATCGGCGTACAGTCTCGCGAGAGCAGAGGCTTAAAATTGAAAATTCTCTCACTTTGCCAGCCTATCGGAAAAAATGACGCTGTACCTCGTCGGTATCTCCATAGTCGTTTTATATTCAGAACAGGAGTGTCTCCATACCTCAAATTACCGAGCATACCTTGTATCCACATAATCTTTATTGAAAATGTTGCTTGAATATTTTATGATACCTTGCGAGTCAAAATATGCGAGCTCTAGAGGTGTTAGACATGGTAGAGTTTACTGTACTAATAGAGCTAACCAATATCTTGGTGTCCCGTGTATCTTACTCGCTGTTGTCTATACATACCTACTTGTCTATTAGAAGATCAACTCAATACTGAGTATTGCGAAGTCCACTGCGTAGTACCTACAAGCACTTAGGTACATTCTTTCATAGCGTGTGCCAGTCGCGTGCCCCGCCTCCCCATTTTATTGTGCTAAGAACTATTAACATTCCTATACGGGGAATGTTTAGATAACTCCGTGTTCGCCTCCTGCAAGTTATGGCTGCCTGGTACTTCTGATAAAGATATCATGAAGACACATGGCTTTTTGATAGGATATTGACAGGTAGGGGTTGATACGGGTTAATAATGCCGTAAAAAAATTCCAACCCGTATAAATTCGTCACTGCTTTTTAGACACATTATTAGAATTAGAAAGGTTTTATGGTATGCTATCTCATTGGTAATTTGACGCCAGCATAAAAAAACCTTGAAACATCACAGACCAATCTCTAAGCATTATGTAGAATATAACAAGTTGTCATAAAATATAGAACAAAATTGAAAATAGACCCTCGTAAAATTTAATCGAATCAACAAAATACACGGAAGAAAGTCTAAAACATGAAGGTGTGGTGCGTTTGCTAGCGGGCCTTATCTTTTCGTTTTCATACGTGAAATAAAAATTACGCAGCAAACCAAACAGCATTATCAGTAAGCAGGCTACTCATATATGATAAAAACTTACTGAAGCAAGGTATAGTCATTTGTATCGCAGAAGAATCGATAAAACCAAAAATATATCAGTTTATTAGAACCAAGTCCATCACTATAGAATGCTTTCAAAAGTTTTCAGCTAGCTTTCAGATATGAGATTTATAGGATATTTTTTTTTTTATAGCACTACTGATGGAACAGTTGTGAATGAATGAATGAAGACACTTTATTGTACTCCTTACAAATAATAAACAGAGAAAAAAATTACAAGAAAATGTCATGTTGTATCACAAGGGATTAACCAATACATAAAAGAATTGGACTAAAGTTCATACGTTTATATTTCTGCTGACAGTGTCTTCGTCTAAAGATGTCTTTCATTCGTAAGAAATCCGCTTTCAGTACACCACGCCCCAGGCCCGCGTCTTATTCACGGTCCGCGAGGCATTCTATCAAATGTCAGGAGTTGCCCTATCCGGGATAGCTTCCGATGTGGCCGGCGTCCCGTGAAATCAAAACCGAATCTTTTCATACTGCTACATTGTAAAAACATCACATTTGAATGGCCAAAATATTTGTAGGCAAATCCGGAATCATTTGTTGAAAGAAAATCTAAGATGCAAATGTGTTTGTGCAGCCAAAACCGTTGTCTGGCTTGTATAGTCTTCGAAACGATCACCAACAAAATTGAATTATCTTGAAGGTCTTGCAAATAAGCACTCTTACCTTCCTCTTGAATCACTTTATCTATTAAATAAAACTGCATCAAAATCCATTGTGTAGTTTTAAAGATCTAAGCATACATACATACATACATACAGACAGGACAGACGCGGGAAGAGACTGCTTTATACTATGTAGTGATTAGTTTAAAAAAATGTAAATAGTTTCGCGTAGGAGCTCTACCTTATGATGGTATTCATGGAATTCGTCAAACACCCATAATGGTAAACTCAGAATGAACTGTACAGTCACGGACATAAATAGATTAACTTTGAGTTTTTAAAATCCAAGTAAATGCAGTCGCGTTCTATCATTGGAATTAGAATATAGATACAGATAGGAAGGAGATTTAAAGCCAAAAGCTCCCAAAATCAAAGATGAAAAAATTGGACAATCGTATAATGTTTATCAATCTAATGTAGCTGTCTGTACAGTTAACACGTGAGACAAAAGTATCGCGTGTTATAAACGAATTTTAAATTACTCACAAATTAATTCTCATAAACATTTAACAGTTTCTTTAATAGGATTTTTAAAATTCATTAATGCTATAATGGTGTTAATGGCAGTACAAAGGTTTATTTACGCTTGTTATTTGAATAATGACGCCGGATCTTATTTCTTTGGTTTTAAATAAGTTGGTACACTTTTGTGCTAAACACCTACCCCCAAATTATGTTTCCAGATTTATCTTGGATCTAACAAAAACCGCCAAAAACCACGTGTGTTTGGACTAATCCCTGTCAATAAGTTGACAGATTTATTGTAACATATAAATCTGTCAACTTATTGACAGGGAACTAAGTCCAAAACACACGTGGTTTTTGGCAAAATATATTGTAGGTACTTACTGCATGAAAATTTCATAATCCAGCATTGAACATATTTTTAGACAAGCTATCTACATCAAACTTAGTTGGCCCTAACATTTCGGCTTTTACACCTTTTATGTGCGGCAGACGAAATTTTTTACTACCGAAACTGTGTGGCACGCGGCCAAATTTACAAGCACTATTTTCTACCGTGTTTCTACAGCTTTCACGCAAAATTGAACTCTTTCCCTTTGTAATAAAAACCCTGTCAGTATATCCGAGGTGTTGAGTTAAGGTTGTTTGTTGCAGTATTGTTTGGTAAAATGATGGCAATAAAATATAGAGGGAAGCCTTCAGAACTATCCTGTTCAAGCGTTTTCAGTGTACGTTGAAATAACTTGATTTTCTTTCAATGTGCATGGGAGCGTGAGCGTCGTTGATCGAGCTCAAATTGCGTGTTTATGCGAGACATTAGATTTTTGCCATCTTGTTTTGTATGAATTTATGAAAATGTCTTGATTATTGTAGCTTATTTTATTTTTTAAGAATACCTAAATGTTTGCAGATTCAGGTTTCAGAGGTAGGTATACAAGTTGCATTGTAACATTTTGCTGTTCGCTTATTTGATCAATTTGTCGCCGCTGGTAGAGTCAAACAAAAACTTTTAAATATAAAAATACCCGCACAAAAACTCTTCCAACATAAAAATCCCTTACACATTACGGTAAAAGCAAGGGGATAACTCAACACAAGGTATTAATAAAGAGTTGGTCTGTCCCTTTGTGTACAAAACTCTTCATTAGAGATCATAGCATTGTTGCGAGCCTTTTGTGGACGAGTCCCGGTTGAGGTTTGATACAAGTCAAGAATAAAGGGCGTGAATGGATAAATTTATTATTTCACTGTGGAGCTTAGGAGCCTCAGATCTACCACTTAGGAGCCGCACTGAGTTTGAGACCTAGAGCCAGTAATGGACCGTGAATTCATGAATTCCAAATAAAGATGTGACTAGTTGAGCCAAACATCAATTTGAAACAAACAATCCTTAAACAAAATATTTTATTAAGTATTGTTGTTTTATAAATATTTTTTATAGCTAGCATAATTAATGCGGAAACAGCTCCTGCTCAGTAAATTTTTACAGAAAAATATACCATTCTATCTCTAATTGGTCAGAACTTTTTACTTAGGCCATCATACATTGCACACATGCATATACATAACTTTGTGTGTGTCATACTCTCCTGTTTCCTTTCCTCCTCGAAGAGAGAGTTTCGACATGGGATGACTCTAATAAGTAGTCAACATTGCAACTTGAAACTGCTGTTGTTCATCTGTTGCTAAGCTCTTTGGCAAATATTATAATAATTTAATTAGCCTTTACATCTATTGAAGATGATTTATACAGCGTCAGGAGGCAACCTATGCCTACACTTTAACGGGATACTGAAGTGCCTGGGACAATGTTTAGATAGCCAATATTATATAGGTAATCACTATCATATCAGCCTGTAAAAGTCCACTAATGCACATAAGCCTCATAAATCTAGAAAAAACTTTCTAAACCACAACAAAAACCATCTACGGCCACCATTAAATAAAGCTACTTATTTGAACTTTGATATACACATCGCAAGCTGCTAACTTCACCTTAAATTTAACCCTCCGCTGCTTAAGGGGTGATAATTTATAACCTACAATCTTTTCCCTCTCAACTTTAGCTTTGACATTTATAAAATACGTATAGTAATCTGCTTTCGCCCCTGAGCTCGACCTTGTGACACCATAAAGAAGAATTCCCTATATTTACGGCAAGTTCTTTAGTAGGTACGACTTTTTTCTCCACGTTTTATTTAGGACCCGATTTAACAGTCAACATGTGTGTGTGATTTACACACGGCTATATCACGGCGTTATATCTTTTAAGATGTAGAATATGGCTTTAGTTTTATTTATTAAAACCTTTAGGTACTCTTTGATCCAACAACATAATATTTATTAACGCTACACATAATTGGTCTTAGCCTTCAATCAATTCAATATCAGCTAAAATCATAAGTACATGCAGAAACGTATATTACTGAAGAGCTAATAAATAAAAAGCTTGTAAAAGTTTACTTAAAAGCAAACAGTATTATACCATTCGGAATGTTTTATTTGACGTTCTCATTCTCACGAAAAATTATACTGAAATACATCATTTTCATAAAACAAAATATAATATGCAAAACATCGCTGCCTGAAACACTGCCATCCCATTAAAATATGACAGCTGAGGTTTTGAAAATTCACAAAGCCCATTACTTACAACAGGTTGAAAATAACATATGAGTCCCCAACGGGAAAGGGAATAGAAACGTCGTGAAAAAATATCGCGTTGCAGGAAACGAATACAAATACGAATAAAAATAAATGCTAGAGATATTTTGGAGTGCGAAAAAATTAGGAAAACCATGTGAGGCCGACCCCGATAGCGGCTCCGATAGGGTTGGTTTTAAACTAATGCTAAAAATTCAAACAAAACAACTTTTCAGGTAAACCACGCTAAATGAATCCCGACGTAACACACAAAACGCGTGCGCGTCGGGCGCTTGAAATAGTATGGGTACCCGACCCGCGGACACGTTCTGTGTGTTATGCCGTCGGGGTAATTCAACGGAAAACACGCGCACGCGACCCGCGCCCTACCCACACCTCTCCTCTGTGTGTTTTGCACTGTAGACCGTTATGGATTCACCGGTATGGACGTTTTGGTTGATAAAAAAACAGGAAATTTGCATTTAAAAACAGCAATATGTCTAAATACCTACCCATTTAAACGTATAACGAATGAAAAAATACTTCACAAGTAATTTAGGGTCTTAACACATTTTTTCGGAAGGAAGCAAAATCAGACAAAAAAAAATATGTTCGATGGTGTATGATACGCCATCGAAAGTTGCCATTAAATTGGTATTCATTGCAATATTCATAAATTGCAATTGAAGGTATTATTGAGATTGTTACAAATATACATTGCTGTAGGTAGCTATACAATAAATTCACACTGAAACAATACACAGGCAGACCGTGAGATATGAGCAAGGGTGGAATTAGCTTGGAGAACTAGCAGCTGGTTCACTCCATGCAAGAGCTTAATAACTCTATCCATGCGAATGCGAGTTTTAAATCTCATGCTAACCATGTTTCGTGCATTATATAAACTAGTGGCTCTGGGAGCTGTAGACCTCGCGAGCATACTAAATATTCCAATATTCAACATCATCAATCAACATCATCAATGTCGTGTAAGGTGTTTTCTGAAAGTCTTTAAGTGCACTTTTATTAATTTCTAATTTAAGGCGTATTATTATGCTGATGCTCTGATTCAGTGAAGGAAAACATCATGAAGATAAATATCAGTTAGTATTCTAACAGCGACGAAACGCTTGCAGCCTCTCACGTATTGAAAACTAACTATAATGCAAAATGTTGTGTGTGTGTGTGTGTGCGTGATGTGATGTTTTTTCTATTTAATTTTGTAAATTTTTGAGGAATGTAATGTGCAAGGGCATTTTCCGTTTTGTGATTTTTTTGATCTTTTTGATTTTTTTTGCATCATCTTGTGTAGAATGAGGTCCTTTGTGTTTCTCTCAAATTTGATTGAAAACCATCGATTGTTTGATGAGCTATCCTGTTCATCATGCTGAAGATCCTTATCAGATCTTCGCCAAACTTTTATGAGACCAACTTATAGTTACTACCTTTCAAATAAAAAAAGAATAATCGAAATCGGATCTCATTTGGTGGAGATATCCAGTATATCAAATAGACCCCTTTTTGCCCTTTTTTTGGGGGAAGTACCCCTCCAATCAAAAATCCCCGACGACAAAAAAATTCTAATAAGTCATATAACCTGTGTACCAAGCTTCGTCCAGATCGGTTGAAAAATGCGACCTGTAGAGGAGAACAGACAGACAGACAGACAGACATCCGGACAAACGCATTTTTGGCCAATGTGGAAACTGAGACGCTTCGCTTGCTTCGCTCGCTCGGTCAATTACAAATAATGTGAAACGTATTATTATCTGTAGTGAAGTTTAGACCATAACTTATTATTCTTATTCGTTTATTTTAGCGCGGCTTTAAAAAATGCTCTGTCATTGCCACTTGCATGACAAGGAAAAGGGATAACAACAGATTTAGCAGCCAATTTAGCTAGCGCAGTTTCAGGAGACCGATATGAATATTCAACAATTACAGCACTTTTACACAATTTTGTAGATAGTAAAACTTGAGAAAGAAATGCAGTCAATGGAGCCACCGTACTATCATCTCACGAATCCAACCAAAGAGTAAATTATGACTTGCCTTTCGTGGGTTTTTGCTACTGCGTACACAGACGATAGCAAAGTGAGCTAGCTATTACATTCTAAGCTGTAGATGAAGGCTGCCTTCTGTCAGATTGTGGCGTCGACTCCACTAGGATTAACTAGGGGCGGTCTAGTCACTGTTTTGTGTTGCTGAATTACGTGTGCTGATTCTCAATTCTGATGCTATCATTTGTATTGTTCTATAGACTGTTCGACGAAATGTAGGTACTTTGACAGGCGTCATGGCTCAGTCGGTAGTAGCTCTGCCTTCCGTGCTGTGGGTCGTGGGTTCGATCCCCACCGAGAACAAACATTTTTGTTATAAACATAGATGTTTGTTCTGTGTCTGGGTGTTTCTATGTATTATAAGTATGTATTTACAAAAAAAAAATGTATGTATGTATTCTATCAGCCTACTAGTTCCCATCGTACAAGCTTTGCTTAGTTTGGGACTAGAAGGCGTTATGTTAAGTGTCCGTGAATATTTATTTATTTATTTTATTTATTTGTAGCTGGATTACCTAGCTTAATTAAATTGTCATTACACGTTGTTATTCTGAATAAAATTATTAGATTTGTTTACGTGCAAATGCGACAAGTATTATTAATATGACAATGTATTTATTGCTCTCTATTAATATGACAATGTCTGAAAATGACAATGTAGGTCTCATTTTAATTCAATTACTTACTATTCAAAACTATAATTTAACACAGTCATGGGTCAACATCAACACATAATTATCTGAGCGCTATGAATCTTCTTTTTCTTTTGTTTATGGTTTGTGAGCCAAATTCACAACACAAAATTTAATGACATTTACTGAGTGACATCAATGATGTTTATTTTTTCAAAACACGTAAGTAGCAGCTTAGAAGAATCCGTAGCAGTTAAAGGTTCCGCCGCGCCGGCACTGCCAACCAACGAGTTAAACAATAGAAATGAGCTTATGACGTGTTCCGCCAGTCGTCCTGTCATATTTCAACTATCTTATAACTCCTTGTACTTTTCAACGAACACAGACTTCGGAGAAATTCAAAAGCGTACGTTTCTGGAACTTTGTAAGTGTGCACTTGAAATGTCTTCAGTTGATCGTTAACGTTTCGTGTGATTTCCTTTGTTTTTGTCTGTGGAGGGTCTTGTTGTTGGTTCATAATTGAATGAATACTTAGAACATAAAATTAACGAAACAATAGCAGACATTTTCATGAGCGAAACATCACAAAAAAGTTATGCTTTCGATACGAATGCCGAACTTTTAACATAATATTACCTAATTAATGTTCTGTGATATTACAAAGCCATAAGTAGGTAATATGAATAATTGGACAATAGCAATAATGTGTGAGATAATTTCAATTATTAGTCCCTGAGTAAGTACGTTCATTAGGTATTTTAAAAATTAAAAACGATATAAACGTTTCTCAAGTCAATCCTGAAACAGTTTAATTTGGAGGAAAATTGCAGAAGCGTGCACCGATCGTTGCCCTCTTTTATTTCTTTGCAAATCTACATAATGATATTTTTGTCGCGCAACTTGCGGTAGAGATTTACGGCAGTTCTCGCGGGAGTCTTATCGAGAAAAACGAGAGTACATAAGGTATAAATAGAGGAATGGGTACGTATAACAACTGATTCCTTACAAAAGAGTTTCTTCCATTTCGAAAATAAAAACTAGAGGCTTACGTAACTTTTACTTTACATTTTTCTAACTTTATACAGTATTTTCCCAAAAAAAAAAAAACGTTTCTATGATTTTAGTCGGAAAAGGTCTAAAATGCCGGAGTTTTTTCAACCTCTTTGGTTCCGCGTCTGTTCCGGGAGCAGGAAATCGCTTACGATACATTCCACGATATAAGACTGGTAAGAATATTGCTTTCGGAATAGAAAGCTAGTTTTGGCAATACAGTAGGTAGTTGAATCAGAAGAAATGGTAATAAGTTTACCATTTCTTCTGATTTACGTACGATTTGTTTTGCGTCTTTGAATCGAACTTTTTATGATTATATGCACCTTTCATTTGATGGTGTCCAAAACGTCAGTAACAAAAGTATTAAAATCAAAAGTGACAATTGGGACAATTTGTCCCAAAATATTTTGTCCGAAACGTCAGCAAGTCGAATTACAATCACTACAGCAAAAATAGTAGGTACCTAACCTACGTATATATAACTAGAGGCTGCCCGCGTCTTCGTTCGTGTCCCGTTGGATCCCGTTGATATTTTGGGATAAAAAGTACCTAGTCTATGTGTTAATCCAGGTCACGGACAATAATATTCCAAGTTTCATCCAAATCGGATCGCTTGTAAAAATTTCATCTTTGTACACGTGGCTTAAGAATGAAAATATTGTTTTCTTAATTTGATTATTTACGGCCAGGTTGTGTACCCACCAACATAAAAAGGTTTTATTCAAGCTGTCAGTTGTTCTACGTCAGTTGTGTTTTGCTATACCATTTCTAACAAATGAACGGCTGGACTGATGTTTTTATAATTTTTTTTGATGTTCATCTTTTCCCCGGGAACCGGATAAAAAGTATCCTATGTGTTAATCCAGGTCACGGACAATATATATTCCAAGTTTCATCCAAATCGGATCAGTAGTTTTTGCGTGAAAGAGTAACAAACATCCATACATACATACATCGTTACTTTCGCGTTTATAATATTAGTAGGATAGGATGTCTAAGGAGGGCTCATGCGGAGAAGTAAGTGCTAGTACTACGTCCACCACCGGTGGTTCTTTCTCCCGCTAAACTAGTGACGTTTGTAATGTTGTGTTCCAGTTTGAAGGGTCTAGGTACTAGTTTATAATGATCTGTGGTATTGGGAGCCGCAGCAATTACAGGCACACTACTAGGACAGCAGATTCTCACACACTATGCGATACCTCACATGACTTTCTTACTATGGTAATTTAGCATTAGGTGGGCCTCGGGCTTCTCTATCACATTTTTTTATAAAAAACGTTTTTTTTTGTCCTTTCAGTTACTGGTTTAAGAATGGTCCGTCAATTGACACACAATCGATTACGCTTCGAACGATTCGTCCACCTGACCTCCATTCCATCTGTCCATCATTATGTACAAATGTCTACATCTGTCTCACCCTACATGGACGATAAGGCTGACAAAACTGTAAATTTATTCTCAAACCTGTTGTTTCATGAACTTGTTTTTTTACACATCTGTCTTGTTAGACCAATCGTAGATATTTGTAATGAAAAAAGATGGCATTTCATACACTTTGTTGCGACGCTGACTATCAAATACTTGTCTTATGAGTGAAATCTCCGTTATTGTGTTATTTTTTTTAATATTAACTTACCCATGACTGGTAACCCTACATACTACCGATTGCGGTCAATAACACCCCAATTCAATATTGACTTGCAACTAAATTATTCAGCTCATTAATACGCCATTAATATTGTTGAAAATACACAACGTTTTGCCGAAATCAACGGCAAAACGTTGTGTAATAAAATAATATGTGACGTGTAAGTTTATTGAGTTCCGCGGTTATTGCGCGCTTTGTTCATTTATTACAATGTTGTGTTTGGTGGTCGGGTTTTAATATGGCAGAGTTATTGGAACTAATATTTACCTTTTACGTAAATTGTAATGACAATGATAAGGCGGTTGCCATTTTGAAACTAAAAATTTAAATTATTTTGTTCCTTGTTGGGAAAGTTTGCATTTGCATTTGGTTTTATTTACAGTTCTACAAAAGTTAAAAGGCGAAACGTGGGACGGTAGATGAACTGAAGGATCACCTTATTCAGGATCGCGTAAAGAGGGTGAATGGAGGACCTTTAAGTTCATATCACCAGAGAACAACTCGGTTGATCAGAGGGTTACCACACTTACCACTTAACATTAGATGGACCGTCGTTTAATTGTACATACTCATACTTAAAAAAATCCTACTGACTTATGTACTAATTCTGAAATAAACTTACACTAAGCCAACACGTAGGTATAAACACAACAGTTAAAACAAGTTGCGTCTCTATCTAGGTATAATGAATATACGCATTAATATAATTAGATAGGCCATTACCCAAAATGTATTTTTTACAACTCAAGATATAATTATTATGTAACAAGATGTTATTATGTAGATTCGTTTTGAGCAACTACACCTCTTCCTCATACATACCAACAATAAAATAATAAGAATATTTATTTAAACAAAATGATTCTGCACATATTTTGTGTTATACTTCTCTTATTCACAGTAAGTACCTATAGTAAATTATTAATATTTTGTGTATCTACCTACACTTCGTTACAAAAATAGAACGGAATTGGGAAACTGGAAGGTACAACAAATAATTAGATAAGTCATTTATTTTTGTTCCCTCTTAGTGGCTCATTCAATACTTAAATACTCGTGTGTATTTAGCTAATACTTAAATACTTTATTACTTATTGTGAAAATATTTCTATGCGTCATTTAAATATTTATAATTTTAGTGGCAAGAAGTGGAGCTAGTAAAAATTGAAGTGGAGCAAGGAGGTCTAGAAGGGCAAATCCTAAAGTCGTCCATTAGCACGGCACCGTACTTTAGTTTTAAAGGCATCCCGTATGCAGAACCGCCTCTTGGAAAACTTCGGTTTAGGGTTAGTAGAAAAATTACAAGATCACATTTTTACCAATAATCAAAATCAAGGCACATTGATAAAAAAAAAACGAAAAAATAATTATTTCCTACCTAATCGTTTTTATCCACCATTTTTTTTGGCACAGGCTCCAAGTGCATCACAAAAATGGGAAGGTATCAGAAGTGCTTCAGAACACGGTCCCATCTGTATCCAACACAAAGAACTATTAGGCAAGACTGTTATAGGCAATGAAGATTGTCTATACTTGAACGTATACTCACCGAATTTAAACGCTAAAACTCCAATGGCTGTTATGTTTTTCATCCATGGGGGATATTTCGTTGAGGGATCAGGAAATTCTGATTTCTATGCACCTGACTTTCTTATGGGGTATAACATAGTCCTGGTGACTATCAACTACAGGCTCAATGCGCTCGGGTTCTTGTCAGTAGACACTGAAGCTGCTTCCGGTAACGCTGGATTGTTAGATCAGGTAGCTGCCCTGAAATGGGTCCGAAAAAATATCAGGTCTTTTGGAGGAGATGCCCAAAAAATTACAATATTTGGAGAGAGCGCTGGGGGCGCCTCAGTGACGCTTCATCTGCTGTCGCCAGCGGCTAAGGGCCTTTTTCACAGAGCAATAGGTATGAGTGGTGCTGTTTTCAATGACTGGGCAATTACCTTTGAGCACAAAAAACGTGCATTCGCTCTTGGGAGAAACTTAGGTCTAAATACAACAGATCCTAGTGCATTGATTGAATTTCTACAAAAATTACCGGCTGAGAAACTGCTTGAAGTCAATCCAAACATCCTCATATCTGATGAACTTTCACATGGCTTTCTGACGACATTTTACTTTACGCCAATCGTAGAAAGCAAACGCAATCAATTTCAGCAGTACCTGACTGAATACCCTAGTGAACTACTATTAAAAGGAAAGGTGAACAAAGTTGATTTTATGGCTGGTCATACTCAGAGTGAAGGTTTAGCTAGTGTGAGCTCTCTCATAGACAAAATAATAGAATACTATCCGCAGTTTGAACAACTCTATGTACCCATAAAGATATCAAATATCAGAAGCCCAAAGAGAGTGTTGGCGATCGCAGATCGGATTCGAGATAACTACATCACTAACAAAACCATACTCTCTTCAATCAATGGTTTCGTAACATACTATTCTTATTCCCACTTCGTTTTAGAGATTCATAACTTTTTCGATCGTTACTTCAAAGTTAATTCAAAGAAGCAATATTTCTACGAATTTGCTATTTACTCTTCGAGAAACTTCTACTCTCAAGAAGGTGCACGAAAGTTTGGCATACGACAATCGACCCACAGAGATGACCTTCCATATTTGTTTGATGGTACCAGCTACAATATGACAGTCAACGTGAATAGTGATGTATTCAAGTACATTGATATAATGTGCAGACTGTACACAAACTTTGCTAAATACGGGTAAGAGGTTTATTTATCTGTTACTAGCTTTCACTCGCAACTTTGTTGATTTTCAGAATAAAAAGTAGCCTATGTGTTAATCCAGGTTATGATCTATCGTATATTCCAAGTTTCATTCAAATCGGACCAGCAGTTGCAGCGTGATTGAAACATAAACATCCAAACACCTAAGCACCGAAACTTTGACATTTATAATATTAGTAAGATATAGGATTCCTCATGCCCGTTTTTAATTTACCTAAATTGATAGTTTTTTTTATATTCTACAGGAATCCTACTCCGGTTGGTTATCCTTATGGTCCCTGGCCCAGCTATGATCAGAACAGAAGTTACGTGAGCATTTCCAATAAGCTCAGAGTGGGCCATATCGCATATCGCGGTGACTTGAGGTTCTGGCTCAACATTTATAATGACGCGGGTGTTGTACCTTACATGAATTAATACTAGAGACGATAAAAAGTCATATTCAAATTCAAATTTCATTTATTCAATAACAAAATAACATTACAGATTGCTCCAAGGCGTTATTCTATTTACTAATGAACATGAAAACTTTAATCCGATTATTATGCATGCTCAGACAAAATTGAAAAATGTGAAACGGTTAACGATTTTGCGTGTTATCCTTGCGCAGTCATATTGCTTACCTTATCGAAATAAAACATAACATGTAATAGGCTTTTTATGGGAGAATAATAATTAGTATTGTATATCTGAACTATTTAATGAAACTATTTTGAAATTGTAATTTTAATGATAAGTTGGTATTAAGTACCTAATTTGTTAAACTAATTTAAATATGCTGTTCACTGCTGGTAAAATGTAAAATTTGGTTTGGTTTTGCTGGTCTTTTTAAAAAAACTAGTATTTTGTCATTAGAAAGTTTAGGTACTACTAAAATGTTGACTAGAATTATATTGAAAAAAAAGAAAAACAAACGATCAAATTCGACTTTGGTTGGATTTATAAAAGAGTTAAAAAACTAAGTACCCTAATACTAACGTAACCAACAAGCAGACATGAACACATTTTGTTTTATGTTTACTAAAACTAGCTATTATTATCAAGTCGTATTAGAGCGCATTATCTAATGATAATTTAATTATTTTATTCGGTTTACCTGACTAAATACACGGTGTTACTTTCAACTCCATACGTGGACAACAGTTTTATAACCAAACAAAACTTAAAAAAAAACTGACCAAATACAAAAATGAACCTGTGTCTTTGTGTTGTATTTGTTTTAATAACAGTAAGTACTTTCAAGTAAATATTCATAATTACTTTGTTACTTTGGATCAAGTACTCATAATTATAAGGCCCCATAACTATAAGGCTCTTATTCATATTCTGTAATTTTATAGCGGCTGTATAAAACACAACTCGTTATAACTTTATATATCAACGAAAACACTAGTCATTTTAGTTAGTTGACCTCTCAACGGCCGCATAAAAGTTGGCAAAACCAAATTACTCGTTCCCTGTAAAAGCACAAGATGATGATGTACTCCTTGGCGTATCTGCCAACGGCAAACATAGGTGCCAGATAGGACTTAAAGTGGATGCTAGGGTTATAAATATCAATTTATTTCAGTGGCAAAGCGTGGAGCTGGTAAAAGTGAAAGTGGAGCAAGGAATACTAAAAGGTCAGATTCTCAAGCCTTCTACGGGTAAAGGAATATACTACAGTTTCAAAGGCATCCCGTTTGCTAAGCCTCCTATTGGAAAACTTCGATTTAGGGTAAGTAAATGCTAAAAGTAAAAGTTAGATTGTATGAAAAATTTATACTTAACTTGTTTTTTGGCACAGGCTCCAAGTTTACCGCGAAAATGGCAAGGAGTTAGAAGTGCTTCAGAACATGGCCCTATTTGTATCCAATACAAAGAACTATTAGATAAGACTGTTATAGGCAATGAAGATTGTCTATACTTGAACGTCTATTCACCAAATTTAAGTCCTAAAACTCCAATGGCTGTTATGTTTTTCATCCATGGAGGTTTTTTTATTACCGGATCAGGTAACTCTGATTTCTATGCACCTGACTTCCTTGTGGAGTATAACATAGTGCTGGTGACAATCAACTACAGATTAAGTGCGCTCGGGTTCTTGTCAGTAGACACCAAAGCTGCTTCCGGTAACGCTGGATTATTAGACCAAGTAGCTGCCCTGAAATGGGTCCAAAAAAATATTAGGTGTTTTGGAGGTGATCCCCATAAAGTTACAATATTTGGACAAAGCGTAGGTAGCGCTTCAGTGACGCTTCACCTGCTGTCTCCAGCGGCTAAGGGCCTCTTTCACAGAGCAATAGGTATGAGTGGCGCTGTTTTCAATGACTGGGCAATTACCTTTGAGCACAAGAAACGTGCGTTCGCTCTTGGGAGAAACCTAGGACTAAATACAAAAGATCCTAGTACATTAATTGAATTTTTACAAAAATTACCGGCTGAGAAGTTGCTTGAAGTCAGTCCAAACATCCTCATATCTGATGAAATTTCCAATAGTCTGATGACAACTTCTTACTTTACGCCAATTGTAGAAACTAAGCGCAATCAATGTCAACAGTATCTGACTGAAACCCCAAGCAACTTGCTTTTAAAAGGACAAGTGAATGAAGTTGATTTTATGGCTGGTCATACTCAGAGTGAAGGTTTGGCTAGTGTGAGCTCTCTCATAGACAAAATAATAGAATACTATCCGCAGTTTGAACAACTCTATGTACCCATAAAGATATCAAATATCAGAAGCCCAAAGAGAGTGTTGGCGATCGCAGATCGGATTCGAGATAACTACATCACTAACAAAACCATACTCTCTTCAATCAATGGTTTCGTAACATACTATTCTTATTCCCACTTCGTTTTAGAGATTCATAACTTTTTCAATCGTTACTTCAAAGTTAATTCAAAGAAGCAATATTTCTACGAATTTGCTATTTACTCTTCGAGAAACTTCTACTCTCAAGAAGGTGCACGAAAGTTTGGCATACGACAATCGACCCACAGAGATGACCTTCCATATTTGTTTGATGGTACCAGCTACAACATGACAGTCAACATGAATAGTGATGTATTCAAGTACATTGATATAATGTGCAGACTGTACACAAACTTTGCTAAATACGGGTAAGAGGTTTATTTAACTGATATTATTCCATATACCACGGGTATATGGCATAACTTATATTCACTGCCTAAATTCACCGTTATTTTATTCTACAGGAATCCTACTCCAGCTGGCTTTTCTTGTGGTACCTGGCCCAGTTATGATCAGAACAATAGTTACGTGCGCATTTCAGATACGCTCAAAGTGGGTTATATCACCTACCGCGATAACTTGAAGTTCTGGCAGGACATCTATGATGACGCAGGAGTGGTTCCTTATCTCAACTAGATCAAAAACTATACATACTTAAATCCGTATATAGTTTGCTAATTGAATAATAAAGAAAGTTCATTTTTGACCTTTGCAACAAATACAGTAATTAGTTATTTACCTAGCTACACCTACGAGTAGTTTTATTGTTTATTTTATCATAACTTTAACTTTTGACCTCTGTGATAAGAATTATCAATATCTACTGATCCACTTATTTTCTTTGTCAAATATTATTTCAGTTCTATCATTACGTTCGTAAAAGCATGTTGTTGTGAAATTGCCACAAGCATCGAATATTTGCGACACGATTTAGGCAGGACGCAGACATGCCCCGCGCTAGTAGCAACATCACGCGCTAATAGCAATGCAAATGTGTTGTCTTGTTGGTGAAATGTGTTCACGACGAGCACGTCGCGCTCATACACCTCTAATGTGTTTGATACGTGATATCAGTGATCTGCGTGGTGTCGATCAACTGACACTATTAGTCCAAAAAGGCCGTCCGGTGAATGGTTTTTTCACATCAATCTATTTGTTTCTGCATGGAAATTTTAGATATTTTACCAAACTATTTTGTAGTAACAATGAAGTTATGGTAGAAACACCAGCGGTTTTAGAATCTTGTTTATCAAACATTGTCCTGCAGTGTACCAACCGCATCACTGCACTCCTCTTTTTAATCACCACCGCGTAAAAAATGTTTTCACAGTTGGTTTCAGCGATATTGCTTTATGCCCGTGTATGTCGTGTCGTGTCTAGATAGCCTTTGGAAGCTTTGGCATGTACATATCTTTACTTGTATGAGTAGGTTCCGAAATGTCTATGAAAGTCCTATTAATGGACGCAGTTGTATTATCTATGTCCTAAAATGTTGTCTGTGCGTAACCAAATTATTAAAACTTAAATTGCTGATGTTAGATTCTAATTGATTGATTCCTTATCTAGTCAACCGTAGTTGACTCGACCTCGAAATCGTGCTTTGGAAGTATTCGTAGGTTTTGTAAAAATTACTACGCCTGATTTCAAGGTGGAGTCGAGGCGAGGATTATTCGAGGTACCTACCTAACATATGGGCATAAGAATCGACCTTGAGCTAAAAAGCATTACACCAGCCCGCCACTCTCAAAAGCTCTTTATCAGACTACAAATAACAGCGTTTGGTGCGCGTAAACACTGCATGCGTAATGGGAATGCAAATGCAACGTTTATTGCTGGTTGTTTGTGATGCGATAGTGTGCACCGGCTTTAGATTTAGCTGCGGTTTGTTGCTGCACACGCTGAATGGTTGATTAAATTGTTTTAAAATTTACTAAAGGGTATAACAGTTTTGTTCCTGTAAAGCACAAAATACACCAAGGACGGATGCGGGTTGGGCGCGAAGGTATTCCGTTGATTTAAAGGACAACACACAAAACGCGCATGACCGTACCGTTCTGAAATTTTCTCTTTTAGCCATACAGCTGTAAATTTTTTAGATTTATCAAAACTATATCTGTTAGCAGAAAACCTTACAGGTGCAGATGCGAAACAAAAGTTAAATAAACAAGGGAACTCCACGTGTAAGTAGTGAGTCTAAATATAAATTATGGTATGCCTTGTAAATAAGCATTGCGTGAAGCGTCACAAAAGCATGTTGTAGCTTTTTCGCTACAACTTTGATAACTTTTGTAAAGATTCACAGACTGCTGACCCGTGATCTTTACTAAAGCTGCAGCATCTTGGAAATCACAACTTACAGTACAAAGTTATGTGTCACTCAATACTTGTTCCACATAAAGTAACAAAGCGCGAGAAATGAGCGACTCGACGTTACGAGTGTCGGGAGTTTAATACCGCATCGTGAAGTCAGCTGAGCCCATAAACAAAGAACTGTTGCTTCGACATGATACAACTTAATAAAAAACGTATAAAAACAAAAAAGCCTTTGTTTATTATCAGTAAGGTGGTCAACGAGTATGTCGTCATTCGGTAAGTGGTGAATTTGTGCATTGCAATACTAGAGGTAGCACTCGTACATCACGATTCCGTGAAATCAGCAACTTTACTCGTACAGTACACCAACTAGCCTATCCACGTTGGCGGTCCACAATCGCAAAAAATAGAAATATCTAAAACTTATAGGCATACGGCTTATAAATAGATAGAATATTCTTTACCTACAACATGATCAGTTATTCACAACCGGCATCTCTATATATTTTGATTACATTACATAGTCATATTCTCTAGCGACTAAAATGTCAACTTAGTCAGAGGCAATAGGTACTACCATTTATATTGTTTAGGTAAGAAAGTACCTACTCACGTTACGATAGTAATTTCATGAATGTTTAAACATTACACGAGAGAAAAAACACTTCCGTTTTCCACACAAAAAGTCCTATCAGCTTTTATCAGCAGCTGTAGGCAGATGCTTTACATTCAAACTGTTATCGGCTGTCAAGAGCAGCTGTGAAGCGATCGGGAGAATGGAATTTTAAATAGAAACATGCTTCTTTGCGCTAATCTTGCCATCCAATGACTTTAATCATTGATTTTTGAAAGACGGAGCCATATTTTGGCGGTTGTTCATAGCGGAGACGCAGTACAAATGGAATAAACTCACAGTAGGAGCACTGAAGGTGATATAAAAGACAACATATCCTGGTTTCCGCAAATCAGGACTTCGACTTTAGAGATTGAATCTGAAAAGCTTAACTTTCACATCAGGTGAATCGTACTCGTAATAAATAGCTACGGTATCGAGCTATTATCCTTTTATCCAAACCAATTTTGGAACTTACGCAATTTATTTTCAGAAGTTTATAAATGAAGGTACGACCGATCTTCCTCGAAACCGTTGTTGATTAACGAGGGCCCCAATAATAACGAAGCCTTTAAAAAATATTAAAAAACATTTCAGTAGATCTATTTAAATACATTCCGAGGTATAGATGACACGAGGGGAGGCCGTAATTTGCATAATGTAATCAGTTGGAAGGGCGAACCGATGATTGAGACGGCACTTTGGCCTACTTCAGGCTGTGGCCAAATCTTCGGGAAATTCGGTAAAAAGTCCACCTCGGGATCGATTGTGTTGGAGATTGGAGCAATTGATTGTGTAATTGGATTTTAGGGGTGAGATAGTTTGATCGAGAAGACGAGAGCTTGAGCTAAACAATATTTTTGAATGATATTTATGTACTCTACCACAAATTGTTCTCAAACGGCTGGTAAAAGTTAAAAGGAATTCGTCAATTCCTTTTTCCTATCATTACTAATAGCCTCACATTCCACACATTACAAAATAGATTGAGTCCTCAAATACATTTCATTCATCTATCTCCTCGACAGTTGAGAAATGGGAATCGATATACAATCACGTGTTCCAAATTTAAATTATATCGTTTTATCGTTCCCGTGTAAAACAAGATGTAAATCTTAAGATACTCTTTGTATTCATGGGATGAAAGGAGGTATCAGGTGCGTGTCTCCACTTTACCCCCTCGTCTTGGCCGATTCCTGTTACGTTTTTTTGTAAATTTCAAACATTTTCAAATTGGTGGCTATAAACGTACCTAGTTTTGCAGTTTAAGAACATAAAATTTATTGAGTCTCATACACATATGATTTACCATAATTTGTGGGGCAAACTAAGATGTTTGGCTACCACAAATTGTTCATTGCTACCGATTATTTTTTTCCACGATATAGGCTAAATATCAGCAGGTACTCCTGTAAATGGACGAACTTTAATTCAAACTGTTTATTTTGAACATTACTGCATACATTTCTTGTATATTTCGTGGCCCACAATGTCTTTGTTCATTCTATCTTCAAGATTCAGTTGTACTTTTTCAAAAGGTTTGAATGTCTCCATCTTTGTGTCTGTCCGTTATTAATCTCTAAAAAAGTAAAGCGACAATGAGCAAAAATTTTCATTTGAAAACATTAAGCCTTTCGCTTGATGAAATTTTTAATTATTTTTATTCTTTAGCCTCTCTCAGCTTCATTAAGATGTCCAGTTTTATCTGGATAGTCATTTATTTGGTTAAAACAAAAAGTGTTAATTGGTTGTTTTGTTAAACTGAGCTCTGAGATAAAAATTTCCAAGAAAAACGCCAGGGTTTTCCAAAATTTTGTGAATATAATATTTTTCTTAATTTTTTGTCTGTATTTATTATTAAAAGGAAAAACCTAAACAGATATAAAGTAACTAAATTCGGTATAAGTAAATAAATTACTTATTTTTGATGGCTTTTCGAGTATGTATACGAGTTCCCATTCAAATTTATAACAAAGAAAGTCATGAAAATAAAATTGTATTGCCTAATTTTCAGTATGTACTTATATTGAAGTCTTATTAAAAACTTTTCAAACTCCAGTTATCATCTAAATTCAATAGAAGTATTGGCCACAATTCACAGACAATAGCCCTCCGGTGTATGATAATTATGGAGTTTGTCGACAAACAAACAAATGAACAAACACACATAAATCAGACAGAGTTATTTATGTACTTAGTTAATTTGTGGTTCCATGACTACATGTTAATACATACTTAATTAAGGATCCGTTAAAATTATTGGAAAGTGATAAGATAAAATATTATTTTAGTCTGGTTGGTTAAATTAACAACTTTCAATGTGGTTTAGAACTCTATGCATAAGAGTTTACAGACGTTTATATAAATAACCTTCCTTTCATGTAACTGAGAACGCTTGAAAGCACTACACCGACTCCACCCCATTCAAACAAACTTCTACTCACAAAATACGACTTGTCGCATAATGAAATAAAATAGTGTCTCGCCTGATATTAATTACCCAGGAACACGGCATTAGGCCGCATACGCACTCAGAGGCTAAGTCGCGGCGGCCAGATGTTTTATTCTTACTTCAAAATGTCGGTCGCCGTGGATGAGCGGCCAAACGCCAAGCGGGTATACACATACAGCTACGAGATATACAGTGCACGCACCGCGACCGGCCGACTCCACCGCAGCCAAAACGAAATGAAAGCCAGCTCCATGTGAGGAGACCATTGTCAGAATGACTTGACGCGACGCGACTTTGCCATAGCGACTTAGCTAGCGTAGTGTGTTTGCAGCTTTATGGTTACGGATTACGGAATTAGGTCGATGTTACGGTAATAGGGATAAACTTTGTTTGGTAAATATAATTATAGGGTGGGTTAAGTGGTCGGATGAGTATATTGGGTGATATAATGTGATTATCTTTGTTTATTTTAGTTAGGCCAGGCTTTTCTTGATTCTATTATTATTTAATAATTTAAGGCATAAAAACGTATGTACTTAAAAATATGATTCCGGGACTGGGTAGTTAACGTGACTATATACTTTTTAAAATCAAAAAAGGTCAAGGAAATGTGGTGTGACACCTAAAGTACAACTGGGGATAGAAAATCTTAGTCACGCAATTTATCGTTGGGAAATTCCCCATTTATTCTGACTGGGTGGCATCCTATTCTATAGCGATTGTAGGTACGATGTTGCATTAAAATAGGTACAAAAATTGTAGCAGATTGAGTCACACATATAAAATGAAATGAAATGAATTTATAATTAGAAATTAGGATAAGACAAATACTTCAGCCATGAACGCCTCAAATATGAAGCATCCGTTACACCAACAAACACACTGGTGGGCCGTTAATGTGGCAAGACGAGTCACGGGTCGAAGCAAGACGAAGCAAGACCGATGTGGCATCTCTTCAATGTTGCGTGCCAACTGAGTATCAGAAGTTGGAGATAAAGTGCCTGGATGTGGCATTACTAAATAAAAAATAACCAAATTTGTAGACAATATAAGTATCACTTTGATATTTTTGATAATGAAAGAAAATAACCACCGAATTGTGCCATATACCGCATGCGCTTCTTATGATTGTTTGTACAGAAAAAAATGTAATGAAATTAATAAATAAGAATCTCTTAGTTTTTTGGAGTCGGATAAAAAGCAGGTATTTCACTGTTCTCGTTATTTAGTTTGATTATTCAAGTAAAACAAAAGCTCTGCGTATACCTAATTTAATTGCAGTGCTTTATTACTTTGAATTAACCTGGAGTTATAGGAGTAAAGCATAATAATACAGACAAGTTTTGTGTACGCTATAATTTTCAGTCATATAAACATTACAACAACATTTTTATTAACATTACAACTATTCGTTGGTGCAACATTTTAAGGCTTACAACTTTGTAACCATTCCGAGCGTAGATTGGCTCAATAACATAAAGTTTATTGTGATAAAACATTATTTTTCAAATTCACTTCCATCAGCTTTTACATCCTTGATAGGACTTTAGGGAATAATGGCCTAATGAGTGTAAAGTGGGGAAAGAAGGCGGTAATGGGTGCCATTCGCAACGTTTCGAATGCGTGCTTCAGTGGCGTCGTTTCGTTGATGTATCCCTGTCTCTATATCGTCGGATGTTGGGTTTTATTTAGCACGTAACTAGTAAGTAGGTGTACCAATATTTTGGGATAGTGTTCGATTTTTTTGTTCTAGTGGCGGAACAAGCATGTGGTCTTACTATAAACCCTGATAATAAACATAATTAAACATAAAATCCAAACATTTGCGATACCTGGAAAAGGTGAATAAGTTGAAAAGTGCCTCCTACAGTTAAGACCAAATTGTAACACTTATTCATATGCAAATAAACATCTTGTATCTACTAGTGGCTATTTTTTTTTGACATTCGATAAAAATACGTTCCTTTTACTCACGACTTACTTAAATAAATTTATTCGGTTGTGTCGACAACTTTTTTATGATTTCTTTTTATTGATTTTGGGATGTTTTCCCTCGTCCACCTGGTAAAACAAACCGTAAGGAATAATGGGAATAACCCATCCAGAATGAGCCAAAAAAAACCACATATTTGAGCGTAGAAACTGTACCTAACTGTAGAAATTACTATTTATTACATTCGGATTATTTCCGATCCAAGAGTATGGTATAAAACCTCTGAATCGTTGTACTATCGCGTACTAAACTCTAACCGGGATTAAGCCACATGTTTGCGACTGCGTCCTAACGTAGGAATTAACATTCATGAATGCTAGCCAATACGCCGCACGTCGCGTCGCCTAGAGCCGCAGACAGACTGAAGCCAACTTACTTTGGAAGACACCTAGGACTTGTTGTCTGGCATCTGATTAGTTTAGACGACGACGAACAAAGTTGTAGAACAGTCAATGGATGGAGAAGGCTCAACTCGTCTGGGAAGGGTATGACACCTTTGTCCAGTAGTGGAATACTTGCTGAGTAAGATTATGATAAGGCAACTAAGTGGTGGTTGTAACAGAATTAAAGCACAACAGCCGTATTTTTGGACTATATTTTTCTTATTTGTTTATTAATTTTCTTATTTGTGGGATGAGGTTTTATAACAAAATATTATGTCGCTAAAATATTATTCTATGCAAATGAGTAGGCTCGATGGCATTTTTTTCCCATCTGGCCCACTGGTGGGCCGGCCAGTGGGCTCGAAGGGAATAATCCTGTATTTTCAAAGCTAAGCACTACAAGTAAAGGGGGGTCACTTTCCTCCAATCCGAGCCAAGAATGGGGAGATCTTCAAGTGGCTAAGTTCGATTAGATGCTCTCTAAAATTTCATCACCAAAAAGTTCAAATTGCTCACTTTGTTTAGGAAGGTAAAATATTTACAAATATTGGACTTTGAATCTCGCAGCAAGGACATTTTCCAAAAGGGTTTGCTTACTCGTATATTTACAATTCCTGTTATCGTGCTCCTCGCATTGCCTATCGTTCCAAAATATATTGCCCAGTTATTAACGGCACCAAAGGGACAGATATGGTGCATAATTTACAATGTAAGTTTACTGTACTAAAGTGACCACTAAAGATCTTCTAAAGCGGTCGCATTTGGTCGCGTAAAGTCGTATTTTCGGTGTATTCTCAGTAAGAGAATTTACTTGTGTTCTCTAGAGCTATAAGTACCTACCTAAGTATTTATTTATGGACTTCATAATTTTTGTTCAACTTCTTTGGTACTTTAGATCTTCCTATATTGGTCGAGCATTAAATTAAACTAACAACATTAAATTGTTTTTTTTAGGGTTTTATTTCAAGATTATCAATGTGACCACACCTTAAATGCCCTCCGAGCCTACCCGGCGAGTTATTCGGCAGTTTCTGCCACTTTTTCAACAAACTCGTAAAAGTAACCGAGACACGAAGTAGGTCGAAGAAGTTTGCAGTTTTTAATGGAAATGCTATGAACGAAGAATATTAAAATACAGCTAGCACTTATGTACCTACTTACTTATAGGTAGGTACTTACACTTAGGCCTAAAAAAAATCATACTTAAGCCCGTATGCTGAGTATTTAGAGATTTTTGTCTGAAAATTTCTACTCAAATCCATGCTCAAGTAACTATTTTTTTATCAGCATACGGGCTTTACTTTGAGAATCAAGCATTCTGTAAAAAAGTCTTTATTTTAGGCTTAGCCTGGAACATGTCTTACTATTCTTCTTCTCCTATACATATAAAACATCAAAGCGCTCTCCAATCCCACCCCAAAAAAGAAACAAAGCAACTTGCATTCCATCTTCATCGCGACAAGTTTCATAAATCAACCACAACCGGCCACAGATTACACAGCAGTTACTTCGCCAATGACACAGAACCAATCATATTTACTGCGCTGCTGGTACAGAATAAATAGTAGTTTGTACGGCAGACGTGGAAGCGAAAAGGTAAAAAATTGCATCCGACCGGAAAGACCGTCTGCGGGCGCCGAAATATCAATCATGATGGGATTGAATCACGTATTATACTTTGGACCGATGAGCTTGGTTGGCGAGACCTATGAAGAATAGTAATGGTGATTGCTTTAGCATAGAATTTTCAGGGAAATAGTTTACCGTAGCTTTATAAGCTAGGTACCTTAACTTCAAAATTACTTGTGAAAGTACTTTCACAAAACTTATGGTTTATAGAAATATATGTACATAGATATAGGTATTTCTATGAACCATAAGTTTTTTTTACTAGTCAAAACCTTGTTTTAGATCGTCGCAGTAGACTAATATTTTACACGCAATTACTCCACAGACTATTATATCTTTGGTTTTGTTTCTTGTTTTACTGTATATTGTGAGTCATTGTTTTACAAAATAAAGGCTCTCACAATGATCTGCCAAACTCCCCCTAAATTCAATATTACCTGCAGCTATAGTAGGCAGGTGGCGTAGGGATCAGCTGGGCAATACATCGGAACAAATAGATGAACGTGACCAGGGATTTGATGGTGACCCAGTTTGGGAAAAATGGTACGTTGTTTTGGGAACTAATCGAGTTATTGTAATTGTATTTAAGGTAAAGAAGTCATGGACAGCTTTTCATTTGTTTTTTATAGTGGGTGCTGTTAATTGAGAGTTCAGTGCGTTGATCACGAATAATTGTGACAATCGTAAACATATCGTAATGCTAACGTATCCAAAATTTATTGCGCGGTGACGTTACAACGTTTGGCATTCGAGGTGGCGTTGTCGTGCTATATGATTCGAACACGTTAGGCTAACGTAACGCGGCGAATGCCAGATTTGTTCGTGATTACCCCTCAATGTTTTTCGCCATTTCAAAGTACAGTTTACAATTCTCACGACTTGTCCTTTTTTTTTTCACGGACACTTGACACAACGCCTTCTAGTCCCAAACTAAGCAAAGCTTGTACTATGGAAACTAGATGGCTGATAGAATACATACTTTTTTTTTAAATACATACTTATAATACATATAAACACCCAGACACAGAACAAACATCTATGTTTACAACACACAAATGCTTGTTCTCGGTGGGGAACCTTTACAGAGAAACTATAGATAATTTCTACTCCAAAATGATTAAACAATCAAATCCACTTCCATGTCTTCCAGTAATAGATCCCAACATAGCTCCTTCTGTCCTAAAACTAGTTCGAGAGCATTAAGGTTTGTAATGACATCCGATAATTCTGTCTTGAGTATCGATTGCGATTTCTGTGCGAAGCCTCCGAAGTCCGGATCGTAGCCTCGTGGAGCTTCCGATGAATACCAATGACGGATATTGCCAGCCTTGTTTTGTAGGGCTGGTTGTTTAAAAACTCAAAATCTTCATTTTTTATTTTTTTTACTAAAGAGTTAGGCGATGGGCGGTGAATAAATATTAGGGGCATTTATACAGAGCCATTTGTCCTAAATGAACCAGATAGGGAAAAAAATTCTTTTTACCAGTACAGAGTTGGTAGCTAGAATCAGTAGGAGGAGTAGATTTAGAATTGACGAATGATAGGAGTGAGTGGAAGAAGAAAAAATGTTGTGCCGACCCCACCTAGCGTGGGATAAGGGCAGGGGAATGATGATGATGATGAGAGTTGGAAGGTAGCAATCTAGTGTCTCCTTATTTAGCGGTAACATACCTACAACACAATATGTAATTTGATGCGTGTTATTTCATACAACACAGTGATTCTTTGTAGCTCTGCCTAATTGAAGAAAATCACTAGAATGTTTAATATTTTTAACCACAAAATAAAATAGCAATCTAAAATAGAGAACAAGGGCAAAGTGTAAAGTTAGCAACCCTACCGCTGCGGCCCAGCGGACCGCACGCGCCGAACGAAAATCTCTTCTTATTCGGACCGCAGCGATTAGACGAGCAATTGTTCGATAATTTGAGTTTATCCGCAACTCTGGATTGTTTCGGATGTTTTGGTGACCCTGATTTGATTACGGTTGTTTTGAAATTGTTTTAAGTGTATTGAGAGAGTTTGAATTTAAAGTTGGTAAATTAAGGTGGTGGATATGATGAACATGAAAATAATGAATTCGTACAAGGGTATAAAATAAAGAGGATATTATTATATAAACAGAGAGAGAGACTAAAAATACTCACCCTAATAAAGTTTTATGCGGACTAATATGACACGAGCTATTGGTTATTTTAGTATGCTATATGCACGAGGCGATGATAAAAACCAATATTTTGGTGTGGACGCATAGTGGTAGAAATCAGCTGGCTCACACTACGTTTTTGTGCTCAAACAGCTTAAAAAACAAACTTGTCATAGGAACTTATAGTTTTTATCATCGTGATCTGAATTAAAAAACTTAAGACGAGCCATAATTTTGTTTTTGACTCTTGAAAATCCAAAATCAAGTTTTTGTATGGAGAAAAATGGTTGTAAATTCGCCTATTATTACTTACGTTAAGTTTACGTAAGTCGCAGCGAATGACATTGTTCGTGATCATCCCTCTGATCGTGTGCAAAGGTTTATCTAAAAAAAATCATGGTTTATTTTCTACGCAAGTTGATGTTAGATCGGTGAATTTGGATTAGGTATCGAATGAGCTAGCTGTTTAACTGTGGCTCAAGGGCATGTGTATCTAATTTGTGGTAGAGCGGTTAATTATGCATTATTTATGTTCGAAATGACATAGTTATTAGAATAACAGCTTTATGGAGCAGATAGTTTGTTTTTGATTAACGTTGTTAAATGGAATTTGTATAAGCGCATATGCTAACTCAAACCACGAATATAAAATAAACGTGAGGCTGTCTGGTTTTAACACAGGTTTTGGTCGAAAATACTTAAAAGAAACCGAATAGGTAGGTACCTATAACTAATATTCTGACTACCTTATGTTTGACGCGCAAACAAATACTCATGTACGTTCCTATACGCCTATACCATGTTGTAGGAATGTTTTTAAAAAGTCTCATAACATTGCACAAACGCTGATCACAGTAAATCTGAATAGCATCTCTTGCCGCCCTATAAATTTGTATTTTAAAACTGATCACCACCATTATACTGGTTTAATATTAGCGCTGAGGTGCACTAGTGTGAGTTATGACACGATTATCGGTAGGGGGTGAATTTATGAGGTGCCGGTTGAGGTAGGGGGTTGATATAAAGTGCAGTTGTGAAAAACTTCACTAGTCGTTTAAAATTGCGACGTTGGTGGCACGGAGCACAAAATTTTCGCGCCTTATGGCAATATTTTTACGTAACTTTTACGTAATATTTTTACGTAAGGTAGGTACCTGACAGATCCCCGATAGCTTCAATCAAAGGCTGTTGTAGGCGGATAAAAAAATACTGTTGTAAGAATGTTATTCTATGTAAAAAACTAGTTGTTGGTATGCTATTCCACGTCACGAACGATAAGTTGCATCTAAAACGATTCACGAGTCTCTCGTAGGTATAATAACACTTATTATCTACAAGACAATGCAGAAGATTTAGAACAATTAATGAAGAACGTTTTGTAATCATCATCAACGTAAATTAATTTCACCCAGTTCGGTTTCCTTTGAGATAATTGATCAAATCTTACCATTCCTGAAAATTACATTACAGGATTCCGCCTACCTGCCGAATTTACCAAATTATCCTTATCTTCACAAACTTGTCTCCAACACCGGCAATAAGTTCAACGTTCAGTTCGAAACTCTGAATTCAGAGGAAATACAAATGTGAAGCCACAGTTTTCTAATATGAGTCGTGTCGTGTGAGAGTTTTACTTCAATAGATTGCACCTACCAACTGAAATCTGTCTTACATAGGTAATATTTTTTCTGTACCTACAAACCTAAGTACTTCCGAAGTTACTTAAAGATTTAGTTGTGAGAAAAATTTAAGTATTTATGCCTTAATTCCTGTACTAGATATAAACGCATGCATCAAAACATGATTTATACGTAATGTACTCATAACAACAGTTAACTATATACGCACGTAGTATTTCTATTCCATTCGATCGCATCAACTGTCTCGAAACAAATCATTTCTCATTGCGAAAACCAAAAATCATGCCTCCTGAAATTCGATAGTGTTTATCCCGTATTGAATCTTAAGCCACTATTATAAAGGCCATTTTATAGCGATACCGCTAAAGAAATGACAAACTGGCGTGAAGCTGAAACTTATGAGTTTAGATCCAATTGATATTCGCAACACGAATGGTCTTCAAGATATGTCGCGCACGTGTTTTGGGAAGACCAAATTTTTTTTGCATTGAATTTAAATAATTATGGTGCCAGTGCGGTCGTGGCAGATGTGACTCTGCTATGTATTTTACAACGAGCTCTAGTTTCCATATACCTACCTGCTTGATATATAAAAGAATTAGTCATAGAATCTGCTTTACTTTAATACTGCCATGACTATACTGCTTTGAGGTGATGAATTGTAGCACAGCGTTTAGACAAAATTCTTTTCAGTACGACATTAGGTTAGGTCAAAGCGAACAGCGACAAAAAATAAATACTATGGTGAAATTATATAAATACATTTTTTTAAATTTCTCCATACTTATTATGACTCCTTCTACAGAGTTAGTTTTATTTTTTCTACAAAACTCAGTAAGTTTTATTTACTACAACATAGCAGACGAGACAACAAGACCGATGCCGACGGCGAGTGCCGAGACCGACGCGATGCAACAAAACGCATTTTGTGGCATTGGCTGTTTTCACACTATCGCCGCCGATACGACAGCTACACGATATCGGCTTACACCTAATCTCATATATTCAGAGGGCCTAGTAAGAGTTTTGATGTGGTAAATCTGGTGCAAAACGTCTGACGCCCAGCACACCAATGGACGCTGATTTGTATGGAGACACTGAGCGGATTCTTTGAGAAGCTTGGTCTACACCAAGCTCGTACTCGTATGTCGAGTTATTCACTGAAAACTCGTACTAGGCCCTCGGTACTATAGACGCCTTCACACCGTGTCGGTGTCGAGATGCACGATATTATCGTGTATAGTTGTTAATACTTGTCGGTCAGCGTGCGAAAGACTATTGGCGGCTGCTGAACTTGAATTGACGTGGTAGTTTTAAATTTATTTTTAAAACTTATTAAAGTTGGCGAGAAGTGTTGTCTGCGATATTGGACTGATGTCTGACTTCACTACCGTCATGTTGCTTTGCAACAATTGAGATTGTGTTGAAAGAACGATTTATATGTGGGGTTGAATTTCTTGCCGGCAGTTTTTGGGATTTGTCTTTTCTAGCAAAATTTGCTCTCATATCTAGCAAGCAATGATGGTGAGTAATTAATAAAGAAATTCAATTTATTATTTCTTACTTATCTTTTTACGTTATTTATATAGTTTTGACATCGGTCAGATCTCATACTCAGTCAGAATCGAGAAACTCGCAGTTTTTGTATGAAGAAAAATTATTTGTTAATCTCCAACTAGAGGCGCTTAGCGGGTTTTCGTACAAAATATCTCGCAAGTTGCTTTTCCATATTTGTTTCGATCAACCAAACAAAATTCAAACTACTCGGGCTAAGTTATTTAGAGACATACCTACTGGATATTGCCCATTCTAAGTTTGTCCACATTCGGTAAAATACTACTACTTAGCTCAAGGATTTAGTTTTAATCAGCAAAGCTCCCTTAATAATTAAATAGGTGACTAAAATGAAAAGTTCACCGAAGTGCATTTATATTCTAGCAGTGAAACCAATTACAAAGTGTGCTGTGTGCCTCGAATATGTAATGAGTAACTTTATACCCTACTTATTGCACAATTAAAGTTCTTTGCAATATAATTAGGTACTTAAATAATATATTTATTTACTAACGATTAAATATTGGTAATCTTCTATATTCTACTTCGATAAAATAATAAGCAAACTAATCTAATGCCTCTGCCATAGAGCTGCGTGATGAAGTTTTGCATAGGTAATTGATAAGCACCTAAACGCTCACACGCCTCATAACTATTATTTCAGCGAAAATTAGTGTCCAATAAACTATTTTGAGGCGTGTAAAACCGCCAATATCGGGTCGCGTTTATCGTCACGCAGACCGATATGTTTACTCACACCTGCGTTTATTGGACGATAGATGAAGCTTTGTGACGATGCTGGCAGAAAGCAAGTGTGAAAGAGGAAAAAAACGTTGAACTGATACAGAAATATCTCTCAAAGGCAACCATCACTTTCAAGTCTCTAAAACCGAAGCGAAGCGTCAGCAAAACAGAACTTGAAAAGAAAAATAAACCTTGAGATAAAAAAATAAACATTTTATCAATGTGCCACGGGCCGAATGTGTGTGATCTTTCGGTGCAGCCATTGTATCGATTTTACATCCGGCTGTGAACGAAAATGGATGGATACTACTAATTGACGAGTTTTCGAACTCGACTCACTCGTAAATTGAGATTGATGAGTTCGATTACTCATTGATCATGAAAATGTCTTCGAAATTGTTGCAAGTTAATATTGTTTCTTATTTGAATATAGCTAGAGTCAATCATCATCTTATGGGATCACGAAAAAACATCCTGTTTATCAGTTTGAAGTCCAAAGCACTAAGCATGGTGAACTTAGTATATTAGGCCCGTAAGTTTATAAAGAAACCGTTACCTAAGCATAGATTTGAGTAGAAATTTTCATACAAAAATGTATGCTTGAGCCCGGATTAATGTGTGAACTTTAAAGCACCACACGGGCCTTAGAGATTGAAAAAAAAAATTTTTTTAGTGATGTGACAGTATTTCTCACACTATAACTTTAATTACTTACCTCTTTATCGAAATGTGAGCTTACTACTATAAACCGAGTCCTCTACTCTATGGATACTGGTGCAAGAGAGTTGATATAATGGTAGGGTTAAATTGACCGAAACATTAAATGTTCGGAAGCGTATCTGCATTGCACGAGGCAAAGAGCTATTATTTTTATGATTGTACCGTAGCTCTTATATTTTATTTTGTTTAGATTTTTATTAGACTGTATTGTGGTGGCGTATTTCAATATTATGCGTTCACCGCGAAGTGAAATGATAATAGAATCCAAAAGTTCGGTTGGCATTTTTATAATATTCGTAAAATCTACAAAGTTTAACAAAATAAGTTAAAACCAGTCATTAATAAGTCTCCCATTTCAGCTAAACTATTTGGGTAATACTTAGGTTTTAAAAAGTATGACTAAAGATTAGTTTAGTTTCGTAGTAAGGGTGCAGATTTTTACTAAATTAATTTTTCGTTAAGGGTTGCCACGCAGCATCGACTTTGTAACCTATTTATTTATGCCCACACTAGCCGTCGCCCGCGGCGTTGCTCGCGTTCTACCCTTTAGAGTGTGACGTTTCAAAATTCCTCTCTTAGTGCACCCCTACACTACATAAGGATACTACCTTCCAAATTTCATACCTCTAGGACTTATAGTTTAGGCTGTGCGTTGAAACTATGTCAGCTTCAAAAGAGTTTTATCTAAATTGATTATTTTTCTTTATTTATTAATAGGTGCCTATTATTGTTTAGTGCATGTCTACTAAAACTAATAGCAGGTCATAGATACGCGTTATTAGACTGGCATGTATCCAACACAGCCATAACCGTATCTAATGTAATCACTAGGCTTGCTTGATACACCATATAGTTTACCATAAATATGATAACTTTGTAACTTACTTAGGTATTCTTGACCATGAAATTAGCCACATTATTTTACATTCTACCTAAATGTAAAATATGTTTTAAATACGTACATATTATCCTAGGTAGAATGCAAGTAAAAATATCCTTTAAAATGCAAGAGAGGAAGTCCTTTGGGTGCTTGGAAGGGAACGCTCTCAGTGATAAGGACTGAAAAAATTATATTTCCTTTAAAATATTAAAGCTCTCTGAAATTTTTAGCTGTTGAATTTTTATGTCGGCTAAGTTGGAAGATCCTACTCACTCACCAGTTCTTTCGTACCAATACCACTTCTTTTTTTTCTCATCCGACCATTAGTATTTACCATTCCGTCACAAACATTTTGCCTTCACCAAATATTATAGATAGTGGACTCACCTAGGCAGCTCCCTGGCTGGACTGGATTGCGTCTCCTGATGGTTGAACGATGCCATGGTGTTAATCACTCATCAGTTCTACCACTCATTGTCTGAAAAGTTCCACGTCACTCACACAGTACAAAATCACTTTGGTTTTAGAAAGAGTTTCTGTAAGAGATTTTTTTTAATTTATTTATGGCACTTTGGATTCATGAATTAAGATTCAGAAAATACTAAAAACTTACTGAGGTTTACTAATATTTTAAATTGTGGTGTGTAGCTGTAGGTACTGAAAAAAGATGTCGCTAAATGTTTTGGCAAGAAAAAATCTGCCAATCTTTTAAATTTTATTTAATACAAACATACTAAAATTATCTATTATTGACCTCAATCTCTGGTATAAACAAACATCGCAAGATATTTGTTTACGTCTGAAAGTTATGAAAAGAAGTTCAATAAATTATGTACCTACTCCAGATAAAGATGCAAAGTCGTTAAACTTTCGCAGCAAACTTTAAAACAAATGCAGCCAACGTTTTTATAAGAATACGATACCTACCTAGTTTACCAGTTGAAGAACTAATTTATTAAGCCTGATATTTTCACTTTAGACTAAAACATTTTGTTTACCTACTAGACTACTTATCTGTTGATGTTTGATATGATTAATCGATGGATAAATCAATTAATTAAGATCTAAGTTATCTATCATAGAGCACTAACATAAATTCATCCCTTTTTCTTATAAATAAAAAAAAACTTGGGTAACTCCCATTTGTTCTATAGGACTGTTTATAAAACTTTTTTATCCCTGTAGTTCCATGGTAGGACTATTGAAACTAGCCCATTAGGGCTAGTTTTCGTTTCAATAGTCCTACCCAAATGGAAGTTACCAGATATTTGGGAAAAAAAAGTTTTAACAGTTCTATAGAACTAATGGGAGTTACCCAAAAACTTTACCAGAGAGTGAAAACTTAACATTACACGTAGTAGCGATTTTGTTTCGGCGTTTGTGTATTACCTATTTGATCAAATGAAGTTTAAGTAAGTAGGCTTTATTTCATTTTGACTGAACGGGCACAGGGCAAGAATATAAAACCAATGAATTTCCAAGTAATTACATAAAACACACTACAAAGTAAGTGAACTGCTACCCCACGCAATGCTTACGAGGTCGTCAATCAAACGTTCATAAATGCTCATATAACAGGCTGCAATTCAATATGCATATTAACATTACAAAGTAATAAACAAATACCTATCCATTAGTTAGGTACCTATAGCTACAAACTGCGCGGCTTGACGACCTATAAACTTAAAGCTGCGACTGCGGGGTGAGCTGAGCGATACACTACGCGTTTTGTAAACGGGTGGTTTACAAAACGCGTACATCGCGATGGATATGTGGCTTTTGAGACATCAATTGGTTAGTTAATCAAGCTATCGCAGACCACAGAAGGGTAAAGACTAAACTATCGATTTTTTATTTTACTTTATTTTTATTTCTATATATTTACACGCAGTCATTATGACATAATATCTATCCTAAGTTACCAATAAACCCGGGGTTCCAAAACCGTGTTTTATTAGAATTTGATCAAAAAAGAGTCAGTACCTAGGTTTGACCACGTTTAACTATTCCGACCTTACGCCGGACTAGGTTTTCACTGGCATCTAGACGGACATGCTCGCGGACATGCCCGCCGGACCTCGCTACTATAGGTTTGTGCGACGGTCCTACACTAGCGGACATTGCACACACTTATAGTAGCGAGGTCCGGCGGGCATGTCCGCGAGCATGTCCGCGAGCATGTCCGTCTAGTGAATTCCCTGCTAAACGCTTGTATCCTGCACAGTCAAAACCCTAAATTGAAACTCGTTAAAGTGCACGATTGACTGTGGATTTATTTGACAGGTTATAGCGTATGAGCCTGGATCGCAATCAAATCCGAAGATTTCAGGGTTTAGCTTTAACGAGCGGAGTGTTCGTTATTTCAGTGTTATTTGTTTATTTCTATGCGATTGGAGGCGATTTTGTTAAAATAACAATAATGCAAAAACAGTCATGCATGAATTAAATAAAAGTATAATTGGTGTCTTTATAAATAGTGTGTTATAGCAGAGGCTTAGCCCACCTAAGCCCACCAGCCCAGCCATCACTTTTTTGTAAACTAAAAAAAGTTGTACCTAAGTGAATATCACAAAACATTTAGCACTTTTTGCACGCTTATCACGTGCATTCGTAGCGCTCGTAGCAGGTTCGTAGCCTGTAGAGCGATAGCGTAGCTGATGAGACTTTCCTTACGTTCATACTTACATAATATCCCTGGAACTTTTACGAGTAGTTGTACCTAACTAAACTAATTATTAATGCCGTTTCAAGAGCACCGTAGCATTCAAAGCATTCGGAGCAAGCTCGTAGCTCAAGTTTTTTTCCTCGTGACGGCGTTTATCGTGACGTCTTACAAAATCACTCTGACTACAAAATATGTTGAGATGTAAGTGCTTAGTGTATTTACGATGTAAATACTTATTGCACTTACTCGTAGTGTAGTATTTCTTCATATAGGTCTACCTATATGTAGAATTACTCACCATGTAATTTTCCTTTGTAAAACTATTCTTATTTAATTTGGGAACATTTTGAGTAACCTAATATTATGAAACCCCAATGAATTTTACAGTACGTACTGCTACGTATTTCTAAACTCAAAAACTGAGTCTCCTTTGTATATGAGTAAAATTACACAGCGTTACCCGTTCAGTTGTTTCTAAAGTCACAAAGAGATAAATGAACTCAGTTTCGTGAAGGCGTTAAAAATGTATGGCGTCGTCTCGCTTTGTGCATTTATTGTCGACTACTATGTAATAATTAATATAGCTACGTGTCTTGCAATATGAATTTTAAGGTGGAGGGGTGTACAATACCTACATAATGTAGACACTGTTTTATAAAAGAACATTTTGACTGAGCGAGCACACTTTAATGATTATTGTGATTTCCTTCATGCTCATGACAATGTACTTAGGAAGTAATATATTAAAAAAAAACAAGAAATAAAAACCATTTTAATAAAACCTGACTTTCTAAAGAACAAGTACCTAAAGGAGGCAGAAATAGCTTATACAAATTTTTGGAAATTTTAACCTCTAAAACTGGATATAACCAAAACAAGAAAGAGATGTAGTAACGAACTGTATCAAAATATTTTGAAATTCATCACCATTGACGCTAATCAGTTAATCACAGACGGTGACCCTTTTACATCAACGTCGGGACGGAGAACGCGCGCAATTATCAGAGTCGGGCTTTGCGGAGACAAATTTGCAGTGACCCCTCGTCTGTAGGCTGAGGATACACTGCTCACCCTATAAGATACTGCTGATGACGAGAAATCGGTGCAAACCTATCTGGAAATCAGTTTTTACTGTCATCATCATCATCATCAACCTATACAAGGTGTAACATAAATACCCTATAAGTCCGTAGGCGGCGTAATCAGACCGATTACCTGAGTGCTTGGACATTGTGCGAGGGTCAATATATCATAATTGAAATTTTCATACATCTTTTATTATTTTATGAATTTGCGACAACCTTACGTGTTTGTTTACTAGTTGCGTAAACATGCACACGTAGGTACCCTCCTACCGCGTCGCACGCACACGCTAACTGTGTGTAGGTACATTTTAAGTAAAAGTTACGAGCTCATTTCATTAATGAAAAACTTCGAAATCACAAAAGTCGTAGAACAAACACTGTTCGCCATGACCTGTAAAATACCCCCCCTTTGGACTTATAGGGTATTTATGTTACACCGTGTATATCAGTCTACTGCTGGACGTAGGTCTCTCCCAAGACGCGCTACTGAGCCCAGTCTTCAGCTCTTCTCATCCAGTGTTTGCCAGCTACATTTCTTAGAACGTCGCCCAACCTTGCCGGAGGTTTTTACTATAATCTAGAGTTAATCTAGTAGCGATCTAAAGAAAAATGTTTCGTAGTACACACATAGTACTTAGTAGTTACTTACTTTAGTAGTTTTTCATAGTACTACACAGGCATCAATGCTATCAAAATTGAACAGAGCTGGAGCTATTGAGAAGGAAACATTAGAGACGCATTTGAGTAGAGTAATATGTAATTGTGTGTCAAGCAAATCACTACCTCTTCCACGACGAAAGTAAAACACCTTAATTGGTAAATATTGACGAGACTTCGGTGTTTCCCGTCAAGATAAGTGTAGAGGCTTCTTAACATAAACAAATCTGCAGTGACCCTTTCCCTTGAATCCTAATGATCCTGCTTATCATGCCGAGCGGCCCCTTAAGGAGGAAGTTTAATTAATTTATGAATTAAATAGGACCGTCTTCCAAAATTTGGATAACGAGTTTCCAAATTATAGCCGGTATTGGTTTTCGAAATTTAATATCTTCATGAGTTTTGGAAAAGTGTTTCTATTTCAAAGTGAAGTTTAAATCATAGAAGTTTCAAGAAGTCCCATATCCAGAAATAAAAAAAAACAACATGTTTTTGATCCTATAGGTCATTTTGAGACAAACTCATATTTTCGCTTTTAACTAAGCCGTTGCTTTACAAAACCTAACGATACCCCTTCTGGCAAATTCCAAGTAGGTATCTAGTAGATGAAGCCAAATAATAATTTATTTAACGCAGTACTTCACATTTGTAATAAACTGTCCACATGTTACCTTTGCTACGCTACAATACCAGACATGAAAACAATTTCACGCAATCTCTTTGATGTCCCTATAGGTATGCGTGAATATGAGTATTTCTACACTAATCAAAACAAGTGCAAAAACATGCACCACAATAAAGCATGAATACACACGATCATGTAATTAAACACGCTTGTAATACACCACAGGGGCCAGTGACGGCCGGTTTTATTATTATTACACTTTATAAAACGGGCCTCCGGTTTTATGGATTATAAATTTCATTAGCGTGTGCTGTCCGAGCATCGCGTTTATTGCGGCAGCTCTGGGTTGACGAGCTGGCTTATGAGATTAGAATTAATATTGAAAGTATGAAGTACAAGGTAATTTTTGGGGTGGAGGTATGCTCAACTATTTTGTAAACGTTCAAGAAGCACGAGGGAATTCGTTTAGTAGAAACGGTAGTTTTTTTGCTATAGCTACGAGTAGATCTATGTATAATTTTCTAAATAAATGATGAAAGTACAAGGTATTTTAAATTTGTTAATAATATTGTATTTTATTAGGTTTCCAGTAATAAACAATCTAAACAACTTATCGTTACTTTTTTTTTTATTAATATGTTCACAAATTGAAACATGCTTTTAATTTAATAATATCATGGTGTACAAAAATCATTCACGGCGTCGTTTCTAAAAACAGTCAACACAGCGTATTTTGAATAACTAACTCTTTTTAGGGTTAAGCTCGCCTTTGTACATGTTATCTATTTCTGTCTTTTATGTGTTATTTTAGTGTACAATAAAGAATTAAAGAATTAAAGAACTAATTAGAATTATAGTTTTTCTGTATCGAAAGCTATATGCTTAGCAAACTAAGCAGCTGTGTGTATCGGAGCCTTTTCTAGAAATACAGTCTGGGTGGTTTATGGCCTCTATTTACTTTGTATTTCTGTGGGTACATTAATTAAACTTCATCGTGCTTTGTTTAGCTGAAAAACGGATCTATAAGGAAGGTATAAAACTTGGTTACACTTCCGGAACAAAAACTTGGTAAAAAGATTGTGTGGAGAAAAATTGAACTTGCATACCACACGATCAAAGGTAAATGGTACTAATTATAATTATGTTGTAATGTAAAAAGCTGAGTTAGTAGGTATTTTATAAATTTTTTGACTAAACAAGGATGCAATGTCGAGATTTTGGAGATTTTGAGTGTTACTATGTATTATAAGTATGTATTTATAAAAAAAATGTGTATATGTATTCTATCAGCCATCTAGTTTCCATAGTACAAGCTTTGCTTAGTTTGGGACTAGAGAGTGTCCGTGAATATTTATTTATTTATTATTTTATAAATCTAGTTAATGAGTATTATGAAAAAGGGTTTACGTAATTCCGTTACTAATTAATCTCTGTTACACCGATTATATGGTACGTGTTTTTTTGTTTTTTTAGACAAGTCTTGAACAATACAGCTGCATTTCAGGTTCAACTATACTAAAAAGTGTAAAAAAGCCAAAAACTAAAATTAAAGATATGAATAAACTAAATATACAGATCTACTAAATAAGCGATTCTGATTCCGAAAATCGAGTTTGTCTGTTTGTTCGCGGATCACGCCTAAACTACTGGGCCAATTTAAATGAAACTTATACCATTCAGAAGCCCTTTTGCCGTATTGAAACATAGGCTATATTTTATTGAAATTAAAGACGTGGATTCTTAGACACAGCTTGACCTCTCTAAACCAAAAGCAGCCTTTGACACGAGGTTCATCGTATGCTGGTTGACAGATATTTTTTGGAGGAAAGTTACGCACGCGTACGAAGTTGCGGGTATCAGCTAGTTTTAAATAATTTTCATAAAACTGTAATTAAATTCTGCTTAAAATACCAGTAAATCAACCGGCATTTTACATTGTAGCTTGATTTATTCGCAGTTTTACCACAAAAACTGTGTTGAATGAAAATTTAAAACAGTTATGAGAGAATTAACAAGGATTTTAAGTGGTTTGTGGAAAATGAAAAACTAACGGCGTAGAATCAGGCGAGCCTTTGGCAGTTGGCGTCATATACGGTTGTAAATTTATATTTATGGTTTATTAAAGGTCTAGGGAACTATTATTTTTAGTTGCAGGGTTGTACCCAAAGAGTGCCTACTGGACTTTATACTAGCCTATGCGCGCCGCCTTTTCTTCCGTCTGCCATAAGGCTCAATAACTCTCCGATAGTTAGGAATATAATACATGTTAGGTATTTATACTTTCTACGACATACATAAACAAAAAATTTTCCATACAACATAAAAAAAAGTACTATTTGGTATTGTACATATCTGACGGGCTTACCTAATACTGTTTTATTTTATACAAATGCCTGTCGCAACATACGTTTTATTTCAAAACCTATCATTGTTTGTTTATTTCCACCACGCGCATTTCCCTCGACATCTCCATGCAGCTACTTCCCCAGCCACAACAAAATGCACACCGCAGGAAATGTCTTATTTATCCAAGTCCGTTAAAACTCAGAAACTCCGCAATTTCTCATCCAGTATTATTCAGTACTCAATGGACTCCCGAGGGAACCCAAGAAAGTTCTGCACTTACTATAATTGTTCTGCCTTCTTGAAATAAAATGCGCTTCGATGAATAAAATTGGCTCGTGGAAAATAGTGGTGTGCCAATCTTATTTTTTTGCAAACGCTGAGTTAGTCAGCGCCCAAATTTATGAAGATAAACAGACAATTGACTTTTTGAAAAAAAAAAAAGTTGTGATAAATGGAAAGATCACATAGAAGTTTTACAACAAAACTATATTTTTTTTATTTTTTTTGCAATAAATCAGAAGTTATTGCAAAATAAAAATTTAATTTTTGAATCCAGTACCGACGCCGACAGCTCCCGAGCGCGTGTGACATCATAATGTTAGTTTTCACTCATTGCAGTTCATATAGAAACAATAAGTACAGTGTTTTGATCTATTTAATTTTGTTGTCATTGTTTAATATTCAAATTTATATTGGAAATGTCGAACCTCAAAGTTATCGATATTATTGTCACGTGGTAATAGCCGTAAACGCTGTACTGTTTTTAAATAGTTACTAGGATACCCGCGACTTCGTACGCGTGCGAAACTTTCCACAAAAATATCTGTCAATCAGCATACGATGAACCTCGTGCCAAAGGCGGCTTTTGGTTTAGAGAGGTCAAGCTGTATCTTAGAATCCACGTCTTAGATTTAAATAAAATATAGCCTATGTTTCAATCCGGAAAAGTCCAGTAGTTTAGGCGTGATCCGGGAACAAACAAACAGACCAACTCGATTTTTGAAATCAGAATCGTTTATTTAGTAGAGTTGCATATTTTGTTTTCCCATATCTTTAATTTTAGTTTTTGGCTTTTTTACAGTTTTGTAATTGTATATAGATAGACAACATTATGACGTCACAACTATGGTTACCAATAATGGCGCGTTTATTAGTCACGTAACTTTTTTAAAATTTTATAAATTTTTAATTGTTTATAATTAATTGAAAATTATTGTTTTTTTTTTAAGTTTTTTGCATTAAATATCAATATTATTTATATTAAAGTTTTCAAATACATAAACAAAATCAATTTTTTTTTTCAAAAGGTCAATTATGGTTTTGTGACTTGGCATCTATTCTTTTTATCACCATAAATTTAAAGCTTTTAGGTACCTTACCTGACTGCTCTACTTCCTATAACTTGACTTTCATTCATCAATCGTAAAATAAAAAAAAATTAAATTAGAGATGGCATTTTTAAACGATTATTAACGTGACGTCGTAAACGTTGACGTTTAGTGCTTGTAGAATGGCAACATAGTAGGGTTGATAGAGCAACTTGTATATGGAAGAGCTAAAAACAAGACGCAACAGCCCAACACTACGATTAGGTGCTTATACCGAATGAATTGCATTTGAGTGTTATGAGGGCGCTTTTCATTCGGATGACTGAAAACTCCAGCCAAAATTACAACGATAAAACTGTATCTTGGAACAGTTTTATCGTTTCTCTCTAAAGAAAAGTTGCAGTGCATTGAATAATTAATGTTGCTAAAGATAATACAGATCATTGATCTGTTAGGTACCTACCTACCTGTAAAATGTTGTTGGTAACTAGAGAAGTGTTTTGCAGGATAGCGAGATAATAGGCCAGTAATAATAACACACCTTACATACCAGCTTAAAAACCCTTGATATTCACAAGCTTACTTACATACAACTCCAAAAAGCCGTTATACTAAACACTTGCCGCATTGTCCGCAAGTTTTTATCCCTCAATCAATAAAAAACCCCCAACGATTTTTCGTTTGGCCAAAAGCCCGCGAAAAAACGTAAACCCCAGCGAGAGAAAAAAAATATATAAAAAACATAATAATAATAATAATAATAAATATTCACGGACACTTAACACAACGCCTTCTAGTCCCAAACTAAGCAAAGCTTGTACGATGGAAACTAGATGGCTGATAGAATACATACATACATTTTTTTTTGTAAATACATACTTATAATACATAGAAACACCCAATTACCATAATTACCCAGTGGCGTAATTATGGTCAAAAAATTGTTATAGAGTTTGGAATAGAAATTGTGCAGTTCAGGTTTCGTAACAAATTCTGTTTCAATTTAAAATGCACTTCTTTCGAAGTGATTGACGCGCGTTTTGCAAGATTGAAATAAAAACTGCACAGCTTAATGCACAGTAAAACACAGCTTTACCTGGAAGCGTCTTGAAGGCACTTTTTACAGTAATAAAATAATAATTGATCTCAGTTTACATGTTTGCAATAAAAACTGCACAGTTTAGAATGCGTAGTAAACTACAGTTTCAGATTAAAGCGTAGCTCTTACATTTAAGTGTAATAAGAGCACTTTCCACTGAGTGATTGATCTTAGTTTTACATGTTTGTTTTATTCGCTGTAAACGTTTGATGCTTTTTATTTGATTAAACGATGTTGATGTGCTCCTTCACTTGAAGCAAGTTATTTTTATTCTTGTTTAAAATAGCTGATGAGTGCGGCTTTATTCATAAGGATAAAAAATTTGAGCCCACAAGGATAAAAAATACTTTTTGATAAATTTTACCTCTTTAAGTTTTTTTTTGTGTTATTTATTTTTGATACTTATATTTTGCTCTCCGTCACCAGGGTTGGCCACTAACTCATACGAGCTTGCTTGCTTACTTATATTTTCTTAACCTACTCTAGTGACTACCACAGCATTCTCTACTTGTGCTGTTTGGTTCTTAAGACAAGCTCATCGTTAGCTTTGTAGAATTGTTGAGTGCTCAGTCATTATAAAAAATAAATAAATATTCACGGACATTTAACACAACGCCTTCTAGTCCCAAACTAAGCAAAGCTTGTACTATGGGAACTAGATGGCTGATAGAATACATATATACATTTTTTTTTGTAAATACATAATTATGATACATAGTAACACTCAGACACTGCACGTCTCTTAACGATAAAAAAACACCTACTTACAAAAATATCATCTTACTTAGGACTTAACTAGTACTTCATCTTACTTAGGACTTAACCTCTAAAGAAAACAAAACAATCCCTAATTTTATAGGAGATTATTTACTAATAAAGGTAAATTTTGTTTACAGTAGAGTTGGGTAGAGCTACTGTGTTTTCCGCCTTTAACTTTTAGAAAACTCTCGACTTTTTACGCACTTCGACGCACGCTTATACGCTATAGCGAAGGTAGGTCTGTGCATAAACTAGGTGTATCTACTGCAGTAAGTTTCTAAAATATACGAGTAATAACGAATCTAATGGGTAAAATAAAATGGGTAAATAACTACATGCAAAACTGTTCGTCTGTTCCGGTACGTGCACAAAAAGCAAGAGCTTTTTACGCTAGGCATGGCGAATTTACGTCCGTGAGCTCGGTCAGTTTTACGTTCTCTTAGCGAAATAGATACGTACCGAGATCAAAGTCTAGTAACTAGGCCAACAGAAAATGTGGGCGAATTTCAGCCGGAGTAGTTGAAAAGTTCAACAGTAGTAACTGTTTATCTTCTGTGACTTCGCTAGGCTACTTGTTACTACACTCGAGAGCAATGATTCCGGGTCACTTAAAGAATGTTAAAAATCTCGGAAACTAAAAATGATAGGTTAATGCAATAAATTGTATTTAATAGACAATGTAATACTCCTTAAATGAAAGTAAAAAAATATGAGTCACCATACATTTTATTAACACAAAATTACATAAAGAAAAAAACTGCTGATCTCTCCTTAAAACAAAAATAGGAAACATGAAATTTTTGAACTTTATTACGATTTGACTTGAATTTTAATACTTCGTATTGCCTCCTCGTGCTTCCATTACTGCGTTTACGCGGTTTGGCATGCTGTACACCAAGTTCCTTATACGATTTTGGGGAATATTCTCCCATTCCTCTGTGAGAGCAATTTTGAGCTCACGAAGCGTGATTGGGGGAGGGTTTCGTTGTTTTACGCATCTGCCTAGCTCGTCCCAAGCATGCTCGATCGGGTTGATATCCGGGCTGCGCGCTGGCCACTCCATACGAGTAATGTTCATCTCTTGAAGGTAGTCATTCACAATCCTACCTGTATGAGGTCGGGCATTGTCATGCATAAATATAGCATCCTCACCTAAATTGACCATAAATGGACCAACATGATCATTGAGGATTTCTTCCACATATCTTACGCTAGTTAAAGAGCCGTTTTCTATGATCACCAGCTCTGTGCGACTTTCAGAAGAAATTCCGGCCCACACAAGTACAGACCCACCACCGTAGGCTACTTTTTCTTCGATGCATGCTTGCTTGAATCTTTCCCCTGGTCTTCGATACACTCTGTGTCTTCCATCGTGCTTGTAGAGCATAAATTTTGATTCGTCAGAGAACATAACTTTTGACCAATCTTCAATACTCCAATTTACGTGGCTCTGGGCATATCTTAGTCTTGAAATACGATGCCCACGCTCCAGTTTAGGGCCGTTTGCAGGTCTAAGGGGTTTTAAGTTAGATTCAGCAAGCCGACGTCTTACTGTCCATGCACTTGGGTTACTTCCTCCGAGGCGTCGAAACTGATTTGTGAGTTCAGTTCCTGTGAGAAAGCGATTTCGAAGCATGGTGTTCACCAAGTATCGGTCTTCTCGTGCTGTGGTACACCTGGTTCTGCCCGTTCCTGGTCTGCGTAGGTTAGAACCAGTTTCTTCGTAACGTCGGAGAACTCTTTGTACTGTTGACAGCGACACACCGACAGTCCTGGCTGTATCGCGCTGACTCCGGCCGGTTTCCAGCATTGTAAGTATTCTGGTGCATTCTTCAGGCGTAAGCGACATAATTTCAGCTTGAATAATGAATATAGAGCACTATCAACATGGTTTATATACCCACATAAATGACACATTACAAACAAAAGCAAAACCAAATGCTGTAATTTCGTAGTTCCATCTTCGAAAGTGGCCCTTTTTCAAATTTGATTTTTTTAAGATATAACTTTACAATAACTAAGAAGTTTTAATACCTTCATTTAAGGAGTATTACATTGTCTATTAAATACAATTTATTGCATTAACCTATCATTTTTAGTTTCCGAGATTTTTAACATTCTTTAAGTGACCCGGAATCATTGCTCTCGCGTGTAGTTACAGCTGGGCACGTATTTTGGTACGTAATTTTTAATTAGAAAATGAGATTGGATTTTTAAAATACTAAACAGTGATTTTAGTTATTAGTAATTTAAGTAAATAATATATTTACTTCAAAACCAAAGCTAGAGAAAGAACATACATACACAACAAAAATAAAGTTACCAATTAAAAAAAAAAAGCTTTCTGGGTTGTTTTTAAAGTCGTTACAAAAGTATTATTTTACGAAACTTCTTGTTGTTTTTATAATTATGTGGGTATCTTATTAGATTTCTAATAGATGTGTGCATTATTTATAAATATTAGCATTAAATACTTATTAAAAGTGCACCTAAATTCTCACAAACCTTTTAGAAAACATGGCGTTTCAACCAGAATATTTTATTCAACCGTGAAATATGGGTTTAGGATAAAACAGTGCCACCACATGCACAAACACGAGGGAAGACCACGTTTCGCGCTGAGGGCTCGAACGCACGTGCGCACCCTACCGCGTCCGTAGCGCTACTGACTGAACGACTGAACTTCAGTTTTATGCTTGCATCTCGCCCTACAGAAGCCTTCTTGGTTTGCTGGGCGCCTAGTAGCGTGGATGTGGTTTTTGGAGGAAAATGTCGAGTTTTAGGGAAATAACTCAGGAAGATCACATTTTTCCAGGGATTCGTAGATACAGTTGGCTTGAATTTGGTGTAGGTTAAGTATTCCTGTGGTAAGTAACATCAGTATTCAGATTACCTACAAACTGTTGTTCAATCACCTAATTTAGTGAAATTAGAATGTGAGCCAAGCCTTTACGTAATCCGATACAACTGAATTAAAGCATAAACTGTTACTGAAGTCCATTTTTAAAATCGAATGGCACAGAGTTATTTCCCTAAATTACTTAAAATTGAGATTTTCTTAGTAATTAGAGCCCTGAAAACCCGGAATTCGGACAAACAATTTCCTCTATAATTAAAAGGGGGAGTTGGGGTGCCTCATTTGCAATCCTTTTATTCTCCTTTATAAACTCCTTTTCGATGTAAAAACCTTTTTTGACAAAATACATCTATATAATAAAATAGGTCTATCGTGAATTTCATGAATTTCATCACCCATACCCGTTCTGTTGCTTCTGCGGAAGTTGCGTGTGATAAGTAGGTACTTACCAACCGACTTGTACATTTGGAGTCTACTATGCATCTGTGTAGATATTCAAGCTTCTTGTCCTTCTCTTCATATTCAAGCTAATCAAGTGTTTTTATATGAGTCATATCAGGGTATATCGACACAGAGTGTCCGTATTCATCACACTCACCGATTTTATCAATATTTTTTAATACATTTTAGTTTTGTACTGGATCCGGAATAGTGGAGTGTGTGTGAACTCGCCCTTACGACTTCATGCGGCATCACCGAACCAAAACGTATTCTGATAAAAGACACCTGTAAAACGGACCGCTGGTATGAACGTACACTAAGTTTACTGTAAATTGTATACCTAGCCTACACAACACATTCACAGCTCACCTTACCTTCAAACCCAGACACAATCAACGTCATTCCTCAATTCCTACAAAGCATCACGTTAAATTTATACAATTTATATTAGAAATTCCTCAGAGATAGAGGCTGGCAGGTAAGTGACGTACAAAGCCAGGCTTATATTCCGTGGTAGAAGCCTCTAATAGGCTGTATAATACGAATTGTAACTATTCTAGTTAGCTTGTTAACCACGACTGGCGCTCTGCAACTTTGTTTGCTTGGACTGCAAAATCAATCACTATTTTTGGCACCCACTTTGTCATCATTGAGCCATTCTATACGGATAAGTATTAAAGGAGATCAAGCAACAAAGTTACAACTTTATTCCATTACATTAGTTGGCATACTTTTATTATACTTGTAAAAATATATCTCCCAAAAATCAATTGCAAAACAAAAATAATGCCAAGTTATTTCCGGCCTATTCCAGTCACACTCTACGGAGCATAAAAAAAATTCCAATGGTGCATTAACGTGAGTCAAATTTGTTTACGTAATAATACTATTCATCTGACCACTGACCCGTTTAATACTGGCCCTGGGGGAAGTTGACCCTCTATGCAACGGCACGTCATTTAGAACACTCCTGAACAGATTTTTATAACCACCACCTTATCCATACCTTTCAAAAACTGCCGCAGAACCTTATACTAGTGTAATAAAGTTCAGTTTAGAAGAAAAATATAGAAGTTGCGGAAAGTTATGTTTGTAGATAGGGTAAACATACTTTGACAATGTGCATTAGAAGGGTAGCACAGTAATTTGATACTGTTTAAGTCGTGGGAATGCGAGATTTATAGATCGTGTGCGTAATGAATAATGCGGATAAGGATCTGGGATGGGAAATGGGATTTCTTGGTATCATCATGAGGGACAGCAGATTCTACTTTCATGCTGGTATGCCAGCATTGGTGCAAGTATAAGCAAAAAAAGAAATAAAATAAGGAAAAGTTGCTTTTTTTTTTTTAAAATGTACAGAAGATCAAATGAGAGTCCAAGGCTGAAAAGAGAGCAGTTTTCTGATTACCTATAATATGTTGTGTGGAAACTGAATCAAAAATTAAATAGCAAGCAAGTTCGTATGAGTTAGTGGCCAAGTCTAGTGACGGAGTAAAATGACGGAAAAAGTTTAAAATTAAATTACTACTTATCACTCAGGATGCCTACAAAAGGTAATTCAAAGGCAAACTGGTAATATTAATTTAGTTCGAATAATTTGATGTAGGTGGGTACTATACCTAGCACTTTCCAGTGAACTAGTAGAACTTATCTTTGGTTCAATATTCTGAGCCTAGGCTACTTTCCTTCTTTCCTTTAATTTGTTTTATTTATTTATTCGTCTTCTTCTTATGGCCCTGTCTATCATTTCGACAGGCAATTTTGCCAGTGTCAAGCAATTTTTCTTACCTGAAAATTAAGAACATAAGAATGACTTTCACCGCCTGTCAAAGTTAGCTATAAGCGCTGTACTTTCGTTTTATGAAATGGCCGGCAAAGCTGTGAGCAATAATATAATCTCACAAAAGGAATAATGGCAGCCAGACGGGCCATAATGGCGGTAATGTCTCGTGTCACGAGGTCGAGTGACACAGGCGAACCGAGCGAAATTCAAAATTACCCTTCTTATACCACATTTATATACAAAACAGGAACACGACGGCAGTGGCCGCGCCTGCCTCTTCTTAACCTACTTCAAAAAAAGGAGGAGGTTATCAATTTGGTTGTACTTTTTTGAATGTTTTTTTCCAGATTTGTTTCATAATTTTTTTTATTAAAATCGGTTCAGTAGTTTGGCTGGAAAAACACTTCATTCACGTACACTACGTACATTGCGTTATTGGCTTTTATGTTACTTTTCTGTGATATTTACGATCAATAGGCCAGTCCTGATGAACTGCCAGCATCATCATCATCATTAGACTATAATTTTTATCGGAAGTACTGGTGTATTCGTCTAACGATTTCTGACTGGGTTACGGTTACCGAAGGCTCTGCCATGCACTGTTCGTTTATGTCCTTGTATTTGGTGGACGACTTTACAAGATTTCGTTGTAAATTCGGCCGTCCCCACGTTCACCAAAAATAAGAGGAAGTTTGACTGTCAATATAAAACGTCTGTGAATGACGTCGCGAGAGTGTGGTTGATGGGTAATACGGGTGTTGATCTAAATAATACCATTTTAAAAGCCACGTTGTAGCTTTTTTGCATAAGTAATTGGGTATTATTTTGTTTGTGCCTAATATTGAATTTACCTAATAAACTGTACATAATATTATTATAGTTTAGTCTATTATATAATCTGTGGTTTAGTTATTTAAATTCAGTCTAGTCAAATTCGTAGTGGACAGTGTTGTGCAAAGCCGCACATATAATCGTTTATTTATATTTTGAAACGGAGACAAAATGACTTGCACAACAATTTATTCTCTCCTTCTTCTGTAACAATCTTTTTGCTTAGGTTCTGTATCATTCAGGCTACCACCGTACCGCAAAGAATTCAGAAATACCCGGTGGTAATTTTATCACCAACCACCATGACGTCTCGAGCCGTCAGTAACGAAAATCGAATCTCAATCTATGGCAACTGCTCTTTTTAGCTTGATGGGCTAGGCTTGGCATAGCGGCTTTCAAGGCTGGCTTGGCATGGCGAGGCAACTCTGGCTTGGCTTAGCTTGGCTTGGCTTGGCTTGGCATGGCATGGCGAGACAAAGCTGGCTGATGACATGGCGAGGCGTTACAATTTCTAAAAAATATTCAATTGTTTTAAATTTAAAAATCTCAGCAGTTCTCAATGGAAATCTGAAATAAGCTCACTCTATTCAAGGGCGGGCATTTTGAAATTAGAACGCTAGGCTATTTGCACTTGAGGACAGGACAAAAGAACTCGGCGGCTCGTGCGTGCCTTATTGAACCACGCCTTGGGGATAGTGATGCACTGACAGGAGATTTAAAAAGTGTAATTTGAAATTCGAATCAAAAAAGAAATAAAATATTTAAAAATATAATTTGAAATTCGAATCGAAAAAGAAATAAAACTGTACCTCTATCACGAACAAATCTGACAGTCACCGCGATAACGTATTCGAGTTATATTGCGCGTCAATGCCAGCTCAACTGCCAACCGTTGTAGTGTCACCGCGCAGTGTTTCTCGGATACGCTATAGCGTTACGATACGTTTGCGATCGTCACATTTATTCGTGATCAAGGCACAGTTAAAGAGCCTATTCAACAAAGTAACACAAGTCCACACCACACAAGCTCAAATAACCACTTCTCAAATAACTTTTGGTTCACAATAAAAATATAATATACGGTCACTTATTATGACAAAACAACATATTTTTAGTCAATAAGTTTTATGATTGAGAAAGTATGAGGGCGTCCTATCTGCAAAACTTATTTTCATTTCTTGGTTGTTTATCAACTAAGATCTATTTTTATAAAATAAATTGATTCAAAGATAGATTGATGGAATAAATAATTAGGTAGGTCAATAAATCGTTTGAGTAAGTAAAACAAATTCAGAAAACATAAATGAGTGATTTGTATTTGTTAGATGTAAGTAATAAATGGCTTTTGTATCGAGAGGATGTTTGTGAGATAGTAAAAGCTATACAAAGTTGCCTAAGAAAAAATCTTTAATCTACTGAATAATTTGATATCTTTAAAGAAATTCATTTGTTTTTAAAGTTGAGCAAATGCGATTAAAAAAAATTTGATCAATTTAGTTAATCTTCTACAACCATTTCTAAACGGTAAGGCTGGAATACTCAAAAGTCATTCAAATTTTAGCACCACTTAAAATTGCTCTGCCTCTGTTTGATAACTCATTTGTAAGAGATGGCAATAATTTAAGCGGAACTTAAATTGAGTAGGGTTTGAATGGCGTTTGAGTATTCGGCCATAAGTCTCGTGACTAATTGTACTTTATGACGTTTTCTATCCTCTAGCAACTCTAGAATACCTGTCAAAAGAAGAGCTAAGTAGAGTAGTATTATATGATCTGTGGTAGAGTTTATTATTATTAGATCTTTATTTATAAGATCATTGAGTAGAGTAATAAATCTACAATGTAACAAATCTAAGCCTTTATATACCTGCTTGATTCTTCTTCATACAATTCTGTTTATAAAAAGTTTAGAAATGTTTGCCCCATGCCTAGTGTTCGCGCCTCGGGCGACCATTCAGCTACGCCGCGGGTAAACTCCATGCACCGCGAATAAATACGGCTACGAGATGAAATGCTGTACTACTGTGAATTTGCCGCTTGATATTTTCAGTTGGGTTTCAATTCTTTTTAGGCGAGAAATATTTGCTTTTGGAAGTCCGTTAATAAGTTACTAAAACTTAACTACAAACATAGTTAGTATAAAAAGAATCTATGCACCTACTTATAATCCTTGTAATTTTACAGAATAAAAGATAGTACAATCCTAACCACAATTGAGTAAGTAGGTAAACATTTAAAACTTCATGCCTCTACTTACAGAGCTATACTCAAATATGTCCTTTACCACTTTTACTAAAACATTCACCCTGCCACCCCCTATTATTATCTGCTACTACCCATTTAACACAACATTGTCTACCGCTAAAGCCAGTGAAACTCAAAACTAGCCGAAGTACGAAGGTTCCAATTGGCCTCATCGATCCTTATTACGTTACTCTAACTCGAAGAAGTGGAAATTCGTTTTATCGTTTCCTGTTACTGTTTACGCTAAATTATTTCCTTTCCTCTTGCGTTTTCTTTCAGAACCCGAGCTTTTTAGTGTTTTGTGAAGGAAAAGGTTTTGACGTTCATTGATATTGGGTGCATTGCTGCAGGGTTAATAATAGATGGTTTTTTCTCTTATTAGTACAAAAGTTGACGATTTTGGTCAAAGAAACCTACTAATATTTGGTGAAAACAGTTGATTATAATAACAATTGGTTTCAAACTTCTTGCATACTTTATAGTTATAGCTATATTATTATGTTGACGTGTATTCGATAATTCAAATAAGTGGGAAGTGGATTCGGTTGTCTTCAGTCTAAATCAATCCATTTTAGGCGGGTACTGTAATTATTTATTTAAAACAGGCGTATCTTTATAAGGCACTTGTCTTCTCTTATTACAGCACTAAGTACGTAATACTACTTAATTATCTTCCAATTCTTGTGATTGATTGCTAAGTACCCTCCCAATGCTCTTCGGCGTCTCATTATCTCACAAAAGGAACAATTTTCTCGATGTTAAGCTGGCTATTAAATATGTCCAAAAGTTTCAGCCTCCAGCATCGACCATTTGGTCAAACTTTGATCTTCAAGAAGATGGTGACCGCTGCAATAAACTTATTTATATGAAAAGGCCAAATAAGTACCTAATTAAGCCAGATGGTAAGAATTTGATAAAATCTATTTTTTGATATTGATTGATTGCGTTGTTTGCTGTTCCAATAACGTACCTAGGTACGTATGTATGTGTCCACTTTCTGAAACTTTTAGTAGGTAGGGTAAACTACCTTAATCTTGGCACCCCCACCAATTGTTGGCACTTCTCTAATTTATCCTAAAAAGCCAGAGCTCACGATGTTGTTATATAAACAACAACTAAACATAATAATAAACATCGTGTGGCTTTTTCTTAGTAAATAGGATATATCAGAGAAGTGCCAACAATTGGTGAGGGTGCCAAGATTCGGGTAGTTTACCCTACTTGTTTTAAATGTACAACACCATGAACTCTTTGTATGATATTGGTATTTAATGCAGGTAACATTTTATCTCTGTACGAAAAAAAATGATAAAATTTCTTAGTAAACCGAAAATATTTGGAAATTATGTACAAACCTACGAATGCAAGATCAATGAGGATTTACTTCATAGTCACAAGAAACAGTTAAACCTCTTTACGGCCGTCATGACGGACGCCGCTTTACGAATCCAAAGCTTTAAATTCCATTGGTGCACTCGTCGCTGCATCGATTATGGAAAGAAGCGTTCACATTGTACCTAAATGTAAAATCGGTAAAGCTTTTCATAGTTTTTAGTTTGAATATTCAGCAGAACTACCTACTTGTTATTCCATTTCAGGCGTCATTCATTCAAGCAGGCGTCATACAAAGTTTTTGTTAATACTCGCACTCAAATTGAGTAATTTTTGAGCTTGTCGCTAATGTCGCTAATGGGTCAAAAGACTTGCTGGCACTTAGAGTCAACCTGGTCATAAGTAATAATAATGTCCGACAGAATAAAACACTTCTACAAAAAAAATAGTTTGCGGCCTTTCTCACTACTGAGCCCGTAGTCTGAGTTTTGTTTTGTTGATCAAAACGCATATCGAGAAGCACGAGATATTTTGTATAAAAATCCGATAAGCACCTCGAGCGGGAGATTTGCAAACTATTTTTCTCCGTACAAAAACTGCGAGTTTTTCAATTCTCGCTTGTCGCAAATCAACATAGCAAAACTCGGACTACGAGCTCTGCTTCCGCGGTTTTACAGTCCAGCATGCATCGATTAACAAAAGTCGCTGCGATTAATCGTGCACAAACTTTCGCCAAAGTCCGCAATCATGAATCATTGGAGTTAATTTATGTGCCAACGAGTGCCGGGTCTGTAGGGCCCGGTTTTTGCCCCGGGCGAGCCGATAATCCGGGTGCCTGTTACAAATGCCTCCGGATTTGCGACAGGGGGGTGATGCGATAAAACTGTGTAAGGCCTGTAAGGCAACAATTTAAACAAATAAAAAATTATCAAATTGAACCAATAAGGTTTTCGCGCACGTTTTTAAATTTTGCCATTTTTTTTTAGAAATATTTTTTTTATTATATTTAAAGCTACAGAAAGCTGCTGCGGAACCGAGTAATATATGGAGCGCATATTATTTTCTTGTCTGATTATTTGCCAGAAACAAAATGGTCACTACCAGAATGCAAAGTGCCAAAATCAGAGCAAAATATTTTCCATCACAATAAAATGTAGACGCAATAACAAAACTATACACGGCAAGTCCATCAACGCTCGGCGACAAATCAATCAGCTACTCACTAAAAATGTATCATAATTATGTCGTAAAGCTCGTCTAGCTCTTATTACAACACAATAAGAGACAAAATAGCTAAGCAATATGATCGGTATTTATATAGGTCATTTCTATGGAGTACTTGTGCTCTCACTAAGTGATCGACACGTCTTGGTTTCGAATACTGTGATTAAGTTATGTATGTATGAATACAGAACAATTTATTTTATGGTGTACGAAATGAATTATACAAACAAGTTTCAGAAAAATGTAGAGCTTGTGTAGAACTTCAAATGTTTTTAAGGTCCGATTTGCCTTGATCGAGTAAAGTGAGCCCTATTGCGAGTCGATTAGGTACTTTTAGGTACTCTAGAATGAACTCAACTGATACATACCTCAAGGTCTCGCATCGGTCTAGTATTTTCCCGAAGCTATAAATAAATAAATACACATGGACATGTTACACAACGCCCTCTAGTTCCAAACTAAGCAAAGCTTGTACTATGGGACTACATAATGTACAAGCTATGTTTCTTTTTTAGCAACAATCAAGAAAAACATTAATAAGAAAAACATTACAGAAGCAATCCTGTTAATCGAAGCTAGAGCCGTTTGTAACGTTACACAGCAAATGGACAAATCAGATTATTTCACCCACTATGAGTAGATAAACGGAAGTCAGGGTGCAAGTCAACGCAAGGATAGGAACAAGGTATAAAACATTAGAGTTTGTTTACTTACCAACAGTACTTGTAATTGTTACAAAACTTGAATGTGACTTGAATCAATTATTGGTGAGTATAACTCGGAGTATGTTAAACACGTTAAACTGTCGGTCTCGGCTCTAGCAGTCGTTAAACCATGACGGAGACCTTAAGGTGGCTTAAAAACTCCGTCACCAGAGTTGGCCACTAACTCATACGAGCTTGCTTGCTTACCCGGAGCTAGTATTATATAATCTGTGCCCGGAGTGTGGAGTTTGACCTTAGTTACTATACTAACGTCAAAAATGAATGGCATTTTGTCACGAGTATAAGTTATTTAACAGATTTGACTGTATTCCCATAATTTTTTGGGTTACTTCTACGAATTTGTGCCTATTTGGTAAGGATTTTAAGCTTGCAAGCATGGTTCGGAAGAGTTGTCATCTTTTATTGAGGTAATAATTTGTCGTGCTCGTGAGTCATTTCCTTTGCAGTCATCTCGCCACCTCTCCTGCCTCATCCCAAAACGTATCACAGGCTATAAATTAAGAGATCCTGCTAAGACCCCACCAGGTCGCCCTAAGCGAAGACATTGCTCGCTTTAGTGGAAATTATCTTACCGGGATTATCCTGGTGGACACGTTTTTCTTCTGTTCTACGATTTGTTTCGTTGATTCATAACAATTACTTACAGGAAAAACTTTATTACTTAGGTACCTGAGTTATTTTTATGTTTTACTTCAAAAATAGTATAAATATATTACCAGGGACAGATTTCCACAAAACAAAATGAAATTGAAACAAGAGTTTCGTTACTACAAACTACGAATGAGAGAAACATCCGGAGTTTTGAGCGGACGGATGGAAGGAAGGCATATGACGATAGCATGACTCTAGACAACACCCCATGTTTTAGCTGGTGGTAAAAATATGAAATAATAGGGTTACCTCATGCACATTACAACTTGGGAACATCTGAAAAAAAAATTGTACGTGGGCATAAGTCAGAAGTAACATTTTTGGTAATCCATTTTTGGCAGAGCACTGTTCTAAGCATTAGGTACCAACCCTAAACATTTGTTACTTTTTAGCAAAATTTGGTAAAAATTTGGAATAAAAGTATAGTTATCTTGAAGTTTATCAATCTTCGCATTATTGCCACAAAGAATAGACGCTGACCGTACTCTGCATATTTAGAGGCATGAAAGCTATTTGAGCATTACAATAGGGACAAGTTCATTGTCTGAAGGCGAGAGACGCGTTGCCAACAGACGGACGTGGTACAATGTAGGAGCTTAAAAACACGCCTGCAATATTGAAAAAAAAATATCAGTAAAATTTAATAGCTGTAACAAAAACTAACAAAATTACCAAGTTTTGTTAGTTTTAGTTACAGATATAAAATTTTACTGATTTTTTTTTTTAATATTGCAGGCGTGTTTTTTAAGCTTCTACATTGTACCTCAGTGATTCGTGGTACTAGAACCAATATTTGCAGACAAGTCAAAGTTCATCTACAATCGCTAGAGAATAGAAACAATATAAAATGTATGAAAGTGACATATCTGACGTTTTATATACCTACTCTAGTAATTGTAAAATATCAACATAACTGGTAGGGGACGTTCTATAATAAAACTTGTATTAAGAAACTAGATTGCTGATAGAATAATATGTAGTTATATTTCTTTTTAAAATGTTTACTTAAATACTTTGAATAAATAGTAACATACATACATAAATAAAGGAATATCAATTAGGCTAGATGGGTTGTTTATACGGTCTGATTCTTATGACTTGGACCTTTAAATTCAGCGTTATCAAGGTCTAAATTGCAAATTTAATACAGCCATTTGCATCTGAAAGAAGCCATACAAAGTCGTGTTATACGCAGTGATTTGTACCGTTTATCTAAACTCTTTATCTACAGGATGAGCTCAAAACCATTATTTTGTAAGAACAAAACGCATAGTATTTTGTCTGCATGCAAAAATTTGTCTTTTTATTGCATTTTAAAACCATTCTAGATAAAGTTAACTGTTTTATTTCGTTTTATAGCCCTTGGTCGTTTCTGAAGTCTCCTCTAAATTTTAGTTTTTCCTCCTAAAATAAAGGTACTGACTCTTAACATTATTCTAATAACATTTAAAGGTGGTAAGAGCAGATTAAAATTACATTTTAACCAATTCACTAGCTAATGTCAAAATAATGAAGAGTAATAAAAGGGGCTGTCCACCGGATGTGTTATGGAATTAAATAATAAACCTGTCACAGCTGATTCAACATCATAATGACGGTATACACGGTGTAACATAAATACCCTATAAGTCTGAAGGGGGGGTATTTTACAGGTCATGGCAAACAGTGTTTGTTCTACGACTTTTGAGATTTAGAAGTTTTCATTTATGAAATGAGCTCGTAATTTTTACTTAAAATGTACCTACACACAGCTAGCGTGTGCGTGCGACGCGGTAGGATGGTATCTACGTGTGCATGCGTGTGTATTGGATTACGCAAATAGTAAACAAACACTTAGGGTTGTCGCAAATTTCTAAAATAATAAATGTTGTACTTTTGTGTGAAAATTTCAATTACGATTTATTGTCTCTTTGCACATGTCCAAGCACTCAGATGGTCGGTCTGATTACGCCCCCTTCGGGCTTATAGGGTAATTATGTTACACCTTGCATATGATAGATCTGATAAAAAAATAATAAAACTCAGTCCCAATAATAGACGCCATAGTCGTAATTTTTTGAATTTATGTAGAGAAACAAACGTTTTTTTTTCGACAAGGTTCACTGCTATCAACATTTAAATACATTTTAACACGATATTCAATTGTTATAAACGAATCAGTTCATGCGTGGCAGTAACTTTCTACTCGTATAAAGAAGTAGTTATCTATGATACAGCCTTTAACATTTTCCAAGAAAATAAAGCATTGCTTATAACAAAATATTAATTCTTACAGTGTGAATAAACCATTGTAAAGTTCAAGTTTTATAAGTTCGAGGGGCGGGAATCGAGCGAAACGGACATGGATCAATGCACACAAAAATAATCAAATTCTAACGAAAGAGATACTGTCGTATACGGTTCATTGTATATGGTTGTTGTTGTCTAGATGTAAGATATTTTATAATTTCTAATTTTAGTTTTTATTTTATTTCTAAGAACTTTGTTTATATTTTTGTTATGTGGTGAATAAATAAACACTATTTTATCTCATAAAATAAACATAGTAACAGTTTTATTTTGAAATTTTCATTTATTATATTATTAAATTTGTTACGAGACTTCTGTTTAAAGTATTCAGCTTTTCTCGAATAACATAAAACCCAATAATTATCCCTATATAATGTGCAATACCAGCAACATGTAATAATGCGAAACGTCTTGTCTGACTGTCTGAACTGAGAGATGAATAATAAACCTCTTTATTAGATGGTATTAAATTTAATAAACGCCGTGTAATGTGCTGGGGTTTTCATCATTTCGCTTACTTATTAATTTGCGTTTTATACTTCTTTTAATTTACTATTTTCATTCCTACAGATACTACAGACATAAGTATTTATCTAGATATTGTTTTGCTAAATTTTAAATTCTAATTTCAATGAAAATAGATCATGGTCCTGTCTGACATCCTTGAACATAGCAGATGGTTAGACATCAAGCCAGATAAATATTGCAAATATATATAAACTTGTATTTGTTAAACTTTATCAACTCATTAATCTTTCATACAACCATAAGAAGCTTTTAAAAATGGTCGTAAAAATTTAAGTGGCGTGGAAACATTATAAAGCCGCTTGCAAACAAAGTCATAAAGGTGAGAATTCTTCATTTTCATTCACAAATTCACGTGAATGAAAGCATCATTATTAGGTTTTACCGCTGCTGTCGTGCCATCGTAAAACTTTTAACGCCTATTTTTCATTTCATCATTTAATGTCTCATTAAGGTGTGTGCATAATTTCCTTTCTATATAAATGCTTCTGTTTTTACTGCCCATAAAACATGCGTAAAGAAAACCTAATTACTAAGATTAAAATCGCCTTGCGGTTTCATAAAAAATCGAATGAACCTAGAAACATATCACTTGAACCATCGAGAGCATTAACCGATCTTATGTGGTTTGGAGTGTCACAATTTTAATTATTTATGAAAGTATTTTACGTCTGTAAAAGTATCTGATCTATATTTACACTAAACACCTTAAAATGTTTTTCTAATCAATATAAATTGTAACAAAGACTTCTTAGAAAGAAGATTTCTAAGCAAGAGTTTTCTCTTGCTAGAGCTTTGTCTCGTCATTCCCATTGAAAGGGATGTGTCATTCGTGAAAATTATAAGTTATTATAAGTTCGATTAAAATGATCCACCTTTTAAAAGCCTATACTGTACAAATGGTTGACTCTACATTATTTAATAGATAAGTATACCAATAAAATGGTCATCAAAAACCCAAAATGGCCTCCCAAAGGTCACTTCACACTTCACCAATTAATTCAGGACACTCGTAATTGTATTATAGCGTGATTATAAACACCCCATTCGGTTGTTTGGGCAGTTTTTAAATGGCTTTTACATTGGGTGACGTTTGATAGCGTTGTTTAAATTACCAACATCATTTGCATAGCCACGCTACGTCTCTAGAGAACTATGGTTTATGATGAGGAAAGTTTACCGTCCTGTGCTATTTACCTGCAAATAGTCAATTAATTCATAGTTCATTAATTTTGCTTCATGTCTGTGTACAATGTTATTTTAGGTACTAAGATATAATAATACATTAACCACGATTAATAATAATAATAATTTCTTAATTTTTCTGATTTTTTTATTGATAAATGTTGGTAAGTTATAGGTTAGTTACCTAACGACACTTATCGGTAGTTTTATCAAGTTATCGGCCCTCATTGGCTGTTACCATTTCAATCAGGGCATCACGAAACCTCGATGCACCTATCAGCGTGTCACAGTGGACAATTACGACATCTTAATAAAGAGTAATGCTGGTCGAGATATCAACAGGCGATCCCGGATTGCCAGCATTTCGATAGGGGACGATCACCAGACGATCAATTTTCTACGGCGCGATTGGTTTTCGTCGCTGAGACATACTGATTATTTATGTGTCAAACCATCCCCATACTGTAGGCGCGCGATCTGAGTGCAGTTCTGAGGAATACGCTAGTGATGTTACCTAATTAGCGACAATGAACGGAGTTCGATATTTTTCTTTGACACCTTAAAAGTGGATGTTCAAACTGCTTGTATCTGTTAGTATTTTAACACATTTTATTTATTATATTTGCGCTAGATATTTGTATTATGATACAACAAGAAAGAAAATAACTATCATGCATATATTCCCTACTTTAAGAAAACTGTGTGGAAAAGCCGGAAATCTTAATCAAATGTATTGTAATTTACGTTAGTTCGTAAGTTGGCAATGATCTTTTATAAACATTTCACAATTGCTATAAATAAAAGAAGAAGAAGAATCAAATGTATGGGATTAATGACGTGGCTTGTTGTTTAGAAATGTCATCTATTCCTGTATGTTTCCAAAATTATCAAGTTGTTCTACGAGTGTAGGTAAGCACACATTTTATTATAATTTCACGTCATAACCACTCTATGGTACCTACCTCATCGAGATCTTTTACAAACCTACATTGTACTAGTTGTTTTGTTCTCTAGCGATCGGAGAATAAACAGGGTTTTTCAAAATCAGATCCAGATCAAAACGAGCGATTTTTACTTAGATATTTCATCGATTACTGAAAGTTTCAACACTGTATACCTATAATTTATTGGCTTTGGACCATAATCCATGATATAGTATAGTATTATATAATCTGTGGTACTACCTACTTAAGATAAATAAAAGTGGCATGCGATCAACATGTTTGACAGTTTTTGTCTCCAGTGTGTATCGCAAATTTCTCGTTACCGAAACTGATAGATAATAAATTAGATGGCGGCCAAAGTATGGCTTCGCCACTCCACTGATACGACACCATCATGAATTATTCCTCAATATCTATACCTACTTACTTATTGAACTATCTACTAGGGTAGGAATCATTTTCGTTTTAATTATTCATTCAGAAGTGAGAATTTAGATCTTACTGACAACTTTCAGATCCATCACAAAATGGTTCATAAATAATGTTATTTTAGGAATTAACATCACTCACTAAAACAGTTTTATTCGTTTCAGTTCACCCCATTCAATAAGTATGCCGGTAGTCAGGAGTTTTCGTAAAAAAAAGTATTTCTTTAACCCATATCAAGAAAACTTCACTTTGAGACATCTCATAAACTATTCATTGTGTACGGGGTTGCATTATGAAAACTTGTTATGCCTAAAAGAATAAGGAATAAAGTGGTTTTTGATTGACGTGACCCGAGAATCCCTCGGGACAGGCCGTCCTTCCTACAAAATTGTATGCAGTACGTCTGTCCGTTATAATATAATTGAAATGTGATGTCTTGACGTATCCTTCACCTTCACAAGATACGTCAAGACATTTCAATTACCTTTAGTTGTAATAGACAATTTCTTGTATGTTTCCAAAATTATCAAGTTGTGCTACGAGTATAAGTGCACATTTTTGAAGTTATACTACTTATAATGCGACTTCCAACAAGGTTGCGTTATTCGAGAGGACATAGTCTCTGTCTTTTTTCTATTCGGGGGAATAGAAAGTGACACAGACTAATACGCTACAATCAAATATATATGGCATTGTTCAGCAATTCAGCATTTGACCGCCCGTGTTTTTGAAGTTATACGACTTCCAACTGACAGCGGGCGCAATAGAAAGAGACTAATACGCTACAGTCAAAATATAATAGATGGCAGTGTTCATGCAACTTTTTACTTTTTATTTTGAAGTGAAATTTTAGTACCTACTGCATATTGGTTAAGTAGATAAAAATAAATACTAAATTAATTTCACATTAAACACAGAGCGTGGCACTCGAAGTATAACTTCTTCCGCGCGTAGAGACTGCACGCACAAGTTTTTTTTATAGTATTACGTCATAGCGTCTATGATACCTAGGTATACGGTATACCTAGGTATCGTAGACGCTATGACGTATTTATATTATACACGTAATAATATAATATTATAATAATAATATATATTATATTATACCAATAATAATTATCGAGATCTTATACATTTCTGGATGATATAACTAACTATACCTGACAAACTCAAGTTTTCTAAACACAAGCGAATCCACAGCAATAGTTGTGTCAAGTTATGGTAAGGGTCTTCTCAAGGAAGTTCCATTTGTAAATTAAAAACATACCTAAGTTTCTTTTAGAATATAATATCAGTATTATTTTGACAGTAATTTGTTGGAACTGATTTCTTTTTAACCTTTTTGTAATCGAATAAAAAAAACCTATTCAGAACTTTAGCCAGTTCAATTGTGTATTCCAATAAAAATATTTCCCCGTTATGTTAATACACCGTTGCAGTAAAAAAAAGACTTTTTGACATTAGTTAGGTATTGTAACGCTCCCCACCCCAGCTTAACCTAATTTTTTTTTTCTCTAACTAAACTAACTGTCTTAACTAAACTAAGAGAAAGATTAACTTAAAAGAGAGATTTTAACCTAAATCAATTTAACCTAAGCAATTTAAGCTAATTTTAACTACGTTGCTTTACTTTAATCTTATGACTTATAACTAACTTAATAACTAACTTATTCTAATGGCCTTGTGATCGTATAGTGGTTGTGATTAGGACGCCTACTATTATGAACCGATAGTTACTCAGATACTTTAAGGGAATTATGATGAGACCTCTTTTAATTAACCTATGAATCTACCTAATATGAAAGTAACGTTTTCCTATCTACACTAATACTTATTATCTATCTAATCGTTGCTAATAAGAGTAAACCGTAGGTAGAAGTTTAGCTAATCGCGAGAGTTATTCCTACTATTGTAGTCTAATAAATAAAATATAATAGGTTAATTAAAAGTTACATACTATGTAGATCCTAGATAATTAGAGGCAACAGGAGTTATCTTAAGTAAGTACGACTCATTATCAATGAGATTCTTTCATGAATTTTATATAGAATGGAAGACCTAAACCTCAATTGTTTTATCGAGTACTAGCTTAAGGAAGAAATATATGTTCAGAAATATGATACATTTGACTTTGCTGGAATACATGTAAATAGAAAAGCTATATTTCCTACAGTAGAAATCTACTTATAAAAATTAATATCAAATATATAAAATGATTCTAAAGTCTCAGAATATAAGTTTATTATAACTTTGTTACTAGAATGATGTTAAATAGTGCACTATGAAGCTAATGTATTTACAATAGTATGTAATTACATCAGAGAGACGCCCCGCCAACCGCGCCATCTAGTGATTCTCGACACCAAACTACGAATACATATTATTCACATGTATTCGTAATAAACCCCCTCTTCACAGTACACTATACTTTAGCGGATGTATGATTAAGAATAGAGGAATGCGTAAAATCTATTTTTTTTTACTATTTCACTAAACTGAATCCAACATCAGTGCTACTATGGATTACAAAGATCATAAAACTAAATTATCTTTAAATAACTTTAGTTACTCAAAGCCAAGGTAGTCCCATGCAATTATATGCTGCAGTTAAGAGCAGCCTGTTAGATAACCACTTCTAACAACTGAATCTAAATTTAAGTAACCTTCCTAGTTCATGGTTCACTCAAACCATTCTTTCTAGATAGCTAAAGTCAAAGCCAAGATAAAAGGCAATAGAAGTAGATAAGGTCAGTCACATAGCTAATATAAAGTAACCCTAGCTTGAATCGGCCTAGGGTACTTCGACAACGGAAGTGTCTAGCTTGACCACATATACTTCATGTAAATTAATAGGTATCGGACTAGATAGAATAAATCATAGACTCTTTGTAGGTAGTTATCATCCCTTTTCCATAAGTTCAGAATAACCACGAGACACGCGCTCTAGAGTTAGATAAATAGTATCTGTACAGACCTTAAAACATTTGAGAATGACTTTTCCTTATAGTTTCTCCTTCAAGCACATAGTTTGAGGAAACCAATCAGACAGGTCAGTAAAAGATAAAAGGTTGAAGCTAAATGTCACTATAAAACAAATAGTCAATGCAAGACTACAAGGCAAGTAGTAATAATGGTTCTTTTAAAATTTAATAAATACATTACTGAATTTAAAAGATATAAGAGAGAGAGCTACTCAAGCTGTCTCAATGGCACAATAAATATTACCACTAGGATAATAAGTGACTTCACTAGAATTAAATTCAAAGTTGAACAATAAAAGTCATTTGATAAAATTAATCTGATATGATAGGTAAGACTACCTATTGTAGTGTATGTATCTGTTCTAATCCAGACTTAATATCCGAAAGTAAAATAAGGTAAAGTTAGGTTTAGTTGTAGAAACTTAAGTTTCTAAAATCATAAGGTTCAAAGTCTGAAATTCAAACTAGGGTTTAAAATCCTAAGATCTTAAAGGTTAAAAGGTTTAAAGTCTAAAGCTTAAAAGTCGCAGATGTTTCTAAAATTCGAATTTGTCAAATATTCATAGTAGCTATCGCTTAACACATAGGAGATAAAACGCTGTTCTACAATATTGTATGTAGTACTATGTAGGAACAGGCGTATGTATGTACTTATCTACTATAGCTCGTCTTATAAGTAGGTATGTATTATGAGGGTAAGTACGTAAAAGTAGTAGTAACTAAGTAATGATCCTACCTACTAGTGTATGTAAAAGTAAGTAAAATAAGTAAGAATATGTAATTAAGGCATTAAAATAAACTTCTAGAAAAATAACTATACTATCGAGGTAGTAAGTATGTAAGGACGAGTGTAGTATGTAAATATATAACTACAATAAGTCTCCTTACTTTCATTGTTGATCGCAATATTAATTGAACGCTCATACTATGAAATATAAAACAAGTAATAAGAAACACTAAAGATAACACACAATATCTCAAGTAAATCAAAATAAGTAGTACACACACATTAGGGAAAAATAAAACACAATATTTCTTTTAATCAATTAGGTACACATATACACAGTTAAGACTCTGTGAAATGCAGGTATTTGAAAGTATAAAATTCCTCGAATTAATCCACGTTGAATCTTCATCTGGAACAAATGCTAGAACCTAGGGAATCCTAACTCTGTAAATTCCCCCCCTTCCAGATCTCTTTCTTCTTGCTCCAGATCTTCAGGAAGTTTTATTCCCTACAAGATCCTACTTGCTACTTGAACCTAAGGAGAAATAACATCTAACTCACTAAAATAGTGCTGTAAACGCAGGTTTCATCTTTAAGTGAAAGATTATTTATTGGATAATGTAACTTGGATCGAACAAGATTACAATTATCCTAGAATTTCTCTGTCATCTTTGTACTTGTTGCTTGAACTAGATGTTTGCCTAGAACATGTATCGAGCAAGCCTGTACATTAATTTTCTATTCTAAAGATCCTGAAACAAACACACAGATATAAATCAAAGACTTACCTTGATTCCTTCATGACGGAAACCATTCATGAATCTCGTACTATGTGGCTTTTCCTTTCTCCCTACAGCTAATGCAAACCTATCCTACTTAAATACCTAGCCACATTTCCTATCTCCAATCAAGATGGAATCCTTTCTTGATTTACGCACAAGATAACGCATGCTACCTTCCTATAGCTAAGGCCAGTCCTATCCTATTGTGTAATAAGTAATTATGTAACTAATAGTTCACTTTATACATAAGTATCTATGCAATGTATGAGAGTAAGTAGAAATCAAAGTAACCATCACTAAGTATCGATCATATTTAGTAGTGTGTGTAAAAGTAAGTAAGAATAAATAACCAGGGTAGTAAGATACTCTTCTTTAAAATCCGTAAAGTAATGCACTCAATATCATCAATGTAAAGAAGTAAAAGGTACTTATCTTCACATACTCGTGGTAAAAGAAGGTAGTTAAATAAATCTCTAAAGGCGTAGATATTCAGTAAAACCAGTCAAATATAGTTCGTTTAAAAGTAAGAAGATAAATTCACACACAAAAGAGTTCAATAGAAAATGAGCAATATCAAACGAGAGGAAATAAAATACCCTCAAAATATAATGCGTGTCTTGAATCAAAACCATTTAGAAAAAGCAGCGTAGATTCTAGATCTGAATGTCAGCTTATTCCTCGGAAATCCTAAATCTGAAAACCCCCAGATTCCCTATTCCTCGGAAGAATCCTATACCTGAAAAACCCCGGCTTTCCTAACGAAACGCATGATTTGAACACTCAGTTGAAATATAAAAGACTTACCCTGATCTCCCACATCTTATCCTGACCTGGACCCTGGATCTGTGTGATGGCTCCGCTGTCAGCTCCGCAGGTAGCTCAGCATGTAGCTCAGCATGTAGCTCAGCATGGCAGTCCAGCATGTAGCTCAGCATGGCAGTCCAACATGTAGTTCAGCATGGCAGTCCAGCATGTAGCTCAGCATGGCAGTCCAGCTTGTAGCTCAGCAAGTAGCTCAGCATGTAGCTCAGCATGTAGCTCAGCATGGCAGTCCAGCATGTAGCTCAGCATGGCAGTCCAGCATGTAGCTCAGCATGGCAGTCCAGCATGTAGCTCAGCATGGCTAACAGAACCGCAGGCAGACCAGCACGTAGTGAAGACTTCATCGATGGAGGCGCCGCCAGCAATTCCTAAAAATAGGGACACATAATAAATACAATGAAAGCAATAGAAGGTCTTCTTACCCAAATCTTCGTTCCATTGTCCTTTCCACTATGGCATCTGCCTGACTCAGTCATGTAGGTACTCCTTCCTCCTTGGTAGATGTTTACTCTTCGACGGCTCGAACCAAAAAAGTCCCATTTCTAGATGTACCTGTCTTTTATACCCTCTGATTACGTACGCCACAAAGCCACTGCCTACTTCATAGTTAGTATGCGATCCACGTCCGTTTTAGCTGCCTGCCAAAACTACCGCCGACCATTTTCGATGCCTACCATTTCGTCCGGCATCCGAAATTGCCCCCAGATACAACTCGATGTATACCTAAGTTGGTTCATATAGTCTATAATAGTATTGTTTTTTTGGATGTTTCTTTTGGTTCTAGACCGTTTTCTGAATGAAAGATGGTGTCTAAAGACACTAATAGCTTGTATCTACTCTCCTTGAAAATATCTACATTCTACGTTACGTTTTTCATACTGTATTTATCTAAATTCTCTACTATATCGTAATGAAGAAGCAGACCTTTATGAGACTCCGAACATAGACAGTTTAAAGCATTTACTAGCAATTTATTCAGTTTCCAACTCTCAAATGTACCTAGATTTATCAATCTCATAGCCTATTTTTTGAGGAAAACCGCCTGACATTTTTATGAGAGCAATTCGCAAGTGTCATTGCGATTAAAATTGTAAATGAATTATTACTAGGTAAACACAATTAGTGAATATAATTTAATTGCTACAACTATGTATACCTTCTATTAACTATTATATTGAACCTTTCTAGTTAAACTCGTCTAGTTAATATTATTCATTCTTTATACTATGAAGTTATCAGTTGCTACAGATTCAGTATGTCACACTGAAGATAGTTTCATCGTCCGTTGAAAATTAACCGAATCTAGCTAAATTAAAGGTTAAATTAACTAAATAATTTGTGGGATACCCAAGGAACACGGACAGTCTTTCTGGACCGTTACAGCCGACCCCAAAGTTATACGAGGTGATTAACTTATGAACCGGAGTAAAACTTTCCCAAATTAATTTCATTAATTAAAATAAAACACAAATTATTTCTCTCTTGAACAGTCATTATTGGTACAAATTTTATTTGTTGATTTCTAGTTCCAGACAAATATTTTGCAATGACTTGCATAGATTAGATCTATGCTAGCCATCACATAAGTAATGTTTTTTTTTTTATTTGATGTGTAAAATTTAAACCGAAACCCCAAAATGATGTGAGTTTGATGCCGGTTTATAGCTATAAATGAATACAACCATGAAATATTATCTTTGCAGCGAGAAAAATTGTTAAACTGTGTAACGGAAGTCTGTTGTCTCAATCCAGACTCAATCCTAGTGATATAATGTATTTAGCTCTTTAGCCCGTCTATTGACTCTCGCAATTCGTAACTGAGTTTATCATACATCACCCTTCACAGTCCAAATTAGATCCTCAAAGGCGTGCAACCATAACTTAACATGATCGAAACATCCAACGTAAAACCGATCTCAAAATAACAACAAATTGCAATTCGGAGCATGTGCAGTGTGCTTAGTCAGAACCTACTTTGTATAGTGTGAACTTGTATGAAATCAGCCGAAACTGATGAAATTGTCAACTGACCTAACCTAACACCAATAACTCCTTCATACAAATTGTTTGTCAAATGTAAAGTTTGTCCAGATTTAGAAATCAAAAAATATTGTCCTATTCCAAGATTCTGTTGAAATCTTGAGCCCCTCAAACAGTTAAAATTAACATAATTCTCACTCGTTCATCACACAAAGTCTCGTTCCCAAATTTTACTAAGATTCATTCAACCTTTCAGAACTCCAACATCCGTAGTCATTCATTATACCCGCAAAATCAACAGATCATATAGAAGTAAGACTGTTAAGAAATCGGTACCATATTTGTTTATATTCATTTAGATATTTTTATGATTTATTACTTGCTAAATTTCCAAAAATGCCCCAACCCAAGAGTAAAATATGAACAAAAGAGAGATAATTCGAATTAAGATTTAAATTTTTTTACACATTTACAATAACTAAGCAACTTATTTCCACAAAATGTGAAATCTGAAGTAAAGTTACTAAAGACACCTCACCTCTGGTTTTAACTTATTACATTATTAGAACTACCTAAAGCAAAGTGGCGCATGTTCATTCAAATTGACGCAAGTTTATTATAAAATGGCATAATACGCAAAGTTAATTTTCAAAATTTACACTAAATGTTTAAATAAAATTTAGTAATATCAATTTTATTACGCCAAAATGCCAACGCTCAGCTAAAGAATTGATACAATCTAAAAATTGCAGATGTATGCAATCTCAAAACCAATATCAAGTTCTCTAATTCGCCTAAACCTGTAAAATAATGTAATAAATATACATCTAATTTAAGGACTCTGCTACTGAAAAAAAATAGTTGAAGATTTTTACCACCACTTAGAAATGTCCATTACTACTATACCAAACTGATAACATTTATACCAAAGCGATTACAATCCAGAAACAAATGTTATGGTCTCTGTAATGCTTGAAAGTATCAATGACGTAGTCAAATTACCAACAGAACAGACCTAGTGTGTAGCGACCTAGCGACAATTCAAAAATACACGATGTACGTATAACGTGATCAGCTGCCAAAACTAAAACAAAGCTTTTAAAGTACGGTTAGGGTGCACATAACGGGACGCTATGGAGTTAGGTTAGGTTAGGGTTATGTTAGAGTTAGGTTAGAGTTAGGTTAGAGTTAGGTTTAGGTTAGGTTTTTTTTTTTTTTTTTTTTTTTTTTTGTTGGCAAATATATTTCATTTTAAGCAATCTTAATATATTTTATGTGAATCAAGCAAATTTAGCCAAGCATAGTATTTTGAAAGTATGATTTCACTTTATATAAAAAAAACTATAGCCATTGTAACATTCTTGTATATACATAGTTATTGAGAATCGAACCCACAAATCTTAGTCTAAATTGATAACGTATTATAATAATCCAATGATATCTAATGCTACTAATAAAATCCTCAAAATTATCTAATTAGTTTAAATCTGCAATAAAACGTAGTAGGTATTAACTAATTTTAATGTTTGTTGAAAAAGTATGTTATGAAAATAAATACTAATATCTCATTATTAATACTTGTAATTATACTAAAAATATGATCAAATTTTGTCAAACTATTAGTAAAACGAACATACAACCTTGCTCAACATAGAGACAGATAAATTAGACCATTATTTTACTATCTATTCCTACTTTCTCCATCTGAATTTTGTAAACACCTTTTCTGTTCTATCAAAAACATACGACCCCCCGTTTTTTAAAATTACAGTCCAGCTACCTCCAATTTACAACAAAGACATGTTTTGTAATTTGGGGTTGTCTATACTGGTTTTTCGGCTTGTAAATTAATAAAATACTACAGATAATGAAAGTTAATATAAAATAAAATTAGAACTAACGTCAAAGTATGCTTATCTAACCTATAAATGCCACAAGAAACTAAGCAAACCGTGAGTGTGTAGTGGTTTAACTTTTACTATAGTTTATTATTATTAATTGGGTAGTAAACCATTTTGTATCTGTAGATGTTTATATAAAATAGTAGACAACCCTTTTTAAATTGTAGTTAGAAGTTGTCAGTTAGTTCAACTGAGAAGAATAGTTTTGGTAACTAGGAAATTGAAACTTAAAAGAATAGGTTTAGGGTTAATATGAAATCGTATCTGTTGTTCAGATAAACATAACTGCTTAGCTTTAATTAGACTCGAATATTATGTTTATGGTTTTATAGCTATTTAGTTCTGATTATTGGTAGATACGAGTAGTTTCAATATTAGCTAAAGTAAAAAAATAAATTTAAATCCAATCCGATGATTATGTGCTTTATGTTTATTAATTTTAATTATCAAGAAACTAAACCATCAAAAATGTAAAATTTACTTATTTATATATTATAGGTAACGTATCATAACCATTAAATTGCTGTTAATATAGGCAAACGTAAAATATGTTTAATTCGAACATATAATAACTATTTGAATAACCTGATTGTAACTTAGCTAGAGCGGGTGAAATCTAAATCTTATTTTTACGCATAATTAGGTATAACCCAAGGTGAAAATTGTGGACATCTTATCTAAATGCTTCCAATGTACATACAGTCTATCCGACTCTAGCTCCGTAAAGAGCTAAACTTAGTCTTGGTTAAGTATATTTATTATGATAATTATAACTGCCTTTTACGACCCCATTTACATAGACACCTTATCAATTTAAGTATATATAAAAAAAAAACTATCTTTAGAGAATGCTAATTACATGAAAAGTCACACACGCCTCTGCCTAAGATAAGAACTTTTAATCCAAAAGGTTCAAAGTTATAGTTTAAAGTTAAAGTTCAAAGTTAAAATTCAAAGCCAAAATTCATAATTAAAATTCAAAGTTAAAGTTTAAAATTAAAGTTCAAAATTTCAAAGTTACAGTTCAAAGTTAGAATTTAAAGTTAAAGTTTAAGGTAAAAGTTCAAAGTTAAAATTTAAAGCTAAAATTAAAAATTAAAATTTAAAGTTAAAATTCAAAGTTAAAATTTAAAGTTAAAATTCAAAGTTAAAATTTAAAGTAAAAGTTCAAAATTAACGTCTAAAGTTAAAATTCAAAGTTAAAAATCAAAGTTTAAATTCAAAGTTAAAGTTAAAGTTTAAAGTCAAAATTCAAAGTTAAAGTTTAAAACTAAAATTCAAAGTTAAAGTTTAAAGTTAAAACACAAAGTTTAAAAGTGAAAGATCAAAATTAAAAGTTAAAGTTTAAAGTTAAAATTTAAAGTAAAAGTTTAAAGTAAAAATTCAAAGTTAAAATTCAAAGTTAGAACTTCAAAGTTAAAATTTAAAGTTAAAATTTAAAGCTAAAGTCAAAGTTAAAATTCAAAGTTAAAATTCAAAGTTAAAATTTAAATTCAAAGTTAAAATTCAAAGTTAAAATTCAAAGTTAAAATTCAAAGTTAAAATTCAAAGTTAAAATTCAAAGTTAAAATTCAAAGTTAAAATTCAAAGTTAAAATTCAAAGTTAAAATTCAAAGTTAAAATTCAAAGTTAAAATTTAAAGTTAAAGTTCTAAGTTAAAGTTTAAAGTTAATAAAATTGCAAAGTTAAAATTCAAAGTTAAAAAATTTAAGTTAAAATTCAAAGTTAAAGTTAAAAGTTTAAAAAGTTCAAAGATAAAGTTTAAGGTTCAAATTCTGAGTTTAAAGTTAATAGTTTAAAGTTAATAGTTAGAGATAAAAGTTCAATATCTAAGGTTTAAAATTCAAAGATTCTAAAATCCTAAAGTTAGTATGAATAAATAAACGTGGTAGTAAAATAAATTTCTCTATGTTTAAGTAAGTCTAATGTAAATAACCTTTATATCTAGATCATAATTGCTTAGCATCAAAAAGGTAAGTAACTGAAGTAACTGAACGATTAATGTTGTAAGTATGTAAAAACCGGTGTAGTAAGTTGTTATCTACCTATAGCTCACTTTGTAAGTAAGAATGTAGTAGAAAGTAAATGAAAGTAAAAATAACTGTTACTAAGTATTGATATAAGGTATACTAAAGTAAACTTCTAAAAAGGTAAGTAGCTGTACCATCAGAGTAGTAGGTATGTAAGAATAAGCCCAAGTGTGATATGTAATTATCTAACTATAGTCCACTAAGTAGTATTGTAAAAGTGGTGTACAATAAAGAGTTTTCTATCTATCTATCTATCTAGTACGAGGATAAGTAGAAATAAAAGTAGCCGTGACTAAGTAATGATTCTACCTACTAGTAATCTCCAAAGACATAGGCATTCAAGAAACCAGTCAAGTATTAGTTCTCAGACAATAGGTATCTCAGAACTAACCCTATTTTTATGCTAGACTTATTCCTCTATGAAAGTTGAATACTTATAACCTAAATTACCTACTATTAATTATATTACTAAAATTTTATCTTGTTACCTATTAGTTAACCTATTAGTTTACCTAATAGTTTACCTAATAGTTTACCTATTAGTTTACCTAATAGTTAACGTATTAGTTTACCTATCAGTTTACCTAATAGTTTACCTATTAGTAATTTCTCAACTAATATTATAGTAAAACTACTTATTAAAATAAGATAGGGTTAAGCTCAATCAGTCAATGGTGATTCCACGCTAATGTAATAAATGAACCTAAAAGTAACTAATCTGTAAATAGAATTTATTTACTTACGACCTTTCTCTAGCTCTTGAAATCTCGAATCTATAAATAATTATTTTGAAATCCTAAGTGATTTATTTACGACCTCATAAAAGTATAAAACTATAAAGAACTATTTGTAAATCCTACATTATCTATTTACGACCCCACGCATTTACAAATATTGATGTTACTTAATCTTACCTCACCAACGCAATAATATGAAATGCAATTAATTCCTTTACACTACCTATTTACTACCTATACGTATTAGTTTTGTCTAATTGAAACGAATAAAATCTAGAATAAAACTTCTAGACAGAATGAACTAAAATTAACCAATTTACCTAATAAACAGTTATAATCTAAAAAAAAAAAAAAGAAATCTCAACACAAAACCCCATCCTTTATTACGGCAACAAATTGTGCGAAAAAAATCGCACTATACAAGATTAAAGTAAGCAACAAGTTAAATGAAACATGAATTTAATGGAAATAAAATATGAATTTAATAGATATAAGGTATGATTTGAATATAAAAATGATTTAAACTACTGTAAATAACCTAAAATCGATATCCTGGTCACGGCACCAAATTGTAACGCTCCCCACCCCAGCTTAACCTAATTTTTTTTTTCTCTAACTAAACTAACTGTCTTAACTAAACTAAGAGAAAGATTAACTTAAAAGAGAGATTTTAACCTAAATCAATTTAACCTAAGCAATTTAAGCTAATTTTAACTACGTTGCTTTACTTTAATCTTATGACTTATAACTAACTTAATAACTAACTTATTCTAATGGCCTTGTGATCGTATAGTGGTTGTGATTAGGACGCCTACTATTATGAACCGATAGTTACTCAGATACTTTAAGGGAATTATGATGAGACCTCTTTTAATTAACCTATGAATCTACCTAATATGAAAGTAACGTTTTCCTATCTACACTAATACTTATTATCTATCTAATCGTTGCTAATAAGAGTAAACCGTAGGTAGAAGTTTAGCTAATCGCGAGAGTTATTCCTACTATTGTAGTCTAATAAATAAAATATAATAGGTTAATTAAAAGTTACATACTATGTAGATCCTAGATAATTAGAGGCAACAGGAGTTATCTTAAGTAAGTACGACTCATTATCAATGAGATTCTTTCATGAATTTTATATAGAATGGAAGACCTAAACCTCAATTGTTTTATCGAGTACTAGCTTAAGGAAGAAATATATGTTCAGAAATATGATACATTTGACTTTGCTGGAATACATGTAAATAGAAAAGCTATATTTCCTACAGTAGAAATCTACTTATAAAAATTAATATCAAATATATAAAATGATTCTAAAGTCTCAGAATATAAGTTTATTATAACTTTGTTACTAGAATGATGTTAAATAGTGCACTATGAAGCTAATGTATTTACAATAGTATGTAATTACATCAGAGAGACGCCCCGCCAACCGCGCCATCTAGTGATTCTCGACACCAAACTACGAATACATATTATTCACATGTATTCGTAATAAACCCCCTCTTCACAGTACACTATACTTTAGCGGATGTATGATTAAGAATAGAGGAATGCGTAAAATCTATTTTTTTTTACTATTTCACTAAACTGAATCCAACATCAGTGCTACTATGGATTACAAAGATCATAAAACTAAATTATCTTTAAATAACTTTAGTTACTCAAAGCCAAGGTAGTCCCATGCAATTATATGCTGCAGTTAAGAGCAGCCTGTTAGATAACCACTTCTAACAACTGAATCTAAATTTAAGTAACCTTCCTAGTTCATGGTTCACTCAAACCATTCTTTCTAGATAGCTAAAGTCAAAGCCAAGATAAAAGGCAATAGAAGTAGATAAGGTCAGTCACATAGCTAATATAAAGTAACCCTAGCTTGAATCGGCCTAGGGTACTTCGACAACGGAAGTGTCTAGCTTGACCACATATACTTCATGTAAATTAATAGGTATCGGACTAGATAGAATAAATCATAGACTCTTTGTAGGTAGTTATCATCCCTTTTCCATAAGTTCAGAATAACCACGAGACACGCGCTCTAGAGTTAGATAAATAGTATCTGTACAGACCTTAAAACATTTGAGAATGACTTTTCCTTATAGTTTCTCCTTCAAGCACATAGTTTGAGGAAACCAATCAGACAGGTCAGTAAAAGATAAAAGGTTGAAGCTAAATGTCACTATAAAACAAATAGTCAATGCAAGACTACAAGGCAAGTAGTAATAATGGTTCTTTTAAAATTTAATAAATACATTACTGAATTTAAAAGATATAAGAGAGAGAGCTACTCAAGCTGTCTCAATGGCACAATAAATATTACCACTAGGATAATAAGTGACTTCACTAGAATTAAATTCAAAGTTGAACAATAAAAGTCATTTGATAAAATTAATCTGATATGATAGGTAAGACTACCTATTGTAGTGTATGTATCTGTTCTAATCCAGACTTAATATCCGAAAGTAAAATAAGGTAAAGTTAGGTTTAGTTGTAGAAACTTAAGTTTCTAAAATCATAAGGTTCAAAGTCTGAAATTCAAACTAGGGTTTAAAATCCTAAGATCTTAAAGGTTAAAAGGTTTAAAGTCTAAAGCTTAAAAGTCGCAGATGTTTCTAAAATTCGAATTTGTCAAATATTCATAGTAGCTATCGCTTAACACATAGGAGATAAAACGCTGTTCTACAATATTGTATGTAGTACTATGTAGGAACAGGCGTATGTATGTACTTATCTACTATAGCTCGTCTTATAAGTAGGTATGTATTATGAGGGTAAGTACGTAAAAGTAGTAGTAACTAAGTAATGATCCTACCTACTAGTGTATGTAAAAGTAAGTAAAATAAGTAAGAATATGTAATTAAGGCATTAAAATAAACTTCTAGAAAAATAACTATACTATCGAGGTAGTAAGTATGTAAGGACGAGTGTAGTATGTAAATATATAACTACAATAAGTCTCCTTACTTTCATTGTTGATCGCAATATTAATTGAACGCTCATACTATGAAATATAAAACAAGTAATAAGAAACACTAAAGATAACACACAATATCTCAAGTAAATCAAAATAAGTAGTACACACACATTAGGGAAAAATAAAACACAATATTTCTTTTAATCAATTAGGTACACATATACACAGTTAAGACTCTGTGAAATGCAGGTATTTGAAAGTATAAAATTCCTCGAATTAATCCACGTTGAATCTTCATCTGGAACAAATGCTAGAACCTAGGGAATCCTAACTCTGTAAATTCCCCCCCTTCCAGATCTCTTTCTTCTTGCTCCAGATCTTCAGGAAGTTTTATTCCCTACAAGATCCTACTTGCTACTTGAACCTAAGGAGAAATAACATCTAACTCACTAAAATAGTGCTGTAAACGCAGGTTTCATCTTTAAGTGAAAGATTATTTATTGGATAATGTAACTTGGATCGAACAAGATTACAATTATCCTAGAATTTCTCTGTCATCTTTGTACTTGTTGCTTGAACTAGATGTTTGCCTAGAACATGTATCGAGCAAGCCTGTACATTAATTTTCTATTCTAAAGATCCTGAAACAAACACACAGATATAAATCAAAGACTTACCTTGATTCCTTCATGACGGAAACCATTCATGAATCTCGTACTATGTGGCTTTTCCTTTCTCCCTACAGCTAATGCAAACCTATCCTACTTAAATACCTAGCCACATTTCCTATCTCCAATCAAGATGGAATCCTTTCTTGATTTACGCACAAGATAACGCATGCTACCTTCCTATAGCTAAGGCCAGTCCTATCCTATTGTGTAATAAGTAATTATGTAACTAATAGTTCACTTTATACATAAGTATCTATGCAATGTATGAGAGTAAGTAGAAATCAAAGTAACCATCACTAAGTATCGATCATATTTAGTAGTGTGTGTAAAAGTAAGTAAGAATAAATAACCAGGGTAGTAAGATACTCTTCTTTAAAATCCGTAAAGTAATGCACTCAATATCATCAATGTAAAGAAGTAAAAGGTACTTATCTTCACATACTCGTGGTAAAAGAAGGTAGTTAAATAAATCTCTAAAGGCGTAGATATTCAGTAAAACCAGTCAAATATAGTTCGTTTAAAAGTAAGAAGATAAATTCACACACAAAAGAGTTCAATAGAAAATGAGCAATATCAAACGAGAGGAAATAAAATACCCTCAAAATATAATGCGTGTCTTGAATCAAAACCATTTAGAAAAAGCAGCGTAGATTCTAGATCTGAATGTCAGCTTATTCCTCGGAAATCCTAAATCTGAAAACCCCCAGATTCCCTATTCCTCGGAAGAATCCTATACCTGAAAAACCCCGGCTTTCCTAACGAAACGCATGATTTGAACACTCAGTTGAAATATAAAAGACTTACCCTGATCTCCCACATCTTATCCTGACCTGGACCCTGGATCTGTGTGATGGCTCCGCTGTCAGCTCCGCAGGTAGCTCAGCATGTAGCTCAGCATGTAGCTCAGCATGGCAGTCCAGCATGTAGCTCAGCATGGCAGTCCAACATGTAGTTCAGCATGGCAGTCCAGCATGTAGCTCAGCATGGCAGTCCAGCTTGTAGCTCAGCAAGTAGCTCAGCATGTAGCTCAGCATGTAGCTCAGCATGGCAGTCCAGCATGTAGCTCAGCATGGCAGTCCAGCATGTAGCTCAGCATGGCAGTCCAGCATGTAGCTCAGCATGGCTAACAGAACCGCAGGCAGACCAGCACGTAGTGAAGACTTCATCGATGGAGGCGCCGCCAGCAATTCCTAAAAATAGGGACACATAATAAATACAATGAAAGCAATAGAAGGTCTTCTTACCCAAATCTTCGTTCCATTGTCCTTTCCACTATGGCATCTGCCTGACTCAGTCATGTAGGTACTCCTTCCTCCTTGGTAGATGTTTACTCTTCGACGGCTCGAACCAAAAAAGTCCCATTTCTAGATGTACCTGTCTTTTATACCCTCTGATTACGTACGCCACAAAGCCACTGCCTACTTCATAGTTAGTATGCGATCCACGTCCGTTTTAGCTGCCTGCCAAAACTACCGCCGACCATTTTCGATGCCTACCATTTCGTCCGGCATCCGAAATTGCCCCCAGATACAACTCGATGTATACCTAAGTTGGTTCATATAGTCTATAATAGTATTGTTTTTTTGGATGTTTCTTTTGGTTCTAGACCGTTTTCTGAATGAAAGATGGTGTCTAAAGACACTAATAGCTTGTATCTACTCTCCTTGAAAATATCTACATTCTACGTTACGTTTTTCATACTGTATTTATCTAAATTCTCTACTATATCGTAATGAAGAAGCAGACCTTTATGAGACTCCGAACATAGACAGTTTAAAGCATTTACTAGCAATTTATTCAGTTTCCAACTCTCAAATGTACCTAGATTTATCAATCTCATAGCCTATTTTTTGAGGAAAACCGCCTGACATTTTTATGAGAGCAATTCGCAAGTGTCATTGCGATTAAAATTGTAAATGAATTATTACTAGGTAAACACAATTAGTGAATATAATTTAATTGCTACAACTATGTATACCTTCTATTAACTATTATATTGAACCTTTCTAGTTAAACTCGTCTAGTTAATATTATTCATTCTTTATACTATGAAGTTATCAGTTGCTACAGATTCAGTATGTCACACTGAAGATAGTTTCATCGTCCGTTGAAAATTAACCGAATCTAGCTAAATTAAAGGTTAAATTAACTAAATAATTTGTGGGATACCCAAGGAACACGGACAGTCTTTCTGGACCGTTACAGCATCTATACAAAAGGATACCGGTGTCGGTTTGTATGTATGTATGGGTACGTGTTGTCTATAGCGGTGACATGGTGTAGTATAACATATCCTAATGCACGGCGGATATCTACAAACTTCCTCTTGGTAAAAACCTGTTAAAAATATCACGAACAAGCGAGTAAATCAAGAACTGTTTAACTGTTAAGAACTAAAGCTCTACTTCCTCGCATTAGTTAAAAACATTAACAATTCAAACACTTTGGTTGGCAATAAATTAGTTGGTTGGCTCCCAAGATGGCGGCAGACGGAGCTCTGACTACGCGTAGTAAGGTGGAAGAAACGGCGAACAGGAAAATGAAACGTGATTTTTGAATAGATTCATTATTTCGGAAAGGGAAAGGACTTCAGACTGGATGGCGATTAAAGATGGCGGAAGAAATCAGGAACATGATTAGAGACTCAAGTTGACTTTCTAGATTTGCTAGAGAATACAAAACGTTGTAAAGTTATAGGAATAGTGACATGAGTTTTCGTTTAGAAAAATTATACATACTTCTATACATATATTTTGACTTACATGTCAACTTACAACTTTAAACCACCTGTCGAAAAAAAACTCTTTTAGTAAGTGCTTCATTTTCTCTATTTTATACTTTCAGTGTGAGGTTGTTGACTTGCACCACACATCAGCTGCGAATGTTTCCCTTTACTTTTTGTATTGCACTTCCTGAAGACGTCACGAACCTGTTGTTAGGCATGTGACGTCGCTTTGTACCAGTTTCTACATCGAGGAGCATAGAAAGTTGATGCTTTCATTCTTTACAAAAGGACACCTCTATCACGAACAATTCTGACAGTCGCCGCCTTAGCGTATTCGAGTTATATTGCGCGTCAATGCCACCTCAACTGCCAACCGTTTGCGGTTGTTACAGTTATATGATCAAGGCATTGTATTCAATTTGGCGAAACCACTGGTTTCTAAAATACATTGTTTAGGTACTGATGATGATCGCTTACTAAGTGGTTTATTGTACGAAATACGAAAAAGAGTTTACTTACAGTACGGCCACGTAATCGCTAGGTGATACTATCACCGAGCTTATCATCCAAGTATTTGTATGCTGCGGAAGGTCTGAAGCTGTTGGTCAGTCACGGCTATAGTAATCGTTCAACGAACTCGAACGGTCTAACGTCCACTAGATTTGACCTCTGTACTCTAGTTCATAGGAAAGATAGTACTTCATCGTAAAATTTACAGGGAAAACCATAGTAAAAATGCTTATCACTGGTCTATGTCAGTATACATTATATTTACCCACTGCAGTCCCATAGCTATTCTACCGGTAAATTATGTAGAATCGTATGGATTTGGTCCTTCTACACGAGCCAACTTCAAATTCGAACTCACACAAGACTGTCGGAAAAGAATCAGAGTCGACCCCAATGCAAGTGAAATGCCTTCAAACTGCCTCAGAGGGGACGGAGTTGAACGTGAGAAATCGTCATTTAATAGGCGGCTGGCTATTTCGCAAATGGAGGAAGGGTGATGATTTAGCGGCGTTCGAAGGGACATGCTTAGGGGGCTAATAATTGTGATGAAAAAGCGTTTTCACTGAACTTTGTTTCAGTCCTTTTAACTTTTTCCGTCACCCCTAGCTAAAGCTCGGATTACTGTTATCATGACCGGTGCTTTAAGCACAAATACCTTATAACCAAAGAATATGAAACACTGCGTTTTAAGAAGCGGGACTACCATTCTACTAATATTACTCACTGAAAATCTCGTTTTGTATGAAACGAACGTGAAATTTTGACCTCCATTTCATACGAGAGTTTCACGAGGCTGCTATACCTAACGATCAAAGTATAAAAAAAAATAACGATATACTCGCAGCTAGACTGTCGGTTTTTTTAGGACTAGTAAGCTCTCCATCAAATAATCCCCCTCCTTTAGCAAGTTCGAGTCAAGATTTCTTCTGATACTTAGGCGTACGTGGTGCATAAAATCGATTTGTTGAAAAAAACTTGCACGTTTCAACCAGCTTGCAGTGACCGCTCTGTTGACTTAGCAAATTAGCTTTCCATAGAGTAAATGCTAACTTACCGGTAATATATTTATTCTGTGCCATAAGTACGTTGTCTTTCATTCCTGTGGATATGGTTGACTAGGCTGAGGATGGTATAGGTGCTGGGCAAGCCTACTCCATCTAAAACATTGTCCCAGGCACTGCAGTATCCCGTGAAGTGTAGACATAGGTTGCCTCCTGACGCTGTATAAATCATCTTCAATAGATTATAAGTACACGTAGTCAGCGTGAAATAACTAAGCCTTATACGCCATTTTAATCTCAAACCAAGTGGTAAGTTTACCACTGAAATAAACAGATAAGATTTGTAATAGCGTAAAGCACAAAACAGCGTATATAATTTAAATCGTATCCGTCTCAAAGTTGTGACTAATTTAGCGAAATGACAAAAGTCTCGCAATGTTCACTTGGTTTGTCTCATGTTGCGAGGTAGAGTCGTGCTAATCAGTAGCTCCGTGCAACAGCTTGAACACTCTATGTAATTTTATTACTATTAAAGGAAAGTAAAGTTTAATCAAAAAATGCTTGCAAAAGTTTGGTCAGTTTTTACAAAAAATAAAATCTACAACTAATTTATGCTATCTTATCTATCTTATAATAGTGGGTAAGTATTTAGGTAGCACAAAGCTTATTATATATAAAATACGTATATTACCACTGTAACATCATGATAACGTGTGTTGCCATAATTATTACGTTCATGTCATAATAAAAAAAAACAGTGGTAAGTCATCATTTCTTGATGTGAAAATTCAAGTGTCATCTTCAAGATAATTCTGAGCGTCCGAGCTAAGGAGTCAACCTCATTGTCAAACAAAACAACGGTCTTTTTCTTGGATTATCAAGTTAACCGAAATTTTATTCTGACCTTTTTTTTATATAACTAAATGATAGATAGAACAAGCCGATTATGGCCTACCTGATGTTCAATAGTGACCACTGCCTTTAACAATGGATTCACTGAGCACGTTCAATGAGGACGAGTTAACATGTGTAGTGTATAGCTTACTTACTAGCATAAAAGCAAGCTCGTATGAGTTGGTAGCCAACTCTGTTGATGGAGTTTTTACCCATCCAAATAGTGATAACTAGTGCTTACTATTATGCCACACTACCATGCCATGTCAACTCGTCCACAAGATATGCAAAGTTCATTTGCTCTATTGTGCTCTACTTCATGACATCGCGACACTGCAGTGCAAGTACCGTTCTTGTCGATCACATAATTTGACATTTAGAATCGACAAAATTCGATAAAAATGGTTTTATCGACAGTTTCGGGTACGTTACCAACTTAGACGATCGGTAGACAAATTCGTAAAATTTTAATGAATTGGCAATGGTGTATGTTTACTATGTTTTGAACGAAAGTGATTAACAGTGATATTGACAGTAAACTAGTAAATCATGGCAGCAGTGAAGGAATGATTTCGATAAACTCTGACCTTATATTTGGGAGTACGGATCTTTTGTCGACAAGAGATCCATACTCGCATGCAACGATACGATTCGATACGTTTATCGACTTTAGCGATCGACAACTAAGCAATCGATAAGAACGGTACTTGCACTGCTGATCCACTAACAAGATAAAACTGAGTATAATGAGCCAGTTTGTCTTTCTTTGAGCTATGACAAAGGTGGTACTCGACAGCATTATTTATTAACGAGGATTGATAACGTCCCACAGGTATGCGTGTGTAACTCACGACATTTGGCTCTGGGACTTGAAATTAACCATCGAGAGAGAGGAGAAATGTCTAAACTTTATAATAGGAGATAATATTTGGAGTAACGAAAATTATACTACCTGCTTGTTAGTCATTTTTTACTGACTACGGGTACATTGCTTACAATACAACCCCTCTAGTTAAATTACCATTACCATAGATCATAGAATACTATACTTGTAATACTCAGTTATAGTATTAGAAAACGTTACTGAAGTACTTTAATTTTTCGTTCGCATATGTCATTTTCATACCGCTGTTTCTAAGGAGTGCAGTATCCAGAATACACTACATTTACATAAGTAGTATTTATACTTACCCAGTTGTTCTGTGAATGGATCACTTAACCTCCAATTGCCATTGTTACTGTTACAAACCCCAAGCGGCAACACGCAACATACTAAATCGTTCACAATGATTAAAGTAAACAACAATGTCGCCCCGAAAAAGATATCTTTTTTGTAAATTACTTAGTAAGAGACGAATTCCGGGAACGATAAGAGAGCGTCGTCGTCGTACGTCTGACGGCGATGTTTGGACCAAATTATAAGCTGACGGTAGCAGATAGCCGTAAAACTCATCAGCCTAGTGTCTACTATCCCTAAAAATTACTGGTTTAATAAACACAAGTGACTGTGTATTCTAAGTATGTATTTACAAAAAAAATTATAAATCAATTACCAGCCTTTAAATTTTTTGTGCTAGGTACCATTTACAAGCCATTTTATTGCTACAAAAGCACAAGAGTTTATTTCACAAACAACCTAGACTTTTTTGTAGATCAGTTTCTCTACGTTATTATAATGTAAACAAATAAAAAATGAAGCATTAATGTACTGAAAGCCTACTTGAAAAGCATTAACAGTCTCATGAAACTTCTGCCTTGTCCCACCGACCCCAGCCCTCCACGTCACCTGGCGTCGACGAATAATTTATTATGTTTCTTAAAAGCCATTACTGTGTGACGCCGTCAATGGACCGTCAACCTCCCTTGCAATTAGCATGAATTTTATTCAGCTACTGTCAGTTGTAAGTGGTAGAGGGGCATTAATATTTAACAGACGTTTCAGATGTAAACACTGATATTTTTGACTTTTGGAAATCAGACATAATGTTGCTAATGATTCGTGTCCGCAACTAGGCCAAATTATCCTTTTCCTCTTTTTTTAAATAACGTTGTGCTTTAAATTTATCATTGAGCTTATTAGATAGTGTCAGTTGGGTGTGACGTGTGAGTGAGAGTTATTATCATTCAATTGACGCTACAAAGGTTATCGCCAGCAATTTAAAAGTTTGATAGATTGTTGTGAACTGCATATATTAAATGTTGTTATTTGTTGCTGCTCTCATACAAGTTCAAATAAAAGACGTAGGTAAGTACAGCCAGCAACATAAGTTGATTATCATTTTGAGCAGTTTTACGAATATCATTAAAATTTGTAAAAAGATCTACTTACTTGCAAAAAATATACCTAAAACAAATAGTCAAAGGCTTCCGAAACATAGTTGAATAATCTAAATTATTAGTGATCTTATGCTGCTAACTGTACCTAGTGGTTTACTACAACCATGCTAAATACATTATTATCATCACAGAACGATAAAAGTATTTAAAGAATAGTAACTTCTTTTTACTTCCAGGTGCTTTCCTACAAGAAAGCTTCAAAAAGGAACCACTCAGAAGCACTATTACAAAGATTTACGGTCCGTACAGACGATTATTTAAACAACTAGAGGAAAAAAGCCGTTTTAGGCGAATACGAGCTTATTTATGATCATTTCTCGGTAAGTAAGTTAAGTGTGAATTAGTGCTTGCGTGAAATGCGAGAGCGAGGTGAATTTATTCGCTGGCGGAAGTGAGAGTTTGGGGGTGACTTGTTTGCGATTAGAATTGGATTTCCGGTAAAAATACTGCATTATTTAGTACAATTACCAAATTTGAACCTTTTAGCAATTTCGTAGTTGTTTCAGTCAGTTAATGTAATACCTGGTGCATTTAACATGAAGCGACTTTTTTTGGATGCCGAAGGCTCTAGCCAAGTAGACATGAATAACCGAAATATAATAAAAATCACATTTATGAATGAAAAATCATTTAATTCTCACACGTTCTTTATTTTGTATTCGGTTGTAAAATGCCAAATTGGCTAGGAAGGTTACTCTGAGTAAGAAATCGTTCAGAGTTGGTGGTTCATAGGTTTTACTTTCCTTTCTTTCTTCTCTTGAGGCTCTTCTAGAGGCTACGCCAGGCAAGTTTGTTAAAACTGATGTGGCAGGCTGTTCAGCCTCTGCTTATGAGTTCAGAGGTTACATACAAATATTCTAAATTAGATTCATTTTCCATCTGGAAACATAATTTTCAAATTATGTTTACAGATTTATCTCGGATCTAACAAAAACCGCCCCTGTCAATAAGTTCTCAGATTTATTGTATGTAACATATAAATCTGACAACTTATTGACAGGGGTTAAGTCCAAAACACACGTGGTTTTTGGCGGTTGTTTTTAGATCCAAGATAAATCTGATAACGTGGTAAGGCCGATATAGTTTGCATAAGACATTAATACTTTATTGATTTTGCTAGTAAGTCTGCCCTACATTAACCAGACAAGTAGATTGCGGTCGCATCGATCAGATTGCAAGATTAACAAATTGCTTGGTCCCCGCAAATTAACATGTTTCCTCTGAAACGCGCTGATTACCGTTCGATTGTAGCTTATTTATTTAAGCTTGTTCACTTATATTATAACTATACACCTGTCAAACTAGGTGAATTAAAAAAAATACTTACAGAATATAAAAAAAGACACGGACAATATGTAATTTATTATTTCTTTTATTTTATTTTAATACCATAAATATAGAATTTGTTGACGAATGATAGAGGAGAATGGAAGAAAAGAACATATTGTGCCGACCCCACCTAGTGGGATAAGGGCAGGAAGAAGAAGAAATATAGAATTTAGAATATTACTAATTGCTCCAATGTACGTTACAAAATAAGATGTAACGTACCCACGTTACATATTAGTGGGTACAGTGTAGTTACTTATAGGGTAGATAGATGTAGGGTTGCTGCAATTTTGAGTGTACGATTGAATTTACGTCAAATTGACTTAGCTGTTAAGATTGTATGTATACGATGTATAAGTTATATTATGATTTATATCTTGCTATATTTCTGTATCTACACGTTTTGCTTCTTTTTCATAGATTTAAGCAATACCGTTAGCTATGACGAGACCAGCTGTTTTCTTTTACCTATGCCAAAGATAAACTGTATTGATAATGCGTGTAATTATTATAGAAATTAACTTGTCTGGGCGTGTTATATTAACAGCTTGAAAATAGGGTCAATGCATGTGACATTTTTTACTTCAAAGGAATTACTTGCAATTACGTTTAGTTTTTAAATGAAGTTATAACCGCAATTTGCACGATAGTGCAATGCCTGTGATAATTTTTGCGAAATATTTTTATTTTTTGCTGCTACGAATTTATCCAATCCTCGAGTGTTTTAATTTCTGAAATGACTTAGTGCGCTTTTGAGCAATGTCCTTAGTGTCACTCTACGGTTTAGTAAGTACTCTAACATAAACTAGCTTTAATTTTGTGCAGCGTGCTTACTGACTATCAGTGTCAGACACAAAACCTTATAGATACTACTGCAAATAATAAGTATAAAACTAATGCTACTATACCACCTCTACTTCCAGGTATCACATTACAGAGGTCTCCTAATGCAGATCACAGGGTATTTTTTCTGTATTCTTTGGTTCCAACTTGAAACTTGTACCTTATTGATATTATACTTGTATCCAACGCATTTAGATAACGGAATAATCTATTTTAACCATTGCACCTCCCATACAATGAGGTGCTTTAGGCCGTAGATATGTGATTCATACAATGCCATTCACGACTCGATTAAAGTTCACAATGCTCATAAAGGAATAGCCTCCGGTTCTTTTTCAGTGACGTATGTATGAGGACGAAGATACCCATCTATCAAACCACATGAATCTTCAAACTTCAACCTTATGACTCAGGCAATAAGGAAGATACTATTGAATAATGTGGTGAAGACAAAAGTTGTTCAGGTGAAGGCAGTTTAATTGTTTTTTTCTTACTAATGAGGCACAAGTGGTTGACAATAGCAGTCATTGTGTCATTGACTTTAAAACATTTTTTTCTGTTTTCCTTTTAATTTGTCTTTTATCAACGTACGTGTGCGACCGGACGTGGTGCAGAAACCTTAACAAGTGCACTTCATTTACGATGAAATATTGAGGGAATATATAATAGATAGATAGATAGATAGATAGATAGATAGATAGATTATATCTTTATTGTACACCAAAATAACAGAAAAAAGATACAAGGATTTAATAAAAAACAAATATGAAGCACAATGGGCGGTCTTATCGCTATAAGCGATCTCTTCCAGACAACCTTTGGATGGACAGGAACGTTAGATTAGATAAGAACGGGGCGCACATAAAAATAAATATAGGAATTTGTAGTAGAGCAATATAATTATGAAGAATTCATAATTATATTGCTCTACTACAAATATAGTTTATAGTTTACAAATATATTTTATAGTTTATTATTGAATATAATAAACTATATTTAAAAATTAAATTTGTTAAAACTGATTAAAAATTAATTAAAATATGTAAAAATTTCTCTAAATTTGGTGAGATTTATTTATTTGTTAAAGTTCGTTAAAATTTAAGACAAATAACTCAGAATTTCTAAATATGCAAAACCAATTCAATCCATTTCTTGAAAGAAATCGACCAAAACATAACATGTTCAAATATTTCGCAGACTCTTTATGTGTGATAATGCTGTGAGATCTTTTTATTACATTGCCTGTAATATATACCTACTTACCTACCTACAATAAGTGCTAGTATATACCTCCTATGTCTGTCCTTAGAATAACATACATACATTGCCTTGCAGACCAATCGATAGTATTTATCAACGCGCCACATTACCAAACAAATCACGAGCGGCCGAGACTGCCCCGTTCGTTAGCACACTGCAAACAAATTTGATTACCTAACGAGACTCAACAGAGACGAACTTGTACAAAGACCTTGAACACACTCCCAAAATCGACCTTATGATCATGAACATAAAGGCGAGGCAGGTGAAGTAGATTCGATTGGTAACAAGGCATCTTTTGGCGAGGACGATACCGGTATATGTTATTAAAGTTACACTTCGGCAGCTGTTTTTGAATTTTTTCTTTTAGTTTGTCTAGTACCTTTTCAGCAACGTCACCAAGTAAATGATGTACTACAAAGCAATTTAAGCATGTATATCAACTAAAATAAAAGGTGCCAAAACGCATCCGCAGTCCAAAAGGGCTTTGCTGACGTAGTGCAATTAACCAACATTGTTCTGTATAAATCTTTATTTGTCTGGCCATAGTCTGGCCGCGACCCCACTGGTTTTTACGGACCGACGGCTCTGCTACGCTTGTACATACTCGTTAACAATTTGAACAGACCTTCACTTGCGCTTACTCTACTTACTTAAAATTTATTCCTTTGCCTTTTATACGGGGTCCTCAATTCAAATGCCTAGATAAAATAAATGAAAGAACAAAATAATAAGAAGAATTTAAAGAGGATCATTCTCAGGCAGGTACAACTAATTATTTTCGTGCAATCTACTTCTCCACGGACCTCCTCGCTAAGCATGAATAAAATAATGATAATTGTGTAACGATCCTAATTTCCCTAGACGATTATAAAAATTAAATAATGCTCTTTGATCTAGTAGTAGGTATCTTTCTAGGAAAGACATCTACAGATTTGATTCTAGCGGACAACACTTTTAGTGTAGCCGCAAGCAATTTAACACGGGGCATTTTTTTGCAGTTGAAAAATGTTCCAACCAAAGCTCAAATAAAAATTTGGAAGAGCACTCAACGTGACATAGCCTCCGGTGAGTTGAAAAGTGGTAGCTGTACTGTGTTGTAACAAAATTATTACCCAGAAAGTGGTTTTGGATAGCATGTTCGTACACACTATAAACCACGCATTGGTTTGACTCAGTCTATAGAGGATGGGTTAGTTTTGCGCGAATCAGTCACACAAAGCACTGATTCTTTTGTTCGGTGATCCAAAGTAAAAAGTACCATTCTACACCGAGTCTCCTATCCAGAATCAGTACTGAACAGAATTGTGTGGTGTATAGTATTAAAACGCGGACGCGTCTGTACTTAAAATCTATAAAAAATAAAGAAAAATGTTTTTTGGCGAAACCTTTGAAGGTAAAATTTGACTGCAATTTACAAACTCTATCTACCACGTCTGCTCTGTGCTCTATCACCAAGTTGTTGACACGTCAGCCACCGGCTAGGTATCGGCATTTTCGGTGTGGGGACAAAACACGAAAACTCGATCAATTTTAAAGTGCTACACGCCCCTGCAGCTATCTACGCTTCTGCAATGTGTGACGTCATTAATAATAGGGGCAATAAAAAACATTAAACAGCCATTAAATTGATGCTTTTAAATTTATAAAAAATTTTACAGCTCTGAGTATCAAATTAAAGAAAAATGTCATGATACTATCTTAATATCACTTTAATAAATACTTGTATGAACATCATAGCTTAGATTTTGTACCTAAATGAAATCATAGCAGAAGTATTTAAAAAAATATATATATAACATAAAAACAGCAGGCGCAACGTCAAACAACCATCGTACTCCAACAAAAAGCATTGAAACCGCATCATTATACTTTGTTTGCGTCTTCCAGCTTATTAACAAGGATATTTCATAAGCTCCCGCTTTTTGTTAAAAGCACCTAAGCTGCAGACGCGGTGTATTCATTACATAGGAGCACAGAATAGATATAGCAACTGTTATGCATCGACTCTTTTGTAAAGGAGATGTTGCTCCGTACGTCCTTCTATCTATTTGTGGAAATTAATCCGTTATTTTACTAGTAGGTAAAAGGTACCTAAAATAAACAGGTATCTATAACTAAATCAAAATGATTTGTACAGGGACCATTTTAGTCTATGTCCCTTTGAGCGGGGGATACTTAAGTATGACCAAAACTCCAGTTCATTCAATGAAAAAGCTAAAATATAATCTACTTACGGGTACAATAAAGCTATTTTGGCAGGGAAAATATAATTACGAATTTGAATCTTCCAATTATTTCGGCATTCGTTCGTCGCATAACATTATTACGAATTCACAGAGCTATATAAAGCATTTTTGACTCATAAAACGTTAAGTACAAAACTAATTAGATTTGGGATCGTAGACGTTTTTACAGATATTCGTCTGTTTCTAATTTAATTACAATTTGAACGGAGACCGACAACTGAACATTGTTGATGAATTATTAGTCGTAAATTTTTTTCACGTCTAAGTATTTTATTGTTATCCTGGCTAACGATAATGTTGCTTTTCGTAATGGTTGTATTTCAAACGGTAGTAAACTTTTAAAACATGTTATTATTATGGTCTCCTCGCTACTATTAAAATCGGACTCGCTCTTGATACCATCAAAATCGGACAAATTACGATCAAAATGATAATTTACCGAATCTTTTTCTTCTTCTATACCTATAATATGGCCTCTATGCGTCATTTCGACAGACAATTTTGCCAATTTTGACAATTAGTGATGAATGATGAAGTGATGAATTAATATAAGTCAAGTCTTCGTCAAGTCGGCTGTCGTTTGTTTGTTAATTTTCTCAGATTCTGAAGGCATCAAAATAATAACCAATCAGGGGGTCTATTGACATACCTAACATTCAACATATTCTATGCAAAGCATAAAAAAGTTATAAAAAATAATATTTTACTTCCTAATTAAATTTTATTATGTTAGGTCAGGTTACGCTTAACCAACCGAAAAAATACAAAAAATTGAATAAAAATGATAAAAAAAAAACGAGATGTAGTTGTTAAGGCGCAGACAGTTTAATTAAAAGTTGGAATTCATCCTAGCCCTTAATTTCATTTCGTAGTCGCCTCCGAGATGACGGGTGTTGCTCGAGCCAAGTAAATTGTAAAACCAATCGAGAATGTTAAGAATAGTACCTGGGTAGTTTTTAACACTAATTCCTATTGCATTTACATTGAATGATAATGAATGATTGAATGACAATCATTCAGAAACAACCGCAATCTAAAAAAGAAAAGAACTAGATCGTTTCAGAATTATTTAAGCAATAAAGCAGATTATAAGTTGTAGAAAATACATAGATACAAAAGGTAGGATAGAGGAAACAAAAATTGCAGGCATTTTTCAAAGTCCACCCTACGGAAATGGTGCATAAATAAAGTCCAGTTAAAAAAGCGAAGTGACCCCTACTATGGACGTCGAAGATCTATGAATGATACAATAACCAAACCTAAGTATTTATCTTAGTTTATTGAAAAAAATCTTCACTTCACCAGCTAAAATACTTTTCATTTATCTAGTAGAAATAAGGACCAGATTATTTTCATCCCAAAGTTTGAAGAACTTATTACATTAAAATTCTTGGTTTATAAAATAAATTATACTTAATCGTGTTCAAGTTCAGTGAACTATTACTATATCGTCCTAAATACTAGCTAGAGCAAGCTACTAGCAAAACGGTTGTAAGCTTTATTTTCCTTTAGTAGGGGCAATGATCTATTGCACATTTTTACGAAATAACCCATAAAATTGGTTGTAACAGTAAGTTACCGTTGTCTGTCTGTTTGTAATAACTTAATGTATTGGAGCTCATAATGTCGACGCGAAGTTTTTGAGTTTCATTTCTATTTTATAGCTGTTTTCATATTTACTCCCTACCTACACACTCAGACACACGGCAATAACTCTAAAGCAAACTGTATACAAAAACAAATGAAAACTACGTAATAATGTAGGTCAATAAAAAAAAAATTGACCTAAATGATAAATAAATGGTTTATTTATGCAGAGTCAAAAAAGTGCCTAATAAAATTAAATGATACAATGAAAAAATAAGCAAATAGAAGAAATAAAAGCTCATGTACAAAATAAAAGACTGATGGTTGTTTTCGCACCAAAAAACCTTCCAACAAGTAAATTGAGGCACTAAACTTTACAATGGAGTTGGTCACACACGACCACGCCTAAAACCAACATAGTAGGTACCACAGTACATTAATTAAACAGAGACATGTGTCGACAAGTCCACCCGCCACGCATATATCAATCAAGGTGACACCCGTTCGGTTTCAGTGGCGTTTTTACAGTGACCTGCTGATTCTGCGTGTGATAATATTTGAGGAGTAGCTAGATCGAAAAAGAATGAACGTGATCCAACGCAAATTAAAAATAAATTAAACTAAAATCCGTAAAAAAATTTGGGAGCTTTAAATATTTGTTTTTTTTACAAGAGTATAGGTAGATCTTTATTTTTTAATACTTATTTCAATGATAGAACTGCTTATATTATTTGTCTAGATTTACTTGCATTTTTAAACCCTACTAATAAATATGATCTATAAAAAAGACCTACTGAAAAAAGTCGGGTTGGTACCGTATCTGTACGTACAAGCGTACATAACTACACAGTCAAATAAAACATGAATTATTTTTTACGCAATGCAAAACAAATAAAAAAAATTTTTTATCATATTTTTCTTTTCTTTTCGTTGGGATATAAACACTTCAATATACTTTTAAATGAATAACTATGTGCGATATATAAACTACATATTGAAACTGTTCTTATAATTTACCATTCACAGCCATTAATTTGCAATTTTTTATTGATGTTATCTTAAACATTAAAGCTCGCTCATTTGTTAAATTTATTGTTGCAGGTGCTACAATAATTTCAGCTGTAAAATCCCCGTTTGTAGAATTTTTGATGCAATTTCCATTTAAAGTATTCACCGTATTGTAATGTTAATAACAATAAAATAAATGTAACGACAAACAAACGCATTGTTAGGTAACTGTTATTGTTATTTGTAATTTTAGACGTCGTTATCATAACACTTCATTTGGAATCGGTCGCTTTGCCAGTTAGATTTGAGCTTATTTGAATATTTAAAGTGCTCAATTGACTAATGAAATTCGAAATACAAATTTTAATGTGTACTACTTAAAAGTAGAGACAGTTCAGAAACTGGTGTCTTATCCTCAGTTCGGCAGAGATTTTATTCTAATGACGTCACGACGACGACGACCACGACGTGGAACGAAACAGGTTAAAAAAAGGGATGACATCAAAAAGACGTCGAAAGAATCATTTCGACCGAGAGCAGCCCCTGCAAGCTTACCTTCAAGCACAAAAAAGAAGTTGCATAATGATTTTCGATCAAGTCATGCTTTGAAGATTTCTCCTCCAGGATGTAAATAAGACACATAATCCACTTCACTTGTCTATAATATCTGTATACACCAGTACCTATTACATATTCTTTTCTAATTCGCTCACAATCTACAGCCAATCGAAGACAAAACACTTCTTTTCCTCTCTTCTCCTGTTCCCACATTCCTTCAAGACGTCACACTCTATCCTCCCGTCACAATGACAGCCGCTTTTCAGTGACTTTTTGACATTGACATTGACACTTAAGGACAAACCTTCGTATTTTTGTCTCGTTTTTTTAGACGGCGCTACCATACGGGATGTGCGCGAGAGGTGCAATTTCATATTGGACGGTCTCTACTTACTATTTTCAAGCCAAATGTCATTACCACGCTCTAGTTCAAACGAGGCTAATGAAATCTAGATTGCTTCGTTATCAATTCTTTAAAAACAGCCGTATACTTTCCTAAACAAAGGCTTTATCTTCGGCTTTTCAAGACCTAGGCATTGTAAGCAATGGCTTTTATCTTCCTTCTCATACTGTAGATACTTTGGTCTGATGGTGATGTTGCAGAAACAATAAACATTAGTAATAGTATCGCCGGACAGAAAGCTTTAAGCTTTATAGATAAAGTATTGGTCTTGGCAAAGCTTGAAGTTTTGAGATAAAATGTAATTTAATTAAACCTTTTGATTTTGTATCGGCGAAAAGAAATGTTTTAGAAGAAATGGTGGTACATTTTACGTGAAATCATTGTAGTGATTTCACGTAAAATGTACGTGAAATCATTGTAGTGATTTCACGTAAAATGTTTTCAAACAAAAAAAAACAAACTGACAAACCATTAAATTTTTGGTCAACAACTTATAGGTAATAATTTTAGAGATAAAACTTTTTTTTTTAATTTAACTAATGCCGATCACCAGAATGGCGAATGCACAATTTTTTCCCTCATAGCTTCTTGATAGAACAAAATAAGTACTTACTACAATTTTAATATGCCATAAACTATATCTGTAAACCAACTTAAATTACACAATACTATCTCAATAAAGATCTTTAACTCCAAGAAATAAAGGTTAAATTTGTATTTAAATTACGCAAATACAATTTTGTGTATTCAACAATAAGACCACGATAAAACTGCTGCTTGCTCCGCAAGTTAACAAGATTTCTCGCTCTTATATCTGGGGTAATAAAGTTTAAATTTGAAGTGATAAAGCTTGGAGAGGTTTGTGCTAAAATTGTTATAGAAGACAAGTCCTGAGTGCATAGCTGTCCCTGCGAGCTTTATGTCTTCGAAGATGGCTGGAAGCTCCTTAGCGTTTCTTCGTAAAATGCTTTCCTGGTACATTCCCGTAGTTTTACTAGGCTGAACTCTTAAGTCCTGAGAATGCTTATTTTGAGTAACGTTTCTATATGAAAACAAAGTGCATTTTATAAGCGCCTCGTGGGAATTTCTTACTTCGAAACTACCTCATATAAAATGAAGTTGATACCTACCTAAAAAAAAAAAGTACTAGTAAGTAATTCATAGGCACTTTAATTGGTATTTTTATGTTTGTCTGTGGTCAATGTCTAAAAAGGAACACGTGACCACTGATGTTAATCTACTCACGGTCACCAAAACTCGCAAGCTTACCTGGAACAAAAAATAAATTTGATTAGCAGGCCATGTAAATTCCCTGTCACTTGTTAATTAGGTCAGCGATGCAAAGGGGCTTTATTTAATTATGAGGAAGATTAAATTTTCCATGTCGCGGAGTTATGGCTTTCATATGCAAATCTACTGCCCGGGATAAGTGCGCTACACACGGATCTTTCCTGTGGTGTTTCCACCGCTATCTTTTTCCTATAAATAAATACAACATTGAACTACAAAACAAAGAAACTATGATTGCATAAATACAAAAATTTTAAAACACCTAAACTTGGAAATCTTCTTAGATCCTCATTGCTGGCCATCATCAGTTTTTCGGTTGTGGGAAACTCCAAATAGCTAGTTATTGTATGAAAGACAATTTGGTTATAATCTGTGCTAATATGCTCGCAGAGCTACGTGGCATTATGTCAGGACTTTACTATGACTGGCAGTGATGTAATATTTATTTAGCCTCCATATCAATTTCCATTGCTGATACACTCCTGAATTTTGCATTCGTGTTGTAATATCAGTGTGCTTTCATAAGAACTTTACATTCTGCAGACCTGGTATAAAGTCTGAGAATGGGTTTGGCTGTATTCTATGTACAAGTTCATAACTCTCTTCGAGTGAGTCTAGAGTCACATCACTTTGCTATTTGGTTTGAAAATTTATTCTGCGGTTTTGAGTTCTAGTCTGAGAAAAATGCTTCTTAAATAGAAAACAGCAAAAAGGCGAAAATTGCGATGAGTTTAAAAAAAAAATTAAACACGTACCTTGTAATACTGTGTTCATATTATAGAGGTATAGTATTATATAATCTGTGGTATAGCTGAAGTAAAACAAACACAGATCTTTCGGGAAGTTTCAACTTGTTCCAAAAAACGACTATTCTTAGCTCTAGAACACTTTTTAGTTCAACAAAGGAAAACTTTCAATTGAACCGTTCAAACAGACAGAGAGGCACTTAATTTTTTATCTCCCAACTTAAGAGGAAAGTTACCTACGTAGGTCGAAGTTCGTGCAACATTTAGAGCGTTAAGAACAATCTCTGACACTGTGTCCAGGGTTAATGCTTCTCCTTCTGTGCCAGATCTGTTTACAGTATCGTTGTGCACTGTACTATTGTTCGTTTATTGTAAAAGTAAATTACAACGACTTAATATAGGATTTACAATATTCACAATAATAACAAAATACACATTGAAACAGTTGAGCTATCTACAAACAGTTTCAAACAATTTATAGATACAAAAGTTGTATACAATTGAAATTAATAAAACTCTTCAAAAGTCACAAAAATGCCGTCTTTCAAATCAATGCAATGCATAGAGAAACTACAACACAAGACGTACAATCGCTAAAAAATTTTTGGTATAATTGCTAATATTTAAGCACATGTATATGAGAGTGATAATATCATCGAACGATTGTAGAATGGCACAGCTGTTTTTAGAGTGCCGTTTGCAATAAAAAGGAACCGCGTAATTTCAAGTTCCTCATTAATATGGTGGATATTTATGAAGTTTGACTGTTTCGTTCATAATAAAGTTAATTATTTAGAAGTTTCTCTATCGAAAACCAATAGTAAGGCGTGAACGTAGAAGTAAAGTGCACTCGGCGTCGCACGAACGAAATGAAAGTTTAGCTTGGTTTCAACTTGGTTTCGTTTATTTCTCACTCTGGTGCACTTGGTTTCGTTTATTTCTCACTCTGGTGCCCGTTGATGTGATTTATTGTTTTTGCAGCATTTGTTTGAAATCGCCACTTTGAAGTTTATATGGTAAAGAACATGCGGCGACTGTAGGATCACTCACTTAAAGAAAAAAAAGGGAAATATACACGTACCTACTTAGATACCTACAACAGTGGGCTAATCGTTATCTCATAAAAACCTGCCAGGCTGTTTGTATACTAAATCATAGGTATCTGTGACTAAATAGTGACATTAGCGCGTTTCAGCGCGTTTTTTTCCGTCAAAAGCTTCTTGTTTTCGTATATCTGTTGCCACGTCATTATGCTGCGGGCAGCCAAAGTAGTTCAGAGCTTGCGATATGGGGGCAGTAATATACAGTGATGATTTTAGTTTGCATAAACAAATCAACTTATATTAGACGTCTACAATACCTTGTCACGTGTCCACACTGATTTATTAATCTCTCTGAATAGCCATTTCATAGCCTATCATGTACTCAATAAATTATCGCAAGTAATTTTGACATCCAATAACAAGCCGATTGTTATAGTATATTCAAAATTAACAGATGCTATCTTACACAGCGGTTTATCAAAGTAGCTGTCGAACGCACAAAGATGGCTAAATTGGTTAATGTGTTCAAGCGAAAATTAACGTTATTTGTGGGAGTGTTACTCATAATAGGTTACATGGTTTAATTTTCAAACGATTTTGAAAGTAATTTATCTTGTAGTTTGTGTGATTTACGCACAAATGCTAAAATGTCACTATAAAGCATCTTAACTATAGCTTAAAACTATGAACCAATTTAATTAGCTATATCATATTTTGCTTAAAATTTTTTTCCCTGACTGTACTCAACAACGGTTCCTTAATTTGATGGTGTCCGAATCGACAGTAACAAAAATATTAAAACCAAAAGTGTCAATGGTCACATTGTGTCCCAATATATTTTGTCCAAATCGACGGCAAGTCCATAAAATTGCCCTGCGTTTATTTGACAGTACTCATTGATAAGAGATGGCAATAATTGAAGCATTAATTAAATCTTATAGCCTTTCAGTATTCAGGCGTTAACATATGTTTTTTTTAAACAGCGATCCTTCAAAAATAAAACCCCAAATACCTAAAATAGAACTTACCGTTCGGTTATTGTTACGTCCGTGCGGTTTTTTAACAACGACATAGAGTTTTTTAAAATACTAACAACAAACACTGTCCTAAACTATATCTTTCCTTTCATAAATCTTTTTATGGATTGTTCATGGCATTTTGTTTCCGATAAATCCATAAATAGCTCCCTTATAAGTATTCACCACTTTAAAATAAGTTTATCCCCTCTCATGCCTACATCATAACAAAATAGTCATACAGTATCCAATGTAAAATAGACTATGCCACTTTTCATTTTGCTTTGGGTTAAAGGTAATTCAGAGATCAACTTAATCTGGTCTTTATGAGCTACCATAAATATTCGAAGTTGAACTAGCAACTGAGCTTTTTTGAAATTCTACGCCAACCTTATTTCGATGACGTTACGGTTGTCAATTGTTTAACAACGTAAGTATAGTTTACAGTAGCTTTTAAATATAATATACGTTGAAAGAACTCGACAGACAGCCATCAAGATGGTTCTAATAGGCGTATCGTATGCCACAAATAATTTACAAATTGGTGAGTAGTCGACGCAAGCTCGAGAATAAAACGGATGCACATTAGTTGAGGTATTATCACTAAAAAAACTTCACGATAATAATACACTGTAAATAATACACATACAACTTTTCGAAAACGCTGCATCTTTCAGTATCATGCCAGTTGCATACTGAAAGCTAAGGTAACTCAGTTTAGCTGTGGTTTGGCTTAGTTCGCATATAGTAGACGCAGTTTTTCTAGGTCACACGCTTAGTTTGCACTCTGCACACATGTAAGAAAAACTTCGTAAGCTATGCAAAGTATTGCAAAGCCTAGCCAAACTAAGTTCGCTGAGCTTCGGTATGACAATCACTCCAAATAGTCCCCCAATGTTATTAATCATGACGTTTTTGAGAATTAAAACACTCAGTAATACTTTTGTGTGCTGTTGTACCGTCCATTGACGACGTGGTAACTATTCGGTAATCAACATCGGGGACAGGCCAGTATGGGGTCAGACCACTCTAACCCGAGAAAAAGGCATATGTAACACTTGTTACGTACTTGCAATGTTGAATGCTAGTTTTTGCCTGTGACCTGAAATTTTTAGCACAATGTCCAGTAGCTTATAGCAACATACCGAGCACAGATTCTTTGCGTAAAGTTATACCCCGAACTAGGAGAACCAAGTCCTTTAGAGCATGCTTCTAATCGAGGGGCTGAACTAAACTAGTTAATTAAGTACAGTGCAGGCAAGAGTTGACCACTTGTCCACTTACTTGCCTAAGTTTGGGCGCATAACTTCACAGCAGTATCTACTTACCTATCCATATTACCTAGTCTACGTATTCGGCTTTTATTTATACACTTGTCAGTTTCTCGAACAAAAATACAGGTATCGGCCGCCGATACGTTATTTCTTACCGTATCGGCGTCTACAAATAAATAAATTAAATATTCATAGACCTTTCACACAGTGCCCTCTAGTCCCAAACTAAGCAAAACTTTATTTATTTATTCTTATGTTTTACAAACTTATAACTAAGTAGGTAGGTATTACTACTTAAGTTAATGAAGCCACTGAGAACTTAAGCTAAATCTGTAGCATCAGTGCAATGACAAGATTAATAATTATTATTTTTCAAAACTAGTACTATGGAAACTATAGATTGCTGATAGAATATTTGGATAAGAAATGAAGTCAGTCAGAATACCAAGTCAAACCATTTTACGAACTTTGAATAATTGTTTTAGAGTGAGTTGCTAAGTTTATGGCGTCAACACGTTGGTGACGTCATTAGTGTTTCTAAAGTTTAGTAGAGCAGAACCTAGAGTAACAAAAAAAAGAATTTGTCATTCTTCAAGTTTATATTCTTTCCCACACTGACATTCGTCACCTATAGCTAGCATCTTAGTTAGGCCGGGTTCCCACTACGCCGGACCGGCAAAGCTGCCGGGCCGGTAAAACTGCCGGGATAATTTGAATAGTCTACTGTATATGTAGGCGCGCGATCTAAGTGCAGTTCTGAGGAATGCACTAGTGATGTGACCTAATTAGCGACAATGAACAGAGTTCGATATTTTTCTTTGACACCTTAAAAGTGGACGTTCAAACTGCTTGTATCTGTTAGTATTTTAAAACTTTTTATTGAATACATTTGCGCTAGATATTTGTATTACAAGTTATGGTACAAAAAAAAAGAAAATATTATGCATTATATTCCTTACTATAAGAAAACTGTGTGGAAAAGCCGGGAATCTTAATGAAACAAGTTTATTATTGATAAAAATATATTATTTTGTAATTTTAATCATCATCATCAAAAAATAACACGAGTTTGCAACTTGAGTAAAACGCTATCGCGCGCGCTCGCGAAAGACATCAAGCACGGCACTAAACTACAGGCGGCCGCGGCGAAGTGTTGACGGGCGGGGGGAGTTGCGAAAGCCCCGCACCTCATACCCCGACTGCACTCAGATCGCGCGCGTACAGTATACAAATTGTACAGCCACTAGCCCTTACGGCAGTTTTACCGGCCCGGCAGATTTGCCGGTCCGGCGTAGTGGGAACCCAGCCTTAATCTACCTAACCAAGTGTTAAAATCCTACTCCTACTATAGATGTTTGTGTTTCAATTACGCTGTAACTACTGGTCCGATTTGACTAAAACTTCGAACAGAGTATAGTATTTCGTTACCTGAATTAACACATAGGCTACTTTTGTCCCGAAAAATCAAAAGGATCCAACGAGACGCAGATGAAGTTGCGGGCGAAAGCTAGTAATATATCAATGGGAAATCTACGTAGGTACCTAATAATAATAGAGTTCACGGCACCCTCACCTCGTGCTCAATTTAATAAACAATGGGATTGTCTGTCTGTCTGTCACGAGAGTTGACGCGAAATTGTTTCCACCTCTTCCTAATATGCGATTAGATAGGTTATAGGTACCTAGTACCAAATGTCACGCGGTAAGAAATTCATCTTTGACTTTCACATGTACTCGTAGAAACTCTACCTTGTAACCTTTTAGGTGTGATAAGTACTACATATCGCCTCTTTGCGACAAAAACGTGTTAAAGTCGACATGTCACGTTATAGAATGATTAACTAGAACAAACCGCCGTTTCGCGCTCTACTTGCTACTAAAACGGCATATTTCTAGGGTAAAAAATGGCTGAGTTATGAATGAAAGACCGAGAGCTTGCTGAATTATCTCTATCTCGCTCGCGCAAAGTGTTCGATGCAATAACGATTCTAGTCAGTAAGACCCAGGTGCTTGGAGGGGAAAGTGCTGTCCGATTGCGGCAAAAGCGTGACAACATTAACGTGACACGGCTTTGATGCAAGAAGTAAGTAATTTTTTGAAATCAGTTTTGCTTCTAAAGTGTGATATCGTTTACCTGTACCGGTTTTCCTGTAAAGAAAGCTTAAATTTCTTTCGGATAAGGGATGCTTTGTCACGTTATAGTATTCAATATCTTGATTTTTTATGTGACAAAATGACATGTACCGTTACAGATGTTAAAAACATTTTGTTTATTACATTGTTGTTATGGTTCACTTTAATTTGTTGCGTTATTTCTGAAAACTTACAACGCTTTGGTGTGTTTATGTTAAGATGTCGCATTGTAAGTGCTAAGGCATTAAGCTAATATTGCTCTATTCTTTCAGATGGAATCGCGATCTAAGAGAATTTTAGAACTCGTCACGCAAAATGTTTCGAGTAATGTTCAGCTTGGTAATAAATCTTTATTTTAATAACAAAATATTTATTATTATTGTATGACATTACAGTTTATTTATGTTTTAGGGCAAGAACCGGAAGAAGCACCAAACATTTTCAATGAAGAGAATAGTCAGAAAGCTGATGTGCTTCGTCGCGATTCTACTAGCTCTTCAAGTAGCTCTTCAAGTAGCGGCTCATCAGGACCATCCTATTTTGAAGGTATTCTGGTTTCTATTATATTGTTATACTAGGAAAAGCTCATTGTTACTATAATTTATTAGTAATTTTTTTATTTTTTTATAAATTCTTTTCAAGACTAGCTAATAATATTTTTGTCATTGTTGTAGATTCTGACGACTCAGTAAAAGACCCCGATTACCAGATAATTAAATCTAAATCGATTAAAAGAACCAGGAATATTTTGGAAGAAGAAAATGCACCTGCTGACAAGACTGATCAGAACGTAACTGAGACTGAAGTAAGACTTGCTACGGACCCAGTGATAAATACTGATAATGAAACATTCGGTGATATGGATGTAGAGACTGAAATAGGTTTAAGACAACAAAATGAACGTACAAGGAATGATGATCAACTGATGAATGCAATAGATAGTATACTTTCAAACCGGTTAACTCCAACTCAAGAAATAGAAAACGTAGCAGCATCAACCTCTGAAGTCTTAATAACGAACACCAATGAAGATCCAACGCCTACTAAGAAAGGAAAGAAAAGACCAAGAAATGCTGACAACTGGCAAAAAAATGTTGCCAAAAAATTGAGAAACTGTGGTAAGTCATACCAATCAAACATAACAAAACAGGTCGTTCCTGAACGTAAGCTAGGAGAACTTTGTAAAGAAGCGTGTGCGTTTAAATGCCGAGAAAACTTTTCTAACGATCAAAGACGTAAAATATTTGGCGATTATTGGAATTTGCAAAACATAGAAAAGCAATGGAGTTTCATTGCTTCTTCTGTTGAAGAGGTAGGTCGAAAAGATCGTTACGTCAAACTGGATTCTGAAGGAAAAGTAGTAGAACCGAAGCGGACCAACAACAATGCATTTTATTTATGCTCAGAAAAAGGTGAAAAAATAAGGGTTTGCAAATTATTTTTTAAAAATACACTAGCAATCAATAATCGCCCTATAACAACTGCATTAAGTAAGAAAAACAAAGAAACGAACATTTCATCAATGAAAGATAATCGTGGGTGTCATGGTCATCAACCCAAAACTGATGAAAATCTCATAAAGAGTGTGAAGGAATTTATCAATTCAATTCCTAAAATTGAATCACACTATATTCGGGCTAATTCACAGAGACTTTACATAGATGGAAGCAAAAATATAGCAGATCTACACCACGATTATGTTGAAGGTTGCAAGGAAAAAGACGTTGATTACGTGAACTATGTTATGTTCTATCGGATCTTTACTAAAGACTTCAACATTTCGTTTTTTACACCAAAGAAAGATATGTGTGATGTCTGTGAAGCGTTCAAAAACTTACCACAAGACGAAAAAGAGACCAAAAGAGAAGAATATGAAAATCATCAGAAGGAAAAAGGGCTGTCGCGTTTAGAAAAAGAGAAAGATAAAAACAACAAAGATCTGACCGTATGTGTTTATGATCTGCAAGCAGTATTTCAGTGTCCCAAGGGTGAGATTTCTGTTTTTTATTACAAATCAAAATTGAATGTACTGAATCTTACAATTTATAACATCCAAAATAACGCTGCAGAATGCTTTGTCTGGGACGAAGCTCATGCCAATCGAGGAGTCAACGAAATAGGGACCTGTGTTTTCAAATATATTGAAAAAATTGCCAGCATTGGCAATGACGTCAATATAGTATTTTATTCAGATAACTGCGCTGGACAACAAAAAAATAAGTTTATGATTGCCATGTACCTTTTCGCTGTCCAAAAATTTACAAATATTAAATCTATCACGCACAAATTTTTGATAAAAGGACATACACAGAATGAAGGCGACTCCGCGCACTCACAAATTGAGAGACAGATTAAAAAAGATTTAAAAAAAGGTCCCTTGTATACTCCTGATGGATTCATAAATGCCATTAAAAATGCCCGTAAGAGAAGCCAGCCTTTTCGAGTAAATGAAATGTGCTACGAAGATTTCTACGACTGGAAAAATGTGTGTAGTCAGATGGGTTTTCAAATACAGAAAGATGATGCAAACGATGTCGTAAAATTTAGTGACTTGAAAGTTATAAAAATAAAACAAGATGACATCCGCGCTATACATTTCAAAAACTCGTATGCTGATGAAGATTTTAAAAGAGCTGTTGTCATAAAGAAGAGAAAAGAAATAAATGTTGACGTCAAAAAAGCATACACTGCAAAACCTGGTATTTCCCAAAAGAAAAAGGCGGGCCTTATGGAATTGGTCAACAAAAACTTGATTCCAAGATACTATAGATCGTTTTACGAAAGTCTTTAATTTTCATGGGTTATTTGGTTTTACTAATTAACCGTATCGTAACCTGTTTAATGTGCCATAGCCTAAGATTTTGTGTTTTGTGTAGTTCAATACAAAGATATTTTATAATAAGCTAGTTGATAAGTTTTAACGGTTTTAAATTTTATTGTTGATAATTACAATGTTGATAACTTGCTAAGACTTTAAGACTGTGTTGATTATTTCATAATTTGTGATTTTTAATTGATAGATTTAATGGATACTTAATGCAAGTACAACTTTAAAAATACTAAGACCTTAAGTCATTAAGACTGTGTTGATTATTTCATAATTTGTGATTTTTAATTGATAGATTTAATGGATAATGCAAGTACAACTTTAAAAATAAGGCAACAATTAAAACTTTTTCTATTTCAATAATGTGTTTTATTCATGATATCACATGTATTTCTGACCGTAAGAAAAACTTTATATCAGATGTAACGTGTTAAGTCCATATGTCACAAGGAAAAAAATCTATTTTTCAAGAAGAACGTAATATATTGTGCCCTTTCTTAAAGAAATGATAATAATGTTTAAACTAAAATATTCAGAGGCTTGCAATTCATTTATTTAGAAAGAATAATAGTTAGAGAACCTATAATCTGCATTTTTTTTACGAAAAACTCTAAATTTAATGAATTACACGAATTCGAAATGTTTATAATCGTCTCCTGAAAAGTCGGTGTTTTCTATTTAACACGTTCTTGTCGCAATGAAGCGATATGTAGGGACATAGATCATATAAATCAAACTATGGTAGGGAGGTACCTATAGCTGTACCTACCTAGTATCTTTTTACCTACTTTGAATCAACGTGATTCTACTTTAAGCGTATTTCTAAAGTTGATGAAATAAATATAGGTATTTTACTTGCGCTAAAATGTGTTCATGAAACTGTTTATAGTTATATCTAAGTACCTTTCTATTTTATTATCCCTAGTAAAATTCCGTGTGCTGCCATCTATGTAAAAGCTCGGGAAGTAGTCTCAACGGTTACAACCCTCGCAGCTGAAAAGGAAACCCTTCAGTTTAGTTCCTAACGCTGCCACAGAGCGTCGCTAGGATCGACACTTTTTCAAACAATTTTATTAGGACTTACATTTTTTTTTTATATTTAATTTGACTTAGTGCCTATTTCACGACGAATAACGTAGTTATGGGATGGTGAAATAGGCACTTAGATTTTCTTTATAATTACAAAAATATATTTTATCTTATTTGACTAGGTACCTCGATTATGGATATGGCTGACTAGGCTGAGAGGATGGTATAGGTGCTAGGCAAGCCTACTCTATCTAAATATTGTCCCAGGCACTAAAGTGTCCCTTTAAGTGGAGGCATAGGTTGCCTCCTGACGCTGTATAAATCATCTTCAATAGATGTAAAGGCCTATAGTACCTCAATTATCTTTTATGGATTGAGGTATCTACCTACCTAACGATTTAGATTATCTCACTGTGGTTTAAGTACTCTTGTACCTACCTATACGTCTTATTTCAAAGATAACATTTTAGGTAAGTATTTACACTTATTTGAAAAGAAACAATTCATATTCAATTCAGCAACTTTCATGAAAACTCCTAATCTCCGTCGACATTGTACAAGTGGGCCAAATTCATCTTGAAAAGTAAGGCGAGACAACGACAAGTAAGCAAATCCCATAATCCATGGGATTTGAATCCTACACAAACAGTGTTGAGATTTCTTCCGAGAAATGGATAATTTTGACTTTTCAAGGAATTGTTCAAGTTTTTTTGTTATTGAGTTTATGGGTGGTTGGTATCAAACATTTTTTTTATGTCACGAGATCATTGGTTGGCTGTAAATATTTATTACGGCTAACAAAAAGATTATCCTTGTAAATGCTGTTTCTGTACGTACCTACTTCAATAAAATATTATAAAATAATTATTGGGTAATTACGAGTAAGTACACTATATTTTGGGCTGTATTATAGAAAAAACCAATAAGTAAAACTTTCACCTTTTCAGCGCTTAGATACGCAGCGTCTTTTTCTTAGTGATTCTCAGTTATTTTTGAGTCACAATTTTTTTAAACTTTGGTTAAACTTTAAATACCAGTCGTAGTAAATACAAGAGCTTTGCGGTTTTGTAAAATAAAACAAAAACAGTGACAAGTCCAAACTTTACAACCAAAAAAGAATTCAATAATTTTCTTGGACGATTTATTCAAATAAACGTACAAAGAAAGGTAACGTTTCGATGATTAGGTAGATAATTTTCCTTTTACTTTACAGAGTCAATTAAACTTTGTAGGCATGAGAATTAGACGGATCGACGTTGAAAGAATACTAATGGAGTTTGAAGACCCGAGAAATTAAATTAGTTTAAATTTTGAGAAAAAAATCCTGTAAGCTTAAATTTATTTCCACGGCAAACGTTTTGCGAGTATTGTAAGCAGAGGTAAAAAGCGATCTAGTCATATCTTCTGCCTAGTCAAATAGAGATGTAGTCGTAAAGCTCCTAACCCACTGAGCCCGTGGTCTGAATTTTGTAATGTTTTTGCGACAAGCGAGAGTCGCAGAACTATAGTGGGTGCCAAATAACAGCGCAATACAGGTTATTCACCCACTTTCACCACGATGTCGCAAAATTCAATTTATGTATGGTAAACAAACAGACTACGAGATTCGAGCGATACCGTCTTAGCGCCAGGTTTGTATGGAAAGCGACATAATTAGCCATTCATAAATTGAATTTTGCGACATCGTGGGGAAGGTGGGTGAATGACCTGTATTGCGGTCTTATTTGGCACCTACTATAGTAGTTTTTGTATTGAGAAAAATAGGCGCTTATCCGGTTTTTATACAAAACATCTCGCAAGTCGCTTCTCGATATGCGTTTCGATCAACAAAACAAAACTCAGACGACAGGTTCCAGACTTCACATAAAAAAATACTAACCTTTTGCTCCACATGGTCGAAAAAAAAACAAAGTAGTTATTCTAAAGCGCTTCACGAAAAAAAGAACATTTTTTGAGTTTAAGTACAAGCACAGATTATATAATACTATACTGTATAAGCTACATGCCTAAGTGTGCCAGAAAATAAAAGTTTAAAAAAAACTCACTCGGAATGTGAATTATTTCAATATTTCCAGCTTTTGACAGGGCAAAGGGAATTCCTAAATGCAGCGGAATAATTAGTCGCGAGCTGAGCGCGTGAACTGTGGTCACACACTGCCCTCTAATACACACAACTTTTATTTAATGTTAACGTAAGGTATTTATAAAATTAAATATCTTAATAACATCTAGTAAAAATACCTTAGGTGTGTATTTCAGTTATAGAATATTTCATTGTCCTTGTTGATTTAATTAATAAAATAAGTTCTAAAAAGATACAGTTATTTTTTAATTTTAAGGTTAGCTGGTAGAGAATGCTATTTTAGCATTAAATTCGCCTGTATACACTACTTTTAAGTTGTGCAATAAAGTATTTTCTATCTATCTATCTATATCTAATTTTTTTATTACCTACTAAAAAACTTTTTAATGGTACTTACTGCAAAATCATGAAAAAAACATTAAGTCAATGCATTTACGCCAGCATTATCTCTTAAAGCAAGGTCCTTGTGAAACACCTAGACTTGTTCGCAATACTCCACCCTCAAATGTCAGCGTGCGATGCATTAATAATGCAGTGACGCTGCGAGACGGGACTCGCCAATCACATTAAAATAACCCCACTCCCAGACTCGCCATTGTTGTGTGCACGTGTGTATTATTTTATTGTTGTGACTTTTTCTTTGAAGAATCCATTCTGTGGAAGTAATGTTCAATTTGGTATGGGTATTGATCGTAATAACTGATTTTCACAAATAAACTGTTGTTTCTACGTCGTAGGTGTTTTTTTCCGTTCACTGGTATCGAACAAGTAAGTGCGTTTTCGCTCGAATTCTTCTGATTCCGGTCATTATGATTCAAAATGTTTCTAATAACAGCTAGATCGTGCTATGGTGACAGTCCACAATTGCCACGTTTTTTCTTCCTCAATAAACGCCAATCGTGACCACAATCCGTTTCCGAAATCACGGCGATAATGACTTCATAGAACAGACCACCAGTGTGCGACGCATTTGTAGGGTTGTCAATGTTATCATCTTATGTGTTAATTCGTCCACGGTTGTCATTTGTCTTTATTTATGACAATTTAAAAATGTTTTTTTTTTCAATGAATACCTACGAGTAGAGCTGGTAGAGCTAAGTTTGTACTAAGTACTAACTAATATTATATTTATTTATTGTCATTTTTGACATGCTAAAAGCCTATTATTTGACCTGGTGACGTTCATCTCTTGCAAACAATGTACCTATTTATACCTAACTATTTTTCTCTTAGCTCTCAGGTCTCCTAAAAAGGTGGCCTGAAGCTAGACGTAACAGGTGCTGTATAATGAAATGCACTTTAGCTTATCTAAATAATGAGTATAAGTTTGTGACAACCCTACTGACGTCAGTATTCTCTTCACATCGTTCGCGGTCCGCCATCGTGAGACAGATCGACGCGCGTGCCGTCGGCTTTGGCGTTTGATGCAGCCGTGAGTCGTGGCCACGTTTTCATAAAAGCGGTAACTGCTTGCGATAACAAAAATTTCCACCTTTTGTCTAACACTAATATGCGCTAACTGTAACTATCACAGAAATATCGTTGTATGTATTGTGCAAGTGTAAATTTCCAGTACAACTAACACAAAACACTGCGGTAAAGTTTTTGAAGATATTTATTGCAAATTGAGTAGATCATAAATAAATATTTTTTAACATTACACACAACGCCCTCTACTCCTAAACTAAGCAGAGCTTGTACTATGGGAACTAGATTGCTGATATAATACTTATATACTTTTTTTTTGTAAATACATACTTATAATACATAGTAACAACCAGACATAGAACAAACATCTATGTTTGCCACACACAAATGTTTGTTCTCGGTGGGGATCGAACCCACGACCCACAGTACAGAAGGCAGAGCTACTACCGACACCGAGATTTATAACTATAACTGCAATATAGTACCTACTATTTTGTAGTTCTTCTTTTTTAATCATGGCCTCTGTCCGTCATTCGACATTTCGAAAATTTTGCCAGTATCAAGTGAGATATTTGAAACAATATAAGTCAAGTTAAGTCATTCAGTCGGCTGTCGTTCGTTTTCAAGGCAAAATGTTGGATTTTCCCTTCAAGAGTTCTAAATAACAAAAATCATTCCAGCTAAGTAGTTATTAATTAATTTTTTAATGTTCTAAAGCGCTACAATACCTCCCTCATTTACCACTTTGAAAAAGGCTGTCAATATAACGGTGGCTGTATTTTGAAAAATAGTGTTACTATCGCGAGGTGAATGCTAATCGCACACTCGTAGTGCGTTTATGTTTCATGTAGGTCTTGTGTTTCAGTACAAAGTATTTTGGAGAACCTGTTTTTTTTTGCAGGGTGGAGTTCCGACTGGGACGTTCTTGGTCTCCATAGCGCTACGCTAAGCTAACTAGGCGCGAAAGCAAGGGGAATTTCGACACTATAAAATTGTAAATTCTGTAACTCTTCAACTTTACCAATATGTTGTCTAAATCGTTCTGTAATAAGAGAAACACCGTGTCGTAAGTATAGGTAAAGATATAAAGCATTATTCAGTTGTATAGAGATACTGAGAGGTCTCTTATAATTTATTTTATGATAAAGTAAAATTCTCTTGAAAATATAAAATTATTTACTGCTTGATCCCGTTTTATCCTAGACTGGTTTTAATAAAAAAGAAGCACGTTTTCATTAAACTCGATTATCTTTTAGATCGGCGTGCTGAGCACGCTTCTCAACGCAGACGTTACTGTCACGGGCCAAGAATGAGTTGGACCGTGAGATGAATGAATGAAAGAATGAAATGATGAATTTGAATACAACAAACCTTTGATAATGTTGTACATACTATTATCATCACTACTTAGTGTTAGGTTAATATTTAGGTGTTCTGTGCTCAGTTTAAATCAAAATACGTAATGGTTTGTACAGTCAACATGATTGGGAAATGATGCTGAGACAAAGTTTCAAAAATATTTTGTGACTAAAAACTAACAACACCCTATCATAAAAGTAGTATTTAGATGAAAAATTATGATAAGAGCCAAAAATAAATAATTTTGAAATTCTGAAAAAGAGCTTTAGGATTTTATTTTTACTAAGAGCTACTTTTACTTACTTAGTTCCTATAAACAATCGTTCCTTTTTTGAAAAATACTTGGTAAATAGGATATATTATTTCCCACCAAAAAATCCCTACCAGTGAGGATTTATGTTTTTTTTTAGAAATCCCCACTGCTACGTCGTAACCATACTACGACGTAGCAGTGGGCATTTCTTGATTTTTTTTTCCAGAAATGCCCACCTAATAATAATAATAATAATGCCCATCTTATTTCATTTCTCTTTTCATTTACAAGGCTTCAAGGTACTTTGGTTAATAATTTAAAAACAACCCCTAATGCATTCTCACTTTACTCCTAAATTCTCGGCATACCCCACAGTGCCCCATAAAATAAGACAATAGTATAATTATTGGTCTGATAGCCGGCATTCCGTGGCTTTCAGACAATAGACATCATTTACACCGAAAAAAGGTTGCTGGCCATTAATAGAAGCGGCTAATAATTTATGTTTTATTCAGTAAAATTACAAGGATCATTTTATACTAGATGATTCTAAGTCACCAGCCTCGTAACCAGTCCTCTTAACTAGAGCCTACAAAATGGTATTTAAATCGGTACAATCTTATGGAAATAGTTATGTTTTTAACATTAAACAAAAAGAGGATATGACAACTAAACAAACTATATCATGGAAATGTACCTAAATGTATTTTTAATGAGGTCGAATAATAAAATAATCTGGGAAGGTCGACGTTTGACGTTGAAAGTGTATTACACTGTTTAATTTTTATACAGTCAAACACTGTAGGTAGACTTGCACAAACCGAAATCAGTGCATCGGTCGTCGTTGGCGTCATACAGCATGTTAACCTGTTTACTATGTGAACCGTGAATGCGGCCATACGGGTCCCATTGTCTTATGAAATCTAATTGAATCGGAGCGTGCATGTAATCCGCATAATCTGAGCTTTTGGGATGACAACAAAGTGAAACCTTTTTGTTAACATGAGATAATAGAAGAGAAACGTCTAAAACAGTTTTAGAAATCTTTATAAAGACCGCTTTGTGGCTGCTCAGTTCACAAGGAGTATTTAGTTTTGTAGTTTACTGGGATGGAAGCTTCGTGTCACGAAAAATTGCAGCAGGATTAAACATACTATAGCAGTCTTATTCTACACATATTAAGGAGTTTGTGTGAGTGATAGTAAGAGAGGAGTCAACACTGAAATGATGGATGATAAGAGAGAATGGCAGATAATAACATGTAGTGCCAACCCCACTTAGGGCGGCTTATACAACAATCGCTAAACTATTATTATTACTTAGAAAATATGTAGGAATTGTTAAATCATATAAATGTGTCATATTTAATTGTAATTAGGTGCTAAACTTATGATTATATCAATCGACGTGCAAGCATCCCTTAGTAAGATAAGGACAGGAGGCAAAAGAATTAAGGTTTAAAAAAGTTCTGGTGCGGTCTATTGACACCCTGTACATTATATGGTAAGTGATTCGTGAACTTTTCAAATTATAAGTTTTCAATACTTTTGAGGCCTACCTTTTCTGAATTTTCTGAAACCTAGTGACAAAATATTTCTCAAAAATGAAATTCTGCAAACACGAATTAATTTAAAAAAAAATTAAATTATTCAAGTACCGAGTTCGTTTCAAACTAGAGCCAACTTTGATTTATATCCAAACCTTTGAGGCTTTCACGCTGAGGGTGAATATTAAATAAAGCCTTTCACGAATTTAATTCATCTGCAAGCTAGCGTTTGTTCCACAGTTATAAACAATAGCGACGCTTTACATACGAACTTTTTGCAAAACCAACTTCTGCCACTGTGTGAAAGGGTTATGACAATTTGTGGCGTTCATCATCATGAACTGGCAGTACTCTGCTGTTTGCAATAAATAGATCTCAAGATTTTCCAGTGAACAACTTTGAGCACAAGTTTGAGCATTCCTTATAATATGTGGGTTCAACAGGGGCCCACCCTAGCTCTAGTCTTTCTGATATTATTCACTATTCGAAAACTTTTTTCAGTGTGGTTATCAGAGTTTCTTCTATATCTATCTATACTATTATAAAACTGTAAAAAAGCCAAAAACTAAAATTTTAGAATAAAAGTTTCGCGCACGCCTACGAAGTCGCGGGTATCAGCTAGTGTATTACAAAATTATATTTTGACAAATTCTTAGCAGCTTTTGGACAACATCCTTTATATTCTTCAGTTTCAGGTGGTTTCATGCTCGCGTGTCGTATTCGGGTTATCATCGTATATCTTAAGTGTTAGCATTTGATAAAAAGTTATTAATTGTTTTGTGTATTTCGTGGGTCATTTACCATTAGATTGTTTATTTATCTTAGTTTAGCTATTGTTTATAAAATTTAGTTTTTTATTTAGTTCGGTCAAAAACCTGAAATTTGGGGTTAATCACGCTATAGTTGTAATCTACACATGCTTTTTCTTGCGGTCCTACTTATTAAAGATTACATTTAGAACAATGGCTTTAATATTGTTGGCAACAATATTTTGCTTGTTAATTTTTAATAAATACATTCAATACGCTCATTAATTAAAGTTTTATGTCATCCAAGAAATCTGTACATTTAATTACATCGTTATATCGAATGTCATGACAATAAAACCATTTTAAGTATTTTATCGTGCATCACTGATATCTTAAGAGATGGATCTTCCAGCATTGCCACTTAAAGTACTTAATCTTCATTTCGCGCCATAATTTGCTCTAAACTTATCTTTCATCCGCTTTGGTCGTAAAAACCCGCATTATTGTATGGTCGTAAACCACGAAAAACGTCATTTTACCATAACATAGCTCATTAACAATAATCCTTATCGTTCATACACGTTTAATGATGCTTTAAAGGGGCGGTTCTCAGTATAATATCGGAGTGGGGTTCCGTAACATCACTGTGGAAAACTTACTCTTCGTAAAACAGTGGGTCACTTGATCATAATTTTTTTACTAAGACTAAAATGTATTTATTAGGTACCTACTCTATGTATGTACATTAGCAATTAGAGTCTTGCTCTACCTATACGGTATAAAGTAGGTGGATTCTAAAATAAGTCGCTCCAATACATTTATTGCAGTCAATCCTAATTTGGTTTCAGTCTGTTATTGTAATCCTACCCTTTTAGAGTATGCTCCACAAAATCAAAGGGCATCGATACAACATTCTGACCATTAACTGGTTTACTTTATACTGCAAGCATAATAGGAAACCGTCTAGAAAGGCATCTTTCTCACGGCATTCAAAATGCTATGTTTTCTACTAGAAAATCACACCAGGCAATTGCAAAACGATGTTTATCGGGCCCAATTACAGTAAAAAAACTACTTAATATAAACAGTTAGTCACTGCTATGTTGTACCTACTCAGCCTCCCTAGTATATAGACGTTTTCCGTACATGTACTAAAAGTTCACGAAAACTATATTTTTATATGGATATCATTAGTTATGTAAACTTCCCGCTAGGGGCGCTGCTCAAATCTCTGTCCACTCTATGGAAACTTGGACTAGTTAGACCGTGTATTATCTTTTGTGTTGACAAGCAGATTCAAATTCGATCGAAAGAGACAAAATACGGTGTAAGTATTCCAAGATTACATAGTTTGCTGTATTCTTTGTAGTATGCGTAATTCGTACACAATTCGAACGCAGATCTTTGTTTTTTCTCACACAATAGATTCGACTCCGCTCCAAAAAATATCAAAAACCCACGGAACACTACCAAACTTTGAAATGCGACAACACAACGAGGAATTTTATCGAGAACCATGTTTCATCGGACGAGAGTTAATGTGTGTCCGCACGCAAGACATGGTGATTAAAATTAATAAAATTAGTTAGCAGGTGTAGTGACCGGGCATTTTGTAAGGTAAATAGGCCGCGTAGGCTCTTTTATGGGAAGGATAATAGGGCAAGGGGGTCCTTGGGACCCTGATAAAAAGGTTGGACAGTTTTACGTCTGGTTAGCGGGTTTTATCTGTTAATTTTGTGTACGATGCAGAATACTAACGTGATATTCATAAACATTGTAGAGACCAAATGAAAATAAAGCAAAAAGGTTTGATGTTATTTATTTTTATGAAAACTTTGATATTAATTTAGTTTTCAATTTAGTCTCTACATTTTTCATTTTGTAAAAGAAGTACCTAACTTACCCTGTTGTTAATAAGCTTGCTTGAAGTAGTTATACAGTGTTTAATCTCGTTCGATCAAAAAGAAATCTGCTGTCAATACAAAAACCAAAACACGGTGGTAACTATTTCAAGCTTACATCAAGTTTATTAATAACTACCTAATACCCGCGACTTCGTACGCGTGCAAAACTTTCCACCAAAATATCTGTCAACCAGCATACGATGAACCTCGCAGCAAATGGCTGCTTTTGGTTAAGAGAGGTCAAGCTGTATGTAAAAATCTACGTCTTTGATTTCAATAAAATATAGCCTATGTTTCAATCCAGAAAAAGGGCTTCCGAATGGTATAAGTTTCGTTGAAATTGGTCGAGTAGTTAAGGCGTGATCCGCGAACAAACAAACAGACAAGCAGACAAACTCGATTTTTGGAATCAGGATCGATTTATTTAGTGGATCTGCATATTTCGTTTATCCATATCTTTAATTTTAGTTTTTGGCTTTTTACAGTTTTATAATAGTATAGATAAGATAGATAGATAGATAGATAGATAGACAAGGTTATGGCAAATGCGCAAACAGTGCGACGCCAACAACAAAAAAAAATAACATAGGGTTGTAATTTAATCAAAAAGTTACAAACGAACAAATACACTACGACTGCAAGTTTTTACACCACATCTTTAAATAATTCAACATGCTACCTAGCTGAGTCCATACTTGATGGATTTCTTTCAAAACCTCAGGGAGTTGAGATCTCATCGAGAATTCACATTGGAGTGAGATATTCAATCAATAGACTTTACAGAATGAGACTGGTTTTATTGAACATTAATTTTATATTTCACTTAGACTCTAAGTTAAATATAAAATTGAAACGGCAGGTACATATATTAGACTATACGCTTCTGTGGCATACCACAGAATACCCTCACCTCAAAAAAAGTTGCACTCTACATGGTATAATTTTTCATTAGTAACGTTCGTAATTTTTGCGGGCTGCAGATTTAGCGTGGTCAGACTTTAAAATTATGACTGAATACACAGGAAACATACTAGATCTATAAACAAATCGTTTCGCTTTTGTACATAAAAAGCTCTTTCATATCAACCCTGAATTTATCATAACAAAAATCAAAAATGAATATTTCGGTTATAATAAAATTCTCACTATTAAAAGCGCACCTTCCACTACCCTTTCATCCCCTAGATCCGCATTATCAATAACTTGCCAAATACCTTTAATATTGCACAGGCATTTTCGGAAAGTGAAGATATCTCGAATATTTTATTCAGTAAGGTAAAGAGGCTGACAAAGAAATGCGAGTTACGAGGGGAGGTCCAAAAGTCCGCGGAATAGAGGATTTGGAAATAAAATGAAACAATGAAACTATTTTTCCTTTTCAATATAATTACCTTTGAGCTTAATACATTTTTCAGATCTTGAAATTAGCTTATGAATACCATCAAAAAAATATTTTTTCTCCTTGCCCTCAAAATGAGTCAAAATTGCCGCCTTAACTTCTTCATCGTCTTGAAACTTTTTTCCCCTGAGTTCCTTTTTTAAATTTGGAAATAAATAATAATCGCTAGGGGCAAGGTCCGGGCTGTAGGGTGGGTGGACAAGTGATTCAAAGCCGCACCGGTCTAGAGCAGCCACCGCAACTTTGCTCTTGTGAACTGGTGCGTTGTCTTGCAAAAGCAACACACCGCTTGACAGTTTACCCCGCCTTTTTTCTTTGATGGCTTCCTTCAATTGCTCCAATAATTTTGCGTAATATTCTCCGGTAATGTTGACACCCTTTTTCTTGTAGTCGATCAACAGGATTCCTTCACAATCCCAAAAAATTGTAGCCATAATCTTTCCGGCCGACTCCGACACCTTAAACTTCTTAGGGGGTGGTGTGCCCTTTTTATGCCACTGCATCGACTCTTGTTTGGACTCAGGTTCAAAATGATGAACCCAAGTTTCATCCCCGGTAACAATCCGCTCCAAAACAGGGGTAGATTTTTCGCTACACAGCTCCAAAAAGTGCTTTGACGCTTCAATTCTTTGTTGCTTGTGAAGCGGCGTGAGCATTCTTGGCACCCATCTTGCACTGACTTTTGACATGCCAAGATGATCGTGTAGGATCCTCAAAATGGTTGTATCTGATACTCCTACTATTGCAGAAAGCTGTTTTTTCTTCAGACGAGCATCTTCCAATATTAATTTTTCTATTTTTTCAACGATATCCGGTGTGGTGACCTCAGCCTGCCGTCCTGGGCGAGAGTCATCTTCAATCGACTCTCTGCCTTGTTTAAAAAGACCATTCCACTTGTAAATCATGGTTTTACTAGGGCACTGATCACCATAAACGGCTCCCATCTCATTCATTATGGTTTTCGGAGGTTTTCCTTGCTTGGTAAGGAACTTTATAACGGCACGAAACTCAATTTGCTCCATAGTTGCAGTTTTTTTCCGGATTGACTTGTTAACAGGGCGATATCTCGTAAACGAGTGGTGTGAAAGGGCTAAAAATAAACTTGTTTATACCCTAATGAGTAACCGATTAGCGACATACCAAACAAAGATAGCTACCTGCATCCCCTCCCCCCCGTTCCGCGGACTTTTGGACCTCCCCTCGTAGATCGTGCCCTAAATAAACGGGATGAGTACTATGTGTTCTCGATTTTACCGCGGACTCATCTAATTTTATACTTAATCTTTACCAAATCTACTCAGATAATATTTTATTTATCACTAGCATGTTTCCTGTGATTCACTGTAATAAAAAAATACATAAGCGTGAACTGTATTTATTTATCCAAATCGAAACAGTAGTACGACGACAAAGTAATATTATTTAAATGCCTATTCATACACACTGAAAAAAAATGTGGTTGCGGCAATCAAGATTTTGTTTAGATTGACTAAGTAACTTGTTTGGATCTGAGCCTATCAACTAGAATGATCACAGCAACTACTTTTATGATCAACTTAACTAAGATTTTGATTAATCTAAACAAGTTATCGTCAATCAGCTAATCAAGTCACTTGCTTGGCGTTCATTTTTGTAAATGCCTGGGTTTTAGAAGAAAATATATGTTCGTAAAACTAAAGTTGCATGGACTACCATTGTCACTATCATCGAACACAACAAACTCAGAACATTACGCAAGGTTTTCACAATGTTTAAATAGTAGTGGACTGATATCGGCGCAATACTAGGTCGGCCCGAGACCCGAGGCAACAACATTGTTTATTTATTAAGCCCGATCCCTGTGAGTAGTTACCTAATTGTTCCTTTTCAATTCCCTCGCAAAACTGTAAAATTAAATTGCTTCTCATCTTTTACAGCATTACATAAACAGCTGTTTTTTGCTAAATATTTTACTAGCTCCTAGACAGTTTAGAACTTTACAGTGAATTGAATTACATTTTATACGTGTGGCTGTCGTATACGTAACCCCGAACAGCTCTACTACAAATTATTCTTATCCATTAAAAATACAATTAAAAGAATTAATTAAAATATAAAACAGACTGGAAATACTTGTATCCATTTTTAAAAGAAATAAAAGAGTACTTCGAGTTAATTTAATTATAAAATAAAAAAATCCACGTTCTTCTGGTGACGGAAGGCTAGAAACTAATTACCAAGAAGACTCATTGAAAACTGAAAAGGCTATGAAACCCTTTGGGATTTGTGAGAAGTCGACAAATAAACAAGTTTCTATAAAACAAGCTTGAATAGAATGCGGAGCCACTTTCACATTAAAACATAGGTACTTATATTTTATTAGATAATTAGACTTCACTACTATAATAAAACTTACTTTATTTGAATAAGAGGATAGTCCTCAGAATTTATAAATTATTTCAAGAAAATTTAGTTTAACTCAACACATTCAAATTTAATATGCAGCTTGAAACTACAAACTCAGAGAAACTGCTGGGCAGTAAATGATTAATGCATACGAGTAACCCATACTAGTGTTTCACGAATTGATAGATACTCGCACAGTCCATAATGCACAGCAATTGGTTTTGGATGCAATAAGTTATTAATTGGCACATTGATGGGCACGTTGTCTAAGGAGTTAATAAACTTGCATTAGTACCTATGTACCACTATTGTTTACGCTCTCCGGCAAGGTGGAGCAACGATCTGAGAAATGTAGCTGGTAACACTGGATGAGAAGAACGGAAGACCGGGCATGCTGGCGCGTCTTGAGAGAGACTTACGTAACAGTGGACTGATATAGGTTGATCATGATGACGATAATTTTGAGTAAATGAAGAAGTTTGCTTAAATACATATCTTAAATTTCAAAACTGCACTGTAAATGAAATACAGGAAGCCTTTTTTGAGAAGAATAACCGTTGTCTGTCCGAGAATCGATAGTAGTATCTAGTGTAGGTAAACTTTACAAGTCCTATTTGACTAATTCCCCGTGAGCCGCGCTGGGCAAGTCTGACTATCTAGATTTTTCTACATGTAAGTTAAAAGCGTATAAGTTATTGAATTTTGCATATTATTTGAATCTATGATGATACGTTATAAAACAGACTAGGTAGATTAGTTTTTTTTACGTTAGATTTTATTCTCTAGTAACTGTAGGATATTAACTTGACTATGTTATTCCTATGTGGATAAAGGCTGACTAGGCTGAGAACACGGTATAGGTACTAGTATAGTATTATAATGATCTGTGGTATAGGTAAGTGCTGGACATGGCTACTCAACTCAATTCAATCTAAAACATGTCCCAGGCACTGCAGCGTCTAGGAGTCGTTAAGCCACGACAGAGGCCTTAAGGCGGCCTAAAAACTCCGTCACCAGCGTTAGCCACTAAACTCATACGAGAGACACACACACACAGCGTCCCATTCATCGGGGCATGGGTAAAAAGTGGCCCCTGACGCTGTATAAATTCATCTTGATTAGATGCAAAGGTTGTATATTATTCAGCGTTCATAAATTGATCTAAAATCTTGATAATGGACAAAAAGAATCCAAATCTTTCGCTATTTTTTGAATTCATTCTAATTTTTATATATTTTCTCGTCTCGATAATGACTTTATGTATATTATCCTTAACGTCTGTAGAATGGAATGCAATTAGTTTCTGTTTACTGGTGGCAAACGGTTATGAGACAGTCGTAACTGTTACTTGATTGTTTGATCTTCGTTTACACTTTACGACACGATTTTTTATTACGTTATTTTATATAACTTTATAAACCTCGCTATTGGAAAATAAACGAAAGAAAAAAAGTAAGGATCCTAATAACATCATCATCGGCAGTTTGAAAAAATCATAATGTAAATAAAATAAACATACATTTACCTAAAAATCTATGATTGGTTTTGATTGAACTGGTTACTAGCTAATAGCGATGTTAACTTTTTTAGACTATGTTTTTTTATAGTCGCGCGGAAATGATCCCGAATTCACCCTGGTTTAAACAAAGATGTTTCAAACTTATCTTTAAAATTTTACTTATTGATCTTGAACTAGTAATAGGACCAGCTAAAACATCCAGTCAGCTAAAACTTTGCAACAACAGCCTATCGTCATCACCGAATGAGTTTACTGCCGATTACGAGATGCTAACGGCGGGCTTTCATTAAACATGGTTGTAAAGTCGAATAGCAAAGTATAATGAAACATCTGTAAAGCGAAATTGACTGGAGAGTTCAGTTTTACTAGAAATCCAATTTTGTTTGAGTAGTGTCGTTTCATTGCGTTCACAGGGCACGTACTCAATGAACTTGTTCTATGAAGACAATGTGCTTATACCATCATTATTTTTTTCATAAAAATAAAATAATGTAATAAAATAAAACCATCACTTTAAAAGAGTAACCACGCTACTCCACTAGGTAGGTACATAAATTACGTATTTTAAAGGATTAATCCTAAAGTTCTCTGAACTTAGTAGGAAACTGTATAATATGCTAATGGGAGCTATTTCCCTAAGCCAGTAAAGGGTTGAGTTCAAGGTTAATATCCCAGATTTGCGGCTGAATATTGCAGAAGTTATATAAACACGAACAACTAAAATAACTCACTAGCTTGCTAGCTGAAAGTGCGCCTATATAAGCTTAGTTATTTTTTTTTCTTTTCTATGTCCTACTAACCTCATTGGTAACCCACGAAATAAGGTGAGGTTTTTTAACCCATAACTCAAGCAGGTTTGTGTATGAAAATGTTAGTAAAACACGCTGATAACTCACCTGGGGCCTTATTCACTATGACCAATACAAGCGCGTTACGCAGCACGACAAGACAGCGGCGTGAAATCGCCCAATGCCTATGCCGTATTTCCTATGCCATAAATGTCATTCCTTACGGTGACGTCATACGGTTACGGCAAGGAATCTCCTAAGTCATACAGAATAATGCCCCTGGTGGTACGCGGTTACGTCTAACGTGTGCTTCCCTTAGTAAAATATCGTAGGGATCTTGTTGGGATTACATCAAATTTTTCCCACAAGCTCCCAATTATATTTTTACTAGACAGAATAAAATTATTCCGGGTTCATCATTTTTTTTAAAGTAATACAGTATTTACAATATTTACAAAATACACATGAAACATTTGAGCCATCTACAAACCGTTGCAAGCGATTTATAGATAGCTCAACTGGTCCAAATCAGTACCAGTCGGAAGCGTACCCAAGACACTGGCTGCATTGCCGCGCTGAATAGCAATGTTGATACGCTGGCCTAGATAATCACCAGCCCTCGGGTCAGTGTTTATTGGTAACAGGTTCCAAGTTTGTTTATAGTTTCTTCCTGTGTACGAATATTTAAAATACCCCTAGAAACTTTACATATCGGAAACAAATAAACAAACGCCTTCTGGGAAACGTAATAGCGATGCGGAAGCACCAAAGCGCAGGTTGGTAGTCTTCAAGAAAGCCATATTCTGTACTGGAGGAAACTATTTTCTATAGCACACGAACATACACTAGCTGATGCAAACATCTCATAAATACTGAGGTGCTACTGTGAAACTGTTTCCAGATGAAATTATTAGTTTTCAAGGTGTCAGTCACTGCTGGGCGAAGGTTTTTATATAATAAATAAATCAATAAATATTCACGGACACTTAACACAACGCCTTCTAGTCCCAAACTAAGCAAAGCTTGTACTATGGAAATTAGATGGCTGATAGAATACATACAATATTTTTTTTTTGTAAATACATACTTATAATACATAGAAACACCCAGACACAGAACAAACATCTGTGTTTACAACACACAAATGTTTGTTCCCGGTGGGGATCGAACCCACGACCCACAGCACGGAAGGCAGAGCTACTACCGAATGAGCCATGACGCCTTATATCTCCCTCAAATGCAGTAAATAGCTACTGAAAATAATCTGCACTCTCGATAAGTAATTGATATTATTTTATCATCGTATAATAAAATGGTTGCTAAATTCACAAATAAAACTTACTTAGTGATTGCAGCGTAATAAGCATCGCTGCTTGCGTCCCACTAACCAAGATTTTGATGACTCAAGCACATTGTAACTGCTAGTGAATTTTTCAATGGATAAAACATACAAAACATTAGAAAAGATACTCGTAGGTATAGTGTATGACACGCCATAGGAACCGCGGGCGAAAGCTGGAGTTCTACATAATGGAGTTCTACATAATGTTCACAGTACAGCCCACAGTGTCTTCAGACGGATTTTAGTTTATGTTGGCATTGCGTTTGAGTCCCATCCAGAGAGCGAGTAATTTAGATAAATAGACGTCTGGCGTATTTAGAAGTTACTAACAGAGTTGAAAGCGAGACGAGATAGTAGTAACATAAATTAGGAGTTTAATGAATTCACATCAAATCGATAAGTTCGTAGAGGATTCAGACGAAATCAACAGATTTCTTGGTCCTACTACTTAATTTTTAGTCTTGTATTAGGATCTTTAACGGACTTAAAATTAAGCCCGTTTTCACCATGTGATATTCACACTTTATTACTCTGCATATGTATGCTATAAAAAATATCTCAGACAGATACAGACTACCTAACCTAGGAATGGTTTAAATGTCATGAAGATAAGAGCAAATCCATTGAAAAAACCAAAATTTAATGGTTGTAGACTACCTTAGAACCTACCGTTACTAAAAGTAGGTCATTTTGTTCTGAAGATACCAGGATAGAAGCATTAATAACGAGTTGAGAGCATGGAGCACGCCCGAGGTGGCACCGAGATTAGCTGCCGAGCCACAAACATAGATGCACGATAATAGGATGTGATGACTTGCGGTGACTACAGCTCTGAGTTTCGTATCTCAACTTCCATAAGATTAAGCATAAACTTATTCTTCAGACATTTCACAAAAAAATATGTTTAAAGCTCGTTTTGGCACAACCACAAAACGATATGCATACGCAATTTCGCAAATTTTGTCTTATAGCAATCGAGTCCTAAGTAAAATTTTACAATGAGTCTAGGTTGGCAAATTCCAATAACAAAATTAATATAAAATGTAATTACATACAACCTAAGCGTTGAAAATTCTCTAGTAAAATCAGTGATCGTTTAATTACGGAAACAACCAAACAGGGTAAGCTGAAATCGCAGTAATGTTATGATTTCAGTCATTTACTCTTGCAAAGGCAGCAGCTTACTGAAAGTTAATTACAAAATCCTACCGATACATAGAAGGGAAATTCATAATACTAACTCACAGTACTGGGACATTTTTGGTTTGGGAATATAAAATTTTGAAGTAAATGGCGTTGCCCTCGAGTGAAATGTCGGTTAGTATTCAAGTATTTATTTGATAAATTCGCGTACCTTATGCACGAAACAGAGGTTAGTCAATGAACTAACCATATAACTATATGGTAATATAATAACATTAGAGAGTAAAACTGCGTAGCATATTTAATTTTTATTTAACTAATGTGGCAAAGAATGGCAAGATTTTATCTGCCTCTTAGAAAAATACAATCGACTAAAACATTTGTCAACGTACTGTTCACCAACGAACCAGTGCTACAGAGAGGAAAAGAGTTTCACTTCTAAACGCCTGTAATCATATTGCATCAACGACTGCCAAGTAATTTTATTGTAGCTGGCAAAACTTTTATTTTATTGTCTGGGCCATCAAAAATTATGCTATTGTCGGGTTAAGAATACAATTCTTGGTTAAATAGAGTTTTAAATTTTGCTGAATTTGGAATTGTTTCAGGATTGTAAACCGCAAATTGCGAGGCCTTTTTAAAAGGTACTTAGATAAAATGAACCTCTGTGACCTTGACAGTGGGATTATTTCCGACTCTACCCTGTTTCATTACGGTACGCTTTATAGAACAGGTAGGTAAGCAACCTCCCTTTTTGTGGTTTCGGCAAAATTACACTCAGTGCTTACAACATCGTTTTTAAAATTACAGCCATTTACAGCAGCTTCACTTACGTTTGGAATGAAGTTGTAGCAAGCTACCGAGATGAAATTGCTCAATTTCCTAGAGGCCATGGAAAATTCATGTACAACGTGCTGTCGTTATTGTGTATTGTGTGCAAGAGTACGAACTTTTACACATGGCCACGGGTAAATATGGTGTAAATTTAAATGTCTCAACAGCATGGTTTTGCTGCAGCATGTAGGGCTGAGAAATGCACACATCCCCGTGGCTTGTACATTAATAGGAAGAGTACTTAAGAAATCGTTACTCAAGCATAGATTTCAGTAGAAATTTTCTGACAAAAATATATTCTTGAATCAGGATCCGCGCTGGGAGAAAGTAAATGCGAATATACAGGCCTTAGACCCAAAACAGTTTATGTTGTAGAGATTTTTCTGCAACGAGATTAAAATGGAGAGTCGATCTCAGCGCAAAAAGATAAATATTAAAAAAAAAATTACATACATGCACTTACCTGATAATGGAAAAATTTAAAGCATACATTATGTACACAAGTGTACACGTGTACAGCCTAGTGTCCTGAAAGCGATCTTACAGAGAGCATTGGATCACTACATAATTCAGGTCTCGCGAAACGAGCAACGTACAACGCTCAGCTATTTATACAGTAATTTAATTTCACTACCACTCCGCTACAGGCTTTGTATGAACAAACGGTATGTGCTAAAATTTTCAACAATAATTGGGGCCTGTTCCTTTCTTGATTCTATAGCAAATGTTTTAGGCAAAACTTTGGCACGATATCGTTTGTAGACGATACAACTGCAATGATGTAGCGAGCAAATAGACACCCATATTCAAATATTTTGAGCGCAAAAATGACTGAAACAGACAGACAGAAACTTCTAGATCAATGATCGCAACTCGAACCCAAAAGCTCCCAAAACTGACAGCGCACGCAGCTTAGGCCGACTTGTTTAAATACAATAGGTTCATTGAAGATCGGAAAACAATTCATTTTGCAACATCATAATCCAATAAATAACCTCTGCGATCATTAGAAAGTCATGAGAGTCATGACTGATGCTCGATACGGTGAGAACCCATAGTTCTATTGTGGAGAATGTGGAGATGAATCGTTATCGTACAATGGGCGATTAGGCGATAAGCACGCGATACCCCGATGCTATCTAAGCGCCCGTCTGAGCTCCCATCTGAAATACCACTCAAGACATGGGAAATTCATCATATAACTCCGAGTAATAACATTTACGAGCTAAAGAAGAAACATCGACTTCAAGTTCCTGAATTACGACATGAGAGAATGAAAAATTGAGATACTGTTATGATAAAAAAAGAAAAAAATATAGGAGTTAAAAAAATAAATGCGTTTAAAAAATCTCCATATGATATAGTAACCTTTAAAGGGGCTAAAATGAAGATCTATGGTTAGTAGACTACTTAGATCGACCGACACAAATCAAACATAACTTGACTCCGCTGCGTTTATGAATTTGGACCACTTTCATAGAACAAGAGCCTTGCTTACCAGTCTTTACCGACAATGCCTTTAGCTCCGAGGGAAAAATCCTTCATTGTGTATGTACCTACGCCGACAAATTACTAATTATTAATGCCTAGCATCCAGTTTATGCTGAATTTACCCCTTTTGGCCTCTTCGAAGTTACTGTTAACTATAACCTTGTACCTTTTGTAATATCTTCTGAGGCAATAAATGTTTTTTGTATTGTATTGTATTTGTATTGTAATCAGAATAATACATGACTGAGATTTGTATGAAATATTGCACTGGTATGCTTTGATATTGACTCGAAGAGATGAATAATATAAAACTTTCAGCACATTGTTATAAAATTGAAGGAATTCTTGAATTAAATGAAAATATTAAGTTTAGGTAGATTGAGCAGACGGTGTGAAACATCATGGAATGGACAATGCTTGGATGAGATTGGCACAAGACTGTGAGAAGACTAATAAGTACTGAAAATACTCAGCATGCAATAAACGCGGATTTCCATGATAATGTCCAGTTTGACGCCTACAATATTGAAAATATTAATCAAATTGATAAGGCCGTGACAAAATGTAACCTTTCATATTTACTGCTCCTATGTATATAGGTTACCCTGCTTTAAAACTATCGCCGTTCTAGTGCGTCAATTCTTTTTAGAAAACCCTAAAGCTGTACCTACTGGCTTTACCTACATTAGGTACTGAAAATAATTACAAAGAGAAAATAGAAAACACCTTTAGAACGTCTCACAATTTACTGCGCTGAAGGTAGGCACATAAACTAAGTTAAATTTACAGTTATTACTTAGGCGATAATTGCTCTTAGATTATCCCGGCAATTTCAATTTCCTAGAAAATGCGTCGGCAAACAGCCTTGTAGAAGTGGAATTTGTTGATTACCTAGTTGCTCACTAGTCACAACACAAGTTAGAGTATATCACATCTTTTAAAGGTAAACTTTGGACCGCAATCTCGTGAAGATACATCTACTTTTGAGAGCATTTTTTTATACAAGGATCTAAAAAACAAATACAATGACTCTCAAATAATATCACCAAAAACAACAGCCTTTGACCTCTAACGAACGGTATATTATTGTAATCCCAGAGACATGATTTTTCTTCAGAAGACACATTGAATATTTTGCTGTTACAAATCCCCAAGTGAACCATCTTGACCTTTTTTGTGATTTATCGACAATTTTTCGTCGAAGTTTTACTATGCGAGTGGAGTGCGGACATCCGAATTCTTACTACGCTTTGATTTTATTGAGCGTGTGATCTGTGTCCCTGTTGTGCTTGTGACAAACAACTTCTGTGGTACTGTACTTGTAAATCATTAGGACAAGGGTAAGGTTAGTTTATTATTTATATTTTGGATATTATTAATAGAACTTTTAAGCACTATTAAACTACTAAAATGTAAACTGTGTAGTTTTCATTTTATAGTAGTTCTCTGGTGTAAATATCTGAATGAATAAACAAGTAAGATATTCCTTTGGCAGAATAGTATACACTTACTTGTCAAGTCAAAGGCAAAATAACTAGAAGTACTTACCTAGGTAGCACTGATCGGATTGAGTGTACCTACAGCTTTGATTAAACGGATCAGCTATCGACTGGTCTGAGATACGAGTAGGTACGACTGCAACCCGAGCGGATGGAAACCTTACCTGCCTTTGAACGTTTCTGGTTCTAGAGTGTGATTAGATTACACATTATGATTATATCTATCTGTGTAACCTTTATACCTACTGTTTGGAAAAGCCCCAAAAGACTTATTCAAAAGTTTATTTAGCTAATGACTAAGAATGAACCTGAAACAATCGTTCATACCTTCAGAGATCGCTCACGTCGCTTACTCATAAGATTGCTCTTCACCATGAAGGTACAAAGTAAGAAGTGAGGGAACTGAGATTGACACAAATCCACTCGAATTGACACGATTGACATAACTCAAAATTGAATCGCCATTACCTCAATAAGTCACGAACCAAATCGCCCTAATCGTTGAGGCAAGGTTTGGGTCAAATTAACTAGTACCCGTTTTTTCGACGACAGATGTTTTCGAGGCCCGGCGACCCATAAATCTGCAAATTGGTCCCGGGAGCCATTGGTTTTTTGTTCGACCGATTTATCATAACGCACATTTCGTTTATGACGACTCTGATTAATACGTCTGTGATCGCGGTTTTGTGTTTTCCGATCATTTAATTTCTCTGTGGTTTACGAAGTGTTTTAACAAAATGTATGTACAGCACAGTAACTATCAACACCTTTACCTAGCCTTTAATAGCAGGTGTAGATATAAACGGTAAGTATTCCCAATTACTAGAAGGATGAAGTCTTCTTTCCACGTCCACTTTTAAACGTCTTGTCTTTTTTTTGATTTAAAACAAAATGTTAGCAAGAAACAATGGCTTTATAATGATAAATTAATTACGATGTGAGGTCTCTTGAAACAGATTGTACAAAGTAAACGCTGAGGCAATTGCCTGACATTTACAGTCAATCTAAAATTCCATTATGTGGCTTTACTGAAACAATGAGTTTAAGTTATATCTATCAGAGTATACCACGGTTTCACAGTTCATACATAATATAATATTTCATACATACGTTAATAACTAAGATGTTATATCAAACACGTAGAATGCATTGATTGTTACCAGACTTACGAGATGATAGGTTAATTACGAGTACATACAATCAGAATACTTAGTGAAAATTGCTGTCACCTACTTGACTGACCGTCGATTTATTAATTAACGAGTATTTAAAGTACGGTTTATTGAGAAATTTCAAAGGTAAAAGCCCTAATTTACAAGGGTTGACGTTCAATTTGGTACCATGGTAGGTACAATGGTTTGACCGGTCTGTAGCTTAGTTGAAACGTTACTGTTCAGCTGAATCAAAATGACCTAAAACGGACTAAAAACTACGGTTCAGCTGCGTTTCAGCTGACAAGTTATTGAAATTACCCTCAGAAACATTAAATTTCGCATATGTGACAGTCATCTAATTTCGAAGTAGTAACATGATTTGACTACTTTAGAATTCCAATTGTCACTCAAACAACTCCCTAATCTCTCTCCGATCCGAAAACGAAACGGAATTACGGAAGTTTGGCTTAACTTTTATTGGAAACCGAAGAGTTAGCCACACTTTCACCGGCTCTAAGCTTTTACTGTTTCACCTCGTAAAGCCTTTGGAACACTCACGACGCTACTTATTTTCAGAACAACGCAAAGTATGAGTAGACTATCAAGATTTCACGCAAAATATTAGGTAAGCGTCAGTTTCGACGCACAATTAGGTATTTGATACGCGAAGCGAAACCACTAATGAGTTTTTCCAAGTCAAATGTTTGTTAATTTTAAAGTTGTCTTTCAAAGATAAATAATAATTTCAGCGTAATCGCCTGCCTATATAATATAAATATTAAAAAAAATTGTTCTACATGTAAAGTTTGGTTTTGCCATGTTTTGTTTTACAATTACGAATATCAAGTGTAAAATAACCGAAACATAAAATATAATGCTACTAGCTGGCAACATTAAAATTTAAAAATAAATCCGTGCGTAAAAATTCGCGCTCAAACTGTGATAAACATGTTACACGTTTGGCCATAGCATGATGAAATAAACCTTCAAGTGTATGCAGCCAGGCACACAATAGGGTATTCAACATTTTTTGCTAGCATTTTTTTTTATTATTTACCCAAGTTCCAACTGAATTTCAGACTAAATCATAAAATGAGTTTGTTTGAATTTTTTTTATTTCAATCAGACGCGACAATAAAATTTATTGTAAAAGATTTACGGCTTAGGTGTTACGTTATGAAGAAAATATTTAGATGCAGTATATTTATTAAACCCAAAGAAACGGATCTCTAAAACTTGATACGTACACAAACAGTGTTAGTTGAGTGCGGTTGCAACGAAATATTTTTAATTCTGCATGAAACAGTACGTACCTAGAGTACTTTCAATGCGTACCTTTGATGTTACACTCTGTGGGTGGATGCATAGATGCTTTAATATTACTTTATTGAAGTCCCCTTTAGGACGATGATGGAAATATTTGTGGCATGTTACTTTTATGGTACAATAAAGATGGTATATGTATAGATTAGAGTCAATATAGTATTGTATGCTTTATACATATAAAGTGGATTCAACTGGTTGAAACTAAACGTAATATCATAACATGCAATATCTATAAGATAAAAAATTTATTTTTAGAGACCTCTATAGGTACTTTGTATAAAAAAGATATATTACTCAGATTTTCAGATTTTAGTCAGCACCACAGAAAAAATATCAAATAAGACAAACTACATACTCATAAGAAGAACTTATTTTCGACTCTCACCAACCATAGTATCCCAACAAAATTAAAAAGAAATATAATCCGCTGATTTGGATTCTCCCTCCCTCTCTCTCCAGCCAGTATTGTACTTTCTGTCAGTGAATTGACACAGAATAGAACGGTCAGCATTAATTAGGGCGGGTATTCACGTCATTGATTGACTCGACAATGCGTGCAGGCGACACCTGATAGGGCTGACGGCAAGTGGTTGATCCGTCTTGATTATGGTAATACGAGGGGAAGTCGTACCTATTGATGTATTTGTTCAAATCAGGGTTCCCACTTAGCTATTATTGGTTAGGTAATTAATTGTTTAGGCTCAATTTACTAATAGCTTTTTTTCAGCTAGCGAAGTCATTTAATTTAAAAATTACTAAAGAATACCTTGTAATGGAATGATAAAAACAGAAAATCATATTTTTTACGGGAAAAGATCTAAAAACTACGTTGACGAAAAAAATTACGTTTATATATAAATCACTATTTATAAGACCGATGATGATAGCTTGGAAATCTCTTCGTCTTTTGAATTGACGAGCAGGTTTTGATTCGACAAAACGAGACAAAACATAGTGTAACTATACCTATAGCTTATCTAGTTGCACATTCCCTCTTATTAGTAAACTCGATGTGCCTTTGTAGAATGTATTCTAAACGAACCCACGAAGACGATGATTGTCAAAAGTAAACTTCAAATGGGATAAAGTAAGTGCCTATAGTGTACCTACCTACTTTAGGACAGTTGGCTATAAAGGTAGAGTTGAGTAATAAGAGTAGGCACGGTGGTTGTACCTACCTCGTACTTATTCATCTCGTGTCTGAGATTAGTTGGTTCGCGTAAGTTTTATTGGATGCGACGAAGTTACACAACCTACTTTAACTTGAAAGAGCCACAGTTCATGTGTTAAAACGTATTTCAGTTTCCAGTATCAAGAAAAACATAGGATAGAGAAAAATTTACTACAGAAAAAAATACAACTTGATTTACTGTTAGTAAATCAAGTTGTAACTCTTACTCTTTTTATTTTAATTGCTGAACTAGAAAAAATATTCTTTAAAATAAATAAATATGATTAAAACGTAAATATTTTGTTAGATAAATTGGAGCCAACCGTTCTACATTATACCTAAAGGTACATAATATTATGTGCCAAGATGTTTACTGATTTCCTTCAACTGTGACGCTTTCGAAGACGAACACAATCTGACAGTGACATGCACAGTCCCGCATACATTTTTAATGTGAGCTTTGTTGTTGCCTAATGTTTAGCTTTCTCATCATCATTGATTTTATATCACAAATAGCTAATAAGCTCGTATGAGTTAGTGGCCAACTCTGTTGACTGAGTTTTTAGGCCGCCTTAAGTCCTCCGTCATGACTTAACGACTTCTAGAGCCAGGATCAACAGTTTAACGTGCCCTCCGAAGTACGGAAGCGCTCAGATGATCGGCCACTAACGGTCACCCATCCAAGTAGTGACCGCGCAGAACAGTGCTTAACTTAGATAATCGGTGAAGATTGACTAAGCAAGCCTAGCCATGAGTACTCCATCACAATGGATTACTTATTATTTAATATTACAAACAATACCAAAAGCATTTTCGAAAGGACACCTTTTTTTCAGTAAGTAGTCAATTTGTTAAGCTTTTAATATATTTGAGTTCTTCAAAGTTACTTAGATTTTTGTCACAATCAGGCATTTATGTTATACCTAATTTCATTATATTAGCAAGGTAACTTATAGCACCTTTTAGACCTTTTGCCTTAGCAAGTACCTTTAAGGTAGTAGTGAAGTAGTACTTGGTAATACCTAGAACCTGTTGTAATAGAGACAGTTTTACGACTAGGAAATTTATACTAAAGGTTTGTTCATTATTGTCTTCACAACGTATATTTTATGAGATGCAAGTAATCTGATTTTCTGCTCTATTTGAAAAGATAACACAATGCATATTTTCAATAATAAAACGCATAAACTTTTTAATAACCAAGCTATAAACAAGTTTTTTTCATCCACACGTCGTTATGTACGTTTTAATAAAAACAACTTATGCGTGTTTTTATCATAATAACCTTTGTGGAAGATAATTTGACAGTCTCTTCCATAAATTTAAAAGCTCCCTTTACGTAAAAATCACTGTGAAAGCCACCTGACGTATTATTAAGGTAAATTTACACTGACGGCAAAATTATCTCTTTTATGTTATAAAAATTATACTTAAAAGGGTAGAAGTCGTGGCAGTGAATTGATGGCCTCTGCATGATCGAAGATTCACGCTAATATGGCTGTTTATGTGCAATAAATCGACTGTAATTGTTATGGTGATATTTTTACGAAATAAACAACTCGGCTCGATGAGTTATGTGATTCTGAGGAAAAACTTTGCTGGTACTGCTGGCATGTTAATGCTGATAAAAAAAAAATTTTGTTTAAGTAATTTTTGTAAATACAACAACTTTTGGTTTCTATCGATGTTTCTCTGTGTTTTTTATCGATGTTAGGTTTTTCATCAGTTTTTATTTGATAAAAAATATTACGGAAACGTACGAGTAACTATGCAAAATGTCTAATATCTGTAAGACCTAGCAATAAAAAACAAATATTTTTTCGATTATTATTTTAAATTTTTACGAGTTGAATACTTTCAGGTTTCCTACTTATTTAAAAATTACCATCCCAATTTGAGAGCAGAAAATCGACCGTGGTTAAAATTGGTTTGGAATTTTAGTTAGGACTGAATTTTTAAAGCGGTCTCATCGTCTGTCATTTGCCGAACGCGATCGGTGGATATGAACGTTCATTGGCATATAAAGGAGTAGAATTGCTCCTAAATTGCCGTACGTAAACGACCTGATTTGCCTCCAATCGCTTTTTTATTACGATCTGCGTATTGAATTGGTTCTATATTCTTCACATAAGTAAATAAACAATTACCTGCAAATCAGATTTTAAAGAAGAGTTAACTTTTATTAAGTTGTTATGATAGAAAATAAAACGTTGACATATCATTTATACTGTTACTATTTTTATTAATAATAACCCTCTTTATTAATATGTTTGTTTATGGTATTATACACCAACACAATAATAAAAGCGGATTTCTTATTGAAAAGTTTCCCACTTTAGATAATAGACAAAAACGCCATTTTCCCCGCGCACGTCTGAAATGCGATAGATCGCTTAAAAAGTGAAAACTTTGAAAGTGACAGTTGATGGATACCCCATTCTAGTCGACACGATTAAAAAACTATAAAACTATTTTACCTACTAATGAAAACATTTATTCGTTTTGTGAAACTGTGCAGCATAGTGCTGAACTTTTATAGTAAAATTATTATCGATTAAAATACTCTTTTGTACTTAGTAAAAAAGCAAAATTAGCAAGTTTTTATATTTATACAAAATGTTTTAGCGAACAGCCTTCGTGACTTCAAGCCCCGAGTGTAAAGAGATGTCAACTTTTTTATGCAAACTAAGTAAAATGGTAATTAAGTGCGTTATTTTACACCTAGACGTTATGGTTAGTTTAAAATCATGTTTATGAATTACATAGTGGTTGGCACTTTACAGTGCAGGCTTTTGTATTTTTATAAAAGAAAAATAAATAAAGATTATTTTATTTTAACTACAAAATTTGCAGTTTAATTTTAAAATAAGAAGTACATAGGTAATCTGTGATATACATAACATACAAATTAGCGGTGACCATTTTTGTAAAGAAAAGAAATATATATTTTCGAAGGCTCTACTATACCCAGGTTACCGCAAAATCCTATTAGTATTTTAAACGCGAAAGTTTGTGAGTATGGATGTTTGTTACTCTTTCACGTAAAAACTACTGATCCGATTTGGATGAAACTTGGAATATATATTGTACGTGACCTGGATTAACACATAGGCTACTTTTTATTCCAAAAAATTAACGGGACGCTAACGAAGTCGCGGGCGACACCTAGTATTCAATATTCTGAGCCTAATATTTTATATCTAAAGTAAGTGCATACTTTGTAATATTTGACGCTTTTATCGCACCGCTCTTTAAAGCGGGCTTTTTTCCACTCAGTCAAGAAAATATTTTTTTCTTACAACTTTCATATTTATTTGTTCGGACTTGCGAAGGTTTCTAAGCAAATTTTCCTTTGTTAAAACTTGTAATAACTTAAACTTACACTTTTTAACTTTTTAGTCTTTCTCTTGCATTTTTGCTTTATAGATTTACACTTTGGTCTTCTTTAATGTGGATGAACTTTAGTTTATGTAAAAAACGAACGTAAAAAAGCTTAGTTATTATATTATTACTGAAAAGTATAAAACATTTATCATTTACCTTACCTACATAAAAGATATTTAGCTATGTGTCTACCGTACACACATAATATTTTTGTATATTTCCTTGCCTATACACGGTAAAAGTAAATTATCTAAAAGTTTTATCACGTCATAATCTGTAAGCTTTCTCAGTCCCATTCAAAATAATAAATAATCAGCAACTTTCCATTTAAGAGCTCATCTAGTCCCATGAGGTTTGGAGTGACCTTATAAGAACGAGTTCAAAACGAACGGTAGTCTGTAAGCCTCTTTACCCTACATAGTGTTTATGAATAATGAAGTAAGTACCTACCAAAGTGACGCACATAAAAAGTCTCATCCAACTTTTATTCACTACTCAACTTTCGTTTGTCCACTTTTTTTCGGATGATACAAAATGATTATCAATTTACTATAAAAATAAATAATGGTGTACGAAATGAAATCGAACCTACAACCTGCGTAAAAAGAGAGATTAATCTAGAAATAACGGTAGAATATTTTTATAGAGTATAGAAATAAAGTAGGTAGTAGTGAGTATTATGCCAGCCAGTACGGGTTTCAAAGGTAAAACAGCCCCCTCACTATCTTATTCTGATAACATTAGTTTTTTAATAGATTAAAATACCTAGCACACTACAAAATATACTACACTATACCTTGATAAATGAACATACATTAAGTACGTATGTTCACTTATCTAGGTTCTTCATAGTGTTCAGTTCAAAATTATAATACCAAAGCCATTTTGCAAAACTTCTGTACTCATAATAAAATCACCCTGTCGGTATATTGATTGCTAGAGGAAAACCCGAAAACGAAAATATTTGAACGATTGATAAAATGCCAGATAGGATTGTTTGATTGTTTTTTTTTGTAGAGATTGATGTTCGCGTATCGGTTACCGATATTTTATGATTGCATCTATTTTATTCAGCTGAAAAAATCGTGTAAAGTTATTTCTTCTTGTTTTTTCCTGTATGAAATGGATAGTTACCTATTTATTTTAAAGGTATGAACAATATAAGTACGTTTTCTAAAAAAAAATAAGAATCTATAAAAATGACTAATGTTTGTGCAAGTTAGTGTTCTAGATGAAAAGCCAGTGTTGTAAAAAACTTTTCATGTCAAATAATAGTATATTATCCAACTAGTGAATAAAAGACGGATTTAAAGCGAGAGCCATAAATGAATCACGAGCAAGTGAAGGATTATAACGACAGAATCACGACCGTAGAGAGTGATTCATGATGATTGAATCACTCACTACACTCGTGATTCAAATGTTAGAATCCTGAACAACGTGAGTGGTTCATAGCCCTCGGTATAAATCCGTTTTATTCAAGAATTGCATAGTATACTTTATACCATGACTACGAGAAAAAGAAAGATTGGAGGTTGTATAGCCAATGCTATGCAACCTCCTTGTGCAAAAACAGAAGTAGATGGAGGTCAAACATTGATTGATAGAGGTCATGGTTGCTTTTTATTCACTGTTTTCAGTGAATAAAATAAGCTTTTTAGAGGGGGATTGGTATAAAATATTTTTTCGGATAACTACTAGTTTCCTACCAAAAAGTATTTCCTGTATTTATTGTGCTAGGTAGCTATTTCCATATTTTGTAAAACAATATCAATATTTTTCCTGTAAAATCATATCAGTAGGTAGGTATACGATTTGACAGTAACTTTGAAATGTAATCAACGAAATTATCAGCTCGATCTATTTCCAGCAAAAGTTGCCTTTCATTCGAGCTAACTTCGTTTTCTTTCATATTTCTCTTTAATGTTTCTGTAGATTGTGATCATAACTCGTGATAAAAGCTACAATGTTTTATAAAAACGCTTTTCCGTAAATTCTCAGTTAAAAAAAATACTGAAATGTAAGGAATGGGAATAATTTCCCAAGCAGTGGGATATGGCTATCCACTCGTAATACTCATTCTAATTACACAAAACAGAAACTATTAATCTTTTGGTAAGCTAATTAAGTGCATCTCATCTTTCACAGACAAGATTTCTTGTATTACAGGCTATACATAATCTATGCGAAGTTCCTTATAACATTTTATGGCCCTATAGGTATCACTTTATGTCATCTTTATGCATAAACCTCAGACATAGGCCTATAATTTTGTCATAATGAGGAAACTTATAGTTTTTACCCGACTTCAAAAAAGGAGAAGGTTCTTAATTCGGTTGCATTTTTCCTACAAAAATAAAAACATCTGTAAGCAAAATAATTTACCGCGCAAAACGTAAACAAACAATAACGTACCTGCCACTGCTACTCTGCGGGTATACAATCCTCGGGTCCTTTCTCCTCCTGCGCACATCACTCTCTGCTGTCTTATCACTATTCTCACGAGAGGTACAAAAATAAAAACATCTGTAAGCAAAATAATTTACCGCGCAAAACGTAAACAAACAATAACGTACCTGCCACTGCTACTCTGCGGGTATACAATCCTCGGGTCCTTTCTCCTCCTGCGCACATCACTCTCTGCTGTCTTATCACTATTCTCACGGATCGTATGATATCGCGGCTGATAACTTTCGAGTTGCGTGTACAATCGCGCCGAAGAGGGCGAGGGCCCGCGATGCGACATCTCACGTCCGTACTCCATGAAAGCTGGAGGCACACTGACTTGTGGTATGAAAACTCTCTCGGCAACCCCCGGCCGGCGTTTTTCTTCAGTAAAAGCTGCTCGAGGTGGCTTCGGCTGCATTAAGCTGATTTTCTTTTTCTTTGCGGTGGCGGTGACGTAGAAGAAGTAACCGTTGCGATCCATTTTCGGCGCTGTGGCTTTTACCTGAAAAAGGAAAAGCTCTGATAAAATCTTCAAAAAGTTAATGCTATAGTTTTAGTTGTCATTCACAAAGTTGGTCGGTAAATAATAATTACCTAATAGTCTAAGTTCTGTTTATAACTCTAGATTTTTTATTCTGACTTGGTACTAAATAAGCTCTAAATAAATATCGCTAGCTGCATTAATCATTTATTAAAATATTGTATTTTTATAACCCCCTCAAAATTATGGCACTTTAAGACCAGTGCAGTAAGTTTTGATTTTTAGTCACTGCTTGCATCGGGGGCGTAGCTCAGATGGTAGAGCGCTCGCTTTGCATGCGAGAGGTACCGGGATCGATATCCGGCGCCTCCAAAGAGTTCTGTTTTGATATATGAAATTATTATTAACTTCTTTGGCAAATTTTATTTTTACAAGAACACTGAAGAAAGCTGAATAAAGTTTTTAAAGCTGGCTTAATTTTGAACTTCCCCTGTAGACATGAACAGTGATATTTCTGGTTTCCTTACTACGAGTAGGTACACAAATAAAATAGACATTAGCCTATTTTATTGTACGGTCCAACAAAACGTCTGCGAGATAATGCCTCGTCTACATCGCCATTTCCACTTTTTGCCGGTTTCCGATGTTAAACTATAAATTAAGTTGCTTATCGGGCGAGTGTTCGAGTAATCCATTTATTTGTTTTCGATTTAAATTACGGTTATTGAAGTCGTGCGTAGCGGTTACAAGAAGCACTTTCAGATAGCACTGAGTATAGTCGTAAATACCAAGTCTAAAGAGAATAGCGGGTGTAATAAGTCCACTCCTGGTTGGTACCAATACACCAACGAAGTCAGTTAGTAGATAGGCAATAAAAACGGAAACCAAGGTCTCAATTTTCACGTCATAAAATTGGCGTACGAACGATAAAGACAAGAATTCAAAAGCTCACATCTACCACGAGACAATACATTGCTGGTTGGCAGAACAAAGACTAGCGTGTAGTATTCTACTAACGCGCAATAAGCGTGACACACCTTTCCGATTCAGCTTTGTAGGAATGTCAGTTGGTTCTGGTTGAAAATGATACCGGAGGTAGGACACAGAGACGAACAAATCGTTAAATTAACTGGTTTATGGCAGGAAAGCTTATTTCTACGGAGTTTTTTTTGTTAAGCAGGAATTACAATTACAGTTTATTTTTGACTGACTATTATTATCCTACTAATATAAAATATGTTTAACGTATTGACATATAAACACGAAACCGTTTATAATGCACTTATATTATACGACCGAATATGGAAACGCTTCTTAGGCTTACCATGGAGTAACGTCAAAGGCAGAGTAATCCATACTTTAATATTATAAATGCGAAAGTAACTCTGTCTGTCTGTCTGCCTCGCTTTCACGCCAAAACTACTGAACCGATTTGAATGAAATTTGGTAAACAGATAGTCTAGAGCCTGAGAAAGGACATAGGCTACTTTTTAATGCGAAAAAAGGGTTTTAGGGGGTTGAAAGGGAGGGGTGAAAGTTCCTTAACCTTTTCCATAAAAACTTTTTTTATGTCACATTTGAAATCACAGTGTCAGCTGTTTGACAGTAAGAGTTTGAATGACAGGACAACGTCTGTCGGGTCAGCTAGTTAATTATAAGTGGTGTTAAGTGACGTTTCAGCTTTGGGTGTTAGGTCAGCCAGATACCACGCATTTTCCAGCGTTTAACCAATTGTTTTTTTATCCAAATCCAAAAAGCTTCCCATCATGGTTAGTTTAAACGTCAAAAATAGCGCAGTAGCTGCTGGTACTGTACACCTGGTAAATTCGCATCACAGTCATCATCAAACAGCTCTCGGCGTCGCACTGTGCGTCCCCACTGCCCGTATCCACCGCGGTATACAGATGTTATCGCGCCCTCGCCCGCGGCGTCTTTCTGAATGCTAACTGGGCTCTATACCTGACAATGACGAACTATCGCTGGACGCGGACACTCATAATGATACCTCAGAGTGAAAAACTGTGCTTTTGACTGTTATTTATGTTGTACTAGCTAACGCTTGCGACTACGTTCGCGTCCCGTTCGATCCTGTTGATTTTTCGGGATAAAAAGACGCATGTGTGTTAATCCAGGTTACGCACTTTATACATTCCAAGTTTCATCCAAATCGGACTAGCAGTTGATTGAAACACAAATATCCAAACATCTAAATATTTATAACTAGGTGCCGCCCGTGACATCGTTCGCGTCCCGTTGGATTCCGTTGATTTTTCGGGATAAAAAGAAGCCTATGTGTTAATCCAGGTCATGGACTATATATATTCCAAGTTTCATCCAAATCAGATCAGTAGTTTTTACGTGAAAGAGTAACAAGCAAACATCCATCCGTCCATCCATCCATACTTACAAACTTTCGCGTTTATAATATTAGTAGGATATTAGTTCGATGGGGTGAGAAGAAATAGTGGGATGTCACCAGTAGAACGTCCTCTGCGCTTACTAGCATATTCTAAAGTATAAATCATGAAAAAAAAAACAAGTTGAAACAAATACTAGTAGGTATTCAGTTTATTGGCCTTGATTATAATCTGCAATGAAAAGGTCAACAATAAGTTACGATCAATGATAAAAACCACTTATGAAGTGAGCAACTTTGTTGTGTATGAGACATGGCTGGTATTAGGGTTTTGCTTGTATTAGTTCTATAGGCGTACCTTCTTATGCACGTAGAATGAATTCGAACGCAACCCTAATTATAGTGAGTGTAATTTAGTCACCTAAAATAATCAATGTTTAAAAAGAAACTTTATCTAAGCCTGCTTAAGTTTCATGCAGAAAAAACTATAGGTACATATAGGTCTGGTTACATCAGGTGAGATTGTGGTCAAACGGTTGCATATGCCTATTGTACAAAAAAAAACATAAAGCTTGGCAAGCTTCATATAACTTGACCTATAATTATTATGTATCATACATTTTGTACTGTAAATTTTGCCTTCAAACGCGTTGTCCAGACTCCAGTCCTTCCATAGTCACAGATCGTCAAACAGTTACTTTGCATCCAAAGGCTCTATCTGCGACATCTGCGTCGGGTACTTTGAGTCCAGCGACTGCCGCCAGGTATTTTTCTCTGCGATTTAGATTGCTGACTACAGTGTTTAGTGTTAACAAAGAGAGAGGTTTCGGTGGAAGCTAAATAAGGGCAAGATTATGTTTAAATGGCTGTATCAAAACTAATATTTAATTTAAACCAATGGTCTTGAATCTTTGTTTAAAAGTGGAAAGGAAAAAACGAGGAAAGCAAACCCCACCTTCAGACGAGAATAATAAGTTCTTAGGAGAGAGAGAGGTCTTGTATCTTTGTTTCATTTCCAAAACTACGTCACTAATTTTGATCTCGATACAACCAGGCGTACCAGAAAACTTTCCAGACGCGTAGGGCACTTTTGATACGGGCTAAAGTAACATAAAACTTTGAGATTAATGCTAACAAAAAACTACGAAATTGTTTCACGTCTACGGATAATACATGTCAGGACTACGTTGGTTAGACGTCTTCAAAACATTCTTAGTTATTTAACCAGAGGATCTCTCACCAGAGGTTGTCAACAAGCATATACACAACACAATGCTTCAATACCTCTATTTGCACTGCTAAAACACACCGTATAATTGAGACATCCAGTTCGTATTTGAACCGAACACAAAAGTGTATTTACAGACCCAGACCCTGTCTCTAGTAATCCCACTGTGAGAGCTCTATTGACTGGACTGAGGACTTGTACTAGCGGTCACTAGAAAATGTAGGTTGGCGTAGCTTAGCACCGAAGTTTTTTATTTCAGTTCAAGCACAGAATATTATTGTTCAAGTACGTAACAGTCAAAAGCTAGCAAGAAAATAAAATAAATTAAATTCAGTCATGCAACTATACATTAGTGTACATATCTATCGCGTAGAGGCACAATCTTTACGAATAGTATAGTATATATATATTTATTTTTTATGATTAATAGTCGTCAAAGCATCAAAATAATTAAATGCTTTAAGGATATTTATGAAAGCAGTGTGCACGTCTAACGCCCCAAAGATCAGTATTTTACCCCTAAAAATCTTGATTTTTGGAAACTTACTAGAAACATTAAAAAATCGAACTTTCCCGAATTTAATAACTGCACTTATTTAAGAAATCGTAAGAAACTCACAATGATGGTGCGGCTATTGGTATATAGGTCTCTTAAGATGGAGAGCCCTGAAATACATTGGACAAAAAGCGAATAATCCAAACGACAAACAAATCTTCCACAACAGTCTCAATCGTAGCTCCCTGCATCCGGGGGCTCGTGTCAATATTTGAAACTAGTGCGAATGTTTCAACTTTCCAGTTCTTATTTCATTGGCATAAGGTTCAAAATGCTCGGTTTATTTGAAACAGAATCAAGACAAAGAAGCTTTGCATCGTAGTAATTGGCGGGCAGCTGTCTCAGCTCGCAGATGTGAAATCTAACTTGTGCTTCGGTAAATATCCTAATTTAAATCACTATTTTACAATATTTTTATACCAAACAAACCTAAAAAATATAGGTAGTAAATACTTCTTAAATAAATTTCTTTCTGACCCTTTCAGTCCAACCTTTGCCATGATAAAATCATATCATTTTTATGAACAAAGTTATTTCGTTTCCGATTTTATTGCGACCTACTTACACAATGGCACATAAAACTCCAATACTTATCATAAACATCACACACCTACAATGACGGGCATAATACGTTAATTAGTCCCAAGTGAGTGCACTTCCTTAACATATTGTTAATGCATTTCTCGCGTGCGTCGTCCCCTTAAACGAGCTTCAAGCTATTAGGGACATACGTGCTAGAGTACGTTCTGTAATCAATCTGGCTGGTCATTATGAAAATAATCGTGAACTTTTTAAATCCATGCAAAATTAAGTCTTGTAGTAGGTATATCAGCACGGCCAGCCAAATAAGTTTTCCTTGATATAATATACAAAGAAGGAATAGGTACTTGGGTTTAATTTGCGATACCCTAAGACACTTAAAGGTTTCGAGTTCATACTTCTGGATTGCCGCATTTCTTTTTTATTTTTCATCAATAACCCGAAGAAGCCGAAGATTAAAACGACGAGCAAACTGAATTTACTTACCAAATTATGTTATTTATCCACTTTAACATTGAAGTAGGTACCTTACTCTTTCTCAAAACATAATACCTTTTACTTTGTAACTCTAACTAGGCGACGCGGTTTTATATCGGGTTGGAATAAACTTCAGAAAACTTTTAGGTAAGTACTTATTTACAAAATTGGTCTAAAATAAGATATTATTCACGGAATTTTAACCATTACCAAAATTGTGTTTTCATCATCCCGACTGTATGAAAAGGGTAAGTCAGAACAAATTGATTGATACCGGCGCGGCATCGTATTTCAAAATTTTATTACGTCGTCAGAACGAGGCCCGTTGGTAATACATCATGGTGCTCGTATACTGTGGTTTTACTTGTGTTATTCGCAAACATATACATACAATACAATGAAGAGCTTAGTTTTTGTAGACAAACTGTACTAGACAGAAAAGTTAATAACAACCGTATTTTGAACGATCTTTTTCCGGTTTGGTGTTTTTTGAATGTAATTATAATTACAAATACTTACAAAATCTATACAGACGTAACTTTTTTCTGTATATTAAGAAGGAGTTTAATTACTAAATAATCATAAAATTACAATAATATGTAAGCAATGTCCTTTTAAAATAATTATACATCCGCTTTTGAGTGAAAAGCTACTAAATCCTATCCTATCCTACTTTCTACTAATATTATAAACGCGAAAGTTTGTAACGATGTATGTATGTATGTATGTTTGTTACTCTTTCACGCAAAAACTACTGATCCGATTTGGATGAAACTTGGAATATATATATTGTCCGTGACCTGGATTAACACATACGATACTTTTAATCCCGTTCCCGGGGAAAAACGAACACGCAAAAAAAATTTTCAGTAAAAACACCAGTCCAGCCGTTCATTTGTTAGAAATGGTATAGCAAAACACAACTGACATGGAACAACTGACAGCTTGAATAAAACCTTTTTATGTTGGTGGGTACACAACCTGGCCGTAAATAATCAAATTAAGAAAACAATATTTTCATTTTTAAGCTACGTGTATAAGATGAAATTTTTACAAGCGATCCGATTTAGATGAAACTTGGAATATATATTGTCCGTTACCTGGATTAACACATAGGCTACTTTTTATCCCAAAAAATCAACGGGATCCAACGGGACGCGAACGAAGTCGCGGGCGGAAGCTAGTCCTTTAATAATATCGACATCACAAATTACAGTTAAGTGTGTCTAATGAGCTAAGTAAGTTACTTAGCGAGTGGTTTTCACTTGAGCACTCTACTCTAGCGATTCATATCAGTATCAAATTATATTTCGTTTAAGTGTTTCATCTACCTATTCGTTTACTTAGGAATGCGCGTCTTCCGAATTCAAAAACGAGCAGTAAGGGCCATTGTGAGAATACCTTGGGATACGTCTGCCAGACCCTACTTCCAATCACTGGGCATACCAACTCTTCCCGCACTGGTAATTCTTCATACGGCCATGTACGCCAGGAACAATCTGACGTCTTTTGCAAAACTAGGGGATGGCAGTAGGTACAATACGCGAAACGCCCACAAATTGCGGGCGGTGCAGAGGCGGCTGACCAAGAGTTCAAAGCTGGTGCATGTCATGGCTCCGGCAATCTACAACGCACTACCCGAAAGTGTTAGAAGTGCTACTTCAATGGAATCATTCAAAAAAAAGCTAAATATTTGGCTTGTGGATCAGGCGATATATAAGTTCGAGGATTATTTCAAATAAGAATTTTAATGTTGATTTTTTTTTCAATTTGGTTTATTTACAATTATCATAAAGTAGCTACATTGTGTGTACCTACCTACCTACCTATTATGTACTTGTAACAGTTTTTTGTTATCAATAAAATACTATGACTATGACTATAGGAATGTATCTACTTACCGCAAAATTTATGAAAATTATTACAACATACCATTATGTCTCTGACATTTAAAAGTTCAAATCAATTTAAAACTTCCTTTCGATACAAGAACTGAAAGATTTTCCATTAAAAACAACGTGACTTTTCCTAATGAAACCTCTTATTTCTTCATTTTACAAAGCTTTCTCCAAAATCTATTCAAACCGGTAACGTAAAGATTTTTTTTTTCAAGTAATGCATCACCGTCTTCAAGGGCATTGAGTAACCCCTGTTATTTGTTGGACGAACACAAAGGAAGTAAGTATTAATCTTCTATTGCTGAATGGTCCCCCGGAGTTTGCATCCAGATTTTTGAGCTACCGTGTTGTTTCTGCCCCCTTGTTGTCACACACTGTAGAATTTAATAAGAAACATAAAATCAAAGCTAGGTATGTTATTTTTGATTTACATGAGTCCAGGGTCAGTAAGTACATAAAAAAACTGTTTTATATCATTTTTGTAAAGTTTTATGGCAAAGACACTCGTTTTAGTAATATATTTTTTTAAAAGCTAGATAAAAAGAACTAAAAATAGCTTATCAAAATGACAAATGTCCACATTGTTGATCATTCCTTTAGAACTGCAGGGTTTCGTAAAAAGTACAGAAAACCTTAATTTTCCGTAACTAATTTATGCATAATAACAGTACCACAAGCACAGTAAATGTATAGGTATGAAAACATGCAGTGAAATAACGAACGAGCTTTGCCCACGCTCCTCATTCTGTCAATCAGTGTGTCGCAATAGGTAAGAAAGGCCCCTCTCCCAACTGCATCCTATAAGTGATTTCTTTTATTACGAAGCACGGACATACCGCTATGAAAAATCCATATCCTGAAAAGTGATGGTTTACGACAGTTTACGAGCTGTTTTATGGTGCAATCAAAGTGGATACTGAAGTAATGTGTTTGTCGTCTGATGGTCACGGTGGCTGGTGAAAGTGAATGTTATCAAAATATTGGAAGTTTAGTGAACCAGGAATAAGTACGAGTAAACATTTTAAAACAAATAGCCACAATTTATTGTAATTTTCACTGAAAACGGGATATTTGCTAGCTAAAATCATTATAACGCTGACAACAGAATCGCATTTTACGTGCAATGAACCTTTCAATTTCAAAACTTTATAAACCGTAGGTAGGCCCAAAGACCAGAATCACAGCTATAATACAACTGCATCCGGCTTTGTTTCATTATTATCTGAGGTCTAGTGTTCTACGTCATAAAATGCTGTTTTATGACCTTAATACCTCCATTACTCTAGGGTTTAGTACGCTCATACACCGTCATCGGCTAACATTTGCGAGTTTTACACTGCAGTACGCATCCCTTGTAATAGTTTTAAATAGTTGCATAAAAGAGCCAAATCAAAATTAAAAAAGTAAAAATAAACTACTTATCATTATCACATTAAGGCTATGTTCAGATGGCTGAATTGTGACGCGCGTTTTCAAATCGCGCGCTTAGACATCCTAATATATACCTAGCAACCGTTCACATGCGCGCGCGTTAACGCGCGTCAGCGAGCGTCAACGCGGCGCTCAGAGAAAAAGTTTCTAGACGCAGACAATCGCGCGCTTTTTCTACCGAACTAGACTGACGAGTACTCTCGCAACGCGCATTAGCGCTCATCATCTGAACTCTCTTCAAATTTGATCGCGCGATTAACGCGAATTAACGCGCGTTACATGTGAACCTAGCCTAAATCTGAATATAGTCAATTACCCCCCTTATCTATTATTGCCTGTCATTCTTTACTTGCAGACAATGAACAAAAAAGATGACAACAGATTTAGCAAGCACTTTAGCTAGTGCAACTTTAGAAGACTTACAGCCGAATACTCAAACGTCATTCAAATTTGAGCACCACTTAAGATTGCTCTGCCTCTGTTTGACATTACTCATTTGTAAGAGATGGCAATAATTTAAGCGGGACTTAAATTGAGTGGGGTTTGAGTTGCGTTTGAGTATTCGGCTGTTAGGTATATAAATGTAACCTTTGGGTTGATACTGCCGTAATATAGCTGGTTTTCCAAAAAAAACAACAGACATTTTAACCTTAGAGTATTATATAATCTGTGCCTTAGGTATACCTACTATGACAAATGCAGGGATGCACGAAAAACACAGTAAGTCCATATGCACATAGTGTGTTGTTCGTGCATCCCTAACCCTTAGTCGATGAGATCATAGATTGAAATCTATGCAACGCAAGTATTCCTAAGCACAAGATAGTAATAGATTAGTTGAACACACCCCTCAGAGATAGTACAAAAATAAGTGAGAATTCTACCGTAACGGTAGCGTATCCGAGATACAATGCGCGCCAGTGATAGCTTGACTGCGCAGTATTGCCTTGTCACCGCGCATTGAATGGCAAATAATTTAAAGTTACGTTATGTTTACGACTCGCACTGGCCCTTATTCCGTGTTCCCCTTCAGTGTATTCTTCGTGAATGTTTAATTTGCGACAACGTTTAATTAATAAGGAGTTTGTCTTGTTGATTACTTTCACGTCAATTATAAGTTTAACATGTGTTTGTGACGTTGATTTGTGAGACGGGACAGATGAATTAGAATAGATTATAGATTCATCTCCATTTGAGCATTGTGAACAAAGCATATAAATTCTTTGCTATTTTGCATAAATTAATGTTCGAAAAAGATCACTCATGCTGAAACAGTTTTTTAATAGATTTAAAAAACCTTGCTTCCTTTTCTCGTGGTTTATTTTGTAAATATACGATTAGATAACTGTGATTATATAAATAAGGTATTTAAAAAAAAGGAAGTCAGCCTGTGAATTTAGCTAAAACGTAATTTTACTTCACACAAAGCCCCGAGGAGCACACTAAGCTACTTATTTCTTTGCCCAAAGTTACACAACAATATTTTTCTTACAGCTAGAGAAATTAGGCAGAGCAAATATGAGGGGTGAACAGAAAGTTTTCCTAAGAACTTACTGACATAGAATATGCATAACCCAGATGAAACGGTTTCTGTAAGGGTACATTATTAGTGCCTATACGTGATTTCTTTATAGCAAATAAAAAATATTATCTCCTACCATATGTAAAGTAATTTTTAGCTCGTTAAGTACATAATCTTACTTATTTGGTAAATCAAAAAAAATTGGTACCTAGAGTTCGGATAACCATGGACTAATAAATTATTAGTTCATGGGATAACATACGTATTAGGTACCTATTCTTGAGGTACATCCATGCACTGATGATGAAAAAGTAAATAAATTATAAAGGTAGTTGTTGGTAAAACAGAACAGCACAGTTTTTTTTAGTTGGTGCTTCTGTACCTTACAACACTTTCTCTTAGGTACGCAATACTTCGCAAAAGCAAAAACGGCTCCGTAATTGATTGACGACCACAAAATTAGTTGGCACAGATGCAGTAGTTTTCTCGAGGTATATAGCTGTTAGCCGTTAACAATTTTTTGATGGAGAAATTTTATTATTTTCTGTGATTCGACACGATGATGGTGAAATTATATAATTGTATTCAACCATTATGATGTCACCAGGTAGAACTTTTCCTGCCCAAGGGCTTTTCTATTTACAAGTTCATCATATTGTGGTACCTAACCTATGTGCTTTGGTGTATAGTATCCGTAAGTACCGTCTAATATAATTGCTCGAGATGACTTGCTCTCTAGCCTCTTCATAATGCGGAAGTCAATCAATCAATCAAGTTATTGCATACTTCCTGATAGTATCAGAAGCCTTCCATGGTATTAATAGCAGATAATCTTATGTCATTTGTCTCTCTCGTTTCTGACACGAGAGACAGAGGCAGCATTAGTTAGGAGTAATGTTGCAGACTCATTGTGCATTGTCATAAATCAACGGGCAAGAAAACGCGCTAATGGGAGATGTGATCGATATCTTCTTTAGACTATCTTTGATCTATGGAAAAGTCTACTATGTAGGTAAGTGTCCACATGACTGATTACAATGTTCTTACTAAGTTGATACTCTACTCAATAATTCAATAATCTACATCGGCCTAATGAAATCAGGCAGTTCCAACCCATCACTAGCGAATAGAAAACTATAGATCAAAATAATGAAAATGACGAAAAGCCGACCATGCCATTAATTTTTAACTTTTTCCATTCTCTAGCGATAGGAGAAAATCATCTTGGCTAGGAGTAAGTTTTGATATTCAACAAATTCGAAAATATAACAAGAAAGAAGTAAATCTTCATGCCTACAACAAGTCCGAATGTATTTTGAAAAGAGGCTTAGAAAATAAAAATGGTAGGTATACAATGCCGCTATTTGAAAACAAAGTACGCATAACTCAACCCGTAGCTGCTACGAAAATAAAATGGTAAGGAAAAAGTCTAGCTAGGATACTACTTTTACGTGTTTTTGAGGAATAATAAAATTGTGCTAGACTGAGTTACCTAAATAAATTCAAAGAAAAAGGACATAAAATTCTGGTAACCTGCAAGTAAAATAAAAGCAAGCCAAGAACCAACTGAGATCATCACATTTCCTAGAACACGGGAAAAACTGCTTATAACAAACTACTTCTAATCTGTGACAGGGGTGCGACCGAAGGAACTCTAACTCAATAAACCACCCCCACAGCCAGAGATTTATTAATCAATCTCCTAAACGCGTTTTAACTGGGCAAATTGAAAAATTATGTGTCGAAGGTCCTCCCCTATGCGATAGTTTGAGATTGTTTTGATAAATACCATGATAGAATTTGTTGATGAAGAAAGTGAGAAGACGTTTATAGTTTTATTTATCGCAGAGAATATTGAAAAGTGGCTTTTCAGTGATCGAAAAAAGACACCCGGCCTCTTGTTTGCAATAGAGGGTTAATTATTATTTTTACAAATTTTACTGTGAATTAAAATGTACCCGAACAAGCAACACAGAGACCATAAAGAGACAATATCGAGTAACCCCTCCACTATCCACCTTTTTTAATACAAAAAAAGTTGTATGAGATATTAGTTCACTTGATCAAACCAAAAGAGGACATGTGTTTTAGGTACTATGTCCAATGTAATTTGACCATCGGTTTTCATCCAACGAAGAATTACAACTACCGTCGCCCGTTGCAAGTGGCGTCCACATGTAGACATAGCACTTGTACACCGGACACCGTCAGATACGGGCTTTGTGTTCTCGGACGATACCGAATTTAAGTACTACTTCATTTTGGATTCTATATAAGTACACTATGGAAGATATGAAGTGCCAAAAGACCTAGGAATGAATACAAATTCAAGTAAAAAAACTACTGTTGTAATTATTATTATTATAATAATGCAAGTTTTTTCTGATCTGATAATTTGGCTTTAACCACTGATAATTTGGCCGTAAGCCACTTATCATACCAAAATGAAAGCATATGGCTAATCTATTCAAATGCTTGATCGAAACCAGACAAAGTCCGTTGGACAATGATATCACATGTCACAGGACAGGACCAGGTGGCCAGATGTGGGGATTACCAATAAACGCAGCTGATTCGTTTGAATAATGATACCCGATTTAGGGCGGAGTGAGGAAGGCATTTGTCTCTTTACTGGGTAATGGCCCCATATGTGATTCACTCGACTACAAGTGCTTGGCTTTCAAATGTCCAATATCAATATATACTACCCTAATGATGTCCTCCTTGGTTTATCCGCCAACAGCAAAAAATTGGCGGCGGTTTGGATTTTCACCGGCTTAAGAATTAGGTTTCAAACATTGTTTAAGTTATGTGATGTGTAATAACTACTCACTAACCTCACATTTTTTCCAATGATCGATCTCATTCAAAGAATCGGATACCTACCATGTATCAACCCTAAAACAAATTGTGGTTAGCCGAAACATTTCGATTCCAATCACCGAAAAAGACACAAAATGACCACAAATGGAGATTTGCAAAAACGGAATCGTTCCTCAATATTTTTCAATTATACCAAGATCGAATCCAATCAATCCAGCTCGGTAAATTAAAAAAAAACAGAGTGAAGACTCATCATTCACGAGTTCCATCATTTCCGGCATATGAATGATGGCCAAATGAAGACAATTACACAGCCAGGTGTCGGCGCACCCCAAACATCACGCTGCTGTGGACGTAATCAGGATTCCATTCATTAAACGTATGCAAACTTATATTAGGCACAAATTTGCTGAACCCAAAAATGGCTGTTAGGTTCCCGTTTCATTGAACGTGTGAAAATATACAAAACCTTATTGTAGGCATCAGTATTGAGTAAGTATCTACTTTTAATCAGCCTAATGAATAACAAGGCGTAGTAACTGGCGCAGCCGATGGGATGAAGTATCAAACAATCATTACTAGTTATTACTAGTATCGAGGCTTAACGACTTATATATATATATATATATATATATAAGTCGTTAAGCCTCGACGGAGGCCTTAAGGCGACCTAAAAACTCCGTCACCAGAGTTGGCCACAAACTCATACGAGCTTGCTTGCTTTACTAGGTATAGCAGATACGTGCGAGTCAACAGCTTTGAACACTTCATTTTAGTAAAATCTTATAAATTCAAAAGTACAATACGTTTTGGGGTTTTTGCAAAAATAAAATGCTTTATAAAATCTTTTGTATCCTGGTTTCGTCCACAACAGTATGTATTAACGTGGGTGACCAACGGGGTAGATCAATGGAATATTAATTGCTTTTAAAGAGCCCGCAGGATTATGAGAATAATTGGACTGTTTGACGGCAAATTGTCTGCGGATGTGTTATTTATTCATTAACGTTTGTATTGATAATGTGTCCAATCACTAGTCTTTTTTGTTATTTGTAATCGTACGCATTTTTATGCCAAGTTGTATTATTTGTCGTGTCATTGTAAGTACTTCGTGTTTGTAGCGCGTAAGCGTCATTCATACTCTTTAGAACCATACCACAGACCATACCAATAGTTTTGTATATTGAATTTCGAATTGAAGTTAAAACGACAAACTTATATTTATGCGACGCATGCCGCGCGTCACGCACGCGTTTCACGGCACGATTGACGCATATAAAAGCCTCAGCGTGTTCGCCTAACGACCAGTAATGAAAACATTTTTTTATTTTATTCTTTTACTTTTTGTTTGCCGATGATAATGGGTTAGTGTGGATACGATAGCGTATTCTTTAAAAGTTTATTATTCTTTATTAATATAAATATAATTTAAAACCATCGGGAATCATTTTCATGCTTGAAAAAATATTTTTAAAACTCAAGTTAAACTGAATTTATTAACTTTAAACTGAATTTAATAACGAAGTTAAACTGAATTTATTAACGTTAATAACAAAGCATTATTAACTTTAATACTTTGAACACCAATTTCTCAGTAAAAAGAAAGTACTGGGGCCGTAAACCTATTATTAATCCTGCCGAACGTCCATACCATACACCTATGTAACTGTTACTCGTTGATTTTTCCACATTTTCCCCTCACTAAAGTTATAATCGCGCGCACCCGTCGCACCTGTCACGCTCACTACATCACTGACCCGCTGTGACGTAGTCGTGTGACAAGTTTGGAAACAACGAAAAGTTACATCCGGCCCTTTTTGAATGGTAATTAAAATATTCTGACCTCAGCATTTTCGGGTTAAAACTTGTTTCGAAGTTTGTGGCTTTTTCATACATAACTGAAAAATACGAAGAAATGTTTACTTCGGAAGTCTTGGATTCTTTGTAGATACCTATTGCATTTTCAACGTTCTTCCTTTTTACGAATATTTTATAGGGGCTGCTTAGAGAGAATTTAAATGGTTAAAACGCGGTTGAGGACTGAAAAATATATGCTAAGTACCATTAGTAGGTAATACTAATGATGATGATGAATAATAAAATTGTGATGATCAAAATAACGGTAATTTAGCCCGTCGATTGTGTTGCCTTTATAAATAACTAGGTGCCGCCCGCGACTTCATTCGTGTCTTGTTGGTTCCCGTTAATTTTTCGGGATAGAAAGTAGCTTATGTGTTAATCCAGGTCACGGACAATATATATTCCAAGTTTCATCCAAATCGGATCAGTAGTTTTTACGTGAAAGAGTAACAAACATACATCCATCCATCCATACTTAAAAACTTTCGCGTTTATAATATTTCCTTATAAATAATTTACAAACATTAAACAACGATCGTTTTTATGTTTGCTGAAAATAGAATATTAACTACGCTGTTGAGTTCTTACCCTCGCTAAATAAAACACTCTGTTACTTCGTGTTGTGCAAAAAAACCCGCAATCTTCCGCGGCTCGCATCAATATCAAACAGGTGTAGGTTTGATTGGCGCGCTGAAATGCGGACGAGACACGTTTTCAATTTGGCCATAATCCTCTGCACCCTGCATCCTTGCTTTTGAGCTCGTAGCTTTGATGATCGGGTGAAAGGATACTTCATTAGTGTTTATTTTTCATAATGGTATTTCTAGAGCGCTGTAAAATAACAAACAAACTTAGATATTCAACTTTTTGCCATTTACTTTCTCTCGTTAGGCAGAATTACCTACTTTGTATTTATTTCCGGCAAGGTGGGGCTCTGAGAAATGTAGCTGGCAAACACTGGATGAGAAAAGCCAAAGACCGGACTCAGTGGCTCGTCTTGGGAGAGACCTACGTCCAGCAGTGGACTGATATAGGTTGATGATGATGATGATGATTTATTTCACTTTACAGTTTAGAGCTATTTATTATGATCCATGCAGATGCGTTGTAATGTTACTTTGTTCAGAGAGCTCTTCCACGGTCTTGCAACGTATGAGAGTACCAGAGATTCATTTTTTTTACAAACTTGCACTGTTCCACTGTTGGGCAAAAGTCTCGTAGGTACAAATTCATAAAAGACATAAATTCAGCAACTTTTGGTCGAAAAAACTCACGCTAGATAAAGCCGGGTGAGTCGTCAAATTACTTATATCCCAAGCCAAACATTAAACGCACCCCAGATGCAGGGGAATAATTTAAAACATGTTGCTCTAAAACTATGTTTGCCATCAAATCACTTTTTAGCATTCGTACAAGGCACTAGCACATTCCCCTAAACGGCGGGAGATAGGCGTCCATGTTTTTTATTTGATTTCTCATCCAATTTGCGAGCACCCCAGAAGCGACTCGCGCGAATGAGAAGAATTACATTTTATTAAACACCTTGCGTGTAATAAAGGCTTCGTTGAGCTCGATTAAGCATATTCAGGTTTAAAAATATAGGTTTAAGAACTCTACATAAAATTATATCTCTACATTATTCACAGTTGACAAAGCTTATACAAAAAATACGCAAACAAAGTAACTTTAGATACCTACAAATTTGGTACACCACTAAATTTGAGATTTATCTAAAAAATGTAACCTGCATTCGAATTAAAAAGCCCGCATTTTTGTCTAGAATGGCTATACCATTGTGAAATATTAGTGTGCCCGAAACCTTTGTTTATCGCACAACAGCAGAAATTGATAAATAACTACAAATAGATCTTACGATGTTGATTGGAGGCTCAGGTGCGTTCGCGATCACAATGAGAAACCGACAATTACTCGGCGGAGAGGCATGTGTGAACGCACCGTAATCGCGAGTTCGCTGAGACGGATTACATTTGAGATAGTATAATTGCAGTGCCATAGTAAATGTTCGATCCTATGCAATTCTTTTTTGGCAGAAATCTGAATACATTTATTTAGAACGAAGTTACATTTTATAAAATTGGCGGGATTTGATAGACCTTAATGTTATTGAATCTTTCGATTCCAAAATAATAGTTTGGAATATCATAAAAATACTTGTTTTTTGTCAATAAAATGTTCTTTACTTTTCATTAATATTTATGGTCAAGTACAAAATTGCATTATTAGCTCTACATTAAGTTCTGAGGTAGCAACGGAGGTCCAATTAACACAGAAGCGGATAAAAAAACCTGTTTGGTGGTCAATAACTACAAATAACGTATATCTTAATTAACTTGCAAAAAAGACACGAAACTGATCGAATTTGGCAGTCATTTCTGAATATCAATACATTATTTAATATTTCCAGAAATCATTATTTGCGAGTGAAAGCAACAAGTTAAAAGTAATAATACTGTAATAACTTGATCGATTGAGTGAGATAACGAGTGCAACTGGATTTTTATAATAAATTATGTCAATTTTATCTCCATAATCAGAGGCATCGTAAGTAACTGCGTGTTAATTACCTGCAAAAATATCAGAAGCGGATTGTTGATGACTTAATTCTTTTACAAAGGTAGGCAATAAGTATTGTCCTTTTTGAGCTTTTTATCTTTCAAGACGTAATCGTTATGATTCATTTTAACTCATTTTTGTTAATGATGGAACGTGTAAACTTTCAGTTTGCATCACATGAGGATATTGTTATAAAATGTTTTCGCGAAAAATGCAGCACTTGAGAACCAGGTAGTATAACATAATTTTATTTCCTATACATTTTTGAACTATAGACACTTAAATATAAATACCACATGAGAAACAGATAGAGATCGCCAAGTGATGCGTGTGCGACCAGCTGAGCGTATCAAGAGGATATGCTCGAATCATCACGGTATACTGTTAGGGGTGAGCATAGAGAATACCTCTCTACATGCTGCATAAAAATGACTTAATGATTCAAGAATATGCCACGGTCGGAAGGTAAGGGACTCTTAGTTTGAGGGATTCTTTAAAGAACATTTCGTAAACAGGTTTGGAGTACAGAGGCACAGTGTAACGCTTGGATTATCATAAGATTTGAATGACAGAAAAGAAAACAGAATGAAACCAGAGGACTTATGGCAAAATAAACGCGAAAAAAATGTACAAAGAAAACACTTGTTTTATGGAAGTGACCACGCTCCGAGATCTATATCATTTTACATAATTATTAGTGAACTCAAACTGGCTTCAACGCTAATCCTAGGGTGCAGGGACTCAATTTCATCAGCACCGCTCACCAAAGACCAGCCATTGATAAACTATCAAACAATTTTGGTTATTCAAAAGCCCTGTATGAGGGCAGTCAGACCTATTGTTTCGATCAAAGGCACATTCATGTTTAATCCTCGCTGTGAGGTCGAAAATTGAAACCGCCATCGATATGTCCCCCAGCCCTCTAGAACCAAAACATAACGCTACATACGAGATCAAAGTGACAATGCGGGAGGGTGAATTTGTCTAGGCGCTTTGGAGAACTTCAAATTCTAGATGTGTCTGGAAACTACAACAACGGTATAAGCAGATCTTATCCTCTGGTAGGCATGTAGGAGGTATTCGCAAGTGCTGGGGTTAGTATGAATAAATCTAATAGTCGCGTCACTACGTTACGTACCTAAACATATTGTTTTCGAGTCATATAGCACTTCAACGTCATATAAGCTTCCGAATTTGTAGTATCAACACGCAGTGTTCTTCGAATATGCGATATCTTCACAATACTTTTACGATTCTCAAATTTATTCACGATGAGATTATTGTTCAAAAAATTCGTTTTGGGGATATGGACAACAGTTCCTGCAGCAATAATTTGTTAAACTATGCGCAACCAAATGCTTTTCCAAGCGACCAGGCATAGAATAAAGTATAGAAAGTTATACTTGAATACTTCTCAAGAAGATACATTCTGCTGAGCTCATTGATGTCATATCCATTGGTTCCAGATCCTCAGAAACACTAATAAGTGCGGCGAGCGACACCGCTCGTCATTACGACGAGGCAGCGGAGGGTGCACTGTATTTGTCTATATTGGAAATATGCTTTATCACCTGCGTCTCAAAGAATTTGGATTGTAGGAATCTGAATTACAAAGGAAAAAAACCAACTATTTATATTTTCAAATAGATGCCTACTTAGAAATTAATTTAAATTAGGCAAATGTATTTAAGCACGATTGAAAAAAGCCCTCGTAATAAAAAGGATTTGAAAAAAATTTAGAGTTATTAATTAAATATTTTGGTATCCACCTCGAATCAGTCTGTGAATTTTGTATCTTGTGCAATGTTCCTCAAAATTAGCAAAGTAAAACTTTTTAGATACGTAGCTTTTTAGGTATTGAAATGATCTGAAATCTTACAATACAATGCATAATGCATTCAAACTAGTAAAATGTGCAGACAGCGTTTCTGTGAGCATAAATGCGCTATAATAATGATACCCCTTAAAATCCGACTGGTGTTGTGTACAAGTACACGTATCATCACGGCAACAACTCGCAACATATGATTTGCAAACACGTCTCGTACACATGCAAATGTTCTGTATCATTTATGTGCTAGGCAGTACTTCAAGAAACTGTCGGGTTTTATTCGTATCATACTCATCGCGTTTCGGCTCAATTTATTATTTTCATTATCATTTATCATTCATAGCTTAGTTTGTAGATGCTGTTTTGTAAAATGAATCCATGAATATAGATTTATTTATCATCTTATCGCTAAGCTCTTCTTTTGAGAGCTTACTATTGGCTACAGTGCCAGGCTTCTCTCTGTTTTTGTCTGCTGTAACTTCTACATAATTTTAAGCTTTCACTAAATGGTTATTTCGTGCTGAATTAATGTAACTTTTAGTTTTTTCTTCTTATCTCATACATAATATTTTATTTATTAATTGCTGCTTACATTATAACCAATACCTAGGGTAAGATATGCTCTTGCAAAGGTTAACCGACGGAATACAGGCTAACCTAAGCCGCTGTGGTGTTAGTTGTAAATTCAAGATTTGTATTAATAAGTTTTATTCTTAGACTAGCAGCGCCTCGCGGTTTCACCCGCGTAATTCCCGTTCCCGTGGGAATTCCGGGATAAAATATAGCCTATGTTCATCAGGGATAATGTAGGATTCTAATGGTAAAAGAATTTTTTTAATCGGTCCAGTAGTTTCGGAGCCTATTCAATTCATACAAACAAACAAACAAACAAAAAATCAAACCTTTCCTCTTTATAATATTAGTATAGAAGTATAGATTAGTATAGATAATGTGAGAACCATTAGTATGGTTCGACATGCGAGCCGCCCGCATAGTCGATGAGATTCCTCTGTATGCAAATAACTTACTACGTTTATTTACTACTTTTTACGTCATTTCCCGCGTTCTGCGTCGCTCTCTTTTTAGTGGAATGCCTCGTGTTTTCGCAAAACCTTTATTTTTAGTACATTATTAACAGAATAATAAGGTTGCAAATGCTCGTGTGTAATTGAAAAGCTTTAAAAACTTTGGCATAGGATTCTAAACTGGCTGTACAACTTTATACTTGGTTTAATTTTGAAAAATAAAGTAAAAAGTTTAGGTAGGTGGTTAGATAACTATTTCAAAGTTAATTTTACCTTTGGGACTGACAGAGCAGCTGACTGCGGCTGCTAAATTGTTTCTGTCAGGATCCAGATGTGAAGTCTGCGTTGTTTGTTCCTCAATTCTAGTTACAATAGTTGGGGTGTGCGGTTGACTTTCGTCACTATTCTGAACATCTATACAAGATTTTTATTTGAATTAGTATTAAATTTTAAACCGCATTGCCAATGGATACTACTATAGTAGGTGCCAAATAACACCGCAATACAGGTCATTCACCTACCTTAACCACGATGACGCAAAATTCAAACAGGTTTGTTTGGTAAGCGACAGACATCGTGGTGAAGGTGGGTGAATGACCTGTATTGCGGAGTTATTTGGCAACTACTATAGAAGGCACGTTCCTAAACATGCCTTAGTTAGTTTAACCAAAAGTTTCAACAGAACATTTTATAACCAAAAAAAATTGTCTATCAGCTTTTTCTCTAAGAAAAAGCTTTAGCCAACATAATAAAGGAATCATAATTATTGTCCAATTTCTATAAAATATGAATACAGTGAACATTCATGAGTATTTTCATTTCCCCAAGGAATACCTACTTTCAAATCTCAAAGGCAGATTCGTTTCAGCCTCGCACTTCCTCCAACTTCAGTTCACCGTGACGTCGCGTGGTTTCCGAATACACCCAAAAGTTCGAACATAACAAATGATCGTTCCACATCAATTTGTCTGGAAGTCGTTAAAATCGCGTTTCCTCAAATTAATTTCTCCCCTTACCTCGCACCGGCGATAACCAGAAATATGGTTGTTATACACATTACGATTTTGATAGATGCTCTGTGGGGGATAAAAAGTCACGATATATTTTTCCAAAAAAAACGTGTTTATTTTAACATAAGCTGCAAATTTTTGTCAGCTAAGATTGTGTCCTTCTATACGTTTTTGTTGATTGTTATAGGTATAGTTTTTTTTTTTTTTTTAATATACTAACCTGCTGGTGTGTGGTTACTATAGGTATACTATGTAGTACCTACTGGGTATGCCCTCTTTGAATTAAATGCTATATGAACAAAAGTAAAACACTGGTTCATAGCAAAACTATAACTCCGCGGATAACAAAAATTTTACTTTGAGGAAATCCTTTGAATAAAAATCAATTTTTTTTTAAATCATATTGCGCCATACATCATACTTGAAACCGGTTCAAAGTGAACATTTCTTTCGAGATTTTTTCACACCCCTAAACATCTAACATTGACCCTACTACGGTAACTCGACATCTATTCATTCTTTAAATTAAACTCACATAACGCACGAAAAGTTTAGCGCGCAAAACTAACTTGTTTAAACGCCTATTCAATATGTTCACTAGCTTGGTTTATAAAGTCACTAATAGTAATAAGTACATTAAGTGTATTACTTTATTTTATCTTCGAATCTTATGTCATTTGTTTCTACGTTTTGTAACTCAATTGTTTTTGGATTTTACTGATTACGGTTTTAAGGTGAGTTATAATATTCTAATCGAGTATTCTAATCATAGTATCTACCTGGATTTACTCCCCCATCAAGCTTCTAACACCATTCGAAATTCATTTCTCACTTGTGACGTAAAAATAGCGAGATACAGCTCAGGATAAATTATGCACCCTTGATATATTAACAACCCCCTTTGATATTTTAAAGGTAAATATATGGGTAAATGGGAATAAAGCGTCTATTATTGTGTAATAGAGCGGTTAGGGTAATGACAATCAGTGATTGAATAAATGTTCCTTATTGTAAAATGATGTGAACTGCATTTCAAAAATTATCTCTGCAAGATGCCTTAATAGTAGTTTGTATCATAAGGGAGCGAAATCATATTTTTACGGCGAGAGCGCTTTTTTGAATCCAGAGCGAAGTGAAGGATTCTAGAGTAGAATCCCGAGCTTAGCGAGGGATTCAAAGTACGTCGCCCGAGCCAAAAATATATTTTGCTCCCGAGTGGTACACTCTACTTTTCATCACCCACTATGAGAAAATAAAAGATAAGATAAGATAATATACGATAAGATAAGATAAGATAAGATAAGATAAGATAAGATAAGATAAGATAAGATAAGATAAGATAAGATAAGATAAGATAAGATAAGATAAGATAAGATAAGATAAGATAAGATAAGATAAGATAAGATAAGATAAGATAAGATAAGATAAGATAAGATAAGATAAGATAAGATAAGATAAGATAAGATAAGATAAGATAAGATAAGATAAGATAAGATAAGATAAGATAAGATAAGATAAGATAAGATAAGATAAGATAAGATAAGATAAGATAAGATAAGATAAGATAAGATAAGATAAGATAAGATAAGATAAGATAAGATAAGATAAGATAAGATAAGATAAGATAAGATAAGATAAGATAAGATAAGATAAGATAAGATAAGATAAGATAAGATAAGATAAGATTAGATAAGGTAAAATAAGATAAGATCAGATAAGATAAGAACATTCTTTATTGCACAAAAATGAAGTACATAGGCGAACTTAAAGCGAAGATATTCTAAATTCAAAAAGTGCGCGGCAAAGTTAATTCCGGCGCACTTATAGTTTCTTATAGAAAACCCCACCTTTGGGTGCACATAAAGGCGAACCAAGTCGTTCCTTTCGAAATTTCGAATAGATGTGATGAAAAAACAATTGGTGTTATTACTATGTAACAACCTGTTGCATACAATTACAGTTGGCGGATCTTCAGCGCGATCGGTGTGCTGCCTTGCAGGTTTTCTGAACTGTTTTCATACAGGTATTCTGTGACTAACTAATGACATTAGAGTTCTGAGGTAACAAACATATAAAAAATACAACCGAATTGAGTACTTTCTCCTGTTTTGAAGTCGGTTAAAAAGAAAAAAAATATGAATTGCGTTAACTGGTGCGTCAGACGCACCAGTTTAAACGTAGCTTTATAGTAATATATAACATTCGACTTTGACTATATTTAAATCAAACAATCACATTGGTAACACTTTAATTTCTAAAACAAAAGCAAATAAATTTTGGTCGTCAGTCTAATTGTATTTTTTACGGGTGTTGTAAAAAAACAAATTATGCAATTAAGGCTTTCAGTAATTAGCCCGCACAGTTTGTGGTGTATTTTTGTGAAATGCTAAAGCTTTATAAAAGTAAATAAAGTTGTTGAGTGGTAATGACAAAGAATCAGTCAGTAATCTGTAAACATAGCTATTTCAAAATACACTAAAAACTAAAGAAACTCGAATTATTTTCTACTAAATCTTCAGAATTAGGCCGTGCTCACTTTGGATACGATTTCATCCGAATTTGATTCGTACGACGTAGTCGTACGAATGATACCGACCTTCCAAGGAGTATGGGAGCGCTCACATTGCATGCGATCAGTCGTACGTATACGTACGTTTACTTACGACGTCCGAATACAATCCGAACTTGTTGGGATTTATCACGCAGTCGTACTACTTGACGGAGAAAAACGTATTCAGTGTGAGCACTCAATTCATTCAACATTACTCGTACGTTTACGTAATGAACAAATTCGTGTCCAAAGTGAGCACGGCCTTAGGTTAATTCTACAATAATTACTGTCATACCTACCTATAACATAACTCATGAATACCTATCTTACTTCTGACGACGTGCAGCGTATCAAACTCATTGTCCCCCCTTGGCGCCAGTCTCTACCTTCGGTAACTTGCAGCTTTGCTGAATCACCCACGTTTAATAGAGTGTAAATTTATTTATCTACCAGGATAAATTCTTATCCCTAGAGCGATAATGTTGTGTTATCATTCCCGTTCAACGATAATGATCCAAATTACCTTTGGGCTTGTGGTTTGATTTATGCAGGTTTTCTGTTGAGAAGGTTCATAAATCAGATCGGTATTCAGTTTATTTTTGTAACTAAAGATCATGATTTATTATGTAAAAAATTAATTTTGGCTGGTTTTTTTTTTATTTGACAGTGTCGCACAAAAAAAATGTTTAGGGTTTCTATTTTACATTGATTTTATTACCGTAGAACCGACAATCGTTGGAGCAAACGAATACTTGAGTGGAGACCGCGTTTAGGCAAGCGTAGTGTAGGACGCCCTCCGGCAAGATGGGGCGACGATCTGAGACATGTAGCTGGCAAACACTGGATGAGAAGAGCCGAAGACCGGGCTCAGTGGCGCGTCTTGGGAGAGACCTACGTCCAGCAGTGGACTGATATAGGTTGATGATGATGATGATGATGATTGATTTTATTTATATTACTTTGTTTCCATATAATTATGTAATCGTAATTGCAAACATTATTATTTTTCATGCTACTTAGTTTTGCTTTGATAAACACTTGAACTTTTACTGCATGTACCTTGCTAACTATTGTACAAATCTGAGATATTAAACTATTTTTTTTGCATAAAAGTCGTGTGCTTTAATCCTTATTCACAAAATCGTACATTACCTTCGTTGCGCTTGAGCGCATGAAAAATGAAGGTTTGTCAATGGTGAATCATTTTCACCATTAGCTCATCAAGACGCTTTGAAGGTAAACCTACCGGAAACTGTGGGGTTTGATGAATAATAATCTGCCACAATTGTCGTTATGATTTGCGAATCCCGCTCGAGGTTTTGGTATTGTTATTGATGCGTTTTGTACGTTTACGTTATTTTACAAAATAAGAATACCTACCTACTTTAGATGTCCTTGAAAGTTTATTTATTGTATTTCAGGACAGAGAAATTATGTTCAATAAGTACTATAAATTTCATTTATTTTTTGTAACCAGATTATTACAGCCTAATATTCAAATTATTGTAACTAGACTATGACTTTTCCAAGTGTAGGTACTACCAATGTATCTTACGGAATAAATAAATTTCAAATTGAAAATTGGTCTACCTATGTTATAAAAAGTTCAAGTAGACCATTATCTTGATTACCTACGTAATCAGGATATAGTGTCAACTGTAACTTTTTATTAGGATTCCTTTTTAACAAGGATTTAGATTAGATTAGAATTAAACCATGATAAAAACCCACCTATTTTGGCTTCTAGAAAGAATAAAAACGCTTTGCATACACTTTTTTTAAAAGAAAGTTATAATTATCACCTTACACTCGCTCTCGCCACAATAGTCTGTATCACGTAAATGGAGTGGCGCCATTATCATGCTTTGGGATAGTTGGTATTATCCTTGGGCTAAACACTAGTGGAACTTATGGCAATACCCTTATTTTGCTCGACAATGGTGTAGTAAGAACCTTAGTTGGATTGGGACTCATGTTATATACCAACTCGAGATGCGATTTCTGTCACTTTGGAATAGAACTATAGAGTTACATTTGGTTTTAGACCATCACATTTACATTACCTTTACTAGGTACCAGATGGTACCAGTCACAGCCAAACCACAGATTAAAAATCATACAAAGTGTTTTTTTATAAGGTGAACCCTTAATTCCTTAGTTGGCATCAAACTATGCTAGAATCAGAAACCCAGCATCTTACAGAGTCAAAACTTCAAAATGTAAAACTTCTGTCCGTGACGTCACGACTTAGCTATGTACTTATGAACTTACAGCATTCAAAGCATCCTGCTCGTAAGGGCTGAGTTTGTACGAGGCGTCCGAGCCGACCAACTGCGGTGTGGATCTGCGAACAAGAACAAACAATTTGTACTTTCAAAAATCTATGCTGATGCGCGTACCTGTACGAATGTAAATTTTGTTTTCATTTTTTGTGTAAAAATGATCATTTCACTGTCCATCAGAAACTGCTGGACTATGCCCCTTCTTTTTGTGTTCCACTTTTGGAAAAGTATCGATATTTCCCTGCCATACCGCTAAGCCGGCGCGGCGCTGCTCTAAGGATAAAAACTATCAACGTATATGTCGTTGTCGATACACTTTTCTATCTTGACCTTCAAGGTGGCAGAAATACCGAAATAGATATATAGTAAACGTTTATATTTATTCAAACACAATATGTCTAGAAAGTAATAGAGCTCTAAAGAGCGAAGGTACAATACAGTCGCAATAATTATTAACATTCATAAATGTTGGTGAGTGAATTTATATGTGTACCTCTGGGCTAGTAGTGGCGCGTCTGCGGGCGACATCAAAGCTCTATTTTATTTTACGCACATACATAAAAATTTAAACATTGCTTAGTCTACTTTTTCATTAAAATTTTATCTTTGTAGAAATTATATTATTTAGAAAAAACGCCTGTATTTGTACTTTTGACTTAGGTTTTTAAAACTAATTGATACACAAAATTTTGATAAATAAATATGAGTAAGAAGGAATTCTGCAGTGCTTTGATCCTAACCATAGCACACTAAAAAAGGCACATAATTCATCCTAATGCCATAATTAGGGTGAATTTTAGTTTTTTGTACCAATAAAGAACATAATAATATACAATAATAGTTTTTAAAACTGCTCATATTTTATTTTTTCGCGATCTATCTCGACCCACCCGCAGGTAAGACAAATACGCTCATTTCCTGCAGAGCGCGCCCGACAAATTGTGCCCGCAACGCTCGACTCGACGCCTAGTGCCTGTTTCATTTGAGATTTATATCAAGCTAAAATAACATCAAAGTATTTTTTATAGAATTGGAACCACTTACACTACTATTAGCCCATAAATTGTCTCATTGTTTGCCAAACGCCTACGTTAAAATACCCTAAAATACCACAGAAAACCGAAATTCTTTTTCAAAATTGTCTCATCAATTTCATTTTCAGTTTCTAGTTTTAAAACACAGATAATCCACATGCCTATAATCTCTAAATTTCACCAACTAGATAGATAGGTATTCCGCTAGTTGGTAAAACTATCTTTTAAATTCCATACTTTTGTAGGTGCAAAATGGAATTTTCAGAGGCATTTGCAGTAGCCGACCCGTCCCCTGGCAGTTAGACGAGGCAGTAACATTGTTAGACGCGGGGAACGCTGCTCGCTCAATTTCACACAGTTTTGGTTGCACTTGTTTGGGACCTACTACGTAAAACTCGATAGAAAAATAATAATACAAAATCTACCAGTAGCCTACTAGCTTGAAACTTTTAGAGATTTGGCTATAGCAGTTTGTTTTGCTCTTATGCTTTTGAAAACTGAAAATAATAACAACGCTTCCCTTTCGTCTATTTATTCTTTAATTTGGTGCAGAGATGTTTCAAAATGACCTATCATTTCACATCAATCTAGTTTGTCCATAGAATCTATAGGTGCTTAAACCCAGTCTGATTAAAAATGAATATGACACGAGTACAGCGTTAGTAGGGGCAAGTCAAAGTCACATGGGGCCCGAGAAGTCTAGTGCCCGAGGCTGTCTGCCCACACTTATTAATATTCTATCCTATGTATATTATAGGCGTTAGCAATTAGTTCTGCGATAGGTACAAGGCTTGTACCTATCGCAGAACTAATTGCTAACGCCTATAATATACATAGTAAAATGTATATCTGCATGCTGGTAAAATCAGAGTACAAAAATTTTTCACATGCTTAAATGATATAAAAATAATTTGGCTTATTCCCATCGAGCCCACTAATGGTAGAGATTGAACTCTACATAAACTATGAAATTAGGGTCGCATTAAAATATTTATACAAAATAATCAAATGTCACACGGGCGTCATAAAATGATCGCTTTTCTGATGTGACCAAAACAACGCTACAGGCGCACAGCGCACTTATAGCCATGATCAAGGGCGTCATGGCGCACCGCGGCGACTGACACAAGGAGATGAATTTGAATTATAATATTCTGTAGCGCGGCGGCACCTTAAAATTAATTAATTGAGTCCATCGTACATTTTCTGTTTGATAAATTCAATTCTTAAAAGCTCATTGCTTCTCAAAAGAAATATAATATCAACTTTATTAGTCAAATCGATCATTGGACTGGCGTTTGCGCGGCTTAAAATTATTACAGATTTGATCTTCAAATCATCAGTCGAATGTGAACCGATGTCGTGATGCTGCATCGTTTGTTTGCACTAACTGGTTATAAGAACCATGGTTTAGTAATAGCGTAGATATTGCACACATAAAGTATTGAAATACTTAAACAAGATCTGTAAAGTACTATTCACACGTGAACCATATTGTTCGGTACCTACCTAACTAACTTAGTATTTTTTTTGTTGTATAAAAAAACATGCTTGAAAATGAAGAAAAGCATTTTCTCAGCATATAATAGGTATCTAGCTATGGTCTCGACTAGATAGTGTAGGTAACTTACAGTCTTGACATGATGACCTCATATCAAGCTAAGTTAGATCTAGTTTATGTATTCCAACTAAACCCAAACTCTAAGTAAATAGATCCTCTGGAAGATACTCAAATCAAATATTTGCTCTCAACTTGAACCCCTTTGCAATAAACCTGCTATATCCGCTAAAGTGCGTTTAATACCGCCACAAGTGGTTACTAAGTAGTCCCTTATATTTCCCTAATAGAAGATAACAATATTTAGGTAGAAATATTTCTTAGTAAAAAAACCCAAGTATGGTTTTACTTCTCTTGAAGAAAGTTATACCTCATAATGACGAAATCTGAAATGTTATATTATATCTAACATTTGTTTCAAGACAATGCTCTTGAAATGTCATATGCATAAAATTATTTAAATTATGATACTTACTTACCTCGAATTTCAGTCTAAAAGAAGGCAAATAATTTGTCCGATTTGATTGAACCAGCCTGCAGTGTTGTACGCATGGATGAAATATTATCCACTATATTCATAATAATACTAAAAGCTATGTCTATCCAAGCTTATCCTAACATTGGTCCATCGCTTTGTCATCTCATAGTACGTGCAAATATTGTTCTCAAAAATTCATCTATTACTTAGGTCTCATCTCTAGCTATTCTCAACTGTATATACTAAAACTTACGGTGTATTTTACCGATTGTTGTGGAAATGCGATCACGACAAGCCTCTTCATTGTTGTCAGAGTATCGTCGTGCTTTTGTTTCGTAATATGGAAATGTCGAATGTTACAACAATGACCTCTGACTTGTGAATGCTGCAGGCTGCAGGGCATCCTGGTTAAAGGTTTAGTTTTATTAGTTTGAATCAAAGTTTATCATGCAAAGTTTATAGTTAAGAGCAAGAGTGATCACATGATAATTTTGTTTTGTAATCTAGTTTTGTGTTTATTTTTGGATTTCATAGAATCCGAGTTAACAATACACACAAAACCTCGACGTTCAATAAATATACAATTCAGCTTAATTACTTCAGTGGAGAGAGGTCTTAGCAGACCAATAGCCAGATGGATGGATGATTTCGTTGCCGTATAGGGGAAGACCTGGATGGAAAAGGAAGACCTAGATGAAAAAGACCCAAAATAGACACGAGTGGCGTTTGAGAGAGGAGGCTTATTCCCAGCAGTGGGTCACTACAAGCTGTCTATGATGATTATGTCTTTAGTGGTTGCTCGTTTACAAAAAAACACTTTCCACAACGGTATCAAACGAGTTCTTAGCAAATAGCAGATCCCACAGTTATTTTAAACCTATTAACAAGATGAATAATTATACTGCACTAATTGTCACGTCAGTTGTCACAGACACCCGCTAAACAAATAAGCACAGTCTCACACCGTTAACACCCCGTCGATAAAAATAACAATTTTGCCGAACATCTGTCAAAATACAGCCGTTTTGGGGAACGTGGCGTCTGGCAACAGTGGGCAACTCTGCTTATTTACGCGTATTCTATTATTTCTTCCTTGAAATAAGTCAACACTACAAGAAAAAGGAGTTCTGTTTAAATTATAATTCGCGCAAAAATACACATAATGCAACATAATCATCATACTAATAGGCCTTTACAAGTCCACTGCTGGTTATTCCTAATAGGAAATTTATAAATTTCGTCATAAGCGTCCTTTTTTCAGAGAAAACATGAAAATTATTATTTTACGTTTGTACGAAAAAACCAGCACTCAATTTTCCTCTTGAAACGTGGAGACCAACTCTGTGGCGAAGCAGCGCGTCGGCTTGATCTTAGCACTGCAATAGGCACTCTAAAGTGGACTGGTGAAAAATGCGCTTGTCTGCGTTGAATCTACCTAAAGACTGAGAAAACTTAAAGGAGCTTTTTGGAATTTTGTTTAAAAAAGCAGGACTATAACTCTACAAACCAAGCTTTACCAAATCCTGCTTCGTTGTGCCGAATTCAAACTTCTTACTTAGCGGGGCTTATTTGCAGCAGGATAAAGTAGGTAACTAATTCACAAAAAAATAAACTTATTTTTATGCTTGTTTATTTTGTTAAAAGGAATTAATTACTTGTGAGCATCCAGGTAAACTTCCCGCTTTCCTTAGCAACCTTATCAGTAGGTGCTTATCAGTAGGTATCATAGCAACGGCCTTGGAGTTTTCCGATCAAATTTCCGAGCTCAGTTTTCTAGTCTGCACGAAAAAACTATTTTAGGGAGATCCTTGGAAATTGGTACTAAAATAGCTCCATCAATATTCTATCATAACTCGATTTTTCTGTCTGTAAGTCCAGTGGCTTTCACTGTTCGTGACCTACAGCAATTATTGAGAATTTATTGATGCACACTTGAGGGTTATGCTACGAGTCATCTTACTTTCTTCATTTCAATGTATCCTGGCTATTTTTATGTCCCTCAAGAAATTTATTTTCTTCTGTACGAATTCAATAAAACTGTTATGTGATGGTAAACAAGCAGGTGGCCAACTGTGTATATGCAATATTTTTCATTTTTATTCAACGCCTTCCTTTCCACAAAATGTTCAACGGTAGATGCTAAAAATGAGTAGTAAGTTTACATAAAAAACCAAAGCTTTCTGAAGCTATAGTTTTTAGGGTGTTTTATGTATGTAGGTACTCTACCTACACTATGTATTATTTGTTATGACTTTACCAACTCATAGCTCATAGTGCTAATAAATCAACGGCTTTGTTGTATACAGTGCAAGCGTGCTGCACTGATGGTCGCTCGTTACTCGCCACTTTCCAAGAAAGGGTAGCTAGGAAAATGTTATTTATTTCTCGGACACATGATACATTATTTTATTGAAAGTACGATATCCAAGCTAAATTATTATTAAGATGAAAGATTTAAAATAATTGGAAATCAGCATGAGTGGCTTTGATTACCGCCACGATTTTAATATTTTGACATGATCTGAAAATCATGAAAATCGTGGTTCGGGTGTACCATGATGATACTGATAACAAAACATAATATTAATGTTTAAGATCAATGTTGCTCGCAGTTTATAAAAATATTTTTTAATCGCTCAAGTACCATCTACCGTCTGTTAATGGAACTGCTACGTCGTCTGCTACGAGGCTACGAAACGGCTTACGCTTGGTCACGTGCTACATACTATCGCCGATAGATGGCGCTAAACGCGAAAGCTTCATTCTCACTTTAGCCTAAACTAGATGTCGCTACTGTTTTGATTCGCGCTTTGTACATTCGACGACAAAAGTTTTAATTTATTTGGTGTGACTGACTATTATGTTGGTCTAATACCAAAATAAACATTGGTTTTGATGACGTTCGTCATTTTATTCGGTAGTGCAGCTTAGATGATGAGCTAGGTAGGTACGGGTTTGATTCTCACAACTGAACCAGTATGATGGGTTTTATGATCTAGAACTACTCGGTTCGTCTATTCTATTATATCTGGTTGGTATCTGTATATTGTGGCTTTTGGGTGTTCATATTTTATTTTGTTAGCAATAACAATACTCAGAGGGGTCCAATACAGTTTATTACCCGCGATTTGTTGATAATCTCTTACCTTGCACATTACTGAACCGCCTATCTCTATGCATTTTTACGATCAAACTTCCGCAAGGTTGTACACGCAATCTTATGTGTGCAGTTAAGTTTAGTTGTGTGTGTATTTTTAGAGGTGTGTGTGAAGTTAGGTATTTTTACACCCTCTTGCAAGTGCACTATAAGATGCCACAGGTACTTGAAAGTAGGGGTGGCACTCTTATTTTTAGAGTATCGACTGTACTTATTTTTGGGGCATAAACTGTATACAGTTTACAATGTAACTGTATAAGTACCTACTTACATTTATAAAATTTAAGTACCATGCTACGTCGTAGCGGTGGGGATTTCTAAAAAAAAACATAAATCCCCACTGGTAGGGATTTTTTGGTGGGGATTTCTGGAATATATCCAGATAGCGACCATATCAGGGATTTTAAAAAAGAAATAGGTGTATCAGCAGAAGTAGAATACAGAAAACTGTTATTATACTTACCTATGATTACTTTTAAAGTCTATGCACGTTAGGACATGAACATAGAGAAACCCCTTCAGTTAAAAGCACCTTTGTTCGTAACCAAGATGATAGATTGTAAGAAAATCGTCTCTTAGTTTTCATTTCTCCATTCTTAGGGTATTTCCTCTATCGTAAAGTAAGATAAACACCACAGCACAGATCATAAAATACCAAAGTAAACCCACGTTAGCTTTGTGGCATCCCTATCAGGGACATCGCGACACAAAACTGAGTTGCGACACATCCGCAGGCAATTAGACATACACTTGCACCCCTATTGCTATTTACACTGCGTGGGGAGCTCTGAGTACCGTCCCTCGGGCCCCTGCTGACCTGTCTGCTGTGAAATCTAAGAGTTTGTGCTGTTTACGGTTTTGCAGACTGCTGGTAACAATTTTATAGACATGTGCTTTTTTAACAAGAAGCAAGCTAAGTTAATTTGAAATAATATTATGCCATGTTTTTGGCACTTGGCCTAAGTGTTTTGTGTGTCTAGGTGGAGGTAATTCAGTCTAAAGTGTTTTTTACGTTCATGCATAGACAGATACAATAAACCGTGGAATGAGTAGGTAGGTGTGTACATATTGCCTATGCAACACAAGTTTGGCAATCTATTTTTACCTTTTATAGGTAGCTTAGGTCAGGTAGTATAAAACTGCATACCTAATATGAACATATTCAGCTCCACATGTTTGCAAGCACGTGCAAAACATCAGCCGATCAACGGGAACATTGCGATCAAAAGCGCCGGACGCGTGTCTCTACCAACATCTGCATCATTAGGTATTATTTCTCCTGTGCTGGCGGCTGACTCATCTTTTAAACGAGATTATGAGGCAATTAGTGCGTAGTTTCTACGATATCTAAAAATGTATAGTATTATGTTCTGTGCTAAAAATATTTCAGTAACTGTCTTTTGATTGAATGGTTCGTTTTGATTATTTTTTTGCTGTAGATATAATATTTTTTCTGATTTTTCCTAGTAGTTAGGTACAACTGAAAATGTATCTGTAGGTACACTAGTACATGACTAAGTGGGGTATGTTGGTTTAAAATTTAATAACTCAAGTGCAAGTGTAACAATGTTCGCAGCACCGGATCCACATGGCCAGATCAAACGTACCTAATACCGGACGGACTTTATTGTAGCGATAAAATTTTGCAGTTCCGAAAATTTCTTGAGCCCTTTCTTCGAATTTATACATTTTGTAATAGGTAACTAGGTACTTTTATGTATTTAAAAATACATTAAATATTACAATACAATCCAACAAACTAGTAATTAATTATGTAATCCTTTCATAAGCAATAAATAAATGTTTTGCTTGTGACTGTACTTTTATCGCACTAATTTTTAACCCCAAAAGATAATAAATTTCGCCACTGGTAGTATTGTCAGGATGGCCGAGCGGTCTAAGGCGCTGCGTTCAGGTCGCAGTCCACTTCTGTGGGCGTGGGTTCGAATCCCACTTCTGACAAATACTTTTACTACTTTTTTCAGTTAATAAATTATTTCTTTTTTTATACAAGAGTTCATTATTTTATAATGAACACCATTGAATATAAAAAAATTATCTCCAGCATAAAGAGCAACACAGAATAATATAAGAACACAGCGGCCTTTTTATTTCTATACTTATCTTATCTCTGCTTCAATGGTCGATTAATAAGACTCTATCTCATGTTTTTCTATGAAGTTTTGTGTTCGTTTAAACGCACAATCTACTATCAAAACAATGACTTTTATATAGGTAAGTTATGTCAACATAGTGTTCGTGTTTCTCTACGCATTCTTACTGATACTTCTAGGTAGATAGGTACTTACCTATACGTACTTAATATGTCAGCAAAAAGCAATTTTCGCAAAAAGCCCGCTTGAATGGCTCTTTGTTAGGTAATTCGTTAAAAATGGACTCTACTTAGGTATTATGGAAGCTATGAATAAGAGCTCTACATTTCTACCGTTGAACTTTGCCACAATACAAAAATAATACTGTAGGAATACTTTAGAGCACAAAATAGACGAAAGAATCCCACTTTTTTTAAGCGTCCATAGCTTAACAATCTACTATTTATGTGGGGTTTCAGCCCCACATTTCGAAAATTATCTTGCCAACCCTTGCCAATATAATGTTCGTAGCCGAGTCCGTCAGTCGTTTGTCGACAGTAGGTAAATGTATGTGACGAGTAGTCAAATAATTATATGAGTCAAGTCAATTTTTTTAAAGAAAACACTGTCACCCGTTGTAAAATCAAGGTAGGACACGAGTTTCGTCATTTTTTAAAACGACACAGCACTTTTATTTTTATAGTTATTCTTGTGTTATCGTGAGTATTGTTGTTTAATTTTGGTGGAATTTTAACCAATAATACTTAGGTCGTAACATAAAGTGTGAGCCATTGGAATAAATGATAATGTGTGTAAAGTGGTTTTTCTGAATGTGAAAATTCGTGTTAGGTTTTGAAGAGAAAATCCACCATTTTCTTTTTAAAACAAACGACAGCCGACTTGACGAATGACTTGACTTGACTTGACTTATTATTAAAACTAAATCACTTGACATTGGCAAAATTGCCTGTCGAAATGACAGACAGAGGCCAATATTGAAGAGAAGAAGAAAATCAACTTAACTAATAATGAAGCATTCAAAGTGGTGTTATGTTACTGCTTGACGCTGTATTGTGATTTATGGGGCTACTGTAAACTGGGTCTTTAATGTACGGTATTGTCAGGAGCAAGGCATAATGGCAGTTACAATGGGTAATACCTAATGCTAGCGCTATATGAAAATTGTGGAAGTTTGCTATAAGTTGGAAATGACGTCACGTAAAAAAAAGTAAATTAACATAGGTAGTATTTTGATATCAGCCAAGCCCAAGTCAGAAGTGCAAAACTCTCCAAATCAACTATAGTAGGTGCCAAATGACACCGCAATACAGGTCATTCACCACCTTCACCACGATGTCGCAAAATTCAATTTATGTATCGTAAACAAACCAGTACTACGAGATTCGAGCGATACCGTCTTAGCGACAGGTTTGTATGGAAAGCGACAAAATTAGCCATTCATAAATTGAATTTTGCGACATCGTGGTGAAGGTGGGTGAATGACCTGTATTGCGGTGTTATTTGGCACCTAATATACCTACATTTATAATTTTTTTGTTTGTTGAATAGAGAAAAAACGTCACAAAAATAATAAAATTATTCGAGTTATCTTGTGTTGATTTATTTATTACAAAACTAGTTGATACCCGCGACTTCGTACACGTGCGAAATTTTCCACCAAAATATCTGTCAACCAGCATACGATGAAACTCGTAACAAATGGTTGCTTTTGGTTAAGAGAGTTGCAGCTGTATCTAAGAATCCACGTCTTTTATTTCAATAAAATATAGCCTATGTTTCAATCCGGAAAAGGGGCTTCCAAATGGTATAAGTTTCGTTGAAATTGGTCCAGTAGTTATGGCGTGATCCGCGAACAAACAAACAGACAAACTCGATTTTCTAAATCAGAATCGTTTATTTAGTAGATCTGCATATTTAGTTTATCCATATCTTTAATTTTACATTTTGGCTTTTTTACAGTTTTATAATATGTAGTATAGAATAGAATAAAGTAGAATAGATCCCACCAAAAACATTCTGTAAAAAACTAGCCAAGGCTCGATGTAGCTGCTTGTTTATCTCGAAAAAGTAATTAAATCTAGACAAAGTCGTGCCAAGTCTAAGGTTCCTTACTGCGATTTCTTTATTGTTATAGTTAATGTTGTGTGACTTGGCCGCAATTTGTGTGATTGGTGATTGGTGCAATGGTGTCATGGAGCACCTGGTTTTGTACCCTTGTGTACCCTTCAACGGCCAAGTAATTAGGGTTTGAACTGAAGAACCGCAACAAAAATATTAAAATCAAAAATGGCAATTGGGACAATTTGTCCCAAAATATTTTGTCAGCAAGTCAACGTGACTACGGGGCCCTTAAAAATCTATTGCATTTCCACTGCAGATATTTAATTATTAATGTTGCGGGTTGCTGCTGGCAGGTCATGAAAGTAAATGAGGCGGCTTTATTGAATTACAAAAGAATAGTTTCACCGCCCAATCAAATATGGATGAACTTTATCACGCAGGTGACACACATAGAACGCGTATGAATTTGTCGTCGAAGAGTTACAGTTTCTCTGGTTAAGAACGCCAAACATAGGTAAAATCACGGTTTCTTTGTAATATGCCTCTTAATATGTTTCACTCTGACCCGCGCTCACGTTCTGTGTGTTGTCCATAAAAAAATCTACGGAATAAATGTACACCGTTGTCTGTGTGTTTTGTGCTTATAGGTACCTACTTAGTTTCAAAAAGATTATTTATTATCTTAATATGTAAGGGGTTGTCTTGGTTTGAACGGTATAAAAGACCTTTGTAACAAAGAAAGCAACTTGACTACAATCACGTACATTCAGTTCCCGGTATTACGTACCTACGTACTCAAGATCGTAACCTAAAGACTCAATAGGTAAGTATTATGTTACTGAGAAAACTGTTGTGTTGTGGTAAAAGGATTGAAATTGCTTGAGTTAACAGCGTGACTTTACTCTTGTTAAGATTGTTTTAAAGATTTTACTGCATAAGTATTTAACCACGTATATTTTCCCGCTAACTATATAGATTTTCGGTCAGAGACTTCAACTACAATGCTATAAAAACACAAAACAATTTATAAAAAATACTCGTAAACGACCCGTACTTAGCTCAACTGATCCAAATCAGTAGGTACCAATCGGAAGCGTGCCCAAAACACTGGTTGCATTACCACACTGAATAGAAATACTGAAAAAAAAACTTGAGAGGTGTCAAGGGACACCCGGATGGAACGAAGTTTCTTGAGGTGTTGTTTTCTTACAGTAAGTACACAGAAGCACATAAATTAAAACAAAAACTTCCAAAAATACCTACATTCATTTGTTTCCTTCCTGCACCAATTTATTCGAATGACGTTGTCAAAGTTTGAAAAAAGTGTCGCTACAACTTTTGGTCTTAATTTTTTCCGTCTAGCCCCCTTTCGCAACGCGCGCTAAGGAACTTCGTTCCAAAAATACTGAAAGTAGAACTATATACTAGTAAATACAAAATATCAAGTTGAAAATATGAGTCCAGTCGGCATCATTACGACAGATGCAACCCTTCCATTTTCAAAGGTACTCGTTAAAATAAAAATATTTTACTTTGACGGACTCGTTAATATTTGTAAAAAATTAAAACCCACCGGTGAGGTCGCTCTGAGTTTTCGATGACAGCGAACACAAACATACGAGCACGTGTTTTTATTTTGTTGTGTGGTGTAAGCCAATAACTTTTGAATGAGGTGATACTTACCTATTTATTTGGTTCTTGAGCACACGCTTGGCATGATATCGATTGTGCAGTAGATGTGTTTCTATCAACTACAAGAAGTTCTGCTATGTACCTGTGCAGCAGTGGGGATTCGGAAATTCAGTATGAGTTGAAATTGCCTTATGAATTTAGTTGTGTTGTGAGACACAACAATTGCTGAGTTGTTTGTGGCCATCAGATGGGCGAGGCAGGGAGACACACATTTTGTGTTTTGTGTTGTCTTTGTGTTTTTCTTAGGTACTCTGTGTATTTCATGTTTGTGCCCGTTTGTGTGTCATAAATTTTATTTTATTTGATTTCTTTCTTTTTTTTTCTTTCAAATATAACATACAGCTACTTTCTTAGCCGTATGTATCCAATAATTGATGACCCATTAGGTCTCAACCATTATTGTCACTTTCAATTACCTTAGTTTCTGTTATCTTAATCGCGCTTTCACTAAATCACATAAATTAGTATAAGCTATTGATACTATTGGTTTTGTTCATGACCAAATATGTAATTTTGTCCGCCTAGCTTTTGCGATTTGATAAAATCGCTTCCGCTCATACATTATACTGTGTACGAGAGGGCAAAGGCAGTCTATTAGCGCGTACTGTGACGCCAACCTAAATGCACCTATGAATATATTTTTAAAAATACACTGCAACTATTTTCCAGGGGTTTTTTATGACTAGGCAAAGTGCAAGGCTAAATAGCTATTTGTATGATATACCTATAACCAAGCAGTTATGATGATGGTGTAGTTATAATGATGATGACGTATAAATTATGATACGGAATAAAACCTGCGTTATGAAATACACAGTAAACATTTTTAGTAGAAAAAGGGGTTAACGTAATTTTTTCTCGAAGGATATATAATCGAGGGCAGAAAAAATGTTTAGTAGGACCCCAACCGTCAGCAAAGGGCCTTAATAAATAGAAACAACGAGGTCCTAATTTCGGGGTATTACGTGACTTAACTTATTTTGTAACAAAATTCCTCGAAAACGAACCCTCTTACTTGTAAGGATGCATTTAATAAGTTTCTTTTACAATATCGGTTTCTTCCGTAACGTGTTTATTTACGGAAAACCTTTTTACTAATAACTTCACTATTGAAATGTCTGATAAATGAGTCTCTTAATGAATGTCCTATGTTAAGAACAGACTTCATTATTATGACAACGACACAGTGAAACAGTGTCACATGTTTTGGTTGTTACTGAAAAGTAAGAACCGTCATAGTGAGTCCGTCATCCGTAGTGAAGTGAATTATTTATGACAGACGACAAACTTTTCCACTGTCCACTGTCCATGGCCACTAAAAGTTTTTCGACATAACGGACCGAAGCCATAAATGAAAAAGAAGCGCAAGAACTGGACGATCTTCAAGATAGTTGTTTGATACCTGCCGTGGGGCAAAATAAATAAAAATAAATAAATATTCACGGACACTTAACACAACGCCTTCTAGTCCCAAACTAAGCAAAGCTTGTACGATGGAAACTAGATGGCTGATAGAATACATACATACTTTTTTTTTTTTTTGTAAATACATACTTATAATACATAGAAACACCCAGACACAGAACATCTATGTTTGCCAACACAAATGTTTGTTCTCGGTGCCCTATGAAAATGTTGCCCTATGAAACGCAAGATAAGGAGTTTGATTCCCGTCCCGCTGCGGGAGGAAAGTTTATGCTTTGGTTACATGATACTTGTAGGTATAACAGGAAAATAAATATTCCTAACTCCAAACATAAGTACATAATTATACCTCAAACTAATATGTGACTTTTGACGAGAGCAAAAATCGTGATGGTCATTTCATAACAAAATATGACATTCATTTAAAGCGGTTGATTTTTTTCAGATAACTAAACCTTTGTAACTACATTATTTGGTAAGCGAGATCACTGATATTCGATACTGTTGTGTGGCATAGTGTGAGAACCCACTCGTATGCTTCTGATAATGAATCCATCTCGGTTTTATTAAACCCTAAGTTGGACTCACGGGGTCGGATGGACCTGGTGTTGCAAACTAGAAATAAAAATGTTTGATTTTACTAGTTTATGTTTTTTATTACTTTTGTATTGAGACCGCCCTATTGAACACTTTATGACAAGATGGCGACTGGTGTTGCCAGCACGCTTACATTTTAAAATCTTCTAAAACTATGAATAATTATGTTGTCTGCAACACCTGGTACAAAGTAAATATAATGTTTTGGTAAACAAATACACGTATCAGGGTTTAAAATAGCCCTGTCTGCTAAACCATGTATAGGACATAATATAGCTATATAAATAGAAAAACGTACATAGAGTCCTTTCCATGAAAGAAGTCCCGCAGACGCAGCGCTGTAGTCGACATTAAGTATTATTTCTCGGGCAGCACTTTTAACAACTTTAGGCATTGAAAACAAGACTTTGATCACAGAAACCAAATAAAAACGCACTAGCATCCGAACACATTAACAGCACCTGACAACTAATTTAAAATTTAGTTTTAAAGTTTAGTTCCGGAAATTTCCGCGGGACTTCTGTCATGAAAAGGACTCTAGGTACATAGGCTGACTAAGTAAGTATACAAATCTTAGAACGTCTTCTTTAGAGGAAAACTTTACAAGCATACCATTGCTAACCAAACCAAAATTTTCGGCAAAATTCTGTAACAGATTTCAAATAAACTTCAGTCTAAATTACAAAACCAAACTTCACAACTTTGCCGGGTACAAAATCTTGCAAACGTCTTTATGAAGTAACATAACGGTTTTTGAATTGGCAAGCTGCAAAGACAACCTCAAATAGGGTTGTCACAAAAATCTATGACAAACCATAATATTTTAAGCAATGAATGAAAAGTCAGATATTATAAATTTTTTTTTGTTTGTTTATATTTCAACTTATCTATTGTATCGAAAAACCACTGCGCGTGCCGTAGTAAAAATAACAATTTTATGATTATTTTTATCATTAGTGTTCGAAAATCGAACCTGCTATTTGCAACGCAGTCGTTCCCACCGCTCCCACGCCACATATACGTAAAAAAACAAAACTGGACGTCTTAGACAACCCTAACCATGAAAGTTCAGGGCACTTTTCTAATAAAAGTTAAATTATTTACAACTTCCCTTTAAGCCACCGGTATTCAATGGTAGAGCTCAATTTTCGGTAGCCACACATTATTTTGTTAGACTTACCAGTCAAAGTTGACCTATGATTTGATGTGGGGTTTATGTTAATGGTTTCCAAATAGCTATTTATAATGGTGTGAATTGCAGCTATTGGCAATCAAAGGTTATAATTGAAACTGTATGAATTAGCTCATTGGTGTTAAAACCTTCTAAATAGGTACCTAAATAAATAACTCAGAATTTTATTCTCTTGTAATCCCAAGGCGTAAATATCTCGTGATCCCTGACAACAAAAGTCCTTATAAATATCTATGCAAAGTAGTCAGAGGCACGTCCAAATGTTAAAAGAATTTGGTTTCACCCATTCGGATCCAACTAACGAGCTTAGGTATAGTAGGTGCTAAATAACACCGCAATACAGGTCATTCACCCACCTTCACCACGATGTTGCAAAATTCAATTTATGAATGGCTAATTCTGTCGCCTTCCATACAAACCTGTTGCTAAGACGGTAATCGCTCGAATCTCGTAGTACTGTTGGTTTATCATACATAAATATTGAATTTTGCGACATCGCGGTGAAGCTGGGTGAATGACCTGTATTGCGGTGTTATTTGGGGCACCTACTATAGAGGTTATCTCTACAAAAGATGACTTTAGTCACCACACAATACTACCTTCATTTAATTTAATTTTACAATATTCTTCTTGCTCGGCTAAGCCAACTGCAGATTATACGAAGAAGTAAAAAAAACCATTTTCTTAATACTTTATGAATAATTTTCATTCGCAATCTTACCTCGGCTGCATATTTTCTCTCGGAGGGGGCATGGGGGTGGGGATCCGCCTCCCTCCTTTTACCCCGCCGGCACTCATCACGCCCCTCGATTGTCCTCAAGTCGAAGCTGAAAAAAAAAACATTTCTTAGCATAGAGCCCATAGAGCACACCAGCGGGCCTAAGATGCGCACCGCGAGATATTTGTCATGTCGTTCTGTCAAAATGTAAGCATTTTGTACCAGTTTAGGAACTATTGCATTATCTGTGGTAATGTTGTCGAGAAACCGCGCCTTTGAATTTTCAACTTTTGACATTTCTGCATGACTATTATTACGACGACAAAGAAGTGTCAAAAGTGTACATTATGGCGCATTTTGTCGACACCATTAGGTACCACAGATAATGCAATAGTTCCTAAACTGGTACAAAATGCTTACATTTTGACAGAACGACATGACAAATATCTCGCGGTGCGCATCTTAGGCCCGCTGGACACTCTACTGAATGAGCTTAGGGATTGCATTTTTTAATGCTACATCATAATCTGGGCTAAATCATGGTTTCTGGGCTAAATGTAATCAGTTTAATCACGTGAAGTGCTCCTTTGGGAACAAAATGAGCATGGGCTAGTATTATAAATGATCTGTGGCTGTGGTTTTTTTTTCTTACTTATTTAATTTTTGTGTGTAAAAGTGCGTAAAAAAATGAATAAGGAAGCATACGACGGCGACATTTTGATCAATAGTAATTTTGTCCTATGCAAATATACCGTTACATTTCAGACTGTCTCAGTGTATTTTTGGTCTGATCTTTACAAAGAAGTTATTTCCACTCGTGCAATATCACAGATCATATAATACTACACTACGAAGTATATAGACAATATCAAGATACTTATTACAAGCGCATAAAGACGAGCCAACCCTAAAAAAATTAACTATGCGAGTAAAGACGCAGGATTTTCTCCCTAGTGAGACAAACAACGCTATCGAGTCTGTAATAGAAACAACGAGCATGATCATCCAACTCGCGCAGATAATCATGAAATTCGTTATCTAATTTACCATTAACGCTAACCTTGTGAAGATAGGGTTACGAGATGAATACCAACAATATACAAGGTGTTTAAAAACTCGGTGCCAAAATGTTCAGTTAAAAAACAGACAAATTTTAATTGTTTATTATAGATATTTTCTTACCCTTTCTTTGGTGTTTTTAATTTATATTTTAGGGGTTCACTTAGGCTTTAACTTCTGTCAAAAGTTAATCATTGCTTAAAATAGTGAGTTTGTTTTGGAATTATTGAAAGTTATTACTTTGTGAGTGTAGATTTTTACACCCTGTATATCGCACGAGAAACGTCACAATCCTGTGCGACAGAGACTGAAGTGTAAGTACCTACCTTTACATTCTGAAGTACACGACCTTAACTACCGAAGGTCGTTTGTTTATATACCTACCGGCACCGATACTTCTGACTAAGATAAGTAAGACAATATAATTCTCAAAGTATAGAAAAATCTTGTGTGAAACGCATTTTTTTATTTTTCGCGACACGCACTGTTTCTTTCATTATCACTCGCAAAGCCCAAAATGCATAAAACATGGAACATACAACTGGTAAAGTTGGGTATATTTTTATGACAATACCGTATCTTACGTTCATACAAAGTTGAAGTCTACCAAAAACTTGAGGGGAGTAATCTAGCAAAAATATCATTGGTGGGATGTCATAAAAGTCTTCTTCTTCTGTTTATCGCCTCTGTCCGTCATTTCGATAAACAACTTTGCCAGTGCCAAGTGAGTATTAGTTCGACTTCATAAATGACATCCCAATAAAATCACAATATTACTTTGATAAAACATATCAAAGTAATAAATTAAAGTAATGACGGGCATCATGGCTCAGTTGGTAGTAGCTCTGCCTTCCGTGCTGTGGGTCGTGGGTTCGATCCCCACCGAGAACAAACATTTGTGTGTGGCTAACATAGATGTTTGTTCTGTGTCTGGGTGTTACTATGTATTATAAGTATGTATTTACAAAAAAAATGAATATATATGTATTCTATCAGCCATCTAGTACCCATAGTACAAGCTTTGCTTAGTTTGGGACTAGAAGGCGTTGTGTTAAATGTCCGTGAATATTTATTTATTTATTTATAATCTATAAATCAACCTTCTTTTGTCAGTCACTGTACTCATCTATCTCAACTCAACCTCAGTGCCAGTACATCATTGAAGGGAGGCTGTACACACTCTGCTATTGTGATGGTTCTCAAAGCGTCTCGTGATGGCTCACACGAACAACGCTTTCATTCTGTGGTACTACGTAGATGCTTGTTTGTCTAGGATAGGTATTGTAAGTACCCCCCGCAGAATACCTAACAGTACCTACTACGTGCTATAGAAGCCTGTTATTAGTCGTCTGCTTATCAATGCGATAGTTGAGATGTTTGTGACCCAATTATGCCGTAGCGGCTAAATAAATTTCGATTAAATTTGGAACACTTAAAATACACTTTATTATGCTTGTTCGAAGGTATTCCGTAACGTGCTAGCTTTCGTATTGTCATAGCAATAAATCTTTAATAAAAAAAGTTTTAAAAGTTGTTTTTTTATTCGTGAAGTGGGCCAACATCATAACTCCATGGATTGGCTTGGATTGCAGACGAAAACAGGGAAAAAAGATCTCCCACCTTTGCCCACAATAGTTAAATAAAACAAAATATAGCATTAAAATTCAAAAAAGTGCTTAATTTTCGCTACGAAGCTGAAGTTACAAAAAAGTAAATGATTATACCTATGTAAATAGCTAGGCTAGGTAGAGTGGTACTTATCTTCTGTATACGCTGTCTTCATTACAGTGTTTGTTCGTACATTTTTTGCTACTCATGTCTTTTAAACATAAAGGACCTAAAAGAAAGCAAAGTCATGCCCGCTTTTATGAAAAGATGCGTTTATGAAAAGAGGTCTGAGATGGTAAGATGGACACTCTAATCATGCCCCAGGATCTAGACCACGGAATGTAAGAATACGGGCACCACTGACCTGACTTTTTATTTTTTTAACCTCTACGAAAAGTCTACAACAAAAACTAATTTTCATTTTCGTAGAGCGTCTACATGTCTACAGTTGTAGACGCTCTACGAAAATGAAAATTAGTTTCGTAGTAGCACCATAGCACGTAGCGTTTTCAATATTTATTCAATTTCTAAAACGTATGAGCAAGGTACGAGTATTTGACGTATACGTGTAACATCTTTCCGGTTTTAGATCATACTCATTGCATTTTATAGATGCTGGACGGAGCCTCAGAATGTTGATAGTAATCTGAGGCTGTACTAGATAAGGCAAATAATTTTTTTTTTGTTTACACCGTGGAAAGCTAATTTTTTACCCATGCCTGTTATTTGCACCCCAAAACTACGAGTAAAACGTGTTTGTAACGAAGTTTGTAAGCGCGTATTGCACAGGCTTCGAAGCAAGCATTCCCTCTTCTTTTAATTTTTTTTACGCTCTTACTTGTTATTGAGCTGACTCGTAAAGTAACGCAGATTTGTATGCTGGTTGCCTCTCCCCTACCCTCCGAGTAATCGCTCATTAGACTCGGGTATACCCTTATCCGTGACTACGCACAACCTCACTTACTTAGTCTTATGTGTTGATTGGGCATTATGCAGTCATGCAGTCAGCTATTTCATGAAGATCGTAAGTGCAAAAAATTATTTGTATGCTTAGTACCTCAAAAACTCGAGTAAAGAGACTTGAAAAAGTAAGTATTACTGGTATATTCCAGAAAGCCCCACCAAAAATCCCTATAAGTGGGGATTTCGGTTTTTTTTCAGGAATCCCCACTGCTACGACATAGCATGTCTACAACGTAGCGGTGGAGATTTCTGGATTACTTACTCTTTCAAGTCATTTCAATTCACAGAGCAAAATTTGTCAGCTGCCTAGCGAGACTAAAAATCAACAAAAATCAGAACAATAGCTCAACAACAAGTCCATACAAAGCGAATTGAGTCAAACAGCAAAGCGAAATGCTGCTAAGCAGAGATATTAATTAGCAAACATCATAGTTTACACCAGAACAGCACATGCACTCTACTGATGTCGATTAGAATGTGTCTAGTTCGAAGCAGTGGGGATTTCTGGAAAAAAAAACATAAATCCCCACTGGTAGGGATTTCTTGGTGAGCATTTCTGGAATATATCAATATATTCTAGAAATCCCCACTAAAAAATCCCTACAAGTGGGGATTTAAGTTTTTTATCCAGAAATCCCCGTATGTGGTCCCTATTAAAAGCCTTTCTTTATCCATTGAAATTGGCTGAGTTCCATGAACTCAGCCTGTTTTTTAGTTTTAACAAAACAGACCCAACAAAATTTTGTAATGCGCCAAGACAATTTTGTTTGAAACAGCTCCATTGCGTATTGAAAAGGCTAACTTCAGGATTACTTCGATTCGGCGCCCGTATTGTACGTTATATTATTATTATTAGGAGTCTGAAAAATTACCGTCTGTGTGAAGATACTTGGAAGTGGGTTTTGGGAACATAAGTTATTATAAGTTAGATAATACCGTGTGACATTATTTGAACCAGCTACCCTAAATTAGCTACACTAACGTACCACTATGCAATGCAATTCAGCAACGCGATGTCCGTGATATTTTTATTTCCCTTGTAATTGGCAGACAGCTATGTTTATTTACATAATAATTATCTTTTTTTTCTACAGAAAAGCTCTGTTATAAATAGGCGTTTATTCAACGGGAAATCAAAGATAATGTAGGTGTAGTTAGAGCATGAATTAGATAATACTAATACTTCTATATAAGAATAAAGAAGGATAATACTTCTGATATATTCCTTTTACTATTTTAAAAGAGATTGGGCAAAATTAACCCAGGACCAACAGAAATAATTCATATGTCGGTTTTTTAGGCTTGAAAAATACAACAATTGTACTTATGCAATTTTTTTTCCGCTATCAATCAACTAAAAATAATAATAATAATAACTAAACTTATTTGGAAGTAAAACATATAATGCTGTTTTCTTAACTGCTGTTTTAGAGCATATTAAACTGTCTTATATCTGTCACCCTACAGAAGTATCAAATATATAAGGTGATAATAAGGGGTAGATTTTGTTTTTGTTGGTGTTGAGTTTTTTTGAATGAAATTTGCCCATTGTCCTTTACACAATGACGTAATGTTTGAATGAAACTTTAATAGAAATCTAAGTAGTTTCTTATGACTCCATCCGTATGAACTTTCTTAGCAAATCAGTCTAAAAATTTTAGCAATGTTCTTTTGCAGCACAATATCTCATATCTCTAGGAAATATATTTGCTGTGGTTTGGTCAAGGAAGTTTATTTTTGTTGTCGCATGTGATTGCATAGACGATGTATAACCAGGTATGTAGTAAGCGAATCAATATAAATGGCATAAATTCTATAAATATTTTATATTAAATTCTATAAAATCCTTAAACCTTTTCTATTCGTCGAACGTCAGATTTCCTCATAAATAAGATAAAATCGTAGACAAAGGCTTTTCAATATCCACCTCAAACGAAGCTAGACTCGCGGCGCTCTCATTTCAATTCCATGAAATTGCATCTAACTCCCAATGGCATCCTTTGTTCTGGGAGAGAAAATGCTGAGACGTGCATTACGCATTCATCATAATTATTTACACCACGGTATTTTACTATCTAATTAGCAATTTGAAACGAATTTGTAACGTGGTGCTAAACTAAAGTTACCGTTTAATGCAGGTTGGTGACTACAGTTTAGCGTTCCAATTAAATTGATGGGTAGGTAAGTACTCGTTTTACTTTCTGTGCCATGACGATATTGTATAGATATCTCTCACAAAATACGTAAGAAATAGTTAACCTATCTCCAGACCGTTACCAACGATCTTTAGATTAGTTGAATAGATATCACTTGTATCATCCTTATTTACCTTCAGATTTTTGCAAGCCTAGGTTCTAAAATAAAACGAATATAAAATTATTTAGTTCCCACGCGAAAATGAATATTGTATCCTGAATCATCTCTGTGTAGGAAAAGCAAAGAAAAAAATATAATTTATAAGCAAAAGTATGCAATAGAGTACTCTGCATTTAACCTTTGGGTGGTTCGACTATAAATACGAAACTTTATATCAAGGCCCGAAGCCCGAAACATTATAATATTGGTATCTGGGTAATATTTTCAGAAAACCTATTTAGATAAAGATCTTCTATAAAGATTTTATAATACTAACTCAATACTGAACCAAAATAGTGAGTTAGTAGAGCATAAGTAATATTTTATTATCATAGCAGTTTTTATCATGAAAAATTTTCACACTATTGTCACCCACATTTTGCTGCCTGAATAAAAACTCCTTTTAGTTTCCAGTGCACACTTTTTATAGGACCACAAAATTGTGCATTTTTTATAAAAAAAATTAAGTCTGTGTATCTTTCAGACAATGTTGGTTTTTATATGGAGGTATTTGGAAATTTTTCTATGCAGGTGCTGTCGAGTTTCGCATATTATGTGCAAAGAGCATATTATGCAATATATATTGTCTTATTGGTACCAAAAAAACAGATTGCTATTCAATAATATATTTTAAGCCTCATAACCATAAAAGATAAGCCCGATGTATAATTTTAGGTACCAAACAACTAGAAATATTTTGGTATCAACTGACACAAAACCATCAAACCAAAATCGATGTCGATGCTTATTTTAACATTAGTTAAAGTTAAATAAAGACCGTTTTGTTCATAAAAATGTATTTCCATCACACAGCGGAAACTGTACAAAGTTGCCTTGGAAGTAAACTGAAGTACTCATACATACACATAAAGCATGCAAACATCCGCGGACCGATAATGGCATCGCACGATAAAGGGCTCCTTGTGAAGCTTAGGATAATACCGCTCGCCACCCAGTAGGGATCAGATACTACATGCATACCAAACTTACCAATTCTTTTGACTGACTTTATGACAAATCAGTGGTTTACAAATAAGGAAACACAAAGTATTTAGTGTTATCAAGACCCAAGTGATGCTTATTTTATCAAAATAGATTTTCTGTTGTTTTTCTAGAGCGTAAAGTATAAAAAAAACCCCGTGCGTGCAGTCCCTACGCGCGGGAGAAGTTATACTTCGAGTGCCACGCATTCACTCTCGCTCTGTGTTTAATGTGAAATTCGTTTAGTATTTATTTTAATGTACTTAACCAATATGCAGTACTAAATTTTCACTTCAAAATAAAAAGTAAAAAGTTGCATGAACACTGCCATCTATTATATTTTGATTGTAGCGTATTATAGTCTCTTTCTATTCCCCCCGCTGTCAGTTGGAAGTCGTTTATCTTCAAAAACACGGGCGGTCAAATGCTGAATTGCTGAACACCGCCATCTCTATTTGATTGTAGCATTTGTAGCGTATTAGCCTCTGTCTCTTCCCATTCGGGGGGAATAGAAAGAGACAGAGACTATGTCATTCCGTAACGCAACGTCGTTGGAAGTCGCATTAGAAGTATAACTTCAAAAAAATATTTGTACTAAAATATGATGCTCATTCTGCCTCGAATCCGATGCTAATCGATTGATTTGAGAATACTTCACCGCTCCTCCTCTCATTTAATTTGTAATGAAATCACTATAATCCTTTCTAAACTTTTTCACCTTGCATTAGAGTTCAAAGTTGATCGTTTGACTAAGTTTAGTTAAATTATGGCAAATATTCCCCTCGTTATTTGTTTAGGCGGTTTCCTAATGGCGGTGGCCGTTATGTCGTGTATTTATTCAATGATAGATGTGCCATGCTAATGTTGTGTAAGGATTTTGTGCAGCGTGAGGGCAGTTTGATACCCTTTTCTCTAAAATCTCACTACGGGTCGAGTAAGATTCTTCAACGCCTACTATGTAGATTAAAAACTACGTTAGTCAGATAACGGCCACCGTCGCTTAGAAAATCGTGGCTTTAGAGTCGTCAATAAGCCGATGTGGACGCATGTTTTAAAATCAACAAAAAGAACTCTCTGACGGCAAATAGAGGTGTATTTGTTCGCATTATTGCAGTATGAACAAACATTTCATGCTCTGTGCATAAAATGTTTGTAGAAAATGCAATAAAAGTATATTGCATAACATTTTAGAATTTTAACCCTAAAATTCCTTGAATTGAACTTGATGATTTTGGTTTATGATACCACAGGAAATCATGCTGCTACGACAAAAAAGGTTACTCTTATCATTCTTACCACTTTTAACCCATCAGTGGGGGGATGACAAATATAATACAAAACGTATTAGAGAGGTATACTTATCGTTTAAAAATCTAGTAATTAAATATATAAAAAATTATCTGGTATTTTTTTTATTTTCTGGATCACCCTGGGATTGTCATTTGCGTTTTGGAGTTTTCCAGTCCTCACTATTGGAACAAATCTAGTGCGGAGAATGAGAGTAACACGCGAAAGAGTAACCAAAAAGTTGTGGACCATGTGGCAATTGTGGAGACCTAAAAAAATATCAGTCTTATGGATCCCAAAAATAACATCAAGGGTATGCAATGCAACACCCAAAGAAACGGGATTATATTTATCTACATATAAACATTTGTTCTGTTTACATACGTCGGCTTTACAAAGCTCTTGGTTCATTGACTCAGATGTTATTGTAACACCTGATAGAGTTCTGTGAACGGGATGCGTATAGGAGCGATAGATCAGCGGTTTGGGAGGTATCGCTGGCGGATCATTGAATAAAATAGAAAAAAGAAAGAAAGAATTTTTTTTTATTTTTCCTCAACACATCTTATGTAAATAGACAGGTATACTTATGTACAAAAAATACAGATACACACGGTAAATATAGGTAGTATAGTAGTAGAGAGTAGGTAGGTATATGCAAAATGTAATGCAAAACTAATTAGGTACTAATATTTTTGACAAAGTATCGAGTAGAAACATGCCGTATGTCATACAGTCAGTGTGATACACACAAGACAAAATCTTTGTTATTTTGTCTATTTACTTACATAGTGTACTTTTTTTAATTTACAAAGGCTTCAGTAACCCAGTGGAATGTAAAAAAAGTATTTTCATTATGTTCCATTTTTGTTCGGCCTCTGACAGTTTCTTTTTTCTTTTTTCCACGTCAATTTTATAACGTTGACATTACGCTCGGTTCACACGTGTAAGCACAATCTCTAAAGATCCGTTTTAATTTGCCAGGACATTATTTGCTGCAGCATTTATTTTAGTTTTTATGGCATTGGGATAAGGACTGTGGTTTGAAAACGTTTTATTGAAAAAAAATTATGTTACATACTATTGTTCTGCTGTACGATATTTCATAAACTAGTTATAAACTTGAACTTCCTTGGTGATAAAACCAAGCGTTGCATTTTGTTCCTCGCTTTCCAAGAGCTGTATTTTACACCCTATTATTGTTTAGAAGTGTAAAGACAAGTTTATTGTGGTTGATCACCATTCGAGTTTCGCTTATCCGGAATTCGCGAAGTTTACGTAATAACCCAATAAAAAGTCGATAAAACAAACACTAATATTCAAAAGACGGTTCAAGAGGATGGGCGGGTTGATGGAAGTTCTTTACTTTGACTTCTATTGAATATCTTTGTGGAACAATGGTTGGGAACGGCGCAACTTTTGTTTTGTAAAATGTTGTTGGCATCACCGCGGTTTTGTGAATGAAGATTGCCTAGAGTCTTGTGATAAGAAGTTTTAACAGGGATCTGATTACTTGATAATTATTATACTGAACGTTAAATATATTAAAATTTCATCTGAATCCAGTAAATGTATCTTGTCCATCAGTTTTGTTAAATATAAATAATAATAATAATAATAATAATAATAATAATAATAAATCTTTATTTCAGAAAAGGGACTTAGTACAAAACACGAAATCAAAAAGTCCTTATTATAACGAATGCTTGACAATGTACATAGATTAGTGGTATAAAGAAGAAAAAGATTACATAATATAGTAGGAATAATCTGAAGGTTCAAAATATCAATCGTTTCATATGCATTGCACAACCACTTTAATAACTAATAAATAAAAAGATTCCTTTATTATGTACTAATATTTTAATAAAAAAGAAAAAATATTTCCAACACCTTAAAATCCTATTAAACTCACAATGACCTTATTAGAAGCTATTGTTGCAAAAAAAAACTACTAAAGAATGCACAGTTCGATTTACTCGACAATAAGTTGGATCCAATTTAAAGTTGCTTTGTTTGATTAAGGGGTAGCTACCCCGTGCCCTAGAGTAGTGCTCTTGAAAGCAATGATTGACGTGACGGGTGGCGGGTTAATTCTTGCTATTGAAAAAAATGCAACTTATTTTATTGCAGTTTAGTCCAATCAGTAAACATACAAGTATCTACATACTGAAGGTATGTCTTTTATTTTTTTCACAGAACCTAAACTGTCAACGACAACTTAGGACAACACAACGACTTGGGGAGTCCTAAGTTTCGTTTTAGACTAAATTATATAGAAGTCAATGATGATAACGATGATGAAACTATTGTGTAGCCATTTTTAGGTTCAGTAAGAAATACAACTCTTCAGAATATATTTTAGTAGGTACTTACTTTAAAGTTTAGAGTCCTTAATTTGGCCTCTGTTAAGAGGTTTTGTGATCTGAAGTAACATATCCGACGAAGCTAAAAGAGAGATTTAGGAACATTGCGCGCAAAAGTATACATTTTTGACAGCTCCAGTTGCTTTGCTTATGTATACAGTACATTGTATATGGCTACACGCGAATCACCCTTTTGCACTCACGTTCGCAAGCTGACGTTCCGAAAAAACCCTCCAGTGTAAACACGGCCTAACTATTGTTCTGGCTTTTCAATAGTTCTATTGTGGACGACACGCTGCAATGGAAACTAGTGATGGGAGTTTGCAACTACGGGTAGTTTTCCTCTATTTGAATGGGCAGAATTGAGATCTTTTAGGCGAAATCGGGATCTAATTAAAAGTGGTCCATATTACATATGAACTAAAATTTGTGTTGCTTAATCTAAAATTTTACTTAGTAATTTCATTTTTAATCGATGTTCGATATTTTCAACGGTACTTCTGTTTAACTAGAAACAAAAAGGTTTGGTTTGTTTTTTAACAAAATAAAACTTTTCATTTTTAATTTAAGCACAAAGCGACAACCAGCTTCGTTTTCGATTCCCAAAGCAATTATCGAAACGTCGTTTATCCGAAAATCCGGATTATCCGGTCATTTACGGAAAAGTGCGTCACTACGAACCAATGGTGCGAACAAAATGCATGGTGGATGGTGGACCACCATTGTGTGGGCAATTTGCTTCAAGAGCTGATCCGTGCTGGATTGGGAATTTGAGAACTGTCGAATCTTTCACTGTGTGTAAGTGCTTGTAAGAACCTTTACGCTGTATGCTCCAAAAATTATCAAGCGTAGTAGAGATTATTTTTGTTTAATTTGACTTTTAGAATAAAACGGTGTAAATGGGCCACTAAGGGGATTTCTGCAACTTTTATCAAATTTTCCCCTGCCGGCAGTCGCCGTGGTAGCTAAAGGGATTTTTCGACAAAAGTTCCAGAAATCCCCTACGCAGGGGACTTAGTCAGGGGAAAAATGGAATAAGCCGAGATTTTCATTGAACTTGATAAAGCATTACGGCTACACAAGCCTTAGTGAAAAAACTTATTTTACAAAAGCTTTTCTATAAGTAAATTTTAAAATATAAGCACGCAACACAAAACATAGTACTTGAGTAAGGTTCATAGTTATCGTTGACAAAGGTATAGTTATCTAAATTAGTTAGCATCCTACCAATGTAGACAAAAATATTTTTTGGAACGAAGTTCCTTATCGCGCGTTGCGAAAGGGGGCTAGACGGAAAAAATTAAGACCAAAAGTTGTAGCAACACTTTTTTCAAACTTTGACAACGTCATTCGTATAAATTGGTGCAGGAAGTTTTAAGACCAAAAGTTGTAACGACACTTTTTGCTATAGTTGTAAGCCGTGCGGCGTGCGCGTGTTTCTTTGTCAGTCTCTCTCTCTCTCTCTCTCTCTCTCATAGAAAGCAAGCCAGTTATTTACGTTTCGTCTTTCTATTTCGCATTGAACAGTGTGGTGTCGTGACGATTATTTTTGTTGAGTGTATTTTTTGTTTAATTTAGGTGCTTCTGTGTACTTGCTGTAAGAAAACAACACCTCAAGGAACTTCGTTTTATCCGGGTGTCCCTTGACACCTCTCAAGTTTTTTATTCTAAGTTACTAGGTATACAGAAAATTTTGGTTAAAAATTAAAAGTGTCTACCTTACACCACTACCTAGCCATAGAATATATAATAGTCCCATACAGGTTTTACTATCGTCGGTGAAAATAACATGGGACCGTAAAAATGATTCGACGCACTTGAAGATTCGCTGCGCTGCCGACTGTCGTTAAGTTGCCCAGACTTAGTAGCCCACACAAGCAATACTAGGTACACTCTGTACACTACAATTATACATCTATATTAGGTGCCAAATAATACCGCAATACAGGTCATTCACCCACCTTCACCACGATGTCCCAAAATTCAATTTATAAATGGATAATTCTGTCGCTTTCCATACAAACCTGTCGCTAAGACGGTAATCGCTCGAATCTCGTAGTACTGTTTGTTTACCATACATAAATTGAATTGTGCGACATCATGGTGAAGGTGAGTAAATGACCTGTATTGCGGTGATATTTGGCACCTACTATAGCTAGACTTCTTTGTACTCAAGCTACGCGAGGGTTTATTCCGCAAAACGTTAGAAAAAGATGCGTGCCATACTAACCCAAAAATCACAGTGATAGATCTTTAATAGCTAATTTATCATTGTAAGTACCTACACGTACCTACTATGTCCTGAGAGTTTTGATATATTAAATATTTGGGAATATACTATTTACGAAAAAAAACTGCTAAAAGTACATATTATTAATCCGGCTCTCCATTAAAAGCTGTGAGGTTTATAAAAAGCAGGTTTCATTTAATATTCATTAAACGTGTTGAAGCGCCGCTGGTTCAGTTGATAAAAGAAAAAATAATTATTCACCTAGGTAGGTAATACATAGCAGCAAATTTTACCGCATAATACGTAACCAAATCAGGAAAAACCAATAAAAACCGTCTGAATCCACTAGAAATTAAACGCACCCGAAACACTAAAACAGCAAAACACTGAAATAGAGCTCCAAAAGTTAGGTCAGGGTATTACTGGATTCAAAATAATATTAACAAAGTTTCAAACATTCCCCGCTAATGAGCGGGACAAAAGAGGGACAAAACTACAAAATTTGTCCGACAAATGACTCAAAACCAGTCAGTAATTGGAGCAATTACAAGAGAACACGTGTGGATTGTTTGTCACGCAAACACTAATCCAGATAATTTTAAACTGAGGAGGACAGACGGTCAGCGACTGGACCGTAATTTGATAATAACCACCCTGGGTGGATGAACCAAGTATTTTTGCCGTTATTTTTATAATTCTCGTCGACATTTTTAGTTCAGAAATTGTGCGTTGGTATTTTGGTATACCTACGTGACTATTTTTGCAATAGGGGTGGTTAAGATTTTGCTAGCTAAGATAGGTGATTATATTATACAGTTTATACCAAGTAATACACCAACTATCGACTCAGCATAGATCTAAAAAAGTGAATAAAACTAAAACATCAATAACTCGCATTCGCACTTGAACTCGATCACTCGAGTCGATTCTATTGCCCTCTCATCCGAATAATCATTCTTTTACTATTAAATAGTGAACTCACTTTTCATAGAATACCAGAATCGAGTTAGGTAATGCAACCTCTCGCAGTAAAGTATTCTTCTTACACTCTTGGATGTAAGAATGCAACACAAGGTTGCACAAATCGACAACACGTGCCTCGAATTTCATTGAGTTTATGTGAGGTGCCTCAAACAAAGAGGTTGAATTATTCTTTGGATACCAACACAAGACACGGCTCGGCGTAAATGCTAATAGAGGTCACCCATTTTCATAGTGACTATGTTGAACTCTGGAACGACGCAACCTCCGCCAAGAATACTTTTTTTACAAAATAAGTGTAGGTAAAATCAGTAAAATCCCATAAACTGACGAAAAATTAGTCTCGATTTTGATTTCAGTATTGTTTCTGAAGTTTTCTGAATCCCAATATAATTAGTATATTGGTTTGCCAGGACGCCATTCGTTTTTATTTCGCGAAGGATTCGCGAGGAACGGAAACTTTTGGTTCTGATTTCTTTTGCAATAATAGAAAGCGTTTTTACCCAGTGCAAAGGAAGACCTTGTCATAATATTCATTACACCCGCATTTCTCATAGCTTATTCATCTACCACAGCGACCAACCGTTCGCCTTCATCGGTCGGTGAGGGTGAGTGCAATTGCACATGACGGGAGGGTTGAGGGTTCTATGATTACAATGAACTGCTTACAGTATCGACACTAATGCATTCTGGCGGAGTGCGAGCAGAGATAACAAGTTTTACCGCTTTTGGATTTCCGACGATTTACGTTTTGAATATTTTTCAAAAATTATTATTAGTACCTATATTTTATCACTTGAATAGAAGGTATGAAAATTCTGAAACATGATTCAGGTTCATCTTTATTTTTACCGTTTTCTAGTGTTTGTAGAGTGTTAATTTTGTTAGAGAGGCAGAAAACCTTATGATGACGTGGAGAACGCTAAATATTTTGTGTAGTAATTTGTATTATAAGCCTGTATTTTTGGAACCCTAAAAAATATATTAGGTATAAAGAATTTGAAAGTATTGGCTTCATGCAAGTACGTAATTAAATACTTATTTTGTAAAAATAATTTATAAAAAAAGGTAAAATAAAATACTAAAAACGTAAAACTACTTATATAAATATTTAGTTTCTTAAAATTTAACGACTTAATTAAAAAATAATCGTCTCTCTTATACTCGTCGTCGAATTTCAAAAAGTTAACTTACTAAAAAAAAATCATATCAAAGTAAAATCTTACCTCAAAGTTTACGTCCGACAAAATTCGAATCCACTGACTAAAACATAAAACTTCACACATTCAATCTAAAGCTTCGGCTACATCTACGTATTTCATAAATTAAAAATAATTGCGACGCCAATACAAAAAACAATATATAATAATAATTAAAAATAAAATGTAGCACAGCGTAATTTATAAATCGTTCGAAATTCGAAGTTCGCGATCCCGGGAACCTATCCAAGGGCACGCGCGCTCCCTCCGGACAGCGAGTACACTGTGCGGGATGACGGACGGGACTGAATGGAGGGAAAAAGAGCTTCTTTTTTACTTTTTTCTAATACCTATAATAAGTAAAAGTATATTTATTGGGCACAAAATTATTATAAAACAATACCTAGTTACATGATGTAATGTAGTTGTAAAATATTATTTTACCAATTTCAACACATTTTTTTTTATTATTGCTTTGATTACTGGATTTTGTTCGACGACAATAGCTTTTTTTATAAAATGCATCAGATTGTTTATTTTTAGCTACGAATGCAGGTTTTATAGGCATTGTTAATATATTTACGAGGGCAACTCGACTGAGGTTTTATGCTTGCAAATTGTGTTGTTTAGCTTGAGAGAGTAGCTTTGCTACGTACCTTCAACTTAGTCCACTTAACTTACATACATAAATTATATAGTATGGAGATAGGATGGTAAATGTTGCTAATAACATTAATTTATATATAAATACATGTACAACTTTAGTTCAAATAATAATATTTATGTTTAGAAATATTGAATAAACCAGTATAAATACAAAAAATAACGCGTAGCTAACTTAATAGTGTTATTTTAAAGTGAGTTTTATCTAGCGCCCTCTATTGGGTTACCCTTACATTACTCTACTGCCGACTTGCCGAGTGCTCTACCTTGGGAGAGAATAAGATTGATTCTGAATATATTCAAAAGGTGGCGTCTCACCTCTCAACTGATTTTTTTTTTCAAATAGGTATATTTAATTCGAATTTATAAACTTTGTCCTACTACTGCGTTCAACCTATCAATAACAAAATAGAATAAGTTAATTTAAATATTAAAATATATTTGTATAATAATTTTTAATTATCATGTAAGTTTGTGTGTTACGCTTTCACGCGAAAACTACTTTGTACACATATTCTTGGAAGTATTAGAAGGAACATACTTTTTATCCCGGAAAATCAACGGGATCCAACGGGACGCGAACGAAGTCGCAGGCGGAAGCTAGTATGCAAAATAAATTATAAGTAATTATTATTATTATAACTTAGTGAGAAACGGATAGATAAACGCAATAGTTGCCGTTGAAGTTACAAAATAAGAAAAATAATGATGGCGGGATACTTTATCCAGTGACAATTCTAACATTTATTTCAGAAATGCCAAGTCATTAACAGAGCGATCGCCTCTTTTGGTCTTTTATTCCAACTAACAAAGGACGTTTATTTTAGAACTTCTGCACAAACGGATCAACTTAATTAAAAAGTCTTTGTAAGCCTAATTTTAATTAAGTACTTAAAAAATATCGCTTCTTAACAAAGCAAGGACTTTTACGCGAAACTAATTAGGTTTTTGAGGAGTCTTTTCAGAAAAACCAACTCCATTTTCAGCAATCTGATTATAAAAAGTGGTTGTATAAGTTAATGAACCACTTATACAAACACATTTATTTTATAAAAGAAAATATTACGTGCAGTAAGTATTTCCTAGCTTTTAAACGAATTTTGAATCCAAAATTATACAAAAAAAACAAGTAGGTACCTAAAACAAAATGAAGTCGTAAGATTTTGCTCTACGTTGTATCATTTTACTTTACGCTATATCCCTTCTTAAAGGAACCTAATTGGAAAGTGGTTCTGAGATTAATTATTATGGAAATTTCATTGAAATTCAAACAAAATTAACCTTAGGGTTGCAAAAGGATATTCAAAGTGCCTAATATAATTGAAAATATACTTAATTATATTTTAGCGTAAAAAAATTAAAACATTTAATTATTAGATAATCCTTGCGCTGAGGTCTCAAAAATGGTGCAGATCTCTTCAGTCAGCCCATTCAGGTCGGGTGACTAGACATTGACCAAGGTCACAGATTATATAATACTATACCAAGGTGAACAATGGTGAGAGGGCTAACCTGGCACTACAGTCTATCAAAGTGGTTGTACAGTGCAAGTTCTATTTTGGTATTATGTCGAGGACCGATACGCGCATGACCGGACTATCTGTATTCTGTTAACTGGGTTCAGTTTGCTCGCTCTACCAAGAGCGGCCGCGCGCCGCTCCGCGTCCGTCAAAATAAAAACAAACGCACATCGCGTAAATCGACCGCGTATTTAGAAAATAGTGGCTCAAATTTTGTGGCAAAATGAGGAGGAACGTGAAACTTCTCTTTCTGGTCGGTGCGGTGTGGATGTTTTTAGTATTTTACTACATGCAACCGGACTCCGTTCAGTCAAAGGTAAACCATTTATCGATTGCCGAAGGATCGTTGTTTATCAAGAATCAGCTGTTTGGGAAGGAATCGCTGCAATGTGAGCGCAGAGTTCATTGCGCATGACCCATGGCGTCCCACGCAGCACGATAAACGCAATTTATACATGGACAATTTCACAAAATTATCCTAATATTTTGTGAAAGTACGCTATGATGTAGTAAATGTGCGTCTTTACTGCCTTGACTTCAGTTAGTTACAGAAAAGAAAAACTAGAAATGCGTGAGATACTTACCCTAGGTTATGGTAAAACTATCTTGTATTTAAATATTATAAGGCTTTCATTTGCTTAAGAAAAATAAGCGCTTATCTATAGAAAAGTATAAAACGCTCAAAGTCGTAAAAATAACTGAATTTGGCAAGTGTCTCGTAAAGTTCGGTTTCGATTAGTTGAAATGAAGAGACCTCATTAAAAGGAGGATTATGGTAAAACACCGAATGTGATAAAATTATCATAATTTACGTACTAATTTACATTGCGCAAAAAAGTACGGATTATACATTTCTTATAGAATCGTAAGTAGCTGAGAATAAAAAAAATATATTCAGTATAGCGTACAATATAAAAAAATTATGGATTCTGTTATAAGTCAATTTCATAATTTTATTGATATCATACAATCGGATATAGGTTCTTATAAAAGTAGTGTACGCATTGCGGACAATAGGCATTCCACTTAGTACCTACAAAAAAAAAGTATTGAGAAATTAATAAATGACGAATGAAAAGCTTTATTGTACATAAATAAAACCGAATCATATTTAAAGGCACACGAGACCTTTCATCAGAAATGGTTAAGTTTAGATGGCCCGAGCACACAAAATATAACGTCTGGCAGGTTGGCCACAATTCATAGTAGCTATAAACATTCATCTAGGTTTGGATTCTCTTGGATTTGCATGATATTTAGCGATTCGTCGTAGATGTGGTGCGTTCACGGTTTTCTCCTCTTTCCGAAGGTCCAGAACCTCTTTTTCAAACCTTCACCCCAGAAGCCCGTATCCGCTACCAACCTCACGACTCAAACGCGAGTGACTTTCACAGCCGCTTGTCATGCCACTTTTACCATAGACTATAACACATGCCGACACGGCCGGACTGACATAAGACCGTCCTCGGGCTTTATTTAGTTGGACATCCGCTCGTCCATCCGACCAGAACACAACTATACTAAGCTGACCATCCTCTTTAACACCAAATACGATTTCCAGCTGATTACAACCGCAGTGGATACAATAATGACCCAGACCGGGCGAAAGCAGCAGGGTGCTTTCAACCAGTTAAGCAACACACACAGCACACCTGGGCCAAGCGAGAGCGTCCTTTCAACCAACCATTTCAGGTGTGGCCCGGAAGACACTCGTCAACCAGAATAGACAGAAACTCTCTGGACTTGCCTAGTGAATCCTCCAACCAACCCATACGGGCATGGCTCGGATGTCACTATCCAGCTAAGATCGACTAAGGCACGTTCTGAACGGGGCTCCAGAATCCTTACAACCAACTCGTTACGGCATGACCCGAATACCACTATCCCGCCAGGATCGTCTGGGGGACCTTCTGAGCAGGGCTCGTGAATCCTTCCAACCAACCCGTTAAGGTGTGGCGCCCGGATGTCACTTTCCTGACAGGATCGACTGGGAACCATCTGAGCAGGACTCGTGAATCCTTCCAACCAACCCGTGTGGCGCAGATGTCACTTTCCTGACAGGATCGACTGGGGAACCATCTGAGCAGGGCTCGTGAATCCTTCCAACCAACCCGTGTGGCGCGGATGTCACTTTCCTGACAGGATCGACTGGGGAACCATCTGAGCAGGGCTCGTGAATCCTTCCAACCAACCCGTTAAGGTCAGCCCGGATGTCACTTTCCTGACAGATCATCTGAGCAGGCTCGTGAATCCTTCCAACCAACCCGTTAAGGTCGGCCCGGATGTCACTTTCCTGACAGGATCGACTGGGGAACCATCTGAGCAGGACTCGTGAATCCTTCCAACCAACCCGTTAAGGTCAGCCCGGATGTCACTTTCCTGACAGATCATCTGAGCAGGGCTCGTGAATCCTTCCAACCAACCCGTTAAGGTCGGCCCGGATGTCACTTTCCTGACAGGATCGACTCATCTGAGCAGGTCTCGTGAATCCTACCAACCAACCCGTTAAGGTCGGCGCGGATGTCACTTCCCTGACAGGATAAACGGGACCATCTGAGCAGGGCTCGTGAATCCTACCAACCAACCCGTTAAGGTCGGCGCGGATGTCACTTCCCTGACAGGATAAACTGGGGGACCATCTGAGCAAGGCTCGTGAATCCTACCAACCAACCCATTAAGGTCGGCGCGGATGTCACTTCCTTGACAGGATAAACTGGGCACAATCGATAGACAAAGTCAAAGTTAAAGTCAAAGTCAGTATTTGCTGAATAACATGTGTAGAGGTGCTACACCATTTCCATGGCTGACGGAAAGCCTGAAGGAGCCGCCCGCAAGTCAGGAGCAGGCACTAGCGACCTCATCACGTTATCAGTTTTAATTAATATTGTTATTAATTGTGGATTGATTGAAATAAAAGATCGGTTTGACCAAATATTCACGTTTATTTACGTAGGTAGGTGTACACGACAAACTTAGTAGGTACACAACAAAAGCACTAGGTCACAATCACAACAACAATACCCAATAAAGTTACAAAACACTTTTACAACACACTAAATCACTCTTAGAACTCCATCTTATCGCTTTCGTAGTCGAAAGTAGAAAATATCCAAGTCGCCGATCAAAGTTCCTTTTATAATGCAAGGTTTACACAATACCAGTGACTGGACCCAACTGTCCCGGTTTCGGACCTAGTCACTGCCAAAACAGCAGAAAACTCTTGTTAACATGCACCCAGTAACAAGTCAGCGCCGGACTGGATTACTGCACTGCCATGTTACTGACCCCGCATAAACCGTCCGTAACAGAAAGAGTAAGTTGATTCTAGCAACATCGAAATACAGCAGGATTGTTCGAGTATTTTCCAATTCGTGTTTATTCTGAAGTTCGTGTAAATAGTACCGCTATTACTCAATAGATGGCGTTACTCAATTGGTCATCCATGATTCCAACATGACACGACAGTGACAGTTTGTAACCGATATTTAGTGTTTTCGCTTCCAAATGATCAGGTGGCGCTGCATTCCCAAGGCATTTTCGTAACAACAAAGGCGTCTAAAACGTTGGGTGTCATCCTCAAAATGTAATGTAATGGCCTCGGTGGCGCAGTAGGCAGCGCGCAAGTCTCACAATCTAAAGGTCGTGAGTTCGACCCTCAGAATGTTAACAGAATTCTCAAGTATCAAGAAAGTTTCTTATTGTGCATACGTACGTACACAGGCATTTGGAACACGCTTCACAAATTTGGTACCCTTGCTGCGATGTACACACCTCGAGAACTGAGCGTATTCAATAACGTTTGCTACGGTATGTCCAATTTAGAGCTAAAACTTATTGAAATAATTATGCGGAACAATGTCTTAAGGTTCATATTGTTCCACTGCCGATGAAACGATGTCTTAACTTCCATATTCTTCCACTGCCGACACGGAAATTACTGACTTATGCTGCATACTTATGAACGTAGCTATCGCTATGGTTGATTGTCCGAAGCTGCTGAAGCAGATTGTTCGGTGAACTAATATCTACTGGCACACTACGTAAGCCAAATCTCCTAACACGTACCTCTAGAGAGAACAAACTATAGACAAAATGCGTTTGTCAACTGGGCAAGCAGATGTTGTATTGATTAAGTTCACCGATTTACTTAACAAGAAAGCAGTGGTAACCGTCACGTTTGCTACAAGACCTAGCTTTAATATCTTGCGTCTTATCATGACGTATCTCTATCCGGTAAATCATGCAACAATTGTTCAAGAAGAGCGTGATCATTAGTCAATCGTGTAACACAACAAAACATTGGTTCTCTATAATTGACTGCTCGCGTTTGCCCACAGAAGAGATAATAGTTAGAATGGCGATCATTTGATTATTGTATGAGAAACGCTGTGGTTTTCACCTCCCTTTTTCCTCTGCAAGATGACTACCATGTAAACTATTGTGTTATCTATGTGCTGTGCAAACAAACCAGAGACTGATGTACGATGGAATCCTATTGATAGAAATTATCGATGAAAGCGTTACATCATTCGAATAGTTTCACATTGAAAGTAGCCTTTGAATGTCTTGTTTAGATTTAGTAGATTCTAATTATCAGGATTCTTTGTATTCTAACTTCTCGTAATCTACCGAAAATATGTCAACCGTCCGTAAGGAAAACCATCACATTTATTTTTATTACATGTACTTACTCGCTATAAAGACGCACAGAAGAGGAACATGAAAAGGTGCTCAATAGATCTCTCTTGTTGAGAGTCACTGGCAGAAAATCGGCCTGAATGGAGAAGTCTTGTGAAGCGTAATGTCTACACCTTTGAAAATGAACGAAGGCGCGATCTAGATCTTAAACGCGACTAACTAAAAGATAAACCGCCTTCGAACATCAACTATAATTACGTTAACGGCGCTCTTACTTGCGCATTGTGTGCAAGAACCTTCAAAGCCAAAATTGACTATTCAAGTCACCTTAGAGTCCACCATAGGCATCAAGCAGCAACGATGTCGCCGTAGCCGAAACCGGCCAGGAAGACATCATCACTTACTCGCATTTTACTGACAAGAAGTATCGAACTTGACAGGCGCATTCACATGCGTCAATTGACTTATCATTGCAATGCAAGCACTAGCAAGCTAAATGGTGACAGCGCGACGTTGTAGTTTGCTGCGTAATACATTTCTCGCTCATATCGCTACAGAATTTATTTGAAGCGTGAATTAGCAACAATAAATCTTTTTTTTGAAGTGAAACGTTCACTTCTTCCACGCGAAGGGATTTCACGCACTATTTTTTTTACAATTTCACCTTCTAAATTATCGTTAAATCACTTTTTTACTTTAAATCTAAAATACCATAAAATAAATGGTTACTTATGCAAATAAATGTTTCCATTTGCTTAATTTACCACCTGACCTCTTGTTCCGCTAGAATATTGACGCAAGACAGTTTCTTATAAGCATCCACATAGTATGTTTACCGCATGGAGCTCCGTGAGCGATTAAGCAGGGTGATTGCGTATTTTCTGGCAACTTACAGCGTATGCTCAAAGTTTGACCTGCCCTGTTGAGGTTTACATGCTCCTTCCATCTATTCTGTATTCCGTGGTTCGACTAATGCCAGCCATTGAAACATCGCTATTAAATCTCTTGTTACTTAACTAGGCTGCTATTTTTTTTCTCTTTGACTACCAAGTACTATGCACCAGAATCAAAAGTTAATAAAACAATACAGATGACCTTAATATTCCATCGTCTATCGTCCTCGACCGCAGGTGCATGTGATGGCACAAGGCAGACGACCACGCGTTGCTCACTGTGTGCCACACTCGCAGCACTTCACCCGTTACCATGACGTTGCTTCACGACATATAGGCATCCCGACATTCACGCGCCTTTGTTTCTGTAAAGACAAATTCAAACACAGTATTCTGTTGGACTTTACCGCTTTTCGTTCTGACGTTCTTTTCTTTATCACGACTGTACATAGCGCTTCTACATCGTGACTATATAGAGATACTACATTGGGACTACATCGGTACTCTTACGTCATCACCAGGTTCGCAAAACGAAGACCAGATGTATTTGATGACACTCAGGTAAGACAGTAATGACTTACACCACCATTGGTATAATTTTTCATCTCATCCATAAAACTGCTCTGTAGATATAGAGGTGTCATACGGTGTCGTATGGCATATCTCTAAGTAGGTATAGGTAGGTACCCTGAGAATTACTAAAATCAAAACAAATCAAAACATACTCACAGGTAGTTAGTATGTTTCCAGTATGTAGGCAGTACCTAGGCAGCAGTCAACTATCATCAAATACCATAGAACACTGTCACGATGCTTCCATTACTATTGCTGTGGTTATCATCACCGCCAGCACCCGACCTTCATTCTTCTTTCTTCATAGCGCCACTCATGCCATGGTGTGCATGACTCAAATTTCCATCATCAACACGTCTTCACGTGACTCACCTCGGTTCTCATACCTCGTCCAGGTGTCACCAAGCTGTCATTCCGATTACATCACATCTAGTTCAAATTACATCTTGCTGTAGGTATCATGCAGGTTACATCTCACTGTCTCCGCAGGGTAAATCAATCAAGCAGTGGATCATCCAGGCTTCATGCATCCAGATGTGGGTCGTGGTGAACCATCCCACAACTGATAAAGGCACACGAGACCTTTCATCACAAATGGTTAAGTTTAGATGGCCCGAGCACACAAAATATAACGTCTGGCAGGTTGGCCACAATTCATAGTAGCTATAAACATTCATCTAGGTTTGGATTCTCTTGGATTTGCATGATATTTAGCGATTCGTCGTAGATGTGGTGCGTTCACGGTTTTCTCCTCTTTCCGAAGGTCCAGAACCTCTTTTTCAAACCTTCACCCCAGAAGCCCGTATCCGCTACCAACCTCACGACTCAAACGCGAGTGACTTTCACAGCCGCTTGTCATGCCACTTTTACCATAGACTATAACACATGCCGACATATTCTTATGATATAAAACAAAACAGGTTGCATTAAATGTACAAATGGGTAGAATGGTAGAAATATTCAACCTCTTTTATTTTTCGTTCCAAAACATATTGTTCAAATTGATCAGTAGCTATAAAACCTAATGTAAAACAATATTGTATCAAAAACATTTTTGTTGCACAATTCTAGCCTATTTCCAACAAATAACCTACAAAAGCTATCAATGATGTAATTACGAGAACGTTCACTGCCGACGTTCACGACTGACCAACTTTAGCATCGACATAGGCATTTAGCCTATGTTGATGATAAAGTAGATCAGGCGTGCTCAATTTGAAGATCACGACTAGGTATTTTATACTAGGTAGAAGTAAGCTGGTAGTTTTCCCAACATCGAATCTATGACTGTAAAAGGATCGGTGTACTGCCTTGCAGGTTTTCTGAACTGTTTTCATACTAAATCCTCCTACAGAATACCTAATGTCACTATTTAGTCACAGAATACATAGGTACTCCTACAGAATACCTATGTATTCTGTGACTAAATAGTGACATTGGAGCATTTCAGCGCGTTTTTTGCCGTCAAAAGCTTCTTGTTTTCGTTACGTCACTTGACATTATGCTGGGCAGCGAAAGCAGTTCAGAGCTTGCGATACGGGGGCTTCTTCTTCTTCCTGCCCTTATCCCACTAGGTGGGGTCGGCACAACATGTTCTTTTCTTCCATTCTCCTCTATCATTCGTCATCTTAGTGTTCACGGAGCTGTATCTGTTAAAAATATAAAAGAAATAGAAGCTTTCCATTTCTAGTGCCTGTGTCACTGCTTTGACAAATACCTACCGGTGTTGTAGTCATGCTAACCACCTCGCGTCTGTAAAGCGAAAAAAATCGTGAGTATCCGCGAATAACTCGTGTTGAAACATTTTAGTTAGCCTTGTTGTAAGTGCTTGAATCTCATCCTTTCAAGTGCTCGAGTTAAACTTTCAAAAACGGTGTCAGTAGGCGTTTCCTGAAGTATTTTACGTCATTGGCAGCCTTGTATCGTTCGTGTGATTACATTACAATAACCTTACTAAACTACTCTGAAAGAGCTAAATAAACGGCAGTTAAAATATATAATGCTTACAATATATTATAATAAATATTTTCTAGAATTATTATAGAAAATAGAAACTGAAAATCAAATATCAATAAATAAAATAAATAAAAGCTTTATTGAGTACAGGTACAACTTACTGTTACGTAAGGACTGGCAAAAGTCCTGCAAACGGCGGTCTTATCGTATAATACGATTTCTTCCAGACGACCTTTACATAATATCTAAACTAATCTAACTAAAAACTAAAGCTACTTATGAATAGTAGCATCTAATTTTTAACAAGAGCATTTGAGCCTATATAAACTCTTATGAAGCTGATTGACAATCAACGCACAGCCTAAACTATAATAGTTGCAGTTGTACACGACACTATACAGGTTGAGACTCTATTTTCTTCCAGAGCAGACGCTGCCAAAACCTCAAAAAACTAACATCAAAAATCACTGTGGCTCCACTTCTTAAATCCATCCTTGGGCCCTAAGGATCAATCCTACTAAAGGAAATCTTTGGTTCAGCAATAGCCGTATAATTTACCGTACAGATGCAACTATAATTCCTAGAGTTGTGAAATTTTGAGAGTGGTATCCTTATATAGTGTAGGGGTGCACTAAGAGAGGAATTTTAAAAAGTCGACCCCTAAAGGGTCTAAAATTTGCATCAAAGATTTTGACCAAATAATGCGTATGCTGCTACCACGAGATAGGAAAGCCGCGGGATTGGTTTTATTTTAAAAGGAATGTAAAAGGTTAGGAATTAAAACCTTCGTAGTCCAGACAAGTGTTTGAACCAACTCGTTTGAAATATTCAGTTACCTATGCATACAGATTTATCCCAGTCGTAGGTTGAAATCAGGTTCCAATACTCTGCTTGTAATTCTTTGGGCTAGGACTACTCAAATATAGGTGTAAAATGGAAGTATCGTTTACTTTCAGTGTAACTCCATACCGTGCTTGTGCTAGCAGTCACGCACCCGCCTTCACTTTTGGTATCATCTCAGTTTATTTATTCCCCACATTTACATACAAGTACGTGTCAGATCGCACTTAAATCGAGATTTTTCGATTTATGTCTTTTGAAACAATGTCTAGAATATATAAAATAAATTCGAAAGCTTCGTGATATTCGACGGTTAAAGTGTATGAAATACTTTCAGAAAAAAATTGGATTTTTTATGCATAGAGACTACAGAAACAGGTAAAAAAAGAAGTAAAACTTTTTATTATTTCCCAACACGTCTTATGTACCTAAATAGTTTAAATATAGTACTCTATTAGTCAGTATGAGGTGGTGAAACATAACATTTCACGCCCAACTAACCGGATGAAGGAAATAAAATAATTTTTGACATACATTCGTGACCTGCATATACAATACAGTACCTTACCTATACTTAATTATTACTAATATTTTATAATAAGTTATTCGAATACAAACTAACGACTGGTTCTAAAATTAAAAATTTAACGAGCCTTAACTGACGGAAACGGCGTGTGCATTGAATACCAAATTACTAAGATATCGATCATTACCAGCTTAGGTTTGAGTATATGTAGGTATGGCCGCAAAGGACACCAATGGTTTTTATGGGCTAATTTCGTACATAAATAAGCCCCATAAACTTAAAAATAATTGTGAATTACAGGAACTTATAGATCAACTTGTAAAAGTAAGTTCGGGACACATGAGAGGGTTTTTTCAATTACCTATAACTATTTTTGTACATAAATTTATCAAAGTTGTCTAATGAAGGTAATGAAGAGACAACCCTCGTTTCAGGGACAAAATATACAAAAACTAAAAAATACAAGTTTGGCAACTAACGTGTTCTATTATGAAGGTTTGGTTGTAGCACGGCAATCGAAAATCTATTTTTAAATACCTTATCACTCGGTTCGTCAAAAATATTCAAAGTTGACTGGTAGAAAATGGTAGCACTTTCTATATACTACTCTTTTTGACTTTTTGATATTATAAGTAATAACTCTTTCGACAATCATTTGTAGATCTCTGAAAATATCATTATAATTTGTTTTGAGACATTCTCGATGAAGAAAAAATATGTGAAAAGTCGCTGGCTTTTATAAACTTTCGAGGATCTTAGTTCTTCTCATTCAAAGTTTACACATAGAATATAAATTAGGTTTCGTAGTGTTTTATCTTATATTGTAGACATTGTGCAAACTTAGCTTCAAGCCTGTTTCGTATTCAAAGTACACCTTTATCCACATAAACTATTTAGACTTTCAGTTCCTCTCACTTTTGCTGGGCAGATCGCCAAAAAAGATTTCGTAAATTTTTATTTATAAACATGCAATTTCTGCATTTGCATCACGCAATATAATAAGACCAAGACAACAACAGTGTTGAAAGAGCAAGGCGACCATAGAGATGAAACGAGGATTGCAGGCAGGATCGATAGAAGATAAATGCAGGGAAAAAATCAGAGGGTTAGTACTCAAATCCACTGTTTAGGAGAGTTTTAGTATTATAAAAAAAATGCGATGTTTCCTCTTTGTTGATGGCCAGTTGCTGGCCAACATCTGTGGACATTACATACAGTCATTTTTGATAGTTGTTACCTGCTAACTTGTATACTTACCTATCAAATCATTATGTTTTATTTTTTTTAAATTACCAAATTTTTATATAATTGAAATGAATCTGCACAATAACTGATTTTCAATGTCGATAATTATCCTATTCAGTTTCCTTATTTTGATGCTAACTGTCGTCAAATATTTACGTTCATAAGCTGTGTCTATCACGTATATTCTATACTGCTTAAAAGAAAGCGCTACGAGGAAATTTAGTGTAACAGTTTTAAAAATTTTGAACTTCAAGTTCAAAATCTGATTTTATCGCAGACATGTTTTATCGATCATTTTACAAATAGGCCGAAGACAAATTGTCTATCTTGAGAGCATTATCGATTAGTTGTAAGGCCATCTTTGTAGCACTTCTGAAAAACCGTAGATTATGTTCAATCTCTAAAGTGGATTTACGTCTTTTACTCATAAAATAACTCACTGATTTCAAATCCTGATTTTCACAATCTCTTACAAAAACATGTAAACTAATAATTCTGTATTTCAAGGTTGCGTTTGAAAATAAAAAAATATTACAATCATGAGTTTTTTCCACATTTTTATTTCGTATTTTTCTTCTGTTAACAAAATAATATACTCAAAGTCAATTGAACCAAACAATTGTGGTTATAACTCTTATGACTATTAATTTGCGGTTGCAAAACCAGTTAATCGTGATTTGTGGGTAAACATCATCGCAATAGATTGTAATAAAAGCGCTGATGAAAAAAAATCTTGTATTGGTATACGTCCATCTAACACTTTGATTGAACTAGCGGAAGATTTAATATGTATAACGAAGTGCTATTATGAGTACAAGGAACGACGATGCGAAGGATGATCGCAGAGTACCAAGGATCCGTTGTGACTACTGTTGTAGTGTATTATGTGTATGTAATATTATTATCTACGACATTTATAAAAGTCAGTCATATCGTGTAGTGACTAGACGGCCCGCCTTTGCGTTTTCTTAAATGAGTGGGCTCGATGAGATTTTTTTTTCCCATCCGGCCCACCACTGGGCCGGCCGGTGGGCTCGATGGGAATAAGCCCACACAATGACCGGACGTTTCAAAATGCAACTTTAGAATGACAAAAAGCGAGTCATTTTAGATTATACAGTCTAGTCTAGTGTAAGTAGGGGTTAGTCACCTAATCTTTTTTAGCTATCACCATATCACTAAGCGGGATCACGCATATTATTACGACACTGTACATACACAACACTATTTAAAAAGCCGCAGACGACCACCAAGATTTGGTCTCGTCAAAAAAACAGTGTAATTTTTATGGTGACTGTGGTAGTCGCTACTTATAAAAATAGTGTGGCTTCTACTGAAGTACCAAGGACACAATTAAATTATATTGCGATCTGGCAGAACACTCGGTATTTAGGGTCCACGTGTTAAGAATTAATTAAATCGTCTTAGCGCATAGCTAAGCGACTTTGAGCGGTATGTCTTGTAGGTTTATAGATCACGGATGACGTAAAAGTTACCCATCCAAATTGCTTTGCCATTTTAGCATACAGTGATTTATAAGTGCGTAAGCCGATTTAAGGAGCATTGTATTGGTACTTACATACTTATTAACTTTCTAAGCACTTTACTATACAGAATAAATATATAATACTAGTTAAAAAAAATCGGCCCACCAGCTTGTTTGAGAAAAATATGTTTGTGTACTTCTTAGGCCTTTAGATGTATTGAAGATGATTTAAACAGCAGTTATAAATTTTAGTACTAAAATTAGCCATATTATAAGTATAGGTGGCTGAAAACCCGCTTAGTGATTTTGTAATAAGTATCTATTTGTTTTAGGCAATTTTTAGAGGTCTTTGTTGTTTTTTTCCGCAATTGCGTCAAAAATGTATGAAATATCACGAGATATATGTATGTATTGCTTAGATTGATGTAATTTCCATTATCTTGCTAAGTTTTCTATTCTCTACCGATTTAATAATATTATCTGTGATTGACCAACCAGAATTTTCCAACAAAATTCGCACTCTTATGAATAAAGCTATCCATTTTCTTTAGCGTATGTTTACTTCCGTTTACTGTACTGTAGCTGTACCGAGCAAATATTTGCTTTTATCTCCGGGAGCTATTATCATCTAAGTACTTTAGTGTAATTATGGCATAGTGCTGTTGACCCGATTTCGTCACAGATGTGCGATAAGACAATTTAAATTCACACAAGAATTGAATGAGCGGTTACAATTATTAACCTTTCGTCGCAAAACCGGGTCATATAAGTCGCTAGAGAGAGCGTAAAGTATTTTTTCTCGCTAGAAAAGGCTCTACATTTTAGTATATTTTGGAGTGTTCGGGTTCGGTTTAAATGTTTGTAAGTATGATCTTCAATTATTATTTTTAAAACATCACACGATATCGGCGAAAATCTTTGCAGCGTAAATTAAATAAATATTAATGGTTACTTTACATAGTCTTATCTAGCCCCAAACTAAACAGAAGATGTACGTACTAAAATACTTATGTACGTACTAAGATACTTATAATTATTTACTTTATAACACCCAGATATCGAACAAACTTTATTGTTATTCTAAAAAAAATGGTTCTTGTTGGGAAATTAATCCACAACCTAAAGTACAAAAGGCTACATCAGGTGAGCTGCCACTGAGCTGTGAGCTAAACTTGATAAAATCAATCCAAAGTGAAAAAAGATATTTTTTTCATTAAATTGCAATTTGGAACAATCTCGTTAACTGGAGCGTGTCTAATGAAAGTAACATTTTCCGTAATGCAATCGCGCTTGGATAAACCAATATCCGATGCGAAGAGATTCATCAGCGGTAGGGTTGCCAGAACTGGAAAAAAAGTATTGATTATTTTTTTCTTCAAATTGCCTTATCTAACCTAATAATAGTTATTAATATTGGAGAATACACCGCCTAATACAATAATACCTACGCTTATTATTATTAAAATGGTGGATTCTATAAGAAAAATAAAAAATAAGTATTTTTATCCTTTTTTTTATTTATATTTACATAATATAGGTATTTTTTTTTATTTGATTATAAAATATTTCAGAAAATAGCGCTGGAATATTTTTAGGGATCAACTTTGAGGCTCCATTTTTGTAAGGCAAAAAACCACGACGGAAGAAATTCGTCAAAAAACCATTTCTTTATCATGACAACCCTTGCGGTTGCAGCCAAGAGGTTCATCAAAACGCAACCAATGGAACCGATAGGCCTGACCGCTCAATGACATGTTCAATGAAGTGTTAGTAGTGTGGTCTCCGCCGCTACACACTAATCGCCCCGCAATGGATGATGTGACGTTGCGAAAACCCGCATCGCACTCATTAGCAAAAGCTTATGCAGATAATATATAATAGGTAGTATTCTAATTGGGATCTAGATCGAAGTATGATAATGAAGTTATTGATTGATTCAGTTTACTTCCTTACTTACTTTTTTATTACTATTTCGTAACGGTTCTCAACTTTTAAATTCAGTGAGTTAAATTGTGCGTAGGTAATCGCCAAGTATATAGGTATGTTACATAAAATATATTAAATATGATGATCCATTACCTTAATACATTAGACCAACCATCTTTGTTACTATTACCTACTCGTGTGCTCCAATGGTCTTAACATAATTAAGAAATCATTTTTCATAAATTATTTCAGTGATTTCATATCTTTAGAAATGTCGAAATGCAAGCAGTTGCTTGGCGCTTCTAGTCATTTCATGCTACACACACCATACTCGTAAATTAAGTAGGTAATCGTATAGCAACACTTTCCATTGCGTTACCAATTAGCTCAGTTGCTTGGATGCGCTTGAAAGCGATCATGAAAGTGTATAACAATAGGATCCATGGTAGCCCCATGATGCGAACGGTTTCACTGACACCGTGGTACAATCAGCATGCAATTAGTTTTTCTGAAACTCTTCATGGATGGATGTCAGTCGCAATTTTCTCATAGTGGGTGGCTTTATTTTTAATCAACATGAGTTTTCTGAGAAATTTGTACATTCTCGAGGTTTTTCATCCATGGCTTTCAATCATCGTTCATTTAAGTATTGATGAAAGAAAAAAATATAATATAAAAAGCAACGTGCACGTCCGTCTATAGCCGTCTTATTGTCTATAGCCAAATTATCATTTTTTCCCCAATTTTTCAACATTGCTGTATCAAAACTATTTTAGGTGATATACCTAAAAAAATGTTTTTTTATGATTATAATATTTAAATCATTTGGATAATTTTTTTTTTTGTTTCAGGTAAATGGAGGATTACAACATTAATTTATGCGCAAATTTTGCTCGAACTACAAACAGTCGATAATATTTTCTTCTGCCGTTATGTTAGAGCTTGTTGCGTTATTTCTTGTAGGCCAAATTCATAACAATTGAATCACTACGCAAGGTCTTGTACTTTCGATAACATTATCTACTTTCAAATGACACTGAACATTAGGATTAATTAGTGAAAATGTCGCAACCATGGGAAAGGGGGCCAATGCACACATGCGGCAAAAACTAACTCTATTGTTGTTGCGCGATATAATGATAAGTGCAATTCATACATTTTTTTACTACCATGTGACATTGCTAAACGTGTTTTACTGAACTTGGCTGCTACTTTGTTCACAGACCTCGATATAATTATTACATATTTACAAAATAATTAAATGGTATCATAAAGTGTCCTAGAGTAAAAGTAGCTTTTACAAGTAAAACAAAACATCAGAACTCTTTTCGAGATGGGCTCGATTTTTATTCCGAACTGCTAAAGGCTAACGAACTTTTGTACTGTTTAAAAGGTTTATTTTCAAAGCACAATTCCCTGCTATCTCGCTTTACTTTGTCCAGTTAAGCTACTCTTCAATTATTTAGTCGTAGCCGTCCGGGTACGAGCTTCAAGCTTTATTATTTAGTGGCTTTTACCGACCCTACGTAGGAGAGTGGAAATTATTTATTTGCAAGTAGGTATCCTTTAGGACTACTAAGCACCTTTATGGACTTAAAGTAATAAACTTGTTTGCTGATGGCCGTAATCCCTGATGATTTTTTAACTAATAGTACATAGTGGAATAAGAACTCTCAATTAATGTTTCTCATATTACACTCGAGAGCAATGATTCCGGGTCACTTAAAGAATGTTAAAAATCTCGGAAACTAAAAATGATAGGTTAATGCAATAAATTGTATTTAATAGACAATGTAATACTCCTTAAATGAAAGTAAAAAAATATGAGTCACCATACATTTTATTAACACAAAATTACATAAAGAAAAAAACTGCTGATCTCTCCTTAAAACAAAAATAGGAAACATGAAATTTTTGAACTTTATTACGATTTGACTTGAATTTTAATACTTCGTATTGCCTCCTCGTGCTTCCATTACTGCGTTTACGCGGTTTGGCATGCTGTACACCAAGTTCCTTATACGATTTTGGGGAATATTCTCCCATTCCTCTGTGAGAGCAATTTTGAGCTCACGAAGCGTGATTGGGGGAGGGTTTCGTTGTTTTACGCATCTGCCTAGCTCGTCCCAAGCATGCTCGATCGGGTTGATATCCGGGCTGCGCGCTGGCCACTCCATACGAGTAATGTTCATCTCTTGAAGGTAGTCATTCACAATCCTACCTGTATGAGGTCGGGCATTGTCATGCATAAATATAGCATCCTCACCTAAATTGACCATAAATGGACCAACATGATCATTGAGGATTTCTTCCACATATCTTACGCTAGTTAAAGAGCCGTTTTCTATGATCACCAGCTCTGTGCGACTTTCAGAAGAAATTCCGGCCCACACAAGTACAGACCCACCACCGTAGGCTACTTTTTCTTCGATGCATGCTTGCTTGAATCTTTCCCCTGGTCTTCGATACACTCTGTGTCTTCCATCGTGCTTGTAGAGCATAAATTTTGATTCGTCGGAGAACATAACTTTTGACCAATCTTCAATACTCCAATTTACGTGGCTCTGGGCATATCTTAGTCTTGAAATACGATGCCCACGCTCCAGTTTAGGGCCGTTTGCAGGTCTAAGGGGTTTTAAGTTAGATTCAGCAAGCCGACGTCTTACTGTCCATGCACTTGGGTTACTTCCTCCGAGGCGTCGAAACTGATTTGTGAGTTCAGTTCCTGTGAGAAAGCGATTTCGAAGCATGGTGTTCACCAAGTATCGGTCTTCTCGTGCTGTGGTACACCTGGTTCTGCCCGTTCCTGGTCTGCGTAGGTTAGAACCAGTTTCTTCGTAACGTCGGAGAACTCTTTGTACTGTTGACAGCGACACACCGACAGTCCTGGCTGTATCGCGCTGACTCCGGCCGGTTTCCAGCATTGTAAGTATTCTGGTGCATTCTTCAGGCGTAAGCGACATAATTTCAGCTTGAATAATGAATATAGAGCACTATCAACATGGTTTATATACCCACATAAATGACAGATTACAAACAAAAGCAAAACCAAATGCTGTAATTTCGTAGTTCCATCTTCGAAAGTGGCCCTTTTTCAAATTTGATTTTTTTAAGATATAACTTTACAATAACTAAGAAGTTTTAATACCTTCATTTAAGGAGTATTACATTGTCTATTAAATACAATTTATTGCATTAACCTATCATTTTTAGTTTCCGAGATTTTTAACATTCTTTAAGTGACCCGGAATCATTGCTCTCGCGTGTATTTCGATGCAAGGACGAATTTCGATGTGAAGTCTTTATTATATGCAAATATAGAGAGTAACATATATAACAGCTTAGGAACCTATGGATTCTATATTTTGTGTTTTAAAATTATTAAATTTAAAAAAAAAACTTTAAATTCTAACCACAGAAAGTAGGTTAACCCTACCATTTGATAGAATTATTAACACAATAAAGAATATCAGATTCTTATCACTTTATTTGGCGAGTAACTCCCATTTTGTTCTATAGGACTGTTTTTAAAACCTTTTTTATCCCTGTAGTTCCATGGTAGGACTATTGAAACTAGCTCATTAGGGCTAGTTTTCGTTTCAATAGTCCTACCCAAATGGAAGTTACCAGATATTAGAGATAAAAAAAGTTTCAACAGTTCTAGACGTAACAGTTCTATAGAACAAATGGCCACCCTATTTGGCTTGATCCATGACTCACTCTGGACCAACTTCCTTATTACATTCAAAATTCATATTTCATCCTCTTTAATCAAAATTCATCGAAATACTAGTGCCAGGTAACCGTTCTGATACGATCTCCTTTCCACCGAAGGATTACCAGTCTCATAGCAATCATTATTACAGCTGTGATATTGGTCAAAGACTGGTCTATAGATTGTAAAACGCAACATAATTTTGCTTTCACGTGTCAGTTCGTTTACAGTAGGTGTGATAATTGCTTTACGCAATGCGAAAGGCTTTTTCAAGATTCGATGTAAGTGCCTAAACTGTAAAGCAAATAAGTAATGAAAGTGGTGAAATTGACAAAACTTGAAATAAAAATAATTTATTGCCAAAATAGACCGCAGGCTATAAGAAAAATACAGTAGTTTCACGAAAGATAAGACGGCGAGGGATAAACTTGACCAAAAGCCTTTATTTTGGGTCTGAGGACAGGAGTTCGAATACTTCACAGGGCACGATAATCACTGGTGAATGGATGGCTCTTACGCGTAGCTTAGGTAATTATAATTAAATATGAAGTAAATCACTTTCCATTTAGTTAAATTAATAACTCGAATAGTTACTCGAATTATTAATTAGTAATGATAATTAAGAAGGCTTTAAATAATAAAATTATTTAGTAATTAACTATATAGAGAAAATATTTTTCAAATCTAGGTTAACTGTTTTTGTGAAAGTTCCAAAGCATACCGCACAACAGTTTATTAAATAAATATGTTTTGTCTAAAATACAGACCCAAAGTCAGAAACTAAGAACTTTTTACTCCTTGATCAAAGAGTAGAAAACTTTCTATCAAACACAATTTACTTGACTAAGCTAAGCATTCATGGTTTCCAAGATATTCAAGTTTTTATATATGACCCAGAATTTCGCTATCGAGTGTAGTATTTGTGATTTACCGATTTACCCATAGATTACCCTCCAACCTCCCGCAGGGAACTTCACACTTCAAATCTTACGTCTCAGAGTGATGGACGCAGTGCATTGCCTTACAAGGCACGTCCTCATTGGACTTGATCTGGACATTGTTATAGGCAGAAGTTACCACTTAACATCAGGTGAGCTATCAGCTTGTTCCATTACTTTAATCATAAAAAAAATACAATGTCCCTCAAACCTATAATCACAGAAGCACTTGTATCTTTTCATCATCATCATCATCATCATCAACCTATATCGGTCCACTGCTGTACGTAGGTCTCACCCAAGACGCGCCACTGAACCCGGTCTTAGTGTTCTTTTTTGTATCTTTTACTAAGTAGTAACTAGTTTCTTTCCACTTGTAAAAATACTTAAATTGTTACGTAAGACATAGTAAAAGTTCGCTTTGAGTTAGAGCATGATTTGGGCCTACACGCACGGTGCTCACGATTACACCTAGTCGAGATTGTTGTATCAAACACATTGTTGGTACATACACGTGAGAAAAAACCCACGAGAAATGTAAATTAAAAAAGAAATAAATGAAATTGTAAAGTCAACGGAGATTATTTTTAAAAGAAGCCTCTATACAGGGTGTAACTGGATCACGCCCAAAAATTTCGCGAGGTTAAAGTACCTATCAATATGAATAACTTTCCCAATTAAACGGAATTTAAACCACACAAGCTAGCGGGAAAAAAAATTACGCATAAAAAAACTTACTCGGCAAAAATGGAACACTTGACATTTTTCGCGTTAACACATGGACTATGTTAATATTAACACTATAATAATAGGTATTACACCTATTGCTTTCGGTGGCTCGAGATATTAAGGCTTCAATTTCTTGATCTCAGTTGAATCTTTACTGTGATTACTTTGTCTCATCATCGCTACAAAACACGTTACACGCGTTTGTTTTGTAATAGATCTAATTAGCTATCATAATGATTGTAACATCTGGATGGAGCTGCTTTCAGAGCTCTGAAGCAACTTCATTGTTATAGACACAATAGTTGCGCCATGGTATTGTATTTTCCTTAGCTTTCCTTGGCGATCAGCCCATACCAAGTTGACATACAATCGTCAGAGTAGCAAACTAATCAAAATGTATGAGAATGACGTACAAATCCTACTTTATCTCATACATATTAATCTTATACTTTATTATGCAAAAGACAATTCTGATAATTCTATAAAATATTTTAATAAAAGTGTTAAAATCAACCTCTTTCCTTTTGACTTACTTTTTTAACTCACTGATGTTTTACAAAAAAACGCTAGTCGATGTATCGATAATAATAGATGCCAGACTTCGATATTATAAAAATGTAATGTGTTTCTAACTCAAATTGACAACGATTTCTAAGAAGTAACCTTTCGCAGGCAACTTATCATTACGTTTCTTTTTCCCGCCATTCAACTCGCTACTATTTCTCAGTAAAATAACATTTCAAAGGATTCCAATTCACTGAAGAAAGTTACCGAGAACGTGAATACTTACAAACATTAATACAAGCGAATTGAAAGATAAACGTGACAGGGATAAGACAATAAACAATTAAATAGCTATATGGTAGGTGTATAAAAGAACTATGTACTTCTCTACTCAGCTTTTTACTGGTTTTTACAATGATCTCGTATGTAACAAAAGACCATTAGATGAATACAAAACCGTCTCCAACAAAAAAATAGAGTTGTAATTTCTGATGTTTTTGTTGGAGACGTTTAGGACCTTAGAAGGTGAGGTTCTTAGGCGAGGTAAAAAGACAATATAACGAGTACACCTATACAGTCCTACACGTTATGACATTGCTTTGAGAGGTACCTACCAGTCAGCAGAAGTCATCCGTCTGAAAACCAGTTTGCTACCGTTGGTTGCGGTGGTCTAGAACTAAATAATCTAATAGTACACACGTGCTTATTAAAAAACTTTAAACGGACCATTACTATTATCTTACTGAATATCTGGAAAGCCTTGACGCTTTTGGTAGTCTGAGGCAATATCATTGTTCTCCGTACAATACTATCTCAGCATCAAAATTCTAATTTACATCACTTGCTCTAGGTTGCCTAGGATTTTGTTATAAGCATTTTATAGGAGACTCTATTACATAATTTGAATAATGTTGATAGCAAAAAAAGAGTCTAAAAGGTCAATTCAAACTTAACCTTTAACCTTTTGTTGATAAAATATTTAACTAAAGAGACGGAACAAGAAATTTTAAAACTTGATTCATTGGTAAGTTATTTATTTTTATCGTCATACTCTAAAGAAGTGATAATTGACCATCAGTTGACTACTCATTGGAATGGCACGTGTTTAAGTACCAACGAAGTAGGTACAAGAACAACGTGGTTTAGACAAAACACTCCTAAAAGTAAAAGTGCCATATTTCTCACAAGACGAAAAGCTCTTGTAGGTAATGAAGGCATTACCTACATTACATAACGGTCAACCGGAGCAATTTCCTTTGCACAATTCAACCTTTATTGTAATAGAAACAAAGGTCAAATTCGTTGCCTTTGTATCAGAACCGATTAGCTTTGATCCAATGGGCTTAGATTAGGTTAGGTAAGAGTGTATTACCTACATGCTGTTAGACTGTCAATCAGTCTTGAATTTACTGACGTGGCGCACAAAAAACATTACGACTCGATGTTACGAACCGGATACAAGAACAGTAAAATTACTTTTATTTTAACCACAAATAAATAAGTGGAGTTTCACAGATTTTGAAACAATATTGACTTCTTGAACTTAAGAGAACATAAGGTTCATAATGATTATTTACATCTTCTTGAAGATAACCAATCTATAATAGATGAGTAAGTAATAGACGTACCTATTAGTTATTAAGTTCGAACAGAACATTGAGTACCAAATAATTCTGATATAAATGAATACCATTGCCGACAGTCTTTATTTTATTACTCGCGTACACGCACACAAATTGCTTAGTTTCCAGCAAAGCCATGCTTATCAAGAATGAATCATATTCCTATGATACGCCTGTGTTTGTTAAAACATACACATTCAAACCAGAGAGTTCTTTGTTCACAAGTTTATTTAGTGAGGTTTTATTTGCAATTACTACATAAACCACATTAATTTCTACATTCTTATTATCAGCCTGTGAAGATACCAACGTTGATCCACTGTCAATTTAGCATTTTCTTTTAGCTCTGGCTGCGTAGTGTATAAAATGCCCCACTTGTAAATGGCACGTCCCTGAGACAATATCCCAAACCCCGTTTGCTAGTAATCTTTGGCAGTTTCTTATCTCCATCACTTCAACATTTTCATGACTAAGCGGTGATCTTCTTCGAGACAAATCGTTGATCTACATTAACATTTGCTGGCTAAAGAGCGTTCATATTTTACTGAAATATCTCATGCTACTTTACAAAGAGTTTCAGTCTCCTCTAAAAGAGCTTATTTCACAATGAAAATCTAATTTTTCTTGAAGACTTTTTCTTAGACCAATTATTATTAGAAATGTCTTCTGCTCGTATTCTTAGTTGTTATTGTTACCTGATAGTTTTGGTCTGGACTTGGCCTCAAAATCTAGGCAAAGCAAGATTTTGAAGACGAGTTTAGGCGAGGATTATTCCCTTGCTGCTTTGTTTCTTTTATAATACGTTGTCACAAAAATAAGTGCCTAGTTTTCTATGAGGAATTATAGACTTGTCCGTTTTCAAGACCAACGCACCATCAAAAATTGGTCCACCGAAACTATAATATTCGTAGCAGTTACACACCTACATAATCGTAGATTATCAATGCTAATACCTTGAGACAGAGCCTTCGTATAATTATGATAGAACTTCACTTACAGGTAAGTTCGTTTAATCATTAACTATTTTTGTTTCAATGGAAGCATTTGCAATCAATGATGATTATCGTAAGTAAATTGCTCTCCAACATCCATCATGGCTTTCTCGTACATCCATCAACCGTATTTATCAAATGTTAGCAGTTAACCATTCTAATTATGCAACTAGCTAATTTGTTCATACCATTTTAAATTCATATTGCTTGTTGCTTACAAACTATAATTGCTATTCACCTAAAGAGGATTTGATTTTTACGCAAATATGATTTCAGATGTTTAAAATGTGCTTACTTAAATTATGTACAATTTTAGTTACGCAATTTTTACCTGCACTGTGTTTGATAATTGTGTGCAATTTAATAGTTGCAATAAGAAGATACTAATAATGCAGTTTGCAAACCGGCTCTTTTGGTTTTTTTTTGAAAAGTAGAAGCAGCGACACACATGTTTGCTAAATTCCACGTAATAAAAGCTGGTAAGCTAGGAAACGTCAAAAATTTATGCAAATAGCCTGTGATCTTTTATGTAAAAGATCATTGGGAATAACCAAGTGATATTATATCATTCTCTTTGGATTATTTTTTATCATTTTGCGATTCAGTGTCAACTTGGGTCATAATTGCCAACGAATGTTGTGACCAAGGAACTTATGTTGTGACTTTATTAGACAGGTGTTCTGTGAATCGTTACTGTCAAACCACAGCTATAAATATCAGTTAGGCCTTCGGCACACTTGAAATTCCGTCGCGGACCTTTCCCGACAGAACGTCAATACATGTTATTGCATATAGATTACAAATAGCGGGCACACTACGCGGAAGATCGGTCGTCCGTCGCGGACGATCGTATGGTACCGGATTGACTCCCGCGGAAGTTCGGCGACGGAATTTCCGTCAAGTGTGCCGAAGGCCTTATTTTACTAACGTTTGGATATCGAGTTCTTTTCCATAAAACCGGTCGTCTTGCCAAGTAGGTACCTACCTATAACTATAATTATGACTTGCGCGTCTATGTAGAGAATGATTTGCACAAAATTCTCTGACGGTTTTATGAAGGTTAAGTTAGTAGTTATACACCGGATTTCAACATAATATATGAAATTAACTCTGGTCGAGTCAAAGATTAAGGTTTAATAAATTTAGCTAAAACTAATAAGGATACTAGACTAATAGATGCTAGACTAATAATGTACATGAATTCTCATCAAATATTTTGAAAAATAAATGGTGTGTATACATTTTACAGGCTTCACAGCTCAGTCGCTTTTTGTGCTTTTGTCATGGGTTCGATTCCCACTAAAAACAAACATTTTCGTAAAGGATGTTTGTCCTATGTTTGGGTGTTATTATGAATAAGAAGTATGCATTTACAAAAAAAAAAATAGTATTCTACCCAGTCAATTACTGTGATTGTTGCTAGTATAATTTGTAGCTATATCTATGTATTTCATAGCACCATTCTTTTACTTTCCTCAAATTACGTAAATGGATAATAGAACGAACCTGGCAGAATTTGGATCGTCAATACAGTCGTACGGGGTCTGCCGCAGCTCTGTAATTATTTAGTGGCTCAACTAGATGGCTTTTACTTTTTGTTTCAACCGGTTGCACTACATAAGTAGCATGTTTCAGTCTCAGAGATTCAAAGGGCGCCAAAGATTCATAGAGCACACTTAGTCCACGATGAGAGCCACAATCTCTGTATACTGATACATTTGTGATCCAACTCTCACTTGTTCGGAACTAAGCGAGTATTATGTAACGTGATTATATACATAGCATAGCGTGCGTGACCGAATTTTTATAAAAATTCACAGATTTTTTGGCGATATGCAATTATTTTATAGATTTTTAACGAGCGACGCGAATTTTTGCATAATATTGCCTCGGAAGTGGACTGCTTATATAGATATTTCCTGTGAAAGATACTTAATTATATTTACAGAATAATAAATTAAATTCTGCCAAATTATACGATTCTATTGGGAGTGAAGTCAAGCAGACATAACAAAATGCTATGAATTTATTAGTATCTACTTCACTAAGGTATGCTAATATTTCAGCCACCCCATTCCAAAAACAGATGATTACATTACTTTAAAGCTCTAATAAAAGTATTTTATATTCTGTGGCTCTGGGTGATCAAATTTTGTGATGGTCGACAACATTACGTAACCGAGGGCTATATTCCCGCGCGCGGTCGGAAAGTCGAAGTTCCCCGTAATTGAATTTATAGGAACACGCTACAAGCTTCCTCAACCGCTCTCCCAATCAAACGTGAACCTAATCACGTATAGAATAAAGACGATTTCGCAATAAAAGTAGCAGCAGTAAAGTCTAGGATCGTGACTTGAGAGCGTATGGCAAACAAGCAACTTTCCAACTTGTTTGTAAATCCGAACCATTTCTAGTAAAACCGGCTGGGCTCATAGATATCTCCCTGTAAAAAATATTTAAAACAATGTAACGAGCATAGAATACAATGATGGACATGGAATGCTACGTTGCACTTGTACCACTATTTATTTTTGTACCTACATCAACCAAGTAGCCCAACTTATTTAGTGACGGAATCTGAAAATACTGTTTGTCAAGGTAACCAAGTTGTAACCAATTATAGTAAACGTTATCAATATCCAGGCACATCTAAAAATACACTAACATATTTAAAACTAAAGTAAAACTTCAATTCTATAAATATCCAAGTCTTCTGGAAAATATCCCCTATCCCGCGGGAACCGAAAGGCAATATAAAATTCTTATGACGTTTCTCCTTTCGAGATGTTACTCGAAGGTTTCGGAGTCACATTTCGGAATCTATATTTGTGCCCAGTATTTATGGGGTTCTAAATGCAGAAATGCAATTTTTTTTGCTCATTTAGTGGAAGATTCAGTCAGCCAATTTCAGTCAGAGCCTTTTTAAACTGAATCAATGACATAAAAGAAGAATATCGAGCAGTATAAGTTATTCATATCATAGCCTTGTTATAAGCTTTAAATTTACACCGTGTTTTGTCTTTTGCACTGACACGCATTAACCGAAAAAGACAAAGACGGTGTAACTGTAAGCTTACATCGAGCTTATTAATAACAGGGCGGTGCTCAAAAAATATATGGGCTATGGGCTTCAGATTAGTTTTAGTCCAACGTTAAATTAGTCCAAAAATATGTTTCTTAGTAAATTTTAAGTTTATTTTTTATGTATATAAATCTGTATAGTATTTATGTTGAAATGTATTTTTTTTTACTTATAGTCGCCTAAAAATAAAAAATAAAAATGTAAAGTTCCGTTCTTAAATAAATGACTTAAGACTTTAACCAGCTTAAGTATTTTTCCTTGACATCAATTTCCTTCCTAATTAGGCACTTCATTAAGAGGTAAGTAAAATACGTAATCCAAGCTGTATACTAAGCTGACGATAACGTTCATTAAATTTATCGTTAAATCTCACGATTTATCACAAGCAAGTGTGAAATTTAATTAACGCTATACGAATAAGCAAATATTAATTTTTCAATATGCAAACAATTAATCACGGTCAGTTAGTCTCGGTGGACTATGTAGGTATTTAATTATAATCATAGATATAGGAACCGTCAGTAACATTAATAAAATCGTTAAAAATCAAACAGTTCTAAAATGAATTAAATAGGACGGTATAAAGATCTACCTAAACTCTTGCAAAAGTCATACGATAGTCAAAAGCTCCAAAAACATAGTTGGAACTATGTCACCCCGGGGATAGTAGCTTCCCAACGATGAAAGAATTTTTCAATCTTTTCTCTTTATAATAGTAGTATAGATATAGATAGTAAGTATAGATAAATTCAGCATTTATGGTGTGAATAGTGAGTGTTAATTGTTCTGACTATAGTTGTTCATGATATCCATAAAAAGCCTCCCGATAATACTTACAAAATTACAGATGTACGGACTCGATAATAACAAAGTGGCACATCATGATTACCTACGGGTCGGTTGTTATGCGTTGGTATGTGTGCATCCGCTTACATAACGATATCGCGATGACCACAAACAAAAACGCACTTGAATTGACTAGGGTTGTCGATGTTTGTCAGAAAGCTTGGATTTTGAAGTTAGAGTCCTTTCCATGAAAGAAGTCCCGCAGACGCGGCGCTGTAGTCGACCTTAAGTATTATTTCTCGGGCAGCACTTTTAACAACTTTAGGCATTGAAAACAAGACTTTGATCACAGAAACCAAATAAAAACGCACTAGCATCCGAACACATTAACAGCACCTGACAACTAATTTAAAATTTAGTTTTAAAATTTAGTTCCGGAAATTTCCGCGGGACTTCTTTCATGAAAAGGACTCTATACTTCTAATGCGACTTCCAACAACGTTGCGTTACGGAATGACATAGTCTCTGTCTCTGTCTATTCTCCCCGAATAGAAAGAGACAGTGATACGCTGCAAATGCTACAATCAAAATAGATGGCAGTGTTCAGCAATTCAGCATTTGACCGCCCGTGTTTTTGAAGATAAACGCCTTCCAACTGACAGCAGCGGGAATAGAAAGAGACTTTAATACGCTACAATCAAAATATAATAGACGGGAGTGTTCATGCAACTTTTTACTTTTTATTTTGAAGTGAAAATTTAGTACTGCATATTGGTTAAGTACATAAAAATAAATACTAAATTAATTTCACATTAAACACAGAGCGAGAGTGAATGCGTGGCCCTCGAAGTATAACTTCTCCCGCGCGTAGAGACTGCACGCACAGGTTTTTTTGTACCTTAGCATGGTGTTTAGTTTTTCCTTATAAAATATTCAGCTTTTAGTTGCTATGATTTTTTTTTATTCTATTCTACGTGACTCAATTATGTAGATTTAAGAATATAAATTGCACCCACGTCTACATTTCTAAAATAATAATAAACAAATATCCTTGGACATTTCACACAACGCCCTCTAGTTCCAAACTAAGCTAGAGCTTGTACTATGGGAACTAGATTGCTGATAGAATACTTATATAAATATAGGTAACAACAGTTTATAATCCAATGAAATCGATTTTTACAATTTGGATTTGGGACACCCCTAAATAGTTTTGGATACTTATTCTAATCCAATTACGCATCCACACACACGAGAGTGAAAGTACGGGCGCACTGCGTCCTTGATCGGTTACATCACGGTCCGGTCTTTGGTAGCGGCTGTCAAGTGGTGAACTTGACAAGGCGTCCGACAGTCTGTTAGCTTATTTCAAACGAGTAGATCAATAGATAGATTGTTTATTAGACATACATACATACAGAAAACACAGAACAGACAGAAAATATAAGAAACATAAAGGTACACAACAAAATAGTGATAATAAAGTAACAGCTAGGTAATCTAACGTAACCAGTGGGTTCTAGCTAGTCTTGTTCCATGTCGTATGCAGCCAAATTGGTCCTGACTTAGCTTATTGCTGTCAAACATCAGTAACCAGTCTAGCATAACCGTACGCGTAATAGTAAAATTCAATGGTTCTGACTTCTTGTGGCCACATGCAATCAATAATCTGTGTCAGTGTACCTACATTATGAACTATGGTTACTACTAAGACTTGGTACATGGCGTAATCCACCACCAGTTTTTGCCGATCAAACATTTTGTCTATAAGAATTGAACCGGCACCTATGATTAATCTTAGCCGGATAGTCGCCCTTCATGCTACACCAACCGGAAAGAGCTATAAGTAATAGGTATTGTAAGTCATAGCATGACCATTTTAAAAATAATGAGAAAAATGTAGGAAGGTGACTGCAGTAAAGGTAACATAATATGCCCCAATAGCAGTTTGTCAAGCTCGAGTTTTCGTAGTAGGCGCCATTCGCGAATATGTGGGTGTGAATAATATATGTATCTATTTGTTTTACACCGAGTGTTGAACTTGTGTATGCAAATCGTACACTCGGCAGTACAATAAGCTGTGTTGAATGAACTTGCATACAATGCAAACATCCATTGTATAACATTACTAGGTACTGTAGTAAATTAAGACATAAAAAAGTGATGTATGGTGTATGTTATGTATACTCACCCAATACGATTTTTTATAGACCTCCGTAACGAGATAAAGGTTACATTAATAAATCTGTAGATCACGAGCATATTGTGCCTTAAATCTTGACTCACTGTGAGTGAGGTGCGAGTCTAACTTTCCTTTTTCTCTCTAAAGCGTTTTATTAATTCTCGTTTTCAAATTCAATACACTGTTTTGAAATCTCTGAAAAAAAACTGAATACGATCATGTGCCTTAAATCTTGGCTCTAGAAGGATGTGAGTCGAACTTTCCTTTTTCTCTCTGAAACGTTATTTCTATCTCTAGCTTTTGAATTCAATAAGCAGTTTTGAAATGTCTCAAAAAAAAATAGTGCGTGGAGTCCCTACGCGCGGAAAAAGTGAAACTTTGAGTGCCACGCATTCGCTCTTCTATTCTGTCTCTTTCTATTCTCCCTCCCCATGAGCGTTAAACGTTAAACGCAACCTTGTCTAGTAATGGAAGTCGCATTAGAAGTTTCACTTCAAAAACTTTATTGTTCGCTCCAGGATGAAAATGTACGCCATTTTCACTCTGGAGCGAACAATAAAGTAAAGAGTTACATCACAAAGCAGTCAAATTATACCCGCACCTTACTATTTGTTGTTCACTACAGACCCAATTATTAACTAAATGCCTCTACAATTCGTAGGCTCCGCAGCACACATTGTCTTAGAAGCAATTTTCAAAGGGGCTTTTCCGTCACGTTCTGGTATAAGAGGCTAAGAACTAATAACCACACTGCATGAAAGCGCAGTAATTATCACACAATCACACTTATTAAACCTATTTACATTCATCTTTACACCCACTACAGCAGAAAATAACTCGCACAAAACAGCCTCCATAAACATCTCGCTACGCAAGGTCATGCTTTGTCGACTATGACAAGTGTGGTACTATACTTGCAAATACTTTCGTCCGCAATGCAGTGATAGGTAGGTACAACTTGGCAAAGAAAATGCTCCGTGCCATTCGAGCTTTATTACTGTTGGACAGAGTTCAAAATTGTATGCTATTTGTTACGTTTTCTTTACAATGTTTGTAGTGATGCGGTTTTCTTTTCAAGTGCATTCTAGTGTATCACTTCCTAACAATGGTTACGATGTCTAGTTTTGTTTTCATCCGGAAAATGATCCTAGTCGATAGCTTCACGATTTCTCTGAATAATAGTTTTGTAGAGTTGGTAGAGCTTAGTTTATCAAAGTGAGTTTATATGTTACTGAGAGTGTGCAAAGCAAACAAAGATTAAAAAACCTCTAAGTAAGAAGCCATTCTCTTTACAAAGTAATCTGAATAAGACAATTTAAACTGATACATAACTGTAAATGGACCATCCATAACCAACTTTCACGACAGTCCGTTTAATCCATCGGATATGCATAGAAAGCTGGACTTGACTCCTGATAATAACCGGAAAATTCAGGTAAAATGAGAAAGTGCCACTCGGATGTGCTTTCCTATGGCCAAGTAAAGTGATCAATAAAATGTACCTTATATTTCAACAATAGCCGTCGCCCGCGGCGTTGCTCGCGTTCTAGATAGACCCTTTAGAGTGTGACTTTTCAAAATTCCTTTCTTAGTGCACCCCTACACTATATGTTTAAGGATACTACCCTCCAAATGTCATTCATACCTAAAGAACTTTATGGTTTAGGCGGTGCGTTGATTATCAGTCAGCTTCAAAAAAGTTTTATATATATTGATGATGATTTTTACATCTTTCTTGTGACACTTGGGTCGCCATTTGAGCATAACTTTTTATCTGTATATTTTTAGGTGAATTTTTGTTAAACTGTACTTCTGTCTCAAGCTATAAAGCGGGGTTAGTCTCATAATCCCTTTTGAGCCGTCCCCTTCAAGTGTCTCTCAAGCTATCCGCATATCATATTGGCTATGTATCAAAACGTACCTTTTTTAAATAAAAATGATTATTCAAATTATTATGATATTTCCATTTTGGCACCATTGTACGCGCGTATCTTTACATTACAATTAAAACAATCAAAACAACCCTTCAGAGTAACCTTTTGAAGTTTCAACCACCCATTATACAAAATAACAAATCCAATACATCCCTGAAAAACTAATAAAACTTTTCTAATAGTCCTTAAACTCGCTTCTGTCTACAGTCGCACCTCAAGTCACACACAGACCATAGTGAAACCGTTTCTCATCAAACTCTCAACATAAAACTGCAAATAACTGTTAAACTTAAACCTAACTGTCATTATTAAACTCAGTATTCATCATAATGCTTAAACTTCAATATAATTACTCAAAAAGATAAAAAAAATTCCCAGATCTATAATATTATTTTTAATGTTGTTTAGATTAGAACCTAGTTGGTTTATTAACTACAGTAAAAACTATTGTACAAAGCGCATATGTACACAGTGATGCATTTTGATGTTATTTTATAATAAAATATAAATATACGAAGATAATATACGATAAAATATAATTATACGAAGATTTCTATCGCCATAATAGTTTCCTTCGACCTTGACATATAAGCGCACTACAAATAGCGCATATTTTAAAACTAGTCTGTGGGTGTCATCATCGATTTTGTAACACTTCGAATGTGAATCAAAAATACATTTGAGTGTCCACTTACGCATAAAATATCATCTCCGCGTGTTTGGATAGATCGCAATTCTTTTAATACTTCAAAATAAAGTTGCCAAATAGTCACAATATGGTATTTTCGGCGTAGCGCTGTTTCGCACCACAGGTTCTCACCACAAATTATTTTGCGCTGTTTCATATAAAAAAATGACAGCGTTTCAACCTACATCAAAATGACTTAGTGACGATTCGGACAAAATATTTTGGGACAAATTCTCCCAATCGTCACTTTTGATTTTAATAATTTTTGTTGTGACGATTCGGAGAACATCAAATTAAGGAAGCCGTTGAGTACAGTCAGGTAAAAAAATGTTAAGCAAAATATGATTTAGCTATTTAAATTGCTTTGCGAGCGTGTGGTTACATTAAGGTGGTTCGATTTCCATACTAATTTATTTAACCAATTTGGGGGAAATTATATTATTATACCTAACAAGCAATTTTTATTTCTTTCTTGAATCATAGAACTTAAAATCAAGATCTATTTTTTTGATGACAGCTGTCAAACTTCAAACGCCCATATCTCGGAAACTACTCACCCTAGAGTTCTCGTTCCAAAACCAAATGAAAGGTGTGATCAAGATCTATTTTTTGATAACAGCTGTCAAACTTCAAACGGCTATATCTCGGAAACTACTCACCCTAGAGATCTCGTTCCAAAACCAAATTAAAGGTGTGATCAAGATCTATTTTTTTGATGACAGCTGTCAAACTTCAAACGCCCATATCTCGGAAACTACTCACCCTAGAGATCTCGTTCCAAAACCAAATGAAAGGTGTGATCAAGATCTATTTTTTTGATGACAGCTGTCAAACTTCAAACGCCCATATCTCGGAAACTACTCACCCTAGAGTTCTCGTTCCAAAACCAAATGAAAGGTGTGATCAAGATCTATTTTTTTGATGACAGCTGTCAAACTTCAAACGGCTATATCTCGGAAACTACTCACCTTAGAGATCTCGTTCCAAAACCAAATGAAAGGTGTGATCAAGATCTATTTTTTTGATGACAGCTGTCAAACTTCAAACGCCCATATCTCGGAAACTACTCACCCTAGAGTTCGCGTTAGATTTTCTTATATCTTAAAACTTTTTACTTTTTTCGAAAGTATTTTTGTTGGTTTGTTCTTCACGTAATTATGTTACAAAATATTTTTATAACATAATTATTTTATATTTTGTAACATAAGAGAAACAAAAAGTTCAGAATAAAATAAATAAATATTCACGGACACTTAACACAACGCCTTCTAGTCCCAAACTAAGCAAAGCTTGTACGATGGGAACTAGATGGCTGATAGAACACATACATACATTTTGTTTTTGTAAATACATACCTACTTATAATACATAGAAACACCCAGAAAACAATAATTTTCTCTAGGAGAACTCTAGGGTGAGTAGTTTCCGAGATATAGCCGTTTGAAGTTTGACAGCTGTCATCAAAAAAATAGGTCTTGATCACACCTTTCATTTAGTTTTGGAACGAGAACTCTAGGGTGAGTAGTTTCCGAGATATAGCCGTTTGAAGTTTAACAGCTGCCATCAAAAAAATAGATCTTGATCACACCTTTCATTTGGTTTTGGAACGAGATCTCTAGGGTGAGTAGTTTCCGAGATATAGCCGTTTGAAGTTTGACAGCTGTCATCAAAAAAATAGATCTTGATCACACCTTTCATTTAGTTCTGAAACGAGAACTCTAGGGTGAGTAGTTTCCAAGATATAGCCGTTTGAAGTTTGACAGCTGTCATCAAAAAAATAGGTCTTGATCACACCTTTCATTTAGTTTTGGAACGAGAATTCTAGGGTGAGTAGTTTCCGAGATATAGCCGTTTGAAGTTTGACAGCTGCCATCAAAAAAATAGATCTTGATCACACCTTTCATTTGGTTTTGGAACGAGATCTCTAGGGTGAGTAGTTTCCGAGATATAGCCGTTTGAAGTTTGACAACTGTCATCAAAAAAATAGGTCTTGATCACACCTTTCATTTAGTTCTGAAACGAGAACTCTAGGGTGAGTAGTTTCCAAGATATAGCAGTTTGAAGTTTGACAACTGTCATCAAAAAAATAGATCTTGATCACACCTTTCATTTGGTTTTGGAACGAGATCTCTAGGGTGAGTAGTTTCCGAGATATAGCCGTTTGAAGTTTGACAGCTGTCATCAAAAAAATAGATCTTGATCACACCTTTCATTTGATTTTAGAACGAGAACTCTAGGGTGAGTAGTTTCCGAGATATAGCCGTTTGAAGTTTGACAGCTGTCTTCAAACATTTAGATCTTGATCACACCTTTCATTTGGTTTTGGAACGAGAACTCTAGGGTGAGTAGTTTCCGAGATATGGGCGTTTGAAGTTTGACAGCTGTCATCAAAAAAATAGATCTTGATTTTAAGTTCTATGATTCAAGAAATAAATAAAAATTGCTTGTTAGGTATAATAATATAATTTCCCCCAAATTGGTAAAATAAATTAATATGGAAATCGAACCACCTTAATAGCTATATCACATTTTGCTTAAAAATTGTTTACCTGACTGTACAATGCAGCTATTTTTAAAGTTGTCCGAATCGTCACAACAAAAATTATTAAAATCAAAAGTGACGATTGGGAGAATTTGTCCCAAAATATTTGGTCCGAATCGTCACTAAGTCATCAAAATAAGGCTTATTCCCAAATAATATTTTGGCGGCGTTTCTACCCGAAATTCGTCTGTGTTTCTCACCACTAGAGATTTTGTACAGTCAGATAACAACGTATAGTAAACTACAGATTATCTTTTGGAACTTATGAAGCTACAATCGCTAGCTGCTAACAAAAAGATTTGACACTTTCGTAATTTTATATCAAAATTGAATTTTAAAGCTATTCAAAAGAGGATAAAAACGACTGACACTCTGAATCTGTAATTTTTTTACCAAAACCTTGAAATAATCTGGTCTAACCGAATCTAACCCACTTCTTGTCCACAGGAAGAGAACATAGCCCTACGTCTCATCAAGCAGCACCATGACATCGAAGAGACAGAGAGCAGTCCAGCATCTTCTGAATACACAGCACCGGGCAGCACGGGCCGGTCTTACTTCGACGAAGGGGGCTACGTGGCTGGTGGGTTTCGCGACCAGGATCCTTATGTTAGAAACCGTTTCAACCAGGCGGCATCTGACAACCTCCCTAGTAACCGGCCCGTACCTGACACGAGGAATGCCATGTGAGTAACAGCCTTTTAGAAAATATGATTTTCCACCAGAGCTAAGCTAATCTAAGTTGCTAAGGATGAATTTAAAAACCACATCTCTATTGGTGGAATTGAAACACATTTTTAGCAACGTAAAATATAAACATTACTTTAAATTTTTATCACATGTTTAACGCATTGTACCTACTTAGTTGAATTGATATAGATACAAAGTGCCATTGGTATAGGTAAAGTATAAATTGACTTCTGCCATTTATTACAAACAACATTTGCCGAGAACAAACATTTGTGTGTGGCAAACATAGATGTTTGTTCTGTGTCTGGATGTTTCTATGTATTATAAGTATGTATTTACAAAAAAAAATGTATGTGTGTATTCTATCAGCAATCCAGTTCCCATAGTACAAGCTTTGCTTAGTTTGGGACTAGAAGGCGTTGTGTTAAGTGTCCGTGAATATTTATTTATATTTATTTACTTTATTTATTACTAAAATTCAGAAGGAAGTTTGTGATTTTTACTATCGAGAAAATTTTTAGGAATCGTGTTTTCATAACACAGTTTGCACGACATATATCCTCAATTTAACTACATATATTTTTAAAAATTATTGATTCAATACTTTTATTGATATGCATGTGCAAACGTAAGAACTTTACCTACTCATAGGTCATACTTACACAACAAAATATCTCGTATCGAATGTGTTGTCGTAGGTATACGTTTTCTTATCCACAGAGCTATGAAAAAGTTGTATGAACAAGTATTTTGTCCGAGCTTTTGAAAGAAAAAAAGATGGCAACCCTACATATTATCACAGAAACTAGATAAATACGTTGTTATCTTATTGTTATGTACAGTTAGTATAACATTATACATACATACCTACCTACATAATAATGGTCATTATGAATCATCATTTGTAATGTTGAATCTATCCATGATGAGATCAATGATTATCTGATACTGAACACGGGTGCCATTAATATTGCAAAAAGCAATTTCATTTCGGAAAGTGAGAGTTTACTACAGAGATTATCAAAACTATTTACCTACTAGGCAATTATCTGATGAATTGCAAATATTATTCAGAATAATCATGAGGCAGTATTGATGCTATGATGAGACAGAATCTTCTACGTTGAATCTAAACCACTCTAAAATACAGCATTTGTATAGGCACAGATCATATAATACTAGGCATAGGGTATATATAGTACTATACGATCAGTAGTATAGGTATTCATAATAAAGAGCGCACACAAAATATGAATACATAATACATAGTGCATTTCTACTAATAGGTACGTACCTTTACTATATTACCATCCGGAACATCGACCACTCTAGACTTGTTTAAAGGTTAACAAGGTTCAAGTACAGTCAACGACGAGAGTGGGTTGACAATTTCTATTTCGATTTTCTCTAGATTTTATAAGGAAATTGTTTAGACAGCAGATATACGAGCAAGTGACTCAAGCAAGACATTCTAGTAAGGTAATAAAAAATAAGAAAATTTAAACTTTTACCAAAAAACATTTTAAATTTACCTATCTCTATAGAACTTAATTAACGAAAAGTAACATGATGGAAGAAAGTTGACAAAAGTTGATTTCTAGGTGCCGATTGAAGAAATACGAAGAAGACTTACCAGAAACCAGTGTTATCATCACATTCCACAATGAAGCCAGGTCTACGCTGTTACGAACTATTGTGAGGTCAGTAACACAATTTTATTTATTTTTTATTTAATACTAATTTTCACAAAACGAGTTTCTTTCTTGTGAAAGTATGTACTTACTATTGTGGTTCTTTCTTTTATTTAATGAATGTAGAACCACTCTAATTCATTTGACAAGCCTTTTCTGGCTGATATCGAATGTTTCCAACGAAGATTTAGAATACACTAAATAATCAGTCTTGCTGAAAGATTAAACTAATGGTTGTTAATATTTTTTTATCTTATATCAGTGTCCTAAACCGAAGTCCTGAGCATCTCATCAAAGAAATAATTCTAGTAGACGACTTCAGCGATAACCGTAAGTATATTACATGTATTCCTTCCATTTATCTATGTAGCTTATGTAACGAAACTGCAGCTAAAACCAACAACAATAATCATTTTATTACTAACATCAGATCATGGTAACATTAAGCACCTATATTTTATAATTTTTTGAAGAAACACGCGTATTTTGTCGAGGGATTATACATATAAATGGCGATTGACATTCTACATCATAACAATTATTATTATCTTTATTGCAACAATGATTTATCCTCACCTACATCTACTGTAAAAATAATCAAAGAGAGTGATCACGAGTTTTCTCACCATTAGAGGTACAATGGCGGCGCGGGCGCAGGCCACAATTCATTTTCACTTACATGGAATTAGTTTCACAATTACAGAAAACAAACGACTTCACACGATGCTAGTGCTCAGTATTCGCAATTCACATGGAAGTAGAAACAAATCCAATTAATACACTACCTGCAGATAACTACTTTACCCAAAACAACGCACAAAATGTACAGGTAGGTAAGTCCAGGTAGGTCTACACTTGTAATACCAACAAGTTTGTAAACAGACAAAATTATTTTTTTCTGGTGACCTACGCAATGGAATAACCCAAGAAACACACCTTTGAAACCTGCGAAGGTTTTAAAAATAGAAAGGCATTAAAATTGCAGACACACCTATACCTTTATAGAAATAATAATATATCGCTCGTAACAAGTTATTTTAAGTAAGTAAACCTCAAGTATTTTATTTTGCGTGGAGCTATAGATAGACTCGTGGAACGGCATCATAATATTTTGAAAGAGATTTCAATTGAGTAAGGCTTCAGTTTAAAGTTTATATAATTTATAGAATATGATAATTTCTATGTTCAAAACATATCACATCTATAGGCAATACTGGACTGGAAGTAAACAACACAGGTAACATTTCGAAATTCTAGAGGTGGGAGCGTTTTGCGTAAACAACCTTGATTTTTTATTGGTTCAGTGCCGGAACAAAATATTACAAAAAATGAATACGATTATATGCCGAATAATGACCACTAATAAAATACCATAACTTAACTACCAATAATACCTACTATTTAAAAAAACAAATCAATCTACCTACTTAATTACCTAACTAACTAGCAAGTGAATAAATTTGTAACTAAAACTAGCTACCTACCTAAGAAATTGGAATGCACTTTGCTAGATCCTACTTACAGCTACTTACCCATACCTATCTAACCTAGTTGCTATACCTACCTAATGGCTATCGACGCTAAGACTCATGTAGCATTATTCCTATAAACCTTGTGGTTTCCTTAGTGCTATAGTACAAAATAAGTTATTATGTATTTTTAAAACAATAAATGAAAAAAAAAAAAAAAAAACTTTGTCAAGAACGCTCAAGGACAGCATGCATAAAAAGATTGTGGTAGTTTTATGACCCCGGATCAAAACTTCTTTAGTAATCTTAATCTACTCAATCGTATTTAACCTTGCCACCTGCTTATTTCGAACGTGTTCATCGTCATATTCGTCATAGTCAGTAAATATTAGCCTGTAAAAATCCACTGCTGAACAAATGCTTCTCTCATTTCCAGAGAGAATCATTTTGGGCTCCATCCCCCGACTACCGTTAGGATGTGTCATTTATTTGTTTTTTTTTTGCAGCGGAAGATGGTGCCTCTCTCCGCGCGATACGCAAAGTCCGCGTAATCAGGAACACAAAGCGTGAGGGTCTGATGAGGAGTCGCGTGAAGGGCGCAGATGCAGCCACCGCACCAGTTCTTACTTTCCTGGACTCACATGTGGAGTGCAACGTGCACTGGCTTGAACCACTTCTGCAGAGGATAAAGGAGGTAAGGTCCTAACTGTCAGAAGAAAGGCACGGAACGCTAGATTCTTCTAAGAAAAACACTTGCTAGGTGGTTTTTAACTGCAAAAAGCTATTGACTTTGTCAAACATCAGCCTAGCACTAAGCCCTTAGTGGAAGTTTATGAAAATCTTTAGTGATCTTCTATTTCAAGTGACAAGAGGTGAACACAAACGTGGCTGCTCCTTAGAAGGTCCCAATATTTCAATCAACATTTAGATGTGTATAGGTGTCATAGGTACACAGGGGGTCACACGATATTTTGCTTTATTGTCCAACTTCCTGTGCTAGTTTTGGTGTATCATTTTTGCCCGATTAGCGCCACCCTGGTAGGTTTGGAAAGAGAATCTGAAAGAACCTTTGCACTTGATTAGACGCAGATAATCAAAACCGAATTGAATTATTCAACGCTTTCCGATAGTTGTGACGTAATTTATGTCGTCAGTGACCTACTAAAAAAGTTTTACTATCAACTGTACTTAATGTATCTAATGTTGTAAAAACTATGAGTGCAGTGAATATGATTTGATTAAAACTTGCGTAGGTAGATTTTACTATTTAGTAAGAAATTAGCGTCATAAAAACCACTTACCACCAAAATTTTGTGTGAGGCACATTGGTTTTCTAGCAATATTTAGTTAGGTATATAACTAAATATTGCTAAAAAACAAATGTGCCTCACATAAAATTTTGGTGATAAATTATCAACTAATATATACTATTATAAAACAGTAAAAAAGCCAAAAACTAAAATTAAAGATATGGATAAACTAAATATCTACTAAATAAGCTATTCTAATTCCGAAAATCGAGTTTGTCTGTTTATTGGTTTGTCTGTTTGTTTGTTCGCGGATCACGCCTAAACTAATGGACCAATTTTAATGAAACTTATACGATTCCAAAGCCCTTTTTCCGGATTGAAACATAGGCTATATTTTACTGAAATCAAAGACGTGGGTTCTTAGATACAGCTTGACCTCTCTAAACTAAAAGCTGCCATTTGCTACGAGGTTCATCGTATGCTGGTTGACAGATATTTTGGTGGAAAGTTTCGCACGCGTACGAAGTAGCGGGTATCAGCTAGTCTAAGTTATAAATTCAAAAGTTATCTAGGTACTTCGGAATCTGACTGTACTTAATCGTAAGAGATCATAGAGGAACATAACGAAATAGAATCGGATCGCAATGAGCGTTGATGATGATTGCATCTGCATCAGTTTCGCAAACCATTGCGCCATCACACTGACTTCGTATTACTGAAGAATCAGATGCAATCGGATGAAACGACACGAACCACTCACCGCAAGTTTGCAACACTAATAACATTCAAAATCGGTATAGAATGTGTGTATAAAATAAAGTAACTACGAGTAGGTGTACTTACTAACCTAGTAACTTTGTAGATATGAATGAAAATCTCTATCCTCTCTTGGATACAGAAACCACTCAGAAAAAAACACTGTCAATTGTGCTAATTCGGAAAAAAACCCATTTGGGAATAACGGGGAATGTTTTGGCACGGGTCCAACAAGAGAAAAAACCATTCTCAGAATTCCATTAAAGGAGAGTGGGCATCGTGGGCCAAGACCTAAATAAAAGTTCTATTAGTCTTGGTCCAGGCTCCACAGAAAATCACCGATTCTCTTTTTGTTTTGCTACTGATAATGTTGATAACTAGCAAGCAAGCAATATGTCCGTAGACGGACTCGTATTCTCAGAAAATAAACGTGAATCGAGCTCTAAAAAAATTTTTCTGCTTAAGTACCTTTTGCAGCAGTACCTTTCAGTGCAGTGCAAAAAAAGAGCTATTTAAAGTGGTTTTGGTATAAAAAAATAGGTAGATACTTAGATAATTCAAAATAAATATGAACTCACATGTAGCGTCATGGGTTGTAGAGATCACAGTAAAAGTTAAATAAGACACACTTATGCGCTGACCGTGCTATGCTAATGCTTAAAGTTCTACTTTGATAATAAACCCGCCAAGAATAGAGATATTAGATGGAATCATCATAGTAGACCTTTACCTACTTACTATGGACTTACATAATAATACTAGCCGTCGCCCGCGCCGTTGCTCGCGTCCTAGACCCTTTAGGGTGCGACTTTTCAAAATTCCTTTCTTAGTGCACCCCTACACTATTTAACGATACTACCCTCCAAATGTCATACCTCTAGGACTTATAGTTTAGGCTGTGCGTTGATTCTCAGTCAGCTTCAAAAGAGTTTTATATATATTGATTAACGATGATGATTTAACATAATAATATCTAAGATTTGTGAATGTTTAGAAAGAATCTGTGGTTTATTCAATCAGATTACTCTTGTCCATAGCACGATAGACCAAGCACGATGGCATAAAACCGATTTTTAGTCACTGTCCGTCTACCTCCAAGTCAAGTCACCAAGTACCTACCTACGCATGCAGCTTTACATTTTATTTAAGCTGCACATTGGCAATAGCAATTATCTGTAAATGAATTTTACACACGCATCTAAGTTATATTTGGGTGTTTGTATGTATTATAAGTATGTATTTACAAAAAAAATGTATGTATGTATTTTATCAGCCATCTAGTTTCCATCGTACAAGCTTTGCTTAGTTTGGGACTAGAAGGCGTTGTGTTAAGTGTCCGTGAATATTTATATTTATTTATTTATTATATTCTTCAGTACTTCGTTCAAGATTATTAAAAAGATGACCTTCTATTTATATTGCGATTGTAACGAGAATAACTCAGCTAGACTGACACTGAAACAGCTAGGTCACTCAACTAGAAAAAAACACGTAAATGAAAAACTCGGTAAAATATGTATTTTTCATGTGATTGCTGATTTCATATGGATCCAAAAAAATAAGTAAATAATCACAGCATCACCGTGACCATTGCGTGACGCCCAGACACTGTCTACTGCTACACTAACTAGTCATCGACTATTACCATGCGTGGTATGAGGCGAACTGGTATGATTATCCCTTGACCTCATAACCTCGATATTTACGCAAAAGGGCCGAGACGAATCCAAATGGGCGAATAGGGTGACCAAAAATGTAGCAAGTAGGTGCAATAATGCACATCACAACCAAGAAGGAGGCTTGAAAACAAGGCCTATATTACTTAGCAGGTAGGTGTTAGATAAAAACTAGCAGGCTTAGATGGAAATGGTTATGAAGCCGTTGAGGTTGCCACTAAACTCAAAGTGAAGTAGCTGTTTTCTTCAGAAGATGCAGGTAAATAAAATTTTTTACACCACTTGGGTGTTCCTGGGAATATGGAGTCAAAGTTCAAATGAATAAATATCACATTCAATAAAATATCAACTCTATAAAACGGACAAGCTGATTAGAGTCAAACACCTAATAATAGCCAACATTTTTTATGTGACATGTGCTATTAGAAGCAAAGTTACAATACGTAGACGTCTTCGACGTCAGTAAGGTAAACTATGTAAACTTTTTCACATTTACTAATATAAATAAATAAATATTCACGTACATTTAACACAACGCCTTCTAGTCCCAAACTAAGCAAAGCTTGTACTATGGGAACTAGATGGCTGATAAAATACATACATACATTTTTTTTTTGTAAATACATACTTATAATACATAGAAACACCCAGACACAGAACAAACATCTATGTTTGCAACACACAAATGTTTGTTCTTGGTGGGGATCGAACCCACGACCCACAGCACGGAAGGCAGAGCTACTACCAACTGAGCCATGACGCCTGTCGAGTAATTCCTTCATTCACTGCCATGAGTAATTCCTTCATTCACTAGATAAAGTGTTGTAAATCCAACCATATAAAACTATTAGTTTTGGAACGAAGTTCCTTATCGCGCGTTGAGAAAGGGGGCTAGGCGGAAAAAATTAAGACCAAAAGTTGTAACGATACTTTTTTCAAACTTTGACAACGTCATTCGAATAAATTGGTGCAGGAAGAACACAAATGAATGTAGGTATTGTTGGAAGTTTTTTTTTAATTTAGGTGCTTCTGTGTACTTACTGTAACAAAACAACACTTCTAGGAACTTCGTTCCATCCGGGTGTCCCTTGACACCTCTTAAGTTTTTTCCGTTATATAGCCACTAGCCATTACGACAATTTCTAGATGCTAGATTATGTGAGCGTTGGTGGTCAATCATGGTAAGACAATTTACTCCAAAACTCCACGGTGTCTGACGGAATAGCGGAGGAGTAGTTATGTAAGACTTGGTTTGTTCGACTTACAAAATAAAATGATATCACTTAGGCATTACCATTTATTAAAAGCATTATCAGCCGTTAAACTAGAAGTTAACCTACTGCTAGTTATAGGTAAAGGTAATGTGTAGATTATACGAGAGACTCTTTTCTTTCCCCGCTGCAATATAGCGATCAATTTATAACATTAGATTGAACATACTTTTGATAATATTCTTACATGTAGCAGGTGCTTAGCATAATCAATAGCAATCTAAAACACATTGAAGTGAATGCTTCTATCTTAGTTTCACAATCAGTAGTGGTCGCTGTAAAAGGTGTTACTACATAAACTAATAGGCGGGTTGATCAATGACCGAGCGATTTGTGAGGCGGCAATTTTTGTAGGTGGTACGAACTGATGATGGAATCAAGTCGAATATCGATTGATCGCATAATCGAACACCGATCAATCTGTGTGGTAAAAGCAGCACACTAAAGAATCATTACCCACTAAGAGCTTTGTATGCGGTTGCGTCTAGTTTCTCAACCGAGCCATAAATAACTAGTTAATAGCAGGCAACTGCTACTGCGTTGCAAAGACTATGATTTTCTTCCTGACGTGTTAGAAAACTATGTACTTTCGCTGTTAAAAGTAAATATTTTAACGTATCACCACTAGACCGGAATTAAAGTTACATCACCATAAAAATAAGACAGATTAACCAAATAAAACAAATATACAAACTATTGCAAGTTTGTTCGCTTGAAAGCAGGTTGCTCTATGTGGCTACGATATGCACTGCAATTTATTATGCTGACCCGACGGCTTAGAGTGTAAAAGATTAGCGTGTATTAGATAAAAACGTATTTAGCCATGTCTATAATCATCGTTTCTTCAGACTCTGCACAGTTGCTAAGTTTAAATGAAATATGGACGATCGATCAAATCCTGGATGAATCAAATTTACAAATGCTCGTAGGACCTTAAGATGTTTTACTCTGATAGAGTGTAGTGTAGTGTGTTTCTGAGAGTAGGTAAATCAGACGAAATCTTTAGAGTGAAATAAATACAAAAATCAATTAGAATCACGCGCGATGTGCGATCCTCTTTGTATACCTTAGTTGTACCGGTAACAAAGTCCACGTACATTGAAATTTTGATCATGCCTGTGGTGAGCCAAGGCGGCTTACCACCAACACAACTCCTGATTTGCTGGCCGCTGCCTCCTTTCTCTTCCACCGCCAGTTGCTCAAGCGGCGAGCGGAAGAGCTAGTTGTGCAACGCTATCCCTTCACCCTCGCGTTCGTTACATTTGATTTACTGCTGGTTCATCTTTGCGTTAGTATTCTGTATTGCGTGTCGCATTGTTTATAACTCTATTATGAATGACAATGGAGTATAAAGATTCTTCGCAGTATTTGCATACATTGTTTGGTTTTTGTTTACATACTAATTGTCCTAGAAGTTTGGTTATCTGTGCTACCAGGCCAACTATAATAAATACCAGTTTTAAACCACATCATGTCTTCATGCACATGCCCACATTGCCCACAGGTTTCTTGATATCTAATTAGACGATTCACTTGTTAGGATTCTGTAGGCACATTCAGTGTAGGTACCAGTAGGTATGTATTCTATAACATGAAATTAAAAGATATGAAATAAAATGTTCACAATCGTCAACCTGTTGGCCTTCTCAAGATTTTTATGGAGAAATGATTAAGGCAAAGAAGAGATAAAGACTCCAAAACATTATATTATATTCAAATGTATATTTGCGGTAGTATTATGTAACAGGTCGCAAGCCCACCGCCTCTCTACAAACACTTGACCCAGCGAGAATCTTTTATGACGTTATAACACCGACGAATCCGGTTTCTTATAAATGCAGTGCTGTGTTGACGCAGCCTTGACATTATGACATGGCAATGAAAGTCCAGCCTCGGATCTTTTACTATTCAAGAAATTCAAGATCATTTGTTGATCAATTCAATATTGTAAGCTTTAATTAAATATGAAGAAATTCATTGCGTGGATTTTTGGTTATATATTTATAATTTTACTATTTTTTTTGTCTGAAATGACGTCTATAAGAAATATTGCAAAATCTTTCTTTGCTTTTTTAAGTTAAATACTGCTTGACTATTATTTTGCATAAATCAATGTTTTCTTATCAATAACTTTTTCGCACCTGATTATATATAACTTTAGCCTTAGGATCGTCGTACCTACTATAACGAGTTTGACCTTTGACTTGTCAACAATTGATTTAAATAGAACCGATTTCAGCTTCTAATATCGGTCATGGTCTGTACAAAATAGCATACAAACACTGCACATTTATAATGTTGCAGGCTCATTCATAACCACTTTAAATTATCCGTGAAATTAGAATAACAGATGGGTACTTGGGTACACTGGGTAGTTTCGCTGGCAGCAAAAAACGCAGGCACTTTTCGGTTTATGGCTAAATAGCGTGACGAACAAAATACTAACGTGTAACATTTAACATCAAGAGAAAAATCACAAGAGAACATTGAAAACTTAGCAATACTTGAGTTGAACCTACCTGAAGGTAAGGACCACAATATGAACATACGCTTATACATAACGAATATAATTATCCTGATTCACGTAATTCTGGTTTTAATAATTAGCGACGTCAGCTACCTAAATATTTTTTTTTATTTCGGCTATATATGCATTTTGAGATGCGAATAATATGTAATGTGAAATGTTTTGACCAAATTATCATTTGACGCGCTTGGCCGCCTAAACGTTTCAACCACCTAGCGCTGTGCCTGAATCTGCTTGTAGAAAAGGTTCTACTTAATTAATTCAAGGATTCTCTTTCATTTCCAGGACCCAAGTAGAGTGGTGTGTCCCGTCATCGACGTCATCAGCATGGACACTTTCCAGTACATTGGAGCTTCGGCCGATCTCCGCGGCGGTTTCGACTGGAACCTGGTGTTCAAGGTAAACTGGTGATTGCCTAAAATATATGGCAGCCGGTCTAACTAGCTGGTTAATACTACGGGCATTATTGGCAGGTGGGAACTGAAGCTAAAGTAAACTCATATAAATTGGTCAACTTTGAAATATTCGTTGGACATGATTGAATACCATCATGCAGGCTAATTACTGTAACCTGCCATGGCTACAATAATAGCCTACATGATCATAGCTATCACGGAGTGAATGCTGCAGTTTCTTGTAGAAGGGTTTATCAAAAAGATGTTTAACGATGTCTCTGATTGGGATAAGAGTAAGTATTTTACGGAATATCTAGGTAGGAAGATATAAGAAATAATTGTTGTTTCGAACAATTCTAAAGTCACGACAAAAATTCGCTTTTAAAAGCAAGGCTAGCTCATAAAATCAGTTTCTAAACAACGTCGTGACATTTGAAAAGATTTTTATAAGTTTACCTTAGACGACCAGCCATTAAAGATGATTGAAAATGCCATGTACCTATGAATTTATATTCATTTTACTGGTATCCCTAAAACTAAAGGAACAGTTTACTTACCTAGAACCAAAAAAGTCTAAGTATCTAGTTTTAGAAACCGACTTATTTTCGACCTCGCATATCCTCTAAGTATACCATGTTTTACAGATAGTATTGTTTTTCTAATTATATTCAAACTTGTTGTCCATTTTCAGTGGGAATACCTCTCTGCTGCTGAGAGGAGTGCCCGCCTCACCGACCCCACTCAGGTGATCCGTACTCCAATGATAGCTGGTGGACTCTTCAGCATGGACAGGCAATACTTCAACAAGCTCGGGAAATACGATATGAGGATGGATGTATGGGGTGGGGAAAACTTAGAAATATCTTTCAGGTAAGACAGTTTTCAGATAAATTATGCTGGTTTCTCAATACTCAGGTAAAAAAAAAAAAATAGTAAAATTCAAATCAAATCCATTTGCCGCTCAAACTACGTTTGCTTCGAAATGTTACAATATCTACTACTCGCCATTTGGCATGTTTTATACGCAGCCTTTTGTAAATAAATACTAGCGCTGACACTTATATATCTATACTATTACAATTACATTACATTACATTACATTACATTACATTACAATTACAAATATTATAAAGAGGAAAGGTTTGATTTTTTGTTTGTTTGTTTGTTTGTATGAATTGAATAGGCTCCGAAACTACTGGACCGATGAAAAAAATTCTTTTACCATTAGAATCCTACATTATCCCTGATGAACATAGGCTATATTTTATCCCGGAATTCCCACGGGAACGGGAATTACGCGGGTGAAACCGCGAGGCGCTGCTAGTACTATTATAAAACTGTAAAAAAGCCAAAAACTAAAATTAAAGATATGGATAAACTAAATATACAGATCTACTAGAATAAAAGATTCTGATTCCGATAATCCAGTTTGTCTGTTAGTTTGTTTGTTCGCGGATCACGCCTAAACTACTGGACCAATTTCAATGAAACTTATAGATATATACTTATTAATGAAACTTATAGACGTAAACTTATACCATTCAGAAGCCCTTTTTCCGGATTGAAACATGGCTATATTATATTGAAATTAAAGACGTGGATTCTTAGATACAGCTTGACCTATCAGATAGGTGCTAAAGGCGGCTTTTAGTTTAGATAGGTCCTGTCTAAACTAAAAGCCGCCTTTAGCACGAGGTTCATCGTATGCTGGTTGAAAGATATTTTGATGGACAGTTTCGCATGCGTACGAAGTTGCGAGTATCAGCTAGTGTCTTTATATTTCAGAGTATGGCAGTGTGGTGGTTCCCTAGAAATTGTCCCGTGCTCCCGAGTAGGCCACGTGTTTCGCAAGCGGCATCCATACACCTTCCCTGGAGGCTCCGGAGCTGTGTTCGCTAGGAACACAAGACGAGCAGCTGAAGTCTGGATGGATGACTACAAGGAACTGTACTATAAGTCTCAGCCACTTGCCAAGCAAGTTAACTTTGGAGAGTAAGTTAAGTTGATAGTTTATATATTTATTTAAAAAAATTCACACAAAAAGTAGTGCTATGTATGAGGGCTTAATGCTAAGAGCATTGTCTACCAGGCATCGTTCCATGGTAAATGAATTTATCGTAGTAAGTGCGTGCGAAATGAGGAGAACTGGCTCATAACTACAAGCAGTTTATCTAAATGAAATTGTTTGCTAGCACAGACAAACAATAAACTGACTCGCAGAAATTAATGCCCGTAGGTTACAAAAAAATATTGATGATGATGATGATGATGAAAAAAATATTGTGTTAGGTATGATCATTCCACTTATTTATTGTTATGCAATATGTGGATATGATTGTAACTCGCGTCTATAACAATCTCCGAACAGCATCAAGAGCAGCTTGACGTATCTATTGTTTTCTGGCATATATGTGCAAAAGGCTCATTGTCCGGTACAGACAGAGCCACGAGAAATGTGAGTGTTTTCCACAGAAGTAAAAGTAAACTTTGATTTTCCAGTATTTCCGAACGCACAACTCTCCGAGAGAAGCTGCACTGCAAGCCGTTCCGCTGGTACCTGGAGCACGTGTACCCAGAGCTGACGGTGCCGGCGCTGCATGGTGCAACCCATGCTATACGCCAGGGAACACATTGTATGGACACTATGGGCCACTTGGTAGACGGGACATTAGGTAACTTCTAACTTTACTTTTAAATAGTACTGAGATCTTTTTCCGGGTAACGGCCATTTGTTCCATAGGACTGTTTTTAAAAAAAAATTATCCCTGTACCTCCATGGTAGGACTATTGAAACTAGCCTATTGGGGCTAGTTTTCGTTTCAATAGTCCTACCCAAATGGAAGTTACCAGATATTAGGGATAAAAAAAGTTTTCACAGTTCTAGACGTATCAGTTCTATAGAACAAATGGGAGTTACCCCTTTTTCTCTCCTTAGATTTGAATTAGATAATAGGTACTTCTCAGTACGTTACGTCGGATGAGGCCGCAAAAGACGCGCTCCGCAATTTCAGGTCTCGATACAATACAAATGCTTCGGCATACACTAACTTTAGTTGTTTTGTTTTTGCCATAAGACGTACCTACTGCATTAACATTGGTTTTTTTGTAACCTTTGTTTTTGTAAGCTCCATACTGTTCCCCATGGTAATCTTCTTTTTCCTGCCCTTATCCCACTATCTGGGGTCGGCACATGTACTTTTCTTCCAATCTCCCCTTTCATTCGTCATCTCAGTGTTCACTCCTCTCCTATGCATATCATCTTTTACACAATCCATCCATCTTTTCCCATGGTAATAAAGAACTCATATGACACGTTACGCTTCTTTTCAGGAATGTACCCTTGCCACAACACAGGTGGTAATCAAGAATGGCGGTTTGACAACAAAATGATCCGGCACCACAGCCTTTGCGTGTCGTTATCAGCCGATGACCGCGTGACAGTGGTGCTCGCGGCTTGCGACTCAACTGACGACGCCCAACTATGGAAGAAGAAGGGTGATAACATGATCAGGCACGCTAAACTAAACGCGTGCTTGGACTCAGATCGAGCTGCTCTTTACCTAGAACAGTGCGACGAAGGCAAACCTAGTCAGCAATTTATCTTCTAAATGTGCCTATTCTCTGTGATAGAGTTCTGTATTGTGAAAATAACGGCAATTTGTCATGATGATTGAAAATTAGAAAAAATAGAGTCACTTATTTAGTAAATTAATTGTATAACCTCCCAGTAAATTTGTATTCGATATGTAGGTTTAAATGTGCATGCAAAAACACCAAAAGAAGGTCACAATCTACTTTTATTAGTATCAATAGGTACAACTTCACATACCGAAGTAAGGTAGTTTAAGCAATCGGTATTTATAAAGACATTTTTAAATATAACCTTCCTGATCCAGAAAAATATTTTACAATTCTGGTATAGAAGGTGCCAAAGCGTTTTATTTCATTCCGATTATTTTATGATAATAAAGCAATTATTTATGCTTTTTTATATTAATAAAATTAATTACCTACACTAACGAGTAAAACTTCTCCTCTCAACTAAGTAAAATACTCATAGAAGACTCAACTTGTGTTAGTCTGTAAAGTTATTGCTAGTATCTATCACAAACGTATCGCTAATTAGGATAGAAAACTTAAATATAATATAGTTACCAATGTAGAAATAAATTATAAGAGCAATGTGCCGGGATAGTGGAATGTGAATGAAGGTAAATTTCGTATTATAAGTAAATCTGTGTATGCAGACTAGAAATAGGTAAGGATAAAATAAAATTCACAAAAGTACTTATACCTATACATACACTATTTCAAAGTATTTTACTAGTGTTTAAAAAAAATCAACAATCATTATTATTTTATTACAATACTGTTTAGCACGTACGCCGTATGTTGCAAATAATTTTATGTTTAATGACATTATTGTTTAATATTTTTCAAATATTTCTTAGGTATCATTTCTGTACTCATCCTCGATATGTTTTTCAACAATTTAATTATATCTTGTATTCATGAACTGTCTATCTATAGTAATTTAAATTTTATTTTATATTGTCGTAAGATTCGTATATATTTAGTGGTTTTAAAAAAAAATCTGGAATCTCTTATCGCTATGTTAGATCTGTTTCTTTAAACGACTGAAAGATCATGTAGATTTAACTTTACTAATTTATTGTGAGCTTAAATTTCTAGATACAATTTCATTTTAAATTTACCCCATTATATTTTTTTATTTTTTTTAGATGTCTCATTGAATGCAAATTACCTAGTAAATATTTTTTTTTTTTTTTTTTTAAATGGTAGTTATTACTATTTCAACAATATTGGCCTATTATAGTACAAGTTTTAATTAATTTATAGGTCTGTATATTTTTTAGGTTATGTGCGCGCTTATCAAGTTATTTTAAGTAAGTAATCAACGTATCCTGTTAAAAGAATAATAGATTATTTTTAATTATAAGGTAATGGTTTTGTTTTTAATCTCTTTATTTTAATATTGTTTATTTTACATTTGTTACAGCAATATTTTATTTACAATTATTGTTACATGAGAGGTTCTGAAGATGAAGATTGATAAAAATGTATTTTTACTAGTTATTTAATTTTTTTTGTGCAGTTGTTACATCATAACAATAAGTTTATATAAAAATATGTGGGTGCCTAGGTAGGTAGGTACTACGTATAAAATAACAACTAACTACATAAAAAACACTGCCAAAATTACACCAATCCTTTACCAACGTAAAGCAACAAAATAAAAATAATATATATAAAATACTTAAAATATAGTAAAAATATTCATAAATATTCTATATCTTTGTCTGCGAGGATCTAATAATCTATTAAGATGCAACTCGCCCGTTGTCGTGTCGTCCGAACCGAATATTTTCATTTTACAATAGCACTAACACGATATTTATGAGACCCCATGGCTATATCATATTTTGCTTCAAAATTTTTTACCTGACTGTAGTCAACAGCTTCCTTAATTTAATGGTGTCCGAATCGTCAGTAACAAAAATATTAAAATTAAAAGTGTCAATTGGGACATTGTGTCCCAAAATATTTAGTCCGAATCGTCAGCAAGTCTATTTTTAAAGACAAAGCAAAAAATGTATGCAGATGCAGATATCATTTGCATTCTCAAAAGTTTCAAACTTTTGTAATACCTACCTAAATATTTGTCAAGGATTTTATATAAATTCCTTTTTTTATTTAAGTTTAACTAGTATGTTTTTTTTCAAAACAAAGCTCATCATAACATTCCCAGAATAAAATATTATACCTAGTAAGTAAAGTTGATTTTTAAGTATATTGCATAAGCAGCTCCTTATACAAGTAAGTATATAGATTTAACAATAGTTCTATAACAATGTACTTATGATAATACTTATGATAACGTTTTTGTAGTTTCTTACTGATATATCTACTTACTTACTGCAAAATATAATGCACAGATAAAATGAATAGCACGTAAGAGTAGGAGCACAGATAATAGATGTTACTGAATTTTAAAAACCTTTGAGTACTTCTATTGGCGGTCCTAGTCATGGTTTTATTAAAAAAGTTCTATTACACTTTTTAGTTTTACTATGTATATTTTATTTTACTATAAAAAAATGGAATTAATTATGTTTTCTTAAGCGAATACGTGATTTTATTTTAGTGAGACATTTTTGGTAAATAAAATGCGTTTAATGGATAACATTTGTTTATTTGCAAAATGCTGTATGCATAAGATCCCAAAACCTTAAAAGCTATAGGAAATACATGAAATACAATACAGTTTAAATATTACTTAAATGTAACAATACCTTTGTATTTATTATTGTGATGCACGAAGTACATAAAATACGGGTACATAAAATTATATCTTGCATACAATATACCCACTTTTTAAGTTCAGTCTCCTATAAACTACTTAGCTAATGTAATGACAAAGTAGGTACCCAAATTTTTATTTTTATACTGAAAATGAAAGGTTAAATCATTACTCCTACTTACTCTTAAAGTAGGTATACAAATTAAAACAAATGCAAGATTTACACAATGCCAGTGAATGGACCCAGTTATCTTGGTTTCGGACCCAGTCACTGCCAAAACGGCACAAAACTATTGTTTACATGCACCCAGTAACAAGTCAGCGCTGGACTGGGTTACTGTACTGCCATATTACTGACCCCGTATAAACCATGCATTAGGTACCTAACTGGTAATCACACTGGACCTACGATATAATTATTAGGTACTACAGATCCGTCTATTTTAAAGTTAACCTCTTACCAACTTAGGTTACCTTATCTAAAAGTTTTGGCAATCAATAACAACAGTAATATTATTCTGAATAAAGGTAATTTTCAAAATATTTTAATGAACTTAAAATAATCACATTTCACCAAAGTTTATCTAATTTTATATTTGGTTACTAAAATCCAATCCAATTAAAAAAAAATTACCTACAAATTAACCATACCTTCATCAATAAATAATCCAAAGGGTAAAAGATCTATTTTTATCACGATTTTTTTAAAATTAGAATTTTTTTGCTTATCTATTTGTTTTTTCTTAATATATACGTATTATATACGTACCTAAGTGAAACTTATATAAAAACTCAGATAACCTCTACGTTTCCTATCAATGCTTTCCAGTCTTATACTTTTCCATTACTGCATCAAACCAACTAAAAATCTCCGAATCCAACATTCAAAACATATATACCTACTTGGGTCCAACTATAAACTAAGCAAAGTTTGCAGCCCTTACACAATATTGCAATTTTAAAACCTAATACTACCATAAGGTCAAGTTAGGTATAGAAAATAACTAGAACTGTCTGTAGGTAATGTAGGTATAGCCCAAACGATATGTCAACGAAATTTAAAATATTATTCCGTTCCTTTACTTGCAACTATATCAACTCAAAGAACTCATTTTTGTTTTGACAAAGCTGCCGATAACCTTGATGGCTCGGAAGGCGTAGTTTGGTGAGAGCCGTTGACGTAGAAGGTAGTACCCGGCTAGGTTCATGGCTACTAGCATACCCACTAGGACGCCAAAGTCAGCCCAAAATGATACGCCAGACATGCCCATGATTTTGACGAAATATCTGGAAATTGAAAAGTTGCATCAATAATGTTATATAAACTAGCAAAAAAATACAACTGATGACTAGTATGTACAAAATAGATTCTCAAACCTATTTAATCAATAACATCCTTCTTTGAAAACTGTCCATCTGACATAAACATTGACCCTCGAGAAATATTGACTCATCGTGTGACCCTAGCCTCACCGTATTAGCTATGAAATAAACTAATAAGGAACTCTACCGAGATGTTTAAAATTGTTCTACACCGGAAAAACTTGGGTAAAACCAACCGTCATTTCTTTAAGGTCCTTATTAGCAAAATTATGGTAAACTACCAAGGATTTGTTAGAAACTACAGCCTATATAGAAGAAAAACGTAAAAAAGACGTACGAGTACCTAAGACAAATCGATATTCAAGCGTTTAAAAAGTATAAAAGGAGAGCGTAAATCAAAAAAAGTAAAATAAAAAGGCTTTTAAAAGACTGTGTGTACCAAAACGACGTGTGTCGACCTCTGTGGTCTGTGAACGGTCTGTGATGTGTGCGATGAGAAAAGAAAAAAACTTACGCGACATTCTTATACTCGCAGTAGTCCACATCGTCAGGACAAACGAGATCTTCTCTCGGTCCGCCGTAAATAGCCGCTACAAGACCTTCGATTCCATATCTCAGGAAGGAACATGCCCGGGCTAATCTCCAGACAATTGGCAATGGGTCATCTCCACTGCCGATGCCGTATACTGCTAGTAACATGAGAGGAACGCTGAGAGCTGGGCCGAGGAACACCGAATTCTGAAATCAAAAAGTAACGTTATCTTTTGCCCGTCTAAACATGATACTCAAAATCTATTAAACCTTACCTACAGTAAAAGTAGAAATGAACCATGTAGGTATATTTTCTGCGCAGACTAAACATTCTGTTTTATGAAAGTACTTTTACCGCATCTAGCTCGCCCTTAGAACCAAGAAAGCGTACTTCAGGCTCAAGCCATACTTCAAAAAGTTCTGCTACCTTGTTGCGCACATATCGTGCCAAGGCGGTAATGTTATGGCTGGTAGCATTGTCAATATTTACTAAAACCAGTGCTTGCTGATAATGTACTGCTGCACCGCCAATTCTATATCCTTTCAGCTTGCACTGATCGATCAACCATCCAGCGGCTAGTTTTACATCACCGTTTTTTTGAAGATAGTAAGGCATTCTTGAATACTTGGCAATCAGCTCATTAAACTTTTGAACGCTGACTATAGGATTCTTAAAGAAACTACCCGCGTTGCCCAGTTTCTGAGGATCAGGTAACTTATTACGCCGTAAGGCACAGATACAATCGAATACTTGTCGCGGAGAGACCGTTTTTGCATCCATTTTAGCTAGATCACCATAGCTTAGTATTGGGTTCCATTTCTTGGCCAATTGAAAACCTACACTGACTATGGCGTATCCTGAACGAAACTGATGTTTAAACATACTCTCGCGATAGCCAAACTGGCAATCTGCTGCCAGAACACGATCAACAGCTTCAGTCTTTAGATTTAGCAGATCGACATAACTGCAGAAGTTTTTCAATTCAACGCCATAGGCACCTATGTTTTGAATAGGTGCAGTGCCGACAAGTCCCGGTATCAGTGCTAGGTTTTCCAGCCCTGCGATTCCAAGGTGCAGGGTTTGACAAACCAGATCGTGCCAGTTCTCACCAGAACCAACATGAAGATACCAGAACTCTTCGTCTTCTGTAATCTTAATGCCTTTCATTTGATTGATCACTACGGTTCCAGTAAAATCCTCTAGAAAAAGAACGTTACTGCCTTCACCGAGCATCAAGAATGGTTCCTGACGCGTTTGCGTTTCTTTCCAGATGTTCACTACTTGTTCAATGTGCTCCGCGAAAATTAAACGTGCTGCGTTTACAGGGAGTGCAAATGTATTATATTTTTGTAAAGACACTTTTTCTTCTGACATCTTGAGTGAGTCTGAGTAACTCATAGATAAAACTCACAAGAATAAACGAACAACACGAACTATAATTTATCACGCGTCATTAAAATGTATGAGAATCAAAATATTGTTATTACGATAGCACTTTGTAGCACCTGCGACGATGTATTGTTTGTATTGTTAGATGTTACTTGAAGAGGTACAATAACAGCACTAACTAATAAACTGGGGCTTATTAAAGTATATACTTATGTAACTTGATTGGTTTGACCTTCAAAACAAGTTTTAAATCACATAGACCGGTCTGTTTATTGCCTACGTCATCATCACCTGCATATTTGGCTGATTAATTTATTAAATAACCATGAGCCCTTTATTAACTTCGACCATTACGTCAGTGGTAATGACCTCGATCTATACTAAAAATATGGCGTAGTTTCAAGGCTAAAAAGTAATCAGTTGAAGAGATCTTAAGCTTAAACGATCTGCTACATAAATATTGAACAAAAAAATATAGATGCATGTACATAAAATATAACAAGCCAAAAGTAATTGTTTTCTGAAACTAGGTAAAAGTAGATTGCTAAAAAGAACTTATGCAAAACCACTTCAATACAATTATAGTGTCGGATGAAATGACTATGGGAATAAAGGTAAGTAATAGTAATATACACTATGGTACAAGGCTTGTAGACAGTTTACTGCTAACGAGTCGACGTTTGGCAGTTTGGGTGCCTACTAAGTTACACGAGTTTGCAACAACCCTACAACACGAGTATCATACGACGTTTTGAAAAAAAACTAAGTATTAAAAGAATACTTACAACAACACTAAGCATTGATGATATCACAGTTCCCATTGACTCTGAGATTAGTGCAACCATGATACAAATTGCAGTGAACATAGCAATTCTTGGTCCCTCCATAGGTTGTGACGTCAGCGGGTATGTTATAACCAGGTAAATGAGACTGAAGAATATGGTTGCAGGAGTTCTTGAGACCACCAAAGCGGCGTAGTATGGCTTCAAACCATACCAACGGTTGAAATACTCGCGTTTTACTAGTTGAACTTCATCTGGAACTAGAAATACAAAACATTTTAAAAAGACGGTAAATGGTATGTGTGTATAATTGGGTATTTTTCGTAACCTAATTATTATGTTGATTATTCAGCATATTTTTTTATTGATGACCCTAAATAGTAGAATTGCAGTCTGACCACGCTGAGTCTGCAACTTAAAAAAAACCTGTGCGTACAGTCCCTACGCGCGGAAGATGTTATACTTCGAGTGCCACGCATTCACTCTCGCTCTGTGTTTAATGTGAAATTAATTTAGTATTTATTTTTATGTACTTAACCAATATGCAGTACTAAATTTTCACTTCAAAATAAAAAGTAAAAAGTTGCATGAACACTGCCATCTATTATATTTTGCTTGTAGCGTATTAGTCTCTTTCTATTCCTCCCGCTGTCGGTTGGAAGTCGTATAACTTCAAAAACACGGGCGGTCAAATGCTGAATTGCTGAACAATGCCATCTATATTTGATTGTAGCGTATTAGTCTCTGTCTCTTTCTATTCCCCCGAATAGAAAAGGGACAGAGACTATGTCCTTTCGAATAACGCAACCTTGTTGGAAGTCGCATTAGAAGTATAACTTCAATATGATAGAATTTGACAAATCTATGGATAACTGAAAGAAAGAGGTAAAGCACGAATAAATGTGACAGTCGCCGTTTTACGTAAACCCCTAACGTATTTGATTCTTATTAAAATTCGACACCAACGCTGACTGCATATCTCAAATACGCTACGGTTACGACATGTACGTCACATTTATTCCTTTCGAGGCTTACAGAATTATCCAAAAAAAATTGACAACCCGAAGAGGTACCACGAAATTAAATTATGTAAAATGATACCATTGAACTCTTATGGGGTTGCCCATTTGTTCTATTGCAGACTTAGCGTAGTCAGACTTTATGACCCACAATGATATTTTTGATAATTTAAATTCGATTAGTGTGATATTTAAACGAGTGAGCGAAGCGAACGAAGATCTTAGTGACAACTTGGGCTTACCGAACCGCTTATCAAATCTTAACCAAATTTGATAGGTCTACGCATAGTACTCTTAAGTTTTACTGGTATGTAAACTGAAGTAAATCAGTCAAGGGGTTGTAAAGTTATAAGGGTCCAAAACGAATAAAAAAAAGACGTACAAAAATATCAAGTGGGGTGTCAGTGGGTTGGGTTGAAACATTTAGTTCCTCAAAGTAAGTACCTACTTACTGAGATTTGATAAACCGGTGTCTACTTGTTCGGCGGAGTAAACTGGAGTCTATACTCCAAGATTTTATTTTTAGGTTAGATCACGAGATCTCAGTTCGGGGTGAACTACTAGCACAATAAAATTTTTGATACCTAATTCAAATTTGATTAGTGTGATTATATAAAATTATATAAACAAAAATTTTTAGCGGTCAATATGCAATCAAACCACTTATGGTTCCTATCAAATAAGTTTTATATTTTAAGTAGTTTTATCTCGTGCGTGACTAATGATAATTTTAATTGACCTACTGGATTATCTAAATGGTAGGTCGAAATTTGTGTTAAATAGTGCAGCCGATAAGGCGGCCGAACTAAAAATGGATGGATTTTCTGAAAAACTACATGGGTTAGGTACAAATACAACAGAAATTACGATTGATAGAGGGGGAATGTCGACCATTTAAACGGTGTGTCAACTCGTTAGCGAAGTCAGGTGAGATATGGGCAAGATAGTAGTAGTAGGCCGTGAAAGCCTACTCCATCTAAACATTGTCCCAGGCACTACAGTGTCCCGTTAAGTGTAGGCATAGGTTGCTTCCTGACGCTGTATAAATCATCTTCAATAGATGTAAAGGCCTATTATTAGTAGTAGTAGGGAGGGTCACCCGGGAAAGTACTCCTACCGTTCTTATTTCTGCCGCTAAAAGTTATGCAAACATTGCTCTGTTCTAGTTCGCAGGGTGGATACCGGTGGAATTACAAGCCCATGAGTTATAACTCTGTCTGTCAGAGTGATGGACTCAGCTTGATGCCTCACAGAGCACGTCCTCAATTGACATAATCGGTGTGCAATGCAGATTGTTCCATTATTTTTTCTCATAAAAAAATATACTTACAAGCTAGAAGAACTGGCATCATTGGAATATAAAGCATGACGATGACGCAGGCATAGCAAAAACCGAAGTTGAATATTGTCTTCGAAGCGTCGTAGCCCATCTTGTGAAATAACATCGCAATGATGAATCCTAGGAACAGGTGAAGGCTGACGCGAAGCCATAGGTAATACTGTAAAGAAATACAAGTTACGTGAGACGTATTTTTATGACAGCGACCACGAAAGTGAAGAGACGTCAGCCGTCTAAGAACGGGGCAAACGTATTCGATTACCGACTTAATTTTCACTATAATAATAATAATAATAAAACCATTTTTATTTCTTTATTAATACATGTGAATAGAATAAAATATTTAAAAATTTATCACTAATTATTAAACATCCAATAGATCAATTAAAACATTCATTCACTAAAATAAAATAATAAAAAGACATGCAGAAATTAAAAAAAAATTGAAAATAAAATATCGTGCACTTTTGTTTTAACTTGAATTTATTATTTTATTAATTCTTGGTTGGGTATGTTTTATTAATAAGGACCTCTCCACGAGTAAAGGCCTCCTCCAAATTGACACTATTGCTGGATAATAGTGGTTCTCTATGTTGAGCAGTGAAGTTCTCAGTGTATATTTCTTTGGAATTATGCAGAATTACCTAATTCGTTTGTGAAATTGTGATGTCATTCAATGACTGACCTGATACTGTATATGGTGACTGAAACCAATGACAGTCACTGGTTATTTCGGACACCCTGCATTTTATTAGGTCACTGACTTTGTAATTATACAGCTGTAAAGACTACGCTCGAATACTTCAAGGCGTTAAAGTGCCTACCATCTCATCATTATGATTTTTTTATGGAACCATTTTCTTTTATCACCGAGCATGAAAAAAAATCAGCTGGTCCATACAATATACAATACTTATCTGCGCAAAAATATACTTCTCTGCTTTTTTCATGTAATTTGTTATTTTCATTGATTACAGTATGATGGATATAAAAATGCTTAATGCTGGTAATTTAGCTTTTTGCCTGGATTTGTGTAGTTTTAGACGCAATTTTTTGCCATTTTTTTGTTCCTACTCATTATTCATGAGACCTTTAATGACTCTAATGCGACTCACCTTATTTCTAACTGTTTGCAATAACATTCTCTTCAGCAGAACAATAAACTGTTGGCAAGCTGTACTGCCATGCTTGTAGTTATGTTTCTCCACTCCGCCTGCGTTTAGCTGTTCAATCTCCATCTCTTCAAAGGAACTTTCAACAGCGAAATCCCTCCATCGCTGGTTTCTGCCGTTTTCTACTGCTGCTACCATTCTGTCAGCGTGGACGCCGTACTCGCCACTCGAGACTTCTATAACTGGACAATGAATTTGATTCAAAAATCTCTTCTCGCGCGCGATATGGAAATTTAAAAACATCTGAGCACTGGCTCAGCTGCTGCTGAAAAGGTAGGCCATATTGGTCGCAGAACTAACAGAAGCAAAGGTTCTCAAATAGTGTCCAACCCACGGACCCAAAGATAAAGCGTAGACTGACCCCCACCCTAAAACGTTCCTTTTGGAAATCTAAGAGACTTGGACTTTTTTATTATTATTATTATTATTATTATTTAATACTTTATTGCACAAAATTATAAATTTGTTACAAAGGGTGGACTTAATGCTGAAAGCATTGTCTGCCAGCGAACCCAATCGTGGTGGTGTAATGAGGACGTTGACTTTTACAAACTTAAAACATATGATGATGATACAAAGATCAGCTTTATCAACATCTAATAAGCTTTACTTCAGGGTATAAACTTATTACACCATAAAATTTATACACAATATAGCAACACAGCAAAACTCACTGAAATCTGCTGGATTGTAGGTCTTCGGGCACGGAAGCTGCAGCTCATTGAGAAAAGGCACGACCCCAGCTGCTGTGCCTTGATAAGCGCACCGTCCATCAGCCACGACGTAAACATGGTCAAATTCGGCGAACAGTCGTGCAGACGGAGTGTGCAGTGAACAAACTACTGTTCGACCCCCTCGGGCTACCCGTTTGAGGAGTGATACGCAAGTGGAAGAAGCTACGTCGTCTAAACCACTGAAAAGTTATAGAATTTGTGCAAAATGTAACTGCAAAAACTGTAAAAACCAGCTAAATAATATTGGACTGTGACTATTTGTAACCCCTTCGGATGACCCGCTTGAGGAGTGATACGATGGAAGAGGCCATATCACATCATCGTCTAAACAGTTGGAACAATTTATACAAAAACTCGTTATTGCTAAATGTCAAGGGTAGAATTTGGTTACCTACTTTAAAAAATTATATAATAAGGTCACATAACTTTTCTTTTTTTAGCAACTATTTGGCTGAACTAATATGAAATGTGTAAAAGACTAGGTATGCTTCTTACGTTGTTGGTTCATCAAGAAAGACCACAGGTGGGTTGTTCAGCAGTTCCAAAGCCACTGAAAGTCTTTTCCTCTCGCCTCCAGATAACCTTTCTGCGGTTGTGTGTCTGGCCTTGTCTAGTCTAAGAAGTTGGATGATTTCTTCTACCTGAAATTGTCTCAATTTTAGATTGCAATGTTTACGTCTCGGGAAAAACATATTGTGCCGAGAAATTACTAGTAGCAAAATCTTTTTTTACATCTTAGCTGACTGGGTATCAGTTTCAGATCTTGCGTGTACTAGTTTCATCGAGTCATGGTACCTAGTCATTTGTGGATATTAAAGTGGCTCAACCAACTGAGATAATTATACCAACCGTCATCACAATTACAGAATCGTGTTCAGTTTTTAAGTTATGTGTAACTTTTTGTACAATATGTTGCTCTACTACATTGTAAATCTATGTTGTAGTTTTCATGTTATAAAAATTACTTAATCGTTTCTTAGATTTGCAATTACAAATCCCTGAAAGGTTAACTTACAAGACATATAATTCAGTCGAATGGGTTATTATTATTCACCATCATTACGGAACCAGTTCTTGTTACACAGCAAAGATACTTGAACCTATAACCCCTAATTTTATTATAAAAACAAACGTACAACACTGTCATGTCTCTTGATAAATATACAGGAAGTATGTTCAGAAAATTCAAGACTTGTATGATAAAAAAAGTTATGTATAGGTACAAATTTATTATTTTTTACTAGCTAGTGTTGCTCATATTATTATACCAGACCCAAACTGACTATTGGTATATTTTTTTAAATATTTCATGAGAATAAAATGATAAGAGTCTGGATAAAGTCTGCCCATATCAATGCACCAAGCACGTCCGTCGTCCACTGAGAACGTACATTGTACTTACAACTATAGCTTTCCTCTGATAGCCCATCTCTGTGCCAAGCTTCAGGTCTGCCGCAATAGTCATTGCCTCCAATACTGTGATGTATGGTTGCAGTAGATCCTGCTGCATGATGTAGCGCGACAGCTTCCTGAACTGACGAAGATCTCGGGGCTCCCCGTTAGTAGCAATCGTGCCCGTAGCACCTGTTACTCTGCAGACATTTTCATAACTTTGCATCTTTGTCATCATACAGAATGTAGAAACACTTCGGAAAACATAAGGGGATTAAATAACCCATCGATATGAACAGCAGAAAATGTTTTTTATGGAACCAACACTACGATATTATTAAGTAACTATTGAAATGCTTGTAATCTTTTATCAATCCACCAGCACATGCTTAAGTAGAGTAGATAGTTTTTTACGAAATTTTACCTCTTCAGTCCATTTGGAAAATCTTCTTTGTGTAACCTTTGGTTTTCTTTGTTGTACCTGATCTTTTTTGTTGTTAAACCTGAATTACTTAGGATGGACTGTTACTCCGCTTCTCGTTCAATGTTTTGATCAACGATTCAATATGAGACTAAACAGCTAAAAAAGTATGTACTTACTTGTATCCAGCCAGTATGTTGAGAAGTGTGCTCTTCCCGGCTCCCGACGGTCCCAATATAGCCGTCAATTGCCCTGACCGGAAATCCCCGTTTATACCTCGGAGTATTAACTTTGAACCTGTAAACAATTGAGTCCATTGCTGAAATTCTTTAACTGGATTGCATTGAAATCTATGTCTGTAGAGGTTATATATTTATCAGTAAAAAGGTCAGTTGCTTTTTTGCACTCCATAACATGCACGTCAAGGGTATTCTGATCAGAGAGGTAGGGGAATATTATTTGAGCAATCTTCCTGGTGACTTATTAGGTACTTATCTAAGAAAAAGTTAGTACGTGAATTTGTTTAATTACAAAATTATAAGTAATCAAAACTGAAACTGGCTATGTGTGATGATATTTTACACTGGTTTTTTGCAACTAATGTGGTAATATCCCACGGACGTTGCACTCAACGCTAGCATGCTGGCAATGATTTCGTAATACTCATGTGATAGCTGATATGTTAGGACAATACTGGGAATTCATGGAATTTACATAATTAATGTGGTGTAAGTTCATTGTAAACTTGACAATAGTCGAGTTGGCTTTTAGTAGTTACACTACGGAATCACAAGCGATTTTAAATAATAATTAATTAACGATTGTAAAATGTCATTGTTTTTCCCAAAATATTGTGTACTTTTCACGGGAGTTCTTTTCTATAAAAATTCAACTATTTTTTCTACTGTTGCTTTTCATGTTGAGAGGAATCTTCCATTTAAATAGATTTTTGCTGTTTTCACCATTTTCCAATCACTGACCGCACTCACAATCTTTCTAATATTGCCAAGATTAGCTAAGTAGGTAAAACAACAAACAGAGGCTTGCGAATACCAATCAGTATTTCATAGAATAGAGCATCAAGAATTTCGAAAGACTCAAGACTCTGAGACTGGAGCTGCTTTATGCTAGGTGACAGGGAATATAGCACAAGGATACGCGGACATTGACTATCAGATTGCACATTCACTGAGTTTGTTGTAGGGTTGTCGCTGTTCTCATGGGCTATATTGTAAACTTCGTTTCCAGCTTCCCAAAACAATGTTACAACCATTGTTTTGAGATGACTGCGGCATAAGCGTACAACGATTTATTTCTCATAATACCTCCCTTACTTTACTTCATGCGTATTGCTTTTAGCTGCTATTTTGCAATAGTCGATTGTTGAGCCACAAGATTCATAAGTAACATTTTGGCCTAGACTATTTTGTCTTCTGTCATCATCAATATTTTTTTATAATATAAAACTCTTTTGAAGCTGACTCATAATCAACGCACAACCTAAACCTAACCTAGTCCTAGAGGTATGAAATTTGGAATCCTTAAATAGTGTAGGGGTGCACTGAGAAAGGAATTTTGAAAAGTCACACTCTAAGGGTGTAGAATGCGAGCAACGCCGCGGGCGACGGCTAGTACTATTATAAAACTGTAAAAAAAGTCAATAATTTAAATTAAAGATAAACTAAATATGCAGATCTACTAAACAAACGATTCTGATTCCGAAAATCGAGTTTGTCTGCTTGTTTGTTCGTGGATCACGCCTTAACAACAGGACCAATTTCAACGAAACTTATACCATTAGGAAGCCCTTTTCCGGATTGACGCGGGTATCAGCTAGTATTTTACATGAAGCAACCCTATCAAAACAGTTGTTGACTTGAAACGCACGCAAAGAGCTCAACTTAACTAGCCATTATGATGTTTATATGGACTCGGTAACACACGCACCTTTTAAGGTCACTTAGCTAGCTAAATTTTGTGTACTGACTCGAAGTGTACAAAATTTAACTAGCTAAGAGATGATAAAATGAATAGAAACAAGACTGAAGCTTTTTTGTAACCTAATGTACCTAGTTAGGAGAGCCTTATAATATTTGACAAAGACTTCCTAGCGCCTTTCAAACATCATTTGTTTATGTTTCCTGTAGATATTGCCGTGAGTTAAAGAAGTAGGGTTTGATCAATACTATGGACTCTACGGTATCAAGATCACCTTGTATCTGTCTACTCGAGCAATTACAGTCGACCGGATACGATGTTTCTAGACAGTCATGTTTAAAAAACGTTGCCCCAATGCTCATTAATCATATCATTAGAATATGGTATGATTCTCTATTTTGCATTGTTAACAATAGCGGGTGAAAGGTCACACGCTCAACGTAAGCCACATACTTTTTAATTGTTTCTAATGAATTTATTTATTTATTATTTATAAAATATTACACATATCAAAAGCTAAATAGTGCCTTATAGCCTAGATAAGGTTTGTCTAGACACTAGGTTCTGGTAGGTGCGCCGAAATCGTATCTATATCGATCGAACGAGTGCATGCACACCACACTGACAAGATAATATTGTAATCAGGTGATGCGAACAGAACAAAAGCAAGGCACGGCGCAGGCGGTTAGGCCCGGCGCCCATTATCGGCATCGGCACGACTGTGGATTTTAGGGTGGCAAATAGCAATATACATTAATATAATGGCAATAAAGTAGAAATTGCCGTGTAAATGGTCGTAATAACAAAAAATACCGCTTCGGTATTGCGCTTGCATGTAGGATGCCGAAGGATCCTTTTCCTTGCTGATGCCGATAATGGGCGCCGGACCTAAACAATAGGTACCCGCACTTACGGTAGCGAGCATGTGCTCCACCTACAAAGGATGCCTCATTTATGTACTAAGGTTATTTATAAATATTTTTTTAACGTATCATACTAATATTAGAAATGTGAATGTAAGTTTGTTTGTTACGCTTTCACGTGAAAACTACTTAATCGATCATCATGAAACTTTTACACATATTCTTGGAGGTATTAGAAGTAACATAGGATACTTTTTATTATGGAAAATTAACGGGATCCAACGGGACGCGAGCGAAGTCGCGGGCGGAAGCTAGTATTTAATATTTTTCGAATAAAGAAAGAAAGAAAATACATTTATTTTGGACACACTATACATACATAACAGCACAACAAAAAGAAAACAACTTAGGTAGAACTTAATACATAACATAACACTTAAACGAAGAGATTTTGTTTTTAATTTCAATCGGAAGTTTTTAATAATAAAGTGAGGGATCAAATATTTTGAAGTTCTTTTACCGTAATCATTACTTAATATTGGCTTGACCAGTTTTTTTGCAGTGACGCTTCTAGTGGTAACTAAATGAAATTTAGGTACTTGAATTTCCGTACGAAAATACTGTTCAATGAGTAGGTTAAGTTCTACTTTTTTATGTATAGGTATATTTAAGTGAGATTTGGTTTTAGTTTGTTGTGATAAAAAGCGTTAGGATTTGGTTCTGGTTTTCTTACAAAAGTTTTGTGTAATAAATTGATGAAAGACGTTGCTTGAGTTTCCTTAAACCACTCCTGATCGATAGACCTTTCTAAGAGTATAATACCACAGTACTTACTTAAAAAGCCTAAAGATATGGATAAACTAAATATGCAGATCTACTAAATTAACGATTCTGATTCCGAAAATCGAGTTTGTCTGTTTATCTGTTTGTTTGTTCGCGGATCACGCCTAAAGTACTGGACAAATTTCAATGAAACTTATACCATTCAGAAGCCCTTTTTTCCGGATTGAAACACAGGCTATATTTTATTGAAATGAAAGACGTGGATTCTTACGTGCTTTTAGTTTAAATACAGCTTGACCTCTCTAAACTAAAAGCCGCCTTCGGCACGAGGTTCATCGTATGCTGGTTGACAGATATTTTGGTGGAAAGTTTCGCACGCGTACGAAGTCGCGGGTATCAGCTAGTGTTTAATAACATTATTTAGTTCATTTACGTAAGTTAAATAATGTAAAGGGTCGAGCACTGATCCTTGAGCCGTTCCTTCAGTAACGCAAACACTATCACTGTACGTATCTCCAACTCGCACCTGGTAGCTTCGATTGACGAGATAATCTTTGCACCATTCCAACAAATTACCTCTTACTCCACTGTTCTTTAACCTCTCAATCAACAGAACATGCCTTAAAGTATCAAACGCTTTACCGTAGTATATAAACACTGATAAAATATTTTTTTTCGCATTCTGCATGGTTTACACCATGCCAGTGACTGGACGCAGTTATGTTAGTTTCGGATGCAGTCACTGCCAAAAGGGTGTTTACATGCACCCAGTAACAACCCAGTCCAGCGCTGACTTGTTACTGGGTGCATGTAAACACCGTTTTGGCAGTGACTGGGTCCGAAACTAAGATAACTGGGTCCAGTCACTGGCATTGTGTAAACCATACATTAAGGTAGGTATAGGTTGCCATCATTCGTAAAACGAGACAACAATAGCGTAGTACTTTTATTCGGTTGAAACCCGTATTGATTAGAACAAAGAACTCCATTTTTTGCATAGAAATGCTGTACCTTACTACCTACATATTTTTCAGTTATCTTATCAACTAAATGAATCAGGCTACACAGTATACATACAAGTCAGTAAATATTTTTTAAATAATTATACAAAAAACATTGGTCAGTAAACATGAAAAACTTAGTTTTCACCTCAAAATGTTTAGTTTTCACTTTATTTTTGAGACAGCTCATGTCTGCTTCTTTTTTATTTTTTAAATGCATTTAGATTCTAGATGAGTACCTAGTTATACATTACGCACATAGAATAAGGTAAACAAGTTTGAAACGCGTATCATTCGCTGAAACTTTTGTCATGGCTTTTAAGTAGTAGGTTAATTCTTCGTCTATGATCTAAATCCCCTATTAGCATTATACTCGTAGCTATTACCAGAGATTAAATAATTGCTGCGTAACTACAGTGCCGGTAACACAACCGGTTCCGTGATAGGCCGGTAGAGGTGCATTCACGTGCCAACTGCGTTTGTATTTGGGTCAAACCCGCAGTCACGTCACGTGTTCCTTTCTAACCTCTAGTGCTGGGACATCCGTGGTTAAAAATATCGATGGTTTACACAAAAAAGTACTCTTGCACTCTTGTTTCAAAAGCAACATCAAATTTGCCAATGCAAACAAGCCTTAATTTCTTGAAGTTTTATTTTTAGTTAAAATGAAATTGGGTAAGTAATGAGTCGATGAACATGTTCTAATATTTGTGCCCAATTTAATTTCAAAAACTTAACCCAGTAATATTCGATTAATTTTTATTGACCAGTTTCTTTTTTGTTTTATTATTCGAATACTTGATGAAACACAATAAAATGAAAATAAAATACCAATTACCAGATTTAGACACCTTTTTATTGGGGCCCATGTTTTATCCATGCTATTCTCAATTATGAGTTTTTAACAAATAATTTTCTGTTAATTAGAAAGCTTTACGTCTGGCGGTAACATCACAGTGATTGCACATTCGTCAGTTTGTCCACACTACAACTTACTATAAAAAATATCGTAGTGCGGTCACGTGCATTTCAACTTCCTTTGAATATTTGGCAGATTTCAATACTCTATCGAAATCTTGTTTAAGCATGGGATAGTTGTTCGTGTTTCGTCTTTTGCAGATTCAATCGAAAGTGACAAAACACGGTGTGAAAAAACAAAAACTATTCCAAGCGTGCATCGAGCTTATTATTAGTAACAGTGATAGTTATCAAAGTAAGTTCACAGTTTATAACCCAAGATCAATACTTCTGCTTGGAAGCCAGTATTTTTATATTTTTTATCGCAAATTAACTCTTCTGCGTATGTTTAACATAAGTTAAACTCTCGGTGAAAGCACAAGCACAAATTACTATAACTCTGTGAATATTTATGAAACTAGTGGTTAATGTATGCTAACAGTCGAGCGGTATTTTGCATATTTGAATATGTGTTTCGAATGCAACGTTTTCTGAGATATGACGAGGAATCATGTTATCTTTTTGCTATTTAGAACTTATAGTATGCAACGTTTGATATTGCTTACTGATTAAATTGTGCATTTTGCTTTTGTCACCAATATACTTTCGACTTTGGCCGATAAATTCATTGCGAATGCAAGTATTTTTGCCTTACAAAAATACATCGATATTCTTATGCTGGCGTGAAATCACTACGTTACACACTGCTACTCTAGCACGTGCACACTGCAGCTTTCTAAAGATTACCAACGCCAACATTCTCGAGAGAATAATAAATTCTTACATCAACCATTTTCTATGATACTTGGGTTTTTGAAACACTATTAAAAACATTATTTTTATTAGACAGCGCTGGTGCATTAGTGAGCCATTTCTAAGGTGTTTCGTGGGTTCAATTGGGTTGTTTCGCAAAATACCAGTGCTATCAAAACCACTTAAGGAATCTCATCGTAAACTCATGTATACAGCCAAATAGCCATGTTCTGAATAAAGAAAACTGTAGGGATGAGGATATGTCTACAATGCATGTATGTATGTATGGGTACCAGCCACAGTCATATGAAGATGGAAGTGTAACTTCAACTCACAAGCCACAACGATATTTGCTGAATATTGTTTATCAACTAATATTTAAATAATAGTACGCGGCAGTAGACACTCATTTGCATGTTTTGAATAAGCCAAAGGTTATTTTTGTCAATTTTGTTTATCGAATTACATAATTTTACCTATTTTATTTAAATAAGATGAGCATTTTATTCTTGGCGTTGTATCTTTAAAATAAAATATAATAAAATCAATAGTAAAAGAACGTAAGTCCTAGCAAGAGCCTGTTATTGCACAATTCAATAAGATTGGAACTTTTTCACAGTAATTCACATACCTAATAAAAGTAAATAAGGAAAACCAAATAGTTTCAAAGTACATTTGAAAACACGTCAAATTTAAGATTCTGATTCTGACGCACTCTTCTAAGAAACACAGTAGCCATGACCTCTCCTAAATAAATATAAAGTATAAACATAAGCAATAGGTATTTCAGGTAGGTCAAAAAGTTGAAATAGAAACTTTTTAGAAGCGTCATGTAAGTTTTTATATATTTTGATAGATCTTTCAGGCCACGAAAGCTTCTATCATGGTTTAGGACTCTCCTCTATAGGTCTTTACGAGCTAAATTTTTTTCACTAGATAGACTATAGTTGATTTGTTAGAAGCAAATAAACCAGCTACGCTTTTGCGAAGAAGCAGCTAGTTTTCGCCTTCTCATTTTTTATTCAGTAAGTACCAAAAACAGCTCTCAGACCCCAAAAAGAAACCCAAGGTTTTATTTAGAGGTTGCCTCTTGGCGTGTATGGTAATTATGAATAAGAACAATAATGGACAATACAAGCAACTGCAGTTTTTCATACAAAAGATTTCAACGAACGTGTCGTAGACGCTCGTAGACACTCGTAGTATATTGAAATCAGTCTTCAACAATTATCGAAATATTACTTGTTTTTAAACATGCTCACCTATTCATAGATTTTTGGTGACAGAATTTTATTACCGGTCTGCAAATCAAGGCAAGCGAGAAGCAAATATTTGGATGCACATATAGGTACAAGTCTCATTTGTTAGTTTTTATATTTTCTACCTAATAAGTCACAACATTTCAACTTATATCTATTAGGTAAATGAATTTTGTAACATTGCACTGATGGAATATCATTGTGAAATGTTTTTCATATTGTTGAATTTCTCCGTTCAGTGAAGTGTTTTTCGCTGACAGAATCCGGTATGAAAGTTGATGACTTGCAACCATAGCTACGTAAATAGGTACACAAACAGTGCCTTGATCACGAATAAATGTTACAATCGCAAACGTATCGTAACGCTAGCGTATCCGAGATACACTGTGCGGTGGCACTACAACGGTTGGCAGTCGAGCTGTCATTGACGCGCAATATAACTCGAATACGCTAAGGCGGTGACTGTCAGATTTGTTCGCGATAGAGGTACCGTTTGCTTTATACAGTCATACATACTTCTCCCATTCTGCACGGTGTGTGTGAGATCTTGAAACGTCAAGTTTATAGGCGGTCGCTGTGGCAGGTGCGACAAGTGCTCCCGGCCGAGCACGCGAGATGCGCCTGCGCACTGCACTGGTTCCATCGCAGCCGACATCTGTCAATCACTTGTTCATCATCTGTAAAAAAAAGTCTATTTCAAAAAGTGTGAAGTTTTTAATTTGGAAAACATTTTTTCTCAAACATGCTTGAAAATTAAAGCATTATTTTGACCACCTTCTTCGAGATAAATCGAAAATGCAGTACTGGCCAAATACATGCGAGCAGCGGCCAGATAAAAATGTATGAAATCCATTGCTGGCGTGTAATTAAAAATGGAACGATCTTTTACCCCATAACATGGCAACCAAGGAGGTAACTTATCATAGGTTTTATTCAAATTTCGAACAAGCTGTCAAATAAAAGCTGATTATTGAAAAAAAAACAAATGAACACTGTAACTTCGTTGTTTGTAATTGGTTTTGAAAAGTAATTGTATTTTCAACTAAAAAGTTTTGCCTAGGTACTTAGTTTTAATTTCCGCGCATTATTTGAGAAAAGTACTGTACACGCCTTGGCAACAACTAGGCAATGATGGACTCACGTATGTGTGCCTCGTTTTCGACTCGGTCCACATTTACACGTTCTTCCCTCATTGCCTCCCTTGCGGGCCGCTGCAGTAATGTACTTTAACTAAAAATATTAGCTTGTAACCAATATTGATAAAGTTATTACGTCCAGACTAAAAATAAAAATAAAACGCTGCGTAGGTACCTACTTAGAGGCGTTGTTTATACTTGAAACTTGAGCTATATTTAAATGAGTAAAATGTGTAAATGCGCTAACGCGTTGAATAAATCAATGCTTTGTGTGAACAGATGTATTGTATACCTTAAAATTATAGTTTATCTAGTTACCTAGCATAGATAATTGATTACACAGCAGTAAACATCTGTAACCGACTATAATAATAAGTATTGACATTGACCTATAAACAGGTCAAGTTAAGGCGCATTTACATAGTTTTAGCCAAAGTCAGCTTAAGTCAGCGACTTCAAGTGCTCATATCTTTGTACCAAGACTTAAAGTACTTCATCTAGTCTCACTCTTACTCTTCTAGTCTCGCTCCACTGTAATCCTTATGCAAGGCGGCAGACATCCTCACAATTTATTTTATTTTGGTTTAACAACAATGCGCTCTGATTGATCGCTAAGACATCAAAGTCTTCAAAGATCGAGAGAGTTCAAATCGGTGGTATGCATCAGTAAGCAGAAAGACCGGCCTTTGACGCAAATGCGCTCAAGAGGCTTAGATTGGCCAACATGCACTATTACGGTAATTGTTGCTTTTGCAATAAAATTGCAAGTCATGTTTATTTACATTGTGGTTAGAGTATTTGCAAAATCAAACCGCAAGAATCGAAAAGCTTGAAACTTGCTAAATTAGGGAGAGTGCCTAGGTGCGAATGTTAAGATGGATGTGTGGGATGACGAGGTTGGATAAAATAAGAAATGAGTATATCAGGGGAAGTGTGAAAGTGGTATTGAAAAGGTGAGGAGTAGTAGATTAGCATGGTATGGACACGTAATGAGGAGGGATGAAAGTCTTACTACGAAAAGAGTTATGAATATGAGTGTGGCTGGGTACGCAAGTAGAGGAAGGCCGAAGAAGAAGTGTTTAGATTGTGTGAAAGAGGATATGAATGAGAGAGCAGTAGGTTCAGAGTTGACAAATGATAGGAGTGAGTGGAAGCAGAAAACATGTGGTGCCGACCCCACTATCAGAATGTACCTTTCGATGATGTCCATGCTCAAAAAATTAAAATGCCACTAGCAGTTTTACCCATCTAAATAAAACCTGTTGAGCGACTGAAGCAAGTTACTCTGACCTACGTCATGAGAGCTTGAAGTATTGTCTTGACTACAAAGACAAAGGCCGAACAGAAACCTTCGTTTTTGAACTCGATTTCTAAATTAGCTACTTAGTTTGTTCTAAACGGAGCAACGAGAAACTTACATAAATGCACGGTTGTTTCTGTGCGTTTCTAATGGTTTTTGAATTTGAAAAAGGAACGCGTACGGCTGACCAGTTACAAATCTATTTTAAAAATATAAACAGTAGCCTTGAATTTAAAATACGTAGCTGTAGTGGGGTTATTCTCATCGAGCCCACCGGCTGGCCAGATGGGAAAAAAATGTCCAAACCTCTAACTAAACCTCTAACCATGGCAAACATTCACAAACATTTTTCAAGAGAACCCTAATTTTTTTACGTACCGTCGACTGTTGTGATTTTTTAAATCGATTAATTTTCTGATTTTTTTCTAGAGTAAGCCTTTCAATTTAAGGATATTGGCCAAAATTTTCTCACTATTTCAAAATAATAGAAACCTTGCATTTTTTGAAAATACGAAATAAACTTTTTAAAAAACATAATTTTTTTTTTTTTAACTATACATTGTTCTAGATAATTCTGCCTACATACCTTCATGTTATTATACCTTGACCCTGAAAATACCTAGCTAGTTAAATCATTTTTTAAGAGGTAGAATAACACAAGGCCAGCTAAAAGTGGTAGCATGCGTCAAAGACGTTTAGAAGATTTCATCTTGCACATGACTACACGGTATTCCCTGTCAGAGGGATGATCACGAACAAATTTGACAGTCGCTGTGTAACGTAGGTGAACCTAACGGATTTGAAATCATTTTAATCATATTGCGCGTCACTACGAATAACGATACATTTACGACTGTGAAGTGTATTCGTGATCCTGGAGCAAACAGTATTTTACAGTATTCTGTGTTTTGAAATAACTCTGGAAAATGTTTATCAAATGACCTTATTAGGGGCCATTATTCCTAAAATTGGTGCCCTACTCTATAACATTACATTACAATTTTTTTCTGCGCGTAACAAAACTCTACATTCATTATCAACGGTGACATACATTACTACCAAAAGTAGGTAAAAAAGAACTAGGTGCTGATAATAAGTTTGTATTTACACATGCTATTTATGTATCATATTTTACTTGTTTTCAATAACAACTATGTTATACTTTCAAGCAGTACCAAGTGCAGGTACTGGAATTTTAGAGAAGAATAAAACACGCCCTTTGTAACACTCTATAACGCTATAATTCAAACTTTGAACCAAGGCATATCTCTTTTTCATGTCGCTGTTCTACACGCTACAACATGTGGATGTGCATATTGTGCATATCGAAGTTGTAGGATTGCGGTGGTCAAAGTTCAATGCCCACTCAATGTTTTCAATATCTCTACCGAAAACTATTCAGAGGCAGTATTATTACATCTTCCGAGGTTTACACACTGCGACCGACACGATATCGGACAGCTAATCTCATAAACTAATTCAGGTCCTGTCGACACTGAAATGGATTGCTCGAGGTATCGTGCAGGGGTCGGGATCGGCAAGTGAGCAAACTATGCAGTTAGCAAAGAATACGGCATAACAAGGTTTTGTAATAAATTATATCATAGACCCACGTGTTTAATTCATGTAAATTATAAATACCATATTCAGTTTCCGACGGAACTAGGTATTCTTATGTTTGGTCATAATGTCCAATATGCGGGGATATCGCATATTGGGCATTATGACTTGCTGGATTTTAAAAAAATACTGCTTTATGATATTTTAAATTAAAATAATTTAATATTGATTTAAATTAAACTAACATTTACGACTTCTCTTATTTCCTGTCTAATTATCTTAATACTCCTTCGTCTGGAGAAAAAACATAGCTAAGATACTTAGTAAGTAGGTGTAGGGAAACCAAATTAAAAGGACAACATTGTTGTTTACTGTGATGTATTATTATTTATGATTGCCATAGGTATATAACTGTACTACATTTAGTAAGTAATTAGTATAGGTACTCAAGTACTAATAACATAGAATTGACTATAAATCATGGTTTCTAGCAAAGGTCAGATCAAAATTAAACGAGGCAAGCATGCGCCTTCAAAATAATATTTGGTTGAAACACGTCTGTATTTTTATAACAAGGTTTGCAAACACGTACTTTTTTAAGTTTGTTTTTCATTGTGTCGATTATGTGGGTAATAATTGCCTAGCTTATGTGTGAACATGTTTTTAGAGTTTCAAAGTCCATATCAAAGTTTTATAGATTCACGGCGTAAAAAAATCCTGCTCTACCATACATCGATGGCTTGAATTGTTTTTCATTTAGTGCGTCATAAAATTACATGTAGTTTTTGATATAAAAAATCCACCAAGGCATAAAAAGTGGATAGGACAATAAATCATAATTCGTATATCGAAGGCCACAAGTATTTCGCAACCCGGAAGATTTAGCATGACAAAAACTAACATACCTACGTATAATATAATAAAGCTCCCCCTGCCTGTGTGACGGGCTTTGAATAAAAAAAAACGTGCGAGTACTGTTCGTACGAATTGAGTGCTCACATTGAATACGTTTTTCTCCGTCAAATAGGCAGTGCACCGTACGATTGCGTGATAAATCCCAACAAGTTCGGATTATATTCGGACGTCGTAAGTAAACGTACGTGTATACGTACGACTGATCGCATGGAGTGTGAGCGCTCCCCTAATAATAATTGGAAGGTCGGGATCATTCGTGCGTAGTCGTACGTTTACGCGCGAATAAAATTCGGATGAAATCGTATCTAAAGTGAGCACGGCCTTATTGTTATGAACATTCATACAATAGGTAACAGTAAGTTGAATTGCGTTCGTAATATGAATACCAACGCCCAGGATTAAAAATTCAATGCATAAACTCGAATGATATGAAGAAAACAAAATATAAACTGTAGAAATCGCAGCTCATAATAGATCTGGATGAAGCTGCATGTCATTTTGTTAGGGTTTATTTAACCCATATCTTGATTGCTTACAACTCCTTATAAATATTTAATTCAAAAGTCCCAAGTAAATGTAAAAGTAAATGATAATAATAAATACTGCTTTATCTAATCCATTTTACGACTTATAGTATTTGCCAAATCTCATTTTTCATCAAACAGACAGATGCATCCAGATGCATTGCTGAATTTGGTTTTAATACTCAATACAGCGCTCTCGTTCAAACAATAGTTTTACAAATCGATGCAAGGTTTCTCAAACCTTCACTGAAAAATACTCGCTTCACGATTGTGAGTTCTACCTTTATTACGCACTAAATAAGGAATCAAGAAAACAAATGCCGGTAGACTTGTCTAGAAGTCAGTCTTATGCTGGAGTACCTAGTCGTAACGATTCTCACAGATTAAATAACAAATCAATATCCTTCCAAGTTACAGTTAAAATTAAACTTCAACTGTTATTTTTTATTATTTTGATTAAAATCATGGAGAGAGATATTTGAATTGATATAATATTACCTACCTATTAGCTTAGTAGCTTTTCTAGTAAAACTTTCTAATCGTGACATATATTTAAGCACGGCTTGTAAAATCTTACTGAGAGAGAGGTTTCATCGCAATATCGCAATAAAACTAAGCAAATAAAAACAGAAACTAGACATCCACTCATATCTGGTAGGTAATACCTACTCCAAAACTCTTTAGTAGGTATGTCTGGGGAGTCATGATAAAGATAAAGATAAAGAATGTTTATTTGCTAAAAATATGTGTATACATAAAGGTAGTATATTTTGACCAATAATATGCAATATTTTACTTACATGATGTAAGAAAACCTTTTTGATAGTGTTTAGATTGCCAAACTCGGTCGCTTGTTCACAATCATAGGTCATAAACCGCTGCGACACTATTTGAAAGCTTTCAATTGATTTATAGTATTAATAAAGTATTAATAAATAACTAAGGCTGGAAATAACAGCTGAAACTAATCACGGTATCGTGTAGAAATGATCGCGGATTGTGCAACCGACGAGCGTCAAGCACATGCGAGCTCCCGAAGACAACTAGCGTCTAACTACAAAAATATATTGGTAGGGCGATGACTAAACTGAATGCATTGACCTGTTTGTATCTTATACCGCGTGCAAACTATGCTCATGCCGCTGCCAGCATGTATGCCGCTTAGTGAGAATAAAGGCGATGTTGCTGTGGCAATAAGACCGCGGCATTAATGCCACAGCAACATCGCCTTTATTCTCACTAAGCGGCATACATGCCGGCAGCGGCATGGTCATAGTGTGCACGCGGTATTTGCTTTAGTTTGATGTTATTCAATATGTTTGAGGGGAAATCTCAACGTTGACAATTTGCACTTGGGTGTAACTTTGGTTTTAACAAATATATTTTATAAATTAATATAGATTGATGTTCTGTTTTATGCAATAAGGTTCTTATCAAATTAAGAGGTGCCTAACTCCATATCCAATAAAATAAATAAAACAACTCGATAAAATTAGGTAAGCCCTTTTATTATTTTACTTTTAAAATTAAAGCTGAACAGTACAAAATTGAAATTGTTATAATACTTAGATTTGCCAGCTATACTGAATGCACTATTGCACAAAATATTACAGAGAATAATGCACAAATCAACGAAGTTGAAGGTGTACGAGTGTACCTCCTACAAAAGCATATAGTATTTATGGTGAAATCGACCGGTGCCGCGGTGGTGTGCACATACCTACCTAATAATACCAGTTTTCTGACATTGACCTAGAAATTTCGGATAGAGACGCCTAAACTACTTAGTTTTGCATAGAACCACAGCGTGCAGTCGAGTATTGCGAATTTAAAACAGTGATAAATAATACCTTCACACCCACTACCTAGTGGATTGTAAAAACCATTGTAGTATAGCTCTACCTACAGTCTATACAATATAGATCCTACTCAAGCCCAATGAAACTCAAAAATTTATAATGTTATATACAGAAGGAAGGTCTAATAAGTTAGGTATATATATATACTTAGTCAATTTAGGTCATTGCTTTTCATTATTCTACAACTAATACACATAAAGTTAACTCAAGTCACGTACATACTAAGCATTCACAAGTGGCCCTAAGAAAAGGACAAAACTCTTAGAGGGAATATTAATTTAATTTACTTATATGCCCTTTTGTTGTAAAGGTACGAGTAGAGTCAGAATATGCCCAGGGTGATTATGTTCCTCCATCAGTATTTCCATCGGTTGTTTGCACCGATGCAACTTCCACCAAAAATGTAATTGAAGATATACATATTCCAACAATAAATACACGCCAAGGTATGGCAAAACGTGTTTCCACTCCGCGCGTATGGAAGTGATACTTTACCGCTCTTAAGTAGTAGTGGTAATCTAGGTATTTTTCGGTCAAGCCGGTCTCCCGAATCCGCAGTGCCAGCATATGAAGCCGGTCTTCCATCGGGAAACCTTTGTAGAAATACATGGCATAGTTCACTTTAGTGTAAGGTCTTCTAAATGAATAAACTGGTGATTTCCCATACCTGTCGTAAAATCGCTGTTTATGGTAAAGATAAATGGTGTATAGAGTGGTGGTGAATACATCTTCAGAACGGCTGACGGTTTTGATACTATTCAGAAATTTATCACAAAATTTACCATTAAGGTCACTATCCAAAGACATTGTTAGGTTTGAATCTTCAAACGCCATAATACCTTTCATAACCTTGCTAACGCATGGTTTAAATCCATGGGCGAACATAGTTTGCTCATCCTGTATCTGATACTCCGTGCTTGGCTTCGTCGTGAGACTCACTAAACTTGATTGGTAAAAACAATTGATTAAATACGCAAACCATACCCAGCATATAAATACGATATTCACCATTTGACGCGCTTGAAACTTGGCACCACCGTGAAGAAAAAAGTAGTCAACCAGTACCAGCACTACGTAACCTTTGTCTGGCGCTCTCAGCATGATCATTAGTAAGACAGCGTAGAAAACCATCACTATTAGTATTAAAGCCCAAACCAGAGGCGAAAATTCTATGTAGAAGTTTTTCCAAGCCGGCGTCGTGGATGCCTTCTTTATCATTATTCTAACCTCTTCTAGCTGATCGAGGTGACCGTGCACATAGAAAAACATCTTCGCGCGGGACTGCGTGAGTACTAAACCACCTAACATAACATCCACGTTGTTCGTCTGTAGCAAGCTCAGAGGGCCGGACACCGATAAGTTCTGGGATACGGTTGAAAACATTTCAGCATCATAGTTGTAAACAAAATTGTACTTGAAATGTTCTACTTTGCTCATGAGGTGGAATATGTTTTGTTCGGCTCCCATTTTGTATGGTTTACCATCAGATTTTTCAGGATTTATACTATACGGAGGCCAGTGTGGGCAGGACACGGTGAAAAAACAGTTACGAAGTCCTGTTACAATCTTATTAGGGTAAAGGTTGACGGCATCAAGATCAGAACATTTTCCAAACTTTGTTACTCTGTTGTAAAATTTTCCACACGCATAATCCTCAAAAGGATTATAGGTGTAAACCTCGGAGGTTTTCGTTCCATTAACTACAATCACTTTACAAATACGTTGCTGTAGCAGAGCAGTGAAGACCTTATTCAGATCTTGAAGCTTATAGATCACGATGAGGAATTTGACGTACGGATTCCAGTTACCTTCTCTGCTGATTAACTCGACCTGCTCTGCAAACGCACCCTCATTTTTGGAAACAATCATGTAAGACCGGTCAAGCCGGGTCGCTTTTGTTGCTGTTAAACTCCTGATCGAGATGCACAACATTTCTTGTGAGTGTATGTATCTCAATAGCTCATCTTCTTTATCTAAATTAAAATATGAAAGCTTTATGGCCTCGACGAAATATTTTCTCAAAATATTTCCAACACACGTTTTTAACTCAGATGGCCGAGTTTTAATACGATTTGCATATTTAACAAGCGAGAATCCGGTACAATTTGCACTGCTACAAAGTAGAGACAGTAAAACCAAATGTACGACCAACATTTCTGAAGAGAAAACTGAAAATGGTTTCAATCGTGTGTAAAAATGTGTATGTTGTTTTGTTTGCTCATCAATCACTGATATCTAACGTAAACATTTTGGAAAGGTAAATATTAATGCTAGAATATCGACTTTTTTGGTATATATTTGCTACCAATACATAGGTATACACATACCATACCTTACTTTGTAACCACTAACCAGTGTCATCACTCATTACTAATCAGGCACTGTGATAGTTTCAGATCCAAAACAAAGTAATTAATCAAACATTTGGTTCATTTTTATATGATTACCATCTAAGGTGGTAACAGTTTATCTAATGAGTACCTAATAGTAGGCTGCTGCGTTGATATTTTATACCTTCTTTTTCTATGACAAATATTTGTCATAAAAATCTTAGGTAGGTAACCCCTAACCGTGAAAATCTCGGTGTAACTATATTACAAGCTTGCATCGAGTTTATGAATAGTCCTCATAGTGTTTAGCCTATATAGGTAGGTAAGGTACTAGCGTTATTAGTTATTTTATTAGACGGTATAGGTTTATCTGCGTAATCATTGTGCGCATTGATAGTAGATAGTACTCCACTGTGGTGCAGGCCTTGACCAATTTTGATGCTAATTTCACAAGCGTAAATAACCTACAATTTCACAGCATAGACACCAACAAACGAGCAAGGTATCATTGCATTGTTATCAGTACGGGTTCAGCTGATTGTTCTTTTATGAGTTTAGGAGTGGACATTGTGGACAACCTTGCTTGATTTTCTAAACTGTTACTTTTACTTTTCATCGTTCATGTAAACGCAATCGATACCCGCAATGATACTGGCAACGTTCAGTGCGCTCATCAAATAGATGGGTGATCGATACAATTTTAGTGCAATTTTAAGATAAGTGATCTAAATGAAAACACAAAATTCAATCGCGAAAATAGATACTTAATGTACCATAATAATTGATGCTCTATGAGATATGCTACGTAAGAGCTACGAGTGCTACGATATGCTACGGGGCTACGAGCCTAGCTACGAATTTCATTATAGATGCTCGGAAGCTCTGTCTAGAAGTGGCATTTTTGGATCGTTTTTATGCTTTGTGCTGTTTTTTTTTATCAAAACTCAAGAATGCTCAAGCATCAGAGCAGTAAATCAGCATGTAATATTACTTCTATGTATTAATATCTACACACTCTCATAAAATTATAGCATTCAATACCCAACAAGACGTTGTGTAAATGCCTAGGTACCTAGGTAGATATACTGACCAATAATAGGCAAGTTAGAAACGTCCATGTAATATGTCGGTAAGTAGTCGGACGTAACAGTCATCATTGTTGGTGAAGTGAGACTAATTACAGAAAGTCGAGTCTAGAGAGCTGAGTCGTAACTTATGTAGGCTTTTCCTGAATCCTATGAGCAGGTACCTACATAAGTAACATTTATATAAAATATGTACTTATATATAGCCTTTTGCAGCACTTTGCTGAGAATATATTTTAGTGAAAATGATCACTGCAGTAAGTATACCTAACGAGTGAAAGACTTAGGAAATCGAAAAAAAATAGTTAGGTACCTACTCTTGATGATGGTGTACTTAACTATGTAGGTGACTTCCTATTTTAAAATACCTTGAATCATGCGGCTTTTTGTAATATAAGTACCTACCTACTCAGCTAATTTTGAACCTTCTCCTATTGAGTAGGTACCATTTATTATAAAGGGTAGAGGTAGGTGTACCAGTAGGTACCTACATTTTATAACTACTGTATGATTATTGATAACGGAAACCTATCTGAAAAATGGTCCCCAACGCGATAAAGTCATATCGCGATTTAATCTTAAAGCGATCTAGTCATATCTTCTGCCTAGTCAAATAGAGATGTAGTCGTAAAGCTCCTAACCCCTAAAAAGATTATTTCGTCTATGGAAAACTCAAATTAACATCAAAACAAAAAGCCAAGAAAAAGCGTATTGTGGGCGTGGGCGGCAGCAAAGCGGCAGTGTATCTTAAAAAGGCTGCCAGTGGTTGACATTGATATTCATAAAAAAAATATAGGTAGTATATTACTGCAGCGGCCAGCTTAGGATGCAATGATGGACGAACGTGTAAATGAGGGCCGAGTCGAAGACGATGCACACGTCATACGTAAGTCCTTCAATGCCTCGTTGTGGCCAAGGCTTGTATAGTAGGTACTTTTCTCAAATAATGCGCGGAAATTAAAACTAAGTACCTAAGCAAAACTTTTATTTGAAAATACTATTACATACTTTTCAAAATCAATGACGAACAACGAAGTTACAGTATTTATTTTGGTTTTTTTTTTTACTGTCTACCAGTATAAAAAACCACCAAAATGAATAGTAAAATGGTACAGAGACTAGCGGTGTTGGTTTCGAGATGGAAAAATGTCACATTCCATGATCTGTTTATCTATACCTACTAGGCGTCGCTCCATTTGTTTTGAGCTCAATACAAAAAGTTCATTGTAGTTCTGTTTAGTCAAAGACATGTCATTGTCAAATAGACATTTTCTTATTATTATTCCCTCAATTAGTACTTTTGTTCGTTCCATCCGATCGTCGCAGTTCTTTCGTTCATTCATCGTATCGTAGTTGCTTTGCTTGGTGTTAGTGTAATTTTTGGTTTTTCTTTTCTAAACAAATTCAAGTTTGTGTATGAAACATGTAATTTCTGAAACAATCCCATATTTTTGTAATTCATTTATGTGAAATACCCTGAGACACGTGCTACAAACGTTACAAAATGGAAGAGGAAATCCGATGTTTTGTTTGTAAAGAATTCTACAGAGAACCTGTCCTATTACCTTGTGGACATGCTCTTTGTCGAGCCTGCGCCATCAGCCTACAGGCCCACGTACACGAAGCTGAAAATTCGGCAGCAGCAAACGATTACCATGAAGCGGACAAAGCCTCCGTGTCGAGTGAAACCGACAGCGGTGTTGTATGTGGATCAAGGCCTAACAGTTACGCGGGGACCCCGGCCGCACCTGCTTATTCTACAGTAGCATTCAGCATCACATGTCCGCTATGTAGCAAAGTAGTTTTATTAGACGACAGTGGTGCTGAGGGGCTTCCGCCGTTTCGCGTCATGCGGACGATCGTGGAGCGGTTTGGAGGCGTGAAGGGGGCGCCGCCGGCTGAAGAGGCTTGTCAGATGTGCGAAGGAGAGAGGCGGGCAGCTGTGGTCCGCTGCGAGCAGTGCTCCGTGCGGTACTGTGCGGGGTGCAGGGATGCATGGCATCCCATCCGAGGGCCACTAGCTCAGCACGAGCTCCGAGCGCTCGGCACCACTTGTGGAGACCACGGCTCACCACCCACACTGTACTGCAATGCTTGCCAAGTCCCCATCTGCCAACGATGCCTCGCAGAAAGACACGCCTCCCATGAAACCCAGGCATTATCTAATGCAGCTAGATCTCATAAGGTATGAATGAACTTTCTTCATTTAAAATTATTGAATACACCCAAACAGTATTGATTGAATATAACCAATCTTGTTTCAGACTGAACTATCACAATCACTACAAAAATTATCAGAACAAGCAAAAGCCATGACTGAATATATTCAACTAGTCAAAGGATCAGGAGATAATATTAATGTAAGTTTGTGTATATAATTTATTCCATCAGATAAGTAGTGCTTTAGATGATTAGATTTTTTTATAATGTTACTTTTGTTGTGATTTATAGGATTCATGTGAAGAATTAGAGAGACAGATCGACCATGCATGTGCGGAAGTGAGTCGAGCAGTGGAGCGGAGAAGAGATGAGTTAGTTAGAGCTGCTAGACACACAAGGGCACAAGCTGTCACCAACATGCGATCGCTTAAGTCAATTGCAGCACAAAAGTTACGAGAAGCAACTGCTTTGCTGCACTTTTCTATAGAAGCTTTGAAAGAGTCTGATCATGCTGCATTTCTACAGGTGCATTAGCCTTTTAAAAATATAGTTTTACTTATTAATCTAAACCTAAGCTTCTCAAGCAGTGAAGAAAAACATTGAGAAAATTAATAGAGAAAATTTGCTTTTATATTCGAGTCAATAAATCTATGAATTTTTTTCTTATAATATGATAGAGAGCTTTATAAATCCAACTACACCGAGCTAAAACTGTTCATGGCCTTAGAACATCAGTTTCTACCTGATTGAATGTTTGAACATCAGTTAGAAACTGATTTTCAAACAACCAATCTCTTTTACTGTGCACAAGAACGAAGCTCTGTTTCTGATGACACACCCAATAAATAGCAGTGGATCAAATTGACCTACTTTTGATAGTATTGATTGCATTATGCGTAAGAGCATGTGCTTATCTCATGTGGCACACAATCGGTCTTTACTAAATGTAAACTATTTATCGTGAAATTTATTTTAATCTCTCAAAACAAAATCAAATCAAATTAATACAATATGTCTCAATAAGTATTGTCATGCCAAAGTACCCAAAGAATCTTGTGTCGTATTGGGTTTTTTTAAATTATTATTATTATTATTGTGTAAGCAGTGGGACGATTGGTTAATCAAAAACAAAAATTGTGTGTTCAGTCACCTAAAAGTATCTACCTAACATAAGCCTTTAAGTTCTTAGGGGCTAAGGCCGTTTGACCGGCACGGCACCGGTTTGACCGGCACGGCACCGGTAATGCACTACCAGGGCAATACAACACACGTCCACACCACTGCCATCACACCGCGCCGCGCCGTACACCTGGTAATGCATTACCGGTGCCGGCGTTGGTGGACAAACGGCCTAACAGTCAATGTAATAAAAGTTGTATATCATTTTTATAGGAAGAATAAGTAATGGAACAATAGGATGGCCCACGTGATGATCTTTTACTATCCTCTGATGTGATTATTCCAGGTGGGGAGTATACTGACAGTACGCGCGCAAGAAACTGCCGCAGGACTGTGTTCTTCTCTCGAGACACCGCCCAATGCGCCTGCGCTTACGTTAGACATTGAACCAGTGTTGCGTACTGTTAGGACTATGAATTTCGTCGAATGCATTCGTAAGTATAATTATCATAAAAATAACACAAGAAATAATAATAGCACAAGTATCTTTATCTAAGTACACTACGAAGCCAGTCATATGTCAAATGTGTTGTGTCCAAGACACAACACACTAACACAACTTGTTTCTAACAAATTTACGTCTTTTTCCTGTACCTACTTACTGGAATGCAGCATTAGAGGATGCAATGAAAACGGAAGGTAATTTTAATGGATTTTGTGGTTAGCTAGCAGAACAAATTGACTTAGCATAAATTGTACTAAAAGTAGCTACATGTCGTTTTGACGTAAAATGTGGTTCACAACCAATACGAGATATTCGCAAAAAACTGAGAATTTCTTAAAAAACTTTGGTCCTTAACCTTTAGCACAGATTATATGATACTATACTAGTACCTTTAGTATGCCGGAACGCGGATCCACGCGAGACATAATAGATTTGCTATTGTGTCTGGAATTCCGGCATACTAGAGGTTAATAAAACAGTGTAACAGTTTCATTCGTCACATTAAAATTCAAATTCGTTTCCTAGCCCCGGGGGCTCCAGAGATGGCAGTAGAAGCGTGCGTGGCGCGCGGCTGCTCGTGTACATTAGCGTGGCGCGCCCCACCAGCACCCAGCTCCGTGCGCGGCTATGTACTTGAGCTAGATGATGGACTGAGTGGACCCTTCCGTGTGAGTGCTCATATTAAACTTGCAACCACACCGCGAACTGAAATTCTAATGGAGCTCAAAAACTTTGGACATCATTTTTAACAACAGAGGAGTTTTTATTTTTCTCAAGAAATTATTTAGCATTACCTACCCAAATTATTGAAAACTGAAGAAATCGCATTTGTATATCTTATCAAGTTAAAAAACGTAGCAGATTTCACTAATATTGTGAAAATGGCATCCAAAGTTTTTGTTATCAATTACCATTTCGCTTAGCGGTAGGGGTGCTGATGCTGATATGGTTTCCATCAAGGCCCGGGTGATCCGGAAATGGCGGTTGAAGCATACGCGGCTATGAAAGCTGAACGACGTACAGGGATCGGATCCTTCCGATCCTTCATAGTTGCCTCTTCATTTATGAGCCGCCGAGAATAAAGTGCTTCAGTCCCAACTCGTCTTCAATATTTGAAGCGCTTACGCCCTTTAATTGTGGTATTAGCATATTTAGCATATTAAAATACACTATTAATAAAATCAATTGAATTTAATTTTGTACTGTTTTAGTACTTAATGTACTTGTGTAATTTTAGGAGGTATACTGCGGCCGTGAGACTGTTTGCACAGTGGATGGGTTGCATTACTCGTCTCTGTACAGCGCGCGAGTGAAAGCATTCAACGGCGCCGGCGAGGGACCTTACAGTGAAGTCATTGGCTTGCAGACGTCGCCTGGTATATCTATGTTTATTTATCTTGAAGAACTAACGAGATCTAAAAGGCATAAAAAACAAACACGCGCAAGAATTTGAGAATATTATGTTGTTTATGACAGGCGTCATGGCTCAGACGGTAGTAGCTCTGCCTTCCGTGCTGTGGGTCGTGGGTTCGATCCCCACTGAGAAAAAACAGTTCTGTGGCAAAAAAAAATAGTTGTTCTGTGTCTGGGTGTTACTATGTATTATAAGTATGTATTTACAACAAAAAAAATGTATGTATATAAGTATTATATCAGCAATCTAGTTCCCACAGTACAAACTCTGCTTAGTTTGGGACTAGAGGGTGTTGTGTGTAATGTCCAAAGATATTTTTTTTTATCGTGTACGTCTAATGAGCCTAAAAAACACGTCGTGATTAGTTCGTTTCTATTTCAGTGGCGTGGTTCACATGGGACGTGCGCTGCTCGGGCGGTGACGGCGTGTCTCTAACAGCGGACGGCTTGGGCGCCGCCGCGGCGGGCTGGCAGCCACGCGTGGCCGTGGCGGACACGCCCCTCGCGCGCGGCGTGCATTACTGGCGGCTACGCATCGACCGGTACGACGCCGACGCTGACCCGGCCTTCGGCGTGGCGCGCGCCGGCGTGGCACACGACAAAATGCTAGGTACGTGCACTGTAGCTACGCGTGGCCTGTGCTGACCTGGGTTTACTCCACGCATCTTTTGTGATTGTTTTAATTTACACTAGCTGATACCCGCGACTTCGTGCGCGTGCAAAACTTTCCACCAAAATGACTGACAACCAGCATACGATGAACCTCGTGCCAAGGGCGGCTTTTGGTTTAGAGAGGTCAAGCTGTATCTCAGAATCCACGTCTTTGATTTCAATAAAATATAGTCTATGTTTCAAAAGGGGTTTCTGAATGGTATAAGTTTCATTGAAATTGGTCCAGTATTTAAGGCGTGATCCGCGAACAAACAAACAGACAAACTCGATTTTCGGATTCAGAATCGTTTATTTAGTAGATCTGCATATTTAGTTTATCTTTAATTTAAGTTTTTGGCTTTTTTACAGTTTTATAATAGTATAGATTTGCGATTACACAAAATTTGGTTGAGCCATACAATACAATCATATAAATGCCCAACATATTTATTTGTCCATGGCTGGATTGCAACGAACACATGAACTCACTCCGACGTCCCAAACGTTGACATTGGCGCACATCACGCCATCCATTTTGCGTGGCTGGAACGCGCACGAATGTTTATGTTTTTGGAGTGTTATGTCCATACACGTCCTAATTTTGATATGATATTGTTGGTAGGTAGCGACGCGCTCGGCTGGGCGATGTATATAGACGGTGCGCGGTCGTGGTTCGTGCACGGCGGCGCGCACGGCGGGCGCGCGGCGGGCGGCGTGTGCGCCGGCGCGCATGTCGGCGTGCTGCTCGACCTGCCGCGCGGCACGCTGCGATTCACCGTCGACGACGTGCCGCAGGTACCTTACTCTAATATATTCCGGGAATCCCCACCAAGAAATCTCTACCAGTGGAGATTTAAGTTTTCCAGAAATCCCCACTGCTACGACGTAGCATGTCTACAACGTAGCAGTGCGGATTTCTAGATTTCTGGTAACAGCACGCCGCGATGCGTATGATTTCGGCGTCTATTTAACAGTGATTTAAATAGACGCCGAAATAAATTCTGAAGCGCTCGTGGCGTAGCTTGCTTCGATCACTCACCGATTACCTATCTAAGTTAAGCGAAGTTCTGCGCGGTCACTATTTGGATGGGTGACCGCTAGTGGCATTAAGATATGAAAGCTTTCGTGCTTAGAGGGCACTTTAAACTGTCGGTCCTGGTTCTAGCAGTCGTTAACCCATGACGGAGGCCTTAAGACGGCCTCAAAAATCCGCCATTTAAGTTGGCCACTAACTCCCACGAGCTCGCTTGCTTACTGAATCATCATCATCATATATAAAACTTGACATAGAATCAACGCACAGCCTAAACTATAAGTCCTAGAGGTATGAAATTTTGAGGGTAGTATCCTTATATAGTGTAGGGGTGCACTAAAAGAAAGGAATTTTGAAAAGTCACACTCTAACGCGAGCAACGCCGAGAGACGGCTAGTTCTTGATATAACTCGACGTGTCCACGCAGACTTAATCGCATCTATGGAGGACAAAATCGTAGGAATTAAGTAACGTAAACTAAAGTTATGATAACAACTCGATTTTTTTACAGGGTGATATTGCGTTCACGGGCCTTCGTGGTGCATTCTACCCGGCTGTGTCACTGAACAGAGGCGTCGCCATTACGTTACAACCAGGTTTACAACCGCCCCCAGAACTACTCCTATCGCAGCTAGCCATAGAATGAACCAGAACACACTCTATTAACAGGCGTACAATTAAATATAAGTCTTGTTGCATTGTCTCTGAACACAAAATAGCAAGCATTCACAAATTCAGACCAGCGCGGTGTAACGCCTCGGTTGAAATGACCTTAAATGAAATAAGCAATTCGATTTGAATCGCATTCATCGATTTGATTGCTCATTCCGATGATGATCGACAAAACATTAGGTAGGTCTGTACGGTAAGTTCGCTATAAAGTTTTATTTTATGACGATTCTTATAGACCCTTCTTTACTTTTCTTTACTAGCTCGCTTTTATTCCGCCTTAAGTACATGTCATACTTAAATTAGTAGCTTAGTACAATGTAACTATGTCCGTATAACGTAACTTAAGTAGTTAGGTATTCGTAACTGTCGATCGACCTTATCACTAAGAGTAATTACACTAGAAATTAAAAAAAAACAAGTGTACGTACAGGCATCAGCATAAGTCGATTAACAAATTGAGTTTTTAAAATACAAGTAGGTATATGCGGTCGAAAAATGTTATAAGCTAAAGTATATTATTCAGTCTGTCATTGGAATTGGTATACAGATATAAAGATCTACCTAAACTCTTGCAAAAGTTACAAAATCATCCCAAACATATTTCGACGCCCTAAATTGTTAATCATAAGTTATGTTGCTGACTGTACAATAACTGTACCTACAGTAGCACAGTTCGGAAATATACGATAAATTAGCATATCAGTCCGTCCGACTCTCAGTAAAATATAAATACTGCTCTAATGTACTTACTAATGGCTGAAATTGCAGAAACGAAAATCTACTGTCGACAATAACATCTAATATCTTGTAACGTGTGTGTAGTAGGTATTGATGAAACACTAAAACTTCTAATTCGAAAACGTGTGAGTGTTTATAATAAATTATTGTATATTGTATGACCTACAAAATGGGCCACAAAGATTTAGATCAGATTCTAAAGTTAAACTCAAGAGAAATCGTATTTCTAGCCATTTTGCAGCCGCCTCTATGTTTAATTTGTTTGAGTCAGGTTTTTTTTACTTAAACATTGCTTATGTGACGTAATGTATTATTATTTATGTTCGGATTTTACTGCCATTTTAGGTAAAGAACTTAGATAGAATAGGAAACAAGGTGGTTGTTTACTTAATCTTATTTTATAATGTTTACTTTGTTTTTAATTTAGTACTGATAATTATTTTGTTCGTCATTATCTTAGGTACCTGAAACGCAATCTACGTAATTCCAGTTCACTGCCAATACTCCGACTAACTGTGACTGCTGAAAGATTCACCGTTATGGTAATCTACCTCTATCGCGCACGAACAAATTTAACAGTCGCTGCGTTAGCGTATTCGAGTTATATTGCGCGTCAAGACCAGCTCGACTGTCAACCGTTGTAGTGTCACCGCGCAGTGTATCTCGGATACGCAAGCGTTACGATACGTTTGCGATTGTCACATTTATTCGTGATCAAGGCACTGAGGCGCTGCTATAGTTTTTTGGTAATCGTTTCATACAATTGTCAAATTGAGTGTCGTCTGTAGAACAGCCGAAATAAGCAGTTTGACTCTGACGACAAGCTTTTCTGTTTTGTTTGGTGCAATGATATTTTATTTGATATATTCCAGAAATCCCCACCAAGAAATCTCTACCAGTGGGGATTATTTAAAAGATCATTGGTTAGATGAGTAGGTAAAGTATAATATATGTTTTGTGTTCATTGGAATGTTACAAAATTAAAATACAACCAGAGTCACTAGGCAGCTATAATATATTGTTTCCAATAGCGTGAGGTGATTTTTGTATCACATTTATATTGCTTTAGACATGTAAGTATTTTTTTTTATTTAACTTATTTGTCTAACATAAGTGTGCTGAATATCTATATACCTATCATTGTATACCTATATTGTACTTAATAAAAATTATTGACTGATTTCATTAAACTATTATAAAACTGTTTGCTTTTACGACATAGACGCTTTTAGATTTCCAGAAAAACTATTCTGGGCCTTGATCATCCATCACCTTCTCGCAATCCTAATGTCGTCGGTCCGTCCTACATCCTGCCCTTTGCCTTCCGGTTCGTGCTCGTTATCCGAGATCTCTCCTGATGTCAGTTCTGTGATCTATATATGGCCTGCTGCTCAACTGGTTTCCTGATTTTCTATCATAAAGGTGAACTTTATAGCTAGCATCATATAGCTCTACATAACCGCTGCGAGATATTCAGCTTATCAATGAGACGATAGATCAAATTACGATAGGTATTCTGTGCTATGGTCCAGTTTGATCCATTCCATCATCACAGTAAAAACTACTCAAACAAGAGGTAGGTACTAGATAAAAGTCCTTTACTATTTTTCATGAACTCGAGTCGATAAGACAGGACCTTGGACGACTGCGTTAATTCAACCAGTCACAACCACCCTACAAAATGATGTACTTATAACCTATATCTTTAATACCTATACTTTCTAAGGTTTTTGAAAAAAATATGTATAATCGGTTACTTACATTTCTGGACTAACACGATACGTTGGTTGATAATCAACACGGATTCAGAAAAGGTATGTCGACTAGTTTAGCTACCTTTAAGTTTACAAAAAATATTTTAGAAAGCCTTAATAATTAAATAACCCCAGCGGCTTTGCTTCTAGATCTTAGTAAAGCGTTCGACTTTGTAGATCATAAGATTCTCTTAGCCAAAATGGACAAATATGGAGTAAGAGGGGTTGCAGAAAACTGGTTCTGCTCCTATCTGCAAAACAGAAAACAATTTACTAGAGTGACGAAACTCAACAATAGGACTTTAGAAAACTTTGACTCTGATATAAGAATTAACCCTAGTGGCGTTCCACAGGGAAGTATTTTAGGACCACTATTATTTCTGATTTATATTAATGATTTACCAAAAGTCTTAAACCATGACTGTGTTATGTTTGCTGATGATACAACGTTAATAATAAAATGCAATGATAATAATAGTTACGAACCTGTAATAACTAAGGCGTTAAATGACATTGTTGATTGGCTCAACATAAATAAACTTAAGCTAAACGTATCCAAAACGAAAATTTTAAGTTTTAAAACTTACAGCAAGAAACCATTATGTTTAAATGTTACGGTTGATGGAAATGTTGTAGAACAAGTAACGGAGTCATCCTTTTTGGGAATTACAATATACGAGCACTTGTCATGGAAATATCATGTGCACAACATCTGTGTAAAAATAAATAGGTTTGTTTTTGCTCTCAAAAAACTGAAAAATATTACGTCAAAACAAACAGCCTTGATGGTTTATCATGCATAATGTTTGCTCAATGATAAGGTATGGCATTGTTGTTTGGGGGAACTCTACCGAAATTTCGAGAATCTTTATAGCTCAAAAGAAATGCATTCGCGCAGTATTTGGTATGAGATGGACTGAGTCCTGTAAACCTATTTTTAAAAGCCAAAAACTATTTGACTGTGCCCGCTCTGTACATTTATGAGGTCGCCAAATTTATAAAAAACAATGACTCTTTTTGAGAAAAATAGTAGGTAACATAAATAAAAGACTAGCAACTATTATTCGTCTGAAGATGCCAGTGCCTAAGCTGGAAACTTACAGAAAAAACTGTGTATATATATGGCCCCCCCTAATTTACAACTCCCTACCAAAAAATATTGTTGATCTTCCTTATAAAAAGTTTTGTACTGAGTTGGAAAAATGGTTGATATTGGAGAGCTTTTATTCAGTTTCTGACTTTTTGAAGAAGGGTTCGTGTCGCTTCTACAACTATTAATAGGTAGGTACTTTTATTGTTAGTGACTTTTAGTGTGTTGTTTTATCGAATCTAGTAGTTAAATGCTTAGTTGATGACGCCAATCACTTTGGTAAAAATATGCGGCACTTATTTATACTTTTACATCTTTGTGCTTAGGTATATTACCATATTTTTATGCAAATAAATGAATTTAATTGAATTGAACCAGCATTATACATCATTTTGCTGGTACCGATAAACGAGAAATCTCCTGAGCGGACAAAAAAATCAATATTAATAAATGATAATGAGCGCTTCCCGTAAGTATGTAAAACATACCAAAATTAAAAGAAATAAATTGTTGTGAAGAGTTTATTTTGGTCTTTGTTATAATTTTTTGAAAATAATTGATCACAGTCAATAAAAAATATCTTTTCACATAGGTAGTATCTTTTGTAAGTTAAACAATAATGGCAAGGAAATTTACATAATTCACCAATGATATGCTTGTGTTATAATAAAATCAGTGCATTCGCTAACATAACTAGCAACCAAGGACTACCTTTTGTAGTATTTTGATACCATTGTTTTTTTTTGGGAAAATTATAATTTACCTACCAATGGGAGGTAAACCTTCTCACCTTACAAAATGAAGACATGAGTGTGCCTCAGTGAAACAACTTTCCGGAAGACAGTTTATAGTACTAAGAGGCATATCTTTCTAAAACTAACAAGAAGCTATCTTGGTTTATATCACAGATATGATGAACAATTCGTGTTTCCTAGAATGTCTAGATAAATTGTATTCTATAACACAATCACTTACGTTGTAGTGAATATGAGTAAAAAAAAAATTAAGGCAGTGCTTTGACAAGCAGAGGACATACACAATGGTGTGTATAAAAAAATAGAAGAAAATAAACATGTCAACCTTTGCAGATGAACATAATGACCAAAAATGTTAACTCTTCACTTGATGTCCCGAAATTAATTTTCCCCAGAGAGCAAAATGATTGTCACATAACAGAAAAAAAGAGCTCTCTAAAATAAAAACCCCAGCAGACAGAACAATGTGACATATCTTTAAGCCCAAAAAGAATGCAACATTCTCCTGCCTCGTTTTGTCACAGTTAATCTTTAAATTGATTTCAATAAAATTACTAACTTTTCCACTTAGAGCAATGAGGGAAAGCAATGATGTTGGTTCTCTTTGGAATTGAGAAAAAATCTAACTATAAAATATAATTATTTTTCTTTAGAGCTACCCTCATGCCCTAAATCTAGCTGCAGTTACATTATCTCTGTGACAGACGCCGCTTAGTTTTGAAATTAAGTTCAAAATATTAGCAATTAAATACTGAAAGCTTTAATGACAACAGTTCACTCCAACTGGAACCACCTATTTATAGCTATAACTAAATTTCACATTATACAACCCCAACTAATTGTCGAATTTTATTTTAAACTTGTGATTTACTTATTTATTTTAGTTAGAGTGAACTTCCATCATTATCACCATAGCTTTACGTTAGGCTTATAGTAACTAGACAAGTTTCAAGCGGCCAGAAACAATGTCTCTTGATGCAGATTTTGACATTACAATCCAAAAATGTTGTTCGAGCTAGACTTTATACCCACCCATAACACAGTATTGAAATTATTATTTTGAAAAGAGAAAGCAAAACAGTGCTAGCTCGAACTTCGTTCATTTTATGGGTAGGCATTCACAATATGTATATTCAGTAAGTCTACCACAATTTATGTAAGATCTTGGACAAATCTAGGTAGACTCCCCAAATTTTTTTACTCAGATAAATATTTAATGTTTCAACAATATAGGAATTCGTCTACAGTATCCAATATGGACAAAGCAGACAAGTTACCTTGCACAAGTCCTGATGTTCGTATTATGTACACTTTTAAAAAAGTAACCCATCCAAGGTTAAAGTCTTATTTCACGATATAACTATTTACACGCACATTTTGTTACAATAAATTCATTACACTTTTTACAAATAAGTTTTTTGTTTTTGTTTTAACTATTCATTCATTCAGTCAGCGAGTCCATAAAGTAAGAGTGCGCTCGGGGCGACGCGGCGGCGGCGGCGGCGGCGTCGAGCGCGAGGCGAGCGGCGGCAGCGGCGCGGCGTTACTTGTCGGCCGAGTCGTCGCCGTCATCCGGGCGCGACACATACAGCGCCGGATCTATCACCTTGGGGATGGGCTTGATCTCGGTGCCAAGCTCCTGCTCAATGCGGTGCAGGGCGAAGCGGTCCTCATACGTGATCAGGTTGATCGCGATACCGAGATGTCCGAACCGACCCGAGCGCCCGATGCGGTGCAGATATGTCTCCGCCATGCGCGGGAAGTCGAAGTTGATGACCACGTTGACGGCCTGCACGTCGATACCGCGCGTAAATAAGTCAGAGCACACCAGGTTGCGGCAGAGGCCGGCGCGGAAGTCGTGGAACACGCGGTTGCGGTGCGCTTGCGCCATGCGCGCGTGTATATAGTAGCAGCAGTATCCCAACTCCGTTATCTTCTTTGCCAGAAGCTCCACTCGCTGAGTTGAATTGCAGAAAATAATCGACTGATTTATTTGCAACTGTGAACAAGAAAAGAAGTATTTTTGTATGATAATGTGTATTTACCTACGTTACTTTATTTAATGTTGACTAGATAAGGGAAGATAAGCACCTTCGAGAATAATGTATTTAGGCAATGCACTTTCTGTCTCTCTTGAACAAAAGCGTAGTATTGTGTGACTCCCTTCAGTGTGAGCTCTTCCATGAGATTAATTTCATAGGGTTCTCTCAAGTGCTTTTCCATGAACTGCTTGACACTGAGTGGGAAAGTAGCTGAGAACAGCAAGATCTGACGTTCTTTGGGTAACCTGTAAACAAACTCTTGTTACACTACAGAAAACACATTTTATTTTTATCTTGGTCAAAATTATGCTCAGTTATTGGATTTATCACTTATATAAAGTGAAGGGGAATCCAAAAAATCATCATTAAATGCTATTTGAAACAATATTGTATAAAACACCATAACATACCGTGAAATGACCATGTCCAACAAGCCCTTGAAGTCCTGTGAGAGGAGTTTGTCAGCCTCATCAAGGACCAGCATTCTGCAATGTTCCATTTTGGCCACTTGCTTATCCATGAGATCAATCATACGTCCTGGCGTCGCGATTATTACTTGAACTAAAAACAAGTTAAACACATAATAGTAAACCTAAAAACCATCAAAAAAAAGTATTAAGAAAGTATTATTTCAAATAGTAGTAACTCAACTTACCATTCTGATAGATACGCATAATGTCATCTCGTAAATTGGTACCTCCCGTAGTTACCATTACACGAATATCTGTATGTTTTGCCAGCTCTATGCAAATTTGTGATGTTTGGAGTGCCAGCTCCCTAGTCGGTACCACAACTAAAGCTTGAATACAATCTTTTTTAGGGTCAACCTGAAAAATTGAGGAATTATGAACTAGGCACAAAATTCGTGCATTATGAACATACAAAATGTGTTGATTTTTAATGCCTCAGAAAACGGATTTATCACTTATAGAAAGTGAAGGGGAATCCAAACAATTCATCATAGAAATAAATAAAAGATTGCTTGAAAAATAAGTATAATTAAACCATGTTACCATTTAAGGTGGTAGAAAGTTCAAAATGTATATGCCTACCTGTTCTAGAACTGGAATACAATAAGCGCCAGTTTTGCCAGTTCCATTTTTGGCTCTTGCGAGAACATCTTTACCGCTGAGTGCAATAGGGATTGAAGCCTCTTGAATAGGGGAGGGTTTCTCCCATCCCTTCTCAAATATACCCATAAGCAGTTCTCTTTTCAGGCAAAACTCTTCAAACTCATTACCTCTTGTGTCCGTAACATCCTGTCAAATATAAAAGTTAAATAACCGAAAAACCTGTCCAAGAAGATCATACTAAGAACTTTTTATGCCATGTATAATTGCCAGTCATTGTGCGGGTAGAATGTATAACTAACTCACACTTGTCTTTATTCTTCTATCCTTTGGGGGTATTTTTAATTTTGATTTCCAACCGATGTCGTCGATAGTTTTATCGACATCTCTGAAATAGACAATTTATTTATATTTCACAAATACAAAGCGAACAATAGGTGAGACAGGTCGTTAGTCGTTTTGCAATACATACCCCTTTTGACTGGTCAAACTATTGCCGACGTGATTACTTGTACTAATCCTATTTTCGGTCATCATTTTCCCAAATAAATCCCGCTAGGGATGACTAAAATTAGAAACTTATCACAAATCTTTGCCAAAGTTCAGCACAAAACAAATTTCACAACAAGTCACTTTAGAATTCATAAGCTATCTATTTGAAAGTTTATCACGTTCACCAATTTAGTCCGGGGATATCTGTAACAACAAATTGGTGATTACAAAGATAGTAGGTATAGCTGAAGACGAAGTTTTTATAGGACGCGTCAACAACTGAGACGTCCAAACAAATAAAATAAATATCTATAGGCACTAAATTCAATCGTAACTGTTATAATTAGCGAACTATTTAGTGTTGCAGAAGCAGATTGGAGCAAAGTTTAGATTTCGTAAAAATGCAGCAAAGTGTTATGAAGGATTGTGAAGATATTACGGGATAAATTTACGTCGTAGATGTATACAAAAACGAATATGGCCGCCAAGAGTACGACATTAGATTTTAGTTTTATGGTCCCTGCATGAATTCTAGCAACGGGACTAAGCTGTAAAATCATCAGTAATAACTCTGGAAATACAAGAAATTACGTAAAATAAACAATACCTAGATAAAACTTCTAATAAAAGAAGACGACACTCGATACTCGACGACGACATCAATCACGAAATTCACACACAAATGTAGTAACCCACCAAAGACAATAATATTTTTTTGCTTGCGTCTATCAAACAGAATCAAAAACAAGGAGAAAACAAACAACCAACCAACCATAGACAAGATACATTTATTAACCCTAATAGGAGTGTGAGGCCCGTATTCCGTAGCCTTACTCAAGCACTGATCCGTACTCAAGCATAGATTTTTGTATGAAAATCTCTACTCAAATCTATGCTTGAGTAACGATTTCTGTCTCGGAATACGGACCTGAGTCATGTTCGGCTCCAGTCATGCATTACTACGAGTTTCCACCAACGAAATGTTTACACAAAACATGCACAACTCTGTGAATATAACGAACCGCGTTTCTACCGTCAACCCTTGTGCATGTTTTGACATATTAGAATCATTTTGCAAGTTGTTTGTACGGATTTCTTGTATGGATTGTGTTGATATTTAGAGATTTCACTGGTTTAAAAAAAAACAGTGAGTGGAGTCCCTACGCGCGGAAGAAGTTATACTTCGAGTGCCACGCATTCACTCTCGCTCTGTGTATAATGTGAAATTAATATATTATTTGTTTTTATGTACCTAACCAATATGCAGTACTAAATTTTCACTTCAAAGTAAAAAGTTGCAAAAAATCTATAATGTCGGTTTGGATTTGAACTCGTATCCCGTTGTCGGTCTGACCGCAGTCCGACATATCACTGTTCCGCCAACAGAGCTCTGCTCCTGATAGTTGAAATTACAGCTATATTCCTTTCTTTTTCTTTTGTTTGACGCTGTCAGTTGAAAGTCGTCTAACTTCAAAAAATTCTAAACACTGCCATCTATTATTTGATTGTAGCATTTGTAGCATAGTCCTCCCATATAACGCAACGTTGTTGGAAGTCGCATTAGAATTAGTATAACTTCAAAAACATATTTTGCTGCGGTGGAAACGCAAAGCACAACAAATCTTTAGATCTTTACGCTAGCACTGTGGTGCACCCAAAGAACTCGTTACTCAAGCATAGGTAGATTTGAGTAGAAATTTGTATACAAAAATCTCACTATGTACTGTGCTTCAGCAGCAAATGCAAATAGATACACCAAAGTACTATTACACATTAGGTATGCGTATTTCATGAGTAGGTACCAATAGCACGTATAAACTCCTAGAATGAATTTCTATCTTAGGTAAGAAATTAAGTAGGTTATCTGTTGTGTAGGTAAGCATCATAGTCTCTTACATATCATAGCAAATCATATTGTTTTCTAATTCCAAAACACTCATCATAAATGAAGACACCTAAACATCTGAAATGAATGAAAAAGAAGGCTCTAGAAAAGAAATTGGCCAAGGCGCATGTAGTATTCCGAGCGAATGAATCATTATTGTGGTGTAAGATTGAAATTTCACTTTATAAGCTTAAGCTCCCTTGTGTAGGATTTTATTAATGACAAATATATTTTTTTAACTTCATATAAATGTTTCGTTTTAATTTCTCATATTTTATTAACTGTTTAATGTTTCCTGTAGGTTTCCTATCATGAAATTTTCATACATAACCTAATATATTTTCTAACAAATGTTTACCTAATATAATAACCATTATTTTCCGGCCTCAAACTAAGTACCCACCTACCTAATTTTTTTTACTATAACCGCCAACTGTAAAAAAGAGTGGTGCTAAGTACCCCTCTTTTCTCAAGTTGGCGATTAAAGATTAGAAAAAAATTTGGTAGGTAGATACCTAGGTAAACTAAATAGGTTTAAGCCTAGGTAAACCAAATAGGTTTAATACTTAGTAAAGCAAATAGGTTGGATACTTAAGTGCTGTAAATAGGTTTACTACGTAGGTAAATCAAATAAGTTTAATTCGAATATTCCCGCCATTTGCTTGCTTGGTTTTCGTGCCCGGCCGATGGAGTGTTGATGTATAACCTTTTCTAAAGCTATGGTTGCATTTTTTAACCAGAGAGATAGCGTTCTTCTCTGGTACCTATTCTTTTTCTATGGTTTTTTCTTTTCCATCTTTTCAAGCAAAACCGATACAGGAAGAGCCAAAGAGGATATAAACACTACGTTTGGAAGAGCTGGAAGAGGCAAAGAAATAACAGTGTTCTGCGAAGAATAGTAACACACACTGCTAGGAAGAGGTGTTAGAAGCTAATAAAATGTGATGGGAATACAAATTAATTTGGTTGTTCCAAGGTAAACTCTCGCCCAAGTCACTCCAAGGCACTGTTATCTGATTGTTTACATCTTCACAATCATGTAAGTAATTCTGTCAAACCAATTTGTTTAGTTAATTCGTAGTAAAAATTTAATTCGTAGATATTATATAAGTATATAATGTTGTATACGTCCGAAACGGGTAAACTGTTGGCTCTATTTTAAGTTATTTGTAACTTCTTTATGTACACAGTTAAAATATTCTTATTCTTACCCCTGAGCATCTATAGGTACTTTTAGTAAGTACCACTACGGCTAAGCATCCCATGGCAATTATTGGGTAGGTTTTACCCATACCTATATTAATTTATGCTTTTTATTATCTTTACTACCTATCGTTGCTTCCTCCTATTGCGTGCCTGCCTACCCACTTATTTGTTGTTTTACTGAAATAAATATTTCACTATTTACAGGACTGAATATTGGAAATCACAATCTCGCAAGTATTGTGAATTTTGTAAATGTTGGTTTGCCGACAACAAAGTTGTGAGTATCTGCATATTTTTTATGACTAGATTACTTTATCTGTAACCTGTTGGTGTTCCTTTAATAAATAAATAAACCTGAAAACAATTTGTGTAGAACAAAATGGCAAAATATATCCATTTTCCTTTTTGAATCACCAATTCCAACCAACAAAAAAGCAAACTACAAACTCCACCTCTTTATAATATTAAGTTGGAGATAATAGACAATGGTATCGATTCGGTTGTTGCCTTTTTCTAAACTAACCTAATTTGACAGCTCTAAAATTATAGCCGTCCTTGTCGTTTCAGTTTATGAGAAAGGGACGGCAACATTTTTAGTGCTGCCAAATTAGGTTAGTTTAGAAAAATGCAACAACCGAATCGATACCAATAAATAATATAATTATGTTCTAAGAAAAAAAAAACATTTCAGTCCATATCCTTCCATGAAAATGGAAAACGACACAAAGAGAATGTCCAAAAACATATATCACAACTTAGCAAAAAGAGTGCAAAGGAATTTAAGCACAAAGAAAAGATAGATGACACTATGAAGAAAATGGAAGCTGCTGCAATGGCAGCCTACCTGAAGGATGTGCAGAATAATGCTGACCTCACATCACAGGTTAGTTAACATTTTCTATACCATGCCAGACCACAACGGTGCCCGGCTCTAAAATATCATGCACAGCTAAGAACTTATGTAATGTACCCAATTCAATAAAGCAGTTGCAGGTATCTACTTATTTAAAATATGCTTTTGTTTTTTTTTTTCAGAGTATAAATGAAATGATAAGTGAAGGCAGCACCACTGAAAGCAAAGCCACTATAGTTGTAGGTGACAGTAAGAAATCAAAGTCAGCCCCGGTCTGGCATGAGGTCAAAGGAGAAGATGGCAATCCTTACTACTGGAACACAATTACTAATGGTTTGTACTTCTAAAAAAAATATAAAATTTGCATGAATGAGAGGAAATTTTTGGACTTTCTCGATTCTGGTTTGAGATACTTTATTCTCAAAAAAATACAAATACAGTCACTTATATGAGAAAAATACAGGCTTTAAGTAAATAGATATAACTATTTGTTAGCGGTTATCATCTTAATAGTAGGTAGGTTTTGGTTTATATTTTATAGCTGTCATGCATTCCTAATGAATGTTTTGATTTCAGAAACTACATGGGATACACCTGATGATTATTTATCACTAGTAGATCAAGAGAAAAAAAGCCTAAAACAATCTGAAATGGAACAGAAAAAGGAAAAACAAAAAGAAAAACTAAAGTAAATAAACAGCTCATATTTTTATTAGTCATTACCTACTTACTAACATTTTTAAAACGGGTAGCTGTGCAGAATGTAAAATTATACTTAGAGCATCCCATATCCAATACAAAGATATTTGCATATCCGCATAAAGTGGTTCGAAAGATATGCCCTAAAAATATACAATGCCTATTTTCTCTAGTTCACACTTATAATATTTGTTTCTTTCATTCATTTGATCAAAAAGTACATGACTTTGATTTTTTTTAGCAAAAAGAGACAGGATGAGGCTGTGATGGAGCTAAAAGCACATTTGGCGCGCGAGAAAATGCGAGAGCTCGCAGTGAAAGATCCACCGCAGGAAAAAACTACAATCGACTATGGACCTGCGCCGATAGCCAGACCCTACGGCTCATGGAAACCAGTTGTCAATGAGTAAGTGTTACACTTCAAACAATAAATTCTTTACTGAGAGCATTCATATGGCGTCACAGGCGTCATGGCTCAGTCGGTAGTAGCTCTGCCTTCCGTGCTGTGGGTCGTGGGTTCGACCCCACCGAAAACAAACATTTCTGTGGCAAACATAAATGTTTGTTCTGTTTCTGGGTGTTACTATGTATTATAAGTATGTATTTACAAAAAAAATGTATATAAGTATCAGCAATCTAGTTCCCATAGTACAAGCTCTGCTTAGTTTGGGACTAGAGGGTGTTGTGTGTAATGTCCAAAGATATTTATTATTTTATTTATTTATATAACCCCCTAGAAGCACTCGTGGCTAGGCTTGCTTAGTCCATCATCACTGATTTATCTATGTTAAGCGACGTTCTGCGCGGTCACTATTTGGACGGGTGACTGTTAGTGGCAATTACATCTGAGCGCTTTCGGGCTTCGGGGGGCACGTTCAACTGTCGGTCCCGGCTTTAGCAGTCGTTAAGCCATGATGGAGGCCTTATGGCGGCCTAAAAACTCCATCACCAGCGTTTGCTACTAACTTAACATAGCCTCGAAAAACTGCCATTACCAATGGCACTGGGACTAGTCTACTTTTGTGACTTCACATGCCTAGCGGAGAAATAGTTACGACAATCGCAAATTTTTTAAACTCTGTCATAATTCTGTGGTGAAAAAAAATCTCAAACCTAAAAAAACACACTAAAATGAAGAATAACTCTAATAAGTTGTTTATTTTTCGACAGGCGTCATGGCTCAGTCGGTAGTAGCTCTGCCTTCCGTGCTGTGGGTCGTGGGTTCGATCCCCACCGAGAACAAACATTTGTGTGTGGCAAACATACAATGACATGTTTGTTCTGTGTCTGGGTGTTACTATGTATATAAGTATTCTATCAGCAATCTAGTTCCCATAATACAAGCTTCGCTTAGTTTGGGACTAGAAGGCGTTGTGTATGTCCATGAGTATTTATTTATTTATTTTATTTATTTATTTTTCAGAACACCAAAACTTGTGGATCTCCAGCTGCCGAAAGTGGAAGTACCACCGCCGCCACCCGTCATAATGGAGCCCGAAACGTTTAAGTTCAAGGAGAGACGCGTTGAATCTCTTGGAGATGGCCCTGTAGAATTTAAGAAACGGAAATTCAACAATCCTAAAAGAAATATGCGGCAGAAAGTTGATGATGAATGATTCATTAGAAGAGCTGAAAGACCAGGAACGAAGGTACTATGGAACTGTCTCTCAATATATTATCTCGCTCATCTTTCACATAAAATATTTACAGAGTAATATTTTTTTTAAGATCCATTCTTTTTCGAAAATGTATAAAAATAGTTTGAACTTGATAATGCAAATTATATTTTAATGATTTCATTTTTGTGTAAGTTTTTAGGTATAAACTAACTAATGAGAAAAAAAATATAAATCATGAGGAATACTTGGTAAAAAAACGGAAAGCTACTCACTTTTTTCACTCGTTTTATCACAGAAATCAAATCAATCAGCAAGCTAAATTTTTTAGTTTTTCGGAAACACATTATAGGGTTTTAAAAAACTTACTCTGAAGATATGCTAAAATGAAACGCATCCATAGTCGACCAATAATTTCTGCCTTAAAAATACCATGTTCGAAAATCACTTTAACCACTGATACAAATAGATAAATTTTGTAAAATAATAATCTAGCATTTTCAAAAAAAGTTAAATTATTCAATAAGCCTAGTTTTACAGCGTTATAGCATAAAATGTTTTATACCAGGATCATAGTTTAAAAATAAATATAAAAACACTGAAACTCAATTTACTTTTCATTTCACTACCCAAAAAACGCAATCATACTTTTCCGAATGAGCCAGGGATGGACGTTTGACGAATGTATGTGACTAGTATTTGGTACTGTCACAGATCATATTATAATACTAGTTAGGTACTGTGTATGTAGGTATTGTAGGACCGGTTACCTTCAAAATAGTATTGTGCTCTGAGAATCCTGTATTGTGATCTCTAAGGATATTTATAGCTGACTTGTCAAGCGTGAGAACAATACGATTCGTCTTGAGAGATCCTTTTCAAAGTTAATTGATATTCAAATCGTATACGACGGCCGAAAGAATGAATTATGGGTGGAATAAATAAAGGTTTTATTTATTACGTAAGGTATTTTTTATAGATATTGAACTATGTTAAGTAGGTGTATTCTTATCATCATTATATTAGCCCGTAGAAGGCTATTGCTGGACAATATAGTTTTTTTATGCGAATTACTTATTCTCATAAAAAACTAATTATTTTCCATCACGGTTTGATGAAATTCCCTCCGTAGTTAGCCACACGAAGCTAGCGACGCGTCGCGTCGAATTTCATAGAAATACATAGAAACCAGTAGTTTCGCCGCGAAACGTCGTCCGCCGCCGCCTCATGTCGTCCGCTGCCAACTCGTACCTAAGAACGACAACTTGCAATGTACTACTTCAGAGATTTCTAGAAATAACTATTTTCAGCTTCTTCTCCCATATCGACTTCCTGCAATTAACAACGTCGTTCATCGGCTCGAGTCGTCATTCGCCTTGGTTGACCTTGGTTCTTCTAAAGATCTCTATAAAGACAATGTTTGCTAGTTTTTATGTTCCGAAAGTGTGTATACATGAGTCAATTCAAAGCCTACAATAAACAACTATTATTTTTTGCCGCTATCAATCGCACTGTCCATCTATTGTCGCGTACGTCCGTGATCCGGGACCGATATGGTAATCATATAGCACGCAGTACTAGCAGGTATACCTAGGTAGGTAGGTACTTGTGTAGTTATGGATAGGATCATGGTATATCTACCTACTATTAAGCGTTAATGCGACATTGTACACGTATTTATGTCCGGCTGAGGTCGAACATTAGATTTTCCAATCACGGACAGGATGACAGGCTCTGATCGTCCGTATAAAAGGGGCCGTCGGGAGAGGCTGGCTACAGTACCTTCGATATCGCAGCAGGTGACACTCCTGTCTAGAGGACTAGACTTGCTTTTGTGCTGCCCTTACTTTTGAACCTGTCGTCATGTCTAAGCTGGTGAGTTTTATACATTTTACCTAATTATCTTGGCTCTTGTTACATATTTCATTGCAAGTTAGTCAAAATACAATCAACCTCTATAATTTCTAGTCTCTACCAAATAGCCTAGGCCTTTCTGCCCTCCCGGTTGACCAAACTGACTGCCACCATGCTGGTCTTTCTTTTCGATGAGGCTCTTTGTTTTCTCAGTATGCAGAAAAATACCGTGGAACACCCTTCCATAATCGAGACCAAAATAATTTGAGACAGGGTTTAAATAAAGTTAACCTAATTAAATAAATTTAATTTGAATTGAATATTATTAGCGCTATACCTACCAACGGCAATGTTAACGAAAAATAATAAATTAGCAATATATTAAATGATATTTCCTAAATAATGCAAAATAGACGGATCTATAACTATCCCTTTAGGCGGCCCTCCTTTACCAGCCTCAAGGGTATTGGTAGATTAAAAGCAACAAATGATTAACCAGTACTCATGCCTTAGAAGCCTAGATCAATATTTTTGTTGCTGCACCCACACGCGCTCCAATACATTTCTGCTTAGTATAAAAAATTCCGTCTGTTTTAAAAAAAAAAATCACTTTTCTTACTTATCGTTCTCCAGGTGATGCTCATAATCGCAGCAGTGCTGTTGGTCTCAGCAATGGCAAAGCCTCAGATTCTGGTGGACTACAGCGGGTACTACGCAGCGGCTCCCGCTTACGTCGCCTCATACAGTGCACCTTTAACTTACTCTTACCCTTACGCCGCCTATTCTTATTCTTACCCCTACGCGTATTACAAGTGATTTTACCATAAACTTCAAATCAAAAGCATGGTTTAGATGTAAGATAATGAGCACTACGGATACGCAAGATATACCTATTTAAAAATAATCGACAAAATTAATATTGTACCTTCTTACTTCTTATTTAGTTATTAGTCTGTTTTTAAAATAAACTGTATTTAAATTTAAACTTTTGTTTCGAATTTCTTTAAAATCTGTTACGCTACTAAAGCCAAAAAGATAGGTACTGACTTGGTTTAAAAAGGCAGCTCTCGAACCTGGTCAACAATATAAACCAAAACTAAATTAGTGGATGTTCCAACAATATAATAAAATATTGGTATTAGTAGGTATAATATTGCTATGCAAGCTCTTGAAATTGTCGGGAATAGGTATCTATATAATCCAATTGCATTATTTTAACTAGTTACTATTAGCACTAGTAAGCTAGTACCACGCTAGGTACCACTATGACTAAGAAGTCATCGCACGGAATATATTCATGGGCCATTGGTATTTTATGGATAGGCACGTATTATCTACATCGTCGGTATGACACGGAGAGTGACACCATGGCCTGTCCACCTTTATGAGATAATCTTATCAAAATAGCGCGATTCATAAAATTATGTATCACTAGCGATGTGTAGTTTTAAAGATCTAAGCATACATACATACAGACATTAGGACAGACGCGGGAAGCGACTTTGCTATATACCTACTATGTAGTGATGATAGTGATAGTGATCAGATGAGTTTAGATTTTAGATAGGTATCATCATTATCAACCTATAGAAGTCCACTGCTGGACATATGACTCCCTCCCCCCCCCCCATATAATTTCAAAAAGAACGATTTAATACGGGCTTAACGTAGAGTAAATGTTATTTTTTTAATACAATACAACTAAATGATTGAACATGCAGCCGACTCACCCAGATGTTAAGGTAGCCTTTCGAACTAAGCGTCACAGACGCAGCGTCTATAGCGTCACTAACGCCACGACAGTAACGCTTTTGTGACCTTGTATACCCACAATAGACGCACAGTCGCTTCACACTTTCGCCGCGCGCCGCCCCGACCGGATTTATCTATAAAGCAGTCTTATCATAAAACCATAAATCTCAAAATACAGCGACACTGCAAGCGCGGCCGAGCGACTGACGCGGGCGTCTGACAACGCGGTCACCGCGGCCCTGTGACGTCACTCACAGACGCTGCGTCAGTGTCGCTGCGCTCGAATAGAATTTCATACATTTGCATAGAACATCGATCTGTCGCTCTGTCGCGGCGTCACAGTCGCGGCGCCACTAACGCTATAGAATAGACGCTCGCTTCGAAAGGCTAACTTTAAGGGTTAATTTATACTAGCGCAGAGTCGGAGCGCATCGAAGAAACATAACATAGCAAATTCAGCCTTATCTCCACAAAGTAATGCACATATTTCTTCTTAAATCAATAAAAAGTCGCGCGAATCCACGCGCATCATTCGCGCGGAGATAAGGCTGAATTTGCTATGTTAAGTTTCTTCGATGCGCTTTGACTCTACGCTAGTATAAATTGACCCTAAGTGGTAACCACTGCGTATAATGCATTAAATCACAGATCACATCCACCGAGGACGTGCCTTGTGATGCATTACGAAGCAGCGCTGTCGTACATGCACCGTCGTGCGTCGCTACACTAATCAAGAAACTAGTTGATACCCGTGACTTCGTACGCGTGCGCAACTTTCCACCAAAATATGTATCAATCAGCATACGATGAACCTCGTAAATGGCTGCTTTTGGTTTAGAGAGTTCAAGCTGTATCTAAGAATCCACGTCTTTGATTTCAATAAAATATAGCCTATGTTTTAATCTGGAAAAGGGGCTTCAGAATGGTATGTTTCGTTGAAATTGGTCCAGTAGTTTATGCGTGATCCGCGAACAAACGAACAGATAAACGAACAAACTCGATTTTCGGAATCAGAATCGTTTATTTATTAGATCTGCATATTTAGTTTATCCATATCTTTAATTTTAGTTTTTGGCTTTTTACAGTTTTATTCTACTATATAAAAATAAGTCGGGTTTTCCTTCCTGACGCTATAACTCCAGAACGCACGAACCTATTTCCACGGTTTTGCATTCGTTGGAAAAGTCTCGGGCTCCGTGAGGTTTATAGCAAAGAAAATTCAGGAAAAATTTCAACTGAAAAGCGGGAAAATGGAATTTTGAAAAGTCACACCCTAACGCGAGCAACGCCGCGGGAGACGGCTAGTAATAGTATAGATAAATGTAGTGCGTGACTACAATCATGGAGTTGCAAGGTCAGGATTTGGATCAACCTACTCATTAGTATGCTGCAGTCAGAGCTGTTACAAGGTAGGTACCTACTTACACCAGAATTTTCTTTAGTCAGTGACATTTAATAAGTACCTAAATAAAATATATTCATGGTCATTTCATTTCACACAACACGCTCTTGTCCCGAGCTTAAAGTGAATTAGATAGCTGATAGAATACTTATGTGTAGGTAAGTTTATTTGGTAAATAGGTAGATAGAAAAGGCAAAATAAACTAAGAATAATTGTTTGTCAGGTATGTAGGTACTTACACCATGGACTGCATCGATGTTCGGAAATGAAGAGAACCGTGCTTCGGGGTAAAAGCATAAATGAAACCAGCAAATACTCCTGGTTAGCCTGGTTTTTGCTTATATAATAATAAAAATAGGAAGCAAGAAAGACCAAAACAAGTTTTTATGAGATAAAATGTATTACATTCTTACCAGGTAGGTAATCTAGGTATGGATCATCTCTTGATCAATATATTGAATAGTTAGGTACTTACTTATGTATAATTATTGCAATTAGATAGATGTAGATAAGTAATTTCATTTTTACCAAATCGCTATAGGCCTTTCGAGGTGAAATGCTCCTGTAAAAATTAGAACTTAATTTTTTATCAAAATTCGATAGCATAGGTGCCTTGCCTTGTAAACATTGCACAAGTGCGAGACACGCACGTACAATCAAGAATTCAGTAACAATCCGAGATACACAGCGCAGTGGCGCATTTTTGGATAAAGGCCAAAAGGTGGAAATCTCATCTTGATCAATTTTAATTTCAATAAAACTGCCCATAATTACGTAACTTTCTTGCAATTAAATTTAAACGTTTTCTCTTTACTTAGAAACGTATATGACTTTAATTAATTAAGGTTTTATGGTTACCATTCAATGAATCGTTTTTCAATTAAGGTTTTCTAGGTAACTGCAGCTTATGTAATCAGAACTGTAACATACCCCTTTTCAAACAGAAACCTATTGAAATTGAGTGTACGAAGTTATTATAACCGCTGGTTCCTTTTGTAATGTAAAAAGTAACTGTAATATGAACTTAGTTTTGTTAATTATATGTATCTAAGTTCAACAGTACCTACCTAAGTACTTATATACACAAGAGTTACAAGCTATGGAATCATTCAAGATAATCTACCATTCAATCATTTAAGAAAACTTACTATTAGGAGGCAATTTTTAATACCACTTGTTAATTCCATAAATAGCCAGTGTTTTATGAAGACCATAACCAAATTTAGCTACCATTTGAAAGATAATAAGTGTAGATATAATCATACAGATTTAGTTCTAACCATACATTTAGCATTATAAGCTAACGTTAGTACGTACGTTTTAGTAATTGCTATTTAGATAAGTATACACGGTACACTACAGACTAATTTAACTAAAAATTACAAATATCTAAGCACGAAAATATTATAAATAAGATTTACATTTTAACTAAGTATATTTATATAGATTTTATAGGTACACTACACTCCTGTAAAATAATTTACTAATTACACAGTTTTTCCACTGAGTTCAAAACTACTTGAGTGTTCGCACTACCGAGACAAGTGTAAAGTATACGTAGTAGATATTTTTTATGGTCTTTATTGCACAGTCACTTTCCCCAAACAATCCACACAAATAATGTTCATTTCATGTAGCTTTACACACTTCGCGTAATTATCTTCGCGCGGTAATGACCACTGCTACCAACAACATTTTATACAAACTACTACCAATAAACGCGAGGGCGGTGACGTAAGTTCAGAATAAGCTGTACCGTCTCTCGTCTCTTTAGATCGAGTTTAAAACTCCATCGGGTTTATTGGTAACGGGATAAGGTAGCCCATTTCATTCAAGTTTTGAATCCAAATGACAGTAGTTCAGGCCACTTCCAGGTCTGAGTCGGAGTCATCAGTGTACATCCTGGGTGTGGGCGGCGCGGGCAGCGCGGGTGTTGGCGGGGAGTGCGCGGGTGAAAGCGACGGCCGCAGTAAGGGCCCGCGACCACACGACCGCTCCTCTTGCAACTTCCGAAGCCTTTCTTGTTCCTCTCTTTTCTGCTTCCGCCACTTCGCTCGCCGGTTCTTGAACCAAACCTGCAACAATATTTGAGGTTACAAATGGCAAATGGTCGTTGTAAAATATGGAATAAATTCCAAAAGTTAATGAAGGGGTTCGACGCAGTTGAAATGCCTACGAAAATAATGGCCATTTCAGTGGGTCTCGTTGAACTCTTTTGTATGTAAGTTGTTTAGTGTATACAAACTATCATAGGAACGCTACGAGAATGCTACGAGTCGAGCGCTACGAAGTGCTACGATATTTTATGGCGGTATATTAATGAATATTTTTTATTACAATAAAATTATAATCCACTTTTCGTGTTTTTTTTAGGTCATTTCATAACTTATGGTAATGCTTTTTTTTGTATCAAGTCTGTTCACATGCTTTGTGTGTATGCTGTTACGGTCGAAGCTTCACTGGTTTCTGTGCTATTTTAAGTTTTATATTTTTAATTATTATTCTACTGTTTGTTTCCCTATAATAAAATAAAATAAAAAATAAAAATAGGTTACTAAGCTCCTTCATGTAGGTGTGCTGTCATATCTCAACTATCAGCATCATAATCTTTATTTTATAACATGTTTACTGCAGGTATAATTTTACAAAGAAACATGTTTCTGTATTCAAAAGTATTTGTAAATCTAAATATCGTCAAAAAAATATAATACGCTGGACAATGACGAACTTCGGGTGTGAAATCGCGCCTCAAAGGGCTTCAGAATATCAAATTCGGAAGTAAAAACCACCCGTTGTTGGCAATCGATATAAAATATCGTTATTACAAAATAAGGCCACATTATTGCGGACAATTGAAACGGCCCAATTTCGAATCGACTACTGAACTTGGCAACAATGGTTGAGAGGTTTGGCATATTCGTATTCAATGGAGAGATCTGTGTTCAGTCATTGATATTTGGGTGAGTGTGGATCGGCTCTTTCACTCGAGTGCATGCAATGTGCGGAGAAGGCCTCGAACTGCGGGTGGTCGGCCAATCGCACTATTGTCACTATGCCGTCACAACACGGACCGTTTCGAATGATACACTGACCAAATAACCTTCTGTTCTCTTACTACTACTGTACACATTTACCTAAAATACATAAAATTTAAGATTATACTTGACAAGTAGGCATATATAACTTTGTGGTAAGGTAAGCATAGTAAATTCTATTTTTGCTGTTTCCGGTTATCTGGTGGATGTACCTACCTAAGGAAACTAGTCAAAGTCAAAAATCTATTATTCAATAAAATAACAGATTTTTTTTAAATCACTGATCGCTTTGAATCGTCATTACGTTTTGTATGATTAGGTATGATTACAATTTTTTTTTATTGGATGAGTTGGAGCTAGTTCGTCCCAAGCTTGTTTGTCTTCTAAATAATCAGATATTTTATAGTATGCTTTTAAAAGAAGTCTCTGTTTTATTACGTTTTTGAACTTGCCAATCGACAACTGAGACACATCACTTGGGATTTTGTTAAAGAAGCGTACACATTGCCCTTTGAAAGATTTACAAATTTTTGTGAGCCTAGTGGTGGGAACAGCGAGTTTGTCTTTGTTTCTAGTGTTAACATTATCACTTTTTTTGTTGAATATATTGATATATTTTTTTAGCATACAATAAGTTTTCATAGATGTACTGGCAAGGTACTGTCATTATATTTATTTCTTTAAACTTATTCCTTAGTGATTCTCTGGGACCCATGTTATAAATTGCACGAATAGCCCTCTTCTGCAACACAAATATGGTGTTTTATCAACAGCATATTTAGGCACATACTTATAAGTAGGTACAGCACCCAAACACACCTACAGTACGTAGTAACGACAACTAACAGCTGATTGAGCTGTTGTGTTCTCAACTAACTAAATTCACATTAGATACCTACGTAAATTACAAATACCCTGGAAAATTACTTAATTGGCAGGTAGTAATTTTCCAGGGTATTTGTAATTTACGTAGGTATCTTTGTGGCGTTGTGGTTGAAACACAAGAATCTGAAAATTTGTTGATTTTCCAACATCACTGATTTTACATACCCTATACTTACCAAGTTAAGTTAGACGACTGTATTATCACTTCCAAAACGAATAAAACCCGTTACTCACAAACACTAAACAGGTGATAAAATCAAACTATACCTAACCACAGATTATATAAACACCTAACTCAATGCGGCACCCTAAAAACTTCAGAAAGCTTTCAAATTAAATCGTTAGCGATACGGCTATTGTCGTGGCTAATTGCATTACAAGAGCGGGCCGGTGCTTACAAAAGTCCCATTAACTTTCCGTGTAGGAGTTATCACCGCCCATTGCCGTTCAGTGGTGCGGCAAATATGGCCGGTGGATGCCACTGGCAGACGCCTCGGCGGCTCCACTTCGCACTTACCGAGGCTCCTTTGTCATTGCCACCCCGCAATAAGATTAGTCTTTTGTACGCCTGATTGTATGCTTTAACTCGTTGTTTTGATCGAGACAGCGTGCCGCCGGTAATAGAATTGAACACTTCAATTTTATTAGCGGTTGAGATCTTATCGTAAGTAAATTGTTTTTCGAAAAATACTATGACTAGCAGGAGCTCTGAACATGGCAGGGTATAATGGAACTCGTTGTACTAATTCATTTGTTTTACAAATCCAACGAATTTTTGATGCCACAAACCACACACCAAAATATGCTGATATTTTTTGATATTCACTATTATATTTTACTGTTACGGTAAACTAGCAGAAACGCCTTACTAAACTACAGAAAATATAGTACTACGGTAGTACTATATTTTCTTTGTACTACCTACTAATAACTAAATTTTACATAAATAAAACGGATTCTAACTTTTCGTAGTAGGCTAAGTAAAAAATTTGCTTAACAGGATTTCAGTGGCTGCTTACGGCAAATAAATAAGTAAGTACCTACGAAACCAACCTACGTTTCTCCCTCTCATGAAACTTTAATTGAAAGTCAATCTGAGAACTTTGTCGATTAATTTCAGAGAGTTGGGCAGAATACCGATCGGATATAAAAAGTTTAATCTATCTTTAAATAATAAAGTATTTAAATCTTTTGTATCAAAATAGTTGTAGAAATAAATCTACGATTCTGTAAAGAAATTACATTTACATAGATACTACCCGCATTGTAATATCTGTAAAACATTTATTAATTTATGTGAAGAAACACTACACACGTGTATGTTTCTGAGTAAAGGTTTATTAAGTTGCTACATTAAACTATAATCGAAAGTACTTATGAAGAATTTATTAATCCCGTAGCAAGCTGGTGGTTACCATCTGAAGTTTCGAAGCTCATAGGCGTATTACCAGGCTGCATAATAGACGCCGTGCACGGTGGCCTATTGTTTTCTGAAAAGGGAACACCACGGCAGCAGACCTACCAAATTGTATTGTACGACTGCACTGTTTCCGTATCATGCATGCATTATTACAAAGCTCATCTGGCCGAACACAAACATGGAATTTTATATAAGCCGCAACTGCATTGCACCAGCAAATAAGCATACAACTCGTTTAAATAACTAACACATCGGATATTGTGGCATTCTGGAGTTTATTATAACAATCTAAACATTACAAAAATAATGTCAAACACACTATCATAATTAATTTGAACGCTGCGTGCCGGTAATTCCATCGTCCAGTAAGTTTAATTCTGTATTTGCGAAATCTGCATGTGTGTTACAAAACAATTGTCTAATATCAGCGTATCCTACCGACCTACGAGTACCTTGTACTATACTATAGGACTGTGTTCACCTTCATTTTACAACGACGCGACCGCTTTTTATGGAACTTTAATTTGTAACCTGAATATCATAAATCATGTACTTACCCATACCTATAAGCACATATTGCGCATAAATAACTAACGAAATCCACGCTGACAAGGTCATCTCTATCAGGTGAAGTCTCTAAACAATAATCTAAGTGTGTTGCACACTATTTCGAGCTGACAGTAATGAAAGAACTGAGGTTATTTTCACGCAATGGATCGTATGGGAAGACACACATTGAGCCTTAGGGTCTGGGGTAGCTCGGAGTGGCAGCCGAGTGGCGGCGGAGCGTAGTTCTGCCGCCGGCATCGCACGCATTGACGCTTCGAGGACCTATCTAATTAGTAACACAACAGATCTACTTGATAGCGCGTGAATCGGAAAATCCCTAATGTTTCCTAGAGTAATCAATGAACTGCAAGAAGCGAGCCGCGATGCATCGAACAGGAAGACTTACATTGAGCCTTGGGGTCTGGGGTAGCACTAAGTGGCAACCAAGTGACGGGGCGGAGACCTGCCGCTGCCAGCGTTGCACACCTTGACGCCTCCAGGACATATATTAGTAACAAATAGATCTACTTGACTACACGTGAATCGACCACAAAGCCCACGAATTTAGCTGTGTTTATACCCCAGGTGGTTAAAAGTGTCAACTCAGAAGCTAAAATGTTTTATTTTACAGGTTACGTGTAAACGCTGACGTATTTACAAAGAAAATATTTAAAACATATTTATTAATACTTTCTTGAATATGTTCTTATTTTAAATTAACCGTTGGTGTATATTTTATTTCGTACTAGCTGACCCGGCTGACTTCGTACTGCCTCAATCGATAAATAAAAGACCTAAACTTTTGTATAAAATAAATCTGTTATTCACCTTTTAAACCTTCTCTGGACTTCCACAAATAATTTAAGACCAAAATTAGCCAAATCGGTCCAGCCGTTCTCGAGTTTTAGCGAGACTAACGAACAGCAATTCATTTTTATATAAGAGACTAGGTGCCGCCCGCGACTTCGTTCGCGTCCCGTTGGATCCCGTTGATTTTTCGGGATAAAAAGTAGTCTATGTAACACATAGGTCACGGACAATATATATTCTGCAAATCGGATCAGTAGTTTTTACGTGAAAGAGTAACAAACATCCATCCATCCATACAAACTTTCGCGTTTATAATATTAGTAGGATAGGTATATATAGGGAATAATAGCAGGTACGCCGCGCCGTAGCCCTGCGTAGACCACCGTCGCCGTAGCTCCGTAGTCCGTAGCACAAAGAAAAGTGGAGTTAACTTGTAGTCTTATTACGTACTTATTAAAAGTTAAGTATTCTTATTAGTTCTATTCTGTGAATTTATTAATAATCACTAGTGTAGATCATAATAACATATGTAAGATATCAAATACTATTTTGTCAAATCTACCCTACAAAATGGCTTTGTTTCCTAATAAACCGTTAGCCTAACTATTCACGTAGATCAAGGAATTCGCTGAATAATTAATTATCAGCAAACGTTCAATGAATTTAATCGCTAATACTAATGGTTAGTTTCTAACTTCACAAGGTACAAACCCCAGGTATACACACCGCACCACCATTGCAACGTAAAAGAGAAATCTGTCTAATGTAACAAGCCATACCGAAAAGTTTAAAAAACTATAACTTATCAATCAAAGCCTTTTTATTTGCCTTACGTGCGGTGCGAGTACCGCAATCACAGTTAAGCACAGTTTCTAACGTTGAAAAAGATACGTTAAAGCACAAAAAATTTAGAGTAAAGCAAAAATGATAGAGGAAAAGCGGAAACGGCAGGAGCCGTAACCAAATGCATAGCTACCGCTAAGATTCCGAATAAACATTGAGATCGATTACGCATTTTACTGAGAGGTATACTGCGCTAGGCCGTGTGAACGCGCCGGTGGTTCTCGATAGGAGCAGAGTGCCGCGGCCGACCGGGGCCCGCAGCCCGAACTTATTGTAATAATGTTGTTAGAACAAACACCGCACTCCCTCCCGCCTTGTTTGAGATTACAATTACGGTTTTAGCGAACTGATTTATTAATGGACCGTCTGATCCGCCCTTTATACTTTAATGTCTATTTAATTTGCATACCTTAGAACTTGTTGGAGTCTAAACGGCTATTATTTCAATTTAAGCATTTGCGTAACGTGTCTGTCTGCTGTTCGAGTGAAATTGTTAGGTTTATTTATACAAGGCTTAAACAGATTGTAATTGGTTTGAAATTCTACTGTATAATTTTAAAATTAAAAGTATAAAATAAATTCTAAATATAAAGCTAGGTACCTACATGCGGTGTGCTGGCTCAGCGTGATCACAAGAGGCTATTAATACTGAAGTATGAGCGTTTGAGACATGGAAACATGATTTTGAATTGTTTGTGTCGAAAGAGACTAAAATGCAAATCGACCTTATGCAGTAAACATACTTTAGATTGGTTGCTCTTTTTTCATGAGATATTCTCATCACTTTGTTATTTTATAAACATAAAATGTAAGTTCTACTAGGTAATTTTTTTATTTTTTTAATCCAAAGCTCTACTAAGTCCTCACACCTGTCGCATTCTGTTTCCCCATTAGCTGCGAAATGCATTAGTCAATATTAAAGACGCCATCCGCGAGTATAATTCCACAAAGGGCACTTCAAATCACACCCATTTCTTTTCGGTTGATGTCAAAACATTACTGCCGTACCCCGGAGGCTGACAACGACCCCTCGCGTCTGTCACTTCGTATCAATTACCGCACGCAAACACCCATGCCTTGCGCCGCGCCGTAAAGTCCTATCTCCACGCGAGACGTATCAGCCGAATACAAATTCAATTGTCAAAAAGATTGCTTAATAGGACCGCAATGTCGCAAAACGAAAAAGTATTGTACTCCACACATCATGTGAATTTACGCCTAAACTACTCAATACAGGAATCAAATTCGCCGAGCACTGCCCGGCTGGCCCGAAGGGAGTCCCGGAGGGTCGTTCTGCAAACAACGCGCTCCCCTAAACGTTATACTTTGAAAACAATAATTTGTATTGCGTATCGAACGCGTCTATAAATAATAGAGTGATACTTCACTCAGCTGCGAGACTGTGGCCGGGATATTACTTCGTTTAAAATAATAAGTTTATTGACAAAATAAACAAATATGAAGAAGTAATGATGTTATTAAAAGTAGCTTTATGTAGGTTTATAAACTGAGTTGAGGTTTCATGATTTCATTTAAAACAATATGCTATACATTTTCGCTGCTTGTGTGCTCTTTTGTTAGCAAGAGTGACTAACTCAAGGATTTTTTTTTGTGAAACTAAGATATTGGCTCTTTGTAAGTCTAAGTAATAGGATAGCGCAACCCTTACGGCCTGGATACATAAGACCGATGGTTGCTGTCTTGTCGTTGGGTCGTGGTGATGTGTCTAAAGCTTATCTACCTATTTTTTTGAGTCATGAGCTCACTAATCAAGCAACTAAAAAATTCACGGCTGACGACGATCTCACAAGGCGTGGAAGTCTGTAGAGATATAAATTTTGCAGTAAGTATGACAGACGTCTGAGTTGATATAAACTTATGTTCTAGCAAAGTTCTAACGAATTCAAGCCAAGAAGAAAGCATTTCTTCTGATAAAAGAAATAAATCGTCTCTATATTGCCACCCTTTTATAACTTCATACCTTAGCGTTCATATGATATTCGGTACAAAGAATAGTAAGATTGTGTTATAAACGTTTCGTTTAACAATGAGAGAGGTGCAACAAGCGTGAAATGAAACAGGGCATCTCTTTGATCAGTTCATGCCGGCTCGCCGCTCAGCTCATAAAGGCGTTATTGCTGTCACGGAAGCAGGGACAAAATGGCGCCGCTTTATTACTTAGTAACACGTTGACTACATCTGTTTTAATATAGCTATCTGTTAGGAGATAAATCCGAGGGAGGCTGCAGGATGACAAGAAAGCGAGCCCGATGGGCACTGGGCGGGGCGCCACGCCCACTTTTTCTTGCATAGTCTGTGCTGTGCTGGGGGGGATGCCTGCTTTTTGCTCTTGTTGTCTCGTAGTCGACCATACGTGCAATGCAAGATCATGTGCGAAACCAGGTTGCATCTCCTGCTTACCCCCCTACACGTTTCAACGGAATTTGCAACATATTTTCATCTTTTCGGGGATGCTTATTGAATTTTTTTTTGACGCTTTGTTTGATTACGTAAGGATTCACTTCATAGAAATTCTTTGAAAATTTTTAGTGTGCAGAGACTGTTCCAAAATTTTGAAATATGAAACGAAAATTAGGCTCATTCCATAACATCGAAAACATGAGTATTAACTTTGATTTCACCAAACTTCTTGCAATTTTCCTTATGAATCACTCATTCTTGTAACGAACCACATACCCAATATCCGCATACAATATTATGATTTAATTATGAATTTGAAATGAAGTCGCGGCGGTGGCGGCGGGCGGAGTAAGCCAGAGAGGTTTAATCAGACAGTGCCTGCAATAAGATCAACATTGACATGAGCCGAGCTCGGCTGAGCCCCCCGCAGGCGGTACAAAGACAGGTCGAGCTAGATTACCACGTCTTTTAATATTAATTTGTGTAAAGAGTTGAAAGAACACAATGGGATTGAACCACCCCTTGTCTTTCGTTTGTTCAGCCACCGGGTTTTCTTATAACTTTATAATATTGACTTTGTGACTCCAGGGTAGAAGTTGAGTAACAATTTATCTGGCATCCAAAAAGATTTTTATAATCCTAAGAATTTTACGTTTACAACCTAATTAAAGTAAGAAAAGTAAGGTAACCTATTTTTTTTTACAAATACGTATAAATTGATGGAACTAGTTGATGGCCCACCTGATGACAAGTTGTAAACAATAACAGATGCACTAATAATAATAACTGTGTAGCTTGTATGACATATTTTCCAAACTACGTTCCTCAAAAGATTTGACTATCAATCAGCCTCGTAAAAAAAATGAGTAACATCTTGTTCCTGACTCAATTTAAAGTGTTGTGTTGTGGTTCCTAAACAAAAGCGTTTTAATAATGCAATTTCCAATTGCCGCTGCGCAAATAACGGGGGCAACGAAACAAACGTATTGCCAAAACACACAGTTTTATTGTATCAGTGCTACGTATGTAGCTCGCTGTAAAAACTTTGCAGCTTACTGCTAGTGATGTGCGAGTTGAGTTACTTAACTCGAGTACAATTTCCTGGAACTCAATCCACGCGCTCACTGCTCTTGGAACCTACTACCTGCCAATTCGTGTAAAAGGTAGTTTAGTCCGTCTTGCAACTAATTTGACTGCGAAATGTCAGCAACAATATGACTTGAACTAGGGTGTTCGACGTGTTTGTACGCTTCAACTTAAGGGTCGAGTTGAGTTCAAACGAAAGTTTGCTATTACAAATCAAGTAAACTCATACTTGTTTAAAACTAGAATCAATTTCTCTAACCACTTACGTCAAACACGAACCGAGTTGAATCAACTCATGTTGCGACTCGAGCGACAGTTTAAATCGAGTTCGAAAAAACTCTACTCGTCACGTCACTACTTACTGCTCTGCGCTACCGTTGTCGATTTATAGCAACATACCTATTAACTACTATCATAAGCCAGGTTTGTTTTAAGGCCTGTTTCAAGTTTAAGTTCAAGTTCTTTATTGTTTTCATATTGTACATTAAAGATCTTAAATTAGGTGATAGCTTCCAATATGAACCCTGATAGGGCACAAACAATATTAGCCGCTATCTCCGTCTCCGTCAAATAAAAATATTTCTATATTATTTATTTTCGAGAGGTCTAAAGTAGAGTCAGGCATATTTTACAGCTGATGAATATATAGGTAATCATAAGATGGTATAATTTCTCCATTTGAAAAAAAAAGTATAATGTATAAATATTGCCCGAAAAGATAGCTGCTAAGCTAACACGACGTTGCCTTTTAATCTCTCTAATAAATATTACCGTATGAAACAAATATCATAAGAAAATAAAGTTGTTTTGTCTGCTAGAAAAACATAATAGTTATAAAATCTTCTATTTTAGTTCTAAGTAGCTTCTAACTAAGATTGAAAGAAACCATTCAAGAAAATAAGTTCCTATAGGAGCTGTAGGTTTTGCGACTTCTTTTCTTCGTAAATTGGTTTGAAAACAATAGACGACCACGAAGAAATAACTAATTACCTTCCTAGTGAAAGTATCCTGCAAGTTACTGTACAAAATAAACGGGAGTGTGTCAGAGCAAGCACAGTATATATAGAGCTAGAGTCTGAGACCGCATTTTTTTATAGAAACTAAAAGAACTCAATAACTGTTTTCTATAATCTGAAAAGTACGAAACGTACAAGTATTTCATTGTAATTTCACTCTACCACTGAACGGCTTCGCAACAGCTTATAAAACCGTTTCTTTGAAGAGCAAGCAAATCGGAAAACTCTGTTATCTGAGAAAAAAGCCGCATAAGTGACTCTCATTAACCGTATTGTTGTGCTTTTATCGCCCCCTCTCGACCCGGCCAGCATAAATAAATCAAATTTAATTAACTCAGATTAATTTTCGCAGCGCGCTCACCCGCGGCCCATTTTATTTGCCCCAAGGTAAAACACCAACTCGGGTGAAAACTCGGCTCGTGATCATTTTCTATGGATTCCTTAATAAAAAGTTTACACTTAAAGCAAATTTCACATGTCGGCCGCGTCTCTCTCAAGCCGTACAAGTTATAATGATCTACCCTTGTTACAATGATTTCGGGTGACTTTTGGGCTTCGTTATTTGATTACTCGCTTGAGCTTTGATCTTTGTATTTTTTTTTCAAGATTACTTTGTTATTAGATTTAAAGCCCTAGAAAAAAATACATATATTCGACTGTTAAACGAATTTCAATGGCTCACTACAGTGTCGTTATCTTAATTGCAGATAAAGTAACACATAGCAGACACATTAGACACCCTATTTTTTTTGGGGTAGAGCAATATTTTTTTTTGCATATTTCCCTCCCTCCACTTACTTTAGATACTAACTAGAAGGTTGGACGATGTGCCTATTTAATAAAAGGCTCTAGCAAACAAATCGTACATTAAAAAAAATCTTAGTTTCGAGAAGATGTCCGATTCGCAGTCACAACCGGATAAAGTCGAGTGCGTACACAAACACAACTCGCCACGTCCACGTCCACCGCTGGCCGACTGGGTGGCGCACCTTCAAGTGGTCAGCACACACTCCACTCAACACCGGTAGCACAAACATATCCCGACTTACATTCAACGCCACAAATTCTGTCCAACTTCCAAATCTTTACGACTGTTTGTTGAAACTTAACCATAAGATCAACGGTTTAAAGATTTTTTTCTGTGTTTTGAAATTAAAAAGAATAGAATAACGATGGCGATAGGTAATCTTTAAAAATTTTAAAATACGATCTCCTATTCCAAATTTTGAGAAATTACAGAAATTTACGCTACTTTCATAAATTCGTTAGCACAAACGCATTTTTTTTTATACAATACGCATGGACGAATCGTCACGTTTTCACATTATCTGAATTCCGTGATCCAACATTTCACCGACAATGTTTTTTTTATTGATATCCTACATATCCACATAAAGAAATAAGAAAGATTTCAGGTTTTTGAACAAGTCTGAATGGAAATTCGCATTCACATATTTAACTATGGTTTTGTTTTGGACATTCAATACCTAGTTACTATAATATACTATTGTCGACGAGTAGGTAAGTATCTTGAGGTTTTTTAAAACTTTATTTGGATAGAGCCGTGTCATAGTAGAAGGCCACCCACATCGGCCGAGCAATCCGTTCACAAAAACTATCGCATCACTGTTGACATGTGCCCGTCTGCTACTTCTCAGCGTTACGCACGATATACTCTCAATAAGTTTAGAGCTCCGAAGTCCAACAAGGTAAGAATAAGGACCCTTTAGTTTCACCATGTCTCTCTTTTCTCAGTATTCTCTGTAGTCCGGATCGGTTAACGTGTAGACTTTTAGTACGTACCTAGTATCTACCATCAGTGCGCCTACCTATAATAAAGATTGGAAATTATTTTTCAGGTCGGGTTTCTGGTCAAGTCAAGTCAGCCAGTTTTTGGAAGACGAGATATCGGGATCTTTTTCGGTCGCATATGTTTTAATTCCTAATATAATATGGTTATGAACATTATTTGAGGAAACGGCCGGAAGGCTCGTGGCATAATGAATTAGGCATAAGTTTGGTGACATAATAATACCTACTTTTTCTCAAACATGCTTGGAAATTAAAGCATTATTTTGACAACCTTTTTCGAGGTAAATCGAAAACGCAGTAATGGTCAAATACATGCGAGCAGCGACCAGATAAAAATGTATAAAAATACACTGCTAGCGTGTAATTTAAAAAATGGAACGATCTTTTACTCTATAACATGGCAACCAAGGAGGTAACTTATCAAAGGTTTTATTCAAATTTGGAATAGGCTTTCAAATAGAAAGCTGATTATTGAAAAAAAAAACAAATGAACACTGTAACTTCGTTGTTCGTTATTGGTTTTGAAAAGTAATTGTATTTTCAACTAAAAAGTTTTGCCTAGGTACCTTAGTTTTAATTTCCGCGCATTATTTGTGAAAAGTACTATTAAGCCTTGGCCACAATTAGGCATTGATGGACTCACGTATGTGTGCCTCGTCTTCTACTCGGCCCACATTTACGCGTTCTTCCCTCATTGCCTCTGTTGCGGGCCTCTGCAGTAATGTACTATTACATAATATATACACAGCTATAGATATTGTGGTAAAAAACATTATGCATGAACAAAAATACTTAATTAATAATAGGAAATTACTATTGAGAGCATTTTAGTGAAGAACAATAAGTTGTGGTACTTTCCGCTTACCTAATTACCTTGTGGGGTAAACTCCAAAATTAAAAATTGCTTTATATTGTACCAAACAAATTAATTTTACTTTCTATGAAAAATAAAGTTGTCCTTTTGTGTCACTTCAAAGAAAGAATTATGATGAATTTATTATGGCTTCCAACGCCTTTGTTGATGAATCAAGTTTTATTTTCTTTAGGTGTTACGAAATAAGTGGATTTAATTGTTATGCCTAAATGTTATCGTGATTTATGATAAAATGTATGAAACTTAAGGTCGAACTACCAAAAACTTGTAGACTTTCAATACGAAAGTTTAGAGGCTTTTAGGTATTTTTTAAATGAATATTTTTTTACGGTTTGGTGTGTATATGTATACAGACATAGGTTATGACGAGATAAATTGATATAATCCTTAGTTTTGGTTGGTCAACGTCAAACAGTGAAGTAGTTACCCTTTCACGTTTGTATGGAAAGGAGGGTGACTAGTATAGGTAACTGAATTCACAGTTTTCCTTGCGACTAGTTGCGAGAAACCTTAGGACTGAAGAATCAACCACAAAAATAAATAAATAAAAACTAAAAGTTTTAATTATCTTAGTGATAACATCTGAAAATCTAAGTTTTACGTCGATGATCTGTTTATGGATTTTGAATAGACAGATCGTTCGGAATCGGAATGCAGAATATATTTCGATGTAGTCATCCAATGATCTTTAAAGATCATTGTAGTCATTGAGTGATCTCGACGTTTCGTGCATGTTACACCCTGGCTTTCTAAATATTTTAGTATTCTGCGGTCATATTGCGTGTAAATGAAGCGAGCACTGCAAACTTACCTCTACCCTCTCCTCCTTAAGGTCCACTCGCAGAGCCAGCTGCTCCCTCAGCACCACATCGGGGTAGTGAGTCTTGTCGAAGGTGCTCTCGAGCTGCTCGAGCTGTTCCTCCGTGAAGATGGTGCGGTGGCGGCGCTTGCGTTTCGGCGGCGGGCCAGCGAGGCCGGCCAGTGCTGCGGCAGCATAGCCGCCGTAGAGCCCTGCATAGCCCCCGCTGGTGGGCACACCACCGACTCCACCGACACCTACCAAAATATTCAGTTGGTTTATCACAAAACTCAAACAAAGTCTTTTCCAAAATTAGCAAAACTACAACGTACAACTACATCATTGGGTCTGGCATGATTCTCTTGTGGCTAGCGTCCACAGGCCCGCATCGCACGCATCGGATGCATCGCACGCAACGGATTTTAGTTTGCCTTGTATAAAAACTCGTCCGTACGGTGCGGATCAGTGGACGCAGTTGTATGAATTTTTATACAAGGCAAACTATAATCCGTTGCGTGCAATGCGTCCGATGCGTGCGATGCGGACCTGTGGACGCTTGCCTTTGCACGACCATAGCGGCTAGCTCCGCATCTGTGGAACTTCTTTTATGGAAAAGGTTCTAATTCAAGTTTCATGTAAAGAAAACGGTGACAACCAAGTTTAATCGAATCGATGTAATGGACTAGAGCCATTATTTAACTGATATTGAAGACTTTCAAAACACCTTTTTGTTAATTTTGTATAGGGATTTTTATTTTTGTCTAAAGGTTTGGGCTACTTTTCCGTCTTTTCTGCAAAGTATTAAGTGCTAAGTAATTGTTTAGCCAAACCAATCAAAGAGCTTTTTATTGATCGAGGCAAGCGTGAGTTTCAGTCTTCACTTCAAAATTTCGACGCTTGTGTTGAAATTATAAGCGACCAAAATTAAAAGATTTGACTCTGTCTACAGAAGTGTACCTTATCCTCTATACCTTTTGATAGAGTTTTCTATCCAGTTATGATAAAAACCCGTCGATTTAAAAAAAATCTTGTAGATTCTCTTCATTTGGCTGCGGTCATCATCATACCGCATTGTACCGACTCCGCTTCGCCAAATCTAATACTTTGGAATGAATCATATTATTATGTTTTAACCGCCATGATGCTTAAGATTCCTCAAAACTAAATGTCAAAGATGCATATTTTCGTAACAGAGTGGGCTGCATATATTTTAACCGAACATAGAACTAAGAACCATCCCAAATCAACCAACTTTTGTACAAAGAAAACCGCATCTAAATATGAGCTATATTTCAGAACTACGAGGCCACATACACACACAATGCCAGGAAGACACACAATGCCGTTAAACTTATAGCACCCCTTTCCTTTTCGATCGGGGTTTAAAACTGTACTTAATTGTATTAAAAATTCTAAAAGTCCAATTTGTTAAAAATTCTAGCCTAAAAGAATACATCGTATAAGAAGGATCACAAACAATCAACCGAAGGGCCACTACCTATATTATCAATGAAAACAAAAATCTTAAAAAAAAACTCAGTGTTAGCGTTGTGAACCTAACACTAAGTTACCTAACACATGATTTAAAAGCGATTTTCTGTTTCATTGAGATTTTCAGAATGTCCTAATAAAAAATCTTAGTTCCTCACATCACTGTCCGCTAGAATCAGCGTTACCTAATACGCATCCTATCTGGCGGCGCGTGAATATCCCCGCTTAGCCCTTGAGCTCCCACAACCAACCGTTCAAAATATTGTTGCGAATAAAAATTCAATATTTTTGCATACCCACCCTGGGGAAGCAAGTATTTAGTGTTTCTTGAGAAATGTAAAAGCTTTTAAAGCCGCAGGCGACGGAATTTCGTAAGGGCACGTTCATTCACACGAAGTTTTGCGGCACGACGTTTCGCCTGACAGTGTGTCTTCAGCGCAGATCTGAGCGTTTGAGAATTTACCTAGTAGCTCTGGGTATGGCCAGGAGTTCGGTTTGGTATACAGTACAGTGAGGTGACAGTTTAAGTTTGAGGGTTTTGGTCTCTGCGTCGCCACCCAAAGAATAGCGCCGCACCGACCTTGATTTTGACCCCTGCACATTCCAACCGTTGAACATTTAGTCACGTTGACTATATACCCAGTTCCGGAATTACGATAAGTATGACACGATATACTTATTTCGCGAAAAATTTTGCTAATGAGTATACCGCGAAATTGGTATCGTCGCTTCACTTTTATCTAGTACTACTTTATTCTATGAAAAAATATCTTTCTCCAGTGTTTATTTTCTACCGTATGTGCTAAATACTTACCGGTAAAGTACATAATATCATAACGTGTTATAATATAACATTGTACTCACAATATCGCACCGTTAGAATTCGTGTCGTGTGACCGGGCTTTGCTATCGACGACTTTCCTCCTACTTAAGATGCCGTTCACTGCACCTCACCGGGCATAAGCCATATCGATTTTGAATACTTTATACTAAAAGATGTTAACAATTCCATGTTACGGTGGTTGTTAATTTTTATAATATTTATCTGTAAGGTTCCTTTTGCACCCGGAAAAACGGAAAACTTATGATCTCACTCCGGTGTCTGTCTGTCCGTCTGTTCGCCTGTACGTCTGTTTATGACCTCCACTAGAACTGAACCGTGAAAGCTAGAGAGTTGTTTAAAACCGCTTTTAGACCCGCTCCTCGTATTAGGTACTATAGCTTCCGTTACGCCGCTTGAAGGAACTGCCGTAGTGGTGTGCCGCGAGCGCTCCTGCGTTTATGAAGTACTTATCTACAATAAGTATACTTATTTTGATATATTCCTGGTTATACGTAAGTATATTCCTGGGTCAACCGCACTTGACGAGGGAGCCGTGGTGTGGCTTATCTGATTCTTATTCTTATATCTCTCAGCTGAGAACGCGTTAAGAAATTGCGGAAATACCCTCCGGGTAGATAGAGCTCGTTGAAATAACAGTAGTTTATTTTATGATGGGTTTTATTTTACGGAAATATTGTTAAAACCTTAGAGAAAATATTTCCTTACCAGGAGTGAATATAATTTAGGATTTACTTTCGAAACGCTACTTGGTGCCCCATTAGAACACAGTACCTACTACTAGTATAGATAGTATTATATGATCTGTGACAGAACCAACTCTACAAAATGGAAAGTGCTACATCGTCGACCACATCATTGCTTAACATCAGGTGAGATTGTGGTCAAACGGTTGCCTATATTGTATAAAAAAAAAGGAAACCTTAGTAATCTGAGGGCCAAAATATATATTGTTATTTATACATTGATTTAATTTTATTTTTTATTTCGACACGAATATAATATTATGTAAATGACTTGCTTGCAAGAAAAAATAATGAATGAAATAAAATTTAATTAAATTCTACTTTTTTATTTCTTAAACTAGCGGACCGTCCCGCCTTCGCACGGGTTTTTTTTGGTAATTTTTTACACCTTAGGTTATATTATTGGAGTTTTAGTAAGTATCCCTAATTTTTTTTTTAAATATGATATAGCCCATGTCACCCCAGGGGATAGTGTAGCTTCCCAACGGTGAAAAAAATATTCAAATCAGTCCAGTAGTTTCGGAGCCTATTCAATGCAAACAAACAATCAAATCTTTCCTCTTTATAATATTAGTATAGATTATAGTTAGAAAAGAATATAAAACAAGTTAGTTTTCACCCTTTTTTTCATTTTTGTCTTTTTCTTCTTTCTCTACTTATGATGTAGGTCGCACGAGGGATAAACGAGTGCCTAACTAACACATGAAGTGTTCAAACCAGTAGCTTATAATCGGATACTGGTCGTGTGGAAATAATGAATAGGATTTCCATCTTATGTTTCTAAATACTTATCGTAGAGAATAGACCTAGGTAATTTTGTTTTATTCGTTCTGTTCCATAACGGGAACGAAGTTTTTTTAAGTATCTTAGTATAATAAGAGATCCTAAATCCGAAACTAGATCCTAAAGCTTCAGAACTCTTCCCTGCGTAGTCCCATATTTTTTGTACGAATGCTACGAAGTGCTACGCAGATCGTAGCTGTTCGTAGCACCATTCCTAGAGTACACAAATATTATAATTATGAATGAGTCCTTTTCTTTAGTGTAACATTTTACTTTGTTTATGGCCATTGCTTATCTCCGGAGTTCTATCCGAAATAGCGTTGGTTTCAAAGTTGTTGATTTTAATAAAACATTCAGTTTGTTTTTCCATACCTATCAGTTGAGCAATTTTGGCAGTATTGCAGGAAGTATAAACCGTTTGAAATCCTTTTTTTCGACTTAAACCTAGTATTTTTGACCTTTATGCACCGCAAAACTATAATATTTATTGAGAAAATGTATTCTCTCGCCTATCGAAGTGAAGAAGTAAGATCTAAAAATCGATTATCCTAGACAGCTGGAGAAATGGGAAAAGTTGCACTAAATGAGTTTCTTTGCACCAAAGGGGTTCCGCTTCACTATTTTAGTTTGAACCTTGTAAACAAGAACTGAACACATAAAATTGCACTATTTTTTCTTAAATTTTTAGTTTGTTTTCTTTTTTTTATCAGCAATCTAGTTTGCATAGAACAAGCTTTGCTTAGTTTGGGACTAGAGGACGTTGTGTGATACGTCGAAGAATATTTATTGTTTTTTCGCTCGAAATATTAATCCACACAATTTTTATTTTACATTGTTTCCCATTTCAAAACAATTATAAGTGAAATCATTAGTGAAATATCCATGAATATTAATTTTTTTATTTCGAGCATCCTGATACATCCTTATTGAAGAAAACATTTCAATTTTGTTACAATCTGTCTCACTGTGAAGTTACAACAATGAGCTAGTTATCAGCTATAGAAACTAGTTCATGAAAAGTAGGTAAGTAATCAAAAAATGCACTGCTTTACTGTAGTGTAATGCAGCCGTGAATTAACATTATTTAAGAATTTATCTCACCAGCTAGTAAAAACAGCTCATTGGACGTACCAAAGAGGTCGTGGGCTCTATGGAAGGGCGAGTGCGCGAGGTGATGGAGCTGCAGCGGCGGTAGCGGCGGGTGCGGGCGCGGTGCCAGGATGCTATCGATGGTGAAGAGCGGCGGTGGCGGCCGCTCCGGCAGACCACCGCCCAGCAGCAGCGCCGTGCTCAGCAGCGCCGGCGCATCGCGCGCCCAGCCGCCGCCGCACGCGCCGCCCGCGCCCATGCCCTCCCGCTGAGACGTCGCCACGCTGACCTCACCGCGATACCACTCGCGAACCACCACACATTACGACCCTGTTCTTTTCATCCTACTAACCCACGATAACTAAATATAACCGACGATGCACTTCTTAGTCCACTTTTTTACTATTGGATAGTTCCGTGTGAGCCCGCAAAAGTATCGCAAGCGCACGCTATTATGATGCGTGATACGATTGCGAGTAAATCGTTTTAGTGAGTGTCGGCAGGGCTAGCGACGAGGCGCGTGTGGGGTGACGCAGGGCGGGCGGGGGCGTGGCCTCGCGCCGCCCCGCCCACGCGACTTAATGGATGTGACAATACGACGCTCCCGACGCAGTTAATACAATAGTAATCTCTGCATCCCTCCCTAAAGTAGTAATCTGCTGTGGTGGATTCTACTGTTGAACCGTGTTGCCATTTCGCTAATGATATACATACATCTAATTTAATATTTACGTTTTTCATGTGTGTAGCTGGCGTCGGATGCTATTAGGTATTAGATACCGTAGCTTTTATGCATAGAGCTTTCGTAGTGTTTATATGTTTTTGTTTGAGGTTTTTGGTGGATATAATTTGGTACATCAATAATTGCTGTTTTGTGTAGCTATTAGTTATAATCCCAGTATCTCGAATGACTTATTTAATAAAATATTAGAAAAAAAAAAAAAAAAAACGCAAAACCAAAATTGTCGATAGTTTTTCTGAAAAGAAAATACTGTTCTTAAACACATCTTTATTATAAAAAATACCTTAGTCTTATGTACTTACCTATTTTTATTCCATACTATTGTTATACATCAGAAAGGTGGTGTCACTATGTTCTTCCTACGTAGGTAGGTACAATACAAGGCATTTAAACCTCGTGTAATCCCTGATTGTATTGTCGACGACCTTTTTACGATTGTCGTGTCTCAAGGGATTATATAGATGTCTTACTAACAGCGAACAAATTGAACTGGGAGATTGTTTTGTGAGAGGTTACGCCTGTGGCGTTGGCGACGCGCTCGCCTTTTGCCAGGCTTTGCCATCACAATACTGACAATACCAGTCTCTGTGTAACTATCTGAACAACAAACGAATTTTTTACGATGTGGGAGATAGGATAAAAAATTTAGAGCTTTGCACGATCAAAATCATTTAAAATGGGATAGCTTGGGAGGTCTTGCGTTGGTATAACATTTCTATATAGCTACTGCCTTAAATACCTTCAAACCTATCACCATGTTTTATGAAAATAAATATTATTTCGATCTTTTATATCATCCCCAGATATCAAAATATGAATTTTTTATTATTGTCAGCAGCTACTGTCCCACTGCAGGGCAAAGGCTTCTTTTTCCTCTTTCTACTCTTTCACAATTCTCAAATGAAACTGCTTCTGTTTATAATGGACTCTATAATATTTCCAACATACACCAAAAAGTCTTTGCGTGCGATATAATCTATAGAGAATGGAATGTCGAGTAGAGTAGCCTATAGGTAAGGTCCATCCGCACCGCACCGGGCGGCCGCACGCTAATATTGACAGAGGTGGGTCGGCAGCCGAAACCTGAACCGGCTCTGTTTGCCTATAATTGATGTAATTAGTCGTGTCGCTGCCGGCCGGCTGCCACGATAAAACCTCCATCCACTGTTTGGACAGTACATACGATACTTCCAGAGACCGGAAACATCTTTACGGTGTTCTGTTCCCTCAAATATTGGCCACTCAATGATGCGTGACAGTAAGAACAGATTACTCAATAAAAACAACTTACAACTTTTTGATGCATTAGGAAGCTTTTGACCGTCATCTAATAGGTACGTAAATACGAGAAATCATAGCGACAGAATAAACATTTGAGTTGAAACTGGAAACCCTCCTAAATCCTGAGAGTTGCAAGGTTCACGAATTACCTACAACTTATATAAAAAACAAACTGAAATGGTAATAGGTTTACATACGAGTAAATCGCTGATTTCCTGGTTTTGAACTTTTATTGAAATAGGTTTGGAAAAAATCACAGATTTAGGTAAGCAAGTATTTGGTACCTGAATGTAAGAAACCAAAACAATAGCTACATAAAACTACGGAGGATTAAATATATAGATGTCTGATTTATTTAATACCAAACATGCGGATTTATTTCCCTACACGGTAAGCAGCTGCTATTGCGAGTAATGGAAAATTAACTCCATATAATACGGCGATTATCCGAGTATAACTTAGTACAGGACGGTCACACAAAGAGCATATAAGCATTAAAATAGCTAACAATGGACGGGATTATCCAACGAACAAGGTCCCTACGACAAATCGACAACCCAATTGAATTGGGACCAGCCCAGCCCCAACAGTTGAAACCCGACTGTGGGTAAAATATATTCGCATATTCTGTGATCAATGTGATCATGCGAAAATCTAAATAATACCTGGTCTACCTAAAAACCAAGATGTTATTTAGATTTTTGCATGATTATTCTCGCAAACATTTCAGTAAAGGGTTATGAATGATAAGTTTCAATCCGAAATAATTTCAATTTGCAAGACATATCTTTTACTTTATTAAAGATTCGTCTAAAAAAACGATTTTCATATACAGGGTGTCAAGGAAGTTAGTATTTTACGCCTGAACAGGTGGATTCAGACCATTAAAATATAAACAGCTAGGCGGGTAACAATTTAATAAGTCTTATTAAAAAAATGCATGTCATAAGTACTTTTTGTTCTTAATAAATGCCGAAATAAAATTGACAACCCTACTTTGTCAACACGTAAAAAATCTTCCGTATTTTAGGACTTATTTACAGCACCTACACTACGATAAGTAATTTGAAGAAATGTCGAACAAGCTTTGCTGAACATTTCAATGAAAATCATAGTAGAACATTGGTTGTTCCCTTATGTGTCGAGAATCGCCTCCCCATAAGATAACATAGGATCTATGTTGTTCTGGAACTAGTATGCCATAGTAACTAGTATACCTATGCCATAGGTATATACTAGTTTCGGAACACTCAGTAGATACTAGTAGGCTAGCTTTATTAGGTGCCAAATAACACCGCAATAGAGGTAATTCACCCACCTTCACCACGATGTCGCAAAATTATATTTATTTAGGTATGGTATAAACAGACAGTACTAACGAGATTCGAGCGATACCGTCTTAGCGACAGGTTTGTATGGAAAGCGACAGAATTAGCCATTCATAAATTGAATTTTGTGACATCGTGGTGAAGGTGGTGAATGACCTGTATTGCGGTGTTATTTGGCACCTACTATAAAATTATTTTAGCGTGTCCAGGCTAACATAGTTTTCAAATCATATCCGACACCGACAGTTATTAAGCACCTACTAAACAGATACAGGTAATAGCATTACGTCTAACAAGATATCGGCATGTCGGCTTAGTTCTTAGCGCCTAATGTCGCTAAGCAGACGCCCTGGATACAATAAGAGCATTACGTTTGTGTATTACTGGAACTAGGGCTCAAGTATCAGATTTCATGCTAATGACTTTATATTTCCTCTTTCCGTATCCATTGTTGTGAAAAACTTGACGTAATTTTACTAGGAAAAATTGTTTTACCAGGGACAAAAATATGACAGAATATAAAACCCTATGGTTTGTTGTAACCTATAGTAACCTGTAGTATCAGAATCACCTTATTGTGCGCGAAAGTGTAAATAATAACATGTACAAATATGTTTCAGAGTATAGTATTAAATAATCTGTGGTTTCAGATTACCCGTTTATTCCATAAGAGTCTTTAGTGCAGACGTAGCGTGGTCAGACTCTACTTGGTTTTAGGATTTAAAAAACTGATTATTATCGACCATCGGAATTATAAAAATTTATTCGACAAGTATGTGGTGCCGGATGAGTTTATGGTGGGTGGAGGAGTGACATAATTTCACTACACGACACGACGAATAATGTAGGAAAGTAGGTGTCTCAGTGGCTACCACAGAAGGCCGCAGCCTTGAAAACGGTTATTTTGTAAGTGCTCCTTTAGAAAAGAACCTATTGGACCGTGACGGTCGTGAACTTACAAACGATACACAGACCCAGTTACGTAACATCCCAATCTCTTTTGTTATGTCGCTAAAATAGTCCCTTACTTGCTTTTAATTATACTTACAGTTGCAAAATTGTGTATACTGGGTGTCTCAAAAGTACTACGAGTATGTGGTCCCAAAGGAGGACTATTCTCGACACTGGAAAGCAACGAATGCTCTATACCTACCTACGTCTTTTGTGAATCCAATTATTTTGATTAAAGAAATGAGCAGCAAAGATTCATAAATAAAAATTAGTAAGTATTTACACACAACGCCACAATCTTACAGGCTTTACATAAGTATTCGTTTTGGGATACCGTTTTGATCACAAATTCGGGTAAGCAAACGCCAATTCCGAAAGGAAATTGGAGAGACGTTAGTCCACCAGTGGGGCAGTACAGTCAGTAGGTACCTACCGAAAGAAGAAAAAAGTTTAGTTGCATAGTCAAACTTATTTCCGTAGGGCTAAGGCCGTGCTCACTTTGGACACGGATTTGTTCGTACCTAAACGTACGAGCAATGTTCGTACGAATTGAGTGCTCACACTGAATACGTTTTTCTCCGTCAAATAGTACGACTGCGTGATAAATCCCACAAGTCCGGATTGTTTTCGGACGTCGTAGGTAAACGTACGTTTACGTACGACTAATCGCATGCATTGTGAGCGCTCCCATAGTCCTTGGAAGGTCGGTATTATTCGCGCGTAGTTGTAATAATCAAATTCGGATCAAATCGTATCCAAAGTGAGCACGGCCTAAGGCCAACATCCTTTTGTTATGAATATACCTACCACCTTTTTTCCCGTTCACCTTCACATAACCTACAATAACCTACTAATTTCTATCCCTGAAATAATAATACTTTAATAATAATGTACAGATGGCAGAAAGTGTCTTTTCAAAGAGAGAATATTCACGCCACGATAATAAAAGCCCTCAGATACTATATTATGGATGTTGATGTCATTGTTCTTTCCTTTTACTCATAAAGTATTTAGTTAGGAGGCATAAATACACGTAAAATAACTGGGTAAATAACAATAATACAAAAAAACTGTTTTAATTAATTTTCTCAGTAAGCAATTACCTAAGAGTTGAGCTCGGTAGGATGTGGTACTTATTACTCGGAAGAAGAACCACAAGAGCTAAATTGCTAAAGAAAATTGTACGTTATGTTATTAGGTTGTGGGCTTCAAAACCCCGTAAATTTTACTTATTTAAAAAAAATAGAACATGGTTTAGACGGCAGAATAATTAATAGGTAAGTAGTACATAACCTTTATGGAATTTAGCTAGCTATACTTTCAAACAAATATTTTACATCAGAATTCACCTACAAACTACTCAGTATTATTATTTTATCATTTACGTACGTAATGTACACGAGTAGTAACTCAAACATTAGGTAGGTATAGGTACACACAACTATAATATTGTGTAGATGTAAAAATCTAAATGAAGCTCCCGTTTTCAAATCGGCTCGGTTATAAATACCTACATCCGTAAATAATTTCTATAACTGAACCACGAAAATTCTGAGTAAAATGCTTTCTAAGATTTGTGAGAGTGTTTACAAGACCGCGATGAACTCATAAGCGTGCATAATCAAAGTGAATAGGCAAACAGCCAAGCCCTATTCAGCGAGCAGCCCGAACATGAGCCAACAAGGGCGTGGATTAACCGAGCCTAGTCATTCGGAAGAATTGTTTAACGCTATCCAAATAGCGGCGAGCGAACGCGAAAGGATCCACTAAGCAGATAATTTCAATCGATCCTGAGCTGTCAATCAAGTGTGTGATATTCTGAATGAAGTTTTTGCGCGCCCAGGCTAACAAAGAGCTCATTGATGAACCGTACAATATTCAGCATGCTCATAGAACGTCGGCGCTCGCTTTACTCGCTATTCGATCGACCGTATGATCCCGCTTTCCCGCATCCAGTTCATTATTCAAGCATGCGATGAATAATCCGCCCCTCAATACCTAGACTTATCGATTAGAACTTCGGAATCACAAATCTAGTGTCAGTTTTTTGTAAGTCCTTGAACTAATGCAGCGGGACGCTTGCGGAATATTTTCTCTTCTACTCGGACTGCACTGGCACTTGATAATATAAATAGGCAATCAGCGTAGCAGAGGTCAGTCACAGCCGGACTTCCTTCCATCGATTACTTACAAAGGAAGTCTAGGAACAGTTACAGAATGAGAGTGCTCTTAGTTGTAGGAGTGGCGTGCCTCGCGGCACTGTGCGCCGGGGATGGGGCCGAGTCTAAGGACGACCTCGCCGTCGCAGCCAGCAAGGGACACCATCACTCCAGTGGCGGTGGGCACGAGCACCATGCGCATCACCACCACGATCATGGCGGCAAGGGCCACAAGGGACACAAGGGCCATCACCACCACCACAAGGGAGACGAGGGACACCACGGCAAGCACCACCACGAGGGACACCACCACGAGCACGGCGGTGGGCACAAGAAGCACTGGGATGAGCACGACCACCATGGCGAACACCACGAGAAGGGTCACCACCACAAGGGCGGCAAGCACGGCCATCACGAGCATCACGACAAAGGCGAGCACACCGATGGATACCACAAGAAGTACCACAAGGACCACTTCCACAAGGACCACCACTTCCACGACGGACACCACGACGAGGGCAAGCACCACAAGCACGATCATCATCACAAGCATCACGAGGAGCATGGCGGCGGACACAAGAAGGGAGGTCACCACCACTCCGGACACCACGAGGGCCACCACGGCAAGCACGGACATCACGACAAGCATCACTACGACGAGGACCATCACGGACACAAGGGCCACCATGGACACGACGAGCATCACCACCACCACGGCGGACACGGCAAGAAAGGCGGACACGAAGACCATAAGCACTGGGGCTTCCATCACGGCAAACACTGATGATCTTAGCTACAATACGTTGTTGAAAATTAATGTGGTTTTTGTTACGTTTTATATTTTTGTACAAAAGTAAAATACTTTCTTAATTATTCTCTCTATTTTTTACCTTTATCCGTTGACCAAGCACATAGCTAAAATAAGACTTTAAGAAACACCTAGACCAATCCATCTGGTACATTTGCCTAAAAAATGCTATTTGTAGAGTCAGGTCGCATCGCATATCATACTCGTAACTTCCCTGTTGAATGCCCTGCCCTAAATAATTTTCATGAATCAAAGTGCCTAAAAGCAACTTGCGAGTACCTATGACTATACGGCTCGTAGCTGATAAAAAAAAATTACTGAAGCATACATTCAAATAGAGATTTTTATACAAAAAAAAATATTATGAGTCCGGTATACAGTATTTCATTACTAAGCTCTACCTCGTAGCTTCGTTCGTAGCATTCGTGTATAGATAACAGTGTACCATTTTAGGTAACATTTTCATAGTAAAAACGTTGATATGAAAATTTAATATTAGCTACTCTTACAACTAGTACCTACACGTATTTAAGATCTATCTACACGATCACCTCGCACTACACAATACGAATTGCATCGTTATACTTAACTAGCTGTCGCCCGCAGCTAGCTTTGCTCGCCTGGTAACAGCATACAAAATCTTTGATCCTAATTTTAGACCCTTTAGAGTGCGACTTTTCAAAATTTCATTCTTAGTGCACCCCTACACTATATAAGGATACTACCCTCCAAATTTTATATCTCGAACTTATAGTTTAGGCTGTGCGTTGATTGTCAGTCAGCTTCAAAAGAGTTTTATATATTTAGAAAAAGAATAGAAGATAGGTGACACCTATGGTGTATTCCTAGTAACCTTCTAATTCTAAAGTCCAAAGAGTCCAGTTTTTTTTTTATGCAGGTAAGTTATGGAACTAACAGATACTTATATACCCTTCGAACCGGGACTCAGCAATACGAGCATTACTCATTGATAGCAGAAATAAGTAGGGTGGTTGTAGTACTTGTCTTCCCCGGACGAGCTTTTTCAAAAGAAACTCTATATCTAACGGGACTATTTCGTTCCACTCTCGAAAATAGAATCAAGGATCTGGGTTTTATGAAGAAATAAGGCTCTCAGCCAGCCTATACATATTGATAAACTCTAATTTTACTAGTTTTATGAAGAAATAAGGTTCTCAGCTTGCCTATACATATTGATAAACTCTAATTTTACTAGTGATCTATCTGTTTTCTTATAAGACACAACTTACCTAGGTACAAATATTTATTTCGAAACAATTTGTACACGGAAAGACTCCCAATATCATGGGCCTTATGCTCAGTTCGGCAGAGATTTTGATCTGATAGGGATGATGCCAGTACCAGTAGGTGAAATGAGTTTTCGGCCGAGATATGACGTCACCTATTACAGCAAAATCTCTGCCGAACAGAGCATAAGACCACAAGATGGTTTAATTACAACAGCTCTACCTGGCAGTAACAAAACACCCATTCGATCACACAAAGAATATATGAGAATAACGTGCTTTACAAAACTGACTCAAAACCACTTCCTAATTGTTTTATAATTTTATGTAATAAGTAATTTTAGATACTTTTTAGGGTTAGGCGACATACGACTCTATTGAAAATAATTACTTTACATCACATTTACCAACGGATCTTTATATACAAATACAATGCCGAGTAATGTAAAATTCCTTTCATTTGCTTATAGAAACAACGACTTTGCGGAAAATTTGAAATATTATAAATGTAGTGGACAAAATCTAATTTATCCGCTTTTTTTTCCATAATATGCTCTCCTAGTTTCTCCTTGCTTTAGTCCTTGCGTAAAACGGCTTATTTTGACTATGATATGGACCGTCAAACGGTCAGACAAAACAATATGGAGAAACTATACGTACGTAGACGAACTAAGGAAATGTATGTGAGCTTTTGCATTAAAGATGTACCTTGGGACGCTACGGCAAAACAATATCCAAGTACCTAGCTAGGTACCTAAGTAGTCTCATGGTACCTAGCAATATTCGGTCCCTTTGATTATGGCATGAAACCTACGAACATATTCGATGATGTAGATAAGTGAACATGAACAGCCTTGTCAGTCGGCCAATTATATTTGATCTGGTTTTGTTTGTATTTTTTTGTAAAGATACAATGCGTATCTCGGTTGTCCAGTGGCTGGTGTGCTGTGCGTCTGTGTCGTAATTATCAGAACAGTAAACAGTAATTAGGCGTGACTCGGCAGCGGCGTCCTTGTCCGATGGTTTCACTTGCAACCACCAACTTAATGATATAAAATAGTGTCTCAGCCTGTTGGAAGTCAGTACAGTCCCAGATACCAAATCTAAAGGAAGTAGAAAAACGATCATGAGGACGCTAGCCGCCCTTGTCGCACTAGGATGCGTTCTAGTTTGTTCCGGTCGAGAGATCGACCGGAGAGGAGAAACGGACTTAGTGGCTGCGGCGAGCCATCATGGTCATCACCACGAGGAGGGCGGTGGCAAGGAGCATCATGCTCACCACCATCACGAGCATGGAGAGAAGGGGCACAAGGGCCATAAGGGTCACCATCATCACCACAAGGGTGATCACGGCGACCACCACAAACATCATCATGAAGGACACCACCACGAGCACGGCGGCGGACACAAGAAGCACTGGGACGAGCACGATCACCACGGCAAGCACCATGAACACGGCCACCACCACAAGGGCGGCAAGCACGGCCACAAAAAACACCACGACAAGGGAGAGGAGACCGAGGGGTACCACAAGAAGTACCATAAGGACGAGTATCACAAAGACCATCACTTCTACGACGACCACCATAAAGAGGGCAAACATCACAAGCACGGTGATCATCACGGACACCACGAGAAGAAGGGAGGCGGCCACAAGAAGGGCGGTCATCACCACTCCGGACATCACGAAGGCCATCACGGCAAGAAGGGACATCACGACAAACACCACTACGACGAAGACCATAAGGGGCACAAGGGCCATCACGGACACGAGGAGCACCATCATCATCACCATGACCACGGCAAGAAGGGTGGCCATGACGATCATAAGCACTGGGGATTCCACCACGGAAAGCACTGATCTAGTTTTTATCTTGAACGTTGTTATACCTTTGTTAACTAATAGATACCTAATACCTCGTTGTAAATAAATTTACCTACTACTTACAAAGAAATGCAGTTAATTATTTACCGGCTTTACCCAGCTCCTTAGATCTCTACGTTTGTGACTGCTAGAGCTGTTGCACACTTAAATTCAGACAAAAGCAATAATACGAGCGATGCGACTCAGCCAGCATAAAGAAAATAAAACATAATGTTATTAGAGTATCGACACCATCTCGTGGTCAGCTGTTGATTTGTATGACGGAACTAATTTAGTTGGAACATTGCACGATGTCGTCACTGCTCCGTAACCACTCGTCCAGAAACCCGACAGCGATTACTAAAGATCAATCTGAAATCGACAACAGATGAAAGCGGTCTTTATCTATAAATTCAAACCGTAAAAACTCTTGTGACACTACGCCTGTAGCTTTAGCAACAGTCACCAGTCGGTGAGTACTAAATAAAGTAAAACAAATATTTAAACCCTGCGAAGATGAAATATCGTAAATTTTTAATAATTTTTATTTTTCAGAGATGCGGCTTCTTTTACTGATAGAGGTGCTAACATGCGCCGCGATATTGACTCAAGCTCGGAACTTAATTGAGTCAAAAGGTGAGAAAGATACTAACCAAAAAACAATCGCTGACTTGACAGCTTCGGGCGGAGACTTGACGCCTGATGGAACCGCACTGAAGGATTTATTATCCGCCGGAACCGAACACAAGAAGGCTAAGGACAGTCACCATGAGGAAGGTGGCGGTCACGAACACAAGGCGGAACATCACGAGGATCATGGAGAGAAAGGCGATAAGGGGTACAAGTCCCACCATCACCACGACAAGGGCGATCACGGACATCACGAGAAACATCACCACGAAGGGCACCACGACGAGCACGGCGGACACAAGAAGAAACATCACGATGAGCACGACCACCACGGTGAACACCATGAGGCAGCCCACGGGCACAAAGGAGGCAAGTTCGGACACAAGAAAGGACACAAAAAAGGTTCCAAAACAACCGGCTACCACCACAAATCGCACAAGGACGAGTATCACAAGGAACACAAGTTCTACGACGACTTCCACAAGGGCGGACATCACAACAAACACGGAGACTTCAAGGGACACCACGACAAGAAAGGAGGACATCACAAGAAGGGCGGTCATCACGAAAAAGGCCACCATGAGAAGCATCACGGCAAGAAGGGGCATCACGATAAGGGTCATTATGACGAAGATCACAAAGGTCATAAAGGTCACCACGGCCACGAAGAACATCACGCTCATCATCACGACCACGGCAAGAAGGGCGGCCATGCTGGCGGCAAGGAGTTTGGATACAGTCACGGAAAGAAAGCGTAAATACTGTAGTATAGGCTTGTTAGCTTTTGCTTTTGTTTGTTATGTTTTTATTGAAGTCATTTTTAATAAGATAGTACAGTACCAGCTACCTACCTACATTTCCGATATTACTCAGAGGGACATACCTATAAAAGCTGAATAGTAGTAAATAAATTAAAATCTAGCTCTGTCATGTCATGACACTGTTTGACATTACCTATTTATAAGAGACAGTAATAATTTAAACAGCTGAATAAATTTATGCAACCATTATAAGCAAGTGGGCCAGGCTTTTGAAAAGGTTCTAACTTGTGTAAATATGATCAAAACACAAATTTTTCAAAAATCTTTAAGTATGTACCTACTTTTATTGTATTTTAAATGGTAGTGAAGAGTGTGAAAAGTTGTTATTATCTTAAAACTTGAAGTCATGATGAAATATGAAGATCTTTTAATTTTAATAAAAAAAATCAAGTGAAACTTGGATGAAAAATTGTTTTCTAATTAAATAATGTATATAAGAATTTAGTGGTAGTCAATACTGCTAACTTACTATGGAAATCAATAGGTGTCGAAATATAAATGCATGAATATTACAATACATTCATATTTTATTCAAATATTTTAAAGAAATAAATGAAGTTCAATATTTACAACAAAGCCATGAGGGGAGCGAGGTGTTCAAACTCAATCTTCTCGGTAATATTTTTGGTTTTGATATTCTCATCCTGATTGGCGATGAAGATAAGGTTGCCATCATCCCTCCAGCTGTACTTCTTAACCCAGTGCTTCAAGGTGACATCTAAAATAAAATAACCATACAAATAGTTGAGCCAATTGGCATGCGGAAATTAATAAGGACTTATTCCAGAGCCATATATTTGTTGTTTAAATGGCTCATTTAAAAAGGGCTATTTTCTGGTGAAATTAATCTTTTAAAACAGATTGATGATGTGCACACAATGCTATTATTTTGTAAAGTGTTTTGCAGTAATCCTACTAATATTGTAAACGCAAAAGTTTCTAAGAACGTATGGATGTTTGTTTCTCTTTCATGCTACTACTGATCCGATTTGGATGATACTTAGAATATATATTGTCCGTGACCTGGATTAACACATAGGTTACTTTTCATCCCGGAAAATCAACAGGCTCTAAAGGGATACAAACTCTTTAGAAACACCTAGAAGATTTCGCATAGCAAATTGCACTTCCAATCTCGCAGACACATTAGTGACTATGATGAACAGTGATCCTAACTTATTATCTGCTAAACTTACCATCAATGCCGCCTAGCAAGTTAGCCAGATTGTTCTTATCAATGGTCTGGAATGTAATGCCAACAACATGGCAGACAAACTTCCTGATGGAATCGTGGAAGCCGCTGATTCGGTTACAGAGCTCTGGCATTTGGTGGACCCTATTCCAGAACTGGGCAAAGTCACACTGCTCTAGGATATCAGCCATGTACTTGATTTGAGATATTGTCTCATTTTCTGTCTGAAAATACAACAATAATTGGAGAGATTGGCTTAATTCAAACGAAAAATTCAAAGAATATGCATAACCAATAATTTGTAGTACTATGAATTACATTTCAGAAATGTACCTAGGTGTCTATATCATGAAACAGAAGATAAACTGAACTAACCCAGCAACAGGAAACAATAAGTTATTGATTGATGACTTACCACAGATTCTAGAAGGAGACACTTGCACAATGTAAAATCAGTGTGAGGGAAGTTGGTCAATGCTTTTAAAAGAATCTGGCATGTGATGTCAGCATTGAACTTCTCAGGGTTGAACTGATACAGCTTCAGCACTGCCAGGTTGGCTTCTAGATCATAGGTGTTCTCTTTTGATTGCAGCTCAACATAGCGTTCTAGGGTTTGCAGGTTGGCTGGATTATACCTGTTTATTGTAATAATTAATAGTGGCTCATTTTAATTAAGGCCAGTTTGGCAATTTCAGGATAGTCGGAATGAGAAATGCGCCAGCTGCAGATGTGTATACCTTTCTATACTTTTCAATGTACCAGCAACCGATTGTTTCATAGTTTCAGCCATTTTTAAAAGGTTAGGGCACAGGGCACTGATAAATTTATTTTGAAGTAAAGAGTGCGAACGAAACAAAATCTTCGCGAAAACTCGAAATCACCTGGAAATCAAATAATCTAGGATCTACCATCCGCCTCCACGCCGCGAGGGTTTTTTTTTTTAATTTCATTCTTTTTTTTGGTGTTAACATCATAAAAATCTGTGCCCAGTTTGCCACGTCCTTCTTTTCCTTACCGAAAGTAGTCTGTGTCCACACTCAACAGAAAAAAAAATACTCCACCCCACCCACAGAAAAAAAAAACACTTTCTGACTTTGTCTTCGTGATCGAACAAAACTCAAACAAACAAATAAACCAAACCAGTAAAATTCTGCAAAAACTTTAGTAAATGTTAGATAGATAGAAAGCGTCAACATGGATCAAATGCTACCAAGTCCGTACAACATACCGGGAATCGGTACGCCTCTGCATCAGCCCGAGGAGGACCAGCAGATCTTACCAAATGCTATGCAGCACCAGCAGCAGTTCCAGCAGCAGCAGCAGCAATCGCTTGCTAGCATGGGCTCGTCGCCACTCGCGGGCTTCGGCTCGCTACTCGGTACTCCGCAGAGAAGCATGCACACGTATGCTCCGACCGCCAGCTATGCGACCCCTCAACAAATGATGCAGCCACAAACTCCAGTAAGAACCCTAATGCTTATTGTAGCCACATTTGACTTGTCAATAAAATAACAGGGGAAAAAAAAGATATATATATATTGGAACTCAAAATCAAGCTAGGTAGTTTCTCATAAATTTTATATCCCTAAATGTTTCAGCAAAATATGATGTCTCCAATGATCACCAATAACAGCTTAGCAGGACAACCATTACTGAGCCAAGCCAGTCCGGCTCCCATGACGCCTATGACCCCACATTCTGCTGACCCTGGCATATTACCACAGCTACAGTAAGCTAAATAATTGATAATAATTATTATGATGATTTTGTGCACACTTCTTTTGAGTTGTACAGTACAATCTTATTTTTTTTATGCTTGCAGAAATATTGTTTCAACTGTTAACCTAAACTGCAAACTGGATTTAAAGAAGATAGCCCTTCATGCTCGTAATGCAGAGTATAACCCAAAAAGGTTCGCTGCTGTTATAATGAGAATAAGAGAACCACGAACCACTGCATTGATTTTCTCTTCAGGAAAGATGGTTTGCACTGGAGCCAAGAGTGAGGAAGACTCTCGACTGGCTGCAAGAAAATATGCCAGAATTATTCAAAAACTTGGCTTTGTTGTAAGTATCCCATTACCTCTACTCAATAATGTATTACAGCTATAATTACCACTAACTAGTTGACATATAAGTGCTTCCATGCTTTGGAGGGCACCTTAGATGGTCCTATCTCTAGCAGTTGTTTAGCCATGCTAGAGGCCTTAAGGTGACCTAAAAACTCTGTTACCATAGTTAGCCACTTACTCATATGATATAAACTTACTAATACGTGATAATATATTTTTTATTTTATTTTCAGGCAAAGTTTTTGGACTTCAAAATACAGAACATGGTTGGAAGTTGCGATGTCAAGTTTCCAATCAGACTGGAGGGTTTAGTACTTACACATGGACAGTTCAGCTCTTATGAACCAGAGCTCTTCCCTGGTCTTATTTACCGAATGGTGAAACCAAGAATTGTATTATTAATATTTGTGTCAGGAAAAGTAGTGTTAACTGGTGCCAAAGTACGAAGAGAAATCTATGAAGCATTCGATAATATCTACCCGATTTTGAAAAGTTTCAAAAAGCAGTAATAATGGCTTGAAACCTAAGGCAGGCACCACAACCATAACCATTACTTTTTATAAAAAAAAATTAAACATATGTTTATGAAACCTTAAAAAAGTTGTATTTACAGGTAGGTACTTAACTGCGACTTAAAAGCGACTTTAAGACTTAAAAGTGACCTTATTTTATGACTTATTTATTTTATTACAATGTTGAGCATTTAACATGGGTTATGGTTACCATATTATGTAAATATGTACCTATGTATGTAGAGGTTTGTCTTGGTCATTCTTCTTTTTCTTGCCTTGGGCCTCAAACGCACTAGCAGTTAACTGCGGGGGTGGCTAACCGCGCGTTTTTAGTTTAATATGCAACCGCTTGTCAGAGTTTGAGGCCTTACATAGTGGCTTGAAAATTTTATTAAAAGTAGTTTGGTAAGGTGTTGTTGATAAGCCTGCTAATTTATAATATAAGCTAGAAAGAATTATAGCTCTAGTTCTTCTAAGAAATAAAAGTTTTATAAAAACTATTTTCATTTGATATGAAATACCTACCTAGTACTTATCCATGCTAGTATAAGTCAGGCGTTAGGAGTACCTAAGGCTGAAATACTCAAAAGCCATTCAAATTTGAGCGCCACTTAAAATTGCTCTGCCTCTGTTGACATTACTCATTTGTAAGAGATGGCAATAATTTAGAGTGGCGTTTGAGTATTCGCCCATAAGTACTGTACTGTACAGAGTCGGCTCTGCTCAGTTTTACTGGTAAGTAAGTAAGCTGCCAGATGAAACAACTGTGCATATGCATAATTCCTATATTTTTTTTTTTTTTTTTTTTTATGGCAATCGATTCCTATAAATTTCGCCTAGATTTTAGAAGCACAACGCCATCTACTTTTCAATATGTTTTGTTGTTGCTAATTTATAGGTGGCGTTAGAAAATAAATTCAATTCAATATTTGGTTTAATGGCATGTGGGGGTTAGAAAATAAAGGAATTCTATTCAATCATCCAATCAAAGAGTCAAAGTCAAGTCAAAAGCATCTGATTCATCTATTAGTCTGTTAGTGTCAGTCACTCCTATGTCATGTCAGTTCCGTAGCCGAGCGAGGGAGGGGTGTCTTTTCGGGCCTTTCGGGGTGTCCGTCATCACGTCATGTCAGCCGTGTGTCAGCCCGAGCGAAGAATTTAATTCCAATCCAAATTATTTCTTTGCTTTGGCTTTGCTCAGTTTACTCTGCTAATTTATTTAGTGGTTGTGTGTGTATCTTATAAAATTTTGGTGCCGAATGAATTCACTTAATACGCTACCACAATAGAACACGCCATGGTGAGCTTGGCTACTTGGCGGCAGCTTTGTTATGTTTAGTTTCATAAATCGTAAAATCAACATTGGTAGAATTTTTTTCTTCAATGCCAGCATCTAAGTGATGGTGCTACTTACCTAAAATATAACGAAATATTTATAGGATCCCGTCAATGGCACTAGTTCTCCCGGCATGATGACGGCACCACCGATGCTGCCTCCTGGGATGTTGGCTGGGCTGTCTCCACTCGCGTCGGCTGTGGCAATGCCGCCGGTACCGGGATTGCCGCCTCCCTTGGGTGCCTTACCACCTCCAATGGCATTTCCACCAATGCTACCTCCGTTTACTATGCCTCCACCTGGATTTCCAGGATTTAAGGTAGTCCTGTGACATGTATTTTTCTGACGTAGTTTTAATCATCTGAGATACTAAAATACGTAGATGTAGACATAACAACGAAAGTTCCTCGTCTATAAACTAATAAATAAATAAAATCTCAGAGTTGATGTTAGACTTTGCTTACAAAAATCATTATATATTTTTTTAACTTTAGACATAAGTAAGCAGATACTTAATAAAATTTGATATTCCAGGAAGCACCAGCTCCGGATATAGCTCCACTAGCAAACCAGAGCTCTCCATGGTCAGAGCACAAAGCACCTGATGGTCGCACCTATTATTACAACTCTGTCACTAAACAAAGTCTCTGGGAGAAACCTGATGACTTGAAGTCTTCAGCTGAGGTACCTATTTACATGTTCAATAGTGCACTCTGCCCATGTTGCTGCCGTTATTAATGTTGTGTTGAATTCCGGACTTATTGCCACAGCAACGTTGCCTTTGAACTTGGGCATGAACTTGGGCTGGGAGCCAGGTCAGAAGCATGATCGTGTTCACACTATGCTCATGCTCACTTCCCTGCCGATTGCGGCTGAGTGTGCACGCACTATAAATCTTCTCAAATGTAACTTGTTCAACTAATGCTTAAAATACTGAAACGCTATTTTGATGTTCATGTTTAAATTATTGTCATCTGTTATGGCCAAATACTGAAACACTACTTGGATTAATCTCAATAATGCTAATGCTTAAATTATTCTCATTTTTTACTGATGGGTATGGTAAAAAAGAGGCAGGGCAACTTGAAGTGGTGGTTACGTTTTGAGAGACCTTCTAGTATTTGGAGGTTAATTGTTAGAGGTAGTAGGTTGAACTAAAATATATGCAATCTAGTTCAAATAGTACAAGCATTGCTTAGTTTGGGACTAGAGAGTTATGTGTGATATGTCTAAGAATATTTATACATATAATAATAATATAAGTCACTCCGTTTTAAACTAGCACTTAACTCTTGTGTATGCATCTTAAACATGGTCTTAAAGCTTCCATATGCTAGGATATTAGATAAAACGGTTTTCATATTTCAGAAACTCTTATCCTCATGTGTGTGGAAGGAGTACACAACGGATGCCGGTAGAGTGTACTACCATAACATTGAGACCAAAGAGTCCAGCTGGGTCGTACCGGCTGAACTGCAAGAGATTAAAGACCAAATTGCTGCGGAGGAAGCTGCTCAGTAAGTATTTTTTTTAATATCAAGATTTAAATTGTATGAAATGCTACATACGACTTGCAATTTACTAGTGTAAAAATATTACTCTTCTTTATCAAGAAAAACCTCTTGAAAGTAAGTTCACCAAAGACATTATTAAGAGGAGGATCAACAAGGCAACTGAAGTGGGAATGAATCTTCTAAGTATCAATGAAATCGGTTTAGATGTCAACTTATATTATAACAAGATTTTAATATACAAAGAGATAAATACTAATAAAATACTTTTCATCACCACTCAGTAAAACATCAAATTAGAATATTATCAGAATACTCACTGAATTCCTTGCATTATTATCTTTCACAATATTCTTGGTTCAAAAGGTTGCCTGGAAAAGTTTGCTTTAAGCAATATGCGCCGATACGCACCTAAAACCTGTTCTTATTACCAATTTCGGTATTTTCATATTATACAGTAAAGAATATTCTATCTATTCTCAGTGCAGACACATTCAAAATGTTATATGCTTGCAGGTCGCAAATAAGCGCTGACCTGCCAGGCGAAGTACCCCTTCCGATGGAGCCGTCTCCGATACCCACTGGTAGCTCAGCGCTCGATGAAGCCATGGCCAAAACTCTCGCGTCTATCGACCCTACGCTACACACTAACATACCCATTCCAGAGGACAGTAAGTACATGAGAGAAACACTTCTATAAAAAAAAAAATTGTAAATAATTTTCATTTTAAACTTTTTTTTTTATCTCTTAAAATGATGATTTGTTATTATATAATTTTTTAATCCAAGTCATATTCAAGGCATTTTAGTATATAAAATTTTATTGAAGCAATCTGCAACGATTTTAAGTTAAGCGTCGTTCTGCGCGGTCACTATTTGGATGGGTGACCGTTAGTGGCGTTTACATCAGAGCGCTTCCGTGCTTCAGAGAACACGTCGGTCTCCACTCTAGCAGTCGTTAATCCGGAGAGACGGAGGTCTTAAGGGGGCCTAAAAACTTCGTCACCAGAGTTGGCCACTAACTCGTACTAACTCATTATTATTATAGAATTTCTAATCAGTTTTGGCAATTGTTTGCAATCTTATGTGGTAATAAAATTATTTGAACCAAAAGTCTACACAGGCATAATTATACCATACCTTCTATTCTTCTATTATATTTTGTAGTAAACCCTGATGAAATAATCGCACCGCCATCAAATAACTCTGACAGCCAGGATCCATTGCCAGAGTATAAAGACAAAAAGGAAGCTATTGAGGCATTCAAAGAACTACTAAAAGATAAGGTAAAAATTATACTTATAGCGCAAACTTTATAACGCCTGATACAAAGCAAAGCTAGTATGAGACATGTTAGTATGAGTAATGAGTACTCACTCATTACCACAATACATATATTAAAATCAATTCGAACTCTAGTTTCCATGAATAAAAAAAGTAGTAGAGTATTAGTATTTTATTTTTGCAATGAATAAAAATATCCTACAAAACGAAAGCCTCTCTTTATGTTTGATTTGTACTATGAATTTATTCAATTTTATTTACAGAATGTGTCGTCAAACGCGACGTGGGAACAATGTGTAAAGATAATTTCTAAGGATCCAAGATATAACACTTTTAAGAAACTTAATGAAAAGAAACAGGCATTCAATGCTTATAAAACACAAAAGTTGAAAGATGAAAGAGAAGAAGCAAGGTAGGTACATTAATTTAAAGTTAAACTTTTGCTTAGAGAATAAAATGTTCACTAACCTAGAGCTTTATAAGAGATATATCGTTAATTTCGTATGTGTAATATATTTTTATTTATACACAGATTGAAAACCAAGAAGAACCGAGAGAACCTAGAAGAGTTCCTATTGACCTGTGACCGTGTGACATCACTCACCAAATTCTACAAATGCGAAGAAATGTTCAGTAATCTCGAGGTAAAGTCAAAATCAAAAAACTACTTAATAAAATCACAAACATACATACGGTCGACAGATCGTGGCAATCGTGAAGTTACCCGTTTCGATGCGCAATGGAGCTTTTTAGAACTAAATAATCTTCCCGCATTACAAACGGCTAACTTTATGATTGGCTGGATAAGTGTTGCTCGTAATTTGATTGCAGTAATCCAAATAAATTAATTTCCTAGATATGGCGATGTGTTCCGGAATCAGATAGAAGAGACATATTCGAAGACTCCATTTTCACTATCACAAAACGAGAAAAAGAGGAAGCTAAAGTTCTCAAGAAACGAAATATGAAAATACTGGCGCAAGTAAATAATAATTTTGATCTTAGACAACAAAATCAATTTTTATATTATACTAGCTTCCGCCCGCGACTTCGTTCGCGTCCCGTTGGATCTCATTGATTTTCCGGGATAAAAAGTATCCTATGTTACTTCTAATACCTCCAAGAATATGTGTACAAAGTTTCATGATGATCGGGTAGTTTTCGCGTGAAAGCGTAACAAACAACGTAACGTAACGGTTGCCTATAATGTATTAAAAAAAAAAAAAAAAAAAAAAAAAAAAAAAAAAAAACTTACATACACGTTTATAATATTAGTATGACTAGCTTCCGCCCGCGACTTCGTTCGCGTCCCGTTGGATCCCATTGATTTTGAAAAAGTAGCCTATCTGTTAATCCAGGTCACGGACATTATTATATTCCAAGTTTCATCCAATTTGGTTCAGTAGTTTTTGCGTGAAAGAGGAACAAACATATATTATATACATACATCTATAAAAACTTTCGCGTCTATAATATTAGTAGGATTTGACGATCTCATTCGCAGACCTTCTACACCGGAATTTCAGATGAAATACAAGGTTATTTCATTTTATTGGGGCACTTCTGTGCACTTTAAAAAAGTTGCATAGTAGTGCTTCCCACATAGATTTTCGTGAACATTTTGTTTTAGCTTTCTCTATCAACATGCAGTGCGATTGGTGGATCTAGGCAAACTAGAAGTTTAGCCGTTTGTGATGCCCGAACACGCGTGACAATGTTATTTGAAAAAGTTCCATTACGCATCGAACCACTTAACTATTGCCAAGATCTACCGACCGTATTGTACTCCCGGTAACCTGCACTATGTTGTCGGTCCATTGCGTGGATTTTACCTTTAACATTTAAACTATTTTATTTTGATAAGGTTTTGGAGAATATGAGCGAGATTGCGTACAACAGCACATGGAGCGAAGCACAGGTGTTGCTTCTAGAAAATTCCTCGTTCAAGAATGACGTCAGCTTACTGGGCATGGATAAAGAAGATGCACTTATTGGTAACCAACCCCTTACATACATTGCTTATTGTGACCATACATACTTACAATTTGTCACGGATGCTAAATGTGCGAATATGCCTAATGTATTTTTTTTATTTATTAACTATGCATTAAGTATCGGGAGATCTGAGACGTTCTCTACTGAAGATTACAGTCGTGAGCTACATTTATGTAAACCTTTGTTGTAATTATACGCAACACGGTCAATAAACAAGACTAAACTATAAAAATTAAACTATATTTCGCTTATTTTTTTTTCAGTTTTCGAGCAGCATATTAGAAATCTAGAGGCGGAATATTTAGCGGAACGCGAAGCAACTAAAAAGCGGAATAAGCGCCAGCAAAGGAAAAACAGAGACAATTTTTTGGTAAGAGATTGTGCACTATTTGTAAGATCTATTTAGGTGCGGCTGTTAAACAGTACGGAAACGTTCGACTATGATAATATGATTTCCATTGAATTACAGAAAGCCGGTAATGTAACTATTTTGTCAATTGAATTATTGTTAGGTAATTTGTCTACTTATTTTTTTATTTAATACCTATAGGACATCAGTAGTAATACTGATAAATTTAGAAATAATTTTTTTAAGACGTTAAAATCGTTATACTTACCTGAAAATAAAGTAACCACGCGGTATGAGTACGTTTCCATCGACATGGAAAGGGAAGGGCGGTGCAGATGAGACATGCAAAAATAAACCTATGAGAATCTCAGATTCATCATTCAAATTATTCTCATTCGTCTGCAAATATTCTGTATGTCCACTCCTTGTCGATCCAAACCACCGACTAATAATGCAAATAAAAAGCATTTATTCAGTTAAAATATTGTTACATATTTAGACGTTGCTGGATATGTTGCATGAAGAAGGGAAACTCACGTCAATGTCACTTTGGGTGGAGCTGTATCCTGTTATCTCAGCTGATATGAGATTCTCGGCTATGCTCGGTAAGTTCATTCTATAATTTGCTCTCACTTTAACAATCACTGCTGGTAGGTATATAATTCCTTGAAGTCTTATGTCCATACTTAAAAATGATCATGACTACACACTCAACGCATTGGCTTATCTAAAAAATATAACAAACTTTAAAAAAGGACGAACAATAAGTTCTTATGTATACGCACCTGTTTATCTACGAATTAGCTGATACCCGCGACTTCGTACGCGTGCAAAACTTTCCACCAAAATATCTGTCAACCAACATACGATGAACCTCGTGTCAAAGGCTGCTTTTGGTTTCGGGAGGTCAAGCTGTATCTAAGAATCCACTTCTTTAATTTCAATAAAATATAGCCTATGTTTCAATCCGGAAAAAGGGCTCCTGAATGGTATAAGTTTCATTGAAATTGGTCCAGTAGTTTAGGCTTGATTCGCGAACAAACAAACAGACAAACTCGATTTTCGGAATCAGAATCGTTTATTTAGTAGATCTGCATATTTAGTTTATCCATATCTTTAATTTTAAACTGTAAAGTTTTATAATAGTATAGATTCACCAGCAGCATTCTTTGATTTTGCCTCCAACTACCTCCTAGTTACATGCGAATGCAACTGAGTATATTCACCAGTTGCATAATTACTTGATGGGGATCTAAATCGTGATTAGGTTTTTTGTTAAATTCAGGTCAAAGCGGCTCCACACCACTAGACCTATTCAAGTTCTACGTAGAAAACCTAAAGGCGCGTTTCCACGACGAAAAGAAAATTATAAAGGAAATATTGAAGGAGAAAGATTTTGACGTGAAGCCTGAAACGACTTTCGAACAATTTGCGACCGTCGTGTGTGAGGATAGCAAGTCTGCATCGCTTGACGCCGGCAATGTCAAGCTTACTTACAACGCGTTACTTGAAAAGGTAATACTCATTTGTTTACTCCTTCTCTCTTTGACCCCCTCTTTTCAATCACTGATCCTTAGGGCCTCAACGTACCTACTCGTTAAGTATTCTGAGGTAATAATTATGTGCTATGTTTCGTAAAAAATCGTATTACCAAGCTTAGAAATTACTAAAATATTTTGCAATAGATTTGGTTTTCAGAATTTTTATAACCCATATGTTTGAATTTTAGGCCGAGGCCAGAAACAGAGAGAAGCTAAAAGAAGAATCGAAAGCCCAGAAGAAGCTTGAAACTGGTTTCAAGTGGATCTTGACCCAGGCCAATATCGACCCGTCGCTGTCGTGGAGCGAGGTCAAAGAGAAGATTGACCTCGAAGCGCCTGAGGTCGTGGCAGTGCAATTTGAAGAAGACCGAATCAGAATATACAAGGTTTTTACATTTAACATCCTTTGGCACTCTCACCTGATGGTAACTTTATGAAAACGTGGCATTAAACAGCAATACACACGCAGTGTAATGAAATGATATAATTTAATGTTTGCGTAGGACTATCAACATGAGAAGGAGGATAGCTGTATGCACTACCACCATCCAAAACCGAAGAAAGCCAAACGCTCTAAAAAGAAGAAGCGGTCGCACTCCATGTCACCGGTAAGCTCTTGATACGTCGGATAGCGTGCTTGTCTGTAACCCTATTTAGGTAAATAAAGTAAAACATTAAAAATAACAGTTAGATAAGCCTTGTTGGAATTTATATATTAATGTATATAAAACAACTAGAGATAACTTTAAAATCAGAATTAAATAGAACAGTAAAAGGGTACTCTTAGATTAAATTATAAAGCAAAACAAAAACACAAAGTAAAAAGTATTATAGTTTTTAGGATTCCAGGTGAAAACCATTTTTTTTTATACTCTAGAAGTATTTTGAATTATTTTAAAAGAAAGTAGATAAAATAACAAGTATTGTATTGTGGAATATTAGAAAAAGTAGATAAATCATTAAAATAGATAAAATAACAAGTGCAATATTTAGCTTTATTCAAAATTAGTAAAAATTTAAAATAAAAGCATTTTTTTGAAAACGAATTTGTTATATAATTAAAATCGTAATAACAAAGTCTCGGACCAACATGGCAGAGGGACACTTAGAAAAAAAAACCCCTATTTAGGTAGTACTTATCAGAAAATGCCGGTCACAGTCACCAGTCGGCAGAGGCAAGCACGTAATTTTGTATACATTTTGTAAAGACTCACCTCACCGTACACTTGTATAGGTGAGAGCTATATTTTACCTGTATGTAGTGCTTATTTACATTGTATGGTACAGTCTAGATCCCGGTCTGCGTCGCCAGCGGCAATGGACGCGCGCTCCCCGTCGCCAGCGCCCAGTGGCTCGTGGAGCTCAGATGAAGGACGCGGCAAGCACAAGAAGTCTAAGAAAAAGCATCGCAGGCATTCACCTTTACCGGTAGCTATTTATAACATGAAACTTAGCGACAGGCGTCATGGCTCAGTCGGTAGTAGCTCTGCTTTCTGTGCTGTGGGTCGTGGGTTCGATCCTCACCGAAAATAAACATTTGTGTGTGGCAAACATAGATGTTTGTTCTATGGCTGGGCGTCTATGTATTATAAGTATGTATTTACAAAAAAATTATATCAGCAATCTAGTTTCCATAGTACAAGCTCTGCATAGTTTGGGACTGGAGAGCGTTGTGTGTAATGTGCAAGAATATTAAAAAAAACAAAAAAAAATTGACTACCCAGAGATTTCCCTTATGAGACACTAAAAAAAGTATGCTTATAAATTGTTATAGAAATCACCAACGCCAGAAGAAGGCGGTATCACAGACGACGAGCTACCGCGGCACAAAAAGAAGTCGAAACGCAGCGCGCCCTCTAGTCCAGAACATGACGTTATTGACAGCGCGCACAAGAAGAAGCGAAAGGATAAGAAGGAAAAGAAGGAGAGGTATTCTATCAATGCTATGTGATCTAATGTGTGCTAATCTTCGCGCGATGTTCTGTACGATCACTATTTGGATAGGTGACCGTTAGTGGCATTTACATCTGAGGGTTGCCGTGCTTTGTAGGGGAAGGTCAAACTGTCGGTTCCAGTTGAACTGTCGCCGTGGCTTGACGTCTAGGAGTCGTCAAGACACGGCGGACGCCTGGTTGGCCTAAAAATTTCTTCACCATAGTTGTTCACTACAAACTTATTACTTCAGAGCATATTTTTTGCGGTCACTTAGCCGTATAAGACGTGCACGGCTAAATATCAGAGATTTCTAGAGCCACTGCCTTTGAAGTCTACTTTCCATTACCTAGTCCAAAAGGATTCTCTTCGTTTTAGATCGACGGGATGGAGCGACGCAGAGTTGGAATATCGGCGAGCGGCATTGCTCGCTCAGCTGCACGAGCACGAGGCCGAATGACCCGAGATCTCCAACCTCAACGTCCACATATTCTTCGACTACCGGCAACGCCCTCCTCCCGCCGCCCGCAACCCCTCCCCCGAGCCCCCTGCACCAGCTACCCCTGAAGCCCCTCCCACAGTGGTCGCTGAAGTTGACAATCTTGAGTCGCATCTCAGTACCAATGGATCGTAAATTCGTTTTTGCTCTTTTGTGAATGAACACAGTGATTAATTTAAGATTTGTGTGTATAACTATCGGTATTGACCCGTGGCGCCAAGTTTTAAAGACCTAATACCTTATGAAAGTTTAATTATTTAAATTAAAAAAACTCTGCGCCGCTGGTTTCTGTACGTCGCTCAGATGAGCCTGCTTTTTAAAGTGGTATTTGAAATGTAGTTTCTGTGTAGTGAAGAACATAGATATATATTTATTTATGCAATTGAAAGTTGTATAATTGGTTTGTGTTCTAACGTTAGTTGTGGATCAATTTATAAATAAATGTTTAGCTTTTAAAAATAATATTCAAGGTCGTCGTTAGTTTAGTTGCGTAAGAATATTGTAGCTTTGTTCAAGACTTAGATGTTTACATGTTTTAGATCTCTTTTGGTACTAGATGGAAGGTACATACAATGTGGGTAGGAACACTAGGTATTCGGCCTATAGCTGCAACTACTGAATAAGTAAGTTGATTTTATTACATATTCATTAGAAAATGTAAGTAAACCATGTTTACGATGACTAATTATCAAAACTTCAATTTATATACAGAAGTGAAGTTAATCCGCGGGGATGTTAGTTCAATATACCTACATACATATTGGAAATTGTTTTATTGGTAATCATTTGTGTAGTAAGCTCGTTTAGTTTAGTAGGTAGGTACCCGATTTACCAAGGAAGGTGTTTAACTACCTATCTAATAAACACTTCCGCCGCCGCGTCTAGTATCCGGCAACCAGTATTTGTGATAGAGAGAACATCTTAATTAAATACGCAAAACCAAGCAAGCACCGACAAATCAGTATAGGCACAATATAGGTAATTGACCGAGCGGGCGAAGCGAGCGAAGCGTCTCAGTTTCCACATTGGCCAAAAATGCGTTTGTCCGGATGTCTGTCTGTCTGTCTGTCTGTCTGTTCTCCTCTACAGGTCGCATTTTTCAACCGATCTGGACGAAACTTGGTACACAGGTTATATGACTTATTAGAATTTTTTTGTCGTCGGGGATTTTTGATTGAAGGGGTACTTCCCCCAAAAAAGGGCAAAAAGGGGGATATTTGATATACTGGATATCTCCACCAAATGAGATCCGATTTCGATTATTCTTTTTTTATTTGAAAGGTAGTAACTATAAGTTGGTCTCATAAAAGTTTGGCGAAGATCTGATAAGGATCTTCAGCATGATGAACAGGATAGCTCATCAAACAATCGATGGTTTTCAATCAAATTTGAGAGAAACACAAAGCTTAAATGTTCGGTGAACACAAAGGACCTCATTCTACACAAGATGATGCAAAAAAAAACAAAAAGATCAAAAAAAATACAAAACGGAAAATGCACTTGCACATTACATTCCTCAAAAATTTACAAAATTAAATAGAAAAAACATCACATCACACTCTCACACACACACACACAACATTTTGCATTATAGTTAGTTTTCAATACGTGACAGGCTGCAAGCGTTTCGTCGCTGTTAGAATACTAACTGATATGTTTTCCTTCACTGAATGAGAGCATCAGCATAATAATAAGCCTTAAATTAGAAATTAATAAAAGTGCACTTAAAGACTTTCAGAAAACACCTTACACGACATTGATGATGTTGATTGATGATGTTGAATATTGGAATATTTAGTATGCTCGCGAGGTCTACAGCTCCCAGAGCCACTAGTACGTAGTTACCTACCTAGCTTTCCTTGTTTTCCAAGGTTGTAGGTAGGTAGGTAACTACCTACAACTACAACTTTGGAAAACAAGGAAAGCCACGGTCTATAGGAATGGCCAGGTATGGCACAACGGAACACGAAAAAGGAAAAGATTTGAAGGAGTCTAGCTGGCGTTATTACCTTAATTAGCTTCATGCTTCAACGCCATCAACTTCTGACGTTGACATTTTTTGGGTTTTTGAACCGTCAAAAACAGCTGGTTTGCCCTGCCGCCCGACCCCCGCGACCCCCGCCCTGTAGCAAAACAACCGTATCGTATGCTACAAAAGAAATTTTGATTTGATAAATAAAGTTCCCAACAGGGAGTTGCTATGTAGTGTAGGAGTCGTAATTGTAATATTCTACCAATATCCCGTAGGTACCTACCAAAAATGTCCTGCCAAGTTGAGCAAATAGCTGATTGTGGTGATATTTTAAGTTTAGGGCGAGCGCTCTTTGTTCCTGAGAAAGAAGGTATGTAGTACCTACATACTACTCTACCTATTGTAAAAATGTTATACAAGAGTAGATAAAAACACGTCTCTATTTTACACTCGCGGCTTAGTCAGGTCCGCACTTATTGACGATGTCTTGCCTGTGGATGTACCTGTGGCTGACTAGGCTGAGAGAATGGTATGGGTGCTGGGCAAGCCTAACTCCATCTAACATTGTCCCAGGCACTACAGTGTCCTATCAAGTGTTGGCATAGGTTGCGCTGTATAAATCATCTTGAATAGATGTAAAGGCCTGTTTAATATTTTTTTTACACTTCAACATCTTGTTATTTATTTACAGACACAGCTTGGTTGCAACAGTGCACGGTGTCTCTCTCTTCTTGCGGTAATCTACTTGCAGTGGGCTACAGAAATAGGCTCTGTTTATTAACATCTCAATGGATCAGCTCTACCGAGAGTAACTCTTTCCTTATTTCCTGGAGTGGTACCTTGCCGTCTGAAATAACAGATATACTGGCTTTATCTATCTGTCCTTCACATCATTCTTCACAGGTAACTTAATTTGAATTTCTACTTGCATTGTCTATACTAATAATATACATAGGAAAGATTTTATTGTTTGTTGGCATTGAATAGGCTCCAAAACTACAAGACCGATTTGAAAAATTTCTCCACCGTTGGGAAGCTACACTATCTCCGGGTGACATAGGTTATATATAATTTCAAAAAAATTAGGGATCCTTACTAAACTCGTAATAATGTAACCCAATGTCAAAAAATTACCTAAACCATTTGAAACTTTTGTTAAATACCGTACCGGGACGGTCCCCTAGTCTATACATCTATACAAATATTATAAAGAGGAAAGGTTTGATTTTTTGTTTGTTTGTTTGTTTGTATGAATTGAATAGGCTCCGAAACTACTGGACCGATTAAAAAAATTCTTTTACCATTAGAATCCTACATTATCCCTGATGAACATAGGCTATATTTTATCCCGGAATTCCCACGGGAACGGGAATTACGCGGGTGAAACCGCGAGGCGCTGCTAGTTTGAAATAAGTACAGATCAAAACTAACTGATGTAAACCTCTGTAACAAATATTTTTTTACAGAATGGTCCAGACTGGTTCTGCATCATTGCAGGATTTAAAAATGGTGGTGTGGGCTTCTACACAAACACAGGTCACCAGCTGCTTCATGAAAAGCTAGATGACAAGCCGGTTATGAAGATATCATGTCACACAGGAACCTATGGAACTCTACCCGATGACATCCACATACTGTTTCAGAGCTGCGAGTGTGTGATATCAGGCTCTAGCTTGTTCCAAACTCTTAGGAATGCTAAAGCTCAGATAGCTAAAGGTGAGTTGAGTATGTCATTGAGTTTAAATTGTAGATGTGAGTGACATACTACATAGGTAATTACTTTCATATAGTTTCTTGATCACAAAAATATAACAAAAGAAAGTGGGTACTACATACACCATACTACATAGGTAATTACTTTCATAGTTTCTTGATCACAAAAATAGAACAAAAGAAAGTGGCTTTGATAGACATGAAATAAGTAGGTACCTACCTAATATAATAATGCCTAAGTTCACGCTTTATCATTTTAAAAATGTTAACTTTTGTTCTTAGCATAATTCAAATAAAAAAAAGAAGAAACCAAAAATAAACTTTCCCAGACTACCTACATACTTTTGTTTTAAGTACGTTGCTTGTTATCAGTGCAAGCAGGAGTTCAAGACAGCTGTGCAGTGGATAGTAGAAACATTAGCATTAGGAAATGGTCCTTCTCAGAACAAGATGCAGTAAGTGATGCCGCTGTAGTGGGCTTAGAGCTCAAGAACACCTATGATCATCTTCTGGCTGCCTCGACTTATGGAGGGTATGATGTATGGTAAGGATTTACTTCCATACAAACTTTCGCGTTTATAATATTAGTAGGTATGTATGTTTGTTCCTCTTTCACGCAAAAACTACTGATCCGATTTCGATGAAACTGAGAATATACAGGGTGTCCCACGGCTATGCCACATGGAGGGAAAGTATCTTAAATAATGTAGATAGAACATTTTACTGAAAGAAAACTTCATTTTGATTTTAAAAACATTTTAATGTCTGAACCGGGAATCGAACCCACCAAATTGTAATGAAAGGAAGTCCATGAAATTTTACATTTATAATTTAAAGAAAATTCGCCTTTCCTTTTACTTTGTGGCATGGCCGTGGGACACCCTGTATATTGTCCGTGACCTGGATTATCACATATGCTACTTTTTATGCCGGAAAATTTACGGGATTCAACGGGACGCGAACGAAGTCGCGGGCGGAAGCTAGTCAATTACATTTCGAAAACAGTTTGGTTTTTTGCTATAACTAAATCCGAAATCCATTTTCAGGTACCGTTCAGTGCCGCCAGTAAACAGCTTAGTTCTAGGAACTGGCGTGAACCCATACATTGGTTTCCATTATGCCATGGAAGGTGGAAACGCACCGCCTCTACAAGACGTAGCGAGGGCTGTGGCACATAAAATCAAATCTGCTTTGCCGTAAGTACCTACCAACCTATACCTACCCTACCTATAGAATCTTTTATCTATATTCTTGACGACTAATAGTTTACTGGATTTACAAAGACTAGGTACATATAATATGACCATAGGTAGAGTGTGTATAGTTATGCTCTTCCAAATTTAGAGTTGCTACAGCGATATTAAACCTAAAGCTTCAAATTTTTACGTGTATTTTGTATATTATATACTAGCGTCTTCGTTCGCGTCCCGTTGGATCCCGTTGATTTCCCGGGATAAAAAGTATCCTATGTTACTTCTAATAACTCCAAGAATATGTGTACAAAGTTTCATGATTCGCGTGAAAACAAACAAACTTACATTCACATTTATAATATTAGTATGATTTTGTGTATTTTGTTTTAGAGGATGGCTAAGCGGCGGTAGCACCGAGAAAACATCACCGGGTAACGAGCCCGCCATCCGAACAGAAAGCCTTTCTATGCGTTGTGGAATCTACGATGCTCAACGACAGGGCACTTCTGTAGTGGTATCACCCGATCGGCGCCTTGCGGCTTTCGCTGATGGGTATGGTAGAGTGGCTGTGTTGGACGTCAATAGAGGACATCTTATACGACTGATCAAGGGTTGCAGGGATGCTCAGTGCGCTTTTGTCCAGGTAGGTACCTACTTGTGGTATCTACATAGGTAGGTAGGTACCTATGTGTTGTTTGTAGACTTGATGTTAAGTGCAAGAAAAATACCAAGCTATCAAACGTTGCAATATGTGTTGTACCTACCTACCTAAATAATTGGATAATAGGCAGAATTTTCATTATGTATCAATCAATAGCTATGTTTCCTTTAATTTGCAGATCTTCGAAAATGATGATAAGAAACCCCAACTTTCCACAATCAAAGACGTTAAGCGAGCTCTCTTCCTAATAATTTACAATCCAAAGAAAGGTTTGATAGACATCCGGCTTATGCAAAGAGGGAATAGAGTGGCAGTGTTTACCGCTACTAAGAACGGTCAGCTTCTGTACAACACGTGTGGTTTGGTCGGAGCAGAAAAAAACTACACGTACAAGAAACTGAACCTGCCAGAGTTCCAATGCGTTCTCATAGATTCTGATGGTAAACTGAAAAAAATCCACATCCCATTCTTCTACGCTTTAGAAGGTGAACACTCCCAAAAATCCAAAGATCTTCAAACGCTGAGAGAGTTCCGCGATAGTATAAAGAAATCTGCGGTCAATGACGAAAATAGCGAAGATCTTCTCAGAATCGTCTCTGAGATACAGACTCTGGATATCAAAAAGCACTGTCTCGATCTCCTCGTTAAAAAGTATGAAGTGCCCCCTAAGTTCGTTATGTCTTGCTTAGATATATTTTGGGATAGCTTCGACGACGAAGGCACTTCGACAGTTGGTTTGAAGCATTATTTTGCGAATCTAGCACTGGTAACATTGTTCTTTAGACTTATCAACAATGAAAATACTGAAGACATGCAAGAGCTAACTGGAAAAATACATGAGTTCTTGGAGAAAGAAAAAGGATTTGAGATTGCGGAGTGTACCTTAAACGAAAACCAAATGGATAGTTTCCATTTGCTAGAAGATGACAATTGTATTTTGGAAAGGTTGCTTACTTTAGCTCAAGAAAAAGATTACAAGGAACAGCAACACGCCAGGGTCAAATTTGCAGATAGTAATGCAAGCTCTTACAAGGACTTTGTATCCTGTTTTCAACTAGAAGAATCAACTAAATTCATTACACTGAAATCCGAAACCTCGCCGGATAAACGCAATAACTTAGCATCGATTACATTTAAGTGCATTTTTCGTATGAACAAGTTGAACTCACTAAACAACTTTGTAAAGGAATGTCGCGTCGATCCCAAGGAAATCATCAAACTTCTAATCATGCAGTTAATGAACACGTCTTTAGAAGAGATCAGCTTGGAAATGATAGAGAAACTTATAGTTGTATTATATTACCTCTGTAGCGTAACAGAGGAGGCTACCAGCCTAACCTACAACGAGGTATCGCCGTGGTGGCAAGGCATTCGCGATATATTAGTCGACATGTCGTGCCCGCTCAAAAGTATGATCGTAGCGATGGCGTGCAAAGCGGTCAGCAAAATGTTCGAAGCCAACATTGAAAAGGAAGATGATTCTGATGTTTGGGAATCGGTCACCAAAGAGAACGCAAAATGGGGCATCCTTATAGGCAAGCTTGAGGATATATCAATTCTAAGCATAGTTTTGGTGTTCAAGGACGCATTTTTCGGAAAATCCTTGCCAAAACTTCAGACCACTGATTATAATATCAATCTGAAATACGTGTACACGAGAGGAAAGGGTTCAGTGACAGAACTAATAGCGAAATGGCTTTGTGGTATGGGAGTACTTCCTGAAGCCATAATGGCCAATGAACTGATAGAAATACATGACAGTAAAGCAGACTCGGAAATAACGGAAGACGACGATGTCGCATATGTCTTCGTAGAAAATAATCGCATTTACGTGGATGAAAATCCCAAGATATTCAAGTGGGTCTCGCTACTACGACGACAGTTTCCATTGAGTACTACAGCTGACTTTATAATCGCCAATATGTGTTGGGAATACGCGATCGGTTGGCAAAAAAATATCCATTCAGTAGACCTTTTGGAGGCAGTGATTCATTGCCTTGTGAACATATCGGATCAGCACATAAAGCTAGGCTTGTTCTCAATAATATGGTCCACGTACATAAAACACAGTTTCGAAGTGAGCTGTCGGTTAGTCAACAAAATTGGTAGATTACCAAAAGACTCGTTCAGCTTGCAAGATTTAGGAACAGATAACGCCAGCTTATTGAAATTCCTCGAGCGCGCCACGAGTTATTTGGAGAGTTTTCTGAAATTCGCTGCCATTCCTCTTGATAAAGAGAAACAGAATATAGAGTATGAGAAGATCTGGGACGAAAGCTTGCCTTCTTTAGTAGAAGTTGCCCAGAACACTAAACAGGTTAATAATGATATACTGACCCTGAACTACCAAATATCGTGTACAATATACTACCAATGCCACTTCAACTTAAAATTTTCGAAGCCCCTCGATACACTTTACGATATTGATTATCAGTACATTTTGGAGGCTCTGGCGGGGAATGTCGTTACGCGGGAGATAAATATGAGAGCTTCTGAGAAATTACAGAACCCTAGGATGAAGTTTTTGACGAAGCTAATTCGAAATGCCGTGGAGACGATAAGCTCTGAGTCTGACTGTGACGGACCTCTCAAAACTTACAACAGTGAAGAATGCAATGCGTGGATACAAAAGATAGTAGTGTTAGCGGAACTATGGAATGTTGATAGCGATTTCATGAAGTGTCAACAGGTACGCACAGAAATTATTTTTTGTTCATATTCGAAAGACTTTTTCTAAAAAGACTAAAGGATACGTCAAAATTAGTCTAGTACTTAAATCCAATTATTTTCTATCAAATCAGTAGGTACAACAACGCTAAAATTGCACTAGAGTCACAGTTGAAAAATAATGAAAACATTTGTCTGAAATGTACCCTTCCTTACAGGTAATTGCTCTATACCACATGGGCTATGATGGACTGACAGTGAACATAATCCATTCCATTAACAAACCTGAGATAGTGCTATCTCCGATCCTGGCTATAACAATACAGCGTTTGAAGCGCAGTCTGGAATACTCCGGCAACCAGCCAGAATGGATCGTCTCTGTGCCTCCACAGTTATACAAACGTCTGCAAAATACTGTAAGTAAAGTTCATACTTATTTCTTACCGCTCTATGGACCGTATTTGTGCGTGTGTTGTGTATCCCCAGTGGTAATACCTATAATATTATTTACTAGGTACTACCTATAAAGCAAGTTCGTATGAGTTAGTGGCCAACTCTGGTGACGGAGTTTTTAGGCCGCCTTAAGGCTTCCGTCGTGGCTTAACGACTGCTATAGCCGGGACCGACAGTTTAACTTGCCCTCCGAAGCACGGAAGCGCTCAGATGTAAATGCCGCCTAACGGTCACCCATCCCAATAGTGACCGCACAGAACGTTGCTTAACTTAGATAATCAGTGAAGATTGGCTAAGCAAGCTATAAAAGCTAACACTACCTACCTGTGTTTACTATACATATGAAACGCGCCTTTTCTCAAATCTTTAAATACTTCTCAGGTGCTGGATACCTCGATACCGGTGCACCCTTCGTTGGCCACAACCACGACCGTCCTTCAGGATATAACGCACAATATGATGAAAAAAACTAAGCTCTCTCCAGAAGATTCTCAAAATATAAAGTTAGCTGAAATAATTGTAGAAAGCTGTGAACTGCTGATACGACGAAAACTGTAAAAAACATGTAAATAAAATGTCGGTAATTTTAATTGTCCTACTTGCGCTTGGCTGCTACTTCTGTGATTAATTTGCGTTCGTTGCCATACTTATGTAACTCCGGAATTTTCGAACGTCCGGTACCTAATACAGGTAGGTATTTGTTAAAATGCAGAGGTAATCCTAAACCGAATTTATTCCGGAATTTCGATTTTTTGACCTGAGAACCCTGTGAGGAACCCTATCCTTGAACTTTTGGTAGGTATGTACCTACCACAAAATATTACTTCCACCTAATTAACCTATTTATACCTAGTTATTCGACTTAGGTAGGTAATAGGATAGGGTGGGTACCTGCAATATCCGCTTGTACACAACCGCGGACCACTGCAGCCCAAACGGCTAGTTTTAGAAAGTGATTAGAGATTAGAGTCAAAACTTTTTATGCGACCGACAAGACATGGACGCGGGTGTTCGACGCTTCAGATATTATTATATCAGTAGGTACCTCTACCTAGCTAGCCTACCTATACCTAACCGACTAGATAGGTATAGTAGTATTAACCGTGGTATTTATTTCAAATAAATAAGTAAATGATCTGTGACCTAGCTATTTAGTAATCGGGAAATTAGTTCTGATAAACCCAGTAGGTAGGTATGCCCACATACCTAGCGCCCGAATATTGAAACGCTGCTTTATACTTGAATTGTTCAGTTGCGTGCATCACCAGAGATGGGCATTTTAACCGGAATAATTCAAAATACTCGGTATTTTGGGTAAATTCCCAGGGAAACATTCAAAATAGTGTTTTTTTTAGGTTTTCAGCTCTGTGCTTGCTTCTATGCCTTTGGTCTACGCCCTACTACTTCGTCTGTGTGTGTAAAGTTGTCATTCTGTCAAAAATAACAATGTCAACTGTCAACCGTCATAACAAACAGCTGTCTGTCATTCTCCCCACTTCGCATTCTTTCTTGTCAAAAAAATAACAATTTTGAGAAGATTATTTTGAAGTAATCCAATTTAATCCAGAATATTGTGCATTTAAAAAGTGCGATAAGTGATCCAAACATGGCTCCAAAAGCTGCTGGTGATGCTGCAAGATCAAATTCAGCTGTATACAAAGACAAAAGCAAACCAACTGATATTCGTCTGAGCAATATAAACGCCGCAAAGGGTAGGTAATCAACATCTGTATTTTTAAAGTGAAATTATTCTAAATGTACGCGCATTTGCATTCTGAAACTAATTCAAATTGATTCGCTTTGCCTCAAATTAGTGTCAAATATATTTCACTCGCGAATCTGTTACAATCTCATTCAATAATTTGCAATGGGACCTATGTTGTTAGTGTCGATTTTGTAATCACAATTTTATTCATCACATGGGTTGGAGTATAGCAAAGGGTGTGCAGTACTAGGTAAAAAAGACTCTGCCGAAATTTCGATAAAAAAAGCCTCTGCCGAAATTTCGATAAAAAAGGACTTAGAAAAATTTTGAAGATTTTTTTTTTTATTATGTATAAGCCTCCTTTCCTCAGGTGGCCTAGCGTGGCCTAGGGTGGCCTAGCGTGGCCTAGGGTGGCCTAGGGAGGCCTAGGGTGATCGAATAGCCTCAGGTGACCTAGAGAGGCCTAGGGTGACCTAGGGAGGCCTAGGGTGATCGAATAGTCTCAGGTGACCTAGGGAGGCCTAGGGTGATCTAGGGAGGCCTAGAGTGATCTAGTTAGGCGTAGGGTGATCGAATAGCCTCAAGTGACCTAGGGAGGCCTAGGGTGACCTAGGGAGGCCTAGGGTGATCGAATAGCCTCAGGTGACCTAGGGATGCCTAGGGTGATCTAGGGAGGCCTAGGGTGATCGAATAGCCTCAGGTGACCTAGCGTGACCTAGGGAGGCCTAGGGAGGCCTAGGGTGATCGAATAGCCTCAGGTGACCTAGGGAGGCCTAGGGTGACCTAGGAGGCTTAGGGTGATCGAATAGCCTCAGGTGACCTAGAGAGGCCTAGGGTGACCTAGGCAAACCTAGAGTGATCGAATAGCCTCAGGTGACCTAGATTGACCTAGGGAGGCCTAGGTTAGGTTAGGTTAGTATAAAAAATGCGAGCGAAGCGAGCCCATCCATCGCTTAGTTTCCGTTATTAGCCCCTAGTTCTGTTATGGTTGACTTCAGAGGTCAATGACCTTAACGAAAGATACCCCTCCTTACACCCCCTACCGGATGTAATCATAAAAAGGGGTGCCTAAACATACATAATTTTCTTGTTCAAAATTCTTCTATGTCTTTTTTTATCGAAATTTCGGCAGAGACTATATTTTATACCATGTAGCATTATCCATATTATTATGATATGAATTTTTTTTTTCTCTTTCAGCTGTATCAGATGCTATTCGTACTAGTTTGGGCCCTAGGGGCATGGATAAAATGGTAAAGAGTTTTTTACTTACAGTACTTAAGTAATTACACACTGCAAAACTTTTAGTAAGGTGTTTCACAATTGTTTGTAACTTTGTTTTTAGATCCAGGCTGCCAATGGGGAAGTAACTATCACAAACGATGGTGCTACAATCTTGAAGCAAATGAGTGTGATTCACCCGGCAGCTAAAATGGTACATCTCTAGTCCTAATTTATTTCATTTTCGCCATCCTGCATGTGTCCTCTGTGCTAAACAAGCTCAAACATAACTACATAGTATAAAGCAAAGTCGCTTCCCACGTCTGTCCTAATGTCTGTATGAATGGTTAAATCTTAAAAACTATGCAACGGATTTTGAAGCAGTTTTTATAGATAGAGTGATTTAAGAGGAAGGTTTATATGTATAATACATCATCATCATCACTGCATTGCAGCCGTGCGAAGCCGGGGCGGGCCGCTAGTTGTCAATATAGGTGTTAAAAGAAAACTAATCTAGTCCTAATAAATCAATATGAAAATCGCATTCACATAATAATGCACTTTGTTGGATGATGTCAGAGGAAACATCTCTTAATTATGATGAAGGCTGGAATACTGAAACGTCACTCAAATTTAAGCACCACTTAAAATTACTCTGCCTCGGTTTGACATTGCTCATTTGTAAGAGATGCAATAATTTAAGTGGCGTTTGAGTATTCAGCTATAAGTCTACTAGGATTGTATAGTAAAAATAAGGCACATATTTGACAACAGTGATCAAGTCAAAAAATCTTGATTTGGGCTTCACTGTTTTCAAGCTTTGGCTTTTTAAACTTAATGGCAATGTATCTTTGCCTGAGCCAGATTTAAGTTGGAGTTTTTTTGTTTAAATTATGAATTAATATTTTAAAAAATTATATTATAGCTGGTAGAGTTATCCCGTGCCCAAGACATTGAAGCCGGAGATGGTACAACATCTGTAGTGGTGATTGCCGGTGCACTGCTTGATGCTGCTGAGAAACTCTTGCAGAAAGGCATCCATCCCACTGTCATCTCTGAAGGATTCCACAAAGCTCTGCAATTGTCCTTACAGGTGAGACAATTGACTACATGGGACTGTATTACATCCACTAATATTTAGATACTAGCTGTTACCCACGACTTAGTATGTGTTTTGGCTAGCTATACAGACCGAGCTATGCCTGTCATAGTAACTAGCATAATTGGCTGTCTTGGAGAAATCTATTAAAGAAGGAACGAGATTTTTGCCATAAAATAAACTATATGCTTTAGGTTGTGGAAGGAATGGCTACTCCAGTGGACCTGTCAAATGAGGAAGTTCTATTGAAAGCTGCAGCTACATCACTCAACTCTAAAGTGGTGTCTCAGCACTCCACCATTTTGGCTCCTATTGCTGTGCAAGCAATCCGTGCTGGTAAGTCCTGTCATATTCTTTGCTCTCTTCGTGAATTCATAAACAACTAAAACCACTTGCTTTTGTAGTTTTAAATTGCAATTAATCAAAATACTGTTTTATTGCCTATGATACTTACATTTGCAAGATGTTCTAAATTGAAATATAAATAATACTTGTTTTGTAGTTTTACTGAATAAAGGAGAAGATATTGAATCAGGCAATGTTCAGTTCAGTGGTTCTACTACCTAAAACAACTAAGATACATCCATATTGGTGTGATATACCAAAGTGCTCATTTTACGAAGCTAGTTAAAATAGTAGGTGCCAAATAACACGGCAATACAGGTCATTCACCCACCTTCACCACGATGTCGCAAAATTCAATTTATGTATGGTAAACAAACAGTACTAACGAGATTCTAGCGATACCGTCTTAGCGACAGGTTTGTATGGAAAGCGACAGAATTCGCCATACATAAATTGAATTTTGCGACATCGTGGTGAAGGTGGGTGAATGACCTGTATTGCCGTGTTCTTTGGCACCTACTATAGCATATTCATAGGCCTTTTGTAAAAATCATGCCAAACAATGCTGATATTCTATAATCTTCTGTAACAGTTATGGAACCAATCCCGAACGGCATTGGAGCACGCGTAGATCTCAGAGACGTGAAGGTCACAGAGCGCGTCGGTGGTACAGTCGAGGACACTGAACTGATCCAGGGTCTGGTGATCCCGCATCGAGCGGCCAATGTCAATGGACCACATCGCATCGAAAAGGCGAAAGTAGCACTTATCCAGTTCTGTATCTCACCGCCTAAGACTGACGTAAGTTTATACCTACCCAAGTTAACATTTCGAGCTTCTTGTTTCTCCTGGAAGATAGGAAGATTCATAGACTTAATAAGAACATAATAAATATAGATACTGACATTCTCGAGGCCATAAGAATAAGCCGAAACTGAAATACCTTTATTCAGTAAACATCTGATGACAAAACGGCCATAATAGTAGTATTATAGTGTAATTCTAAGTGATAATTTTACAGATGGATCACAATGTGATCGTATCAGACTACGCCGCTATGGATCGCGTGCTGAAGGAAGAGCGTCAATACATCCTCAACATTGTGAAGCAGATCAAGAAAGCTGGCTGCAATGTACTTCTTGTACAGAAATCTATTCTAAGGTTATTATTAGCAATTACTTATATCATACTTTACTAGGTTTTTTTGGTAGCTATATTGGACTATATTAAATTTTGATTGCAGAGATGCCCTTAGTGACCTAGCTGTGCACTTCCTGGACAAAATCAAGACCATGGTTATCAAGGACATTGAGCGCGAAGACATCGAGTTTGTTTGCAAGACACTTGGTTGCCGACCCATCGCGTCTCTCGACCATTTCACAGCTGAGAACTTGGTCACTGTTGACTTAGTTGAAGAAGTCAGCGAGCCTTCAGGGAAATACATAAAGGTATCACATCTTAGCTTGAATTAAAGCTAGTAAATAGTGCTAGATAAAGTCTCTAAAACACTGTTACAACTGTAATTTTCAATATTATTTCGCACTATTCGTATTGTTGTAACGTTTTTAAATATTTTTGCAACTATGCCATCTCAATCATCACACTTGAAACGAATTTCTTTTGGAACTAGTTATTCCTGATTGGTTTTAGCTGTAAATGTCGAATCTTTGGACCAATAAGGCTGAACCCCATGCTGTGTCACAGAGTTATATATCTAAGCCAGCAACTAAAACCTAACAATTTCAGATGACTGGATGCAACACCGGCGGGCGTACAGTGAGCGTAGTAGTCCGTGGCACATCCGGCGCCGTAGTGGCGGAGGCAGCTCGCTCGCTCCACGACGCGCTTTGTGCGGTGCGTTGTGTGGCGCGACGGCCGGCACTACTGCCTGGAGGAGGCGCGCCCGAGGCAGCTGCAGCCGCCGCGTTAGCAAGGGCCTCGCAAACTGCGCCCGGCGCTGATCACTACTGCCTGAGAGCGTATGCAGACGCGCTGGAAGTTGTGCCGTCTACACTGGCTGAAAACGCTGGTATGTATAGGGTCTTTCAATAAGCGCTTCCTAACTTTAGATCTAAAATAAAAAAACGTGTGTGTGAGATATCATCGAATTTTTTTATTTGTTTGAAAGGCCTATCTATGCCATTATGTGTGGAATATATCATCGCTTAAATGTCCGCCGCGGCTTCTCTGGGCGAAACGCGTGGCGGAACGTTGCCCGAACAGAACACCCATTTTGATAAAACAATTATATTATTTCCACGTGTTGTGAGACGCTACATCCGTCCATGGTGATTTGGCAAAACAGGCTGAATAAACGACAGCCAATTTGACAGCTGCAGCTTCAACAAGATGGCCGCTATCAACGGTCAAAGTTCGGAAGTCCCAATTGGAAGACCCTATATTATGTTTCAAATCACAGGGTGTAATTCAGTCAGAAAATCCTATTGATATGGCCCTGAATTTACGTGGTGTGCATGGGTAATATGTTTCTTTGTACTGTTGGACAACAAATTCTAGGCACCACTAAGTTGCTCCCAGCTTTCTGAGTTGGCTTGGCAACGAATCTAGTTATCAGTCCATGAGTCTGTGCAATAAAGTACTTTTATACTACACCTGCTTGGAAAGTACCTTAATACTTTATCAAATTTACGGTAGAAAGTACGTCATTGCATATCGAACAAATATGCGGTGAGAAAACGCGTCTGAGCGGGAGAGAAAAGTGTATGAAAATCCATTTCTTACGTGGTTTTTCTTTTTTAATTTTGGGTAAGACTATGCGCCGGTAACCTAAATATCAAAAGCCAAAAAGTTTTTACAGTGAGTTTTTATCTCCAAGTTCGCAAAATGACACTGGCCACTAGCTGTGTGTTGGATGGTGTCGGGCTGGCAGTGCGACCCTGCGGCGGCAGGATAAACAATTTGAAAAAAGAACATGTGAAAATTGCAGACGCCATTGGCGCCATTTTCAATTTGTGTGTTGTTTGAGGATTCAGTTTTAGTTTTTTATTTTATTTTTTTATCTCGTAGGTGTAGTATAAAGCACTATGTATCACTCGAGAGAAAGTGCGATTCTCGATCTCGGGTGTTTTAAACGACACCCTCGACGGTAATTGGTCACTTTCTCCTCTCGGTGAACAATGTACTATTCTCAAATAATGGGCGGAAAGTAAAACTAAGTACCTAGGCAAAACTTTTTAGTTGAAAATACAATTACTTTTCAAATCAATAACGACCAACGAAGTTACAGTGTTCATTTGTTTTTTTTAATAATCTGCTTTCTATTTGAAAGCCTGTTTGAAATTTGCATAAAACCTTTGATAAGTTACCTTCTTGGTTGCCATGTTACGGAGTAAAAGATCCTTCCATTTTTAAATAACACGACAGTAATGAGTTTTGTATGTAATTTATATGGCCGCTAAACACGCCGGCAATGGATTTTCATACATTTATTACCAGCCGCTGCTCGCATGTGTTTGGCCAGTACTGCATTTTCGATTTATCTCGAAGAAGGTTGTCAAAATAATGCTTTAATTTCCAAATATGTTTGAGAAAAAGTTGTTTTAATGTCAGGTCTGAACCCCATCGAGACGGTAACGGAGCTCCGTGCGGCGCACGCATGCGCTGTAGACGGCAGCTGCGGCGCCGGAGTCAACGTGCGCCGCGGCCGCGTCACTGACATGCGGCAGGAAAATGTACTACAACCACTGCACGTGACAGCATCCGCCTTGGGTCTTGCTACAGAGACCGTGCGCGCTATACTTAAGATAGATGACATTGTAAGTACATAATGAACAAATAATGAAGTCCTAACCTTACTTTAATACACCAGATGATCAACTAAAAGCGTATTATCTTATACATAATACTCTAGTGATTGTTTACCTACGACAATTTTTGAGAACGCAATAGGACTTATTTTGAATTGCAACAAGAAAATTACCACCGGCGGCCGCTTTTATAAAATTTCGACGGTTGAGATACAACTATCTTACTTGCTCAGCTATTGAACAAAATGAAATGGCAATAAAGAGTTTTAGTGCCATATTCAAGTGAATAAGGTAGCTAAAAATATAAGTGTATTATAAGTCTGTAGATAAAAATATGCCATTTCGATGGCATACTTAACTCAAAAGTGAAAAATTTTGAGTTAAGCTGGTATTGATTGTGAGGTGCGATATTATATTGTCGCATAGATTTTCAGCCACTTCTCTCTCTGTTTTATTACTGTTTGATTTATTTTATTTCTGTTACAGGTAAACACACTAAACTAGAAGAAGTAGGTATCTAAAGTTGAAGGATGTCACAACTAATGCAGTTTTAATTTAATTTGGCTTTTGTTTCACAAATATTTGCTAGAAACAGCTGTCAGTTTAAGTACCTTTGTATTGTCTAATTCCTTGAAGAAACTGGCTTTCTGCTTTAAAAATATTAAGATCAGTACCTATGTTTAACTTGTCTGTCTATTATGTTTAGAACAGTATTAACACTATTATTGCCACCAAAAATATTATTAGAATGGAAATTACTTTTAATTTGATTTGTTTACTATTTCTGCTTATGATGAATTTGCATCTGACAAAACATATTAAAGCTTGAAACTACCTAAGCTTATTGATCCAAAATATTTATTTTGAAATAAAACACTTACATAACAATTTGTCTATATTTTTATAATAATTTATCGTTGATAAGGATGGATTTGATTAGCAGCTTTGATATTTGTTTTGATAGCGGATGGGGCTTTAGGTAAAGATGGGGCTGCAGGGCCCATCTGTGGTGTAGGACCGCGTGGTCCCATGCCAGGTCCACCTACTCCTTGAGGCATGACTGATGGTATGCCAGGACGCAGGCCCTTTCCTGTTCCTACGGCTGTCACTAAAGCATGCGTGTCTGCCATACTATGGGTTGGTTGCATACCTAGAAAAAGACAATCAAATGAGTACCTATTTAACTGATGCCTCGACTTGCACACCATTATGAATAGTCTAGATAATGGAAGTGGCATTAGTGTGCTTTTCAGATGGTGTTTGCATTGGAAGCAAGCAAATATTTTGGAACAGTATATTTTATTTTGATTTCTGGATTGAAGCATACAGCTCTGGATCATCCAAAAATTATAATAATTACCAGCTGATCTCATGGATTCTCCTTCCCAGTCTTCCCTGCCTTTGGATATCAGCTCCCAAACATGGCTTACTACTTTAGTGAATTGAGCCACTTGTTTCTGCAAATAAAATATTTTATGAAAGTAATAAAATGTTATAAGATCGGTTAACTTTTATTACATTGAATTATCATACCTGTGCAGTGTCATAACTGAGAGTACTGGCTTTGTGGTTAAACTGTTGTAGCCTCTGTTCGGCTTGGGGCTCAGGTTTAGTTCGCAACAAGTCGGGGACAAGGTCATGAGTGCAAGCTGGAACTCTTCCTTCGGTCAAACGAGCCAGCGCCTCGTCTCTTTCACATCCTAGTTGTAAGGGCAGCACAATACGTGATCTAAGAGATGCCGCTAACTCTGCTTGTAGTATTTTACTCAGGCCTGTCAGCTGAAACAAGGTTTGGAATATACAAGGTTTAGATAGACACGTCCAAAGAAAAAACTTCCACACGGAGGTACCTGAAAATACTCCATGTACCTTGTTAACTTTGGGAATTTTCACCTCAGTACCTTTAGGGGTCGATTTCAGTACGAAGTAATTTTTGAACAAACTGTAGTTTGTATCTACAGTTTGTTCAAAAATTACATTGCAAATACTTACGTGTCCCGATAAAATAGCATAGTTATCAAGAAAAGTAGGCCAATTTATTGTTTCATACTCTGTTTCTAATTTTGTAATCAATGCTTGTATAGCAGTTTTTAGATCATTGACTCTACTTAGTATAGCTTGAATCGTTGCCTCCAATTGCTTTTCTTCACGCTGTTGATGTTGCATCATTTTGGAACAAGAGCTTGTTACGTTTCTAGGTGGTAAAATGATAGAATTATATTGTTTTGATATCAGAAACAGAGGCCTAATTTACGCACGCAACTTATTTTTCTTTTTTTTTTTTTCTTTTTTCGCTCCTCAGAGCAGGCTATAGATTTAAAACCATACCGCCTAGTCTTACGTTATCTTACGCAACAATTTTGACCATGATAAAATCCACCACCATAATACGCAAAAAATAATCCAACTAAAATAATATTTTTAAATATCATGTATAATTTTGCGGATCGGAAAGGAATTTTCTTTAGTAGCGGATGAAAAATCTGCCTCTACTTTTGACTTTTCTAACTCTATACTATTGTTTCAAAAATAAAAATCATTTAACTATAAATTATAATCCCACTAATATTATAAATGCGAGAGTTTCGATATTTGTGTTACAATCAAGGCCAAACTACTGAACCAATTTAGATGAAAATTGGAATATAATAATATATAGTTTTAATTAAATAAATTCCTTAAACAGGCTTAGTGGCGCCACATTTTTCCACACGAGAGGGCAACGTTACGTCAGTTGCTTCAGGCGAAAACTGTGATTTATCAAAAACAGAACTACATGTCGCTGCGCTGACGAAAATACACGGCGGCGGCGCGGCGCTTTGATGAATGGTATTTGAAAATCAAATACCATATAATTGCCCAGTGAAAAAGGTGTATGCTGGTTCTGGCACAATATTTTATGTTAACCTAATGCTCGTTGCTTCGCTCCGCACAATCTATTTGCTTTTGGCCTGTCACACATCATCTTTCTAAAAGTCACTCTGTAAAAGTCGCTCGAAGTTTAAAGTCGAATAAGTGAACTTGTTCACTGCAAACGAGCAAACGAGATCTTTCATGTATAGTCAATAATGAGCAGATCAATATTACAAACCTGTGACACGGATTATCATGTCGTAAGTTATTGGGCTGTTCATTAACATGCTGTGTCTGTGAGAGATGTCACGTGACTACTGCGCAGCGTTCCCAACGAACTTACGCCGGTCTAGATCCGCCGGCCGTACTGTACCTACGTATAGGTACATGTACATAATATACCTATGTACATTTTCAGGAGGAAGTCAGTTGACCCTGGGCCTGCCCAGAGTTTGTTGATTTTAATAAAAATACGAAAATTACGTACCTACATAATTACATTATATTTATTTCATTTCAATTGTTATTTTATAAAATTAAAATTAATTTGAATTGTATAAATTATGTATTAGGTACCTACCTACTTGTTATTGCTAAAAGTTGTGCTAACAGTAGTAGGTATATTCGACTGTATCGGAAGGTAGTTATCTAATAAGTAGGTATTGAAGGCAATTTAACTGATTCTAAAACTTCTTAAAATAGGGTATATTATATCAAGGGCCTCACTAATATCATTTCTGCTTCTGCCACCTGTAAAAGAAAGTACATAATGTAGTTTGTCTCATTAAAATACTACTAAAAACTAAAGTTTATACATTAGAAGTAGGTACCTACCTGTGAACACAATTTTGCCATTGACAAATATCAGTAGCACGACCCTGGGGCGCACCATGCGGTACACGAGGCCGGGAAACAGTTCAGGCTCGTAGGACGCAAACTGGCCATGCGCCATTTGTAAGGACTCCAAACGTATTGGGAACCGAAGGTCGGCTGTGGCGCAGAAGTTCTGGATTTTGAAGTCTAGGAATTTGACCTAAAACACAAAAATTAAAATGTTGCTATTATGCTACATTGTCAAGGAGCATGTTATGCGGCAGAATTTTGGGTGGCCTTTGCCCAAGACATTGGGATAAAATGGACTAGAAAATTAGGTATATATACTTTTTGTTGGCGATATCGTTAAAAATATAGATTCTAAGAAAAACAGTCATAGTTCTCGGGATGAGCACGACTTGATGGATCAACGACGAAAATCGCGTGATGTCGGGCGATGGATAAATCTATCTTCCTGAGCAATTATTTTTATTGTTGAAAAATTGTAGGTACCTGCCGCCGCCGTGGGAATCGAACCCACCTCTCGGTATTTCAGTAACATGAAATTATTCTGTAGGTACTTACTGAATAGCCAAGTTTGTGTACAATTCTAGCAAATTTCCGAGCTGCTAAGTAGGAATCATGCTCATTTCTTGCTCCAGTACAAACTATTTTTCCTGATCTGTGAACATTTAAAAATAAATTATTATAATATAATTGTCAAGTTTGGTGTAGAGCTCTAATGGTTAGGCAAAATATTCTGTGTAATAAAACTAGGGGCTAAGTTACCTCTAAAGTTCTAAGAGTTTGAACCACATGGTTCTCATCATCATTAAAAATCCTACAAATAGGAGCTCATGTTAGGGGACGTCTCTGAACACTACATGCGCTAGTATGCGCCTTGTCCAATTTATTTTATAAATACACAGTTGACAACCAGACACAGAACAAACAACCATGTTCAAAATTTGTGTGATGACAAACATGGTTATGTTTGTGTGACAAACATTTAAATATCGTGTCTCATCTCAGCATCGTATTGGATGGACATTGGGCATGGATAAAATATATTGCTTTCTGAAGACTGGATCATATGTAAATCTCGATTCATCATCACTATTAATACTAATTGCCATTTTAGTTACACACCTAAAAACTAGTGCTGTGGCTCGTGGATCAAGAATCTTCATAACAACTCCTTGAAACCTGGCTGGATTGTATTCAGAATATCGGGTCCGGCAGTATATTTCCAATAACTTTAATTCACATCCCAAATTAACTGTTGACACACAGTTCCTGGAAATTAGAAAGCTTCATCTTAGCATTCAAGTCTCAAGTGTCATAGTTTAGTTTAGAAAAATGTAACAACAGAATGGGAGGCAGTGAAAACTTCTCAGGTTTTTTGGAACAAGCTAATAATCAAAGGCACACCCTAATGTGATATTTGGCACATAATATCACATATTAGTAAAATATTTATAAAATAATATGTTAACTAAATTGCCCCCCAAAAAGGTTATTTTATTCACTAAATAAAAAGCACTTCTAATCACAATTTTGGTGTTTGAATTGAATGTAATTCAATTATTAATTTAAGTTAATTATGAATTTATTAAATGTCTATTTTTGCTTTATTTTTTCTTTTTCTTGTAGGTAGTCATTGTAAGTAAAATGTTATTAATAATAAAATAAGTGAATATATTCGTGAATAATATGGGTCAGTCTTATGAGCTGAATAAGAACTCACTGTATTTTAATACTATTTTTCGCCTGATTACATCCACTTGGAGCTGGAGTCATAACAGTCATTGTATTATGAGGGTTGGCATTACTGTACAGTGGAGTGTGGAGGTTAGTCGGTGTGAGAGACACATCTCCTGTGATCCGAGAGTGTACAGAATGTGATGAAGCACTGCTGATTATGCTCTGATTGCTTCTCTGCGGTGTTTGATGAATATCATTATTTGTCTTAGTTGTTGGTTCTTCCATCTCCTCTTTTTTGGGATTGTCACCAAAAGATTCTCCCTCAACAGGCTAAAACAAATGAGTTTATTCAGAATAACTAGGTATTTTAAATATTGGTTTGTCGTGTGCCTATGTACCTAGGTACTATATTCTTTGCGGAGTAGGTAAAGTTTCAAACCTTTTCTTCTGTATTTTTTTTTTGGTTGGATGTTTCTGTACTCCAATCTGGAGTTGGCACGTTTGGAGGTCGTAGATGATTTTCATGATTGTTAGTCTGACTATTTGAACTCATTTTCTTTTCACAAAAACCCACTCTGTTCTTTTATGGAAATCTTGGGAAATCTATCTCCACCGAACACACATTCTATCTCGTAGACTATTGACATCTGACATAGGATGGAAGACCACAGAAAAAAAATACTGTTTACAAGAGATGCACAGATTAGTAAGCAGTTGTTGCCAACTTTTTTGATAACTAACGCCTTTAGTACACCTACGCATTCGCATGCGGTAGCGAATCTCTGCGGAACTACTGCGTAGCGAAATATCTGCGGAACGTTAGTACACAGCAATGTTTTCGCAACTTTTTCGCAATGATATGCCATTGTAATTTTCGACGACTGCATGCAGACGTAATTTCAGAATGTCATCTCAGTCATCGCTTTCAGATTCTGAAGAAGAAGAATTGTTATGGTGTCAGTACTAAAGAGAAAGCGTAGAATACAGTTTTTTTTTTTTTTTTTTTTTCCAGAATCAAAAGTTTTCTCCATGCTACCTCTTTTTTGTACGTATTTTTATAATCTGCGTGTCCAATTTCGTATAATACGGGATAATCTCGAATAGAATTGTAGCGACACAGGTTACATACCTACGAAAGAACGCAGTTTGCGATTCAGCAAAACATAGGTATGCAGCCAGTCGTCACCCCGCAGGCGCGGAGAAGAGTCGTAGAGTCGTAGCGTTGTAGAGTCGAGTCGTAGGTTCGTAGGTTCGATACTGATGCCACACGAAATATACCTACCTACAAGTGACAATTTACTCACGAGTTTTCATTGACTCCCAAATAACTTAGGAACTCAGAGACATAAAAGTGGTGACCCCGACGTGATCCGACGTTTTGAACACATCCATACTGACATTGTAGGACCCTTACCGACCACGTCGGATGGATATAGGTATTTACTTACGGTCATAGATCGTTGTACGCACTGGCCTGAAGCATTCCCCATCAAAGATATTACTGCTGAGACTGTAGCAAAGGTTATTTACGACGGCTGGATTACTAGGTTTGGAATTTGTAGGTATTTAACATCCGACCAAGGACGCCAGTTTGAAAGTAGTCTTTTTTCAGAGTTAATGAAATGCATGGGTATAGATAAGATCAGAAGCTCACCTTACCACCCACAGAGCAACGGAGCTATTGAGAGATGGCATAGAAGTCTGAAGGCAGCACTTCGAGCTCGTTTAGACTCCACTTCTTGGGTAGAGGAGCTATCAACCGTTTTGTTGGGGCTCCGAACTACTTTGCGTAGTGACTCAAACCTCAGTGCCGCGGAACTAACATACGGATGTAGTTTGAGGTTACCGGGTGAATTTTTTGTATCAGCAAAGTCAGAAGCTTCAGATCCTCATACATTAGTGCAGGAGTTACGGGACGGGATACGTAAAATGCGAGCCGTACCAGTTAAGCAACGCGATTCACGTACTTTGTTTATTCATCCTGATTTAAAGTCGTGTGAATATGTTTTTATAAGGGTTGATGCAGTTCGTAAGCCTTTACAACCGCCATATGACGGTCCGTACCGTGTTTTAAGTAGGGGCAGTAAGGTTTACAAAATACAACTTCCTAACAGGTGTATCAATGTTTCTATTGATCGTCTCAAGCCAGCGTATGTACTTAGCGAGCAGTGTAGTACTGATAGTCCCAATTCCGCTAACGCCTCCGCTTCTGTTAAGGATGATGACGTAATACCCAACCACACTCCGAGTCCGTCTAGTAATTCTACTTCAGGTAAAAAAACTCGAAGTGGTCGTGTGGTACGTCTTCCAACACGTTTTAAACTTTAAGTTTAGTAAATAGTATGAGTACTTGAACGAGAAAGTAAGTATCCACCTAGTTAGTCATTTTTCATTATTTTGCATGCCTAGTATCTAAGTTTTATCTATCTATTTGTTTTTACAAGTACTTAGAGTGTTCAAGGTAAAGGTTGTAAGCATGGTTCATTGACTAGGTACTGTGTTATACTTATTGTATTAGGGTTATACTTACTTGTATCAGTACGTACATTCATTTTGTATCGTTTTATAGGTATATGTGTTAGTTTATGTAGGCAGGATAATATTCGTGCATACACCGTTCACAGAGAGGCACTATGTGCTATTCGCCGCTGGATAATTATGGTGAAATGATCGGTTAAAGCATCTTCGGCATAGTACTGCAGAGAGGTTTTTCAAGCCCTGTGCCACAGACCTAGGACACAGTTAGTACTGATGCGGATGCAATATGCGCTAAACGAATATCGACCTAAGTTATCTAAGTTAATTAGTTAAGTTATGTCTATAGGTATTTACATACGCGAGTTATTACGTTATATGAATTCAGTCATATTGGTTTGCAAATTATGTACGAGTAAATAGGTACATCCGGTCTTTACTTTTGCAAGCATAGACTTTTTATGAACAAAGTTCATTCTTTGACTGTATGAAGTGTTAAAGATTTTTAAAATTTTGTAATTGGGTTATGATGATTATGCAAATGTTTAGTTTGTACATTAATTGAGTGAACATATTTTTTTTTGGTTATTATTGGCAGTACTATTTCGGATACCGTTGGTTGCACGCACGTTCATGATAATTACCATGGGTAAACAGCAATCAAAGGAAGTTGGAGATAATAGAGTGGTCATTGCTCAGAACTCAACTCAGGTAGAGGCGCACATGACCCAGCAAAGCATTTTGTTAGTGGCTATAGTAGCACTTCTTATTCTACTTGTGGCCTATGTGGTTTGGCGGCGATTCTGTAATCGTATACGGGCCTGGCTACGCAAGGAGATCAGCTCTGCCCCGCCGCCGTGTGCCGCGCCGCTTGCGCATGTAAGAGTGATACAGCCGGAGGTTGCACCTGCAACGGTAGTCAATCCTGTGCCTGCAGCCCCCGCAGCTTCAGTCAGATATTCGTGATTAATTTTTTTACGTTCGGTGTTGGGTTAGTGTGACGTTCAAACAGTGAAGTGCCTAGGAAACACACTTAAAAAATATGTTCAACCAGTTTTTTTGTATTACGTTAATGTTTTATGATAGCATGTACTTATGTTATACTACATTATTTGTTTTCACATTTCTTTAATCCCAGTGTTTTAATTAATTTGTATTTGTTTTTCTCTACCGCGCCTGAAGTTGAATATTGTATTGGATAACTAATTTTGAGTATCATTTTTTATCCGGCAACTGTACTTGTATTTTAAGTATTAATTTTGTGTGCCAACTGTACTTGAGTAGGTGTAGCCATAGCTGAAGGATCGCGTTACAGTGCGTTGTCAGCAGTGCGCTCGCTGTGCGATATGTTGCGCACTTGTAAGCCGTGTTAGTTTTAGAGTTTTAACCTTGAATTGTATTCTGATTTAGATATAATAAATTTTTTTTTTCTCTCAAAAGGGGAAGGTTACTGTAGCGACACAGGTTACATACCTACGAAAGAACGCAGTTTGCGATTCAGCAAAACATAGGTATGCAGCCAGTCGTCACCCCGCAGGCGCGGAGAAGAGTCGTAGAGTCGTAGCGTTGTAGAGTCGAGTCGTAGGTTCGTAGGTTCGATACTGATGCCACACGAAATATACCTACCTACAAGTGACAATTTACTCACGAGTTTTCATTGACTCCCAAATAACTTAGGAACTCAGAGACATAAAAGAATGCAAAAATAATTCAGTAGTTTCGGCATCCATGGCGCGAAAATCTGTCCTCACCGACAGAACGCGAGCTGACGCATTGCGATGCGAAACATCACTAGCGAAACGTATGCGTCTGTGTAACGGCCATTTCGCAGGTCCTTGCGAAACAATACTGACAAGGACGCAACTATTTCATCTATCTATGTGCTAGAGTGAGACATATCATATGCGAAAACCTGCCACACTACTTACAGTTTTTTCGTTGTTTCGCTACCGCATGCGAATGCGTAGGTGTACTAAAGGCGTAAAACCAATAAAGTATTGTTATACCGCGTTCACACTATGCCCTTGCCCCTGCCCCACCTGCCGATAAGGTCGGAGAAGGAAAACAGTAGGTACCTATTTCAAAGAGAATGCCTATGAAGACAACCATGATTTCATGTTTTGTACTAAGTCCCTTTTCTGAAATAAAGAATTATTATTATTATTATTAATGATCTTGTAAAATCTCTGAAGAAAACAATATTTTATTGAATATCCTAGCCCGCGGATCCAGCGGGCTAGGATGCGCACGCGAGATATTTGTCTACTCGTTCTGCATTCTGCACCAGTTTTTGAAATATATATAAAGGTGTCCCTGGACATTTCCGTATTATAAAATGAAGTTAATTTCTATCGTTGGAGTTTAACGGTCTTTTGAGTCCCCTTCGAATTGTGGTGCGAATTATCGTGCTGCGTAATAAATGGACTCCCGGTTTTGCCGCGCATTTTGTTGTCATGTCAGTCAGTCAGTAGAGTACAAACGAATACCTACCTACATCAAGGTGGATCAAAAGAAGTGAAACTTCGAATGAAATAAAACAAGTGTGGTGAGCAGAGCAACAGGTGGTTGAATTACCTACATATTTGGTTACGAAAGCAACGACAAAATGGTCGGCAAGTCGAATAAGCTGTATGTGTACAAAAGAGGTAAGTTTCTACCAGACAATGTTCCGTTTTATTCCATCCCAATGGTTTCACCAGAAAACTACAGCTAATACACGCAGTACAGGCATTATTCCCGCAATCTGTTATTGAGTAGATCATCAGCAGTTTTCCTAAAAAGTTCGTTCACCTAAACACCAGCAAGTCGTTGACCTCAAAAGGTGCAGGATGTAGACTGCGTATAGTTGCAGACGGCAAGTATGAGGTGCTGGTTCGATTCCAGTCGGGCATGTCATGTACCATGTAGGGTATGCTGTAGGTACAGTAATGTGGTGAGAGAGACTGATCAGAAAGTGAATGCTCTTCCACTAGATAGATAGATAAATAAATATTCACCGACACTTAACACAACGCCTTCTAGTCCCAAACTAAGCAAAGCTTGTACGATGGAAACTAGATGGCTGATAGAATACATACATACATTTTTTTTTGTAAATACATATTTATAATACATAGAAACACCCAGACACAGAACAAACATCTATGTTTACAACACACAAATGTTTGTTCTCTTCAAATGTAGATAGATACATCTATTTCAAACCACCACAAATTTTACAAAGTAAAAGAAAAAACAGCATTATAAGTAAACCTAAATCTAAAATAATGTGATAGGTACCTAAAGGAAAAGAAAAGTAAACTAATTGTAAATACAGAAATAAGTTATGCTCTGTGTGGTGGTGAAACGGCCTTACAAAAAAACAGACTTATTTTATGATGATTCTTGTAGTTATGTCAAAAATAATTATTCTATGTACCTACCTAGTTACCTACCTACTTACATTTACTAAATATTTGGGAATTCAGTTTTAGATTAGACTGTCAACTGTTACTTATAAGATACTACAATGTATTTGTAATGTAGTAACCATCTGCTTCATGGTATCTTGTGTGTTGAATTTAAAAAAACCAGATGCCCAATACAATGAACTGTACAGAGTAGGTATATGCAAATAAATTTCTGCAATATACTGCTAGCTAGCAGTATAGGTATTGTACACAAATTACAAATTAATGCTTAAATAATCACTATTTGATCTAGTGAAGCCCATTTGTATAATTAACTACAGCAATTAATATGCAAAAGCCTTCCTAATAAAGTAGCACAATTTAGAGTTTTTAGAGAATTTAGAAATTTTATTTTATTTTAGGCGGAAGAATGGAAGAGGTCCATATTGATAAAATTACATCCCGGATAAAGAAGCTTTGCTATGGATTGAACATGGACTTTGTTGACCCTGTAAGTAATATATCAGGTACCTACTTATTTATATTAGGACCTGTTTTTTTATTGTTAAGAAACACATTTCTCTATAAATAATGTAGATTATAGCTCAACTGTTTCATGTGTATATTCTGAATATTTTGAATACTGTACTTATTCAACGTAATTTTCTTTGTAAATAAACATCAAAGTAAGTAAGAATTTATATAATACTAGCCGTCGCCCGCGGCTTTGCTCGCTTTCTAGACCCTTTAGATTAGAGTGTGACTTTTCAAAATTCCTATCTTAGTGCACCCACATACATTATATAAGGACACTCGAAACTTCATACCTCTATGACTTATAGTTTAGGCTATGCATTGATTGTCAGTCAGCTAGAAAAGAGTTTTATATATATTTATAATAATGAGAAATTAAATAATCTTATTCCATGATATTACAGGTTAGTATAACACTAAAGGTAATAAGTGGAATATACTCAGGGGTTACCACAGTAGAGCTGGATAATTTGGCTGCTGAGACAGCAGCTACAATGACCACCGACCACCCAGACTATGCCCTTCTAGCTGCCCGACTAGCTATATCTAACCTGCACAAGGAGACTAAGAAACATTTTTCTGGTAACTATGAAGTTTTATTTATAATGCTAAATCAATGATTGTTATCGGCTAAAATAATTCTATTTTTCCCAGTTTTTATGATTAACATTTACATGTACATTTTAAACAATTTGTTATAGATGTTATAGAAGACTTGTTCAATATTGTCAATCCACATACAAAGAAGAAGTCTCCAATGATATCGGAATACCATCACAACATCATAATCAAGAATAAGGAGAGACTGGACTCTGCTATAGTCTATGATAGGGATTTTAAGTACAACTACTTTGGGTTCAAAACTCTGGAGAGATCATATTTGCTGAAAATCAACAATAAAGTAAGTTTGATGCCTACCTATGACTGTTACAACATTATTATAAGAGCTCTGTGATTCTTCTGGCTCTGTTAAGAATTTTTTTACCTTTGTAAAATAAAATGAAATGCTAAGAACTGATCAATTTTCTTCTATATTTTTAGGTAGCGGAACGTCCACAGCACATGCTCATGCGAGTTTCTATCGGGATCCACGGCGAGGATATCGATTCTGCCATCAACACGTACAATCTACTGTCTGAAAAGTACTTCACGCACGCAAGCCCCACCCTCTTCTCGGCAGCCACGCCCCGCCCGCAGCTCTCCTCCTGCTTCCTTATCGCTATGAAGGACGACAGTATCGAAGGCATCTACGACACGCTCAAGCAATGCGCGCTAATATCCAAATCAGCCGGCGGCATCGGTGTCCATGTACACTGCATCCGCGCCAAAGGATCTTACATCGCCGGAACCAATGGTGTCTCCAACGGACTCGTGCCCATGCTCAGAGTGTATAACAACACGGCCAGGTACGTCGACCAAGGAGGTAACAAGCGACCCGGCGCCTTCGCGGTTTACCTCGAACCTTGGCACGCGGATATCTTCGATTTCTTAGATCTCAAGAAAAATACCGGAAAGGAGGAAGTTCGGGCGAGGGAGCTTTTCTACGCGCTTTGGATCCCAGATCTGTTCATGAAGAGAGTCGAGAGTAACGGCGACTGGAGCCTCATGTGCCCCCACGACTGTCCGGGACTTGCAGATTGCTGGGGAGAGGAGTTTGAAAAGTTGTATGAGCAATATGAAAAGGAAAAACGATACATCAAACAAGTTCGGGCTCAAGTCTTGTGGAAGGCTATCATTGAAGCGCAGGTCGAAACTGGAACCCCATACATGCTCTACAAAGACGCCTGTAACAGCAAAAGCAATCAGAAAAACTTGGGAACGATCAAATGCAGTAATCTGTGCACAGAGATTGTTGAATATACTTCGCCAGATGAAGTAGCCGTTTGTAACCTAGCTTCCATCGCATTGAACATGTTTGTTAATAATGACAAAACTTACAACTTTGAGAAGTTAAAGGAAGTCACCAAAACCATCACGCAAAATCTAAACAAAATCATTGATGTTAACTTCTATCCAATCCCAGAAGCTAAGAAATCGAACATGAGACATAGACCAATCGGGATCGGAGTTCAAGGATTGGCGGATACCTTTGTTCTCATGCGAATTCCTTACGAAAGTGAAGCTGCAATTAAACTAAACCAACAAATTTTTGAAACCATTTACTATGGAGCGTTAGAAGCTAGCTGCGAATTGGCCGAGAAGGATGGCGTGTACGAGACTTACGCGGGCTGTCCAGTCAGCCAAGGAATCTTGCAATATGACATGTGGAATAAGACGCCCACAAGCCTTTGGAATTGGGCTGTTCTCAAGGAGAAGATCGCCAAACATGGTCTCCGAAACTCGCTGTTACTAGCGCCAATGCCCACTGCCTCCACCGCGCAAATTCTAGGCAACAACGAGTCCTTTGAGCCATTCACATCTAATATCTACCAGCGTAGGGTGCTCTCCGGCGAGTTCCAAATCGTAAACCATCATCTACTGCGTGATCTAACCGAGGCAGACTTATGGGATGATGATATGAAAAATCTGATCATTCATAACAATGGATCCATTCAAAATATTGAAGCTATTCCCAAAGAAATAAGAGAGCTGTACAAAACTGTGTGGGAGATTTCAGTTAAGACGTGCATCCAAATGGCTGCCGACAGAGGTGCTTTTATTGATCAAAGCCAATCGTTTAATATTCATGTGGCAGAACCTAATTACGGCAAATTGACATCAATACATTTTTATGCTTGGAAGATGGGCTTAAAAACGGGCATGTACTACCTAAGAACCAAACCTGCTGCCAATGCAATACAATTCACTGTTGATAAATCTAAAGTTAAAAGTAATGTAGCAAATGGCAGCTCCAACTATGACGACGAGAACATGGCGGCGATCACTTGCTCATTACAAAACAAAGATGAATGCATGAGCTGTGGATCGTGAAGTCCAATTTTAATTAATTTTAATAATTTGAATTTAATTTTGGAATATGTATAATTAGTTAGCAGATAAGGTACTTATAATGTAATATGGAATGTAGATATTATAGATAGGTGCCTACATCAACTGTAAGAAGTTAGGGTTGCGCTTTCCGTCTTTTTTACCATACAAAAACTGCAAAAACTGCAGGGCTAATTACTATACTGTTCGAAAATGTCTATCCCAAGTTAACAAATTGTTTGGTCATCCACAGAGGCATATTTTTAAGCGACCGTTGCAATAGGTACGTATGTTTCGAGGAATACTACCTAGTTGTAAGTAGGTACAACTGTCTGTACCTACCTAATGTAGGAGGATTTCTTAATAAATACTAAACTGGATAAGTATAATGTTTTCAAACAGTGTAGTAATAACCCTGCACCTTTTGTATGGGAAAAAAGGCGTAAAGTGCAACCATAATATTGGTGTCGATTCGGTCACCTTTAAACTAACCTAATTTGGTAGGGTTAAAATTATAGCCGTCTTTGTCTTTTCATATGAGAAAGAAGACACGGCAATATTTTTAGTGCTGTCAAACGTTGGTTTACAAAAAATCAACAACAGAATCGACATTTAATCATGTTCTGATGATTTCTAGTAAATGCTTTTTATTTTTAACTTTGATTAAAATAATGTTTTTATACACGGTCGCACCTCACAATCAATACCGTCTTAACTCAAAATTTGTCACTTTTGAGTTAAGTATGCCATCGAAATGGCATTTTTTTTATCTACAGACTGATAATAGATACACTTATATTTTTAGCAACCTTATTCACTTGAATATGGCACTAAAACTCTTTATTGCCATTTCATTTTGTTCAATAACTGAGCAAGTAAGATAGTTGTATCTCAACTTAATACGTCAAAATTTTATAAAAGCGGCCGCCGGTGGTAATTTTCTTGTTGCAATTCAAAATAAGCCCCTTTGCGTTCTCAAAAATTGTCGTAGGTGAACAATCACTAGAGTATTATGTATAAGATAATACGCTTTTAGTTGATCATCTTAAAGTAAAGTTAGGACTTTATTATTTGTTCATATTTTCTTATTTTGTAATGTTTGTGTTTTATAATTACTTAATACCCCAAAATGTTTGTAGTTAGTACGATATAACAAGTGCATATTTCTTCATTTGGTTCGAGAGCAGCTGTATTATTTACAAATGATACTGAATAAAGTGTTGAATATACATTTTTTTAGAAACATTTTAGATCGTTTAACATGGATGAGGTAAAAATGAGCAAGTAAGTTATCTGTAAGCGACGGTATCTATCGACAAGCTCAAAAGACAGCATCTTTGATGTGTATTACAAAGATTCGCACCCATGCTGATGTCACTGATGCAATTTTTGCGGGTACCAATCACAAAACTACCATCAAGAAATCAGTACTAAACAACCTAGGTTTTATAATAAGTGTGCGTTACTCCAGCAAAAAAGTGTTGAATCTGAAAATTCTAAAAATGCAGATAATTAGAGCCTATTGCCCTGTAATTGTGCCCCAAGTTTTAAATTTGTGCCTATAGCCGTTTCGGAGTTATTCAAGAAATTCACTTTTTGCTGGGGTAACGTTTTTTGCTGGGTCGATTTTCGTTCCTGGTTGAGCTAGCGGAATGAATGTTAGCTTAAAAGGGGGCTAGAATTTGTGCCAATTAGTGCCCCAATTCCTGAATTTGTGCCTGCTAGGGCTTCGAAGTTATTTCAGTTTTTGCAGGAGTAACGTTTTGCTATCTCCGAAACTACTGGGCGCACAATCATGAAACTTGGTCAGTATAAAGGTATTTTGATTTAGAAATTTGTGCCATCTTTTGTTTTCCAAAAAAAGGCTTCATTCGCGACTTATAAGGCTTTTATTAAAAAACCTAAAACCGCTCCTAGCTCTCTAACCATAACACTGGGGAACCTATTGAAAGTGTCATTCTGTACCTCTTATTACGTTGCAACTGCTGATTAAGTTACAAAAGTCTACTTTCAATAGTTAACGAGAAATAACGATTATAAAATTGTCCAAAAATGTCATTACTTTAACCCCGAAATACACTCGTTTCTTCTAAAGCTGTCGTACTGATTCTTTGCTAGGAATTAGAGCCTATATTCAAATATATGCACACGAAATTTCAGCTTAATCCATGCTATAATTATAAAGATATCGATAAATAACCTACAAAAATCAGTTTTTAACCCATATTGGTGGTTAACCGGCTAAATTCAAATGACTGTTAAAAAGCGAACGTACGATACATGGCGCCTACATTCATAAATTTATGCTATAGCATTTTTGGTTTCTGTATAGTCTTGTACAAAAGTGTATTCTTAGATAGGTTTTTTTTTGGTTACGTAACTTTGAATTGGTTTTATTTTAGATCTTACTTTTTACTCTGTAGAATTCCTGGGTTGCCCACATATACAGCAATTTTGTAACTAAGTCACCAGAGGTGATGAATGAAGGTAATGATGGTGATGAACATCACCATCATTAGCCGGATACGTTAGACGATACGACCCGACGAATGAAACGCGATAACGACCCTTAACATTCCTGAGAAAATGTAAGTACTTGCAAACATAACTATTTTATAATGTTTCTAGGTTTTTAGGATAAGTATATCTATAAAATATATTCGGCGCTGTTATACCGAACAGCATTTTTTGGATAAAAAAGGTATTTATTAAAAAAAAACTTTAAGTAGTCTATGATGTTAGCAAACCACATTAGCAAACATTTTTTCTCCGGATGCTGAAATCTACGGGGTAGGGTGATAATGATTTAGGCCCGTATTCCGTAGCCTTACTTAAGCACTAATCCGCACTCAAGCATAGATTTTTGTATGAAAATCTCTACTCAAATCTATGCATATAACGATTTCTGTCTCGGAATACGGGCCCTAGTCTATGAAAAAGTAAGTGAGAAATAAATTATGTATTTTGAATTACAGATGCGCTACTAGTTACTATTACACTTACATTTTGCGTAACAGATTATCTAAATGTTAGTACAAGCTTCCAGAGGTCTTCTAGTGACACAGATTCAAGTATAGTAACAATTGACTACCTAAGTAGAATGTTTATTTTTACTTACAAGATGTTATTCTTACCTACCTACTTACTGCATTGCATAGCGTATGTTTACCTACCTACCTGATGGAGTCTGAAGCTGTTAGGTAGGCTTACCTATAGGATACTAGGTAGGTAGGTAGGTAAGTACCTACCAAAAAGTCAGAAGCTGTTCAACAGAACTCCTCATTGAATGGTGGTGGTGTGCAGTGCATACATAGATACATAGGAACACATAGAGAATTCTTGATAGGTATTACCTACCTACACGTGTGGCTCGAACCAGATACATACTTACATAGGTAACTTTTAGGTAGGTAGCCTACGTACCTACTAAAAAGCTTAGGCATGCTTACCTTACTTACCTATTTAGGTAGCTGGCTTTAAAAAATACTTTTTCACTTATTATAGGTTATGTACCTACTTAGGTAACTTACCTAGGTACCCAAAATAATAATAATGAGGTAATGCATTGTTATAGGCAGAAGTTACCACTTAACATCAGGTGAGCTATCAGCTTGTTCCATTACTTCTATCATAAAAAAAAAAGATAATTGCAATCAGAAAGAAGCAGCTATATCTGCTTTTTGACACTTGAAATGTGTTCACGCACACAAATGCATAGGTACATAAAACGCACACATAGGTGTCCGCCATTTTTGTAAGTTTATATAGCACTCGTCAAATATATTTGTCTTAGGTTGTTTGTAATAATAGATCTAGGTACTTATTATAGTATTTTTTTATCTAGGTAGGTACATAATGTTTATCTTGATGTATTAGTTCTGCATTTCGTGCTGTGGGTCGTGGGTTCAATCCCCACCAAGAACAAACATTTGCGTGTATTATAAGTATGTACCTACCTATTTACAAAAAAAGTATATAAACAATCTAGTTCCTATTGAAGAATTTCAACTCAATAGGTAGGTACCTACCTACTTAGGTACCTACGTATTTCATCGACACTTACCTGTGTAGTAATTCGATTTTTAGTACCTGCGTCGTGTGAATTTCTTTAAGATTTATATTATAGGTTTATATTAAAGGCACCTAATGTAGTAGGTACCTAATTCCTGTTAGGTAACATTAAAATAGTTACTCGAATGTATACTAAAAATAAGGTTTGTTGATGATGGGTCGCCTCTTCTTCTTTTTCTCTTTTGCTAAAAATATAACTTTACTGTTGTTACAGGATACAATGAAATAAAAATTATTTAAAGGTCGACGTGCTGTGTTGTCTTCAATGACACAGATTATATCGACACAATAAGAGAAAAATTGTCCGGTGATGCAAAGCGCCATGCCAGGCATGGCGTAAGTATAGGGTATAAGTATTTGTTTGTCCAAACAAGGTTAATAGCATTTTCCTATGAACTTCTTTGTAATGGATACTTTTTATGTAGAACTCCTTATTCAAATAAAGAATATGTGGTTTGACACTGAAAAGACAACAAAGTATCGGGGCGAATTACTAGTGAACGTTCTTCGTATCTGGCAACCCTAGGCAACCTAGTTCATAGAAGCAAAAAAACTCTGAATTCATTTTGTTTGTATCTGTACCTACTGTTACTAAAATACAATACCGTCAACTGCAAGAGGTAGGCGCCATGTATCGGACGTTCGCTTTTTAACAGTCATTTGAATTTAGCCGGTTAACCACCAATATGGGTTACAAATTGATTCTTGTAGGTTATTTATCGATATCTTTATAATAATAGCATGGATGAAGTTGAAATTTCGTGTGCATATATTTGAATATAGGCTCTAATTCCTAGCAAAGAATCAGTACGACAGCTTTAGAGGAAACGAGTGTATTTCGGGGTCAAAGTAATGACATTTTTGGACAATTTTAAAATCGTTATTTCTCGTTAACTACTGAAAGTAGACTTTTGTAACTTAGTCAGCAGTTGCAACGTAATAAGAGGTATAGAATAACACTTTCAATAGGTTCCCCAGTGTTATGGTTAGAGAGCTAGGAGCGGTTTTAGTTTTTTAATAAAAGCCTTATAAGTCGCGAGTGAAGCCTTTTTTTTGGAAAACAAAAGCTGGCACAAATTTCTAAATCAAAATACCTTTATACTGACCGAGTTTCATGATTGTGCGCCCAGTAGTTTCGGAGATAGCAAAACGTTACTCCAGCAAAAACTGAAATAACTCTGAAGCCCTAGGAGGCACAAATTCAGGAATTGGGGCACTAATTCGCACAAATTCTAGCCCCCTTTTAAGCTAACATTTATTCCGCTAGCTCAACCAGGAACGAAAATCGACCCAGCAAAAAACGTTACCCCAGCAAAAAGTGAATTTCTTGAAAAACTTCGAAATGGCTATAGGCACAAATTTAAAACTTGGGGCACAATTACAGGGCAATAGGCTCTAATTATCTGCATTTTTAGAATTTTCAGATTCAACACTTTTTTGCTGGAGTAACGCACACTTATAATAAAGTAGGTGTTTCAGATGATCTACAGCGAGCTAGTTAATTGACTTGTATCCTTACAAGACGCTTGTAATGTCTCCAGGGCTATAGTAAGTACCTATCTAGGCTTATTTATCTAGTAGGTACCTGATACTACCTGCATCAGTATAGTTATTAAATATTTAATACGTGCGAGACTCATTAGATCACAGTTACAAGTTATATCACAGCAGTGTTCATGTTTAAGTTTCAGAGGTCTAGTGTAGCATACGGATACATTTTTCAAATAGAAAAATCTAGTGGTGCATGACTGACATACCGTATTTGTCCGTATTTCTTTTCTTTTAGTGGATAGTAAACCGTATTTCTTTTCTTTTTTTTTGCTATTACTGGTATAAAAGAGCACAGAATTGGCTGCTTGTAATAATTATTATACATAGTATTCAATAAACACCATGCAATAGCTTACTTTGTTAAAAGTTGGAACCTGCCTTCTAAGTCAAGTACACATTCTACAGTTGCTAGATAATATAAACTGAAAAAATATGTATAAATAGCTAAAATGTTATGTAACCTTATCAAATGAACCAATAATTTACTCGACGTTTCGAATGATATTCGTGTACAAATCTATTAATTTATCTATTCTATTGCGATTGTAGAATCCAAAGCTGGTATAAGAGTCTGGTAAGGAATTAATACGCTTTGGGAGATCTGTAAAGTCAATTTGAACTAAGGAAACTTTCACTTCATATTGCTAAATGGTTTTTTTATACCTAGTCAAAGATAGCATTGATTTACAGTACCTAACATGCAGTTAAAGTAACTGATGAAAATAAAAATATAAAAGTACTTACCTACTTCTGATGTAAATTAATATTGGTCTATAGTGGCATGTTTGTTTTTAACAATCTTGATTCAATTCAAATAGAAAAACCTTATGCAGAATCTTATAAAACTGAAAACCTTCCTCAATTTAATCAAATGATAGGAAAAACACTAACATTTTCTCAATAATTACAGTCCTATAAATTTCTGTGTTAAATACCGTCCATTTTCAAAAAACACTCCGCGAACAGCCATGCAATACCGTCTTATTTCTGCTTTTAATTAATTTCGAACATGTAATATAGTCTCAACTCTCAGTGTTGGTGGAAAAATACCTGTAATTTTTAAAATAATGTCTCAATACTTACTTGAATAATAAAACCTGATAGTCAGATAACATACCTCCAAACTGGCATTTAAATTATCACGTGATAGTGAATAGTTAAATCAGTATGATTTTTTGAAACTTCAAAACCCGATATCTCAAAATCTAATAGTCGTGAGGTGCGTATGTGCCTCTATTATTCGATTTTTTATCTGAGCAATCTTGGAATGCAATTTTTCCTCTGGATCTCCTTGCACGAAGAAAAAGCAAAAACCTTGCGAGGCCACGCGCACCTACCTACCCACTGTGTGTTAACAATTCGACCTACATTTCAATCATATCTAATACAATTTTTGTAAAAAAACACTCGCTTCATTATTTTAACTTCGTTTTTTTTCCGAAGGTTCAATGTGTGGTTCTTTGGTGGAAACGCTGCCCAACAAAACAAATAGTAAGGATTGATTAGGATTGCGTTGTGGCTTGTGAATGTTTGGCGGAACCCACGGTTATACGATGGTAGAGTCCTTTCCATGAAAGAAGTCCCGCAGACGCGGCGCTGTAGTCGACCTTAAGTATTATTTCTCGGGCAGCACTTTTAACAACTTTAGGCATTGAAAACAAGACTTTGATCACAGAAACCAAATAAAAACGCACTAGCACCCGAACACATTAACAGCACCTGACAACTAATTTAAAATTTAGTTTTAAAGTTTAGTTCCGGAAATTTCCACGGGACTTCTGTCATGAAAATGACTCTAGTAGGTAGGTACTGTTTTTAAAGGTCCTTTTGTTTTGACAAACAGACTTAGGTACTTCTAGTTCTAGTAGGTATATAAATACAAACCAGCTTTAGTAGGTATTTTGTGTTTGATAAAATATGGTTTGCAATAACTAACCATACCATCTAAATTGAATATTATTCTAAGGCATCTTTTTTGTAGGACAAATAGTTTTAGGGCATCTGTACTATTTCCCAAAGCTTAGGTAATACCATAGTGGAGCCAGGCGTGTGCATAGGATAGGCGCAAGTCGCTGTTTTGGTATCTGTTGAGATAGAGGGCATAATATTATGTAAATCTTGATAATTTGGCTGATATTTTTTTATGTGATTTTTCCAGTTTGTGTTAGTGTCTATATATTTATTCCTAATAAAGGGTAGCTATTGACGCATTCAATAATGGTGTTTTTAAATGAATAGTTACTTTCAAGTGGCTTTTTTGATATGGATGGAATTGCATAGGTACCTAGGTAAGTTTTGTTTTTTTTTTTAAATTTAATTAGATTAGTGACAAAGAGCCATGGAGCGTAGCGTATCTATAAGGGGTAAAAAGAACTGACAGAATACGAAATACCGCACTTCGTGCGAAGATACGCATCGCTAACGTTGGCAAAAAGTCTGCTAAGCTAAAATGGGATTGGGCAGGACACATCAGCCGAATGCATGAGGACAGGTGGGCAACAGCCGTCACACAATGGGGGCCTGCAGATGGAAGCCGAGGCAGACCGAAGAAGCGCTGCGCGCTGGCGTGACGGCCTCGACACATTCCACAGAGCCTGGTGGGAGGGAGGCAGCCGGTAATCGTAAAAAGTGGAGGGATATGGGGTAGACCTTTGCCCAGCAGTGGGACAGTATAGGTTAAAAAATAAATAAGCCAGCGGACCTAAGATGCGCACCGCGAGATATTTATCATGTCGTTCTGTCAAAATGTAAGCATTTTGTACCAGTTTAGGAACTATTGCATTATCTGTGGTACCTAATGGTGTCGACAAAACGCGCCATAATGTACACTTTTGACACTTCTTAGGCCCGTATTCCGCGACAGAAATCGTTACTCAAGCATAGATTTGAGTAGAGATTTTCATACAAAAATCTATGCTTGAGTACGGATCAGTGCTTGAGTAAGGCTACGGAATACGGGCCTTAGTCGTCGTACCTCTCTGAGGATGAGTTAGTAGTCATGCAGAAATGTCAAAAGTTGAAAATTCAAAGGCGCGGTTTCGACAACATTACCACAGATAATGCAATAGTTCCTAAAATTAAGGAACTGGGGGAAGTAAAAGCAGCAAGAGATGTTTATTTTGCATATTTCCATTCATTGATGAGTTATGGTGTAATGTTCTGGGGAATCGCTGCAGAATCGAATAAAATATTTATACTGCAAAAGCGTTGTATTTGCTATATTCTAGGTCTTAAATACAAGGACTCATGCAAAGAAATGGTCAGAGAAGTTAATATTATGACTTTGACTGGTGCGTACGAAGTTGCGGGTATCAGCTAGTATATTTATATTTTCGTCGTTTTTAATTATTGTGTTGAAATATATATTTTTTAATTCCTCTATGAATAGCTGCATGTTTTTTTCATTAAATATTTTTTTTGTTTATCCAATGTTTACGAGTTTCTAGGTTTTTTACAGGCATATTAATAACTATTCCTTTATGATCGGAGAAACCGTATTCTTTGACAATTACTTTTAAATCTTTATTATTAAAGTTTGTAAATATGAGATCAATTACAGGAAGAGCTTGATTTATTATAGTGTGTTTAGATATTTTTATTCTAGATGGTTCGTTAACATGTTGATAAAAATTAAAACTATATGCATAAGGTCTATATATAAGTGTTGTAGAAACTGTATGGTTTAGGATATTTATGTTAAAGTCTCCGCCTATGATTATATTTTTGTTGCAAGAGCTTTAAGGTTTTTGTTAATGTTAGTAATATAAAATAATATTTTTGTTTAATTTTGATTTAGGTTTCAAATGTTAGGTACCTAGCAGTTAAATTTTATTTCTTACCTATTTAAAATTTTTACCTCATAATTAAACTAAGTATAGCATAAAAATACATTTTTAAATAATAAAATATAATATATTATAAATATTACACGATTTTCTATTCAATAAACACCCTAATTAGTCAAAATGATTCAAAATGGGACCGGATTTCCTTTATAAAGAACAAATGATAGAAGTTTGAAACTCAATGTATTCAGTAGGTAATAAGTCCTAAAATAGCTTTACTCTAGCAAAAATCCATAAAATAAATTATAATCTTTATAACCAGCGTGCGAAGGTTCAGGACTGAGTGGTACAAACGCATTTGTTCTTTTTATAGTACATCCGTTCTCAACAGCAAGTACCTTATTCAAATGTCAGGATTTAGGAGGATAAAACGCACACATAGGTCTCTGCCATTTTTGTAAGTTCATAATAGCACTCGCCCGAGAGCACCGAACACCTATTTCGGCTACCGAAAAAGTACGTAAATTTTGGGTCACAATGTCTATACCGACAACAACACAAAAATACAGAAACTTTGTGGCCGAACCTATGGGTAACAAGCCTGTTACTGATCTAGCAGGAGTTGGAGAGGTACTTGGAAAGAGACTCGACGAGAAGGGATTCGACAAGGTTAGTTTACACTTGACTATTTGGCTTTTACGGGATGCCAATACATTCATTGGATCTATGATAAACAGCGAGGATGACTCACACTCGTATATCTACTAAGCATAGTTTTTTGTTCTTCAAAATGAAACCAAAGCCCACCGTAAAAGCTACCTCCATACGTAAATTGGAACAGCGCACTTACTACAGGTATTTGACCCTAAAAGTTGGCCAAAATCACTTTTTTTATATTAGTCATACCTCCCCTAAGCCATTGTTTCTAAAAACTAGCATAACTGCTCCAACTAATAACAAAAAACACAGCGCTAGCGCCACCCAACACGTTCCGAGCCACGCACAGACAGGTAGAAGCCAGTGAACGCCAGGGTGCCAGACCTTCGTTATTTTATAAAGGCTGAAAGTTTGTCAGTGCATGCTCCCAACACAGGAACCCATGGACCATCGAGAAGTTTGGCTCATCGTGGCCTTGGCAGGTATATAAGCGGTACCTACTATAGGTGTGGAAAATACCACCTTACTTTCGTCATTTTATTAAGGCTGGTTTTTTTAAATTCCCTTCAAAATATGATAAAAAATCACGTCATTCATTGCCAGACACTTGTAACTCTACTTACGCTATAGTATAAAAGCTGATTTTTATATTATGACATTTCGGCAATAATTAGATGTTGTTTTCTCATCAGCCAGACAGTTTGACCGTTCCAACCCCTTGCCAGACAAGCATTTAGGGTAGCTGAAGGTGCGTAGTTCTCCCACTTGCGCTCATATTTTGAAAAAACTTTTTCCGTGAATCTGTTTGATGGATGGAAAAAATCTAAGAACCCCCTTTTTACCCCTCTTTTTTGATTTTTAGCTTGTATTTTTTTTGGTGGATTTTAGGAGGTTGGTATTTCCATCAAAAAAATATACCATTTCATACTAAAAAAATGGTCAAGGGTAGTTCGCCATTTCTAAGCGTTTTTGACTGAATCGACGGGTTTTGAATTTCGAGATATTACGACCGATTTTTGCAAAAAAAAACCTAACTTTTACTGTTTTTTTAACTTAAAATATCTTTATTCAAAAAAAAATCAAGGCTGGTCAAATAGTGGTCAAACTTGGTCACTTTTGGTCAAAAATTGTCCATTTTAGTATGCTCAATTAATGCTCTATTTATAATGCTGAGCACCTTCATCCTTACCTTTATTTATAGAACCTTGCGCTCTAACTACCTACTTTTCAAATCCAGTACGATCCTCGCAGTGTAATGCTGAACAATGGGGAGGCATCTGGCTGAGATTATCACCGCTGAAATTCTAGCAATGAACCTACAGGCAAGCGTATTGAGAACCTTTTTAAAGATGTGGCTTGTGTTCAGGAGCTCAAGCTGTATCTAAGAATCTACGTCATTGATTTCAATAAAATATAGACTATGTTTCAATCCGGAAAAAGGGCTTCTGATTGGTATAAGTTTCATTGAAATTGGTCCAGTAGTTTAGGCGTGATCCGCGAACAAACAAACGGACAAAGTCGATTTTCGGAATCAGAATCTTTTGTTTAGTAGATCTGCATATTTCGTTTATCCATATCATTAATTTTAGTTTTTGTCTTTTTTACAGTTTATAATAGTATAGATAGATAGATGATTTTTGCTCGTAACTATATTTTCTAGATTTTTTAGTAAGCTCCAAATACACACATTATAACAATGAGAGTGGGTAAGTTTTATGAACCACCTGCCTAGGTAGGTACTCCATTGTAAACACGAGGGGGTGCTAGAAGTCGTACCTACCTGGTACCTACCTGGAATAATTAAGAATAACATACCTTAGCAAATCATAAAAAAATCATAAGTAAAAATTAGTAAAACTACATTAGCAAAAAAGTGAAGGCATTCTCTAGCTACTGTTAGTTAGATGTAGGTATGCAATTTAACTTAGTTAATAATTTTAATTAGGTAGGTTTTATCATTGAATTGTCGTTTGTGGCCGGTTTACCCGCATTACAAAATGATAATAATGCTATTTTTACAGCAATAGGTATACTACTAAGTTGTTTTGTTTCCTGTATGTTTAGTTTTTAGTTGTGGTGTGCAATAAAGTATTTTCTATCTTCTTTCTATCTATCTATACTTACACGATTTATAACTAACCGCAACATCCTGTCGAATTCATGGAATATAATAATAGTAATGATAGTAACCTGTTATTTGGTTGTTTGTTAGTACCTAATTAATAATATACCTACCTAATTTCTTAGATGAGGATACCTACATGGATGACCTATATTGTTCCTATTCTATGTATCTACGTCTTATACATATTACCAAATTGCTGTGCTTTGGGTAGCATCTTAAATTATTGAATAGGTAGGTATAATATTTTGTCTCTTTGTCTTAGAAAAAAATCACATAAACCTTACATGTTTCAATACAAACTTTCATCCCCTATTGTTATCACTATTATTTACATCTTCGAGGGTAAAATTGTTGTTGTTCTTGTTTTTCTGTACTACTTAAAGTTATATATAAATATAATAATATAATATTCACGGACACTTAACACAACGCCTTCTAGTCCCAAACTAAGCAAAGCTTGTACGATGGAAACTAGATGGCTGATAGAATACAAACATACCTTTTTTTTTTGTAAATACATAGTAATTTGTAGTTCACGAAAATAATTGTGTACCAGCGTCCATCTCCGCTTTGTTAATTTCAGTCCATTGCCTGGAAAAAATCACTTTAAGCGATAAGGCCGCCCATTGTACTTTGTTAATGTTAGTTTTGTACTTACATTGTGTTATTGTGTACAACAAAGTGTTATCTACCTATCTATCTTTAAATAAACAAAAAGTCGCCGTACTAAGACCCCTCCCCACGCGGCATTTTTCCATTTTTACAAACTTTGAATGTCATATTTATTTAGGTATATCAAACCAACAGCCTAAAAAATAAGTTTCAAGCTTCTAGCTCTAAAAATGACGATACTTCCATACAACTTTCATCCTCTCTTTTCAACCCCTCACAACCCTTTTTTCGCATTAAAAAGTAGCTTATCTCCTTTCTCAGGCTATCTGTGTACCAAATTTCATTCAAATCGGTTCAGTAGTTTTGGCGTGAAAGCGAGACAGAGTTACTTTCGCATTTATAATATTAGTATGGAAGTATGGATAAAATACCTATTTGATTGATATTTACGACACAGTTTCTGAGATATGATTAAAAAAATTGTAAAATATTCAAAAATCCCCATGAGTAGGTAACTCCGATCAAGAGCGAATGGACTCGCTCGCCGAGGCTTGACCACTATTTGACCAGTTCTAAAAGTAATCGACATTGATTTTCGAAAATAAACAAGGATCTATTTATATCAGACTTCCTGAGGGACCGGTCACTTCGGGTAGTCGTTGACGGCTGCTCGTCTGATCACATGGCAATCAATGCCTAGTTTCCTCAGGGGTCAGTTCTTTCTGCAACACTTTTTCTGCTGCACATTAATGACCTGCTCAGGCCCGGTATTATTGGGTATGCAGATGACAGCACAGTTGTAGAGAGATACCTGAAGCACGATCCAGTGGATCTCAAATCCAGTGTCACAGAGAGGCCATGGTTGATCGAATGAACTTGACCCTCAAAGCAGTTGCTGATTGGGGAGATGCCAATCTCGTCAAGTTCAATACTTCGAAAACCCAGGCGTGTCTACCTATTCTCTGCTAAAAGGAGTCAATTCCAGCTGACTCCTACTTTCCAGAATGTGTCTGTACCGATTTCCGACCACCTCGAGCTTTTAGGATTCACGCTCACCCCTAAGCTCAACTTTGGCTCGTTCATTGAGTCCAAGGCTAAAACAGCTGCGAAAAAGCTAGGCATATTGTCAAAGGTGAGAAAGTACTTCACACCGGGACAGCTTCTGATCCTTTACCAAGCGCAAGTCCGATCGTGTATGGAGTACTGCTCTCACCTTTGGGATGGCTCTGCTAAATACCAGCTTGAGGCCTTGAGACCATAGACAGACGAGCCAAAAGGCTCATTGGTAACGATGCGTTGGTCGAGGCTATAACGATCGTCGGGAAGTAGCTAGCCTGTCGGTATTTTACAAGATACATTTTAGGGAGTGTGCAATGGAACTGTTTGAGCTAGTTCCCCCTTCCCTATTCCATCACCGGACCACTAGGCGTACGGAAACGAGACACCCGTTCATGGTTGATATGCCACCAATCCGGACTAAACGCTTTGCGTCTACATTTATTATGCGGACAGCCAAAGAGTGGAACTCGTTGCCGGCGTCTGTGTTCCCGAATGACTATAATTTTGAAGTTTTCAAGAGTAAAGTGAATCTTCTAGGTAACCGTGCTACATCGTCGACCACCTCATTGCTTAACATCAGGTGAGATTGTGGTCAAACGGTTGCCTATATTGTATTAAAAAAAAAATACGTATTATTTCTTTTTTTGCAAAAATCGGTCGTAAATATCTCGAAAGTCAAAACCCTTCAGTCAAAAACACTTAGAAATGGCAACTCAACCTTGACCGTTTTTTATGATTTTTTTTATGAAATGGTATATTTTTTTTGGATTTAGATGCAGAATTACATTCTGAGCAACATTCGTTCAAATACCAACCCCCTAAAATCCATAAAAAAATACAGGCTAAAAATAAAAAAAAGAGGTTCATAGATTTTTTCCATAGACACCTGCATCCCTCAAACAGATACACGGAAAACAGTTTTTTCAAAATATGAGCGCAAGTGGGAGAACAAAGCACCTTCAGCTACCCTAAATGCTTGTCTGGCAAGGGGTTGGAACGATCAAAACTGTCTGGGTGATGAGAAAACATCATCTAATTATTGCTCAAATGTCATGTATAAAAATCAGCTTTTATACTATAACGTAAGTAGAGTTACAAGTGTATGGCAATGAATAACGTGATTTTTTATCATATTTTGAAGGAAATATCAAAAAATCAGCCTTTATAAAATGACGAAAGTAAGGTGGTATTTTCCACACCTTTAGTAGGTACCTACCGGTTGCCTGCCAAAGCCACGATGAGCCAAACTTCTCGATGGTCCATGGGTGTTGGGAGCATGCACTGACAAACTTTCAGCCTTTATAAAATAAAGGTCTGGCGTGCACTGGCTCTTGTATTATAAAGATGAAGAGAGACAATAGATTTGTTGTTAAAATTAAGTGTCAAATAAAGGACATAGCTGGTTAAGCACGGTCCATAGTGAAATCCAGCACACAATCGTTCCTTCACAAGACAGCAAATTTTTCAAAACAATTAAATTTAAGCGCATCGAACAATCACACGTACACGTGTAGGCAAACGGTAACTTCCGACCGAGGCCAGCGCCTGCAATCTGCATGCAGCAAAGAAACAATAATAGCAGCGTTTTACCTGAAATAAAACGCATAAATACTTACCTCACTGGAAGCTTTATATTGAGAAGGCATATCCGTTTCCGTCATTTTTCCATTCGTTTAAGTACTTTTTACCCTTGTGTAAGATAGATAAGATAATTTATTTATTTCATTAAAAGCACACTCTTATATTACATGTATACAATATAGGTCTTAAAGTTAACGGCTTGATATCTATATATTTTAATACAAAACCTACACTAAGTCGTAAGACTTATTTTGTAGGTTCTGCGAATCTTCCAAGGAATTACAGTGTGTATCAAGTGGCGCCACCAGGCGGGTGCGAGTCATTTTTCTTCGTAAAATGTAGCACGCCATCTTGAATTCATTGGCTTAATTTCTCCAGGCAGAGATTATAGTGAAAGCTTCCAGTGAGGTAAGTATTTTAATATGCGTTTTATTTCAGGTAAAACGCTGCTATTAAACTACTGTACCGTCACTGGAAGCTTTATATTGAGACCTGTTTGTTATCGCCTGGTGTCACCACTTGTATAATTAGGTAACCTAGCGCCAATGTGACATTTAAATATTATAGCAATAAGTATACAATAATACTATTTAACTTTTAGTAAAAGTGATTTACGAATCAACCAAAATTGAATCTGTAAGTGTAAAATATTCATTTACTATTTTTAATTACATAATATAATAAGCTTAATCATTTTGCTACAATCAAAAATCATAAATAATGTAATGATCATAATCTTATTTTACACATACATTTGTTTATTTAACCAAGATTATTTATCGCTTTAAATAATTGTGTTATACTTTCAGATTGATTGCTGCTTATATCTCTCGCCTGTGAAAATGCTGGAACGCATTAGCTGATCGCTAATTTCCTCGGGCCAAGATTTCGTCAAGAGAACGATTCTCCAACCAACTCTTCCAAGAAACCGCAGATCGAACGATTCGTGAAGGTGCTGTAATATCAGCTTGTTCAAAAACGTTTTAACCTAGACTGCTATGACAGTGCATGATGTAGGTTTAGCGATACTTCTTACCGTAACAAACTAATTAAATGATTTGGTTGTGCAACGTCTTTCATTTAATAATTAATAGTTCTTTCAATCCATAATAACGGAGTACTAGTAAACTATTGTATGATCTGTGAACAAGGTTAAGTTAGGATGATCTGCCAAGCCAGACTGTCTATAACTACCTGCAGTCGGTTTTTGAGCGGATTATCGGCCAAAATGTGATACTGCCATTTGATCTAACGCAGTGATAACGATAATATTGAGAATAAGGTCAGGTCGTGGATGCGAATTCCTGAGCAAAGTAATACTAGTATAGCAGTGTGACGCGATACTTGAAACAAATTACTACTGTCTACTGTATAGTCCATTAAAGAGCGAAGTTAGTTCACTAACTTCCTAGACTGGTGGCTTGGAAGTTTTCGGATTTCATAGAAATTGATTTTAGAGTGTGCTTAGCCAAAAAATGAGAGCTTAAGAGACTGAAAGTGCTAGCGTTACATAATGTAGATGTAGAATACAAATTTATGTAAAAGAATAGTATTGTATGATTGCTTGTTAATCAAAAGTAAATCTATTTGTGACCCCGTAGGCATTTTTACGTCAACTTTATTAGATTTACAGCAAGAAATCCAACGATTCCAAGCCACTGTTTTTAGAGTAGGCTTCCGCCAGGAATTTTTAAGCAACGATAACTGTTCCATGTTGTTATTGCTTCTGACCACCCTACATTTCCACACATCGAGAGTTATGTTGCCAACCAGCGGAGATGGAAGCCCTGTCGATGCGTTTTTGGAGATTTTTCAGTGTCAATGGTGCTGCCAAAGCTCGAGCTTTGAGGTCGGCTCACCAAAATACCATTTCCCACCAGGGAACCAATACAAGAAATATTCCCGTTGACTGATTTAGGTGAGCTAAGACTCTGGAGACTAGAAACCGTGGTGGGAACAGCCACGCAAGTTGTTAATTCCATGGAACACTGAACGCGTCGTGAAACAAAGTTTGGCAGTCTCTTAGGTCTCGGGACATAATATAATTGTTGCCATACATGTGCGGTCTCAGGTCTTGTACTTACTGTGTTCCTTACTTTGCAAACATTACGTCCACAGAGGCCGGTAGTAGATGCCACCAGATGAGGCGTCGATGACGTGCCAGATGGTTTGCACGATTGATTTGACTTTGAAGGGAATATAGAATAGCCAGCATCTCATTCCAGTTGCAGTGTAGACCTTGCTCTTCCCGCGACCAATTGCCCGAAAGGGCATCTGTAAAAAGTTCGCCAGATGCGGGTATGATTCAGTCCACCAAAACAGTTCTTTGAGAACCCCTTCTGGTAGTAGGTAGGTCATTGTCGAAAGATCTGGAAATCTGTTCATGAACATTATCATTGACGATGGTTGGAGTTGTTCTCGAGGAACAACAAAGCTGGCAAAATTTATTATTAAATTATTATCTGCAAATCTTTTACGGTTACCTTTGTTTGTTTGAGAACTTGATCAACTTTCTGAACTATTTTAGTAGATTTTTCTTTGGGTAGAGATTGTAGGTTGTCCCAGGGCCTCCAAGTACCTACGCCGAGATATAGTATGCTCTTTTGTTGATAACTGATTTCTCGACATTGACTACCCATTTAACGTTTGGATTGCGCTGCGATCTTGACATGTTCGTGAAGTAAGTCTACATTTTGGTATACTATCAGGTAATCTTCGAAATATACAATGATTCTGTCATTCCAATTTTATCGTAATGCCTGAGCCACCTAATTTTCTTAGTATACCTTTTCAGCTATTTTACCATAAAGAATAAATAGCTGAAAAGGTAAGCTTAAAACTAAAATATTAAAGTACCTACGAAAATGAGCTCAATGAGCTACTGCTGAATAATATAAGGGATAAGATAAGATAAATCTTTATTTGCTGGAGGAGTTGCTGCTGGAGCAGCTTTGAACTCGCTTAGGATCAGCCACAACTTGTGGCTTACCAGCCAAAGCGGACTCATACTATCCATTCTAAATGAATAATTAACTTTTTGCACAATAAATTATACCGGATACTAAACTTTTCTAAAATAATAACTTATGTGGGTACATCATCCGAACGGAAAACCGTTAAAAGAATTGATCACGTCCAATCATTAGAAATAGAGGGTATTACTTACAGTTTTGCGTGTCCTTGTGCAGGGCCTTGCTAATCTTAGTTTACTTGCACAGTTTTACTGAACAAAAGTATGGAGAATTTCACTATTTGAAATAATCCTTACTTTAGTAATGATATAATAATACTAATATAATATTTAAACTATATTTGCAACGGTTGTGGCAGAGAGAGCTTTGGGCACAAGTTGCTTCGACGGAATACAAAACGCCAATTAATACAAGATGGCGTGTTACATTTTACGAAGCAAAAACGACTCGCACTCGCCAGGTGGCGCCACTTGACCGGGTACACAAGGGTAAAAAGTACTAAAACGAATAGAAAAATGACGGAAACGGATATGCCTTCTCAATATAAAGCTTCCAGTGACGGTACAGTAGTTTAATAATACTAAAATACCTTTTAGGTAGGTATTCTTTCCAGTGTCAGTCAGGTTCTCAAAAATTACTAAAGACTAATTGACCGAGCGAGCGAAGCGAGCGAAGCGTCTTAGTTTCCACATTGGCCAAAAATGCGTTTGTCCGGATGTCTGTCTGTCTGTTCTCCTCTACAGGTCGCATTTTTCAACCGATCTGGACGAAACTTGGTACACAGGTTATATGACTTATTAAAATTTTTTTGTCGTCGGGGATTTTTGATTGGAGGGGTACTTCCCCCAAAAAAAGGACAAAAAGGGGGCTATTTGATATACTGGATATCTCCACCAAATGAGATCCGATTTCGATTATTCTTTTTTTATTTGAAAGGTAGTAACTATAAGTTAGTCTCATAAAAGTTTGGCGAAGATCTGATAAGGATCTTCAGCATGATGAACAGGATACCTCATCAAATAATCGATGGTTTTCAATCTTCGTTCTACACAAGATGATGCAAAAAAAATCAAAAAGATCAAAAAAATCACAAAACGGAAAATGCACTTGCACATTACATTCCTCAAAAATTTACAAAATTAAATAGAAAAAACATCACATCACATCACACACACACACACACACACACACACACACACACACACAACATTTTGCATTATAGTTAGTTTTCAATACGTGACAGGCTGCAAGCGTTTCGTCGCTGTTAGAATACTAACTGATAATTATCGTCATGATGTTTTCCTTCACTGAATGAGAGCATCAGCATAATAATAAGCCTTAAATTAGAAATTATTAAAAGTGCACTTAAAGACTTTCAGAAAACACCTTACACGACATTGATGATGTTGATTGATGATGTTGAATATTGGAATATTTAGTATGCTCGCGAGGTCTACAGCTCCCAGAGCCACTAGTGTTAGTTATATGTAAAATACCTCATTATAATAATTGTGTTCTCACTGTTTGCTACAGGCATATGCAGTGCTGGGACAATATCTTGTTTTTAAAAAAAACAAGATCCTATTTCAAGAATGGATGAAAGACACCTGCAACGCCAATGCCAAACAATCTGGTGACTGCTACCAGTGCCTTAAAGATTGGTGTAATGAATTCTTGTAGATTGTGTGATTTAATGAGTTAGTCAAATACATAATTATTATTTGTTAGTTAATATTTGACACACTACACTATACCAAATTATCACAGCGTAAACGTAGCTTTACGCGTAAATCTCTATTCCTACTCCTCTAATATCGCAGACTTTAACCCTCACACTCTACATGACCCTCTTACTACCACACACACTTTTTACACATCTCATACCTCTCATACTTAGTTTAAAATAACCACCCTAATATCTGTGCCTACATACTTATTCTTGACTGTTTTCGTTTAAAGCCGTGCTCTATGATGCTACCACACCTTGACCCACATACTATATTATTATATAATTCCCCTTCTCTCTTTTTATATTGATGTATTTTTTTGTTACTGTCCTTTGTGGTTGTATAAGGTAATCTGTTTTTGTTCTCGGCCTCCCGCGACACAGGCTAGACCTAGTGCGGGGACCACAGGTGATTTCATGTATTAGCAACTACTCCTTTGGTAATAAATGAATTTTGTATTTGTATTTGTGTTGATTTTGTTACCATGGATTAGGAATTAGAATGGCGTTAGAATTTATAGAAAATGTCTATATATCTGACTTAGTTGTATTACCTACCAGTCTGAACTAACTCCATATAAACTGTAGTTTTGTAAAGTATTCTCAAAGCTAAGATACCTACATTGTTTTTATATTGTGGCATGTTGCTGGATATAGTGCCAAGCTTTCTATCAAATTTGCCTATGCTCACTGTTGTGTATACCTAGGCCTCCTCTTGGTCACCCCACCCTTTCTGGTGCTGTGCTAATGTTAGGTACATCACATTAAAGATAGCAAAATAAACCAGTCATTATTGGTACCCTAAATCAACTGTAAGAAGTTATATAGGGTTGCGCTTTACGTCTTTTTTACCATGCATAAACTGCAGGGCTAATTACTCTACCTACTGTTCGAAAATGTCTATCCAAAAGTTAACAAATTGGCTTGTCATCCACAGAGGCATATTTTTAAGCGACCGTTCCAATAGGTACGTATGTTTTTTGAGGAATACTACCTACTTGTAAGTAGGTACAACTGTCTGTACCTACCTAATGTAGGAGGATTTCTTAATAAATACCTACTAAACTGGTTGTATATGTTTTCAAACAGTGTAGTAGGTAATAACCCTGCACCTTTTGTGTGGGAAAAAAATTGTGCGTGGAGTCCCTCCGCGTGGAAGAAGTTATACTTCGTAATTTGGAAATGAAAATAGGAAGGGGTAGAAATAGATTTTAGTGAAATCATATTGATTGAAAATTTGGTATGAGAACAGGAGGTTCATAATCGTCCATAAACGTTTCTGATAAAAATGTTCGATTTTTCAAAAACTCTATCCGTCAAATCATTGGCGTGTGCACGAACACTCTGACAATTGAATGCTACAATTAACACGAACGTTTATTATCTGTTTTTTTACATTTTTTATCTGGGCATTCTTGGAATGCTGTCTTCCCTCTGGATCTCCTTGCACGTTAGCGGAAAAAAAGCAAAAAGCTTGCGAGGCCACGCGCACCTACTACCCACAGTGTGTTAAAATTCAACCTACAGTTCAATAATAATACAATTATTGTAACACTCTCTTCATTATTCCTAAGTTCGTTTTTTTCCGAAGGTTCAATGTGTGGTTCTTTGGTGGAAACGCTGACAAAGAAAACAAATAGTAAGGATTGATTAGGACTGCATTGTGGCTTGTGAATGTTTTTTGGCGGAACCCACGATTACGATGGTACACAAAATGTGCGTTAAATTGTGGCATACATGTCATATAGTAGGGATCCCGCTATACAACGACCTTCACCGAGCTGGTTAATGAATGAAAACTCTTTTATTATCAATTAAATATGTCAATAAATATATTGCAAATGGGTTGTCTCTTTTTAAATCTCGACAACCAGAATTCAGGACTGATTTATCGCAGACAACTCTATACCACCGTGTTCGTAATTAAATAATCTTTATTTCATTAACCCTTAAGGTAGCACGAAAACTTTTTGTGAAATAAAACCAAACTATTACTAAAAATGGTTAGACTCTAGGATACACGAAAAATAAAAAATAAAAAATCTAGGTTCAGCCGTTTTTGGAAAAAGAGATGTATAGTATTATATACATTGCCACTTTAGCTAAAAACTGTTTATAGAAAGCGATGTATATCATACTATACAAAGTGACTAATCACTTCTTTTGGTGGTAAGCCATAAAACCGTTTCTGCCCTTTACATAACACAAAATGAACTTTGCATTTGGTCAAAACAGTGCGCGCCTGTCCGCCTTTGCAGTGTTTGCACCTCTGGTAGCGTGCTTCTAATTGTGGCCAGTGATCAAACTGATCATACCTCACATCATCTGTCTATGTGATTCAAATCTTATATTTTTTTTTTGTGGTGGTGGAACGGCGAGGTGGTCCGATGATGGATAAGATAGATACCTAGTAATAAACTGACAGTACTACTACTACTACTACTCTCGTGTCACTAGTTCTTTCAATCCAGTGTGGTGAAAGAATAAGAGTGGCCAAGTGGCTCCTGTTGTGCACTAACTGGCAGTGTTTGATCAGCTTTATTGTGCTAAATTTCCTATGGTTATGCTTGCATTATGGTTTTGGTTTGCCTGCATGTGTTTTTTTTTCTTTGCCGTAGAAATATGCCAGTGGACGGACAATGCCAATTTTGTCGCTAGTTCCAAGACAAAATGCTGGTTCTGACGCGGGCGACGGACGAAGTACTGAAGATGAAATCTGTGGATCTGCGCCAAGCTCTCTAGCACCGTCTAAAGACTCGTGCTGGACTGGATACTCATCAGCTGCAACATGCTCGTTCTCATCTCGATAATCAGCTGTCGTTTGAACTGGACTCTCAAGTAAATTGAGCCGTTCGTAGGAAGAATATAGAGACGGTGCTAGAGAGCTTTGCGCAGATCCGCAGATTTCATCTTCACTACTTCGTCCGTCGCCCGCGTCAGAACCAGCATTTTGTCTTGGAACTAGCGACAAAATTCGCATTGCCCGTCCACTGGCATATCTCTACCGCAAAGAAAAAAATCACATTCAGGCAAACCAAAACCATAATGCAAGCATAAGGCTGCGTTTCCACCAGAGATGTGCGAGGGAAATGTGTCGTGCGAGGATGTCCAGCTGTGCTGTGAAAATGTGTGAGGGTTTCCACCAAAGCTGTGCGAGGGAAATGTGTCGTACGAGGATGTGTAGCGGAGCTGTGGATTATGTGTGGTGCGAGGATGCGTTGCGAAGCTGTGAAATGTGTCGACGGGGGTCCATAGACTGGCTGGTACAGTATGTCGCAAACCTCGCAACACATCCCTCGCAACACATTCCTCGCACACATCCCTCGCTTGTTTTGTATGCGCAAAAATCTAGCTCCGCTGAGCCGTTTCCACCGGAGCTGACGTGCTGACGGAGGCAAGGTATATGAAGCGATAGTATTGGTTCTTTACAAACACATCCCTCGCATCCTCGCACATCTGTGGTGAAAAAGCAGCCTAGCCATTGGAAATTTAGCACAATAAAGCTGATCAAACACTGCCAGTTAGTGCACGAAAGCAGCCTCTTGGCCACTCTTATTCTTTCACCACACTGGTTTGAAAGAACTAGTGACACGAGAGTAGTAGTAGTAGTAGTAGTACTGTCAGTTTATTACTAGGTATCTATCTTATTCATCATCAGACCACCTCGCCGTTCCACCACCACAGAAAAAAATATAAGATTTGGATCACACAAACAAAGCATCCATAATAAAACTCGCACCAAAAGTCTGTGCTAGTAATCACTTACATGTCGCGATGTATAATATTCTATACATGACAAACCAATGCTAGTTCTACTCAGCAGTGGCGATGTATAGTATACCATACGGGTACATAAAACACAAAAAAATGCAATTAGCTGTCCCCAAAAGCAATTACGTGCATTTACATAAACCTTGTACATTTTTAATCGTAGTTTATGTGATAAAAACACTTAGTTTACAGTAAAAATAAACAAAAACTAATAATTTACCTTGTAGGTACATCGTGGAGCTTCGCCGTTGGTCTTCGAATTTTGCTAATTACGATCAAATTGTCAAAGTCAACACAAAGTGTCACTTTTTCTCTAAAAGAGATACGTTCAGTAACTACTTTCTGATAAAAATAAAAGTTGAATCAATCCGTTTTAAGACGCAAGATTTTTTCGAATTGTATGTTTAAATACTCAACAAAACTACCTTAACCCGTCAACCGGCGGAAACGCCGGGGCGTTTTGCGCGGTCCAAAAACCGGTTTGCGTTCTTTGACGGGTTAAGGGTTAGCAGACCGATGCAAGTTACAGTATTGATCACAGACGAAGTAGTATTGATTGACCCAAGAGTTGTGACGGGAAAAAACTAGTCAACCTAACGTTTGCATATTCTATGGGCTTCATACTTTCGATTATTGGTATGGAATTTATCTACTACCCAAAACAGTTAAATATTTTTTTTAATCATATTCTGGATTGAAATTTTTTAGACAATCCATTTGCAATAATATGTTTATTGACTTTTATTAGTGATAATAAAATTGTTTTCATCCATTATCCAGCTCGGTGAAGAATATCGTTGGTACATAAAACGCAGCCATGTTGTGTGTAGGAATAAGCACAGAGTACAGAGAGTACATTTTGGAATAAGGTTGGCCAATTTGTTTCCGTTTTGCTATGGTTTTGTTTGATTTCACCCCGAGAGCCAGAGTTTAGTGTTTTCACTTTCGGTTACCGAAAAAGTAGGTAAATTTTGAGTCACAATGTCGAGCACATCACAAAAACACAGAAACTTTGTGGCCGAACCTATGGGTGAGAAGCCTGTTACTGATCTAGCAGGAGTTGGAGAGGTACTTGGAAAGAGACTCGATGAGAAGGGATTCGACAAGGTTAGTTTACACTTGACTAGTTTGGCTTTTACGGGATGCCAATACATTCATTGGATCTATGATAAACAGCGAGGATGACTCACACTCGTATACTTAGCATATATATTTGTTCTTCAAAATGAAACCAAAACCCACCGTAAAAGCAACCTCAATTCGTAAATATCTTGGATTGGAACAGCGCTTGCATGCAGCAAAGAAACAATAATATAGGTACCTGTTAGGTAGGTACTCAATCCAGTGTCAGTCAGGTTCTCAAAAATTACTAAAGAATAATGTTAATTAAATGTAAAATACCTCAGGATAATGATTGTATTTTCACGGTTTGTTACAGGCTTATGTTGTGCTGGGTCAATATCTTGTTCTTAAAAAAAACCAGACCCTATTTCAAGAATGGATGAAAGACACCTGCAGCGCCAATGCCAAACAATCTGGTGACTGCTACCAGTGCCTTAAAGATTGGTGTGATGAATTCTTGTAGATTGTGCTGATTTTGTTACCATGGATTAGGAACTAGAATGGCATTAGAATTTACAGAAAATGTCCTTCCGACTTAGTCGTATTACCAGCCTGAACTAACTCCATTTATACTGTAGTTTTGTAAAGTATTCTCAAAGCTAAGATACATTGTTTTATATTGTGGCATGTTGCTGGATATAGTGCCAAGCTTTCTATCTAATTTGCCTATGTTCACTGTTGTGTATAGGCCCCCCCCTGGTCACTCCACCTTTTCCAATCCTGAGCCCCGAATCTGTGCATTTGTTTTGACTTTCGGCTCGAGTATAGCACACGCATTCGCATACCGAGAAATTTTGTATGAAACCTGGATAAGCGCCTCTAGCGGGAGATTTGGGAATTGTGCGATTCCTAACAAAATTCCGCGTGCGCGAATTGCGTTTGCGTGTGCTATACTCAAGTCGAAAGCCAAAACAAACAAACAGACTCCAGGCTCTGTGCTAATCTTCGTAACAGAACTAAAAATAAAGCTTGTAACTTAATAAGCTAACTAACATGCCTATGTTACATCACATCATAGATAACAAAATAAACCAGTCATTATTGAAACATGGTACCTACTCTACAGAAAAAAATATTATGAGTAGGTAACACAGTTATTTCGTTCAAATCACAAAAGATAAGAGTTTTTATAGCATGTGGATTCTAATAAGATTCTATGTATGGATTTCATAGCATTTATTATCCTAAAATCATAGCTTTATCTGAGTGTATTTTTAATAAATAAGTTGTATTTTAATGTGTGTATGATACTGACTAGCTAAATAATTAAAGATTTGAAACTATTCTAGATAATTAAGATCTGTAATTTCTAACCATGGTAAAAAGTAGGGAATCTGAAATAATGTAAATAAAAATACAATTAGGAAGTAATCCTACATTCACATATTTTTATGTAATTTTTCATAAATGTTTGCATTTAAGTGTAAAATTTTTGTTGTTTTATTTAATTAGGCAAAGCTCCTAGCTGATCCACTACAGCTTCTGGATTTGAAGTACTTCTATAGGTACACTAGGTACCAGATTTTTTGATACCTCTGCACTAAAATTGCTTTATTTGGAAGTAGATAGGCTATGAAATTGATATAATTACTTTATTACAATAGAAGACCATTTCAATGATTATACTCCATAGATAATTTATCTTATAATAATACATATAAATCATGCCATAACTACAACAAAGAATATAAAGAAAAATATAAGAACTCCAAAGATTTTAAACATTAGAGCTCTGTTGCCTGTAATATGTTGGAAATATTTCAATATTTCTCGATGGCCTGCTTCCACATTCATCTCAGCATCTTGTATGTTGGCATCAATTCTTCCAATAGCTTCATCTTGTTCCTTCACCATGTGAGCCAATTGCTGGAATATCCCTCCCAGTTCCACTATAGTGCTTTCAATGTTATGCATTGTCTCAGCACGTTGTTGGACGTATGAATCAGTGTCATCTCTCAAAGCCAATTGTTGTGTTTGCATCATAGAGCTCTCTCCAAAATCAATGCTCACTTCTTCTTGCTGCAGGAGTGATGGCACTTCCTTAACCACTGGTGTGACTCTGGAGAACTGTTCACGCCTGTTGTTTTGCAACTTCAAGTTTTCTGATCTTACTTCTAGCACCTGTAAGTAGTTCAAAATATTTAAAACAAAAACAATTTTTTTGTGTATGGGTGGTCCAAATTCCAACACATTTCAATATATTTTTACCCCAGACAAGTATGAATGAGAAAAGTCTGTAGAGTAACAAACTGACCTGTTTGAATTGATTGCTCATGGAAGCTAGCCTTGACTGTAAAGCCAACACTACACTGGATGAGTGACTGTGCATACTCCGACGTCCTTTGGGCATTTCACCCAGTCTGCCAATCTGCTGATTCAATGAATTAAGATCTCCCTTTATGATGTATGTGAGCTCTTGTATTTCTGTTGGTCTATCATCAAATAATGATTTCTTTTTGGCCACTGTAACAAAATTTTTGATTGAGCTAGGTAGGTAATGTTGTTTTGAATTGATTAAGTATCTAGAAGTGAAATTTGTACTTACACAAAGCTAGTTTTTCTAATTTAGCATAGGTGCTTGTTATGTTTTTACTAATAACTTTGGCCATACTCATAAACTGCGAGTAAGTTTCCAGTACTGCAGCTTTGCGCTTGTCCCGTACTGCCGGCCTCGCCATAATCCGATCTTGGAGACCACGTACGGTTGAAATAAACTCATTGGTTCTATCTCTTGCTGCCATCACTGGTTCGAATATAAACTCTTCCAGAATATCAAACACTATATCTTCTGCAAAGCTAGCAACTGTGTTAGTACTGCCAACACTCGGAGCGGTATTGTATGGCTTAGAACTGTGGGAATTGCCTTTTTTGTCCAATTTGCTGTATGAATCTAACTCGTTTTCAGCAGGACCTTTTTCTGATAGACCGATGTTCCGCCTTCGAGGTAGCATTGCATTCTAATCAGGAGTGTGTAAGTATCTGATAACCTCCTGGTAAAGGTCCTTGTGAAGAGCAAGCGAGAGACGGTAACTGCCGACACGAAACCCTGTTTTCGGTGATTTGGCAAGAGGAAATCTTGAGAATTGATGATTTCTTTAACACAAAACAGGTGATCACTTTGTTGAAGTGGCACAAAAAAAGAATGACACAAGGAAACTTCACATCACACAACACAACACACCGTGAGTCACACAGATAAAAAATCTCTCCACGTCTACAATCAGAATTGACACTGACATTATTGATAGAAGGCAAGTTTTACACCCGACCTTCGCCTTCCTATTGAGATCATTTTTACCCAGGGCTGCCATTTGTACGATATCGTATTTGTACGACCTTTTGCAGGATTGGAACTGTGGTCGAGAGTGACCCACCACTCACCAGTAGTTTTTACGTGAAAGAGTAACAAAGGTCCATCCATCCATCCATACTTACAAACTTTCGCTTTTATGTAGGAGTAGGATAGGATTAGTATGTTAGTATAAATTTTTATTTCATATTTTCCTGGGGCACACGACTTTTTTATGCTGTGGTACGATTGCGGCATATTTTCACCTGGCAGTCCTACCTAGTGTGGGTACCTACCTGCCTATGTTTCTCCAACTCAACTAAACCATGATTAGCAACTACTATTGGCCCTTTCGATTTAGATTTAGCGACAAAATGTGAAATAAGGCTGACTACCTAGGTACTTACATAAAGTTATGTACTGCCAAGTAGGTGTAAACTCCGTCTCCGTGGTCTCCACCATAAAATGAAGAAGTCAGTCACTTTAGTTTGCATTTTTAACATTTTCCTGCCGTAATACCGCGTTCACACTATGCCCATGCCGCTGCCGGCATTATTGCCACAGCAACATCGCCTTTATTCTCATTAGAGAGCAAGGGCATGAACTTGGCCCGGAAGCCGGGACAGAGGCATGATCGTGTTCAGACTATGTTCGTGCCCACTTCCCTGCCCTGCCGACTGCGGCATAGTGTGAACACAACTTATAGAATCCCATCCAGACGGAGATATAAATATTGGTGAGGCGTGTCAAGGACACGGACCGAAACGGAACTCTTCATAAATGGTTTATTGCATGGGTTTATGAATTTCCTGCCATGAATTTTGAATTATTAAAGAACGATAAGAACAAAGTACCTAGGTAGGTACCTATGGCTTATTCCGAGTGTGGTAGTTATGTAGGTAGGTACTACTGTACTACATATTATTTATTTATTTATTTATTACCAATGTACCTACTGGTACATGGTAAGTAGGTACTGTGGAGTTATAATCGTATCGTGGTGTTCGATGTATGCACGCTTTGATACTACGACCGACTTTTGTTCAATTACCTACTTATTCAATTCAGTATGACCGCAATAATAAAACAATTGTATCATGGTTCTTTTGGATAGGAACCTTAAACAATATTTATAAGCACGTATAATCCGGACTCACAAATCATGGTAAATTTTCCTTTTTTCGTGAAAACTATGCACTTCATTTCATGGATATTGACATCGTAACATTCCATAAATATCGAAATTATGTAGTTAGTACCTTGTACCTACCCTATGTAAGTACTAAACTTCCTGAAAATTGCTCCCACTACGACGTAGCATGTAGAATGCTACGGCGTAGCATATACAGCGGTTTTTCTACAATTCTCCACATTTATAGAATAGTAACTAGTAATGAATGACTAGTAATTTGGTCACTATTTAATCATTTCTTTGTCCATGATATTCCATAGTTTTACCTTCGTAACCAAGATCTTCGAACATCTACAATCGTCTGCGTAGGTACCTACTAAAAACTAACTACTTTTGGGTAAAAAAAATGGTACTGATTAGCATATCATGCGCAAGCTCGAAGTTTACGTACCATGTACCTACCTAGGTACCGGTTAGGTACCATGTGGGACTGTAGGCAGGTGCTCCAGAAGTTTTGTGACACATATGAAAAGGGCACGAAGTAGGTAGTTAAGGTGCCGTAATTAAAACTAGGTAGGTGATAGATATGGCGATAAATATTTCCTAAGCAATAATGTTTCGACGATAGATTGGTGTAGTCGGAATAACATTAATTCAATAAAACCTACTCAGTTTGGCCTTTCTTGCAAAAACTGAGCAGCAATTTCTACTACCAAAAGGTAGGCAGTAAATAATACCAACCATTATTCACGTCGCTTACAAATATCGAATTCAGGCTTGGCGTCCTACTTATATTACAAGTGGTATAATTTAAGTAAGTTTTGACTCGTAAGATGCCGGAAAAAAAATGACACGTCTTACGAATCAGTTATTATAACCCCTTTTAATCAGGTGCAGTTGACATTCCTTTAAAACCATGGTCCCTCAAAAAGCTTTACCTAATACATTATTAATGTATAAACCTATACAAATACTTTCTCTTTTTCCTTGTCAGGTAGCTCAGATTAGCAACGTTATGTTGCGTTGTGTAAACACCGAGTACCATACTATATAGTATTTTCCGTAACAACGTACAAGTAGCTACCATAAGCTACCCAGCCACTCGGCTTCGCTAGCCGGCATTACACTTGAATATTAAAGCACTGCGTAGTGCGTAGCCGGGTAGGTTATCGGAGCAACGTATAAAAGTGGCTACAACAAGCTACGTGGCCACGGTAGACGCGCGTTGCCGGGTCCGTAGCAGCGTAGCACCGTAGAAGTAGCTACTACAACCTACCCGACTACGCAGCTACAGCAGAATTTATTGCGAATGGGGTAGAGTGGTTGGCCAAGTACCTAGCTACCATATCGTATTTATTTATTTAGCCTTTCTGGAAAAACGTAACTGTGTTTACGTTTTTCCAGAAAATTACTGCTATGCTATTTACTATTACGATAGTAGAGTCCTTTTCATGAAAGAAGTCCCGCGGAAATTTCCGGAACTAAACTTTAAAACAAAATTTTAAATTAGTTGTCAGGTGCTGTTAATGTGTTCGGATGCTAGTGCGTTTTTATTTGGTTTCTGTGATCAAAGTCTTGTTTTCAATGCCTAAAGTTGTTAAAAGTGCTGCCCGAGAAATAATACTTAAGGTCGACTACAGCGCCGCATCTGCGGGACTTCTTTCATTGAAAGGACTCTAGTAGCTTGTTTGAGCCCTTGCTCAAGTAATACGTATGTCGTATAGTTATTGAGCATCTCGCTGCGAAGGCCCATACCCTAGCTTACGTTATAAACCGTAAAACCCACATAAGTAGGTATACTTACGTAACGGTAATTTTATTAGTTATCGATCTGCACACGCACTTCTGCGGATCTTTATAAAAATTTTATTGCCTCCTTATTTTGACAAAATCGCTGTGATCTTTCTTTTGTCAAAATCAAGTCAAGTTTCATTTTTCTCTGTAAAAAATCTAAACATACTTAGGTACTTAGTAACTTTGATGTTATTTTTTTATGAGAATAAGTGATGGAAAAAGCAGGCCATCGTCCACCTGAAGGTACGCAGTAACCTCTGCCTATAAAAGTGCATTGCCTCACCGGGAAATCCACTGAGGACGTCCCCTTTGAGACACTGTTTAACACCACGAACATCTTGGCTGTTGTTGGTCACACTATTTGTAACAGCGGTGTGATGCTACCTAGGGCACTGGCAGAGCAGAGCAAAGCCAGATGAGAAGTTTCAGTTGCGAACGAGCCGTGCGCCCAACTCGTCGTCGTCGCAACACGCGCAGTTTTTCGCGTTCCTCCACTTCGCACGTTTTCTTGTCAAACTTGTACAAGTGCAAACAAAAGTGCTCGCAAGAATCGGAAGTGATGGATTAAAGTGCAACTCGAGTAATGACTGCGTATGACAGCTGGGACAACTTGTGGAACGTTTCTTGGACATACTCTGAAAGTACGTGCTTTCGTTTATAGATCATTTTTTATGACCACCTAAACAAATAATAAAGTGTGGTAGGTAGATAGGTATATAATAATATAATAGTTACAGTAAAACTGCTCTGGTTAATAAAGTTACAATAAACTGTGTAGGTGATAGGTACCTACGTTATTCTGGCTCTACTATAAAATATGTTGAGTGCTCACGGAGGTTAATTAAAACACATTGGAATCTTAATGCGTACCTACCTACACAACCTACTAAACACTATTTATACTTACCGAATCATTTCATTTAATCCGTTTCTATGCTAAATTCACAGAGATAAAATTACCTATTTCTGTTTTGCGATAATACTTATTTAAATAAACTAGGTACTTATACCTAGTCATTTTTAATTTATAAAGTACTAGGTGCCGCCCGCGACTTAGTTCGCGTCCCTTAGAATCCCGTTGATTTTTCGGGATAAAAATTAGCCTATGTGTTAATCCAGGTCACGGACAATATATATTCCAAGTTTCATCTAAATCGGTTCAGTAGTTTTTACGTGAAAGAGTAACAAACATCCATCCATCCATCCATACTTTTATACTTTCGCGTTTATAATATTAGTAGGACTACCTAGTGCACTACCGCAGTGGCTACCACCAGTAGTCATTGGAAATGTCGAGAACATACCGTTAATAAAATTAATTTATTCACAAAATACAGTCAGTGTCCTAAATCAATATAATCTAAATTAGTAGAGTAATCAATTATATCTGAATTAATCAATCGAATAGAAGCCTTTGTTTATTTACAAGGCAAACAATTTTTTTGAAATAAACGAGTAGATACCTAGGTACCTATAATATTCCTTTAAACTTAGCTATAAATTTATAAAACAGTTTTGCGACTGACAGTAGGGACTACAAGGGACTACATCGAAGTATAAAAGATCACACGGACATCTCACCTTTTGACGTCATAAATTTTACTATTGGTTCGTCGCAGCGGGTTCCTTCACCAGTGCTAAGCTAAACTATGTAACTAAGAATGTGTTTGATATCCACCAATAGGGAAAGTTTGTTTTCATAGATTACCTTCTCTTCAGCTTCACACTACTTACTTCACAGCTCCATTCTTACCCGTTTTGCATAGTTTAAGAGGACACGGTCACACAGTTTCGTAGATAAGCAACGTAGCACATCTTTGGTGGAAAAGCAGCCTAACCATTAAACCTTAAGTTATGGACCCATTAGCTAGGTATTTATTGTACTGACTAATACCGTGACATATTTAACCATTGTGTTAAGTCACAACCTTAGGGCGTTTGTACACTACAAGGAATTTTACTGTCCGGCAGTCCGATTTTTCACGGTCCAGTGTGGCATAAAAAAAACGAATGATTGGCTTGTGCACTGCAAGGAATTTTAGTCCGATTTTTAGTATTTACTCGCCCGCCTCTCCCGCGCCCGCCCCGCCTTTTCATGAATATTGCGGACGCAGCAGTGCACAAGCTTATACACGCTTTTCATTGCAGTCATCTCGGACCTGAAAAACGGGCCGGAATGGGGAAAAGTAAAATTTCGGACGGTAAAATTACGTATAGTGCACAAACTAGTATATAAATTTATGGCGTGCCATATCGGACCGTAAAAAATCGTACTGCCGGACAGTAAAATTCTTTGTAGTGCACAAACGCCTTTATTCCATAGTAGACCATACAGTCAATAAATAAAAAACGTACAATAACCGGGGAATTCCACATTCAACACCAATCACTTTAGCACCTACGCTATTCTACAGTCCAGTGTAAGAGATAACTAGATGGTTATCTCTTTTCGTGAAAGATTAATTATGGGATATAGAATTACCTAACGATTGTTAGTAATTTAATGTTAGATTAGATATTATATAGGTAGGTAGGTACTAGCCTCACTTTTTTTTTTGTTTGTAAGTAATTTAATGATAGTTCCTTTTTCTGCTCTTACTTTTTCTTTATTGTTTATGATTTTTAGATACCTAAGTACCTACCTACCTACCTACCTAAATGTGGATAGGTAGTTCGCTCTTACTTATTCTTTATTGTTTACATAAGTATCTACCCATGATTTTTAGATACCTAAGTACCTACCTACCTATATTGTGGATAAGTACCTATATGTAAGTGTGGGCAATAAAAAGTTTTTCTTTCTTTCTTTCTTCTAACGATACAGCCCTAAAAGTAAATATTCTGTACTAGCAGAGCTCTTAGAACGATGAACGCAGTGCAATGCATCACACACAGGGCACGCCCTCAGTGGACGTGCTCTCCACTGACAGCGTGCCAATCTTTTTTTTTATACAACTTAAGGCCGGTTTTTTGATCCCTAGTTAACTCAACCACAGATTATATAATACTCTCAACTAATGGTTCAATTTGTATCAACGAATTGTCAAACTTGGACCAAATTTAACCATTAGTTGAGTTAACTGGGGATCAAAAAACCGGCCCGTAGACAAACCAGCCCAGCGTACGGCCCATCTAATGGTAAGCGGTTACCGTAGCCACAGGTCATATAAACTAGTACCGTAGCTGTGGACGCCTAACACCAGAGATCCTATAATTTATCAGTGAATAGCTTGCTCTATCCTGGATTAAAAATGATTGAAGCTCCTCACATCGATCAATGAATTACTGTGTGTCGAATGAAACACGTCAGACAAATAAGTAAAATTATTGATAGAATACTTGTCCTACTAATATTATGAATATGAATGTAAGTTTGTTTGTTACGCTTTCACGCGAAAACTATCTTCATTAACTAAACTATCATCATGTAACATTGTACACATATTCTTGGAGGTATTATAAGTAACATAGGATACTTTTTATCCCGGAAAATTAACATGATCCAATGGGACGCGAACAAAGTCGCGGGCGGCCGCTAGTACTTAATAATTGAAATTATCGCGGTTCCACTTCGACATTAAATGTTGAAGTATATTTCAATATTTATCGGAAATTAATTACAAAAAAAATCCTCTAAATCACTAAATACCGTTTTAGTAAAAATTACATAATTAGTACCTAGGTATATAAATAAAACCCAATTATAGTTGGTTGCAAATAAATAAAACAATACCTACGGTTTATTTTCATGCGGGCAATTGTGTCCCTTGAGCAATTTATTTTATGGTTACGATGTGATAATGTACATTGATTATTTTTAATGTTCGATTTGATTTATAAACCTAGCCACATAATTATTTTGTTGGCTTAGGTATAAAATAATAAATAAATAAATAATAAATATCTTTGGACATTACACACAACACCCTCTAGTCCCAAACTAAGCAGAGCTTTGTACTATGGGAACTAGATTGCTGATATAATACTTATATACATTTTTTTTGTAAATACATACTTATAACACATAGTAACAATCAGACACAGAATAAACATTTATGTTTTGCCACAGAAAATGTTTGTTCTCGGTGGGGATCGAACCCACGACCCACAGCACGGCAGAGCTACTACCGACTGAGCCACGACGCCTGTTATTTTTTAAAATGAAATTCAGTGGGTAATGTAGTTTTTGTTGTAGGTATAGGTAGGTACCTACGTCTACATACGTAGTAAGTACGTGTCAGCGATTGTCAGCGTAGATTTAGTAGCCAGCCATGAATAGCCGGGTACCTATTCACAGCTTACTACTAAATCTACTCTTGGTATTTCATAGTTATTGATGTCAACATTCATCATTTGACAAAAGTCGGGTTTCTAAAACTATTATAATAGTGAACTACTATCATTTGTAGGTATTTATAGTATAATAATAATAATAATATCTTTGGACACCCAGACACAGAACAAACATCTATGTTTGCCACAGAAATAGTATAGAAAGTGTAACACAGAATACGTACTTATTAGCTACTTACCTACATTGTCCTGAAAGAAATGTAGAGTTCCGTTACGTAAAATGTTACTTATATGTTTCTGTTTACATAAATTCGTGTTTTCATTTAACTCTCTAGAATTAGATGTTTAACTCTCTTTTTACCGTTTCAACATAACCCTTATCAACATTTCATTCGTACCTACTACACACATACCTACTTACTTTCTTACTTTTTTGCATAAAAAGGCGTCACTCGAGCGTTGCATATCGGCAAGATTTTAAATTAGTTTCTGTTAGTACTCATTTAAATTATCTATTATTTGATCCGCGATGTGTAAGTTATTAGTTATAGGTACTCGGAGGGTGTGAAACTGTGAACTGTGAAACCAAGTAAATAAATTGTAGGCACGTGGACATACCAACCATGTTACGGCGGTAAACTCAATGCAATTTCTCGTAACTCTACATGACAAACGATTATTGACAGGCGCGGAGTATTACGTATCGCATGATACGAACAACGCGACAGCGACTAGCGATAGCGGCGGTTGCGATGTGATGAGATGTTGATGATACATCAATTATTAGTTATACCACTGGTCATGTACGTAATCAGTAGGATATGCTATGGTCAGCTATTCTTCTTCTTCTTCTTCGTTACACTCTTGGCAGAGCGGTTGTGGTCGTTATGTATTACTTTTATCAATGGCTGTGGCACGCCTCACGATTTCTCGCCACTGCTCTTTATTTATAGTCATCCGGGAGCATTCTTGTAGGTTTCCACCTACCGCCGACTTTTATCTGGTCGGTCCATCGCAGCTATTAGCACCAGTTTTTTTTCAGCCCACAGTCTTTCCGCGAGGGTTTCAAATCGCTTTGCTTTGTTTGATCTAGGGATTTTATGGGTCCTAAGAATTGTTTTTATTTTTACCCGGTTTACACGGATTCTGAAAAGATACGTAAATCTAGATGTAAATCTCAGTTAGCCAGCTCAAAACTTTTACAGAAACAATCGCTTTTTAAAACTAGGCTCTGAAGAAGCAGCTGAATCAACATAGAGACTAGTTTTCAAAATGCGTCTTTAGGAAAATTGTGAATCTTTTGAGCAATTAAAAAACTTCGCTTTCATGTTATCTAGGTAGATAAACCAGAAATATGAGAGCCCTTTAGCTTTTAAACTTTTAATTACTATTATGAAAAAGGGAACCTACCGCTTCCTGTAACGGAAAGCAACAGTCTGCGGTTTATTTTAACAATCTTCAGTTACCTTTAAAATTTTGTAAGTAAACAACAGGAAATGTTTAACCAAGCATAGCAGGCTCGTATGAGTTAGTGGCCAACTCTAGTGACGGAGTTTTTAGGCCGCCTTAAGGCCTCCGTCGTGGCTTAACGACTGCTAGAGCCGGGACCGACAGTTTAACGTGCCCTCCGAAGCACGAAAGCGCTCAGATGTAAATGCCACTAACGGTCATCCATCCAAATAGTGACCGCATAGAACGTTGCTTAACTTAGATAATCAGTGAAGATTGGCTAAGCAAGCTACGCCACGAGCGCTTCATGTTTAACCGAGTTGGGCTCTTTTGCGTTTTTTTAAAGCTCAAAATGATTATTGCTGTCCTGGACGTGAGACCAAAATTACGGAGGGTAAAAAAAGTTGATTGGTTTAGATAAGACCTTTAATTTAGGTGCAGTTTAGAATGTTTTGAAACTTTTACCTTAAACCAGCTTTTCTTAAATAAGCCAGCAGGTACTCTAGTCGCTGTGACTGGAAGTTTAAATGCAAGGTAGTGATAAAACTTTCTGCAGCTCAGTGCATTTACCTAAAAAGTTTCAATAGGTTTTCTTGATCTTTTCTCGTTTTACATATATATAACAATGCACGAGTGGGCCTAAAAGGAATGAAACAAGGAACAGTCAGCGTCAAAAGTTAATCACTTTTTAGAATTGCACATGAATTGTAGCAGATAAACTAATTCTCAGCAATCATGATAATTTTCCCACAGCGAAAATAAAAAAAATGCGCTAACCACAGATTATATAATACTATACCCGCTAACCAAATATTTCACCTAATTTCCGACTTCAGCCGATAAAGAACAGACCTTCCAAATTGTAATCGACGTTAAAAACCCGAATTACAAAATGAAATATAGGACTATAGGTAATCGGCCATAACACGAAAGTCTTTCAAAGACAATAATAAGCCTCAATTTGCTACAGCCACGGCGGTGGCGATTCTACCAACGCTGATCGTGACAAAAGATAGGATCCGAGATTGTTCCGTCGATCCTTCTTCCTTGAACCTTGAAAAAGATTGCATTACTTTTTGTAACACTGATAAGAGCCGAATGAATGTAGAGCAGTTTTATTATACTTACGTTCCTGCTGTACCTACCACTTGTCTCGTGTCTTGTCTACAAGTCTAGTTTATTATCGTCTCAAAAAAATGGATTTACTATCTGAAAAGATAAGTTAGAAATATCAACATAACGCAATCTCGTTCTAGCTTCTTCAAGAAAACCAATGCCTATTTACGATTACTACAATTTAATAGCAGTCCCCTTTTTTACGACATGCCCTTCCAAGTTGTCACCATAAAATTTAAATTATCTGATATCCGAGATTTATCTAACTGCGTGTCCGAATTTGATAGAGTTCTATTCCTAACTATGTAGATAGAGTTCTATTTGTTCTATTCTAACGCTTTAGTTTTGGTTATTATTTTGTGTCCCCTTTGCAGATCCTTGATTACTAATTTTATTTATAAACATGCGTTTTTACTATGGATGGTGCAAAATAGAAGGTAGGATAGGTTTCAGTACCTATACCTATAGCTATAAGGCACATGGGCTGACCGTCATTTTAGCCACATTTTTATAATGTAAAAAGAAATGCTGTGGAAAATGAGAAGGCTTCATTTTCCACTTGAGAGCGCAAAGCACCAGCGAAGTCCTAGTACAAACGAGTTTCAATTTTTATTTGTAACCATCGGAAGGTAGAATGGAATGTATTAATGATTACAAGAATTTCAACGCCAATCTAATAAATGGTCTAGAATATACCTACACACTTAGTAGTTGATGGAGCTTTATTCATTCTTCCTGTTTTATAGCCTTTTTATGAGCCAATCATTTTAAAACCAAGTGCCTATAATCCCCGTTGAATGTTTTCCTTATTCTGTTCTTACATAAATGAGTGCATTGTTTTCGCTTTCAAGAGGTACTTACTACTATTAATGCTGGTGGTTTCTGCTGTCAATAAATCTAAAAAAAGAATTACTTACAACTCATAGTTTTCTTGTAGTTATTTGAAATAATGAGTAGTAAAAGTTATTCAGCTATCTGGGAATCGTTTGCAACGGTTTGCGTATAGCTCAACTGTTTCATGTGTATTTTGTAAAAAGTATTGTCTAAATACCTAGGTACTGTATACAAGGTGTAACATAATTACCATATAAGTCCGAAGGGGGCGTAATCAGACCGACCACCTGAGTGCTTGGACATGTGCAAAGGGTCAATAAATCATAATTGGATTTTTCTTACAAAAGTACAACTTTTATTATTTTATAACTTTGCGACAACCCTAAAGTTTGTTTACTATTTGCGTAGACCTATACACACAAATGTATATGTAGGTACCCTCCAACCGCGTCGCACGTACATGCTAGCTGTGTCTAGGTAGGTACATTTTAGGTGAAAGTTACGAGCGCATTTCATGAATGAAAAACTTCGAAATCTCAAAAGGCGTAGAACAAACACTGTTCGTCATGACCTGTAAAATACTCCCCTTTCGGACTTATAGGGTATTTAGGTTACACCGTGTATATTAGTCGTCATTTTCATTACATAGACCTAACGACAAAATAGCAATTGAAATTTAATGGTGAAAGTCGTAAAATAACACCTCTACTTATTTTCACTTTCGAACTTTACTAAAACAACTGACTAGGTAAGTAAACCGAAATTTAATCGAAATACTCTTTAAAAAGCTTGTTCAATAGATTGTGACTACAATTTTAACTATATTTATATTTGGACTTTAAATTCAAGTTGCTAAAAAATGCTTGTTTGTGTTTCCTGATTATCGAAACAATTTATTTATCTTAGAGACATCCTTTACAACTTTATTTACACGCAATACGTCAAGAAACCGAATCCCAAAATGCATGATTTTGAATAGTAGGAACACTATCATAGGACATTTTCACCCTGGCTAATACCGACACCACAACATCATACCGACGGCTCATTCCACTTTTCCCCTGACTAAGTCCCCTGCGTGGGGGATTAATGGAGCTTTTGTCCAAAAATCCCCTTAGCTACCACGGCGACTGCCGGCAGGGGAAAATCGACACACTAGTCGCCCAAAAAATACACAGCGGTACAGTTTGAAAACAAACGCTTTACGAAAAATACGAGCGTTTATAGGTGACTTCGCTCGACCATTATCGGTCTCGGTAAACAAACGCTTCGGTAAAAAAAGCTGAAGATAATTCTTAGCCTTAGAATAAATTGTAGTGCCCCACTTTTCCATATAATAGGCATTTCAAATAAACTTTCTCAATTTAATTTGAGCTACCAGGCTCGATCCTGAAAATGTGAAAATTTATAAATTCACTGGAGGCGTCGACTTCCAGCGAAGCTTTTTGGTTGAAACGGATATTGCAATGCGGTGACAAGGTCCAAGGTCCTTTTTAGTTGTATTCACCGTCTACTTGCTAAATGGCATTTGGAATCCTTCCGATCCTTTGTTTTGGGAGTTTAGAAGCATACAGTTACCCTCGTTCGGGCTCGTTTTGCCCAAATGTTATGAATGTGACATTCATGACATTTATTGCAATACTAGTTATTAGAAAAACAATAGTTTCCTAAGATTGTAGAGAGAAGAAGAGCTGTGTAGAAATTATTTAAGTTTGTGAGCCATGGTTCAAAGGTGGTTTCGTCCAAAGCTCCTTATGACAAGTAACCAAGAGGTAACCACCTCGGTAAGACGGCAAGGCAAGTTATTGCAAGTTAGGGTTATCTAACTTGTTTTACATAAAAGGCAGGGTTACCGCAACTAAAGGGTTTATACCTCCCGGATTACTTGATGCTCTAGAGAATTATTATTGTTGGGCTTACGTTTAACGTCATTACTCAACTTGGGAAAGGTAATTTCCTTGAAGTGACGAAACTTAGTACAAGAAAGGGGGAATTGGCTTAATATAATCCTCATGTAAACATCCCTCTGGTCTCTAAGGGGCTATCGGACGTAGTCAGAGGCACGTTCAAACGTCAAATTGAAATTGAATACAAATTAAAAATTGGTAGTTTCCCGCTGTTTTCTTCTAAAATATAGATGGAGGTAAGAAAATGCTCAGTGTTCTACTGTTGTTCCTAATAATCCGCAACTCAGTTGTTTTCCAGAACGAAAATATCGAAACAGTTTTTTCCTAGAGTATATTTAGGGGTTATTAGGCATGTAGGTAGGTATACTGGTAGACTATAGTTAGGTACCATGAAATTTCAGCAGCAGAGCGAAATACGAAATTGTACATTCGTATGTGGCCATGCGTTTGTGGCAGGAATTACGGTACACGTAAATTCGGTTGAGAAACTTCGGGAGTCAGCGGCTAACGTTTCTAACGTAAGAGGCATGTTGCCTCTAAATGTGCCAAATTGGTATTCTACAGACACTGAGAATAGAAAACGTCAACTAAAAGCACGTACAGAAAAAGAGAACATTTTTTGTTAACAAACAAAAAAAATTCGTAGAACAAACTCAATGCCTAGAACCCTTTTATTTCTCTGTGCGTAGAGCCCACGCTTAGGATCAGTGGAGTCAGTGGAATTAACTCGTGTCTTCGCTGTCCAGCTCACCGGCTCTCTGTACAAATTCGGGACTTCATAGTTGTAAATTGATTTGCTATGAAATTTAAATCGAATAGTCGAACTGGGATGGAAAGTTATTTGGCAGTTCCAAATGGTTTAATTCGATTTTCTGAGATCTAAGGTTGACATCAATTAGATTTAAATAAAGGTCCAAATACGAAGAAATGTTATTAATACAACAGATCATATAAGTATTAATACTAACCGTCGCTGTTGCAAGGAGATATAACGGGTGTAAACAAACATTCTTAAAAGTTAGAAATCATACGGCGAGCAGTAAGTGAAACTAAGTCTTCTTAATTTATATGTGAAAAATTATGTTCTGAGCTAAGGCGAGAGTGGTTCGCAGTTTAAACGGCAAGGCTTTAGAAATTCGTAAAGACTACCAACCTCTTTGCCAAATAAAAAATAAAAAATAGATGTGGCAAAAAAAAATCACGTCACAAAAAATTTAAACTAGGTAACTATGTATTCAGGAAAAATAGAAAGGTAACATGATTTAAGAAGTAAAAACCTAAGAGTAATAACAGATAAAAAATTTACTTAGCATAGTGATCAATTTTGAAATTTTATAAAATTCTCTAAAAGCGGTTTAGGTAAGGTAGGTATGTAAAGTACTCTATATTTCTTAGCTTCAATATTTCTTATCTAAGGTAGAGTCAAAAAACAGACCTATAAACTCAAGTGACTTTGGGAGAGAAACGCTAAACATTAGTATTTTCCAGTAGCGCATGGCGTCAAGAGATAATTTTATGACAGGTGCAGCTTTCCAAGAATGTTTTGTGCAAGAATGCAAAGAAGTTCCCTAGAATAGATTTTTTTTTATTATGATTTGCATAATAACAGTACTTTCTCCAAGTATACATACGTATTACGTATGTAGTAGGTTTGCAGTCTGTAAGGACCAAATATAAAGGATCATTTAAAATGCGCTAGTTTATACCTAGAATTGATAATGTAACCAAAACGTCTACCTACTTTTACATTACGAATTCCAAATGTAAATACCAAATTGTAATCAACTCTACATCAATAAAACCGAGTGTTACCATGGACAGCACCTGCTTGCAGATGCGTTGGGTGGGTGACTTGTAGATATTATCAATCAAGCACATGCGCAAGGTAAAAAAACAAAATTCTTGATTTTCTTTAAAAACGTATAGCCAATGTTGTATGCAAATTATTTAGTATAGTTTTAGGCAGCAAGAATATAGCGACTTGTAAATAGTTACAAGTCGCTATATTCTTGCTGCCTTTTTTAGACCAAATAATTTTTATTTTTTTTCAAAATAAATTGGCGAGTACTTAGTAAATTATCTAGATGCACTTTATTCATGTTTGTAATGATATGATTATTAATTAGATTGTATAATAATTACATTGATTGATTTATTTATTAAATATTAAATACTCTGCTCGCGTTTCAATAAAATCTGCGATGTAAAAAAACATACTTGAATCTTCTGTCACTCATCATAAGTCACTCTTTGGGTTATTAATTTCATTTGAAAATGTTTCTAAAGAGGTTGTCTCTTCCTACTATTGAACTTCGGAGCTGTGGTATGATTGAATTGTTTGTGTGTGTACCTACTACCTGCCTATGTGGTATCTATAAGTATTGCCCATAATAGTGCCACTAATTTATTTGTTCAGTTGACCAAAGAATCGTTTCGCTTCGCTGTCAGTTAAAATCTTTTGTTTTAAATTTTAAGCTATTGCATAGCTTCTATCGCGGGCCTTGAGCGTGGAGACCGAATCCAGAAATTCCGTAACGAAAATAACCTAACACCCCCCACTCCGACCGGCACAGCGGTGATACGATAAAAAATGCTATGCGATAGCTTTACCGCGGCAGTCTTCGAGTGCCACACGTTTTTTTTTAGTTTCAGTAAATCTCAACAAAACACAATCTTAGCAACTACCTATATACAGATTTCGCTATAACTATAGCGAATTTATAGCCTAATATTGTTTTGTTACTATTATAAAACAAATAACGGTTTTTGCAGTTTCGCTGCCGCACGCGAACGCGTCAATGTACTAAATGCATTTGTAAAGCTGTTGATATTGACTATTAGGTATGACTGTTGTATATTTATTTACGTACCCACTTCAACACATACGATCCATTCACTACATAATCCATAATCACACGTCGTTCGTAAACAACTCAAGCCATTCGAAACGCTGCAAGCACGCCAATCATGTGCATGGTATGGACTGTTTATCGTCTCGCATATCTGGCATACGAATATGTGCGCATTTTGCTTTCTTATCTCGTTACAGTCAGCGACGAATGGTATTCCATCTATAATATTTTTAACCTTGACAGAATTTTCAGGGTAGGACCAATAAAGGTTGAGATCCTAATTAGATATGTTATACAGTAAAATTATGTGGTTATAGGTACGATTGTGATGAAAGAAGCGTACAATAACCTAATCAAATTAGTAACAAAAACTTTTATCAAGATTATTTGTTGTATTGAAAATCTAAGCCATGTTCAATTAGGTAGTAAGTGAATACCTATTTTACGATTACCTAACATAACAGTGGTCTGATCATCATAGATTTTGAAGATCTGAATCTTTTAGGACACGTGCGATATTAAGAATTACCTAAGTATAGGCGACCAAGAAATTGGTTTACCACTTTTGATGACATATCCCAGTAACATAATTATTCGCTAAGGAGTTTAAATAAACAGGAATGACAGATTCTGACGTAGCAGTTATTAATCTGTCAAGCGAAAATAGCCCTTGATGTTTTGTACGTGCAAATGATATTCAGCCTTAGAGTGGTAAACCAATTTCTAGGTCGCCAATACCTATATAATATTTATTAGGTGTAAGTTAGGTATACCTAATAAATGAAAGATGATGGTCTGATTGATGGAGACAGTCCAGACAGTCAGCCAAAATAAAGTTAGTTTATTTAGATTTTATGCGTAATAATTATCATAAAGTAGGTATAATTTGGCCTTATACCGGTCCGGTTTTAATCCGGTCTCCAGTAAATAGAACCATCAGACCGAGTCGTGCTACATCCAAATTCTTCACATAATTCATTTTTATAATAAAGTGAACGAACTTTTGTAAATTATTCATTTTTGACAGACATCACAGCTCCGTGTTCCGTGACGTGAGCGTAGGTTCAAACCCCCACTGAAAACAAGCGTTTGTGTGTGGCAAAAATAGATGATTGTTCTATCTCTGGGTGTTATGTAGGTAAGTATTTGCTATATATGTAAGAGAAGGGGTACTGGGTCTAATAAAAACATGTTAAATTAATACCGACAAACTATTTAATCAGTCAAAACCCACAGCAAACCAAATAATTCTATCTCTGAAACTAATTCATAAACAGTTCAACCTACACTAACAGAGTACAAGATCACTTAACTTTGAAACAAACTAAACTAACACGTTATTGAATTTAACCGAATCAAAATAATTAAACTCAGTTAGTCGATGTGTTCGCTCCGAGCGCCGGCGAGCGAATGAATCCGTTGAGCACGACACCCGGTTTTATAGGCAGCGCGCAGTGGGGCGAGCGCTGAGTCAGACACAGGTGTGCCTCGCAGGTGTGGCTTGTTTACGCCGTTGTGATTCACCGCCCGCTTGCGTGTTATTGTCGTTGCAATGCTTGCGCCGATACGGCCATACTGACGCAGGCGCGTCCCTGCGACTCGTTTTTTAAGATGAATCTGCATAAAAACACATCAGCACATTATAACAGCAAAGAGAACAGTGAACGCATTTGATCTCATAGCCTCGGGCGCTAATTTTAATCAAACTTGTTCACTCGTACCAATATGTGACCTCATAGCCTCAGCGCTAATTTTGGTCAAGCCTCAGAGCCTCAGCGCCCATTTATTTTTCACGTTAACACCCGTTTGCACATTGATAATCAATCGACACGTGAAAATTCATTTGTCATCACGTTGTAATCGGGTCTCAAACCTCACAGGAATCTCATTAATTATCAGTAAATACTTTTACCTTCATTACTGTTACTCATCCCGATACGGTCACATCACACTCAGATGCGTTTCTCAACGGCAAGCTATGCGGCATCTGGCTCAAAGAAATACACAATGAATAAATATCACTAACTTTTACTGAATATGGAGCCCAAATGTAGTTGTCCACATGTAATCCCCATGTTCACGTTCGGAAAAGAGAGAAAAAGAATAGTCACTACATTACAGTCTCATGATGAATCCAAAATAGTAAGGACCATACAACATAACCATATAAATTTTGCATCATCGTTATTTCGTCATAGTAAACCTTACCAAAATACGGGTTGACTAAACGGCCCGATTCAGCAAGCAGTTGTTCTCGTGATAGTTCTGCGTTTAACCTTACTCGTCTTTCACACAGGAAGCCGCTAGTTTGATCACTGTAAAACACCAAAATCATTAGTAGCTCATTCGCATATTTTTAAAGAGAACGACAATATCGTATCGTATTGCAAAGTTTAGGGCAACTAATAAACCAGAAACATTGGTTAGTGCTTCGAAAATTAAACATAAACAGAGACGCATCAAAAGATTTCTCATTGAATCTCCAATATCAAAATTACAAATAACACCTGGCGTTCAGTTTCTTTCTTCTATGTGACTGTGCAGTCAAAACTGAAACTTATCGTGTCGTCATCAATTTGAAGGAATCTAATAGTCTCGATACACAGAGCTAACAGTCTAAAAACTTGCTAACATAACACTCGAAACCGTAAAGAGCTTAGCTCTAGTCTGCCACACCAAGAGTATGTAAGAGTGTAACATCACTTACGAGTCATAAAGAACAGCATAACTCTAATTCTACAGTTGGTAAAATGAACACGAATAAATACTGACGCCGTAAATAAGTTAGCCAAAAAGTAACTTCTTCGTTTGTTTCTCAATTTCGCAGCTAGATGTGGTTATACCCCGTATACTGGAAACTGGTGACCAAATACACTAAGAAAATATCAGCCATATTACTATTGATTAATACATCGACCTAAATCGTAATCATTTAAGCAAACAACTTCTAGGCAATCCTCGGCCATTCCTTCAACCAAAGTAATATTCACGAATAATTGACTACTTTAAGAGTCTTAAACACGAAAACATGAGTAACTAACAATCGGTGCCTACTAACAACTAGTTCAGTAATCGAACATTCTACGCTCAAGCGTCTGAAATGGAGGTAAGTTACTTACTTCATTCAGGAATCTCATTACGGTAATACTGGCTTATTTTGATTCAAAGCACGATTAAACGACAATCTTTAATAAGAACAGTTAATTACAACATGAAGCATGGATAAATAAAACACAAACTACAGAAAAGTAAAGCACGAAAAACTACACTCTGCATAAAAACGGGTTGGCTCGGACTGCAGTTCCGATCATACAACATGTAGCATAGATAAATGAAACACAAGTTACCTGAAAGTAAATCAAAACGTACTAAATTAGGTACTGTACTCCAAACTATAATAATCACCCACTGCAGAGAGCAAACAATGTTCTTACTCACTATGGAAGTACTTATAACGCTCTGTTATATGGGTAATTTAACTACGAGAACACCTACAGTAAGAGGATGAAACTTTCGTTCACTTGACTATGAAACTGCATCAATATGTTGGGATTTCCCAAAATCAAAATGAGTCTATTTATCAAAATCTTACGGATCATATGGAACCGTCACAGAGATAAGTAACCGTAGTACCAAGAGCTCAATTCACAACAAGTTAAGTTCTATTCAGTTCCAACCACGGTTTGATCGATTTCAGCTCAGCTGAAACGTCACCGTGAAGTCGAATCGAAATAGCCCAAAAAACAGCTAAAAAGCTACGGTTCAGCTGCGTTTAGCTGACAAGTTCGTTAGTGGAATTGAACTACAGTGTTTCGAGTTCAACGCATGACACCTACACCACATCCATCCACAAGACAGAGGCACCCAGTTTGCTTGTCACGGCGTTCAAATGACAGAGGCGCCCAGTTTGCTTGTCACGGCAATTACCTGGAAACTCAATTACAAAATTACACATTAGTATAATATGAAAGGATTCGAGTCAGAACAAAGTGGGTTACAAAATTGCAACACCAAAACACAAGAATCGCAACACCACGACTCAGGAATTCACTCCCTTTATCAAGCAAACATTTCTCAGCTGCAGCATCAGTTGAACTAATCCCTAATTAACTGTACCAGTATCTGCCATCATGAAACAGATGTTTCACCACAAGATACAAGCCCTTGTACCGGGGGCCTTAGTGTGTACGTTTGACGTTCACTGCAAAGCCACGCAAACTATAACTTCGCATGGAGAACCATCAGTTTGAAACTTCCCACTACTCAACCTCCACTCAAAAGCACAGCTCACGCGAATCCTGCAGCATACCTACATAAAACTAACACTGAATCATAACTGTTTACAACACAGTTTAAAACTATCCAGCTACGTACATCAATCACACCTGTGACTGCAATAACTAGCCAACTACATCAACTTATGTTTACTACTCCGTTAGTAACAGTCGATCAAAGATATCAAGCACTGGCTCGTAAGTATTTGTCACCTATCAAACTTTACGTTACTGCAAGTAAGACTTACTATCAAGGTAACTCAATCATGTACCTAAACATTCTGAGGTACTATCAACGAAAGTATCCAACAACACCAACTAGTGCATCTGTATCATGTTTGTCAAGTTAGTCTGTAAAACTTTGAACTTAGGTACTCTTGTTCGGTCTAACCTGACTTCAAAACATTTACAACCAAATACTGATTCTGTCTAAAGTCACACACTAGCGACACTAATCCATTCATTGCAATATTCAACTGCGCCAACTGTTGCCGTGCAATGCACTCACGCATTGGCTTATGAAACTGTTCACAGAAAATGTATACCTCGACCAAATACAGCCACTATTTATATTATTTGCAGGAAACAAAGGCTACAAATACCACAAAGATACTTTTCTCTAGTTGATAGAAAAACTAGAAGATTCGTGACTCCTCCACTAAACGAAACCGAATGTCGCAAAACTTTGCTCAAGCACCTTTTCAGCTTTACACTATCGCCAGAACTTGCTCAAACGTAGAATACTTCGATAAGTCTAAGGCAATGCAAGAATCACTAAGGACCGTATTAAACCTCTCCAAAACATTTTATAGAATAATGTCAGACAAAGATTTATCTAATCAAACAAAGATGAAAGTACCACAATAAACCTCGCCACATTTGAACTCACCTGTAATCACACATTTCACCTGTATAGCTTCAAGTACTAGCTAGTGTCATAAAAGAAGCACACTGCTGTATCGGAACGGGTAGAAACAACCACAATGGCTCAACTATCTTGGAAAGCCTAAAAGCACAGGAACACTAATAAACAATTGGCAACAACAAACAATAAACAGTTAGCAACACTAATCATCAGAACTCAGGTCATACTGACTGAAAACATCACTTTATCTGCTGTACGCATGAATTCCAGACATTAGAAAATCTGTTATACGTAGATCTGCGTTCCGGCATACCAAAGTTCAAATCTGTTTTGTCTAAATGAATAACTGCAAAATGTAGTAAGTAGGTAATTACCACGCGCATACCATGAACTTCGAAGCGAACGAAAACTATCGTGTCTCTTTAACTGCATCGTACTGGACACACCAACTAAGAAGTAGGCACACACTGACAAACGAAACCTAAACCCAGAGTTCAAGACAGCTAAAATTGCCTATTGTGATGAAAGCAACATTTCCAACGTGTTTAATATGATACCAGACTATACAACGTAGTTCACAGCTGAAAAAAAAATCGTCAAATAATGAAATTAACCATTTTAAAGAGCCTCATGATGTTGGTTTAAAACCCTTTTAATTAAACAAAACGAGATAAATAAAATGCATCATCTGGTATGGTACATGGTGTCCTCGAAAGTGTTCACTGAAACAAAATAGACACGGGTTTAGCAATGCCAAAAGCAGGAGCCGATGGTCGTTGGCGTTGGCCCAACCACTTCTGATGTAAGAGAAGGGGTACTGGGTCTAATAAAAACATGTTAAATTAATACCGACAAACTATTTAATCAGTCAAAACCCACAGCAAACCAAATAATTCTATCTCTGAAACTAATTCATAAACAGTTCAACCTACACTAACAGAGTACAAGATCACTTAACTTTGAAACAAACTAAACTAACACGTTATTGAATTTAACCGAATCAAAATAATTAAACTCAGTTAGTCGATGTGTTCGCTCCGAGCGCCGGCGAGCGAATGAATCCGTTGAGCACGACACCCGGTTTTATAGGCAGCGCGCAGTGGGGCGAGCGCTGAGTCAGACACAGGTGTGCCTCGCAGGTGTGGCTTGTTTACGCCGTTGTGATTCACCGCCCGCTTGCGTGTTATTGTCGTTGCAATGCTTGCGCCGATATATACGCGTATTATAAGTATTTATTTACAAAAAAATTATATAAGCAGTCTATCAGCAATCTAGTTACCATAGTACAACTTAAGCTTTGATTAGTTTAGGACTATATAAACGTCGTTGTGTGAAATGTCCACGAATATTTGTTTTTATTATAGGTACCTATGCCAGAAATTATCTACATAAACTGTGATATGTAGTAACGAGTAGGGATGTCTTTTGTATAAAGATGTTACACATATAATTGATTAATTAGGTATTAGATCCCAGCCTACTAAAATAATTGATCCAGACATGTCAAAATAATGTAATTACCAATATTACCATGTATTCATGTTGTTTGTCAAAGGACGTTAATTATTGTGTAGCATGGTTATGGAAATGAGGTCGTCATGAACGTGGTAATATTTTCAATAAAATGACACCTTACTGCCATGGCATGTGTCATCAAAAAGCAGCTCTATTTCAGTGTACACTAAACAATAAATAAATGAGAAATAAAATGCGATCAGAGACGTCTCATCTATCTGTTTGTTTTTATTTTCATCTAAGGTTTTCATCGCACCCATAAGATAGTTAAATATTTTTTAGTCACTTCAAATAGAACACGCACCCGCATAATAAACTGATTATATCATTCTTTATTTATAGCGACTATAGACCCATAGACCATAGAGCTACTATATATTTCAGATTTTTAAAGTGGTAATAAATAAATATCCTTCAATATTTCTTCTGTCTCCTAAACTATTTATAGCTTGTACCATGAGAACTAGATTGCTGATGCAATAGGTACATATGACTTTTTTGTTTACCTACTTTTAACACATAGTAAAGTAACCTAGACATGGAACAAACATATTTCTCACACAAAAATGTTTGTTCACAGTGGGAATTGAACCTACGACCCACAGTACGGAAGGCAGAGCTATTATCGACTATACTGTGACGTCTATTAACTCAATTAAGAGGATACACACTGTAAAAGCTATAAATATTCTTGGACATCACACACAACGCTCTCTAGTCCCAAACTAAGCAGAGCTTGTACTATGGAAACTAGATTGCTGATATAATACTTATATACATTTTTTTGTAAATACATACTTACAATACATAGTAACACCCAGACACAGAACAAACATCTATGTTTGCCACACAAAAATGTTAGTTCTCGGTGGGGATCGAACCCACGACCCACAGCACGGAAGGCAGAGCTACTACCGACTGAGCCATGACGCCTGTCGTAAAGACAGTGTATGTCCTGTGTGTATATTAAAAATTCAGATGCACTAGTATAACGAGGACGCATCTGCCAGGCTTTTGTAAATTTAGCTGCTAAAATGACGTATTCACCTACTTAGATAGTTAAATTATACTGAAGAAGGTGCCGGTATATTTGACTTGATAAACATTTTACATATGATATCATTATACAATCATAAATTGCTTTCCATGGTGCCAATTAATCAGCACCTAATTGGCACGATGGAAAGGCAATTTATTATTTTGTTAAATTAAAGGGTTGAAAGTAGATATGTTAAGGCAATAATACGATGCACATACGTACAGTGTATTAGGTAGGTAAACCGATATAAAGTTTAATTGGGAAAAAAATGTAGAGTTACGATATTAATCGTAACTGAAATACGAATTATCGTATTGCAGTTTTCTACTCCATCCTACTCCCTTCTATAAATTCTTAGGATGATGCAGGTATGCCAATGGTTAAAATATCAGTCTGCGTAATCAAATAATTAGACCACAATTTCTGGTAGAGTTTGATTAGCTAAGAACCACAAAAAAAGGCACCTAATTTGGTATCTAGTAAATAGTGTAATATTATTCATTCACATAATAATTTAGTATGCACATAATTTGTTATCATTTGTAGAAACGAAGGTTAAGGGGACGGAATAAACAAAACCAGTTAGCCGGTATTTATAATTCATAACAAAGAACCACCTTGTTGGGAAACTGTTACATAAATGAATCCGATAGAAACTGATTGATTTTATTCGTTTTATTTCATCCTTTTTATTGTCCACAGGCGACACGATGGCACTACCGGACCAAGTAATCATTGATAGCAACGACGGAGTAGCATACTTCGTTTCAAACTCGAGCAATTTAACCACTCCGGACAGCGCCTTCACCGAGCCTGACACTCTGCAGATAATCATACCTCTGTCGCTCACATATCTGGCGATATTCTTTGCTGGAATACTTGGGAACGTCAGCACGTGTGTCGTGATATCGCGGAATCGCTCCATGCACACTGCAACCAACTTCTATCTCTTCAGCTTGGCGATATCGGACTTGATACTGTTAATGTGTGGGCTGCCGCTGGAGCTATATCGCCTGTGGAATCCGAATACGTATCCCCTGGGAGAGGCGTTTTGTATAATTATAGGGCTTGCTTCAGAGACGACGGCTAATGCGACGGTGCTGACGATAGCCGCGTTCACGGTGGAACGGTACATAGCCATATGCCGCCCCTTCATGTCCCACACAATGTCAAAGCTATCTCGTGCTGTGCGTTTCATAATCGCGATATGGATTTGTGCGTTGTGTACGGCTGTGCCTCAGGCGATGCAGTTCGGTATAGTGTACGACGAGGAAAGCGGACAGACAATCAGTGCATGTACAGTGAAAGGTCGTGGAGTGCATCAAGTGTTTATCATATCCAGTTTCGTGTTCTTTGTGGTGCCGATGTCATTGATAACAGTGCTTTATGCCCTAATCGGAATGAAGCTGCGTACTTCGAGGGTGCTGCATCCGGTGAAGAAGCTGTCTGTGGACAGTGAACGGACGAGCGCACCGATGCAGTACAGAAATGGAACCTCGCAGAGAAGAGTCATCAGAATGTTAGGTGAGTACCCTATGCTATACCTCGAGGCCTACTTACTATCAAATTGAACCAAAACCTTCTTAGAAGTGGTTTAATTCATTGGGCTGACAGTATTTCCCTATCGTTGCAACGATGTAGAGGTCATGCGATGAATATCATTCCGTGAGTTCATGGATTGGTTTTTGACAGCGCACGTCAATCAATTTAGTGAGCTCTAGGCTCTACCTCTACTCATACAAATGCACGAAAACAAAACATTGACGCAGTATCTGCGATCATTATTTGAAACGATTCGAACGACAAAAGTAAACGTACTTACATAAAATTTAATGGAGCTACTTTGGTTGTTATATTTCAGTTGGGTGTGATGTGACGTCAGCCCTCTACGAGTAGGTATTACCTTTTTGCTCGACTAGTTGTAAATCAGATACTCATGTGTAACTTTTGCCTTGTGGTCACTCCTCAAGTTCATAATTAAAATTGAATGAAACTCTACTTTCTCAACGCTCGTCTAACTTTCTAAATATCAAGACTTTTTTCCTAGATCCGTTTTAATACCAATAAATCTGCCCAGAACCCAACATTCGTATCAAAAATATCACTCTTGTCTGTGACTGAGTAACGGTCAATGAGTTTGTTTGCAGTTGCGGTCGCGCTATCCTTCTTCATTTGCTGGGCGCCCTTCCACGTTCAGAGGTTGCTGGCGATTTACGGGAACAGCATGGAACAGCCCTCAGATACTTATTATATGGTAAGACATCATCTATTGCACATACGTATCATATACACTTTGATCTAATTGAATAGGGTTACACAGTGAGAAAGCGCCAAATTAGTATAGGGCTGAACACGCATTCGAGCAGGAATAAAAACTTATATTGTCACCTAAGCACACAAGAGCTAAGGACCTACAAATTAGTCCGAGAAACCTATATCTCATATCAGGACCATTATAGTGTTTATGGAAACCCTAAAGATTAAGTGAAATTAAGTTGAAGAAGGAAGTTAAGTTAAGTTGTAAATTAACTTAGGAAATTAAGTTGTACATGTTTTAAGTTTAAGTTTTAAGTTCAGTATCTCTGTGTACAATAAAGAATAAAGAATAAAGGAAGTTGAAAGGACAAATAGGGCTAATAAAAGCTTTCAAAAGATCACAGTGATAAACCTACTCTACTGGATAGCATGGCCAGATTGGCCAGTAATCTGAACTAAGTGGCAAGATTAATTCTGTAGGTCAACTGTCGGCTCCGCGCTGAAGCGATGAAAACAATAGCACTGTGCTTATCCGAATAATTGGCTGGTGCATTGGACCACAGCGGCTGATTTATGGCTTGCATCCGACGTACCAATATGTTACTAACTTTGCCTACCCGAGACGGCAAATATTTGTTTGGGGAACTGCGTCCGCAGTTTTCGTAGGCTGACTAAGGAAATACAAGTTTTATCCAGAATGTATGTGTATGGGTAGTTTAATTTTATTAATCTTAAAAAAAAATTATGACTAGGTATGTAAGTACATCATAATAATATTATCACATGTGATATCACTTTTACGAAAAGTCAGCTCAATGATTTTCTACAATAGAAAATAGAAAATAGAATGTATCAACTTGGCTAGAGGCATGATTAGGCTTTTAGGTTGATTATTACCTAAGTAAATTTTGCAAAACTAACTGTCGATACCTTGTCTATATGCAGATATACATCGTGCTGACGTATATATCCGGGATCCTATATTTCTTGTCTACGGCCATCAACCCCTTCCTCTACAACATCATGTCCAATAAGTTCAGGAACGCATTCAAGGTAAGGATCTTATTATATCAAAATCTCAGACATGCCTTATTTGGGTGAAATTAGAAACACGAATAAAATCTAGTAAGTGAACGCTCTGATTGTAAGTTGGGTACACTATAATTGAGCTGGTAAACGTACCTAAGTATATAATAATAAACTATTATTAAACAGTCAAATAATAATTTATTTTCCACCTAAAATTAAAAATAAGCAATAATATTTAGAGAGAAAGCAAAAACGGGTTTGAGCTAAAAGTTTTAAGAAGAATGATAAACAGAAAAACAGGTAGATAAGCTCTAATAAAATAAATATAAATCAAAACTAACCTGTATCTAAGCTGCGTAATAATATATTATGTATTAGTTTATGTAGGTATCACTATGTACTTTTTGATTATATTTATTAATTAATTTTATTTTAATAATACAAATTATTTTTTATGTACACCCCGTCCGTGTTTTGTGTATTATATCTTGTCCATCCAAAGGTTGCCTGGAAGAGATTGCTTTAAGCAATAAAGCCGCCCATTGTACCTACCTCCTAAAACTTTGATCGTATTACCAATTATGGTATTTTTTTGTTATTTTGTTTACATATAAGTGGTGTACAATAAAGAATATTCTATCTATCTATCTAAAACACGATAGTATAGCTAAAAAAATTCTAAAAAGTAATCAAATTTTGATAGGTACCTACTTACTGGATGTGCCAATATTGAATTTGCTAGGTGTAGGTACCTAAGTAAAAAGTAAATGTTGAAATATGACCAGAATTTGGAAAGTTTTACGGTACGGTGAAGTTAGTTACGGAAGGGACAACGATATGTAGGTACTTAGTTTTAGTTAGACCGTATTTTGCTACCATCAATAAAAATAATAAAATATTGAACTTGATAGAATACACAATGACAGGCGTCATGGCTCAGTCGGTAGTAGCTCTGCCTTCCGTGCTGTGGGTCGTGGGTTCGATCCCCACCGAGAACAAACATTTGTGTGGCAAACATAGATGTTTGTTCTGTGTCTGGGTGTTTCTATGTATTATAAGTATGTATTTACAAAAAAAAATGTATGTATGTATTCTATCAGCCATTTAGTTCCCATCGTACAAGCTTTGCTTAGTTTGGGACTAGAAGGCGTTGTGTTAAGTGTTTGTGAATATTTATTTATTTATTTACAATCCCTCAACAAACATGTTTCACGTAATAAATCAAATTGGCTATGAATTCTTCCCGGAAAATAAAATCAAATTCTAGCCAGTTCCAAAGACTTGAGGCATGACTTCGGTACCATGAAAATAATAATAGAGTTGGAAACTCTTTGATAATGTAATTAAATTTGTTCGGGTCGGTAATAATTATACTTTGATCTTTATGGAAATAATAAGGTGTGGAGTAATTATTATTAACTAGCTTCCGCCCGCGACTTCGTTCGCGTCCCATTGGATCCCGTTAATTTTCCGGGATAAAAAGTATCCTATGTTACTTCTAATACCTCCAAAAATATGTGTACTAAGTTTCATGATGATCGGTTAAGTAATTTTCGCGTGAATGCGTAACAAACAAACTTACATTAAAATTTATAATACACTGGCCTGCAAAAATAAGTATTTACTACACTTATTTTATATTGACAGGCGTCATGGCTCAGTCGGTAGTAGCTCTGCCTTCCGCGCTGTGGGTCGTGGGTTCGATCCCCACCGAGAACAAACATTGGTGTATTGTAAACATAGATGTTTGTTCTGTGTCTGGGTGTTAATATGTATTATAAGTATGTATTTACAAAAAAAAAATGTATGTATGTATTCTATCAGCCATCTAGTTTCCATCGTACAAGCTTTGCTTAGTTTGGGACTAGAAGGCGTTGTGTGTAATGTCCAAGAATATTTATTTATTATTTATTTATTACTTTAAAAACTGAAATTTTTCTAAACTATAGAAGTTACAGATTTAAAATAAAAAAGGTTTTATCAGCTTTTTTTAAAACTATAGTACCTAAATTAAACTCTTATTCGAGTCCGTATTGTTTCGAAAGTATATCTTGAGTACTTAAAAAGATATTTCAATTTCAAAAGTGTGATACTTATTTTTGCATCAGGCTATATTATTATTAGTAGGATTAAGGGCCGTAAGATCAATAGTGGTTTAAACCACGGAATAGAGTATAACCTCCAGTCTTCGATTATTTTATAAGATCAATGGTAGTTAATCGACCATCGGTAGCTTAAACTGACAGAGATGACAGTAGATTAATCCATCGATCAAATGTAATCGTAGTTTACGAAACCCATAGTTTAAACTGCTTTTGATCTTACGGCCCTAAGTGTCACTGACTCTACTCTTCGACGGTGCACATGTTCTCCTATTGGAGCCAGAGACAATAGAAAACCTACTGGAATTTTTTATTTGAAAGTCTGATCCTTGAGTACGGGGTAGGTTACTAATATTCTGTAGTCGCGGTCCGAGAAAATGGATCACGGGGTATTTATTTATCTATATTAAAATCTTCCTTTCAGGTAATTTTTTATCTATTTTTATCTACTCTGCTTGGTAGATAAAAATATAGCTTAGATGTTATGTGTTAACCCGGATATCAAATTCTGTAACATGAGATCTAGTGTTCAACGCTTAGCAGAAATAAACTATATCCGACATGAAAAAGCTTTCACTTCTCTGATATTTAACAGAAATAGAACTCGCTGACACGTTTATTGGACAAGAAGATACGTAAATAAAAGTCAGGAAACGAAAGTTAAGGCGTAGGGTAAAGTCAGACAACCTTCTCGCTCGCACATCTCAACATTTTTGAAGGTATAATATAACTAAATGTAATTATGTGAAATTACAGAGCTTCAGGGTCGAGAGAATAAGAATGCAAAGGTTCAATAAAAATATCACATTGATCCAAACAAGTTTTCTGACCAAAAAATGTGTACTTTAATTTATCGCATTGGTACAAGTTTTTTTGTCTAACTTTACCCTTCGTCTTAATAAGAATCCTGGCTCGCCTAACTTATCCACTTGCAGATATTGCTATTTGCGAGCATATGCACATTATTTCACATGACTAGGTAAGTAGTTTCAAAAATTGAATATTGTATCCTCTAGCTTGTTTTTTTATTTACGATGTAATTAAATCATAAATGTCGCTTGCTACTTTAAAGTTGTTTATATACCTAACCAGACGCTATCTACATACCGCGAAGTCATTTTTACAAGTAGGTAAATTATTTTCGTGTAGATGTTATAAAACCGATTAGCATACGCCCAGGCGTAGACGCAGTTTACTCGTAATAAAAAAAAAGTACTAATGATTTAATTTAACAAGCAAGATTTAGAAAAATCCAGGAACCGTTGCAAATGATTCTCAACTAGTCCATATCAATACCAATCGGAAGCGTGCCCATAAGACACTGGCTCCATTGCCGTGCTGAATAGCAATGCCGATACATACGCTGCGCTGGGCCAAATACCACAGCCCTCGGATCACGCATCGCATGTTCAGATTGTTCAGGCGGAATTTTGTTTAAAAAATTCTAGTTTTTTTAATGTGTTGTCGAAGTTAACAGGATGTTGCCTTCGCCTTCGCGTGTTCTATGTAAGCATCTATAGTGGTGTCTATAAATTCACCCTCTGCCGTAGCTCGGATTGGGCTATGAATCTTCATTGCTTAGATCATTAGTTCTGCCAAACAGTTGTAGTCGCCAAGAAAAGGGCTGGGAACTGGAACGGAACTGGTTATCCAACCCACAAATGGGTGTAATACATTCCCCAATATAACTACCTAACTACTTATACAAATTTCGTACCGATATTAGCTATTTCGATAGTAGATTGATAGCACCATAGCCAATTGGTTTATATGTGCAAATACTGTGCACTGTAAAGTAGGGTTAATCTCTAATTAATCTCCTTTGACTTTAGAAATTCATAGAGTTTTTGCCTATATCCTTAGTTACCTCGACTCATCCTTGAGGTCAAGGCAAGGATTATTCGAGATAACAACTAGGAATATTCAATGAGCATTAGTCTCAAAACCCCATAGTACATATTAATAAATGATTTTCAGACTTAGCTTACTTTAGCTTCGATATTTTTTTTGCGAGGCTGACTCAGCAATTACTTGGGTTTTTAGGTGCTGGCTCGATTCAATTTCAGACTCGAGTCACTTATGTAAAGAACTAAAACTTGAAAGTGTAAAAAGTGTGACATTCTACCAAAATAAGAGGATGCTATTCATTATAAGAAGTTTGTATTTGTAAGTTGTTCTCGTATTTGTAAGCTCGGTTGTGGGTATTATTACAATCGATGCGCCATATGGGTTGCGTAAAGGGCTGGGTAATTTTCTTGTTTATTTACCGGATTTGTGCGGCTTATCTACTGTGTAAATAACAAGGAGATCATCTAACGATAATTGAATCTATAACAATAGCGAGAGAAGATCACGACTACTGCGGACTACTCCAACATTTCATATCAACTGCCGAAATGATTGTCTGTAAATGTCGCGAATCAGGGACAGAGATATAAAATAACGATAACGCAATAAGCATTATATTTCATGAGGCGAATCGGGAACTTCCTACACTGCCTACAGTTACCGACTTTGCCTATGGCCTAACACAGGCGATAGCGCCTGTGTTAGGCAAAGTCGGTAACTGTTCATGTGTTCATAACGGAACATCATTTAAAAGTTCAACTATAGAGTTGAACTTTTAAATGATGTTCCGTTATGGACTGAATAACATAACTATAATTAGGTGTGTTTTTGGTGCAAAACTAGAAGAAGTCGTTTTACCTAGCACTTTCCGAGATTTATAACAGTTTGCTTCAATGAGTTACACTTATGTGCCACAGTACCAGCCGGAAACTATAAATACTTACAGCAGACTAAAAACGTTTTGTAATAATCCGCCCTATAGTTGGTTACAACTTCAGCGCTTACAAATAAAAATGGAATGAGGTTATGCAATTGATAGTCCGTGGAATGAGCGTTGAGCCCTGTATTTATTAACCTCTAATATTTTACCCGTGCCTTTTTTGCCAGCAGTATTTTTTTAACCTGAAAAGGTAAAAAGAGAAAGTTTTAAAAACACAACCATATTTGAAACTAACTCGATTCATCCACCGCTTCTTACTAGACTACGTAAAATGTATCAAGGTTGTCACGTCAGCTACTTCTCGTCTTGCCCTGGCTTCGTCACCCATCCACAGATCAGATACCCATATGTGTGACGGCTGTTACCAACCTGCATCTATATGAACACGGCTGATGCATACCCAATATTTACCCGCTATTTCAGCAGTCATGCTAAAAATACTATAAAACAACTGATAAAAATGGTCCATTAGCTATTCCACTTCATCCCATCCTATTCCAGAACGCTTTTTTTACTTACCTAGACTAAAATGGAAATTATTCTTCATCGCCTTTGACAAAACGATTCTTCTCATTCCTCCATCTTCGAGGGTATATTTCATAGCGTGCCAATCTTGTCTATAACTTCTGCAAGCGGTACTTTTGGCGGCTTGTTAGTAGGAAAATCGTAAACTGACGTCTTTGTAGGTAGGTACTTAAAATATGATAGAGATTGTTTTGCAACCTTTTTGGGTAGGGTGGGTACTTTTAGCTACTTACCGCTAATTTAGGTGATTAATATAAAAAATGATGGCCTCAACCGAACCGAAAGATGATGATTGATAAAATACGACCGACGACGGTTAATTTTATTATTAGAACCAGAACCACTTACGTACAGCTTTTATGGAAGAATTCTAATGAATTAAGAATTTTATTGGTATGTTTAGGACTTTTAAAATGCAGGTCTGATGTCTTCCGGTCTTATGTACCTACAGGCTATAGTGGCGTGTCACTACGAATAAATAAGATAAATTAAATAAACAAAAAATACCACACAAAAAACTCATTTAGCGAATCTAGTTATTTTTCACTCGTAAAAGATTATTATTATGTTCTTCTTATCGTGTCGATATGTCATTTAAATTATTTTTGTTGGATGATTGGCCAACCTGGCGCTCAGTTTGTGAACTTAGCAGATCATTGTCCACCAGATCAAAAATAAATGTGAGCTGTGTTCGAGTTTTTGAACGCAACAAAGATGCCATTCCCTCAAGCACAGATAATAAACTAGTAACTCAAGTATGTTTCCGGATTTGAACCTACGACCTGTGGATAAGATGTCTCTTTCTCCCACTACGCCACGGCTTATTCCATTGATTTATTAGGAAGGTTTTGACTTGTGACACCTATCAATGTAACCTAACCTAAAGAATACGAAGGTCAGGTTTTACTACCCATAAAGGTATCGGAATGACACGTGTTTCTTATAGCTTTCATTAAAGCAAAAGTTACGTTATTTTGTCAACATTATTCTGCACTAAAGTTTTATCTTTCGGAAGAGACATGAAGATAATATTTTGTTACATCGTACAAAAGCCAAAGATAAAAGTTTTTCTATTTGTCATCACAATCCTAGGAAAATCTGTACCTTCGGCTTAAATAACTTCCTCTCACGAAAGAACATTATAGTTCTAAACGATCTTTTAAATGTTTGTTATGTCCTGCAAGGTCGTTTAAGTAATACTTTTGTAAACAGGTCAGAAGTGAATCTTATAAATATTTATCTTTTTATGGGTACTTACAAAAAAAATAACTACAAAACAATTTGACTGACTTGCTGTAATTGCCTGCACCGATGAATTAGATTTATTCCCACAGAAAACTTAGGTGCCTATCTACTAATTTAAGTACCTATAACATAATTTATAAGTTAAAAAAACTGGAAAAACCGACTTCAATTTGATACGCCTTCATCATCAAATGATGATGATGATGGCATTTCATTGAGACTGTTTTATTGATCGTAAACACCACAGAAAAGCAAAATACGCAATGTATCCGAGATACACTGCGCGGTGACACTACAACGGTTGGCAGTTAAGTTGGCAGTGACCCGCAATGTAACTCGAATACGCTAACGCGGCGACTGTCAGAATTGTTCGTGGGTACTTACGTTCTATTGCTCGTAAACGTCACAGAAAAGTCACAGATAATTTATAAGTTTAAAAAACTGGAAAACCCGATTGATTTGATACGCCTTCATCATCAAATGATGATAATGATGGCAGTTCGGGACTAACCTGGAAGCATACCCTTTCAGATAAAAAAAGAATTTTTCAAATCGGTTCATAAATGACGGAGTTCTGAGGTAAGAAACATTATTAAAAAAAAAATAGGACTAATCTGGAAGCATACCCTTTCAGATAAAAAAACATTTTTCAAATCGGTTCATAAATGGCGGAGTTCTGAGGTAACAAACATAAAAAATAAAAAAAATACAACCGAATTGAGCACCTCCTCCTTTTTTGAAGTCGGTTAAAAATGAAAAATAACCGTGTAGGATAAGCTCGTATTTTATGTTTAGCGCTTTGTACTAAATAACAGACAGGAAAATAAAAAATATATTGTTTGTCTGGAAAATTATTATAGTTATAGCTACAGCTAATTTAGGTGAGTACATGGTTTACGAGTAACTTTTGGTAATTTTGTGCTGAGGCACAGACTTGGATAAGGTTTCGTCATAAATATCAAAGCAAGAAAAACTCTATGGTCTCTTTTTACAAAGAGACCATTTTTTTTTTTTTTTTTTTTTCTTTTGTTGCTGTACAAAACGGACGACAACGATGAGGTTTTAGTTCGAAGGCTGAATAAGTTTTCTCTATTACAAACTTTTTAAGACAGCCTTGAGGTTACCTTCGATATCGCGTAAGCCCCCGAGATTGTGCACTTACCTCAGCGCTAATACAACAACCACTTGGCCGAACACGTACTGCCTATCTCCAGAAACTGCCATTGACAGCACAAAGTGAGTCTGCGAAGTGAGCATACGAATCGCTGTCTCTCTCCATAGGCAATTTAAGCTACTTATCTGAGCTACGTAGTTATGTTAGATGTGTGATTTATCTAATTTCTACAAAATTTCTATGTAAATTTTAGCGTGTCGCATACAGCTTTGCCAAGCAACAGTAAACTAACAGGGTTACTACCACGATTTTTATTCCATACAAAGTATCATAAATTGACTCTCAAACAGTGCGATGATGTGTACCTACCTACGTCAGAGTCATCATCATCGAAGCAAACACGTGTATAAAAAGTTCAAAGGAAATGCTAAAGTATAGCTCAGTTTTTTTGCGATTAAACTTTGCAAACATTGAACCTTTGACCAAAAACTTGTAAGCTCAGTTTGGTGGTTAGTGAGAGAACTTAAAAGCTGTTCTCTGTATAATACTCGTGATATTTTTTTAGGGTAACAATAAAAAAGTACGTAAAAAAACGGGGTAGAAGTTGGCATAAAAATGTTTTGTTTTATGTTTTCTCGGTACATACCTAAGTATACTTATGTAGTTAGGTATTAACATATTTTTTCCTGTAGTATAAAGGTAACAGTACCTTTATACTACACATGCTAATAAAGCATGCTTTTAGTGAGCAAGTGCTCATTTAGCATGTGTATCGAAACCTTGCTAATAATTAGCATGCTACTTATGACATGCTACTCATATTGAGCATGCTAATAAGCACGCTTTTTAGCATGCTATTTTCTAGCATGTGTAACAGTACCCTTACAATAATGGTTCCTTTGGTAGGTACCTATTAGAATAAATGACGGTCTTTCCGAGATCCTTTTCTAGATTATTTTACAAATAATGTTTTTTTTTAGATGACATTGGCGGCATGCTGCGTGCGTCGCGGTCGACCAGTCCTCGGCAGGACATACAGCGCATTGCTGGCCTCTCAACGACAGAGGGCAGCACTCACCACAGAGAGGGTCCGGGATCCTCGGAGACTGCGGCGTCTGTCTACCGTCACGACCCAGCTGTTCGACCCCCCGCCGCGAGCGCAGGTGAGGTCAGGCCCAATACACATTCTAAACATTTGGGCTGTGGTGTCTTGCACTTGGGGCTCGCTGGTTGCACTAAATGGTCTGCTTCCCACTCCAGCCAAGTTGGCTAAGTTCAACCTTGGATGTTTTTATAGCATGTCGTTGGTTTGGGTTTGGATTAACTCATATTCCTCATTTAGTTTTGTGAGCTTTATAATCTTTTGCACTGTAAAAAATAAGAAGGTTAGGTTAGGTACTAATAAAATCTACCTATTATTAAAAAAAATTGTACCTAACTCACTTTTCTAAATATGGATAAGGAACATGCTATAGAGTAGGTGTAGTAGCCGTCAAAGTTGTGAGCTTTACCTGAGATTTTATTGGGAAACTGTCACCACAGAAAACGCTTCTGTCTACATTTTTTAAGACAAATTCCAAGAAATAATCTTCTTAAGATTGCTCGGTGTGTCTGTGTTGTCACTACGGCAAATGCTGATTGCCATTTACTACCGAGGTTGCGCTGAGTGCTGTTAAATTTTTCTCTCTCCGATTCTGCTAAATTTGAAAAACATGAAATCGGTTGTAATTCCTCAAGTACTTTAAGCTGGGGTAGGTATATATATAAATATCAACCGCGATTGTTTGTGATCGCGATTCGGATTAGCTAGTAACGATTTATAGCCTGTGCCTTACTGAATTTATTGCAACGCAGCTTCAATTTGGAGCTGCTGCAAAAGTTTTTCTACAATTTACGAGGATTGCCAGCTCAACCGCATATTTTTTAGAATTTATTGATGAACCTACTGCGTGGAGATTTTCATGAAGTCTCTAATATCAATATCAAAACTCTAAGTTAAAAATACTGTAGGAAAGTCGATTGCTATAAATGAAAGCCGAAACAAAAATGTCCGAAAGATCACTACGATTATGTCTAGCTGTATATTTTCTCATTCTTATGTAATTTGATGTATTATTGAAGTAGGTATCATTTTGAAAGCATAGGTATATACCTACTGACATATCCAAGAGCATGTTGCATAGGTATGTGTCAAGAGAAAATAAATAAATCTATACTATTATAAAACTGTAAAAAAGCCAAAAACTAAATTTATGGATAAACTAAATAGTATACTGGGGCCTTATTCCCTATGACCAATGCAAACGCGTTACACAGCACGACAAGACAGGGGCGTGAAATCGCCTAAAACCGTATTCCCTATGCCATAATGTCATTCCTTACTGTGACGTCACGGCGTTTGGGGCACGATTTGAACTGTCAAATGAACACGCTCGCTGCCTAGCGTGATAAGGTACAGATTAGTGTGTTCCTGATATAGTTAGTACGGCGCGGCTCGTTTCTTTTGCACATCTTTTGAGTTTGTCATTGTGACAGAAAGTTGTTTATCAACAAAGAAAATTCAATCTACGTGGTTTAAAATAAAAGGCGTGAAAAATAATATATAAGTAGTGATAAATGGATGTAGTATTAAATTACTCAATCATTCATCACGATAGGCTCGAGGCATTGATTATTCAAAGCCTAGTTATGTTAGTTTAGTTGTTATTTCAATTCATTGTGCTGAAGGAAACACACATGTTTTGGCGAAGATGTTGATTGGATTAATTTGCAGAATGCAAGCAAGTACCTGCACAAAGGCCAGCTCAGCCTAGGTAACAGCTTTGGCTGAGCACATGCAGGCCCATCCGACAATGGCTGCGGGGATAAGCAGCACCCTACAAGGCCGCGTAAATTTAGTATTTGTAAATAAATAAAACAATCTTTCTTTTATTTCTGTTTATAATTTATGAATAAAATAAAATCACAATAATTTACTTCTACCCGATGGACTGACGACACTGTTAGGACCGCGGGAAGTCCATGGACTTCACTGGCATGAGGAGTGACCTGGGGGTTCCTTGGATTTGTTATCCTTGAGAGGCTACGCCCTCGCATTCCAGGACTACTTATGTGGACAGCTGATTCTTCTTCGGACAGGCAGCCTCTGCAGAGTGGGCTGTCTGTGGCTCCAATGTTGTAGAGATGTTTGTTCAGTGGACAGTAACCTGTTATGGTCTCCACGATGGTTCTAAGGTTTTTATGTAGGTTTAGACACCATCCTGCTTGCAAGGATCCCAAGGAGGAAAGAATATAATTCTTTGCTAACCCTGTAGTAACCTCACAAACAATTTAAGGTCTACTGCAAGAGGGACCGCAGAATCCCTCAGTAGCTGCCTGCTGATGCTGGTATTTTGTTGGCGCCAACGTCTTACGCGTCGTCTTCGCAGAAGAATATCCATTTTATTTTGCTTTTTCAAAGATAGGTAATATGTTCGACTATGATATGTCAACCAATGTCAACAAAACAAACAATCAAACAAAATTATTCGTTCCGAAACTAGTCAAACGTGACTTGAATGTCATATAATATCAATTGTATTGGGCTCTTAATTTTTCAAATCACTCTAAAATATTATAAACTGAACAATTGATGGTTGACAAATCTTATAATTATAGATATTTATTACTTGCGTTGAAAATTCGGAACCAAAAATAATCCTACTAATTTATTATTAAATCGATAATTTTCCGAGTGGAAGATTTTGAACGAATCATGTGAAATAAAACACGAGGCATAGACAACTAGTCTTGTGGCATACAGAATACCATTTTTCGGTTCCACAACCAAGGCGTGTTTAGGTTACGTTCACGGTGTGACGTCATACGGTTACGGCAAGGAATCTCCTATGTCATAGAGAATAATGCCCCTGATCTACTAAATAAACGGTTCTGATTCCGAAAATCGAGTTTGTCTGTTTGTTTGTTTGTTGGCGCATCACGCCTAAACTACTGGACCAATTTCAATGAAACTTATACCATTCAGAGGTCCTTTTTCCGGATTGAAACATAGGCTATATTTTATTGAAATTAAAGACGTGGATTCTTAAACACAGCTTGACCTCTCTAAGCCAAAAGCAGCCTTTGACACGAGTTTCATCGTATGCTGGTTGACAGATATTTTTTGGTGGAAAGTTACGCACGCGTATATACGAAGTTCCGGGTATCAGCTAGTATGAAGCTATATCCAAACATCAACATTGTGATTATGTGTCATACAATGTGCATACAATAGATGCAAATAACGTTTTTTCCTTTGCAGTGTTTCAGCCGACGCGACCTCTCCATAGTCAACGAGTCTCCAAGCGGGAGCTACTACTGGGACAACTCCTGGCGACGGTACGAGGCGTCTGACTCGTACGTGTCTCCTCGGAGTATCTCCAACTCGAGCCTGCGGGAAGTGGACGACGATCTGACGGGCGAAGAGCTCGCCACATATATGCAATACGCACATTGTACAAACGGAGGACTTACCTGAGACACGTCTGTCTAGACTAGATCTAGCCCTCGGAACAGAACTGCAAATTGCAGCAAAAAAGTGACTTGCAAACTAAAAGTGATAGTTGCGAGACTTGCAAGGTTAAGTGATAGTGGTTTAGGTGAGAAAGTGATAGTAGATAGATGTAAATAAGTGACTTTGATAGATGTAAATAAGAACGTACGTGCAGGAGTAATCGCGCAACAGAATCCAGCCTTCGCGAGTTGGCAGCTGCGTGAAATATAAAAGTGATATGGTATGAGTAGCTAAAGTTCCCAAACAAAACTCATTAGACTGGAAAATTTAGAGTGAACACGGAATCTTCCTAAACTAATTACTTTTATGAACGTGACAGAAGGAAAAAGTGGTGAAAACTCATTACTTGCACTAGTCACGAAAAGAGCCGTCAACCTTAGAACGGCAACAACCCTTGATGGCAGGGGGAATTGTTTTCTCATTCAAAGTGGCTGATAGGATGAAGACGTTGGTAAAAGAGATTAGACTCGAGCTCCGGCGCCTACACGCTAACAAATTGTTGTAAATCATTGGCACGCGCCGCGATCATTACTCATCCGTGCGACTATTAATCATGTTATATCTCGAATTACCTGTATTTTATGCTCTCTTGTTCTTAAAATAAGTGACAGTCATTTTGTGGAACAGATTTTTTGGTCACGGTGTATTTTGAGTAGGTACCTATCCTACCTGTATATTAGCAAGGGATTAGGGGTATGAATCGAGCATGAAGACGTGATCCTCTAGGTAACTAAAATAATCCTACACTTGAATTTTTAATTTTATGGTTTTTGTGACTGGTTTTTAGTGATCCTTGTAAATCGATTTGTTACAAAAAATGCGTAAACAAGTAGGTATTTACTTGTTTATATTTTTTTTTGTAGCAGTGATTATTTCAATTCATTATTGTAAGCCACTGCGTTATTAGAAAAAATACATGGAAATAATAAATTATACAAAATAAAAGAAAAAAAATTGCTTCAGTAATAATCAAACAAAGTCGAATTATTTTTTTTAGCATAAGAAAATTCTTTATGTCTTCCTTTTGGAATTACTGCTAGCGCGCCAAATGAAAACATGGAAAAGTTACGACTTCCATAATTAGAAATTAACAATGTAAAATAACCAAATTAATATTGAGAGCATAGGTATATGTCCGGGGAGAACAGTGTAATAATAACATCAGTAAAATTAATAACTAAATAAGTATTTATGTATAGTGTAGCTACATACAAAATATGATGCCGAAGACAATAGAATAGCCGTCTTGAAAAAATATATATATGAGGAAACGTCAGTCTATGGTTTATTATAGGTAGGTATTAGGTTGCAAAATGTTACATTATAAATAGGTAGATACCCAAAAATTGTGTATAGATAATTGTTCAATGCGTAATGAGTATGTGCTAAGCACAGATCACGAAAATGTAAATATTGAAGACTTTATCATTATTTTTATTTTACCAGTACCTAGTAAGTATGGTTATTGTTGTTATGAATTTAAATTTATTTATAGCATAACTTTATCTAGGTATAATAAATGTATATCAATGTTGAAATTGTTTGTACTTACTTAAGTAACCATAAAATATTGCTATCATTCTTTTTTTCAATAGAAAACTCAATATAAAAAAAAATACTAGAATGAATAATTTTCATTACTTAGTACATTTTTCTTTCCGCAGGCGATGGCAAAAGCATATAAAAAAATATTTTATCCAGATTACAGATCATAAACGTACAATACGTGGTTATGTATAAAAAAAGATACAACAATATCAAGTATTCCATTAGTTACAAAAAATACAAGGATTTATTTAGAATTAGCGTTGGCGCACACCTGGGGCATTATTCTGTATGACTTAGGAGATTCCTTGCCGTAGCCGTATGACGTCACCGTAAGGAATGACATTTATGGCATAGGAAATACGGCATAGGCAAAGGGCGATTTCACGCCGCTGTCTTGTCGTGCTGCGTAACGCGCTTGTATTGGTCATAGTGAATAAGGCCCCTGACGACAAGACGTCGTTGTCGTGTCCGTAGTGACATGAATATTAATATTCTTTTAAAAAGCATACTATCAAAAGAGGGTTTTCGTTATGTTTTTCTTCATACGCTGTTTTCGTTTGTAACTTTTATACCGGTTTGCTTTCGTTATAACTGAAATAGCTTTTAAGAAAAAGCATATTGTAACGAAAAAGCTCTTAAAACAAATTGCTTTTCAAAAAAAATATTAATTTTCTCTCCCTAGCTACACGACGCGACGTCTTGCCTTCTGATGTAGTTTGACGCTTAGTGCGATTTAAAAATGTGCTATTGATAGAAAATTAAATTGATGATATAAGTAGGTATTTATTTTTCAAACGAAATGAGAATTGTTTACTGAAGCTGTAATATTTTTCTGTTATTGTTATCTATTACTAATTAATCTAGTTCTCTATTTTCAATCTTAAAAAATACATCGTGAAACATTTTTTTTTTGTTTTATTTTACTTGATTTGATATACCCACCAATGCACACTAAGAACGTTTATAAATAATATTTTTCAAGAAAAGCTTCTATAGCCTAATAAACTATGTCGTAACTTGTAAGCCATTGACAACTTGGATCCTATAAGGCCTCAAATGCACTATTAAATTTATTATTTGAATTAAACACGTCCGTCCATTTTACATCTTTATTAGCAGAGAGCGAGCACAGACAACTTTTGCATAGACAAAAACATTCAACGTTCACACGAACGGTCCACAGATAATAAATATAAGGGCATCCTACATAGGTTTAGTTTTCATATCTCAATACAGCCCCTCAATTTAAACAGATTTATATCTATAAAGATTTTAAATTGACTAACAAAAATATATTTGACTTTAACAAAATTAATGGTGGCTCTACAACTCTATATAAAAAAAAACTCTATTTTGAACAACAAATTATACAAATTATTTTGACTCTACTGTATACAAAGTTATAAAATCTGACTCTACTCTAATATGCAACTCTAGATTACATGCAATAAAATAACTGAATGTTATTTCAAATAAACAAACAATAAATAAATTTTTAACAACTTAAACAAGTTAGTTTTCCTGACACTAACTTTTCCTCTTTTACTAATGACATGCCTTTTATTATTTTAATTAGCCCTACGACAAAGTCTTGGGATCAGTTAGAAAAACTGCTAATTAGAATTACATGTTATAGCAAAACAATGTTTTATGAAAGTAGCCCTGCGACAGTGTCTTGGGATCAGTAAATACTGCTACTTGAACACAAGGTACGGTACCAACGAGTACCTTCCTATCACATTAAAATTTCTCAAGTTAAATTACCTACCTAATAGGGTTATTTAGGTGTTTATGCTAAGTTGAGTTTGTTACAAAAATACAGGTGTTTATTGGCTGGCAAAGCTTTGGTGAAAATATCAGAGATATTTTCATCAGTAGGTACATATGATATAGATACAATTCTCTTATTTATGATATCTTTTATGTAGTGATATTTAATTGCAATATGTTTAGAAGCTTTTGTATTCATCTGATTTTGAATAAGTTTAATTGTACTTTGGTTGTCAATGAAGATATGAGCATACACAGTTTTATGATTTAAGAATTCAGAGAGTAGGCCTTTTAAATGGATAAGTTCACTTATTGCATGTGCTCCTGCTATGTACTCTGCCTCAGCTGTTGACAACGCTGTACATGTCTGCTTTCTAGAGAACCAAGTTATCAAATTATTTCCATGAAATATTACACATCCGCTTGTGCTTTTTCTGTCAACCTTGTCAGCTGCCCAGTCTGCATCTGAATAAGTATAAAGCCTAGTATAGTCCCCTGTCTTCCGATAAGTCAGCCCCTGATCTTGAGTTTCCTTGAGGTATCGTAGAATTCTTTTACCTGCTATCCACAGCTCTTGTGTTGGTTTGTCTAGGAATCTGCTTAAGTATGAGACTGCATAGGTGATATCCGGTCGAGTATTCGTCGAAATGTAAAGTAAAGACCCAACAAGTTCTTTATAAGGTACTTCTACATTTGCTGACGATGATGTTGCACTGAAGTTGGTTTCCATTGGTGTTTTATTTCCTTTACAATCATGCATTTTGAATTTCTCTAGAAGTTTTACTATCATTTCTGTTTGTTTTATTTTCATTTCATCTCTGTTTCTTGTGACTTCTAATCCTAAGTAATTCTTGACTTCTCCTAAGTTTTTCAATTTAAATTCCTTCTCAAGTTTCTTTATTATTATATTATCTTCTCCAAGGTATAAAATGTCATCAACGTATAGTAATATCCAAATGTTTTCTTTTCCATACAAGCATGAATCATTTCTTGACTGTGTGAAACCTTCTTTGGTTATAAATTCATGAAATCTTTGATTCCAGCATCTAGGTGCTTCTTTTAACCCGTATAATGCCTTTTGCAATTTGAGAACTTTGCCTTCACCAAGTTTCAATCCGTTTGGACACTTGATGTAAACATCCACATCTAGGTTCCCGTTCAAAAATGCAGTCGGTACATCAAACTGTTTCAATGGTAAATCTTCTTGTACTGCTAGACTCATCATTAATCTTATAGTGGATATTCTGGCTACCGGGGAGTAGTTGTTTTCCGAGTTTCTTTGCTGAAAACCTTTAGCTACTAGTCGAGCTTTCTTAGTACCATCTTGTTTAGTTCTGAAGATCCATTTTGTGTCTATAGCTTTCTTTCCCTCTGGTAAATCTGATATCTTCCAAGTTTCCATTTGCTCATGTGCTTTTAATTCTTTGTTTATCTCATTTCTCCATCCTTTTTCCATTGCTTCATCATAATCTTGTGGATCTCCTGACAGTAGACAATATGCTGTATATAATTCATTATTATTTTCTTGATATCGGCTTGGTTTCTTTACTCTTCTTCCTGATTTTGTCTTATATGCTGGTGACATTCCTTCTTCAGTATCTTCATACTCGCTTTCGGTTTCTTCTTCTTGATGTTTTTCTTTCTGTATTTTTTCATATGTTGTCTCTTCAATTATTCTTTGATCTGAAGTGTCTTTTTCATCTTTGCTTGTATATTCTTCATCTTCAAAGTATTTTGTTTCATCTTCTTCACTTTTCTTTTCTTCATATTTAATTTGAGTTTCATCAAATCTCACATCTCTTGACACTATCATCTCGTTACTTTCAGGATCCCATAACTTGTAACCATTCTGTTGGTATCCCACAAATCTCATTTCTTTTGCTCTTTCTGATAATTTATCTTGTTTTGGTAAGATATGAACCCAGACTTTTGATCCGAATACTCTTAGTCTTGATAAGTTTCTGTTTCCTAACATCTTTTCCGCTGGTGTCTGAAAGTTTATAGCTGAAGATGGGCACCTATTTATCTGATAAACAGCACACCTGACTGCTTCACCCCACAGCATCTTTGGTAGCCCTGTGTCAATCAGCAATGTTCTCGCTCGATTGTATATTGTTCTGTTCATTCGTTCTGCTACACCATTTGATTTTGGACTATATGGAGTCGTGTACTGAAATATTATTCCTTTTTCTCTGCATAACTTGAAAATTTTCTCATTCTTGAATTCACCGCCATTGTCTGATCTTACCTTCTTGACTCTGTTACCTGTTTGGGTTTCTGTTCTATTGATGTACTCTATTAACCTGTCAGTTGCTTCACTTTTTCTCTTTAGCAAATAAACCTCACAAAAATGTGTAAAATCATCGATAATTGTATGGTAGTAAATTTCACCTGCAGAAGTGGGTGTGGTTACTGGTCCAGAGATATCTGTGTGTATCAGCTCACCTATATGATAAGAACGTGGTTTGGGAGTAGGCTCGAAAGGTAACCTAGTTGACTTACCTTTCATACATGGTTCACACGGTGTCTTACTATATGGTAGCTGCAACAACCTCAGCTGTTTCCTATTAGCATGACCTAACCTTTGATGCCACAAATCTCCTGATATTAACATAAATTCATTATTTTGGAGTTCCATCTCTATCACATATAGTCTACCTTTTTGCCTGCCAATAACATTTTCTTTAGGAGTGACTATTGAAACGCATTCATTACAAAATTGAACTTTTAAACCTCTTTCTAGTAATTTTTTGACTGATAACAAATTGTGAGTTAGCTTTGGAACTATTAAACCTTCAATTTCAATGGGGTTATTGTTGTAGTTGAGTGTTAATTTACCTTTTTTAAAACATGTTAAATATTGTCCATTCGCTACATAAATTTTCATTTCCTTGGGTAGGATCTCAATGTTCGTCATGTACTTCTCGTACTCAGCCATGATCATATGATGCGTTGCTCCAGAGTCCACAATAAGTTCCACTAAATCACTTGCACTTCCTACATCACTCACACCACTGAAAGCCGTAAACATTGTCGGGTTAGCCTCTTCTTCTCCTTGTGCCACCTGGCTGGATTGCCAAGGTGTCCGGTATGTGCTCGAACCTCGTCCTCTGGATTGGCCGCGTCTTCTGGATAAGCCCCGTCCTCTTGTTGTGGTCCAATCTCGTTGGTTGCCAAAGCCTCGTACGGAAGATTGTTGCCCTGTCCGGCACTGGAACGACTTGTGTCCTTTCTTGCCACATCTATAGCAAGTCATGAAGCTTTGCGAGTCTGTTGTGGTACTATCTTTTTCTTGACCTTTCATTTTGAGTTCAGCATCGAGTAATCTTGATTTGACAAAATCGATTTGGAGTTCTTTGTCAATCGTTTCTAGCGTTGTTATGACTGTATCGTACTCACTAGGTAAAGTCAGCAGCAAATGACAAACTTTGTCAGTGTCTTTCAGCGTGGCTCCAGTTGACTCCAACTCAGCAACAATGTTGTCAAATTTTAGAAAATGATCTTGTAAATTATCTGCCGATGAGCACTTCATAGTAAGAAGTCTTTTTCTTAAATAAAGTTGGTTGAAAACACTTTTCCTCGCAAATATTTCTTGTAACTTTTGTAACATGGCCGCAGCCGTTTTACAATTTTTTATTATTTCTATAAACTTGTCGGAAACGCATTGCGCAATAATGCTCTTAGCTTTTGATTCTTGATCTGCTTCTGCTTTAGCTTCTGAGTCTAAGACAGATTGAAGCCCTCTTTCTTCTAATATGAGTTTGACGCGAAATGACCATGTTGAGAAATTCGCTCCATCCATGAGTTTGGGAAGTTGTACATTCGTGCCCGCAGACATCGTCGATATTTCTGATTATTTCTTACTTTTTCTTCTTTATTTCTTTTGGTGCAACTGCTCTTCGAAGCGCCAACCATTTATTTTTGTGGTTGCGCAGTGGAAGCGTATTAAATTTATTATTTGAATTAAACACGTCCGTCCATTTTACATCTTTATTAGCAGAGAGCGAGCACAGACAACTTTTGCATAGACAAAAACATTCAACGTTCACACGAACGGTCCACAGATAATAAATATAAGGGCATCCTACATAGGTTTAGTTTTCATATCTCAATATGCACTAGCGGTTAACCGCGGGGGCGGCTAACCGCGCGTTTCTAGTTTAATATGCAACCGCTTGTCAATTCTGATTAGACGTAGCGGTTGCATATTAAACTGGAAACGCGCGGTTAGCCGCCTTGCGGTTAACTGCTAGTGCGTTTGAGGCCTAAGGGTCCAATGTGCACTGTGTATATCGAGAATCAATTATTGTTCAGCAGCTTGTGTGACATGTGCAGATTGTACAGAAAATACGACCAGTTTCGGGCCAATTTCGCTCTTGGGCATGTTCAGTTTAAAGTTTGTTGATTTGAAGTTTGTACTCACAAAAACATGACCCTTACCAGGGTAGAATACCTAGTTAGGTACATAGTGAACATAATAAGGAACCTTCGTAGTTTTTCACAATTTACATACAGAATGCTATAGATTCTTCTTGCGAACATTTTAGGCCATTTACCCACTGACCTACTTTGTTTAATTTCTTCAACACGTCCTTCATTTATTTCAATTTATCCTGCTCTGTTTTAATTTCACCAGAATAATCAATTAACTACAAGGTTTCAATAAAGAGTCTCCTTTTTGCTCCAGTAGCTAAAATGTATTTTGATGATAATGATCATCTGAAACTTCCTGTAGGAGATTGATTTTTAAACAAAAGTTATATTGTATTTTTAAATAGTTTAGTACCTACTTTTATTTCCAGTTTTCATTTCATTTAATAAAATAAGAGTCGTGGTCGTCCGGGATGAAGCCAAACTATTTCCTTCATTACTCTATTTATGGAGATGGAGGGAACTGTTCACGATACTTGTGCTTATTTAAGCCACACGGTTTTTTACGACATTCTTGGTAAGTAGGTACTATTATTTATTCTGAAACCTAATAAATTATGTACAAGATTTACCCACGATTTAAATATTTTTTTTACGACCATGGGAGTTTACTTATTGTTTCACATTGTCTTACGATAACATTACAAGATACTTAGGTACCTTTTTTCTTTTTCACAAGTCTCAACCCTCTATTATAATGTAAATTTACTGCTTAGCGGAACCAATTTAGCAGACCCCAAACGCTCGCAAAATTGACTTCTTACCTATAAAAACGTTCTAAAGACTTATAATTGTAATCTCATGATTTTAGCATTGAAAAATTGTTATCCATCTTGTTATTTCAATTGTACAAAGTCAGTTGTGTAAAATTTGGTCAGAATATACCTCAAGAGTAAAAACTCCGGGTCTTGCCATATAAAAACTTAAATATCTAAGTAGGTACCTAATATTTACTTATTTTTAATTGTTTATTTTCTAGAAGACCAACCGCCGTAAACACTGATGAAGCTTCTTAAAATTAAGTGTCTGATGTGCCAACTAGAGGTCCTCGCGAATAGAACGACTTTTGGAAACCATAAACTAGCCTATTGAAATAAATTGTGTTTGACTACTCTGTATTCTCTGGAGTTTATTTAGTTTGTACACTCTCATCTGAGCAAAGTTACTAATTTAATAGTTTCGTACTAAAATAGTCCATTGCATATTTAACAAATTTATCATTCTGGAAAAATGTGCAGAATTTTTCATAAAGATAACAGCAGCGTGGCAGTAAGAATATCATATAATGCCATGCAAACTGGTTTCCATTTATGTGATACTCCGCTTTATAATATACCATGTAAGTAAGCGAATCAAACTAAACTTCTATACACTACAAGCTCATTTTGAAACTTATACTACTGGCTTTAGAGTTGAAGATCTACCTACGTAGGTATTTTACCTAGCTTTGCGTCAAGAAAAATTAAAAGCTAAATTAATTTTCATTACATCCTTAGTCTGTTGCGATCCTAGATAATTAGCAAGAAGGAAATTCCATGTTTGTGTTACATACCTAGTGGACTTACCTTTGTAGGTTATTGAAAATTTATGTTTGACACACAACCGAATTTACGTCTATTAAACTAAGTAGTACATGGTAGTACTCTAAAGCGATAGGAACCACGATTTTCAGCTTACCTCAACCCTTGTTCTCATAAATTTGATTTTACACTATCGCGAACAAACCGTGTGAAACGGGATTTCTCTTGAGTATTCGGTGCGGTTTTGAACCATTGCAGTGCTACACCCTGGTCACCCTGACTTTGACAGAATAGCGATTAGTAAATTCAGAGAATATAAACGACTTTGTAAGAGAGTATTGACTCATTTCGGGTATAAAGATAAGTTAATTTATTATTTTAGTTATCTCATTAGAAACCTAGGTACATACTCACCGACTTATTTCTACAGACAAAAAGGTAAATAAACATATCATAATAAAATATTATAGAAATAAATTCGATAATATAATAGTTTATACCTAATAACTGTAGAAATCTGTGGTCCGGTAATCATTTATTTTGATATAATATATACCTAATAAATAATTACCTATAGGTAGGTAGTTAAAAAGTCTTATTAAGTGCCTAGGTATATAATAATAAAGAACTTTTAAATTTAATATCCGTGACGGATAGTAAAGGCTAATGGTCAAGTTACACATGAGTAGTGTGTAATGTTACACTGCGCGATAAGCAGCAACGATCCGTGGCGAGTTGTCATTGCGCTACGCAATGTAGCTCTACGACGTTATTGTAAAGAGTGTAAATCGGCTTTCAAGACACGTGTGAACGAATAGGCATAATAAAATAAGTAGACGTAGACAATAATAATGCAGATGAGTTACTGCGGAACCCAAAAATATATTTTTCTCAAACATGCTTGGAAATTAAAGCATTATTTTGACAACCTTCTTCGAGATAAATCGAAAATGCAGTACTGCGGGCCTAAGATGCGCACCGCGAGATATTTGTCATGTCGTTCTGTCAAAATGTAAGCATTTTGCACCAGTTTATGAACTATTGCATTATCTGTGGTAATGATATAATATTAGGTTATAGGTTATATTTATTTAATGATGTCGAGAAACCGCGCCTTTGAATTTTCAACTTTTGACATTTCTGCATGACTATTATCTCGTCCTCAGAGAGGTACGACGACTAAGAAGTGTCAAAAGTGTACATTATGGCGCGTTTTGTCGACAACATTAGGTACCACAGATAATGCAATAGTTCCTAAACTGGTACAAAATGCTTACATTTTGACAGAACGACATGAAAAATATCTCGCGGTGCGAATCTTAGGCCCGATGGTCACACACATGCGAGCAGCGGCCAGATAAAAATGTATGAAAATCCATTACTGTCGTGTTTAGCGGCCAGATAAATTACATACAAAACTCATTACTGTCGTGTTATTTAAAAATGGAACGATCTTTTACTCCATAACATGGCAACCGAGGAGGTAACTTATCAAAGGTTTTATTCATTTACACGTTCTTCCCTCATTGCCTCTGTTGCAGGCCGCTGCAGTAATGTAGTATAACCGTAGCTCAAAAAATAATTTTAAAATTATTATTCTCAAGCCTTGCCATTGTAAAACGTTAATTATACTTTTGATTCATAACCCTGAGTTAAAACTATAATAATATGTATTCAGAAAATCATATTCATTCTGAAGTCGAATAAATACAGTTTTTAAAATCCAACTTAATGCAGCCATACAATTTTATAAGCAGTAATTGTTATCATTGAAATTAGTAGAATGAAAGATCTACCTATAAAGTCTAAGTAACAAATAGTCAACAACACCCAATACTTATTGGATAATCTTAAATTGTTCATCAACTTATGTTGCTAACTGTACCTATGTAACTTGAATATAATGGAATCAAAGTACTGAAACCTATAAAACGCTTTGTAACGAAGATAAGTAACCTTTCAGAAGTATGCGTTTCAGCAATCGATTAGACTATTTTCCAATCGTCGTAACCAACCAATCCAATTTTCCAAGGCGATTGACCTTCACTCTCGTGCGTACTAACTGTTAAATAATCTGCACCTTTTTAGTCATTTAACGGGGAGGCGTGGTTAAAATACCTCGACTATGAGTACTTATGTCTTTTTCTTAAAGGGTGTAGCTGGCAACATCTCGAGCCTCAACATTTTATATGACATCTGGAACTGAGTACCAGATTTAGTAAATTGTTGCGCGCTATGTTCCAATCATGGAATTAATACTTATTTTATTTCATACAATGCAACGGTAAGCGACACAAATACTCCTTCCTAAATAGGTATTTTAAATGCACAATGCTTTCAAATGCTTACACAAGTTGAAATAGAAATTATTTATTTTACCCAAAAATATGTACAAAACTAGAGCAAAACTTATACAAAACTTGGGCACTAGAGAAAAAAAAACTGATTTAGCTGGAATTTGGTACACTTATGGATCTGATGGTGAAGCTAGGAGGTAGCCATGCGAACTCTGTAATAAAACAACGTAACACAGTTTGGGCTCGTTTGGTTCGTTTTGACAAGGACTATGGTTTTAGGCTGATGATATCCACTGATGAAACTTTAAAACTCTATAATTAACGCGAAAATATGAAACTTGCTCTTTAAAAATAACATTTTTAAATAAAAACTAGTGCTACGTAACACGCTGTGCTAATGTATCCACTGTCGTGCTTGCACATAGTCTCAATTTTGTGTAACCCTACAAAACTCAACACCATCTGCTGGGCAATAAGGTACCTTTCAGATCTGGTACAATATAGGCACATTTCCAAAGAGTCTGGTAGATATATTAAAAGTGCTCGTAGGTGTGAGTAAAGCTTTGCTTAGTTTGGGACTAGAAGGCGTTGTGTTAAGTGTCCGTGAATATTTAAAAAAAAAACTAGCGTAAAATAATCACGAAATCACTCGGAAATTCCTAAAATGCCGAGAGCAGTCATCCATTCCCCGTACACCCTGTATACCGTTATCGCAGTGGCACACCCTTCGCATTTTGCACGTATTCGTGCGTTTATCTCGCTGTGTGACCGTTCCACGTCCAAATAGCACCACGTCACGACAACACCCCAAATTGCTAGAAAATGTGTCGAGAATGTAGAGACATCTCGTAAACGTAATGGAGAGCACTCCGGTACGGTCAGGGTCAAGCAATGTAGACGACAGCTTCAAAAATAGACCACACGCATTGCTAATTTATTTTAGGATGTTTTCGTTTTTAGGTTCGGCGCGATCTAGCATAAAGTATAAGGTCTTACAATATTCTTTCCTATTAGTTTAGTGATTTCAAACTACTAATACCTGACACAAAAGAAACACAATCACGAACAATGATTTCAATGGCATATTGACAAGACATAATTATAATAAAATTCGATTGTAGGGTCGACCCGTAAATTCCCACCGGACGACGTAAAATAACGTAACGTAAACGTAGCGTAATAGCCTATTGAAGTTGGCTATAGGTTGGTAGCAACAATAAATCGGCGTGGTCTTTCTACCGCAACCAATACGTTACTAGTAATCCCCAAACACCTGGAAGGGAGCACGTAACTAATAAAACTCTCCTAATATTTCCTCAGATAGGCAAGTTACGTAACAATGTGATTCATTCGTGTATTAGCTGGGTGAAATATCGATGAAAAAGTTTGTGATTTTTAGTCTCTCTCTTATACGAATTGATTTTTTTTCACAGTTTTGTACTAGTAAAAATATCTATGTCTATAACTTTCAAATTTTTTTAAAATTCAGTGTATTGGTATTTTCGTCTACTTTTTCTCATGAAGTTTTTGGAACGCCTAAAATCGGCTTCGTATCGATTATCGAATATTCCATAATTTACACCTATAAATATGTGATAATGGCTTGTCTCAACAGAATGTATGGGTCCTGTGTCGATGCCCATAACTCATATAAATATGACCCTCAGTTTCCGCAAATATGAGGATTTCGGTGGTTCTTATCTCTCTACTATATTTATTGTAAGCTGATTATATTTTATCTGAATATTGAAAGCGTGATAATGTTTTGGAATATGAAAAGATGAATTGCCCGTTTTGGGTTTGGGGTTAAGAAAAATCAAGCCTGTGAAGCCCAAATAACAGGACATTTTGTATTTTCAGGGTAAATCCAGGGTAAAAAATCTTATTCTGTCGCAATCTTCTCCTTCAACAAAAGCTTCTAAGGTTTTTGTCCACATAATTGAGGTAAGTACATAATTATATTATTAACTTACTATACAGGAAGGTTAAGTAAAAAAACCCTTACAATATCATCTCATTGTCAAGATGATATTGTAAGGATTCATGTACCTACGTACATGAACTGCAATATCTTGACTCAAGATATTGCAGTTAGATACCTACATGAATTGAGTGCTTAGGCATAGTGAAACACAATTAGTCTGCGACATGGTTATTAGCTGGCCAATAGCTCGCATTCAGTCACGCCAGACTTGAAGTGAAAATAGATTAATACCTACTACGAGTACAATAATAATAAATAGGTACTAGATATTCGTCGAAAATAAAACATCTAGAAAAAGCTTTTCTATTTCTTTAGAAGCTTGACTTCAGTAGCCTTTGCCATTGGCACTGTAAGATCTAGAGTCTGATGCTAAGAATTATTTGAAGCAAGTGGGAGTCAGCCGCTCAGGCACGTTCTGACAATACGTTTGGCACGTTGTCCACGTCCACCCACTTCTTGGAGTATTCCAGAGTTTATTTTGCTCCTCCTTTTGAGGGCATGATATTGGCTTGTACAAATTATTTCTTATGTGGTTTTGGTGGGACGCACATTGACGCACCGTTCTAAATATTCTGGAGATATGTAGGTTTTCGGACTTTTGATACTGTAAAGAAAAAAACTGTAAAATACTAGTATATATCCATGGGTGGGATACACTAGTGCAGGCATGTAGGCATGCTACACACAGGTTTTTAAATTGGTATTTTTATTGTATCTTTACATGCATCTTTACACTTCTTGTGAATGTTGGTAAACAGTGGCCTGAATTTTAATTTATGGCCCCCATTTAAATCCACCACGTAGGCGTAGGCCTAATGGCCTACAAAATGTCGGTTTAATTGTACTTTGTGTTTTCTTTCAGAAGCTGAATGTAAACAAATAGATACTTCGTCTTTAGGTAGACGTGTAATCATTAGATGGGCGGTTCAGCTTGATTGCTCGATTTAGGTGAGAGAAAGAAGGCGTAGTTTTGTTGAATATTAGGTTGGTTAGGTATGGATTTTTTTTCTTGCTTTTTAAAGTAGAGCTTTATAAAACCTCATTAGAACCCACAAGACCTCACAATCATAGAGATGAAAAAAATATATCATCGAACCTTGAAAAGCCGTTTAGAGTTGTGTGGAGTTCTCAAAGTCCAAATATACTTACAAAAAAACCTGAGATCTGTATATTATGCTTAAGGGTAAGTGGATTATCTAACTGGATAGTCAGAATTTGATGCTAAACTTATTCGGGCCTAAAAAAAGTCTGGACATGACTAGAAATTTTAAAAAGTCTGACTTTTTCTTAACTTTTCTTTCGAATTGGTAACATAGGGCTCAGAAAATTATTTTGTGGAAGAGCATTTATTCTGGCACAAAAGCGGTCTACTAAACTTTATTATAATTAACTGTCGGTATACTCTTCATCATAGTACACAAGTCAAGTCGTGATGTCCATAGAATTATCATTTTTTTTCTTGTAAAAATTATCATTACATATCTATGTACTGATAATTTTTACGTATTTTGTGTAGTGCCTAGGCAATATACATAGAGTTAAAAGTTCAAAGAGTTTGTTGACCATCAGCCAGTTTACCACTTAGGTAATAAAATAACAATAAAAACAATTCTCTGTAACCGCAAAATTTTGTATAATGAGAACAATGTAATTATTGTTCGCTGAAAACACGGTAGTAAAATCTTACGAACCATTACACTTGCCGAAAACATTTTTGGTAGACTCGTTTGGAAAGGACACTTTAGGATCTTCAAAAGTAAAAGTTCACTCTGCGTAGGTACCCATCCCAGTCTTTATAGTTAAAATATACGCGGTACTTTAAAAAAAATCAGACATCTAGGTAGGTAATAATACCTATAGACGTTTATATTATCATGGACACTTTGAAACTGTACAACCATTGTTTTTTTTTAATCTAACTGGAAGTTTAAGCTTCAATAACAGGCGAAGCTTTGCAGCAGATGCAAATTGAAACGATGCGGTACACGTTTTTTCCTATCTCGTGTTTTTTTTGTTTTTCACTGGTTTTTCAGAACACCCACACAGATAAGTAAATTAAAGATATTATTCAAAAAGGTATACTTAAAAAACCAAACGATATATTTATAGTTCTTAGAAAGTAATCCAACACTCAGTATATGAACCTTATGACCTCCACTTCAAAGTCAGATAAGGTGTCTTTTGATTCTTGTGATGGGGCATTTGTTTTAGTTTGATAATCAGAAATTGGTGATTCAAAAACAAGTTGGTGATTCTTGTGGTGACCTACAACCACCAAAAAAGATATTATAATCACTACGCCACTGAGAAGTATCTACTAGGTATTCTCAATTTGCCAAAATCTCATTGTGCTATGAAAAATTTTTGATTTCCTGTTTCATAATAAAAATTTTTGAGGAGAGTTTTGTCGTGCTGATGACGACTATGACATAGGGTCTAAGACTATGCGAATTTTGAGTATGTATTTATTTAGGTAATTATAACTTAAGCACGACCTTTCAAGACCTCACAAACAAACAAACGAATATATCAAGGAGGCTTTAATTAAGACGCTAACAAAGAGCAGTTAATCACCCTTATGTTTGGTTTGATCTCAAATGAATGCCTAAGAGTTGCAATAAATTGTGATTGTTGACTTTGTGGTTTTGATTTGGACAGAAATCACAATTTGGAAGACGAATTAACATCGAAACCTCGGGTTTACAGAAGCCGTAGGGAGACTGCAGGGTCGTGAGAGGTGCACTGCAAGGACTGCAAGTCAAAAAAGTTACGGGTGTGCATTTGCAGAATTTTCAGGAAAAAAAATATTAACACGTGCCCTGCTAAAATATACGTAGTAGCGTATCTAGTATCCAGCGCCAGCTACGAGTTTATTCGTAGATGTTTAGTTGAGGCTACGGCTACCTACAAATTTAAAAGCGTTGGCAGTGTAAACAGGACGGGAATCGATTAGTTGGCATTGGAAATAAAAATTTCAAAATAAAATGGGAACTTGACCATATATATTTTATTCATGGCAACAAAAAAATTACGTATATACTCGGGGATGATGATTTTGTATGGATGGCAATAGGTATAGATTTTTTTTACTACGAATATATTCGTATGGCTGGGAACGAGTTAATACGTAAGGTTTTTTTTATCAGTACCATTATAGGTACTGACGTTTGGCCACAACCTCCACCTGATGTTAGCGATGAGGTGGTCGACGATGTAGTATGCTTACCTAGAAGATACCTATTCACTATATTCTTTTAAACTTCCAAATTATAATCATTCGGGAACACAAATAGCCGCCGGCAACAAGGTTGCTATCCAATCGTCGTTGACTACAAATAACAGCGAGTTTTCAACTCCGCCATATTTTTTATATTTTCATTTCAAGGAAAAATGTTTCCTTGAAATGAAAATATAAACACTTATAAAACACGTTTTGACCATTGATCTAGAAATTTTACAAAATAAAACCCTCTAGGCATCTGACTTTGAGGCGTAGTTTATTTTCTTAGAAGTCAGTTGAAATGTAAAAACTTAGGTCCACAATCTATTATTTCGCTTTGCCGGCTTTTCGCTCGAACAAACAGTGTAAGGCTGCCAGTCCACCAGAGCGGAGCGAGGCAGCGGAGCCGAGAAACGGAGAAATATTAACCAATAGGATTGCACAAAATCTCCGCTCAGCTCCAGTGGACAGTCCTATTGGTTAATATTTCTCCGTTTCTCGGCTCCGCTGCCTCGCTCCGCTCTGGTGGACTGGCAGCCTAAAGTTGGTAAAATACGGCATTCCAAAAGTACAATGGTCTGCAGAGAGAACGCCTAACCATTTTAAACGAATTTATATGACTAAGATGCATTGCTATCCACATGTTTAAAGTTTTTAATGGAATTTTTAAATTAAATCTGGATAATTTCTCTGCTATCATAAATGGTTTTGTTTATTTCGTCTATGTTTGCGATTTTATTGGTATGTCATAAAAGCTACTTTGGCTACTATTTTGTGACTCATATGACCTCCCAAAAAAATCTCTACCAGTTGAAAATTGTCCCTCTGTCTTGTCCCCCAAAGAACATAATTCTTTGTTTTACAGTCCTTAGCACAATGGCTTTATCTGCACTCATAAATAAGGTGTATACCTACCGCTACAATCTCCATACAATATTCTTCCTGCTACTATGCTACACGTCGGTTTCAGATCCTATCGCAAAAATATACGAGTTAACCTTGTTGAGTCAAAAGTACTAACCGAAAACTTAGTGGTCCCATAACACTGAACTTTGTACAATTTGTCGCTGGCTGTGAAACATTTGTCTAGATTTAATGAAAACCATACTTTAGTGTTCAACAAAATTCATTTAGAACAGCGAAGCCAGAGGTGTGGGTAGGCAGTGGGTACGAAGAAAGAGTTTTGTAAATTGAGGCCACAACTCTATTCTATTTTATGTATTCGTTTATGCAAGGGCTTTGCTCGCGTGGTAAATGGAAATGATACAGTCTCGTTCGTAGCCTTCTTTTTATCCAGGTACGAGTACTTCGTACGAGACAGGCGTCATGGCTCAGTCGGTAGTAGCTCTGCCTTCCGTGCTGTGGGTCGTGGGTTCGATCCCCACCGAGAACAAACATTTGTGTGTTGTAAACATAGATGTTTGTTCTGTGTCTGGGTGTTTCTATGTATTATAAGTATGTATTTACAAAAAAAATGTATGTATGCATTCTATCAGCCATCTAGTTTCCATCGTACAAGCTTTACTTAGTTTGGGATTAGAAGGCGTTGTGTTAAGTGTCCGTGAATATTTATTTATTATTTATTTACTTATAGAAATTGTCTACAGCCAAATTTTTCAAATAAAGACTACTTATGCTCACATTTCAACACAAATCAGAGTACTGGTGGCTGGGTTCGACAAACTCCACCTTAATTACGCTTTCAGATAAAATACTATCCGTCTCTGCATTGAATTTGTCCAAAACTAGAACGGCAATATAGCCTTATTCGGAGTTGGTAGATCCCGACCTTTGAAGCGTATTTTACACCCACGCGTACGAAGCCATAGGATGACCCTAGTGATATTGTAATGGCAAGATTTTCCTGTTTTCGATAGCGATGAGCTACTGAAAAGAGATCGAACACAAAGTAACATAAGTAGGTCAATAGCTATACAATTCTGTTTACATGTATATTTGCAAGCCTGGGAAAAATAATTAACCGTGCGTTTGTTTTGTTTGTTTCGATCTTCAATCTTGTCTATATCTCTTCTATAAGCAAGCAAGACCATAGACAAGACAATTGACAGTGGTAAACGAAAATTTGGTTAGCAAGCAAACTACATTTAAGATCATTGCAAGCAAAAATGTGGAAACGTTGAATGTCGATGTAAGGACTACGACGAATAGGGATGACGTCATCCCTATTAGAGAAAAATCTCTGCCCTTCGTAATCGCGCACGCTTTCTGTATATTGTCATACGTATAAATTCTTCTTCTTCTTTTATTTATAGGCTCTGTCCATCATTTCGACAGACAATTTTGCCAGTGTCAATATTTGAAATAATATACGTCAAATCAAGTCATCGTCAAGTCGCCTGTCGATTGTTTTGAAGGCAAAATGGTGGATATTTTGCCACGTATGGAGCAAACGTATGTAAGTGGATAGAAACCACTTACATACGTTTGTTCCAATGGCTCACACTTTATGTTACGACCTAAGTATTCACAATAGCACTAGAACTATTGTATATCTAAAAATGTCAAAATTCAAATCCTACATATAAATTCAACTGTCCTTTGATTGAATTACGAGTGCGTTGGTAACTTTTTCAATTGCCAGCAGTCTAGTGGCGAGGTACGAACGCTTGTCTATAGAAGTTGTATTGGTTAACGGCCGGAACTTTTGATTGTATGAGGACTGGTGCTTATTATCTTAACTTCTATTATTGCCTGTGTTGTTGTTTTTGTAACAACTTGTAACAACGTGTAACAATGTAACAAAGGGTACCTATTTTATTAGTTTGTTGAAGTGTTGAGTAGTTTTACTTTTGGCGTCATTCATTGGCTTCCAATTTAATTGAACTGCGTAGTAAATATAAAATAAATAATTACAACATATATTAATTAAATATTATATAATTAATATTATTAATTTATATATTATTATAATAATTACAACATATATTTACTAAGTAAATATACTTAGTAAATATATGTTGTAATTAGTGATTGAAACTAAATAACTAGATAGGATATAAGTTTGCTGTTGTCTGAATATTCAAGCCCTCCTATATGATTTCTCAAACGTGAAAACTTTATCATTAGTAAAAATATTCACAATAATTATCTAGTAGGTACGTGCTGTGTCAATCAATAGAGCCGTTGTATTCTGTTGGCGCATTTACTGACACTATTTAAACGTGGTAAATGGTTTTTAAAATACTTACATAATAAAGAATAATTTGTTACTACTACACTATTTCAAGTATTTTTTAGAATTTTTATGATGTTTAATTTTTGTAATGTTCTAAAAAAAGAAAGGTCTTGCTTTACGAATTATTATTATACTTCGTAGAGCATCTACACAATAATCTACGTCCTGCTACGTGCGTAGCAACTTCGTAGAGTCTCTACGGAGTGGCAATGTATTACCTATGTTTGTGGTCAGACTTTAGGCAGGAATTTTGGAAAGGTGCTTCATTAAACAGCGAAGCCTGTATTTCCAATATATATATCCTAATGGAACAAGCGCTTGTAGTTTTCTAGATTACTTTGAATACGTACTTGTACTGACACGTAGAAAAGTAGAATCTGTATGAGTTTATTTCTTTCTCAAAGCTTCCTAAAAGCTTATCTAACTGCCTTTTTAGTTTTGTATTATCTGCGCCTTGGCCAACCCCATTGAAAATAAATAGTAAAAAATACTATTCGAAGTAGTTAACTACGTCAAAACATGTTTTTCTCGTAACCATACAGAGAAAATAGTTTTTTTATTACAGCCTTTAGTATTATGGAAATCATGTATCTAACAAATAAATGTATGTAAACGGTTTCAAAAAGAATTCGGAAAGGAATTGTATTCATGAGGATAATATTTCAAGTGAAGATATTGGTGTATTTCTAGGTTAGAAAAAAGAGATAGAAAGTATACATTCCTACGTACCTGCTCATTACTGTTCACCAAAAAGTTGAACAGGATAAACGATGTTTTCAGTTCTCGTTTCCTAGAAGATTTTGAAAATAATACCTATTTACATAAAAGGCGGTATCAGACGTACCATAGTAACAGGATATTCTTTTTTGTTTTGATTTATTTTACATCATTTTACTTCCGTAAATTTATTTTTGGAATAGAGATAAATTTACGGAAGTATCTCGAATAGAAAGGGTATCTTAGGGTACTTAGGTAGGTATCTCGAATAGAGATACCTACCTAAGAAGAGATCTTTTATTAAAAAAATATCGTGAGAGAGTACAAATTTGGCATAAAAGCATCGTTGAAGCAAATACTGGTGCCGGAAGTGACCGAGATACCGGAATTCGATTTTGGTTTCAAAGGAAGCGTAATTTCGTTCACTGGTTCGACAGGATGCATCGAGAAGTTTGTATAATCGTATAACCTCCTTTTTGCTTTCCCGTAATCGGGTAAAAATATGGAGTCGATTAGCGCATCTCGTGCATCTGACAACCGCTCTTAGGCTGTGTCCACAGTAGGCAAACTGTTAGCGGCTTACTGAGTTTGCCTACTGTGTTTGCGGCGGCGGCGTATCGACTTAGTACGCCCTTCCATATATTATTTGAAACGGATTGTTCACTGTTTGCTAGTTTTATGCTCACTTTACGCAGTTTGCAGCGCTTCGTGCGCCGACTGTCTCAGTAAGCGTCTAACTAATAACAGTATGCTTACGACGCACGAAAATTGATCTAAGTTTGCAGCTAACTCAAATTTCAGTTCGCCACAAATTTGCGGCTCACTCAGTCGGCCCCTCACAGTTTGCTTACTGTGGATACAGCCTTAGACATTCTCGACAATCGATTACCTACGGATATATTGGTACTCGTATCTACTAACTGGAGTCTGGAGATAACAGCTATGCTATGTAATCATATTTTAGACTTTTTTATATTTTAGGCACAATGGAACTTTAGTCATTTTTCTGTTTACGTTTTCTGCAAAATAATCATATTACATTTTAGGCATTTTACTTACTACGTCTTTTCGAAATTAGACTTTCTGACCAGGAAATACTTCAGCTTTCTTTTGTTGCTAGTTTTTGCGGAATAAGCTAAGCCATCCGCGGAGGGCTTCGAAGCCAAGTTGACGTTTTACGTTTTACGTATGAAAATGGAAAACGTTGAGAGAATTCACGTAATTTTCCTTTTTGGACGTGTCGTAGAATATCAACTCGCCTAGGGCTCAAGATAAAGTTATTTGAACAATACGATCATGAGCTCTAATAAAGACAAGCCTTCGCCCGCGACTTCGTCCGCGTCCCGTTTAATTCTGGTAATTTTACGGGATAAGAAGTAGCCTGCGTGTTGATCCGAGGTTACGAACTATTCCAAGTTTCTTCCAAATCGGAACAGTAGTTGCAGCGTGATTCAAACACAAACATTCAAACATCTAAATATTTAGTACTAGCGACCCGCCCCGGCTTCGCACGGGTGCAATGCAGTGATGATGATGATGTATTATACATATAAACCATCCTCTTGAATCGATCTATCTATTAAAAAAACTGCATCAAAATCCGTTGAGTAGTTTTAAAGATCTAAGCATACATACATACAGACATTAGGACCGACGCGGGAAGCGACTTTGCTTTATACTATGTAGTGAAGAAGTAGGATAGGATTGGATATTAGTAGGATTAGAAAATGGGATAAGATGTAGAATAGTAGATATAAACTAATGTTGCATATTGCAAATTACCTTCTTTCGGGTGATAGAGATATAAAATAAACCAACCCACGAAAAGAGAGGTCTAATTCTTTAAATAAATGTAGTAAAAATATCATTGAGAATTTGTTGGGGATAAAAGTCACAATAATGGCAGCCAAAATACAATGACATTTCATTTCTATTCCGTTGGACAAATCTTATTGAGAGAATTTCCTCAGTTCTTTCACTAGTTAGGGAAATGTTTAGGTGGGAGATTATAGTCATGAGCCTATTCCATTTCAATTGGTATTTGCCTCGCTCTCGGTATCATAGACACTTTAAGCTGTTAATTTAATTTTAACTAAACGTATGCTTAGTTCAAATTAAATTAAATTAGGCATTAGATTATACAGTCAGCAACACAAGTTCAACGTTTAATTAAAAATCTAAATTTTTTTATTGACTCTATGAAGAAAAAGTAATATCCATATACTTTTACGAACCGTTGCAAACGGTTTGTGGATAGCTCAACTACAGATTAGCTCAACTGTTTCATGTGTATTTTGTAAATACTGTATTAGTTGTAATTTTCTTTGTGCATAAATTAGTTTTTTCTGTCTACATTATTATGAAACTGTAAAAAAAACTTTTACGATAGAGATTTTAGAAATTGAAATTTGCTAGTTTTACGTTATCAATAATTTTTGACTTAACATCTTACCTACTTACAAAATGTCATGGATGTTCAGTACCAAAAGGTAGGTAAAACACAAAAAAAATATCTCCGAATGACTGGTGCATGCTATTTCTTCTTTCTTTTCAAAATATAAGTTTTACAGGGTTTTTTATAATAATAAAATTGTAGTCTTAAAATAAAAGCCTTGGTAATATAAAGCTAATATTTGGCTGAGCGTTCGGCAAAAGGCATTTTCTTTAGAAATGTCTGCTTATTTACAGATCACTATGCGAATACTGGGATAAATTAGACGTGCAGAGGAGAGCCCAGTCTTTGCATACCAAACAACATTACCGTTTAATGGGGAAGAGAGCTTTTACATTGGCTGATACGATAACGATATCGAGAGTTTTTGGTAGAATTTCTTTGAGCTGGGTTTGTATTTTTTCTCTAAAATAGCTTTGTTCATATGCTTCTGCTATTGTATAGCGGCCTAAACATATTTTGGTACAGCAAAAGATTACACATCAACTAGTTTTACTAATGAAGTCCACAGCGTTCCAGTATGAATAAGACCGTAACCAAATTCAATAACTGTATGTCGTGTGTAAGTATGTGTTTTTTTCGTTTTGATATAAATTCCACACGATGTATCTTAGCATAGTATTATAATATGATCTGTGGTACAACCTTAGGGCTTGGACCGTCCGTTATTACATTAGGCTATTATGGCTGCTATCGTGGCGTGGTCAGTAATTGTATTTTAGGATTTTTGTAACAATGTTACATTATTATTTTTTATACTATAGTGCTATCATGCTCTGAGAAGAATCATAAAGATTTTATAACATCCCAAAAGTTTTAGTGCATTTAGATATCGTGTAAGAATATGTAAGAACACTCAATCCGTTCATAAATGGGTTGGCCTTTTGTTACATTTTCTTTCGTATGAGAAGCACAGGACCTTTGTCAGTCAAGGTATTAATCACATCAATCTATTCTTCGTGCATGCTTCACTGGCTACGTATAATAACGATTTCTTCCGGCATTATTTTCACTCAAGTTGTTCGCAGAGGGTTTATATAGATTTCATAAAAATATCATTGGGATTGGGATTTTTAGTAGATTTTATTAAGAGAATTACCCCTCTGGTAGTTATCATACAGCAGCGAGAACCCGACCATGGAGAAGCAATATTTAAACTAAATTACCTAAAAAACATTTAGAACAAAATAAAAGGTATTCTTTTGGCAAATACTTAGAAATGAGGAAAACACTACAAAAATGAAAATTAAATGAAAGAGTGAGGAATACAAAAGTAACAAGTAGAAAAATAAATATTATTGTTATATCAACAATTTGCTAAGTAAACCGACTTCTTAACCATTGATTTACAAAACCCTGAAAATTTCTAAAAAAAAGCAAAAGCAAGGCAACTGAACTAAAAGTGCGTGTGGTCTTAGCTTCATTTTCTCGGAATACAATACACAACAGAAATAACAGTAACTAAGCAGACTAAGGTAGATCCAAAGCCTTTTCCATTGCCGTAAATTCAGAACAAAGTGGCTACTTAGAAATGAAATAGCTGAAATCAAATTAAGTTAGAATTACTGAACTCGGGCGAGGTTTTCCTCGGGGTCTTGTTTAATAACTTGTTTCAAAGGATTCTCTTGAAATGCATTCTATAATATTTTAATTTAAAATAACATGTGCATCTAGAGATAAGCTTTACTGAAGCTTTTGCTTACGAATTTTGTTATAATTCATTTCTTGTTGGCAGACTTTGAATTCAAGTCGAAATCCAATCCAAAGCTCTGTGGCAGTAACAAAATGAGTCTGCGTAAGAGCGATACCACACGCGCGCTGCCGCTGCGCTGCGTCGTCGTCGCGTTGAAGTCACTGCGTTGCGACGTCGCAGCGCAGCGGCAGCGCCCGTGTGGCACCGCTGTTAGTTGTATCAAAGCTATAATGAAGTTTGAAGTACCTAGTTCGAGCAAGTATGAACTATGGGTGGTTAACACTTTGATAGGAACGAGGACATGGAGAACTTTTAATTGCTTTCTGAATCTCAGTAAATCTTGCGCGCTAGTAAGACGAGAAAGGTTTTAGCATACATTACGTGATCTATCACACTGGTTGGGAGTCAATGTATAAACATTTTATTTCACATCTGTATGGGCATCGCATTTTTGGGAGCTACCCGGTATTCTGTGTTAGTACTGGAGTTTTATTCATCTCATCTATCATGGCTTAGAACCACGACGACAAAGAATCAATCTGAAGAGGTAGGGAGGAATCTTTCAGAATTCTATTATAAGAAGAAAATATCGACTGCTATCCAGCGCACGTATTGTCGCTTGTGTTCCGTAAGTAACGTTATATTGGAAGCCTACACGTACGCCACGTGTTGACAACTCTTGAGGTTGCTGACCACTACAGCCGGTGCATGAATAAGTATTTTCTCAAACATGCTTGGAAATTAAAGCATTATTTTGACAACCTTCTTCGAGATAAATTGAAAATGCAGTACTGGCCAAACACATGCGAGCAGCGGCTGGCAATAAATGTATAAAAATCCATTGCCGGCGTATTTAGCGGCCATATAAATTACATACAAAACTCATTACTGTCGTGTTATTTAAAAAATAAAAAAGATCTTTTACTCCATAACATGGCAACAAAGGAGGTAACTTATCAAAGGTTTTATTCAAATTTCGAACAGGCTTTCAAATAGAAAGCTGATTATTGAAAAAAAAACAAATGAACACTGTTACTTCGTTGTTCGTTATTGGTTTTGAAAAGTAATTGTATTTTCAACTAAAAAGTTTTGCCTAGGTACTTATTTTTAATTACCGCGCATTATTTAAGAGAAGTACTATGAATACCAAGTAAAGCAACAAAAAGTTTTTTAAGTTTTTGAACAGAAAAATGGTAAGAAAAGATAAACAGCAAGCAAAGAGACCAACAGACAGACGGTGATGATAAAACTATGAGAGTTCCTGAATTTCAGAACCCTAAAAGGGTTCTATGTCCCCATTCCTATTGTTACCTTTACGATAAAGGTTGTCTGTTTTTCTTCTTAGTCAATTAAACGTCCATTGTCTTTTAGCGTGCTATTCATTCGAATGGGCAGTGATTCCACAGCCTGCTTGCTTCTAGAGCTGCCTATTTAGTCAATAAACCGCCGGCTTGGGTCTCCGGAGGCCCATAGCCATAATAATAATAATATCACGCCGGGTAAGTATCCTTTGTTATAAAATATCTCTATCTTTGAACCGACGGACACTGAAGTCTCAACGGGCTTCATAGAGCGTGAAGTCAAAGAATAGTTAGTACTATCGTGCAGAATAGACACGCCAATTAATGTACCTACGGCTCCGAATTAACTCAAGTTCTCAACCCGCGTTTATCCTGATTTTTAGAATATCACAGTAGGTATATAAAAATCGAAGAAATATGTATCTAGGTAAGTTCAGTTCTGCAGACATTTTGTTATACCGTAAGAATCGAATCCTCAGGTTCTTCAACTCAGTCAGTCCGCTTCCGCATCATAGAGGATAAAGTACGTTTTAAAGGGCCTTATAAATATCCAGCATACGTCTACGTAGAGTTTTATGCGTTTATTTAGGAAAAGGCAAACAATAATTTTCCAAATATTGCGCTAACGCTATACCTTTTGTTACACGTAATGGCTTAAAGTTAATGAAAGTACCCATTTGAGAACGTGTTACCTACTCAGTATTATAAATGCAGATTATTTTGATATTATTTTCCTAAATGGCAAATGCTGCTGGTTGAAAAGGTTTATCGAACTCTTTAGCCTTTGTTTATGAATTTGGGTTCTTAGCTAATGTTTCGTACCTAACACAACATAGTAGGTACATACGCTTATAGTGTTTTAACCTTGTAGCACATCTGACTGCCCCTTGAACATTTTCAACTCTTTTGAATGTATTGTTCGTGTCCCTAAATACGTCCGCAGACATCCTTATGATACTTGAGCCCTAAGAAATCCGAGTCTGGTTATGATTAGGTACTATTACAATCCAACGTTTTTGTCTTAAACTCATATGAAGAGCGGTATTCCCAACACGTTCAAACATTATTGATTTGAACCAACGACGATGCGACGACGACTAACAATAAAAAGTTGGTGCAAAAATTCTTTTCTCTTTTAAAAATACGTGGATACGCAAAACTCACTCATGTTTTATACAGTTGGGCAAAGGACTGAATACTCTGTCAAAGTTGTGAAGATGGTGGCTGGTACTGTAGCTAGTTATTCGTCATTCCGTGATCCATTTAAACTAATTTTCCATAGTAATTTTGGCACCAAACTTCGACCACAGACACTTCTGGCCGACAATGCCCATTACCAAAATGAGTATCGGAAAATCGAGTTCTTTTTTTGAAGCTTACGACCGAATGAAGGCTTCAAACCAACCAGCAGAGTAATTTACTATTTATTTATTACTAACTAATATTGATGAGTACATTGCCAGCTTCTTTGGTATAAAAGTGTTTTTTTTTATTTTGCGGTGGCGATTGTATAAAAAACTCTGATTATAAAGAGTTGATAAAATTATCCTTGTACAATGTACAGAAGTTGAGAAATATGCTTGAGAGAAATGATAAAAGAATTCTTGGAATTGCTGGAAGGAGAAATTAAGCAAGTAAGTAAGTAGGTATAGTGGGTATGGAAACGAAGAAATATATCTCGATGGCCTAAATATAAAATACTCATAAAGGTACCAGAGGTCTTTATTCTCAACGGTATTAGAGTTCACCATATGGCGAAGTGTAGGTGACGGTCCAATCTAATTGGTACCATTCTGATAAGTTACGCAATGAGAGTTGAAAAGGCAAAATAAGATGGGTAGCACATCAACCATAAGGTATGAACCTCAAATCGTGTGAATTAAATCATATAAGAAAAAAACATTTAATTTAGGTAGATGGTCTTATTCATACTGGTCTTCTAAAGTTGTCATCTATTTTCGTGGTCATGCAAGTGACAATAAGCATTTTTAAAGCCGCTTCAAAACGGCAGCTGATTATGAATATAGGGGACTGTTTGTCAATAAAAGTATTATCCATTATCCAAAAAACAATACAAAATCTATTCGAAGCTTTCATAGTGTAGACCGGCAAATCTGCCGGGCCGATAAAACTGCCGGAAGGGCTAGTGGCTGTACAATTTATATAGAGCTATTCACATTATCCCGGGTCCGGCATTTTTGCCGGTCCGGCGTAGTGGGAACTCGGCATACCTATTACACCTCTTCTACTGGCCCACCGCCAGGCTGCTACTAGCTGACGCTTATTTATTTACTTTATTTAAAACGCTAACATGCCCATTTTATGCAGTGGAAACCCGGTTAGTTATTACAACAAGGCGTGACGAAGTCGACGAAAAAAACATGGAAATAATAGAGATGAAATATTGTTGCATAGACCAAAAAAACGTTTGCAAAACAGAATTAATTTTTTCTGACCGCAGTGGGTAAACTATGAACTTCCTGATTGTTTGAAGAGAGAATGATTTGAATTCAGCCGCTGAACGAAATACAGTACCTACAGAATAGAGAATCAGACACGTGACCATTCAAATATATTCTTGACGTTTTCTATGCTCTAGCATGAGTAGATTATCAACTTAGTAGAAGTTTAGGTTATCTTATTTGTATATAGAAACATGCATACATATCTATAGTATCTTGGATGCTTAGTTTATTTTATTTAATGTCTTATCAGAGTACTTATGGGATAAGAGGTTTTATTTACATGCTAATTTGTTTATTTGCGTCATCAATACTATCAAGAGACTCGTTAATCAAATCTATAGCGATAGTGAGAACGTGTTCAAAACAAAGTAGATAATTAGATAAAACTAATATGTTTTATTCATATCGATATTAATCCCATGCGATAGTTCATATTTTATTCTAGCATTTTGATGATAACTTGACTGTTGGGGCCACAGATTATATAATACTATACTAATACTAGTATGTACCCACAATATGAATGCAATAAAGAACTTGAACGTGAATTACCGGTACCGGTACTACATGCCCTAGTACATACGTAGTAGATTTTTACAACTTGGAACGAATCCAACTTTGCAGTCATTTGAGTATATGGGCTGTTCATTGGTCATTGCTGGGTTATTCTTAATATAAGAGAGCTTTGCAAATTTTACTATAATTGTTTCATTCTTCAACAGATGGAGAAGTTTTTCTCCAAATACCCAGAAGCAGGGGCAGGGGAATCGGCCCGAAAACGCGCTTTAGAAAACGTCCGGTACAATATTAAAGTGGATCAAGAACTACGATCATGTAATCACGTCTTGGCTGACAGAGAAGACAAGAAATTGAAGAGGTCCGTTAAAACTTTTAAATAACCTCATCATCTTTACATCTAAATATTATCCGCTGACTGGATTTAATATTATGTATGACTGGTCCCGAATACATTTGTTTAACAACCAAAAAAATACAATGACAGTCGTGTAAAAATCATTTTGTAAATTGAAACTTTGAAACTTTTAAGAAAAAGTGTACTCAAAAAGTGTGATAAGTTATATTTATTATTTAGTACAAGAAATATAAACTTTAATACTACTTGTGTATTTCTACGATTTGAAACCGACACACAATACAAATAAGTTGCAATTTCTTGTGACTTCACTATATTACTACTCTCTAGCGACGAATATTTTCTCTAAGGCCCAGTTTCACCAAAGTCTTGCTAACAGAGTGTTACGTAATCAGGCGTAAAAATGTCAAGCGACTAAATTAAAACGACGTTCAACGCTGTTTAAATAAAACGCAAGCAGATGTATTTTGTTTAGCTGGTTTGTATGGTGGCCGTCAGATCAGCGATTAGATTTAACAGTCTGTTAATTAACAAGCTGTTAGTTTAGCTAACAGAGCATGGTGAAACCGGCCCTAAGTCGCTTTACCATTACCAAGAACAGCGTAGTAGCTATAGGCTGCTCGAACTATCTAGAATTAGAATGTATAAAAAAAATTACTGAACTGAACTGTAAAAAAATATGAATGAATGAATGAAATACTAGGCCGAAGAATACGGCCGTCGAATTATGTAACTTAATCCTGTGTTTAAAATCTGAATCTAGCAATCACTGACACAAAATTGTGATTTAAAATCCTCAAGTCTTGATCATTTTCGAATAGTTTAGCGATTCTCAATATTGAAGCAGATTTAACTAAACTACTTTTAAATTTTGTACACCCCAAAAATGTATTTTAAAATGCAACCAAAACCTAATTAAGAAATGATTTAACATTTTGTATTTCTTATTTAAATCGTTTTTTTCCTTGACTAGGGCGGCGAAACTTATTGGCCCGGGGGTATTGGGCGCCAAATTTCAAAATATGCCCCTGGTAAACGTGACAGCCTTAGTGGTGAAGTAAATCAAGACCTTATTTTAGTGGGTACAAACATTACAAACAAAAAGCCGTAACACTTTTCAAATTGCAAAATAACAATTGCATTGGAAATGCATACGATAGTTTTATAGAGAAGTGACTGATGTATATTGTTTGAATTTATTGTTTTGTTATCGTATCAGCTGCCTTCAAACGAATCACTGTACAGCAAGCGTATTTTATTTTCTATATCTTGTAAGTAATATTTGATTTTAATGGCCGTTGTTGAGTTTCCTTAACTTTATGTATTTTTTCTATAAAAAAATCGCTTTATATGAATAAAATATAAAAACAAAATTACAACAAGAAGAAGAATTTAGAAAGGAGCGGTGAGTAACCATAATCACCTTTGCACTAGTTCTAATTTTACTTATTTTACCATCTAATTTTCATATACGTCTGTAACTAGGTAGTTAGGTACTTTGAAACATTAAACTTTCTTTTAAATTATTTATTTATTTCACAATTTAAAGTTATAAGACAGCACAATGTGCACGCTATAAACGCAGTAAAACTATGCTAAGTAAGTAAATAATTAAGGTAAATAAGTAAATAATAATTGTTTATCTAGGGATTTTAAAGTCTGAGAATTAACCTGCCTAAGGTAATTTCAAAGGAAAGTAGGCAGTTTCATTGTGTTAAGAAAACTATACATAGGCCTACCTTATCTGATTGAAAGATATTTTAAGTATTTACCTACTTACTTATCTTGTATTACGTTCTCTAGGCGAATGAAAGAAACAATACTATATTTTTAATGGGCCTTATTAAGGCCTTATTTAATTTTTATCACGCGTTTTTCATATTATTTGCTGCCCCGTCTTCCCGACACCGGCTACCCGGCAACCGGGACATGTGAACAGCCACTCAGACTGTCTGCGGAACGCGTGGTGTAATAAAGGTGAAGAGTAAATTAGTGTAAAGGAGTCTACATGCATGTATGTTACTGGTAGTGAATGCTCGGTATCGACTTATGACGTGTCATCCTAATCCTATCCTAATAATATTATAAACGCGAAAGTTTGTGAGGATGTTTGTTACTCCTTCAAGCAAAAACTTCTAATCCGATTTTGATGAAACTTGGAATATATATTGTCCGTGACCTGGATTAACACATAGGCTACTTTTTATCCCGGAAAATCAAAGGGATCCAACGGGACGCGAATGAAGTCGCGGGCGGAATCTAGTGTTCAATAAAGAAGTACCATTAACAGGAAAAAGAGGTAGGTAACTATTCTATAAGTAATAGTCGCAGTATAATAAAACAGCGCAAAATGTGCAAATACCAAATCTATTCATACAAGTTCAGCATAAATATCATTTTGATCGGCGTTGTTTTTTGTTTCTAAGATGGCGCCAGCAATTATAACATGGATATGTCACAGACGTCACGCAGTGCTCTTACTCTGCGTGATGTCACTCTACCTCATCGTGTCAACAGTAGCAATCGCTCAGACAGTCAACTCAAAATACGGGAGAACACGAAATTCATTCAAAAGTCTGACGAAATCTTCTAATAAGGTAAGTAAGCAATTTATGGACATACCCTGTGAGATAGCTATAACAAAAAATATGCGATGTAGTTTTTAGGTAATAACGGCTTACAGTACGACCGTCATTTGCCGTCTACCGTTTCTTGAGAAATTCATTTTCTAGCTTGATTGGTAAACTAAACAATTCAGTGACGTAACAAATCGTCGTCGTCGTCGTATCTAACCTAAGCCGCTCGTGAGACCAATAATAATTAAATTTCTACCGCACATTTATAATGAAAAACTAAATGCTGTTAAGTTTTTTAAGGCTCTCGCTCTCGGATTACCAAATTTATCAGCACGCCCTCAGATTTTCAAAACTAATCGATGAGTATCTAATATTCTGAAAGGTTTCTCTATGATTCTGAGGTCACGCCACCGTTACGAAATAATGACGTGGATTATGGCTGTATGTATGCTAATATGATATCATGCTTAAGTACCTATGTCGTATGTCAGGAAATTCTTTGGACTGACTAAAGAAAGAGGATTCAGAAGTAGGTAATCCCTCCATATCCTGTATACATGTACCTACTAAAGTATTTTTTTTTATCAAAGCCACTAAGGCCCGTATGCCTGGTCTACTGCTCAAGCACTAATCCGGACTCAAGCATAGATTTTTTTTATGAAAATCACACAAATGAGCACAGATTATATAATACTATACGGCTTGAGTAACGATTTCTGTATCTGCATACAGGCCTAAAACTCAGTTTTTCCAATAACTAGCAACACTAATCATGATTTCAGGACTCCTACAGGCTCCCTAGGCACATAATACCAAAGAACTACAAACTAAACCTATGGCCTGACATGAAAAAGAAGACATTCCGTGGTTCAGTGGCGATACAGATCGAAATTTTGGAGCCCACTCACACAATAACGCTGCACTCTAATAACTTACGTATCAAATCTGTATCATTCAGGTATGAAAGAGTGAAGATACATAACACAGGCAGAAAGAGAAATAAGCACACGGCCAACCCGATGTTAAGTGGTAACTGAGGTAACTGAGCACGTCCATGGAGAATGTGCCCTGTTAGACAACTAAAACTCATAAAACTAAAACATAAAAGTAATCTGGATGGTAGACCAGCAAAAGAGAAGAGGCCTAACTTACTTAGCCGTGGGTGTTATCAACTGATTAGATTAATTGTGCGTGAAATCAGGATGGTGATAATGATGCGATAGAATAAACGATGATTTAGAATTTGCTCTAGGCAAATATAAATCATATTTTTCCAGAGGCAAAAGACAGAATATCCCAATAAAGTCAATAACCAATACATCTGATACAACAGAGCTAATCATTGTAGCTCTGATTGAAGATGTACCTAAAGGAAACTACGAGATTTATTTCAACTTTCGCGGAAAACTGGATAATGGACTGATGGGGATGTATGCAGGCAGAATGAAGAATAACAAGTAAGAGGACCTACCAAACCGGAAATCTCAGCATCCAAATTGACTACTTTCTACGTAACATTAAAGCAGTAAAAGACAGCAAAGTAGTAGCAAGTGAAGCCCTAAGGCTTTACTTTGCAATTGGTGTTGAGAGATTAGTCTCTCTCAACTGCTCATTTCAGAAACGACATTTTCATTGTAATTACGTGTATTTACGTCATTTTGATCTACTATTTAGTAACAGCTGGTTATTGAGTTTAAGGACAGTGTCAGCTAGGGCGATTATAAAATCTGTCTAGATTTCAGTAGCTCCGTAACAAAGAGCATTGTTGGATTTTATTCGCCTCAGTTACAGTAAACAGTACAGGTAAATCACTCCAATTTGGAGTATCTTGGACATAATAATTTATTTATTTATTTATTTAAAATAGGACACCCAACACGATACATTTATGGTAAACAAAGTTTAAGTTGCTGCCTTTTTCCATTTAGAACAATGGTGGCAAGCAAGTTCCAGCCGACATACGCCCGACGAGCGTTCCCCTGCTTCGATGAGCCTGATTTCAAAGCTACTTTCGACATCACTCTAATCAAACCACAATCATACACAGCATTGTCTAATATGAATGTAAGTTACCTTCATTATTTGCTCAGTTATCATTATTTTACAGTGTCTGGTTTCCTTTGTAGTAGAATCAACCTAATTCTACTTGCTAGTATAGTATGCTCAATTGTTTCAGAATGTGTAAATATCGTGAATATTGTAAATACTGATAATATTTTCTTTGTGGCTTGCTGGTGTAGTAATTCTAAACTGGCCAAAGGCTGTTTTTCAGATGATAGATATTAATATTGGTCTGCTAGCTATTCTTAGCTAGCGTTATTTACTATAGTTTTAGCTTAATATACTAAACAAATTTGTTATTTTAGTCTAAGACATAAAACAGAATTAACAAAACATTTTTTTTCTTACAGGAAATATCAAAAACTATAGATACCACCACAAACTTGGAAACGGTCAACTTTGCAACCAGTGTCCCCATGTCGACATACTTAGCATGCTTTGTCATCTGCGACTTTGACCACAAAGAAGTGAAAATCAATGCAAATGGAATCGGAAAAGATTTCACATTGAGATCATTTGCTCAGAAAGATGAAACTCATAAGATAGACTTTGCTCAAGACATCGGGAAAAGAGCTACTGAGTTTTATATCAAATACTATCAAGTGCCATTCCCACTACCCAAACTTGGTAAATAAAATAAATAAATATATTTTTCTCAAACATGCTAGGAAATTAAAGCATTATTTTGACAACCTTCTTCGAGATAAATCGAAAATGCAGTACTGGCCAAATACATGCGAGCAGCGGCCGGCAATAAATGTATGAAAATCCATTGCCGGCGTGTTTAGCGGCCATATAAATGACATATAAAACTCATTACTGTCGTGTTATATAAAAATGGAACTATCTTTTACTCCATAACATGGCAACCAAGGAGGTAACTTATCAAAGGTTTTATTCAAATTTCGAGCAGCCTTTCAAATAGAAAGCTGATTATTGAAAAAAAAAACAAATGAACACTGTAACTTCGTTCTTCGTTATTGGTTTTGAAAAGTAATTGTATTTTCAACTAAAACGTTTTGCCTAGGTACTTAGTTTTCATTTTCGCGCATTATTTGAGAAAGTACAGTATGTTTTGAAAAAGAGTTATTTTTACTGCATCTGTAAAACGTGCGAATCTGCGTGCCAGCATATTTCCTAGGACTGACAATGCTCTGCGTTCCCTCTCCATATCCGCTTCATCTCTAAGGTTGAGGACCTTTGATCACATTAACCAAATGGCCTAAGTATTTAAATTTGTACACTCTGACAAGTGGTAGACATAGATACCCCACTGAGCATTACAGGTGCAACCAAAGTAGGGCATTTAGTAGGGCCTTAAAAATGATTACCTCTAATTTTTTTACATTATAAGTGAGTCCGTGCTCAGTTGCAAACCAAAAAATCATACCAAGTTTGGGTAGTGGGAATGGCACTTGACAGTATTAATAGTATATTACTACAGCGGCCCGCAACAGAGGCAATGAGGGAAGAACGTGTAAATGTGGGCCGAGTCGAAGACGAGGCACACATACGTGAGTCCATCATTGCCTAGTTGTGGCCAAGGCTTGTATAGTACTTTTGCCGTACTCTGCGAGTCTGTGGATCAACTATACCCAAAGGGCTTACAATTGCTCTCCGCGTCCAATATAACAATGCATTTAGGGCGCTGTTGAGGCTCCCGCGCTACAGCAAATGGCGTCGAATGAGTGCAGCGCACACTCATTCGACGTCATCTGGCGCAAAAAAACCGCATCTCTGCTAAGCAGGCTGCGCGGGAGTAACAACAGCATCCTGAATGTTATTGCCGAAAAACATAATTGTCCTTTGGTTTGGAGCCTCATCCAGAGGACAAAATCACTATTAGTTAAAAAGTATTAACCTAGTTTAATAAGTTTCTGCTGTTACTATAACGTAACTGGACCAAGTTGTCTGAATAAATAATCTAAAATAAAAATATTATAAACGCGGAAGTTTGCGAGGATGGATGTTTGTTACTCTTTTAAGCAAAAACTACTGATCCGATTTGGATGAAACTTAGAATATATATTGTCCTTGACCTGGATTAACACATAGGCTACTTTTTATTCCGGAAAATCAACGGGATCCAACGGGACGCGAACTTAATAATACGAAAGTTTGTGAGGATGTTTGTTACTCTTTCAAGCAAAAACTACTGATCCGATTTGGATGAAACTTGGAATATATATTATCCGTGACCTGGATTAACACATGGGCTACTTTTTATCCCGGAAAAACTACGGGATCCAACGGGACGCGAACTTTAATATTACAATTGTGAGGATGTTTGTTACTCATTCAAGCAAAAACTACCGATCCGATTTGAATGAAACTTGGAATATATATTGTCCGTGACTTGGATTAACACATAGGCTACTTTTTAACCCGGAAAACCAACGGGATCCAACAGGACGTGAACGAAGTCGCGGGCGGAAGCTAGTCTAAAATATATAAATAAAAAATTTCAAAATCAAGTAACATGTAACTGGGCTTGCCTTTTTCGTTCTTGGATATAACAAAAAATTTATAAAGAGAGTAATAGACTAGTAAAGTAAACTTTCTAAGGGACATTGAATTGAATTACCTACTATTTGTTATGGTGAAAATTAAAAAAAAATTAAGAATTATTTATTTCACACCTTAGTACATAACCAAAACACTTACATAAATGAACAAAATACAGTAGCTTAAATTAAAGGAATCGTTAAATGGTTATAGGCGATTGGTACTGGATGGAAAATGGAGAGCCGCGGGTAATTCAAATGTATGTACTATGATACCTACACTAGTACGATTAGTTTGGCAGTTTACGAGTGTAGCCTCGGTTTACAGCTTCAGGTAGGTATATAAACACGTTACATTACAAGAACTTAACTAAAACAAGAATCCCTAAAGGTACCAGTTGTATTTGTTATAATATAATATAAGTTAAAATAAAATCACAATTCATAACTTGAAAATTAAATTAAATTGGTAAAATACTGTAAATTTAATTAGTACAAAAATATATAAATAAAATAATTTTCATGAAACGGTTACTATTAGACGTTCTGTGCAGTCGTACGAAGAGTAGCCGAAGTATTAGAAAAATATCTTTTTCCAGACATGATCGTGATTCCTGATTCAATGACTGGTGCAATGGAGCATTGGGGTCTAATTACATACAGCGAAACTGTATTCCTGGTTGATGAAGCCACAGCCACCGCTTCCATTAAACTGAATGTTGCCACCTTAGTAGCTCATGAACTTGCGCACATGTGGTTTGGCAATTTAGGTAAGAAGTTTCAAAAATAAGATTTTTCGAGCCTTCTCTAATATCCACTGGCTTCAGTCTATCAGCATTTTCACCCAAAACAATACCAATAAAACCTTCACAACACAATCCATACAGTTTTGGTTCGGATCGTAAACCTCGGTGGGCGAGTAAATTCGCACTTGACCGTACTTGTTTTTCCAGTGACAATGAAATGGTGGGACGAAGTTTGGCTGAACGAAGGTTTTGCGTCGTACATGCAATGCAAATCGCTGAATGCTATTGAACCGTCATGGACTATGGTAAATAAAAATACTCGATAATCGGAACTAAACTTACTATGCATGGCTACTTATTTTCGTGTGTGGCATGTACGTCTGCAACATTCAAAAGATGTCATAAGTACCTACAGAATGAACGTTCTACGAACGAGGTTAACTAGCTAACATATATATATTTGAAATGTGCTTGTTAAGCCCTTTCATCTGATACCCCACACAGCATGATTAAAAAATATTTTTTTTGAGTTCATGACTTCGTGTCCTCTGGAGGGCGCCATAATTATGCAATTTAATATGAGGTCACATAAATAATAAAACGCCGGTATGGTTTTACACAGACTAAAGATTACTTTATTGAACGAATGTACCTACAACACATTATGTCAATAGATGGCGCTAGTAGTACATAAATAAACATTTAGATACCTATTTTGTTATCATTTTCACAACATATCCTATAACTAGCGGACAAACGAGACGCGTACAACAATGTGTCATAGGTACGTCAAGTTCGGATATAATGTAATTTATACCATTCCCCCTCTAAAAAGCTTATTTTATTCACTGAAAACAGTGAATAAAATAAGCTAATATATTTGACCTCCATCTAATTATTGTTTTTGCGCAAGGAGGTTGTATAGCATTGGCTAAACAACCTCCAATGTTTCTTTTTCTCGTAGTCATGGTATAAAGTATAGTATGCAACTCTTGAGTAAAACGGATTTATACCGAGGGCCATATGAACCACTCACGTCGTTCAGGATTCTATCAATCATCTTGAATTCTACCCTACGGTCGTGATTCAGTCGTTAGAATCCTTCATTTGCTTGTGATTCATTTATGGCCCTCGCTTTAAATCCGTCTTTTATTCACTAGTTGCTTATAATAAACTATTTTGAGTTTGAACAAAGTTAAAAAAGTAAAGCTTTTTTAGCTAGATCGGTTCCTGCCAAATACTTTGCATCCAGTGATGATCATAGATGCGAAACATTCCAGTCACCCGATAGTACAGACGGTCGCTACACCTAGTCAAATCCACGACATTTTCGACGATATTTCATATAAAAAGGTTTGTATGTGTTCATTACTGTAGCCATTTTAAAACATGCCCGCACCTAATGTTGGCTATATGTGCTTGGAACCCTCTTGCTTGTAGAATATTCTCAATTGGTAGGTACTAGGTAGTACTAGCATGTACTAGGTACCCACGAGTTTATGCGAAGTAGTAGTATTCCATTTTCCTGAACCTGTTGAAATGCAATACAATACAATAATTTATTCATAAAAGTAAATTTACAAGTCAGATGTATCTGGTACGATAATATTTTAACAATAACATAACATTATGAAAGTTGTATAATATGGGATATTAAAATAGTTTAAATGCAAATAAAGTATTTCGAAAGCTTGAAGTTTGAATCATCTTAGTACTTACCTTTTAAACATTTAATATTATTTCTTACAGGGTGCCTCAATACTACGAATGTTAGAAGGTTTCACTGGCGAAGAAAATTTCCGTAGAGGAGTGTCAGATTACCTGAAGAAATATGAGTTTGTCAACACTGTCACCCAACAACTGCTTTCATCGCTGGAACCCTACTTTCTAATAGACAATTCGGGATTAAATCTAACGTAAGTAAAAGTGGAATGTTGAAGTGATAATAATTAGGCGATCGCGAATGGGAATGCGAAGATTAGGATGACTTCATAGGTACATTAGTTTCTCAGAATAATGGAACCGTTCCACGTTAGTTTAATGTCAAAGCTATCGCATCGCGTTGCATTTAAATAAGTTTTTGAGAGTAAGACTGCTCTACCTAATATTATTTTCTCTTGTGAATTTTACAAATAGGTAGGTACCTACCTTACCTACATAAGTATTTCTTAGTTTTATCCGGAGTGTTTGAATGCTGTTTGTATGTATCAAAACATTCTAGTCTAAAATAAACTTCCCACTCCATGGGCTGACGACATTGTTAAGACCGCAGATGTCGATGGATGGAGAAGGCCTAAAATCGTCCATGTCTATACCTATTACCTATCAATGTAAGTAGACAGAAGTAGACTTGTTTAGGTCTAGATTTATCTTTCTTTTGTTATTTTTCGTATACCTATAACACAGATCATATTAACTCATGTTAATTATATTTATTCAGCAACAACATAATACAGGCCAATATAGGCCTGTATTATGTTGTTGCTGAATAAATATTTTCTTATTCGTACCAGTGGACTTCTGACTTCTATGATTATGATGAGATACCTACTATGAAGATCTAGAATTTTTTTGCCAACAGATACATTATGGACACATGGACAAGGCAGAAGGGATATCCATTGTTGACAGTGAAGGCAGCACCAGAAAGTCGCACCTATACGATCACACAATCAAGATTTCTATTGGACCCTGAAGAAAGTAGCCCGAACGACTCTGTTTATAAGTAAGACTTGCTTTACTATTCTAAGACAGCTTCCGTAATGTAAACTGAGCTTTCCTATGGTGTTTTAAGAATCAAAAAAGCTGTGAACGGTAACATAGGTACTTGTAGCATCACGTCAGAAAAAGAAAATGGGTGCGAATAAGTTACGCTGCTCATTTTCACTAAGTTTAATTTTCGTTGTTTATTAAATGTACATCGTGTGACTATGTCAAATTGAAATGAGTCGTCTCTGCTGAATTTAAGGTTCATTTATTGATGTTTTATGTTTCAATGAGGCACGAGGCGCTTAATTAAAATGAATATATTCAGCTATCGTTGGTACGTGCCGATCACATACAAGACTAATAAAAAATCCAGACGAAATATTTGGTTTCCTGACAACGTTAAAAGTGGTAAGTAGGCACCTTCTATTCGTTATGCCTATTTATTAAACTATATTAATATTATTCATATTAGAACTGCTTTTCCAGTTCGAGTGAAATTGGAAGATGATGAGACGTGGCTAAAAATAAATAACAATCAAGTGGGCTTCTACAGGGTGAACTATACAGAGGAAATGTGGCAGACACTGTCGGAACAACTCAAAGCTCAGTCTGAGATGGTAAGTAGATATAAACACTCACGCGACGCGGGCAGTCATAGCACCCCCGCCTCATCTCCGCCTCGATGCCGCCTAGATCCTGCCTCGATGCCGCCTCGATCCTGCCTCGATGCCGCCTCAAATCCGCCTCGATGCAGCCGCCTCGATTTCGCCTCGACCTCGCTTACCGCTTATTACTGGGTATCTGGAATTGACTTGTATAGAATAACTGTCATATAGTTTTATGTGTTTGCAGCTGTCAATATCAGACAGAGCTCACTTACTGAACGACGCGTTTGCCCTGGCGATGGCCCGGGTGATACCATACAGTCAAGCTCTGGAAATCAGCACATACCTCTCAGTTGAACAGGATTACGTACCGTGGGCCACAGCGGAAAATTTGTTCACTGAACTCTCGGAGAGATTGATCAATTCCAGTGCGCTTACTCTATTGCAGGTATTTCAATATGTTTTGTATTGATCAACCGTTCAAATTGTAGGTTTGTATTGTATTTTTTTTTATTATAGTCTTCTGTATGAAATAAAAGATTTGCTAAAGTATTATCTCAGGCGCAGTTTCCCTCTGTTGAATAAGTACCATACAGGGAGTAATAAGACTAGGGCGCCAGATGCCACTACACTTCTCAAAAACATGTACCCATCAATATGAACAACTCTTTCTAAAGAACATGAGTGGTAGTCGGAGAAAAAATTCTAGACATGTCCAGGGCATTCGACTGCGTAGTTCATAAGAATCTTTTAGGAAAACTGGAAGAAATTGGGATAAGAGGAACAGCTCTCGCACTACTAGAGTCCTATTTAAATGAAAGAAGTCAGGCAGTGGTTATAGACACATATGATAAAAAAAAACAAAACTATTACAAGAGTTAAATCCGATTTTCAAGAAATTCTTCTAGGCGTTCCACAAGGCAGTATCTTAGGTCCACTATTGTTTTTGATATACGTCAATAATCTACCTGAGGTGACTGAACACTCTTGTGTTATGTATCCGGATGATGCTACCATTTATATTCCACAAGGAAATAAGACAGTCTAACAGCTAGAACTAGACATAAATAATACATTAGACAAAGTAGTTCATTGATTAGAATCTGTAAATCTGAAAGTCAATCTAGAAAAAACTCACTACATGCGATTTCAAAATTATAAAACACAAAATACTGACATAGATATTTTAAACTATATAAAGCTATTCTAATAATATTATAAACGCGAAAGTTTGTGAGGATGTTTGTTACTCTTTCAAGCAAAAACTACTGATCCGATTTGGATGAAACTTAGAAATATATATTGTCCGTGACCTGGATCACAGATTATATAATACTATACCTGGATTAACAGATAGGCTACTTTTTATCCCGGAAAATCAACGGGATCCAACGGGACGCGAACTTAATAATACGAAAGTTCGTGAAGATGTTTCTTACTCTTTCAAGCAAAAACTACTGATCCGCTTTGGATGAAACTTGGAATGTATATAGTCCGTAACCTGGATTAACACATAGGCTACTTTTTATCCCGGAAAATCAACGGGTTCCAACGGGACGCCAACTTAACAATACAAAAGTATGTGAGGATTTTTGTTACTCTTTCAAGCAAAAACTACTGATATGATTTGAATGAAACTTGGAATATATATTATCCGTGACCTGGATTAACACATATTATGCTACTTTTTATCCCGGAAAATCAACGGGATCCAACGCGACGCGAACTTAATACAAAAATTGTGAGGATGCTTGTTACTTTTTCAATCAAAAACTACTGATCCGATTTGGATGAAACTTGGAATATATATTGCCCGTGACCTGGAATAACACATACAACGGGACGCGAACGAAGTCGCGGGCTGCAGCTAGTTTCTTATAAAAGTACAAGTCTTCACGAAGTTAATGAAATAAAATTTCTCGGTGTTAATATTGATAAGTTCTAGTCTTGGAAATGCCATATCACAACTTGAAATTCTAAAATATCAAAATACTGGAATGCTCTGTCAACATTAAGTAATAACGCATCTAAATTAATAGCAAAAAATGCATATTATGGTCACGTGTATCCCCACTTAATCTATGGTATCATTTTCTGGGGTAATTCTGTACTAGTCCAATCTGCATTCGTAATGCAAAAGAAATGTCTCCGCGCTATTTATCTATACAAATATTACATATTACATTACAAATATTATAAAGAGGAAAGGTTTGATTTTTTGTTTGTTTGTTTGTTTGTATGAATTGAATAGGCTCCGAAACTACTGGACCGATTAAAAAAATTCTTTTACCATTAGAATCCTACATTATCCCTGATGAACATAGGCTATATTTTATCCCGGAATTCCCACGGGAACGGGAATTACGCGAGTGAAACCGCGAGGCGCTGCTAGTAACTTAGAAATATTATAAAGAGGAAAGGTTTGATTTTTTGTTTGTTTGTTTGTTTGTATGAATTGAATAGGCTCCGAAACTACTGGACCGATTAAAAAAATTCTTTTACCATTAGAATCCTACATTATCCCTGATGAACATAGGCTATATTTTATCCCGGAATTCCCACGGGAACGGGAATTACGCGGGTGAAACCGCGAGGCGCTGCTAGTAACTTAGAAAGCTTCAATCTCTTCGATGTGTGTTCATGCAAAATAACATTCTCACATTAAAAGGAATTTATATAATTAGAAATATGTCTCTCTTTGTAAAAAACAAGAAAAAATACTTTTTTGATGTAAAGTCCATCCGCATTAAAAACTTACGAAACAAACACAAATATAATATTGTCATACCACAAATCACCAACACTATGTTCCAAAAAAGTCCGTATATGTCTCTGCTATAAAAGTTTACAACCATTTACCTACAGATTTGAAACAGTTGGAAGGGAACATTATTTAAAAACCGGTTAAGAAAATGGTTAATTAAAAATGTATATTATGACTTAAATGAATATTTACAAGTAGGACCTACCAACTTAAGCTAAAGTTTATGTTCGTACACTACTTAGTTACTACATACATAAGTGTTATTTATTTTTATTGGTTTCTAACCATTTTAGTTGTTAGTTCTAACTATTACCTAGTAGGTGCCTATTGTTATTTCTATAACTATTTTATTATTGTACATCCGAAACGGATAAACTGTTGGTTCAATTTTAAGCTTGTAACACCTTTACGTACACAGTTAAACAATGAAACTAAACTTTATCTTTATCTTCTGCGCGTTCGTTTAGTAAAATCAAGAGGAGCCGAATTTTAGAACCAAACGCCTATAATTTTTATTTTCCAAGAGCTAAACTTTTTAAATGAACAAGTGCTTACACAATGTTGGAATTTCAGAAATTCGTTCAATCCTTGATCACACCGTTGTATAAGAAACAAAGTTGGCACATCAAAGAAACTGGTGTTATCAACAGGTAACTAGGTACAGTACAATGTAGCTCGTACTACGGATTCTTGGTCCTAGTGTAACCTACGGAAGTACTGTCACTTTACTTATTCCTGCCGCCGCACAGTGATGCTCGCATTGCTGTGTTCCGGTTTGAAGGGTAGGTATGGGCAAAGAATATGTAATACGTAGTTCCTACGTAAGAAGAAGCGGGACTCCCATTCTACCAAAATTACACACTGAAAATCCCGTTATGTATGATACGTGATTCAAATTTTGACCCCCGTTTCATACGTTGTTCGTTTTTCGAAAGCACGACACATTGTACATTCTTACCTCACAAAATGATGAATGCAGTGCTGTCTCACATGGCCCGTCCTCGTGATCGATGAGACAATGTATTGTCATAGTATAGGCAGAGGTAACTGCTTAATATTATGTGGGTTTTCTGCGTGTTCCATTACTTAGGCTCGTATACGATACAAAAATCGTTACTCAAGCAAAGATTTGAGTAGGTAGAGAGTTTCATACAAGAAAAAAGTCGCACGCGCTCACTACTTCGAGTAAAGAGTTTAGTTGCTATTTTTCGTCGCACTTACTACTCCAAGAATATATCTATTGACACTAAAATGAATTCTCAAAGAACTTCACCCCGTTCATAACGATGTTCATAAGCGGTAGCGAGATAGCTAGCGGGGCCGGGCCTAACTTATCTATTTATGCTAAAAACCTAATGATTACAGATTACTCCGCATAAGCATACTAAAGCTAGCGACGAAGTTTGAGCTGCCCGATGCGAAATCCAAAGTGAGGCAAATGTTCTTGAGCTGGCTGAACAGCGCCGGGTCCGGGGAATCTGTCAATATTGAAACTGATTTGCGAGACTTTGTGTACTTTGAAGGTAAGTTTTTACACGACTAGGTACGTAACGGTGTTTTCAGCGAACTTTAAAAACTAGTCCGGTCGAGTGCGAATGTACTCGCCCACCGAGGCATCTGATCCGAACCAAAACTGTATATTAATATCTGTAGTAACTCTTTTAAAAAACTATGCAAGTTAGAAACTTCGCTTTATTCTACGTGTAAAGTTCAGGAATTCCTTTATAACACTATTTCAAACTTTTCGCTCCATTAACTTCTTCTTAGACTTTTTACATCATAAGTCAAAAACTATGCATGATAGCATAAACATAAAAATTGTCTTAGAATGTACTAAGCAAGCCCTATTCTAGTGTTCGTAGCCCCCCGTTTTTTCAATCCTCCCTATTTTGGCCCATTTTGGAAAAAATGTGTTAGGGACTTCCCCTTATTTTTCGTGTCAAGTTCTAGAACTCTTCTATTGCGTATAATTATTTCAAATCTTTTGATCCAAAACCTTCAGAGATAGAGGGGACAAGGTAATTTTTAGGACTTTTTTCATCATATAAGTCAAAAACTATGCATGATAATTTTTTTTTGTCTAATAATGCAATAGTTCCTAAACTAGTACAAAATGCTTACATTTTGACAGAACGACATGACAAATATCTCGCGGTGCGCATCTTAGGCCCGCTGGTGAGATGCTGTGGAATTCGACAATTGTATTTTTTTAAAAACTTTCTTTAACGTTCCTTAGTCGTTTATTGTCTGCTCTTACCTGTGTTACGTGTGCTTTCTGGTCTTTTTACTAAACCATCGGAATTTGGCTTGTTTAGTGGACTTAACAATAAGTAGGTATATACATTAGCAAGAAGTTCGTATGAGTTAGTGGCCAACTCTGGTGACGGAGTTTTAACGCCGCCTTAAGGCCTCCGTCATGGCTTAACGACTGCTAGAGCCAGGACCGACACTTTAACGTGCCTTCCAAAGCACATTAGAATAACTTCCTTTACTTTAAGAGGCCTATTACAAAGAAACCGTGATTTTACCTATGTTTGGCGTTCTTAACCAGAGAAATTGTAACTCTTCGACAATTTCAACTGGTTGTATAATGAAGAACAGCTTTAAATGTAGTCCATAGCGGCCTCGCTTTTCCCGATTTTGTCTTATATACTTATTTACAGCCAATATTCCGAGGCATGTTTTTGAAAAAAACTCGCGCGGGCACTTTTTCAAGCTCTTAGACTGCACAACTGTACAAAGCAGAGAAAATGAAAAGTATACAATAATATGTCTTCAATACTGGTTAATTCCAATGTGGCCTTGGAATTTAGAACAATGTCTTGGAAATCTATAAAAAACACCAATTTCAAAACCATAAAACTCCTAAAAACGTTCAGATTTAGCTGTGTATATCTCCATAGTAAATTCATATTGGTGAATGAAATTTATACCAAAATAAACAGTAGTTCATTACGAATAAGACTGCATACTTTATTTTTCTTAAGAAATATAATAAAACTTAAAATAAACGATATTAAAATGGTATAAAATGAGACGCGTCGGCCCGCTCAAACTCAGTAGCGCTTCAGCGCTCGTGGAGGTCGGACCTATGTCAATTTTCGCGCCCAACGATCGATCGTAATCTTGTATGAAACGCATAGTATGACTACACTGACTAACTAGTTTTGATCATGTACAACATACGACATGACATGTAGTAGTGACATGTAGTTTAACTCAATGATGGAACAAACCGATGACTCACCTGATGTTAAGTGGTAACCACTGCCTATAATGATGCATCACGTCCAATGAGGACGTGCTCTGTGATGCATTGTTATGGTTTGACATGTACTATGTTATTAGACTAATTTGTCACATACATGGTTGCATATTTATCCATGTATATAATATGTTTATATACGTTTATGTATTCGTATATACGTGTATATAATTATGCGTGTATATATACATTTTTGATAGCAGCTGTCAAACTTCAACCGGCTATATCTCGGAAACTACTCACCCTAGAGTTTTCGTTCAAAAACTAAATGAAAGGTGTGATCAAGATCTAACTTTTGGATGACAGCTGTCAAACTTCAAACGGCTATATCTCGGAAACTACTCATGGGCACATTCATGGGTGTTAAATCAATTGTCATTGAGGTCCCCCATCGATCTGCCACCGATGATCCACTCCTCCACATACATCCTGTGTAATATACAATTATTAAGTTTTGAAATAATTATCAACTTTAAGTAGGTACTTATTGTACTGTTTACCATAGAACTTAATGACCATTTTAAAATGAAACAGCTATGAAAGCATCGTCACAAAAGGAATGGGACAAACTGTGGGTACTTTATCTGAAAGAAGACGACATTCAAGAGAAATCAAAGATTCTGGATGCGTTGACCGCTCCTCGGGACGAAGCAATATTGAAAAAGTATTTATTTTAGATGTTATATTATTTAAATAATTAAATAAAAAGCTAATTCTGAAATTGTCATTATAGTCATCCTCTATTATTATTTAGAGGTCCAAATTAATAAAATATCTACAGATTCTTACTCCCTTCTAGGTTATTGGTCCTTGGATGGAACGAATTTAACATCCGAAATCAAGACTACCTACTAGTCGTAATACTTGTCGGTTCAAACCCGGCCGGTACGTCGCTAGTGTGGGATGACGTCAGAGCTCGTTGGCCCGCGTATGTCGAGAAATTCAAGATGGACAGTCCTCAGCTCGGGAGCTATATACTGGGTTTCACTGGCAGCTTTAACACTGAAGCCAGATTGAAAGAGGTACGTTGCTAGATAGAAGCACTAGTGGAATATGTTAGAACTTGCACGAGATGAATCCATCTTTCGGAGTCTACAATATTTTAAACCCGGCGCTGGTACATCTCTAGCGTGGGATGTAGTCAGAGCTCGTCTGGCCTACATTGATTCACACCGTTTATACGTTTCCTACATAGGCGTCATGGCTCAGTTGGTAGTAGCTCTGCCTTCCGTGCTATGGGTCGTGGGTTCGATCCCCACCGAGAACAAACATTTGTGTGTGGCAAACGTAGATGTTTGTTCTGTGTCTGGTTGTTACCATGTATTATAAGTATGTATTTACAAAAAAATGTATATAAGTATTATATCGGCAATCTAGTTACCATAGTACAAGCTCTGCTTAGTTTGGGACTAGAGAGCGTTGTGTGTAATGTCCAAGGACATTATTATTATTATTATTATTATAGATTTCTAGGAAGAACATGTTTTAGCCTTCCCGTGATTTTTTAGTCCACGGTAATCATCAGTTTGGTCTTAATTTGAGTATATAGACTGTTCATTGGTCATCGCTGGGTTGTTACTTCTTCAAATAAGGGAACTTATAAAGAATTTTGCTATAATTGTTTCATTCTTCACCAGGTGGAGGAGTTTTTCTCCAAATACCCAGAAGCAGGGGCAGGGGAATCAGCCGGAAAAAGCGCTTTAGAAAACGTCCGGTACAATATAAAGTGGATCAAGAACTACGATCATGTAATCACGTCTTGGCTGACAGAGAAGACCAGGAATAGAAAAAGGTCCGATGAAACTTTTGTGTTTAACATCACCTTTAGTATTTGACTCTTAAATATTATGTACTAGCTTCCGCCCTCGACTTCGTTCGCGTCCCGTTGGGTCCCGTTAACTTTCCGGGATAAAAAGTATCCTATGTTACTTCTAATACCTCCAAGAATAAGTGTACAAAGTTTCATGATGATCGGTTAAGTAGTTTTCGCGTGAAAGCGTAACAAACAAACTTACATTCACATTTATAATATTAGGATGACTGGTCCCCAATACATTTGTTTAAGAGGCCTATTACAAAGAAACCGTGATTTTACCTATGTTTGGCGTTCTTAACCAGAGAAACTGTAACTCTTCGACAATTTCAACTTGTTGTATAATGAAAAACAGCTTTAAATATAGCCCATAGCGGCCCATTTTGTCTTATATACTTATTTATAGCCAATATTCCGAAACATGTTTTTGAAAAAACTCGCGCGGGCACTTTTTCAAGCTCTTTGACTGTACAACTGTACAAAGCAGAGGAAATGAAAAGTATACAATAACATGTTTTAAATACTGGTTTAATTCCAATGCGGCCTTGGAATTCAGAACAATGTCTTGGAAATCTATAAAAAACACCAATTCCAAAACCATAAAACTCCTAAAAACGTTCAGATTTAGCTGTGAATATCTCCATAGTAAATTCATATTGGTGAATGAAATTTATACCAAAATAAACAGTAGTTCATTACGAACAAGACTGCATACTTTATTTTTCTTAGAAAATATAATAAAACTTAAAATAAACGATATTAAAATGGTATAAAATGAGACGCGTCGGCCCGCTCAAACTCAGTAACGCTTCAGCGCTCGTGGAGGTCGGACCTATGTCAATTTTCGCGCCCAACGATAGATCGTAATCTTGTATGGAACGCATAGTATGACTACACTGACTAACTAGTTTTGATCATGTACAACATACGATATGACATGTAGTAGCGACATGTTATACAACTCAATGATGGAACAAACCGATGACTCACCTGATGTTAAGTGGTAACCACTGCCTATAACGATGCATCACGTCAAGTCCAATGAGGACGTGCTCTGTGATGCATTGTTATGGTTTGACATGTACTATGTTATTAGACTAATTGGTCACATACATGGTTGCATATTTATCCATGTATATAATATGTTTATATACGTTTATGTATTCGTATATACGTGTATAAAATTATGCGTGTATATATACATTTTTGATGACAGCTGTCAAACTTCAAACGGCTATATCTCGGAAACTACTCACCCTTGAATTCTCGTTCCAAAACTAAATGAAAGGTGTGATCTAGATCTACCTTTTTGATGACAGCTGTCAAACCTCAAACGGCTATATCTCGGAAACTACTCACTCTAGAATTCTCGTTCCAAAACTAAATGAAAGGTGTGATCAAGATCTAACTTTTTGATGACAGCTGTCAAACTTGAAACGGCTATATCTCGGAAACTACTCACTCTAGAGTTCTCGTTCTAAAACCAAATGAATATGTGATCGAGATCTATATATTTGATAGACGCTTGAAGTTTGACAGCTGTCATCAAAAATGTAGATTTTGATCACACCTTTCATTTGGTATTAGAACGAGAACTCTAGGGTGAGTAGTTTCCGAGATATAGCCGTTTGAAGTTTGACAGCTGTCATCAAAAATTTAGATCTTGATCAAACCTTTCATTTAGTTGTGGAACGAGAACTCTAGAGTGAGTAGTTTCTGAGATATAGCCGTTTGATGTTTGACACTGAAAAATGAACGGGATCCAACGGGACGCGAAAGAAGACGCGGGCGGAAGCTAGTATATTCATACACGAAATATACGTATACACGCATATATACACGTATATACGAATACATACAAGTATACGAGTATATACATGGATAAAAATGCTTGTATATATTTGACAAACTAATACTCAAATATTCAAACGCCACTCAAACCCCACTCAATTTAAGTCCCGCTTAAATTATTGCCATCTCTTACAAATGAGTAATGTCAAACAGAGGCAGAGCAATTTTAAGTGGTGCTCAAATTTGAGTATTCCAGCCTGAGTGTAATAATATTGGTGACATTTATTTAATTTGATGACTCTAACTACTTATCTTCAAGTACCAAGATTACTTAGGTATACTGTAAAAAATCAAGCGTAAAGCGACGTTCAATGTGCGCCCTCTGTTTGCTGCAGGGTGAAGGCTCTGATATCGAAATTTGACAGATATCGAGCTCTGACGTATTGTGATAACTTAACAACCAAAAAAGTCCCTAGCCCTAGCTAATAAAAACATTATAGTAAGTACTTACCTAATTCTTTGACAGCCGTGTAAAACACTTTTTGTAAAGTAGAATTTTGGGACTTTTAAGAAAAAGTGTATGTATATTTATTGAAATATAAACTTTAATACTACTTGTGTAATTCTGAAATTGAAACCCGACACACACTGTAAATAAATTTTAATTTACTGTGACTGCACTCGAACTATCTGGAATTAAAATATGTATAAAAAAATTGTACTTTACACATATTTAATTTTACGTAACTAAATATACTAGGCATATTATTATAGTCGTCCGAAGAGTATAAAGTTAAATCTGAATCTAGCAGCGAATCACTGATACAAAATTATTGACTTAAAATCGTCAACAATTTTATCTAGCAAATTAAAAGGTAAAATCAATAACCAACGTAAAATAGAATCTGCTACCTATATAAATATCGGCAGATCGACCGTATTGAAAGGCCCCGCATGCAACTTTCGAGGCAACATCATTCCAAAACCCAGAATCGCTATTTCGCGACGTATCTTTGGACCGAGACACCACACCACCGCCGCGCTAAACGGACCTTCGCTTGGTCCTACTGAACTCTGAAATGAACAGGGCCTCTACTTTGAAAAATGACTAAAGGCTGAATTACACCGGGGCAACAACGTGCGACAGTGCCGCGTGCTACATATTGTGACATGCGGCACCTTGTGGCTTGATACAAATAGAAAGCATTTGCGGCATTAGTGGCATGGGGCAGCCTATTTTACGCCGAGGCAACATCGTTAATTATCACAGTCTGCCACATGGTACGCAAGGTGTTGCCATGTCGCACGGTTCTTGCCACAATGTGCGACATTTTTTATTTTTTACCATGCGGACTTGTGGCATGCCGCAATGCCGCACGGTGTTGCCCCGGTGTAATTCAGCCTTAACGAAGATTCGGTAGCGACACTTGTGTTACTAAATAAAATCTTACTTCATTAAAAACTGCGTCTCCGTAACTACAGAAGAGGAATAGTTGAGTCAGTGTAGCGCACATGTATTGTACGAGTGACACAATTTGCATTACACTCATTTGGTCCTGAAAACACATTAATATAAACAGTTTACGCTCATAAAATATCGTAGGGCAACATTAAGGGGCTTTTCCACCAGAGCTAAGCTACATAGCCAAGGATGTGTTTGACATCCACCAATCGACCAGGAATCGTTTAGGTAATATGAAAACACCAGAGACTTAGACCAGAGAACGTAAACTGTTCCTAATACTAATAGTACATTATGATATGAGTGCGGTAAGTTGAAAATTACAGCCGAGGCGATATTGCCAGCCCGAGCCGTAGGCGAGGGCTACAAGAAAGCAGAGGCTGTAATTTTCAAAGCGCACGTATGTCATACGACGTTTTATAACACATTTGCGAGGAAATAAATAAAACTCGTTATAAAAGTTGTTTAAAAGTAAAATTAACTTATTAATTTTATAAAAGTAAAAAGCGCGGGAATAATTTTTACTTGATCACAAATTAGCGATGCGCGCGCATCAGCGCTATAAAAACTCTTTGCTAAGATTTAAAAAAGGTTCGTTCGTTTTAGACGGAGTATCTTGATAAACCGTACGTTTTACCTTATTTCTAATACGAATAAATCACTTGTTAAAGTAGTTAGAAAGATTTTAAGACTTAGTGACGATTCGGACAAAATATTTTGGGACAAATTCTCCCAATCGTCACTTCTGATTTTAATAATTTTTGTTGTGACGATTCGGAGAACATCAAATTAAGGAAGCCGTTGAGTACAGTCAGGTAAAAAAATGTTAAGCAAAATATGATTTAGCTATTTAAATTGCTTTGCGAGCGTGTGGTTACATTAAGGTGGTTCGATTTCCATACTAATTTATTTAACCAATTTGGGGGAAATTATATTATTATACCTAACAAGCAATTTTTATTTCTTTCTTGAATCATAGAACTTAAAATCAAGATCTATTTTTTTGATGACAGCTGTCAAACTTCAAACGCCCATATCTCGGAAACTACTCACCCTAGAGTTCTCGTTCCAAAACCAAATGAAAGGTGTGATCAAGATCTATTTTTTTGATGACAGCTGTCTAACTTCAAACGGCTATATCTCGGAAACTACTCACCCTAAAGATCTCGTTCCAAAACCAAATGAAAGTTGTGATCAAGATCTATTTTTTTGATGACAGCTGTCAAACTTCAAACGCCCATATCTCGGAAACTACTCACCCTAGAGATCTCGTTCCAAAACCAAATGAAAGGTGTGATCAAGATCTATTTTTTTGATGACAGCTGTCAAACTTCAAACGCCCATATCTCGGAAACTACTCACCCTAGAGTTCTCGTTCCAAAACCAAATGAAAAGTGTGATCAAGATCTATTTTTTTGATGACAGCTGTCAAACTTCAAACGGCTATATCTCGGAAACTACTCACCTTAGAGATCTCGTTCCAAAACCAAATGAAAGGTGTGATCAAGATCTATTTTTTTGATGACAGCTGTCAAACTTCAAACGCCCATATCTCGGAAACTCCTCACCCTAGAGATCTCGTTCCAAAACCAAATGAAAGGTGTGATCAAGGTCAATTTGTTTGATGACAGCTGTCAAACTTCAAACGCCCATATCTCGGAAACTACTCACCCTAGAGTTCGCGTTAGATTTTCTTATATCTTAAAACTTTTTACTTTTTTCGATTTTATTACATAACAAGGCGTTCTATGCACAATTCAATAATTTTTCATTTTATTTTTTTAATTTATTTATCGTTTAAAAAAACATAACTTATTTTGTATATAGCATATGTCTCATTCATAGCGTATACCAAATATACGCTATGAATGAGACTTGTTGGTTTTATTAACCTCCGAATATATGTGCCGACAATTATTAGTTATGTAACCAACTTATATTTCAGGTTCATTTTAGTCTAAAAAATACTTTTGATTGTGCCGGACAATAATGCAACCGACTATTCACGCACACAGACTAGGATCTTACTGTATTCTAACCATGACTCAATTTCGCCAGTAACATGTAAGATTGGACTGGTCAGTAGCTCCGTGATATTTCTACAACTACGGTACCAAGTTCAAACCTTAACTCATGCATGTTTTTGTTAGTAAATTTTTAAATTGTATGACTGTGATGTGAAGTATGGAAAGTATTTTTGTTGGTTTGTTCTTCACGTAAAAATAAAAAACAATAATTTTCTCTAGGAGAACTCTAGGGTGAGTAGTTTCCGAGATATAGCCGTTTGAAGTTTGACAACTGTCATCAAAAAAATAGGTCTTGATCACACCTTTCATTAAGTTCTGAAACGAGAACTCTAGGGTGAGTAGTTTCCAAGATATAGCCGTTTGAAGTTTGACAGCTGTCATCAAAAAAATAGGTCTTGATCACACCTTTCATTTAGTTTTGGAACGAGAACTCTAGGGTGAGTAGTTTCCGAGATATAGCCGTTTGAAGTTTGACAGCTGCCATCAAAAAAATAGATCTTGATCACACCTTTCATTTGGTTTTGGAACGAGATCTCTAGGGTGAGTAGTTTCTGAGATATAGCCGTTTGAAGTTTGACAACTGTCATCAAAAAAATAGGTCTTGATCACACCTTTCATTTAGTTCTGAAACGAGAACTCTAGGGTGAGTAGTTTCCAAGATATACCAGTTTGAAGTTTGACAACTGTCATCAAAAAAATAGATCTTGATCACACCTTTCATTTGGTTTTGGAACGAGATCTCTAGGGTGAGTAGTTTTCGAGATATAGCCGTTTGAAGTTTGACAGCTGTCATCAAAAAAATAGATCTTGATCACACCTTTCATTTGATTTTAGAACGAGAACTCTAGGGTGAGTAGTTTCCGAGATATAGCCGTTTGAAGTTTGACAGCTGTCTTCAAACATTTAGATCTTGATCACACCTTTCATTTGGTTTTGGAACGAGAACTCTAGGGTGAGTAGTTTCCGAGATATGAGCGTTTGAAGTTTGACAGCTGTCATCAAAAAAATAGATCTTGATTTTAAGTTCTATGATTCAAGAAATAAATAAAAATTGCTTGTTAGGTATAATAATATAATTTCCCCCAAATTGGTAAAATAAATTAATATGGAAATCGAACCACCTTAATAACTATATCACATTTTGCTTAAAAATTGTTTACCTGACTGTACAATGCAGCTATTTTTAAAGTTGTCCGAATCGTCACAACAAAAATTATTAAAATCAAAAGTGACGATTGGGAGAATTTGTCCCAAAATATTTGGTCCGAATCGTCACTAAGTCGATTTTAACAATTTGTAAAAGAATTAAATGCTTATTTTTTTTCTCCCAAAGTCAATTTTATTCATAAAATGTTGACCACTTTACTGACATAAAAACTCTTTGCTAAGATTTAAAAAAGGTTCCGTTCGTTTTAGTGGGAGCATCTTGATAAACCGTACGTTTTACATTACCATAACGCACGAGTGCGTAATGACATACATCACGATACTGAAATTGGTAAAATAAGAGACCCTTTACGAGCAAATGTGTTATAAATGGTGTTTACTCGCTGGAATCTCACCGCAACATTCAATATCATGAACCAATCTGATTATCTATGGTTATGTAGCAGATAGCAGATAAATTTTAAAATAAATAAATATGAAAAAAAACGATCCCTATTGGTGGATTCACATTCTCAGCTCTTAGTTCTGGTGGAAAAGCACCCTAAACTAAACGCATAAACTAACCGATGTAAGCCGCACTGCTATACTGTGCATAGCGTCAGTGTAGATAGGAAGAAATACGTCCCCAATGTAGTTCGAAGCAACTCGTCGAACTACTCAATTGACCTGAAATATGTATAACTAGACGACCCGGCAAACTTTGTTCCGGCTTAGAGGAAATAAATGAGCATATTCTGGATTTTATACCTACAAACCCCTAAAAACCCCTAAAAACTGCTACAAACCCCTAAAAACCCTTACAACCCCCTAAAACCCCCTAAAAACCTTAAAAACCCTTAGAAACTCCTACAAACCCCTAAAAACATTACAAACCCCTACAAACCCTAAAAACCCCTACACACCCCTAAAAACCCCTACAAACCCCTAAAAGCTCCTACAAACCCCTAAAAACCTCTAAAACCCCTAAATTCCCTAAAAACACCTACAAACCGCTAAAAACCCCTAAAACCCCTACAAACCCTTAAAAACCCTTACAAACCCTAAAAACTCCTACAAACCCTAAAAACCCCTAAAAACCCCTACAAACCCTAAAAACCCCTACAAACCCCTACAAACCCCTACAAACCTCTACAAACCCCTAAAAACCCCTAAAAACTCCTACAAACCCCTAAAACCCCAACAAACCCTAAAAACCCCTAAAAACCCCTAAAAACCCCTACGAACCCTAAAAACCCCTACAAACCCCTAAAAACCTATTCTATAATTAATATTCCAAGTTTCATCCAAATCGGATCGCATGTAAAAATTTCATCTTTGTACACGTAGCTTAAGAATGATTTACGTCCTGCGGGCCTAGGATGCGCACCGCGAGATATTTGTCATGTCGTTCTGTCAAAATGTAAGCATTTTGTACCAGTTTAGGAGCTATTGCATTATCTGTGGTAATGTTGTCGAGAAACCGCGCCTTTGAATTTTCAGCTTTTGACATTTCTGCATGACTATTATCTCGTCCTCAGAGAGGTACGACGACTAACAAGTGTCAAAAGTGTACATTATGGCGCGTTTTGTCGACACCATTAGGTACCACAGATAATGCAATAGTTCCTGAACTGGTACAAAATGCTTACATTTTGACAGAACGACACGACAAATATCTCGCGGTGCGCATCTTAGGCCCGCAGGTTGTGTACCCACCCACCAACATAAAAAGGTTTTATTCAAGCTGTCAGTTGTTCCATGTCAATTGTGTTTTGCTATAGGTACCATTTCTAACAAATGAACGGTTGGACTGATGTTTTTACTGATAATTTTTTTTGGATGTTCAACTTTTCCCCGGGAACGGGATAAAAAATCCTATGTGAGGTCACGGACAATATATATTCCAAGTTTCATCCAAATCGGATCTGTAGTTTTTGCGTGAAAGAGTAACAAACATCCATACATACATACATCGTTACAAACTTTCGCGTTTATAAATATTAGTAGGATATTGGGCTTATTGATTTAGTCACAATTACTTTCATCTATACTGCATACAAATTGTAGAGTAGGTATTAGACAAATAAATTGAAACACTTACTTTATCAGCATCGTATGCGTCTGATGGCACTTGATAATCATCGCGTGAGCTCTGGCGTCTCGCTGTTCAGTGGGAGTCAACTTCCTTCCTCTGCCCCCTAACGTTGAACTCAGTAACTTCAGCGAAGAAAACTGTCCGCAAACGAATATCATAACTCCTATGGCCGTAGAATCAAACGCCACATGCATGAAAACGCAATAAATTGCTGCCACAGCCTCCACTAATACCATCACAACATAGAAAGCTGCATGCTTCTTATCTAATGGGCTCCAACCTGGTAATATGTGGGGATAATCTTCTGGCGTGCTCCCAAAAAACTTAAGAAGTCCGTACTCGATAAAAGGCGAAAAAATATAAATGACAGCTGTAAATCCGTAGATTCTAAGCAGTATGATGGACGTCCTTTTAAACCGATCTGTGTAGATCTGAATGTGGTTGGTCACTTGGTATTCTTTATCGTCCGAATGATCAGATGTAGGAGTAGATTTTGAAAGGCGTTGTTCGTTCTCCAGTTGTGCCATCCTATTCAAGAGACGCATCCAGTCATCGTGGTTTTGGTGCAGAGAGAACAGCTTAAGAATAACCATCCCACAGAAGAAAATTACACTTGAACATTCAAACAACCTCTCAGGGTCGTCTTTAGCGATGATCAAGGCTATCAACTGCAGGACATAGATACTTAGAAAAGAGAAAATTGAGAGTTTTCCTAAAATATGTACATCGTCGCCTTCGGTTCCGAACCATAGGCCGCCGCGACGAACCGATTGGATAACTCTGAGGACAAGGGTCAGACCCTTTTCCGACATGATAGTATTTTCTAATACAAACAACCAGTGTCCTAAATCACGACAGAGTAAAGAACGCGTTATAAGTTTGTTTGCTTTCTGTAGAAATTATGCCGACACTTGTCTTGTTATTAGAGTGAAATTGATGATCGTAATTTATAACTTGATGTTACCAATAGTTGAGAAATAACGGTTATTTCGATTCAATCCGATAAATTATCGTACAAACTTACTAACTTCGAAAATAACGCATAAAAATAATAAAGTAACAATTATAGAGGGTACAAAAGTTTAAGAGTGATTTGAAAACAACAAGACGAGACAGAGATAAATGATTTGCTAAAAGTTAATTGTGTTGGTTATTAACTTTTTCGTGAAATAAATTGTTAGGTACGTCGCAGTTTTAAATTTTTCAAATCTAAAGGTTTTTCCTGTTTCTTGTTTCTTGTTTATGTTACTCCTAGGAGTACCATATTCTAGTAGATCTAGATCTACTAACTTACTCAGGACCTACTACTTACTAAAGTATCACCACTGCAAAACCTATTTCCGATAATTTAGTTCATAGCTTGTTTATATCTTGTTCCGTAACACGATTTTTTTCGGCAGTCATTAGAAAATAATTATTCTTAATTAAAGTTACCAACATAATTACAAACTTTTACGTAATTTAACTTTGTAGTCTGAATAAAATTATTATAATAATTGGCAGAGAAGTCTCCAGTTTTGACTACGAAAGTATTTATTTATCTGTAACTTCCTAACAAGCCTAAAGTGGAGTCGAGCCGTTTCGAATTCCACCCTTCTCGTGTTCCTCCCCACGTTTATATTGCAAAACAAACAATCGTCTGGTAATTTGACAGCTGCTAAGACTCTCACCAAACTTTGTAGATTTTTCACACTACAGTTTTTTTCATATTTAGTTTCTAGCTTATTTTTATTTTCTTAGATAAGCGTTGATTTATAGTACCAGTTAGGTATCAAGAAAACTAAATCGTTTTTGAAAATACGCTACATCTTCGTACGGGATAGGGAACTAATTCCTGGTAGGAATCAACAAGGACTAAAAAATGTATAATGTTGCATATAAATGTATTTACAAATAAACTAAATTAATATCCATTTCCAAAATCAATTATCATGCCTAGTATTAGTTTTTTTTTGTATTTTTTTTAGTTTAACCTTTATATTTCTGAAAAAAGTTTACGGTTGGTAGGTACTGTAAACTGTGAAGCCTAGTTATGAAGGTCAATCAACGTCTCACTCGCACATTTCGACACGTAAAAAATAAATTAAATACACTTAAAAAAGCATTTTTGGTCGGAAGACTTGTTTGGATACAAATTTTATTTTTGCTGAACCTTGCGCACAACATTGTTCATTGAGATTTTTCATAAATAAGTTCAGTGATTTTATATCTTTCGAAATGTTGAAATGTGCGAACCAGAAGTGGTTTGACGCTTGTTCAGGTGTTTGATTTTGGTACCTGGAGAGCGTGCAATCCTAGCACCCGAAGTTGTAGAGGCTACTACGACTAAGACAACCAATGCAGTGATCTTCCACTGAAAACAAGATGTATATAAATCACTAATGTATGGGGGAACTGTAAGTATTACCACTCGAAAACTGATGGATAGTAGGTACCGTGCGTTGAAATATTTTTGGGGTGGCCTATTTATACCCACTAAGCGTGGGCCAGCCTTCATATTAATAGAGATATACTGTAGGTAAAAGCTTAGTAGTAAAATACCAACTAAATAAGTTAATATTTTATATGAATTTGTTAACTTACCATCTTCCTTATCACCCGTTTGAATAATAATAACCCATACATTATGACTGAACTGTATTTATACTCCTAAAATCTTTTAAAATCAGTTTTTTGGGCCCTATATTAGGTAGGTGTAGGTAGGTACATCATGAGACTTCAATGACAAAGTTTTAAAAGATGTAGAGTAGTATCACGTTTATGACATTATTCTCAATTGTTTTAACTTTTTTGTGATGACTTTGTCGTCGTCGCCTGCGGATTCGACAATGTCATCACGATACATACCTACAACTCTTTATAGTTCAATACCTACTGTAGCTTCATACCCGTGGTTAGTTTTAGTCATACTCATAAGATAAACTGGGACGTGAGATACACCATTTTACTTATAACAAAGATTCTGTCAAACAATTATTCGCGCATTCATCAGCGGGCCTAAGATGCGCACACCGAGATATATTTGTCATGTCGTTCTGTCAAAATGTAAGCATTTTGTACCAGCTTAGGAACTATTGCATTATCTGTGGTAATGTTGTCGAGAAACCGCGCCTTTGAATTCTCAGCTTTTGACATTTCTGCATGACTATTATCTCGTCCTCAGAGAGGTACGACGACTAAGAAGTGTCTAAAGTGTACATAATGGCGCGTTTTGTCGACACCATTACGTACCACAGATAATGCAATAGTACCTAAACTGGTACAAATTGCTTACATTTTGACAGAACGACATGACAAATATCTCGCGGTTCGCATCTTAGGCCCGCAGGAGTGTTTCAAATAGTAGGGAAAATCCGGGAATCATGAACCTCTAGAGAAAAACTCATCGCTATAAAAATTCACAAGTACCTACCTAAAATTGATAACCTGCTTATATAACTTATGTACCTAGTGAATTTTAATAGCTTTTATGGTAAAACATAAAATCTAAATTAATATAAAAAAATCAGTGTACCTATGCTCCTTGCTCCGTTTTAGTCTCCCGGACGGGGGTCCAGTATGATTACATTTTTAATTTACTTATATATTTTAACTAACGCTAATGCTCCGAACGCAAAGTAAGATTCCTGTAAATTACAACAAAATAGAATTTCTGATATTTTGTCTTTGTGGTTGCTCCCTAGGGAATCGTTAGAATTTTTAGTAATTTTTATAAACTAATACCACAGATTATATAATACTATCTAATACTAAGCGTAATTAGCAATGAAATCAATATAATCCGAGATACGAGTGTTAATGGTGGGTTCGAAAAGGTTTCCGCATCCAGGTCTGACAGTGATACCGACAATAACGTTGTTGTGGTAGACAGGACTGCCAGCATCGCCACTGCATTGGTCGGGTCGAGGGAAGTCCAGGACATTGCCGGTACAAAAAACATTAAAAGTGGAGAAGTCAACATGGTTTCTATAGCGCAATTGGCAGGCTTGTTGGCTGAGAGTCAGCATATGACGGTGGCGGAGCTGTTCGGAGTAGTAGTCAGTCTGAAAAAAGTGAAGTAGTTTAAAAAATAAAACAAAACAACAATAAATAAGTAATTATCGTCTTCAGTAATCTGAATAGACCCATCGCTTATCATAGGTTTCCTCAAATCTTAGATACCAAGATTATCCATGGACCTATTATCTTAGGACATATTTTGGTACCTATCTAAGATAATCAAATTTATATATCCAGCTGCCAACCCTAAGGATCCCGTTTAAACATTGTGAAGTTGATGAAAACACGATGCTCACCAAACGCTTGCTAAAATAATCAATCTGAATTTCTACTGTTATATTATTAAAGACAAGTCAGTGTAGTGATAATATTATGAGCATGATGGAATATTACCTATGTACGTACTTACCTATAGCCATTGTTATGCTACTCATAGTTTGTTATTCATTGTTATATGCAAGAAATTACATATACTAAGTTTGATAATACTAAAGCAAAAAGGAATCTCTCATAGGTACCTACAATAGGTGTAATAATGGATTTTTAGTTTCTGTTCGTTCCTGAGGGCGTTCGTTGTACGAGTACATGTACTATGAAATAAATGCGTTATGTTTTTCTTACTTCAGTTCTACCCCAGCCGGCAACCCGTACAGGTGTGCTAGCGGGAACGATGTAGTTGGGTCCAGCGAACAATCCTGGCTGAGCAGCGTTTGGCACGAAAGTAATCCCGTCGAAGTTTTCCGTTTGTATAATAGCAATGTCGTTCTCAAGGGTAATTGGGTTATATTCTAGAAGGTATATCGTCGTTGTGAATATCAAGACTTGACCACCACTTGTGGAGTAAGACGAACCCACTCTTCCACGTACTTTGTTCGGTGAGTCGGAACTGAAATGAATAAAATATGTATGAGCACTTACATAATATACTTGTGTAGGTAGGTAGGTACGTACCTACATACGTATTTCAGTTAAAACAATAATTAAAAAGTTGTAAAAGAATCCTCTTTTATCAGTAGTATCGTCATCATCATCATCTCAGCCCGGTATCACCCACTGCTGGGTATAGGCCTCCTTCATGTTATGCCAACCTCCTCTGTCTTGTGCTTGCCGCAACCAGGTGTTTCCTGCGACCTTTACGATGTCATCGACCCATCGCGCTTCCGGACAACCCAGATTCCTTCGGCCTGATTTCGGCCACCATTCCGTCAAGGCTTTACTCCACCGGCCATCATTACGTCTAGCCAGGTGTCCTGCCCAACTCTACTTGGTTCACTACATCAGTTGTATCGAAAGGTCTTAATTTCAAAGGACGAGCTGTACCTACGGGTATGTGTAAACTTATCTGTTACATATTAAATTTAGTATTGTATAATACCCCGTTGAATAATCACCCACCCACACATAGTGAAAACCGTCTAAAACAACGAATGTACAGATTGTATAGTAATACCACAGAATACCTAATGTAGGTCCTAGGCAGAAGACAAAAAACCTACTTCAAGGTTTTCTGAAGCTGCACCAATTACCTATTCATATTCAACACGTTACTTAAACACGCAGATGGTGTTTTCTTCTGTCTTCTCAATATACCTACTTTGGTAGCTACTTGTAGCTTTAATTATTTTAAAATGTTTATCGCCTAAGGTTCTACCTATAAGTTTGTTAAGAAAAAGAAACTCACGTGCATGAAGCCGCTGTTACGACGCTTCTAGAGTTAATGATGCCACCACCACAGGTAGGCAAGAAGTGGCTTCCGTCAAACCCCATGAGCAGTGACACCGTGGATGGATACTGGTCGATGGTTGCCAACGATCCCCCGATGACTCTTTGCGAATCCGTAGGGAGAGCTGAAAAGTTCAATACGACATAGACAATGGACAGGCATTTATTTGCAAAACAACACAACTGAGATAAGACGTGTTACTCAAGCATACTCATAGATTTGAGTCCGGATCAGTGCTTGCTTAAGCAGTACATGTGAATACGGACCTTAACTTCGTGGCTAGTCTCCTGCAAAGACAAGTAGTCAGGCACTAATCCATTAGCTAGTTTTTCTTCACCTTCTGCGAGTCCAAAGTCCAAAGTCATCAGACCTAAATGTTTTCAAATGGATTCGGCATTTGCACGTCTGCATAAAATTAAAAAACTTACCTGAGGCCGAAGCCAAAATAAAAGAAATGGCTATAATGGCTCGCATTATGATGTAAAAAAAACTAAATTGCGGCTCCTGTATTCGGTACTACAATTTATAGCTACTGTTAGTACCTAACTGCATATTTTATAAAATCACTCATTGATAAAGTGACCCGCGATAAGATAATTCATAAAAAGTGTAAAGCTACTATCAGGATTTAAATGGACGCATTTTAATGATTATAAAATAAGGTAGGGGAATCGGGACCGAAATACCTAGAGCTGCACGTATTATTAGTATGTATATATATTATCTACAAGTAGTAGGTAATCAATATCATATGAAATATTAACAAGCACATTAAAATTGTTGTATGTACCTACTGGATAAAGGGGTCAACATTTCAAACTGGTACCTACCTACCACTAAGTTGAGTGAGGGTAGGGTAGTAGGGTATCATTAAAAATGTAAGTATCCAGGTACCTACTTAACCTACGTACCTACCTAAATGTATAATATTCTTATCTCTGCAGAGAAAAAAAAGAGTTGTAAGTATATTTATTTTGTAAGTACGAATTCTCGGTAGGCGAGCCCTTCCGCACTTTACCGGTCTTGTTTCGAAGAGGTTCAACTCTCCCGGACTGCCCCTAAAGATTAAGTTTATCGGTAATCTATTTATCTATAATGTGTAAGTTGGTACGATTATTGTCTTTAAATAAATGTTCATCAGGTATACTAATTTTAATCATAATTAGAAAAAGATAGGGAGACATAAAAATAGATAGGTATACCTACATAGTATACCTAGGCACAGATTATATAATACTAGGTATACCTAGGTATTATTTATTTTTTGTCTCAAAGTTGGCTTGAAGTTGAAGGTCGGACTCATGATGAACTGAAGTTATGCCCTAATGTTAAATAAAATAGGTACACATCTACACATAGATAACCCTTAGACGTATTTAGAGACGGGTAAGGTTCCTAGTAGGTAGGTACCAAAAGATCGAATGATTTCGAGAAACAGTCAAAAATGCTCTATGAACTATGTAGAGTTTTTCTAGAATTGTAGGTACCTACTTGCTACTAAAAGGCGCGTGCTCAGATAAATGTGAGCGCGGGTACAGTGAAAATCGCAGGCTACCTACCTATTAGAAGCTGGTGATCATAAATACAAGTAGGTATTAGAACAAAATTGGTAATTAAGTAGGTAGGTACATAAATTCATAATATTTCCAAGATTTGTTTTATATAGAAAAGGTTTAAATATAGTATCTCGATAGTATAAAGTCCCAAAGTTAGGTTAGGACCCTACCTTCCCTAGTTTATAGACCTTAACCTTTTAGTTTCCTACCTCTAATTTTCTAAGATTCTGTCTGGATTTCTAAAACAGCGCTAATTATTGGGTTCATAATCAGAGTGCAAACAGTTTCTTGAGCGATGTCCTTAGAGGTAAGTAGGGATGTATTTCAAAGTTATCTTTAGTTTCTAAGATATTATCAAAAAACTTCTAATTCCCGTATTTTTAGGGCCTTACTTATGACAGACGAATAGTTCAACAGTTGAATCAGTCTAGCTCTGTCACTGTTTGACATTACTTGTTAGTAGATGACAGCAATAATTTAAACAGCTGAATAAAGTTATGCAGCGATAGGGGTTAAATGTCATGGCGGCGAAGCGAGGTGCGTCCACATCTGTAACAATTCAACGCGCCGTGGCACCGTGATATGTTACGGGACATGCTACGCCAAATGTGGACCAGGACTGTGACATTATGCCGTGTCATTTTTCCGTGTCATTTTGCCGTGTCAGTTTGCCGTGTCAGAAGTCAGTATCAGCGCCGCCGGCGCACAGTGGTTCCAAAGTACAATTTTTTCATATTAAGTTTTTTGTGTTTTACTCGTCAATTTCTCACAGTAATTACGAAAGAGGCTGTCGTATTGTTTGTAATGGATCGTGAACTACATGATTAGCAGTTTTTTTTAGGTCTTGATCACACCTTTCATTTAGTTTTGGAACGAGAACTCTAGGATGAGTAGTTTCCGAGATACAGCCGTTTGAAGTTAGTCAGCTGAAAACCCCGGTCTTTTTTAATTTCACAAAACTTGGTTGTAAAAGTATCATAAATAAACTCGAGTCTTGAATTAACGTTTTAAGTTTTACAAAATGTAAAAAAAAGATTAAGTAAAATAACCAGTTTTTTTTTATTTCGCCATTGTCCGGTTTTTGGATATAGATATGGAGTTTATATATACGGAGTTAGCTTGATTGCTTTGATAGGTATGTATGTACCTACTACCTACCTACTGCATTGGATTTTAATGAGTAGGTAATTTTATCGATTATCAAACTTTATTACAACGTGGTTGAGTAGGTAAGTAGGTAGCATCCACACCTTTGCATCTTTTTTATAAAGTGTCTACCTACATGTACCAATTTAGCTTCTGGCCACGTTTACCTAAAGAAAAAGTGTAAGTAGTAAGTACTACAGTGTCCCGTTAAGTGAAGGCATGCCTCCTGACGCTGTATAAATTATCTTCGATAGATGTAAAGGCCTATTATTAAAGTAGTAAGTAGGTACCTAAATACATAGGTATAATAATAACGAAGGAATAATAAAAAAATAATTTTGTCCAGCTAGATTAGCGTTTGGAACCACTGCGAGCCGAGCCGATCCGTGACCTGCTGTGACAATAAATAATTGCAGCGTGTCTGTTACGCGTGGCAAAGACGAAAGTGTGGACGGTTGCATTTACCCGTAACAGGGCAGAACAACAGGGCACATCCTTTGAAAAAAACCGCCTTCCGATGTATCGGGTCGTGGCATGTGACATCGGAGCGTGACAGTACAAAAACACCGTCCACACCTGCTACAAAATGTTACGCGTGTCTTGTGCGTGTTACGGCGAAATGTTATGTCACGGCGAAATGTTACGGCCTTCGGTCCTGGGCCTCTGAGTGGATCGCCGCGTAGCACAAGCCCGTGTGACATGTTCGCGTGTCAAAATACGTCCACACCTAAGTTTTTGTCACGCCGAAATGTTACGGCACGGAGACACGGCGCGTTGAATTGTTACAGATGTGGACCCACCTTTATTCTAACCTTTTGAAATAGCACGCAAATATCGTCTCAGCAACGCCTAACCGTTTTAGAGAGCAACGAATAATGAGTTTCTATTTAGTATTTTTTTCGTATTTTAACTTAATTTTACAAATTCGCAGGTTCCACCAACATAGGTAGTTAGGTACCCTAAGGTCTCATTGAAGTTCAATACTCTGAGACCTAACTTATTTTATATCTAAGCACCTACCTACCACAAAAACAAAAGGCCACAGGCAATACCGCAGATAATTATAACACCTACTGGAAGAACAATAAAAAAGTGCTGCGTAAATAGATACTTACAGGAATAAGTTTGCACAACATTCCTCTACACTCTACATAGGTACCATTACCTATGTAGAGTGTAGAGGAATGTTGTGCAAACTTGAGGGATATCAATGTTCGTCTTGGCCCAGCACATTATAATCGAGTTTCTAATCCAATCGGTCAATCACACGTGATACAGCACAACAAATCTTAGGAAAAACAAGTAATCAGTAGGTACAATGAACTGAAATAATTTAGGTAGGTAGGTAGGTACTGTGTTTTTCTCAATAGAGGTGTGATAGAGGCACGATAGAGGCGATTGAGGGGACAACCACACGGCACTAAACGCAACGCCCCCGCCGCCGCCGCCGCCTGCCACCTTCTCGTAGCGTCGTCGTCGCCTTGACCTCACAAGCGAAAGCGAATAGATCTGTCAAAATGTGGTGCCCATAAAAGATAATTTAAGTGCCCACGATGATCTTTTAAGTAGAAGATCATAGAGCACAACAATTTGCTTTGCTTAGCCCACCGATGCTCAATATTATTTTATGAAATGGATGAGTAAAACACGTAATGTTGCTGTCTAGAATACGTACTATCAAGTCTTAGCGTCTAGCAAGGGCATTATCCATCGCCAGCCTCCGCATGCTGACCGCTGCTCGGCAGCACGGACAACGCGCTTCGCGTATAAACAGCCTAAGATTTCCACATTACCGTTACGCATTTCCCTGGCTGCTATTATGGAAATTTCGAAATTGCTGAATATGGTAATCGGTTAATAGATCTTGTCAGAGTTTTTATTTACAGAATGTATGAGATGAGAGGGTGTGTGTGGGTGTGTCCTACGTGATGACGTCATCATCAAGCTTTTAAAATGAGACGGTTTGTAGGAGTTTTGCTTTACTTTTACACAGATACTAGGTACCTACCTACCTATTATGATTTTGTGCCAAATTTTGGGGTTTTTCGTATTAGTATGAACGATTTGGACAGATTTTCTTCACCCACCGATTTTCCGCGACCTTCACAATATCATCGGTCATGCAGTCGAGGGAAAGAGCCTAATATCTACACTTCGTCTCGCGGTTCGTGAATCGCCATTCAAGAATCTTTTTACTTCAGCAGTTGTCGGTTCTACCACGTTCTATGATTGAATAGTCTATGGCTATTATCAATCTTTAGTGGATGCGTAGAGGCATTTGCAAGCAATTTCACAATTTGCATACACAATGCTTTGGTATATTGCTCATAAAGCGACCATTGGTGGACGTTGAATTGTAGCTGGGTCATTGTCCGTTTTTGTGACGTGCATCTGATGATATTTTGTAGGTACCTAAAATCAGACCTGTGGTTTCTGAGAATATATTTTTTTACTATGAAATTGTTAGCCAAGGTAGACTCAATTAAATGCAACCTTGAAGGTGGCAATTTTGTTATTGTACCTACAACTAAGTAGTTACCTACCTAAATACTTTTATGACGATCTAACTAAGTACATTATTTTGGTTTTTCATTTCGACCTACATGACTGTGTAAACTCTAACCTAAGATGAATTTTAATTGTAAGTAAATTAGGTAAGAGAAGAGTACCTAGGAGAACTTGATCATTTGAATTGAGATCCTACTTCAAAAAAAGGAGGCGGTTTTCAAATTGGTTCTATACTTATATTATTTCGTCTATCCTTCGTGCGAGTCGTGCCTAACACAGCTTGAACTACCAGTAGTGGTATTTTTCTTAAAAATCTCTTATATCCCGTAATTTTACGGATCTAACGAAGTATATTATCTTACTTGTATATATGAACTTTGGGATTTATCTACAATCAAAATCTTATGGAAAGTAACTGAAAGTAACTACAATCAAAATCTTATGGAAAGTAAGTGAACTTTGTTGGACATGTTGACCAATAAATGCACTATCTTATTCGCATTATTATCATGCATAATGTTTCATGACGGTCAATAGGTTAGGAACACAGATTACCAAAAGGTAGGAAATCAAAAAACTTATTATTTTTATATACCTAGAATTTACAAAAAATAATTTATTTATTTATTTTGATCTCGTCATTTTGTATACCAAATAAATAATTTATAGTCAAAACCGTTTTATTTCCTGAGAAAACAAACAAAACAATAAAGTGAAAAAATTACTTAAATAGGTCAATGAATATCAACTAGGTACAAAGGCAGGTTTTATTAATATACGCCTCTAAATTGGATACCTACCAATTTTCGAACCCCCTATTAAATTAGCTAACTTTGTAATCAAGTGTCGCTTGAAGGTTGTTTCTTTTTAAATATTATTTTGTTTTTACAATTAAATTATCTTTGAACAAAGACCCGAATGACCGTGAACATGGAGAGTGTGAAATGTAACGTAAAAATCACAAGCGTAGAATTTTTCGCAGTCTTTCATTGTCAACTCTATTGTAAATATTCTTCAACATTGTGGGCCTAATCTTTAGATAATGTCTCTTTATTTACTCCTCCAATATCTCAAATGGTATAAACTAGAAACTTAGCCTGGTACAATAACACAAGAGCATCTACAAAAGGCATGCGGTCATATGGGGTTGATGCTGTCTAATGTCGTTATAGCTATTCCGTAGCACGTTATGGACCGCGTAGCACCGACAGCGTTCATTGAGACGATACGTGACTGATACAAGCAATCATTCCCTTGTATCATTCGCTATCAGAGCACAGAAGAAGTAACAGTTTCAAAGACGTACCTATTATAAAACAGTTTGCATATTATTGGCGTTCCGCAGTCTTTCGCGACCGCCGAATTCAAGCGCATCGCCGGTGATGCTCTTTTCAATGTGCAATAAAAAACGACTTTAAAAATACACCTAATTTTCTAATGAGCAAAGTGGAATTTCAATTGTCCGAGTGAAGTGTTATTATCAAACCAGTACTTACTATAGGATTGGTAAGTTATTCACGAAATTTACTGGTTACCTGAGTATACAATTATAACTTTAGGTTGGTGCCTAGGGACTCTAGATGAATTTGATCGTGCGAGTGAAGCGAGCTCGGATCTTTTATTAACTTTTATATAAATCGACGTTTTACATTAGTTAGGCTGTACATTTGTATTTCGATTTGATTTACAGAGTTGATTATTTTATTAGAAACAAGCTTTAACATTCATTGAAAGTAATGCTACAAGTAATCGGCGCAGACGCCGCCCTACAGGCGTTAGGAGAGTCAAAACAAGTACCTACTAAATCATTAAAATATTAGGCACGGACAGAGGCTATAAATAAAAGAAAGAAGAAATATTGGGTATGTTAGTAGAGGTACGCACAAGGACTAGATGATGCCAGAAGCAGTGAAAGAGCCTCGAGGCTCGCACCTCGCGCTCCGCCGCCGCCGCCGTTAGCAAAAATTTTGCGTGATTCTCACGACATTGCGTCAAACGAATTGCAAAAAAAATTAATTGTAAGACGAGAATTCACGAGAGAGACATGAAACAAAAATAATTAGGATAAGTGCGAGATAGGTTAGGAGGCACATTGACGTCGAAGAGAAGCGTCAATGCAAAAAATATTACATGTATTTTTACGACGTCAATTCAATATGCCTTGATCTGTTCAAATAGCCTGAAAAGTTCTGCAAAATTGAGAATTGCCTAACGGAACTAAAGTGAAGTTGGACCGACTACGGACAATTTGTCCCAAAATATATTGTCCGAAACGTCAGTCGACCAGCAACGAGATGGGTAGACGATGTTGCGAATATATATCGCCGGCAGGACTGGATGAGATTATCATTGAGAATATTGAGATAGTCAAGCTTTTAGCTTTATAAGTAATCTTTCATCAGACCCGAGACAATAAGGTTGATAACTATTTTATCATCATCCGCTTCTTATCACCACTCTTATTGTAACTGATCAAATTTTTTTATTTACGAGTAGGTATATTGAAATTATCTAAGCCAACAGGCAACTATTGAAATTTTCAAGTAAGTATTTAGCTCTGAAAGGAGAGGTTAGTGTGGTTACCTAGGTGTTTTTTTTTCCAAAACTGGATTGGAACATGTCCTAACTATTTAAAAAGTAAACAATAGAATAAGTTAGGTACAATAATCACCTAATTATGTGCACGCATCCTGTCACGCTAACTAAGTTTTCTGATTTTAGTATACCTTTAAGTAGAAAGGAATTTAAATTTACATATTTTTGTATTATTTTTTGGCTCCCAGCCACCGTCACTCATGACAAGGCTATGACGCCCCACGTGGCCGGTTCTCACACATACCGGGTGTTATGAGTTATTTGCTTTGATTGGAAGTTTGGAACGTGGGTGCCCAGTTACGAAGGTAAAATGTTTTTTGAAGTTATACTTCTAATGCGACTTCCAACAACGTTGCGTTACGGGATGACATAGTCTCTGTCACTTTCAATTCCCCCCGAATAGAAAGATACAGAGGCTAATACGCTACAAATGCTACAATCAAATATAGATGGCAGTGTTCAGCAATTCAGCATTTGACCGCCCGTGTTTTTGAAGATAAACGACTTCCAACTGACAGCGGGGGGAATAGAAAGAGACTATAATACGCTACAATCAAAATATAATAGATGGCAGTGTTCATGCAACTTTTTACTTTTTATTTTGAAGTGAAAATTTAGTACTGCATATTGGTTAAGTACATAAAAATAAATACTAAATTAATTTCACATTAAACACAGAGCGAGAGTGAATGCGTGGCACTCGAAGTATAATTTCTCCCGCGCGTAGGGACTGCACGCACAGGTTTTTTTTTTTAATTGTTAAATAATCGCTATGTCCGTCCAAAGTCCAGTAAGGTCTGACTGGAAGCTATCAATAGGACAGCGTACAAAGACTCTTTCATGCATCAGCCGTGTTAGTTTAGTTCACGCTTCAAACTAGGCTGCTGGCGCACATGCGGCCAATCCGGGCCTTCACCAAAATCTCTAGTTCATCTAGTTGCAATGTTACGCTGACGTAACATAATTATATGAAAATATGAACATTAACCATGTTTTCATTTAATTTTGTCAAACGAAATATGTAAACTTAGAAATGAACACTTGGTCTGTGGCCGCTAGTATGGCCGGTAAATGCGCGTTTAGCCTTATTCATGATAGCTACCACATGACGCATTGCAAAGATCACGCCACTCCCGCACAGGTTAACGCGTACAGTCAGTCTCTGTGAATAATGATTACTGTGTACAAAACTAGACAGTAACACTTTTGGTGTTAATACTTTTGGCTTTTATTTTCGATCATAGATAGATAGAAAACATTTTATTGCGTACCACATGAAAATTGTACCTACAACTGAAGGAAACATAATAAAAAAAACCCAAATAAAACTAAAAACATATTTATAAACATAATATATACCTAAAGCTTTCCCAAGTCGCGTCACTGCGGTATGCTTTTCTCTTCCATTTTTAACCGACTTCAAAAAGAAGGAGGTTCTCAATTCGTCGGAATATTTTTTTAGGTATGTTCACCGATTACTCCCTCATTTATAAACCGATTGAAAAATTCTTTTGCATCTGAAAGGGATATGCTATCAGATTGGCCCCTTAAATTTTTTATCAAAATCAATTCGGTAGTTTTGCAATTAATTGCAATAAGAATAACTGGAAAAAACACGTCATACACGTACATAACATTGCGTAATTATCTTTCCTGTGACGTTTCTGTGTAACTTACGATCAATAGAACAGTCTCAATGAACTGCTGTCATCATCATCATCATCATTTGATGATGAAGGCGTATCAAATTGAAGTCGGTTTTCCAGTTTTTGAAACTTATAAATTATGGTAGCTATATCTCTTAGACTAGAGCACAGATTATATAATACTATACTAGAGTCATCCACCTCCATAATCGGTCCCTCATTTTTGAGGATCGTGACTCCTTTCCAAGGTCCTGTGGATAGTGGTTTTTATTCGGAGCGGTCAGTGGCTTGAAGAAGTGCCTGGTGCAGCGGCATTTCCAGTTGCTTCGACATCTGTGGTCAGCCCAACCCAGACTGGTAGGGATTTCTTGGTGGGGATTTCGGGAATATCACGCTTAGGACTGCGCTCTCTCGGTCTTTTCTCTATAAAACACAGTGTCTATCGGTTATCTATGTTAAATGAACAATTTTAATTTCGAATTTGAATTTGGCTTTCTAGTTTGCCTGGTACTTAGAGTAAAGTAACCTATCTTTTTCGTAAACTTTTTTTATGAAAAAAGGTTATCAAAAAAGCAACTCACAATAATAACCAGCACCACAGAAAAGGTGTACTTTACCTGTCTTGTGATTAGCATAATCCTTGTCTCTCCCACTTATGTGTGACACCACGGAAAACCCAAGTCTAGGAATCCACAAAACCCATACGATCTATTATTAGTAAGCCATAATTATACGAGTAGAGTACCGATTTTAATTCATAACATGAAACCTTTGAAATTGGTTAAATCATCTCATCACTTTTGGTGCTGACTGTACCTAACAATCGGATGAGGAGCCTCACAGACACACTTATCACTGGGCCATTGTCAAAATAAAACTATGTAACTAAGACAAATTATTTCCGTTGTTTTTATGTAAACTCATACATACGCAGACGTTTTTAGGGTTCCGCTTATTCCTAAAAATAAGAATAAGTTTATCCGTCTAACCTAACAAAGTCATCATCATTATGAGCCTGTAAAAGTCCACATTGGCCTCCTTGAGTATATATTACCCCAGAAAATATTTAGATGCAATGTAAGTAAGTAGGTACTCCTTCTAAGTATGATTTCTTTTATTTTATTACTTACTTATCTGATGTTAGTCAATGAATGTGTATGAAACCTACCTGTCTGAATTCGACTATAGTAGGTGCCAAATAACACCGCAATACAGGTCATTCACCCACGTTCAGCACGATGTCGCAAAATTCAATTTATGAATGGCTAATTCTGTCGCTTTCCATACAAACCTGTCGCTAAGACGGTAATCGCTCGAATCCCGTAGTACTGTTTGTTTACCATACATAAATTGAATTTTGCGACATCAAGGTGAAGGTGGGTGAATGACCTGTATTGCGGTGTTATTTGGCACCTACTATAGCACTTGGGCACGATCATTTATTACCTACCAGTGACTTGGGCGAGATTTTTTGCTAGTTTTTTGATAAACACCTGTTAAAGTTGATAACATCTTTCCGTTTATCAATTTAAAAATGAATTATTAGGTAATTAGGAATTAATAAATCTTCTTATACAATGGATTGCCTCACGTGAAGTGGACGTGCAGTGGACGTGCCCTGCACAGCGTCCTCACTCAACAAATTAATATGTAAATACAATGTTGTTGTTTTTTGCAATAACAAAGTAATCTTATCTAGAATTGTGTAAAAATATATTCTGATTTAGAAGTGGGTTTAGTAATATCATGTAATATCTATAATTTGGTCAATTAGTGCGATAACTTTCAGTAGGTAAATCGTCATAATCTGATAAAACCAATCTAATTCTGATTCATAAACATTAGATAACTTATTACTGTATTACCTACCTACGTGTTATTGGCTTATACGTTCCCAGTTTATCTGTTTTCATACGTTCCTGAAAAAAAAAATAACAAACTAACAGAGAAAAACATTTTTCAGCAACAAAAAATACTGTGGTAGAGATTTTTACTATTTGAGTCATAGTTGAAAAATCAACATGAAAAATTGCTAGTTACCTAAAGGTGGATACACACGTACGTACATGCTCGATGAGCATGTTTCATCCGAGCATGGCTATCTAGAAATATGCTCGACCCTGCGTCTACACATCGAACATTTGTCTTGAGACTTGCATGGTCACACGTTCGCACTTGCTCGAGATCGACAAAAATCATCGAGCATGTACGTACGTGTGTATCCACCATAAAACCTCTAAAACATGATTGTTGACACTTTGTCTGATCATCATTTACTTTTGATGTTGACTGTACAGCCTGACGTAAAATAATCAAGGTCGTCAGTAAGCCACGGATTCACTAGGGGACAAAATGTCCCACGACATGTATCGGCGACATGTCAAGCGAAGCCGGCCGATTTCGCCTGACATACCTATATGGCGACAACGCGCGACTTATGTCCGCAGCGACGTCAGACGAAGTCGTGCGACTTCGGGAAACTTCGCCTGGCATATACGGCGACAACGCACGACTTATGTCCGCATAGCGTCGTTGCTGTTGCCAGACATGTCGAGCGAAGTCCGGCAACGTCGCGCTACTTCACCCAACGTCGCTGGCGACACGTGACGCAGGACTTTTGTCCCCTAGTGAATCCGTGGCTTTACTCTTCTCTTTGAGTTAACAAAGCGCTGGGTAACTAGTATCACGGCAAGCCAAATTTTAACATACATTTTTACTTTGTGGTAGCAAGGTAATTATATTCAAAAAGCTATAGCCAGGATGCGGCTTCAACCTACGACCTTCCCCTTGAAACGTAGCTATGCGATGACCGCTCCGCTACCAGCAAACGACTGAAATACTCGTAGTATTAGTTTAACGATTCGCGAAAGCGTGACTTTGAAAATGAAAGCTTTGATAATATTAATCAACATATTTTTTTCGACTGTTTGTAATACCTACCAACTACCTACCTACCTACCAACATACCTACCTATCCTACAATATAACACTCCTACCAAATCGGACGATGATCTACCTATTAACCTACCTACTCAGATTTGTTTTACTTTTATTATACCTACTTACTACCTACTTATTTTAACTATGAATATTACGCTAAATAACTATTCGCATGTAAGTGACTATTATCTTTTGGTGAATAAATTTCTTTAAACCTAACCTAAACCACAGATTATATAATACTATACCTAAACCTAACATTGCCACATTAGCCTGTAAAATTCCATTGCTGGTTATCTAGGAAGAATGATTTTAGGTCCTCTATCCGCGATTTTAATGTCGTTGGTCCATTGAATGGGAGATGTCGTTTGCTTCTTATTTTTTAAGGTTTCCTAAGTTTTCTAGGTTATGAAATCGTGGGTTAGTGTTCGATAATGAGAAATTATATTGGACAACCCACGGTGCTTGCTTACTTATTTTACTAACTTGTTCTTTTGTTTCAGCAAAATGCCACCTCAAGAGCAGCAGAAGACGTGGGTCCTCTATGAGTCGGATGCAGTGAACGACAGTGACGTCACAAATCGGGTTCCACCTACTGCTGAGAAGCGAGTATGGAAAATTGTATGGAGGAATGTGCTGCTGATGGGTTTTGCGCACATTGGCGGCGTGTATGGTGCTTACCTGTTCCTGTTTAAGGCTATGTGGCTGACGAGCCTTTTTGGTAAGTTGACGAACCTATAGGTAAACCACGTAAGTCGGGCAACTCTCTGCAAAACACAGGTGGGGTACAGGATCGCGCGGAGAGCGTTCGCAGGAGCCTTTTTGACGTAGATTTAGTCTCCTTGTTAATTAAGTCAGTTTTGTCAAAATAAAATCACCCGCCCCTAACCTTCAGGTTTACCTATATTTGTAGCAGAAGGTACGGATGGAACAATGATGCAAAATTTCTGATTTTCCAGCTGTATTCCTGTACCTGTGTTCCGGACTGGGCATAACAGCAGGTGCACATCGCCTCTGGGCACACAAGTCATACAAAGCCAATGTACCACTTCGCCTACTCCTCACGTTGTTCAACACCATCGCGTTTCAAGTAAGCGTACACATTTTCTGTCCAAATCATGTTTCTCATGAAAAATGCAAACCGTATTTTTAAGTTCTGTAAACCAACGTCTATTAAGTATAGACTTGCAATTTTGAACAAGGATAATTTCCTCGTACCTAGGTTGGTAGGTACTTTAAGCTGTAGGTAGGTATTTACAAATGATTTTCAATATTAATCTAACACGTGATACTCAAGTAGTTTGAAAACGTCAGTATCGTAATTAGTTTGATTATGACAACTGTTTTATTTACGAGATATAACTAGTTTAACACGTTTAACGCAAAATAAAACATCCTAATTTTATCACTGAAATGCTGAAGAGAACATAATTTATAGGTACTAATAGCTGATACCCGCAACTTTGTACGCGTGCGTAACTTTCCACCAAAAAATATCGGTCAACCAGCATACGATGAACCTCGTGGCTGCTTTTGGTTTAGAGAGGTCAAGCTGTATCTAAGAATCCTCGTCTTTAATTTCAATAAAATATAGCCTATGTTTCAATCCGGAAAAAGGTCTTCCGAATGCTACAAGTTTCATTTAAATTGGTCCAGTAGTTTAGGCGTGATCCGCGAACAAACAATAGATAAACAGACAAACTCAATTTTCGGAATCAGAATCGTTTATTTAGTAGATCTGCATAAGTATTTAGTTTCAGTTTTATAATAGTATAGATAGAGATAGATGAAAAATTCAAAAATGTTATTGATAAAAAAAAATGTATTAATATTTAGTTTTTATCCTAAGACAACAATAAGCTCCACAGATACGATAAATGTTGGTGTTTTAAGTTCTACTGAAATATTTTTATTGCTAATAATTGCATTATTACGTCAACACGTTGATTGCTGATCATTTTACGATAGGTCATGCTCGCTGGTCGCATCTCCACATGTGCTTACCACGCGTTCAAACTATCTCTCCGACACCTATGACATTGCTATCAGCAAATAATAATAAATTACTACTGAACCTATGCTACTTGTCACGTGAGGTCCACCGTGTAATTATTAAGAATTTTTGTTTTCGGTAAGAACATAATTAGTTTAATAATAATTCAAATTATTTACATTCAATTGGTAGTCAATTTAACGTTCTGCTGTTGATTTATACCTACACCTACCAGTATTTTTTTATAACTTTTAGTATTTATCTTTTAGTATTCTTTATTTCTATAGTACTCTGCATAGTTTTCATAACACTAGTAAGTACTCTTTAAATTGCGTTGTTACGATTTTTCAGTTACCCGCCACCTTGAGTAAAGGTACTCTACTCGTATTTGTAAACTTTGTTCCCGACTAGCTGCGATTTAGGCATAGTTTTGTGACCTCTTAAATTCATTTGACATTTTTAGAATAAACAATTCGACCATATTGGGCAAAAAGGTGCTTTTTAGCACTAGAGGTATTTTGACTTTGTAAGCTGGCTGGATTTTTCCACTGCACCATTTTATTTTATCACGTCTACCTGTAAGTCTACTTATTTAGAATTACCTGTGTAATCAAATTAAATATTCTGCCCAAACCATTTCTCCGCTTCGCATAAATCATATTTGCAACTAATATTATAACTGTGAATGTAAGTTTGTTTGTTACGCTTTCACGCGAAAACTACTTAACCGATCATCATGAAACTTTGTATACATATTCTTGGAGGTATTAGAAGGAACATAGGATACTTTTTATCCCTGAAAATTGACGGGATCCAATGGGACGCGAACGAAGACGCGGGTGGAAGCTAGTTAAGTAATATAACGTACCTTAGACTGAGCGCTTTTTAATTACGCACGTTTTGGTCTCCTTAAATATCAATACAGCTCATACCATAATCTGAGCACGTGCTTAGGATCTTGGTACATCCTTTTAATAAAATAAAACCATTGCTTGTTTTTCCTATAATAAGATTAAAGGAAGGAAGGAACCGTATAAAGAGTATAGGTTATTCAAGTGAAACAAAACAAACTCTAGGAATACATTATTTATTTTCATTATTGTCATGCATGATAAAACAAGGGTCAGGCGTTATAAAATCAAAACTAAATTCGTAAAAAAACAACTGTCCAATGTTACTACATTTTTTTTTTCGTTCCTCGGAGCAGGTTTTAGTTTTAAAACCATATCACCTAGTCTAACGTTATGTTATGTGTTTGTTAGTTTGTTTATGTGTTTGTCTTGCGTAAATGATAAGTCAAGTCAAGTCTTCGTCAAGTCGGCTGTCGTTTGTTTTGAAGAGAAAATGGTGGATTTTCCCTCCAAAACCTGAATCGAATTTTCACCTTCAGAAAGACTACTTTACACGATTTATTCCAATGGCTCACACTTTATGTTACGACCTAAGTATTATTGGTTAAAATTCCACCAAAATTAAACAACAATACTCACAATAACACAAGAAAAACTATTAAAATAAAATGCTACATGTTGTTTCAAAAAATTTCAAAATTCGAATTCCAACGTTACTACTCCATTTCAGCTCTCTACTTCATCTTCTTTTTTTTCTAAACCAACCAAAAAGAATGGCTGTCATTCTACCGGTAATCTATTCTTAATCGATTTTATATTTTTTTCACACTTGCTGCGTCCGATTAGATACATGTCATGGAAACCCAACCGAAAACAAGTCATTATTTGCAGCTATTTTCCATAACTGTTAATATACTGAAGGGGAAAAGATGGTGATCGAAGTAACGAAAGGTTAGAAGACGTTAACGGCCATCCTCATCACCGCATGCTCCTTTCTCAGATTGCCCTGCGAGTTTGGGCATGCATATACAAACATTCAACGCCGATTTTCCCATGTTGACACTAAGATCATCGTTCGTTTCGCTCATTCGATCAACTACTACGAAGACAGGTGAACCCCTAGTTTTAGAAACAAGAGATGCTTATTTATGATGAGACTTACTTGACGTAAGTTGGCCAGATGTTAAATCGTGTGACTTTATATCCGATACTTGCAGTAGTTATAATGATAACGTTAATGTGGAATGTCAAACAGAGGGCACCACGCACGCGATATCGTGATGAAAGGAATTTGAAATGATTTGACTTAGGTACTATTATTTTTATACACGGAAGATTGTGGGCAAAGAAGTTTAAGTTGTTTGTAAGAACCTTACTACTTAGCAAATGATCTCGGATGTAAGACAAACTGCATATTTTTGTATGAACTTTGGTTGCAAGCAGAAATTGATCTAACTTTGTAATAGGTGATCGTTGAATTCTTATTTTTTATTTTTACCAATAATAAGAACTATACCAAGAAATTCGGGGAAATTAAAGTAGGTACTCATTTGTTCAATAAAATCATTTAACTCACAATAGTCCTAGAATTTTTTTTGTTTCCATTGTTGTTGAAAATACCCCCCTAGTTCCGGGACAGCCAGTAGTCTGTACAGTTCACCATGTATGTGCCCAAAAATAACATCATACAAATACAACTTGCTTAAAGATTTCGGATTATGTGCATCAGGCTTGCAGCCATGTTAATTTATTTTATATTGGGTTCAATGGTACGATCGCGATATTTCTATCCTCAATGGAATCATTGTTTACATAATAAACCATTGTGCGTTGTCGTCAGACACTGGATCACTGGAACACGATGTACTTAGAAAATCGTAAAAATTACGTATTCTGTAGGTATCTAGTAGACTTGTGTGCTGAGTGGTTAACTTTTCACCTGTAAGGTACTACAAACATTAAATAATTCAAACTTTCAACGTTACCTTAAGTTTGAAAACGAATTTAGCTTTGAGTACCCAACTTTATTTTGTATAGAGAAGTAAACAGCCCCCGCTACTCTTTATTTTGTATAGAGATTGGAACTATAATATTCTTTAGGATCCTCAAATCTCCATACAAAATATGGAGTTCACACTCCACCCACTATGCGTCTTAAAATTAACTAAAATATAAAGAATTTACTTTATGTGCCAAAAGCCTAGTTATTATACGTTGTACTGTGTATTTACTCAGAATATTTAATACAAGTAATCTACTAGTTTTGGCCTACATAATTAAGATTGACATCGTGATTGGAGTAAACAAATTAATTACATGGGTACCTAATTGCTAGTAGTTTTCTATACATTTTTTTTCCTATATTCATGAAAGCAGTACCTATCTACTTAGGTTTTTCATTTGCATAATACGATTGCCAGAGTTCATTCGTACTCTAATCGATATAGCTACACACAATATTTTTCGATAAACTGATATTATTTCAATTTTGGCTTTTCGTTTGATAGTCAATCAACCGAATTTATTGAATTAGGCCGAGCTCAATGAAAAGAAAATTTGAAAAGTATAAAATCTCATGGCTTTGAGCTTGTATAAAATTTACTAAGTAGATTGTTTCCCTGAAATTCACTTTTGATTTTATTTCAAAGCTCTTTTTTTAACCAATTAAACATCTTTGTACCTTGCGTGGTTTGTCGGTTGGTAATAAACGGTTTAGGTAATTCAAACGTAGCAAAATGTAGTTTGAAATACTCATTTTTGTGTTATGCAAGGTGCAGCGCAGGCTGATTCGGTGTGCGACTGTATTCTTTTAAGTTTTCTCTAAGTTTAAGATTAGTTTTCTTTCAGTAGTTGTTTCTCTAAAAAGCTTAGTTTATCCAGCATATATTCAATATCTGTTCCTTTTACAGGATGCTGTAATAGACTGGGCCCGGGATCACAGGATGCACCACAAGTACTCCGAAACGGACGCAGACCCCCACAACGCGACCCGAGGCTTCTTCTTCGCCCACGTCGGCTGGCTGCTGGTCAGGAAACACCCTCAGATCAAGGCGAAAGGACACACCATCGACCTGAGTGATCTGAAGTCAGATCCTATCTTACGCTTCCAGAAGAAGTAAGTTTTTTATAGGTTACTAGCTGATACCCGCGACTTCGTACGCATGCGAAACTTTCCTCCAAAATATGTGTCAACCAGCATACGATGAAACTCGAGCCAAAGGCGGCTTTTAGTTTAGTGAGGTCAAGCTGCCTAAGAATCCACGTCTTTCATTTCAATAAAATATAGCCTATGTTTCAATCCGGAAAAAGGGCTTCGGAATGGTATAAAGTTTCATTGTTTCATTGAAATTGGCCCAGTAGTTTAGGCGTGATCCGCGAACAAACAAACAGACAAACTCGATTTTCGGAATCAGAATCGTTTATTTAGTAGATCTGCATATTTAGTCTATCCATATTATGTTTAATTTAAGTTTTAGACTTTTTTACAGTTTTATAATAGTATAGATAGATGCCTACTGCGTGCTGTTTTTCATACTTCAGTATTTCTTACTTGCGTGCTTGGCTATTGAATCGTTGTCTAAGGGGTACTCTGCTATTGTAACTGACAGCACTATATAATTGTGGGGTTACCTTCCGTATAAGCTAAGAATAGCGTAGTTCCAATAATTTTATACTTACCACGTAGCTGGCCGGTTTGATACCATTACAATCATGTACCATTTATTCATATTTCATATTTTTTTTATTTTTTTTCTAGGTACTACCTTACACTGATGCCTCTCTGCTGCTTTTTAATGCCCACTATCGTTCCCACACTCTGGGGTGAGTCCGCGTGGAACGCATTCTACGTCTGCGCCGTGTTCAGATTCGTCTACGTCCTAAACGTCACCTGGCTGGTTAACTCAGCCGCCCATCTGTGGGGAGCTAAGCCTTACGATAAGAACATAAACCCAGTTGAAATTAAACCGGTCTCTTTAGTAGTTCTCGGCGAAGGTTTCCATAACTACCACCACACCTTCCCTTGGGACTACAAAACCGCTGAGCTCGGTGACTACAGCCTAAACTTCTCGAAAATCTTTATCGATGGTATGGCTGCGATCGGATGGGCTTATGATCTTAAGACTGTGTCGCAAGAAGTCATCCAGAAACGTGTTAAAAGGACCGGTGATGGAACCCACCCGGTCTGGGGACCCCATGATGAAATTGAAGCCAAGAAAGAGTTGAACTCCGAAATCACTGAATTGACTAACGGAACTTCTGATCTAACCAACGGAAAGTCGGCCGTGACTAACGGAAAACTAGATCTAACAAACAGCAAATTGGAATAATTTTGTAGATTATAGATAGATATTAGAGATCAAAAGCACCAATGTGGAGTAGATTAAAACTAAATTATTGATATTTATAGTTAACTTTAGGTATTTATGACTTTTGTCTAAAAGCTGATTCCTTTAACTTGCTAATTCATGTTTTTAAAGACTTTAGATGTTATATGGAATATCTTGTGATGATTAGGTATATTGTGATGATGGAGTTCACCATGGTTTAAAAAAATAAGATTAAAAATTAATGTGGTTTCATTAACTTTACATCTTTAATAAAACACCTAGGTAGTACATAGGTACGGCTTATTTTATCTTAACTTCACGTCTTTGTATAGTCCCGGTACGTTTTAAAGTCTCCTATGACATTGAATTCTGTAGGTATATCAAAGCTCTTTAAAACAGATATTTTTTTATTTTTAAATATGATTCAAGTTCAAAAGTTTACTACTATAGGCGCTGGCTGTACTGGCAAAAGAGAATTATCTACGAGTATATAATTTCTCTACCGTATAGTACGCATAATTTCAATTAGGGATAACGACAGAGCCACTTATAAGGTTGCTGCCAAATTGAACGCTTGTTTGTATTCAATTACATTTCTCTACAGGATGTAGGAAATTTGGATACACTAAAATTACGATAATAATAGACCTTGGTAAGCGCTCTACGGTATCTACGGACATTAACTAGGTACCCACTTTAGCTGAAATTTTACAAAAAAAACGTCTCTATACCTTCATAGAAATGAACCTAGGATTTATTTATCCTGTAGCACGTTTTTACCTGTTTACATAATGATGTTAAATAATTCCAATCAAACAGTATTGTTTGTTTGTTTGTTTTCAATCAACGCCGAGCTTTTGTAATATGGAATATGACGCTTTCGTTGTTTATTGTGTCCGTAAAAAATAACGTATTTTAACGATTCTTATATAAATAAAAAAAAAGGGTACATAAAAAAGAAAATCATTCTAACGTGGTCAATTAATTTGATAGATAAAATAATATTAGTTTCACTCGCGATAGTCCTTGATTATTACCGAGCTTCGGAAATATCTTTCTATTATTTCAACTGCATTGATGAGGTTCGATCTAAAACTTATCAAAATGTCACAATAGGTACTTTTAAACCTATTGCAAAAGCTCACGTGGAGCAACCCGAAAAAGCATCATACTGTACATCAATGACACACATAGGCTGGAATATGTTTTCTTGAGAAACAGTATTTTTTCGCAACCATCAGAGATAGGTACACTTCTTTCCCTAAACTACTGAGTTTAAATTAATAGCAGTAAAGAAATGTTTGAAGTGAGCGATAGTGAGTATGAGAATAACTCATTTACACTTTTCGGGCCGATGGGCATGGCGTTTTACGATGACGGAAACTATTTAGGCGAATCTGTAACTGTGAAGATTATTCTGAGCATCTACTTGGGGATCACTATGGTGTTGAATATCATTGGGAACGTGTGCACGTGTGCTGTGATAGCTCGCAATCGCTCCATGAGAACTCCTACGAACTGTTATCTCTTCATCATTGCTATCACCGACCTGATCACTGGCTTTTTCGTTCCGATTGACATTTACATCATTTGGTTTCCTGACTTCTACCCCTTGGGCGAAGTTGGTTGTCGGCTCCACTACATTCTCTGGGACTTCATTCTTAACTACAGTCTCCTTATAATAACTGCTTTTACCCTAGAGCGTTATTTGGTCGTGACCAGGCCGTTTCTACGTCAGAAGCTCGCTTTGAACTCACGTGTTTATAAAATCGCAGGTGCTATTTGGTTCATTTGTGCCTTGTTTATTATCCCTGACGTGTTTTACATTGACCTTCTGGAGAGAAAGAAATATGTTTTCTGCTACTTTACCATCAATGCTGGGATTCATAGTGCAATCGCTGGGTTTGAGGTGTTTGCCTTCTCTGTGGTTCCGATGGTGGTGATCACTGTGCTGTATATTCTGATATTCATTGAGTTGAAATCGGAGAAGCGAAAGCCGCGAGTTAGCCCCGTGATAGTGCAACATAACAGAGACAAAGCTATCAAAATGTTGGGTGAGTAGGTACTTGAAACTTGTAAATTTGAAACTAAGTTTTAGATTTGTTTTTCTGTGTAGCATAACGCCTGTATAAATGAAATATCAAAATTACTGAGTTGCCAAGTGTGATTTAGTAAAGCCTGTCAAAGGAATTCATATTAATGTATGTTTCCAGCCGCTATTTCCGCTACCTTCTTCTTCTTCTTCTCTCCGTACTGCATTCTCCGTGTGATGACTGTCTTCCCAGAGCTCAGCTATGAGAACAATTATACAGTAAGTTCTGACTATGATCTCATTCTTCTTTTTCATATAAACGGTAGTTTTTTGTAAGACAACTCGCATTAACCTAAACTAGCGAGATAATCAGGGGTAACCAGTACATAACGTACCTAATTTAATCTCTGGACGAAGCGGTTTATCTAATCTAAAGTTTGCCTATGCATGCTATTATAGACAGGCCGGGTTGCCTTATAAATCACAAACCATTAATGAATTCTCATATATCATCACATCAATAATGGTTTTGCTCTATCAATCATCCCAACGCCTTTCTTAGGACTACAAGAACCTAAAATGTTGATATCAAAAGGCAAGCCTGTAAACTGAAAATTACAGATTTTCTATAGATGGCGTGATGTTCTTAGTCTGGGGCTTTACGCTCACTTCGGCAGAGATTTTATTCTAATAGGGATGACGTCAAAATGACGTAACTCTTTTCACTCACTGGTATAGATTTTTGGGCGAGATATTACATCATTCCTATTAAAGCCGGTTTACATTAGTCCAGTGATCCAGTCCAGTGCGGAACTGGATTCGTTATCGTCTACATTATTCCAGTAATTTAGAAGCCGTTGAAACGTGAACACTACAGTGACAATGATTTCAAAAAGAGATCAGTTTCTCAATTGCACTGGATAGGCCGTCTACATTATTCCATAGTTGCACTGGATTGATCGCACTGGATTCAAAAGTAGACCACGAATCCAGTTACTGGACTGGAATGCTTACTGGATTCAGTTCATTCCAGTGCGGGTTTACATTTTTCCAGTAAGCAATCCAGCACTGGACTGGATCGCTGGACTGGAATAATGTAAACCGGCCATTAGAATAAAAGCTCTACCAAACTGAGCATAAGTGAGGTTGAGAGATATCCAATCACCTGTGCTATTAATGTATTGCATTGTTTCAGATATGGAAGGTCGTCAACTATTTGTGCTACATCGGATACATGTCCACAGTCGCGAACCCAATTCTATACAGCCTGATGTCCCGAAAGTTCCGGTTGGCGTTCAAAGTAAGAATCTACAAAACCTCTAGGACCACCTTTACTGAAAGTATAATTTGCATGGTGACCCCGCGAAAATCAAACCACACATTTAGCATTACAGTCTACTGTCATACAACCCCAAATCAGCAAAAAACATTTGTCATAAAAAAACAACGAGAGCCATTTATTACAGAATTCTTAGATAGCTCACTCAAATTCTCTGAGCACCGTGAGGTTAAGAAGATATTATCATGGGAATTATCAACGTTTTCAGTTTTAACCCAGATATTAATAATGCAACATGTATTTTATTATGCCCTTTGATGGACCCAAAACTTTTGCTTGTATTACCAGGATCTGCTGAAAGGACGAAGGTCAGCAAACCGGCGTGGCTCCAATTCTCGGATTCCAAACTCCACCACTGTCACCAAAACTGAGAGCTTCAGTAGATACTAAACTTTATAAGCACCTGATTGAAAACAAACTTTAAGCCACTTAAAATGCTTGTACATTTCGGTGGTGAGTCGGTTCAAAAAATATTTTTGTAGCATTTCTCTATAGTTTAATAAAATTCTAAGCTTCTAGGTTGGTTCTTATATCGTTTGATACTTGAGCCTCTTGAAAAGTAATATAAATACCAACTGAAATAATACCTTAGCGTAGACGGTTTCGAAAGACACTATATTTTGTACAAGCGGATTTTCTAGGAACCTAGAATTCCAAATAACATTTTAATACGATGAAATAGGACGTAACAACGGAACGTAGGTACTGGAGATTAAAAATAGCAGGTTTCCTAGCGCATCTACATATAAATATACAAAATGGTTAATTGTAATTGTAATAACACTTGGAGTTATGTAGACATCTCTACAGAGGCAAGGCGAGTGCACACAATTAATCCTCCAGCGGGCTCATTTGTCGTGAACTAAGCTCATTAAATGGCCAAAACTGCATGAACTTGGGAACGGAAATGTAGCTGCACTAAATGGTTACAAACTTAATTGGACGGTCAAAAAGTAAGTACATAAAATGAGTATGATAGCCACATTTATCACTGCTATTGAAGTACATTTTTGTGATAATAAAGCTCTTTCAGAGCAAGTTGTAAGTACAGCTGCTAGTAAAAGCTGATTTATAGTTGGTTAAAGCTCATGGCTAACCCTTGACACGGAGTTTTTTTATAAGCCATTCCAAGTCCTACCTCTTATTTTATTATTTTGACATGCTACGAGATTTATCTCAACGAAACGGGATCTTCGTATTTTCTGGATTAATGTTCGTAGCTCATCTACGATTCTTCGTAGACGGGCAACGAATAATCTGATAATTACTAGAAGTATGGTTGACATAATAGCATGTTTATTAGATAGCAGCTTTACTCAATTTTTACTTTTATCAACCTATTCATGGTATGAATGATGATAAATATTATATTCAAAGGAAAAAATCCAAATTCAAAGGGCGTTGGGACATTTCCGCTCTTTCAATTTCGAATGCTTTAACTCTCAATCACTGTATGCTACTCGATAGCCAATAAGACAGTGAGTCGCCAATCAAATGGATAGTCACGATCCCTCTAGATTTGCTTTCCAAAGCTGCGTGCTTCGAGCGATATCAGTCAATCAGTGAAATATTTGTCGAACGAGTTTACCTACATTGTTTTGTGCGTGGAAGGGCTTACTCTGTCAGAGATGTTATATAATATCGAGTAGAGTTTGAAGTAAAATTGTGAAAACCCGGATCTCGCCCTTTTTTTAAAACTTGCAATGGAATTTAAATTGTTACAATGCAGTTTTTAGAAAGGTAATTAGGTAAGTACTTAAGTAATAAACATTTGTTTTTCTAAATACATACTTAATGTATTTAGAAAAACAAATGTTTATTATGTTTTCTATCAAAAAATTTAGCTTTCATAGTACAAGCTTTGCTTTGTTTGGGACTAGAGTGCGTTGTGTGAAATGTCCATGAGACCTAAAATGCCCAAACCTATAGTACCTATTATATAATCTGTGGTATGACTAAAACCACAGATTATATAATACTATACTAGCCACGGGTATGAAGCAACAGTAGGTATTGAACTATAAAGAGTTGTAGGTATGTATCGAGATGACATTGTCGAATCCGCGGGCGACGACGACAAAGTCATCACAAAAAAGTGAAAACAATTGAGAATAATGTCATAAACGTGATACTACTCTACATCTTTTAAAACTTTGTCATTGAAGTCTCATGATGTACCTACCTACACCTACCTAATATAGGGCCCAAAAAACTGATTTGAAAAGATTTTAGGAGTATAAATACAGTTCAGTCATGTATGGGTTATTATTATTCAAACGGGTGATAATGAAGATGGTAAGTTAACAAATTCATAAAAAATATTAACTTATTTAGTTGGTATTTTACTACTAAGCTTTTACCTACAGTATATCTCTAGTGGGTATAAATAGGCCACCCCAAAAATATTTCAACGCACGGTACCTACTATCCATCAGTTTTCGAGTGGTAATACTTACAGTTCCCCCATACATTAGTGATTTATATACATCTTGTTTTCAGTGGAAGATCACTGCATTGGTTGTCTTAGTCGTAGTAGCCTCTACAACTTCGGGTGCTAGGATTGCACGCTCCCCAGGTACCAAAATCAAACACCTGAACAAGCGTCAAACCACTTCTGGTTCGCACATTTCAACATTTCGAAAGACATAAAATCACTGAACTTATTTATGAAAAATCTCAATCAACAATGTTGTGCGCAAGGTTCAGCAAAAATAAAATTTGTGTCCAAACAAGTCTTCCGACCAAAAATGCTTTTTTAAGTGTTTTTAATTAATTTTTTACGTGTCGAAATATGCGAGTGAGAAGTTGATTGACCTTCATAACTAGGCTTCACAGTTTACAGTACCTTCCAGCCGTAAACTTTTTTCCAAAATATAAAAGTTAACCTCTCACTATTTTTGTTTTTTGTATATCTCACTTGTTTTTAGGCGGAGCAGGATGGCAAGGCAGTTCTGGCTACGACAGCGGTTCGTCCATCACAGCTAGATCTTCAGGCTGGAACTCAGGAGCCCTCAGCAAGAGTTCCAGATCCGGGTGGGATGGTTCCAACTCTGGTTGGAATTCCCGATCAAACGATTGGGCCAGATCCGGTTCTAGTTTAGGAAGAAATTCCGGATGGGGAGACTCTAAGGGGTCGTCTAGTGATTGGGTTGGAGCATCAAATGGTTACTGGTCTGGAGCTAATGGTTATAGTTCTAGATCAAGTGGTTATGCCTCCGGACCAAGTGGACACAGTGGATTGACCGGTTCGATTGATTTCCAATCGAACGGCAACGGCTGGCAAGCATCGTGGTAAAAAAATACAAAAAACACTAATACTAGGCATGATAATTGATTTTGGAAATGGATATTAATTTAGTTTATTTGTAAATACATTTATATGCAACATTATAAACTTTTTAGTCCTTGTTGATTTCTACCAGAAATTAGTTCCCTATCCCGTACGACGATGTAGCGTATTTTCAAAAAAGATTTAGTTTTCTTGATACCTAACTGGTAATATAAATCAACGCATAACTAAGAAAATAAAAATAAGCTAAAAAACTAATAAATGAAAAAAACTGTAGTGTGAAAAATCTACAAAGTTTGGTGAGAGTCTTAGCAGCTGTCAAATTACGACGATTGTTTGTTTTGCAATATAAACGTGGGGAGGAACACGAGAAGGGTGGAATTCGAAACGGCTCGACTCCACTTTAGGCTTGTTAGGAAGTTACAGATAAATAAATACTTTCGTAGTCAAAACTGGAGACTTCTCTGCCAATTATTATAATAATTTTATTCAGACTACAAAGTTAAATTACGTAAAAGTTTGTAATTATGTTGGTAACTTTAATTAAGAATAATTATTTTCTAATGACTGCCGAAAAAAATCGTGTTACAGAACAAGATATAAACAAGCTATGAACTAAACTATCGGAAATAGGTTTTGCAGTGGTGATACTTTAGTAAGTAGTAGGTCCTGAGTAAGTTAGTAGATCTAGATCTACTAGAATATGGTACTCCTAGGAGTAACATAAACAAGAAACAAGAAACAGGAAAAACCTTTAGATTTGAAAAATTTAAAACTGCGACGTACCTAACAATTTATTTCACGAAAAAGTTAATAACCAACAAAATTTACTTTTAGCAAATCATTTATCTCTGTCTCGTCTTGTTGTTTTCAAATCACTCTTAAACTTGTGTATCCTCTATAATTGTTACTTTATTATTTTTATGCGTCATTTTCGAAGTTAGTAAGTTTGTACGATAATTTATCGGATTGAATCGAAATAACCGTTATTTCTCAACTATTGGTAACATCAAGTTATAAATTACGATCATCAATTTCACTCTAATAACAAGACAAGTGTCGGCATAATTTCTACAGAAAGCAAACAAACTTATAACGCGTTCTTTACTCTGTCGTGATTTAGGACACTGGTTGTTTGTATTAGAAAATACTATCATGTCGGAAAAGGATCTGACCCTTGTCCTCAGAGTTATCCAATCGGTTCGTCGCGGCGGCCTATGGTTCGGAACCGAAGGCGACGATGTACATATTTTAGGAAAACTCTCAATTTTCTCTTTTCTAAGTATCTATGTCCTGCAGTTGATAGCCTTGATCATCGCTAAAGACGACCCTGAGAGGTTGTTTGAATGTTCAAGTGTAATTTTCTTCTGTGGGATGGGTATTCTTAAGCTGTTCTCTCTGCACCAAAACCACGATGACTGGATGCGTCTCTTGAATAGGATGGCACAACTGGAGAACGAACAACGCCTTTCAAAATCTACTCCTACATCTGATCATTCGGACGATAAAGAATACCAAGTGACCAACCACATTCAGATCTACACAGATCGGTTTAAGAGGACGTCCATCATACTGCTTAGAATCTACGGATTTACAGCTGTCATTTATATTTTTTCGCCTTTTATCGAGTACGGACTTCTTAAGTTTTTTGGGAGCACGCCAGAAGTTTATCCCCACATATTACCAGGTTGGAGCCCATTAGATAAGAAGCATACAGCTTTCTATGTTGTGATGGTATTAGTGGAGGCTGTGGCAGCAATTTATTGCGTTTTCATGCATGTGGCGTTTGATTCTACGGCCATAGGAGTTATGATATTCGTTTGCGGACAGTTTTCTTCGCTGAAGTTACTGAGTTCAACGTTAGGGGGCAGAGGAAGGAAGTTGACTCCCACTGAACAGCGAGACGCCAGAGCTCACGCGATGATTATCAAGTGCCATCAGACGCATACGATGCTGATAAAGTAAGTGCTTCAATTTATTTGTCTAATACCTGCTCTACAATTTGTATGGAGTATAGATGAAAGTAATTGTGACTAAATCAATAAGCCCAATATCCTACTAATATTATAAACGCGAAAGTTTGTAACGATGTATGTATGTATGGATGTTTGTTACTCTTTCACGCAAAAACTACAGATCCGATTTGGATGAAACTTGGAATATATATTGTCCGTGACCTGGATTAACACATAGGAAACTTTTTATCCCGTTCCCGGGGAAAAGATGAACATCCAAAAAAAATGTTCAGTAAAAATAAAAACATCAGTCCAGGGGCATTATTCTGTATGACTTAGGAGATTCCTTGCCGTAACCGTATGACGTCACCGTAAGGAATGACATTTATGGCATAGGAAATACGGCATAGGCATAGGGCGACTTCACGCCGCTGTCTTGTCGTGCTGCGTAACGCGCTTGTATTGGTCATAGTGAATAAGGCCCCAGCCGTTCATTTGTTAGAAATGGTACCTATAGCAAAACACAATTGACATGGAACAACTGACAGCTTGAATAAAACCTTTTTATGTTGGTGGGTACACAACCTGGACGTAAATAATCAAATTAAGAAAACAATATTTTCATTCTTAAGCTACGTGTACAAAGATGACATTTTTACAAGCGATCCCATTTGGATGAAACTTGGAATATTAATTATAGAATAGGTTTTTAGGGGTTTGTAGGGGTTTTTAGGGTTCGTAGGGGTTTTTAGGGGTTTGTAGAGGTTTTTAGGGTTTGTAGGGGTTTTAAGGGTTTGTAGGAGTTTTTAGGGGTTTTAGGGGTTTTTAGGGGTTTGTAGAGGTTTGTAGGGGTTTGTAGGGGTTTTTAGGGTTTGTAGGAGTTTTTAGGGGTTTTAGGGGTTTTTAGGGGTTTGTAGAGGTTTGTAGGGGTTTGTAGGGGTTTTTAGGGTTTGTAGGGGTTTTTAGGGTTTTGTAGGGTTTGTAGGAGTTTTTAGGGTTTGTAGGGGTTTTAAAGGGTTTGTAGGGGTTTTAGGGGTTTGTAGGAGTTTTTAGGGGTTTTTAGGGGTTAGTAGAGGTTTGTAAGGGTTTGTAGGGGTTTTTAGGGTTTGTAGAGGTTTTTAGGGGTTTGTAGGAGCTTTTAGGGGTTTGTAGGGGTTTTTAGGGGTTTGTAGGGGTTTTTAGGGTTTGTAGGAGTTTGTAGGGTTTTTAGGGGTTTGTAGGAGTTTTTAAGGGTTTTTAGGGGGTTTTAGGGGTTAGTAAGGGTTTTTAGGGGTTTGTAGCGGTTTTTAGGGGTTTGTAGGTATACAATCCAGAATATGCTCATTTATTGCCTCTAAGCCGGAACAAAGTTCGCCGGGTCAGCTAGTTATACATATTTCAGGTCAATTGAGGAGTTCGACGAGTTGCTTCGAACTACATTGGGGACGTATTTCTTCCTATCTACACTGACGCTATGCACAGTAGCAGTGCGGCTTACATCGGTTAGTTTATGCGTTTAGTTTAGGGTGCTTTTCCACCAGAACTAAGAGCTGAGAATGTGTTTGAAATCCACCAATAGGGATCGTTTTTTAAATATTTTTTTTTAATTTATCTGCTATCAGCTTCATAACCATAGATAATCAGATTGGTTCATGATATTGAACGTTGCGGTGAGATTCCAGCGAGTAAACACCATTTAGTATTAGGAACAGTTTACGTTCTCTGGTTTAGACCAGATTCTGGTTTAGTCTCTGGTGTTTTCATATTACCTAAACGATTCCTGGTCGATTGGTGGATGTCAAACACATCCTTGGCTATGTAGCTTAGCTCTGGTGGAAAAGCGCCTTAATGTTGCCCTACGATATTTTATGAGCGTAAACTGTTTATATTAATGTATTTTCAGGACCAAATGAGTATAATGCAAATTGTGTCACTCGTACAATACATGTGCGCTACACTGACTCAACTATTCCTCTTCTGTAGTTACGGAGACGCAGTTTTTAATGAAGTAAGATTTTATTTAGATACCGTCATAACTTCTCTTATTGTTATGAAACTAGTTTCGATTTACTTCAGGAAAGATCCTAAAGATGTTAGCACATTAGTAGGTAGAGTACAAAACGAACAGTAACATTATTATCTTCCAAATAGGTTAAACGTACATACATACGCTTGACGAGTGAGGCTTACGCCCAGTGGTCCTGTCAAACCACTCTTACGATGTTTTTACTAGAAAAGCCGGGCCAAGAGGTTGTGACAAGGGTTGAGAGGATGGTATAGGCGCTGGGCAAGCCTACTCGATCTAAATCATGTCCCAGGCACTAGCGTCTCCCGTTCATAGGAGTTTTTTTAAACAACTAAATGATGGCTCTTGCCTATGGCTCACCTTATATTAAGTGATAATTACTGCTTTATTGCTTAAACAGGGTGGTCCACATAGGTAGACACGTCCAAAAAAAAAAACTAAATTCCCCACACCCGGGGGTACCCTTAAATACATTATTATAAACGCGAAAGTTTGTAAGGATGGATGTATGGGTGTTTGTTACTCTTTCACGCAAAAACTACTGATCCGTCTTAGAATAGGTACCTATATATTGTCCATGACCTGGATTAACACATAGGCCGCGATTTATTCCGGAAAATCAACGGGATCCAACGGGACACGAACTCTTCAAAAACGCCTAGAAGATTTCGCATAGCAAATTGCACTTCTAAATCCTGCGCAGACGAATCGCGAGCGGAAGCTAGTACCCCGTAGCACAGATTATATAATACTATACCCCGTAGGTATATGTTCACGGATTTTTTTGTATTTTTCAGTTTATGATCTTATTATTATTTACATACCAGCCTGAGTGGCCACCACAAAAATCGATATTCGTAGGTTCGTCGTATCGTTTTGGGTTACACTGCGCAGTGACGCTGTCACTTCGCAAGAGCCCGCGTCGACACACAAGACGGCTGCGTAGTGTAACACAAGTGTCGCTACCGAATCTTCGCCGGGGCAACACCGTGCGGCATTGCGGCATGCCACAAGGCCGGTAAAAAATAATAAATGTCGCACATTGTGGCAAGAACCGTGCGACATGGCAACACCTTGCGTCTTGTGGCAGACTGTGATAATTAACGATGTTGCCTCGGCGTAAAATAGGCTGCCCCATGCCACTAATGCCGCAAATGCTTTCTATTTGTAGCATACCACAAGGTGCCGCATGTCACAATATGTAGCATGCGGCACTGTCGCACGTTGTTGCCCCGGTGTAATTCAGCCTTTAGTCATTTTTCAAAGTAGAGGCCCTGTTCATTTCAGAGTTCAGTAGGACCAAGCGAAGGTCCGTTTAGCGCGGCGGTGTGGTGTCTCGGTCCAAAGATACGTCGCGAAATAGCGATTCTGGGTTTTGGTATGATGTTGCCTCGAAAGCTGCATGCGGGGCCTTTCAATACGGTCGATCTGCCGACATTTATACAGGTAGCAGATTCTATTTTACGTTGGTTATTGATTTTACCTTTTAATTTGCTAGATAAAATTGTTGACGATTTTAGGTCAATAATTTTGTGTCAGTGATTCACTGCTAGATTCAGATTTAACTTTATACTCTTCGGACGACTATAATAATATGGCTAGTAGATTTAGTTACGTAAAATTAAATGTGAGTAAAGTACAATTTTTTTATACATATTTTAATTCCAGATAGTTCGAGCAGCCTATAGTTACTACGCTGTTCTTGGCAACGGTAAAGCGACTTAGAGGTTATATTCATCGCTAGAGAGTAGGTAATAGTGCAGTCACAGTAAATTAAAATTTATTTACAGTGTGTGTCGGGTTTCAATTTCAGAATTACACAAGTAGTATTAAAGTTTATATTTCAATAAATATACATAGTACACTTTTTCTTAAAAGTCCCAAAATTCCACTTTACAAAAAGTTTTTTACACGGCTGTCAAAGAATTAGGTAGGTACTTACTATAATGTTTTTATTAGCTAAGGCTAGGGACTTTTTTGGTTGTTAAACAAATGTATTGGGGACCAGTCATCCTAATATTATAAATGTGAATGTAAGTTTGTTTGTTACGCTTTCACGCGAAAACTACTTAACCGATCATCATGAAACTTTGTACACTTATTCTTGGAGGTATTGGAAGTAACATAGGATACTTTTCATCCCGGTAAATCAACGGGATCCAACGGGACGCGAACAAAGTCGCGGGCGGAAGCGAGTACATAATTATTTAAGAGTCAAAAACTAAAGGTGATGTTAAACACAAAAGTTTCATCGGACCTTTTTCCATCCCTGGTCTTCTCTGTCAGCCAAGACGTGATTACATGATCGTAGTTCTTGATCCACTTTATATTGTACTGGACGTTTTCTAAAGCGCTTTTTCCGGCTGATTCCTCTGCCCCTGCTTCTGGGTATTTGGAGAAAAACTCTTCCACCTGGTGAAGAATGAAACAATTATAGCAAAATTCTTTATAAGTTCCCTTATTTGAAGAAGTAACAACCCAGCGATGACCAATGAACAGTCTATATACTCAAATTAAGACCAAACTGATGATTACCGTGGACTAAAAAATCACGGGAAGGCTAAAACATGTTCTTCGTAGAAATCTATAATAATAATAATAATAATAATAATGTCCTTGGACATTACACACAACGCTCTCTAGTCCCAAACTAAGCAGAGCTTGTACTATGGGTACTAGATTGCTGATATAATACTTATATACATTTTTTTTTTGTAAATACATACTTATAATACATAGTAACAACCAGACACAGAACAAACATCTACGTTTGCCACACACAAATGTTTGTTCTCGGTGGGGATCGAACCCACGACCCATAGCACGGAAGGCAGAGCTACTACCAACTGAGCCATGACGCCTATGTAGGAAACGTATAAACAGTGTGAATCAATGTAGGCCAGACGAGCTCTGACTACATCCCACGCTAGAGATGTAGGTACCAGCACCGGGTTCAAAATATTGTAGACTCCGAAAGATGGATTCATCTCATGCAAGTTCTAACATATTCCACTAGTGTTACTATCTAGCAACGTAGGTACCTCTTTCAATCTGGCTTCAGTGTCAAAGCTGCCAGTGATGCCCGGTATAATGCTCCCGAGCTGAGGACTGTCCATCTTGAATTTATCGACATACGCGGGCCAACGAGCTCTGACGTCATCCCACACTAGCGACGTACCGGCCGGGTTTGAACTGACAAGTCGTACGACTGTTAGGTAGTCTTGATTTCGGATGCATCCAAGGACCAATAACCTAGAAGAGAGTAAGAATCTGTAGACAGGGGATCTCAGATATTTTATTAATTTGGACCTCTAGATAATAATAGAGGATGACTATAATGACAATTTCAGAATTAGCTTTTTATTTAATTATTTAAATAACATCATAACATCTAAAATAAATACTTTTTCAATATTGCTTCGTCCCGAGGAGCGGTCAACGCATCCAGAATCTTTGATTTCTCTTGAATGTCGTCTTCTTTCAGATAAAGTACCCACAGTTTGTCCCATTCCTTTTGTGACGATGCTTTCAAAGCTGTTTTATTTTAAAATGGTCATTAAGTTCTATGGTAAACAGTACAATTAGTATCTACTAAAAGTTGATAATTATTTCAAAACTTAATAATTGTATATTATACAGGGTGTATCTGGAGGAGTGGATCATCGGTGGCAGATCGATGGGGGACCTCAATGACAATTGATTTAACCCCCATGAATGTACTGCGATATTCAGTCGTTTAAAAATTATTCGGATTTTCATGAAATTTTGGTTAAAATCCGATTTTAGGCTAGATGTTTCAAGTGTAGCAAAACTATTAGGTCTACGACCGTAATTTTTTTTCTCCTTGTAACTCAATAGTAGACGTTCTGTCTTATAATACCAGTTTGGGACATTATTTGATGAAATTCAAAACCAAAAAAATATTTTTTACAAGAAAACCTACAAACTTAATTTTTCATCTAACTTTAAAGGCTTCCAGAATAAAAAAGTTACATAATTTTTTTTTCTGCGACCTACCTCAAAAACTTCTTCCATTCAAGGAGAAGTAACCCTGAAAATTTCACTTACTTAACAATAAGTAAGTAGGTATATACATGTATTTAACAATAAGTATGTATATACATTAGCAAGCAAGTTCGTATGAGTTAGTGGCCAACTCTGGTGACGGAGTTTTAACGCCGCCTTAAGGCCTCCGTCATGGCTTAACGACTGCTAGAGCCAGGACCGACACTAAGACGTGCCCTCCAAAGCACATTAGAATAACTTCCTTTACCTTAATGTCAGTAGGTAGAGGTAATCAGAAACTATTGCCACTATCATCGTTTAATCATCGTATTTGAACATGATGCCCTGATATTAGCTAAATGAAATTTTCAGGGTTACTTCACCTTGAATGGAAGTAGCCTGTGAGGTAGGTTGCAGAAAAAAAAATTAAGTAATTTTTTTATTCTGAAGCCTTTAAATTTGATGAAAAATTAAGATTCTAGGTTTTCTTGTAAAGATTATCTTTTTATTTTGAATTTCATCAAATAACGACTCAAACTGGTATTGTAAGACAAAAGGTCTACCATTAAGCGACTAGGAGAAAAAAAATGACGGTCGTAAACCTAATAGTTTGGCTTCACTTCGGACATCTAGCCTAAAATCGGATTTTGACCAAAATTTCATAAAAAATATTGCAGAACATACGGGAGGGTTCAATCAATTGCCATTGAGGTCCCCCATCGCTCTGCCACCGATGATCCACTCCTCCAGATACACCCTGTATACTTTCATTTCAACACTCAGACACAGAACAAACGACATTGCCAACACGCACAGAAGGTAGAGGTATAAACTGAGCTGTGACACCTGACAAATGAACTAGCAGTCTAGCACTCGTCGGGTTTGGTTTCCTTCCACCTCGTAACTTAACTTTACTACTACCTACTCTCTTCAGGGAATAACTTGACCCTGACAATCATGTTGATCTTTCAACACAGTTCATTCAGTTTTTTAGGGCTACGATCCCGTAGGGCGTAGGGTTTCGAAACCCTTATGGTGCTACTTTGTCCGTCCGTCTTTCTGTCACAAACCGTATTATCTCAGAAACTATTAGAGATAAAACTATTATTTTAACTATTAGACTTGAAAGGATAGTTATAGATCTTATTTGCCAGCATATTATTATATAGAATGTAAGAATTTTTTTTTAATTATTATCAAAATGTCAAAAATAGAGGGTAATAATTTCAAAGCGTACCACCGGATTGAGTTACATTATCATTTGAAAGGTGTTGTTTTGTAGATTCTAAGACATTTTTTTTATCATGCATAATTTTTGACTTATATGATGAAAAAAGTCCTAAAAATTACCTTGTCCCCTCTATCTCTGAAGGTTTTGGATCAAAAGATTTGAAATAATTATACGCAATAGAAGAGTTCTAGAACTTGACACGAAAAATAGGGGGAAGTCCCTAACACATTTTTTCCAAAATGAGCCAAAATAGGGAGGATTGAAAAAACGGGGGGCTACGAACACTAGTGGGGTATCATAGAATAGGGCTTGCTTAGTACATTCTAAGACATTTTTTATGTTTATGCTATCATGCATAGTTTTTGACTTATGATGTAAAAAGTCCTAAATATGAACTTGTGTGAAAAATGACCCCCTATCTAAGAAGTTAATGGAGCGAAAAGTTTGAAATAGTGTTATAAAGGAATTCCTGAACTTTACACGTAAAAGTTTTTTAAAAGAGTTACTACAGATATTAGTTAAATCGGCTTCAATATTGAGAATCGCTAAACTATTCGAAAATGATCAAGACTTGAGGATTTTAAAACACAATTTTGTGTCAGTGATTGCTAGATTCAGATTTTAAACACAGGATTAAGTTACACAATTCGACGGCAGTATTCTTCGGCATTTTTCATTCATTCATTCATATTTTTTTACAGTTCGTAATTTTTTTTATACATTCTAATTCTAGATAGTTCGAGCAGCCTATAGTTACTACGCTGTTCTTGGTAATGGTAAAGCGACTTAGAGCCGGTTTCACCATGCTCTGTTAGTTAAACTAACAGCTTGTTAATTAACAGACTGTTAAATCTAATCGCTGATCTGACGGCCACCATATAAACCAGCTAAACCAAAATACATCTGCTTGCGTTTTATTTAAACAGCGTTGAACGTCGTTTTAATTTAGTCGCTTGACATTTTGACGCCTGATTACGTAACACTCTGTTAGCAAGACTTTGGTGAAACTGGGCCTTAGAGAAAATATTCGTCGCTAGAGAGTAGTAATATAGTGAAGTCACAGAAAATTGCAACTTATTTGTATTGTGTGTCGGTTTCAAATCGTAGAAATACACAAGTAGTATTAAAGTTTTTATTTCTTGTACTAAATAATAAATATAACATATCACACTTTTTGAGTATACTTTTTCTTAAAAGTTTCAAAGTTTCACTTTACAAAATGATTTTTACACGACTGTCATTGTATTTTTTTGGTTGTTAAACAAATGTATTCGAGACCAGTCATACATAATATTAAATCCAGTCAGCGGATAATATTTAGATGTAAAGATGATGAGGTTATTTAAAAGTTTTAACGGAACTCTTCAATTTCTTGTCTTCTCTGTCAGCCAAGACGTGATTACATGATCGTAGTTCTTGATCCACTTTATATTGTACCGGACGTTTTCTAAAGCGCGTTTTCGGGCCGATTCCCCTGCCCCTGCTTCTGGGTATTTGGAGAAAAACTCCTCCATCTGTTGAAGAATGAAACAACTATAGTAAAATTTGCAAAGCTCTGTTATATTAAGAATAACCCAGCAATGACCAATGAACAGCCCATATACTCAAATGACTGCAAAGTTGGATTCGTTCTAAGTTGTAAAAATCTACTACGTATGTACTAGGGCATGTTGTACCGGTACCGGTAATTCAAGTTCAAGTTCTTTATTGCATTCATATTGTGGGTACATATCTTAAACAAATATTATAAAGAGGAAAGGTTTGATTTTTTGTTTGTTTGTTTGTTTGTTTGTATGAATTGAATAGGCTCCGAAACTACTGGACCGATTAAAAAAATTCTTTTACCATTAGAATCCTACATTATCCCTGATGAACATAGGCTATATTTTATCCCGGAATTCCCACGGGAACGGGAATTACGCGGGTGAAACCGCGAGGCGCTGCTAGTCTTAAATAAAGTTGAAACTTAATTGCTTCCAATATGAACCCTGACAGGGCACGACAATATTTTATCTATCGCTAGGTGGAAAATTAGAAGTATTACCTATACTTAGATACTATACTTATATTATGAGATCAGAGATATTATGAATATAATATACCTACCTAATACATAATATACTTACTGCAATTCTTACCTTTAATTAATAATTTTTTTACTTAAAACAAACTACTATCATGTTTTATTAACATTTGGCTAATTTTCTTCAAAAAACTCTTGCAGAGAATAAAAGCTGTTTTTTATTAGAAATTTCTTTAGGACAGTTTTGAACCTACGTGGATTGTCTTCGGTTTTTATATCTAAGGGAATTTTATTATAGATTTTGATGGACATTGCGTGAGGACCGGAGTGTAAAATTTGAAGCTTTGATGAGGGGGTTGCTAGTCTATTGTGTGGTCTTAAGTTTTGGGGTCGGGAATACTGTTCGAAAAGATTCATATTTGTTTTGACGAATAGGCTTAATTCCATTATATAAATGCATACAATAGTTAGAATTTTGTGTTTGGCAAAATATGGTTTGCAACTACGGTACTTTTACTGAGAATGGTACCGGTACTGCATGATAGATAGATAGAAAACTCTTTATTGTACACCACTTTTACAGAATTTGTAAAATAAACACAGAGTTCATTATTCTTATGTGAAGTATCACTAAGAGCGATCTCTTCCAGGCAACCTTTGGATGCATGCCCTAGTACGTACGTAGTAAGACCCACTAGTGTTTCTATCTAGCAACATACCTCTTTCAATCTGGCTTCAGTGTCAAAGCTGCCAGTGATACCCGGTATAAGGTTCCCGAGATATCGACTGTTCAGTGTGAATCTATCGACATACGCGGGCCAACGAGCTGTGACGTCATCCCACACTAGCGACGTACCGGCCGGGTTTGAACTGATGGATTGTACGACTGATAGATAGTCTTGACTTCGGATGTTGGATTCGTCCCATGCAAGGTCCAATAACCTAAAAAAAAATAGGTTAGAATCCGTAGACAGGTGAGATCTCGGATACTTTGGAACTCTTGATAATAATAGCAGAGCAGAGCTTCAGAGTCGAGAGAATAACAATGCAAAGGTTCAGTAAAAATATCACATTGATCCAAACAAAGTTTTCCGACCAAAAAACTTGTACCAATGCGATAAATAAGAGTGCACATTTTTTGGTTAGAAAACTTGTTAGAAACTTAACAGCACTGGCTTCAGCAGAAAACCAGAGCTGCTGTATGGAAACATACCGTAGCATTAAGCTGAGCTGAGGCCGTTTCACCACCACACAGAGCATGTAACTTATTTCTGTTATTTACAATTAGTTTGCTTTTTTTTTCTTTATGTACCAATTTATTTTAGATTTAAGTTTGCTTTTTATGCTGTTATTTCTTTTATTTTGTTTTTGTGGTGGTTTTGAATAAATGCATCTATCTATCTATCTATCTTCAAAAATTTTGAAATATGCGAGCGAGAAGGTTGTCTGGCTTTACCCTTCGCCTCAGAACAACGGAGAAAGACTTTGGGATGATAACAGCAATAAACACCTAATATAGTTATAAATACCTTTTCAATATTGCTTCGTCCCGCGGAGCAGATAACGCAAGTCGGATCTTTGATTTCTCTTGAACGTCGTCTTCTTTCAAGTAAAGTACCCACAGTTTGTCCCATTCCTCTTGTGACGATTCTTTCATACCTGTTTCATTTGAAAACGGTCATTTTGAATTGTATGTATGTGTACTAATGTGTAGGTACCTATAAACAGGCCTTTGCATCAATTACAAGTGCTATTTACGAAAAGCTGTAGTCCACATCATTTTGAAACATGATTTATTATTCAATTATTTAAAGTATAAGGACAAGTTACACGAAAAATAGTATATTATGCAACTAGTGAATAAAAGACAGATTTAACGCGAGGGCCATAAATGAATCACGAGCAAGTGAAGGATTCTAACGACTGATACAAGTGTTAGAATCCTGAACGACGTGAGTGGTTCATGGCCCTCGGTATAAATCCGTTTTATTCAAGAGTTGCATACTATACTTTATACCATGACTACGAGAAAAAGAAAGATTGGAGGTTCTATAGCCAATGCTACCACCTCCTTGCGCAAAAACAATAATTAGATGGAGGTCAACTATATTAGCGTGTTCTAAATTCAAACACCAAAACAGTCACAGTGAATAAAATAAGTTTTTTAGAGGGGGAATGGTATCAAATAACTTCTAATGATGTAATTTCAGTTTATACGGTCTCTTTTAAAGTTCAAAAAACACCGTAGTCGTGTAAATACTTACCATAAAAGTACACCAAGGATCGCAAATCTGTTTCAATATTGACAGGTTCAGAGGAACCGCGGCTGTTGAGCCAACTCAGGAACATTTGCCTCACTTTGGATTTGGCATCGGGCAGCTCAAACCGCGTCGCTAGCGATAGTATCTTTGAGCGCAGTAAACTGTAATCAATTCGTTTTTTTTAATAAGAGTAAGGCCCGTATGCTACTCCTCAAGCACTAAGCAAAGCTTTTAATATGGAAACTAGATTGCTGTATATACGTATAGCTTAAAGTCCCTGAAATCCATACTACAGGTGGGTTACTCTCGAACACAGTTCCAATCCGGATCCATAGATTTTGACAGAAGTCCTGTCATTTTTCAGTACAAAATGACACGAGATGTCAAATTCCGTGAATCCGGATTGGAACTGTGGTCGAGAGTAACCCACCAGCGGGCCTAAGATGCACACCGCGAGATATTTGTCATGTCGTTCTGTCAAAATGTAAGCATTTTGTACCATTTTAGGAACTATTGCATTATCTGTGGTAATGTTGTCGAGAAACCGCGCCTTTGAATTTTAACTTTTGACATTTCTGCATGACTAATATCTCGTCCTCGGAGAGGTACGACGACAAAGAAGTGTCAAAAGTGTACATTATGGCGCGTTTTGTCGACACCATTAGGTACTACAGATAATGCAATAGTTCCTAAACTGGTGCCAATTGCTTACATTTTGACAGAACGACATGACAAATATCTCGCGGTGCGCATCTTAGGCCCGCAGGACTCTTAATAGGTGGGTTACATCAGGACCAATAATACGTAGTAAAACCAGCGCTGTGCGAGCTAGATTGTACTGTATATTTACCTGTTGATAACACCAGTTTCTTTGATCTGCCAACTCTGTTTCTCATACAACGGCGTGATCAAGGATTGAACGAATTTCTGAAATTTCAACCCTTTTAGTTAAAAAGTTTACCTCTTGGGAAAAAAATATTATAGGCGTCATGTTTTAAGATGCAACTTCACTCGTTTTTATTCAAAAACGCACGAAATAATCTGCCTGCTATTCCATACCAAATACAATAAGTACTTCAAAAATTATAGGATCACCAATTTTTTTTCTCGTGTTTCTTAGAACGAGTTGTTCATATTGAAGCACCTATTAACGGGTACATTTAACCCTTAAAGTTTTTGGACGTGTAGTACCATCTAGCACTCCAGTCTCATAACACTACTTATTCAACAGAGGGAAACTGCGCCTGAAATAATACTTCTGGAAATCTGTTATTTCATACAGAAGAACCTACAATTTAAACTGTTGATGAATACAAAACATATTGAAATACCTGCAGTAGAGTAAGCGAACTGGAATTGATCAATCTCTCCGAGAGTTCAGTGAACAATGTTCCCGCTGTGGCCCAAGGTACGTATTCCTTTTCAACTGAGAGGTATTTGCTGATTTCCAGAGCTTGACTGTATGGTATCATCCGAGCCATCGCCAGGGAAAACGCGTCGTTCAGTAAGTGAGCTCGGTCTGATATTGACAGCTGCAAACACATTAAACTATATGACAGTCACAAAATAGTTAAAATAAATTAGTAAATCTTTCAAAGGGCAATGTGTACGCTTCTTTAACAAAATCCCAAGTGATGTGTCTCAGTTGTCGATTGGCAAGTTCAAAAACGTAATAAAACAGAGACTTCTTTTAAAAGCATACTATAAAATATCTGATTATTTAGAAGACAAACAAGCTTGGGACGAACTAGCTCCAACTCATCCAAGAAAAAAAAATATGTAATCATACCTAATCATACAAAACGTAATGACGATTCAAAGTGATCAGTGAGATTTTATTGAATAAAAGATTTTTGACTTTGACTTTGAGTGTAGGACACTTTGTCCCAAAATATTTTATCCGAAACGTCAGCAAGTAATTTTTTATTAATTTATCATGAAGCTCATCAACATCAACATATCAGTCTGAAGAATTCCACTGCTTGATATGGGCCTCTTCCGTGTCCATAGTATTCTCCATCCATACACTTTCTGCAGTCTCTTCGAATAGGTTTAAAGCACAGCGCCCACACGAACACGAGTCGAGGCGAAGAGACGAAATAAATGGCAGTGTGCTCACACACTAGGGTCACGGCACGGGCATCACCAGGTAGAGGCGGATTCGACGCTGCGTCGAGGCGGATTCGAGGCGGATTTGAGGCGGCGTCGAGGCAGGATCGAGGCGGCATCGAGGCGGATTTGAGGCGGGGGTGCTATGACTGCCCGCGTCGCGTGAGTGTTTATATCTACTTACCATCTCAGACTGAGCTTTGAGTTGTTCCGACAGTGTCTGCCACATTTCCTCTGTATAGTTCACCCTGTAGAAGCCCACTTGATTGTTATTTATTTTTAGCCACGTCTCATCATCTTCCAATTTCACTTGAACTGGAAAAACAGTTTTAATATAATTTTTTTTAAATTTATTTATCGTTTAAAAAAACGTAATAACATATTTTTCATCCCACCATCTCGGAAAGAGTATTTTTGCTCTTCAATATCTGAGTGCAAAAGCCGTTTTTATTCTCTAGAGGATAAAGTAAATTGAATTCAGAACATCGTGTGCATTAAGTTTGTGAATTAAAAAAAAAATTAAACCTATTTAATGCTACCTCTATGGTGCCGAATATATCATACAACTTTTAATTTGTTAAAAACTCAGACTCGGAACCTTCTTGGTGTTCTTTTTTCAATTTGCTTTGTACGCGGTTCTTTACGCGGCATTTTTCACGTCATTGTTAAACCTTATATTAAAAACAAGAAACTTGAAAACAAGTGAAAAAACTAAAATGAGTGATTCTAGCGACGAGGAAGTTTGTTTGACGCCAACAGAATTGACTGAAACTGTTAATAATGCGCAAATGAGCTTTCTCCCTCAACAATCACGCGAGAAGTATTTTTTTTGCATTTAGTCATTTCCTCAATTTTAGAGATTTAAAGATTTAGTCAATTTTAGAATCCTTCGCTTGCTCGGTCATCAAAATTGAACACGCGGTTAAAAAGCAACTTTGCACTCTTGTATAACAAATAACTATTGTACTATAGCACTAAGGAAACCACAAGGTTCATAGGAATAATGCTACATGAGTCTTAGCGTCGATAGCCTTACATTAGGTAAATAATATATAATATTGGTTTTAATATAGTTTTAAATTGACATTACGAATAGGTACTTACCACTTTCAACGTTGTCAGGGAACCAAATAATATTTTGTGTGGATTTTTTATTAGTCTTGTATGTGATCGGCACATACCAACGGTAGCTGAAAATATTCATTTTAATTAGGCACCGTACCTCATTGAAACGTAATACATCAAATCAAAAAACCTTAAATTCAGCAATGAAATGAAATGAGTCGTCATTATTTAAATTTGACATAGTCACATTTTAATATTATATCATGTAACACAAAGAGAACTATACTTAGTGAAGAAGAACAGTGTAACTTACGGTCGAATACTCAAACGCTTCTCAAATATTTGAGAGCTGCTTAAACGTTTGAGCAGCTCCTAAACTTTAATTTCGTATACCCAAACGTCTTTTTTGAGTATCTGTTAAATATAAGAGCTTCTCAAAATAAGTCCTGCTCAAACACCACTCAGTGTAAAATTCGTATACAGGAACGCTACTCAACGTTATTTATCTGTCAAATCAACTGTCAAACTGATTTGAGCAGCCCTTAGATCTGAGAGTGGTCGCGAGGTCCCTCAAATCAAGTTAAATCTATAGAAACTTTTCAAATAGTGATAAAAAGTGGATAAAAATGTCTCTATCGTCCATGTCTTCACTTTCGGACCCTATGTTGAGGAGAAACCCACAGTACAACAACCTATAGGACTTGAGGCAAATCAAAGCTTTACTGTGAGGACCAAATTAATAAATACACATTTTTTCACTTAAAAATATTTTTATTTCAATGCAATTTAGATTACAGTTTCTGTAGTTTCAATTTCTTTATTCATGTTCATAGAGGTGCCGGAGTTGTATCCATGTCCTGCAGCCGCTTACAGCGACAGCATTATTCAGTTGGCACACTCTATCCCAAGTCTCTAGCTTCAACAAAAGTATTAGGTGGCAGCTTCTTTATTTTCAATTTATATCTTGATATCTGAAATATGTAGCATATTATTTAAAACATGAAACAGTTTGGAATTAAGCTTAAGATCTTAGAAATGTTCAGCTGAGTATGTATAAACATAGGAAAAAAGTACTTGTACATAGACATAAATCATGTATTTATTCTGAGCCTTTCAAATGGTAAGTGGTCACAAGTTTCAGTGCTTGATACAGACAACGGCTGCCCTGGCGACCCCTGTGCGATGTACGATTACCTATGTTATAGCCATGTATTGTACCTAGAGTAACAAACTTACATGTACCTACCAGGCTCTTGCGGTTAAATAAGTATAAAGTACAGCATTTATTGTTTATGTAGGTACTTACATCTTTATCAGCTCCAAGAGGATATCTTTCTCTGCAGGGGTATAGTTGCATCCACGTTTCTTCTTCTCCTCCATCGTGAATCAATCTTCATAAATATAAAAATGAATTGCTGTTGGTTATTCTCGCTAAAACTTGAGAACGGGTGGACCGATCTGGCTAATTTTTGTCTTGAATTATTTGTGGAAGTCCAGGGAAGGTTTATAAGGTTTGAAAATTAAAATTGAGGCAGTAGGAAGTCTGCGGGGTCAGCTAGTTACATAATAAATGCTAATACAGATCTTGTTGAATAATCGCGCGTAAAATGTCAAGTTTGACGTTCCAAATGTTCCAATCTACGACGATTATCTCAAGAAATTTTTTTTCCATAAGACGTCTTCTTTTGATATTTATTTCAATAAAAACATAATTTCAATCGTAATTTAATCCAAACCTACAGCACGCTGTTATATTTCAACTTATTAATAATTATACGCTGTTATATTTCAACTGATTAATAATTTTAGAAAATATTTGTTCAAACAAAACTGCGTAAAACGAATACGAGACGTAAATTAAATCATTTTGTAACTGAGAACGTGCTGATGCACAATTTTTGAGCAGAATGTTGCCATGATGTAAACATTTGAGGGCTGCTTGGCTAATCATGGTTTCGAATTGCTTGAGTGGCGTTTCTGTATACCATTTAAATTTGAGGGATGCTTATATTTAAGTAGCTTTTAGATGATTACGAGATTTAACTGGCGTTTGAGTATTCGAGCATTATTCACAATAATTTTAATTTTTCTGGTATGACCCTGCAGGTATGCATTTCTACAATGTTTCCGCTCACCGCTTTTTTGAGTCTTAAAACAGCGCAATAGAGCTCAGTTTGCATTTCAGCTGTCGTATCATAAAGCAAGTCTTACTTATAAACAGAGTCGTTCGGGCTACTTGCTTCAGGGTTCAATAGAAATCTTGATTGTGTGATCGTGTAGGTGCGACTATCTGGTTCTGCCTTCACTGTCAACAATGGATATCCCTTCTGCCTTGTCCATGTGTCCATAATGTACCTGTTGGCAAAAAAATTCAATACCTTCATCAATCTCATCATCGTCATAGAAGTCAGAAGACAACTGATGGAATAAGAATATATGACACAGACCTATCAACAGTAGTAGGTATGCAATAAAGAACAAAAAGAGATAAATCTAGATCTAAACAAGTCTACTAGCTCGCTGTCGCCATTTGAGAAACTTTGTTTCGGAGGTTCAATTTTAGGAACAATACGATATTGTCACTTTAACTTGCAGATTTTTTCATTATAAAGTACAAGTTGGCAACGGGCGACATGAGGCGGCGGCGGACGACGTGTCGCGGCGACACTAATGGTTTCTATGTATTTCTATGAAACTTCCTCCGTAGTTAGCGACACCAAGCTAGCGACGCGTCGTCGAGCGAGAGACGTCAGTTTCATAGAAATACATAGAAAATGACGTAACGACGTATCGTGGCGACATGAAGCGACGACACGTCGTCTGCTGCCGCCTCACGTCGCCCGCTTCCAACTTGCACAGTTGTCACTTACGTTAGATTTAACCCTGAATTGTCTATTAGAAAGTAGGGTTCCAGCGATGAAAGCAGTTGTTGGGTGACAGTGTTGACAAACTCATATTTCTTCAGGTAGTCTGACACTCCTCTACGGAAATTTTCTTCGCCAGTGAAACCTTCTAACATTCGTAGTATTGAGGCACCCTGTAAGAAATAATATAAAATTAAATAAAATGTTTGAATGGAACATACTAAAATGATTCAAACTTCAAGCTTCGTCTGCGCAAGATTAGAAGTGCAATTTGCTATGCGAAATGCTAGTAAGCGTTTCTGAAGCCTTCGAGTCCCATTAGATCCCGTTGATTTTTCCGGATAAAAAGTAACCTATGTTTTAATCCAGGTCACAGACAATAATATACTTCAAGTTTCATCCAAATCGGATCAGTAGTTTTTGTGTGAAAGAGCAACAAACATCCATACATTCTTACAATATTAGTAGAATCTAACTTCGAAGTCATTTGAACAGGGTCAGGAAAATGGAATATCATACTTCGCATAAATAAATAAATAAAAATAAATATTCACGGACATTTAACACAACGCCTTCTAGTCCCAAACTAAGCAAAGCTTGTACTATGGGAACTAGATGGCTGATAGAATACATAATATATACATTTTTTTTTGTAAATACATACTTATAATATATAGAAACACCCAGACACAGAACAAACATCTATGTTTGCCACACACAAATGTTTGTTTGTTATAAACTCGGTTACCTAGTACCTACCTACCAAGTTGGTCCGTGTTGGCCGAGTGGGATTGCACCTCGACTTTCAATCCGAAGGTCGTGGGTTCGAATGCCGGCCGTGCATCAATGGAATTTTCGTTTCGGAAAATATATATGCGCATTAACATGAGCTTAACGGTGAACGAAAACACCCTTTGGCCTAGTCAGCTTCGCACGTACTGACCTTGTCTTTCCTATGGATATGGCTGACTAGGCTGAGAGGATGGTATAGGTGCTGGGCCTACTCCATCTAAACATTGTCCCAGGCACTACAGTGTCCCGTTAAATGTAGGCATAGGTTGCCTCCTGACGCTGTATAAATCATCTTCAATAGATGTAAAGGCCTATTATTACCTACCAAGTGAGAATATTGTAATTGTATCTGCATGTAAAATGGTTACAAGCACAGGTAACCACATAAAATTAGTTTGAAATAGCTATAGTAATGAACACGTACAAACCTTGTTATAAGAAATAGAGTCGAAAATGGCAGTAATTTGATCAGGCGTAGCGACCGTCTGCACAATCGGATGACTGGACAGTTTCGCATCAGTGACCAACACTGGATGCAATGTTTTTATCAGGAACTGATCCAGCTAAAATGTAAAAACCAATTTATATCACAACAGCCTTTGAAAGGATACCAGATGGCGCCACTTTTAAAAGGTTCTAAAAAGTTCTGGAAATATGTTTTTACAGGCGTTGTTATACGCACATCATAATACAGAAAATTATTGATCGAGTGAGCGAAGCGAACGAGATCTTAGTGACAACTTGGACGAAAGTGCTTTGTATGTTTGTATGTTTGTTCGTCGAGTTCTTTTGAACCGCTTATCCGATCTTCACAGAATTTGGTAGGTATACGGATAGTACTCTTAGATTTTACTGGTTTGATAAATGAAGTAAATTGGTCAAGGGGTCGTGAAGTTATGAGGGTCCGAAAGGAGTAAAAAAAAACTGTCGTACAATAACATCAAGTGGGGTTTCATATGATAGGGTTTTGTTTAGATATTCTAAAACCGTTTTTATTTTGACTCTAGGTCTAATATTTTTTGAGTTGTTGTAAAAAATATAAATTGGAAAACCCAGTATAACGTGAGCTACCATTTCTTGAAGTTTCAATGATTTTGTCGTTCAAGTAAGACTGGTACTTAGCTACACGGCGATTTCAAAGCGATTAACAAATTTTATTACAACCATTGGTCAATTAAAATTGTTTGGGTTTTATTAACCTCCGACCACCACGAGATCTCAGTTCGGGGCGAACTACTAGTATTATATATTCAGCGGGACTAGTATGTGACTGCTCAGATCACAATAATAAATAGAATCGTTCAAGCATAGGCAAAAAAAATAATTATCAAGTGTTTTTAGTTACCATAGTCCACGACGGTTCAATAGCATTCAGCGATTTGCATTGCATGTACGACGCAAAACCTTCGTTCAGCCAAACTTCGTCCCACCATTTCATTGTCACTGGAAAAACACCCAAAATCAATAGAGCAAGAAGAGCAATCAAAATGGACCTTAATAGACCAACATACAGCTCATTCTACATCGCCTAGTCGTTAGAGCAGGCTCGAAAATTCTTATTTCTGAAATAAGGGGCATCCTACCTATGCCCATGTGTAAACTTATTTAAGCTGAAAAGATGATTATGAATTAAACATGTTAGATAAAATAAAGTTATAAAAGTAGTAGAGCCAAATTCCCTTACCTAAATTGCCAAACCACATGTGGGCAAGTTCATGAGCTATTGTGTTGGCAACAGCAATTTTATTGGCAGCAGAAGCTGTGGCTTCATCAACCAGGAATGCAGTTTCTCTGTATGTAATTAGACCCCAATGCTCGGTTGCACCAGATACATAATCAGGAATCGCGATCATGTCTGAAAAAAGAGTTGTTTCACTTAAAAAGTTTATTTCATCTGTATACTAGCGACCCGCCTCGGCTTCGCACGGGTGCGATGGAGTGATGATGATGATGATGTATTATACATTATAAACCTTCCTCTTGAATCACTCTACCTATTAAAAAAAAACTGCGTCAAAATCCGTTGTGTAGTTTTAGAGATCTAAGCATACATACATACAGACATTAGGACAGACGCGCGAAGCGAGTTTGCTTTATACTATGTAGTGATTACACTCTATAGAACTTTTGATATATCCAAGAACGAGAAAAGCAAGCCCAGTTTCATGTTACTTGATTTTAAACAATAGACAAAATACTACTACACTACACTACTATAATAATATGGATGTCACTAAGTATTGTAAGTATGTATTTACAAAAAAAAGGATATAAGTATTCTATCAGCAATCTAGTACCCATAGTACAAGCTCTGCTTAGTTTGGGACTAGAGAGTGTTGTGGGAAATGTCAATTTTTTTTTTTTTTATATAATTATACAAATCATACCAAGTTTGGGTAGTGGGAATGGCACTTGATAGTATTTGATATAAAACTCTGTAGCTCTTTTCCCAATGTCTTGAGCAAAGTCTATCTTATGAGTTTCATCTTTCTGAGCAAATGATCTCAATGTGAAATCTTTTCCGATTCCATTTGCATTGATTTTCACTTCTTTGTGGTCAAAGTCGCAGATGACAAAGCATGCTAAGTATGTCGACATGGGGACACTAGTTGCAAAGTTGACCGTTTCCAAATTTGTGGTAGTATCTATAGTTTTTGATATTTCCTGTAAGAAAAAAAAATGTTTTTTTAATTCTGTTTCATGTCATAGACTAAAGTAAATAATTTTTTTCTGATTAAATTCAGATTTATTCATCAATGCACTCAGTAACTAATCTAGTGAAAAAGGCTAGCTAACAGTAGCTAGCAGACCAATATTATATTTATCATCTGGAAAACATCCTTTGTCCAGTTTAGAATTAATACAGTAGCGTATAGAATCACTTTGATTCTACAGAAATGGAGACCAGAATCTGCAAAATAATGATAACTGAGCAAATAATGAACGTAACTTACATTCATATTAGACAATGCTGTGTATGATTGCGGTTTGATTAGAGTTATGTCGAAAGTAGCTTTGAAATCAGGCTCATCGAAGCAGGGGAACGCTTGTCGGGCATATGTCGGCTGGAACTTGCTTGCCACCATTGTTCTGAATAGAAAAAAGGGAGCAAATCGAACCTTGTTTACCATATACCTATCATTATGTCCAAGATACTGGCAATTTGATGATTGACTTACCTATTACCCTTTAACTGGGACAAATAAAATCCAACAATGCTCTTTGTTAGGGAGCCACTGAAATCTACACAGATTTTATAATCGCCCGAGCTCACACTGTTCTTAAACTCAATAACCAGCTGCTCTAGCTCTACATCTTCAAAAAACCTTGATATGGGAACTAATTTGTCCTGACTGAGCACTCTAACAGATTGAATGTCTAAAAAGTGAGTGTTTAGTTTCACATGATCTTTTTCTTCCGAGAGTTTAGTGTCGATTTGAACGCTTCCTTGGAATAAGCCTGATTTCAAGTCAGGATGCAGTAGCAGGTTGTAATGCACCGGTGTTACAACAGGTGACAATCTTTCAGACTTCTTTGTAACACAATCTACCATTTTGACTATTGTTCGTGTTTGTAGGTTGCAGTAAACACATAAAGCACTTCCAAATTTACTTAGCGCTGGTAATAAATACATAGAACAGGAAAGAAGTTGGTAAGTTTTTTAAAATTTTACACCATCATCATATCATCAAAACAAAACAAACAAAATAAATAAAATTGCGACATGACATTGACATTGGTACCAGTGTCTCCATATTAAAATAAAGGATTACCGTGTTGCCAGGGTGAAAATACGGTGTTTTACGGTGTATCAGTTAAAAATTTACCGTAATTACCGTGTAATGTTTAAGTGTATGGTAAAATTGGTAAATAAGTAGATAAAAAACAAATTTAAAGGGAATTTAAAAGCAATAATTTAATTACAATCAAAATTTAATGTTTAATAGGTACCTCATTATTAATTGTTACATGTTTCTAATTTTTTGTAATGAATTTAAACCTACTTATAAAAAACTAGTTCCTTAATCCGAATCTAAGACGACAATTTCTTTTTCATAAATAGAAGCATTCATTTTGCTGATCATTTCTTTAGTGGGCATGAAATCAACACAGGTTTTTCCTCTTCTTTTTATCGACTGTTGGGCGAAAAGATTTCCTTTTATTGTCTTCGTCAACAGCTTATTTCTTTTTTTTGTTTTGATGTCGTTGACATGACTAAAAATCCGCTCCCACTCTGCATTACAATGGGGCAGAGAGAGCACACCCAGCATAAACTTTGGCAGTATCTTAAATCTCTGCACGCCGTCTATGTCCTTTAACCCAGAAACCGAAAAAAAATGCGAAAAGTTATTCATCACCTTATTACGGTAGAATTACGACACGGTAATGCACGTTTACCGTTGACCGTAGATTATGTCAGATTACGGTGCATCTACGGTAATTACCGTGTATATGGAGACACTGATTGGTACTAGTCAATGTGTTTAGTACTTATCCGTCAATGCCATTTCTATTTTTTATACTGTCAAAATGTGTAACGCCACCGTCAATGTCATTTATTTATGTTTGTCATTGTCAAATTATGTGAAACAAATGTGTAACGTGAGTGCTAGAGCTAGAGGTAACAATTGTAAACCAAGAAGTTGAAGTAGAGGTAAGAATTACCGAGCCCATATTATGTACCCAACCATCCAAGGAATTTAATCGAACCTCGATCGAACAACAGCAATAGAATATCAATACCTACCCATTAGTAATGTAATGTAGTACATAGCCGAAGTTTCAACAATCTAAGTTAGTAACTTACCAAATATTTTGTGGTAACTAATCTAATATTTCGCGCTAAACCGAAGCTATAGTAGGTGCCAAATAACACCGCAATACAGGTCATTCACCTACCTTCACCACGATGTCGCAAAATTCAATTGATGTCTTCTTCCTGCCCTTATCCCACTAGGTGGGGTCGGCACAACATGTTATTTTCTTCCATTCTCCCCTATCATCCGTCATCTCAGTGTTTACCCCTCTCCTATGCATATCATCTTTTACACAATCCATCCATCTTTTCTTGGGACTACCTCTTCCTCTATATCCATCCACATTCATACTTAGCACTCTCCTCGTTACATGACTCTCTTCCCTCCGCATGACATGCCCATACCACGCTAACCTGTTGCTCCTCATTTTCTGTATGGTTGGTAAACAATGGTAGGTACTAACGATAATTGATGTATTTTAAACAATGGTAGGTACTAACGAGATTCGAGCGATACCGTCTTAGCGACAGGTTTGTATGGAAAGCGACATAACTAGCCATTCATAAATTGAATTTTGCGACATCGTTTTGAAGGTGGGTGAATGACCTGTATTGCGGTGTTATTTGGCACCTACTATAATCAATGACATTTTATACAAAGTCTAGTAAATTTTTGTAGGCGCGAAACTTCTAGACCTACGTACGGCCTACACTACGCCGCCGTAGAGTTGTTATCCCGCAGAGTCTACGGGATGGGGTAGTTCTATGCCTAAAGTCTACAACATGTGCTACGCATTGCCTCTACGACGTAGTACGTAGTACTACCTAATGTAGGTACCTAACCTATACAAAAGACATCAACGCGCTGCTCTCGCTAATATCACTAAATACGTTCGCTCTGGCTAGTGCAACAGATAATTATTATATTTCGTAGTTTAGACTAGACATGTAGACAGATACACGATCACGAATCCGAAGGCTTTCACGATGAATTAAAATAACCCTGCACATCACATCAATGATCATAATAAAAAATCTTGACATAGTACAACCAAACGGATTGAAATCGCTCGGCTTGGTATACAATAGGTATCTACTACCTACACCAAATAATGCAATACAGTTTCTATAGGTAGCAGCTGCAGTCCAGTTGTAAAGAATGTACTTTATTGTGACTGACAAGACAACAATAGGCAGCTAGGTACTCAAATGGCTACTTCCACTAGCTAGACCGTTCGATTTCGGACGCACAAGGAATTTAAAATGCTTATTTTCTTGAGTAAAGAGAATAACCGTTACAAACTATTTGCAACGGTATATTGATTTTACATACCTGCATAAGTAATCGATTTATTTAGCATACAAATGAAAACTATTCTAGTAACTACACCACACTATTAAGGTACCTAGCAGGTCGGTAAGTATGTACTCTTAGGTGAAGTAGGTAGGTAGATAGGTCCTCAAAATTAATTTTTCAAAATGGAAACTGATACTAAACGTACTCTTTGCCCTTTGCAAAAGCTACTTCCCTAGATAGGTACAGACCTACTCAAGATACTTCACAAGCAGGGGCGTAGCTACCGCCGTATCTGCCGTATCAATTATACGGGGCCCCCGGGCCAAGGGGGCCCCGAAGTGCGTAAGCAAAAAACTTCCCAAATTGTCCCAATGTCACTATTGTCCATAAAGGCAGAAACTTCAGCAAAACTAAAGTCATCATCAGCTATAAATGATTTAATAAATCAGTTTGCCGAAAAAAAGGCAAGGAGAGCGTATATTTAATTTGAATTGTTTGTAAAAAAATTGAAAAAGTGACAGACAGATAGTTATGATGAATAAATATTTCTTTTAATTTTATGCAAACATTTTTTTTCTTTTGTGACAAATCTTTACCCTTCATAAGGGCCAACAAATAAATTTTTATACGGGGCCCCGCCAAGGCACGCTACGCCACTGTTCACAAGGTTAACAGACAAGTAGGTACCTACTGCCACTGAGAGCGTATGACTATTCTATCTTATTAACCTACAGTACAGAGATATAGCTACCATGGTGGAAAATCGTCGGGTGCAAAGTGCAGTCGTGAGACTAATTTATTTCACGTTGGCTTATACAGAATGCTATAATGTCGGAATGTAAGCGAAATCACGGAAAACAACTAGTAATGTAGATCATCTTACTTGTTATTCTTCAAACTGCTTGCGTAGAACCCAACAATTCTATTATCCAGTTTTCCTCCAAAATGGATGTGAATTTCGTAGTTTCCTTTAGGAACATCTTCAAACAGATCCACAATGATGAACTCTCTTCTATCAGATGAAGCGGTTATGGACTTTATAGAAATATTTTGCTCTTTTCCTCTGGAAAAAATATGGAAGCATATAGAATAAATTGTATATCGTATCATTATCACCATCCTGATTTGATCTAAAATAATAATTCATTTAAGTAATTAGTCGATAACACGCACGGCTAAGTTAGTTAGGCCTCTTTTCTTTTGCTAATAAGTAGGTTACCATCCAGATTGTTTTTATGTTTTATGAGGTATAGTGGTCTAACAGGGCATATCTTCCGTGGACGTGCTCAAGAAGGCAATGCATTTTTATAGGAAGAGGTTAACTGGTAACCTCTGCCTATAAATATGCATATTGGGTGGCCCGTGCGCTTATTCCTCTATCTACCTGTGTTATGTATTTTCACCCTTTCATACCTGAATGACACAGAGTTGATACTTAATTTGTTAGAGTGCAGCTCTATTGTGTGTGTGGGCTCCAAAATTTCCAGCTGTATCGCCACTGAACCACGGAAAATGTTCTTGTTCATGTCAGGCCATAGGTTTAGTTTGTAGTTCTTTGGTATTATGTGCCTAGGGAGCCTGTAGGAGTCCTGAAATCATGAGTAGTGTTGCTAGTTATTGGAAAAACTGAGTTTTAGTGACTTTGATAAAAAAATACTTTAGTAGGCACCATGTTTATAAAATATAGAGGGACTACCTACTTCTGAAACCTCTTTCTCCAGTCAGTCCAAAAAATTTACTGAGATACCTAAGCATGATATCATTATAAGATTCATGGGCGAATACTCAAACACCACTTAAACCCCACTCAATTTAAGTCCCGCTTAAATTATTGCCATCTCTTACAAATGAGTAATGTCAAACAGAGGAAGAGCAACAAAAAAAAAAAAAAATTACTCTTGAGTTTTTCAGCCTCAGTTATAATCCATACGTCAATATTTTGTAACGGTGGTGGTGTGCCCAAAGAATTTTATAGAAACTTTTGAGAATATTAGATAATTATCTAATAGTTTTGATAATGGGGGCGTGCTGATAATTTTAGTAATCCGAGAGCGACGGCGTACCATCATAAATCCTTAGAAAACTCAATAAGCCATTTCTAAGCGGTTAGTTTCTCATTAGAAATGTGCGGTAGAAATCCAATTATTATTTGTCTCACAAACGGCTTAGGTTAGATAATAATTATTACGACATTCGATTTGTTATGTCACTGAATTGTTTAGTTTACCAATCAAGTCAAAATTATTAATTTCTCAAGAAACGTTGAACGGCAAATGAGGGACGTACGTAAGCCGTATATATACCTAAAAACTATTTATAGCTTCTTTTGTTATACCTATTTGCCTCACAGGGCACGTCCTTAAATTGCTTACATACCTTATTAGAAGAATTCATCAGACTTTTGAATGTATTTGATGTTATTTCGTATTTTGAGTTGACTTTCTGAGCGATTGCTACTGTTGACACGATGAGGCAGAGTGACATCACGCAAAGTAAGAGCACCTTGTTGTGACACATCCATGTTATAATTGCTGGAGCCATCTTAGAAACAAACATACGTAACAAGACTAATAAATACTAATTAGGTACCTGCACAGCGCCACGGTAATTTCATAGCATTAACATTTAGGTACATTAATTTCGCACAGGTGCTGTTTGAAGCACTTAGACTTTAGACTGTCTGTGGAATACGTGGTGTAATAGACCAATAATGAATAAATAATGCAATGTGCAATGCAAACCAATCTATTCCGCGCTATTATCTTGATTAGGTCGGTACTTACTATGCATTAGCGCGCTTTACAGCGCTACGGTAATTTAGGGTTATTCCCATCGAGCCCACCGGCCGGCTCACTGTTATATCAATTATATAATTTACGTAGGTATATTATTATGTCGGTGCTGTAATAAGATACTGGCAAGTGTCAAACAACGCCTCGCTTGTACTTTTCAATATTTCAGAAGATAAATTATTTATGAAAAATCCCTCTAACAACAATGTCGTGTGCAATAACATTGCACAAGGTTCAGCATAAATATAATTTTGATCAGCGAGAAGCTGTCCAACATATTCCGCGCTATTATCTTGACCTAATCAAGATAATAGCGCGGAAAATGTTGGTTTGCATTGCACATTGCATTATTTATTCATTATTGCTTTATTAACCCACGTGTTCCGCAGACAGTCTGAGTGGCTTTTCACGTGTCCTGATTGCCTGGTAGCCGGTACGGCCGCGGCGAATTGTATGCAAAACGCGTGGTAAAAGTTAAATAATCCCTATAAAAAAAATATAGACAAGATAAAATAATACAAGGCAAGTAATGACGCAGGTACCTAAAATAACATATCTTTCAATCAGATAAGGTAGGCCTATGTAGTTTTCTTAACACAATAAAACTGCCTACTTTCTTTGAAATTACCTAGGCAGGTTAGTTCTCAGACTTTAAACTCCCTAGATAAACAATTATTATTTACTTACCTACGTGCAAAGTTTTACTGAGTTTTAGCGTGCACAAGTGCAGTCTTAGGTACTTATAACTTTCTATTGTGCATGCATAATTATTTTAAAAGAAAGTTTAATGTTTAAAAATGCCTGCCTACATATACCTAGCAACCAGACATTATGAATAATAGATGGTAAAATTAGTAAAAAAAAACTCGCACATCTAATGTGAAAAAAATAAAACAAGAGTAAGTTACTCACCGCTCCTTTCTCTTCTTGCAATTTTTTTTTATAATTTATTCACTTGTGTAATGCTCTGCAATTCTGCATTATTAAAACAATGGGTAATCTAAGCAGTTGATAGTGGTAGGTACTAGTGGGGATAGCTACCAATATGACAACCGAGTCACCAAACTACGGTCACAAAACCACTTGGATGTGAGCTCGGAACGTGACTGAGCTGCATGCAGTAAAGGCGCAAATAAAAGTCGATTTCACCTATTTCTTAACCTTGACCTCAGTTTTTTTAAACCTAAAACGTTATATACTTTTTTGATACAAAACTTACGTAATATCTTCGTTTTAGGTTTGTTGGTTGCAGACAGTCGAAATGCATGGAAGTCGAATGCATTAGGTTTTGGTAGCGAGAAAAACGTGCAAGGACGATCCAATTATTGTGCCAAGCATCGTTGAAAAGTTGAAATATTGAATAACCTCCTGCCAAGCGCTATGTCAGACAGTCTGACCTTACGGGTTCTGCGGTCACACATAAAATATTTTAATTGTAACTCACCTAACCGTCAGTAACAGTTGTACCTACGTGTACCTAGTATATTTATTTTTTAAAAATAAAATAACGTTTGGCAAATAGAAAGTTATAACAAGAGTTATTTACAACAGTAATAGAAAAATAAAGTTATAAACGACTGTTTCGGTACGCCATTGTTCGGTTTTTCTTATTTCGGACACTTTATTCACAAAATTTTTAAGTACATACTTAGGTCAAAAAGTTTTTACACCAACAACATCTCAGAGGTTAATAAATAAAGACGTTGCGACCGTCATAATACCGTCGTATCTATTTAAATAGGAAGAAGGTACTGATAAAAAATACAGGCGGTAAACAAACTCGCTTTTAATTCAATAAATAAATAAATTTGATACTTAGACGCAAACAAATAAATTATCATAATTAATCTACCTACTACAAGTAAACCAGTATTTGGCAACATTCTTTTATTTCCTAATCTTATATTATATAAAAATAAATTGCTGTTCGTTAGTCTCGCGAAAACTCGAGAACGGCTGGACCGATTGGGCTAATTTTGGTCTTGAATTATTTGTGGAAGCCCAGAGAAGGTTTAAAAGGTGAATAAATATGAAAATTGAGGCAGTACGAAGTCTACGGGGTCAGCTAGTTACTAATAATTTTATTAAGCTATTGTCATAATGAAGACTATTTTGATATAGGACACCTATATATATAGCTAAAACCGTGTCGGTTTTAGCTACATTATTTTTCGAAGGTTAATTAATAAAATGTCCAAAACTAAAAGGAAAGGTGCTTTTTAAAATAACATTGGATTACTTACCACAAAAATACAAGAGCAAAATATATAATTGGATCCTCCAGAGTTCCAAAGTTAACAGAGCTTTTTATCCCTATTTGAGACTGAAAACTTATACCTAACAATGTTTTTAAAAGGCCATTTTTCTGTAAATCGGTGACCATCATTGTAGATGTCGAAATATAAGATGTTTACTAGCCAACTAGACCATGAACTAAAATTTACTTTTTTTCATATGAATTTGTTATGGATGCTAAGTAACAAAACGTATACAATAATGTTTTTAAACATTTCGTAACTGCAGTGTGACAGCACCATTCGATTTACGGCCGCCACTGGCAGTTACCGCTTCTTAGGAAACGGAGCTTTTAGATTCGAGACAGATGGCAATTACTAGTGCTACTTAGATCTAAGTCCGTCGGAAATATTTTGAACCTTGTGCAGCACTATCTCACGTAGACAGAGCCTAATCCAACATGATCGTTCTGTAGATTAAAAAAAAATAGTGGGTATCGTTTTGCTTTTTTAGAAACATGAAGCTCGACAGTTGTCGATTGGCAAGTTCAAAAACGTAATAAAACAGAGAATTCTTTTAAAAGCATACTATAAAATATCTGATTATTTAGAAGACAAACAAGCTTGGGACGAACTAGCTCCAACTCATCCAATAAAAAAAAATGTAATCATACCTAATCATACAAAACGTAATGACGATTCAAAGTGATCAGTGAGATTTTATTGAATAAAAGATTTTTAGCTTTGACTTTTACATTTATATTCCTAAATAGCATGAATTGGCTAAGAACTCACTCATGATCATGAAGTTGGAAAGTTTCGCACGCGTACGTAGTCGGGTATCAGCTAGTTCTGTCATATTTTAGTGCTGCAGACTACGCGTGGGCAGACTCTACCTTTCGTCACAAAGCGAGCCGTAACGTATGTTACTATATTTTCAGTTAGGTACTATTATAAGTCTCATCAATTTATCAAAATATCAAGCATAAAAAAGTTTTTTGTATTTACAAAGTAAATTGGTAGAGTCAGTTGATCCGGTACCCACCCAATCACTGTTTACATATAGATAGATCTTAAATTATGAATTTATAATTTTTCTATATGCTTCAGGTCTTTTTACAATATATCTGGTATTTTCACTAGACAAGAACATTTTAATTTACGCGTTTTTATTTTTATCGATTAACACGTAAGCAACCAATAACGCAGCTTATCCTAGCTTATCCCTTCAGTTGCCAAATATAGCTGGAAAATAATCTTCTTTATAAAATGTTTTTGACACGTTTCTCGTTACTTGTAACTAGCTTTCTGTTTACCTAGATATTTACTGAAGTTAATGAGCCAATCTCCCAATTTTTTATTTAGAATGCTCTCTTGTTGGTTCAATTTAGATTATTATGCACAGTAGTTTTAAGGGACATATTTGGATTACCTTGTTTGAGCAAAACTGAAAGTTTGAACTAAATTTAGCAAGACAGTTTCGTACCAAAGTACCAAAGAGCAGTCAATCTCCTGAATTTGAAGTTTTTGACTAACATGGTAAATTATGAAAAAATAGTACATACCTAAAACATCTTTTGAAGCCAACATGAATTAGTAATTATGTGTTTTCATAAAAAAACATACAAAAAATTACCTACAAGGAAGAGACTTAACTGACACCTTGGAATGATACATTACCTAATGATACCTTTAAGAACTTAATTTTAAATTAATTTTTAGACTCTAACTGCTTATGCTAAAGTGGAGTATTACTCAGGTATTGATAATTGCATTGCATCGACTCGGAAATACTATAGATAGTGCTCCACGCGCTACTTTGATAAATGCGGGTCTGATAACGTCCGGTCTTATTTCCTGCAGCACAATTAGGCTATGTAGATAAATAGGCCCCATATTCTTCCATCCCCTGCCCGCCATGGTAACCATAATGAACATCTGCCATTTCGGCGTCTCTTCCTTTAAAACTGTTGTTATTCTTGAACGCGTTGATGACTATCAGCGCCAATGCCAGTTTTCCAACCATCAGGGACTTGAAAAGCATAAACTTCAACATGCCAAGGAAGAGAGGCACGATAGTCGATTGAATTACGAATGGCAGAATGAATAACGGCAGTAGCTTTTCAATCAACTTTTTCTTCTTTTTTCGACCTGAAATAAAAAAAAATAATGTTATTAGACAATTGAAAACTAACGGTTTTATAGGGAAAAGTACTGAATGTAATAATGTAATTACATTCAGTACTTTTTACCCAATAATCTCCATTTATAAGAAAGATGACTGTTCTGGAAAGCACTGCTTTTGTCCTATACGAGGTTTAGAAATTTAGTGATTGGATTGTTGCTATCAGTTTACAACCAGATACTTAAGTGGTATAATCAACGTAAGTAGTAGGTACCTTAGATTGAGACCAATTTAATTATTAGTAGGTACCTAAGTAGAAATCTAGTACATATTTCGTTTATAGAGTTCGTTCATTTCAACAGACGCCTTTCTAAGCATAGACCTGTTGTACATAAGTACTTATCAAAACTAGTTGTTTGCAAAAATGTTTCTGTCTGACTCCTTTCTTTTCGAGATAGTGGTTTAGTTTGAAAGTTTTAAAAACGATGACTTCAATTTGTTCGAAAAGAAATCCAAGTTGATCATCGTGCACAGCGACCGCAGTAACATTGTAAGAATCAATTTCACACATTTTCCTAAACGCACGAGTTTTCAGTTTCACCGCTGGAATTTGTTTTCTACCATTAAGTATGTCATTTTTTCAGCTTTACGACTTGGTGGTTTTCATTGTGCTTTGAACAATTTTTGACAAATTAGTTGTCCATAATTTCTATATTATGTGTGCAATAGAATATTTTACGTGTAGGGAAAGGTGCTCTGATATGGAATACATAGTAGCTACGCTATAAACACTTAATAGTCACATGGACAGTGCTAATAACGTGTAACTATCAAACACGCACATCAACGCATGACCACACATTGAAACTATAACTTTATAGCCATTTAATTGACATTTACTGTAGAAAGTAGTAATGTGCAAGCGATTCTATTTTATACCTAAACCTTTAAAACCATCCTGAGAAAACTAAACGAAGTGAAGCCTTATAAAATGTTCAAACCAGCGTGACCAGTTTTATAAACAGCGCGAGCCGAACTGTTTCTTCGATGAAGAGATTTAAACCTGTAAAACTGTACGGAGAGTCGCGGGCATTGCACTATATTTTTCGTTGATATACAGCAAGAAAAAATTGACCCACGTGAACCAACAGTTCTATAGAACTAATGGAAGTTACCAGATATTATTAGTTCTATAGAACAAATAGGCTAGATTTCGTTTCAATACTCCTATCATTGAACTACAGGGATACAAAAGTTTTAACAGTTCTATGACGTACCTAACAGTCCTATAGAACAAGTGGGAGTTACCGGCAGGTTTTGACTGCTCTACTTTGCTCGAATCAGTCGTGACAGCATAATATAATATCCTTTGGAAAGTGGGCTAATTACTAGTACTACAATGTTTACTTCTGTGATACTTTGTGAGAAAATAATCATCAGTATTCAAAAAATAGTGTGTCCCCTTAGGGACTATCGTAATGGCAGGTCTACTCGATTAATTAGCGAACCGAAATGCAGATACTTAGTAATCGATATCCTTACCTTCAACGTGTCCTCCATGAGTCTCCACTTCAAACGATATCAACTTTGTAGTATTCTTGGTTTCTGGAAATTTGATCGACACTCCCTCCGACAATTCAATTTTATTTGGTAATTCCACGTCATTTTTGGCATCCTGCACTGTTGCACACACAATCCCGATGGTTACCGCGGCGAGGTATAGGAGTAGAAGCGTTCGCGGTGTGACCATTTTGCCGAACGATTTGATAGTGCAGCGGCGATCGTGAGCCCCACCACGCCAGCCTTGCAATCTCAACTGGATCAACCTGACGAGTGGAGATGGCGGTTTCGTAACACAATATAGCAATTAACGCGATTTTGTTTGTGCGGCGTGTGGGAGCTTTCTCGCGAATGTGGAATTTGCAAGCGACCGCTGATGAAGACCGTTGCACGCCACCGATCAGTGAAGCGTGGCCACCGTGATGATAAACCATTCAACTACTAAGTATCCATTTCGGTAGCTAGCGGGTCGGTGGAGTACAAAGACTGAGCATACAAATTGTATGTGAGTAGGTAATTGATATTCTGTGAAAGTAATTCACGATTAACGTGAACTAAATCAGGATTTCGATTCAGTGACTCGTAATACAGGTTTCCGAACGTATCTCGGGCATCAGTCTCTCGTTCTAGGTTTAGGAATTTACTCAGATTACACACAGCTCTTCTTCTTCTTCTGCACACAGGTAGGTTAGGTACGCGGTACAATATTACCTAAAGCTATTAATGTTTTTGTGGCCAGTAGTTTCTAACTAGTTTCGTACTCACTATGAAGCCTGTTTGTTTAATCCAGTGGATCTATGAACTTTCCCCATACCCTACTACCTACTTACTATAATAATATATCAAGCTATAAATGTCTACCTACTTAGGTACATGTTTGTGGTAGGTACATGTATTAGGTTAGATTAGAAAATTCTTTATTGCACTTTTAAAAAATCGTACAGAGGCGAGCTTAATGCTATTTAGCATTATCTACCAACTAACCTGGGCGTAGTGTGAAGATGATGGTAGTGCTTCTAAGGTAATACTTTAAAAAGAAATGTATGAAGCAGTGCGAAAATGTACGTCGTATAAGCTTGTTCTAATTTTCTGTGGTTTAAGATAGAAAAGTGACGTAATGTAACAAAGCGAAAGCATAAGGGCTCAGGCACACTTGACGGAAATTCCGTCGCGGATGACAGATGATCCGTCGCGGATTTTTTTTAATGTCATAAAAGTAAAAAAAATGTTTTATTACTTCTATGACATCCCATTTGTAAACCATCTCAATTCTCAATTTGAATCGTTCACGCGTCGTGGCTGAGGCCGGAAGTTGCTTTTTTACACTATTTTTTACCTTTTTGCTTTAGCGTGATCATTGCGTGCATAACGGTATTATTATACGATCTAAGCGTCTTTACTTGATCTTCTAGGATCGAAGTTTGGAAAATGTTTTCTATCCATTTTATATTTAGAAGATTACGTTGATGACGTATTGTTTATTATGCACGCTACGTTGCCTATCTACCTACTTGCAATTTCTATCACATGAAACAATGCAACATTATAGTAATATGATTTCAATTTGCAAAGCGACGCTGTTCAGTAGAAAGCAATGCTTCTGATTCCTTCGCTCTGTTTAGCACTTGATAGCATCGACCAACGCTTCTTGATAGTATATCTTGACAGGGGCGTTTTCAGGATTACCAAATAGGGTAGAATTTATTTCTTGATACTACGCTATTTTGCTTTACGAGCATCGGATATACTCCTCTTACGGATTGTCCTTCTCTATCTGTCATCTCGGCTTGCTGACGTTTCGGAGAAAATATTTTGGGACATATTCTCCCAATTGTCACTCTCATTGGCTATCTTTAACTAATTTTTCGGATATAAATTACGTTAGGTAATTAATTTTAATTTTCTGCATGTTTATTAAGAAAATGAGAAGTTTGAAACTTTCTATACATAAGTAGGTAGGTACCTCTCTAATTTTTTTTTGTGCAATGAGTTGGATTTTCGCTTAGTGGTTAGTTTCAGTACAATATTTTTATACTACACCTGCTTGGAAAGTACCTTGATACTTTATCAAATTTACGGTAGAAAGTACGTCATTACATATCGAACAAATATGCGGGGAGAAAACGCATCTGAGCGGGAGAGAAAAGTGTATGAAAATCCATTTCTTACGTGGTTTTTCTTTTTTAATTTTGGGTAAGACTATGCATATTCATATTCATATTCATATCATTTATTGCAATTATTATGTTACATGGTGAGGTCTTAAGATTAAAATAGTAGTGCATAATAGCCCTTAAGCTTAGGGCATAGCAATATTTGGAGTGGAAGCGGGCCGTAATTTGAGTGAAGTTAAAATTAAAAGCTAATTGTTTGTGTTCATTTCAATTAAGTTACAACGCAGGCAGTTCATCATTGAAAAAGTCATTTAAATTATAATAGCATTTTTTAATTAATAAGTCCTTCAATTTGCTTTCAAACGTTCTATCCTTTTCTATCTCTTTAAATTGTTCGGGAATTTTATTGTAAATTTTTGATGCCATTGTTGTTGTGCCGGAACTATGAATTTTGTAATTTAGAATGAGGTACAACTAATTTGTGCTTAAATCTGCACGGGTAGCGTCGTGGCAGGTCTGTTTTTTTTTTTTTTTTTTTTTTTTTATGCGCCGGTAACCTAAATATCAAAAGCCAAAAAGTTTTTACAGTGAGTTTTTATCTCCAAGTTCGCAAAATGACACTGGCCACTAGCTGTGTGTTGGATGGTGTCGGGCTGGCAGTGCGACCGTGCGGCGGCGGCAGGATAAACAATTTGAAAAAAGAACATGTGAAAATTGCAGACGCCATTGCCGCCATTTTCAATTTGTGTGTTGTTTGAGGATTCAGTTTTAGTTTTTTATTTTCCTCGTAGGTGTAGTATAAAGCACTATGTGTCACTCGAGAGAAAGTGCGATTCCCGATCTCGTGTGTTTTAAAGCCTTCGCCTACGGCTCGGGCTTCAAACGACACCCTCGACGGTAATCGGTCACTTTCTCCTCTCGGTGAACAATGTACTAATACTTAGTTGGTACGTATATAAATAGGTACACCACTTAGGTATAGACTTACGTTCGCGTTCGTTTTAATCACAGCTATCATGAAAGTATGATGACGGAGCAATTAACTAGAGATTACTGTGTGAAATCATACAATCAATCCTTACAGATGATTCTATACTATTATAAAACTGTAAAAAAGCCAAAAACTAAAATTAAATATATGGGAAAACTAAATATGCAAATCTACTAAATAAATGATTCTGATTCCGAAAATCGAGTTTGTCTGTTTGTTTGTTCGCGGATGACGCCTAAACTACTAGACCAATTTCAATGAAACTTATATCATTCAGAAGCCCTTTTTCCGGATTGAAACATAGGCTAATATATTTTATTGAAATCAATCACGTGGATTCTGAGATACAGCTTGACCTCTCTAAACCAAAAGCAGCCTTTGGCACGAGGTTCACCGTATTCTGGTTAACAAGATATTCTCGTGGAAAGTTTCGCACGTGTACGAAGTCGCGGGTATCAGGTAGTCTCTAATAATTTCATTTACAAGTAGACATATAAGTATATATACAGGGTGAATTTTTGAGACGGGACTGTAAGGGCAGGTACCTTATTCGTTATAGTTACAGGAAAACGCTTTTAGGAGACTATCTATAAATTTTTAAGATATTCTGAACTGCATTTACAGATTTTGGAAAAGAATTACAGTCAGCAAGAAAATGGTTATTTTACACAAAAACTTTTTTGATGCCAATCGATCTTGTTTCTTATAAGGATCAAAAGTCTCTACCGAACCGACTGAGGTTTAAGTACTAAAAAAGTCGGAAATCGCGAAAAACTTTTCCCATACATTTGGGTAGAGGTAAAAGAGTCAAACCTCTAAATTAGCCAAACTTTTTGCTATGAGTAGATTCGCTATAATCCGCTATAAAGAAGACTGGGCGAAAAAGTAGGTAAGTAAAAAAAAGTTTTAAATTTCAAACTTCGAATTCGATTCGAATTCTTGGGTTATTTCAGGTCATTCTGGTTTGTGCTGAGAAAATTGTAGATTGTTAGTTGTAATTTATGTAATTCTTGTTAAAAATGTCTTTAAATCGCAAACGTTTGGACTTAATTGAAGCGTATTTTGTAAATAGTAGGAACACGGAATCTGCATTGGGGTGTATTTCCGCACAAATGTATGGGGATTTTCTTTTGCGATTTCTGACATTTCTAGTACTCAAACCTCAGTCGGTCCGGTAGAGACTTTTGATCCTTATAAGAAACAAGATCGATTGGCATAAAAAAAAGTTTTGTGTAAAATGACCATTTTCTTGCTGACTGTACATTTTTTCCAAAATCTGTAAATGCAGTTCAGAATATCTTAAAAAAATTATGGGTAGTCTCCTAAAAGCGTTTTCCTGTAACTATAACTATTAAGGTACCTGCCCTTACAGTCCCGTCTCAAAAATCCACCTTGTATAACGACACAAAGTTATACTTACCTGTGTATATATATCGCATTTTTTATAAACTTGTCACTAGTATAGGGTTTTTAAGGCTTTAAATTTTTTTAAATGTTAATCTCGCGATTGTATAATAAATGTAAGTAGGTAGTGTTATGATTACAAGTTAACATATAAATCCCAAATAAGAGATTCATCTTCCGAGCTAGTAGCTAGTAATTATGATTTAACTAACAACCCAGTCTGTCTAGACTGTTCAACAGACAAATCCTTTCAATTTTATTATTCAAAGCAGGCAAAAAAACATGTGAAATTGCATGTAGCAACAAGTCCCATCGAAACAGGTTTAACTTTCGATTTCATAATAGTATACTTCTTATGTAAACCACATCGATCTTTTGTAATCAGACTCACAATAGATTATGGGATAAAAAAATCTTGTTTTATTCCCAAGAATCATATTCACACATTTATTTATTCACTTTCTTGAAGCAGATAGCAGACATGTATGTATTGGAATATGAAATTGAAACGGGTAATATGTAGATAGGGCTGCCAACTATTTGTTAAATACATATATATGTAATTTTATTGTAGAAGAAGGAAAATAAACAGTATTTGTATTAAGAAAGAAGTATTTTACGGTGTTCACGCCAAGATTTCGGTTAGGGAGGGGCTTGGGTTACCATTTCAAGCCACCGCGATGTTCTTGTTACCTATATGCCTTTATTTTCATGCTTTTCTTCCAAATTATTGATCTTGAGCAGCTTAGCTTGGTTATTGACAGTTTAGGTCTGGGATGGAGTGATCAGTGATCATCGCGCAGTAATACATGGCCCTGGACTCTCAGTACGAGTTCGGGTTAAATGTGTGGGTGACAAACAAAACAATATTTGGCAGTATACCTGCTGTTTTACAGTGTGTTGGCAACCCTAGTTGTACTGTTTTTTTTAAGAGAATAAAGGCAAGCTATGTGAACATGTTCGATATGAAAGTTAGTATCAAATATTGGCTTTAAAAGTTCAGGGTAAAGCGGAGAATTCACTAGACGGACATGCTCGCGGACATGCCCGCCGGACCTCGCTACTATAGGTCTATGCAATGTTCGCTAGTGTAGGACCATCGTGGACAGTCCGGCAGACACAATTGAAACAGCAATTTAATTATTTATAAACAATTTATATAAGACACGTCTTTCTTTCGCAAAAAGTCGTTGTTTTGCTTAAGACAGACATAATTTTGATTTAGTTCTTTCATTAGAACTAAACCAGGCTAATTTAATCTAATCGTATAGCTTCCTATCAGGAAGTTTCTAGTAAGTAGTTTAAATGCGTTTGCCGAGATTTAAGCTTTGTTTTTCAAAGCAATGACCAGAAAAACAAATATAAAATGATCGGTAGGTATATAGCGGTGACGATTACTTTTAATCTTAAAGATAAAGTTCATTATTTTCACTCTATACCGGTCGTTTTATAACGGTCAACGCTATAAGAAAACCAAGGCTTAAAATCACTGAGGTAGTGATGTAAACTAATATCTTCTAGCTCTAATAAACTCAATAAGCTATCCGGTAATACAACGCTTTCATTCGACGCGAAAGTTTTGCGAAATATTTGATTAAAATTTTTGGCATAGCAGTTCATAGGTTTGAAATTGAGTGTGGTTGAGAACCGCGTGAATTCGATTAGTCAGAGATTGTCGCTTCGTTGTCCGATCTGCCCCAGGGTGAGAAAGCAGGACCGGGGGCAGGCCAGGGGGATGCTACGGCGGGTGCTGGGAGGAATTCAGCCCGGGGTTGCAGCACAAGGGGGGATGGTGATGCGGCGGTCAGCAATCGTGATACAGCCTGGAGAAAACAAAACATGCTACAAAAATTGCTTCGATTGTTTTTTTACATAATTATACAATACAAACGAAACGCGGCATGTACCTACCGTTGTCATCGGTGCCTTGGGGTTACAATTATTCAAATATTAGGTGAGTAGGTACTACAAATAAATTAATCCTGACATTCAGTGTGGAAAAGTCCGGAATCGCCAGCTTGGTCAGACAAAAACATTCTTTCTTGTGGTTGGTCTCAATATGCGTGACCTAGCTTTGACTTTCGCTAGCTTAGTGACTGGCTTGTTATGTAAAATAAAAACATAACAGTTATGTAAAATAAAAACATAACAGTTGAATAATTTCCACAATAATGAAACGCGTACGTAGGTAGTTATATTCTAAGTAGAGCTCTTAAAGTCTTTTAAACATAATCAAAGCATGTGAACTTCAATGTAACAATGGTTTTTAAACTTCCCAAAGTGACATTCTACATTAGCTTATAATAAAAATAGTACTTATAGCTTTAAGCTTAGTTTAGTTTAGAAAAATGCAACAAAAGAATCAATATGTACCTACCATTACTGACTTACTTACTCTTACAAGAGCATATAACTCGTAAATTACCTATTAAGCATCATTTTACAATGTTTTTATTTATTTAGGGAATATTTATTTACCTGACTTATGCTAACGATCAACAGGATAACTCCAATGGCAAGATTTTTCACAGATATCACGGCGAGAGCCATTAGGAGAGTCGAGATCACGCCAAGAGTGAACATTACTGGCAGGAAGATGAAAGAAAGCCGCTTAAGGGCATTGTGTCCGAAAGTACGGCCGACGTTCGCATCTGGAAGAACACGTTGGGTATATAAAAACCATCAATTTTCCCTTAACATGTAAACATTTCCTTTCTTACGAAATATCTCATTATAGAGCTTCCGTTTCAGATAGAGGTACATAAAAAATGGAATTACTTTGAGTCGACATCGAATGACGCTTTTACGATTCACAATAAATCCAATCAACTCATACGTAGCGCCGATGTGCCCTTTGCTTATAAAATCTACATAACATTTCATTATGTGCCCTACATAATGACTTGGTAGCTTGGTACAAATAAATTATGTTTTTCCCTACTTTACGAAAATGTATTTTGATTAATAAATAAATATAAATAAATTTATTTTGATTATTCTAATTCAATGTATTTATTCTGGTTAAGTTGTACCTAATTGTGAGATTAAGCTCGTATCCAATTAATTAATACTGTCATTAATGGTAGAGACGTTGAATTTTTTTATGCGAATAAGTTATGGGACAAGCTGATGACTCATCTGATGTTAAGCAGTAATCTTTGCCCATAACAACGCATTACCTAACCGAGCCCGCCCAATGAGGACGTACCCTGTCAGGCCTACACTGCATCTATATAACTCTCAGACAAAGATTTAGGTGAAATCTAGCTCTGTTACTGTATTACTTGTTAGTAAGAACAGAGCTCAATTAGCCGTATAACTATTCAGCGTTTATAATAATCACAGAACTCAGCAGTAGCACGACTGCTTGGCTCTAGATATATCGACGGTAAGAATAGTAGGTACTTCCCAGAAAGAGTTCGGGTTGAGTTTGCTTTCACAAAAACGCTACTAAGCTGTGATAAATCAACGACTAGATATAAAAGAAAAGACAAAAAATACTCTATGCAGATAGCAATCCGGTATTGCTTCGTCAGATTCTATAAAAACTCTATACAGATTAAAAGATAAACGTAATCCATATAAAATATAAACGTGATTGATATCACAATCGGAAGCTTAGAGCTTGAGTGGGGTGAAGCGGGTGGTCTTACGTTCAGAGTTCCGTAGAAAATGATTTTCCTGTTATGTCTTATACAACAGTCATAACATTTCGCCATACGCAGATTACAAAATAATTTATTTCGGCTTTTTCATAAATTCGATATAATATACAGTCAATGGAATGATTATCATGCTTATGAGTTCTGAATAAACTGAATACTAACTGTATTGTATTATATCATCTGTGCTAACTGCTTGTCTCTGATACTAATTAAAATTAGCTGTTTGTCATTAGCTATTACTAAGAGCAAGAATACAGTCGAGAACACAAATTCCAGGTCATCTATAAAAACCTAAATATCTTGTAAACCATGAATGCAAGGTTAGTGAAATCAGTTGTGTTTGATAGACTATTTATTATCACTGCATTATCTATTTTTAAGCCTTCACAAAGAAATATTTTGATGAGTAATCAATACTTAAAATCACAAATATGAAACGCCATAAGTAATTAAATAAGCTAGGCGAGCAGATTCTTGCGAGACGAAAGATCAATAGACCGAATAAGAAACGTTTGGTTTGGGACGTTTGGATTATTCCCGCCGAGTCCACTGACTGGCCTACTGGTGGGCTTCTAGAAGACCTTAGAATACTTTAGAATTAAAGCTCTTCGTTTACCTTTGCTTAGAAAATCCGTGCCTTGCGCGCTTCCACTATCACACCTTACAACAGCTACAAAAACAACCACAAAGGCCAATGAGAGCACCACGGATTTGTGACACATTATGATTTTATTTTTGAACTTTTTTATCGAAAAAAGAACGTCAATGAGCAATCGATCACAGGTGTGGTGTATAACTGATCGATAATTGTTTCGCAGCCAGGATATAAAGTCCTCCGGAAGACAATGGTCGGCACCACCAAACAGTCACGAAAAGAAAGTGCAGGACAACGTGACTGACCGATAGAAATGCCGCCCTCAATTTTTTCGCCGCTTTAGGACTAATGTTGAATCGCTAACGGGGTACATTCCCAGTAGACCTCTGATCCTTATCGAAGCAAATTAGCAGGTGAAAGTCATTTGTACTTATGAAGCGACACGAATATGACCGGAAACATTGTAATTGCTACCTAGTTTTCACCATCTCATTATTCTGTGGCAAAATTTAATTACATAGTACTGTTTTTGAGCATTGAAACTGGGAGGGATTTGGCATTACTTGTTTTTTTTTTGTAGGCTACAAAACCCAAATATTTCATATCTCCCTATTTATTATTTATAAGCATCAGCTCATCAAAAAAGTGTTTCACAAAAATATCCTGAGACCACGCAAATAAAATCAACTTTATTGAATGGTCTCTGAAACACCCTTTCCTAGACACCAAGATAATAATCCAAGTCAATGGTCAGCTCATACATGATATCGATTATTTTATAACCTCTTTGACCTAAGTTTGTCAGGTTAAATCCTGGGGATTTCTAGGGTAAGTGCCCCAAAGTTGACCTTTTACAGTCACTAAGACTCGTCTGTAGTCGTAGACTGGACTTTTTGATAGACTGATAGTCTGGTCGGGCTATCCTGCTAGTGCACACTGCACTAGAAGTTTGGAAAACAAAAACACTATTGGTATGGTAAGAAAGAGGCACATAATTTCGGAAACTTCCATTTGTCAAAAACATCACGACCTTCGTGACCAGTGAATATTAATCAATGCACTGGTTCGGACAATTCCACATCGATGCAGTTTCTCTTATCCAAAATCGAGTTCCGTTTGCAGTGGAATTTGTCAATTTCACGTGAACCGAATTTGGAGAAAATTGAGGCACGATGCACTTGTGGTTCTCTACGGAAGCAATGAAGATAATCTCATCGACTTGATTTAAAGTTCACCCAAAAAACAATTAGGTATGGGAAACTGAGATCTTGTGGTCGGCCAAGAGGTTGTAAAGATACGAGGGTCCAAACGGAATAAAAAAAAATGTCGTACAAAAATATCACATGGGGTGTCATGATAGGGCTTTGCTTTTAGACATTCCAAAACCGGTTTAATTTTTATTCTAGGTGAAATATAGTTTTGGAGTTGTTGTAAAAACTATCATTTAAAAGGTAAAGCCATACAAAATATACAAACTGTATAAATTATGACATGTGTTATTATGACTATTATAATGATGGAAAAAAATTGCTCTTTAGCATGACATGCAGCCCGTGTCTTGGGCATGCTTCCAATTGGTAATAATTTGGCTCACTTGAGCTATAAGTATTATGAGTTTAGTGTAAATATTGAAAACTTGTAGAAAAATGGTAGAGATACATTATTGTAGTTTCCTAAACACAGCTAAATTACCTTTATTATACGGTTGAGCCCTAAGAGCCCTACGAAGCTTGGAGTGAAAACAGTCCAGCAAATTTCACACGCCAAGCCTGTCTATAGCCCTCCGATCAAAGATCTCTCAATTCGGCACATCGTTTTAGTGATTTTCAAACGACTCTACCGAAAATAAGCTTGCAGCATTTTACAATCGCTAGAGAATAAAAATGTAAGTATAGAAAATAATTTACATAAAAAAAATACGAAAAACCATGTTTTACAATTTTTACAAAATACCCAAAACTGTTATCTAAAAAATAAAAAAGATGTAAAAGATGATATGCTTAAAAGAGGAGTGAACACTGAGATGACGAATGATAGAGGAGAATGGAAGAAAAGAACATGTTGTGCCGACCCCACCTAGTGGTCAAGGGCAGGAAGAAGAAGAAGAAGACCCAAAACTGTTATCTGCAAACCGTTGCCAACAATTTACATATAGCTCAACTAATCCAACTCAGTTACTTACCTAGCAGACGACCACTTTTTTAAGCAATCGGAAGCGTGCCCAAGACACTGGCATGAAGATACTAAGGTACTAGACCACCGTGGTCACTCGAATGAGCCAAATCAAGAGATTCTGTATCTGGGATTGCTATGAATGGAAAGGGACAAACTAAGCGATCTAGGTACAGATACCTACCCTTAATAAACCTGCAATTTGTACCGTTAAATTACAGGTCTGAGTCTTAGGGCCTACGGTGCTGACAACATTATTATATGCCATCAAACAGCCGTAGATAATGGCCACCTCCATAATAGGAAAACGACTCATCAATCTTTTATCCCAACCTTTATTCTTCAAATTGTGGCGACATAGAAATTCTCCCACACTTACAAATAATATATTATTATATAAATAATATACTATTATATAGCGTAGCGTATTAGGGGTAAAAAGAACTGACAGAGTACGAAATACCGCACTTCGTGCGAAGACACGCATCGCTGACGTTGGCAAAAAGTCTGCTAAGCTAAAATGGGATTGGGCGGGACACATCAGCCGAATGAGGACAGGTGGGCAACAGCCGTCACATAATGGGTGCCTGCAGATGGGCGACGAAGCCGGGGCAGACCGAAGAAGCGCTGGCGTGACGACCTCGACACATTCCACAGAGCCTGGTGGGAATCAGCCGGTGATCGTAAAACCTGGAGGGATATGGGGGAGATCTTTGCTCAGCAGTGGGACAGTATGTATGGGTTAACAAAAAAAACTATTATATAATTTAATAAATTATTTATTGATTTATCTAAATTACTATATATTTATGGCATAACTACATATAATAGTGATTGATTGATCTTTTGCGAGCTTTTATTTATTATATAACTGCTTCGTAATTCGAAATCAACTAAGATTTCATCCATCATCATACTTATCACCACCATAGTATTATGTGCCAGTGGACTATCATCTATTTCTGTAAGTACAATTTACCATCGGGATCTCTAATTATCATTACTTAGTTATTTTAAAAGCATAATATTTTACTTTTTTGATGATATATCGGTATTTAGCATAATAGAGATTGTGTGGACGGTTTTCGTTTTTGGGGTACTCAATTAATATCTCATCAACCGCTTTACTTAGTAACTCTTGCGTGACGTTAGTAAATAATGTGACACTAACATGCTGCGAGTATAAAAAAAACTGCTACAATTAAAATGCAGACGGAGCATTCGCTTTCGCCGCCAACCACCTACGGGGCAATGTCAACGTCCCTCCAGTGCGCAGCGCGTGCGGAGCGCTCGCGGCTCAGTTCGGCTCCAGCGATGCGCGTGCTAGCTGCCATCCTCATTATCGCATGGCCGTGCCTGGCCGAACCAGCCATACCGCAAACGATCCGCAACATCGTCGACTGCGCCTGGTCACTTGGACCAGCGAAATGTCTCGGCGCACTCAGCGCGTGGCGAGCCGAAAAAGCACTTATCAACTCAGACGTGACCCAACTATCCGACGATCTAGAGCAGTTTCCGTGGAGAAAATACCGTAATAGCAGTGATGAGGAGCTACATTCGCAACTATGTGATGAAACAGTTAGATTATTGCGGCGAAAATCACTATCGATGACCATGATACCTGGATACCGGTTTGAGCTGCTGGCGAAGGGAAACGGGACGCTTAATGTTGATGTTTACAAAGGTACGAAAACAAGTTTTATGCTCTAAATAATCATAGGTATTTTAGCAATTTACTATTCCAGTTCATCAATGGTAATGGGATAATTTCCCTGCATACAGGAACAAACGAATAACCAACTAAGTCCATCGTATTTCATATCGTATATCACATATTACAATCCGATCAATTAGCGAGAGCCTTGTTTTACCATTAGTAGACAAGGACAAAGCTGATTGCATAATAAAAACAAACCTGGCTTTCAAATAGGGCTGCATTGAGTGCTGTTGTGAATAAGATTAACGAGCGATACTCGAATAGGTACCTAGTAGGATTTAGTGTCAGCAACCAGCAAATATTCAGATACCACGTCCTACTCAGGTAGGACGTGGTCAAATAAAAATTCAGATACGCACTGACTGATGATGTAATTATCAAAATTATAATGTGAATGTACCTCGTAACTACTCGTACTAACTTTCACTTTACATTTTTTTCAGACACTGACCCTGTTTCTGACCGAGGTATGAAGAAAGCCAAGAAAACTTTCTACAATATCATACCTTTGATAGTTTTGCCAGGATTAATAATGGCTGCTGTGATACCCTTTATACTGCCTGGATTAAAACTGATGACACTGGCAGCCGTGATGATAAATAACATGGCTTTCACCGGTGCTGTTTTCACGTTGCTAAGGAACAACGCTTTCAACGATAATTACGAACACAAAGTGATCTACGTTAACGAAGGGTATAAGAATGAAAAGCATGCTCACTTCGCACATGATCATGAGAACTACGAGAACTATGAAGAATCTCACGATGATATTGTGGTTGATGATGGGAACGGCGAGTTGTTTGAGCAGCCACTCGGCCCAGATTGGATCAGACAACATAACGAACCGAGTGCTCACGCTAACTATTATCAAACTCTAGAAAACCAATACAAACGTAGCAGTAAAATCCAGAGTACACGAGTATCCAGATAGTCTTACAGACAGGTCTTTCAGCCCGTATGTAAGGCTCATGGCTCATCAGAATGTCAAAATAAGATCTTGCCAAAAGTAGTTGAATAAGTATTTATTGTATTTTGAAATTAGAATTTAAGGTTTTTAATATTATTGTAATAATATTAAGTTTTTTCTTGTAACTCAGTAAACAGCAGCAATTTGACCAGAATTTTACATGCAAAAAATATTTGAAAATGCTTAAAAATTTATAACAATCTTTATTATTTAAACGTTAAAAAAGTGTTGAACGTTTTACGGTTGGCTATAATAATATAAATAAGTCATTAATTGAGTTTATTTACACAAACTTAATTAAAAATAACACAATCTTTGTATCGTTTACACATTAAATAAATTAAATGTTTATTATTATACCCAGCACATGGAGCTAGACTATCAGCATGGACAACCAGACTGATGGCATTTCTGAAATATTTTTTTAAATTGAATAAGTATATAAGCTAATTAAAAATTAATTAGGAATAGAGAGTTTCTTAGACAAGACAGCATAAGCGTTTTACAGTGTCCACTTTGTCAATTCAGAAAATGCTTCAGCATAATTGATCTATGTATATCTACACATTTCGCTGTTAGAAAACTTTATGACTAATCAAGTACCTAATTACATTTTAAAGTATATGCAACAAAATAAATAAAAATAGGTATTGTATTAAACTTAGTGTAAACAGTCACCGATTTTTATACAAAACATTATAAAGTATCACATTTAAAATACTTATAAATACGTAACTAATGCTATAGATAATCCAAGATAAAGAAACATAATTTCGTAATAAAAATCAGTTCATTGATAAATAAACAATAAAAATAAATTGTTCCCTGGGAAATAACATAGAAACCAAAGAGCAAATACTTGAACAATTTATGTTTTGTATCGTTGTACCAAATAATACTCGTTGAAACCTTTCATAAATTTTTCCAAATCAATAGCACCTCACATGGAAAACATTTCAAATCCGTGACACACAATATAAAGGATTTAGTAGCAAGATGCCTACTAGCTTAACCGTCTTTTAAAAATTTTCACACAATAGATAGCATATCGCCAACTTAATGAAACCGCCTACTTTTTTATTTTTTCGCACTGTTTTTAAAGATCTATATAAAAGTGATATTTAGCAGCATTAGCCATCTTATTTGTCAACATTTTTAGAAGGCCTCTTAGCCATATTCTATTACGATCGCTAGAGAAAAGAAAAGTTCACGAACGTTAGTAGGTATAGCATTCCTACGTACCTACTAACATTCATCAACTTTTACGAGACTTTGTTCAAAAATATTATTGAAAATGTATGTATTAAAACGAATGATTATTTTTCTTTCTTCTAGCGATTATACTTGGCGAGCGCTTCAGATAACGTAATTTGTGCGTATTCAAAACACTATCAGTGGCTATGGCAAAATCTATTCAGTTTTCCTATGAGTTATTTCAGCTAAACATTTATCCTCAACTGGCATGTCCTGGTCGTCCCAGCCCCACACCGGATTTTCTGGATGATGGTGATCATCGGAGGTGTCTTCCTTCTGAGCCCAGGGATGGGTCCCATCGCCTGTTCTCGTAACCCGGTTCCTTATCATCTCGGCCGATACAGTCTTCAGATCATACGCCAAGCCTAGAAATCATTTTCAGTTAGGTAATAAAACACTGAACTTTAGACGGTGTTTGCCAGATTTAGGTTTTATATACAGTTCTTTAGAATTTTCAGAAGAGCCACTTGGGTTAAAAGCCGAATAAAAGCATTTATTTTTTAGCTGTAACGGGTGCAATATCGTTCGAATGAGAAATAAACTTAAAAAAAATGTAGTAGGCTTAGGTAGTAGGTATTTATTTTGTGAATAGCTATAAGTACATTTCTATACATCTATACAAATATTATAAAGAGGAAAGGTTTGATTTTTTGTTTGTTTGTTTGTTTGTATGAATTGAATAGGCTCCGAAACTACTGGACCGATTAAAAAAATTCTTTTACCATTAGAATCCTACATTATCCCTGATGAACATAGGCTATATTTTATCCCGGAATTCCCACGGGAACGGGAATTACGCGGGTGAAACCGCGAGGCGCTGCTAGTACTTATATATTTTTCATTCAACTCCGCATATCTACCTAGAGCTATACATGATAAGTAAGTTAACTTATAGGAGAGGGTGTTATCCGAACCGAACATTTAAAAAATCCTAAACTAAATCATAGAATTGTAGATAACTGACTAAATAGCGTAGTTCCAAACAAAATCATCTTTACCTCTCTTTATATTAAGGTCTGTGTGTTTTTATTTGCCTAATAAAATAATCAACATTACAAAAAGCTCATTGCCTAACTCTGCAGATCTGCTCGAAAATAATACCTACGGCTGCAACAAGACAAGAATAAATGCTTCCCTCTTTAAACACGGAGCAATGCTGTCTCAATGCTGGCTATGAGTTTTACACATTTTACCCATATTCTACAATCGCTAGATTAGAAAACTAGTCAGCATGAAAATGACACTTCTGAACGAAAAATCACGTGAACATTCCCATATCTAGCGTTTGTATAATGTCAACTTGAATATATTATGGGAAGGTTATTGGGTAAACTTACATTCAGTACCTACTCCTAAACAATATAGCAAAATCATCACAGTGACAGATATGAATTTTACATAGGCTAGACATACCGTGCTGAGCAGCGAAGTCAATGAGGGCAGTGGAAATGTTAGTGCTATAGTTGCCCAGCTCTGCTGCCTTGTAGTCCCAAGGGAACACGTGGTGGTAGTTGTGCCAGCCTTCTCCGAATGCGCAGATAGCTACTGTCACGTTGTCAGTGGCGCCTATGTTCCTGAAAGATCAATGCGTTAAACACTTTTATGTCAGAAGATTACCAGAGTTCAATATTCTTTTTTTATATAGATGCCACAGAAGATTTTAAAGCAGTGTTAGTGGAAGTGATAGTGTTTTTGTAAGGACAATGCACTTTGATGTATTGACTAGCGTTGTCAGCCACATCGCCTACATCAGAAGTGTAGGTGAATATGGGTTAGAAATATATTATCTAAAAATTCAGTCGAATAATTTAAAAAATCCAGTTGAAATACGAGTAAATTTATTACTCTGTTACCATCTCCTTTCGCTGGCTTGGCATGTGAATTTAATATTAGAATCTAATACTTAAGTATAATATGGTATTTATATCATGGTATTCTATTTCAATAAACCTCTTTAAAGCATATTTGGTAATATATTCATTTCTATTTCCTTATACTGTCCATAATGGTAAATCTGGGCCAATTATTCTTAGGCATTCTACATCTCTCATCACTTTCTCCTTATTTCTTTATGAACAGTTTTTTTGAGAGAGCACTTTTTCTCTGCTCTCTCTGACCAGCTTTGGAAAAAAATCTTAGAAGGTTATAACTATTATTCCGTCAAATGATGAGGATCCATCATATAAGAAGACAAAACTAGGGTGCATATTACTGTCCTTCCTGTTTTTTTTTTATTCACGGACACTTAACACGACGCCTTCTAGTCCCAAACTAAGCAAAGCTTGTACGGTGGGAACTAGATGGCTGATAGAAAACATACATACATTTTTTTTGTAAATACATACTTGTAATACATAGAAACACCCAGACACAGAACAAACACTGACTGTTTAGAACATGACGGAATAAACAGTACAAACTGCATTATTGCTAAAGTGTGATGATGTCATAAATGTTGTGTTATGATGTTTCCTCCTGCAACGCAGCAGTTAACAGTGCGCGACCAACATTCAATCGATTTCCATGAAATTATAATAATACCTTAGGTGCAAATCTATCCATATTTACAACTTCGTGTGAGGATATTCACGATAATAGCAACTAATTTGCCGCGTAATGATAATGGTTTTCGGAAGTTATCGAAGAAGATAGAATAACTAAGCCAATTTGAGTGAAATCTAGTAAAAATATCATTTTTTTTTAAGAGGTAAAAGTCACAAAATAAGCAGCTTGTGACATGACTCCAGAACCCGTAGTCTAAGTTTTGTTTTGTTCACAATTTGTGTATAGAGAAAAATACTTTAGCGAGAGGGAAACTTAAGTATTTTTCTCGATACAAAAATTGTAAGCCACTTTTCACGAACTAATCAAATGAAACTCAGGCTCGAGGTTTAGAGGACAGTCAACTTACTCAGATAAACGGTCAATGCACATTCATAATATTATCCTGACTAAGCTTAGTATTTTTTTTGCACGTAGTCTCGGAGTATCTGTTACACTTGCCTAACATTATAGCGTTATTCGGAGTGGACTACTTAGACCGGACGTCTACAAAGGTCAAACTTACTTGTCATAAGGTCTGTTGCCCCAGATGTGGGCAGCAGAGTTGACCAGCCAGGTGAAATGTAGAGACACAGTGTACCTCGTGATAGAGGCGACGTACCACGATGACCAGGCTTCTTCCCCCCACAGGTACATCGGTATCAACGAAGGGATTATGAAGCAGAGAAGCGGCATCAGCACCAGGTATGTTCTGGAATGAACAGCATAGGTGATATGATAATTATAAGGTTTTTAGTAGGCAACTCTGACACGGATTAATTAACCTGAATTTTTAAATTAGTGTTTTACTCGGTCATCAAATTTGTGGCTTCCTAAACATTTTCTCTGAAAATAATTTGAACCATTTTAAGGGGTAAAAGTGTCAAATCCTTTAGTTAGCAGAATACCAATTTAACTTCGTTCAACTTTCGATGCAATCTTGTCGTCACATTCAGAAATCACATTTAGGAGAATACCATTTTGTGATTTATTATGACGCAAAAGAGAAATGAGTTTGTAAAGTTTGTTCTAAGTTTGCATGCATGTTGGTTTTTAGTAATGGCAAACAGAAGGTTGAGTCATTCCAAATCTGTGATTGATTAATAGTAAGGGCTGTGAGAATACCACAGTTTTAACCTTGATGAGTTCTATTGTATCTGCGGCTTCTTAATTTCTCATGATTATCTAAGTATGAAATATTATTTTAAAATAATTATTGATGAAAATATAATTCTTACGTTTGGTAAATTAAGGAGGTTAATTTAATTGCTAAACCTACATAACCCTACCATTCTACAGGTTGTCCCAGAACTAGTAGGTTAAACCTGTACAGGGTGATTTGACCATAAAAATTAGCAGCAAGGTCGATGAATGTTTTTTGAAACCTTAATAAAATTTACAACCATAATTTGTCTACAGGGACGTTACCTAGCTACATACCGTATTTTAGGTATCAATACCTTCAGTCGTTCAATACGCTGTTTGAACGATTGAATGGGGTCGAGAAATGACTACCTTCGGGATAGCATACTAGTTCCGGGACACCCAGTATTTCTACCGCTTGCTCTGGCCCGGCAATATAAATGCGTAATTCTGCACGCAATTCCTTTTCAGTGAATCTGAGTTATTTATACATAGCACAATAATTACTTATGCAGTTTTATTGCTCTAATGTCTGACTGCAATAACTGTACTTACTGGTACATGCAAAAAATATCATTCGTATAGATTTGATACAACGATACAACCTAAGTCAGCTGGCGCAAGTATTTCATAAAAAGCAAAAAATTAGAACATCATTTATACGAGTAGTATCTGATAAATATAAAATAATCAAAATGTATAGAAATGACATTACTGAACGAAGACGTGACCAATGTGGCCAGAGACCAGACCAGTAGTGCAGTAGCCACACTACCGTGTTATGGCAATAGTTACGGTCATAATTATGGCAGCAACCATACGATTTATGGTTCATGCGGCCATAATTTGACAATGTCAACAATATTTACCGCCTATTCAAAGTCACATCTAGGTAAATAGAGTTTTAGCTGTGTGAGTCTAACCACACCATTTCACGTAGACGCACCTTTTCTGGAACATAACAATAGGATCCTTCTCGAGGTCCGACATGTCGACAGTGGCACCCTTCTCGAAGACATCCTTGTGTTTCCGTAACATCAGCCACCCGATGTGGGAGAAGAAGAACCCTCGCTTTGCATTGTGGGGATCCGCATCGGTCTCCGTGAACTTGTGGTGAACTCTGAAATAATGAGGCATTCTTTAAAGTAGGTAAGATTTTTTCTATTTTAAGTACCTAGGTAAAATGCGAGTTCTAAAATAAACTTTGAAGCTTTCTTAAGGTTTTATTTACTTAGTTGTGGCTGTCTTTCACATCCTATACACAAAGGAGTCAGTGTACTTCTATAATATTATAAAACTATAAAATAGCCAAAAACTAAAATTAAAAATATGGATAAACTAAATATGCAGATCTACTAAATAAACGATTCTAATTCCGAAGATCAAGTTTGTCTGTTTGTTTGTTCGCGGATCACGCCTAAACTACTGGACCAAATTCTTACCATTCGGAAGCCCTTTTTTCGGATTGAAACATAGGCTATATTTTATTGAAATCAAAGACGTGGATTATTAGATACAGCTTAAACTCTCTAAACCAAAAGCAGCCTTTGGCACGAGGTTCGGCGTGTACTGGTTGACAGATATTTTAATGGAAAGTATTGCGCGCGTACGAAGTCGCGGGTATAAGCTAGTATACAATAGAAATCAATGTCTACATGTCTGTTGTTAGAATCTATTGTTTAGGTACATACTCTCTGTTCAAGCTTTCTAAGAAGTTTAGCGACCTCTTGTAACTGGATAGACAAAATAAATGTGAGTCGACAGATCACCTCCAGCAATAAGTAGTCTATTCAAGTAAGTAACAAACAGAATATTTGCATGTCACATAAATAGATAAAGAGTCAAGGAATCAAGAGAGGAAGGAAAAAAATGGCGATCAGCGGCCTGAACTAACTAGACGAAAAGAAATTCGAGGCTTAAAAAAACTTAATCATGTTTTTACCTGTGATCCCGAACCCATTCATAGATGTGGTTTTGGAAGGCCATGGTCTGCATCACAGCCAGGAAGAGCCGTAGAGGCCAACGAGCCTTGTAAGCTCTGTGGGCCCATAACCTGTGCGCGCCTGCTGTTACTCCCATAGCCGACAATATAGCAAACGAAACCCCTGAAAACAATATTAAAAATAGTTGACATCATACAATCGAACGACAATGACATTTCTCAAGAAGTCTCGTGGCTATTCATATCAACATAGGTAGGTATTTGACGTATTCTCTATCTTGAATGTCAATTGCTAAGAGGAGCTGAAAAGAAAATGTATTATGGGACACAAAAGATACCCTTTCTATTGTTCTTAGTTCAAGAGCCGGGAATTCATTCATGTGACTGGAGTTTATTTTGAGCTGAAACCAGGTCATTGGCTTAAACACCAGTTGAGGTATTTAGTTACGTCGTTACTCAAGTAAAGTTTTTGAAAGTTACTGTCCAATCTTGAGATCAATCTTGAGAATTTATTGATTGCTAAATCCACCGGATTTTAAATTGCTTCCATCAAACAAGAGTTCACCTCCAAGCTTTAGGACTTCAAAAATTCCTTTGTCTAAATTTTTCGTATTTAAAATGTTTTGCGAACGGAAACTGTCAGCTTATGCTTATCTTATCTAGGTTTTACTATGCGTCTTACCAAAAACTATAGTCAACATTTTGCATCTGCCAGTGAAGATGAGGTAAAACCCGTAGAGTGTCGCGGCGTGCAAATATACGAAAGCTAACACGTTTCTCCATACCAATTGCCATCTGCAAACAATAAAGAGAATGGTCATTAGCTTGCAAGTTTTATTAGAAACACATATCTGCGAAATTCTGAAGAATGAGAAGAATCTGCTCCTTATTAGATAGAGAAAAAAAATCCTGCGATGTGACCTCTTACAATTCGTTCATCATCGGTACCTTTTAAAACGACTATATATACATAGTAGTACATTTTGATTATTGCTGACGTGCGTGCAAGTGAGCATTTTTTCTTCAAAGTTATTCATTTAATGTGGTAATTTGTGATAGTATCTACGATGGTAAACACTATGCGGTACCCACATTAACACGTGCCATACAATTATCGACGTTATCAACATATAACTAGTTATAATGGGACAACCTTATCAGATCTTCATTCGAGTTCGTTTACCAGTACGTTCTTTACACTTTCTAGTTTTTAAATGTAGTAAACAATAAAAATAAGTTGGTATTGTATTACAAGTAAATATTAAATAACTATAACCTTCCTCAGTGAACGTGCTCGGTAAGCAGGGGTGGGCCATCGGTTGGTTCCATTATTTCCATCAAACCCCCCGATAGTAATTAAAATAAAATATCAGGTATATAATTTGAAAAAAATACCTAATGAAATTAATATTAATGAAAACAAAACAAGGTCCTTATCCCCAGACAAATTTTAATAGGTGTACCTAAGTAAAAATATTATATACTCGTACCAATGATCCTATATTATTATGTTTGTCACCGAAAAAGCAAAACGAGTTTTTATTTGTAAGGCTAATAATAAAAAAACTATTGGTGTAAACCGCCACAAAATATATTTGTTGCATTGTGATTACGCATTATCTGTGATACGGTTGATTTAATCGTTTTCGGTTCAGTGGCATTATAATAACCACTAATCGACAGGTAATCGAATTAATGGTCGATTTAACCGACCACAAGGACAAGAAACTGAGTGAAATACTGATTAATTCATAAAGAGATGAGCATAATCGTTTTATAAGTGATAAGCATTATAAACATCAGATTAATTGAATTGAATTTATCTATAAAAGAATAATTTTATTATCGTAATCATCATATTTTTTCCGTCAAACAGAAGAAAGAGGTTTTTTGGTTAGATAATGTACACACCTACTGCTGAACCATAGCTTTTCAACTGTTTTTCGGTCATTGTGCAGCTGGATCGTTGTTCAAAATTTTTGAACAACGATCCAGCTGTACAATGATGTTTCAGCTAAGCTGAAGATCGATCGAACCATAGTTGGAATTGAATTTTTTATCTTTTTATTTTACTAGAACGTCAACCATTGTAAAATTAGTAAAATTGAGCCCCTTTTAGTGCGCAAAAGGCAGGAAAAGAAAGGGGCAAGTATTTGCCCTGTAATGGGACGATAAAACTCTTTAGTGATTGAACATTTGAAAAAACCTGTAAAGCATAGGTAAAACTCACTCATAATCTCTGTTTTTCCTCGGCTCTGAGTTGGTGATTCGCAGCATGTCTTCGTTAATTGACTTCGACAGTAACTTATTCACCAGGAAGTATGATTCCGACATATTTACTGAAGTCCTGAAACCAAACATAAATAATTTTAAATACTTATCAGAAGCGGTTCACTCAGCTTCAGAAATTGAGCTTTGTTTTATGAACTTCAAAATTGTATAAAGCTTTATGTTTTTATCATAATTATAGGTAATTTCTGATAAAAAAAAATCTTATGAAGTTGGGAAATTATCATTAAAGTTTTAGTTTTCCGTCATAAAGCCGTTAGGAATAAAATGTCTATTATACAACAATACATACAGTTACAGATCAAACATCTGAATTTATTGTTAATTTCATCAAAATGTTTGTAGGAATCGAACGAATCGCTAAGCTGTAGGGTTAAATAAAACTCCGTAGTAGCCAAATCCACTTTGTTAGAGTCAGATGCAGATAGTCTATAATTATGTTTTTGGTCTAACACTAGATCTTGTAAGACTACTTTTTGAGCTCACTTAAATACCTACAGAGCTGGATTTTAATCTTACACAGACATACATTTGAATTATGACTTGTGTATAGGTAACCAATGTACGTCTAGCTATACATAAATTAATGTTATGTTTTAACGAACTGCGTATCTGATTAGGTACTTCCTATATAAAAATATTTAGGATCATAAATTATGTAGCCGTCTAGTCAAATTCTCATTCTAAAATAGCTAGGCATGCTAGAGAGAGTAAACTTATAAATTATTTACTCTCTAGCGATTGAATGTATACTTGGCTAGAAGCAAATTAAACGAGCATAGCTAGTTCATTTAATTTGTCATTAGTAGAGTGAACTAATATATTTTTAGATTATGATGCTAATGAACTTAAAATTTCAGGGACTGTAAATTTCTAATCATCCTCAGTAGGTATATGCGTGTTTGTGCATGACTACACTACACAAGGTGAAGAACAGTATGCAATAGCGAGCACGCCATCTTATACGATTTTGTAAGTTTTTATTGCAAAAACAAGTCTATATTACCTAGGTCCTTTATCATTCTACCTAATAATAAGTAAATGAGGTGAACCCTTGGAATAGTTAACATCGTCAATCTTATAGAGGGTTTACCCTACGGTAAACCCGCTTTATATAACTGACGATATAGTAAAGATTACGGATCAGTGGAGGAAGGCCTCAAGTTGTTCTTTCTGGAAAACTATGGATGAAGCCTATGTTTAGTGATGGAAGTTTCGGCAGACTACCTAGTTCAATGATCTAGGTTTGGTCTGTATATTTTTTACATGTATCACCGCTTACTTAGTCGGATAGTACGCTTGTTGGTCAACTTACTTGTATTTAAAAAAAACATAAACTTAAATAAGTACTGGAAGCATTTCCGAAATCCCAATAAACTACAGCTTGAAAAATGCATGTACACTACAATTATCATAAGTATCCAATTTATGAGCGTTCTGTGTAACTAATTACTTCTGAATAAATAACATAATGTAGGTACCTAACACATCCTAAAGTTGAAAATCATCCAATAGTCTACACATACATTATGTTACATGTGTGTATAGCATAAGCCAGTAAATTTATGTATATAATTGGTATAATACAGATGGCGTCACTGACTGCGATAATTTCCCTTTCAGAGTAGATAAATCAAATAAATTACCATTCAGACGACAAGAAGCTGAAACCAAGAGATATTGAACAGTTTCATCAAAAATGCAGAATTTTATAATTTTGTAATGTGAGACAGACTTTTTGGGTTCGAACATTATAGGCAAGCTCAATGCTACACGGAGTATTACGGTTCAGTCTTACACCGCCTAAAATCTCAATAATAATAAGTAACGTTGGTATATCAGTAATTGAGCTTGAGGTGATGATGATAATGCCATTTTACTTGAGAAAGCTCGGAGTCATCAGTCTCATACAGAAGAAAAGTGATGAAGCATTGCTTTCACAAAACGACACTTAGCGGTCCCAATATGTACTTCATTCATAACAACGCAGCTTACTGCGCTTGCGTATATTGTGTCTATGTAACATAGGTACCTACCTACCATGAGACAAAAAAAAAGAATTAAGTACTTACCGTCTGTCTAAAGTGCCCATACCATCCATGGTTATGTTTGCGTCTCTACTGTATACCCACTACCTTGAACGAATTAATACAACCTACTAGTCTATTGCAATTTATTTATTAGTGATACACAGGTTATAGGTGACAATACCTAAAGGTGTACTGTAATCTGCATTATACAATTTGCATACAAAATATGTACCGTTACAATAAAGTTTTCTACTTAAGTAATTAAGTACCTACTTATTTTTTGTAATGGTCTAATGAGCGTCAACGCCGCTGTAGTCTAAATCAGATCGTCAAAGTTTTGAATTTGAGGTCAACAAAAGTAAGAATGCTTGCCGGTTAATTGCCGGTGTAAGTATGATGTAGGCTATGTACCTACTGCTTAAGCCCACTTGCTACGTGCTGTCTCCATGTAACAGGAGAAAGTATAAACAGTGTCGCATCTTGAAATCTTTTTTACGTTTACTCACACACTCGCGTATAGACTGTTCAAAGACTTTTACGAAGCTCATTTTTAGTTCTTATACTAGACATGATTAATCTTAAAAGAAAGTGTTACTGAATTACAAATTTTTCAGCACCTAAGTATGTTTGATAAGGTACCTGACAAAAATACATGTCTTCACAATATGTATTAAAATGAACTCGAATTTTTACCTGTTAGTATATAGGTATAGTTTCCAGTAAAACAGCGTTGAAATACCGACCACAGACCGCGTGCTTCAAGGGCTGGCGACAGTGGCGATGGAGACGATAACTTTTTGGGCAATATAAATTCTCTGCTTCTTAGTTATTCTTTCAACCTACTAATTTTATTGCAAAATAGAAAAAAAATAACTTCCGCATTGCATGCGCACTGGGCATGCAATGCACCGGAATATTGATTGGTAAACAATAAAATACAGTACCGATTATCACCTGGTTTTTATGTAGAAAAAGACGATGTTACACGTGTTGTGCTGCTGGCTGTCTTTTACTATGCTCTCGGTGAAAGTGTTGCCGATCTCGACGCAATCTTACTTCAAAGTCGAGGTCAAGCGCAGAACAAGTTTCATTCTCATTGTCGCGTTAACACTCGCGGAAGTAAAAGTTTTTGTAAAGTACTTATAAATGACAACAATGTTGATTTTTCAATATTTTTAACGATCGAATTTTAAGCAGGTATTTATTGAGTTACTTTCCCTCAGCGACGAACGGCATCAGATGGCTTGCTGTAATTTTTCTTCATAAGTGTTTCTTTTGTAGAGTTTCCTTAATGACCTTTACGGAGCCCTGCTTTCTTTTCTCGAAATGTTCAGTTCGTAAATCATGATTCCTTCGTAAAATTCACATCAACATGCGGGAAAAGGTTAAAAGCCTAGTACCAAACAAATACTATGATTGTGCTTTGTTTTTGTCATATAAGTAGGTACTTAGAAATAATTATTATACACGTTACGTATTCAATTAGATTGTCGGATTGATACACATGAGTCTAAAACCTTGGTAGGCCGATTTCTAGTCCCTGGGAATTCCACCGTGACTCTAACTATAAGATTTCTAATTTTAGACCAATCTTCATGTCTTAGGTTTTTTTTGGTTGAATTTGCAGGGGAAGAGACATAACATGGATACGCATACCAGCGTTTTGATTTGAATGTGCACAGCCAAAACCACCATAACGCTAAACGCGAAAACGTGGTTCAATGGTAGTGCTATAACTGCATAGTCTAGTGCGATTAACCCCACCATTATGAAATGTCATGCGAAAGTTAAAACTAATAAAAACTTTTCTTACGAGCACTATAAAAAAAAACTTTTGGTACTTTCAGATAAACTTTACTGTACTCGATAAAGATTAGTAAGTTCACTTTTGCACACTTTGGGAGTAATTATATGTGTCCTGAAAAGTTAACTAAATAAGTAGGCAGGTAGGTTACCTAATTTTATTTTGGAATAAGACTAGAGTTATTTTAGCTTTTACTCCGATGTTTTCTAACCTTATCTGTATTATAGACTTATAATGTATTAAACTTATATATGTATTAGTACCTTGTACTGTAAGGTAAATCTGACCAAAATTTTAATTTTAATCTTTTATTTTGTTACATTAAATCTATAAAAATTCAGCTCAACTCATAACTTTTGGAATGATTTTCTTTAGTGCAGGATGGCAGTTAAAAATGCAAAAGAAACAGAAGATTAGAGCAAAGAAAGAGCTAAAACTAGAAAAACGTGTTATTAATTGCATAATATCTAATCTTATTATCCATAATAGTGGTGATTCACTATAGAAAATACTGAGATGCAGTTATGCCCTCCTTTTGAGACCTTGACTTGTTCAATGATATCTTGGCTCTAGGGTTCGTGTGCGATTTCTTCGTAATTATTTAATTTTATTTTGTAGATCGATGCAATCCGCTTACATAGCTATATTCATTATAATGATCAGTTCGTTAGGTTCTTTTAATTTTGAGGATGGAATTATCTGTTATTACGTGCGTCTCTATTACCGGTCGCGCTCTCAAATGCTACGACGATGTACAATTTGCATGGCCTAAGAAACGGACCATATACGGACAAAGCTCAGTAGGCCAGAACACAAATGATATTAAAACTCAGTTCTGAAGTATTTAAAGGATGAAAGTGTGCCTGCCAAATGTACATATGCAAAATTTTGCGCACATTGGCTGGTCACTGGTTCGGTATCATACTGTGGTTGTATCAAATGAGTTGACCACAACTACACTCCATTCAACGTCGCTTAGAAAGCTCAAAACACATTTGCTATTCTTTATTATTTTACTAAATACGACGATTTTTTACGTATGCGTCCACTGAACTGGACAGCTGACCGGTCAATAACCGCACACTCCACACCACTTTCAGGGTCCTCAAGGGTTTTGATCACTTTTTAACATTTTTTTGTAGTTTTTTTATTTGAAAGCTATGTACCAAAAAATACAGGTGCACGTGCGATAAGAACCCAACGCACGTATACCTGTACTTCTGCATATTTTCACCACTCAATCTAGTAGGGCCTTGCTGTGACGCCTGAACAAAGGATGAAACAGTAATTTTCTATGTGGATGTAACTTAATTAGAACTGGTTTAGTTCTAGCCCGGAATTGAGACATTAATGTACCAAATTTAGACTTATTACCCGAACAAAAGTGTGGACGGAATATAGATAATTAAATTGGAAAGCTGACAGTTTTATGTCTAATTGTTTTGCTACCACTCAACAAAACATTATGCTTCCAGCTTTCTTGTGAATCAATTTTGTTGTTAATTTGTAAATTTGTTATTAAATAAACTTATTTTATTTTATGTGCGCAAAACAAAGGCATAGACAGTTTCACTAAAGTAGAAAGTGACATGATACTTTACGATCTCCATGACAGTGCAAAGCAGAAGAACTTAGTTAAATATTGTATGGTTTTACTATGCAAGCAAGTAAATATGATTGAGTTTTATGATGTTTTTTATAGTCTAAACTTGTTAAAACTTAAAACTTGGGGTTCTTTCTGAACCTGTGGTTTTAATCTTAAGCAAAATACCAAGTAAACGGCTATTATTTCTCTAATATCTATTGTGTCGACGTTTTGTGCTAAACTTGGCGATTTCCGATTATTTACAACATGCGTGTGCCAGAAACGTTAGTCGTAAAATTTATTCAAGCAGTACAAGGAGGCCACTGCTGCACAGCCTAGGGTTTAGCAATTGCTCTATTCACTAAAGAAGCGTGCCTAGGTAATGTGGTGTTTGACGACGATGACCTCTAAAATCGGTTGGTTTGTTGAACGTATTTCGATTTCCTGACTATTTTGATAATATGTACTTAGGTGAATTAAATTGTCGACGCACTCTACATTGTGTGTATATTATTTGCGAACGTCCATATTTTTTTATCAAAAAAAAGTTTGAATCGACAGGTAGCTACTTTTTATTTTACTTACAGAATAATATCTTGTATAAAATAACTAATTTGAGCATTCCAGATGCCCGAAGGCGCCGTTTCATCACAGAATGGTGTGTTGTAGAATATAACAAAGGAAGTATTTTTATTTAACGGAACAGCCATTTGTAATCTTAATTTTAATTTCCCATTCAAGTTTTATTCCGCCACAGCTTCCTCACAATACTTTCTTTCATCTTCACGAAACGTGACCTTAGATTTTGGTTTATCAGTAGAAGTTTACTCTTTCATGAAAATAGGATTTAGAATATGGTTTTATTTTGATATTTTATTTTATTAAGCTAAGTACTTATTTTTTAGTAATAAGAGAAATATAAAATTCTTCATACGGCAGTCAAAACAAAGCTTTATTTACGTAACATATTTATTCTTGTTCTCTCGCCTCGTTAGCAAAATATTGGATGAAAAATCTGATATTTATATTTGTGGTTGTTGTAATTGATGATTCCATAATTTTTTTAAACCCACACAAGTTTATATCCGTAACTCAGTTCTTTTCATCTACCATTATTTTGTGTTCTACATATGTCTTATTGTGCTCTAACTCACGCCAAAAATGTATCAAGGAGATATATCAGATCTATTACACGATGACAGCATTAGAATTTCTAATTGAGTAAAAAAAAACGCCCTACTAAAGTTGACTTCTTTTAATAACTTTCTAACCTAAAGTAGGTCAGGTAGGTTAACATGGAATTTGGTTTAGTTGATAATGTAACTATATTCAATGTCTAGGTTGATTCGCCCTACAATTGTGATTTGATGCACCATAAGTGTAACGGTACATTTTTGAAACGCTTTGAGCCTAACCGCAATCACGAATTTTTACTGCAAGATGTTTTAATACTTTAATTTCATCATCATCATCATGTTTTTACTACGGTTCGTAAAGATGATTTAATATGCATGCAATCGAATAATCGATCAAATGAGATTTTGACTGGCATGCAATATGCTTGCAATTAAGTTTTTATAGTTAAAGCCGTTTTTGTTCACACATCCGTCCTTTGTTCGAGTAGTTTGGTTGCACTGCATACTTTTTATAACTGACCATAATTCGGTAAGTTAGTATACAACTCAGCCTTTACAAGTAACATGATGTTTTTGACTGTGTTTTTCTTTGGGAAGAGTTAGAGCGACACATTCACATTAGGAAGGTTTTAAATTTTTACAACAGTACATTGTATAAAATAGTGGTCCAGCGAAACTTTGTTAGGTATTTTTGAACCGTGGTCCAGCGACACCGTGGTCGTTCGGGATGAAACCAGCGTTTCGCCGAAGAAATGGGAAAAGTATCAAGATGTGTCGATCAGTGTAGCGGTTCCAAGTACCAAACGATGGTGTTGCTGCGTTGTGGTCGACTCGGCATTGATGTTCGGTTGCAACGTGCCCTTCGCCTGCGTTTACTGACTGCTGTTTATTTATGTGCTGTCGTGCCATTTCCCAGCTTCATTCAGATGTTTGCCTATTCAAGTGCTTTTTGCATACTTTGCCATCAACTTTGTAATTTTTTTACATTTAGTATCTAACAAACATGGATCTTTTCCGTGCTTGTTGATTAATCCCAGAATAAGTCAATTCCCAATACTGAAATCCAGACATTTTAACCTTCAGAAGTTTTTCGGAGTTAGTAATACAGATCTCAAATAAAATAAATCAGAAATATAATTAGTCAGGTACTTACCTACCTACTTATCATTGATTATGATTAGTTGCAATGAAATTTGAACGTTAGGTATATTTTTTGTACCTACCGGGATCAGAATAGGTAGGTACCTATACCTTTGTTTTATGTATAGAGTACCTACTCTACCAAATATTCAATAGTACTTATTGAAACATTTGACCGCAATCTCACTTTATCTGAGTACTAAGAGTAGTTACTTATTCTGCATTGATTTAGTAGGTACACTCGTCCGATATTCAGTTGTTATAAGCCAGTGGGTACAAAATAAGGAAGTTTTTAGACGGGTAATTAAAAAGTTAATAGGTACAATGGACACCCAGTAGTGGATATAGCACTTCTCCATGACAAGCTGAAAATTATGATGACACGTTGAAAATACTTCCGCGGCATTTTATTCACTGGCATAATAATATTTTGCTAGGTTTTTTTGTCAATTTACCCCTGCCAGCAGTCGCAGGGGTTGCTAAGGGGATTATTGGACAAAATTTCCAGAAATTCCACACATCAGGGGACTCACGCGCAGGGGAAAACTCTAAAAGTAGGTTTCACTGAGGTACTGAAAAATGGGAAATCGCGTGCTTTTCCTAAAATTCTAAAGAAGTCACTTCTATAGCTTGTCGAAGTCCAAATGCGCCTAAAGATAAAGTGCTTTTTCACAATCTTCTAGGTGCAACTCATATGGAAATCATCAATTAAATTCATTGATATAAAAAAAAACGGTTTGATTTATGGTTTTATCAATGGATAAATTATTTTTTGGAAGATCACAAAAAACTCTCAAGTAAAATCTAATAAGCACTAAACTATTAAACAGGCACTAATTATTATCCTTCCCGTTAAACACTATAAGAAACTTTGATGACCTTTCGCATGTAATAACGTGGTTCTATGACCAATGACGTTTGTAGACTGCAAAAAGGATAATTTAAGTACCTGTTATTAATATAAATAATTGTTTCATACAAAGCTATGTAGCACAAACACCGTCTGAGAGCTAAACCCACACATTTAGTACACAGTACTAGACTCTTACACCCCGTGTTGCTGACACTGATATTTTTATTCCATTGACATGTCAAAACCAGCCACAGTGCTACGCCCATCCATGCAAACTTTCAAGTTTTATAATGTAATAGCACTAGCGGATCTAGGAGGACTAGGGGGTTCAAGCTTCCCCCCTCTCACCAGGCCAAGTGGAACCCTGAGTCAAGTCCATTCCAAACCGAAATCCTATAGGCGTCCCCACCCCTATGTAATGTAATGCAATAGTATATTTAAGAGACAAAAGTGATGACACTCAATAGCTCAATAGCTAAACGGAAAGCCATTATCGAATTTGCATAAAGGTAGGTAGGTACGTACTACGAAAGGCAATAGTCAGCGACAAAAGATTCCATAAAAATGTATCCAGAATACACCTAACAATGTGATCTCAAATGTAGCTTCTAGATGTGTCAATTTATATGAAAGGTTTTTGTAAAGTTCTCTGGCTGGATACATTTTAATAAAATTTTCAACCATATTTTTGAAAATTTACATCTTACTGTCGCTGACTGTCCCAGACAGTACATAATAAGGCTTAAGTGGGTGCATTACATGTGTCTACACTGCACTACTAAACTTACTATCAGTTGGTACGACTAGTGTAAATCAATGTAATACTCGCTGCGCTTTGTGTAATCCAAATCTTAAGACTGTCGTCCGACAAACTACCGTTCTTATTAAATATTAATCAAAATAAACAAAGATTGCCTGTGATTATTTGTTATCTTCCCAAAGTGACTACTTTCTACTAATTAACAAAGTCCCGAGTACCTACGAAACATCAATAGTAGTGCGTAAAAAACAATAGAGCCGTTGCTCTACAAGTAACCATAGTGGAATGGCGTTCTAATCAAACAAACAGATGGAGCCCTAGGGCCTATTTCTCGTCCAACGGTTTTTAAACTGAACGATGGTTTACATGTTTATCTGTGTCTATGTGTAGAGCTCTACAACTCGTAGGTTTTCTGCTCTGTGGCCTTTATCCTTTGAACTGCTTTGAACTACCCACTGTTTGTGTTTGTGCTCTCGTATATACAAGGCAAATAAAATAAATGAATATCCATGGACATTTCACACGAAGCCCTCTAGTTCCAAACTAAAATAACTAGATTGCTGATGATAGAATACTTTATTAATTTTTTGTAATTTTTTTGTCTACTTAAGTACATACCACCCAAACATAGAACAAACATCGATGTTTGCCGCACGCAGATGTTTGTTCTTAGTGGGGATCGAACCTACGACCCACAGCACGGAAGGCAGAGCTGTGACGCCTGTCACCAATTATAAAAACAAATGTTCATCAAAAGTGACTACTATTTCCATTTCCTAATTTTAATAACCGAAAATAAAAGACCTTTTTAGAAACCCATACCAAGTAGTTTGCGTCATGTTCTGCACTGTCCCGTGATGCCGTACTGCAGCGATTACATTCTAGGTACTGCCTAATGATGATGACAAAAGGTTTTACTTTCGCGCACAGGGCGTTTGAAAACTGGCCGATCCGATACCGACGCCTACACGACAAAGACATGTCAATGGCTCAAACACAGCTCCGATACAGTTTGCTCTCCACTGACGTCGTGGAAGTATCGCGTCACATCAATGTGAAAAACAGCCAAACTCGATTCAGCTGGTAACTATCCATAGCACGTACAGTCGTACGAGCATACTGAAAGTACCTACTTGTATAAAGTAAAAATTCGTACGTGATAACTGTTGTATTTATAAAATGATGTATGATATAAATCTAAGAGTAATATAACTTTTCAACTATACTGTCGGATCACGTGTTCACATAACAGAGATAATTGAATACCTTAGGAATACAAACAGTGATGTAGTACCACTGAGATTTATTTTCAAGCAATTTTTTAAAACACGTCTTTGAGTATTTTTTATTCAAATTTGACATTATCGATTGCGACTATTTGCAACAGATTGCGACTTATAATTGGTTTAGCCAATGATCTTCTGTACTTACAAGTGTAGGTTAAGCAGTTAATTAAAAGACGGTCTCATGGAAACGCGTGCCCAACGTAACGTTTCTGACTGTAGTTTTGCTATGGAACCTACATAGCTATCTTTATAAATTGATACCACTTTCCATTTTCACAACTTTTTCTAGTGCTAAGTTGAAAATAAAAAAAGTAAAGGTTTAGATACAGAGAAGCATAATTTTGCAAACATAATTCAGCTTGGATTACTGAGAATTGCCAACTCGGTCGGTAAATAATTTACTTTTGATGTCAAAATTATAATTAGTAGGTACATAGTAGTTTCATTGTAGTTATATAGCTTTTTGTAAACTGGCATTGCGTAAGGTGTGGTATTTTGCTGAAAAAATGTTAACTTAGGAAATTAAAAACAAAACACATTTGGTTAAACCTATACTCCGCCTCTCTTTATGTTCAATCCTGTTCGTCTAAACGTTGTCTGGTATGTAAAGTTGGCTATTAGTGATAAGCCGTACTACTTTATTGTTTTTTTTATTGAGTAATCGATGTTTAATAATAATAATCAATAAAGTCATCTATTTATCTATCTACAGTACAAACAGCAAAAGGCAAAACAGGGGTTTAGATGTACTTCTGACTACCCTTAGGAACATCAATAGACCAGGTATCAAATAACCGAGAAGATGAATTTCAATCCTGAGCCAATTTCTTTTGATTCAAGTTCAGAAATAGAATTTTAATATACTATTTTTTTTTTGTTTTGTTTTCATTTCAAATACCTTATCCGATGTCAGGATGATTAAGATCCAGGCAGGTCAAAGTCACACACACTAACACGTGAATTTTCAGATCGAGCGTCCGTGACACTGCGCGCGCCTTCGAGCTTTGAGCGGCGCGCGCGCAGCCCCCTACTTATAGCTTCAGAATCGCTGTAACACTTTCCCCACTTATACCTTCTTTTCATTAACGTTGGAGTTTGTTTAATCCATTCAAAAAATAACGGATTGGTAATGTTTGCATTGCACCTACTGTGTATACCCACACGTTTCTAAAATACATTATGCTTCCTCGTTTCTTGAAGAGGTGCTTTAGATTCTACATGTGTTGGTGAATGGTGACGATATGAACAAAATCATTTGTAGTCGATCTACCAGACTTACCCTATTGCTCGATTTTGAAGTCGTCAGATCATAATAATATACATGTATCATCTCAAAATATCTAAGTGGTATTTTACACCCATTAACACTATGTTAAGATGGCAAAGAGACAGCTCCTGAAAATGAAAAAGCAAAAGTATAAAAATCCAATGATTTTTGTTTATAAAAAGAACTAACAAAATAAGATAATCGGAATTCGGAAAAATAAAGATCGACTTATTGACATTGAAAGTGAAGAAAGACTGAAAGGAAACCTATACGCTTCAGAATCATAAATGGACATCCATGTCGTTAGTATATTTTTAGCAAACCTAAGAGGCTATACGTATTTTTATTACTTAAAACATAATATAACTTAAAAAAATTGGACTGAATTACAAAATTGGTGTTCGAGCTGAACATCAAATTTAATAATTATATTTTGAAAACCTTTTAAACGAAGTTTTGTCGTTTTATAAGGATGAAAGTGACTTCGTTAGCTGAATACCAATTTAATTAAAAATTCATTGTAATGCATGACAATAATTAATCCATTTAATTATTTTTAGGTATATGATGCGAAAATCCGAACTTGACGGAGAGCGTCTCACTCTCGAGGCACCTACACCTACTCGATTCTTTAGTGTTTACTATAATGCATAAAAGAATTGTTATTGCACCATTAGCCTAGTCGATTTCGCTCAAAAAAGGGGCAAACCGGGAAAAATTATAAGTACCGAGCAATTTCCTTCAGGTCAAATCCTAATTCGACTGGGATACATGTACGTACATTGTAACAAAGATTATTTTTATAGGATGTAATAAATATACCTATAATGTAACAAACAACCTAATATAGAGCCTTCCTCTATATTAGGTTGTTTTTAAAGATATTTCGGACAGCCATTCTCAAAGATAAGTATCTTTACAAACCAAAGATTATGGCTAGTATTTATTTTAGACCACAACATCGTCGAGGGCCTTGCATTGTTTGCCAGGAATAAAGAAGCAAGTACCTACTCGTCGGATTATCGAAACGAACTTCCAGATTTGGTATTTATTTATTTTAGCCTATTTAATCTATACATTATTTAAGCCTAAATTTTATCGTCCAACTGCAGTGCAAAGGCCTCTCGCTTTTTCACACTTCTAGATTTGGTATTGCTAGCAAAAAAACATAGTGCCTCAGAATACGTATTTTGATTACTTAGAGAGCAATAAAAGTAATTAAAACACTTAGTGGTAAGTAGTAGAGCTTCTTGTGAAAGAGCTCGTCCGGGGAAGTACTACCACCGTACCTATACCTACACTAGCTGTCGCCCGCGGCTTAGCTCGCGTGGTAGCAGCATTACGCATTATTTGGTTAAAATCTTTGATCCTAATTTTAGAGGTGGTGGGTGCGACTTTTCAAAATTCCTTTCTTAGTGCACCCCCACACTATGTAAGGATACTACCCTCCAAATTTCATACCTTTAGGACTTATAATTTAGGCTGTGCGTTGATTGTCAGTCAGCTTCAAAAGAGTTTTATATGTTTAGATATAATTATTTCTGCCGCCAAAAAGCGATGCTCGCATTGCTGTGTTCCGGTTTGAAGGTTATGGGTGCCAGTGCAATTACCTACAGACACATTTTTTTATTTTTCAGAGTGATGGGCGCAGTGTCGATATATTCCAGAAATCCCCACAAAAAAATGCCTACCTACCAGTAGGGATTTCAGTTTTGCAGTACTATGCATCACAGGGTCCACGTCGTCTACGCCAACGTCATTACACGTGCTCAGTGAGGTAATAACAAATAAATGAATAAATATTCACGGACATTGAACACAACGCCATCTAGTCCCAAACTAAGCAAAGCTTGTTCTATGTTATGTATCGTTGTAGATAGTAATTACGACTTAACATCAGGTCGGCAATCGGTTTGTTCCATCTTATAAAAAAAAACACGCTTTGTGGCAGTTTCAACGTGTAATATTTTTTTGAAGTGTCAAACATTATGAATAGAGCAATTATTTTACTGCATTGCTATTATAAAGTGACAGGTCAAAATTCAACGTTTCGTGTTCTATATGTACTATTCGTTTCATGTTTAACTCGTTCCCTGCAATACGAATATATTCGTACTAAAAAAAATCAATAAGTGTACCAATTGCCATCCATACAAAATCATCATCCCAAGTATATATACGTAGTAGACCGTCATTTTTTTGTTGCCATGGAAAAAAAATATATGGTAGAGTTCTCATTTTATTTTGAAAGTTTTTTTTCCAATGCCAACTAATCGATTCCCGTCAGTTTACACTGCCAACGCTTTTAATTTTGTAGGTAGCCTCAACTAAACATCTACGAATAAACTCGTAGCTGGCGCTGGATCCTAGATACACTACTACGTATATTTTCGTAGTTGGCAGGGAACGTGTTAATAGTGTTCATTACGTATACCTACCTATAGCCACAGATCATATAATACTACACTAGCTATAGCTAATAGTGCTTATGACGCCACTAGTAGATAAATAATGCAATTAGTTAGATTGGTTACTTTATCAAAAAAGTCGACAAAATGCACATTTCACCACTTCACTCGACAAAATGCTATTGGAATTTTCATATTTAATTTTGATAATGTTGCTAAGTGAATTTTAACGGTTCTGATTGGCTCTGATAAACGCGCAATGGATTACAATATGGACTACATTAGTTTCTCTACCATCTTAGTGAGCTATCTATAAATCGTTTGCAACGGTTTGTGGATAGCTCAACTGTTTCATGACGTGTATTTTGTAAATATTGTGAATATTGTAAATACTGTATTAGTTGTAATTTTCTTAGTGATAACTAATTTAATAAATTTAAGTTACTAATATAGACGGTGACGATAAAGCCGATATGAACTCTTGCCTTAAAAAGTACCTACTAAATGTATAAGATACGACTACCGCCGATATCGTCTAGGACCTAGACCTAGACTCTAGGTAGGTCTCAAAGCAAAATATCCAATGACAGTGATTATGAATTGGGTCTATAGTTGGAGAAGGCGTCAGATTCTGTTGAATAACTTTACAAGACAAGTGCTCGTAGTCTCATAGCAAAATGCTACACAATAGCTATTCTATAAACCAAGGCTCTACATTTTCAATGTAAAACGAACTTTATGAAGTTGGTATAAGATTGAAAACCATCAGTATTATTTTAAATTGCTACTTATTGAACAAGGGCGCATTTACTTTCTACGGAATGTGTCTGACATACACCTAAACAAACTAACTCATGGGAAAAAACATAACGTAAGACTAGGCGGTATGGTTTTAAAACTATAGCCTGCTCCGAGGAGCGACAAAAAAAAATCGTTCATAGTATGTCGTTAAAACGTCGGAATCAATGTTTGTCGATCATACATAGAGCGTAGCATTATTATACTCTTGGATACATAAATTTGACTTCAGCAGAAGTATAGAATCTTAGAATAATATTATAGAATCTATAGTATGTACCTACCTAATGCTTCTTAAATTCTTTATTGTATACAAAAAACATATAATACAGACTGAAATTAGTAAAGTTGTACAAATTATGTGTATCAGAAACAAAAATTATTTTGAGAGTGAATAAAGCCATAGACCGATCAAAGATCTTTGGTACCTATACCTAGGCTACATTGGTACTTATAAACTAGTATAAAAAGTAGGACACAGTAGATCAGAGAAGATTTTTCGGCAAAATCTTATTATTTTTATTGTAAAAAGAGATGTTTGTAACGTCATCGCGTGGGCCGCGCCCCGACACCGAGCCGCCATGGTGACGCACCGTCGCTATGCACAAGTGGCGATTTCCCGAGATACATCGTGAGATAAGGTATATCTCGGACCACTGGGAGATTCAGGGGGCTAGGGGGCTCAAGCCCCCCGTTATATTTATTTGTTCTTCTGTTCTGAGGGCCTAGTACGAGTTTTCAGTGTATAGTATGGGTGTGAAACGTCTGACGCCCAGCACCAGTGGGTACCGATTTGTATGAAGACACTGAGCAGATTCTTTGAGAAGCTCGACATGCGAGTCCGGGCTTGGTGTAGATCAAAATTAATCAGAATCTCTGAAGGGTTATAGAAGGGTTTCTTTCTTTAACCCTTCAGAGATTCTTTTAAAAGCAATCGATCAATGCGTGCTTTGGTTAGTTCTTATACTTTGTGCGTTTACTAATTAGTTGTTAATTAAAACAAAAAGTGTGAGCGGGCAACGCAAGGTTTGAGAACCCTGATCCCCAAGCAAACGCAGTAATACGCACACAGTTAGCACGAAGCATTGCACCTATACCAAATTCATTGTAAAAGCTGAGTCTTCCTAAAAATAAACGGTCTCTAAAATTGTGCCACCAAAAGTGGTTTTAATTTTTATTATCTATACATAATATATCTTAATTACTATTAATTACAATCAAAACATTTATTTCATTATCTACTATCCCGAGACATATCTCGACACTTATCGCACCGCACTCTCTGGGCAGACGTGGTGCTAGTGCTGTTAGGGTTCCGCTACCTAAGAATTAGATTTATTTTTCCTATTTAATAAAACATCATAGTAGGTACTTATAGGTAATAGCAGTATTATATGATCTGTGTTAATAGGTAGTGACACACACACTACTACACACACTACTTACTACACACAATTTATTTAAGCATTGTGATTATTTAAGGTAACTTTTTATAGTCTGTGTGTGTATCTCTGACTGTGAAGTATCGTGCTAAGCTATTGTGTTAAAGTGACGATTGGGAGAATTTGTCCCAAAATATTTGGTCCGAATCGTCACTAAGTCTGTTACATGGAGCATGCGACTTGCGATAAAATAACGCACATAGAAAAGGTGAATAAATTGTTGTTTAAAGTAAAAAAAAAGTGCAATTCCTTTTCTTATTGTCAGTAATTTTAGGAGCTTTGTATTTAAAACTCTTTGTATAGTTGGTTTATAGATGTAGTTTTGAAGTTATACTTCTAATGCGACTTCCAACAAAGTTGCGCAACCGTTAAACGCTCCTTACTACTACAAGAAAATTTTAAACGAAACAAGTTGTGATTTTGGCCAGGATCGAACTGGCGGCCTTCTGCGCGTAAACCAGATGTGATAAGTGTGATAACCACTACACCACGGAACCAATTGAAACTATGCGCGAAATTTTGTATCCACTGACACATTAATGTACAAAAGTTACATACAGGCTGTAACAAAAAAAGTGATCATAAAATAGTTCTGATTTAGGCAACATGAGCATAGAACCTTTTCTAACTAAATAAGTACTGCATATTGGTTATGTACATAAAAATAAATACTAAATTAATTTCACATTAAACACAGCTAGAGTGAATGATCGGCACTCGAAGTATAACTTCTTTCGCGCGGAGGGACTCCACGCACTACTTTTTTTTTCTTCAAAGTTCAAGTTCAAGTTCCATTTCTCACACGTAGGAATAGTGTCTATTTGCTTGCGTTATTTTTACATAACCTCAGATAAGAAAACAAATATTCTTCTTTTTTTTATCATTGACTGAAGCAGTTAGGCCGGAACATTAATGATGGTTTTCAATCAGATACTTTTTCGTGAAAAAATAATAATTTAATTAACTCTACCTTTCCTGTCCTATGAATTTTTTCAGGCTTCTCTTGAACAGAGCTCGTAGTCTGAGTTTTATTTTGTTGATCGAAACGCAAAGCGAGAAGTGATTTGCTAGATATTTTCTATGAAAACCCGGATTTGCAAACTATTTCTCCATACAAAAACTGCGAGTTTCTTGATTCTCGCTTGTCGCAAATTAACAAAACAAAACTAAGACTACGGACTCTGAACTGAAGACTGATATTTACGTACAAGCAGAAACCTATAGAGCGAGTCCGACTCACACTTGGCTGCATTTATTTTAATATGAGAGTAGTGTTTGGTCGGCACGGCCCCGACCCCATCATAGTCAAGTCAGGCAGCCACCAGTCCACCATAGAGCGTCGCGCGTGGTGGTATACCACGATATCTCACTGTCGGCAGCGCGCGAAAAAACCATTCCAAATTTTTTAATTTAAAAAACAGTGAGTGTTCTGAATAAAAACTTTTTCGTTAAAAGAAGTGCTTCTATTATCAAATTCTTTTATGAAAAATAATTTCGGCGGGAAACAGCAACGAGTTTTATCAGGCTTAGGTACGAGTATGTCAAGGACGCAAGCTTCTATGTTGTGAGTAAACAAATCTGAAGAGTGGATGCATTCGGATATCCGATGCCTATAAAAACTTGACAGATATGTTTAAAAGCAGGTAACGCATGTTCTTCTTCTTCTTCTTTTTTTCTTGTGGCTGTTCGGTGGATAGGGCTGGCACGAACTTGCCAATGTCAGTGTTTATTGGCGTTACTGGTTTACTAATTTTTTAACAGAAGGCGGAGATCTGAGTAGGTAGGTTAAGAAAAATTACCGGCGAAGACTCTAGAAAGTTGATTTGTCAAAATAGATACGTACAGCATATTTATAATTAGGTAGGTAATAATAGTAGGCACCATGTTCTTCTTCTCTTCTGTATGGCCTCTGTCCGTCATTTCGACTGCCAATTTTGCCAATGTCATTTCAAGTGAAATATTTGAAATATTATCAGTCAAGTCATTCGTCATGTCGGCTGTCGTTTGTTTTGATGGGAAAATGGTGGAATCTTCCCTTCAAAACTTGAAATCCAATGGCTACACTTTATATGCCACGACCACAAGTATTATTGGTTAAAATTCCAACAAAATTAAACAACAATACTCACTATAACACAAAAAAGACCATTAAAATAAAAGAGACGAGGACAAAAATGACAGAACCCGAATACGCATTAGTGTAACTATAGCTACTGTGTATTTTGTAACTGTCGTACCTTTTGTTTGTTTTTTTCTTTTCAGGTATCGCTGAGCGATTATACTACCCTATTTTAATGCAACATAACTTATAACTTATCAACCCTTTATACACAAAAAAAAACTATCATAGTTCACAAAAACTCGGGGGTGACCGTCGCGCCTGCGCCGCACCGCACCGCCGGCATTTCTTTTCTATAATCTTTGTTATTCTACAGCAGGCCTAAGATGCGCACCGCGAGATATTTGTCATGTCGTTCTGTCAAAATGTAAGCATGTGATTTGGTACCAGTTTAGGAACTATTGAACTAGAAGGCGTTGTGTTAAATGTACGTGAATTTTTATTATTTATTATTATTATTATTGCATTATCTGTGGTATTGTTGTCGAGAAACCGCGCCTTTGAATTTTCAACTTTTGACATTTCTGCATGACTATTATCTCGTCCTCAGAGAGGTACGACGACTAAGAAGTGTCAAAAGTGTACATTATGGCGCGTTTTGTCGACACCATTAGGTACCACAGATAATTCAATAGTTCCTAAACTGGTGCAAAATGCTTACAGAACGACATGACAAATATCTCGCGGTGCGCATCTTAGGCCCGCTGGTTTTGAAAAAACACCTGTTGCCTGGTTGCTGCTACATTTTGTAGCTTTATTTACTGCCCACCTGTATATACATATACTTATATTTTATTTTAGATTATTTATTCAGACAACTTGGTCCACTATGGTAAACTTTGATGTAAAATAAACGTGGTCGGTCGGTCGTCGACAATACTTTTAATTGGGATATAATATGACTCTACCATCCTCTACATTATTGGTCTAAGGAATTAATCTACTTACCAACAGATCTAAAATAACTAAATGGACTTGCTAAATAGATGCCTTATTAATAAAGTACACTATGTTCTACTTAGACTGTCGAAACTATTCCTACGATAAAATCTCTAATACTATAATAAATAATTCTTATTCTTAAAAATTTCACGACGACGGTACTAATAGTTTGTGTAAATATTTACCTTACAATGTTACGTAAAATCACTCGAGTAGACATAAGACTTAATAGTTTCTAGATAGTGAATAATTATGTCGTAATTAGTAAGGTATTATCAAATAGGAATACCAAGAACTGCCACTTAAAAATATACCTACATAAAATACATTAAATTTATACCTAATGGGTGTTTGCACACTTATACCGAAACCTACAGGATCGTCCGACTTTATGTGTGGGTATTCTAGGAATTTGATTAGGTATGGTCTAAGAGGATTCTAGTTTTGACATATGTATTTTGAAAAAACATACCTATAGCACTTTTATTTTAATAGTTTTTTTTTGTGTTATTGTGAGTATTGTTGTTTAATTTTGGTGGAATTTTAACCACTAATACTTAGGTTGTAACATAAAGTGTGAGCCATTGGAATAAATGCGTGTAAAGTGGTTTTTCTGAATGTGATATTTCGTTTCAGGTTTTGAAGAGAAAATCCACCATTTTCTCTTCAAAACAAACGACAGCCGACTTGACGAAGACTTGACTTATCATTACTTCAAATTCATCACTTGACACTGGCAAAATTTTCTGTCGAAATGACGGATAGAGGCCATATAAGTAAAGAAGAGAATTATTCACAAAAAAAAATACTCTAAGAATCTGTGTCATATCCACCAATGAGATTTTCTATTAATTTTTTTTTTCAAACAAAAATCTAAATATTTTTACAAGTACCTTCTGCCTTCCTTCCTTTACAATCTATTTCGAGTTAAATAAGCCAATTTGTCTTCAACGCCATCTTGTAGCCTCTTTTATTGTGGTTTTTCTCCACCACCCTTTGTCCACGAAGTCAGCCAGTGTTGCACGCACAGACACTTCAGTAAGTACTTACCTACGTGTTATTTTTTGCTCCGAAAAGTTGAATAGAGGAAGTAGTGAATAGTAGTAGGTAGATCACTGACAAGTTCTGTGTAGAGCATGAACGCATCTGGCGACCTTGGTTGCAGCGATCAACGCCGTTTTATAGCGCTTGATAATAATGTAGTAGGTACCTAATTTAGTTTTAACTGCCATAAATCATAGTAAGAGTATAATGGTCAAAAAATTATATTTTGGGTCCACTATGCGGTCGCCGCTATGTGTAGATAAAGCATAGTTTGTATAAGTAACATTTCATATTTTTCAAATGGAGAATTAGATTGAAACTGCGGGTGGCCAGGGCCACTGCCTGCTACTAGATGCTTGTGTGGCTGCGCAGTGCGCATGTAGCCTTATTACAAGGCTTAACATCATGCGTACCTCTTACGGCTCTTATACATAACATAATAATGGTGAATCGTAACTGTGGTGACGTAATAAATGCCGGTTGGTTGGTTTGAAGCTATCGCCTACTATTAGGAAACGTACCACCTTTCCAAAACTAAAAAAGTAATGCATGTATTCCGTTCTTCCGGTGTTTTGGTATTTTCCCCGAAACGTAAGAATGTATAATACGTTTTTATCGCCAATGTATGGGTGCAAAGGGTACTGGGTAGGTTTGTTGTGATCACAAAAATAAACAAATGACTGCAACGAAATAAAATATATCGTTGGTTGTACGAAATTAAAACGTAGAACTGTAATGGAATCTCTAGAAACAACAAAGATAGTACCTAGCTCATTTTACTAAGATAACAATCTTCAAATATAGATTAGAATACTAAGCACCTAAGGTGTGAGCTATATTTTTAACCAACTTAAAAAAAGGTGGAGGTTCTGAATTCAGTTAATGTTTGTTACCAACTCGATCATTTATAAACCGTTTCGGATAACTTTTTTAATTGTAAGGATCAGATTAGTCCCATTTAACACAAAAGTCCACAGTTGGATGATAGATTGCTAATGATGGGTATAGCTTTATGTATGAACTGTTCGTTTTATTCATTACTTACCTGCAAGTTGATTCACAACGAACATGAAATGAGATACCTGTCTACTATTTTTTTGGGGTAATATCATCCAGAGTTACTTTGTCACGCCAGTGCCAGTCGGCACTATTGAATCGAAGTACCGGAATTCCCGGAATTTTCGGGACTTGCCTAAAAAAGCGGTTTTTCGATCCCTACCGAAAGCGAGGGATGTTGTAACTTTGCGTTTGGAGTCTCGCTTCTTTGTTTGTCTGATAGTTTACTTGTAGATACAATGATTTCTATGACAATGTTAAAGTTAAAAACCGGTAACACCGGTAAGATTCTGGATTCGACCCCTTGACAAAGGGTGAGGTTACCATGAGATTACCCACTTTGACACCGGTCCTAGCACCCTGCGTCGATAACATTCTTGGTATTTTATTTAAAAGATACCTACTCTTATTTGTTACCTATATCTTGAGGTCAGCTGACATGACAGCTGTTTAGTTTTTACGAAAACTACCGTTACTTTCGTACGGATTCCTCGTAACAAGTTGTTTATTTTTCATTCAATCACTTGACCCGAAGAATGGCCCGAAGCTGGAATAATTAGGTAGAGTCGTCTAGCAACACTGACTGAACACGCACCGACCTTGGCTCTCGAGTCATAAACAGCTTCATTTTATGACACAATCCGTGAATGATGTCACTGTAGGTAACAGTACGGTATAATATCAAAAGATAAGTTTGTATTTTGATATACATACAGGTAGGTACTTACCCCTTCAACAAAAGTTTATACTCATCCTTGAAATATAAAAAATGAAAATGTATAATGTTTGAAAAATATCATACCTAATGCGTAAATTAATTAAAAATCTATAAATTTTGTTAGAACTAGATAGATAATTATGTACCTAAGGCTAGAAATACCAATTCAAAATGTTGTACCTACTTTTTAAGCTTCCGTTTGAATTGAACCATTATGTACCTACCTACGACCTACATACATACATAAATATCTTCTTCTTCTTCCTGCCCTTATCCCACTAGGTGGGGTCGGCACAACATGTCCTTTTCTTCCATTTTCCCCTATCATCCGTCATCTCAGTGTTCACTCCTCTCCTATGCAATCTATCTAAATATTATTCAATTCAATTGTAAGTAGTGTTTATAATTTTAATTTAAATAATATAATTTGCATGCCAATGTGTTTGGCGAAATATGTGGGACCTACTAAATATACCTTAATAACTTGTAACCATATTTCTAGCAAAATAAATCATTTCATTTCATTTCATTTCATTCATTTCATTTCATTTCATTTCATTTCATCTTTTCTTGGGCCTACCTCTTCCTCTTTATCCATCCACATTCATACTTAACGCTCTCCTCGTTACATGACTGTCTTCCCTCCGCATAACATGCCCATACCACGCTAACCTGTTGCTTCTCATTGTCTCCGTCACTAGTGCTACTTTCAGACTTCCTCTAATGTACTCCTAATTTTATCCTAATTTCTTAATTTTATCAATCCTTGTCACTCCGTACCTACATCCATCTCAACACTCTTTTTTTCATTCATTACCTTGGTAGCCCAGCACTCAGATCCATACAATACGACAGGTCTTATGATCGTCTTATAGATTTTCCCCTTAAGTTTAATGGGCATACGCGGATCACAAGTTGTTCCAGTGACCTGTCGCCATTTCATCCATCCCACATTCATTCTGTTCTTAACGTCCCGGTCTATTTCATACATACATGCTATATAAAAGAAAGTCGTGTTAGTTACACCACTTATAACTCAAGAACGGCTGAACCGATTTGGCTGACAATTTGTAGGGAGGTAGCTAAGAACCAGGAGACGGCTTTTTATCCCGTTCCCGGGGAAAAAATGAACATCCAATAAATTTATCACTAAAAACATCAGTCCAGCCGTTCATTCGTTAGAAATGGTATAGAAAACACAACTGGACATGGAACAACTGACAGCTTGAATAAAACCTTTTTATGTTGGTGGATACACAACCTGGCCGTAGAAAACAACATTTTCATTATTAAGCTACGTGTACAAAGATGAAATTTTTACAAGCGTTTCCAAAACGTGCACCCAGCTAAACTAAAACAATCTAACTTATCAGATTGTAAATATTCAATGTGCAAAAGAGCATAATGAGGCTGTGAACTACTCGGTGGACGATAGTTTTGGTCTCGATTATGATGTCATAAGATGTCTTGATCAAAATTAACCTCAAACTGAATCAATGTGTGCGTTGTATTAAAGGCTCCGAAACTACTGGGCAGTTTTACAAGCGTTTCCAAAACGTGCACCCAGTATTTGGGGTTTTAGGGGTTGTAGGGTTTTTAGGGGTTCTAGAGGGTTCTAGAGGGTTTTAGGAGCTTTTAGGGGTTTTTAGGGGTTTGTAATTTTTGTTAAATACCCTTGCGAAGCCGGGACGAGCCACTAGTATGTATATATATTTTGAAATTATATATTATTTTGATTTTATAGGTTTTGATACTTCACCATAGTCGTGATATAGAGTCGTATCGCGACCGGTGATTGCACGGAATATTTACCAATTAGGAATATTGATTCGTAGAAAATTATCACTCTGTTGTTGTAGCGATGCAATGGGGTCAGGAACAGGCAATGTATTATAATATAACTTATAGGAAGGTCGAAGTACTTATTTACGAATAAATAGTCGCAATATCACGTGCAATTTGTATGGTACACATATTATATCTATAGGATATCAAATATCATACAATTTGCATAATATAATATCGGTGACACGTGCTTGCTGATAAAAAGAATATCATTACTTTAATTTTAGTAAGGAAATACTTTAGCAATTTATAATTAGTAAAATGAATAACTAAGGACTCAAGCATAGATTTTTGTATGAAAATCCCTACTCAAAACTATACCTAGGTACTTGAGTAAAAATTTCTTTATTGGCATACGGGCCTGCGTTACTGTTTCAATCTAAGACGTTGTAGACACGTGTATTAGGTTTTGCCGTGTTTTTTCCCTTGTATGAATGGAACGGTTACCCACAACGTTAGTCATGAACCTGCCTTTTGAAAATATCTCAATACCTTCCTTATTAATCGAGTGAGCGAAGCGAACGAGATCTTAGTGACAGCTTGGACAAAAATGCTTTGTATGTTTGTATATTAGTTCTTCGAGATCTTTTGAACCGTTTATTCGATCTTCACAGAATTTGGTAAGTATACGGATAGTACTCTTAAGTTTTACTGGTTTGTTAAATGAAGTAAATCGGTCAAGGGGTCGTGAAGTTAAGAGGGTTCAAAGGGAGTAAAAAAAAAGTCGTCCAAAAATATCAAGTCATATGATAGTTTTGTTTAAACATTCCAAAACCGTTTTTATTTTGATTTTAGGTCTAATAGTTTTTGAGTTGTTGTAAAAATTATAAAATTGGAAATCCCAGTATAACGTGAGCTACCATTTCTTGGAGTTTCAATTATTTTGTAGTTCAAGTAAGACTGGTACGTAGCTAGACGGCGATTTCGATGCGATTTGCAAAGTTTATTGCAACCATTGTCAATAAAAATTGTTTGGGTTTTATTAACCTCCGACCATCACGAGATCTCAGTTCGGGGCGAACTACTAGTATTTAGTATTGCGATACTGGTCATACTACACTAATAGATACTCAACAAGTTTAGCTGCTTATCAAGGAAACCATCCAGTCTGAGTAAGCATAAGCAAGATTAGATAAAATCGTCTAAGTGGGTAAACTATTATATTTTAACTTTTACATAGGTACAGGCTGGGCCCAAAGTCAAAGTCGAATTAGCGTTTATCACTAATGAGTCTTGTCTGCGTGGATTTAGTCATTGATTTACTTTCTCGTAAATTAAGAAAAATTAGGTGGTTGATTTTGTTGACGAAACTGACTTTTGTTCGACGAGCCGACTCTTCGTCGACGAGCCGACTCTTCGTCAAAAATCTTTTGGTGCATAACTATACAAAATAGCGCACAAAAGCGTTTCTTGACCAGCTCACTTAGTCTAAGGCTGTGTCCACAGTAGGCAAACTGTTAGCGGCTTACTGAGTTTGCGGCGGCTATCGGTTTAATACGCCCACGAAAATTGATCTGAGTTTGCAGCTAACTCGAATTTAAGTTCGCCACATATTTGCGGCTCACTCCACTGAGTGAGCTGAAAATGAAACTGTGAGCCTACTGTGGACACAGCTTAATTGTAACAAACAACCACTTTATTTTTGTTTTTTTTTAATTTGACATTTTAAACGATTAGTAATGATCGTCTTTAACTCTACCCGTGTATATTGCCGTACATACGGCCCACGGCCCACCCTTTAGAGTTATTTTTCTGTTTCAGGAATGTTTACGCAAGTGAAAACCATAATCAGATTAAATATACAGAGGGTTATAAAATCACTTTTACGATGTATTATTGTTTTGTTATTTAACGAAGAAGAATTTAATAACCGATTTCTTCATGCCATGCAGTAAATGTATAGACTTAACCTACCTCATTGTTTTGAAACAGCTGAACTAGAGTTCTGAAAATAAGTTGAACGGTAAAGTACCTCATTAAGGTACTTTACCGTTCAACTTATTATGAAGAGTGTTACAATATGCGAATCATTTTTTTAAATGTAACAGGGTGGCACTGAAGTGCGATTTAAAGTTACAAAGGTAGCTGTTCGCCTTATATCCTAATTTTAGACATAGACATAGACAATCATTTATTCGCTTTAGATTGAAATCATTACAATAGATCAGTTACAATTAAATTGGTATAACATAATATAATATTAATTTAAACAAACAATAGTACATAATAAAAAAAAAAAGTATGCTATAGTAACGAAAAAGTCACGGCTCAGCATTATGCTTCGCCATCCGAAGACAGGTCAGCGCTGTTATTCTGCCGTAACCTACGGTTCAGTCACTCAACCCCATGAAAAGCAGCAAAAGCATTTTCAATTACGATTGTATCTTTATATTCCTCCTGATCCTGATCTCGGATGAAAATGGGATCAATAATATTATGTATTACCAGTGTATGGTAACGGTCACCGCAACAGTAGAAAACCGTGACATTGGCGCAATGTTATCAGCGCTTGTTCCACTCCACTTCGCGAAGATTGACATTGATGCAATAGGAGAATAACTCACAAGTACCAACCTCGTGATACTACCTGTGAGCACCCACCTACCTATGTAATGTACTATGTAAATGATGGTACTTACCACAAAACGTCTAGGCCCCCCATGAAGTACATAAGTGTATGGTACTTTTATTTACCTAAGGTATTTGATTATGAATTTATATCTTATATTAAACCTGTAATTTACACATTATACCTGGTCTGGCAACACAATTTTGTTGATATTCCGCTTCAACTAAACGCATTAGGTACTTCACAGAGCAAACAAGTGCCAAAAAACATAATTTGAGGCTTCCGTATCGTGATTTGGGCCTCACAAATTTACAATGGACACATAGCAATTTAAATAGCTATAATAATCATATTTTGCTTAAAAAAATTCACTTGACTGTACAATGCAGCTATTTTTAATGTTGTCCGAATCTTCACAATAAAAATAATTAAAATCAAATTTGACAATTGGGACAATTTGTCCCAAAATATTTTTTCCGACTCGTCACAAAGTCCATGAACAGACATAACTATTATAGGTAATAATAATACAGCTACTTTATCATGGACTCTACGCATGTTGGCGCGACAGAATTACACGACCCTAAAAACTATTTTTGAAGAAAAACCTAAGAGAGATAGACGAAGACGCGAAGGGTCGCTTCAATCCTTGAAATCCTTCATAGGGAGATGTCTATATAAGTTTTGTTTGACTTCTAATATCAAAGTTAATTTCAATAGACAAAGGCTGTTGCATAAGAGTCACCCTGCCCACGTCAAGTAGTGCCCCGGTAAGAAGAACACCTACCTAACCGGTTTTGAACGTGTGTATTTGTCATCCAGTTGAGAATGAGAGTACCTATGTGGGATGAATTACAACTACTTGACAGCCGACTTCAAACAGGAAGAGGTTCTATCTGATGTTATGTTTTACCTACACTGCACTGGTTTTTAACTGAATTCCAAAAGTTGAGAACTTCCTCGATTCTCAATTCGGTTGTATTTTTTTCGGCTTATTCCGTAAATGCCCGTTGAAACAAAAGTAATAGGTAGTCGTATTTCATTTAAAAAAGTTTATGAATCGTTGCCTAGGCAATTTAATTTGATTATAAAAATAATCAATAAGCTAGTCCTTACCTTATAAAAAGTTAAAAAGAGGATTCTTATAGGTATTAGTATTTTATTTTTAACGTAACGAAGATTTGTGAACTTTTTAGTTCACAAATCCCCGTTGACGCCGATGCGTACTCGTAACGGGGAACAAAAAGTTCACAAATCCCCGTTGACGGGGATTTGCGGAATAAGCCTTTTTTCGGTTGAACCTACTTATTGGACTCGTCAAAACAAAACATGAGACCAAACGCCAGGGGTATACTAGTAGCCACTGAAGAGTTCCATTCGTTCCACTATCCACCTCCTGGCTCCACTATCAGATCAGCTCTAAGATACCTACCTACCAAATTAGGTAGGTATAGTTTTGTCATCCGAACTACTATTACGAATTAAAATTTATTTCTAAGATTGTTTTACCTACATTGTTAGTTATTAGTAGATACAATTATTTTAAAAAGGAATGACATGACAAGGGAACGAAGACCAACTAACTGACTTCATGAGTGACGCCATGAGTGAGGTCATTGCACTGTACCAGATAAACATTTGGTAAGAGGTCTTTCTATAGTAGAGCAGAGTTGTACTCAGGCATTATTTTTATGGGTAAATTTTATGGTTCGACTTGACTACCAAAACTAAGGTTGGTAGATATTTTTTGATATGCATTTACCTACTACATAATTGAAAGGCCAGATGCATTTGTTTTAAAAATATTTACTTTTTTTTTTTTTTGTAGCACCTACCTACAAAAAAGTAAACATTTAGATTAATTTATTTAAATTAAATACTACTTATTTAATAAAACTGACTTAAAACAGGTGTTTTTACACAACCTACTTGTAAACTTACTACCCTACTTGTAGGTACCTACCTACCTGCAGTGTTCTTTCCCTAACTCTATCCCTGGCCACACTACGAGTAGGAATATTACGGGTCACTGACCGACCAGGGTTACCCAATGGGTATCGATGTGAAAGTTGTTTTAGAAAAACTCGAGAACTTCAAATATTTCAAACGCGGTTGAGCTTTACCATGCCTAATGCCGTCTTGTGGGAGAGCACAGAAGAAGTCTTGATTACGTAGGTATTTCATTGTATTATGTGGGTCTTAGGTAATCTACCTTAGGTACTGTCTCATTAAAGATTCCTAGGTACCTATATGTACAAACTTACTTACTTACCTACCTAGGTATTAAATAACGGGTCTAAAACCACCACTCCCAAAAACTAAGGTGCTTATCATATAAACGACTTTTTCAAAAAAACCTTCACTTTGATGAGTAGGTCTAGGTACCTTTATATTTTTTATTATACTATGTAAGTACTTTGTTTTGGCATTATAGAACTTATTTATTTCAAACCCCCAAAATTACCGGAAGTGCTCTCATTACACCCTGTATAAGCCTATCAAAACCTCCAATTAAATGTAAATAACCTATCGAAACCGTAGTACAATATACCACGCCTTTTCCCACCTAAACAGCTAAAAAAAAATAAGGAAAAACGAGGAATATCCGTTGGATTTCCAGTGTCAACAGGAAAATGGAGTCGATGTTATCAATAAACCAATAGATAAAAAATAACTCGTTATCGTGGTAATATCTCTTGTACCTCTATCTAATAGGTACCTACTTGAACACGTGTGGTCTGTTATTGCTCCTGCCTACTTAGTCACCTATTATCTATCACGATATCACGGAATACCAAAACAAAAAGTATACTTAATTCAAGATAGTGTGTGAGTCAGATGGGTGTATCAGAATCGGGATATACCTATCTACAGCTATCTACTACTTAGTTACACATTAGGCAGTATACTATTATAAATCGTAAAAAAGCCAAAAACTAAAACTAAAGATATGGATTATATAAACTTAAATAATATATGCAGATCTATTAAATAAACGATTCTGTTTCCGAAAATCGAGTTTGTCTGTTTGTCTGTTCGCGGATCACGCGTTAACTACTGGACCAATTTCAATGAAACTTATACCATACAAAAGCCCCTTTTCCGGATTGAAACAAACGCTATATTTTTTTGAAATCAAAGACGCGGATTTTCTTACATACAGCTTGAACTTACTAAATCAAAAGCAGCCATTTGCTACGAGGTTCATCGTATGCTGGTGACATATTTTGGTGGAAAGTTTCGCACGCGGACGAACGTACGAAGTCGCGGGTAACAGCTAGCCGATGATAAATATAAATAAAACACACGTAAAAACCCCACTTCATCTCTCTTGCAGTTAACAACAGCCGCTGGGTGATATTTTATTCATTTTGTAAGGAGTTGTTATTATTTCTGCCAAAGCGGGAGGTAGGTAGGCACCTACATCGCTTATATACAAGCACAAAGTAGTTTGTACGACAATAGAGCGGAACCACGACAAAATTAAAAATCAGCCTTTTTGAAGTCATTCAACCATTGATAAACTTTATACTTTTACCAGTTTCGACCTTTGAAATTAGTTATACACTATTATATGATCTGTGGTATACTATAGGGCCGATCCACCGTGAAGAATAGGCAGGTACCTTACCTACCTACCTAAGCCCTTTTACTTCGACCATTAGAAACTTACCCGCCCGCGCCGCACAGATCATAGATACTATAGCTAGCACCTTCTCTATCAAAATACGAGCCAAAGTTAAAATGAAATGTTTCTCAAACGTTATGTACTTTATTCACAAAAAAAATTACTTTCTTTATAATAAAAATACATTTTCATATGAAATTAGGGCTGTGGGTTTTGTAATGTAATACAATAAAATAAAATTACCGAACTCATCATAAAAACAGTTTGGTAACATAATGTATGTTTTTACAACTTAGTATACCTGTCCTACTTAGGTGTGTGTTTGTTATGATGATTCATAATGTTGCGTTCACACTATGCCGCAGTGGGTAGGGACTTGGACAGGGAAGTGGGCACGAGTGTGAACACGATAAGTCCCGGCTCCCGGCCCAAGTTCATGCCCTTGCTCTCTAATGAGAATAAAGGCTATGTTGCTGTGGCAATAAGTCCGCGGTAATAGTGCCGGTAACGGCACGGGCATAGTGTGAACGCGGTATTAGAGATACTTAAAGAGAGCCTTGACATTAGTCACATTCTTGAAACAACATTCAATCATATCAGACCAAATCTGACTATCTGTGGCATTATTAGCTCTTACCTAACACGTTTTTTTATTTCAGAGCTTACCTACATCAAGTCATGGCGCCCACGGAGCAGAATATAAAAAACTCAGAAGTTCAAGAACTAAAAGTTAAAAAGAGGCTGACTAATTCGGACAAGTTTGAAGATGAAGAAGTGTGCTGTGACAACAACAATACAGTGATAGTTCAAAGTAGCAGTGATATAAAAAGTGATATTTTCGACATAAACAAATATGAGGCTATGGAGTTCACTGCACAATGGCGATGGCCAGACTTTATTGTGCAAGTACTTTTACATTCATTGTCGTTATACGCAGTGTACCTGATTCTCACTTTACAAGTTAAATTCTTCACAGTATTATTTGGTAAGTTCAAAATAGTGATCCAGCGGAACTTTTTATTACCTAGTTATTTTTAAACCGTGGTCCTCCGAAACCGTGGTGGTCCGGGATCAAGCCCGTATAACTTTTCTAGAGAAATATCGATAGCTCTACCAAAGAGTCTTTCAGAGTCTCGGCTATCGAGATCGAGTTTTAAGCAGTAAAATAGATATACGTAGTACTTCCTTAATTTCCAGGGAAGATTTAACCCGTGTGGAGCCAGAATTGATCAGCTTGTTAAAAATATTAAAATAAATATATTGTATATACTCACTCGTAGATCCAAGATTCAAGCATTCATATTCAAGCAGCCAACCTCATCGAACTACAAAAGTGACTTTATTTGTGTAGCATAGCTCAAGTTTTTCCTCGTTTCGTAGATGTACTTATCACATTTATTTTATTTATTTATTTAATGGGCAACGTCAACAGCGCACATAGTGCAGATTACAAAAATCACTTTTAAATAATCTTATTCTATAAAATGTGTGCCAAGTACAGGCATACACAGCAGTTGTTGTAATATATTGACTACAGACAGATTGAACCTCCGAAACCGTACAGGGTGCGACCTTGACGTTCCTACGTGTAGAGTAGCTGTAGCTGGTAGATACCCTGCATGTAGCCAACCGTTTTAATCAGTCTCATCCAACTTCTATAAGTGTGTCTCTGTTTACTAACAAGCTGAGTTCGGTTATTTTTAGTAGGTAGTGGCTTCTATAATAATAAATATAAGGTAATCTTTGGGATACTCAGAACATAGAGTATAGGTTAGACGACCAACCAAACATGAAATGTGGCATCATAAACTTATGCCCAATGTTTGCTGGGCATAAGTTTGCCGCAACAGACTTAGGTCAATCATCGCGCCGATCACAAGAGCAATATGAACCGGGGTCGCTAAGGGGATTATTGGACAAAGTTGGATAAAAGTTCCAGAAATCCTCCGCCTAGGGGACTTACGCAGGGAAAAACTGGAGTGAGCCGAAAGTGATGTATGAGTATGAATGAAAGGATAACCGCTAGTTCCCTCACCTCGTTCCTAACACGTTCATTTGTTTTCCAGTACTTATGACGATCTACACGTCAGGGTTCGGCATCACAGCGGGCGTGCACCGGCTGTGGTCTCACCGCGCGTACAAGGCGCGACTTCCTCTGAGGGTACTGCTCGCGATCCTCTTCACAGTCACGGGACAGGTACCTTTTTGCAATATTGTCAGAATCATTCTTTTTCAACATCGCTTTTTTCTGACAGATTGTGAACCCCAGCGGCCTCAAACCAGTCCTTTCTGTTATATTTTTAGGCCTATATCAAATTATGTAGAAAAACATTAATTAACAGAATCGACTATTATTAGGGAAAGAGTTTCTTACAATATTTACGTCTTCATTGTGGTTCGTTTTGTTCTCATTAGGGGCAATTTTGTATGGGTTGAGATTTGAGACTAAATAGGCCTTCCCTAAAGCACTTCGGACCCAACATATCCCTGGCCATACCCCTGGGGGTAGGGTAGGATGAAAGCATACTATTAAAGTAGTGTTGGGAATGGAAAAATTGTAGATAAAGGTTTTCCATTAAAATTAAAATTAAATGTTAATAAATTATAAATGTACCTACTGACATGAAATTATAAGTATAGTCATTTAAATTGGTGAGCTTTAAACTATTTTATTAGTTCTAGGTATATTGAAGGTTGGGCATTGAGCAAACCATTCGTTTCGTAGGTACGGTAAGGTTCAACCGATGTTGAGCACGCAAGACTCTGTTAACTAGAACCAATGTTGTTGAAATGCCAACTGATTAACTGATATTGAACGTCTGCACACTGGCACGACATCTGCACAACACCGGACATATCCATGTCCTTACTCGAACAAAAATATCGTGGATCGGATCGGCTACCTTAACGCGAATGGTTGGTAATGGAGTTCAAAACGTTGGATACATTTTAACATAACATTACCCAAATCATTTAGGTAAAACTGGAATAAGGGATGGTAATAGGATCTAATTTTAACTTATCAAATTCAAAACATTGTATATTTCAAGTGTGAATAAACTCACACTAACAACACAACCTTCCCAAGTTGTAGGTATACGTGTGGTTGGTATAACTGGTAGGTCATACTTATCTAAATGTGTATTGAACATTATTTTATCTAATGAATAATAAAATTTCCATCTTTTTCCTTGTTGGCTTTTCCGAAATTGAATTCTAGATACTCCAACGTAGGTACCTACGTACATTATTCACAGCTGCGAGGTGTGTTATTTTGATAACACAGTTATACATAGCTAGTTCTTCGTCAATAAGGTGAATCGTAGGTATAGTAAGTATAAAGAGTGACAAATACCAGCTATATTATACCTACCAAACAAATTGGAAATAGTATATTTCATTACAAGTGCGGAAAGGCTGTCATTGCAAAGAGTTCCGCCAAATGTCTACCCGAGCCGAGGCGCAGCCGAAGGCGAGGGTTGACAGTCGGAACAAGTTGCAATGACGGTTCCGCACGTGTACTGAACGACTATTTTTAATACAGTTGCGAAAAAATTAAGCAATTTAATAAAAGAAAATTTCTGAAAAATGCCGCCAACCGTAGAATATAAGCTGAGATTTTTTTTTTCTTCACTCATTCTGGTAGGCAAAGGGAACTATGCCCATACAGCCAAGTCTTCAGTAGAATTTTTTTATTGATATGAAATGAAAATGAAATTTAATGAGATGAAATGAAATGAAACCTAACCTAACTCATTCAATCAAATCATTAAACCTGATATTGAAACAAATTAGTAGCTTCTTTTTAGAAATATACGTATTTGCATCAATCATAAAAACTTCTATGATTTTTTTTAGTAAAAACTTCATGGTTGATTTTTCTTTTTAATAGACATTATTTTGACAGTTGGGAAAAAGAACGCATTAGTTCGGGAAAGGTAAAAAAAAAAGCACGAGTGTGTAATAGCCCACATCCCGAACGCTATACGTCCCTGCAATACGCCACTTTTTGAGCAACTGTATTAAAAAGCACGTTGCGGACCACGCACAGGAACCGATTCAAAAGTCAGGTTTTTCTTACAAATGTAATTTTACAAAACTAGAATTTCATTTACAATTTGTACTTATAGTTTAGATTGAACGATCAAGTTTCATAGCTAGTTTGTGTCCGGTTAGTTTCAGAATACCCAAACTGCATCAACATTGGCAAACTACATAATGAAGTCCCTATAGTTTGTGGTAGCAGCTGTTTCAGAATACTAGTTGCCACCGGCACGATATTGGCAAAGCTAATCTCTCTGCCGATATCGTACAACTTAAGCCAACTCAAGCCACTGATATGTAAGTGTTGATATGTTGGTATTGGCCACGATATTTGTGTTGGAGCCATATTTATGTCGCCATCGTTTCGTGGTCGGTATCGGTCAGTGTGCTATGTAAGCTAACGATCATTATAAACCACTACATACTCGTACCTAAGATGTCCACTAATGGGTAGTCAGAAGTCAGTAATCACGTGCTTTAGTTTACCTATGCTCTCTGTACTACTTAGGTGCCTATTGTAATAATGACTGACTCCACTTACGTATACATATATTAGGCAGAGGACCTAGTACGAGTTTTGGTGTGTAAATCTGATGTGAAACGTCTGACGCCCAGCACACCAGTGGGCGCTGATTTGTATGGAGACACGGAGCGAATTTTTTGAGTACCTTGGTCTACACTATACCAAGCCCGTACTCGCATGTCGAGCTTCTCAAAGAATCCGCTCAGTGTCTCCATACTTAAATCCCGGAGCTTTTAAACCCCTTAGCCCTTCTGGATTTACTAGTGTACGTATATGCGCAGACGTAGGTTAGTAGTGATTTCTCGTTAATTAGCACTTAGCGCAATCTGTAAACAGAGACTTGCAATCACCATCTTAAAATAGCGTATGAACTAACACATCAACTGTTCAAGGCCTAGATATTATCTCAACATCTGTAGGTACTTCGGCCCATTCGGCCCTCTCAACCAAGTTGAAAATCTTCTATAGGTCTCCCACCGCTAGACATAAGTTGTCATTTTTAAATCGCTGCTGGTAAATAGAAAACTAATCGATTGGAAACTCCATGGAAATGACATTTCCGAACGAAAAGTCACGTGACTATTCCTAAACAGTTTTGACGTTTTCTATTATTATATTAGGTACCGTAAAGCTTCGCGTCCACTGCATCGGTACCGTCAGGGTTTTTTGCTTTATTGATTTTTATGGTACATCGTCCACTGAATCGGCATTTCTGGCCATACAAAATTAAAAATAAATACTAACGAATCCGATGCAGTCGACGAGAACAGGTTCCCGTATCACGTGACTCACTAAATTCAAAGTAGGTAGGTACAGTAAATACAAATAAAACAAACATATTAATAAGTAACATGGCTTTGGTGAATCTATGAATGAATAGGTGTGAAATAATATTTTGAATCAATCTGCGTTGTCACGTTGGCTAGCGATCGCAAATAAGAGTCAATTGGTTCTGGTTGACCTACTTAAATTATTTAGCCTTGCGTCTCATAGTATACAATACTGTTTTGATTTTCTGAAAATCGGTGACCGTCACTGTCATGGAATCATCCTTATCGACTTGCAGCTAAACACTGACTGGGGTATAGTTTCTGAGAAAGTCGAACTTACATAGAATCTCCACTTTTCCCGGGTTTCCCCTACTCGCTATAGTTTTTTAGGTTTTCTCGAAACTGTGTATCGCTAGAGAATAGAAACCGAATCAAAATGTGCGGAAATGATATTTCAGCGATTGAATAATCCCACGTTATTGACGTTCCTTTCCTATTGTCTTTATTGACTAGTCAAGTCGATATGCTACAGATTGAACAAAATAAAAACAACAATCGGAAAAAAGTGTTTCTCAATGCTATGACCGCCATAGGAAGAGCCTTGAGAATCGCATCTACCTATGCCATCATTTCTAAATTTTTAAAGCTTAATAATGGCCTTGTTCTAATATGCTTGTGACAAAAAAAACACATCTCTCTCCTACTTACACAGGTCTACTTACCCAATGAATTAGTAATAGCGGCGATAAGCCTTTAAAACATGAGTGTAGACAGGTTTAAACTGTCATTTTACTTAGCTAATGGAGCCCTACATAACTAATTTGAATAAGACCATTAGAATTAAAAAATATGTTTAATCTTCTATTGTTGATAGCGGGACATCTACACATGGGCCTTAGACCACAGAGTACATCACAAATACACGGAGACTGTGGCAGACCCCCATGACATTCGACGTGGGTTCTGGTTCGCTCATGTCGGTTGGCTCGTCCTGACGCCTCATCCAGCGGTCGAGGATAGGAGAGCCGCGCTCAGAAAGACTTCACTGGACCTCATGGCTGATCCTGTTGTGAGGTTACAGAAACAGTAAGTTTAATCACAAACCATGCTTAACACAGAATAGGTAACTTAGTACCGCGTGCACACTATGCCCATACCGCTTCCGGCATTAATTCCGGACTTATTGCCACATGTTGCTGTGGCACTTATTGGACAGAGGCATGCATCTGTCCCGCTCTAGCTCCCTAATGAGAATAAAGGCGATGTTGTTGTGGCACTTATTGCCACAGCAACATCGCCTTTATTCTCACTCAAGTGGCAATAAGTCCGGAATTAATGCCGGCAGCGGCATGGGCATAGTGTTCATGTGGTATTAGGTTACCTTAGTTGGCTAGCGGGTCAAAGACACTTCATACCTGAGCCTGAAACATGGAAAAAAATAACTGGAATCTCGATATTCTCGGGGTGCTTACTCTCGTGATTTTAAATACAATACTGTAATTACATTGTGAGATATTTTAAAATAATCCTAATGATGGGTGCCCATTTTTCTAATTTTGAGAGCCTATTAAAATAATGTAGGGAAGCAGGTCATGGTTCTCTACCAAATAAATTATCCACCTGAACCGTAGACCAATAACGTCGTAAATAAAAATGATTTATCATAAAAATATGGATGCTTGACACGATAGACAATATATTCACGCTTGAATAATTTCAACTGCGGGCACCAACTTTCAAGAATATTGAATTGAGCAAAATTGATAGAATCCTTTCATAACTTACACTTAAAAATCACTTAGGTACCGGTTCATTCCACTCTACGGTGGATCCATCTTCCCTAAATCTCAGATGTTAAATATTCATTGCCCATGGAAAATTAGAGATGGGTTAAAGAATCCATCTCTAATTTTCCATGGGCATAAAATCTACACAAACAACTTTGATAAATACTGTGGGTAATTTGTGGGTAATAGTTGAAAACAACAAATTATAGCGAATATTGTAAGATTTGTAAGTTGCAAGAGGTGCCGCGAATATTTGATGCGGAATAAATTCAATTGATTGTTTTGTATGCTATGCCGCCAACGCGACTTATTTTAGCAGTGTGACAACAGTCGGCCCTTACACACTAGCTGATAGTACACAGACTCTAACAAAAATTAAAAATAAATGGACAGATTTTGCCGACAGCACAAGGCAATGCCCCACACTTTCAGCATTTCTTCTCAATATTTGAAGATTGAGAATTCAGAGATTTGAATCTCTAACGTATGTGGTACGTAAAACTCTAAAATAATACAAACTAAATCTGCATACCACCCTTATTGTTTCAGACTTTTCATTCCAATGTTCGCTATACTCAACATCGTGCTTCCGACCATCATTCCCTGGTACCTGGGAGATACGCTATTCAACAGCTTTCTTGTAAGCTTCGTTCTACGGTTTACTATCACGCTGAACGTGGCCTTCTGTGTCAACAGCTTTGCGCATTTATGGGGAAATCAGCCCTATGACAGGTTTGTAAAACATTTTTCAGTAATTTTCGTAAGGACACTATTTAGCTGTTGGGTGTTTTCACACTATAATAATAATAATAATCAGGCCTTTGCAACTAATATAGATGATTTACAACGTTTCGCCCAATACCCCTATTAAACGGGATGCTGCAGTGCCTAGGACAGTTTTAGATGGACTATTATAGGCTTGCCCAGCATCCTCTCAGCCTAGTCTGCCTTATCCACAGGAAAGAAGGTCGATACGCGCGTAGCTGACCAAGCCGGTTTTATCATGATATTTCCTTCACAATTTGAGAGCATCATAGCGCACATTTTTCCGAAAAGAAAATCCATAGCCGATCCAATGAACGAAGTACCATAGAAAGCATAATAGTACAAAACCACTAATCCTTTCGTTCCTTACGCACAGCCGCTTCCGACGATGATGTGGCCTCATAGCATAAGTTTGTACTCGTACATTTTTAGGGTTAACGAGACTATGTTTTCAATACCCTATCCAATAAAATCTGAGCGCTAAGATGAGGAAGCCTACAAAAGACGATTTACAAGTGCCAATTAATTTTATTTTATTTATCTAATCCTTTTTAGGTTTATAAAATCAGTTGAAAACAGCATCGTGAGCTTAGCGGCTTTAGGGGAAGGATGGCATAACTACCACCACGTGTTCCCGTGGGACTACAGGACGTCGGAGTTGGGGCGATTTAACATATCGACCACTTTTATCGACGTCTGCGCGAAGATTGGATGGGCTTATGACTGTGAGTGACCTTTTTTGTTTACCTACAGATTTTTTTACAAGTTTTTAGTTCGTTTTTATGGCAAGAACTGAGCGAACGATAGAAGTAAGTAGATACAAAGTTGTACATACCATTGTATACTACTAGGTAGGTACATATGCGGTTAATCAGCCAATAAGAATAGTAGTGTCACGGGAAAGTAAAATTTCCCTTCACTCTACTAGTAGTGCCAAGCGGTAGTGCCTAAGAAAATAAAGGTACCTTACCTACCAACCAAAAGGACAACTGACACTGAGCGGAATTGCTTTCCAGCTCAATCTGCAAAGTAGGCAATGGATAAGCGTCACGGGCGCGTGTCTCTTTCCAGGGAATGTTAATGTTCATTACGTTAAGTAGCTACTCTAATTAATTAGGTACAGGAAGGGCTCATTATTGAACCACAGATTGAAATTCAGTCGCACGGTCAAAAAAACTTCATTGTTTTGATAATGACACTATTAAAATAAATGCTTCATTTTTATGTATAGGTAGGAACAGAGTACTTTAAATGATGGAAATGGTGATTATTTAGAGCTACCATTTACATAAATTTTGATGACTGTGTTCTATTCTCAATAGATTGATGAATGACTTTCATTTAATATTCATTTAATTATTTATTTTTCATTTATTATACTTAATTTCTCTAACTTCAGTTCCCAAACTAAAATAATTAAATATAAATTATAAAAGAATTTAACTATAAAGTGGTGCCATTTGTAGGTATTTCCCCTAACGTATCGTAAAATGAGAGTTCTACTAAAACTTCCACATGAGACGAAATGGGTTATATTATAAGGGTACCGGATTACACTACTCTGGAGATATTAATTACAGTAGTTAGAAACTTTTTGGGCTGTAGAGTTCCTACCTGTCTCGTAACTGTACAGAGTTCTATATTAAAATAGTGTCTTAATAGTCAAAAAAATAATTTGCAAAAAGTAGTTTTCCTATACCGTGAAATGACTACTTACCTACATAAAATTTGCAGAAAAAAAATCCGATAAAATACTATTAGATTTGACTATTTTGTACAAAATGACTAAGTAAGTAGACCTACATAGGTACCTCTCTTTAGAATAATTATTGTACAAAAAATATTATTGATTTTTTTTTTCACTATCAAAAAGTACCACCGCAACAAAATCCCGAAATGAAATTTTGTCATGAGATCTTTATTCTTTATTGTACACAAAAGTAATGACATAAGGGAACTTAAAGATAGGTCATGTACAAAGGTGAGCTTAACCCTAAAAAGAGTTTTCTACCAGCAAGCCTTCCACGATAGAGAGGAGAAATAAATTATGATGGTGAGAAAAGTTTTTCGAAAGAGATCCCTATCCTACTTACCTTAAGATTTATTATTGGTCTTTGTTTTAGTGAAAGCAGTCTCACCAGCAATGATCACAGACAGAGCGAACCGCTCCGGTGACGGCACCTTCGACCACTCTGAGGCACCACCACCAGAAGATCAAATAAAAACTCAATAAAGTATCAAAACTAGATAGGTACTTATTATGTGATAAATGTATGTCACGCGCGACAGCAGCGTCTATTCCCACTAGTTCAAGTTGTCCAGTTCAGCTGACTGAATTAATGAGATTTCTTTTCTCGTTTGTTCAATTGAAAATAAGACTAGCTTTTGCACCTTGTTACATTTATTATTATTAATTTAATTTACACGAAGTTTTTCCAAAAAGGTAGCCAGATTAATTTAGGTACTTACCTAATATTTTTTTGTATTTCTGAACTGAACAAACGAGAAAAGAAATCTTACTAGTTAAGTCAACTGAACTGGACAACTGAACTAGTGGGAATAGACGGACAGCAGCTGGTAGTCGGTATCACTGAGATTGAGTGACATTCTCGAAAATTTAATTTGAGAGTTGTTGTATGCATTCTAATCACGGTCGCTGCACCCCAGCTGGCGAGTTCAGAATATTTTGTCTTCAAGGGATTCTTGGATGATTGATGGATTTTCGAGAATGAAACCACATAAAACCATGCAAGGTACTAAGATTTGAGTGGGCACAGTCCTTGGCTTGAACTCCATTCAAATGAATGGTTAGTTAAAGGTTGCGAGTACATTTACAATGAAATAAAGCAAATGCTGAAGCAACAATTTATTTTTTAGAAGTTTACGCTGAATCCTTAAATGTTGTATCTTGAAGAAAGTCAGATCTAATTGTTTTTTTACATTTTACTTGCTTTACCTTTAAAATAGCATGCAAAAGTCTACGTTTATAAGATCCTTTCGAGAATTGTATTGTGTAACATAGATTTTTATAGTCCTGCTGTATTTTTACAAGTCACGCCCACAAATAAAAACAATTGATGACTTCAATATCCTCAGTAGTGCAGGGGTCATCTAGCCTACGCCTACCCTCTACATCAGTACAGTTCATTTTAGTAAAATAGGTACCTGAAACTTTTGTAACCAGCTAAAAACGAACAAACTGGCTATAAATAAAATGTATATTTTTTCTTTTATTCATAAGCAGTTAGGACAAAATTATGGCCTGAAACACTTTCGTGTATTAGTTATTTTCCAAGTGAAAATCCACGTGCGGGTGAGGATAAAAATGTCGTTATTCGTGTTTATTTCTCAGGCTAAATAGGGCGTTCACGTAGATATATACGATTTGTCTTTAGATACCTACTATACAGGGTGTCGAGTAACCGATCCAGGATTTTGGCTTTACAAACCATGGGTAAACCCGGACCTTTGGGGAGGGGGGCTTGAGGTCCTACACTTTTACTTGTGAATCCAACCCCCTGGATTCGCTAAAGTCGCATTTAAATGGGGTAATTGGCAAGTGTGGCCAACTGGGCCAATCCTATAGTCAAGAAAACTTAGCTGTACCTATTTACGACTTTAATTTATTAAGTAAACCTCTCACTAATAATTCAAGTATTTTCAGAGGTGAGCTTTAGCTAACTACTAAGTAAATATTTATTTAACTTATTTTCAAGTGAACGAGCTCTTATGATCTGATTGTCAAGAGCAATACCTACACTCAAGAGTTCTTAATATCTGAAGCTTGATTAACTTACTGAATTAAACTGAGTTTTTTCACAGACCACTTCCATGACCACTTGACTTTCTTTTGATACATATTAGATGTTAATTGGCGTTCTTGATTCGGGTTTATTAGGGTTTTTGTAAGTGGCCAGGGTACGTATGAGTACATTGCCCTTGTAAATACGGGTACAAATCGAAAGGTCACATTGATAAACAGGGTCTAATAAAACCATTCTAAAAAACAACGGGGGGGTTAAAATACTCAGCAATTTGTAGTGCAACTTTTCTTATAGAACCAACACTAACAGTGTATATAAAAGTGTGAAAATAAAAAACAGCTTCTTCATATAAAATACAGTACCTACGTGGCACAAATTAATGGAACGGTAGATTTTTAGCGGTAATGGTAAAGTTGTTATATTAGTGGACGCCCCTGAAATTTTCGGAAGTAAACTTATTACGCCGGGTACTTATAACCTTCAGAAGTATAGACTTTGAGGCATTTTACATTTAGTAACTATACCAAAAGGTGATTAACTATGTACCTATAATATGTTATGTATTGTTTTAATCTTATTTAACATATATACTTATACTGAAATGTTGTTAATAAAGTTTCGTTTCTATAAACTAATGTAGTATATTTTTAATCCAATAACTTTTTTCGTAGATGTTTTTGGACTTAGCTCAATGGACTAAGTACATCCGTCGACAAATTATTCAATTAGTGAAGTCAGTGCATAGGAATACCGCGAATTTCATTAGCCATTTGCCATGTACATCAAACAGTTGTAGAAAAAAGTCAGTCAAGTTAATTTTTATAAGATTTGTCAAAAAGTGGCCCGTAAAATGGAAATTTTCAAATAACTAGGTACCTAGGATGAAAGTTAACAACACAAAAATATAGTTAGCTGTGATAGAGAAGTTGCTACATTTTATTTAATTGTATACATTATAACAAATGCGGAGAAAATTGAGTTTTGCAAAATAGATTTGTATTTTACAGGCGGAGTTTTACATAATATAATTTTTCATTCGACCGATCATCTCACTTAGACTTGGAAATGAACGAACAACCTATATAGGTACATATAGTTGCTCAAACAGGATTGAAGATATTCATTTTCTATCTTATTATTGTTTAATAAAATAGAATCTTCAATCCCTACACTCCCAGGTACAGCCAACATCATAAGCTAATGATGATAAGATAATTTCGTCAATTTCTGACTGAAAACATACTGCAACTTTTAATTTTTTTACAACTTTCTACGTGATGAATTTAGTTCTTTTTCACATGTTGAATGTGACCTGCCCTCAAGCTGGAACATAATTTTTTCCCATCAGTTACATTTTATGAAAATTTCGAATCAATGTAAACTACTGCAGGTACCTACATCTACTTAGTCAAATTATATCTGCTTATTTCATCCGTTTTCATCATGGAAAAATATCGTCCAACTCCGAATTTAACACAGTTGTGTCACTAACCACTTAATCACTAACAATCGGACCTAAGTTCTTTGCCGTGGTTATTGTAATTTCCGAGTCACGGTAAATGGTGATCTGAGATGAACCACACACCTACGCTGAGTGGGTATTTGTACTATACAGGGTCCTTGTAAGAGCTTATTTGACTAGCTCATTTATCATATACTATTCTACTACTGCTACTAGTCGGGTTTAAAATTTAAACCATATACTTAACAATTTTAAACGATTTACGACTACAAAAAAAATCAGATCGATCATCTCTAGTTCTCCATGTACCCGTGTTTTCATTCTATCTTGTATGTTATAGAGAGTCCTTAGTTAGGGGTGGTAGGTACATTTACAGTGAATTACAGGACCGTTTCATCAATGTTTTTCAATACATTTTAATTTGTTCTGGATCTGGAATATTGGAATGTGTGTGTGAACTCGCTCGTACAGCTTCATGAGCCACCACCGAGCAAAAACGTACTCTGATAAAACGCACCTGTAAAACGGGCCGCTGTGTGAACATACCCCTAGCTAGTTAGACAGACAGTCTGTGAGATGAAGCGACGCGAGAAGCACGCGGTTGGCAATCGAGAAATCGAGTAGCTCTCGACGTAAACAAACTGAGCAAAGACACATTTTGTGGAAGTAAAAGTGTGAACATAAGTGCTATCTGGAGTGTTTTGGAACCATGAAAAAGGTAAGTACCTACATAAGTTATATTTTCGGTGTAAAAACATAGTATAAGAAATTTAAAAAAAAAAACAGCTTTTTCCAAAAGGAAACCTTATTAATAACATTAAGCTAAACTAAACACCTGACATTATCCTTAAGAAATATTTTTTTAATCAGGAGATAAGCAATTTTCAAATGACTCCTACTTTGAAAATTTCCTTAGATCTTCTTCCTCATTGCTGGTCAATGAAACCTTGGAGTATGGACTTCAGTTCATCAAAAGTACTATGATTAAGATAACGCTAGGCCTTGGGGCCCCAACACATTACCTGGACAATTATACTTTACATAGGCTCCTAGAATAGCTCATAGTATCCTACCCCACTGGTAGGGCTTTCTTGGTGGGCATTTCTGGAATATATCCCTATTAGCAGCGTTACAAAGAGTTTGTATATTTTAATAAAATATCCAACAAGTAGATAATATTTTCATTTGTGCCAAAATCAATCTAAGTAAACTATTGTCCAGTTTTTACTTTGAGAATTTAACTGTCATTCGAGAGAGAAGATTATTATTTTATTTGAATAATAAAATTAAATATGACGTGGCAATACGATACAGATAACGATATTTTAAGCTTTAAGCTCAAGCTGCAAGCTCAAAGTTTGATCAAAAACAGTGTAAAATTATGTGTAAAGTACTTACCTCAGTACCTACTTTACACACATTTATTATATGAACAAATCAGAAGATATGAACCAACTGTGCTTCAAAGGGCACGTCCATGCTTCGGACGGCACGTTAAACTGTCGGTGTCCGTCACCAGAGTGAGCCATTGAACTTACTTTTTTACCTAATTCCATCTTAAATGCCTTAATTGGTTGTTATTTGCTAAATCATCATTCAGAATCGCTGAAACGTTATTATTTATTTTCAGAGTTGTATTATTTTTTACAAAATAAGCATCGTAGCGCTGTATGTAGCGGCGGTAGCCTCAATGCTCAATTACTTGTGTAACTGTAGACACTCAGTTATAAAGATACTATTGCTGAGGGCAGACATGGTAATAAGCCCGGATTTTATCACGCTAACAAAATAAAATCACAAACAAAATTGTTTTGAAAACCTGACTATAGAGTCAGGTAAAGTCGTTTTAAAAAAGTGAGCTTCGTACATTGAACTAAAGTTAATAAATATGAAATATGAGTGCAAGTGCGGTTGAATTTCCCAATTTGGACTTTTACATCTAAAGGTATGAATTAACATTTACTAAAATAAATAGTTAGTCACTTATTTTTACGATAACGTAACAAAATTGTGCTTTTAAATCAGTCTTAAAATTGAGCTGAATGGCTTGCGCGATGTAGCGATTACCTCTGCTTATTGTAATGCATAATTAGCAATTTATTACCCTGCAAAGTACATCTAATAAGCGATTATGTATGAGCAATGGTTGTTCGCGTTTGTAGAGTGCCGCCGCCGCCGTACCGCCGCCGCCCGTGCCAGTGCAATTACTTACCGGTGTATAAGACAAAGACATCTTAATATCAGGTGGACCTTATTTTTTATAAAAAATAAGACAAACAGGCAGGTGAAGAAGTAAAGTTTAAACAATCAAATACCTACAGTTTTGGGTTGAAAGCCTCGGTAGGCGAGTCCATTCGCACTTGATCGGTCTTGTTTTTATTTCAAGACGTGCAAACGATTGTCAAGCTGTTGTTGTGTGAAATAAGTAGGTAAGTTAATAGTTATTTATTCACGTTTGTTCTTCAAAAGTTAAGTGTCAAATAAATTATAGTTTTGGTAAAAATACCTACTTAGTATGAATAGTAACACCCGTGTTTGAGCTTGTTTGAAAGTCATTACATATCAACCTTTGATCCCTTTGTCTAAATCTCAAAACTATAGGTAGGTACTCGTATAGGTACTTACTTAGACATCTCCCTTATTTATTCACAACAAGCTTATATCGAGTTTATTAATAACAGGGTCGGAGCTAAGTAAAAAACCTCGGTAAGTAACTTTTAAGTAAAAACAAGTTAGTATCTACATTATTTTTTTTGTGGGTTAGGTACCTACCTAAATATGTATTATTGGATTGGATACATTTATTTTCAAGGCAACGAGCTTTGACCTACCAAAACCTGCCGGACTCTCACACAAAAGAATATTTTCTTGACAAAAAAACTCCATAAAAGGAGAGACCCACAGAACGTTTAGCTACCTACCCAAGTTTTTTTTAAATTAAAGTTTCAGCAAAAAGATAACTTTATATTTCAGATTCTTATCTACCATGCCTTTACTATTTTTTAAGTAATTTCTACAAAGAGTAGAGCAGAACAACAGAAATGTTCTCAATTTATAGAAAATCTAAACGCAAAGACATGTAATTTACTTAGAAACGTACCTAAAGAGAGTTTCTCGCAGATTTTAAAACTTTGAAGCATAAACAAATTGCATGATAAAGCGCAATCTCAAAGTCTTTCATAAAGATGAGGATGCTTGCAATATTCATAGTGTTTAATTTGATTGATTAATTATATAGTGTTATTGGTTGTGTGTGACCGTTCTAATTAATGAAATAAATAAATATTCATAACTGTAATGTTCAATATCTAATATCGTACAAGCATCAATCCTGTAGGTAAACGTATAGTTTCCAATTTATGCTAAAAAAAACAGTAAAACAGTTTTAGGTCTCAAAAAAATGAAGGCTCTTGTAATTCCTTATTTTTGTCGTATATTTTTTTACCCTTTTCACCCTGGCAGCTTTACGAACCCTTTGTAGATTTACCACATAGCTGGTATGTAAATCTTGTTTACAAACCTATCTACCTTAAAACATACAGTTCCAATATCATATTCGAATAAACATAAACAAAAAGTAAATCTTAGATTAATTTTTGTATGCAGCAGAAAAATACCTAGTTTTCTATTATCCAGGTGGAAATGGATTTGTATGGATAGTAATGAGGAATCACTTTTTGCTAACCAACCAAATAAATTTTAGACTACATGAGGTCTCAGTTTGATATAACACGATATTGTTTTGCTCACTCGATCGATGTTTTATATAACGTAAAGTTTACACTGTCATAAAATTAAGGGTGGGCTTTGTGGAGTTGCAAGTAGCTGCTTAAAACCTGCAATATTGACTCAAATTATCTATCTGTATGTATTGTATAGGTAAGATAATAAGTATAGAATTTATATAAAGATTTATTTCTAGACAGAAAAGTGAAAAACTTCAACCCGTCTTTCCTGTTTACCTACTGTACGAATAAGTTACTAATGTGCTGTATTTATAAGGCCTTCGGCAAATTAAATAAAAACTAAAGAACAAGGTTGTAACGTAAGTAGGTAGTAGAATTTTTTGGTAACAAAAATGGTGATTGTTGGTAAGTAAACATAAACAAATAGGTACATAATTATCCGCTGGTTGATTCAGAAACCTTACATAAACTAATTCAAATTTAAAAAATTACACTTTTCGTTTTTATTTGCCTTCGTAGTTGGAATTAAAACAACATTTGAAAAAATACAAATAGTAGGTACTACGTCATCACATTGCTTGGGAGTCACATAAACAAATGAAAAGTAAAAAAATAATAGTACATAGTGCTTTATACTACACCTACGAGGAAAATAAAAAACTAAAACTGAATCCTCAAACAACACACAAATTGAAAATGGCGCCAATGGCGTCTGCAATTTTCACATGTGCTTTTTTCAAATTGTTTATCCTGCCGCCGCAGGGTCGCACTGCCAGCCCGACACCATCCAACACACAGCTAGTGGCCAGTGTCATTTTGCGAACTTGGAGATAAAAACTCACTGTAAAAACTTTTGGTTTTTGATATTTAGGTTACCGGCGCATAGTCTTACCCAAAATTAAAAAAGAAAAACCACGTAAGAAATGGATTTTCATACACTTTTCTCTCCCGCTCAGATGCGTTTTCTTCCCGCATATTTGTTCGATATGCAATGACGTACTTTCTACCGTAAATTTGATAAAGTATCAAGGTACTTTCCAAGCAGGTGTAGTATAAATATTTTTTTTATACTTCTCATTTGTTTATGTGGCATCCAACGCATGAGAGTAGAGAAACTGACTTTTGGAGATGTTTGTTAACTTTTTGACAAGGTTTTACCATTTACGAGTGGTTTGCATTATAAGTGCTTTCAGAGTACTTCCGAGTACACTAAACACATTTGGTTTGGTTTTCATAGGCTCGAATGCCGAGTGGATGTTCAATGATTTACGGACGACTGTGAGCTTTGCCCTTCCATGGCTTGTCATTGATAACCGTCGATAACACATTATTAGCTTGTGGGGTGTGAATGATATAGATAAACGTAATGTTTCAGCGAGAATATAAACCTTTCTGAGCACCTGCTAGTTAATCCAACACCTACTACGGTAGGTCATCATTATTGCATGTAGATTTATGGTCATCTATTTCTCTTTCGAAACATACATCATACAAAGCGGGGGGTGCATAACGACAACTGGTAGAGATCAGCTGCATATAAAATTAAAGTGTTGTTTCGTCCCATTGGGACGAGAGAACGGTAGTCCGAAACTAGAAAAACAAAAATGATTTTTCAAAAAGATAATTTTTAATTTTTGGGTAATAATGTAGGAACGTACTTATATTGTTCTTAATAAATAGGCTATAAGTATTATAAGTTTAAGTGTCGCATGCTAGCATTATTATTATAACTTAGAACAGGTAACTCTAGTTGATAAATCTCGAACACCAAATTAATTGTGGTTCTATTTTTTTTTGTTCTAACTTTACCTCCTAAACCGAAATCCACAGACGTTGTCTAAAGTCGAACATTTTATTGAGAGAGCAAAGCAATAGTAGATTATTAACCTAGGGGACAAAGCACTGTCTTGATGCCGAGTGGATTCAAGGTCGCCCGAGACTAAGACAGCTTTGTCCCCGAGGATAATAGGTACTCTACTGTTCACACAAACTGCAAGACAACAAAAAAAACAGTGCAAATCGGTCGTGTGCAGGTATGTAGGACGTAGATTGTTATTCAGAAAAGTTTGAATATCGAACAAACTACTACACTATCACAGATCATAATACTATCTACTTATTAGGTACCCTACCCAATACTATCTACTGACTAAAAGTTTTTAAAAGGTTGCCCGCACATACACATTGAGTTACAAATGTATAAGAGTATGTTCATAAAAGTATGTATGTAAAGTATGTATAAATAGGGTAGGTACACTCACAAAGAAAATAAACTAATGAAAGTAGTAGGTACATCTGACTTTGAGGTAGGTACTACCTACTGATAAAAATTTTCAGAATTTCCAGAAATCAAAAATAATTTAATTTGATAATTATACAATGTACCTACCTATCTAAGTAGGTATGTCTTGCACACACGAATAATAGGTAATAAGTAATATTGCGAATTAATTAATAGGTACCTACCAAGATAATAAGTGAACGGGCACCCTAAAAATATTAGTTTTTTTGAACAATGACTTCAGCCTCAAACACCGTCACAAAAAAAAACTTACTGTGTACTAATAAAAGAAGAAAAAAGATGAAAGACTCAATGACCTCCACACATCGATTTGAAATAGGATCTCTTTGGTTTCTGTATCTATGCTAATTGCTAAACAGGTTTTCATAGAAATTTTGACGTTCCAAATTCAAATCTCATTACATCTCACAGGGCTATTTAATAAAGATTTTCATACAATATTACATGCCTGTAGGTCACAGAATACATAACAGTTACTACGTATGAAAAAAGGCGGCAAATAATGACTTTCTTTCGGTTGGGTTAACATGACATGTATCGGACGTTGTCGAGCAGCAAGTGTGAAAATATTTTTTCCAAGCATGTGCTTGGAAATTAGAGCATTAGTTTGACAACCTTCTTCGAGATAAATCGAAAATGCAGTACTGGCCAAATAGGTACATGCGAGCAGCGGTTTATTCAAATTTAGAACAGGCTTTCAAATAGAAAGCTGATTATTGAAAAAAATAACAAATGAACACTGTAACTTCGTTGTTCGTTATTGGTTTTGAAAAGTAATTATTATTGTATTTTCTACTAAAAAGTTTTGCCTAGGTTTTAATTTCCGCTCATTATTTGAGAAAAGTACTATACAAGCCTTGGCCACAACTAGGCAATGAGGGACTCACGTATGTGTGCCTCGTCTTCGACTCGGTCCACATTTACACGTTCTTCCCTCATTACCTCTGTTGTGGGCCGCTGCAGTATAGGAGGTACCTACTATTTCTTACTTGAGATGAAAGAATAAACAAAAGTTTTTTTTTACTCATCGAATATGCCTTAGCCTAGAATCATCGAATAACTTTAAATTGAATGACGACTGGTATAACGGAAACCCATATCATGTATTGATAAGTGTAAGCTACCAATCGCCCCAATTTCACATACAAAGTCCCTACAAAGCCCTTATCGTAAGAAACGCATCTAAATTGCTCCAACGAAATCGGATTGAATAAATTCATTTCATATTCATTAGCTTTTTAGGAAAATTGGTAAAATACCGTAACACTTTACTAAAGGCACCTAATGGTATGGTTGACAAAACTGACGACGAATAACGCAGTAGAAAAATTACTTATGTCGAGAATGTTATTTGGTACATATATGCAGGTATTTACTTTGCTTTATTTATTTTTAGAGAAACTTTTTTACTGAGACACTAGCTTAGACTGTCTTTGAAATAAAGTTGCAACTTAATGCAGAAAATAATTAAGATAGGTACTTTTTACTAACTATGTATGTTGCTAAGAATAATAATAATTTTTAGATATTTATTTTTAAAAAAACCAGTGCGTGGAGTCCCTACGCGCGGAAGAAGTTATACTTCGAGTGCCACGCATTCACTCTCGCTCTGTGTTTAATGTGATATTAATTTAGTATTTATTTTTATGTACTTAACCAATATGCAGTACCTACAAAATGTTCACTTCAAAATAAAAAGTAAGAAGTTGCAAAAAGTCTATAATGTCGGTTTGGATTTGAACACGTATCCCGTTGTCGGTCTGACCGCAGTGCGACGGTTCAGCGTTCCGCCAACAGAGCTCGCTCCTGATGGTTGAAATTTACGGCTATGTTTCTTTTACTTTTGTTTGACGCTGTCAGTTGAAAGTCGTATAACTTCAAAAACATGGGCGGTCAAATGCTGAACACTGCCATCTATTAACGATAGTTAGCAGTCTCTTTCTATTCCCCCGAATAGAAAGAGACAGAGACTATGTCCTCCCGTATAACGCAACCTGGTTGGAAGTCGCATTAGAAGTATAACTTCAATAATAATGTTGCATGGTCAACCACATCATCACAAATGGTCAGATAGTGGTCAAACGTATATAATGTTCATATTACATTCTATATGTAAAAACATAGTGATTTTCGTAAAAAAATTGCGATCATGTCGCGTCGTATAAAAGTATATACTTACCTTCACGAAACGACGGACTCCGCTTTATGAAAAACTAAAACCTTAGTTATGATTGGTATTCAAATGATAATATACATGAGATATAGGTAGGTATATGTACTTATACTTCGTCGTATTTTTACCATTTTTACACGTTATTCCACTTTCACATAATAGCAAAACAAGCTAAATTGTTTTGTTTTCGAAGATAACGTTTGTCTACGCACCTCTAGGACAACAAAACAACTGACAGTTATTTCAAATGTGACATTAAATAAGGTTTCATGAAAACCCTTTTTCGCATTATAAAGTAGCCTATGTCCTTTCGCAGGCTATCTGTGTACCAAATTTCATTCAAATCGGTTCAGTAGTTTTGGCGTGAAAGCGAGACAGACAGACAGACATAGTTACTTTCGCATGTATAATATTAAAGTATATAGTATGGATAATAGGAATTTTTGGGAAGACGAAAAGTCACAAAATGGGTTCTATTCTGTCCGTATGTTGTTCACCTGGTTCAACATTTTGCTATTGTATTTATAGCCACTCCAAAATCGAGCTCAGCATTTCGATAGTCTCAAAAACCGTCTGTTTGATCATAAGTATAAATGTGTCGTTTTGTTTCAGATATCGAGACTGAAACTATTGAACCGAAGACACGCAGATGTGACTTAAAGAAAAATATGGATTCCTTCGAAAATTCAACATCTAATACTGCAGCCACCCCAGTGGACCCCACTGTTACTTTCGGGCCACAAAGAGATTCCCTGTACATCGTAATACCAATTACAACAATCTTCTGTCTCATTTTCGTGACCGGGATTCTGGGCAATATTTTCACATGCCTCGTCATAGTCCGGAATAAAAGTATGCATACAGCTACCAATTACTATCTATTCAGCTTAGCGATATCAGATTTACTGCTACTTGTGAGCGGTATGCCAGGAGAAATGTATTCTATCTGGTCGAAATGGCCCTACGTGTTCGGGAATACGTTCTGTGTGCTACGAGGCTTGGCAGCGGAGACCTCAACCAACGCAAGTGTGTTAACAATAACCTTGTTTACTATAGAACGGTATTTGGCAATTTGCTATCCTTTTGTGTCGCACAAGATGTCGAAGCTTTCCCGAGCGGTGAAGCACGTGTTGTGTTTGTGGGTGGTTGCGTTCGGGTTTGCGTTGCCTTTAGCTTTACAATTCGGAGTCAGAGAAACGAGCGGCGTCGTGATGTGTTTACAAACACAAGTCATCGTCAAGCACTCCTTCGAGATATCGACTTTTATATTCTTTTTGGCACCGATGGTACTTATATCTGTATTGTACGCGTTGATTGGAATGAAGTTGAGGGAGACCAGCTTGATCAATGAGCAACCGCAGAAGGATATAGAAAAAAACATAACTTATAAGCGTCGAACTATGAGAAAGCACTGTCAATCAACTAGGAGGGTGGTCAAAATGTTGGGTGAGTACTCCATGTAGGTTTAAATTCAATTCATCAATCTATAAACTGAACGTAATGTTAAAACTGTGAAAGAAAGGTCAGCGCTCACATCTAATGATAGATTTACTACCAACTGAAAAAACATCTAGCCGATGGACGGTGCTACGTCATGTAATATCCATCTTATCTACATACTAGATAAACAGGAAAAGTAATTGGCATGATATTCGATGAGTTGTGTTATTTCTTACGTTAGATACCAATTACTGATTTCTTTAGTGTTTACTTACTAAGAATACTAATAATGTACACAAATAAATTAAAATTTGCAGTGACTCAATCACCACTAATTTTACCGTCAAAGTACTTAGGTACATAGTTACACCGTTTTGTCTACCAATTTGAATTGTAAGTGCAAAATACAAAGCACGCTTAACTATTCCGAACTAAACATCAGGATTATTGGTTCTTTTCTAAAAGTATTCGGTTTCCCTCGCTGTGATTTATTGGCATAAATATTTTGACAGTTGCCGTAGTAGTGGCATTCTTCATCTGCTGGGCTCCATTCCACGCGCAGCGCCTGATCGCCATCTACGGTACCACTGAGAACCACCTCGCGAAGTCTCCTCTACTACTGACAGCATATTACTGCATAACATACTTCTCTGGAGTATTGTACTCAGTGTCTCCATATACACGGTAATTACCGTAGATGCACCGTAATCTGACATAATCTACGGTCAACGGTAAACGTGCATTACCGTGTCGTAATTCTACCGTAATAAGGTGATGAATAACTTTTCGCATTTTTTTTCGGTTTCTGGGTTAAAGGACATAGACGGCGTGCAGAGATTTAAGATACTGCCAAAGTTTATGCTGGGTGTGCTCTCTCTGCCCCATTGTAATGCAGAGTGGGAGCGGATTTTTAGTCATGTCAACGACATCAAAACAAAAAAAAGAAATAAGCTGTTGACGAAGACAATAAAAGGAAATCTTTTCGCCCAACAGTCGATAAAAAGAAGAGGAAAAACCTGTGTTGATTTCATGTCCACTAAAGAAATGATCAGCAAAATGAATGCTTCTATTTACGAAAAAGAAATTGTCGTCTTAGATTCGGATTAAGGAACTAGTTTTTTATAAGTAGGTTTAAATTCATTACAAAAAATTAGAAACATATAACAATTAATAATGAGGTACCTATTAAACATTAAATTTTGATTGTAATTAAATTATTGCTTTTAAATTCCCTTTAAATTAGTTTTTTATCTACTTATTTACCAATTTTACCATACACTTAAACATTACACGGTAATTACGGTAAATTTTTAACTGATACACCGTAAAACACCGTATTTTCACCCTGGCAACACGGTAATCCTTTATTTTAATATGGAGACACTGATTGTACTACCTATCGACGTGCATCAATCCAATATTTTACCACATCATGTCGAACAAGTTCCGGGACGCTTTCAAGGTACTTTTTATTCAGGCCATTTAGACTACAATTACATGCTTACTTAACTTATCGGTGTCTCTATAAAAAACCAGTTTTTTATGAGAACACGCTGATGGCGTACCTATGTTAATACGTGGCTTGAGATCTTGTCATGCATCGCACTGAGATGTAGGTATACTGCTAATACCACTAATACATTGATATTGCACCGGAGCGGGCGGCGCGGCGGCGGCGCGGAACAAAACCGGAACACAGCAACGCGAGCATCAATCACTGTTCGATGCAAAAAATGCTCGTAGGTACATACACGAAATACTTACCATCATAAACTGATATATTAGGTACAGCAAAATTACTAGATAAGTAATTAAACTTATAGACATTCAAATTTCTAGCTGCGTCGTATTCTCCAGCTCACCTAAGTATAGGTAATTCTATCCAACGCTGACTTTTCACTTTTTTACCTACCTTGGTAGATTTATTTTATTAATTGATATTCAATAATTATGTCTAAGTAACTAAATTATGTAGCTAAGTGGGCTAGGTAAGTGCCTAAGCAAGCGAATGAGTGAAGTTACAAGTAATAAGAAGTTAAAATTTACAAAGTTATAGAATGTTAAATTAAAATTCTTCAAATTCTTGAAGTTGTTAAAATAAGAAAATACCAATTTTATGGTAAGGCCGTATGTCCACTAACGCCGGCACCGGCACGGCACCGGTAATGCACTACCAGGGTACACGTAAACGGCGCGTTGTGACGGCAGTGGTGTGGACGTGTTTTGTCGTGACAAGGTATTTATACCAACGTGCCTATTAACTATACAAATAAAATATATACATTACGGAATGTTGAAAAATGAATGATGTCCTGAAGACCGAAACCCGAAACTTTTGCAAAGCAGACGTCCTACGCATTCCTATTTTCAGGTATGAAGACATATACCGACGCTATACGCTTTATTGTTAGTCAAATCGTCGATGCGAACTATGATATATTGCGTCCATGTTAGAAGTCGATACCATTATTATTTTTGCGCAAGATACCTTTGCAAGATAACGTTAAATTTAAATTGTACCCAAAAGTGGCGCGTCTTATATGATAGAGCTTCAATAATTGGGCTTCGTTCCAAAACCATTTTGGGTTTTTTTGAGCCATACCTAGACCTAGGTAGATATGTGGTAAAAATTGTAAAGTCGGTAAAACCGACGACAAAATATGATTTGAGCCACCATTTCTTAGAGTTTCAATGACTGTGTACCTACCAGCTACATCGTGGTATCGATGCGATCTGCCAAGTTTATCTCAGGCATAATACAAACATGTTTCTTTGCGTTTTATTTTCTCTTTCGGGAGCATCGCAAGATCTCAGTTTGTGGCGAACTACTGGTATATATAGGTAATCATCTTATTCGTTTTGAAAGCCTGTAACTAGAGTACTTATCGCTTTTCCAATTAATTAAGATCTTGTTAGCTTACTTTCAAGCAAGTGAACATGCCCTTAAATAATAGTTTTTGCTTATATAGCGTTCTAATTTATTTTTTTATAGAGCAAATACTTTGTAAGGGTAAATTAATTAATTAATAAAATAGAAAGTAGAAGTCGTTTCAAGGGCAAATTTTACATGATAATAAATGTAGAAAAACGTTATTTTCAGAACACAGTGAAGAGTTGCCGGCGGCAGCAAACGGCTGGCCAGCGCTGCTCCTACTCCGCCATGGCCTTCATCTGTAACCCCACTTCTAGCAACAATTCAGGTAGCTAAATACCTGTTTGAACCATTGAAAATACAAATAGCATAACCTCTTAAAAAAAATTATATGAAAGAAACATAATAGCGACAGTGGAACAGAATGGACGGCCTTATCACTAGCGATATTATTGATTGAAATTAGGCCAAATAATAAAGCTTTATGTAATTTAGACTCAGTGCCATGTACTCACTTTTTATCTTTATTACAATATAGAATATTTATAGAATAGTATAGGTATGGTAATGCACAATTCATGTAGCTATTGATAATCTACCAAGTGATTACCTATAGGCACCTAACAGATTTTGAGTGTAGGTAAATATCTACGAAAGGTTTTTTAATAAAATAATCTATGACTAAAGCGAAGAAACGGAAACCTAATCACGCGTTTACTCGCACTGTTTGCTCTTTCTCAAGTCTAGAAATAGAAATAGAAAATATTTATTTTGTTATTCTTACAAACTAAGTAAAATTCTAAATATGACAAATAAATGGCCCTATTCTTTTAACATCTCTTTCAACTTACAGGCAACTCCATAAGACAAGATTCGAGTTTCCACAACAGAAGTCGAAGGCAGCATCAGAAGTACGCCTGCCAAAGCAACAGGTTCTGCCAGACTGAAGATGGACGTAGAGCTCTCACCAGATCCAACACTACTCAAACAACCAAAGATGCTAACATAGATAACCGTAGAAATAGTTATTGCAGGAACCAACCAAGCTCCAAAGAATACACGCCTGAAGTGGTAGTGAGTTGTGTAAACGATAAAATAACAATTTCAAAAAACTATACAAACAGTGATGCTGTAAAAAAAGTGGAGGGTTACGGGTAGATATTATAGCAGTTATACGGCCTTAAGGCAACAGAGACTTTACATTCGACTTCGTGGAGGCTTGGATGGAGTTTATACGTTAGAAAAAAGAATTATATTGTTTTTTAGTGAACGTGTAATTTTTAAGTTGACCTTAGTACAAGTAAAACAAACGTAATTGTAATCTTAAATATGGCAGTCTTTAAAACATCGTTCTTATGTACAATAAAGTGTTAGCTATATCTAAATACAGGTTAATTATCTTTATGTATGTTTATTAAGTCTGTGGTTGAGCAGTGCCCCTGGCGGGAAGTTTACAAAACTGATGTTTCTCTACACAAAATTATAGTTCACGTCGTCAGGGGCGGCGCCATACTTGAATCGCCTGTGCGTATCGTTCTCCCATTACGATACGCACAGGCGATTCAAGTATCCTGCAAGTCTCGGAGACTACTCGCCGCCAAGTATCTCACATACATTTGACGGCAGGATACCAGTAGCGTAGTGTGTGAGCCTGCATTCAAATGTATGCGAGATACTTGGCGGCGACTAGTCTCCGAGACTTACAGGATTCTTGAATCGCCTGTGCGTATCGTAATGGGAGAAGGGCTTAAGACTAAATATCGCGTGGTACATTCGTGTCCAACACATGTCGCCATATGTGTTGGCCGATACGGTGTATGTGAAAACTAGCTATCGTATAGTGTCGTGTTGGCAGTATTTGTAAAAACAATCTATAGATGCATGTTTAGCTATTATCTATACCTTATTAAACGATTAAAAGATGGTCTAGAATTGTGAACACTTTGACTGATATTAATTTTAAATTACACTGAACCATAACTTTTCACATGTTTTAGGTTCTACTATCAACTAACTACTTATGAACGCTGAAGCGTAGAATTTGTATCTGTTTTAGATGAATTTAGGCTATTTTTATCCAGCTGCACAGTGACGTAGCAGATCGATCAAACCATAGTTGGAACTGGGCCTCTACTGTGAATAATGATTACCGAAGACGTTTGTGCTACACTTCGGAAATCAATATTCGCAGTAGATGCCCTGAATAGAACGAACTGAATCAACCGTTGTAAATAGTGGAATTTGAGCCCTTGAATGCTAAAAGTTAATTATAACCACGTTTTCCTCAAGCGTTCGAAAGACTCGCCCTCGCGACTCGTCTAGAGACTGCGTTATCAATGTGTTCGTTAACGACTTTGGAAATCTAGGAAACTACCGAAACTTAATAATAAGTCTTTTTACGTGAAACCCTTGATAACAAAATTAGTAGAACGAAGTTAATAATAATAATAATGTTTATTTTCTACACAGGAGGTTCAGTACCATAATACAAGTGAAGAATAGATAATGAGACCTCATCTTAAAGCTATTTAGATAGTCAGGTGGGTACTTAGTGTATCCACCTATACTACTATGGAGGAAATGCAAGAAACCTGTTTTGTGTAAGACTGGTGCCTGAGATAGGTTGTAAACCTGTGATACAGGTCACCAGTGCCCCACTCCGCGGATTAATGGCAATAACATAACAAGCTGGTAGGTAAAGAGCAATAATAATAATGAGCTGATTGGGTATGGTGATCTACAAGAAGTTCCTTATCCAAAAGTTGTAACGACACTTTTTTCAAACTTTGACAACGTCATTCGCATAAATTGGTGCAGGAAGGAAACAAATGAATGTAGGTATTGTTAAGTTTTTGTTTTAATTTAGGTGCTTTTGTGTACTTACTGTAAGAAAACAACACCTCAAGGAACTTCGTTCCATCCGGGTGTCCCTTGACACCTCTCAAGTTTTTTTATTTTACGTCTTCGGATTAAGTAAGAATTGTCTTTCAATTTAACAATGTTTTTGTTTAAACATACTTAGCCTTATTTAATTTACGGAAGCAATAGTAGCTTCTCGGACTTGAATTAAAATTGGAGAGAACCAACTATTTAGAATATTTTGTTATAATCTCGCTGAAGTACCTGTTTTAAATTGGAAATAATAAATAGTTTTATAAAATACCTAAGTACTTAGTTCAATCGGTAGTAGTCTGTCAAAGTATTTTTGCAATAGAAATGGACAGTAAAAATCAATTTTAGTTTTATATATATATATTTAAAATTCTATATTATATATATTGAATTACCGTTCGAACTGTACAGTCTGATTGTAACGATTTCTCGTAGCGTGTAAATAAAAATATTTCTAAATACCTAATTAAGTTTTTTTGTTCTGTTTAGTCATGTCCCTTCTACAGATACCTAGATAGATTACCTAGACCCAACTTACAGAGCAATACTTACACCAACTTTATGAAGGAAAGAAAGAAAGAAAAACCATTTATTCAAAGTGAAAGATGAGACACCTTTATTTCAATGTGAGTGATGGGCGCAATGCAATGACAGGACAGGTCCTTAGGCCTCAAACGCACTAGCGGTTAACCGCGGAGGCGGCTAACCGCGCGTTTCCAGTTTAATATGCAACCGCTGCGTACAATCACAAGCAGTTGACAAGCCGTTGCATATTAAACTAGAAACGCGCGGTTAGCCGCCCCCGCGGTTAACCGCTAGTGCGTTTGAGACCTTAATGTATGCGCTTATTGAGGCTATGTATCGTTATAAGCAGTAGTTAACACATAACATCAGGTGGGCCACGGGCTTGTGCCGGCATTTACTTAGTTGTATTAATAACATGTCTCCTGGTTTACACAGGTAGAGTATAGAATCAAACTAGAGTACTAACTAAACCAACGCAAACAACATTGGTATAGTATGGTCACAGATTATATAATACTATGTATGGTAGAAAGAAACTGTTACAGTGCTAGGATAGAACTGGTAGTGATTACTCTAAAGCTCTCTCTTAGAGCAAAACAGTAGAGTCAACTAGACCATGACGTTTACTTACGACGTCCGAATACAATCCGAACTTGTTGGGATTTATCACGCAGTCGTACTATTTGACGGAGAAAAACGTATTCAGTGTGAGCACTCAATTCGTACCTACGAACATTACCCGTATGTTTACGTATGAACAAATTCGTGTCCACAGTGAGCACGGCCTTATAATTATACTTTTCGTACCACTTGCTCAAAAAAGTGACATTCTATGCAACAAAAAGCGAACATAACAATAGTCATTTTTAATCTGTTAAAAACAGGGAGAGAAAATTTTACTGGATTTCTTTCATCCTCTAGGGGGAGAAAGTGATTTAAATTTGGAATACAATTTATACTGAACTACATCTGTGTTTACACCATTGAGTTTGTATATAAAGCATTATACATCTTTTTGAAAATGGAATACGCATTTATTATGCAGGCCGTATGAGCTTGATGCCTTTGCTTTTCCGACAAAAAAATATTAGTCTAGGAAAATGCCGCGTTTTTGTTTTCTTCAAATACATAAACGTTAAGTTTATTTTAATTTATTTTTATAAATAAGTTAATGTTCTAAAATGCTATCTCATATTATTATTGTGTTAATTTTTTCGCAAATGGTACGAAAAGTAGAGTAATTTCCTCGGTGATAAAGCTGTCTTAGTCTTGGGTGAACTTAAATCCCTCGCTATACTCAGAACTCGTGTTAAATCCCTCGCTTCGCTCGTGATTTAAGTTTTTAACACCCTCGCTACGCTCGGGAGTAAACCTCGAGTCCTTCATTACGCTCGCGATTTAAATCGTCACCCGCGACAGAAGACACTGCTTTATCCCCTTGTTAAATAATCTACTATTTTCAGACTCACAAGGGAGTTTTTAAAGGAAAAGACAAGGGCTTTGTCGCTAGTATATTTGACAGGCGTTATGGCTCAGTCGGTAGTAGCTCTGCCTTCCGTGCTGTGGGTCGTGGGTTCGATCCCCACCGAGAACAAACATTTGTGTGGCAAACATAGATATTTGTTCTGTGTCTGGGTGTTTCTATGTATTATAAATCTGTATTTACAAAAAAAAAATGTATGTATGTATTCTATCAGCCATCCAGTTACCATCCTACAAGCTTTGCTTAGTTTGAGACTAGAAGGCGTTGTGTTAAGTGTCCGTGAATATTTATTTATTATTTAGTTGACTCCACTGTTTGCTCTACTCGTGTGCACCCAGCTTTAGAGCCGACAAATTATTTTGTTGACATAATTTTAGTTGAAAAATGATGATGAGTTTATTTACCTATGAAAGTACTTATGTAATTATGCGACCCATTAAAATACATACCTATAAAATATAATATGGATTATAAAAACATAAGTTTTAGTAAATGTAAGTATACTATTTATCATTCTTTCGTGCGATTAACAATGTCATGGTTGATGAATAAATGTATACCTAATAATATAGCACTTTGCTGTGTCACTGCTGACCGGGCAGCGTAAACAATTGGCCGTTTCGTGTCGCAGTGGATACCAGTTGAGGTAAGTTTTTCTATTTTTATTAAAGTTAAAGATTTTTTCATATCAGACGTTTTTCTACCTGCCATGGACAACCATTAAAATTTAGAAAACTATGAACAAATATTTTTGGCTGTGTGATGTTTCAAGTATTTACGACTCGTCTTTGTTTTCAAAAATAGTACTAGGTATAGTAAGTAAAAGGTCAATTTATGGTTCCTTTCATCAATACTAAGTTTTATTTTTATTTTTATCAAGACCAAGTTTTTTTTTTTTATTTCTCGGTCAGAGAACAATCGAAATTACACTATTAGTAATAGTATCATGTACCTACCCTATCTGCTCTGTGGTTAGACGACAAAACATTAGCATGTACTATTCTGTGGTAGAATTGATGAGCCCTTATTCTGTTGTTGCATTTTTGTAAACGAAACTTGGTTGACAGCACTAATAATAGAGCTGTCTTTGTCCTAACAGTTTATGAGAAAGGGATTTAAAGTAGTTTTAGCCGACTTGACGAATATTATTTCAAATTCATCACTTGACACTGGCAAAATTGTGTGTCGAAATGACGGACAGAGGCCATTATTTAAGAGAAGAAGAAGAAGATAAGACAGTTTTAGTGCTGTCAAATTAGATTAGGTAGGTACTTTAGGAAAATGAAGCAACAAAATTGCTAAAATACGTATCAAATTACGCTGGCACCGTATGTTTAAAACTGCACTTCACACAAATAATTATACCTAGTAGAAAATAATAGATATCAAATCTACACATTGAATTGGTTTACTTGCTTTTACTATTAAAATGATGTTGATGAAAAATAGTAAGCACTTACAAAAATATATTTTTTATTCCTAATTCGTTCAAACTAGCTCATTATTATAATTAATTAAGTAAGTATATATAATTAGTATATCGAAGCGCTCGTAGCGTAGCTTGCTTAGTCATCTTCACCGATTTTCTATGCTAAGCAACAATCTGCGCTGTCACTATTTGGATCGGTGACTACTAGTGGCATTTACGAGTAGATCTGCATACGTATACTACAATGTTCACCATAAACTGTATTTTTGTATAGAGTTTGAGCAGCGCCTCTAGTGGGAAGTTTATAAAACTCTCTTTACAAAATTATAGTTTACGTGACTTTGCAGTAAACGTCAAACGTACAAGGGCTCGCAGTGTTTCTGTACTTCGGAGGATACTCGGTCCCGGCTACCACAATGACGGGGCCTTAAGACGGTCTAAAAACTCCGTCACTAGAGTTGGCAACTAACTTAAACGAACTTATTTTTAGTATATTATATACCTACAAGTATTTACTTTTATAAACCTATAAACCTTGGACTAAAGCGCTAACTAATTCGATAAAATCACCATACAATGCTTTTTTTAACCCTTGACCGCGGCATACTAATGAAACAAACAGCAATAGGTATGACAATTTTATGTAGGTAGTAGGTAGCTACTTATTATATCATTTAGGACGTCTAACCATCTCTTAGTGAAATCCACCATAAATCAGATAGAAATATACCCATTTTTCTAAGTCAGACGGCAATATTCATAATTGACGGACAGCGTATCATAATATTATGAGCTTGTGAAATAGGCACTTAGTCATAACTTTTATAATAGGCTACATAATTACATTTAATAAAAGTAAAGAAATATAGCAAACACAAAATATAGGAATTACAAAATAGGACATCTACTACATAGCCTCTACGGCGTAGAGGATTCTACGAGTTATTGGAATGGAGTCCGTAGTAGACCTCATCACGTGAGAGAAAAAATCAATTTTATGTGGTCAGTGAGAATTACCACGTGTCTTTTTATTCAGTTTGAATTGATTTCTATTATTTTAGAATGTTCACTTGATATTGTACTAGTAAATAATAAGCAATGATTATTCCAGGTTGCGATGGTTGAAGGGTCAGAGAAGACTGAAGAGCTCAGTAGTGGGAGGGAGTCAAACTGGCCAGTGGTGCTCTTCTTTATTCACATTCACCTACTCTCGCTTTATGGGGTATGGGTGCTATTCTACGAGGTGCAGTGGTTGACCAGCCTACTCTGTAAGTAATATACATACTTACATAAGCTAAAAACTTCTGATATTGTATACCTCAAGTCAAAATTCAAAAAAGGAAGAGTTTGTATATTTTTTTATTTATTTATAACCTCATAAAGCCGTCATCTAAGAATCGATTCCACATTGGTCTCATCAAAATTTTATCAAAAAACTGAAAAAAAAACACTTGATTCACGTACACGATATACTTGTTCCTGTGACTTTTCTGCGGTGCTTATGATCAATAGAACAGTCCCAATGAACTGCCATCATCATCATCATCATAATTTGATGATGAAAGCGTATCAAATTGAAGTCGGTTTTTCAAGTTTTTAAAAATAAAAATTATTTAATATAAAATGTTTAGCCACATTGCTAGATAACATTTTACTATGGCGTAGCTGCAGTTCATTAACTATTCATTTGTTTTATATCCAGTGGTGGTTTTGTCTTCGGTGGCTATCCTCGGCGTGACGACGGGCGCACACAGGCTTTGGGCGCATCGAACTTACGAAGCAAGCACAGGGCTACGTATAGTCCTAATGCTGTTCCAGACATTGGTTGGCCAGGTAACTGGTAACTACTAGAAAGATGTCTCATCCACGACCCTACAGTTTGGCCGTTTGTGACTCAATGATTGCTCGGCTCGACACAAAAAAGCATTTCTTAAATTAGTAATCCAAATTCACGCCTAGTACCTAGGTATGCATTTTTAGAAATATGCTAGGTACTACTACCACAAATCGTATAATACTATACTAGTACTACTAAGAAAGTCTGAATACTAAACTTGTGAAAAGTATGATACTAACCTCGATCTTGATTAATTTTTATTTCTATCTGAATAAAAGAAAAGGAGCAGAAAAGCGAAGATATAGAAAACTAATCAAGAAATCATTGCACCGAAGCTAACCTAATCAATATCTCCAATTGTTGCAATAAACCCATACCTAAGCCAAAAATTAAAATGTTTAAATACCTAAAGTCGCTTGAACTTTGCGCAGTAGGTATAATTATTCGTCTCGTGCACCGTGCTCCGTTTATTAAAATCAAAAGTGACGATTGGGAGAATTTGTCCCAAAATATTTTGTCCGAATCGTCACTAAGTCGTTTTAATGAGCGTCTACAAATCACAATCACAAGTTTTAATTGATCGGTATTATCACACAAATTTAGTAAATAGTGAAGTAAGAGTATGACGAGGCGCACAATGAAATTGAAGGGATTCGCTTGCCTCTCGATTCAAGTAGGTATACCTATATCAAAGTAGCCAAGTGGTACTTATACTGTTCATAATAAGACTTTTCCCAAAAACTCCGGGGCTCAAATTACAACTTAACATAAGAATCCAACATGAAATAACCGACTTTTTTCGCGCTATCACTCTGGGTTCCATGTTCTATAGGAAAAGTGGTTCATATTCAAAGTTTTTGGGAGTAGGTAGCCTTATTACCTACACTATTGAATTTTTTTTCAGGGTTCAATATACGACTGGGTGCAGTACCATAGATTCCACCATGCACACTTTGGGACAAACCTCGATCCCTACGATAACTCAAAAGGGTTCCTTTACGCACACATCATCACTCGAATGCGAAAGCTCAGTCCAAAGCAGGAAAAACTGATGGAAGATATCGATATGTCAGATCTGGAAAAGGACTCTGTGGTGATGTTCCAGAAAAAGTAAGTGATGATCTATTTATTCCCGATGACTCTACATTTTTGATCACAAATTTCACAAAAAGATGGCATATATTTTGATAAGTACTTACTCAATCGAATCACCCTCTAGTGAGTCAGGTGAGCAATAAGCTCCTCTAACAACAAATTCCGAGATCATTTAACGCTACGAAAACTACTTTAGGAGCAAAAATGTTGATTGCGTTACCTAAATTGTACGTCAAATAGTCAAATAAGCTTTCCTTAAAAAAATGTAATACCTATGAATTGGTTTTAACCCTTTCTTTCCAGACTATACTGGCTCCTGTACATCGTATTATTCCTGCTGCTGCCCTTAAACGCTCCTCTGGAGTACTGGGAGGACTCTGTATGGAGCACCGTGTTTGTCATAGGCTTCCTGCGGTATGCGATCGTACTGCACGCGTCCTGGCTCGTGGAGAGTGCCATCTGTGTCTGGGGATTGAAGCCGGGGGAGAAGTAAGTACTTATAACCACTGTAGAGCAATCGTTGTCTCAAAAAACGCCTGGCAGGTTTTCTGAACTGTATTCATACTAAATCATAGGTATTCTGTGACTAAACAGTTACATTAGCGCGTTTCAGCGCGTTTTTTTTGCCGTCAAAAGCTTCTTGTTTTCTTATATCTGTGGCCACATCGCTTGACATTATGCTGGGCAGCGAAAGCAGTTCAGAGCTTACGATGCGAGGGCTGTATATCCATACATCATACTCTGTTTATACGGCTAATAGGCCAAGGACAGTATGCCGTCGCCTAGCGTACTGTTACATTGTTGTAGAGACGACAAATTAGCGCAAGGGTGTCAGTGTCGCTTTTTTACGGAGTCATGAATAAATGATCGCGCCTGACACTTCTCAATGCTGATGATGTGTGCACGTGGTTGCTCGTTAGTCTCTTAAGGTCAAAATTGATTATCAAATCTTTAGTTTCAAAATAATTCTTGTAATTTAGCTGCTATACAAAGTATGAAATTCTGGTGTTTTAAGAGGTATTCTGTTACAGATATCCTCTGGACTCTAATACGGTGTTTATCATAAACAAAACGTTCTGGCCTCAATATCACTACCTGATACCGTACGACTACAAGTCCGGAGAGTTTGGAACTTACGGTAAGTTTTAGCTACTCATGCAACCAATCTAGTTTGTATCTAGTTTGTTTAATAAAGCAGAACTAAGCTGTCAATTTTAAGTCCTTATGAAATTGTTCCGGTCTCTTTGCTGAAACTTCTATTTTCTGAACTATTTTCCCTTGTTCGCAGAGAATATATAAAGGCGCACTATTGTATAGAATTCAGTGTAAAGAGACAAGAGTCCTTCGTTTCGAGAATGATTTAAATGCAAATATGGAACACCACCTAGTTGACTATCTAATCCTGAATATTTCTGATGCAAAACGTGTCACATAAAGTATGCGTTGTCATGCGAAGTGTCGCAAGATCATTCGTGTAGGTTAGGTACCTAGTAAGTAATACTTGGATTCCGAGAATAATTATTTTAACACATTAAATGCAATGCTTACCAATGTCTATTAAGGGCCGTAAGATCAAAAGCAGTTTAAACTATGGGTTTCGTTAACTACGATTACATTTGAACGATGGATTAATCTACTGTCAAGTCGCGTGTCAAAGTGCCACCCATGGTCGATTAACTACCATTGATCTTATGAAATAATCGGAGACTGGAGGTTAAACTCTGTCTCGTAGTTTAAACCACTATTGATCTTACGGCCCTAAGTATATTATAAATAAACAGTGACCGTCGAATAGGGGTAAACTATGAAAAAAGCAAAATTTTTAAAAACGGTAAGGACGGGAAATCGAAAAACATGGTTTGGTCTAGTCTAGGGTAAAAAAAAACTATTCCAAAAGCTGTCTAAACCACGCGGTCAGTACAACACTCGCTCGTAAGTAACTAAGAATTATTTGTGTGCGTATTATTCGCAGATTTTGGCTGTTCAACTACCTTCATCCGAGTGTACGCTGCTCTCGGCCTGGCCACCAACCTACGCACCGTTGACACAAAGACCATACAGACGACCATGGCGCAGATGGTGAAGACGAAACTACCTTTACAGGAGTGTCTAGAAGATGCTTTAAAATATCAAGTTCTACCAGAAAATCATTACCTTAGGAGAGGATACTAATAGAGATACTTTAATAAAATAGTTTTATTACTTTTGTATTTTTTTTTGTCCTAACTTTTCTGAAGAAATTACTAAGCAAGCTTTTGATTCAAGACATTAGTTGAGGAACAATTCGTTAGTAATTAATTTAGTGACTATGATTACCGCATTTTCAGTGTAAATCATACTAATAATAAATGTGAATGTAAGTTTGTTTGTTACGCTTTCACGCGAAAACTACTTAACCGATCATCATGAAACTTTGTACACATATTCTTGGAGGTATTAGAAGTAACATAGGATACTTTTCATCCAACGGGACGCGAACGAAGTCGCGGGCGGAAGCTAGTATGACATAAAGAAACGAACTATCTAGTCATATCTTCTGCCTAGTCAAATAGAGATGTAGTCGTAAAGCTCCTAACCCATTTCGAATCGCTGAAACGAATTTACAGCTTTGAATAAAAAAACAGTGCGTGGAGTCCCTACGCGCGGAAGAAGTTATACTTCGAGTGCCACGCATTCACTCTCGCTCTGTGTTTAATGTGAAATTAATTTAGTATTTATTTTTATGTACTTAACCAATATGCAGTACTAAATTTTCATTTCAAAATAAAAAGTATAAAATTTCAAACAATTATCATGTCGCTTTGGATTTGAACTTGCTCCCGTTGTCGGTCTGACCGCAGTCGGACGTATCCCTGTTCGGCCAACTAGCTCTGCTGCTGACGGTTGAAATTACGGCTGTCTTTTTTTCTTTTCTGTTTAACGCTGTCAGTTGGAAGTCGTATAACTTCAAAAAATGCTGAACACTGCCATCTATTATTTGATTGTAGCGTATTAGTCTCTGTCTCTTTCTATTCCTCCCGTATAACGCAACCTTGTTGGAAGTCGCATTAGAAGTATAACTTCAAAAAGGGTCTTGGGCAAATTGGATGCATTCCACAGACCCTGATCCTAAATTTTTTAAACTTGCAATGATGGAACTTTATTTGTTACTGTGCAGTTTAAAAAAAGTAGTAACTTCATGAAAAAAACAGTGGGAATTATTAGATATTCCACATTCCATTTGCAAAACAGCTGCTCTTCCAAGGTTTACTATCTTGTATTCACAGTGTAAATAAATAACTAAATCTGTTTTACAAAATGCAAGCAGCTCAAGTAACATTTTGACGCGAAAGCTCGCAGCTCTCTGCGGTTCTTCCAGCAGTATTCTACAAGACCTGTAAAAAGAAATAAAAAACTTAGCTTTACACCTCTAGTCAAGGTCTCCACGATCGATAGTGAAGTAAAATGTATGAAAATTACTTGTTGGTGTAATATATATTTGACGTTTTCTATTCTGTAGCGATAATAAAATACCAATTTGGTTAAATAAGTCACTTTGGGACTCTCCTATACGTGCCGAACAAACGTTGTGTTTGAAATTCAAAAGCATTGAAATATATTTTATTTTATTAATTTTTTATTTTTAAAAGAATGGGTACCCAACACAGGTTTACACAAAACAAATCAAAGTAAATTTAAAAGGAAATAAAACAATGTGCTCCCATAATTAAAGGCAAAGGGTACCACAGCATGCGTATAGGAACAAGCAACTTATACAAAGTAGGTTTTGGACCTTGTCTTGTCCGTAAAAACAGTTGAAAATTAGATGTTGCTCATGCTTAGCTCACCCAATAGAAAAGCAGCAATATATCCTGTGACTAGAAGCAGTAAAGCGGAGCGGACATCAGCAGCGCGCGCGGAAGCAAATCCCGGAGGTGGAGCGCAGTGCGGCATCGCCGGCACCAGAGACGCCTCCAGCCGCGACACCAACCCAGCCCCTCTCAGTTCTAGCAGACTATAATACCACTTAGATTATAAAAAACAAAATCGTATAATGCTATACTCGCAAACATAGTCTTGCACACACCATACAACGATGTATTAATTAATTAAACCTTGGACATTACACACAACGCTCTCTAGTCCCAAACTAAGCAGAGCTTGTACTATGGGAACTATAATAGATTGCTGATTTATTACTTATATTACATTTTTATTTGTTAATACTATACATAGTAACACCCAGACATAGAACAAAAAAAAGGATAAAAAGGATAGATGTGATGCCGTCCATAAAATAGCGGATGAAAAGTAGGGTGCCTCACTTTTACTTATTTGTGCAATGATCAGCACCGCGGCTACATGTCGCTTTCTATAGTAACAGTTGTGGCATGGTGGCTTTATTTCGTACTTTCCTCTTTTTCATATTAAATGAATTGGTACCATGTATCTGGCCCACAGTAGACAAAACGCCGCAAGATCTAAGTTCGGGACGCACAACTAGTGTACCAACCTAAGGAGTGTAGGTCTAGCGTATGGCGAGTGCCTCGGCAGAGGGAAGGCGATGTGAGCGCGTGTTGAGTGCACAGGGACCTCTCGTACAGCGCATCTTCCTCTAGCCTGGCTCAGTGACCTGATTACCAAAAGTAGTAACTCAGTAAGTTGAGTAATGTTGATCATTGTAATGTGAAGTATAGGTATGGCCAAAGTTACACCTCGTAGGCTTAACCCCACATTACGATCGACACTTTAATTTTTATTTGAGGACATTTAGGCATCGCTTTACATAAAAAATTTTGGAGTCAAAAAAGTTTCTTCTTCTTTTTCAAGGTTATTTTCTAGCTAAGGTTATTAGATCGGTACCTACCTTAACCACCTCGATAAAAACTACTAAGTATCACGCATCAGCGCACTTCGAACAAACAGGAAAGGAAAATTATGGCTCAGAGAAATAGTGTGCAGTTTGTGGACTACGTGGTTTGTTCCATCTAGTCCTACTAGTTTGATCTTTGAAGATTCCAATACGTAAGAACTTGGTATTTTTTCAAGTCTGGTGCAAAATGGAAACAATTGTTTTTAAAATGCCCTGTTTTGTTTTTCAATAGGTATTTTTTATAATTATGAAGTGGTATATAACTACAAAAAACTACCTTACTAGATACATAACAGATGTTAAGTGACTCTTTTTTAGAAGGCAGTAGCATAGCATACCTCAGTGCAGATCGAGCTGCCCTCTGTCCTGCGAAAAAAGCGTAGTCCTGACTCGCGGCGCGAGCTAACCCTTCCTCGGCTGAGGATACCAAGTTCTCGGCGTATGAGTACCCACGGATGTAGAACGCGTTGAGTTGGGCATCTTTGGTTGACTGCAAATGGATATTGATAGAGACCATGAGACCAAACACTTTTAGGGGGGCGATGGAGACCAAAACGCCCCCCAAAAGCTTCGAGTCTTCGGCTAAGCTCCTCCCAAACCGAAATCCTGGATGCTCCACTGAGGTAATTGAACCTACGAAACCTACAGTGAGCATCTGCGCTCACAGTAGCCTAGCAGAGACCTTTGAAATGATGGCCATCACTAAAGGCCAATCGGCATACATAATAACAGTGATAGATATTTTAATCTACCCAACATCAAACAAATAAACTGTAGTTACCACATCGAAACACTCAAAACCGACGGTTCATACTGTGTCGGATCGGTTCATAGAAGGCCAAGGCTTTACAATAATATGCTTTTGAGTATTTTTAATTACTGAAGTATCTATGTATTTCATACAATACCAGCATACATTTATTGTGGCAGTGAAAAAATACTTTTGCGATATGATTGGGTGTATGTCATATCATACAGAGTGTGATGGGTAAGAATAATTAATTTTGGAGACTACTTAGTTTTCAATTGATTACTTATTTCAAAGAAATAATTACTTTTGATTGCCTAGTTTATTATTTTACAATCGTATTTATCAACTTTATTACATAGAATTGCTTTACATTAATTTGGATAAGAGTTTCCTAAACATCAATGTTTTCAGCTACGCCATCCTAGACACCACTTTTTTAGTTTTAGTCTAAAACAACGGTCAAACGAACAAAAGTGTTTCCGATACTCACCATTAAATACATTTGATCTGCACCGTTCCTGATGTACCCGATCTGAAAGTTTGGTGAGCGCAGGACCGCGGAAACAGTGTCAACACTGGCTACCCGCACTGACAACACGGAAGTGATGAACGCAGCGTATGCATTGTAGGTGACAACGCCGAACAGAAGGCACGCGACGAGGAGGATACTGGCTGCCGGGTTTTGAGGGGTCCAGGATCCACCTGACAGAAGAACAAGCATGGAAGACAAGTTAGTTAGCAGTTTGCATTGAGACAAACAGTCAGGCGCTGTCTTATTGCCATCGGTAGTGCGATTCGCTCGCGCCATGAGAAAACGTTTGTACTGGAGCTATACCATCATTTTCGTTGGACTGGCGCATCATCGCGCGATTGATAGCAATAGGACGGCGCCTCAGAAGTTAACACAAGGCCTTGATTATCGTGAACTATGATAGAAGAAAGCTTTTATGCAAAGACTTGAAAAGACCAAGGAAAGGACATTATATCACGCGAATTCCTGTGTAGTCCTTTGTATATTTCGAAATTATAATTATAAAGGAGCTGTCAGATATAACTAAGTGTTAGAATGGGGTATACATACTCTTGTGTAGAAAGAGAATATCCCATCTCATCCTACTCCACGAGTCGATGAAATCAATTCAAATTCAAATTGTTTATTTCACATATTAGATGTAAAGACTAACCTTGCTGGCATAATATGCCAGTAGACCATAACAATGCTTCTGTAAACCCCATATTCCGTGGTTCCTTGTCTTTAGGAGCCAGCTTGTTAGTCAAGATAACGGCTATAGCAGCAACAATGGCTACGGCCACCACACAGGCCACTAGCCGCCCGCTGAATGGAGCTAGGAATATATCTCGGACTGTTGAAGTCTCTTGCTGGCGAATATAGATGTTACACCTAAGTAGATCAAATTAATATTATCAAAAAGGTTTTTATCTGTCAGCTAACCATTGCAACTTTGGAAAACCTTTGGTAGAAATATAATTAAGTACCTATCTAAGTAAAAACTCGTCGCCAATCGAGAGGCTATATGGCAATTCATGATGCATGTACATATTGAGCGAGCGTAAAAGAGAGTATCTTTTTCCATGCTGGTGAAGTTTTGACTACACGCTGCCAAAATGGTCTGTCAAAATAACGGACAGAGGCCATTTTGGAGGCCATAAATAAAACAGGAGAAGAAGACTACTATTGGGTTGCTATTGCAACGATATTCCGTGTAAATCTCATTGTGCTATATGTTTAAGGGCTTCTAGTGTGCGTTGACAATTTTTGTTGCAATCACATGGTCTCAGCTATAGGAAAGATGAACTCCATATCCTGTCTTCGAGTAATGTGTGCCGTTGCCGGCTCCAGAGCTACGTCTACACTGTTATCCATGACGGCTCCAAGCAACCCACTCCATGTCCCCTCGTATGTGCGAAGCCCTAGCTTGTTGTAGTACCGAGTTATTGGCCTGAAATAGTTTTGGTAAGTCAAGACCTCTCATTTAGGTACTTAAGTTAAAGTACAAAATGTTAGCACAGTTGCTAAAAACTCTTACGTAGCGTTTAGTCTGTCGGTGAAGTAGTCAAGAACATCATCTAGGGAGACCGGTGAAGTCGGACCATCGCCGTCATCGTCCAGTGTAGGAGTGCCGTCGCTGGAGTTGCACCTGCCGAAGACCAGCTCCTCACCAAGGAAATTGCGCGCTTCTACCGGGTAAGGTATATCCACCCCTGACATACTCCCCACAATATTCCAAGAACCTATAAGTAGGTATATCAATCACTTTCCCAAACTAAAATCTATATAATTATTTTCAATATTAAAAACATGGTGGTAGTGCTAACCTGTATTTGCTATCAATTTACAGTAATTAAAAAGTTTTTGCTGACAAAATAGTATAACAAGTCATTCCTGCCAATCGTATGAATAAAATTAAAACAAATAACTACGTAGGTGCCTACTAAAAAACAATAGGTACCTACCTAGGTAATATAAGTTCCAAAGCTCGAATTGAGATTCGTAAACAACATGACGTTTAGGTAATATTTTCCATAGAAATTCGTAAATATTGCCAAAAAATTCACGTTTATTGTCAGTGTTTGTACCTATCTAAATAAATCCTACTAATATTATAAACGCGAAAGTTTGTAAGTATGGATGGATGGATGTTTGTTACTCTTTCACGTAAAAACTACTAATCTGATTTGGATGAAACTTGGAATATATATTGTTCGTGATCTGGATTAACACATAGGCTACTTTTTATCCCGAAAATACCACGGGATCCAACGGGACGCGAACGAAGTCGCAGGCGGCACCTAGTTTTAATATATAATCGACATGAATATACGTACCCAAAAATCGTGCATACAATGTAGAGTTGACTCGAACTTTAAAATATTGAACCAGGTGTATCGTAAGTACCACTGACTGCTTACGAACCTCATTAGTACGTTGCCAAGTCCTAAACTTTGAAGCTAAAGAAAATTTACTAATATTAGTCATTAGAAAACTTCTTGAAAAGTTATAATTGATGAAGCCTGAATTGAAAAGAGGGAAAACGATTCCCTTGTGAAGGTAAGTGTGGCTTTTGGCTAAGTTACTAAATCTTTTTGTAGATCGGTAATAATTATTTTCAAAATCCATCTTATTTCTTGAAATGCATTCTTCGCCATAACAATATTTTTTTCTAGAATTGTTATGAAGCTCTTTTCTATTTCTTTTGTATTCAAAGCTTTTATCACATAGACCTGATAATCTTTTTTCAGGGTTTTTCTTGTAGTGCGGGTATGCGATCACTAAATTCTGATCGAAGCGAATTGAAGTTGCATTCACCATAATGTTCATATTGCTAAAGTCTTGATCTGAGTTGGTTACAATTAACCAATCGTAGGATGCTGTGTCCATTTGTAACTGATGGAGCTAGAACCAAGAACACAATTTTTTTTACACCGAATTACAACAATCAAAACTGTCAAAATGAATATTAACCCCTCAGACGTCTTGCTATTTACTAAACACCTATTCAAAATAATTCAAAGTATTCGTACATATTAAACAATATTTATTTTTTTACTGTGGTCATCGAAACTAATGTACATTTCACTGCAGGTCATGGTAAGTATTGACATAATCATCAGGTAGGTAAGTACATGACTACATTTATGTTAACTTTGGCTAAATAATGCACGTATGTGTGTGAGATTAATCAAACTTCTAAAGATAAAATCAAGGGGGCCATCTGCTGGTTCGATCACTTCAAAATTGAACCGCAGCGCAGGTGTAAAATTTACAATGCCAAGCAAAATGATTGTAACCAAAATATCAGACGAACAAACGTACGAATATTTTAAAGCCATTCCATAATGTTTTTGGTGATGGTAAGTAGGTAGATGGCAAATTAAAATCAATGTTTGTCTCTACACATCCACTAAGTAATTTTATACCCCTCCATCAAAAAACCTTCAAATAAGTACAGCAACTTCATGCGAAAAATATTCTCTAGCAGCGTGTTGTAGAGATGCAATGCAACGGATATAAAGTTACTATCAGGTATCCGGCTGGATACTCGTAAAATCTATGAATTGTATTTCCAAATAATAAAAGTAAAGTAAAAAAAAGTTTATTACAGAGAAAAAATGATCCATAAAAATTATATAACAAAATCCGTACAAAAAAAAATATAGAATTATTGGTTGGACATAAAAACAAATTTTTCAGACAAAAAAAATATAAGGACTGAGAGTACCTGTCAGTCTCCTCATTAGGCTAAGCCTGTATCGAGGAGGCTTTAAAACGAAATTCATAAGGTACATTGCTTCGGTCACAGTCACAGTGTAGTAGTAAGCAGTAGGAAATAATGGGTAATAATAAATTTCAAATTGTGTGATTCAGCAAATTGCATGATATCGTACATCATACAATTTGCTGAATCACACTATTTCTGCGCCGGATGTCCGGGTACGAGACGAACGAAGTCTACGCCGTGCAGGACATCCAGTCTCCGGCGAAAATACTATCCGTTGCATCTCTAATAAAACCGGCTCAGCGTAAGTAAATATTAAATAAAATCTCTTGCGCTTTTCATATTATGAAATTTTAGTAAAAGTGAGAAAATTTTAACATTATTATTATGATTCCATTCTTGTACTAAAATTCAAACCATTTTAACACGTAACGTGTAAACAGACGTTCAAACAATTTTAAAGCGTAAAATGCATTTTATTTAAAATCATAATACATTGTTTAGTAACTGAGTACGTTCCAAAACCTTAGCATTTGAATCTTTCTTGAACACTTACATTGTGAATAACGTTTGTAAGCGGTGCAGATGCATTATGTCGCCCAGCATGTGTAGACAACACGACAATACCTAGTCTAGAGCGAACTCTAGCCACCCGTGCAATATTCGTAGCAGAGGCAATACCGTTCACACTCAGGCATTTTATCAAGCGCACTGTAGCCCATTCACAACCTGAAAAAAACAAATATTTACTTAATAGTTCTTGCAAACACTGTGGTCAACTGTAAACTTGTGATATACGCAATACCGCGATTGCAAACGTGTCAAAATGTCTAAATGTACGTGTCGTAGGTACTCTTTCTAAACTTGACATTTGCGACTGAATCACAGTTTATAAGGTTGCGCAAGAATCTAGTGGCAAGGCACGGTTATTCACAAAGATTAGCGAAGATTGCTCATTTCATACAAACAAAGTGCCGTTGATGCTCTACCAATTTCGCCAAGTGCGAGTCCGACCCGATTTATGTAGGTTCCTATGGAGAAAAAAGATTTTATGATTGATTTTATTTTTTCCACCTTTCATGTTATTGGCAGAGGGAAACGTTGCTCTCATCAAAGTTACCCGATGCCTAAAAATATATTCGTGTTGGATAGAACTCACTTTGACCCACCTAGTGTAATTTTTTAATAATAGACTTGAAAATCGGTAGTTCAGAATAGAGAGCTTAGATATAAAAATTGTGTTTCGTATAGAAGCATTAGCATGAATTGTTCATATTTCACAATTTTAGGTAGAGTTCAACTAATCTCTTCACCTAATAAGGCCCTTGTATGAATCACTGTGACATTAGGGCACAGTTTGTATGTAATCAAATGTGTGAAAGTACGTGATGGACGAGGCAATGCTAAATGCTCAGTCTATCAATATCTTGTACGTGCCCGCGCTGTTTCCGCTTACTGGCATTCCATTGAATAAGTGCTATTTACTCGTGCTGCACGTGAATTTGTTTTAATATTTTGTAAAAATTGTGCAGTGTAAAATTTTATGGAATAATGATTTACTTAGCATAGGTAAGTAACCCAATTTGCATTTGCTGCTCGAGGAAATGTCTTTAATAACTTTCAGGTGAATTGCATTAGAAGAATTCGACTGAATAATAGAATACAATTTAATTTACATTTATGAAAATACGAGAATACAAATACCGAGATACGAACTGAATTTTCAGCACACCTACGTTTTCTGACTAAAATAATCATCTTGGTAAAATTACTGAAATATCTTTGCTAAGTGACTTGGGAAGATGAATGTCGATGGCGGTCTCCGCCACCCCCGCGGAGTCAATAGCATGGATGAATAGGATAATTTGCAATTTTTTTGCCGACTTTCAAAAAAAGAAGAACTTTTACTTATGATTTTTGTTAATACGCAGACAAAAATCCAATCAATACAAACCAATCTCCGCCAGTTAATGTTAACCAATTTTCATAATTTTATTTTATCAATGGAGTATTGGATCACAAAATGTAGGTAAGTAAGGTAAGTAGGTATAAAATAAAATTCCTTTCTTAGCTGAACTTAATAGTAGGTATAGTATTATATAATCTGTGCTTCAGGCTACAATTTATTGTTAAATTTTAAAAAGGTTCGTCAATACATAGGTATTACCAAAACATTAATATGACAGTGTAGTTGATTCTAAATGGTTTTCCATGTTTTTAAATTACTTACTTGGTTCAACATCAGGAGTGTAGATGACGGCCTGCTGCCATCCTCTCCAAAGAGCGTATTCCAGAACTAATGGTAGGGGAGCCAGCGATTCTGCTGGACACTTTGATTCTACTGTAACTTGTGCTATCAAAAATACACTCAGGAATGCACATTTTATGAGATAGTTACTTTTCATAATATTTAAAACAGTGATAAATTACTGGAATTGGAAGAAATATCTAAAAAATATAATTCGAAATCTAAAACAAGTTATAATTACTTATAACCAAAAACTCTTTTTTACTTCTATTTAACCCACTTCAGAAAAGAAAGAGGTTCTCAATTCGTTTGTATTTTTTTTAATGTTTGTTACCTTAAAATTACATCATTTGAATCGATTTAAAATAAAATTTTTTTTCTAAAATGGTATAAATATGATTCTATATCCCATAAAAGTTTCATCAAAATCGGTTCAGTAGTTTGGCAGTTCAATTAGTATAATAAAAAAAAACATATCATCCACGAACACGACATTGCGCACGAGTTGCTTTATCAAGTATCTTTTCGCGTAGTAGGTACTGCAACGAATTAATTCGCCCATGGCGTAGTACCATGTAGTACCTACTATTATATATATATTGGGTGGCTTAGGAAATTATCTGAAGCTACAACCACTACACAGCACATCGACGGTTACAAAGTTTCTAATCAAAATTGTTGGGCTTCAATGATGTACCCACGTTGGATATTCAAGAGCCAAAGATAATACTGACCTCAAGGCTATGTCCGTAGCACACTATCGTTAGGTATTTACGTACTCATGAATTGTTCTAAAGCAATTTGAATTGTACAATCAACATCAGAAGTTGATCACTTTCTCAAAATTGTTTACTATTCATTTTCTAGATTTTTTAGTGCTTTTTCTCTTCAATAGTGTCCTCTGTCCGTCATTTCGACAGACAATTTTGACAATGTCAAGTGATATAATTGTAGTAATATAAGTCAAGTCAAGTCATTCGTCAAGTCGGCTGTCGTTTGTTTTGAAAAGAAAATGGTGGATTTTCTCTTCAAAACCTAACACGAATTTTCACATTCAGAAAAACCACTTTACACACATTTTATTCCAATGGCTCACACTTTATGTTACGTCCTAAGTATTATTGGTTAAAATTCCACCAAAATTAAACAACAATACTCACAATAACACAAGAAAAACTATTAAAATAAAAGTGCTATGTGTCGTTTCAAAAAATTTTAAAACTCGTGTCCAATTTTTTAGTTCATATTGTTTGTATCAATCAATGCTATAACATTGTAAGACAGGTCTTTACCTAGAAGAATCAAGGTCTTATTCTATTGTACAAAACCTCACAAACTATTTGACAGTGACTATCAATCATGCGTCTCTAGGTTTCACAGAAACAGGATGTTTCAATAAATTTCTTTGACAAATAACAAATTGTTTTGTAAACGTGTGGGAGGTTTGATATCAATAGTTTGACAAATTGTGTTGTTTGATATCACAAAATGTAAAAGTAGACCCTACACATTTCGTTGGTAAAACGTCGATAAAATCGGGTTATTCCCATCGAGCCCACCGGTCGGCCCACTAGTGGGCCTGTCAAGCTATATGTATAAGTATATAGACACTTAACTTATTTATTTTAAGTTGACTATACCCAGGTACTTAGTAGAGGTACCTAGCTAATCAAATCGTCCTTATTTGGTTGTGTGAAAATGGTATATTTGAAGAAGTACTTATTATTAGTTTCAGAAGACAAACATGGCCATTTTAACAGTCACTGAAACTATAAAACACTTCTACGAAACACCCAAAGACATCCAGCTCACACAAAAAACCTGTGATACGAAGAAACCAACCAATGACATTCAATTAAAAGGACATAAGAACACAAATCTCACTCCGTATGATGAAGCCCTCAATAGAAGTAAGGAGTGGAGGTTTATGAAGCCGATCCGGGATTGGGAGAGAAGAATTGGATTCGTTACGCCGATATTGTGGTTCAACACGATTGCTATCATAGCATTGCATATAGTGAGCGCGCTGTGGTTTTTTATCGGTATAACTTACGTGTACCCTAAATGGCAGACCATCGTTTTCGGTGAGTTATTTTCATGGTAATAATCGCCTCTACGCTTGTGTGTTGAGTATTTTTTTACCAAAAACAATAGGTAACATAGGTTAAAATCTTAAATCTTAAAATCTTCGTCATTTTTTTACGTCATATTTTACGAGCATATTGAGGTAAAGAGGTAACTACCTAATTATATTTGACGACTAGGGTTTCTGGCGAATAGAAAAAGCGCCGCCGCCTGCTGGATTTCCTGAAATTCGACTGAAATGTGTAGGCAGTTAAATTAAATTAAATGACATTGGTTTCAGGCTTTTTCATGGGCGAAGCAGCTGGATTCGGCGTGACAGGCGGCGTCCACCGGTACTGGTGTCATCGCTCGTACAAAGCCAAGAGGCCACTCCAATTAATTCTACTGGCATGCTATTCAGTAGCTGGACAGGTATATAGCATAACTAAACTAAACAAACAAACATTGGTATCGATTCGGTTGTTGCATTTTTCTAAACTAACCTAATTTGACAGCACTAAAAATAATATATAATTTTAGAGCTGTCAAATTAGGTTAGTTTAGAAAAAGGCAACAACCGAATCGATACCATTGTAGCCCATTAGGCTCCAAAGAAGTCTAATAAAGCAGAGATTTAAGGTAGAAAACGCAATATATATTAAGCTACCTACACAGCCTTCTAAAATAGTAAATCGTAACAATAGCAATTATAGGAAAGCGTAGCAGTCGTAGAGGGGCTCTACCTCGCTACGAAGGTCTACACTTTTAAAATAAAGATCGTAGTACCTAGATACGCAAATACAAAGGCATCTACTACTAGATACTTTAAACAGGCGCACCCACTAACTCAATCACCAATAAAAAATGTGTGCCTAATCAGCTTAAACACGCGTCTAATAACAGTCTCGTAGAGGGCTCTACGCCGCCAGCTACGTTTATTTAAAACCCCTAAACTTCGTATGTACCTAGCTTGGGATTTTATTAAATTTTATTGTGGTTTATGGTAATGTACAAATAAGAGTTCAAAATAGTAGCATAGTTAATTTCTTTTTCAACAGAACACAATACACGAATGGGTCCGTGACCACCGCGTTCATCATAAGTTCTCGGAGACTACAGCGGACCCCCATGACGCGAATCGAGGGTTTTTCTTCGCCCATGTTGGCTGGCTCATGATGAAAAAGCACCCTGACGTTATCAGAGAGGGGCGGAAAATGGAGATGAGAGATATCGACAGCGATCCATTTGTTCAATTTCACACACGGTAAGTATTCAATATGGAGGCCTGTCCATGTGCCCACGTCCAGCGGTAGACTTCTGCGGTTGCAGGTGGATATAATTTTAAATGGGACAAAAAGAGAATACCTGTGGCGATGCCTATAGACTAACCTAATACGTTGGTTCTCATTTCCAACAGTTTTTTTCTTTGTAACTTTCTTTTCTTTGGTACTTAGGGTTGTTTTCATTGTTACCTTACAATGTGTTTGTTCTAGGCACTTCACCTTATTCAAAATATTGTTCTGCTTTGCTCTACCGTGCCTGATTCCCTGGCTCGCGTGGGGCGAGACTGTCGGGATGTCACTGCTATCGCAAGCACTTTTACGCTACATGTTCTCTCTCAACTTTACCTGGTCCGTTAATAGCTTCGCACATCTTTGGGGCAACAAGCCTTACGATCGGTAAGTTGTAGAGCTGAGTAATTTACTACGAAATTTAATAATACGTATAATTTAATTGACCTACCTACCAATTCATTTTTTCCGTGTCAAATTCAACCAAACTACGTACACGAGGAAGGTCTTTACATAAAGCCGCGAGTTTTAAAGTGGGTACCTACCAATTTTTGTAATGGTGTAGGTATCTAAACAGCACTTAAAACTCGCGTTAGGTAGGTTTCTCGGGGTTTTTTACTTAGATTCGATGTATTTGTTTGACAGGCACATCATGCCAAGGGAAAACATTGCAGTTTCCATCGTAGCAATGGGCGAAGGCTGGCACAACTATCACCACACGTTTCCATGGGACTACAAGGCGGCAGAACTGGGAATGTCATTCAATCTCACAACGGTTCTCTTGGATTTGTTCGCAAAAATCGGCTGGGCGTACGACTTGAAGGCCGCTTCACAGACACTGGTTAGGGAAGTTTCAAAGAATAGAGGAGAGAATAGTGAGAAATTACAGTGAAAATGTAGCCTGAACAATGCAAGCAGTTCTATATAAACGCTTTGGTTACTGAGAACTTGAGAGTCCTCCTATTCCTATTCCTTCATAGCCTATAATGGCCTTTTTGTGGACAAAGAGGTAGAGTTTTAGCAAGCTCTAATGGGTTTATTTTGGTATTATTTAGGTATTTTATGTCCGCTGATTTAAAAAGTTTTCCGCAATTTCTGTGGGCGGTTTAGATAATCTGGGGTGCAGCTTGCAGCCCAGCTGAGACCCAATACAAGAGGTCCTGGGTCGGTCGATTCTGGTCGATTCCGAGGGGCACAAGTTGTTGAATGCAGTACCTACTACCACTATTCTGTGGTATTTTAAAACAATATTGGAAACAATGAGCCATCTTCACAATGACATCTTTTTTTCTAAACTGAAGGGTAGACACTGTATACAGAACGTAGCGTGTATTAGCAGTTTTGTAATTATATTCAATGTAGATATAGCAATGTGAAGAAAAATATACTTGGCAAAAAATATTTTTGAGGTAAAGCAAGTGCTAATACATTTTTTTATCACGATGTTTATAAAGAAAGCACGTTATTTTGCAACAGTTTATTATTTAGATAAAATTAAAAGATGTATTCCAACATAAAAATAAGAATTTCAGTGTTGTTTTACATAACAAAATAATAAGGAAAACAATCATACATTTTTCGGCGCCACAAAAGACTTCGCCAAGATACATTTTATTGGGAAACCCATGAAATATCTCACTCTTTATTCTATGTATCTAAATTATTATCTAATTTTAGAATATGTTCTGTAGATATTATACTTAACAGATGCATTTTTTACAGCCAAGCTTTATTCTAATTTTAATAATATTATAAGGAAAGAAATCGTCAGATCTGATATGAATAACTGCCAATAAAATGATGGTACCTTAGCTAGTTGACTGACATTTGTTTATAAAAAAGTAATTTGAATAAAATAAGCGTCAAACTACATCAGACAAGACGTCGCGTCGGGGTCGTTAAGGTTAAACAAGTCGCCCACCTTTCCATACAAACGTGGAAGGGTACCTAACTACTCCACTGTTTGACGTTGACCAACCAAAACTAAGGATTATTATCAATTTATCTCGTCATAATCTATGTCTGTATACAGCCCAAACCGTAAAAAAAGTATTCATTAAAAAAATACAAACTTCTAAACTTTCGTATGGAAAGTATTTTTAGCTTAGATAGATTATGACGAGATAAATTGATATAATCCTTAGTTTTGGTTGGTCAGCGTCAAACAGTGGAGTAGTTTCCCTTCCACGTTTGTATGGAAAGGTGGGCGACTAGTGTTACCTTAAAGAGAAAAACGCAATATTTTTTTGAAAATCCGGCTTTTTTTAGAGCCGGATTACGTCTCAATATAAATCATTTGTGACGTAATCTGGCTCTAAAAAAAATATTTATATTTTTATAATATAATATAAATCTAGATTGTATAGGCTCACGATTATGGCTAATTACAGACACACAGACGGATAGAGCAAAATCATGAAAACCCCTGAAAAATGGCAATAATAATAATAATACTATATATTTTTGTATTCTAAAACCGTTTTTATTTTTATTCTAGCTTAAATAGTTTTTGAGTTGTAGTAATAGTTATAAACCTTTTCGAATCGTATATATCTCGTAATATCTTAGAAACGGTGGCTCGTAAAAAAAATTTTTAAACATTTTTTATAGATAATTTTATGATCTACAATTTTTGTCTAGGGTACTTTTTTGATAAAACTTACCGTTTTACTGAAAATCGCGCACTTATTTTTTTGACCTTTTGAGCTCGAGTAAATTTTTTTCCATACACGGGAATGATGGGGAACTTAAACATTTTATTTATAATTACATTTTGAGCAATTTTACTGATTTTCAGCTTGTTGAGTAGGAATGCACCTTCGAATGTTTAAATTGACCGGACTAATTGTGACGTAAAAGCTATGAAAATAGCCGAATTATCGAAAAAAAAAAATTACTCCCTAACTGCACGACCCGACGTCTTGTCGTCTGATGTAGTTTGACGCTAAATCAAACGAAAAATTGGGCTTACAATATTTTGCCAAATGTTTCAACACTCTTCTTAGAAATTGTAAGATCCAAAAGCTTCATATAAGTAGTTTAATGCATAAAGAATTCAGTACATAATATAATCCACCTACCCATAGTTTTTGTCCATGTTGAAATTGTACCTATATGAGTTCATGTAAAATAATGTAAATGAACCAAATTTGAAGTCATTTTTGGTAACTTAAAAGGCATTTTACTGATTGAACTTAATCTGATATTAATTATATTTGTATGAATTATTATTGGAAATTTTATAAAATTACAATAATTTAGCAAGCATTTTTATAAACTTGGATTAGCTCATTTAGCTGAGTGGGCTTCACCATCTTTATCCAGACAAGGGTCTCTATAGATTAGGAGACACTTTAAGCACAAATCAGTCTGTGCGTGCATTTTGGAATCCTCACCAAAAGAAAATATACAAATATTTTACAAAATGACAAGATATTCAGTCTTCAATCAACGTGAACAGATCATGCTTAGGCTTCACACCATTCCCTATTTCAGTGAGCTTAAATTCCTTTGAAGGTCTTGAGTTATCATCCTTAGAAGTCTTTCTCTTTAGACTGACTACTCTGTTTGAATACACTCCATCAGTGGTGTCTTGACTGTTTGATATTTTACGTCTCTTTGGTTTTGTGACAACAAAGTCATCTGCAGAGTCTTCATCGAAGCCAGAATACGAAGGAGCTGTGCGTCCGCTCCTTGTAGACCTCATCGGCTGAATCTTTGCTGATTCTTCAACTATTTGGATAGGAGGGGGCCATGATGCGAATATCGCTGATCGCCGGGCTTGCCGGTAGCTATTCATAGACATGACTTTGATGTACACTGCTAATGTTTGTGCTTTCTCTGCGTTTGTTAATGTTTCAGAGAAAAGGCTCCACGGCATTCTTCTATCTGATACATCAAGATATCGCCGTTTTAATGCCTTTGGTGGGGGCCCATCCGTGATATCCATGGCTATTGGCTGTGGATGAAAAATCTAGTTATTTATCCTATTTTTATTTGTGTAAATATAATAAGGAGCAGTTGACTTTCGAAAGTTATTATCAAAGTATGTATGTATTAGTATGAGTTAGCAAAGAATTACTAACAAAGCACATTGTCTAGCTAGATCGGCTGAAATCTAGGACATTTACCTTACTAATATTTTCTCTAGTTAGATCTTCTTCATTGCTAGTAGCTTTAGAGTTGTTCAGGGCTTTGAGGAGATCATTCATTTCTTCTTTGGTCAGATTGTCTTCCTCCAACCCAAACTCTGTGGATTTAAATTAGGACAGTTGATTAGTGCCTTATCAGAGCCATAGGATGTGAGTGGGTGATATAGATTAGCAAGGGTCAAGCATATAGCCTATTAGAATATCAGAGATTGCGTGAGTTTCTGGGTTCAATAACCTGTTCTAAAATCGAAAACAGGCTGTACCTGTACCCTTACCCGGTAGGCACCTACATACCAAAGTACCTATATTATGTTTTGTTAGATACTAAACTTATAGGCACTGTGCACCTATCCAATTATGAAAGTAGGTACGATAGGACTTGAATAAACTCACCTGACAATTGATTTTTCATATACCTCGTTTCCGAATCACAGCTATCGTCCGAAGAAATTACGTTATCCATTTTCGGTTAGTGCAGGTAACATAAAATACAAATTAGTTAGAAATTCAACCTTGTAGGTAGATCTTTCTCAAGGCATCCTTAATTTATGGGGAAACGTACTTTTCTAGCTTTGTGGTCTGCCCACAAAATGTGTCTTGTTCTATTTTTCAACTTTTTGGTTTGTTTGTTGATTTGATTGATTTCCTTCCCATAGTTCCCATCCCAGCACAAACTTCCTTCCCAGCCAGACAGAGACAGACAAACAAAATATCCTTCGTCTGTGAACAAATCGAATAGAATCAATGAATTGAATGATAGCAAGATTGACATGACATATGACACTGAATGACGGGAAAGAATGACGTGTCCATTTAATACACAGAATGTTAATACGCAACATAATAAATTATACCCCGTTAGAAGGCGACAAATAATCCAAAACGTGTTTTGAATTATCATGCTGTACATTATTTGCTGCCTATTATCATGTTGAAAGATATAGTTACGGCCCCATTATGTAAACGTACCTCACGACATGATATCTATTTACTTTGTACTATTACTTGTCTTATTCTGTGCCACTAGTGGTGTGAATGTGGAGCAAAAATAAATGGACGGCCACGCTCACTCCATTTCTTTCGTTTCGGTCTTTTAAAGTAACCTAACAGTTCGTCGCTTCGCTTCTCGTTACCTACTGTGACGCATCTCCTTTCTAAGGTCAAAGGTTTTACAGAGTTATTTTATCGGTCGAGTACATTAACGACCCGTGACTGTCTACGTACAGCCGATAATGCGCAACATGATACTACGCAGCCCAATAATTCAAACCGATGATACGGATTAGCAAATTGTAAATTACTGGGCTGTAATTTAACATGCTGTGCATTATTGGCTCTCAAGACTGACGGTGACGGTGAGTTTGTGTTGCCACATCTCATAATTTCGAATATCGAGTCGTGATCGAGTCTATCGAAATGACGGACAGAGGCCTTATAACAAAGAAGACCACGTATAACTAGGTAATAAACGTAATAAAAGCTAGGTAATAATGATACATATAAAATATGCAGCATGATTTGTATGATTTAAGCTAGTCTGAGGGTATGCTGTGCACGCACATGCTATGCCTTTCTGTTGCTGTGCCGTATGTTAGGTTTTATTTGAATGCATTTCACATTATTAGACACATTAGAATGCATTTCACATTACTTTTTTTATTAACTCGCTTTCTAGGTACCTAATTCTGTAACTATGTATGATCAAACAATAATAAACGTTATTTTAATCTTAAACAATTTATTTAAAAATATACAAAACGTCGTAAACTGTAAACCATTATCTGACCATGTAAATATTTGGACCCTAACATTTTTATAAACCTCATTCTAAGTACACATTAATTAAATATAGTCATCACCGTTATCCCGATTCTATTCTATCCTAATTAGTGGCAACAGTGAATATTGCGAAGAACGAAGAACCAAACTACTATTTATACATATTTCACAAAGCTTTCGCATTCATTTAAGAAATCATTTTTTACTGTAAATTATGTTAGGCATGCTGACATCTCGTCTCGTTCCTAGTTTCATAATTTTAGCACGCAGTCTGTCGTTTCTAAGAGCAGTTTTTTTCATCTCTATGCACATCTCATTGTCTCATTGTCATGTTGGCAAATGGAAGGCAAGATAATATTGATAGCAACTTTCATAATCATGATTACTCTTCTATTGAAAACAAATCGTGTAATGGGTTTTCGGTATGTGTAAATAGAAATGTATCAAATTTATTAAACATTCTCTCGTATTATATTTATTCTACGCACGGTACTGACGGAATGGTTGCAAGAGTTGCGGTCAAATCACATAAAACTATCACATTAACATACAATTAAATACTTTTATATTATTTTATATCACACTTAAAAGCCTATAAGAAACCTGAGACAATGCTCAAAATTACATGAAAAACAGTCTAGTAGTCATTAATCAAAGATCAACTAAGGCACTTCATATAACATTCAATGGTATTTAAATCTTTACTTAATAGAGTTGCAGTTTTTTATAGTCAAACAGGAATCTTTTCATAATAATAATAAACATCTAACAGTCCATAATGATTACCAGAATTATATATTTTTATCTTATTTATAGTAAATAATATACCTTAAATAAACACCTGTCTTATTTCCCTATACCTAAATCAGTGTCGGTTCTGACCATGTTGGTTGGGATTTGGAAATGAGCACTTTTTCAACATTGTCTTTTTTTCAAAGGTAAGTTTCATGTTAGTAATTTCAGTGAACCTTACATAATTATATCTGTCTGCTAAAAATGAAATTTTGTCGTAGGCGCCTGTATTTTGTTGGTGAAAAGAGTAAACGTCGTCAACGAAACTGCCTTCACCAGCATAATTTTCGGCTTTCATTATGTATAAAGACCAAAATCATCCAATGTACGTCATTAAAGTGCGTCAATTTATTGTCATAAGGTTACTTTTCGAAAAATCCACTAAAAGGTTCAGTTGCACGTGACAATGTTTTCTCAGTACAGTTATCTCGCACATGTTTGGTGAAAATGCAGTCTAATATTTTATATAATATTTTGTCATTTGTGCATCACGTCCACTCGACACTGACTCGTATCGCTACGCTATAAGTTCTAAATTTGCTTATATCGTCGACTTTAGTTTCCAGCGAAGGAAGAGGAAGGCAGAAATACGCAGGACCACGAATATTAGACAGAGAGCGGCGATGTCGAGGGTGAAGTCAGCGTCTGTCATGTCGAGCTCCTCTAGTGTGGTGAGCGGGTTCTTGAAGTGGCAATATGTCTGAAAATAAAACAAGTCAATATTATTTATTTGTTTAATTAAAAAACCCCCAGTTCACCTTAGACCCTTTTCGTCATATGCTGCTTATCAACAGACCTTGATGTATGCATTTTGGTTCGTCAAATCTGAATATGTTGAGATGAAGCAAATGTTCAAACTACAGTTAGTTATCCCTGAGATATAAAGGCTGAAATACTCAAACGTCATTCAAAATTTGAGCACCACTTAAATTTTTAAGTGATGCTCTGCCTCTGTTTGACGTTACTCATTTGTAAGAGATGGCAATAATTTAAGCGTGACTTAAATTGAGTGGCGTTTGAGTGGTGTTTGAGTATTCGCCCAAAAGACATACTAGTCTACTACTTGATATTGGTCAGATCTATTCAGATCTGATAAATGTCCTGATAAACATATATAATGTACAACTTGGGAACGGCTGCACTGATTTTCACCAAACATAACTAAGAATTTTATTATCCCAGGACAAGCAGCTTCGTTACGCAAATAGCCACATTAAAATCTGACCTCTACTTTTGGAGCTGACAAACACACGTCGTCAAACTCGATTTCGATTGTTAAAATATAAAATGTTGGGGGTGACCTTTGCCCAGCAGTGGGACGATAAAAAAAAAATATATATATATATATATATATAAAATACCTGGCGACACTGCAGGTTTGGCCGCTCGAAGGAGTAAGTGGCGAGCGCTGTGCCCTCGAATCCATATCTGATGTACGAGAGATACGTGATCCAGCGCAAGTACACCGGTATCGCGTTGAATGACACGAAGAAACCACTGAACAGTAGGAACGGCACTGACATCACTGGCGCGAGGAATACACCGTTCTGTCAACAATAAATAAATAAATAAATATTCTTGGACATATCACACAACACTCTCTAGTCCCAAACTAAGCAAAGCTTGTACTATGGGAACTAGATTGCTGATAGAATACTTATATAATTTTTTTTGTAAATACATCCTTATGATACATAGCAACACCCAGACACAGAACAAACATCTATGTTTTCGACACACAAATGTTTGTTCTCGGTAGGGATTGAACCCACGACCGCACGGACGGAAGCACAATAAAAATATTGTAACAGTTAGTATATTTTTATTTTTACACACTTTATATTAGCTTCACTTGTATGTTTGTAACGGACTCCTTTGGGCTCGATTTCGACTCGCTCTAAACGGACAGATTTTATTAAAACTTTGTAGATTTATCGAAGACTAATGACAATACACTAGTTTGATAAGATTATTCCATTATTCAATTTGCAAAATATGATTTTGGTCAATTTATATAATTTTCATCTATATTTGATAAGGCAGGAATTGATGTTAAAACTAATTTCCGACCATTATCATAAGCCGATTTCTAAAAAATTCAAAAAACACGCTTTTATAAATAAACTAAACTGAAAAGTAGAAAAAAAAAAAGATAAAAAAAACTAAAAAACACGCTTTATATAGACAACAAAAACTAAAAAATAAATAATAAATTTTAATAAATTTGAATTAAGAATAGTGTAATTTCTTTTTTATAAATATATATTAATAATAGTGTAAATAATAAAAAAAAACATTTTATTTAATAAAAAGGTTAAATTGGGCCACATTAGGGTCCCTACTTGCGTAGAAACATATTTTGCAATTGACTAGCTCAATGCAAAGATACAATTTAAATTGCAGTCTTATATCTATAGTTATAAGAGTGTATTTTACCTGCACATTCATAGCAGCACCCACGACTAAGCCGACGCTTTGCGCCACGAAAGATATAAGAAGGCAAGATGACAAGAACATTGCGAAACGGAACCACACTGGAGGTTGTGACGTCAGCAAGTATACTATCACCACGTAGATCACGCAGAATATTGTCTGAAAAATAAAAGTATTTTCAATTACTTTTATAATAAACTAGCGACCCGCCCCGGCTTCGCACGGGTGCAATGCAGTGATGATGATGACCTCTTGAATCACTGTATCTATAAAAAAAACTGCATCTAAATCCGTTGTGTAGTTTTAAAGATCTAAGCATACATACATACAGACATTAGGACAGACGCGGGAAGCGACTTTGCTTTATACTATGTAGTGATAAATAAATATTCTTGGACATTTCACACAACGCTCTCTAGTCCCAATCTAAGCAAAGCTTGTACTATGGGAACTAGATGGCTGATAGAATTTGGAATTTTTTTTTGTAAATACATACTTATATAGTAATAGAAACACCCAGACACAGTAGAAATTCTAGTTTGACAGCACTAATATGACCACACCTTTCTTTTAAAGTAGAAAGACAAGGATGGCTATAGTTTGAGCGCTTTCACTCAAGTTTAGGAAAATACATTATAAATAAATAAATATTCTTGGACATTACACACAAAAAACTTATTCTGTAGAGAAGTCTACTTCTGGATATAAACTCCAAACATTTTGTATATTTCAAGTAATTACGTAATTACATTTTCTATGAAAAATAAAAAAGAATGAATGAATGAATGAAAACGTTTTATTGTGCATAAATAACACCAAAACATATTTCTATGATATAAAACAAAGGTTGCATTAAATGTACAATGGGCGGCCTTATCACCATAAAATTATACACGGTGTAACATAATTACCCTATATGTCCGAAAGGGGAGTATTCTACAGGTCATGGCGAACAGTGTTCTACGACATTTGAAATTTCGAAAACTTTCATTCATAAAATGAGCTCGTAACTTTTACTTAAAATGTACCTACACACAGCTAACGTGTGCGTGCGACGCGGTAGGAGGGTACCTACTTGTGCATGCGTGTGTACGGTTTTACGCAAATAGTTAACAAACACTTAGGGTTGTCGCAAATTTCTAAAACACTAATAGTTGTACTTTTGTATAAAAATTTCAATTACGATTTATTGATCCTTTGCACATGTCCAAGCACTCAGGTGGTCGGTCTGATTACGCCCCCTTCGGGCTTATAGGGTAATTATGTTACACCTTGTATCATCATCTTCCTACCCTTGTCCCACGCTAAGTGGGGTCGGTACAACATGTCTTCGTCTTCCACTCTCCACCATATTACACCTATCACTATGTTACACCTTGTATAAAAAGATAATTATTAAAATAATATATAGAGAGTTATATTAAAAGAATGCTTTTTACCTGAAATGGTATATCAGAAACTGTGATGGCTAGATAGTACGACCGCAGGGAATACCATCTGTTAAAGTGCTCTTTCACTAGCACCGGCATTTCAAGTGGAACTGAAAAAAACAATGCAATGAATGTAATTGTTATACAAATGATGTATAACAAACAATGTAAGCCAAATAACAATGTATAACAATGTAAGCAAGACAAGGTCAATTCATACTAGCGCAGAGTCGAAGCGTCAATCCATCTATCTATACTATTATAAAACTGTAAAAAAGCCAAAAACTAAAATTAACGATATGGATAAACTAAATATACAGATCTACTAAATAAACGATTCAGATTCCGAAAATCGAGTTTGTCTGTTTGTTTGTTCGCGCATCACGCCTAAACTGCTGGACCAATTTCAATGAAACTCATACCATTAAGAAACCCTTTTTCCGGATTGAAACATAGGCTATATTTTATTGAAATTAAAGACGTGGATTCTTAGACACAGCTTGACCTCTCTAAACCAAAAGCAGCCTTTGACACGAGGTTCATCGTATGCTGGTTGACAGATATTTTTTGGTGGAAAGTTACGCACGCGTACGAAGTTGCGGGTATCAGCTAGTCTGCAATATAACAAAACCTAGCAATTTAAGAAGCGCTCAGACGCCCGAAATCTGTCTTGAATTCGCGTCTTTTTTTATCTAAGAAGAAATATGTGCATTACGCAGTCGAGATAAGGGTGAATTTACTGTATTAAGTTTGTTCGATGCGCTTCGCCTCTGCGATAGTATGAGTTGACCCTAATTGCTTTGTACTTAAGTATCCGTTTGCTTTAACGATTATCTGAATCGAGGCCGTTCATAACAAAGTAGAGACTTTTCTACTTTACTTGGCCACTGTGGACGTGCGGTGTGAGGCAATGCATAAGCAGAGATAACCGCTTAATATTTGGTAGGCATTTATGTGTGTATGTTTTGGTATAGTAGGTGCCAAATAACACCGCAATGTCCGCAATACAGGTCATTCGCCCACCTTCACCACGATGTCGCAAAATTCAATTTATGAATGGCTAATTCTGTTGCTTTCCATACAAACCTGTCGCTAAGACGGTATCGCTCGAATCTCGTAGTACTGTTTGTTTACCATACATAAATTGAATTTTGCGACATCGTGGTGAAGGTGCCCACCTTCACTACGCTGTCGCAAAATTCAATGACCTGTATTGCGGTGTTATTTGGCACCAACTATAGGAAACAAGGCCTATGTGTCAAAAGGACACGCTGTTGCAAAACAACAGTAGCAAGGGCTCAGAAATCAGAAAAGGAAATAAACGATTGTCTATGTGTGTCAAAATGTACTAGGATACTCACAGCTAAGTATAGTGATGGTCATAGATGTGTACATTAGAAACAGCATGTTGAAGAATAGAAATCCGAGGTTCGAAAGCACTTTGGAGCCGTCATTGCCAATGTCGTAGTAAAGAGCGCCGATCAGGAATCCAACCAGAATGTGCGCGAATAAACGCAAGTACATGAGCGTCTGTAACATAAATAAATAATAAATATTAACGGACATTTAACACAACGCCTTCTAGTTCCAAACCAAGCAAAGCTTGTATTATGGGAACAAGATGGCTGATAGAATACTTATATACATTTTTTTAAAGATATTATCAACACATTATTATTTTTGTGTGCGTTCGTCCGGGGAGGTACTACTACCGAACCTATACATAAATGTTAAGTATCCATGAATGAGCGACTCGCCAGTTTATGTTTGATTGAAGGGACATCCCTAATGTCGTGTCCCATCCTTATCCTTACGTTCTTTCCTTTCATTCGTTCCCCTCCATTCATTCACTCTTCGAAAAACTCTTACCGGTCGTGCGCGCAAAATAACAAAAATAAGAAAAGAAACACAAAACTCAAGATATTCCTACAGCCCGAGCCTGCCTACCCGCGATAGATGGTATGTCCCACTAAATCCTACAATAAAGTAATTTCATAGATCAAGGAAACTTTCGATAAGACAAGCATTCAACTTTTGCACGTGATAAAGACAAGTAATCAAGTGCTCGGTCTGAATTAACTCCCTTTGAAATTATAAAGGTAAAGGCGTTAGGGCATTTCAGGTCCCGATTTACATACATTTAGTTCATTTTTAGATGAATTTTGTTATTTATAACTTTTGTTGGTTTTATCATAATCTATTATGCAATAGCAGTCACGAAAACGCAAAATAAAGTAATTATTTTGACGTAAACCCTTGTAAATACGATAAATAACATTGAAAAATACACATTTTTCGGAAGTAAAATGTCTAATAACTAATGATTCTAGCTGCTTTAAAATGGCATTGTTACATTTTTAAAAACTGCATTGTAAGTGTGATGGTACAAACAAACTACCATCATTGCAAGTTTAAAACAAATGTGGGACCTGGGCTCCATCCAATTAGCCCCAGACCCTTTAAGGTTGAACAAGTCGCAGTCAGTCGCACACCTTTCCATACAAACGTGTGGAAGGGTAACTACTCCTCTGTTTGACGTTGACCAACCAAAACTAAGGATTATATCAATTTATCTCGTCATAATCTATGTCTGTATACAGCCCAAACCGTAAAAAAAGTATTCATTTAAAAAATACAAGCTAAAAATACTTTCCATACAAAAGCTTAGAAGCTTGTATTTTTTATATGAATTCTTTTTTTACGGTTTGTGCTGTATACAGACATAGATTATGACGAAATAAATTGATATAATCCTTAGTTTTGGTTAGTCAACATCAAACGGTGGAGTAGTTACCCTTCCACGTTTGTATGGAAAGGTGTGCGACTGACTGCGACTTGTTCAACCTTAAGTTAAGCGCCGTAGGCAGGTCTTACCCAATCTCGTCTGCTGAATAGCAGCGTCCGTTTAAGAACTACCCAGAATTGAGCGAATTCTGAAGTAGCGTACCGACGCGGTGAAACTGCAGCGACGCCAAGAAGTGCCGCCTCTGCGTTATCCTGTTTCTCTGTCTCGTGAATCTGTACTACCAGTGGATCACCTAGAAACAATCACATCAGTTTAAATAGTGTGAAGAACACGGATGAGTGCATTTCTACAAAAACGGTAGATCTTCAGCGTCAAACCACCGTTAGATAGTATTACTCAGTAGCTTCCGCCCGCGACTTCGATCGCGTCCCGTTGATTTTTTGAGATAAAAAGTAGCCTATGTGCTAATCCAGGTCACGAACAATATACAGCATGTATCTACAATGGCGACATTAAATTGACACACGGATAGAGCTACTTATTAGTATTCATAAAATAATAAATAAAGTACAGGCAGCTGCACTAAAATGTGTACGATTCATAACTTTCAAACTAGTGTCACCGTATTGCAATAGACATTTACAGGATAAACACTAAAAAATTATGAACACAGTTGATAATTTTACTTATTTATTTAGTATTGGGACCGTCAAAGTCCATAACAATCCTGCGGCCCTACATTAAAAATTACATTGAATTGTACACATACTAGTGCAGCTGACTGTACTTTATTTTTTTTATGCTTAATAATAAGTAGCTCTACCCGTGTCAATTTAATGTCGCTATTGTAGATACATGCTGTATATTCCAAGTTACATCAATTAGGAACAGTAGTTTTTTCGTGAAAGAGTAACAAACATCCATACATCCATGCATCCTTACAAACATTCGCTTTTATAATATTAGTCAAAGTCAAAGTCAAAAATCTTTTATTCAATAAAATCTCACTGATCACTTTGAATCGTCATTACGTTTTGTATGATTAGGTATGATTACAAAATTTTTTTATTGGATGAGTTGGAGCTAGTTCGTCTCAAGCTTGTTTGTCTTCTAAATAATCAGATATTTTATAGTATGCTTTTAAAAGAAGTCTCTGTTTTATTACGTTTTTGAACTTGCCAATCGACAACTGAGACACATCACTCGGGATTTTGAGAAGCGTACACATTGCCCTTTGAAAGATTTACTAATTTTTGTGAGCCTAGTGGTGGGAACAGCGAGTTTGTCTTTATTTCTAGTGTTAACATTATGATTATCACTTTTTTTGTTGAATAGATTGATATTTAGTAGGATAGGATGTTCAAACTCTGTGATAACTTTGTTTGCGCGATCTAGGATAGTTCTCATGTAGCGTGCTAGACGGCGCTATAGACCAGCAAGATGTGTTACAAAACAGCATTGGCATCATCGTGACGTGTTTAATTAATCTCTGAGAAGGTCGCCTTGACCCTAGAGAAGAAATACTATGCCCTTACTCTTAACCTTTAGTATATCTGGATAGGATATTATATTGTGATTCGCGTGGAACCGCGTTCAAGATATCCTACTATACATATTTAATATTATAAACGCGAAAGTTTGTAGGGATGTATGTATGTTTGTTACTCTTTCTCTGAAAAACTACTGACCCGATTTGGAAGAAACTTTGAATATTGTCCGTGACCTGCATTAACCCATAGGTTACTTTTATCCTGGAAAATCAACGGGATCTAACTGGATCCAACGGGACGCGAACGAAGTCGCGGGCGGAAGCCAGTATATTATTATATACGAATTGAATAAATCTATTTTATTGTATTAGGTCTGTACACAAAGCTCAAAGTGCAGGCACAAATGAGAATGGCATAAACATCTGCATTTTACTGGGTCATTATTCGAAACCGGAGCTAGATCCAACCAAACAAACAGGAAGCATTTTAACTATTCAACTTTGAACCTTATATCTATGAGATAAGGGTATCAGTTAGGACATCGCTGCGTGTGACAAATGAAGGTTGTACCGAGATCATTTATTGAATTAGTAAACAGAGTATTAGCAACTATACAGATTCCTTCATCATTTTTCAAGTTTATTTTATAGAATCTTTTCCTTGTTGCGATCATGGCATAATTTATAAGTTTAAAAACTTGAAAAAACCAACTTCAATTTGATACCGCTTCATCACCAGATGATGATGATGATGGCAGTTCATTGGGTTTGTTCTATTGATCATAAACACCATTGAAAGGTCTCAGAAAAGCAAAATACGCCACGTTGTTTACGTGCACGACGTGTTCAATAATACATAATTTATAATATTATTCTAATCGGTTCATAAATGACGGAGTTATGAGGTAACAAATATAAAAAAACAGGTTGAGAACCTCCTCCTTTTTTGAAGTCGGTTAAAAAAACCCAAATTAAAATGTGTTTACCTTGTTACGTTACATTTGGAAAACATCAATTCCTAATGAGGTTTAACTATTTCAATAGCAAGCAATTGATTTAGAATATAATAAAAAAATCTCTGTAACATTCATTTCGCCATTCATCTTGCAAAAAATTTTGGCAAAATGTCGTTTCTAATGACATTTTTACTATAAGCAAAAAGTTATTCAACTCTATACTACATAAGGTTCATTTTGACTTGCAACATAATCTTTTCTACACTTTGTACATCTGAGATAAATTACCTAATAGCACAGATCATACTATAATACCTATACCCTGTTTCTAAGATTCATTTTGGTTTGTAACATAATCTCTTGAACAATTATAAGAGACTGTCTAATCTGAAACTGAATTACTTTAGTACCACTAATATTCTGCAGCATAAGGTTCATTTTGGCTAGCATTCAATCACACATACCTTTAGATATCTCACTGGCAGCAAACTGCAGTATCCCGTTCTGTAAATTGTTCCCGTGGCCGTTACTCCCGTTGGAATTTTCTTTGAATTTTTCCTGCACTTGTGAAAGGTCATTTTTGTTCCATTCTTTGTTGGGGCTGAGAGAGACCTCCATGTCTTTCTTGTTGTTGTAATTTGGTACGGCATCGGGGAAGGGTTGGCCGTTTCTAAAATTAAATAAATTTTTAGTTACAGTTTTTATTCATGCCATCTCTCGTGCTAGGCTTGCTTAGATTAGATTAGATTAGAAAACCGTTAGTGGCATTTACATCTGAGTGCTACCGTATTTCGGAGGGCACGTTAAACTGCCCTGGCTCTAGCAATCGTTAAGCCATGACGGAGGCCTCAAAACAGCCTAAAAACTCCGCCACCAGACTTGGCCACTAACTCATACGAGCTTGATTTTCAAGCCATCGCAAACTACTCAACGCTAGCAATTTAAAATAACACACAATCACTGAATTAAAGTTATTTTATTAGAATACTAGTGACCCGCCCCGGCTTCGCACGGGTGCAATGCAGTGATGATGATGATGTATTATACATATAAACCTTCCTCTTGAATTACTCTATCTATAAAAAAAACTGCATCAAAATCCGTTGTGTAGTTTTAAAGATCTAAGCATACATACATACAGACAGACGCGTGAAGCGACTTTGCTTTATACTATGTAGTGAAGTGATGGAACATACAGATGGCACACTTGATGTTCAGTGGTAACCTGTGCCTATAAGAATGCATAGTCTTAACAAACACGTCCACTGATGAGGACGTGATCAGTGTGCTTGGCGGTACAAAAAGATGTTGTAAATCCCCGGACGAGCTCTATCACAAAAGCCCTACTAGCACCTAAATACTGCAGTGAACTGACCTGATATCATTCTTCCCGTTTTCAATAGCCCGCACAAGCTTGCCCGTGTTATCTCCATACTCGCCACAAGATACCTCAATAATGAACGATGCTGGGTTGTGGTACGATGGGCACTCTAGGTTCAAACTGCCGAGCCATTCGACTGTGAGAGAAAACATACATAAAATATAACAGAACACTTAAAACATAGCTGAACTACATTCTCCGTGGAATAAGTAAGCACAAAACCCCAGGCAGAGATTACGGATTTCCCCTTGATATCCTCACAGTAGAATAGAGATTAAAAACTCACATTGAAACTTGACTTTTAAAAGAAAACGATGTAAGTGAACCTTTAAGGTGATTTGCAGAATTTTTATCCAATTTTCCCCTGCCGGCAGTCGCAGGGGTCGCTAAGTGGATTATTGGACAAAAGTTCCACAAATCCCTCACGGAAGGGACTCACGCAGGGGTAAACTGGAATGAGCTAATCAGACATTTTTTTAGTCCTTACATCCTAAACTTTAGAACACCTCAGGTACAGAACAAACATCTAGCTAATATAATCAAATGTTTATGTTGGTTTGACATCAAACTCACAAACTAAAGCGCAAAAAGCAGAGATAATATACCGGGTGTAATAACACCACTCCCAAATAACTTCAGAGTACCCAACAATATGAACAACTCTTCGTATGAGACCCCTCAGAATGAAAAAAAAAATAGTATTCCGTTCATTTATTCAAAGTTGGTACTGATATTCTGAATGTATCAGCAGTTATGCGCGAATACTGATGGTTTCATAGGAAAAGTTTTAATGAGTTTCCGGAAGTGGTCATAATACACAAGTGGAATTAACTAAAAACTAGAAGCCGAAATAGATCTAGTTTTTTAATTTATTCACGATCAGAGATACACACAGGCCACAGGTTTTTGCTATGTAAAGTATATATGGTTAATTTGCAAAAATTAGATACTTGTTTTTTATATTGTTCTAGGCAACAACCGGTCTATGCCATATCTGACAAAACACAGACATTAAGTGGTGAATCAAGTTGAATGTCCTTCAATATCGCGCATAATTTGAGCCTGGTTGGATGGATTCGCAAAGTTTATGTTGACGCGGTAACATTTATTCCGTGTTAAAGACTTCCTATTATGTCTATCTATACTAATATTATAAAGAGGAAAGATTTGATTGTTTGTTTGTTTACACTATCCCCGGGCGACAATTATATTTTCAAAACATTCGGAATCGTAACTAAAACCCAAGGTGTAAAAACATTACCTAAAAAATTCCTTACAACTTTTAGTTAAACATCCAGGCGAAGCCACTAGTTTTTAATAAATTTCATATTCATAAACGTGGTTATGTAGTTAAATTTATGAAATAATCATGATGTCTGAAGTGTAACTTTTAGGTGTGCTTTTGAAAACAAAAAAAAATCCGTTACATACAAAATAGAATTTTCGAAATTTAACGTGTTCAAAACAAGTTGTGCATATTTAGCATTAGAATCTTAAAAAATGTTTTTTTTATGTTTTTTTTTTACGATTAGACTCATGCCTACCTCTTTGCCCAGTTCCCTGGCCACTGCCGCCTAATCTAAACGCACCATAAAGATTTCCATGACGGGGGGTTTTAAACATTTTATAACATTAAAATGTTTGTAATGTATGTTTCGGTGATTTATGTACAACTAGCCGTGTCCCGCGGCGTTGCTCGTGTTAAAGTGTGACTTTTTAAAATTCCTTTCTTAGTGCACCTCTATACTATATAAGGATACTACCCTCCGAATTTCATACCTCTAGGACTTATAGTTTAGGCTGTGCGTTGATTCTAAGTCAGCTTCAAAAGAGTTTTTTATATATATTGATAAAGCGTTTTCATTCATTCATTCATGTCTGGTTGTAAAATATAAAGTCAGTAAATACCTAAACTGTAAAATGACATACCTAATCTGCCAGTGCTGCCTTGGTACACGCACTGCCCCTCTGCCAAAGTGTACAAATGGTCGAACATTTCAAACAGACGCGCCGATGGCTGGTGAATGGTGCAGATTATCGTCCGCCCACCTCGAGCGAGCGTCTTCAGAAGAGATATGCATTGGAAGCAAGACGAACTATCTAGACCTGGGTGAAGAACCATAATTAGTACATATAATATCAAGTCCCGACGATACATGTTTAAAATCAAAGGCGTTGGGGCATTTCAGGTCCCGATTTGCACACATTTGGTAAATTTTTAGATTAATTTTGTTATTAAATTCTGTTGGTTTTATCATAATCTATTATGCAGTAGCAGTCACGAAAACGCAAAATAAAGTAATTATTTTGACGTAAACACCTGTTAATACGATAAACCACGTTGAAAAAGACGCATTTTTCGAAATAAAATGTCTAATAATTAATGATTCCCGCTGCTTGATAATGACATTGTTACATTTTGAAAAACTGCATTTTAAGTGCATTGTAATAAAAAACGTCCCATCATTGCAAGTTTTAAAAAAATGTGGGACCTGCGGGCCTAAGATGCGCACCGCGAGATATTTGTCATGTCGTTCTGTCGAAATGTAAGCATTTTGTACCAGTTTAGGAACTATTGCATTATCTGTGGTACCTAATGGTGTCGACAAAACGCGCCATAATGTACACTTTTGACACTTCTTAGTCGTCGTACCTCTCTGAGGACGAGATAATAGTCATGCAGAAATGTCAAAAGTTGAAAATTCAAAGGCGCGGTTTTTCGACAACATTATCACAGATAATGCAATAGTTCCTAAACTGGTACAAAATGCCTACATTTTGACAGAACGACATGACAAATATCTCGCGGTGCGCTTCTTAGGCCCGCTGGGCTCCATCCAATTTGCCCCAGACCCTTTTAATACTAACGCATAACAAAAATGGCCACCATGGTTGTAAGTGATGCTGGTTTTCAGTGACGTAATGCGCCAGTTCGCCTTAGTCTATTTGTTACTAGACTGAGTAGCTTGAGTATTTATTTTAACTTCAGCTGTGTTTTTTGTACCGACGACAACCAGATTTTTTTAGAAACACAAGTTTTCAGTCTTGAGTACATGAATTACAATCGTATGCAAATTCTTCTTTGCAATACGCCCGCCATATTAAAATATTTCTTTAGTGACCTTCGTCGAGTTTTTTCTAAGAATTAACAGACGGTTCTTTTTTTTTTGGCAAAACATATAGTATAATATAAGTACCTACCTGACGTGGGTTCGTCGAAGAACATGATAGGTGGATTGTTGACTAACTCCAGAGCGATGGAGAGTCGTTTCTTTTGACCTCCAGACAAGTTGGAGGTCATCGTCTTGTGGTGCTCTGAAAGGCCGAGGGTTTCGAGGATTTCTTGGATCTAGAAAGACATATTTACGTTTAATAGCGAATGGGTTTGTATTATTGAACAGACATATTATTAGCTCATTATTTTAGTAGTTGCGTAACTTCGTACTCAAGGTGTAATACCTATAATTGTAGACACAACTTTATACCTAGTACATTAGGTATTGTGTGCTTACGCTGTAATATGTACACAAAAGGTTTAAATGCGTTGTCCTCCATCTAAGATGGCAAGAGACAAGTAAGGTATTTGCCTGATTTATTTATCTCTTTCTATCAACAGGTGGGGCGTACTGCGTGGCCACTTAACAAGTACAAGACATTGTACTTTATTCTTTTTTTGCATACTTTGCATGTATGTGTGTAAATAAATATTTGTACCATTGTCCATTTTTTGGTGCAAAGATGTATATATATCGTATCACTTGTTTATTGGTACCATGTCTTTCTTAGTCCGAAGTATACCGTTCTGTACTCACCACTTCCCCCTTATCAGCTTTGGACGTTGTGCTCGGCAGTTTCAGTGAAGTAGCCACCGCCATGGCTTCTTCTACAGTCAGGTTTCCATGCAGCTGGTTATCCTGCATGATGTAGCAAGATAACTTCCTAAACGATGACAGGTTTCGCTCCAGCCCGTTAACTGTGATGCTGCCTTCCATTCCTGACGTTCTGGTGATGAGTTTAGTAAGTATCAATGTCAGAAGAAATAATGGGAATACTTAGAGCTTGAGTAAAGTCGAGGGAGAAACGTCGGCAAGACGAGTGCAAGGCGTATGTGATGACGAAAATCACAAAATTACAAAAAATTCAAATTTATAATTGCATTTTTCGTCATTGTGGTGTCAAAAATTTGACGATAAGTCGATGACATTGTCAGCATCGTGAGCCAAAACGAAATAGGAAATAGCCTGGCTTATTCTCTTCGCTTACGATTAAAGAGACATGGAAAGGCACCTTTTAGACATAAGGTCCTATTATTAGGTACCTATTGCAAGAAAAATGTGCTATTAAAATACACTGTGAGGTTAAATGTAAAACTGTTGGGGCTCAACGAGAGCTCCCTAATTTAAGATTTATTTAGCAGAATTTAGCCAATTCACACTCGTGTTCGTATTATATACGAAAATAATTTCATAGGCTATAATGTAAAGCCTGGTTGACATGGTGTTTTATGGAGATGGTTCAGTAAGTTGATACCTTGGATATAATATTAGAAGTCATGATAATTTGGGACAGTATGATTGATAAAACTATATTTCGTCCAAGCGTTCCTATTCTGCAGATAGCCTTATATTATTCTTGACATGTAGGTACAAATTAAAATAATTGATACCGTTAGCATCAGTCACAACATGACACAAGCGCTTTATCTAATCGACTCCTGCGTTTTGTGCTAGTAAGTAGATAATGCCAGTATTATGCTTCTAAGCCTGGTAGAATATCGATAAACCACGACTAGCCTATGATATAGAATACTAACAACATTGACATATACTGACACAACCGCCGTAGTAGTGTCATGAAGTAGGCTAATTTATCCGTGACACTAACGGTATGCCAAGAAAAATAATGTTTTACATGGCACTACCACGAGTTTACAAATACGATCATTCTATATCTAATCTTAATTTTTTTTTATATTTGATATTTTTATGTATATGCAGCTATTTAGAATAGCAGTGTCACGGGAAAGAATATTTTCCTATGGCACTACAAGTTATGCCAAACAGTCGTGTCACGGGAGATAAACGTCACATTACAAGATGCAATATCCATTTAACTCGTATATAATGTAATTTGTGCAACTCAGTTGCAACTTTATATTTTTTTTATAACTACATGACTGGACGATTTGATTTTGTTGTAGTATCCAAATTGGCCGTTATTACTGCTGTCAGACTCAGCGATAGAACACAATTCTGTTAAAAAAAATCACTCAACTTTGTTAAAAATTATATCTAGAAATGATTCTGAGAAACGAGGACGTTGAGACTACTAGACCACGGAAGTAATAATATTAACATAGACCAAAAAAACAAGTAAATGGTACTACTAGACCAGAAACGCATCAATACGAATACTCAAGAAATACTTACTTCACACGCATCGCGTAATAACGATCTCATAATCACAAAATATACCTAACTGTAAATACTAACACATAATAGTAGTGCTAGTTATTTTATGTAAAACTCATTTTATTAATAAACATTATATTTTCCGTAGGTTAATGGTTCAACAGATTAGGTTAGGAAAACCCAGATACATTTTAAATAAATTCTGGTGGTTTTACCTTTCGAACTGTGTTTTTGATATTACATATTTTACAACTAATAGTTATACCCTGACTGTTTTTCATCCGCAATTTTCCAAATATAGGTACGTTTACCAATACCTAACGTACCTACCTACGTTGTTGTTAATGAATTTTTAAGTTATTTATAAACATATACGTTCACCGTCCTTTGTTTGCGAATATTCGCTGCTTTATTGTTTGTTTTAGCAATACCTACCACTTTTTTGTTTCAAATATCCGTAATATATTTGTATATACCATGCCAACGGTCAGAGGTTCATTGACCACATTGACACGAATCAGAAACAGCTCAGTATATTAAAGTCCTAGATAGATAAATACATTCTGAACTAGTAAAATGAACATGTACAACATACTCGGATGCATAAAGGTATTCTGTTCTGATGCAATAATGTCATATTGCTGAACACAAAGTACCTATCTGTAGTAATCACGCATCGAAGCGTGTTCTAAATGAATAGGAAAGTACGCACCAAGGAGTTATGGCGAAAGAAACATAGGAAACATAACTGTACTTTACCTACTGTACAATTACTTAGCGCAACGCTACACAGACGGTATGATGTTCACTCGATTGATGGCTCATTTTGATACCAAGCATCACACATCGTCATATATAAATACTAACTTAGTAACGATTTTTTTAATTCTTCATAAATTTCTAGTTTGAGACTAGAAGAGGGTGTGACCATACGTTTAAATCATCTCAGATAAGGAAAGGAAATTGAATTTTACCGTGGCCCAATACAAACGCCCGTAAACTAACTCATGTTTTTTTAATTCTTTAAGAATTAATAAAAAAGAATTAAAAAAAGATTACGAAGTGATTAAACTCTTCTTTTGATAACAATCACACGACGAATATGTTGTTGTGAAACAGATAAGAACGTCATATAAAACTGCCACAATATACTAAAAAGAACAATAGTAGGATCTGTAACAAAGAAAATCTTTTTATCTATATAAGTTAGTATAGTATAACCACAGAATATTTTTTCTGTATCAAAAGAACAATCAGAATCATATACGAATTCTGTCATAATTATGCTGTCTCAGATTTAGTGGTGTCATCGCGATGTCAGTTCAGTCAGCACTTTCCAATTTTCCATGAGGAAATAAGTCAGTAGCTCAATTTTCCATTTGCGAGATAACGCGGTCAGGGCAACGATATTGTAATCCGATGGCCTACCAACTATCGTCTACAAGGTGATTGACATAAGAAGTACCTAGCGTTACCTAGCTACCTACCTATTCGTTCTTGTTTTATGTATACCTCTATAACAAAATGTTTACGAAACTTCATGTAAACTATTGTTTTCTTTGGAATTTACGATTATCCGTTGTATTGTAATCTTGTGTTTGATTGGTATTAACTTACGGATGGTAGGTGAATTTTTCTTTTTACTGTTACATTCTTTGTTTCTTTATGGTTAAAACTAACAGCCATTATAACATTATCCAGTCATATACATATCATCTAGGACCAGGGTGCTTGGCAAAACGAATCTAAGGAGCCCAAACTCGGTGGGGTTGCGTCGTATTACAGAGATCCCATGGCCAATGGCCACCTTCCGGCGCCATCATCAGATTAGCTTCTTGTCACCAATATTGTCACCAAAGACAAATAACTCAGCTCTCGGGAAGTGCGTTAAATTTTACTTGCAAGATCTGACCTAAACAAACAACCGAACCTAGAAACAAACATTGCAAGTTAAATAAAAGCAGAGACCCCATAATGTTAACAATCCTGACCTTACTAAGTTCATATAACCAGGAAACTACTAATCTACGAACTAAAAAACACTTGGATAATTTTATAAATGTACGCAAAACCTCTTCAAGATGACATGACATTTTAATTGAGCTGACGAGGTTACTTCTTGACGTCAGACGAGAATAATCGTTACAAAATTCTGCAAAATAGACGTGGTAAGTGCATAGGTAATATAACTTGAATGGCAGTAAAAGAGAACTGCATTTACATAATTGTGCATATTATTATTCAGTACTAGCCGTCTTCCGCGGCGTTGCTCGCATTAGAGTGTGACTTTTCAAAATTCCATTCTTAGTGCACCGCTACACTATATAAGGATACTACCCTCCAAATTTCATACCTCTAAGACTCATAGTTTAGGCTGTGCGTTGATTCTATGTCAGCTTCAAAAGAGTTTTATATATATTAATAATATATAAAACTTATTTGATTTTTGGGTTTTAATAAATCCTATGTAAAATATGTAACTATACTCAGATGTAGAATTTTACTAAAATAACCGTGAAAATAACTTTATTTACCAATTTATAAAAAATAATAGTAACGGGATAACCAAACAAAAATGTGTTCATTTGTATCATTAGGTAGGTAGGTTAGTTATGTACTTATCTACCTAAAGAGTACATGCGACCTTTGACAACACAACATAGACATGAGTGATAAACAAAGTAATCGGCGGCAAAGTTGCTATTATAATAAATGTTGTCATTCAAGTAAAACTGACTTCTGTACAAAAATTATGAGCTTAATCCTACTAATATTATAAACGCGAAAGTTTGTAAGTATGGATGGATGGATGGATGTTTGTTACTCTTTCACGTAAAAACGACTGATCCGATTTGGATGAAACTTGGAATATATATTGTCCGTCACCTGGATTAACACATAGGCTACTTATTATCCCGAAAAATCAACGGGATCCAACGGGACGCGAACGAAGTCGTGGGCGGCACATAATTAAAAATAAGTGATACGATTCAAGGCCGTAAGTACTATAGTAATCATAAAGACGTAAGGTTGGAGATAAAAAAAACACAAAAAGAAAAGAAAAAAGGGCTATCAAAATCCAACAATAAGTACCTAGCTAACGGTTTTCCTGCAGTAGTCTCAATTAAGGCACAGTGCCGGGTAACAATTAAATTAGTAGGTAGATTGGTAATGCAATCGGACGCACGACCTAGTTCTAGCGATTGATAATACTATATTTGTGGTATATTTGTAACTTGCAATAGTTTAAGAGTTATTTTTTTCCTTGATTTTTCAATCACCATTACAATTTGCTTTGTTTGGCTTTAGTGTGAAAGAAGATTTAAGTCTCAATGATGTATACATACATACATAACACATACGCCGTGACTTGCGTTCTAATAAAAAACTTTGCAACAAACAAGGAGTCCGCAAAACGCCAAGTGCCAACCTTGAATAAGATTACTACTTAAAAAAAGGTTAGTAAATTCCATGACAGCCTACACCTTTCCGAGATGACCAATCAAAAGGTCCAAGTGTCACTACGAAACAGGGCATTTCCTGTTCATTGTGAATTTACCGGAAGCTGCCACTGACCTTTACTCGTTGGCTCATAGTGAGACGTTTATAATATCTGATAGTTTGCCAATCTTGTTTTTTCTATACAATTACATAGCCAATTTAATAAACATGCCATGCGATCTTTCTTTGCTGATCTGATCTGGCCATTTCGTCTTTCTACTTCGCTCTATTTGACGCGCCGTCGTCGTCGTCGTCTTGGGAAACATTGCGTAAGTAAGGTATTTGGTATGTTGATAATTTTCGTAAATTAATATTGACAGATTTATAGTAATTTAAGATAACAATATCACTAAGGCATTAATTCGAAGTCTATCACAAAGACTTGATTCAACTCTTAAATTTATGTTACAGTGGAATTTTCCCTTCCTAGAACGTCTAGATCGGTGCAAGCGAAGCCGATTGCGGAATTCCTTCGTTGACGTTGATTTGTAAGACATCTTGAACTTTCACAATAGTATGTACCGGAAACCAGACTTTACATTTTATGATTTTCGGTAGTAAACGTCAAATATGGCTTTTCCGCAATCTTTTATAGCCTACCAGTTTTGGCAAATGTCACAACACAAGACGTATTTTAAGGTCTTGTGTTCGAACGATGATCGAAATTCTTCTTGGTGGAAAATTTAAACCTCATACATCTTTGTTTAGCGTCGTTGCACAAAGTACTGGTATGAAAGGTGTCAATAGACCAAAAACTAGACCAATTTGATAGTTAGAGTATACTTACTTGTATCCAGTTAAGATATTGAGGAGTGTCGACTTCCCCGCACCTGATGGTCCCATGATAGCAGTCAGTTCCCCGGACCGAAGTCGGCCGGAGACCGACTTCAATATCGTCTTCACATCTGCGGAAGAAATAATCTTACTTCAGTAAAGTTATGGAAATCTCATTGGGTGTGATGATGACGTCAAAAACCCACTGCCACCTTTCGGCCCGATGATGATTAAATAATTAAACTTTAATCTCACATCATGGGCTTTTTGAAAAATATAGCCAAAGTCTTAAAAAAATATGAGTGAATGTAAAATTACACTAGGTTAGGCACTGTTACTTTCTCTTATTTTGAAGCTCAATGATGTTATGTTAGTGCAAGACTTTCTCTACCATACATCACTGGGTTACGTTGTGTATTATTTTCGGCAAAATTTAATTGTATATGACTAAAAATTAGAAACTTCTTTTTGAACTATGATTAGGAAGTAAAAACTCTACCCTAAAAGTAGTATTTAGTTAAATAATCATTATTATTAGAGCCAAAAGCGATCTATTTTAATGCTGCCGGTACTACTACCCAGTAAGCGCCTCCAAGGGCAGTTTATTTATTTCCCAAAAAAGTCAAATATATAAACAAACAATGATGAGGTTTCAAACGCTTATATCAGTCTAGTCTCGAATAACTGTCAAAGTTTTTGAGGTGAATAAGGTCATATTTAAATGTAAAACGACGTGCGTGTGACACCACTACATTATTTTGCATTTTTGTAAAGTAATAAATATACCTTGTTTTGAAATAATCCTTTGTTCAGTTAATATCATTAGTCATCTATGTCGAAGTCTTTTTTGCAAGACTTTTTCAAAACAGTGACACTTAGTGTAGTTATTACCTACCTACACAACGATGCGGAAATAGGAAATCGATATTTTTAGGTTCATACTACTACCGGAATGAAAGGACCAAAAAATCAGTCCACTGGCAATGAATTACCAAACTAAAGTAGAACCGGTCTGTCGATCCCCTACACAAAACAATTGGCTGGTCAAAACCCAAAATTCAATCGACTGACCCGAATGTCGCATGAAAATTCCCCTCCATTGCCAACAACACTTAGGCCCGTATTCTGATGAAGAAATCGTTACTCAAACATAGATTTGAGGAGAGATTTTTATACAAGAATCTATGCTTGAGTCGGGATCAGTCTTTGAGCTGTAAATCAGCATACGGGCCTAAACACTGCTTCTATGTATTCTCATAGAAACAGTGACAGCGGGTCAATCCGCTGGCCAAACCATGACTGTATTGACTGTAAGGCAGTGGAAATGAGCGGTCTGTCATACCCCAGAATATGATAGGAGCGTTGGTGTTGTCCGGTGATGGAACGGTCAATTGGATTTCGTTTTAGAACATTTTTTTTTTCTGTATTATACGATACTGATACTTTTACGGTTTTGAGTTGATTTGGTTGGTATTGAGTACGTTACATACTGATTCAGATATAAGTTATGTAAATAGAAATAATTTTTTTACGAAAGTTTCAAATATAATATCTAGTTCTCGTCGTCATAAGCCCAGTCTGTGCACGATATTTAATTTTATCAGATTCAAAGTAAACGTAAATATAATATAATTATTTATTATTGTGGTCTTATCTCAGTTCACCCTGCTATTTCCGCAATTTGCAATCGGGCAGATATGAATTAAGACCTTTTTCATTCCACTTATTACCTGAACGGACACTGGAACTTCGTTATTGTTTTATCGGAAGGTAATGAAGAGGTATGTACAAGAAAATGCTATGCAGGTTAGTTGGCAATTTTTCTAGGTAACTCATCACAATGTTGGTGATTATGTGCTCGCTAGACACCCGGAAACATACTAGTCCTCCTGCACTTATGTACAAAATTAAATAGACGACATCTGTTAAGTTTCATTAATATTTTATGTATGACTGGAAACCATGCAGCTTTTTATATTCATTTCCCGAATAAGAAAATTAACAAACCTTATCAAAATTTTAAATTCAAAATTCTGAAAAAGGTTTTTAGTGATTACTTTTTCAGAATTTCTTAAATGGTTACTACTTAGTACAATATTATAAGATCTGTGCTATTGTATTACTAACTGTACCTACAAATGGGCAATGTCCTCAAAGTAAAAATTCTCTGCAATATTACCTTGGCAATAACGATAAGAACCACCTATTGATATCAAGATTCAAAATAGATTAGTTTAATACCTAAGCATTGGCACAGAATATTTGGTATTGGTAAATTACATTGATGCCGATAAAAAACTTTTTTGTTCTAATTAAAATTATACTACATGTTTTATCAGGACAGCAACCCCCTTACTTACGATCGCTGCATAACTTTATTCAGCTGTTTAAATTATTGCTGTCACCTACTAACAAGTAATGTCAAACAGTGACAGAGCTAGACTTTGATTCAACTGTTGAACTATTCGTCTGTCATAAGTAAGGCCCCAAATGTACAAGTTAGTAACGTCCAAAGTCCATTCTTTCTTGAAGCAGCTCTAGCAAAACTATGTCGTAATTAGCCAGCAAGCTAAGAAGTGTAGGTAGATCTTAACAAATAATGTAGTATCACTTACCTGCTGAATATTGCCTTTTTGTACGATATATTTCATGACATGTTTCGTCAGAGCTATAGTGCAGGATAAGTATTAGTAAATAAAATATTTCTCAATTCAAATGCGCAGAATTTTAAAACGAATAGTTTTTTATTTTACTTCATTTTAGAAACCAGAACACATTTATAGTTTCTCCTTAGCAGAGCTATATCAGGACAAAGCGAGGATGTCACCCTAACGAAGTCTAATAATGACTTGCATTGCACAATGCAGTCAGTTACCAATTATGTACAGTGGAAGAACATTACTTGTCTCGTTTCTCCTAGCACGCCGTTTCTAGCATCTTGTGCGCAAAATACTATAGGACTAGCTTCTTAGACCATGCCTTTCTAGTATACCTAGTGCACAAAATACTATGGAACTAGTCTATTTATATTATTTAATACCTTCGCCATGATTCGTAAATCTAGTCGTGCAACATAAGATATCAGCAAAAAATTATGTGCAGATTATTAAACCAGTGGCCGAAGCAATAGATAATTTATTTTTTATACAGGAAATCTGATGAATATTACCCACCTACTACTTCAGGTTTTTTAAACTTAAATGTCCGACAACAAAAATAGGTTTATGGTATTTATGCACAAGCTTATAATCGATTTCTGTGGGTTTTTGTTTGCTATCAAACAGGCAGCTCTACTCTATCCAAAGATATCTAACTGCGATATGAAAGGAGGTAAGTAGAAAGAACAGGAAAATTATTGAGACCGAAATGATATTAAGATATATGTTTTACCACTTGAAGAAAATAAATTAGGCTAGTCGGTATAGCTCTTCCTTCCGTGCTCTGGGTTGTGGGTTCGATACTCACCAAGAACTAACATTTATGTGGGGCAAACATAGATGTTTGATCTGTGATTCACAGAACATACAAAGAAAACACCGAACTTGGTTAGTGGTCGACTTTGTGGCTGACGTTGGGTTGTACAAAGCAAACACAAAACTCTTCTAAATCAGTATTATTATATTTGATGGAATCATTGACTAATGTGACTGCTTATTTTTTTTCAGCCACGTGATTTGTAGTGTTTTTTTAACCGAAGGAATGCGACGGAGGCTAACTTTATCGCGCGTTTGCATGTATTTTCCCTCAGTTCGTTCTAATGACCCTACTACTTCTATATACCAACCTGGGTCACAAAAATAGAAAACATATCTCCGTTGACCTAATAAACATTTAATTCTTGCTCTTCGTCTTTAATTCTTGCTTTCTATATTGTCACTAACAAACATTGTACCGTAATCAATGAATTCGGTAGCTAGTCATAAAATTATATCTCCGTTAATCCATGCACGTGCAGTTATAGTAAAAGTATCCAGGTACAGTCAGCAGCATCAAGACCAGCGATCCAATTAAAAAAAAATACAATATGTGCATTTAAATTTAAACTATGTTCGTGTTTTACATTTTAATCTAACGTACAGACAGATATATTGATGACGCTTACTGGTACCTGTCTCGGGTTTTTATAATAAAGTTATTTTCGCCGAAATAGGCACTTTCCAAAACTGCAACAGAGTAATTTTATGGCAGACCACACAAACACGTGACTACATTTTTACGACCTACCTATAATAATGGTTGTGTTGGAGGCTGTAGAGTGTAGTAGGTACATGGTTGGGTTTAGTTAGTGCATTGCTTGCCTCTGAGTTAGTAACAAACTAGGTTAGGTGGCTTGTAGATCTATTTCAGTCCGTATTGACACTTGTAAAAAATTACAAAAGATGTACCTACTATGTTACTATTATAGGAAGGCATAGGGATGTACATTGTACACCTAGAGTAATAAAACATACCTACCCGCAATTAATTATGATTGTGTTTGGAGGAAATAGAACTTGAAAAACTGCATAATATTATAACATGAATTAATTTTAGTTTAAAAACCAAGTAGGTAGGTGGTATGCAATGATCAAGACCGGTTGACCACGTCAGAGACGTAAGCTAGGTGCTAGAGTTTTTTACAAACCTGAATATCGTCAGAATAGGAAAAACGATATAGACAGTCATTATTTATACTTAATCATTAGTCGTCGTATTAATTCATAATCTAGAAATATTACGCACTTTGTTCCTCTTTGTATTAGTAATGATTTTTAAAACATTATTTTGATAAACAATCACGCGTTTGTATAAGTGATTAATCAATGGGTTTCAGTAGGTATATATTATTTATCTCTTCTGTGATATGACCTAATTGTGAAAGGTACCTCCCGAGCTATGGCAACACAGTTATTCTCTATTCTGATCTACAAAAAGATAATAAGCTTGGTCACTTACTGCTTTTCCTGCCCTCCTGCACCTTGTAAGTAAGATCTGTAAAAGCCAAGTCCACTGGCGGCCTCTTAGGAAGATGCGTCAATGTCTTGTGCTGTGCCGGTGTGATGGTCACCTTAAGACTTCCCTTCCTGGAGGAGATAATCGGTTTAGTGTCCACGGTCCCCGCAAGGGACGCCTCTTTGTCCACTTTCATTTTGTTTGCGCACAATTACTTTACGACCACTGCACAACGTCACAAAGAGACGCGCGATTGGCGGAACAACTACGCGCGCACTGTTCTCGGTCGGCTGGATGGAGCTGTAGGTACCTACCAGCTTGAACTACCACCAAATGAAGTGTACAGCAAAACGATATAATACAAGACAGGGACGGAAGGTGTGACGTAGTGAGTGATGATTAGGACATACTTCTGACGTGAACTTTGCGCTCGTACACGGATATTTTGTATGCGGAGTTTGTAACAGGTTTTGAGATTATAATTTTTGCAAGATCGTAAATTTGTAAAAGGGTACTTCAATAAATATTCATTTAAGTTTTAGAAAATTTATAGAAAAATCAGAGCATGCATCCATAATTAAAGTTTACAGAGCATAATATACCTTAGTCCAGCCTATAGTATAATATATACTATATTTGCATCATGAACTGGTGACTCCAGTAAAATATATGCCTGAAATTTTGATTCTGCTTTGAGTTTTCAACATGCCTGAGTTGTTTGTAATAAAAGATGACAAAGACAGGACAATAAAGTCACATTTACAATACCTACTTATCTAAAAAAAATGTTAAAACAATACTTAGTAATTTTATTATAACAAATGCCTTGTTTTCTTTATCTTTATTGGCATGAACTTTGATGACCTACTATGCAGTTAGTACCTAAGTAGTTACTCACCAAAGTAATTAAACATCCATCAACAAAATACTTAGGACTTCACATCTATTGAAGATGATTTATAAAGCCTTGGGACACTGTAGTCCCTGGGACAATGTTTTAGATGGAGTATGTTTGCCTAAAACCTATACTGTCCTCTTGGCCTAGACAGCCATATCCACAGGAAAGACCTCGCCAATATGTGCAGAGCTGACTATAGTAGGTGCCAAATAACACCGCAATACAGGTCATTCACCCACCTTCACCACGATGTCGCAAAATTCAATTTATGAATGGCTAATTCTGTCGCTTTCCATACAAACCTGTCGCTAAGACGGTAATCGCTCGAATCTGGTAGTACTGTTTGTTTACCATACATAAATTGAATTTTACGACATCGTGGTGAAGGTGGGTGAATGACCCGTATTGCGGTGTTATTTGGCACATAATATAAGCGGGTTCAATCAATCAAGTGAATAATTACCACCTAACATTTACATGAAGTTGAGAAATATCATTACATTGGTTATCATAACATTTTGTGCAATGCAGTTGTTCGATATGCAAAACGTTACTATGTTTGTGTGGTTCATTGTACATACTTGATGAATAGATCTTTGTCACGCACAGGTGACTTTCCTTGACTTATGCCCCCATTATCGCTAGGTATATACCTACTTATGTATTTATTTTCATCAGAGAGAACATTACGAATTTCATCAGCCCCTCCACCTTCTCAGTCTGATTCATAGGAAAGATATCAGCGTGGAGCAGTATTGATAACATAAGTCCATATTTTTATCTGGTCCTCAAATATTTCAATTCCTCATCATTGTTGATTGGGCTAAACAATCAATGCCAAGAAATGTTCATGGTCAGAGAACTTAGGGTAGGTTCCTTTAATGATTGTAAAGTATCCCTTTGGTATGCACTGAAGGTCTATTCTAGAGTTAGCTGATGATAAAGGTGAAAGTTATCATCAAACCAGCAAATGGTAATCATAGCTAAGTAGATAGGCAAATTACGACTAGGTAGTAGGTACTACGTATCATCGTAGCAAAACATTGATGGTCTAAATGAGTTAGCAACTATTCTGACCTTAGATTATTGAGTATATTCACGTTATCCATTTCGGTTCATAACCAAATAAAAGATTTTAGTAGAATAGAACAACGTAATGCAATGCGATGCAACACATACACAACAAAACAAATGCAAAAAAAGAGATTTTTTTGTGAAGTGAACACACACAACAACACGCACCGCACGAGCGAGAGAGGAGACCATGGGCTACAATCTTAGAGGAAAAAATATAGACCGTAAGTAAGCCGTAAGCTATCTGTGGACAACTCTTGACCACTTTTCGCCTTCTTTCTTTTCTATAGCTGCTGATTGGCTCCATTCCATCCTACTAGTCTGGGATTGGTTGGCTACCCGCGTCAATAGCCGTCATCTTTTTACGCAGGCCGTCGTATTTTAGTTTAATTATTATGTTTGTATGGCGTGGCGTGCGTGAAACAGTTTCTCTTATCAATTTATCATTTTAAGCAAGCATTTTTTTCATTTTAGGTAAAAGTACCGAGTATCGCCTGATACTTATTTAGACCAGTTGAGCTATCTATAAATCGTTTGCAACGGTTTGTATCTACAAACTTTGAGCTATCTAGCTCAACGGTTTCCTGTGTATTTTGTAAATATTGTACCTAAATAGTGTATTCGTTGTAAATTTTCTTTGTAAACAAATTGTTATTTTAGGTAAGCATAATATCTGTAAAGTTAAAACTAAGTTTAGATAATGTTAAATAAATACATAAAGTAAATTAGGTAGTTTTCCCTATTTTTACAGGTGAAACGCAAATAATTACGGACTGTAATTATGCACAAAAAAACGATAAAAACTAATGGTACATATAAATAAAAAGGTCAGATGCAGATAAATAACTTGGCAATCAAACACAATCCCCACATCAAATTGTACTTTCAAAGTTCGTAATCGGTCCTTGGGAGAGACATACGACCAGCAGTGGACCAATATAGGTTGATAATGATGATGATGATTCAAGGTCAGCACTATTTAACCATGCCATTTCTTGTTGAAGTTATACTTCTAATGCGACTTCCAACAAGGTTGCGCAACACGTTTAACGTTAAATATAATGGAATAGAAGACAGAGCGAGAGTGAATGCGTGGAATAGGAAGAGACAGAGAGAGTGATCACATACGGAGACCCCCACAAAACGCAAAACACTTCGATAGCGCCATCTAGTTCTGATTTAGGCAACATGAGCATAGAACTTTTTCTAACTAAATAAGTACTGCATATTGGTTAAGTACATAAAAATAAATAATTAATATCACATTAAACACAGAGCAAGAGTGAATGCGTGGCACTCGAAGTATAACTTCTTCCACGCGGAGGGACTCCACGCACTATTTTTTTTCTTTAGACCATCATACTATTTACAATTAAATTGTTAGCGTCTCGACGGTTTGCCGATGGCTCAACTGTTTTATGTGTTTTGTAAATACTGCACGACACACGACCTACACACATTTGTTATTGTTAATAATAATAGGCCTTTACATCTATTGAAGATGATTTATACAGCGTCAGTAGGCAACCTATGCCTACACTTAACGGGACACTGTAGTGCCTGGGACAATGTTTTAAATGGAGTAGGCTTGCCCAGCAGCCTAGTCAGCCATATCTACAGGAAAGACAAGGTCAATACGTGTGGTGCTGACTAAGCCAAGGGTTTCCTCACGATATTTCCTTCACCGATAGGCTCGGTGAAACAAAAAAGCCGTGTTGGCCGAGTGGGATAGCACCTCGATCCGAAGGCTGTGGGTTCGAATCCCGGCCGCTCATCAATGGATTTTTATTGTTAACAGGAAATAATTAGTAAATCCGGAGGGGCTCAAAAGCCTTGTATCCTTAGCCCAAATTGAATGATTCGAAGTTGTGTATAGTCTGTATTTAAAAGAAATCAAAAGTCAATTTCTCTTGGTTTTCTAGTCGACTTCGAGTTACTCGTTCCTCACTCGTTCAATTTCGCGGTAGTTTTGTAGGTGAGATAGTCTTCTAAACGCTAATAGTAATCTGTGGGCAAGTCAGTCTGATTCTGAGTCATCTGTCAGTGTCAGTCATGTCATGATGGTGTCATGTCGATTGTCGATGTCAGTCAGTGTTTCAGTGAAATGCAGTGCAGATGCAGAAATGATTTGAAAATTCTCCAAAAAATTATGTGCATTTTATACGTACCTAAAGTTTAGAAAATTCCCCGAGAAATAAGGTTAATTATCTCAAGTAAGATTACAAAATGGAAAGCATAAAAGTACGTTACTTCGTAGGTAATTAGCAACAGCTGTTTCTTGCTAACAATGTTCATTGTTTTGATATTAAACATTTCTTTTCAGAATTTTTCTGTGTCGCTGATCAAAGGTTTCATAGATAGCTTACGAGGTGTGACTGTGCTTCTTTATTTAGATAAGGAAATTAACGAACGTGCTCTAAGTCGGTCGCCAAAAATTGACGAAAGTCCTAAACAGAAGTTGAAACAGGTGCCAAAAGTTCAACAGTAAGTTGTTATTATTTCCACGATCTCACAGTATCACGATATAGTTAGTGCTTACCTCCGAATTCATAGACGATGGAAAGGCAAATTCAGGCACTATGTTAGTTTTAAACCGTTTGGTGGACTGTTCAGCCTCTGTTTATGAATTTGGTAGATAGCACTGCTAGTGATCTCTATGTTTATAAATAAAAATCTATTTATATTTTGTTACAGAGAATCAAAAGTACTTACTCGAGTGTTACAATCATGCATTCTCAATGGTTTTATATTTCTGCTCAGCATACTTGTTTTTGAGTATGCATTATTGCCTGGTGTAAAGTACTTAGTTACGGTGGTATTTGGCCATGATCCCGGAGTGGCACATAATGTATGGGGATGGATGCAACCCTTTCTGTCCATGACATTTCGTATGATATGGGTGCTCCCATTATTTCTACTGAGCAAACTTGTAAACAGTTTGTGGTTTCAGGTGACCATGAATATTGCAAAATAGTGCATTATTAGAATAAAACTATACTACATAAGTAATTGATTAAGGGTCTACCAAAAAAGGTAAACCAAGAAATCAACAGTTTTTAGCAAACCATTAGAATATAAAAAAAATTTTTTTAGTTCATAATGTTACCTAAACAAAGAATATATTAGAGTTTTGTATAAATCATTTATTAACCAGTGTTTTTGATAATCCTCTAAAAGCAACAATGCCAGAGTTGAAGAAGATTCAAATAACATAAGTGTTTTTAAAACCAAGTGAAAACTTGCACCTTGGACTTTTTACTGGCAGTAGTAGCTCAGAATATTTCTGTAGTAGTTAATATTGACAGACCTACGTCCAGCAGTAACTGATATATGTTGATGATGATGAATTAAAATTGGGTAAGTAAAATTGGTGGGTACTGCTTCCAGGATATTGCAGACTCAGCATACAGACATAGAAGAGGTAGACCACAGTTCATGTCAAGTGTGAGCAAAATCATTGCTGACTCGTTGTTCAGTTTACTGGTGCAAGCATTATTCTTAGTCCAGGTTAGTAACAACTTAAAGCACAGGTACTCATAGATTTCGAAAGCACAGACTGTTTTCACAGTTTTCGACAAGTTCTAGAAACTCGACAATGTGTAAAGAATTTTTATTTCTACTATAAAAAGCAAAGTTCAGCTCCTAAACCACCTATTTATTTTTGAATGGCGACAATGAACCCAAAAGTCCACTAGCTAATGGACCAATAAATTGTTAAGAAACAGCAAATCAGTGGACGGAGAATCGTTAAAATTGTTTGTCTAACTAAATAGCTGAAAGCTTGAATCAAAGCAAAGCAGGGATCTTTTTCAGTCTTCGGTGAAAACAGAATTTCTGTTATTAGTTACATTTTATCAAAATCTATGTAATAACTTGGCCTGATAATTCCAATTGGTTCTATCAAGAGAACAACCCATAAAACTAGTGAGAACAGGCCATAACATTCAGGATTTTACAATAAAATAATGTTCATTTAAATTAACGTAAATCTATATTTTTCAGAGTATGTTAGTCAACATGCTACCAATCACATACATTGGGGAGTTATTGTGCTTAGTCCACATGTGCCTACTCTACTCTCTTTACTCGTTCGAGTACAAGTGGTTCAACATGGGATGGGAGTTGCACAAACGACTGACCTTCATCGAGACCAACTGGCCTTACTTCCTCGGCTTTGGACTTCCCTTAGCCGTTCTGACGCAGATACCACAGTCTTATATCATAAGGTAATTAATTACTTTCAGCTGTCTGGTTAAACCAGTTTCAGTTGGCATTTTTCTGCGAATTTTGTTTTCCTGTTTCGTTCTTGCTTTAGATGAGAAATTATAAATTCCGTGACTATCATACTCATTTAGGTAATAAAAAGTTGGCAGTAATCAATGGTAACAACCATATTTTTTTAAAACTAGTCACTAGTAAGTGATATCACAGAATGTACAAAAAAGTGACCCCAAAGGCAGCTCAAACATCGAAAAAAATCGTACATACAAGTAGGTATATTTAATTTTATAGATTGAAAACACTGATCAATATGTAAGTGATGCGTTCACGTGGATGACTCGTGGGTTTTGGCGCTAATCGCCATTCGACGAGGCCTTCGGTTTAACATCGCAAGGCTAACAGAATCACTCGAATCGCACATGATCGACGAGTTTATCTTCTTTTTTCATACATATTTTGTGATTAACAATTTGTTTTCTACTAAGATTAAATTTTTTATTTATTAGTTATCTAGCAAATACTCAAGAAAAAGCTGTATAAAATGATCAACGATTTGACGTTGGTCTTGGTTTAAAAAGCACAACTAGATGTCGCTAGTAAATTTGTTCGTATCCTACATCGCGCTGACGAAAACTCGCGGCGCTCAATGACTACGCTTGGTACATAGTGACTCGTTACTCTGGTTTCTCTTCAACACGTAAAAATCTTTCGCCTTTTACTAAAGATTTCCGTGGAGAGGAACACTCAAATGAGTCTAACTCAAGTTTTTATAATGTTTTGCTTCGGCGAAACAATTAATGGTTTTCTATTCCTACGGCATTTCGACATGCTGTGTTTATTACACGGTCGGTACCTTTATACGGCACATAATACATATTTCTTAAATCGCCAGTGATTTGTAACATAATCTCGTTTGTTTATTTCCAGTGGTTGCGTATTCTCAATATTCTTCCCCGTGTTCATACTAAGTGGGAACGAAGCGACACCCGTTATTGGAAGGTAAGTCGCTATTAAATAAGAACTAGTATAAAAATGGCCTAAGTAGGTATACTTAGGCCCTTTTTTATACTAGTTGGAACAGATTACTCCTATTAGTTGTTTTATGTAATCACACATAAATGTATTCTCAATATTCTTCCCCGTGTTCATACTAAGTGGGAACGAAGCGACACCCGTTATTGGAAGGTAAGTCGCTATTAAATAAGAACTAGTATAAAAATGGCCTAAGTAGGTATACTTAGGCCCTTTTTTATACTAGTTGGAACAGATTACTCCTATTAGTTGTTTTATGTAATCACACATAAATTACTTAAATAAATAACTCCAATTAGTTTTATCAATAAAACTAGCGGGAACTGGCTAAAACTGTTTTTGATTATTTTCTAACCAGCACCTACCACTTCTTATTCTAAACTGGCCTTATTCGCAGACAAGACACGTATTAATTGATCATGTAATTCCTAAACATTCTAAACTAGTAGTTCGCCCCGAACTGAGATCTTGTGATGGTCGGAGGTTAATAAAACCCAAACAATTTTTATTGACAATGGTTGTAATAAACTTTGCAAATCGCTTTGAAATCGCCGTCTGGCTAAGTACCAGTCTTACTTGAACTACAAAATCATTGAAACTCCAAGAAATGGTAACTCACGTTATACTGGGTTTGCCAATTTTATAATTTTTACAACAACTCAAAAACTATTAGACCTAGAGTCAAAATAAAAACGGTTTTGGAATGTGTGAATAAAACCCTATCATATGACACCCCACTTGATATTATTGTACGACTTTTTTTTTTAACTCCCTTTGGACCCTCATAACTTCACGACCCCTTGACCGATTTACTTCATTTAACAACCCAGTAAAACTTAAGAATACTATCCGTATACCAAATTCTGTGAAGATCGGATAAGCGGTTCAAAAGATCTCGACGAACAAACATACAAAGCATTTTTGTCCAAGTTGTCACTAAGATCTCGTTCACTTCGCTCACTCGATCAATAAATGTTCGTTTTCTTTACAGCGAATACCCACTGCGGCTATTCTCGCCAGTGGTCGCGATTTCAAACGGAATGTTCCGTTTCGCGCGACAAGGCGCCGAAGTGGTCACACATCGAAACAGATGATGGTTACACTTGTACTTAAAACTATGCCAAGTTGACAAAGAGCGATGATAAAATTGCTAGTTACTCATGCGGTGTAAATGTGCACTATATATTGTGGCGTATACATACCACCCACTCTACTAAACGCGTAGACATTGTGCTTTACAGAGTTACAGTGGTATTTACGAGATTTCCAGACATTTGAATGAGGGGGTAACATTAGTACTAGATTACTAGCTTATTTTGCTTACAGGTACCTACGCTTTCTATATGTATTGAGACGAAAGCAGTTTTTTTTAACATCTCAGCTCCATTTGAATAGTGAGGGGGGTCTAATCACTCTGTGGTTGGTGACATCAACTTGGCATTTTTTCGCGTGATTTTTAGCAGCGAGTATTTTTAAGGCATTGGAAAAAGGGATTGTTATGGGTAAATTGGATTTTCGCAAACTAATCCAGAGATGTTTGGAATAGTTCTAGATATGAAATCAATTTCGATTGTAAAAATATTCTGTACTTACTAATATGGACTTGTCATAATAGTCCAGGATGTAGAAAATCAATTTTTGAAATCAAACAAAAAAACGTATGCATATAATCGAAGTTTGTGATCAATGGGAAATATTGTATTGTGCTTATGAGTAAACCAAATATTGCCGTTACTGAGCTTGCAATGTAAAAATTCCACTATGAATAAACGACCAGGGGCCTTATGCTCAGTTCGACAGGATTTTACTCTTACTACGTTTCACCAGTGGGTGAGACGTTTTTGACGTGGTACTTATTACAGTAATATATTTGCCGAACTGAGGATAAGGCCTCAGTTACATCATAATTTACCATACTTTACGTGCTCATTTTACTGGAAGATGGTAAATGGTCGTGTCGCGTTAGAAGTTGTATTTTATAAATACCTCTGTTTCAACCTCTGTGCTGTCAAATTAGAATAGAAACAACAGAATTGAGGGCAATTGATAGTGATGTTAAATTAAAATATATAATAAATAATAATAGTGGTTTATCTATTATGGTGCCTGTTGAGTTGTGAGAATGGACACAGCTTATAATGTGCCACAAATAAATAGTCAGTATAGATAATACTTTGTTGTATTTACATAGAGCTGCGCTTCCCGCTATGTAGGTCACTATGTTCTACGTTTTTTGCAAGAAGAGTCAAGATGTTACTCGCAAGTAAAATTGTAATTAAAATTATACTGTTATCAATAAACTTAATGTAAAGCTTGAACCAGTTACACCGTGTTTTGTCTTTTACATTGCCAATAAGATTCGAATTCGAAAAGAACTCGTTTTTAGGTCTTTAAGGGAAAATCCACCATTTTGCCTTCGAAACAAACGACAGCCGACTCTACTGATATTTTTTCAAATATTTCACTTGACACTGACAAAAGTACGTCAAAATGACGCATAAAAGGCCATAGAATTGAAGAAGAAGAAGAAGAAAAAAAACACGGAGTAACTATTCCAAGCTTACACGAGTTTATTTATAGGTAACAGGGATAAGTTTGTATTGTAGTAGGTACCTACCGCCAAGTTATCTGTTCAGTCGAGTTATTATACTCTTTGGTCGAAAGAGCGCCTCCATCAAAGCGCAACTTTGTAAAACATTTCTCTGGCAGTGTGGGGAAATCACCAGATATTTTGTAATTTTATTGTATGTATTCCACCCTAAATGAATATCTTATATTGGCGACCTAGTCAAGTTTTATCACAATTACAAGGGTTGCTTTAAAATGAGAAGCTGGAAAATATTCTTTTATTGAACTGATGCATGCTGTTTCCGTAATAAAGCTAATATAAGGCCTTGACAAGCAATTTTAGTCGTAGTTTTGAATTGCAATTTACTATCGTGTAGATATTTTATATAAAAGATGTGATTGTTAAATTTATTTACATGACACTATTTATTAAACGGACTGAGTTATAATCATTTTGTATTTATTATATTTCTTTCCTACTCGAGGTAATCGCAAACCTGTTGTAATGCTAATGAATATAAAGAAAATATAAGTAAATAATAAAATATTCATGATTGATTGATTTGTTCCTTCCTACTTTTTATGAACATTATAAAAATAAACCACTTGTAAAATTCATGGTCATTTATTAATAAAATATCATTCAATGACTAATTCTAAAATTGCAACATACAATGATACACTGTCTAACCACGGGCTAGTCATAAATGAAATGATTTGGTAAATTGAATACACAAAATGCACTTATTCATAATATTAATTACATGTTTAAACGTACACTCCTAAATTATGCAACCCCGACATTTATAGGTTCTAAAACTCAATATCAGGTACTAAGTATAGGCAAGAATGATTATTTTTCTACTTATAGTTCAAGCATCCAAAAAAAACGGCATTTTAAAAAATACTAACATAACACAAATTGCAATCTACACAATATTGAGATCATACATCACCTTTCTAAAAAAATATTAATAACTAAAATTAAAGATATTAAAATAACAGATACAATCAAAAACGGAATGATGGTTTGAGGACAAATTATCTTACGACATACCTATATTTTTTAATCATTTTACAAACTAAGAGTACCAACCATCTTGGTATGAAAAGTACATACATTTTATATTTAACTAATTGTAACGAATTTTCTATAAGTAACCGACCATAGTGACCATGTATTATTAGCTTATCCCTGATTCTGAAACGTGATATAGGTTTACATAATATTATACCATAATGCAGGTATTGCAAAGCAACATTTTATCGATCACATTTTTTATTCAATGATAAATTGTTCATTTTTTTACCTAAAGCACAACGTCAAGTGACATGCGTCATTTGTTTTAACGCTATTATGCTATAAAGTCTTAGATTATAAAATATGTTCAACTGGTTGTATAGTTGAACGAATTGGAGTAGACAAGCCAAATCTGACCTCCTCTAACACTCAAGCATCGCAAGACCTGTGAGTTGTCATATCATAACGCGCGATAGTTTGTCAGTTTTATAATGCCCATGAGGTTCTGGCCTATCAGCAGAGATTTAATGCAAAAACACGCTACCATTATCCCCACGCGATCATCGTTTACGTGGTGGGGATTATCGTAGCGCATTGTTCGATTTGTTTCATGATACCAAACTAATGGGCAAATCGAAACATACCCAAGATCTGAATCTATGCTTAAGTCATTCTCGATTCAGCTAACAAGCCTTAGATTTATTATTTTATTAGTTTGTTTATAACACTCGTACAAGCATCATCCCGATAGCAGCTCCGACTGTCAGACCGACGCTCAGCATTGTCGCTATAACTGAGGACGCTTTCTCTCGTTCGTGCATTTCCACGGATCTGAAATAAAAATTAACAAAATTATTCAACGTGAACCCGAAAAATAAAGCATAGGGAATATTTTCATCGTTACATAATTAGAACCATTACAGGCACATGAGACTTAACCCATCTTACGTTGATCGTTACGTCTTATTGATTGGAGCAAAATTATCCATCACAGTATACATCCTCAACAGATATGCTCTGTGAGGTAATGCATATGGGCAGAGGGAACCATCGGGTGGGTTATCTGCATGTCCTATTATTCTATTACTAGGTGCCGCCCGCAACTTTGTTCGCGTCCCGTTGTGTCCCGTTAATTTTTCGGGATAAAAAGTAGCCTATGTGTTAATCCAGGTCACGGACAATATATATTTCAAGTTTCATCCAAATCGGATCAGTAGTTTTCACGTGAAAGAGTAACAAACATCCATCCATCCATACTTACAAACTTTCGCGTTTATAATATTAGTAGGACTATTAGCCCATATTGTCTCATTGTTGGGCCTCCCTTTGCCCAACTATGGGACAATATCTTGAATACGATCATGAGCTTCAATTCGCCAGTCCCCCTCATAGGCATAAATTATTCTAATCTCTATATATAAAAATGAATCCCTATTTCCCTTGGTCACGGCATCACGCGTGAACGGCTGGACCGATTTCGCCAATTTTCTTTTTGTTGTGTTTGCTATTGTCAGGAGAAGGTTCTTATGAAAGACAAAATTAAGAAAATCGCGCGGAAAATTAGACAATTTAAGAATACTTAAGAGCCCGGCGAAATGAGCTCGCAACTTCAATTTGAGGCCCGAGCAAAAATCGCTCCGTGTATCGCTTTCTCTGTTTAGATGACGCAGGCGCGCGCGGGACGCGGTAGTGCTTGAGTGTGTGCGTGAGTAGGTGTATACCTCTTCCACCTACCTATTTCTTTAGGCATGCATGTGTACTTACCTTTTTGCGTTTCAAACTTACATTTAGACATAGACATAAAAACTTCTTGCTGCTTCGCTGTTTCCTCGAAGCATTTAGGGAAGTGCAAGAGTAGGTAGGTATTGTAAAAAAATCTAAGCGAATGTAGTTTGCTAATGCGTTTTTTATTCCAGATTCTCTACAAGGCCTACGTACTTATATCTCAAGAAACCTATTAGGAAAATACTTATTTAAATTCAGTGTGACATTTTTGTAAACTAACCGAATTTGGCTAGAGTGTAGGTAGGTAGGTTCTGCAATAGGATAATTATAAATTTAGGGTAAAATACGAGTATCTACCTACCTATTGTGAAATTATGATAAGAAAATAAAAGATAAGCAATTAAAAGTACAAACATTTATTTTGTTTATTGATTGACATTTATTTATATAAAAAATAACATTTTTCTTACGGACACATTCATTTATTAAAAAAACCGAATCATTTTACGATATTGGTAAGCCTACTCAATCACACTAAAAACAAAAGTTGAGATAATACCCCCGATTCTGTTGTATAATTTTTCTAAACTAACCTAATTTGACAGCACTAAAACTGTTGCCATCCCTTTCTTATGAACTGAAACAACACAGACAGCTATCATTGTAGTGCTGTCAAATTAGTTAGTTTAGAAAAATTATACAACAGAATCGGGGGTATTATCTCAACTTTTGTTTTTAGTGTGATTGAGTAGGCTTACCAATATCGTAAAATGATTCGGTTTTTTATCTAAATTAGAAAAACGCAACAACAGAATCGGCAGCCCTACTAATATTATAAACGAGAAAGTTTCTGGGAATGTTCGTTACTCTTTCAAGCAAAAACTACTGTTCCGATTTGGATGAAACTTGGAATATATATTGTCCGTGACCTGGATTTCTATACTAATATTATAAAGGGAAAAAGATTTGATTGTTTGTTTGTTTGCATTGCATAATTATATTGCTACAAGCTTCCGCCCGCGACTTCGTTCGCGTCCCGTTGGACCCCGTTGATTTTTCGGGATAAAAAGTAGCCTATGTGTTAATCCAAGTCACGGACAATATATATTCCAAGTTTCATCCAAATCGGATCAATAGTTTTTACCTGAAAGAGTAACAAACATCCATCCATACTCACAAATTTTCGCGTTTATAATATTAATAGGATATTTGGAATTATAATGCAGGCACTCATTAAAAACTTATCTAATATACCTGCTAGACGATTGACTGATTGGTTCAACGTTCATGACCTGATTTGACTCGAGTTCAATAACAGGATTATACCTTGATGGTGCATTATTTATATCAGCCGTTGACGTGATTTCAATACCACCAGGTTGACATGAAGAAGATCTGTCTAACTGTTGTTGATTCATGTTTGATTCGATGAGTATTCCTTCATGTCGAGGTGGCACTCCAATAAGTTGTACATCTCTAAAAAAAATATTTGGACGTTAGAGTCATCATAAAAATATACACTAAACCTTGCCATTTATGCGCATTAACTCACCTCATAGGACCCATATTTTCTTTTTCGCATGTTTTCTTTTCCTGGGAACTGATGGCCATAAGCGTTTTTTAAAAGATCGCAGTGGCTCTGTAAATATTCATACAAATTATTATCAAATAAATTTACCATAACCTCTTATTTCGTGTCGAAATCCGAGCAGCAGCTAATCTCATGGAAATATAGTTTTTCTCTATATTAAAATACTAGCAATTCATTATTATTACATTGAAAACGGGTTATTTATTCTTAGAACCACTTACACGTTATATTTGTACCTACCTAAGTAGAGATCTTTCACTCTAAAAATGCACACAATAGTAGGTACCTACTTCCCTACTTCACTTGGGTACCTATACTAAGATATAAGTACCTACCTACCTAAACAACATGTTAGATAGATCCCTACCTAGGTATTTACACTTTAAAATATGAATACAACTAGGTTAAAACGAGTTAGGTACTTACTATGAGATACATCCCAATGTTCCGAGTCCATATCAGCAACCAAACCGTAAGTGAAAAATATCGAAGTCCATAAAGAAAGCTAAAGTCGTAGTACCTATGTAGGTAGGTACTGTAGCATAGCAGTTTTCGCAGTTAGGTGGTTTAATATTTCAACGAAATTATAACGGGACTTTGTTTTTTCGACGTATATTTTCTTCCGAAATACTTGACATACATATTTCACTTTTTGACAGGAGTTTATGAAAACTAACAAGGAGGTACGTATCAATCGCTGAAATACACGCTGCATTAGTGTGCGTGCGTACCTACTTGTCGTGCCGTCCTGTCGTGCGCGATGGCAATATTAGCCGTTCAAAAGTGGTATGAATTTGGTTGAGTTCCGTAATACCAAAAATGATTACTTAAAATTGTTAGTATTCTTCACATTGTATTATTTTTCTTTAACTAGACAATATAAGCTATGTTCCTAAACAAACAACACGTAAGATATTGTTGTTTTTAATTCGAAATAAGTAGGAAGAAAACTTGTCAATTTTAGCATAAAAAAATGCAAAATGCGATTGGCTTTAATTTCACGTTAGGTAAGTTATCTGAAAATAAAACCTATCCAGGAACGTATATAAACGCTATTCGAATACTAATAATACAATAATATAGTGGAAATATGCTTGAATTAGAAATTACTTTGGTATTACGTTTGTATGGATATTTCTTCCTTCGCCGGGTCCTTAACCAGCATATTAAATTTTTTCTAATGTAACCTTTTGACAATATAACCTTTTTTAATGGCGTTTGACATAGACAGGACACGTCTGTTGGGTCATCTAGTTTAAAAAATATATTACCTGGTAGCGTGCACCATGACGAGATTGGTCAAATATCCATTAGTAAAGGCGAAGCAAATCATAATGATGATGTATTCGTAGTCCCAAGGGAAGATAATGGGCAGGTGCTTTCTTGGTTGTGCATTGCAGAGCATCAGCATTGGGACTCCGATGATCCTAAGGATGCTACCTCCAGCTATTATCCATTGGTTTGTGGGCTGGAGAAAAAATTGGTAGGTTATTAGGTTGTCAGAGATAACACTATAATAGTAAAGATATAACCCAGGAATTTTCAAGAAAAGAGTGAATAGGTGGATTATAGCTAAGCATGCTCCACCTTAGGCTGCAGCTACACTTACCACCAGCGGGCCTAAGGTGCGCACCGCGAGATATTTGTCATGTGGTTCTGTCAAAATGTAAGCATTTTGTACCAGTTTAGGAAAAGTACAGTAAAAAGTCTAACAATTTAAATGAATTTATTATTAAAATTAGTAAAAAGATCTACCTAATCTAATCTCTATCAAAAGTTGCAAAAGAAATAAATACTCTAAATCTCCCAAACCATAGTTCTAAACATCAACTCATGTCGTTGACACTGTACATTAACTTTTAGCAATGACATTTTAAACAATGAACTTTTTGCGTCGAATCAAAACTGAGCATTGTATCTGGAATTTGAATAACATTCACTTTCCTACTAACTTATTGAACTCAATTTTGAGACTAAACAGTAATCAAAATATTCATAATATTGAATTAAGGGTAGTGTTTCGTCCCAGTGGGACGAATATCGATAGTCCGAAACTAGAATAACTCTTTGGTTTTCATATTATACGATTTCGTCGTTATGTAAATTAGGTAGATAACTATTTTAGTTACCTTTCCTTCTACATAAATAAGTGGCGATCACATTAGGTTATTCATAAAGGTAGAGACAAGAGTACTAATTACATATAATACCTACTTAATTAGTCGATACTAATAACATTAGTTTATTTATCGCCTCTCGTATTTTTATTTCAACACGTGGCCATGTTATTGTTTATGCAAGTGTTCCTATCTATTGGAAGTCTATTTATCAAGAAAACTGTCTATAAAGAGGTCAAAATATCATCTAACTAGGAATATTAACTAGGTACATGTTTATCTAAATGATATGTAATGTTCACAAATAAGTATCTTGCTATATAGGCTCTGTATTTTTAGGGTACCACGCATGTGAAACCTCATACGAAAGTACCTCCTCCCATAAATTACTTTTTATCCCGAAAAAATCAACGCCAACGCCAAGATCAGGGCAGGAAGGACGAAGTCGCGGGCGAAAGATAGTAATTAATAAATTGTCTTTACCCTTAACAGAAATCCAGCGGCAAGACGTCCAGCATAATCTCCGCAATTGAAAATCAAGTAGTTGACCACGGGTACAAAGAAAATTTCTGAAACAAAGGTTCCTTCTAGTTAAAATACCCAACAGGACTTGCTACTAAGGCATGCAATACCGGTATCATTCTCAGCAAAAGTACCGGGAATTACCGGTACCGGTACTGCATGCCATACTTGCTACAACCCCCTTTGGACACGGGCAAAAGACAACAAGTAAAAATGTTTAAATGTTTAAATAAATCCAATAAGATTTTCATAATATTTCAATACACAGTTTACGTAGCAAATGGTATTTTAGCAGAATGACCGGCCAGATCTTTTTGTTGTTTGTGTCGCAGGTACCTAGGTAAATAATTTATCTACTTCGAAATTTAAACATGTACTTATATTTATATCTAGTTGAATTAAGCTGTTGGTGTTCCATAAAATAAATAAATATGATCTGCAAAATGCACCTACGTATTTAAGCATTTGCACAAATATGTTGAGTCTGAAACCGGTTTTTATTTAGATTGATCATAATAATATTGAGGTAAAGGTAAACCAGTCAGGGGTTAACGAACGAAAATTGTCAGGTGTGATTGAAGGGCAAGATATTTTTAAACCACAAAAATCACACAAATAAACATAGTAAGCCGAACGAGGTACAAAACAAGGTATTTAGAACAAGGTATTGAAACAAACCAGGTAAAAATAAATTTGTTAGTGTCCTTAGAAAATTTTTAATATAAATTAGTATACTTAATTTGCCTAGTAGTGTAATTAGAGTAGGTAATTACAAACTAAGAATGTGGTCTTCCTGATGACAACATTGGAAAGATTGCGTGAATCAGAAGGCTCAAATAGAAAGTGACGTATAGAGTTAGATACAACATTTTTTTCCCACCGAACACAAAATGCTAATATTAGATTTGGAATTTTTATTGAACATTGTATCAGCTAGTTCCCAGCAGCTTTGCTTAGTTTGGGACTAGAGGAATTAGGGTAACTCCCATTTGTTCTATAGGACTGTTACGTCTAGAACTGTTCAAACTTTTTTTATCCCTAATATCTGGTAACTTTCGTTTGGGACTATTGCAACGAAAACTAGCCCTAATGGGCTAGTTTCAATAGTCCTACCATGGAACTACAGGGATAAAAAAGTTTTACGTAACAGTCCTATAGAACAAATGGGAGTTACCCAACTTAGTTATAAGTTTGTAAGATAACTTACTGTTCCAATCAGTTCCCTCTGTGGTAGGATGCGATTCGACAAGCACAGTGACCGCTGGGTAGACAGCCATGCTTATAGCGAATACGGCGAATATGCTGAACGCGTATACCCAAATTTTCTTCATTATTGATAGCATTGTCACGTCTCTATGCCTATTAGATGCCACACCAGATCCTGTAGAATATTTCATCTATTACACCAATAAAAATATAACCACCGTTTAGATGTTGATTTCTAGAGTAACACTCGTATGCTCAAAACACTCAAGTAGGTAGCTTTGCACTGAAAATGAGTCAAAAAACCTACACTTGAATCTCGATTCCTTGAGTAGGTATTGTACATACGAGCCTCAGTATACATATTATTATAAGATGCTTTAGAAGAAATAGAGCAAGTTCTGACCACGCTTAGCCTGTACTATCTAAATTATGGCAGAATTACTAAAAACCGCCGTCGTCTGTACCGCGAAAAGGATTTGACAACCTAAATCCACGAAAAGCTAAAAAAATAAAGATCTAAGAATCTATTGTGCAACCTTAGCGTGGTCAGTCTCTAGTAAGAAGTCGGTTAGTTCAAAAATTACCTTTCAACATATAATAAGCGAAGAAGTCAAATCTATACATCGTGACGAAGGAAACCAGCGAGCTGATTACCATAACATCGGCAATGATGAAGTAAATCAGCGCACTATGCTGGGGTGATATCTTGAAGGCAAGGGATATGATCTGGGCTATCGCTGCTATGATGCCTCCTAGGGATTGTCCACTGACCACAGCGGCCATATACTGTTGTGGGAAACGACTGGCAATGCCCACTAGACCACCGATGAAAATTGCGCTGGCGGCTAGAAAAAAAGTCATTTTATTACTAATGCCCGTATTAGTTACTAAAATAAATATGCATCAATACTTGAGTAGTGATTTGAGTCAAACTTTGATACGTTGCTTGAATGCCGAAAATGAGTTCAACCAAATATTTTTTTATCGTGAAACGATACTCAACACTCAAGCATCAAAATCTCTGCTCAAAGCATATATTTCACTGTCATTTTTCCAAGGAAAACCGTGCTCACGACGTCGTTTGAGTGCCAATTCGGAAACAGAACGTAACTTGAGTCTCGATTTATGGCGAATCTGAGCCGGGTTCAGTGCTTGACTAAAAACGACGTTCTCGTCAACGTTACGTGTCTTGTATCTTTCGATTGAATTTGAATCTGCTTGCGGAAGACAAAACACGAGATTACGTAGAGGTATTGCTTTGTTTAAAATTAACGCACGAAGAGCTCTCGCCGCGAGATATCTAGATACTCAAGATATTAAGCGATAATAACGTATTTTAGTAAGAGCGGTGGTATTTTAGTATGAGTTGACACTAGCCAGAAGAATATAGTCATCTTTTGCTGCGATTCGAAAATTAGTTTTGTAATAGAAATGTTCCTATCAAAGTGCTAGATAAGATAAGATATCGACCTTTGCATGTTTACATGATATTGAGGTCACACTGACTAATGCAAGGACAAGAGTCAAACTACAATTGTAATAGTCACAAAGATCTAATAATTTTAGTGCATTTATAAACTTTTATCAAAATAATACAAATCTTCATGTTATTGGGTAGATGTTATTGGGTAGGTTTTCTGATTTTGTGCGTATCTTTGTAACTGTGACTATAATTATGTGAAACTGGTTTAGCTTCATTTAGTTTTAGAAACTTTTTCAAACTTATTTTACAGTAGACAATTGTCTGTAATCGCTAGTTTTATTAAGTTTTAAAATATATCTGATGGTTGCTACAGAATTTTCATAGGTTTAGTTAGACCCATTTTTACTCACACACTCAGAGACACCCCTTAAAAGATAATCAACGCATCTTAGTCATCTTTTACCAACGGGTAATAAATGACGAACAGAGACACCGCTAATTTTAAGAAATATCACAGAAGTAAAATAAGTTTAAATTTTACTAGTAATACAAGTAAATAATTCGTACCACTTATGTATAAGTGACGTCACAGACTGTGGCAGTTAATCAGGAAATAGTAAGGACTAAGTAGAACGTCATAAACAAATTAAACAATGCTTATTCGACACGTGCATTATTTCGTTCCGTATAATTTAAATGATTGACCACGGGCCGCTAACTTTAGGTAATGACAAAATTATCTTCACTAATTTTAATTACGTATGACGTACTTCGCATAACTTACTATTTTGATTTGAAATCACAGGAGAAGTCTAATGGAAATCTACCGGTCTTGATAATAATAAAACAGACCTTTGCATCTAACCTAGATTATTTATCGTCAGGGCCACTTTACCCACACCCTGATGAACGAGATTTACCTACTCTCTAGAGTAGATAGTAAAGGTAAATCGCGTCGAAACTCGTCAAAATTTTCACTTTTTAGGACGAGTTGAAATTACGCGGAATTTTGGCTAATATATTCCTAACTAACAATGAAATTAATATCTACATAATTTATGAAACAATCGTAAGCATCGTGGGAAAGATTATAGAAATTGCACTTGCAGTCACAGATCGATATTCCGATCTCTAACAAAAACAGAGCTCACAACAACGTAGTCTGAATTTTACCCATTTCAATTAAAATTAATTCTCGAGAAGTGAAATCGAAAAACTCGTACTTTTTATTGAGAAAAATAGTTATTTATATAAATTATCATACAATTACTGACATAAGTCAGTCTAAACTACAACTTTACTTACCAGTCATAACAACCACAGAGAACATTGTGAGGATGAAGAATCCATTCTGCCATTCATCAGTATCTACTTGGACTAGAGCGGTGGTTACAATTAATGCTACGGTCACCACTATCATGGCACCTTGAAGCCTGCTTTTGATTGATGCTCTGAAAGTAAAAATATTGATCTGTTCAAGACTTCAAGTACCTACCAGCAAAAAATAAAATAGAACTAAGTACTAGTACAAGAAAAAGAATTCTTGCACTAGATAGGCACACACAGCTGACGCTTGTCCAGTTGAGGCGCAAGAATTGCGAGTTCGTTTTCTAGCCTGTGTTGTACTCCATAGTTTACGGGCATTCAATCCACAGCGCAACAAACAGCGTAGAGCCAGGATACGAAAACACATACGAAAAGACATCGTAAAATGATAATAGATATTGTAATGAAGCAACGAAAATGTTGGTTTAGCATTTGCTACAGGATTAGGGACGGGGCTAACCTTGAAGATACACAAAAAGAATAGAAAAGGGACAATAATATGCCCTCTTCAATGTAGCGGGTCAAAGTCTCATAATTTGTGCAGATGATTTCATCTAGGTCGCTGACTCACCATTATGCTAATACAGAAATGTTGCCTACAAATGGTGGTAAAAGTAAGAATGTTCATCAACCACTGAAAGTACAATGAATATTCAAATCTAGTAAAATGACCTATATCATTTCACCCCATATACATCAGAGGAATTTCATTATTTGCATTGTTTTCTTTGGGTCGTTGTGTTATGGCACTATAGTATGGGGGCACTTAGTTGGCCCGGGATCAAGAGTTTTGTGTTTTTAAGAAACTAGGTTTTCTAGGTTTCTTTTTAGTATCCGTCACTTTATACATAAAACCTTGAATTAGAATCATGTTCTATGTGTTGTTATATGTTTTTATCATACTGAAATGCCAATGAGTATTCAAGGCAACTTCACCTCTTATTGATAAAATAATTCACTCTATAATCAGTGAAATGATTTTGTAAAATAGGCCTATGAATGTCTAAAAACTAAAAATTGCCATCACATTCAATGCTACAAAATTTGTTTCTAGAGAAAAGGCCTACCTACCTTTCTTATAAAACAAGAGCCATGAATTAGTCTTCTTCATCAACAAACTTTTTGTTATATACTCAGTATCTTCACAAAATTGCACCGACATAAAGTTATAGCTTCTTGATAAGTACCTAATTTGTCTAAGCTACTAGACTAGGGCATGCAGTACCGGTACCTACCTACCTACCTGTGATATTTTTAATGAAAATGATGGTAAAAGTTGTACTTACAAATGGCCATACATGGAGTTGGCAATAAGAAATAGCAAGTTAGGCACAGCTGTGGCCACATTGAGATACGAGGTAAACTCTGCTTGGAACTGAGTCTTCCGAGGTTGAGGTGCGGTGATATTGTGAGGATGGACATCTCGGAATTTGAACATCCAATACTGTAAAGATTATTACCATTTTAAAACCAGATATTGAGTAATGTTATTAGTAAGTAGGTACAGTGCTAATTGTAAAACATTACAATTGTAAATTGTAAATAAACTACAAAATTCAAACCTTTGTTGAGATTTAAATATTGAATTATACTTTTTATACATACCTACATAATACCTGCATATTTTACGTAAATATTAAATAAATAGAGAGGTCCACCCATTCACTCTGTAAACTGAATAAAGAGTTTGAAGACTTACATCATTAGCAGTTATCAAAAAGTTGTATGGCACGAGGGATGTGACTCCAAACAACAGGAACAAGAAGTACACGATGCGGTATCGATCATGGGGTTCATCATCAGCTGATTCCACGACCTTCGTCGAACATGAGTCAGTAACCAGCTCTCTTTCTTCATTGTCGTCAATAATATCTTCCTCGTTCTCGAGGGACTCAATAATCTCATCATTGTTTATTGATGAATTCATAGTAATAATTTTATTATCCCACAACACAAACGACAAAACCTTTTTGATTCACAAAAAGTGGAGTTAGCTTTCCATTTCAGAATATTTTGGAAACCAACCACAACAAACACAACACAACTGACAACTGACTGACCTGACAGCAAATAAATGACAACAAAACAAACACCACACAGACTGAAAACAGAGCAGTCACAGCACAGAGCAACCAACCACAACAGCCCAAGCAGCCCAAGCCCAAGTCCCAACCAAAGAACATTGAATGAATGAAAGTAGTTTTTTCCTGCTACGTAAGAAGGGACTCCCATTCTACCAAATAGGGAAAAGGGTACGTTCGGAACACTAGAGTATCATTTAGCCACTAAAAAAATATTTATTTTCTTTGTTTAACCGGCAAGTACTGACAGTTGACATAAAAACGGGAACCAAATGGCAAATGCACAAAAGCAGTGCGACGCCATCACGGAACACTAGGGAAGCCATTAAAAAAAAAAGACGGGAAGCTGTTGGCTTGGCATGTGGCTTGGCTTGGCAGTTGGCACTCTTGGCAGCACCAACCGCATGGGTACGTTAGTACGCATCAAAGAGTATAAAGCTTAGACCGCACTAGGGCGGAACTGCACTGCAGCGGAGCGTCGCGTCAGTTAGCTTCTTTATTCTTTTACCTTGGAAAGAACATAGAAGCTATAGGTATGCCGCGACGCTCCGCTGAAGTGCGGTCTAACCTTAATAAGTAATAGGGTACGCTTATCTACCTAGAGGGGATGTTCGTTTAGAATAAAAATGAGTAAAAATGTAATGCCTTTAAGTAATACAAAATACTGTTCTTTATTAACTTTAACAATGGTTTTATAAAATTATAATTTATAAGCAATGCACCTAGGTAGGTTAAGTTTTAAAATTTGTACATTTCTGGGTATTCAATTTCAATTTACTATAGGTAGATAGGTAGGTAAGTTAGGTAGGTAGAAATCTACCAACAATATATTACATTTAATTTACATTTTATGGCGGTTACATCCTCAGAATATTGCTATTTTGATAATATGAGTGTACATCATGAGTACATAATGGGCTAATCGTTGGAGTAAGAAATTGAAAGGTGAATATAACAAACACGTAAGTAGGATAGGTAGATATACCCACCTACCTATTGCACTGGAAACTGGTTTAGAAACTAGTACATAGCTAACGTGTGCTACTTATTAACTAAGGACGGACATTATAAACTTATTCTAGATATAAAATTAAAAGAATAGAAAAAGTTATTTGAAATAAGATAAAGCGATTAAATAATAAAACATTTAAAGGTATTTAATAAAATAATAATTGATTTACATAATGTACAACATACTAGGTATGTATACATGTACCTAGTACGTAATATAAAATTTAAAAAAATATTGCAGCCAAAATTGTGTGATAGGTACAATTTTTAAATAACAATGATTAAAAATGAACTGATAATAATATATCCTTTATCTTCAAAACATATTACATATAATTATTACCTATTATAATTTTATTGAGATCGGACATACGATAAAAAAATACTATCTGTAATCTTAGCTTAGACCACTTTGTTTGATTACATTGATTTTGTATGTAAAAATATATGTTATACTCCAATAAAGCATACGGAAACAATATTTAGCTACAAGGCACTTGTAGGTACTTTACTTAAAGAATTAGAATTTTATGTATATAAATATGTTAGCTATAAATATGTAAGAACTAAGACCACTAAGAAAGCTCTTACAATACCTCTATTACACAAGACATTCGTAATTCAGTCTTTTATTGGTTGTCTACTTATTTTCCTACTACTTTACTTAATTATATTTTGTTACGAATGAAGGTTTTCGGTCCATTACACTTATTATAATATTCGCTTCACAATGCCTACCTACTTATTGATAAAAAGACACAAATAATCACAATTTATCATTTCATTGGTTGAAAATAATATTTAAAGGACTACATTGCCGTTTCTAAAGGTTGACTATGAGAACGGTTTGCTTCTGACAAAGGAAGTGGGCTGGATTCAAAATCATCAAATTCAAAATTTGTTTCTAATAACGCTTCTGATTTAGACCTATGGTGTAATTCTGGCAATGGTGAGTCATCATACTCTCGGGACAGATCTTGAGGACTGGAATCGTAGCTCGGTATATTTTCTGACACGGTGTTGTCGTATGGACTCGAATAAACTGGTGGGTGAGGTGGACTTGGCAAATTATCTTCGTAATATTGTTGGCGCTCTGTAAACCAAAATATAAAATAATTAGGTATGTAAGTACATCTATTTACATTACAGAAAAAAATCATCACTCTACGCCTTAGATTACGCCTTGGTCGCAGTAATTTTGAAATCGTTACATACAATAAAATGCTTTTTATCCCAAATAGAAAAAAAAGAACGAGAAACAGTATGACAAGTCTACAGGACAAATACTCAGATAAATAGGAGTCTTTGAAGTCTACATAGGTAGGTAGGTACAATGATGTTATTTTACCTGCTACATTATTCCTTTGGCCAAAGGTGGTGGTCGGCACAGCTCCCACATGCGGCTGTTCTGGCATCCGTGATCTCAGTTCCATCAAGAATGAGAGCTTTGGCTGTACTCCATAATTCGAACCACCATAAATCTTCCCTTCATTTTCCAACTCCCTTTTGAACGCTAAGGCTTCATCAGATCTATCCAAGTTTCGTAGAGGCAGCGTGTCAGAGTTGAAATATTGAGAATCGCTTATAGGGGAAAGTGTATCGTCATCGTTAGATCTAACACCGCCTGGGTGGTGTATTATAGGTATCTCCTCAGTCATTACAGTAGAAATAGAGGGTGCTTCACTCCCCGGTCCAGATGAAATATCTCTGTAACCCTCATTTCGGAACGAAAGGTTTAATTTATTGTTCTGAGGCACTGAGTATTCTGGAGACACTGGTTTCTTTATGAAAGTGCTGTGTTTTAGGGGGATGATGTTTGCGTTTGGGTTGTGTGCTTCGTAAATGTCGAAGCTTTGGGTGTCTTCGATTGAGGAGTTGAATTGGCTCTTCTCCATAGACTCCATGGAGGCTGTCGATGCGAGCATCTTTCGATAGTCTGAACCTTTCGTTAGTGTTTCGGTCGATCGTGTGCTCTGCAAGTAGAATTAAGATAATATATAAAGATAAAAATTATGCTTATTAAGTAGTTATGTTCGAAGTTATTTTCCTACATACCATTTGATGTGCCATTTTTCTTCTGTATGTATTCTCCGGGAACCCTCCATTAATGCTGCCGATAGATCGCACGGAATGCAGGGATTGACGGATCGAGTTACGACGTTCTAATCTTTGGATGTGCCTGGATAAACAAAACATTTAAATATTGAATGAGTTCCATCACGCCGTAAGATTGTCATGTTAAGAATGAATCTTAGGTTTATAACTACGAATGACGGAATCATAGAAGATAATATTTCATAAGAGATCTAGAATGGAGCCCTGTGGAACCCTTATTTATAAAATTCTGTTTTCTGTGAATGAAACATTCTGTATTCACCTGTGCTTAGACTTGGAGTACCAGCAGATCAGCGCAGCTCCAACCAGCACCACCATAGCGACGAGTATGCTGACGAAGGCGACGGCCAGCGTGTCTCCGCGCCAGGACATCGGGTCTATCATTATCTTTGGATCTAGAAAATACAGGTAGGTAATCGTCAGACCTTCTAGTCTTAGACTGGACAATGTACAGTAATTCTTTATTCATGCAGAGTAACTTCAATCCCTGTCATGAATTGAATTTTTTGTTTGTTTTGGATAAATTAGTACCTATCAAAGACGGAAGTTTACGTTTAATTTTGTCAGTTTATTTTTGCTAAAGGGTTAAATCGTTTTAAGGCCTTACATTACGAAGGATTTCTTACCAATTTCACAAATAAACGCATTCTTCTGATTGCAATCAGTGATATCGACGCTGGAGAACGCGAATGAAGTGCACTGAGTCACGTAGTCGATGTGGTTGACCCACACTCGGTCGCCATATTGATACCATTGGTTTTGCTTTTGAATGAACTGGTACAGCGCTGGGTAGTTGCCAGATACGTATGGCATTGACGCGTTGTCTGACTGTAATAGAAACACAAATTTTGAGAAATATGTAAGTATTTTCGAAGCGAGAGGGAGTCCGCAATGGGGAAGCGAGCAACCGTCACATGGAATAGATAATAATTACAGCTAAAAGTATGTCAGAAATATAATGTTTGGACGTGCTTCTGATTACCCAAGAGGAAGGTCGGCACTAGGATTAATTGATTGAAATTATGGTGTCGTACCTATGGAGAATCTAAAGCAATCGACGAATGAGAAAATAACTTACCAGGCAGAAGAGCCTTGCTTCCTCATACGTCATCGGCGCTCCAACATACATATAACAGGTGCCTGCCACAGCGTCCCACCCTGGCGGACACTTTCCCCCATCCAGAATAGTCATGTTGTTCATATAAAACGGCCTGTAGTCCACTTCTAAAAACAGCGGATTGTCAGATTGATCCCGAATTCGACCGGACACTGCGATACTCTCGTTGTAGCTCCAATAGTTGTGCTTCGCATCTATTCTTGTTCGCCAACTTTCTAAGGTGCTGTGGATTACAAAAAACGCGTGAGCGTGAAATATTTCAAGTATTATGCTATTGTTACATGAGAAACTGAACTTACCTCGAGTAATCAGTATTAAAGTCAACAAAGCTATGGTCCCAGGGCAGTCATGCAACAAAAACATGCAATTTAGACACAATATTAATAAGATTTTAGGAACAGATGGGTGCTCAGCTCAATAACACCGGGAATCTTCAGTATTTTTCAACATGCAAGGGCATGATCCCACGGAATTTTCTTCGAACATATTTTATTTTGAATTCTATAGCGTTAGGTAAAAAAAATACTTACATAGATTTATTGATAGTTATCATTTCGTAATCGTTGTCAGGATTGAAAAATATGTTATCAACGTAACTCTGGCCAGCTGTTCCAGCAACAACTGTGGCCCGCCCTTCGCGATCCAAAGCAAAGTTTCTGAAATCGCACACAAAACTGTTTAATTTTTCTATGTTGATGAAATTATCGGGTCATAATGTGAGCCAAAAATCAATGGCTTAATTCAGACAGTCCTCGGGAGACATATTATCGATTGATAACTACCAACTTTGCCAATGTCTGAACAAGGTCTAAACAAAGTAACTTACTTGTAAAATCCATTGTGCGAAGTGGTCTGATAAATAGGCATCCTAACTTTATCGAAACCAGAGATCTCCAAAATCCTTTGGCCGGTGTTATCGTGGACGTAGTTGTAGTTGAAAGCAGAAACGACTTGTCGAAGTACTATGACGTCATGGAATTGGACACGATTGCGTGTGAAATAGTTGCGGTAGATAGTGACTTCTTGGTAAGGAGTTGACTGGCGACCTTCAACTTTTAGACAAGGCAAATCATGATTGGCGAAGAAAAGATTATTGTGAATCCAGCCACGGAGAGAAGTTGCCGAGCCTCTTGAATCAGACCGGACCAGTAAGCCTCCAACATTGTTTTGGACTAAGTTATTCTGAAAGAGAATTTAAAACATATTATTAATGAGACTAAAAGTTAAATCTTTGAATCGTTTTTAAAAATAATACTCACCCTAAATACCAACGTCTGTGTGTTCTGCACATCAAGCCTGACAGCAGATTCGCAAGAAGTAAAATTCCCGTACAATTTGAGACAGTTGTCTTTGATTTCATTCCTTGTGATGGCCAGTAAAGGATTGACTTCACCAACAGATTGGTAAGAAATAGCTCCATCACGATTTTTTATAAATTCACTGTGTGATATGTTATGCTGGACGTCACGATCTGGAGAAAACAAAATGATTTATACTTTTTCTAACTTTTTGTGTATAAAACTAGATTTTACGATGACAATATCTACTTACTTAATCCAATTGCAGATATAGGTAGTGTGACAATCTCAGCAATAAACCCATGGTTGGAAGAAGCGCCGTTGGCAAACAATTTTACACTCAAACTAGGCCCATACGATTTGAAAAGTTTCTTCTCTTCAGGGGAACCATTCTCCAAGTATCCGATCATCGGTGCAGTGATGTTATAGATGTCACCATCGTATAATGATATAGAGTCCCGTTTGCCATAGTTTTTGGTGTGATTGAAAAGGTTGAACTGTAGTAGACGGAAGCCCAAAGGTTTAACCCTGTACATGCTTTTGAAAATCTTCACACAGTTAACGGGATTATTGTCGTACTTGTAATACAGAAGCACTCTTTCTTCGATTACGATCATTTTACTGCTGTCACAGATATCTACGAGGGAGAACAAGTTGTATGGTAGATTCAAGTCTTTCAAAGGAGTAAAACTAGATTCATCCGATTCTCTTCCTTCTCCGTTTAGAGATATGGCACTTATTCCCTCTCCCAGTATGTCAATTATAGAATTGAACATTGCATTGATGGTGTCCGTAGGAGAGACAAAGTTTATTCCATGGTGCGCACACTTAGTTATGTTAACATTCCGAATCAAAGGATTTTTTATTATAGCTTGAACAGCAGGGGACTTTTCATTGTGTAGTATTCCAGCACCAACAATTTGCACGTGTCTAAGTTGACTTTCAATTTTTCTCACTGTTTCGTGAGTATGATGATCGTGAATTCTGTGTTCGTATAAGGAATACTCGAACTCTGGATTGGCGAATCTTATTCCTCCCCAGTAATCATAAGCCTCTTCTAAATTCCGTGTACCACAGTGAATAAAAACAAACTCTGAATCCCATTTGCACTCATGTCTGTGGCCATATAATTGTCCATTTAATCGAATCGGGCAGTCTTCGTACTGTTCTTCTGTGCCTGCGCATTGTAATGGTTCTGGCCAAGACCAAATTCGTGATAGTGAATTGCTGTGATATTCAACACGGCGATCATAAGAAAAGAATACGTTGATTGGATCGAAACCTAGTTCTCTGCAAACAACTTGTGCATTTCTTTCTGTGAAACGACTATCGCACATTGGAACCCACTGAAGTGTAGTTTTATTATAATATTCTAAGAAACCTTCGTTATTTCTTTCTATGCTAGTATCACTGATGGAGCAGTTTCTTCCGGGACAGAGTCTTATAGAGTCATGAGCAATTAATGATTCCAGCTGTCGTTTGTTTTTGTGATGGCTTGCTCCATATTGGCCAATCTCTCTTTTATCTATTCTATTAACTTCAATATTACTGGCCGTAGTCATTGGCTTCATTATGATTGGCATTTGGCTATGGCCTAAGGCTTCAAGAGTACCCATAACAAGTATACCAACATTTGGCGCAAATTCCATTATAACGCCTGGGTTTATTACAAAACTTACTTCAGGCATTACTGTTATATCTGATTTAACGACATAAGGAGCAATTCTAGGTTCCAAGGTTAAGTTTGAAATCAGTCTTCCACCTAGTTCATTGACATCTGTAGCTATTTCAGGGCTGAATGTAACAGATACACTAGCATCGAAGTGGTCTTCCAGCAAATAAGGTAAATATGTCGCTATCGCATGATTATTCCAGTCGTCAAAATCAAATATAAGTTTTTTTATTTCTTTTTCTACAATGCTTCCCCACCAGTTTTCCGTCACGTCTAACAAGTTATTGATTTTTGCTGTTTTTATGCCAGCAAGTAATGCATATTCTAACGCATTATTTCCAAAGATATTTCTGCTCACTTTAACTTTTTGTATTCCTTTGAAACCTATAACGTATGTTGGTTCCATGCTTCGCACTAACATCCCTCGATTTAGGTGGCTCATTTGTTTATTATTTTTCACTTGGTTGTATACAAATACAGCGTAAACAAGACCCATGACTTCACTTTGACTGTCCATATTAAACTTAACCATAAAGTTTCCGTTATTTCTTTCTATAACGTTCCCATCGATTTTCATCTTCTTTTCCATCCCTTTCAACGAGACCAACCCATTCTTACAAAAGTTATCAGTGAAAACGTTTTTAGTGATGTTTACCTCAGCGAAATGTCCATCAACGATAAAGCCAAAATTCATATTACTGCGCCAAGTGTTATTAAACATGTACACGGAATGAGTAAAATTTTCATTGTATTGCCAAACGTAAGGTAAGTTTACATCAAAGCCGCCATTCTTGTTCCTTTCTATAGTGTTATCTTGTAGGATGTAGTGATATAAATTATTGGAGCTCCGGAGGTCTCTGGCAAAATGGTAGATTCCCCTGCCATTGTCTGTGATCAAACTGCTGTTGACCATAATAGTTATTTCTGTTATATTACTTTCATGAATATCCCAGAAGGGAGTATTAATGTAAATTGCTTCTTCTTTATTGTATGTAATTTCGCAGTTGAATATCTTAATACTCTCGTTTGCTTTTCGTAAAAAGTGATCACCGAGCTCATTCAAATATCTGTTGTAGTATGAAGCTTTGATTCCTTTTGTGTTGTCTTTTATTTTTGAGTTGACTATTTGTAAAGTGGGGACCGGACCTTTGACGATTCTATTTCTTAGATTTTGAACCGGAGCAATAATAGAACTGACGACTAAAACCACACCACCTAGAGCAGCTCTTCCACTTTCATATGTTAGCACGACTGCAAAGCTGCTACTGGTTGTGGGAAATGTAGACAAATCTCGGTCTAAACACCATTTTATGCTTCTTTCGTTTATATTCTGCGAATCATAGACGCAAATATTTTCAGACGAAAAGTTGTGGATAGGGTTTAGAAGTTGGAGTCCTAGAACGTAGCCAGGATTACATTTAATATTGTACGTTTTGTTGATTTGCTCCCCGTAGTGTTTCGTGAAAACAATATGTCTTGTTTCACCGTTTACTAAACTTATATCGGTTTCATATTCAGGTACCATAATCGGGAGATAGCTCGATTCATCTAAATTGAATCCAGGCTCTAAATTAAACCATCCTGCTATTTCTCGTTGCTGAGGTCCTGTCAAATGCGGATTATGAGAAATCCCAGCTATGTTGTTATTCTCAATCACTGATCCATATACTTTTAGACCTAACTGTTTAAAGCTAATGCCGCTGCCTTTGTTGTTGCTGAACTCAGAATTTCTGACAGTATTTATTGCATCAGCACCATATAAATCTGAGTATAAAATCCCTAGACCATCGTGATAATTATTTGCTATTTTTACACTTTCCAAACTGTGTCGTGCGAAATCTATTTGAAGAGCAGGCTTGAAAACATTTGAAGAATAGTCTAATAAACCAGCCTTTTCAATAGTGACATACTGTAAGTCAGCTCGTTCAGAAATCACGCTGAATCTAACACCAGCCCAACTTGTTTCATAGCACCTGATACCTACGTCGTTTTCATGAGTGCATGAGTTTTCAAATTGATCTCTTGTTTCAGCTTTGCATCTAGTAAAATCATTGTCAAATTCTGTGCATTCTACGTTGGATAAAATTATATTTTCGGTAGTGCCAGCGTTCGGGATCTCATTTGGTTCCAAGAACCAATCGTCAGGGTTTAGGGCTAATCCCAGCTGATTGCAAACTAGAGCCGCATTAATAATATTCCATTTATAATTGCACACTGTTCCCCATTTTTCGTCAATCCTAACTTGCAATCTTCCTTCGTGCTGCGTTCTTCCTCCTAAAAGTCTAATAGGAACAATAGGTTCAGAATAACCTGGAGTCGTAGGTTCAACATCTGGATCAGTTTCATAAAAGCTATCATTAGACATAATAACTTCTTCTTTCAGAGTAAATGTAATATCATTCGGTCGTTTGCCTCTGGCATCCAGTTTCCCAGCTACCATTATGCCTATAGCCGGTGGGAATTTCAATGTAACTCCAGACTGTAGAATAAGTTTACCACCTGGACGAATGTTTATATCTTTATTCACGTCATATTCACCTTGTCTCAGTATTTCTATACCTTCGACCTCTCCACCAACGACGAATGTGCCTGGCACGTTGAATTGTGGAACGTACTGGGTGTTGTAATTAATTTGAGTAGCTCCAGGGTTGCTGCTATGTAGTAAATAAGGCATGTAAACAATCCTTGCTAGATTATACCTGTCTTTTCTGTGGAATAATCGATTGTATACCTTTTCTTCTTCGCCAAACCCAAGCCAGTTGTATGTGCAATTCAGAGTTTTGCTTTGGTCTTCTACATGTGAACCGATTTCATATTGAGCTTCTGGGTTGTTTATTATATTTCTAAAAACATCAATATTGCTTGAAGATAATACAATGGTTGCCGCTACTCTACTTCTAGGAGTGAGTCGAGACGAAATTCCTTCTATTGGTTCGAATGGCTCCCTTATTTTATTATCTCTTAAGTAATTTCTCGTGAATAATATGTACTGTATATCACTATAAGGAGATAAGCCAAGATTTACAACGAACGGACCTCGATTTCCAAAAAAATAATTATGCTGTATTTTAAATCTTGCAGGTGAAATTTCAAATTCTTCCATGTATTTTCCTTCAACTCGATTTAGTATTACAATAGCACCGTAGTTTCCATGTTCGAAATAATTATATTCGATTTTCCCAACAACATTCAAAGCTGGTTGTATTTTCAGAGGTACCTTTTGGTTTTGATAAAATCTATTGTGGCCTATTTGCAAGTTAAGCAATCTAATTGGATTGTTTAACCTCCAGCATGAAGATAATTCTATTGTGCTTTCCATACTAGTGTTAAACCAATTTCCCGTGATATTTACCCAGCTTTCGCCACAAAAATTGCCATGTAAAATACCCACATCTAAGTTTTTAAATACTTCTGAGTATTCAACAGTTGAAGTTTGATTAACTAGAATGTATTCTGTTTCTTGAGTATTATTTATCCAAACTGCAATACCATATCCCTGATTGGAACTGACTATGCTCCTTGAAATGTTTCTATTTCCGCCAGTTACTGTTATATTGATGCCGTCTCCTTGGTTAAATGATATTCTGCTTTCTGTAACATTAACATCACCAGCACCGTTTAAAACTTGGAGCCCAGCAACGTGATTGTTGTTAGAAATTGATGTTCTATGAATGTGAATTTGAGATCTAAGATTTTCAATGACTACGCCTCTTCCATTGTTATCAGAAATTATCGTGTCTGTGACATTCAAATCGTAGGTTTTACTAGTACCCGAGGTCAATCTTAGAAATCCAGTTATATCTGTTCTGGTATTAGCGCGGAATCTCACGTACATTCTATTTCTTGTGGACGTGACGCTTTGCGGACGTGAATGATTTCTTATTTGCAGTTGAAGTAAAAGTCTATCATCAATAGTTAAACCATCGTAAACAAATATTTCTCCAGTGTAATTTTGATTTGTTAACAATTTAACAAAGCTCAAAGTTAGTACGTGTTCAGATTTAGTATAAAACTTTTGATGGCAATCTCTTTCCATATTAGAGTATCTGGATTGTTCAATAGACATTTGTATAGGAAATGTTTGAGAAGGCGTCGATGCGAGAGTACAGAGGTCGAATACTTCGCTTCTGTCGAACCTTTCATCCATATTCATTTCATGCACTACGTATTTGACCCCATCACCGCCATTATCGTGGATGGAACAGTTCTCAATCTTTGTCATGCCGTACGTGGAATTCACATACACACCATAACCTCTATTGTTTTGTATCCTGCAGTTGTTAATAACTATGGGAGCGTTGGGTGACGTCACATTTATAGCGTTGAATGCAGAGTTTGATACTTCAATGTCTTCCATAACCGGCGGCACCCCTATTACGTCCAAGGCACTGGTCGCGTTATTATCTCTGCCTAGACCTGCGTTTTTTATAGAAACGTGACCGAACCTAGACATTGATGTTGGGACGTAAAGAGTGTTGCCTGACGTGAGTATCCGTTCATACACCGCATTTTCGAATCGTATTCCTCGCCAGTGTCGTCCTGTACTAACCAATTCGTTGATGTCGTGGTGAGGTAGACATTGAATGCTGAGATCTGGATGATAGTCGCAAACGCCCGAGCCAAGTTGCCTCGAATTCCAATCACATTCAAAGAGATCATGTTCTGTACCTTTGCAACTTGGTTCCTCGAAAAGTAGGCGAGGTTTTCTCCCTGGTTGTCTATCAATCCAGTTGTAGAAAGAGCCCCCCATGAAACCGAGTTGTCTGCATGCTGTCTCCATATCGTTGATAGTCCAACTGAAAAAGTAAAAATTAATATTTATTACATCACTTTTACTTTCACTCGCCTACACGCATGTTGCGAAACATTTTGCGAAAAACTGGCTTCCACCCATGAGTTACTGTCCAGCAAAACTTCGTAGGTAGGTACATAAATTACACAATTCGAGAAACCTATTAACAACAGCTACAAAAAAAAAATTTTGCTTACTTTTTAGAGTTCGTGCATACTGATCGCCACTGTCCCCGGTACAATAATTGTACTCTTCCAACGAGGATCGAAGTACCATCCACCAGACGGATGTCTGGAACCTCCTTGGATGATTTTATTGGCTCTTCGGTGCTGGTGAACGTTATCCCGCTGTCGTGGGTTCCCTGTAAAGAAGAACGGTAACATTACACATATTTCTCACTTAGTAGATTTTTTTATTTACTAAAAGTATAACGTGATCTCATTTTACCTAGGTTCATTACAATGAGCACCGTTACAGATATTGCAAGAACAATAGAGGCTGCGTAAACGAAGCGGGTTGGTAACTTAAAAGTTACGATTTGGTTCGTGTCACATTACAAATTTTCGACCGCGGTTTTGCTCGCATATTTAGTATGTCAATAGTAAATCTTTTCTGTCTCGCGTGGATCTGCGTTCGGCATACCAGCATACCGGTAAAATGGCATTACATATTTCGGTAAGATCGGTTCAGCCGTTTCGCCGTAAGTAATTGATCACGAACATTCAACATAAAATAGATTAATAATACATCAACATCACACACATCGCTGCGCCAGCGCAGCCTAAGCGCCTCTGCTAGCTGAGCGCCCTTGCACTTGGATGGCTTCCTGCCTTTTCACGCACCCCATTCATGCAGTCACGATCCACTGGGCAACTAGTTGCACCGTTGCTAAATCGTATACAATTAAAGGGTTCGAAATAATGAAAGAATTCATTTTAAATTTAACAATTATGTAGACATAATATTTTGGGCTCATGAATACTTATAGGTAATTTAACCTATTTTCTCGGCAGGAGTTGAGTCAGGAGAATTAGGTACCTACTAGGAATAGGAATTGACACTTCTATTTTTAGTAAGTAGGTAGGTAGGTAGTTACTTAATTGAAACTCTATTAGCCATAGGATAGTTGAGACCATGTAGGACTTATGGCGTAGCATGGTTACACCACTCCACCGCCAGCCAGTAAACAGCGTGCGTGTCGCATCGTAGTGTCAACTTATTAGCTTGGGGGAAGCATACACACACATACCTAGGTACATGCATAGCATACAATTGCATAGGTACGCAAGGGAAGTTACGTTGGTTATTTATAATAATATTGAAGCATTTTTACACGTCTTAGATAGGCACCATAGATATAAATACAAATCACATTCACCGTGAACAATTTATGATTCCCAGCACGTGAAGGATAAGTAGTAGAAGTTCGAAAACAGTAACAAAAAATCGTGTAAAATAAAGGTAAAAAAACCTAATGCTAAAAAAAGCTAAAGATTTTTGAAAAACATACTTCATACCTAAATTTAAATGAGTCAGCAATTCACAATCAAAATAGTTAGTGTGGGATGAGATGATGAATGTAGGTAGACTATACGAGTAGGTACCTATGTAAGAGGTAAGAGGCCAAATACGGAAGACAGTGCCAGCCAATTCGTGCCAAACTTTGAAATTGCAAAAAATGTCCAATGTCCACCAACACCTTTTTAGTTCCAACAGTTGTTAGCAAGTCCGACATAAGTAATTCTTCGCTCAATATTCACTGATTTTATGAGACACGCATGACATCGCTTCCTGTGTTTAGGAATGCACGGTGCGTGGAATATCAAACAAGCTATGTGTGTCTTGTCTTGTCGAAATCTACCTACCAAAGACTAGATTATATCGAATCAAAGATCAAAAACAGTTATTCATAAATCCTAGAAGGTTTACTACCTATTTGCGAAAAGATTACCTTTGAAAGTAAGTGCTAAGTGCCAAAAGCAGACCATGCTTCTTCCGCAGTTTTCCCCATAGGATCGAATAGAGCTCCGTAATTTATTCTTAGCTATTTGTTTGGATTCCCATGGCTGGTCACGCAACGATTACCTACCTTGCAGTCTGTAAATTCTAGTAAAATATATATATTAGAGGCTCTTTTCTGTAAGTCCCTAACTTGTTTGGAGATCTGTTTCTACTCAAGGTTGACAGTTGTCGGGTGATACATTGGTTGGTATTTATAGTTTGTACTTGTAGTGGGTTAGGTTTAGGTTGGTAGTACTTTTATTAGGTACCTACTCGTACCTACCAACCTACTACGCTACCTCCTTCCCTATACAAACAATTAGGTACTGATTTCATGTTTATTGATGTGTGAATCTTGTGAAATGTACAAACAACCTTCACCTGCCTTCACCACCTGCCTTTGCATTGTGCAGAAATTTTATTGTTTTCAGCAATAATTATTGTAGAGTCGTATAATAGTATCCGTTTAGAGTACCTACAATTTCACAAGATCCGCACCGCAACCTTACCGCGAAACTCAATGGTAGGTAGCTACTTTACTTACTAGGTAGGTAGGTAGTGTAATCATATTTTTTACAACATAACCTACCCAAATACTTTAAAAGTCAAGTAGTTTTGTTTATCAAATTCTCTGGGATAAGCAAAAAAACTGATACAAATATATTATATTCTGTGACACTATCTAAGTAGGTACATTGAGGAACCCACCATGGATCACGATCACGATCCTGGCCCGGCATGGAACATCGTGCATTTGCGACGCTTCTTATGATCACGACTTGAAAATTCAACAGACTGACTTCTATAAGGTCATTCCACTTGAGTTTATCTCTGCATTATATTTATTAAAATTGATTTATGTCTAGCTAGACCCGCCAGAAAGCTAGATCTCTGTGACTAGGCCACACTTTTTGCAGGACAAATGTTATCAAATGTCAGTAGTAGGGATTGATTCATTCTGGCTCACCCAAAAAAAGTTGCGATTGGGGTGGTCTTGCCAGGGCGCCAGCTAAAAAAAAAAAAAAAAAAAAAAAGTTTAGATTCTTTTTGTATGTTTTGGCACACGCCTGATCGATTGCGCTAACCCATTTTAACGCACCCCGGCCCATTCAAAAGTTACGAAGCCACTTGTATACTCAATGAACAAACAATAGCGTTTTATTGAGGGTCGAGCCATTGTGTCCGGCTTGCGGGGCAGGTACTACAGATAAGCAGTCTCCATCCGTTGACGAAAAGAATTTGTGTGAATTAAATTAGTGTAATGCTTGTTCACATCATTAGGTATTAAATCGAGAACTAGGTCAAAAATTAACCTCCAACTGAACTTTTTTTTATGTGACATCTCTCAAGCCGAAAACTTCCCTGGCGGAGGGCGGATGCGCGCGCATAAAGGCTGCGTTCCGAGCACAACCCCTAATATTAAGCCCGCGTTACAATAGGTAATTATCTATAATATCATATTATTATATTATGATAATATGATAATCAATATTTATTATTTATTTATTAGCAATACACCAATATATTTTTATTTTATATGTATATTATTTAATATTGTACGGCCCCCCACGATACATATAATATGAAATTATTATTTAAGTATTAATTATTTAACCATTATTAATTATTTTTATTATTTAAATAAACTAACCTAACACCTTCACTGTGACGCACTGTCCGTCGCCTGATTAACCAGCAGTGGGCATTAATTATAAGCTGTGGATGATGTAATTGCAAATAAAATTTTCATGAAGTTCATCTTTTAGCATCATGTTATATCGCGATACAATCAATGCAAATATAAAAAACAGCCGACAGGTAGTGGCCACCCAAAAAGGCATTTTGCTTGTCGGGACATGACGCGGGTTTATTGCTACGTGAAAAGGGCGTCAGATAACATCTTCGATAAATCAATGTGAGTTATGCGACGCTGCAAAAAACTAATAGGCACCCATCATAAACCAAGAAAGTTTACCTGTTGAAACATGTCATGAGTTTTTTGCGATATTTCTCTGCTATAAAGGTCGAAAACCCTCGAGTTACTATCACAGTCTTACGCCATTCGTGCAGTGAACTACAGATAAATATTGTTATAACGTCTAATAACATCTGCGTGTATTCTAAAATTATTCGTTACTCAACACACAGTATTTGCCACAATAAATAGTCTTTCCGTGTTCTACCGTATAAAATGGAGGTAAGTTGTTATATTACGTATTTACTTTGAACCGATTTCACCTTTGCACTTAAACGCTATCAATATAAGCTAAACCGAGTTCAAGATACCCTTGATGACAAACTTTTGTAGCAAAACTTTGACTTTATTTGATCTATGATTTTGCATTTATGTTGTATGTCTACTTGTATCTATGTATTTTCAAAAGTAACATGTTGTTACAGGACACGCCAAGTTACTCCCCCGTGGAGGAGGTTGAAGAACATAACACTTTCAAGCAATTCTATTATAATATATCTGATGAAGAGGACACCACCAATTGCGTGCCATACTACCTTGCAAAGAAATCTATATTGAAGCGCCCCCGCAGTAGTCTCAGCAACATAGATGAGTTCTTTCCGGAAGTGCCACCAAAAAAGAAGAAAGCAAAAAACTCACCAAACGTTGGACGAATGAACAAAGAGGATGGTACATCATACATATCAACAAACACAGACGACAGTGTTAATGCAGCACATCTTATAAAAATTGATGTGTTTGATATGAAAAAGCTGAGCAAGATTCCTCCTACCCAGCATTGGAAACACGCTGACGTTCGCGTCAAATATTACTGCAAGGAATTGAATAACAAAAATTATGAAAATTTGAAAAAAATTGTTTATCAAATCACCAAGGAGATATCGGAATCCGAAGACAGCAAAATATATTCTTTCAAAAATCAATAACTAGCTAGGTGTAATAACTAAATATGTAAATAATGATTTTTAGAATAGGTAATAACATTGTCAATATTTTCTTGTATATCAGGTATTTTCTTTTTATACTTAAATAAAAAACTTTTTAATTTCATTAAACTTTGTTTTATTTGTCTAATGATCCACTTTTAACCACATTTATCGATTAGTTAACTTAGTTAATTTAGTTAACTTTAACTATTTCTATCTAGTCCTTTTTATTTTTAAAGCATTCATTAAACAACTTGTGTAAAAATAGATCGTTATTGATAGTATTGTTACTAAATAATTCAATAAAATCGGTCATAGTATTACCGTAAAACTTGAAATACAGATATGTCATACAATATTCTCCACACACTGTAGTTAAGTCGTGCTGCAATCTATATCTATTAAAATCCCACTGTCTTGAGTTCCTGCGCAAGAAGTTTTTGTGGTAGTCTTTAGGTGCGCGTCCATATGAATCAAAATACTGACCAACTCCATTTTTATCTATGTGCAAGGCAATCCAATGTGACCCTGGCTTGTTGTCCGGATCCAAATTGCTTATTAGATACACCGGTTTTTTTACATGCAGTGGTAGCCTGTTTGCAGCATACACATTTTTGTGTAAAGCTGGGTGAATGTAGTGTAAATATTTTTGAATATCAATTGTATCCATTATTCTTAATAAGGTAAGCTGTGTCAAGTTCAATCTTCAAACCAAGAATGTGACAAGGAAATATGTAAATTACTTTTTATAGAGAAAAAGTAAAGAAGAGGTTTCAGGAAATAAAACTATATGTAGGTATGCATACATCAATGTTTTATTTATTTATTATATAACTAAATACAATTTTATTCAATCTTGACAATTGATAGTCTACGGTTACATTTCAATAACATTATCAAACTTTGCATGAATAATTCAATTTATAGTCTCAGTACATTCAAAACAATACAATTTAATAGTCCGTGAATTTGAATACAATTTTATTACATCCTAACTACTATAGTCTACAGTTACATTACGATTCTTATCAATTTCAATAACGTTATCGAACTCTGCATAAATAATACAATTTATCGTCTGAGTCAGAGCAGATTCAAAACGAACCTCCAGTCTAACGCTACCATGTTTTATAAGATTCCAATGAGTGTTTGAATTTGAGCTGAGGTCAGCAGTTAGATCAAACGCCAACACGCAATATCCTTTTGCATATTGCTCCCTAGATATACCATTACCTTCATTCAGAAAATGTATACCTGTCCCTGAAAATAGTGTGTGATAGGCTGCTGTGTAAATATTATTATCGAATGATGGTTGCAAAGCTTTCGAAGGTATTTGTTGACCATCAATGTATAAACAAAATGTATTTATATTGTAGTTTTCAAAATTAAATGGATTTTTTGTTAGACCCCCATTAAACGCTGCATTGTTCACAAAACCGATTATACACCTTTTGGGAACTTGCCCCAAAAAAATATTATCTAGAGTCTTACCCTGAATCCCCGAAGGAATAGTTAAAACTTTGACTTCAGCTCGAGTGATAGGATATTTAGCTGTAGTAGAGGCTAAAACTTTTTGATGTGCAAGTAATACAGTAGGATTGATTCGTGCTCTACGTATAATAAGTGTTGCATCTGTAATGCATACTTTAAATTTCAAGTCGGATGTAGAAGCCATTAGGTTAAATGTTTCTCTCGAACGAACTAATTTAACACTCATTTCAACACCATTTATTAAAAACTTTTCTTGATTAAATATATCTCCATGAAGATGACCAATCATTTCTATCTCCTTACTTTCACATGCTAATTCTCGTCTTTTAACAAATCCATCATTTTTTTCATCAGTTGAATCCATTTTCCCAGCCGTATCTTGATACCAAAGACCACAAGTCAGATGAGATTCCTTAGCTGCAGGAGCATAATTTAATAAAGTTTCCATGTAAGCTCTATAGGCATATGTATTGTTTGGCGGTGATACTAGCTTTTGATTCAGATAAATATCTAGTTGGGTGAAAAGAGAATGGAGCCAATTGTTTACTGGAGCCACAACAGTTGACTCAGTTAATTTCGTACCATCCTGATTTAGTATCTTGGCTTTTATGTGCAGCAATGTATGGGATAAATCCATGTAGTCATCACCTGTTCCAGGTACTTGAAATTCTATGGGTCCATCATCAGCTAGAGATGAGATGGGTTTGTAGTGTATCCATAACCCGTTTTCTATACTAGTTTGCGTGGATGGTAGAGCAAATAAATCTAACTCTGATTTTATACATTCACAGGAATGGCTATGTAAGAATGACATTTTAAAAATTATTTATGAGAATATATCTTTTTGATTATTAACTCGTAATTTTTTTAGAGCTTTCACTTTGGTAGTCGACGGTGGAATGACTGAACTAAGACGCTTCCTTTTGGTTATATATCCAGAACCAGACATATTCAATCCATCAATTTTATCATGAGCTTTTCTTTTCAAGTTTGAAGTAGCTACTTTTAACCGACTTTTAATTGATTCTTCCATGGGGCGGGCACTAGCCATATCTGATAGAAGACCGACACCAGCATTTAGAGCCTCCTTGCCTATAACGCGAGCGCCACTAGAAAGTAAGGGTAAAACTGATCTAAACAGCCCTCCTAAAAAGCTACCGATCCCATGACCACGTTGATAAGGCGCCCCTTTATAAATCACTCCAATACCAGAGCCAGCTTGATGAGAATAATAATGTTCATATGGACAAGTTATGCTGTCACGGGGATACATTATAATTTTTTGAAATGAAGTTTAACACACACTGTCCCAAACTGGAATGGTATTTTTTGACCTGTGCTGGATCTTATATCTATTTCAATGGTGTCAAACTCTCTACGCATAACTGGTAAATAGTGAGGAGGTGAGAAAACATGCATTTTATTTGCGCCATATATATACTTTGCTGGATCTAAAGGAATGATTCTCAGGAGAGGAGACATAACATCTCCTACTATCTGAGGATCGATTATGTCACAATAGACAAATAATTGTGATGGTAACCCTAAATGCAAATTTGCGGGGCATTTTCCAAGACCATTATCTACAAGATTCCTATTAGGTTCAAAACCGAGTTGAACACCCAATTTGGGTTTTAGAATCACTGATTTTACTGAATCATCCATCACTGAAACTGACACAAACTTTGATATTTCATCATAGCGAAATCTTACTTTTTCCTTCACATTATTCAACGCTGTTAAAATATGATTAATGTTATCGTAATTTGTAGCTGGAATGTGTTTTTTATAATAAACCAATGAAGGTTTTTTCTCATTTGGCATCACCATCGATTTAGTTATGTAAATAATATTTTCATGTTCTTGAACAGTAAACATGGTACATGGATATTGAAATTCAACAACTCCGACGGTCCATTGCCCTTCCAATTTTATGGGTTTTGGTAATTTAGTTGAAAATCTTGTAGTAACATTGTCTGGAAAATATTCCATAGAACTGTTACTAGGTAATGTTAAATAAAAACTTTCTTTATTCATATTTGTTTTAAATCGGAAACTAGAACCCAACTATTAAATTTATCTGGATAACCTTTCCACTTCACTAACACTTGCTTTCTGTTGCCAGAATAGCGGGAACTAATTATTTTATCTAGTTTATAATTTAGAGAGGGGTCATACGTCACTTTTTGCAATTCTTTTTCATAAAAGGTTCCAACAATGTTTTCTTGCTGTAAATCTCTTAGTGTGTACACAATCCATGGAGCCCGATCTATCACTGAAGATATTACAAATATTTCATCACTCCAATTAGATTCATATCCTTTTTGAAATATATGTTTATATTTTGTTATTCTTACATAGTCTCCAATATGAAATTTTGGCAGTGTTGGAGATGTATTGGTGTTATTTTGAACATGTTTACGTGTATACAAATTGTTCCACACTGTCATTATATTTTTTGAGTTTACATCACAAGGACACATCTTGATGCTGGAATGGTAACTGTGGTTATATGAATATATTAAGTCCTGTAAAATATCAATGTATTTATATGTATTTTTGTGAGTAAAGTAACGCCACATCCTCATTTTGAGTGTCCTTTGAAATCTTTCAACTACACTAGCCTTAATATCGGGGTTGTTTGTAGTATAGTAATTGACATTCTTCGTTTTAAAGTATTTTTGAACATCTTTCGAAACAAATTCGGTTCCTTTGTCGGATTGTATATGGGTTGGTGTTATATCGGCTTCACGAAATATACTTTCAAAACATGTTTTAATCGATTCAGAATTTTTATTTTTCATTGATCGAGCATAGGCAAATTTGGTAAAAACATCAATAACACAAAGTATATAATTAACACCATCATTATATTTTGAATAAGTTCTCATGTCACTTAAGTCAGCCTGCCAAAGTTCATTAAGATTAGATAAGACATATTTGTTTCGTGGAAATTTTTTGTGAACCGGTTTATGTAGTGTGTATGTTTCTTGTGATTGTAACCATCTTTTAACATCTTCTCTGTTCATTTTACCTTTCATAGCACTAGCCAGTTTATCAATACTAGCATATCCCGCTGGGTGTGAAGGGTTATAGTAGATATTGTTTATTTCTAATAAGGACTCCATTTTTCCCAATCTATCTTCTGTCTGGTTTTGCTAGTAACTGGTGTTGAAAACTCTTCCTCCTCTTTATATGGTGTGATCGGAAGCTGCTGCATATAGTCGACTCTTTGTGGATTTCCAATATAAATCATTGGTATTTTAATATCTTTCAGTGCTTTTGCAAATTTCTCCCATCCTATTGGAGCACTTCTTTTTAGCGGTCTCAAAAAATCATTTACTAAGTCAACAATATTACTCCCAGGGATTTTTTCTTTGTCTACAGTAATTATACCATCAGCATCCCAATAAATTTTATTTTTGTTCGATACCAACAAAAACAATAATCTCTCACCCTTCCTTATATATGTTTTAGGTACCAAGCTGAGTATGTGTTTTGGGGTGTAAGGAGTTGGTTTTTCATGAGAAACCTGTTCCTCACCTTCGTCTGGAGACTGAACAGTAACTGAATCTTTAACACTGATTTCATTGTTTTTATTATCAACTGTGTCATATCCACTATTATCCTTATCAGATACTTCAATATTTGATACGATGGGTAATTGAATTGGTCGACGTCCTTCTTCAGCAAAATGTAAATATCGCTGCAAAACTTGCATGTATAGAGTGCACTTTTTTCTTTCTTCCATATCACTTTTTAAAATGTCTTGCATTTCCATATCTAATCGTGATAGGGGGTTATCAGTCGTATTATGCTGATTAAGTTTTTCTATTACACTTGGATCAACAAGCAACATTTTCTTGGCATGTTCCATTTTTCAAACAAAAGATGCAACTAATGCACTTAAAATTGAACCCAGTATCATTGGTAAAAAGGCACCCTCTTTTTGAATGATTATGTTTTTGCGAATTTTGTTTGTACTTTTACGTACTAGTTTGCGAAGTATGTCTTTATACTTTTTCAATTTTTTTCTAGCTTTTTCTTCTAAGGGCACTTTTCCTTTTAAAACGTTATGAATGCATTCACAAATACAATTTATTTCTTCTTCATCGCACGATTTTAAAAGAGCTTTTATGTATTTTGGTTTAAGTGTATGCAGGGCTCTAAGTAAATCCGTATGCGTCTTTAGTCTTCGATGCATTATTTATGACTGATATGAATTTGTTGATTCTTAGCATATTTAAACACTTTTGTTGGGATGTACACAGTACAATATCCGTCTGAAGGGAATATTTTTGTCTTAAAACGGCACACGTCATTAGTATCCTGTTTTAAATCAATCATTAGGTATCCATGAGCTTCATTAGTCGCATCTTTGTAAGAATCTTCCATAAACTTAATATTTTCTGGCGAAACTTGTCGTGCTAGGTATCGAATTTGAGTCTTATCACGAGGATTTTTGAAATAGATGATATAACTAGAGTTTAGTGATATGTCTCTTTGGCCTTTACCTTGATGAAATAAGTTTTGTGTTATGTAGAAAACACTCAAATTTCTGTGATGACTACCTTTTGTAAAAATATCAACAATGCGCCCATCGGATTCCCTCATGAGATCATCGATAATTATAAGTTGAGGATCCTTTCCATCGAACATACTAAGATCTGGTATTCCTTGAAAATAATTTACGTTTCTCAAATTATACAACGGTTGCATTTCATCATAACACCATGTAGTTTGAACAAAATTCACACTACAAACTTCTTTTACATGTTTAATAAAGTTTGTAACAAAATTGGATTTTCCACACCCACTTGGACCAGCCACTATTGCAGTAAATGGATGATTGAAATGAAACATTTTTGACTACCAACACGTGTTTCTGGTATGAGGTAAATGAAAATAATGAAACAATGTATTGAAAGATACAAATATATATATTTATGTAAACTTAAAATAGGATTAAAAATTATGTCTTATATTATGTCTTAACTCTATAAATATATTATTACATTAACAGCTAGGTACTTTACAAAGGTGCGGTGAGGTAGGTACCTAACTAGATACTTAAATTCTAATATTACTTAAACTTAGTTTCTTAAACTATAATGTCCCCATGCTAAAGTATTTACAGAATTCGATAAAATAAAACGTTTAGTATCATTATGTGAAAGACATGTTTTGTTAATTTTTTGAGTGAAAATTACATGCTTTATTGACTTAAATCTATACATGTGAGAAAATTGAATATTTTTATCAAAGAGACACGTCTTATAGTTATCCATTGTAAGTTTTTTAGTTACACATTTATTTACTCCTTTAGCCTTTGTAATGATTCTATTTTCAACCAGCATTGCATACATTTTCGATCGTAAGCCCACAAACTCTGTAAAGATTTTACCGTTATTTTCATCTTTAAATAACCCTACTCTTTTCTTGTTGACAAGTGGAAAATTAAATACATTGTCTGTTGGATAATCAGATGTATCGAAGTATGTTTGAATGTCGTCTTTAATATCTCTGTAAAAATCCTTTGTAAATATTTGGTAAACCAAACTGTCTGTATCTGTGTATAACAGATTGATATTGGTATGAAATTTATTTTTCATGTAATTATAATGGAAATCATACATCAAAGTTTTGGATATATCTAAAACACACAATCCTAAATAGATGGGTTTGTTGTAAACCAATTTTGTTTTACGAAGTTGTATTGCAACTAATTCTTCTGAAAATATGGAAAGACTATGAAATTCAGGTCTTGCTATTAAACTTTGAGCCCCTTGAATCTTCCCTCGATTTTCCCAGTGAGTGAGCAATTTAACATTTACCCGTTTCTCAATGTTTTCCATTGTTTTTCCAAAGATTGCATTGTTCATAAGCTTATAGAAATCTTTTTCGAAATCGGATTTGGCTTTGGTTCTTTGATTTGTATTTAATTCTATATACTTGCTTAACCATGGACTTTGATCAAATTTTAAAATTCTATGAATTTTTTTTATTTTTAACCCCATATTTAAGCATTGTATTAAATTTCTGTAGTGTATTACGTAGCTACTTTTATTATTTAGGTTTGGAACCAGTTTAAAGTCTTTTGTATTCCCTATACAAACATTTTCTGGGCAGAGTGGAAAATCAGAATGTAAATCATGTAAGTTATCAGGATATTCTAAATCTACTTCTAAAATATAGCCGATTTCAGAATCGATTGCAACTTTGAAATTTGTCTCAATATCAACCCACTGGAAACCTCCAACGGGGAGATACTGTGACATCGCCCAACCATATAAATTATTAGCATCAAGATATATTAAAAATGATGTTGCCTGATTTCTATCGTAATTATTCATGTAGTGGTTGTTTGCTTTGGCATATCGATGACTGCACTGTGATACTCCACCTCGAATACCAGATTTAATAAAGGCAATTTTATCAAAATCTGTTAGCAACTCTAACTCTATTTTTGTGTATTTTAACATCGCATCCCAACTTAAACCTGGTGCTGTATAGTAATGCGCAGGATCCAAACCATATGTGCTCATACAAACAGTTCTAAAGTTTTCAAAAATGTCACTTAGCAATAAAACATCTGTCTTTAAGTACAAATCCGAATAATCACTCATAGAACGACTATTGAGCTAAAGAATTGGTTTTGTGTAGGAAGAGATTTTTGTTTAAGACTTTCTAGCCCGGTCATAAATTCATAAGGATATACACCTTTTCTTTTTAATCGGTTAAAATCCTGCTCATTCGGAAAATGTTTCCTCAATTCATCGAATTGATTGATGTTTAGATTATTTGCTAGTGTTTCCAAACTACATGACAAAAATTTCAGAGAATCTATAAACCGTAAACTTACTCGATGGTTATTAACTTTTAATAATTTTGAAAAAGATATATAACGCTCTTTGTTTTGGGGGATTATTTCCACTGCACCTTCAGCAAAATTTAAGGCATGAACAATAAAATGAGCATCATAATTACTTAGATTATGCAAGATAACCGGAACGAAACATTGACTTCTAAATTTACTGCTACATATTTCATGAGCAACACCTCGAAAAACGCCTGTATACCAATCGTGGTCTATTATTTGTTGGCATTTTAAATCTCTCCCACAAATGTAGCATGTAGTAGCTACAGCTATTTTAACTTTGTCCATATCTGATAAAGGTAATGGACATTTTTGAAAATTATTTATTTTGGTAATTATTTCAATGTCTTTCTGTAAGCTTTCCATAAACTTTTTTGCACAGTCATCACCCACGTAAGTTCTGTATTTGGAAAGACTGTCGTCATAAGCACATTTAATGTAATACCCGAAACTATATACATCATGTCTTTGAACATTTTCAGTATGAGGTAAATCTGGATCATTTGAACAGGATGTGATTGGTCTCAGAAATGATTCAAAATCCGCATATATAACAAACGGAACCTTGAGTTGTTTTTGATATTTATCGAATAAAACCTTATTATTGGAAACATTTTCACCGAACCAATTCTTTAAGCATGGTTTTTCGGAAGGTAAGTCAGTACGAATTTGATTACAATCTCGCTTTTGATGTTGAAATAACTGCTCGTGGTTTGAAAAATACAATAAACAGCCATCACATAAATGTATTGCGGCGTGTCGCGAGGTGAGTTGGCTTCTTATTAAACGTGACATATTTTTAATATAGCAATAATGACCATTTGAACCATTTGTTATGTATAATAAGTTAATGTGACAACTTTTTCGACACTTTGTGAAATATAAGGGACCAACAACAGAATTTTGTTTTTTAACATCATCATATTCTAATCCGAAAACATTCACACTCATGTTGTTTAATTTTTCAACTTTTGAGATGTCACATAGTTTAACGGGGAAAGAAACCCCATCAAGTTTTAATTTATTTTCATTTCTTACATATGATGTAACTCTATCAGCATTTTTTGCAACTGGATACAATGCCGATAGTAATGCCCATTGGAAACATTTAACGTCTGCGTTTTTAACATTGACTACTGCTTTTTTTGTTTGTATATCATGTGGTAATTCAATGTATGATGTACCACGTAGGGGGTTAAATTTATTGATATTCATATCAATGCTCACAATTTTAGATAAACTCCAGCCACTATCCTTTTTTTCAAATTCGCTTATTTTGCTAGACAAAGTGTCCTTTAATGATTTTAAAAATATATCTAAATCATCACCTTGCATGATTATAAAGTTACTAGTTTGAAAGTCAAATGAGTTTTTTATTTCCTTTGTTTGTTGTACAAAATCAACGTACAATATAAAGTTAACTTTAAAAATTGTTAGTTCTTCGATAGCTTCATTGATTAAAACTGAAATTGTTTCATTGATTGATTCTACAAATAATTCAGGAGTTTCAAAATCTATTTTCGTTTTATCTATTTTAGATGTTATTTTGTATGTATAAACACGGTTTCCAAAAGCTGATTGTATAAGATCAACATTCGATAAAGAATGTTGAATTTTAACAGAGTTATATTTATGTTGTTTACTATTGAAATGGCTGTTTAAATACCTCTTTTTTATTGGCAAATTGCAGGTAGTGCAATCCACAGTTCCAGTTTCAGCTTCCATACAAAGATTGAGTAATTCATTATCGAAAATTGAGTCAAATGCTTCCCGCGATGTTGATGGTGTTTCCAAATGGTTTTGTTCCTCTGACCGTCTTCTCTTCATTAGATATATATGTCCTCTTTATCAGATATAGCATTATAATAGAATTGCTTGAAAGTGTTATGTTCTTCAACCTCCTCCACGGGGGAGTAACTTGGCGTGTCCTGTAACAACATGTTACTTTTAAAAATACATAGATACAAGTAGACATACAACATAAATGCAAAATCATAGATCAAATAAAGTCAAAGTTTTGCTACAAAAGTTTGTCATCAAGGGTATCTTGAACTCGGTTTAGCTTATATTGATAGCGTTTAAGTGCAAAGGTGAAATCGGTTCAAAGTAAATACGTAATATAACAACTTACCTCCATTTTATACGGTAGAACACGGAAAGACTATTTATTGTGGCAAATACTGTGTGTTGAGTAACGAATAATTTTAGAATACACGCAGATGTTATTAGACGTTATAACAATATTTATCTGTAGTTCACTGCACGAATGGCGTAAGACTGTGATAGTAACTCGAGGGTTTTCGACCTTTATAGCAGAGAAATATCGCAAAAAACTCATGACATGTTTCAACAGGTAAACTTTCTTGGTTTGTGATGGGTGCCTATTAGTTTTTTGCAGCGTCGCATAACTCACATTGATTTATCGAAGATGTTATCTGACGCCCTTTTCACGTAGCAATAAACCCGCGTCATGTCCCGACAAGCAAAATGCCTTTTTGGGTGGCCACTACCTGTCGGCTGTTTTTTATATTTGCATTGATTGTATCGCGATATAACATGATGCTAAAAGATGAACTTCATGAAAATTTTATTTGCAATTACATCATCCACAGCTTATAATTAATGCCCACTGCTGGTTAATCAGGCGACGGACAGTGCGTCACAGTGAAGGTGTTAGGTTAGTTTATTTAAATAATAAAAATAATTAATAATGGTTAAATAATTAATACTTAAATAATAATTTCATATTATATGTATCGTGGGGGGCCGTACAATATTAAATAATATACATATAAAATAAAAATATATTGGTGTATTGCTAATAAATAAATAATAAATATTGATTATCATATTATCATAATATAATAATATGATATTATAGATAATTACCTATTGTAACGCGGGCTTAATATTAGGGGTTGTGCTCGGAACGCAGCCTTTATGCGCGCGCATCCGCCCTCCGCCAGGGAAGTTTTCGGCTTGAGAGATGTCACATAAAAAAAAGTTCAGTTGGAGGTTAATTTTTGACCTAGTTCTCGATTTAATACCTAATGATGTGAACAAGCATTACACTAATTTAATTCACACAAATTCTTTTCGTCAACGGATGGAGACTGCTTATCTGTAGTACCTGCCCCGCAAGCCGGACACAATGGCTCGACCCTCAATAAAACGCTATTGTTTGTTCATTGAGTATACAAGTGGCTTCGTAACTTTTGAATGGGCCGGGGTGCGTTAAAATGGGTTAGCGCAATCGATCAGGCGTGTGCCAAAACATACAAAAAGAATCTAAACTTTTTTTTTTTTTTTTTTTTTTTTAGCTGGCGCCCTGGCAAGACCACCCCAATCGCAACTTTTTTTGGGTGAGCCAGAATGAATCAATCCCTACTACTAATGTCCTACATATGATTTCGCTGCGCTCCGCCCACGTATTGCACAGTTGCACCTTGTACTAATATTCTGCGGTTGCACCACCATAATAATAATTATAATCCTGAAAAACACGGTGAGGAGAAAGTGAACAGAGGTAATGAAGATTTTCAAAATATTTCAAAATGAAGGCATTGCATTCGGAGTCGCTGTGGTCGCGTGATTGTAAACTGAGAATCTGACCAATAACGTGACCCAAATTACTGCTTGGATTTCGGTATTGTTTAGTAACTAAAGGTAGGTAAATATTTCGCCGGTTATAGTAGTATTTGTCACGCTTTTCACTGTGATAAACAGAGCGAAACGATGGTGATACTTATTCCCCTTGCAAAATGCCGACTCGTCGATCTTTCACTTGGATTTAGAATTTACCGCATTAGATTGAAGGCTTTTCCAAAGGGCATGGAATAATAATCCTAAGGCTTCCTCAGAGAAGCAAATTATATTTTTTATTTATATTTGTTCTATCAAGAAGTATCATATCAACAGCCCAAAATAAATCGGTTTCAATTTTATATTGTGACTCCAACCAAATGGATTAAAATTATCTTTTCGATAAAATAGGAATTGCTTTGATAAGAACTCTGCCCGGTATACCTACTAACCATACGAAAGTCTTTGTTTGCCGCCTAGGCAGCACGTATTCTTAGGTTATCGTGATTTAAATCATGAACTCAAGAAAGAGAAACATATTATGCGCAAATTGCACAATGATATCCTTCGGGAACTAAACAATATTGTGAATAGTCCAACTCCCAAGACACGTTTGTGTAATCTGTTGCTGCATAAATTAGATAGGTAGGATACGACAACGCAACGTATTTTATTTAGGAACACGCAGGTTAGGTAATAAATTAAAGGTAAGGCAGACATGCAATTGATCCATAAAAACACTGCAAGCAAAGCTGCTTGATGCAGCAGAGCTCATTATGTAGTATCAAACGAGAAACACGTGTCTTGCGCAACAGTGTATGCACTTTGATGCTACAATGCAGCCGTCTCTTTTGCAATGCACGCCTGCAACGATGCTGCAACGGCTACCTCCTACAAATAAAAATATTTTGATAGCTGGTAGTGGTAGATGCTTCAGATTACTTCGGACTCTTTGATATAACGGCGTGTAATCTAATAACAATTTATAAAAATGAGAGCAAGTTTAGTTAGTTTCAACAGATTCTTAAAAGAAAGTTCAGTCGAGTTAGAAGCGTGTAAGATTGATTCGTATCAGACAATGGAAATTCGGTTCGATTGTAATAGTATTGTCCAACTGCAGTTTCAGAACAATACAACTTTACGGCAATCCATTAACTTCCCACTGTTTGGTAATTTCTCAGGTTTTTCCAGAGATTGAGGTGTAAAACTGTAAAATAATGCCGTGCTATACCACCGTTATTATTGTCGCAATGGACTCTAAGGTACCAATTGTCGACAGAGCACCTGCCACGGTTGGGAGACTCAGTACATGCACGAACCGAGGTAGCAGGGCCCGTGACGAGATGGTATACCGATATTCAAGACATTGAACTTTGCTGAAGTTTTTATGACGTTTGTGTAGCAGAGCAAACCTAAACCAAATCCGGCCAGAATATCGGCAAAATGACCTTTCAAATGTGCATTGGACAAGCAAGAATACTGTTGTTAGCTTCATCAGCGATAAACAGATCATTCGCGTAAACTGTAGGAACGTTTGATGACATCGAGTGGGCGAACCGGTTTCCTAGTCTATAAAAGTGGAATGGACTAGGATCATTGATTCGCAAGGTCTCACGTTCCGCTTCATGATAAATAACTGCGATGAGTCAGATCAAAAGTAACCTACGTATTGACCGATTCTCTTTTTAGATACGGTTATTGCTATTACTTTATGCCATATCATTTGATGCAGGTTTCACTAAGTATGACTGTAAATCTACATATAAAAAAAAACAATCACAATAATCCTGTGACTTTTACAGAACTAGTAGCCGCAATAGTTCTTGTGTCAGTCACCTTACTTACATCAAGGCTACAGTAAACTGCAGGTAATGGTATGGCATGACACATGCCACCAAATATATTATTCACTGCATGCCACCTTGGGTATCGCAATAATTTTTATCAATAGGTACAGTCGGTGTGGCTTTCTGCCTTTCAACGAACATAAAACTTAAAATAGTCGCAGCTCTGCTTTTGACTGTATCTTTAGACTGGCCCCAAAAACCCAAAAAAAAATCAAATGTAACACTTCTATAATAAAGCATTCGTCACGTTTCGATTCGACCTAAGTTTTTTTGTGTCACATAGGAAACGAAACCCCGTTTATTTCACAACCGCTTCCGTAATTTCCTGATTCGTGAAGCATTTTGCACAAAAAAGCTGTTGAATAGCATTTTGTGATGTGATATTGTGTACGAGATCAATGTGATCATTGAGAGATATTTGACCTATATTATATACCTTTTTGTTCTGTGATATTTGGCATTCTAAATGATTAAATTGGCTCATCAGTAAGCATAAAAACTATTACTTAGTAGGACCTGTACCTACTACCTCACCTTTTAGTTATTCGATCTAGGTATAGGTATTGTTATTTCTAGAAGTAGGTAACTATTTTATTATTGTACATCCGAAACGGATAAACTGTTGGTTCAATTTTAAGCTTGTAACACCCTTATGTAGGTACACAGTTAAACAATAAACTTTATCTTTATCTTTACCTCCCAATGATCTTATTGGTACCTCCTATCTGGTCAGCTGAACAGAAACAATACATATAACTACTAACTAATTGTACTTAGACATAGTAACTAATTTGTAGTTACCTACCTCATAGATTCTGGGGGGTAACAGCACCACTCCTACTCATACATACATACATGCCTACTTGTATAGCTGTACCCAGGCACTGCAATAAAAATAAGGTCATAGACCCATTGCAAAATCATAAAATGTTCATCAGACACAGCGGACACAGCGGATGCTCAGTAGCCGATAAGCAGCATAATATTATAACGGAAGTAACATAGTACTGACTGGGTGTTATTATCAGGTGACACATTATACCTAACCTACCATCCATCGCCTACGATGACATACCTACCTAAACAAATACATTTGTGAGTGAGTCATCCGGATGCTGTCGTCTTGTCAGAGCGCGTCAGTAGACATTTCAGATTTCACTAAAATGAGAGGCATATTGAGGTATCTAAGTAGCAAGTACCTGCCTGATAAAAATAATTAAAGTTCTACATAATTATGTCCAAATTAATATTTGTTGTTCTGTTTATTTATCGATTTGAAACAACCGAATCAGGGAATTGACCCGGGAGAAGATTTACAACAGAGCACAAAGGCACAATGCAGAAAGGTGCTGTGCTGACTTTGGAAGCTCGGCACATTGAATTGAATGGCTATCCTTGCTTGCCCAAGGTAGGTGCAAGTATTATTTGAACAAACACTACACACAAAGTAAGGTTTCTTAGCACACCATTGCAATTACGGCACTAACGGCACGAATGTCAGTGTTGAATTAGGAAGTTTGGAATATTTTCGGCTCAGATTTTCGGATATCCTTGTTTGCCCATTTAGGTAAAAGGTGCTTAAATATCTTCCAACATAAGTACCTACCTACCTACTCAGTCTACTAAATCAAGGTGCTGTAGTCTATGCTGTCTGTCTATAGCGAGGCTTTCTAGCAATACATTGCAGCATTAAACTTGATACGCTTTCTTCTTCCATAATTGTATGGAAAGCATTATTATCAAACTGCGACATCAAGAGATTTTTTAACCCCCGAACTACAAAGGAAGGGGTTTGACGACGTTGTATCATTGTATCTGTCTGTTTTTCTGTATGTGTGTTTTACTATTTGCCTGTAACTACGTAACGCAGGCGCCATTCGATTCCAAGGTTACTATTACGTCTACCAGAGGTTATGGACCAGTAAACCGCAACTAACTGTCTCACTAACTGTTCTTATTAGGACTAGTGACTTCGACGATAAGAGGTCATTAACCATTTTTGGGAGAGGCAGGTGCATCATGCACCTTTTCTTACGCAACGATATGATAAGGCCAACTACATTTTAGACCGTCATTTGTGTTTCTGGTAACTGAATTACATACAACGCTTATCTGTTTAAAGATCTTGACACAATTTCGATACACGAGCGCGAATAGTTCCAAAAATGCGTCATGGTTTCTATTATCATATCAATTCAATGGTCTTGATAAACACACAATAAAACAGTAGGGTCGGTATTTTTACTAGGAAGTTACTTCTGGCGAAGGTGTTTTAGAAGAAAGATACTTTGAACCACATTTTGACTTTTCGCCTAAACTAAAGAAGTTTAGGCGTAAATTATTGTTTCGTCCCAGTGGGAGATGAGATACCGGCAGTCCGAAACTACAATAACTCGATCAGTTAGGTAATCTTTATTTATCAACAAAAGACAAAATCAGAGGGACTTTGATTTTATTTAGCGGCAATGGTAATATTGCTTGCTACTATTTTATTTTATGGAGTAACAAAATCCACATCTCTTAAGAATAATGGTAAATCTTAATTTTAAAGCAGATAGCCAAGCATTCTAAGTAAAAGATTCTAGTTCATAGAATCGCTTTTTATATCAGGAAATGTGTGGGAATAACGTCATTCATTTCCATTACATCTGTAAGTAGGTTTCTATGTTTATTTTCTTATTAATTTAGAACAACAGGGTAGGTATTACGTTCTTTTATTTTGTTCTACGAGGTCGTTTGAATAGCGTGGGAGAATGGAATTTTCACTTGAAGAATTGATTGGCCGTGAAAGCCTGAATTCTTCTTTGCATACATCACAGAGGGACTTGATGTTTCATTTTCCATTGTCTCTAATGGAGTTGTAATGAAGACGGATGAACGAAACAAAACAGGGAGAAATATAACTACATTCTACATCGAATTCTTCGTGATTGCAAAAGTATTATTGCAGAAAAGTCAGTCCAGAATTTACGATTATTTCGTTTATTTACTTAGGATTCAGGGATATGACCTGCAATGCCACTTTTATCGGTTGGTAGAATATAGTAGAACATCATTATATTCTAATTCATTCAGAAAGCCTTATTGGGAACTTCATGAAAGTTTTGTTCCGATAAAGAAATGAATGAAATGGATGTTTTGATAAAGAAATCGTTAGTCAAGCATAAATTTGAGTAGATAATTTCATACAAAAGACTTGAGCCCGGATCAGTGTTTGAGTAGTAAAATCAGCTCACAGGCCAAAGAATCACTACTAACGAAAGGTTTAGGTATTACTTATTATCATAATCGGATTTATTTTTATATTTTTGAAATCTCCTTCTAAAGTTTCCGATATCGATCCGAAAAAGCCTTCCGTACGAATGACTACCTCACCTCCCTTTTCCTTAACATTCGCTTGACGCTCAAATATATAGCAATCACATTATAGGGACTATAGATCCAAGAGGTCTGATCTGATTGCCTGATTGAATTAGCGAAAGGAAGTGGCACCGATGCGGGGTCTTAGAGTCAGGTCATCGGATGGGGTCAGGATTGCGGGATTTAAGAACAGCCGGCGACTTTAATCAGCTGTCTTCGTTAGCGTGTGTGACTCACTCGAACCCTTGACTAATGGTTATGGGCTTAGGGCTCGGTAGGTAATTAGGTACCTACCTACCTATGTTTTAGTCTTATCTTGTCAAAAAATGGTTCTATTTTAGGTAAGTGTCCTACCTACGTGTACTTTTAGTTACCAAAAAGTGCTAGTTTTCGTTATTACTTTTCTACTCTAGCCACAGAATATTAGTAGCGCAGGTAGGTAGGTACCTACTACGTACCTATTTCGTTTCGTGCAGTGCAATGTATTTTTCATTCATAATAGGTTATACCTGTCTTTTTTAAGCGAAGTAAACAAAATATTGTTAAAAATTGATATCTGTCTGCATAGTTAAACTAAGTAGGTACCTAAGTACCTACATACACTGTATTAGGTATACCTACCTACCATTTTGCAATACATATTTGCAAACAGATACGGCAAACAGATACCTACCTACCTACCTACCTACAACTCTTTAGAATCAGCACACTTCTAACAGGTGAACAAATCGATAACATGTGAAAGGGTGTGTGTTATCGGGATTTGTAAATAGGTAGGTATACCTAGTAGGTAGGTAGGTATAGGTATATCTACTTCGATATCAGTAGGTACGACGATGTGGAATTTATATCAAGTGCTTGATATCTTCGAAGGAAAAGCGTAATCGATAATTTGTGTTTGTGGTAATTTTCTTTATTTAGGGCACGATTAACTAATAATTCCGCATTAGGAAAAATACATTGTTCTAAACGTTCTGAAGACCACAAAATAGTAGGAACATGGGTTAAGTTTATATCTGAATATTACTTTAGCTATTTTTGCCTGTTTTGAATCTATCTTTTACCTATTCAGTGGGTAGGTAACAGGCACAACACAACAAGGCTCAAGTGGAGCTTCTTTAGTAGGTAGGTATACGTACCTAGGTTAAGCCGCTCAACCAACTACGAGTAGGTACCTACCTACTACGAGGAGGTACCTACAGTACCTACTTAGGTGCTAGATAGGCCTACCTAGTACATACCTACCTACCTAGGTACCTAGGTAATATTGATCTTAGAATGTAAGAATTTAGGTAACTTACCACAGCTACTAGCTTTCCTCGCACCGTGATGCCGATCATCGGCGCGAACCTGACTTCCACTCCTGGCTCCACCACCAGCTCTGCATCTCGTTCTATCAAGAGATCATCCCGGAGGAGGTAGGGCTGTCCATCTCGCTTCCACACAGTTCGTCCTCCGGCCAGCACACCTCCAGGTAACTCTGTTAGGCCAGCCGACGTGTTTACTAGATGAGGATCTGTGTCCATCAACTCCTGCCCACTGCACTTACACAAAATAATAACGATTAGCACTAACACTGTCCGCCACTTGTATTTAGTATCGCCGAACTGACTGTGTCTCCTAAGTATACCCATATCCTTCGAGTATTCCATGATTCACTGCACTAACGGAACACAAAAATATTCATTTCACTTTTATTGTCACTCTTGCAACCCTATAGTCAAATAATCGAGCATTGTACCATAACTGCAAATAGGTATATGAAAATAATGGCATGAACAGTTCAATACCGAATCGTAACAAAGGTGGGGCTAACTAAGCTAAGAAACGACTGGAATCGAAACAAACGAAAATACACACTGTTGCGCCGCCGCGCGCGACCGTTGAACAAAGTCGTTTGGCCGGTTTTGTAGCAGTTTCCTCCTCCCTCCTTTCCTCAGCGCACTCCGTCTACGAAAGCCTCCCTGACTCCCTCCGGTACGGTGTGGTGGCCCGCGGCTGCGTCGTCGTCGCGCCGCCCGCCTATTACGTAGGCAGGTATTACTATTACCTTACCTACCTAAAGGTAGGTAGATACCTTATTTTATTAGGTACATACCTATATATTTCTTTGCAAAGAATTTTAATATTATTCCAAGTTTTTGAAAGGTTTTATAGAGAACAAACGCAGTGTTTAACTATTATTTCACATCGGATATTTTAAAAGACACCCGCCATCCATCTGCCATCAATCCGCATCCGCCCCGCCATTGCAAGACAATCACAAGAGTGGACAAAGTGTTCGCAACCTAATGCCAGGCAGTTCAATTTCAGTTTCAATTTATTCATTCATAATAAAAATAACATTACGGATTACTACCAGGGCCGTAAAATTATCGTATATGGATCAAAAATAATCAAAATTATCGTATCTATCAGGAAAATGGCTAAAATACTCTAGAAAATCATATGAAACGTGACAATAATACGTTGCAAAACTGGACAACATAGAAAAAGAATACTCAAGAGGTGGACAAGACGACAAGAATATTTTTTTTCTGTGGTGCAGGGTGCACGCAACAAGCACGCAAGACCACAACTGCAGTGGACGCCAACTTTAGCTTTTTGACAATGACACACGGATCCTATCAGCGCATGAATGACATGATCTGTTCTGTGGATGTGACTGATCTAAAATACTTCATACTCAAGCGCCCCCTAGTAGAAATTTATAAAACGTGGCTGCGAAAAGCCTTCTGTTCATTCAATCATTCACACAAAAGGTTTAGTTAGGGATGCCATAATAACAATTTAGTTTCCCTGTGCGGAAGTTTATGTTCTCCTATTTATTGTTTTTTTGGAAAATTCTGGCCTACATGGTTCTTATTTATACCGTATACGAGATCTTCCTCATCTTCCACTCGTCACGGAATAGTTAATTCTTGAAAAAATATTTGGTTGGACTTTTTTTCAAGTGTTTTTGTATTATGATCTTGTATTTATGTCAATATTTGTGTTCAAGCGGGCTAGAGTTGAATTTTCAAAATTAAAAGTTATCTTGACAAAACTTTTGTAAAAATTTGCAGGGGTGTTTACAAGTAGCTAAGCTTACTTACTTGTTGTGTTTACAAGTAGGTAAGCTATACTTACTTACTTGTCACGAAAAAAGTGCTACCTATCTTATTAGGCTATTATTTACTGATATCAGCTTTGAATGATGATGATATTCCCAGCTTTGATGATATTCCCATGTTCCCCACCCAGCATTGGTCCCACTCACTAGTTTTGCATATAACTCAATGTTTTGTATATATGGTAGTTTTGTTATTAGTTCTAATTCATGGGTATCTCATTTTGGTATCCTTTAACTACATCAATGTTCTGTAATATTGTATATTGTAAATATATTATGTTTTGCTAGTCTATAGAATAACGCCTTGGAGTAATCCGTAATGTTATTTTATTATGAATGAATAAATTGAAAATGTTAATGAGCGGAAAAATTCCCAAAATTTATAAAATCTCATTTCTTCGTGACTTGTGGGTACCTAATGAATATTTTTAATGTTTTCAACAGTTTTATATTACTACCCCATTCTAAATAAATCTGCTTTTAAAAAGAGTTTTTGTATAGAGCTACGAGGGCACAGCCAAAAAAATAGACATACACCCAACGCCTTAAATTTTCAAAACCCCTTCTACATTTCGGTTTGGGGCTAAAAAGGGATTTGAAAATAAAACCAATAAATTCACACAACAATGTTAATTGATCTATTTGTTGGCAACTTTAGCTTGTTCTGTTCAATCAATACTTTTTTTACACGCTTTACGTCCCCAGTCGGTCGGTTATTTGCATTGCATTCGTTCAATTAATCATTCTTCTTCACTCACTCTCGCGTGGAGTGAGAACTCGTTGACCCAGTTTGATGCAATTTTTTAGTTAAAATTAATGTAATTCCTTAGTTTTAAACCATTTTTTATTCATTTTGAAGTGGAAAGAACATCGCACGATAAAAACGCGTAAGTTTACACACATTCCGGCCTTTGTCGCTTACTAAACAAGTGTGGCGTCGTGCGTGGCACCAAGCGGCGACATCTTGTTTTCTCATAAAATTCTTTGTATTTATTTATCTAGATCCGTAAGCATTTTTATTACCTGTGATAGCATCAAATCGAACACCAACCAAAAAGTTTTGTGTCCAAAATATCCCAATGTTATCACCTAATCATATTTCCAGAAATTCAACACAATCATGAGTTCTAACGGCGGCACACGGGTGTACGTGGGCGGCCTGGTGGAAGGCATCAAGAAAGAAGATTTAGAGCGGGAGTTTGACAAATACGGAAAACTGAACTCTGTCTGGGTAGCACTTAATCCCCCCGGTTTTGCGTTTATTGAATTTGAAAACTTGCAGGAGGCGGAAGATGCGTGTAGCGCTATGAACGGGTTCGAGTTGTTAGGCGCGACTCTCAAAGTTGAGATCTCCCGAAGGCGAGACGGACCTCGTCGGGGAGGTGGTGGCGGGAACTTTAGAGGAGGTCGTGGTGGCGGTGGCGGTGGCGGCGGAGGCGGCGGCGGTGGTGGCTTTAGGGGTCGATCGTTTGGCGGCCAGTCGGGGGGCGGCAACAGATCCTTTAACTCATACGGCGGCGGCGGCGGCCGGCCGTACAATCGCAACGGAGGAGACAGCTACGGCTCCGGCGGCGGCGGCGGTGGCGGTGGCGGCGGTGGCAACTTCCGTTCTAGATCCCCTCACTCGCGCTATTGATTTAGTCTTAATTTATTGTTAGGTTTAGGTTAGTGTTATCGTTATCTGAAGCCTTCCAAGTGTTGAAATTCATTAACAAATACTGGGGGTTAATGCTAGGAAGAGTTCTGTTGATGCACCAGGGAATTAGAGGTAATGCTTCACTTTACTTATAGTTTTTATCAATAATTTAAGCTTGTTCACTAACTCAATAGTGATATTATTGTGTGTTAAATCACCATGATAGGTCAATAAGTTAACAAGTTGTATAAATGTAACACTGTAAATTACCATTAGTTTATTCTTCTATTCTAGGGGTCACAGTTGAGAGACATTTCATTTCACTCTTTACTAGGCTCTTGTGGAAAGTTGTGATCAAACTGACATATCATTATTATGAACTAGCTCTATTTTTGTTGAAAAATATGAATTTACTGAAAACATAAGCTAGTATCTCATTAGGAAAAATTGGCTGATAAACCTTGTGGTTTTATAGAGGAAAATTTGGAGATTTATAATACCATCATTTCAATGCTATGCAAAGTGTTTTTTGTTTACTTTGCAACAACATGGATAACCTAAAAAGTGATTCTGATCTTTGAAGGTGATCGCAATGAGCCAAGTATTTAATTCTAGATTTGATTTCTTAATATTAGAGTTATTCAAGCTGAATTTCAGTGTTTATAAATCAATGAATTTTCTTTTTTTATTTCAGTTCCTTGGGAAATTTGATCTCCGATCAACTGCATTCGTCATGACTGTGATGAAAATGAGAACAATCTTCAGTGTAAAATTAACATTCTACCTAAATTAATTTAAATAAGTTTCATGTCTAATTAAATAAAAGATTTATCGACTTCCATTATAATTTTATTGCTTAGAATTAGTGATCACACTACTAAACTAAAGGTTAATTTATGATGGTGTGCTGAGGCATGCCATGAGGAGTTCCATTTTGTTTAAAAAGTTTTTGCCTTCCATTTTGTCTAGTTTAATTTCTTTGAACGCTCCTCCGAGATTCTCCCATTTCTTATCTTGAACAAGTTCACTGGCAAAAAAGTCTTTTCTTGGTGATTGAGCAATAAATACTTGTATTCCTACTGATGGTTCACATCTGATTGCAATCATTCTGTCACCTGAGAAAGAAAATGTTTGATAAATATGTGTTTTTGAGAAATTAGATTTATATTAAGGATTTTAAAAGTAGTCTGCACACCCATGAAGACTGATAGACAATGCTCTTAGCATTAAGTTCTAGCACTACCTACTTGCATGTGTCAAATTTAAATAAGTGCTAGCTAAGACCTGATTGCTATAAAAGAAGCAAATCATATAATAGTGATGGAGAGAAACGGACCAATACCAGCAGGACTGACCTGTAGGTGAAGCTAGCAGACAAGACGAAGCGTTTCCCAGCGGCTCAACTGGTCCGGACCCCAGGTGTGAACTACTTGCAAGAAGTTGCCATCCCATACATCTGCCTACAGCTTGCACTGCCGTCATCTGGTGCTGGTATATCTGTGGACAAATTGACAACATTATTTTTGTTCTCGTATTCTTGAATGACAACCGAGAATGGGAGACGCAATTACCACGCACCCCTCATAACCACGACCACCCCATGAGTGACGAAGAAGATTCTTTGCATATGTATCTACAGTGCGGTCGGCGGATCTAAGCAATTGATCGATCAAAGACAGCCGTTTGTGATGCGCATAAACAATTAAGTTCGAACAAAACGCCATTGGCTAACTTCACGATTGCCTAAATTAATAATTTGCGATTGCATTTGCTAGTCTGTTATGTATAGACTTGGTACATCAAATGTAGTCACTTTACCTGACAGTAAATAAGATCTCGAAGTTCCTGCAGTTCGTACGACAGATGCCGCACTTTCCCATCTCGACAGATGCATTTCAGCGTTTTCTCACCCACATGGACCACGAGTGACGTTCGGCACACAGCGTCGTATCTGTCGAGATAAAATATATTTTAATGGCTGACAATATTATTCGATGGCTAGCTAAAGTTAGTTTAAAACCATGACAAGCAGATAGTACGTTTGATGTGAAGGTGTTTCCTGCATCACAAATGATAATAATAATGTACCTTCAGCAATACCTCACAGAGCGCGTTCACGGAGGACGTGGTGTGGTATTGCACAGCATCCATCAAAAGAGATACTCTCTTGTATCTTTAAACATCCTCTTCTTTCCTATCATAATAGAGGTGAAGAACGTAATATTATCATCTTACCCATATGCCATAATGTTGATTTTCACACAGGATTGTGTTGGACTATTCAGTGCATTCCAATGTGACACTATTAAAGGATCCTTCACCTAGAAACATAATACGTATTAGAAAAATTACTATTTCCAGTGATTTACTTACAACAGCCCAATAGTGATGTACCTAGGTACAGTCAACGTCAGATTCTGTGAGGCATCACTGCTGCCTCTGAGACACAAAGATGTTAAGTCATGTACCTGTATTTGCATTGGAATTCATACCCTTCGAACCTACCCATAAAAAACAGCAATGCTGCTTAGCGGGATCAATGTGCGGTACGTAGTAGCACTTTCCTAGGCAAGCTCTTTCACAAAAAGCTCTACTACTAACAAAAATAGATACAGAATTAATACGTACTTCTTTGGCAATAGTATCGAGCACGTACTCGCTGCGTCTTCGCATGAAAAAATGTTGCGCCTGTTGAATGATCTGTTCCAGCAATGACTGTTCTTTACTCATGTCTAGAAGCTCGTAGCGGTCGGCGGCCATTGGTCCTGAAACAACAATAAAATTATACAGTTAAAATATAAATTTAATATTCTTAGACATATCCACACAACACAACGCTCTCTAGTCCCAAATTAAGCAAGGCTTGTAATACGGGAACTAGATTGCTGATAGAATACTTATATGTATAATTTTTTTTTTGTAAATACATACTTAAGATACACCCAGACACTGAACAAACATCTATGTTTGCCGCACACAAATGTTTGTTTTCATCAGGGATTGAACCCACGACCCACAGCACGGAAGGGAGAGCTACTACCGACTGAGCCATGACGCCTGTCACATATACTAGCGACAAAGTCCTTGTCTTTTCCTTTAGAAACTCCCTTGTGAGTCTGAAAAAGTTTAATTATAAGGCCGTGCCCACTTTGGACACGAATTTGTTCGTACGTAAACGTACGAGTAATGTTCGTACGAATTGAGTGCTCACACTGAATACGTTTTTCTCCGTCAAATAGTACGACTGCGTGATAAATCCCAACAAGTTCGGATTGTATTCGGACGTCGCGTCGTAAGTAAACGTACGTATACGTACGACTGATCGCATGCAGTGTGAGCGCTCCCATAGTTCTTGGAAGGTCGGTATCATTCGCGCGTAGTCGTACGAATCAAATTCGGATGAATTCGTGCATGCGATTAGTCGTCGCATGCGATGTTTACTTACGACGTCCGAGTACAATCCGAACTTGGGATTTATCACGCAGTCGTACTATTTGACGGAAAAAAACGTATTCAGTGTGAGCACTCAATTCGTACGAACATTACTCGTACGTTTACGTACGAACAAATTCGTGTCCAAAGTGAGCACGGCCTTAAGCTATTGTTACCAGCTAAGCAGCGTCGCTTGGAAGGTCCGAGAGGTCCGGTGGCGGGGTGCGGGAAAGGATGATGTGTGTTGGCGTGATGCACCGCGCGCAGCAGCTGATGTAACGAGTGCTCTAACACGTGGTCGTGGTCCGCCTTGCCCGCTGCTGCTACTTCCGCCTAACAACAGAACAATAAAGTATGAGCTAGTGGCATGATGCCAATTACCAATCTATATATGCGCGACTGTTTGCTGTTGCATTGCTGTGTCTTGGTAAGCCGTCTCAGATTGATGGACGTAGTGCTAGTGCAAGTCACATTGGCGGTGGGGAGATCTGAGATGAGATGTTTAGATTTGTAGGCTTACTTTACATAAAAGCAAACTTTGATTGATGTGTACGTAGTTGAATAAATACAATACGAAACTTTTTTTACTTACTTTTATGTTTTCAGTATTTGTAATATCCTTCTGCCCAGTGTTGTGTCTCAGACCTATTAGCAGTTGGATGCCTGGTAGCACCTGAAAAATAAAGTTATGTCACAGACGACTGGTTTTCGATACCTACCTATTTTCGAAGGCCTACCTACCTACGTGGTTGTGGCCAACATGAAATGCAGTGTAGGATAATTTATTGCTTACCGTAGCCATAATATGGTTCCCCACAACCATATGTGGTATGGAGGCATCGAGTTGCACAGCCTCCGCGGCCAGCCTCGCGAACAGCTCCTTGCAGAACAGCACATTCTGAGCGGCTTCGAGCTTCTGCTGCCAATGCTGCTCGACTCCCTCGCCAGGAATGGTGCCGGGGCAGTTCAACGCTGAAGAGTTGAGCGTCATGGAGACCACGTCTTCCTGCTCTGAGGATTATAAGGTTGGAATTGTCTTTTATAAATTTTGTTCACGAAAATACATAGGAATTAATTATGGGTGAAATACAAATCAAATTTCTTTGTGCCTAATTCTTGTAGTGAACGAGGTTTGCTACCCACAGGGAAATTGTTTTGACAAAAGGTGATTCTTTATTCAATAGAAGTAGAGCTGACATCAGTGACATCGGATACATTTGCTGTGCGTTTGCAACAGACACAGCCATTTATTTATTTACATCATTGTAAAGAACCAATTTATAAACATTCATGTATTTACTTGGGTAAGATTAGGTCTAGGTTGAGAGGACCAAACCTAGATACTTTAGGTACCTACCTCCTCACATTACAGCATCCCATAAAACAGGGCCTGGATATACATATATGTATAGCCAAGGAGGATCATAGGTTGATGAATACCTTTCTGGCACAGCACCGATATGAAAGCCACGCCTTGCAGTTCCGGAGGCACAGTCACGCGTAAGGCAGACGGGGCTGGCCCGCCTCCACTTGCGCTCATTGCTTGAACTATTTGTTCTTCAGGGGCTTTTGATACCTGCGAAGATACATTTACTTAATTAACCCTTGATGGAATTGCCCTACTGCACTTTATATAATTGAAAAACATCAATACTCACCTCAAAGACTCCAGTTTGACTGAATTTAGATCCAGCAGTCCGATAACTCAAGTCACCAACAATAGTATTTGAAATCTTTTTCAGTCTCCAATTCTGTCTGAGCCTCAAAAGATCTATGTGGAAGTCAGGCATGTTCCTGGTCATTCTCATGGTCTCGCTGGCTCGGAGACGGTCTACTCCAGCTTGGAGTACTGCTGCAGCTGCTGCTAGGGCCTTCTTTCTGCCATATACTTGAACCATGGGACGGCTTTCTATTTCACCTGGTTGTACTGGATCTAATACCTGTAAATTAAATCATCATACTTTATTAATTTTCTAATGTATCTCCTGCTTAAGAGCCATTACACACTCTCGACTGTGACTATAGTTTAAATAGGTGTTTACGCACTTGGTCGTCGGATTGCCTATGTTTTGGTCGGCGAGGGTCTGAGTCGCTGGCCACAAGTTAACAGTGCATATCGTCTTTAAGTGATATAAGGAGATGTTAACAAAAATAGTTGTAGATAGTTCAAGTTTTATGTGCAAGTATCACTTGTAAAATGAAACGTTTATGAAAATATATATTGCATTTACTGAACACAGAAATAGAATTTAGGAGAAGCCAACCACTTATAGCTAGTAGAAATATATTCTATACTCACCATGTACCTCTTTTCTTTAGCAATGGATAGCACATCAGCCAGAACACTGACTTCAGTTAAAGCATTTCTCAGTTTATTCCTCACTGAATCCCACGGCCACAGACTTGACTGGTACCCAGGTTCTTTGTCATCTTCCGACTTGGTATCAGAGCTACTTTCTCCCTCCTTTTTAATATTACAGAACTCATCATCAGACTTGGAGAAATCTATTTTTTGGGCCAGACGGGTAAGATTTTCTGACATGGAAAGAGGACTGAAACAGTACATACAATTTTAGCATGGCTATGTAAATATTCAGAACCCTCTATTGTGTGTACGGATTAGAGAAACACTTGAAAATCATGTATGTAAGCATAGTGATGATTATGTTGAAGTTAAAACACTTACGCTTGGTATATCTCTTGTCCATCATAAGTTATTTCTTGAATTTGATTTTCTATTGGAGCTTCAATTGATATATTCACGGAATTAGCCATTATTTGGATTTTTCAGAGTTGTTCAGCTCATAGTATCTTTGTACATAGGTAGTTTAATACTATAATTCTTAGTTTCCACTGGTTCCACCCATAAATCTGTAATGTTATTTTATTCATGAAAAATAATTTGTAGTTTTTAAATACCTCACAACGACTCAGGACTACAGAACATTCAGGACTCGATCAAAACATAAGTTCACAAACAGCAAAAACCTACCTACCTGCGTCTACTACATTTTTTATTTACTATTTTTATTCAGTACCTACATTGAGATGTAGCGATCTATGAAATATAATAATAACACTGGAAGGAAAGAAAAACACTATAAACGTTCTATTCTAACCAAAGTCGTCCTTCAGCAATAAAATAAATAGGTACTGTTGGTAGGTACCTACATTTTTCGATGACGTTGAAAAATTAATATCACATGACAATGATAGTGACAGAATTGTAATTTGACGGTAATCTAACGCCTTCTAGAGTTTATGTGTTCTATGAACGCCCCTTTGCGCATAGAGTAAACGCCATCGCGCCATGTCAGCGACTATGGCTCGACCATAGATTGCGTCAGACGCAATTACCCATTCATTGAAGCAAGTAAAGGTTAGACCGCACTAGGGCGGAACTGCACTGCAGCGGAGCGACGCGACAGTTAGCTTCAATATTCTTTCCAAGTAAATGTACTAGCCATACCGCATTACGCGGCAACGGAACTGCACTGCAGCGGAGCGTCGCGACAGAGTTGGGCAACTAGGCAAAGTTGACGCGCTCGCGTCGCACAGTTCCACTGTCGCTTAGTGCGTTATAGTAAGCGGTGCGTCCGCGACACTTGCGAGGCATCCATCTATTTTATACTAGCTGTAGCGCCCGCGGCTTTGCCCGCGTGATAGGTACTCAGTAATAAAGCAACACATAAACTATGCTTTCCGTTGACTTTATAGCGAGATCTTAAGTAGGTACCTACTACCTACTTACCTACCTACCCACTTAGCTACTTCTTTAAATGTGGCTTCAGAGGCTGGTATTTTTTACATAGGTACGCTATCTCCCTTCCTACCTACACCTTTCGTAGGTATTTTATTTTTTTGTAAGGACATGCTAGGTGCCTAAGCTTGAAACAAACCAATTTTTCCATATAAACTTTAACAACTAATAGCACAGCGAATTAGTTTTGAGCTAGTTTTTTTAAATACAGTTCTTATTTATTTAGTTTGATGAATATAGGTACATGCCAATTTTGGTATTTATAACTTCAAGGAATGTGATTTTGCATACTAACGTTTAGGCCCAGTTTGACCCAGTCAGGGGTTAAATTTGTTAAAATCCCGTCTTAGCGGGTGCCTATGCCATGTAAAGAAAGTACATTCCAAATTTTAGCCCTAGCTTTAGCGGTCTGGTCTGGAATGTGATAGGTAAGTCAGGTCCCTCTTCTTTTATATATATATATACCGTTCACACCAATTTCATCCATCGCGTTCAGTGGTTGCCAACCGACTGAGAGATAAAATGCCGCGCTGCTGCAGTTCTAGTGCGTTATACCGAACTACATTGAAAACGTCGCGTCGCTCCGCTGCAGTGCAGTTCCGCCCTAGTGCGGTCTAACCTTAAGACGCAATGCGTCTTACTTGCTTCAATGAATGGGTCTTTTCTGTTTTAAAAGTTGCCAATAGGTGCCGCTAACTAAAGAAGGATCTAAGATCAGTCACTATATTCAATGGCAATAACAGATGCGAAAAATATCAACTTCAACTTCTTGGTTTATGGCTTTTGCGAAAAATATCTCAACTTGTCATGCATAGGTACTGAATGTTTAGGGTATTTTGGGATGTCTGGGGTATTTTTAGAGTAAGAATTTTTGTGGGAAAGTATGAGGTAATTTTCATTTTTACTAAGACTAGGGGAAAATGCAATTTCAGTGCTGGCATCACTCACTGTTGTTTACCTGACCACCTTACTTGACGCCCCAACTAGTGGTTGTCATAATTTTACCGTCGAATATTTTTGTTGTGAAAAACGCGGAAAACCTTGAGAAGAAACTGTGAGAAATGTCTAGTTTGTCCAATTTTATATTTCCTAAGGAAGCACAGCTGTAATTTGTACACTCTAGCTTCAGAAATGTCCAATATGACTGACCGCTCAATAGCCGTAAGTATCTCGATTCTCAATTTCATACTTTTTCCTTTCGTAAATGGAATGACTAACACGGAAACTCGATGGCATGTAATTTCTCATTATCGAGTAGTCGTCTCATAGGTTTCATAAAGTTTCTGAACTTTGCCTACTTTGCATTGATCAAAGAAAGTAATGTAAATAGGTACCCAATAATAGTAGATTATTTAAACAAGGGGATAAAGCAGTGTCTTCTGTCGCGGGTGACGATTTAAATCGCGAGCGTAACGAAGGACTCGAGGTTTACTCCCGAGCGTAGCGAGGGTGTTAAAAACTTAAATCACGAGCGAAGCGAGGGATTCAGGAGTCCTGAGTATAGCGAGGGATTTAAGTTCACCCAAGACTAAGACAGCTTTATCACCGAGGAAAATACTCTACTTTTCGTACCATTTGCGAAAAAATTAACACAATAATAATATGAGATAGCATTTTAGAACATTAACTTATTTATAAAAATAAATTAAAATAAACTTAACGTTTATGTATTTGAAGAAAACAAAAACGCGGCATTTTCCTAGACTAATATTTTTTTGTCGGAAAAGCAAAGGCATCAAGCTCATACGGCCTGCATAATAAATGCGTATTCCTTTTTCAAAAAGATGTATAATGCTTTATATACAAACTCAATGGTGTTAACACAGATGTAGTTCAGTATAAATTGTATTCCAAATTTAAATCACTTTCTCCCCCTAGAGGATGAAAGAAATCCAGTACAATTTTCTCTCCCTGTTTTTAACAGATTAAAAATGACTATTGTTATGTTCGCTTTTTGTGGCATAGAATGTCACTTTTTTGAGCAAGTGGTACGAAAACACCTTTTTCTGCCCTCTTTATTTCTCTATCAATATTGCTCAAGAAAAATGAGATTTGCTGGAGCAAATCTTATCTTAGGTAGGTACCTACCTACCTGCCTATTTGCATAGGCTCCCAACCATGTACTGTGATGTACTTACCTACCAAACAGAATTAGGTCTTTTAATTGTGAGAAAAGCATACCTATTGAGTGAGACATCTTTAATGTCTAAAATAAATTATGTGTAAATATGCAGTTATTTTTCTTTTATATAGATTAAGTAGGTAATAATTTTGCAGCTAACAACCTGTTGTCTGCTATTTGGTAAATAATTGCCTATATTTAAATTTTAAATTCTAGTCTAGGCCTAGCTTGGAGCAGGTAATTGCTATTGTGGATTTTATGGAGAAGCACCCAGCACTTGGCCTGGGGCAGCTGAGAGGACTTGAAGGCAGAGATGAGAGTAAGAAACTCTGGTTCAAACTGACAAGGATGGTAAACTGCATCAATGGACCAACTAGGCCTATGAAATCTTGGATTAAAGTAAGTTCAATGACACTTAAAATAAAATAATACTTATTATACTTACCCAATTGTGTTTTATGTTAAAATCTAACCTATCTTTCAGTACTGGGCAGATAAAAAGTCAACAGTGAGATCCAAGGTGTTGTCCAATGGTGTGGACCCCAACAACTTGTGCTCCAACATAGAGAAGAAAATATGGGATTTATTCCTAGCTAATGACACCAGTGGGTTCTGATTTTTTTAAAGCTGCTGAAAATAAGACCTTACTATTTTTTTTAATAACTATTCAAAATGAAAACTATTTAGGTACTTATGATCTTTGTGTGTTTTATAGAACGAGGTGGATCTGTAAAGCAAGAGACACACTACCTTGAAGAAAACTTCTTTAATGATGACCAAAGCAGCATAGACCAGAGTAATAATGATGTGGACCCTGTGGTCTCTTTCAAAGACATTTCAGAAGAAGGCCAAGAGATACTCAATGTGGAGGACAGACAGACAGCAATTATGGAGAAATTGGTACAACACTTGTCTTATTAATCTGATTGCATTGTACTTTCTGGAAACATGTGGGAGAGGCCTATTAGTAATCAATATTATAAATATTCAACCCCCTCTAGTCCCAACTAACATTTATTACAACAAATCATTATTACAGCCCTAACACCCAAACTAAAGGAATTCTGTATGTCAGGGTATGAGTTAGTTCCTATGCCTTGCAATTTTTCCTGTGGAACCGAAAGCATGAGCTCGAAAACAATTCCACTGTACCATACTAAATTCAATACCTACTTGGCAAAACTGTACTTATAGTAAGTATAGTTAATTCAATGTGGTTTGGTGTTCAATTCAGGTAAAGGTAATGAGTGAGCAGGCGTCGGCGTTGTCTCAATTAGCACAATCATCGAATGTCAACGCGCAAGCTATGGAAAGACTTGCCGAAGCTTCTCATATACAGGTAAAGAAAATGTACTAACAATTTTGTAACAGCCGGAATTCATAGGAAGGTGACGGCCATAACGTAATAGTAACAGTAACTGGTGAGCTGTTACAACTTAGCGTCATTGACCCCCTGTCTACTAGACTAGGGGATGGTTACTGCGCTGTGCCAAAAATATACATTACTTTGAAGAAAGTGTATTCAACTTCTTTGTAAGACTAAAGTATGATAAAATTGGGGAGTTGGGGTTGGGTGTTGAACGCACGAATTTAGTTTTTAATTCAATCCTGTGTCTAAAATCCTGACCATGTAACAAAATTTACTTGATTTAGACACTTTATTTTCCAATAAATAATAAATAAATATTCACGGACATTCAACACAACGCCTTCTAGTCCCAAACTAAGCAAAGCTTGTACTATGGGAACTAGATGGCTGATAGAATACATACATTTTTTTTTGTAAATGCCTATAATACATAGTAACACCCAATAAAGAAATACTCGTTGTGTTTACAGGCGCGGGCTATAGACCGACTAGCAAATACGTTTGATACAATAAGTGGCGTGTCACACGATGTTCGGAATGCTTTGGTGGACATCGATGGCACTATGAAAAGGTTCTACAATACATCGCCGACGTAGCACAGGTATCTGTGACGGGGAATACCCGCTTGATTATCTATATTTATTAGTAATTTGGGTCTTTGAATTTAATCTACATGAATTATACGTCAGAAGCCATTTTACCCATGCCTCTATGAACGGGACGCTGCAGTGCCTGGGACATGATTTAGGTGGAGTAGGCTTATTGAGTATGTACTTAGATACTGTTACATATGTCCACAATACGGTCCGTGGATCTAGGCAACCGTGTACATAGCCGTTTCGATGTACAATAGAACATTTTCAAATTATATTGTCTTCACGCCTCACAAATGGCTAAAATCACGATAGCTTCGATCCGCCGACTGCATAGTACATGTAGAAAAACATGGTGACAGTGCTGCCTTATATTAAGAAGAAATAATTAAGTATTCCTAAAATCTAGTCATACTTAAAACTTCTAATCGCGATTCGATTATTTGTCGTATTATAACGCGATTGACTTACAACTGCCTGAATGTGTATCAAAATACTAAAATGTATTAATTGAAGCAATATTTATTGATAACTAGAGATTAACTTATAACATTTTTCCACTATCACGTTAACAAAACTTTACAAAATGGTGTCTAATATATCTATTTAATTTTACTAACCAGTTAATACAGTAGGTAGGTTACTTAACTCCTTGCATAAAAAATACTTTTATGTAAAGTAAACTTATGTACCTAGCTAATATATTAAAAAAAATTCTGCGTTTTAGCAGTAATTGTAAAGATAACATAGCAATTTATATATTTTTCTACGTAAAATATTTAAGCAATAAAATGTCTTCAAAATATTAGCACGTGAAATTAATAATCATAATGATTTAAATTAAAATAGTTTTAGAATTATTTAAAACAATAATAGATATATAATTTAAAAAAATAAATGCAGAACAAACACTAAATCGTATTTTCAATATTCATATACCTTACAATCTACGAGTATACAAATCTATGAAAACAGGACAGGTTAAACATAATTATAACTCTCACAAAAAACGATGTGTAATTTGTAAAGCACATCTCCCATGTCTCTAAACTAATTTTCGTTTTTCTACTTATACAACTATCACTATCCAGTTTTAAATATTCCGAAATAGTCACTGAAAGTTTTCATAGAATGCACAATTACTGTTTTAACAGTACTCCTCATATATCATCTGAGGTTTTTCAGTAGCTTTACCAGGCTAGTGGTGTTTCCTTCAGTCGTTGCTTGATCTAAAACTGATATCATTCCTTCGGGACCTCTACCGTATTCGGGTTTGGAGTTTGTCGTCAGGTAAAAGTTGCCCTGAGCTCTGTGGGATAATACATCGTTGTGATTAAGCAGAGTTACCTACTTCCACTTGGTATCTTACTAGCTTTCATCGTACTAACAAGCTAGTACAATACGAAGCACGAGTCGCTCCCTCCTGTAGTTTATCTATATGCAGTCTAATGTTTTGAAATAAACCACTAAGATCGTCATAAAATCCAGTTTTATGTGGCTTCAAAAATACAGTCGGGAAAAGCGAAATAATTGCGAAATAATTTTACGTGTTCGTAATATTTGGGGGTTTAGTTGTACCGTAGCGATGGTACAACTAATTTAAGTTATGCTACCTACACTGTCGACCGCATCACTGTGGTCAAACGTTACTTAGAGGCCCACACCGGTGATCTTATGATCTGGGTAGAGTCACAGCTGTAAACTTGTAAAAATGGAATAATTGGTTACCTTGTGTTAGTAAGATCACCCAAATAAATGCTGGTATTTGGCTGGCCTCTGTTAGCTTTCCAGCTTTCATAGTCGGTAGCCCCTCCGGCAGGGAAAGCCGTGGGTGAGGATATAGCTTCTACGTAGTATCGCCATGCTCTGTCGTGACTGCATAAATCTGAAAGAATTGTTTTTTTTCGATAATTTATTAAAGATTGCCGTATCATCTGCTCTATGACTGTCACAGTTGGTTGTTAAACTATCTACTAAAAGCTGCTGCGGCCTGCAGCATTCCAAGGCATCAGGCATTAGTTTTTGTATGGGCACAATAAACGTAGCGATATATATCGTAAAGGACGCCAGAAGCCGTCAGCAGAGATTCTCCATCGCAAAATGCGCTTTTGGCACTAACGAGCTTGCGGTTCATGTAAACGGAGAAAAACACTGAACAAAAACTCAATTTTTACCAAATACCATCTTTTTCGTCAAGGTCTATAAGCTTTTAAAATCATCACAAAAGGAACTGTCAGTTCATGGCTCAGATAAACATTTGGAATGTACTTTATGCAAACGATCGACATAAATAAAATTGATACAGCTTATAATGACTATGTTTTCAGATTTTATAAAACTCCTATTTATTACAGGCTAAAAGTCATAAGCTGCATTTGTGTATTTTTTGGAACGACATCAACGGTGCAAATATTACATTCATTTTGCGCAAGCGTCCGATTTTGCATAATAGAGGCTTTGCATTGCGTATATTACAACTTACTGTGCCGTTTGAAAGGCTTTCTTAATATATGAATATTTGATGGTTTTGTTGGTATTGCTAATGATCCATTTTCGACATCGGGATATATTTCTGAAAACACACAGTTTATGCCTAAAGTTGGGTACATTGCCATCGCCTGCGCCGAAATATTGCGATGGTTTGTTTCAACAAAGCGAACCACACATTTCCCAATAGAACTCGAACGACGACGGGTTCTATCACAGCAAGAGACTTCTGGGGTTCTATCTGGGGAATTTTCCTAGCCTAGTCCAATAATAGCACCCGCAGTCATGCTTTATTAATATTTGATTCAAGTAATCTTATCTGTACCAACCACCATATTGTCTCGCCTAACAACCATCATGAGCTCAAGGCCTCAAATCCAGCGGGTCTTAAAACTTACGTTCAAGGTTCTTTATTCAGATGGAGATTTATTGTTTTAATTGTAATCTTATCATTGTATGAATGACCTAGCATTGACATTGTGAGCTCAAGGTGTAGACAAGTATACGGGTGCCATGATCTGAATAGTGAGTTATGCTTCGCTAAACCTTTAGCTTTACTGTGTACCGGTTTGTAGTCGCACCGTCACCCATACGGATTAGAGGCACTCGAAATGCGAGAGGTGGACGCAGTGTTATGCCTCACAGAGCGCGTCTACCAGTAGATGTGCTCTGTGAGGCATTGTTATGGGCAAGGAATAGTCCAATTGTTTTTTTATTTTTCTCATAAAAAAGTTTGATACATGTGGAGTGCATGTAAGATGCACGATTAGTAAAACTATAGAAAACCTTGGCAAGCGGAAAAAGTGATTTAGAGCTATTCATTGATCTGAGCATCTGCATCGCCACGGCCAGTTGTGACAAAAAACCGTAGCGGAATCATTCGACCGTTGAATTTACTGTACAGCGTGCTACAACTCATTTATTCAATGGTTACGCATAGCCCAAAATATTTGTCATGGTCCTATGGACTACTGCTAATTTAAAATAATAAATTCATATTCACTCGTCTATCTATCTATACTATTATTAAACTGTAAAAAAGCCAAAAAGTTAAATTAAAGATATGGATAAACGAAATATGCAGATCTACTGAATAAACGATTCTGATTCCGAAAATCAAGTTTGTCTGTTTATCTGTTTGTATGTTTGTATGTTTGTTTGGTCGCGGATCACGCCTTAACTACTGGACCAATTTTGACAAAACTTATACCATTTGGAAGCCCTTTTTCCGAATTGAAACATAGGCTATATTTTATTGAAATCAAAGACGTGGATTCTAAGATACAGCTTGACCTCTCTAAACCAAAAGCAGCCTTTGGCACGATGTTCATCGTATACTGGTTGACTGATATTTTGGTGGAAAGTTTCGCACGCGTACGAAGTCGCGGGTATCAGCTAGTTAACCATAAAATTATAAGTAGATTGGGTAGGTACTAGGCACACCATCTTAGTTGTATTATGCGATACGACACGACACCATTAAAATCGTGAACTCTTGTCTTTTCTTGGTCCGCAGTGAAATCATCAGACGTTTATGGACCACTCTTGCTGGCAGAAATGTCCAAATCCGGACGATTGCCATAAAAAAAAAGAAAAAAAAATGATGCTTACCTTCAGGAGTGAACATGTCAAAGTCGCCAGTAGGACAGCCCGGTTGCGGGGTCTGGGACTCCGAACCGTAGTTAGGCCAGATGTCGACAGTCCCGGTGGAAGTGGAAGTACCGTAGCCGCCAGGGTCGCTGTGGATGATGTCCACGAATCTAGCGCAAGTGCGATCTAACCCGTTTTGAACGGCAAAGGTGCCTTCGAAGAGTGCGCGAGCTGGGTCTAGGCCAGTGATTCTGTAAAAAGGAATTTGATTCTTACAGTCAGTCACATTTTGTGTAAATAAAAAAATCTTTGCTTACAGTAGACCGTTTTACCACAGCGTAAGTCCTAGTAGCTGCATAGTCGATATTATTATGTGGTAGGTACATTTTGAAACCAGTTGTCTTTCGGTAGAGATGTGGTAGAAAAGATAGTATTTTACTTCTGTGCTACTCGTCTTAAAAAATTTCACTTGTTCATTTTCGCGTAGTATTGACGATACACATAGATAAGAATACTTAAATAGTTTGCTCCATAGAAGTTACTGTTACCATTGATTACCTGGGCATGACATGTCCCGTTTCCCTGGTCTTCTTGCCAGCAAAGCCCATGATGTGAGCACCTAAAGAATGACCCACAAGATGCATGCCATCCATTTTCATGCCTGCCTTGTGTAGCCTTATCAACGCCTCGCCCATTTCTTTACCAACCTATAAAACGAGTCAAAATAATTACCTACTGGTATTATATCACCAATCACTGCTGTTTGAAAGTAAAATTAGCAATCCTCAGATGCTAAAACTCAATGCCGAGATGTTATTGACCTACAGTCCCACACCGGACAGTAAAAGTGACTAGACCTAATGCAATTTTTGTAATGCTCTGGTCATGGAGACAGGTATTTTATCATTTTTATAGTGTGGTAATCGGTACTTATAAATATAGTAGCTTCTAATCTAATATCATAAAAAACATATACAATTATAAAATCATTTCCTTAAACTAAAACTGTTTTGTTTTTTAAATATTCCAAAAGCTCTGTAAAAAATGATGTGGGTCAGAACTCAGAAACTTGTGATGTAGCTATACATTTTAAACAATGGCGACTCACCTTTTTAGCATTTGGCACTGCATGGAACGCATAGCCCAAGGGTATACCCAGAACACCGCTTTTCGCCTCTTCTTCCCAGTCGAGGAGAACAACATTTCGTTTCTTTCTGTTTATGTAGGCTCCAAGCACAGCCATCGTTGCTGGGCCGTTGGTCCTGCCACGATATCCAAACGTGTATATCACAGTCGGCAGGGCAGGGTCCAGACATGATGTAAAATAACTTGGCAGTTCTTGAGTTAGTTGTGTCGCTACATAGTTATCCAGCGACCTGGAATAGTGAATTAATTAGTCTACTTAAATATGTCTCATTACAATTTCGAAACTAGCCCCTTGCACTTTATCCAAAAGGTCGTGTGCTGGATTTTGGTTCGATTACTTTAGTTTTCATTCTGATGCGCTAAAACGTAGATAAATAAACGTTTATAAATAAAATATCGACTGTGTATCAATGATCGTAATGTATTTGGTTTTCACCATTGAGGGGACTATAAATCTTGAACCTTTTCGCGTGTTATATGTAACTTATGTAGCTATTTGTTACTTATGTCTTTCCCAATAAAAATGCAAGCATTTTCTAATCGAACCTTCCGTAAGACTGCAATATCCAGGCAACAATGCAAGTTAGAGTCATTAAATTCTGCTAGGATATGGCGTATATCGCCTTGAACTAATATTACTTCTGTAGTATCGTGTAGTGCATAGGTGCTGTTAGGTATTCTGTGATCATCCTTCATTGATCAAATTCATCTTTGTGTGAAAAATCTGTTATCGTGTAGATGCAAATTTTTATAGTAATGCACTAACTGTGGCTGCGTTCAGTCCTCCCTCGTGCAGGTGTCGGTACAAGAAAATCACTTTCAACTAGCTTATTAGGTATACAAGGTGTAACATAATTACCCTATAAGCCCGAAGGGGGCGTAATCAGACCAACCACCTGAGTGCTTGGACGCGTGCAAATTGAAATTTTCATTACGAAAGTACAACTTTTATTATTTTAGAAGTTTGCGACAACCCTAAGTGTTTGTAAACTATTTGCGTAAACTCTTACACACGCACGCATACGTAGGTACCCACCTACCGCATCGCATGCACACGCATGCTGTGTGTGTGTGTACATTTTAAGTAAAAGTTACGAGCTCATTTCATGAATGAAAAACTTCAAAATCTCTAAAGTCGTAGAACAAACACTGTTCGCCATGACCTGTAAAATACCCCCCTTTCGGACTTATAGGGTAATTATAATACACCGTGTATAACTTTTCATATATTCTGAAAAAGGGTTTATTATATAAACACCAGCAAAACAGGATCAAACTATATAAGTCCAGGAAAATGTGGTCTTTTGTGCACCCAATTTAGGAAGCACTCTGAAAATAAATATATAACCGTAAATTGGTGAGTCGTTACTATACTCTCACGGTAAGGGTTCCGCTACAAGCAGATACGGCCCTGTGATATACAGACAGACAAAGAACCTTAAGGGTAATCAATGTATTCTTTATAATAAGCACTTTTATTTATATAAAAAAGTATCACAAGTGTTTTATCCAAAAGAGGATGACAGTCTTGGCACCCTAGTTTACGGAACCATACAAACGAATGCTGGCTAGAATAATAATTACCTGGGCAATGTAAATTTTTATGCATCACCTGATCGGATTATTCAAGTCATAAAGCACACGATAGATCTTTGTGTGATTGTTTACAATTTCCTGCGCGTGCGTTGTATGTTTGACCTCGCATGTCTATAAGTACGTACCTACATTGCAGGGTAACATAGCAAGCTCCACCATAAAAAAAAACTTAAATCCTCCTCATCATTGCTGGTCATCACCAAATCTTGGTGTACAGACTCCAGTTCATCAAATCTCAAAACTTCGAGTTGAACTAATGTTTCATGCTGCAGTTATCAGGTTTTCCTCTGTTCTCTCAGGGCGTCTTAGAGTTGAGTCAAGTTAGAGTCTACTTACTCGTTATTAGATGGTTATGTTATGTTTTTACTATGATATGATATTCCAATGAAGATTCACAATATTTTATAAATAAAACAATTTTGAATTATATAATAGCCCGACCAATGATCCCGTTTTGATTAACCTTCAGCTTTTACCTAAAAGTGACGCATATTTTCAAACTTGGCATAAACCGGTTCTACTATTCTGATATGCATATTTTATTTGGATACGAGTAAACTGAGCGATACACGTAATTTATACAAGATCAATAGGTGAAGGTACAAGAAAGCGTTGATTACGTATTTTGATTATACAACCGCGCCCTGGTTCTACTTCTGATGACCTTGGCGTCATGATACGTTGCGATAAGTCTACGGCGGAATTTGATGAAATTAGGATAGTGAATAAATTATAAACATCAAGACTAGAGAACTGGGTACTGCCAAGATAGAGTACAGTCAGCATAGGTTAGGCTTGTGACGGTAGAGTCGTGTCAGTTTTATATTTTCATCTTCCTGTAAACATAGGATTATCCGTCAATGCTGACGATAATCCGAACGATAATAACTGTAATCTACTCACCCTTTATAGCAACGCAACCAAGCGCCTCCTGCAAATTGTGTCAAATCTGTAAAAATAAAAACTTTTTAGGAGCTACGATGCATTGTTTGTGGATAGTTATGATCGCATAAAATAAACAATGAGCTTTATCATAGCTGCTACCAAAGTGAATACCTATGCAATCTTAAAAGGAACATTTTATTGTGATCAGTCATCGGGTCTACTTATTACCGTAGAGTATAAAATAAGGAATACTAATTACACTCACATATCAAAGTTATCCATAAGCCTACCAAAGACGATTTTCCACTGCACATTATTATTTTATTTTTCGAATAAAATGACTCAATTTTAATTGTTTACACTCAACTCTTTACGTAGTAGGTAAGTATACCTACTTATATCCCTAAAATATTTTTAATAATACATTTTTACAAAAAAATAAAAATGTTTATATTTATTCCGTAAATTCGATCTTATTATTATTTTCACAATTAATTAGGAAGAGAAACTTTTGATGGAAGCGTGTGAAGACCGCGCGCAAATTCTTTCAATTGTTTACTGTTTACGATGCAGCTTCGGTAGCGGCCAGTTGATAACGCGTGACTTTCATACCGTTCGATGTGATGCACAAGCATAGGGGACTTGAACTACCAAAATAGGAGAAGTAGGGGTTAAGTTAAGACGTCGGTAAGCTGTAGTCAAATATTTCATACCAAATCATAGTTTGGAGCGAGAGCAATAGTTATGGTAATTTCCTCGAATGTCTATTTGAAGAAGGCCATGTGCATGAAGGTATGTAGCCTTGTAAGTAACTACACTGCAAAAATGAACACAGTTTTCCGGACTTCGGAAGATGTTGTGGAGAACCGTTCAAGCAAATCTTTGCGGTTAGTTGAAAGTTTAAAATTATAAACTGAGTGTTTTCAAAATGAATTGTGTGGTTTACCAAAGTATTCATAAAACCTCGCATCTTCTCTTGTTAGTCACATTTTGTGGTGTCTATTTGTTGGTAACTACTTGAAAAGAAGTAAAAATATAATAGTTTTTCGTTCTAAATGTTATTGACCGTAAAATTTATTAACACTTGTAGGTATTATTTTCAATTTACTACTTTTATTCTGCATTTGGTAGGCTCCGTACCAACCAAATGCAGAATAAAAGTAGTAAATTTGAAAATAATACCCGAACCCGTTGTGTTCATGTATTAGTTACCAAAGGCTCTGAGGGAAGAAAATCACTACATTATTTTTGATTTAATTCAATTGAGCCAACAAATTTTTTTTTATCAATTCTCAGTTCTGGTATGCCAAAGTATCACAGGCTTACGTTATATTAGTATGATCGGCCGAAATCACAAAATCAGTGGTGACTCCTTGCTCCGTGTTATTATTTCAAGTCGAGTAGTCATCTGCTTTATCAGCCTTAAGCGTGGCTCCCGACCATATTGCTATGACGCATGACGCTAATTGTGTATTTATTTGGACTTAGTGACGATTCGGACCAAATATTTTGGGACAAATTCTCCCAATCGTCACTTTTGATTTTAATAATTTTTGTTGTGACGATTCGGACAACTTTAAAAATGCACCTCAAGATTTTTATAAATTTTTGTGCAAACAGGTTGTACTTGTAACGTTATCAATCATCGCTCTATTTATAGACATGTAAATTCGAGCTAATATAAACCGAGTAGGTAGGAATCTTGAAGGAATTTAGTGCGGTACTATGAGGGTATTTTTTCATGATTTACTATCGATTGTTATTTATCGGTCTAAATACTAAGGTAAGGCTAGATAAGGTATTTTATTTCTATACAGTATACAGTGGTTTGCAGGAAAATAAACTGTAGGTACTTACTTCTGATAATAAAATAGGAACCGTTTAAAAATCAAATCGATTTTATTTGACAATTTAATTACATACACAACACAGTTATTTATAAAAATATTATAATAATTCTTATATCGCTAAATAACGCTATATGGAAATAATAAGTGTAAACACTTACCAAGCGCTTTGTTATCTTTTAATATCTACACAGATTATTTATATTGCACTACTTTTACATATTTAATTCTACGCAAACACTAATGATATAAAAATACGTTTAAATACTGCCACACAGTCGATTAAGGTCCGTTATTAAACAAATTAATAATAGAACATTATCTTTCCACATACCTACGTCTAACTAAAATGTTAAAAAACAGTTGAAATGACTAAATAAAGGTCACTCAATTGACTCGTGCAGCAGTAGGCTCTACTTGGAAGTTCAGAGGTCATTGGAATCATTATGATTTTGTTGCATTTTATATTATCTTCGAAAAGTGGCCGACCCGAGCCGAACTACGATGTAGCCTACTTATTGCAATGACCAAGATTTAAGTCTGCGATAACTAGAACTATGGTATTCAATTTTACAGTAACTGGATGCAGACATCATCATAAAAAGATGATCATACCCAAAATACTTAAAGAGAATGGTATCTTTGTAAATAAAAAAAATAGCTTAAAAGTCTCTTATTGACTAGAGAATGGTATGGCAACATTGTGACTAGATAAAATGGTTTTTCCCCTGAAAAAACATCGAATGGAATGTTATTTGTAAAACTGGAAGAACCACATTTGTCTTTTTATATTTTTCTTCTAGCTGTTTCATCTGAATATGAATACAGCTTAGGGTTAATTAATCCAACCTGCAGTTTCGCATTGTTCAGGGCGGTGCAGATATGTTGTTTGGTATTAGCTCCAGTTCTTCGTCAGCGGTGTCCACTTCACTTTCCTTAGAACTGGACTCTTCTGGTTCATCTCTCATCAGAGCTCTGTATTTCTTAGCTATTAGCTCCCAGTCTACGACATTTTCGATCTTTGTGGCGTTGTTGAAACTGAGCTGGGAGCCTATCGGACTCAGGTGCACCACTGACAAGCGAGTTGAGTCTGTCGAAGTGTGTGTCGTTATTATTCTCCTTAAAATCAAACATTAAACAATGTAATGGTAAAATAAACTTACCTTTAGGAACAACCTGCCCTCTTTTGACCTTTGACAGCCACTTAGCTCCAGCCTTAGACCGGGCGCTCATCTGGTCCTGTCTCTGTAGCCCGATCATGTGCACTAAGCTAGGACGCTTCTTCTTTGACATACGTTCCTGTAATAATAATGACAAAGATTGTGAGCGTTTCCTAAGGCCGGAAAATGTGGTATAAACGCGTTAATTTTAAAGTTACTTGCCTTGCATCTATGGATAAGCCACATAAGCCACGTGGTGACCAAGTTGAGGGGAGAAGGAGCAGTGGTGGTTCTGTGCATGTTGCGGATCAGCTTCGACAGGCCATACTTCCACTCTATGTCTGATTGCGCCTGGAAGAGCGAAATGCTATTAAAGTATTTTGTTTCTAGAAGGTTTCATAAAAGTACCTACCTACTTATATTTTTTTAAAATCTGTTCCTCTATTCTTTGTTTCTAAATCTATGTACCGTTTAACTATTTGAGTCAAATATATTGAGACAGATTTACTCTACAGTCATACGACAAAGGTAATTCAAATAAGTTATTCATCAGAACGTTAATTTATATGCCCAGCGTAAACTGTTAACACACTCCACGAGGTTACCTGTATCCTTTGGTACGTGTCTGACATCATAGCGATGAGTAGATTGATCAGCACCACTACAGACACCAACATGTATATTCCGAAGACTATTTTGAACAGATAATTCGTCCAACCAGGCTGTGTGTTAGTATCGTTCCGATGCACTCTCGTTTGCTCGGTGGTGGTTTGTCCGAATACAGCAAAGAACAGTAGCTCGAAGGAAAACAGCGGGTTCATTGTAACTGCGAACAAAATTGTACTTTGTGGACACGTAGTTACCTGTATGCGTTGGTAAGTGTCCGACATCATCGCAATCAGGAGCGACATGAGCACCACGACAGACATCAGCAAGTAGGCTCCGAAGACGAACTTGAACAGGTTTTGGGTCCACGAGGGTCGCGTGCTGGAGATGTAGTTCAGGTCTGACAACGTAATCTGGCCGAAAAGGGCGAAGAACAATTTCTCGAAGGCCTCGACCGGTGATAGAGTCGCTAGAAGACAACACTCAAATGGACCTCGCTCTCTCTGCTACCTCAAAATGTGAAGACGGAAGGGTAAATTCATAAACTGTAGGCAGTCTAAGATCTATTAGTATTCTATAAAAGTTGCATTTTAAAAACAGTTACTCTCGAAGTTATTGCGGATTATTATGATCCTGTGGTATCGCGTAAGTCATTAATTTACCCTTGCGTTAACTTCTATCTAGCAGCAATCTAAGACGTCTAAAAATACACTCAAAATCACAGGAAAGATTGATAAACTTTTCAAAACAGGATTCACTTTCATTATAGGTACCGTTTCGGTACCTATAATCTTCATGACTTTTATGAGCAATGAAAATAATATTAGTAAAATGATAGTTATCAATCAGACCTTTCTACGCGATGCGTGTATCTGCACACCAACAGCGTGGACGCATCAGGCGCCACATCGACGACAAACAGCCAAACGATATCCAAAACATAAAACAATACCTCGAGACCGGCGTGAGTGTCAGCCCTCGGACAACAACCAAGCTGCGCATGCGCAAATCAAATCTTGCTCCACTGAATGCGGTGAGTCGGCCACTCATTCCACTAAACTAGGTAGTACTAGAGAGTGACGCGCAACGCAACTCCTGCAACCACATCTGGAAACCACCATCTTCGTAAAGCCATTGCGGATGCAGAAAATGCATTGTGCGCTTCTTAGACATCTAACTTATCCTAAAAATAAGTTGGCGTGAAGTTTGTATGGTACAGAGCCCACATTCCTCATTCATTTCGGTGTCAACAATTATCTAAATGTAGTTCAAAATACTATCAACGATGATAACATTCTCGATGTGACGGTAAACATTCAAGCCTGCAAGCGGATGCATGGTTCGTTTAAATAAAAATAAAGAAATAAAACAAGCACATCGAGATATTATGCGATCATCGTATGAAAGTGACACTCGTGTGAACATTTATATTTTCATTTCCACAACACGGACTTACGCCCCGATGGCCCCTGTTTCCTCCTGTACGATTCACCAGAAACTGTATTCAGCCATTGGGCTTCGATCGTACTTTGTCGTTTTGTGCGTAGGTTTTCTATTTAGTTAAGGTTAGTATTAGAATTTGGGTAAACAGAATTTTATTCAATTATCGTCGAAATTCTCATGAAGTTATGGTGATAAATACGACATGATGAATATGGTAAAAATATAGAAGTTGGTATCACACTCACCGTCTGAGAACAATTTTCTTCTTGCTGTCCTTGCGTATTTGTTATCTTCCGCTTTATTTATGTTTCTGAAAGGCTGATTTAAGGCGACTATGTGCATCGAAAATCCGAATACAAATATAGCCAATACAGCGAGGAACCTGCCGAGATCTTTCATAAGATCTCCAATGATGATGGCCCATGGGCCAAACAGATGGTGGAAAGATAAGAAATCTAATATTTGTACACACGCTAATAGAAAAGACAGTGCGAAACACTGGTTTCGACAATACATAAGCGTTGGCCAATATTTCGGCAGGACAAATATCCAACCCACTATATGAGTTGCTACCCCAATCATACTGAACAATAATACTGCTATTTTAATCCACCCCAACCCCGACTTATCACTAGGATTTGTTAACTCGAACAAGAGGAGGCCGCTGAGAAAAATGAGCAGCGTCCACTCGTACCATCGCGGCACTAAACTTTCCCTAAAAATAGAATTATAAATAGGGGTTATGGCGACTAGAGATAACAATATCATGAGGTAAATGTGAGATGTCAGATACGACATGAACTTAATTATTGGAACCTTATTATATTTATGACCTAATGGAAGAGAGAACACCACCCACACTGGCGGGCAAAATATGAATGCGACGAAGAGGAACATTATTTTGATGCCACTCCAGTTGAGACTCCCTCTCCAGAGTTCCTGAAAAGAAAAAATAAGATTTCAAACCTCGTTTTTATAAGATTTCAAATTGTATTTTAATGGGGAAGTTACCTATTTTTTACCTGAAGATATCTCTGAACAACCGTGTGTGAAATGACTTCCTTTTGTTCATTTTCAATGAGAACATCTAGAAACTCGATGTTTCTGTTATCAGTGGCGGTGAGAATGTGGCCGGCGGAGTCTGCGCCAGCCGCCAGCGCCAGCAGCTCCGTGGCCATCGCCTCGCATTGTTTACCCGCTGCTATAAGGTCTTTGGCACGCTCCTTTTCCTGTTTAGGAATACAATACATTATGAATATTAATCGCAATCCCGAAGTGTCATCGACGCGTAACCATGATTCAACATTACCTTAGTGGATAAATTGATGTAAATATTCGACAGCTTAGCAGCGGTATCGACCGGCGCGGGGGACACCAAAACGAATTCCTCGATCGGTATGTTGTTGTGGTTCTTGGAACACACCATAAGGTTATACACGAATCTTTTATCATCCATAAGCGATTGCGTGTCGTGTTCCTTGTGCAATAAGTACTCGAGAACGTCATTATGGTTTTCGGATGCGGCAAACCAAATGGGTGCGCAGTTTAGGTTTGTTTCACTTTTAGGTGACGCTCCAGATTCACACAGCAACTTCACTACGTTCAGATGTCCAGCTTTCGCTGCACAATGAAGAGGAGTCCATCCATTTTTGTCGGTTGCGTTGATTTCTGCTCCCTGGCCGAGTAAGACTTCTACCATCTGGTAGTGGCCGTACGTGGCTGCTATGTGCAGACCGGTTTTGCCGTGCCGGTCTGTGCTTTGAAGTAATTCAGCTGATCTGCTCAGTAGAAGACCCACGATCGACATGTGTCCGCCGAAACATGCCAAGTGAAGAGGATTGAAACCCTGAAACAAAGATCAAGATGAGTCAGACGTTATTTAATAATGTATGTTAAATGTTTTTTCAAAGATTTTCTGCTCTTTTAAGCTTACATTTTCATTACTGGCAGCGTCGGCTTGGACTCCCGCAGAATTTAAAAGTAACCGAACGACGTTTTCGTTGCCATTATACGCGGCCAGATGTAGAGGAGTTAACCCTGACTCGGATCCTAAAACTGGTACTAAGGATACTCCGGTGGGAGCTTCAGACTTCACCGTTCCTGGTACTTGAGACAGCAACTCGCGAACAGTTTCTGAAAGATAACACGTTAGTTATTTCAGTTTTATAAGAAGTTGAATGATTAAATTTTGTTTTGTTGTAGTACCTGCTTGGCCATAATAGGCGGCTATATGCAGCGGGGTTAGTCCCAGCTTTTTACTTGAGATCCTCAGCGTATTCGTGGACCTCATAACGTCCAGTACGTTTGTGTGTCCATGTTCCGCGGCTAAATGCACAGCCGTCAAACCTGCCCTGTTCTCTTCAGTGCACGACGCCCCTGCTCTCACTAAAGTTCTCACAACGTCCGCGTGACCCCCTTCCGCGGCCAATTGTAACGGCGTCGAATCGTTTAACTTATTCCGGGCGGAAATCACACCAGTCCGATCGAACTTCATCAACTCCTCTATCACTTTCACTGAACCCTGGATAGCAGCAATGTGAGCGCAAGTGTTCCCGTCCTTCGTCGTCGCCATCACCAAGTTTGGATGCTGCTGAAGAAACAATTGAACCACTTCGGAGTAATTGTTCTGTGCGGCTGCGTGGATAGGCTTTTGCCCCAACTCATCTGTGGCATCGATATTAGCCCCCAATTCTAGTAAAAGCTTACACACTTCGATCTGTCCACTGGCTGCAGCCAGATGTAAAGGGGTCTGTTTCTTCAGAGTCAGAACATCAATCATTGCATTGTGGTCTCTTATTAAAAACTTAACTAAATGCGCGTAACCGTTCATCGCTGCCAAATGAAGAGCTGTTCTGCCGTTCCTGGCTTTGGAATTTATGAATGCTTTGTTCGTTAGAAGCGCATCGCAGACTTGTAGGAAGCCGTGTTCCGCCGCTAAATGCAAGGCGGATCGGCCTTCTACATCAAAGACGTCGACCCTCGCGTGATTTGTCAGTAGCGTACTGATGAGTTCCATGTGTCCTCGGTAGCAGGCTATTAACAAGGGGGTCCATCCTATCGAGTTTTGTTTATTGAGCGCTCTACTCACGTCAGCGGCGGATATATGCGTGATCATCTCCGTCATAACATCATTATTACCGGCGACAGCGCAGACGTGGAAAGCAGTTTCGTGGCTTTTGTTTGTTATTAATGAAACATCTGCTCCGTTTTCGATGAGTAGCTTGACTACTTCTCTGTCCGCTGTAGGAATTTTGACTTCTTCTTTGGTTATTTTGCAGGCGTAGTGGAGTGCACTGGCGCCATCTTCGTCGACAGAATCAATGTAGTTTCTTGCTAGGGCTTCACTGTTGTGCTTTTTGACGAACTCTATCAGATGTCGCACGATGTCTGGCTTACAGCTTCTACACGCCATGTGTAAGGGGGTTTCACCACTCTGAAAATAAAGTTCGTTTTCAAAACTAAAACAATTTAAGCACCGCTTGGCACGATTGTCTTAAAAGTAAGAACTTCTAACTAGTTCTAATACATACCGTTCTTACATATTACCTTAGTTTTCCTCAAAGGATCACCGCCGTCCTCCAGTAGGAGGATCATCGTTTCCAGGTTGCCATACTTAGCTGCGACGTGCACTGGGGTCATGCCGTTTTCAGTCGCCTTGTTCGGTCCCGCACCAGATTTCAACAGCATAAGTGCACATTTGTCACCTATAGACAAATAAGTATAATGTATTGCATTTACATGTTACCTAGCATTTTCACAATATCCAACTCATTTATATTGGTCACGCAATCAATATTCAATTCAATGTTTATTTCATTGTATATTTGTATGTGTTTTTGCGTAAAATAAATAATTTCTATAGTTTCATAAACATTATTAAATTGCTATCCACACTTCACTGAGTAATCTCTCTACGCCATACGACGCGAGAGCCGTTAAAAAAAAAGTCTCTTGGCAACTAAATCGTTTCGTGGATTGGGGAAACTGGTTGGGGATTCTGAATGATTTTTCTTTAACAGAATTAAGGAGCATTGATTATCCTTACCATCAGGTATTCTGGCAGCGATGTGTAATGCTGTTTCTTTCTGCTTGCCACCTCTGACATGGACATCAGCGCCGTAACCTAAAAGGGTTTCTACGACAGCTGGTTTGCATGACTCTACTGCTATGTGTAGCGCTGTGTAGTTATCCTGAAAAGGGAGACATTTTGACCTCACTTTGTATCGTTGTTTCTTTGATCATTGATTGATTGGTGTAGTAAAGACGTAACCAACTTCTCGCTTCGCTCATTTCAACATTTTTGAAGATATATAAACACAGAATGTAATTAAATAACATATGCAAAATCGTAAAGCTTCACGGTCTAGAGAATAACAATGCAAAATATTCAGCAAAAATATCATTTTGATCCAAACAATTCCATCCAGTTTTCCATTTAAAACACCAATACTTGTGACCAATTTTGGTGCACATTTCTTGTGACTTACATTTGTGGTGACATCAACACTCTCTCCTTTCTGCAGCAATGTGTTGATAATCCCAACGTGTCCGTATCTCGCTGCTGTGTGTATGCTTCGGGCTCCATCCTGAATTAATATCTTCTAGTAAATATTCGTAATAGAAAATCTTCCAAACTTTAGCGATAGGTTGGTTATATTCGTATATGCAAAGGCCTAAAGTAAGCTGGAATAGTTACATAGGTATATTATATCTTGTTCTCATTATCATTCAAGTTTGGTATAACCATGGTATCACCTACTGCTAGATATAGATATAAGACTCTTTACTCTTTTGACAGTCTCTTTGGTATTGCACTTCTGTGATTCAAGTTTTGCTCACACAACTCTTTCAGTATCGTATTTTTGTATAACTCATTTAACAAAGATTTAAGAACATCATATTAAAAATTTTGTGGTAAATAAATATTGATTGATGTGACCTAGACCACTTATTTCAATTAATGAAAAATTCAGATAAGCATTGAAGCGCGTTGATATCTTTTGTATGAAAAAAATATCTTTCGTAAGTATTTTTTTCTCTCAAATTTTATGAATACTTTTATAAAAAATATTAAAAAAGGCGATTCGTATGTTTTTAATCAGAATACATTGTGGTCGCTAATAGGAAAATAGGGCTAAGGTCGAGTCTTACCATTTCATTGGGCGCCGTATGCACTGTTTAATAAAACCAAAACACGCAATCCTATAAAATGGTTCCGTGCAAATGCTGAGTGTATAGTACCTACTTACTTTAAACCAAGGCAAGATTTGTAACGATTTACATTATTATTTAATTTAATGATTGTGTCTACTGTTGTACAAATACTGATAGCATTTTTTCACGAACGCAATGCAGTTTGCAGTTTTTTTAACATAAAAGTAAGTTTATCGAATTGCGCTAAGTAACATGAACTTGTATAATTTTTTTTACATTTTGGCATTACCAACCAAGTTTGCGCTAGTGTTTAGTTCAGGCGTTTTCTTTTAGTTGCAAGTGTTTGCAACAATTTGGTAGAGTCTCTAAGTCGTGGGTCTTTTAAGTTTTTTTTAACAGAACCTGTTTCTTGTAATTTGAGCTCTACCAGGCCACCGTTATTAAGTATTTTTGTATTTGTAATTTTCAAAATTTCACTATAGCACAGACAATTTTGCTCATAGCATAGCCTATTTAAGATTTTTTTGATTCATATTTTTAGATTTGCTGAATTCGTATTATATTTTTATACTTTCCAACTTTTTGCTAGCACTTACACAAAGTGTAATTAAATTAGAAACGAGAGTAGGTTCGTATTACAGTTTACCTTGTTGGGCATATGAAGGTAGACGCCTTTTTTGAAAAGCATCATCGCACAGTCAGCATGGCCGTTCAACGAAGCAATGTGCATCAGTGTGCTCCCATCTTTGGTCCTTTCGAATATGGATGCTTTGAACTTGTCGGCTAGGAGCTCTATAATGGCAGCGTGACCGTTTTCCGCTGCTAAGTGCATTGGTGTTCGATCTGAAATGTAAAAAATATATTAGTTAGTAAAATTCAATTGTTCATTTAGTTCATGGATGATTCAAGGATCATTTAGATTGAGAACTTCAGATTTCATTTGGCTTTACTGGTTTTAATCGTCTTTCTTTCTATACTTAGATATTTTTCTTTTTCATATTGACCACTACATTCATCATAGGCCATTATTATATGGTCGAAAATTCGGAAAAATACAATTTCTAAACCTTTATAAAGAAAGAAAGAAAGAAAACTTGTTTATTTTTTCTCAACACATAACAGGACTTAGACTTAAGTCTATAGGTAGGTTACAAAGCAAACTTATAAAAAAAAACTAACAAAAAAAATAGGTATCTAAATCTAAATTAATAAAAAAATAACTTATATGTAACTTTTAAAGCTTTTGCTACAATCTAGTTTGAGCCGTCTGGAGCCTATGGTTAGACGAATACTTTGTATGTTCTAATTAACTTTCATCATATTCATAGTTAATTCTACTTTTGGTAGCATTGTTAGCAGTTGCTTGGAATTTTCGGTCACCTCATAATTCACTGACTTCCTACTTTCCATAATACAAATTAGCATTGGTAATTTTAGGTACCTATACTTAATGCCGGGTTAAACTTCCGTTTACCCGCGGGGTAGTAATATTTAACTCTATGAACCAGTTACTATTTTTTTTTTCTGATTTAATCGAATGGAAAGGGTCACATCGGGTTAAATGTCCTCCTTCGCGTTTCGAGTTCCTTACGGGTAACCTTGAATGTTTACAGTTCACTGTAGATATAGCATGTTTGTTTCTCCAGTTTTCAGGTGCTTATTGGTTCTAAACTTCGAATCACGTCACTAAAGTGATGGAAGTGAGTGCAGCGATGCTCGCATTGCTGTGTTCCGGTTTGAAGGATAAGGGCGCCGGTGCAATTACAGGCACATGAGACTTCAAGATCTTTACGTCTCAGAGTGATGGACGCAGTGCATTGCCTTACAGGGCACGTCCTCATTGGACTTGCTCTGTGAGGTAATGCATTGTTATAGGCAAAAGTTACCACTTAACATCAAGTGAGCTATCAGCTTGTTCCATTACTTTTATCATACAAAAAAAATAACAAGTATGTTCGTTGTCTCTGATGAAATCTTACCTTCGTTGTCTGCAATTCCAGCGTTAGCTCGTACTCCATAGAAGTATTTGACTAGCGGTTCGTCTCCTTCCGCGGCCGCTATATGCAGTGACGTCTGTCCAGCTCCATTGGTAGCATCCACCACGGCTCCATAGTCCACCAGTATCCTGGCCATGTCCACATCTCGTCTTCTCGCCGCGAGATGCAAGGCGGTATCACCGGCTGGTGTCGACGCCTGAAGACCACCACAGAACAGAACGTTGTCTAAAGTGGATGTAAATTATCCCCATCACTGGTCAGTGAAGTTTAATTTGACGGGAATAATTTGAATATGCATGCGGGGTGAGGTGATAAAATGGTTCGATCTCTACGCAACTGTTTTAAAATAATTAAAAGCGGGCACGTACAGACGTGGAAGAAAGAATATTATTAAAATTCATAAGCTTATGGACCTGTATTGTGTGATTGTGATTTGAGTAACAGCTGATGTTGTGTAGGTACGCATAGAAAAACAGTTGGGCTAACGTTTTCAAAGGAAGCAAAGTCTAAAATTGCATGCTCAAGCTGTGCTTAATTATAGTTTGGGTGCGGTAAACTTAGGTGAAAAGTGGGGCACTGGATTATTAAGTGCTGTTCTGATAAGGACAAAGAGCAACTACACACATTTTTGTTTTAATAATCAATAAGTAGGCTTTCTTTTTAAAAAGTGTTCGGTGCCTCGTTGTCTTGGAATGAACTATTAAAAACTTTTCACATTGAAATGAAGACATTAGCCGAGGCTTTGGAGCGAAGCAAAAACAAAAGCTGATATTAGGGGTAAAAATGTTGCGTGAGTAAGTAATTGAGACAACCGAGTTGTCAAACTTACCTACTTGAGAAATTGGGTAACTCCCATTTGTTCTATAGAACTGTTACGTCTTTTTTATCCCTAATATCTGGTAACTTCCATTTGGGTAGGACTATTGAAACGAAAACTAGCCCTAATGGGCTAGTTTCAATAGTCCTACCATGGAACTACAGGGATAAAAACAGCTTTAAAAACAGAACAAATGGGAGTTACCCGAGAAATTGTTGAATTTGCAGAATATAATAGGCAAGCTGTACCTTCAGCTGTTCCGCAGTTTGCGCGCTGAGCAGCTCGCGGACCATGGATTGGTTGCCGGCCTCCACTGCCAGCAGCAGCGGTATCTTCCCTCTCTGGAACGACGCAATGTCGCGAATTAGCTTTTTCCACTCCTTCTGCCTGGCGCGCTCTTTGTTCAGCTCTATGAAGCTGATATCGAGTTTGTTCAAGTCTTTGACCAGTAGGTTTGCGGGAGGACTGCGGCCGTCGTACGAGCGAGATACCGGGTTCGCGCTCTTCGGGGGCTCCTTACTTCCCTCCGCCATCCCTAGCCGACACTCGCTAAGCACCAACTGCTCTCTCGCTCTGTGCTACTGCACGAATACCCTCCGACCCATGACACCGCAGACAATATCCGACTATGTGCAATCCTCCAAATGTACTATCGATCGGATGCCGTGCCGCACTGTATTTCCGATGCGAATTTACAACGCCTTTTTGTCTTTAAAGTCTAGATCGTCGCAGTGGAAGATACGTACTTGATCCTCCATCGATATTAATTTATAGACACGAATCGGCGGGAGGCCATGGTAACGCCGCCTTCCTCTAGGCGCGCCGTAGGACCGACTGAGACTTACGGTATTAAAATTACTAATTTTGAATTTCAGCGCTGACGTTATAACTCCAACTAATATTCAGCGGTGTGATTTGCATTGTAAATTCGCGGTGACATTTTACTCGGCGACTAAAGCTCGCGGATAATTAGCTAGTTTCTATTCGTATGGGGTGGCTCGTGCCACCATCGGTATGTCCTTAAGATGTCAGGCGAAATTTAACTTTGCAAGAAAATTATGAATTTTATAATAATTAGCGACTGTCAGATTAATGCGTGTTGCGTCGGTAGATGACTCACCCCATTACGAAGTTTTATTAGTTTATGCGCGCGTGGGATTCTTTAAGAGTTCGGTGTGAACTGCGGGTTTTGTTTACAGTTCGTATTTAAGGGGGAGATGGGGGTAGTTCGTGAATCGCGGGCGGCGGATGGCAGTGCCAGGTGACAGCGGCTGCACGCGAGCTTGCATCCACTACTCGCTCGCCAATCAAACCTCTATAACAGTACACATAAAGCATACTATTTGCTGCGATACTTTATGATTTGCCGTAGAGCGCAGACGTTTGATTTTCAATTTCCAGTTTTGCATAAATATCTGCGGTGTAGTAGATAAAGTAGAAAGGTACTGAAAGTTCAGAACTAAAACGTGTGTAGATGTTATTGACCCTGGTCCACGATGGTACGGCCATGTTATAGTAAAGATTATCAGTCAGGTTTTTTGCAAAACTGCAGTAAGGTGCAGTTACTTATTATTTATTTACTTGGTTAAAGGTATTTTGATCTTATCTTCTAAAACTTCTATCTATGTTCTTCGTTCTCTTGCGTTGCTTCCACCAGAATATTTACTCGTGCTTAATGTAGGGTACTTACTCCATCAACTCGCAACCGAATGTCCTTCCCTGCTGCAGCCAAGAGAGCTCTCAGTATACTGGTTGCGGTTCCCGTTTGTCTGCTCGCCACCACATGGACGGCCGTTTGTTGCCGGCTCTGTGAGACATACCGACTGTTTATTGGAAATATTACAACAGATATCAACTGAAAGCCTATGTAAAAAAAATCTATTAGGCATTTAAGCCTAAGAATCAAAAACAGTTCAAAATAGTTAAATCAAGTCAATCAAGACAGTCTTGTTTAAAATTGTACTCCTTTTCCTCACCGCGTGATTTTTCGTTTCTTCGTTTTCGAACCTTGTGTAATATTACTATTACTACAAAGTTCTAACTATATTTCGTATAGAAATTAGAACAGCGCCCCTAGCGAGAAGTTTAAATAACTGATGAATTTCCTTAGAAAATAAAGTTAAAGATCTCAAACCGCTCAAGCTTCGTAGTGAACAGTTTAAGCCCTAAACACACAGAGGGCTTTAGAGTTCACTTAGGGCTCAATCAGCCTCAGTCTACGGAACGTTTCAAAGTAACCCTTGTGAATGAATTACACGTGGTGGGGCATGCAATGTGATTTTAAATTAAATGGTATGTGTATGACTGTACCTTAAAAAGTCGACTAAACTAGTCATTAGAGTAAGTTTATTAAACTATTACCCCGCCAGTTGCGAAAGGATCAACTCCTCGTTTCGATAGTAGAAGTTTGACGATGTCCTCTCTCGAGTACATCGCTGATATGTGAAGTACATTGTAGTTGTCCTGAAATTATATATTAATTAATTTCATTGAATAAACAACGGTTGTAGGCGTAGATAATAGATAAATATCCATAGAAATTGCATGCAACGCCATCTAGTTTTAAACTAAGTAAAGCTTACTTGTACGATAGAAACCACATTTTTTGCTACACAAATGTTTGTTCTTGGTGAGGATCGAACCTACACTACAACTTCATGGCAGGTAGAGCTATGACCAACTGGGCTGTGACGCCTGCACTATACGTGAGATGGTTGAAGTGTTTTGAATGAGTATATGCCCTCTTTCTGTAGAGCAATATGAACGGGGCTAAAGATGTGTGCTTTCGGCAGATAGTTACGGTAAAGTATCGGTTAGGTTAATTTGCGACTACCATTTTTATGGAGTAAACAAAGTAATTCTGTAATCTGAATGCGAATATCATAATTTCGTTCAAAATGGCACAGTAATAAGCAATAACTTACACTGAATTAAATACGATAAAACTACCACGGTAAAAACCTAAAGGGCGCCTGGTACGAATATGATGTACCTACGTACCTACCGTATACACTGAAAAAAAAAAGTGGTTGCGGCAATCAAGATTTTGTTTAGATTGACTAAGTAACTTGTTTGGATCTGAGCCTATCAACTATACAATGATATAATGATCACAGCAACTACTTTTTTGATCAACTTAACTAAGATTTTGATTAATCTAAACCAGATATCGTCAATCAGCTAATCAAGTCACTTGATTGGCGTTCATTTTTTTCAGTGTAAACATTTGTTTGTATATTTTACTGTCTTTGTACTTTGTTATCAAAATTCGATGTTTATTTTGCATTTGACCCGCATGTAGTGCAATTACCCGCCAAACTACAAGTTTCGGGCTGATGGCCATTGTCTAATGCTGATAGGCATTTGTTTTGGCCAAAAAATCACGCATACAAAACAATTTCATAATTACATAATGCTCTTTGCTCTACCCTACATTTACAGTGTTAATGTGCTATATCTAGGAACCAAACAGCTTTTACAACAAAGAAAACGGAATAAACAAGTCTTTTACTGCCCTATAATCTGTTCGCATGCCTTCGAGAGCTTAAAAATAGTCTTTTAATAATATGCCTAGATATACAGCGCCGGCTGCAGTGTAAGGGTCAAACATCGAGTATAGCATTGCAATCTAAAAAAATGTACTTTCCACAGCGAAAGAGATATATATTTCCCTCCACTTTTGCCGAGAGCTATTAAACCGTGTCGGGGCCTATAGAGCATAACATGTATATTAGCTAGAAAAATGGTCAAAGATAACAGGACTATGCTTGAATATTCTGGGAAAGCCTTTCTATCTCAAATTATATGAGTTACCACAACATTCATTGTGTCATATGTAGCCGTTGAGTTGAAAACGCGCCGTTTTCGTTGTTTTACTAAAGTTTTTTAAATATACTTCAGAGTATTTGTACCCTCAGTAGAAACACTAGCTACGACTCTGTCCACACATGTTAGCTCGGACGGCTTGCGTGCCCCTTGCCTCCTCAGACATTATTGCTGGCTACTTTCATTACTCTACATAAGCAAGAAACTACTTTTTATTAATGTTCGTTAAATGACTGTTTATGCAGCGAAAACAATAATTAAAGTACAAAATAAAGTTAGGAAGTATAGTGATAAAAACTAAGATGTAAATATGCAAATCTTGTAAAGAAATTATATTATTACTATGTTATTGAAACTTTGGCGAAAATAATCGAATCCTGCCCTGACAAAATAGTTTTTCTCAATACAGTAGAGTTAAGATTGCTAAGATGAAACATGCTATTATTTTATTATTGAAAGAGTGACTGTACTTAAGTAGGTACAGTCACAACTCTGTTTTCAGAGTCTCAGAGTTCTTACTGTATGACAACTCTGTTAAGTGGTAATAATTTGTTACCTGTTGGTGCTTATTTATTAATTTGTTAAATGCCCGCGATGGTGGTCATAGCATTATTTTTGGAAACACAGCATTACTTGCTTTAAACTAACAAAGGGTCTCTTTGTGCGGTGTGATTTCTGACAACACCTCAATCTAATCGCATTAAAAATCTTTGTGAATGGTATCGTTAACTATTCCGTCGTGGTCTCTTTGGATTTGGTGATATGGGACGCGTAATTCTTATATCGCGTGTTAGAAGAACAGTGCTGATTCGCCGAGTGCTATTTAGGACGATGATTGACTTCAATGATTCAATCTAAATAGTTTAATTTTTCTTTTATACTTAGAGAGGGTTTAAGGATTTTAAACAAATAAAAAAAACACGCCTGAGACCGGATAATAATAAAATAAAATAGGCCCGTGAAGGGAAAAAAATATTTGCGGTTTTTAACATTCTTCAATTCTTTATTACACACAGAAAAATATGAGCAAACAAGTTAAAACTAAAGATATGCTTAACCCTAAAAGAGTTTTCTTCCAGCAAACCTTCGTGATTACTGAGAGCGTCTATATTAGACTGCCTGTAGTTCCTAGGTATATAGTCTGACGAAGCTATTTCGGTGTATGCCCCAATTGGGTACATTACAAGTCATAAGTATAAATCACAGGTGAGGGCAGCTATCGGCCATCCCATCTGTGACGTGGGTTTGTGGCCTTCGTGTACTTGATGACCACTGCGAGAGTAGGTCATGTTCGTCATTAAATATTTGGCGTCAACATTGTATATACTCAACATCACGTGGTCAGTTCAAATACAGTCAGAGATACGGAACGGAGATACCAGACCGCACGGGCTGATAAACTATTAGAAACCTATCGTCGCAAAATCGTTTTTATACCTTATATTTCCAGCAGAATAAATCTTTGAAAGTAGATGGGTTTTGTATAACTGACAGTCATATGATATCATGCAAGGCTAACACATGGCTGCTGCACCTGTTCCTAGAACCTCACAGCACCACAATCGTTCAGCAACAATATATAATATTGTGAACAATTGTTTGAACGCCATACGAATAAATAAATAAATGCAAGGCTAACAGGCTATGGCTGGTTGCACATGCGATGTGCAATACATCAAACTAGATCTCAAGATTGTATGCATGTCTCTGCGTGATTTATTCATATTTTTAAACAGAGCTTTGGGTATTGCTAAGATGTGCCATTTATATTATTTATTTCAAATAGGATCATTGGTATTATCAGAAAGCGGCCTTACCACATAGCTTAACATAATTTTGATGTAAAGATACCCACTACCTGGCTTTGTAATTCTGTTTTAATTATGTAACTTCTTTCGATAATTTAACGTAACATTATCCCAGTATAGTTAGAGAAGTAAAGAGCTTACTGTGACTCACATTGTTCCTGGCGCCGACGTCGGAGCCGAGCTCGATGAGTCGCTCCACGAAGGAGGTCCTGTTGTCCTTCACAGCGTACATCAATGGTGTCATGCCTGTTGCCTGAAACAAACACCATTGTAAAGAACATATAGCTACAACGTAGAATATAGTTGTACCTAATAGTAGTAGGTATAGCTATTTGTGAGCGAGCTCGTTCGGGGAAGTACTGTTTCTAGCGCCAAGCAATGATACTCGCATTGCGGTGTTCCGGTTTGAAGGGTGTGCAATTATGGAAAATGAGACCTAACACCTTTGTCTCCGAGTGACGGACGCAGTCTGATGCCTCACAAGGGACATCCTTAGAGGACATGCTTGGTGAGGTAATGTATGAGACGTGAAAACATGGAGAAATACTGAAAAGTCAGGAAGTGAAAGGCCCTTTATGAAAGAACATTCAAATAAAGTATGACACATCAGTGAAATTCACACAAAATGTTTTTGTAAAAGTGATTCAGGTTTTTTATTAGTCAATCTAATAAATCTGTCGCGATGAGAGTACTTTATGCAGTCATACATAATGTTGAACAAAAGCACTTTATACTTACCTAAAAACTGAGCAACAAATAAATAGAACAAAATCGGCGGTAAAATAATTTAGATTTGTTTCACATGCTTCATTTGTTTTTTTTATTTTACTAAACCATTCTTTTTTTTTAACCGAAGTGTTAGTTTTTTAATTTTTTGTTTTGTTCCTCGGAGCAGGCTATAGTTTTAAAACCATACCGCCTAGTCTAACGTTATGTTTTTTCCCATAATTAAAGTTGGTTTGTTTATGTGTTTGTCTTGCGTAAATGATAAGTCAAGTCAAGTCTTCGTCAAGTCGGCTGTCGTTTGTTTTGAAGAGAAAATGGTGGTGGATTTTCCCTCCAAAACCGGAATCGAATTTTCACATTCGGATTAACCACTTTACACACATTTATTCCAATGGCTCACACTTTACGTTACGACCTAAGTAGTATTGGTCAAAATTCCACCAAAATTAAACAACAATACTCACAATAACACAAGAAAAACTATTAAAATAAAAATGATATGTGTTGTTTCAAAAAATGACAAAATTTGAATCCCCTTAGTTTTTTAATAAAACCTCGTTTTCATCAAAAAACTTTGAAACAGGAACAACCCGCGTTATTCAGTAAAATATTTTATGTATCAAAGATGGTTTTTATACTAGAACTTTTTTTTCGCCTTAATTTTTTAACTCTACATCTGGTTCTAATTATTTGAATACATTTGAAACTCCTCATGAAAGTAGTTATGTTGTCGAAAACTTTGCAAATTGTTTTGAAGTTTCGTGTTGTTAAATACTTAGCTCAGCCGGTGTATGGTATAAGTCATGTGCGTGTATGTTTTACGCAAGGGCTAAGTAAAGGCTTATGTGTTTATTATTGTGATTAATTCATTATGTTGTTTCTGCATAACTTATGCAACCTTAGGCTTAGGCAACCTCCCTAGCCTAGTTCAAAAGCGGTCTAACCAAGCAAATGGATGGTCCATGAGAAAATTTGTAAGCAAAAAACAGTTCAAATAAAAGTTTTGTATTACCACTAGAGGCGTTGTAGTAGCTAGGTTAAAAATATATCGTTTGCTATAAAACTTTCTCTGGAGCTTTTATAAACCGATTTCAAACCTAACAAATAAACTAGTAAAGCCTAATAAGTTTTTAAATACTTACGTATTCTTACAATTATAATTCTTGGACCCAGTATTTTAGATAGTGTGCAGTAGTAAGACTCTCGTAGCCACCTTTTACTATCACCGAACCTAGTTATTTCTGCCATCTAGTAGTGATGTTCGCATTGCTGTGTGACCACACTGACCACCGATGGTCGAATTGCTTGTTGCATCCTTGCGTCTCTTGTTCATAACAAAAAGTATTCTCAATAGTGCTTTACCCGCTAATGAGAAGTGCATCACAGTGATGGACTAACTCAGTCTGTGTTTATCTCACTCTTAGATCAACTTCTATATTTAATTTTTTACATATTCACAACTCAACAATATTTTTAACCATTATTGATTGATGAAAATGTTGAGTTATGGTTATGACGTAGCCTTATGAATTGTTTTTTATGTAGCAAAACGCTCACCGCTTATAGCTTGTAAGCCACGCTTGTCACGACACTCGCGAGGGTTTAAAAAGCAGCCCGACAATTATATTATAGTAGGTGCCAAATAACACCGCAATACAGGTCATTCACCCACCTTCAAAACGATGTCGCAAAATTCAATTTTTGCAATGAATGGCTAATTCTGTCGGTTTCCATACAAACCTGCCGCTAAGACGGTAATCGCTCGAATCTCGCATTACTGTTTGTTTACCATTCATAAATAGAATTTTGCGACATCGTTTTGAAAGTGGGTGAATGACCTGTATTGCGGTGTTATTTGGCACCTACTATAGCGTTCTTAAGCGTGACCTCATAATGATTATATAATGATCAGTTATTCACAAATTGTGGCTAAAATATAAAACTACGAGTACATTAAGAGTATTATTTCTTCGAAGTTTGACAAATTTATACGATGAAATATGATCACATCTACCCCTGTGTTCATTTAATGCCGTCATTAAAGCGGCACCCTGTATACGCATACGCTAGACGTGAATTATTATGTAGAAACTGCATAGACCTACTTATCTAAATGCAAATTATATAAAGAACGGTGAAGGAAACTCGCGGCTTAGTCAGCTCCGAACCCTTTTGGCCTTGACTTTCCTATGCATAAGAATCACTAAATTTGTTAAGAGGAGGTTGATATAATTTTTACAAAAAGACAAAACCAATTGAAAATTCCAGGTCATCTATAAAAACTTGAACATTTGGATTTTTTTTTCTTGACTGTAGTTTTGATTACTTGCAGTTCGTCGAGTAGAGAGAGATAAACACAGTTCGTGAAGCGCTCGTGGCGTAGCTTACTTAGCCAATCTTAACCGATAATCTAAGTTAAGCAACGTTCTGTGCGGTCACTATATGGATGGGTGACCGTTAGTGGCATTTACATCTGAGCGCTTCCGTGCTTCGGAGGGCACGTTAAACTGTCGGTCCCGGCTCTAGCAGTCGTTAAGCCACGACGGAGGCCTTAAGGCGGCCTAAAAACTCCGTCACCAGAGTTGGACACTAGCTCATACGAGAGTAGACGAATTCGTCGAATTCGTAGCACATCAAATACTCGTATATTAATCACATTTCCTTACTTTACCAGTATTTGGCGCACCTTAGACCTTATTCAGATTATTCGCATTGGGCTTGCCGTAGTAATAACGGTATGGGTTATTAGGAGTACCTTTTATTACACTTATTATTTTTTGCTTACGTAGATTTGCATTTTTTGTAGAATATTTGCTGTAGCAAATTATATTGAAATATTATTTAGATCTGAAATCAAAACTATTTAGTTTTGTCTTTTTTATTAGCATTTCATGTGTGCTTCATGTCTCATTAGAAGCTACTTATCCTATACTAATAATTATAAACGCGAGTAAAAATGTATGGATGTTTATTACTCTTTAGCAGAAACTAGTGATCCGATTTGGATGACACTTGGAATATATATTGTTCGTGGCCTGGATTAACATAACACATAGGTAATATGCTACTTTTTATACCGGAAAATCATCGGGATCCAACAGGACGCGAACGAAGTTGCGGGCGGAAACTAGATAGATAAATAGGTATAAGTAGCTTCTGTAGTACCTCAAAAATAAAACCACACACACATCAAATTAATTACGATTTCTTAGAAGTCCACGATTACTCATAATAACTTTCCAATTTCCTTTTATATTCCTGCAATAGCTTCAGCCGACTTCCTGCAACGAACTTGGCAATATCCGGCGAAGGCTTTTAGTCGATTAATACTCATCAAATACGTCGATGGCCTCTTACAGTGCAAGTCATGTCCGGTCCCAACTACTGTACCTGTGATTCTGAATAGAATTGAAGCCTAGGTGAGGCAAGTACTGAGTATTTGGAAGGCTACGCCCGAATACTGAAACGCTATCTGGGAGTTAATGACTGCTTAAAGTATCGCCATCTTTCCATTAAGTAAAGTAATTCAGAGGCAAGGCAATTTTATGTCCGTTTCAGTCTTGGGCCTATTTTACTATCATATCATTACGCTAGTCTCTACTTCCGACAAATCAAAAACAAAGACAATTCTTTTTTAACTGACGGATTGCGTTACAGGATTGTATAAATATGCTCAACATCTATAATATACTTGTAGTTGCGAACTTTTAAGACACCTCACCCTACATTTTCAATGAAATAGGATAGGGTTAGTGGTTTTTAGCCAAGTTTTTTTTGAGATTACTTCGTCACTAGTTAAGACAGACATCATGGCATGGTTGACAGGCGTCATGGCTCAGTCGGTAGTAGCTCTGCCTTCCATGTGGGTCGTGGGTGCGATTCCCACCGAGAACAAACATTTGTGTGTGGCAAAACATAGATGTTTGATCTATGTCTGGGTGTTACTATGTATTATAAGTATGTATTTACAAAAAAAATGTATATATGTATTCTATCAACCATCTAGATCCCATAGTAGCTTTGCTTAGTTTGGGACTAGAAGGCGTTGTGTTAAATGTCCGTGGATATTTATTTATTTATATTTATACACATAGAATACGACAATTCGAGACCAAGGTATGACTAAACTTAATCACAGCCCAGTGAGTAACGTACAGCTTACACCCGAATTGTAGGTACAGTCACCAACATAATTTGATACCCGCTTATCCGCATGCTTATTTGCCAGTAGACCAAAGTAAAACAAATAGGTAGGTATATGAGTCATGTTTAACGTTTACTTCGTACTGCTGAATAAAATCTTGCTGGCTTACGACCTCTTACTGTGGACCGATGACACTGTGAAGGTCACGGACCAAGAGTTACGTTGAACGGAGTTTGGTTCAAGGCCGTTCATTATGAAATTCAAACGAATGTAAAATGTCGTGGTGATGATGTACGATGCGTCACTCTGGGTTTGTTGTGGTCAATATTTTTTGGAAAATAAGTTTCCTATTTATTCAGCTGATTGTACCGACTTAGTACCTACCTACGCTACTAAGGTCACGGCTTGCGTGTTCTTTTAAGCTAAATGAAGGACTTCTATTGACCGAATAAACTTAAATTGCATCATGATTATTTTGGGTAATACCTTTAAAAGGTGTAAGTATATCTTTGTGCAAACTTATGGAAGTCAACATCTGCTAATTCGAGTTACTTAGCTACATAAAACTAACTAAAAACAAAGAGTGTACTTACTTATTAAAGAATCATTATTTCTGGATTTACTAAAAGGTATCCAATATAAAGCATTGGTGAAAGGTGATTACTACTAGGTAACAATGTAATGCGGCCTGGAAACTATCGCTAGAAACGAAACTGATGTAGAGTCAAAAAATATTGTGTAGCACAGAATAATTGATCAAGTACCTGTAACTGAGGTCTTACTACCATCATGAAAGACGTCAAAAACAAAACAAGTAACTGAGGTTTTACTAGAGTCCTTTTCATCCAAGAAGTCCCGCGGAAATTTCCGGAACTAAACTTTAAAACTACATTTTAAATTAGTTGTCAGGTGCTGTTAATGTGTTCGGATGCTAGTGCGTTTTAGTGGTTTCTGTGATCAAAGTCTTGTTTTCAATGCCTAAAGTTGTTAAAAGTGCTGCCCGAGAAATAATACTTAAGGTCGACTACAGCGCCGCGTCTGCGGGACTTCTTGGATGAAAAGGACTCTACCATCATGATTCATGAAAGACGTCAAAAACAAAACAAAAATTTTAAAAGCTCAACTTCCGGAAATATTCGCGACCTACGCTGCGCTCGTTCGTCAAGTGTGGCAGGCAGACAGATAGCCACTTATTTCATACAAAAGACATCAACGACATCCGCTACCATTTGGTAACGAATATAAAAATACTTGGTTATATAAAGTATGTATTTAGGTAGTGTGTTGTGTACTTTGCAAATTAAGGGTTGGATTCCGTCGCGAAATTTTTTAACTTTTTTGTTATTTTATGTTCTTTCTTCAGTGTCATGATGGTGATTGTATAATTTGCCTTGAAGTTGAAATAAGCATCAGATAAAGAGTTCAGAACTGAACTTTTGCAATTGAAACTTAGGCCTTGACGCTGTTCTTACATTGTTTACAGTTCTATTGTGCTTTTATGTAAAAGCTGATTGTATGATTCCTTTCAATATTCGTTACTATTGGCACATATAATATTATACTATACTAGTACTATTGATTAATAACTTGTAACAGAAATAACCTGCCGAATACAAAATCGGAACCATCACAAAAAAAGGCTCGACTTAGGTATGAGGTATGGTAGCGTAAACCAGTTGTCATTACATAATATATAAAAAAATAGCTCCGTAGCAATGAGAGAATTTTACATTAGCAATGCTTAAGTACCACTACGTTTAATAGGTAGTAGTATTATTATAAACCATAAAAAGGATAGGTACTCTGTATTTTAAGGTTTTTACACTTACGTAGAATTTTTTTTCTGACCCACATAACTTATATCCCACCTTGAACGATCAAGACTTAATAAAAACCTAAACGAACTGCATTTTACAAACGTTGGCAATAATCCAACCATGCCACTTATCAACGTAAATCTAAGTCTACACAAAAAATAGTTTTAAAAGCTTGTCAGTTCATAGAACTGATTAATGTACTTCGCTTATTATGTAAAAAACCGCAGCACATAGCACATAGAAGGCGTACTTCACTTCTTAATTACCATGGTAGAGTCAGCTTTCATTCTCTGCTTACTCTAAGTTTTTTTTATCATATTAGCAATCCACTTTTTTGCCAAAATACCACCATGCTGTCAGTAAATCAAAATAACGTGTACACTTAAAATTTTACCTGCAGAATTATTTACACGCCAAAATTAAATATCTAAGCAAGTAGGTAATTTGACGGCAGTTATTTACGACTGAATACCATAGTTTAGTTGAAAAACAACATAGCTTATTAGAGTTTCCTGTGTGTTTATACATATTCATGGAAAACGTTCAGTTATAATGGTGCAATGTTATATGTATGTAACGTGGCTGCTTCGGACCTCATTTTATAAAGCTACTTTTCTTATAGCACAATCATCCAAAGCAGGATTAAAAAAAATTATAACCATCCAAGCAAAATGATAATAATGGAAACAGTAAATATTTCCATAAATAACTTACAATTTTTGTAGCTTCATAATGAAAAGAATAATATTACTCGTAACGTACGATTGATCTAGCAATTTTATTTATCGGTGCGTTATATTTTTATGTTCACGCCAAAGTGTAGTTTCTTATGAGAAATGTGCGATGAACCCTCAAGACTTGATAAAAAAACTTTATTAGTATAATTTTCAGTATGTCCGTCAGATCGGTAAAGATATATAATATATAATACCTCTTCATTTCTTATGTGGTTTGTAAATAGTACATTATGATATGAGTGCGGTAAGTTGAAAATTACAGCCGAGGCGATATTGCCAGCCCGAGCCGTAGGCGAGGGCTACAAGAAAGCAGAGGCTGTAATTTTCAAAGCGCACGTATGTCATACGACGTTTTATAACACATTTGCGAGGAAATAAATAAAACTCGTTATAAAAGTTGTTTAAAAGTAAAATTAACTTATTAATTTTATAAAAGTAAAAAGCGCGGGAATAATTTTTACTTGATCACAAATTAGCGATGCGCGCGCATCAGCGCTATAAAAACTCTTTGCTAAGATTTAAAAAAGGTTCGTTCGTTTTAGACGGACTATCTTGATAAACCGTACGTTTTACCTTACTTTCTAATACGAATAAATCACTTGTAAAAGTAGTTAGAAAATTTTTAACAATTTGTAAAAGAATTAAATGCTTATTTTTTATCTCCCAAAGTCAATTTTATTCATAAAATGTTGACCACTTTACTGGCATAAAAACTCTTTGCTAAGATTTAAAAAAGGTTCCGTTCGTTTTAGTGGGAGCATCTTGATGAACCGTACGTTTTACATTACCATAACGCACGAGTGCGTAATGACATACATCACGATACTGAAATTGGTGAAATAAGAGACCCTTTACGAGCAAACGTGTTATAAATAGTATAAAAAGTATTCTTAGTGCTTTAAAGAAACAGCGAAAAGCCCTTTGCATGCATAATTAGAATGCTTAGTAGCGTCTTGGTATTATAATTATCTACTCTGCAATCGTCTAGCGTCGTCCGTGGAATACTGCAATGTTTCACAGAAATTACAGTATAATAAGTTTTAATTTCGTTGCATTTACCTATGTAATAAAATAAGCAGATCGTTTTACATAAACTAAAAAAACTTGATCATTGTGCGTCAGAATCAGAATGTTATATTTTAGAACATACATTGTAAAATTTTATTAAAAAAAATAAAACGAAAATCCGCACTGCTCACAGATTGGTGATCATTCTATCTGACGATTGAGAGGCTTTGATTTTTGCTATTGACTACAGACAGGTTCGGTGTTCTAAAGCTTTATAAATTGCTATGGGCACTATGCTACTGCAATGATCTCTACCAAAACATTCAGCACTGGCCTTCGGAACATTAGACAGGTCAGTAATTCTCAAGGATGGTGCTGTAAAGCCAAGGTCGAAAATCTCCCATCGATTACCGAGTAACAAGCAGCCGAGCACGCAAAACTCCTTGCCTCTACCCTTGACACAGAAACGGTCACTTCGCGGCTCATATTCGATTGAAACCCAAAATTATGTAGGCCGTAGGGAACCCCGGCCGGAAATGGACGCCAATTTTGTGGGAGTCATGGTCAGTTTTGGAGTCGGTGTACGTATTGTCTGTTAGATAAGCATCAGCAGTTTGTCGAGGAAGGATACGGCTGTGTAGGAAGCTTCTGCTTACCTTTAGTTTTATATTGTTTATTTTAGGGTTGCTGTAGTAATTGAATTATGGGCTCTACCATCGCTATTGTATAACCTTTGATCCACGGATGTCTAATAACGAACTGCAAAAAAATAAAAAACATTTTGGACACAGAGCACGTTTAACGTTTCATTGCTAGTGCTTTCATAAGTTTGTATACGTTGTGCAGCTATTTGGTAATCTGCATAAACATAAACCTTGTAATTACCCAACAGTGGTGGCCATAAAAGTATAGCAGTTCAAAGCATGAGCTAATTTCTGGCGAACCATATCGACATTTACAAGACTGGGAAATACATCAAATCGACCATAACAGTTGTAAGTATGACCGTCTAACACACTTGGCACACGCCACCTGAAGGGCTACCTGCTGAAATTTATTTCTTCAAGCTACTATTACGTACCACGAGCCACAAAACTCTTTCAATGAATTCTATGTTTTTCAGTATTCCATACGGTCTAGTTTTAATGCTCAGGATATTATTTACGGACATTTTGTAAAAAAAAGTTCAGCAAAAACAAAAATGGAATTGAACTCGACATTCTGCCAACTACTAGGCTAGAGCTGCTGACCAACCTACTAAGTGACCGAATGCAGTGTAGTAAATTTACAGGGGTGTCTTTTTTTTGAATAACCAACAAGAGTCTTCGCCGAATACCGGTATTTATACCGGTATTTCAAGTATGAAATACCGGTATATGTTGACCAGCTTGCGTCGCAACTGTACATTAGCATGCCACGAGCGAACCAATAGCAAACCCGCCAAAAATAGAATTTGTTGAATGGCGATTTAAGAAAATCCGTGACATTGAAAAGCTGCTTGTTACATATAAGAGATATGCTTGTGATTCTCATTGCAATAAAAAGCCAAATATTTTCAAATGCTCTAACTTTATTATCATTAGAATCGAAGTCATTGATCTTTGGAGACTATATATATTACTTATATATACTGCATACTTTGGAAATGAAATAAAAAAGATCATGATATTGCCGGTAAAATACCAAAACAAATCATACATGGGTAGCATGATCGATCCATGCTCCCCCATAAGCAGTAAAAACGTAGAAAGATGAGACGTAGCCGGCACGCGACCGTTGCCAAGATATCGAACATACAGTCTGACTCCCTTATTTATGAAACATTTTTTGTCAGCAGACTTCTTACATAGTTTTTGTTTTATAACGGAATTTTGTTACCCGGCTGCCAATGGTGGGTTATTTTACAGGAATGACCCATTTCCTACCACGACGCATTCAATAAGAAACATTGTAAAACCTTACTATACAATTTATTCTATCTTCTAAATTTGCTGATTCATATTAAACCTTTGGCCTGTATTTGGAAACTATGCTTAAGTTTAAAATGTAGTAAAGTCTACATTTTAAACTTTAGCATAGTTTCCAATTACAGACCAAAGTCAATTTTCAATAAAAAAAAACTTTTATTGAGAAGTGACGAAAAATCTATGCTTGAGTTGTTTTGATTTATTCTATCTTCTAAATTTGCTGATTCATATTAAACCTTTGGCCTGTATTTGGAAACTATGCTAAAGTTTAAAATGTAGTAAAGTCTACATTTTAAACTTTAGCATAGTTTCTAATTACACACCAAAGTCACTTTTCAATAAAAAAAAAACACTTTTATTGAGAAGTGACGAAAAATCTATGCTTGAGTTGTTTTGTGCATAAGAGCCTAAACTGCCACACTCAGGCGTACGTTGAGATGATCAACGCTAGAACTATTGACATCTCTTACCAAGGTGCAATGAAGAACAGAGACACCACTGTCTCTAAACAGCTAGAATATTAGAACGTCTGAATATTAGAAGCATGTCTAAAAGTTACAACTGGTATAAACGAGCAGTAAATATTGCTCTAAATAAATCCATTGATAGTCAAACCAATAAAAACTGAGCAAATGCTGTTTAGGAAAGATTTTGTGATAATATTCGTTTCTTTCCCGTGATTTAAAGCTATCATCGTGAAATTGCGACGACTGTATCTATTTATTTTTAAATTGTTCTCCAATAAAAGTTACCGGCTTAATAACTTCTCTAGATATAGGTACGTTACGTGGGCATAACTACCTATCACAAGACTAAGGCTGAAATACTCAAACGTCATTCAAAATTTGAAATCTGTTTGACATTACTCATTTGTAAGAGATAGCAATAATTTAAGCGGAACTTAAATTGAGTGGGGTTTGAATGGCGTTTGAGTATTCGCCCATAAGAGTAATAAAATGTTTTAGCGTAGCAGCGAAGTCGTAGCAACCTAGGCGTAGCAGCCGTAGCACGTTCGTAGAGGGCTGTAGCCATATTTTGGGACACCAACAAACACAGCTAAATAGTGCCCAAATTTTATGAAGTTACTTTGACCAGGCTACATCTTTCATTAGCTAAAATTGGTTACCATCAGCTTTTTGATCAGCAACTTTATAGATGCTAAAATTATCAGGGAAGGAAAATTGTTTTTAGATGGGCTTGCAATATTTTATGCAGTTCACTGCGAAACCAGCTTGTCGTAGTCAGTGTAGTTATGGTTGTTAATCGTCCATTAGCCTTGTCAAATCACGATCGGTTAGATACTCGAATATGTCCTGTTATCGGAGCTTTTAGCGTGGTATTAATCCAGTCGTGCACCAATGGGTTTTTTCCTCTGGTACTGGCATAGGATTCATTATTATAGCGGCTACCGTTTACAACTTTACAAATACTCAAGTATCCTGTATCTGATTATTTTGCCACGATGAAACAATGTAGTATATTTGTAATTTCAAACTACTACTAGCTTCCGCCCGCGACTTCCTCTGTGTCCCGTTTAATCCTGTTGATCCAAGTTACGAACTACATGTATATTCTATTCCAAGTTTCATCCAAATCGGACTATCAGTTACAGCGTGATTGAAACACAAACATCTAATCGTTGTGACATTTATAATATTAATGGGATCGTGAGATGGAATTAGTGAGATAGTGGGATTATTACAAACAACATAATAAAACAAATATATTTTGTTCACACAATATGTTTCTTGAATAAACTGAAAAGCTAAAAACAAAAACAAAAACGGTTGTGGAATGTCTAAACAAAGGGGTCATTTCCAGTTGCCACTTGCCATCACCTTCTCTATCCCCAGATTCTCCAGTGATAACAACTGTAAGTTGTTTTTAAAATACATCCTATTTGTAACCAGTGCTAATGTTCCCACTCGTGACAAATGGGAATGACACCCCACTGGTTTTTTGTAAGATTTAATTTGACTGTCTATAGGTCTATATATCTATATAGGTCTATAGATCTATATCGTCCATGTAGACCACTTGACTCTAATAATATCAAGTCTATCACAAATATCTGAGCTGAAACATAGGATTCGAACGAAATCGTAAAGCAAGTTGCTTCCATGGAACAGAACTTCTAATTTCCATGTTACGAAACTTAAACCGATTAGGCTAACGTTTTGTTTAAACTTTTCCCTTCGTTGCGCTCAAACTATGCAAAAGCATGTTGCTACAAAAACATAACACTTATTTCAACGGCTGAAAGTTCATTTTCCTATATCCCTGTTGCTTAGTTTTAAGAAAATAAACACGTTAGTTCGTGTAGCATTCAAGGTATGCGCGGAGGGCCGGGCGCCACGCCAGTTCCCATTGCTGTCTAGCCACAACTAGTTTAACCTTCACGATGGCATCGCCAGAGCACACTTACCGGGTCCAGGATGCCGGCCATCGGCACTGACACGGCGTCCTCGCCGCCCGCCGCCACCAGCTTCTCTAAGACCTTGAGGGTCTGCTCCACGGCGGGCCACTCCCCCTTTTGCGCCAGCACCAGGATCCTTCCAGCCACTTCTCTGACGTTGACTCCAGCGCTCGGCGGCTTGACCAGCCCGGCGCCGGCGCTGGCTTCTGCGCCATTATTCTCCTTAACCTCCTTTTTGTCACCGTTGTTGGAGGAGGTCTCATCCTTATCTTCGGGTGCCTTCGCTGTCGGCGCCTTGTCATCGTCGGTGTTCGCAGTCTTCTTCGGCGGACCCTTACCGCCTTTCTTGCCGGCAGCTTGCGACATAGTCACATAGCAGTGTCACGGTACAGCACTACTCGGTCGCGGTACATGGCTCGTGCTGCTCGTTGGGCGGGCGGAGCATGACTGCGGCACGTTGCGTAGCTCCGCTCCAGCCGACTTCTTGCATGATTCAAGTAAATAAACGCGAGCCCGAAGCCTGCTTGGATTTACAAACAAACTCGCGGGCGATGTCTCAACTTGTCCCGTGCATTTGACCCATTTTTTTGGTGGGGGCTGTCATCGAGTAGGTTTCCAGGATATTTAATTTCGCTTTTATAGAAATTCGACGGAATATTTTGAGGTACACCAATATTACAATATATGGAGTTTTTATAAATTTTACACGCACTTATATTTAATGCTTGTTCTCAAATCGCCTATAGAAACATTCATGTACATGGATAGAAACATTCACATTACGAGCTGATAGTAATTATAATTCCTAAGATATCTCAAACAAGAAAACAACAATTTATCGGCATATTAATTACCGATATGGGTTTAACTATATTACTTTCAATAAAATAATCGAAGTTCACCTCTCATGTCATGTGTGTTTGCTGTGGCCACGTTGGCAAATATTAGCGTATCCCACTATACATTTCATTAATGAAAGTTGGGTTCTAATGAAAATTAATTAGAGTTATTGATACACTTGGCTCTACCAAGGAATTCGTAGCTTGTAGCTAGGAACAGGAATCGTTGAACCTATACACTACACCCTGCTATACGAACTCCAGTTTGGTACAGTCAGCTTCAAATAAAATGTCAACTCAATCAAATATTATTTTACGACATCAGAGAAATAAAGGACAGGTAATCATCGATCCCTGACCCTATCAGTTCTCTAGGAATGGACATAAACACTACAGCTTCCATTTGATTTTGTCCGAAACGTCAGTAAATCAAAAGTGACAATTGGGAGAATTTGTCCCAAAATATTTTCTCCGAATCGTCAGCAAGTCATATTTTCGGACCCTATACCTACAGGTCGCGGTGGCTCTAGTTAGGCACCTAACCGAGAAAGAGGTAGTTGCCAATATCGACATCAACTCAAATTATGTAATAGAATTCTCATTTTGGGTCGACTGTTATGGTATACATCTATTTTCAAATAATATATTTGAAATATACATACTGCTTCAGATTGTCCAGCAGTCCGGAAAATTTGCATAAAAAAATAGATTAATAGTTGTACTTCGACCCTTCAACCGGCGACCTTGTTTAGGTACCACACATGGAACGCATTTCCCACCCTGATGATATCGTGGCGAGCTCGAGAGGTCGGAGAATTTGCATGGCTCGTCGCCAGGGGGACGTCGCGTGCGCTCCACGCCGCTTCCGGAGGGGGACGCGGGCAGTCGCGGCCTCGATACCACCACCACCATGATCAGATACTGAAAGAATATTATGCTTTGACCGTGGTCCGACGCTTGAAGGACTGGATTGGGAGCAGCGGACGAAACCCTCGACTCTAGTAGCATAATGTTACAGCTCTAGCGTTTGAAGACAAAAATGCTGTAAGCGGTCTAGGCCTAGCAAGATGGGAAAGGCACTAATATAAGTAGTCTATGAAGGTAAACGAAGTATTTTTTTAAAGAAATACTGCAATGGCGATAAACTCGTTTTTAGAGCCGACGAATACCCTCATACCTTGGAAGCGGCTCCACCAAATTTACCAAACATAACTAAGAACCTGCCCGGATAAATCACCTTTCTTACAAAATAAACCGCTTTCAAATTGGAGCCCTACTTTCAGAGCTAAGAAGGCCCAGACAATCACACAACGCTGTTAATTTTATAACACCCCTTGCGTTTTTCCGTCGGAGGTTAAAAATACGGTACCTGCAATTCCCCGGACAATCACCAGTCCCGGCAACAAAAAATCGCTCTTTTAAATTTGATCGCGTTAAATTAGAGATCGCTGAATATAGAGATGTATTGCTGACTGATATGCAATCATGTTAAAATAATACCTAACTCAGATAACGAGTCGACGGACGTCTACCATTACGGTACCGGCCGTGGCTCGATACCGACGTATGGACTATATTAATTACCATGTTGAGTAAAAGTGCTTCGATTTGTAGGACGAAATTAAAGTTGCCTGTCAGCTGCATAAGGTTTGTGTTTTATTTTTATATACTTAGCCTAGCACGCCATAACTCTATGCTGCGTAATCTAGTTTTGTCTCTCTCGTTAGTGACATGATAACATGTTGATTCTAAAGTGGTTTTCTTGAATGAGGCTATTTACTCGTACATGTCTAAAAGTAGCTGGTAAGACGATGTTGATCACCTTGAACGGGTATAATACAGGGCGCAATAAAACCACTCCAGAAAACTTCGAGGCTAATACAACTTTTTTATGGAACCAACAGTGAATGTCCTACTGTACAAATAATACTAAATGCCTGTTTATTTTTATCTTCATTATAATTTTTCTTATTATTTATTTATTTATGGTGTCTGTTCTATCATTTTTCTTATATTTTTTCTAGTTTCCGCTCGCAAATCCTTTTTGTTATCAAGTTACATAAATGATAATCTGTAGTTTTTATTATTACTTCGAATAAGTTTTCGCTAGCTCTACATTTATGAATGGGAAATATCCCCTTCAATATCACAGGGCAAGTTTTAAGATCGTTCATTATTGAATTTCAGATGGGCCAGCCAGGCACCGTCAGCCAGCTACCTCCAGAACACTGGCTCGGAGCCGCTCACCATCGCAACCCTCGGTGACGTCATAGCGCAGACGGCGGAGAAGTACCCCGGCAGGGTCGCTGTCAAATCATTGCATGAGGGAGTCAGCATCACGTATGAGGATCTACTCACTCAGGCAGGTCAATTGTTTTGCTATGTTGATGATGCTGCCACAATGTGCATTGCGCAAAGTTATTTTAGTCTGTGCAGTATTTAGGTATGTTTATGTGTTCTACAATTTTAAAACAAAATCCTTTTGAAGAACCCGCTGCCGGTTTAATATTTATCTCCAAACCCATGTTTGATAAGATACCAAAATAATGATTATTGTCCTGAATTTTACAATCGAGATTGCCTAGGTTTAAATGTACCTACCTACTATATATCTACCTACTTATTAGTAGTATTCATCTAGTTGGACATTGTCATTTCATTTAAGTAAATAGGTACTTTAAAAAGAATATTTATTAAGAAAGAACACCAACTTACAGCGTAGGTAGTGTACAGAAACGATAGAAACATTTTTTAATAGTAGATTATGCATTAAGGGGATAAAGCAGTGTATTATGTCTCGGGCGATATTTTGAACCCCAAGGACGAGGGATCCTAGGGTTAACTCACGAGCGAAGCGAGGGAGTTAAAGCTAGAATCCCGAGGCCGAGGGTTTCAAAAACGCCCGAGACAAATACACTGCTTTATCCCCAAAATGCATACTCTACTTTATATAAACACTGCGAGACAATAAAACATAACACAATTAAAAAGAAAGTCTTACTTTATTAATTTTACAATAATGAAAGAAGACAAATATAGAAAATTAAAAGTAAAAGTTAATGTTAGAGACGTTGGACCAATTGTGAAAAGACAAAGTTATATTATTGTTGAAATCGTTGTAGGTTCTCATATACGCTTCCTTAGATCTTTCAGGAAGCAAGTTTCCAATGATATCAGTTGCTTCAGATTGTATGCATTCCGGTAACACATCACTTTCGTCACTGTCAGTTGACATTTTTGTTAAAATACGCTATTTTGTTACAAAATAACACAAAGATTTGCAGTTTAGCGCCTTTTCGTTCTATTTGTTTTTTTTGTAGTGGCAAATTCTTCTTCATGCAGGTTTCTATGAAAAGTTTCATTCTAATTTTGAATACATTCTCCTTGATTTAGGGCTCTATGAAAAGTTTTCATTCTAATTTTGAATAAATTCTTCTTGGTGTAGGGCTCTATGAAAAGTTTATATTCTAATTTTGACGTTTGGTCATGGATTGCAAGGAGCTCGTATATTCAATGTTGATTGCATTCCAAATTCAAATGTCATAATTCCCTAGGGGATTATGAAATTCAGTACATTTATAATGACCCGGCTAGACCATAGGACACAAATGACTTGCTTTAAGTTGAGTTTGCATGACACATAATATGCCATTGACGAGCAGGTGTTATATAAAACTATTTACAGCTCAATTTATATAAATTTTTTTTCGCGCCTTGGAGCAGGCATAGTTTTAAAACCATACCGCCTAGTCTAACTTTTTGTTTTTTCCCAATAAGTTAGTTTGTTTATGTGTTTGTCTTTGGTTTGTCTTGCGTAAATGATATGTCAAGTCAAGTCTACGTCAAGTCGGCTGTCATTTGTTTTGAAGAGAAAATGGTGGATTTTCCCTCCAAAACCTGAATCGAATTTTCACATTCAGAAAAACCACTTTACACACATTTATTCCAATGGCTCACACTTTATGTTACGACCGAAGTATTATTGGTTAAAATTCCACCAAAATTAAACAACAATACTCACAATAACACAAAAAAAAACTATTAAAATAAAAATGCTATGTGTTGTTTCATAAAATATCAAAATTCGAATCCTCAATTTATATAAATTTCAATAGGACGTGTTGCTATTCCAAAATAATAATCATAGGTTGAAAGCAAACAAATTTTACCATTGTATTTTTTATAAAAAAATCAATCAAGTTTTGCCTATTTTGAAAAAGCAATCTGTTGTTTCTGTCTGGGTGTTCATTAAGATCTCTACTGCCATTACAGGCGGATTCCCTCGGCTGCGCACTGCGCAACCAGGGTCTGGTGAAAGGAGACAGGTTGGGGCTGTGGTCGCACAACAGCGTATCTTGGATTGTAGCCCTCGTAGCAGCTGCCAGAGCTGGACTTATACCAGTAAGTGATGGATAAACAACGGGTTCGATTCTCGAGGCTAGCATAAAATATTTCCAAAAATCATAATTTCAGTTTTTGTTATTCTTAAAATTGGTGACGCAAGCTCTTTTAGCATTTTATGATATCTTGCCGCTGAGAATTTCTCCTTATTCACGCATCTGAATTAAATACTCTGTATACATCGTACCTGTAGGTCTAGTGTGGTTAGCTCCTGCTTTAAGAAATGATTATTACCAAATCTATTAACGTCATAATCATAACCAATATAATAGTATACTAGTAGTAGAGGTAGATAATATGATAGGTTTGTGGTTGACCAATCTCATTTGATTGCACTATGCCTTATTATCACAAGGTTTCAGGTGCTAATCAACCCAGCTTACGAGAAAAATGAGTTAAGTTTCTGTATCAAGAAGACGCAGATGAAAAGTCTGTTCATCGGAGAAACGTTAAAGAAAAACTATTACAGCACGTTAGAGAACATTATCCCGGAGCTGCATACTTGTAAACCTGGAGAAATTATATCTAAGGAGTTTCCTGCTTTGACCTCTGTGGTCAACGCTGGCAACGATAAATTAGAGTAAGTAAATACTTAAACTTACTTTTTAGTTTACAATAAGTAATGTTTTGAGCATATAGCCACTACCCTATAGAACAAGCGTATGACCCACTGGATTTTGAGCGGTAACATTGCATTGTCCTAGCGAACACGTCAATTCACAATTCACATGTGAGTCATCGCATTGCGTCAGAAATAATTTATTTGGTAAAAAATGTAGCGTTTAACTAATGTTCAATTACATATTGTAGGTTATGTACCTATATAGCTAGAATACCTGTATTGATACAGCCAAACATTTGATAGAGAAACAATAACTTAGTTGACGTATACAGATTGTGATGAACACCCTAATTCATTGGATAAATAGAAAGGAACCGTGAATATCACCGCATTTTGTTAAAAAAGCTCCCCTTCTTTACGTACTAGTAGATCCAGTGATTTATGTTTCAATGCGTGGTTCATAAAATTACGGACTGAAATTGATATCAGTCACGCATTTCGTTGTGAGATAAATTATGATGCACCCACACTTTTCCATTAGGTAGGTACATATTTTGATAAGTTTCAGTGAAGCGCTCGTGGCGTAGCTTGCTAAGTCAATCTACACCGAGCGGTCACTGTTTGAACGGGTGACCGCTAGTGGTGTTTACATCTGAGCGCTTCCATGCTTCAGAGGTCACGTTAAATTGTCGGTTCCGTGGGTGAAGTCGGGCTCTGAACGATGATCATGATGATGTCAGTAACGGCAGGATTCTTAGAACTTGTATGAATTTCCAGCGGGACATTTCAATACAGCTCTCTGATCAAGGACTATCGGAACAGGAGTGAGATATCTAAGTACGGGAGCGAAGTGAAACCCGAAGAAGGATGTCTCATACATCTCACATCTGGAACCACAGGTAACGCAGCACGATACCTCACACGGCACGTTCTGAAAAACCTGCTCAATACGACAAAATATTTTTCTGTGATCACTAGCTTCCGCCCGCGATTACGTTCGCGTCCCGTTGGATCCCGTTGATTTTCCGGTATAAAAAGTAGCGTATGTGTTAATCCAGTTCACAGACAATATTTATTCCAAGTTTCATCTAAATCGTACCAGTAGTTTTTGCATGAAAGAGGAACAAATGTACATCCTTACAAACTTTCGCGTTTATAATAATACCTGAAACCGGGAGTTGGCATGTGAAAGTGTTTAGTTTTTTTAAAGTATTCACAGTGGCGGATTTGCCCTAAGGCCCAGTAGGCCCGGGCCTAGGGTGGCCATAATTAGAAGGAGTAGGCATGTAGAAGTGTTTAGTATTTTTCGCGAGAAAAAATCACTGATGATAGCAAGAAATACATATCAAATGCAAAGTACCTAAATGTTTAAAAGGCGGCGGGCCGCCCTGTACCGCAACGTATAGCAATAATCTTCCTAAGTATTCATTATGTACCTAGTCTATATGATGGGTGCTGAGAAAGGGGCGGCACAAGGCGTGGGGCCTAGAGCGGCCAAGACTGCATATCCGCCACTGAGTGTTCAATGGTTTTGTTGGTGGAATTTTAAGGAGAACCCAAGGCAGCGTTAGATTCTCACATCGGAGTGGTAAACAACACGTACTTCTGCGGAATACGGAATGAGATGAACCGGGGACATCAGAATGTTTGTGTTCAGGTCAGTATACTCCAAAGTCATGTTGGACCCGCATTACGCACATTCATTCAGTACAGATTTTTGTAAGAGGGCGTCCATAAATTACGTGAGGTGTTCTAGGGGGGGAGGGGATCGAGATAAATCTTTCCAAATCTCACTTTAGGGGCGAGGGGGGGTCTTGGCAAATATCACGTAGTTATTTTTCTCATAGAAAACGGTGTAAAAGCGCATGAAAAATTAGAATTAGTATAAATCTTTCTTAATTTAGAGTGACCACTGGAACCAACATATCCAAGTGTTATTTAATTTTATGATTGTGATTTTAAATTACGGTAATATTCACAAATACTAGTCTTTGCTAGTCTTCAATAAAAGTAATAGAACAGGTTTTGTTTTTGATTTTTTTTTCAATAATCCAACACGTTTACACCCAAAATAGAAGTTTTGAAGAATCTCGCGTGAGATTAGGGGTGGGGGGAGGGAGTTGAGGAAAATCTTAAAATCTTACGATATCTCACCAAGGAGGGAGGGGAAGGGGGGGGGGGGTCGAAAAATTCTCGAAAATGGCTCACGTAATTAATGGACGCCCCCTTATTAGCTAACGTACATTGACTACATTTTGGCGCTGCTATGTGGTGTGGTTGTGGTACGTGTGGGTTGGCCCTTAGTTGAAGCGACGTTTTGCGCCGTTCTGCGGTATTCGGATGGGTGACCGCTAGTAGCATTAACATCTGAGCGCTTCCGGAGGGCTGGCACGTCCCGGCTCCAGCAGTCCGCCACGACGGAGGCCTTAAGGCGGCTTAAAAACTCCGTCCAGATTTGGCCACTGAGTCATACGAACTTACCTATTGTACTCAACTACTATAGATTGGCTCATGTAGTGCCCCTACCTACATAGCTACTAAACTATTTTATAATAATACAACACGTTACAGAACGTTATAAGTATAATAATATCTTAAAATCTCCGTTTGTTTTCATTCGAAGTTTCTTACGTCCCTTGATAAGAAAATAAAAATTAGTCTAATTAATTTTTTTTTTGGCAATTTCAGGTGCCGCTTTTCCATGCTCTAGGCTCCATAATAACGTCGTTATCTGCTCTCAGACATGGCTCCAGCATGGTTTTGGCTGCACCGACATATAATGTCAACGCAAACGTTGATTCTCTTCTATCAGAAAAGTGAGTAAGGCGAGAATACTCAAAAGTCATTCAAATTTGAGCACCACTTAAAATTGTTCTGCCTCTGATTGACATTACTCATTTGTAAGAGATGGCAATAATTTAAGCGGAACTTAAATTGAGTGGGGTTTGAGTGGCGTTTGAGTATTCGGCCATAAATGTAGTAAATTTTAAGGTTACTCTTAATATAAAAAATAGCGTTCTAGCACAGCATTCAGGTGCCACTATCTTGACAAAATAATAATATGGTCTACTTTCATGATCGTTAAACTGTTTATTCTTGGCAGCTCATAGTCGCCGCTAGTAGTAGGTCGCACGTTTAGTTCACCCCATTTAATTATTCTGCATCAAACGGAAAACGCAATAAATATTCATACAAAAAAGCGCCAGGAAACAGGCCGTAGTTACTTATCCATTCTTCTAAGCTCTTGTCGCGAAGAACTGGAATATAGAATCACCCAGTTTATTAAACAATTCAAAATTATCCTTGTGATTTTAAGAATTAAAATATATTTCACTTCGAGATGGGTAAACGATATTGTCAAAGTTGCAAGGATAAATTGGATGAGAATGGCACAGACCGTGATTTTTGGCTCAAACGAAGGAACGCCTATGCGTTCCTTCGTTTGAGCCAAAAATCACGGTATAGACCCAGCAGTTCATGAAGTCGGGTGATAATGATGATGATGACTTTGAGAGTACGATACTCCCGAGTGCTTCATTAAATAATATACTGTAACAAAGATTGCTGTCATGTCGTATAAGGACGTCAAGGAAGCTGCACTGGAAAGGGACAAATGGCGAGAGCTGCATAATTACACCGACAAGAGCTGAGCTCTTAAGGCGAAGGGTAAACCCAGACAAACAACCTTCTCGCTCGCACATTTCAACATTTTTGAAGATATAATATAACTAAATGTAATTATGTGAAATTGCAGAGCTTCAGGATCGAGAGAATAACAATGCAAAGGTTCAATAAAAATATCACATTGATCCAAACAAGTTTTCTAATCAAAAAATGAGCACTTGAATTTATCGCATTGGTACAAGTTTTTTGGTCGGAAAACTTGTTTGGGTCAATGTGATATTTTTACTGAACCTTTGCATTGTTATTCTCTCGACCCTGAAGCTCTGCAATTGCACATTATTACATTTAGTTATATTATATCATCAAAAATGTTGAAATGTGCGAGCGAGAAGGTTGTCTGCCTTTACTCTTCGCCTTAAGTTAGGAGAAGAGAAGAAGGAGAACAAGAAGTGAAGCTTACCATTGCGTTATTCATCACTACAGATGTTCAATAATAACGGGCACGCCCACAATGCACGTGGACATGGTGGCGGAGTTGAGACGACGAGGCGTGATGCCGTCGGGTGGGTTACTCTCGACTACAGTTCTAATCCGGATTCACGGAATTTGACAGATCTCGTGTCATTTTGTACTGAAAAATGACAGGATTTTTGTCAAAATGTATAAATAATTAAATAAATATTCACGGACACTTCTAGTCCCAAACTAAGCAAAGCTTGTACTATGGAAACTAGATGGCTGATATAATACATACATACATTTTTTTTGTAAATGCATACTTATTTATAATACATAGAAACACCCAGACACAGAACAAACATCTATGTTTACAACACACAAATGTTTGTCGAGAACAAACATTTGTGTGTTGTAAACATAGATGTTGTGGGGATCGAACCCACGACCCACAGCACGGAAGGCAGAGCTACTACCGACTGAGCCATGACGCCTGTCAAATGGATCCGGATCCGGATTGGATATGGATCCGGATTGGAACTGTAGTCGAGAGTAACCCACCAGGTCTGCGCGTGGCGCTAGCGGCCGGCGCGCCTTGCAGTCCACAACTCATCAGACAGATCGAACAGCACATGAACGTGCACTCTGTGAGGGTATGTCACATTTTTAAATAACTAGAAAAATAGATTTAATTTTGACTACCTAACTGTAGATTTCCACTAAAAACATTCGCAATAAAACCTTCACAACACAATTCTTACAAACGGTTTGTTTTTACAATCAAGGAAATCTTTAAAACAATCTACACAAGATTCAAAATGTCAAACATTCACATGGTTTGGCGGTGGAAACGCAAATCGATAGCTTCTGAGAGTTGTGCATGTTTTGTGAATGTTTTTTAGTGGGAACCTACAGTTACGGCTTCATCAGATGGTTTGTTATAATGTGATGTTATTTACAGGCTTTATACGGACTATCGGAGACGACAGCGGGAGTGTTCCAGTCCCTTCCCGGAGACAGCATCGATCTGGTAGCCGAGACGGTTGGCTACATCACCGACCATATCGAAGTGAAGGTTCGTAAATCATCAGCAATCATCTTAGGGCGTATGTAAAAGGCAGACAACCCTCTCGCTCGCACATTTCAACATTTTTGAAGATATAATATAACTAAATGTAATTATGTGAAATTGCAGAGCTTCAGGGTCGAGAGAATAACAATGCAAAGGTTCAGTAAAAATATCACATTGATCCAAACTAGTTTTCCGACCAAAAAACTTATACCAATGCGATAAATTAAAGTGCACATTTTTTGGTCCACGGAAAACGTGCTGCGTCTATCATTCTGAGACGTAATGTATTTGAACCGGCACCCTGTAAACCGGAACACAGCAATGCAAACCTCACGACTTAGCGGGTCTAGAAGTCATTAAGTCACGACGGAGGCCTTAAGGCGGCCTAACAACTCCACCAACCGGCCACTAACTTATACGACCTCACTTTTTTCATTTCGATTGTATTTTTTCTATTAGTACGAGTAATATAATACTGATATAATACTTGTATATAATTTTTATTGTAAATACATACTTATACTACATAGCAACACCCAGACATAGAACAAATATCTATGTTTGCCACACACAAATGTTTGTTCTTAGTGGGGATCATACCCACGACCTACACGGAGGGCAGATGATATTTTATTTTTAATTTTGAAAGGTGGTAGACGAGAAAGGTGAGATGGTGCCATTCGGCAGTCCAGGAGAGCTATTAACTCGTGGATACAACACCATGATCGGCTACTGGGACGAACCTCAAAAGACCAAGGATACCATTGATGAGAACGGCTGGGTTAGAACTGGGTAAACTCTAAATATTCAATACTAGCTTCCGCCCGCGACTTCGTCCGCGTCTCGTTTGATCCTGTTGATTTTCCGGGATAAAAAGTAGCCTATGTAGCGTAACGAACTATATATATTCCAAGTTTCATACAAATCTGACCAGCAGTTGCAGCGTGGTTGAAAAACAAACTTCCAACATTTAAACATCCAAATATCTTAACTTTAAAAAAATGCATTAGGGACATGACTCTATCCAGGCAGGGTAGTTATCCTCCCAACTTCGACAGAGATTTTACTCTATTAAGGATGATGAGTTTTCGTCATCACTATTAGAGTAAAATCTCTACCGCCCGAGATCTTTTTGTATTTTATAAGCTTCTTCATCAAGTTGCCTATGATAAAATAACTGACCATTTACAATAACTGATCACTACCAATTTTTTACAATATTCTTTAGAGACAAATTCACGATAAGCGAAGACGGATACGGTCGTATCGTGGGTCGACTGAAGGATATCATCGTGAGGGGAGGAGAAAATATCGCGCCTAAAGAAATTGAAGATATACTGAACACGCATCCAGATATTATGGAGAGCCAGGTAATTAATAAAAAAATATTCTTGGACATTTCACACAACGCCCTCTAGTCCCAAACTATGCAAAGCTGGCACATATATATGATCTGTAACTATACACAGATCATATTATATATGTGCCAGATTTGATCATAATTATTATGATCTGTGAGCTGGGAACATGATCTGTGCCTAAGCCACACTGGTTTAGGCACAGATCATATATAATATACTATACTGCTTTAGGAAAGCAAACTATGGGAATTAGATTGCTGATAAAATATACAAATTAATGAGCATATCCACTGAGAACGTGCTCTGTGAGGAATTGCACTGCGTCCATCACTTTGTTCATGTGTCTGTATTTGCACCGGTACCATATTATTCAAACCGGAACACAGCAGGTAATACGAGCATCAATGCTTGGTATCAGAAACTTCCCCGGGCGAGATTTGGGAGTTTATATCCAGTTGTGTTTTTTTGATAAATATTATTTATTGTCTGTAGAATTAGGTAACATAAAACGGTCTTTAAATTATAGTATACTTTCTCTAGTCTAACCTTTTATGTACAAACCTTAGGTACATATTTTTTTTTTTAACTAGAAATAGACTTTTTGTTACTGATATGCGATGATGAATAAGTTAGGTATCAATTTCTTCAACAGGTAGTAGGAGTATCAGACGAGAGGTTAGGTGAGGAACTATGCGCAGTTCTGAGACTCCGAGAGGGCGCCACCAGCGTGACACTCGATGACGTCACAAAACACTGCTCTGGGCATATAGCGCGATACAAAATACCAAGAATACTGAAAGTTATCCAAGAGTTCCCTAAAACCACTTCAGGGAAAATACAGAAGTTTAAAGTTAAAGACTTGATTGAGACTGGGAAATTGTGATAAATATAGTTTTTCTTTTTATTTATTTGTTATTTTATTCTATACAGTCCTTTGGTTTTGAACTGTCATACCTATTCATCAGTGTAAAGAGAAAATGCTGCATTGATTTACAGTTCCAGTGTGCCGTAAAAATGTTTTTATTATTTACATTGGTTTTTTAAAGCCGCGCTAAAAATGACACTTACCGTCATTTACTGAATAACATTGCTGAAATAATTAGGCCGTCTTAAGGCCTCCGTCATGGCTTTACGACTGCTAGACCGACAGTTTAACGTGCCCTCCGAAGCACGGAAGCGTTCAGATGTAAATAACGTAAGCATTTATTTCTTATTCCTAGGAATGTGCAGCTTGCACCCACAAGCTGATGCTATTGGGGCGATAATTTGTACAGAAACTTAGAACAAAGTACGTGATATCTCGTTGAATGCATTGAACTCATAAATAATACGATAGTAGCTATTTATGTAAGCACCTATGTTTCGACAGTTCAGCACATTATTACAAGGTGTTATGACAGCCGAGAAATACAAGACACTCAATGTAGTTTATAACGATAGGTCTAAAGGCTGAATTACACCGGGGCAACACTGTGCGGCATTGCGGCATGCCACAAAGCCGTATGTTAAAAAAAAAAATGTCGCACATTGTGGCAAGAACCGTGCGACATGGCAACACCTTGCGTCATGTGGCAGACTGTGTTATTTTACGATGTTGCCTCGGCGTAAAATAGGCTGCCGCATGCCACTAATGCCGCAAATGCTTTCTATTTGTAGCATGCCACAAGGTGCCGCATGTCACAATATGTAGCATGCGGCACTGTCACACGTTGTTGCCCCGGTGTAATTCAGCCTTTATACAAGTCCGAGTCTAAAACCTTTAATTCAGTAAAATCACAAGGATCATTTAGAATCGTCCTAAAAATTAGGTAATTTTAGGTGCCAGTTCCCCGCGACTGAAGCCTAAAAGAACGGGCAAGAAATTACAGCCTAGCTCTTGTATGATCCTTCTTACAAAGAAATTACACTCCTAAATCGAGAGAAAAATTCTGACTGTATATGAGTGCACTCACTAGGTGCATACTGCGAACTCGGTAGGTAGGTACCTATAATAAAGTAGGTAGGTATCTCACAGATAAAAACATTATATCCTACAAATACATAGCTCGTAAGTCAAGGTTAATGACTAATCAACGTAGAAAGACTGATAAAAGTAACCAAAAGTCCAGAATGAATTATAATTATAGAAAGACTAGCTGGCGCCCGCGGTTTTGCTCGCGTGGTAGCAGCGCACAAACATTCTTGAATTGTTTTAAACTTCTGAAACACGTGTCGAGTCAATTTATTTGACGAATCTATGTATACCAATTTTGAAGGGTCTATCATGTACATTGTTTAGTTTAAATCTTTGACCCTAATTTTGGACCCTTTAGGATGCGACTTTTCAAAATTCCTTTCTCAGTACACCCCTATATATTATATAAGGACTAGTCGTCGCCCGCGGCGTTGCTCACGTTCTACTCTTTAGAGTGTGACGCTTCAAAATTCTATTCTTAGTTACTAGTATAGTATTATATAATCTGTGTCTTAGTGCACCCCTACACTATATAAGGATACTACCCTCCAAATTTCATACCTCTAGGACTTATAGTTTAGGCTGTGCATTGATTCTAAGTCAGCTTCAAAAGAGTTTTATATATATAAAACCTTTTATTAAGTAAAATCACAAGGATCATTTAGAATCGTCCTAAAAACTAGGTAATTTTAGGTGCCAGTTCCCCGCGACTGAAGCCTAAAAGAACAGACAAGAAATTACAGCCTAGCTCTTGTATGATCCCTCTTACAAAGAAATTACACTCCTAAATCGAGAGAAAAATTCCGACTGTATATGAGTGCACTCACTAGGTGCATACTGCGAACTCGGTAGGTAGGTACCTATAATAAAGTAGGTAGGTATCTCACAGATAAAAACATTATATCCTACAAATACATAGCTCGTAAGTCAAGGTTAATGACTAATCAACGTAGAAAGACTGATAAAAGTAACCAAAAGTCCAGAATGAATTATAATTATAGAAAGACTAGCTGGCGCCCGCGGCTTTGCACGCGTGGTAGCAGCGCACAAACAGTTTTGAAATTTTTTGAAACTTCTGAAACACGTGTCGAGTCAATTTATTTGACGAATCTATGTATACCAATTTTGAAGGGTCTATCATGTTCGGTATATTAAAGAAACGCATAGTTTAGTTTAAATCTTTGACCCTAATTTTAAACCCTTTAGGATGCGACTTTTCAAAATTCCTTTCTCAGTACACCCTTATATATAAGGACTAGCCGTCGCCCGCGGCGTTGCTCACGTTCTACTCTTTAGAGTGTGACGCTTCAAAATTCCTTTCTTAGTGCACCTCTACACTATATAAGGATACTAACCTCCAAATTTCATACCTCTAGGACTTATAGTTTAGGCTGTACGTTGATTCTAAGTCAGCTTCAAAAGAGTTTTATATCTATTAATTGATGATACTACCCTCCAAATTTCATACCTCTAGACTTATGGTTTAGGCTGTGCGTTGATTATCAGTCAGTTTCAAAAGAGTTTTATATGTATTGATGCTGTAAGTAATGTCTACCGTGTCTAAGTTAGTATCTATATTTAGCATCGAAGTATACAGGGTGTCAATAAACTGATTTGAACCGACTGCAAACTTTCATCAGAAAAATCACTGAATTTACTGACTGAAAACTTTCATCTGAAAATCATTAGTTAGGTTCTTTGAGAAACCATGATTCTCAAAATGCCAATTCTCCCTGTAATTTTTTTAAGCTTTGCAATTTTTTTTACTACAAGTTTTCGATACCAGTGATATCATGTTTGAACAAATTATTATAAGTAGTTACTGACATGTTTTGCAGAAAAGCATTTGTAAAATAAATTTATACTACACCTGCTTGGAAAGTACCTTGATACTTTATCAAATTTAAGGTAGAAAGTACGTCATTGCATATCGAACAAATATGCGGGGAGAAAACGAATCTGAGCGGGAGAGAAAAGTGTATGAAAATCCATTTCTTACGTGGTTTTTCTTTTTTAATTTTGGGTAAGACTATGCGCCGGTAACCTAAATATCAAAAGCCAAAAAGTTTTTACAGTGAGTTTTTATCTCCAAGTTCGCAAAATGACACTGGCCACTAGCTGTGTGTTGGATGGTGTCGGGCTGGCAGTGCGACCCTGCGGCGGCAGGATAAACAATTTGAAAAAAGAACATGTGAAAATTGCAGACGCCATTGGCGCCACTTTCAATTTGTGTGTTGTTTGAGGATTCAGTTTTAGTTTTTTATTTTCCTCGTTAGGTGTAGTATAAAGCACTTTGTATCACTCGAGAGAAAGTGCGATTCCCGATCTCGGGTGTTTTAAAACGACACCCTCGACGGTAATCGGTCACTTTCTCCTCTCGGTGAACAATGTACTATTGTTTTCATTCAAAAATTTCTTTTGAACTTTAGTGGGTAAGTATACGGAATTGAGTGTAACTACTCTCTAATCAATACATAGATGCGTCAGTCATAATTTATCATCAAACATAGGGACCTTATTATTGTGTCGATTCATTGGTTTCCGCTCAGTAGAGAGGAGCGACTCTTATGATACAGTAGTACAGCAACTTGGCAAAATGATACTGTTTTTCATAATTTGCCCAATTCTGATAGTAGTTCTGATGGGTTTGTTCTATCGTTTTTCATATGAAGGACGACTAGTGCACGGAATTCCAGGTCCTAAGCCTCTGCCTATTTTAGGAAACACCTTCGACTTGGTCCTACATCCTGGTAAGATATCCATTATTTTAAAATATTATTGCTATAACAGTTTAAGCTAGACAACTGGGTTCGGTTGGGTACTGGGTTGTCTAGCTAGAGGCACATTAGGTCGACGATATTATTTATAGAGGTGGATTGTCTATTCCCAACCTGCATACCACGCTGTCCACCTAGTTGGACGGTTATCTAGTATAATTTTTTTTTTTATCGACCACCTATTTTGTTTGTTAGTGATCACTAGGTACCTATATTAAAATGCACCGCAAAACTTTCTTAGTACATTTTAGCAGATAATTCCAGCCATTTAATCTGAATGTCTTCAAGGCAAAAGTGAATAATTGTTTTCTAGACCGTCTTACTCCATTTTCGTCGCTTACCATCAAGGGAGATTGCAGTCAAAAGATGGTCTATTCAATATAAAAAAAAACATCTATAATATTTCTTCTCTAAAAACGTTCAAAACAGGAAGAAGCAAAATAATAATACGTAGTTATTGTTATCTTACAGATGCGTTATTTAAGTATTTGAGGAAGATTCACAGAGATCATGGTCAGCTAAGCAAGCTGCTTGCGTTCCACTTGCGCGCCATTAATGTATACGATCCAGCAGATATTGAGGTAAGTATAGAAATGAAAACTACAAACACTAACAAAAGTATGGCCACCCTGCACTAAACCGTAGAAAGAAAAAACAAAAATAAGAGTGAGAGTACCTAGTTGTAGTATTTCCTCATGTAAAAAAAAAGGTACTGCTACATCCTACCGTAGCACTGCTACGAGTACTCGTAGAACTTCTACGCGCGGTTACAAGCATGGGGTAAAAAGCAAAAAGCTTATTTTTTATTTTAGTGTTCCGGTCCATTTTAGGAAAAACGGAGCACTCCGCGTCTGTCTGTAAACTGAACTATAAAAGTTAGAAAACTTCAACTTTCTAGTTGAGGAATAGTAATAGTTTTATCCAACCCAAGACTGTTAGTCGATGTATGGAAACAATATTCTGAAAGGACAATTAACTGCTTAAACACTAGTAGTTAGCGCGGCACGACGCGATTAGATATAACAAAGGTTCTTTCACTCGCGGAACACTACAGCGCCAGTAAAACTTACGCCTTGTGTAATATATTAATTTACAACACTCTGTAGATATGTACCCACTTTAAAATTATTGTGTGTTACACGTTGTAAGTAAAATAGGTACATTACATACCTATGTTATGTGAACCAATGTTTTTCTCGAGTCCATAAATTACTGCTAGGTAGCAGAACAGTTGCATATATTTTTAGGTATATGTATATTTGTGCAGGTGTTGCTGTCCCAGGTGAAATTCAATGAAAAACAAATGCCTTACTCTTTCATGGAACCTTGGCTCGGGAAAGGATTACTCATTAACAATGGTAAGTTTTGCTAACAATTTACAATACAATACAATACGTACAATTATTGGTAACACCAAATTACATGTAATAATAGTTTGGTGGGTATGGGTAGGTACAATATATTAAAATAATATAGTACCTAACCTTAAATTTCTAATTAAATATATTAAATATCTCGGCTAAGTACCTAACAATAACATTTTAAGAGTGACTAGTGGTTTGTTAGTACTCAATTAGATCATTGTTAATACTAGGTACCTATGTACAATACAAGGTTTACAACACGGTCAAATTTATAAAAGGTATGCATTATTATCTAGAGGTGGTAGGTTAGAAACTGTGTTTTATGACCCCGTTGTTATGCGTAATTCAGTGTATTGATAACATTGAGTCCAAACTGCTATAACTACCTAGTTATAACTATACCTATGCATGGGTACTTATGCTATTTGGTCTATGGCATATGTTTGCGAGAGTGGCATTCGAGTCAAAATATCTACTTATATTACAATACCAGCTGGTTGACCGAGCTTTGCTGGGTATTTTTTTAGTGTTTATTTTTATGTACATAACCAATATGCAGTAATTATTTAGTTAGAAAACGTTTTATGCTCATTTGATTTCAAGTAATTTCAGCAGTGACATCTATCTTTGTTACGGACAAAACATGGACGGTCAAATGCTGAACACTGCCATCTATTAACGATTAGAAGTATAACATCAAAAAATAGTATTATTATTCGCCAATAGATGTCGGGAAGAGTCACATTTTTCTGTTTACTTGAAAACACGAATTAAACGACATTTTCTGAAAATGTGTCCTAGCTTGATCGATTTATCACCCCCGAAATCCCCTGTATACTAAATTTCATGAAAATCGTTGGAGCCGTTTCCGAGATTCAGATTATATACAATAATTGCTCGTTTAAAGAGATAGATATATGTATAGGTATTTTGAGTACCTATATGTCACAGACGAAGACTTCCGAATGACATTCAATATTATTCAATTTGACGGTAGCGTGACAAATACAAAATACACTTATTATTTACGGAGTTCCATCGCCTACCCCGTCGTCAGATGATTCAACTAGCGGTCGGCTGTGTATAACCCGGATATTATGCTGCATGCATGCATGCATGCATATTATCCATGCATTTGTGGGAGTAATTTTTTTCAGCCTGAAACATAGCAAAACGAGTTTTGTTTATAAAGTTCACATATTGATACATATCTATTTTTATTGTTATTTTATTGGTTTTAGGAAAACTTATGTAGATACAGCTACCTATGTACAAAGATAACGTTTTGACGTTATTGACCCCAATTGCGCCCTCATTACCGATCACTAGTGAGATACCTAGGTACTTTGATTCATTCGATTATTGACCTCCTCATGTAGTAATACAATTTCATAAGACATTATCTATGATGTACCTAATAATGTTCCGTTTTTGTGTATTTACTATACCTACACATTTATTCTAGCAAAGTGTGGACATAATAACGAGTTTCTTACATATAGTAGGTATAGAATCGCCTCTCAACCTACTTTAACTCTTGGCACTATTCAAACAAAAATTTAAAAGTTTTTAGAAGTTGCGAGGTAATTCTACCTAAACCTTTATGCCTTTCAAAGGAGTACCTTGCCTTTACCTATATACGCGTGAACTACAGTCATAAGCTTTCTTCCAGGTGAAAAATGGCACCACCGACGGAAACTTCTGACACCTGCGTTCCACTTCAACATCCTGAGGAAGTTTTGCAGGACGTTCAGCGAGCAGACCGAGGAGTTCGTGGAACAGCTTCAAGCGGAGACTGCAAATGAGAGAACTGAACTAATGCCGTTGGTTTCTATGCATACCCTGAGGATTATGTGTGGTGAGACTTATTATCATCAACTTTTTTTAATCTACTGCTGGACGGAGGTACCTACGTGATTATGAAGACGCGCGCGCTTTACCCATGATCCGATGGCCCGTGGTCCGGCCAACTGGACAGTCAACCAGACTCAGACAATGAGTAGAGACTGCAACTGCACCCTTAGGTACCACCAAACTCGATGGTAATGGACAAAAAAACAAAATTTATTCATATTTTATTAAAACCTTAGTATTACTACAGGCATTACCTATACCATACTCATATCCGGATACTTATTAAATAAGTTATACACATTGCCGATTTTACAGAGCTTCTTTTTCTTCTTCCTGCCCTTATCCCACTAGGTGGGGTCGGCACACTATGTTATTTTCTTCCATTCTTTCCTATCATCCATCATCTCAGTATTCATTCCTCTCCTATGCATGTCATCTTTTACACAATCCATCCATCTTTTCTTGGGCGTACCTCTTACTCTATATCCATCCAGTAGATTTTACAGAGCATTATTGCAAAAATGGCACCTAAAGTGCCAAGTGTTTCGCTTTGCGGTAAGGGTGCTCGTCTGTCGCTCTTATCTAATGTTTACAAAAAGTTATATTTTGCCACATTACCAACTTGTTTGTTTACTTTCAATTCTTGTTGTTTATTTCCACCAGATTAATGATTTATCAGTAAACACATGGCTACCTCTTGGCACACAATACATACCTAGTAACTCAGTCTGTCTATGATTTTGCAGAAACATCGATGGGTACCACAATGGACGAAGACATAGTTTCAGTAACATTCAAGTATTTCCAAGGGCTTTTTGTCATCGGGAAATGCGTGGTTTACCGGCTTACAAGAACATGGCTCTACCTCGACTTCATGTTCAATTTGACAAGAGCTGCTTACGTACAAAAGATAGCAGTGAACGATCTTCACAAATTCACGACGCAGATAATCCAGGAACGCAAGGAGTACGTAAAAATGAATGAAATCGAAAACTGGAGTGTAGACGACGAGGTTTATGGAAAGAAGAGTCGGTTAGCCATGTTGGATCTGTTGCTTGATCAGGAGAAGAAGGGAATGATTGATGAAGAGGGGATTAGGGAAGAAGTGGACACCTTTATGTTTGAGGTAGATGCTGATACTAGTGCCTTCATGCTTCAAAAACAAAATCACATTTTTGCAAATCATTTGAATTTGAAATAATTTTATTGCCTTATTATAATATGTACATATTAAAAATCTAATTTCAAGGTAGACCTACATACATTACTAATTAAATAATTCAAAAAATTTGTATTCCAGGGCCACGATACAACGGCTACGGCTCTCTGCTTTATGATAATGAGGATCGCTAATGAGACTAAAGTGCAGGTGACTAATATTTTTATAATCCACACAAAGACTTACAAAAATTATAAAATCAAGGATGTGTATATAAAAATATTATTAGTCATGCAAAGTAATTATAGAATTATTACTCACAGAATGATACCTACTTCTAGATAAACACACAGAATGCATAATTTCACTTATCAGAACATCGCACATTTGATTACTTACTTAGTTTTTCTTGTATTTTTTTCTAGGAGTTAATTTACGAAGAACAGGAGCGCATTTTCGGTAACTCAGACCGCACTCCTAACGTGGAGGACCTGGCAGATATGAAGTACCTCGAGTGCTCTATCAAGGAGTCCCTGAGACTCTACCCTAGCGTGCCTTTCATAGCCCGACACATCACCGAAGAAGTCGTACTAAGTAAGTGATTAAATAAATAAATAAATATCTTTGGACATTACACACAACACCCTCTAGTCCCAAACTAAGCAGAGCTTGTACTATGGGAACTAGATTGCTGATATAATACTTATATACATTTTTTTTTGTAAATACATAGGTACTTATAATACATAGTAACACTCAGACACAGAACAAACATTTATGTTTGCCGCAGAAATGTTTGTTCACGGTGGGGATCGAACCCACGACCCACAGCACGGAAGGCAGAGCTACTACCGACTGAGCCATGACGCCTGTCGAACGAAAACTTTATGGCGTTGTTCGTGGGAGTAACCAGTTTTTTGAGCTCCATCTGCATGTCTGTGTGTCAGAGCCCGGAGCCCACACGAGTCCACAGAGCCACAGCCCAATTCTCCTATTTTCTATGTACTAGAAGATACTGGTTGCAAGTGTAGAATATATAACCTTTACTAGTAGACCTACTTCCCAGGACTGTACGACTGTGCGTTGTTTGTCAGTGAGTCAACTTTGGTTTATTTTACCTATATGAAAAAAAACTCTCAATAGTACATTACTGCAGCGGCCCGCAACAGAGGCAATGAGGGAAGAACGTGTAAATGTGGGCCGAGTCGAAGACGAGGCACACATGCGTTAGTCCCTCATTGCCTAGTTGTGGCCAATTCTTGTATAGTACTTTCCTCAAATAATGCGCGGAAATTAAAACTTAGTACCTAGGCAAACCTTTTTGTTGAAAATACAATTACTTTTCATAACCAATAACGAACAACAAAGTTATAGTGTTCATTTGTTTTTGTTTTTCAATAATCAGCTTTCTATTTGAAAGTCTGTTCGAAATTTGAATAAAACCTTTGATAAGTTACCTCCTTGGTTGCCATGTTATGGAGTAAAAGATCGTTCCATTTTTAAATAACACGATAGTAATGAGTTTTGTATGTAATTTATATGGCCGCTAAACAAGCCGGCAATGGATTTTCATACATTTATTGCCGGCCGTTGCTCGCATGTATTTGGCCAGTACTGCATTTTCGATTCATCTCGAAGAAGGTTGTCAAAATAATGCTTTAATTTCCAAGCATGTTTGAGAAAATCTCTATTTCTACTTCAGGTGGTTACAAGATCCCACCAGGCTCGGTGTGCAATGTCCACATTTACGACGTGCACCGACGAGAAGATTTATACCCTGACCCTGAGAGGTTCATCCCAGAGCGATTCCTGCCAGAAAACGTTGCTAAGAGGCATCCTTACGCGTACATCCCCTTCAGTGCTGGACCAAGGAATTGCATAGGTTTGTTAACTTATCTTGCAGTTTATCTTATACTAGGTAGGTATGTAAACAATGTTGTAAATCATGCAACTACCTATGTACATGTTTCTGTTTATTAATATTAGGTAGGTATGATCAAAAAGTGACGGAATGTAACCTAACTTACCTGATAGTACATAATTGCATTACCTTACAGAGTGCGTCCACCGTGATAGTACCTAAGATTGCAATGCGTCGGTCAACCTTCCCTATTATGCGATTACCTCTGTCTTAAACCATGCATATAGCATTGCATTGCCCATCACCTTGAGACATAAAGAAAGGTATAATCTCATGTGCCAGCACCCTTCAAACCGAGACAGCAATGCGATAATCACTGTTTGGCGTCAGAATTGTACGGTGGTTGTAAATTCTTCACTGGACAGACCATTCACAAAGAGACCTACTACTGTTAGCTAACGATTCGGTAATCTTAGGGTCGGCTCACATCTGACCGAAGATACGTCGCGTATTATCGGTTGCGTAACGCCAAAACATACAAATATATTATAATAAAACATTCAATCTTTCACACTCAACCGATGATGCGTTAGTGCGAATAGACGCGATCGATGATACGCTCGACGCATTTTCCGTCAGATGTGGCCCGACCCTTACTCTACTGTCATTTTTCCCAGGTCAAAAGTTCGCGATCCTAGAAATGAAAACAGTGATGTCAGGTCTGCTGCGCAAGTACCGCTTGGAGCCTGTCACTCGACCCGAAGACGTGGTGTTCTCTTGCGATATAGTGCTGAGGACCAGGGATCCTATGTACGTGCGGTTTCGGAAGAGGAACAAATAAAAAAGCGAAACATTTATAACATGTATTGAAAATAATATAAAACACGCAGACTACGTAAACTTTAATGGCTTTTTACTACTTATTTGCTATTTACTTAACAACTTGGTTAATTTGAAGTTATAATTGTGGTGTGATAAAGTGCCTCGGTAGGTACCTACCGAATCAAAAACAATCACAACTCAAAATTGCAATCGAACTTAGAAAATAACGTTGTAATTTGAACATAATAAAGTGCTTTTGACATCTTTAAAGAAACTAGAGTGTGTGCAACAAGTGTTTGCAGTTCCTGTTGATTACAGGAGTGAGAGCTTATTTAATTTTAACTTAGCAATAAATTACAGATAGCAAACGCATACTGTGCTACGGTAGAAACAACGTACAATTGCGTTTATTTACAAATATTTGAACCAAATATTGGTTCGTTTCGTTAATCTTATCTCTTTGGTATCTGGTATCTTAAAACAAATCTTGCTGCTGAATGTATTAAAAATTCCGTCTTACTAACCATATAAGGCAAGTCAAGAAATAACTTAGTAGCCTGATAATATCCCATAAGCTATCGGCAGAGCGAGAACCAACGATGAGCGACAGTCGTAGGTTTCAAACTCTCTCAACCAATTATGTTACAAAACAGGTGTCTAAGCAGTCAATTTAAACTTGTACCGTTCTTCAAACCATTGCAGGTCTGTAGGCATCGTCGTGATGTTGTTGTCGTTTAATTATTCTGTTCCAGAGCGTCTGTAACAAAAACTATTGTGTCGCATAAAAATAATCACTGTTTTAAGTTTCTACACGCGCGGGTAGCTAGGCCCAGGGAGTATACGGATGGTGAAGGACCACCGCATGGTCCAGTGACGCGCTGATCACGATTCATTATTTATGTACGGAAGTCTATAAAGTCCTACGAATACGAGCACACTTAAAAACACAAGCATAAAATAGACTAGACTTGAAATAGACTCCTGAACTAGAAATCAAAACGTAGGTAATTCAGCGACTGATCTGCAAAATTATTTTGCTCTCACTCTTAAAATAAGGGTGCTACCACTAAAACTTGAGAAAACGCTAGTCCCTAATGTATCGCATATAAAACAGGTGAACAGGTTACCATACCTTGAGTGCTTTCCGAAACTTAGTGGACATGAGACTGAAAAGCAGCGGGTTGAGCACAGCACTGAACCAGCAGTTGATTGCAGAATATTTGCACAAGACGCTCCACCACTGTAACAGAGGCGATAGCCATAATAATTGTTAGTTCACTGTACTAAGATTTACCACCACCTCTAACTTTATTCTACTATCTTAGTACCTACCTACTCATCCTAGCACTTTTCTTTCCGACAGTACTGAAACTAAGGGATGGTAGGAGATTAAATTTAATGGTGTAATGATTTTTAATCAAAAATATGTATATTTTATTTTAAAGCGCCTAGCATTTTCCTTTCGAACAGTGCATTTTTTAAAATAGTGGTCTAGCGTAATTTTTGTTAGGACCTACCTATTTTTAACCGTGATCGTCCGTGGTGTGCTATTAATGCCTATCTGTATATTTTGTTCTGGGGTTCGTAGGTTGCAATTTGGGTTTTAGGTAATTACTGTGGTTATACTTATAAGTTTTTTAATTAATAAAAACCACGGTATTTTTTCTATCACGTTTTACTAATTTGTGGCAGCAAAACTAAACTCACCTTATCCAAGCTTATGAGTTGCTTTAGATCCAAGGCGAATATGAGGAGCCGCACGCTGAAGAATGGAACCCAGCATACCAGGAAAGACAGCGTCAATGCTACTGAACAATAAAATTGAACTTATGACCTTGATTCTCTACTGTATGTGCGTGTACCTTATCCACTACTGGTAGCAAACATGTTTAAGAAGGTAGAATAGAATCCTTACCGATAAGTTTGTTCACTTTACTTCTGTTATCCCGGTGGTTAAAAACTTTGTCTCTGCTACTGCTCTCTTTTTGTATCGTGTTCATTTTGTAGATTATCATAGTGTACACGAACACCATGGTCCCCAGCGGTAGAATGAACGTAAAGAGCGCCAGCACGCCGTTCACTATCCGCGCCCGGTACGTCGGCAGAATGAAGCAGATGTTGGCCTTCGAAGTGGTCGTTAAGCCCACTGTCCAAAGCTCGGGCATAGACTCTGCGATCGCCACGATCCAAATGATCCCGATAACCTTACCCACCCTTCGCCAAACCGGTGAAGACTTCAGCACCATCGGGTAGCATATAGCTATGTATCGCTCCACCGCTAAAGCCGTCATCACCAAAATACCAAAATTCCAAAGTGCAATGACCAAAAAAAAGTGCACTTTGCACGTCAACTCATCGTAATCGTAGTGGAAAAATTTGTCTGACATGAAATGCTCCTTAATTTCTATTAAAATGGCTAATGTGACGATCATGTCCGATACAGCCAGGTTAAACAGGTAGTAGTTGGTGGCCGTATGCATGCTCCGATCGGTGTAGATGACAATGCATGTTAACAAGTTTCCGATCATGCCGATCACGAATATTGCTAATATTGTGACCCCGTAAATTATTTTGCCCCATGTAGACTCTTCGGTTAGTATTTTTTCGTTGAACTCCGACCAACGACGCAAGTCATTTTCAGTAGATTCAAACATTTTTACACAATTAAGTAAATTTCATTAATTTTGTGAAAAAGAACAGTGTTCGCGCGTGCCACTGGGCAAAGTGTGTGAGCTACAAACATAGAGTAGGTGAGTTGTTTGTTCACTTAATATTAGTGGTGGTATTCATCACATTGTTTGTCATGTAAAGAGAGTCCATGCCTAACCTACTACCAATACGAAAAGATTAATTAGATTACCATGTACCTACGCGTACATTGCCTGTAGAGTTTTACGTTACTTTTTACCCGACTACGGCGAAGCAGAAAGGAGGGTATACAATTTTGACCGATATGAAAGTACTTATTATCATCTGTTCCCTCATAACTCCAAAACATTGACATATCGTTGTACGCGATAACAATTTCAGGTGAGAATATTTAATTGTTTCATACATTTTAGAGCGTGATTTCAGTAGTCGGGTTCATAGTTTTTGAAGAACTGATTTTTTTTTTAAACAGTGAATTGAAACCAAACCGGTGCCTAGTTCATCTGTGCGACGATCCCTATACCTATCTATATGCTACACCTGCTGGTTGTACAAGGGGCTTATTTATATTTTATTTTTAGAAAATTATTATTAAATATTTTATGATCGGATATTTCTACGCTTTCAAATTAAAACCAGCTATTTTTGCATACTAACCCTCGGTCGAATACTCAAACGCTTCTCAAATATTTGAGAGCTGCTTAAACGTTTGAGCAGCTCCTAAACTTTAATTTCGTATACCCAAACGTCTTTTTTGAGTATCTGTTAAATATAAGAGCTTCTCAAAATAAGTCCTGCTCAAACACCACTCAGTGTAAAATTCGTATACAGGAACGCTACTCAACGTTATTTATCTGTCAAATCAACTGTCAAACTGATTTGAGCAGCCTTTAGATCTGAGAGTGGTCGCGAGGTGCCTCAAATCAAGTTAAATCTATAGAAACTTTTCAAATAGTGATAAAAAGTGGAGAAAAATGTCTCTATCGTCCATGTCTTCACTTTCGGACCCTATGTTGAGGAGAAACCCACAGTACAACAACCTATAGGACTTGAGGCAAATCAAAGCTTTACTGTGAGGACCAATTTAATAAATACACATTTTTCCACTTAAAAATATTTTTATTTCAATGCAATTTAGATTACAGTTTCTGTAGTTTCAATTTCTTTATTCATGTTCATAGAGGTGCCGGAGTTGTATCCATGTCCTGCAGCCGCTTACAGCGACAGCATTATTCAGTTGGCACACTCTATCCCAAGGCTCTCGCTTCAACAAAAGTATTAGGTGGCAGCTTCTTTATTTTCAATTTATATCTTGATATCTGAAATATGTAGCATATTATTTAAAACATGAAACAGTTTGGAATTAAACTTAGGATCTGTGAAATGTTCAGCTGAGTATGTATAAACGTGCATTATCTGGCTGTATTTATACTTATAGGAAAAAAAGTACTTGTACATAGACATAAATCATGTATTTATTCTGAGCCTTTCAAATGGTAAGTGGTCACAAGTTTCAGTGCTTGATACAGACAACAGTTGCCCTGGCCACCCCTGTGCGATGTATGATTACCTATGTTATAGCCATGTATTGTACCTATACTAACAAACTTACATGTACCTACCAGGCTCTTGCGGTTAAATAAGTATAAAGTACAGCATTTATTGTTTATGTAGGTACTTACTTCTTTATCAGCTCCAAGAGGATATCTTTCTCTGCATTGCATCCACGTTTCTTCTTCTCCTCCATCGTGAATCAATCTTCATAAATATAAAAATGAATTGCTGTAGGTTATTCTCGCTAAAACTTGAGAACGGGTGGACCGATTTGTCTAATTTTGGTCTTGAATTATTTGTGGAAGGTTTATAAGGTTTGAAAATTAAAATTGAGGCAGTAGGAAGTCTCCGGGGTCAGCTAGTTACATAATAAATGCTAATACAGATCTTGTTGAATAATCGCGCGTAAAATGTCAAGTTTGACGTTCCAAATGTTCCAATCTACGACGATTATCTCAAGAAATTTTCTTTTCGTAAGACGTCTTCTTTTGATATTTATTTAAATAAAAACATAATTTCAATCGTAATTTAATCCAAACCTACATCACGCCGTTATATTTCAACTTATTAATAATTATACGCTGTAATATTTCAACTGATTAATAATTTTAGAAAATATTTGTTCAAACAAAACTGCGTAAAACGAATTCGAGACGTAAATTAAATCATTTTGTAACTGAGAACGTGCTGATGCACAATTTTTGAGCAGAATGTTGCCATGATGTAAACATTTGAGGGCTGCTTGGCTAATCATGGTTTCGAATTGCTTGAGTGGCGTTTCTGTATACCATTTAAATTTGAGGGATGCTTATATTTAAGTAGCTTTTAGATGATTACGAGATTTAAGTGGCGTTTGAGTATTCGAGCATTAGTTATTTTATTATTTGTAACAGTTTTTAGGTATTTCTATCAAATAAACTATTCACTATTTTTATTATTTTTAAAATAATTAAAATAGTGAATAGTTTATCTGATAGAAATAAAAAGCAAATTTTCTACCTACTTAGCAGAGTGAAAAAAAAAAAGGTTAGCAAGACAAATAAAGTTAGCAAGCACTACCAGTAGGTTTGTTAGGTAGGTAAAGTACCTATTATAATTTAACCTTTCTTACTACCTATGATAAAATCTGAATTTTAATATAAATTGACTTATTAGAATATTTAGTAAAATATTTGATTTGATGATGAGCTTAAATATTTTGTTTACCTACCTACACACATAATTTCGATATTAGGCAATATTAATCTTTAGCAGGTTTTACACGCCACCAGAGTGATCCGTCCAAGTCTCTAGGGCTCTCATTAAATGTTTAATAGCCTTACACACATTTATCCGTGTTTTTTAACGAACGGTCCACGCGCACTTATGGCTGATTTACACTATGTTAAGTCCAAGTGCGAAGTGCTAAGTGGTTAGTTAGTTAACGTGTTTTTTAGTTAGTTAGTTAAGTTTTAAGTGTATTCAGAACGTTCACACAGTGTTTAGTTGATTCTGCTATTTATTACTCCAGATTGATCCATTCGTGTTACCGAGCAATTATTGCTAAAAAAAAATTGCCGTATACGTTAAACGCATCAAGTTCGGGCGCCGACGCTCCGAGTGCGGGGTGAGCGCGGGTGTGCGGAGGAAGCTACTTAACAGTAAAAATAGACACGGTTTCTAATCACTTCACTTCGCACTTGCACTTGTTACCTGCACTCATCACTTAACAGCGTATCCGTTTACACGTTGATTTTACTTATCGCTTAACACTTGCACTTGTCACTCGCGCTTGATACTTAACAAAGTGTAAACCAGGCATAGGTTACCTACTTAAATACAGGAGCAGATCTGTAGCCAGTGTGATTTTTGTATTGCTTCAGAGAGCCGCTCCATTATGACACTTCTTATCATAATAGTTTTAGTAGTATTACTTGTATTATATATTTCCTTCTCCTTGTATTTATAAAGTTAAGTGTTAGACAATGCAAATGCAAAGTGTCTATGAACGGCAAAGTGGTGATAGTGACAGGAGCTAACGCTGGTATTGGTTTCTATACCGCCAAAGAGCTGGCGAGACGAGGAGCTCGCGTGATCCTCGCCTGCCGAGACACCAGCCGGGGCACCGCGGCACACGACTCCATAGTACAACAAACCGGAAACAATAACGTAGTTTACCAACACCTGGACTTGTCTTCATTCAAATCGGTACGACAATTTGCGGCGAATATCATCGAGACTGAAAGTAAACTCGACGTTCTGATCAATAACGCCGGAATATACGGATTCGCGGACTCGTATACTGAAGATGGAATTATACAGCCGATGCAGGTAAACTACTACGGACACTTTCTGCTCACACAGCTCCTGCTACCACTGCTGAAGAAATCGCAACCCAGCCGGATAATAAACCTAAGCTCCATTTTGCATTACTTCGGTCACTTCAACCCGGAATCAATAAACGAGAAGGGATTTAAAAACAACAATACTTTTGCTTATTGCAACAGCAAGTTCTGCACGCTGTTATTTTCAGTAGAGCTATCGAAGAGATTGCAAGGATCTGGGGTGGTAGCGAACGCAGTGCACCCTGGGGTGATAATGACTGGTATATCCACGTACATTCCGCACGTGCTACGGTTCTTGTTTTGGTGCTGGTCCCTAATGTACAGCCGAACAGCAGAAGACGGCGCACAGACTGTGATCCACCTCGCTGTCGCCGAGAAATGTGGAAAGATTTCTGGTAAATACTATGTCGACTGTTCCAGCCGGTTCATGTTATGGAAGGCGAGGAGTAATAGTAAAGGGAAAGAGTTGTGGGACCATTCTGTGAAGCAAGTTGGAATCGAACAGCTAAACGCAAATGTATACAATTAAATAAACTTAGGCGGCAAAGCGACATCGTGTCTTATTCATCACACCAGCCGCGGCCTAGAATACTATAACTTTTTGTCATATTTGAATATGCCGTTGGCGAAACGTACATAAATACCTAAATCCTCTATATGTTTTGAATGAAGGAAAAGGAAGTTATAAAGTCATCATTATTTTGTGCTTCATATTTATTGTAATTAAATAAGTAATTAACTTTTAAGAATAAAATTAATTCGTTTAAAACATTTTTATCCTACTCACTAATCAACGTAAGTGTTTAAAAAAGTACTTACCGTATGCTTATTTTGTTAATTTAACATTAATCTTAACATTTAAGTATAACTGTTAGTTTTTAATAGATATTGTATTGGTAGATAATGTCATCTTGGTGCTTGAAATCACGCAATTTTAATTAAAATATGAAGAGAAATCGGTACCTCATTTGGTTTTGCAAAAAAATTATAATAAAATTACTGATTTCCTAATACCTCATTCCTATGTCACTACGTTAATTTACAAAAATTTAAAAATTTCCGACAATGAAAATTTGCTTAGATCCTAATCGTCATTTGTCATCATCAGACCTTGGAGTATGGACTCCAGTTCATTAAATCTTAATACTTTGAGATAAAACTAGTGTTTCAAACCGAAATTATGCCCGAGATGCCACAAAACTGGTTTTCAGAGCTGAATATCCTCAAAACTTGAATACGGTTATCCACGAATTGTCACCAAACATAGTTAAACCAGATAAATCACCTTTCTTACAATAAAAACCGCACTCAAATCGGAGCCCTACCTTCAGAGCTACGAGGGCACAGACAAACACACAAAAACAGCGTAAATCTTCTTACCACACGTAAAACCTCACACAAATAAATCCCCAATAAGCTGAAACTTTAGTGGTACCTACCATTCTTAGTCGGGAGTTAGGACGTAGCTTCCATTTGACTCTCTCAAAAATGGACGACCAAGAGCAGTAAATATCAGCATTTTCTGCTCAGAAATCATGAAGAGCATACCCTAAGAAGCTAGGGTAAACAATGCCTTAGACATGTTGTGGTAAGTACCACCCATGTAAGCATTTAGGTGCCGGTGACTTGGTGTGGAAATGAGCGCGTCCGACTTCCTTCATAGATCTAGCATCGAGTACCAAGAGAGTGACCTCGCAGTCCCTGAAACCGCCCCACACGAGGGCACTTAGCAATACTCCATCGTCTTCTTCCTAAAAAAACAAAAGATTACTTAGGTACCAACGTACGTCAAAGCTGACCTCTGTTCTGTAAACAAAGACTTGAGTATCAAGGCTGGTTTTTACAGGGTCAGTAACTGACTTCGATTTCGAGACAAGTCAGCGCTGACCCGAAAAATACCCAATGTAAACTGATTTGAAGTCAGTGCAGCGGCGGGAAGTCAGCGCTACCACGACTACTGACTCCATGTAAACGAATGAAGTCAGTGTCAGCGGCAGTTTCGGCGCCGATACTGACTTGCGCACTGACCCTGTGAAAACCTGCCTTTAGGGCTCTACCCACACACCTGTTTTATAATAGTCATATGGGAACACTATTTTTTTATAACCCTTAGACTAATTATTTGTTCATCCAAAATTACGGTAGAAGATTTAAACCAAATAATGCGTGTATGCTGCTACCACGGGAGCAAAGCAGCGGGCGACAACTATAGTAATGTATAAATCTGTGTTGTTGGGTGTCCAATTTTAATAAAATAAAGAAAACAATATCTTACCCACTTTTAAGCAGGCACATAACATTTTTTTAATAATTATAATATTTAAAAACTAGCTTTAGTTTTTGCGTATTTGAATTACTTTCCAGCTGCATTATCAGACCCCAAACGAATTACACGAGCCCCAACTCAATGAGTTTGCATCGTTTTGTAGCAAAGTTCCCATGCATGGCCACCTTCCGGTTCCATCATCAGGTCAGCTCGCTGTCACTATTTTATTGCATTGTCACCGAGGACTACAAGGCATAAAGCTGCCAATTTTCACCAGACCTAGCTTCATACAAGCACGTCCTTTCCAAGGCTTAGGTAGGTACTTGACATATAGTCCAGTCAAATTAGTCAAAATTAGGTAAGAATCTCGGAATTTGAAATACAAAGCTATAAACTCGTATAAACTTGTAGCTTGACCTGCTAAAAGTTGTCTTAAAACCTACATATGGTAGGGTGTCCGCGTCCATTAAAATCTCAAGGTTACAAAAAGCGACCTTTAGCAAATATCTCGTTTCCTATGGGTTTTTGGCTACTTGTATGTATGGCCAATATTGTAGAAGACTAATTTCCCTACAACTTTTGCTTCAATAAAAATTTTATACGTTATATCGTTTTCGAGATAGAGGGCGGAAGTAAGGTTTCCTCAAGGTTTTACCAACGTATATAATAGTTATAAACATTCAACAAAATGGTACCAATTAGCGACACTTAGCTCGTAATCATAAGTTACAAGGAAAATAATGGTATTTAAAGTTATCACTTATAATTTTCCAGACGTTTAAATTTTCCTGATGACTCACTAAATATTATAGAAGTGTCTGCCGGAATACTGAAACGTCAGTCAAAAATAAACTACACTTAAAATTTACCTGCCTCTTTTTTACTTTACCCGTAAGAGATATTATGAAATTAATTGAAGTAGCGTTTCAGTATATGGGCGTAAGTAATTTACTTATGTACCAAGTAAAGTTATGTAAATAATTCTACTTAAGTATAGCGGAATAATGTATAAAATGTTTACCTTTGCGTTAGGCGTGGGCACAAAAATAGGCTCACTAGGATAGCAGTTCACATTGCACCACGTTTTCGTCTCTCCAGTCTGCGTATCGACTTTGATTATCTAAAAGAAACACAATTTTAATTGCCTGCCTAATTATTTTGGATGTATAAAATAATAGACGGAATAGACAGTTCGGTTTATTTTTTGCAGTGGAAATTGATTTGTGGATTGATCTATAAAAGGTATTATATCACAAAGTAAGTTACTTTACCTGCTTGCAAGGTTGGTACCTACCAAAGTTTTAATTTAGACGCAATGTGCAATGCATAACAGAAAATTTATGTAAGTACTGGGTGGCGCAAAAGTAAAGACCCTATTTAGTTCAGCTATAACATTTTTTCTAAATTAGAAAACTAGATTTAGGTTTTTTTAAATGTATATTTGTGCCATTAAATTTCGTACCATTAGAATTTAAAGATGATGTCTTTTAAATGGTGACCTCCAGAGTTAATGCACATTTGAGCCCTATTTATGACATTTTGCATAACTTGCCGTAACACTTCCTGCGATATGTTCCTTATTTCTTGATGAATGTTTTCTTTTAGAGCTGCGAGAGTCTGTGGCTTGTTCACATACACCCGAGATTTCAAAAAACCCTAAAGAAAGAAGTCTGGACTGGTCAGATCGGGTGATCTTGCAGGCCAAGGCAAATCGCCAAAACGAGAGATAACTCGGCCTGGAAAAGCGTCCCTCACTAAGTCCATAGTGATTATTCTACGTTCTTGTGGAGTAAAACGGTCCATGTTTATTTTCAGCGTATTTTACATTTGTTCACTACACAATTTTCAACAACAGAATGACAGGAAATGTCATATAAAAAAAACAGTATTTTCTTTAGTGCCAGTACTTTTGCGCCAGACAGTATATATTAAGTATAATTTAAAATTGACTTAGTAAAAGTATCATTTTAGGTGCCGGATTTAGAAGGTCAAAGGTTAAATTAAAATAAAAGACCTAGTATTTTAATTCTAGGACATTTCGTAAAAAGGAATCTCCGAAGGATGAACACCGAAAATTTTCTTTAAAAATATCCTAGCTTTCCTTTGGGTAAAGATACATAGATAAGGTACTTACTGTTCCGGGGTTATCAGAGTCCACATCTGAGCTCATAGCGTAGAAATATCTATAAGGACGACCTGCAAAAATAAACCTGTTTATAAAAAATATTATTTACACTACAGCTCTATATTATTAAGACAATAGAGTTCGAAATTAAGCTCTACTGCTAGTTTAGTTACGTAGATTTTACTAAACATTTGTTTGAAAATATAATCATCAATGTTGTCCAAAGACATTATTAAGAGGCCTATTACAAAGAAACCGTGATTTTACCTATGTTTGGCGTTCTTAACCAGAGAAACTGTAACTCTTCGACAATTTCAACTTGTTGTATAATGAAGAACAGCTTTAAATATAGTACGTAGCGGCCTCGCTTTTCCCGATTTTGTCTTGTATACTTATTTACAGCCAATATTCCGAAGCATGTTTTTGAAAAAAACTCGCGCGGGCACTTTTTCAAGCTCTTAGACTGCACAACTGTACAAAGCAGAGAAAAAGAAAAGTATACAATAATATGTCTTAAATACTGGTTAATTTCATAGCGGCCTTGGAATTTAGAACAATGTCTTGAAAATCTATAAAAACACCAATTCCAAAACCATAAAACTCCTAAAAACGTTCAGATTTAGCTGTGAATATCTCCATAGTAAATTCATATTGGTGAATAAAATTTATACCAAAATAAACAGTAGTTCATTACGAACAAGACTACATACTTTATTTTTCTTAGAAAATATAATAAAACTTAAAATAAACTATATTAAAATGGTATAAAATGAGACGCGTCGGCCCGCTCAAACTCAGTAGCGCTTCAGCGCTCGTGGAGGTCGGACCTATGTCAATTTTCGCGCCCAACCATCGATCGTAATCTTGTATGGAACGCATAGTATGACTACACTGACTAACTAGTTTTGATCATGACATGTAGTAGCGACATGTTGTACAACTCAATGATGGAACAAACCGATGACTCACCTGATGTTAAGTGGTAACCACTGCCTATAACGATGCATCACGTCACGTACAATGAGGACGTGCTCTGTGATGCATTGTTATGGTTTGACATGTACTATGTTATTAGACTAATTTGTCACATACATGGTTGCATATTTATCCATGTATATAATATGTTTATATACCTTTATGTATTCGTATATACGTGTATATCATTATGCGTGTATATATACTTTTTTGATGACAGCTGTCAAACTTCAAACGGCTATATCTCGGAAACTACTCACTCTAGAGTTCTCGTTCCAAAACTAAATAAAAGGTGTGATCAAGATCTAACTTTTTGATGACAGCTGTCAAACTTCAAACGGCTATATCTCGGAAACTACTCACCCTAGAGTTCTCGTTCCAAAACCAAATGACAGGTGTGATCAAGATCTAAATTTTTTATGACAGCTGTCAAACTTCAAACGGCTATATCTCGGAAACTACTCACCCGAGAGTTCTCGTTCCAAAACCAAATGACAGGTGTGATCAAGATCTAAATTTTTGATGACAGCTGTCAAACTTCAAATGGCTATATCTCGGAAACTACTCACCCTAGAGTTCTCGTTCCAAAACCAAATGACAGGTGTGATCAATATCTAAATTTTTGATGACAGGTGTCAAACTTCAAACGGCTATATCTCGGAAACTACTCATCCTAGAGTTTTCGTTCTAAAACTAAATGAAAGGTGTGATCAAGATCTAGTTTTTTGATGACAGCTGTCAAACTTCAAACGGCTATATCTTGAAAACTACTCATCATAGAGTTCTCGTTCCAAAACCAAATGAAAGGTGTGATCAAAATCTATATTTTTGATAGCCGTTTGAAGTTTGACAGCTGTCATCAAAAATTTAGATCTTGATCACACCTTTCATTTAGTTTTGGAACGAAAACTCTAGGATGAGTAGTTTCCGAGATATAGCCGTTTGAAGTTTGACAGCTGTCATCAAAAAGTTAGATCTTGATCACACCTTTCATTTAGTTTTAAAACGAAAACTCTAGGATGAGTAGTTTCCGAGATATAGCCGTTTGAAGTTTGACAGCTGTCATCCAAAATGTAGATCTTGATCACACCTTTCATTTGGTTTTGGAACGAGAACTCTAGGATGAGTAGTTTCCGAGATATAGCCGTTTGAAGTTTGACAGCTGTCATCAAAAAGTTAGATCTTGATCACACCTTTCATTTAGTTTTGGAACGAGAACTCTAGGATGAGTAGTTTCCGAGATATAGCCGTTTGAAGTTTGACAGCTGTCATCAAAAATTTAGATCTTGATCACACCTTTCATTTAGTTGTGGAACGAGAACTCTAGAGTGAATACTTTCTGAGATTTGGTGTTTGACACTGAAAAATTAACGGGATCCAACGGGATGCGAACGAAGACGCGGGCGGAAGCTAGTATATTCATACACGAAATATACGTATACACGCATATATAGACGTATATACGAATACATCAAGTATACGACGAGTATATACATGGATAAAAATGCATGTATGTATTTGATAAACTAATACTCAAATATTCAAACGCCACTCAAACCCCACTCAATTTAAGTCCCGCTTAAATTATTGCCATCTCTTACAAATGAGTAATTTCAAACAGAGGCAGAGCAATTTTAAGTGGTGCTCAAATTTGAATGACTTTTGAGTATTTCAGCCTTTGAGTATTCCAGCCTGAGTGTAATAATATTGGTGACATTTATTTAATTGGATGACTCTAACTACCTAATCTTCAAGTACCAAGATTAGTTAGGTATAATGTAAAAAACCAAGCGTAAAGCGACGTTCAATGTGCGCCCTCTGTTTGCTGCAGGGTGAAGGCTCTGGTATCGAAATTTGACAGATATCGAGCTCTGACGTATTGTGATAAGGATCTTAATAGGATAGGATTGAATTGAATTAAATGAAATAAGCGTAGTTAATCTTTCGTTATGATATTTAAAAAAATTAAGATCCGATGATTCGGTATCTGATTGATGTGAAATTATCTGTAAATATCTCACCGTTATGTAAATCATAGTGTATTCTAGGAGTTTCACAGCCTAGGTCTACCAGCAGTCTCGGCTCAACTCTGGTCAGTTTGGGAGCGGCGAGTGGTAGAGCGAATCTCTTCGGCTTACCACGGAACCATTCCGCGTAGTCTGCATTACTTTGCATCGTCTGAAAATAATCACAACTTTGTAACATTAGGTACGTACCTAGTATTAAATTGTTACAAAAATTACTGTAACATACCTAATCGATTGTAATTGCCGCATCCAAGTCCATCTAACCTGAACGGCTTGTTGCTTGTCAAAATGATTTTATTCAATAAATTATTGAAAGTGTTAGAGATAGCTTGTTCCAAGCGTGTTTGTCTTCTAAATAATCAAATATTTGAAAATATAATATCACTTTTTCAGGTCGATTTAATTATTCAAGTGTTAGCGCAGTAGATAAATACAATGGTGTAAAAGGATCAGAAGTAACGTAGCGATTAAATTTGGTTTTCAGGCTCACCACTGTATCTGTACTTGCTACTCGCCAATGTACTTGACCAATGTAAACCAGCGTCACTTCACGATGTGAAGTGGCATTAAGCTGAGCTGTGACCCGTTTTGGCTCACGCATGCACCAGCACGTCAGGTAGCAAGCCTAGACAGGTAGGTATATAATATATATACCTACCTATATTTGTTCTATTATATGTATTTCTTAAGTTTCTACCTATGTTGTTTTCTTTTTGTTGTGCTGTTATGTATGTATAGTGTGTCCAAAATAAATGTATTTTCTTTGTTTCTTTTTTTCTTTCTTTCAATGTAGATTGTCTCTAAAAAGAGTCTCACCTCAATAGCTTTAACATACATAGCGTCCAAAGCCTTAGCGTCCTTGTAACAGCAGAGGTCGACCAACACCTGTCCATCCTGTTCGAAGCTATTGATGATGTGCAGGAAGAAGAGAGTAGAGGTGCGGTACCTCTTGTACTCCTTGCCATCTTTCCTGCTGATTAGGACTATGTGGGTCTGGAAGAAAGTTTTCAAACATAAACCAGTGGCAGTGACGTAGCGTGCCTTGGCGGGGCCCCGTATAAAAATTTGTTTGGGGGCCCCTATGAAGGGTAAAGAAAAAAAAAATCAAAACAAAAGAAAAAATAATGCTGACATAAAATTAAAAGAAATATTAAAATTTGTTCATCATAATTACCTATATTTCACTTTTTCCAAAATTTTTACAAACTATTTAAATTAAATATACACTCTCCTTGCCTTTTTTTCGGCAAACTGATTTATTAAATCATTTATAGCTGATGACTTTAGTTTTTCTGAAGTTTCTGCCTCTATGGACAATAGTGACATTGGCACAATTTGAATTTTTATTAATTTTTGCTTACGCACATCGGGGGCCCCCGTAGCTCGGGGGTCCCGTATAATTGATACGGCGGTAGCTACGCTCCTGATCAGTAGCCATTTTCGCAGTCTACCAGACCCCAGACGGCGACAGTGCTTTATGTTACTTCAAAGCAGACTTTGAAAGCAGAACGTGATCTTCCTTGGCCAGTTCGGAGATCCATCAACGGGCTTCGAACCCAAGTTGGTCGCTCTAGGGGGAGCATGTGTGGCTATCGTGACCCTTACTTTCAGACAATGTGATTGCAGGGTCCTTATCCAATCGATGTCCTATTTTCTCGTTTGCCCCTTGTGCCCTACCACCTGTACACAGGATGACCTTATGAAGGCCACAAAAGATGGGGTAGCGCTGGGTAACAGAGTTTAGACTAGGTTCAAATAGAAGATTGAACCTAGTCTAAACTCTGTTACCCAGCCAGACACGCAGAAGAAGAAGACTTGTCGTATGGCGACATGAATATGAACTTTGACCTTTAGCACTTTCTGTTACCATATGAGTGAACACAGTGAACACAGGGATAAAACTTGAATTTTTGAAGATAAATATGCAAATTTTGGCAGTTGCATATCAATGCAGGTGTTTACCTCATGCTTAGGATACCAGATGAGACTGCTCGCCAACGGCTCATTAGACAGTTGATTGTGAAGGACGCCCATCAGCGACACCGTGAGAGGCTGCTCCACTATCACAAAGTAGTTCTCCGTCACGCCTGTTATTGATGTAAAAATAGTACGATATAAGTACCTACAAAAAAAAATTATTTTGTCCATCAATAATATTTAATAAGTTTATTTTATAACTGAAGACTAGTAACCTTTCTTTTTCCAGTTTTAAAAGTATTTACAATGAAAAACTATGATTAGCACCGATAAGAAGTAAACCATTTTTAAATTTTATTAATGTGATAAACTTCTGATGCTGACTGTACCTAAAAATACTTACCAAATGTGTGCATGTATGCAGGATGTAGTGGCCAGCGCGGCTTCAAACTGCCCACAATATGAGCCTTCTCAAACATATCGCCTGTAATAAGTTCACATTCAAATTACGGCAAACGGTATGGCGAAACATTTACCTCTTCATATAACTTGAAGTTGTAAGATTTACCTTTTTCAGTAAAGGGGAATTTCACAACAACATGGCGTAGAGAGCCTTTCACTACTGACATCCCAACGTTGTAAACATCACCTGAAATAAACACAAGTTAGATGATATTAGTATATTAGGTATGTATCAATACTAAAGTATACTAGACAATCAATATTGTTTCATAAGTACGCTTTTTCCATATCTTTAATCAATAGAAGTTAGAAGTGTGAACATTGAACGTAGGTTCATAACCTAATAAGTAAGCATTGATTATGTGGCACTAATGCTAACCTGCATTTCTTATGAGCAGCAATGTATAGCATTTTCTTAAAAATATTTATTTAAACTTAGGGGCTTTCTAAACCTACCGTTAGGCATAACGTGTGGGTGAGATGTGTGGTTGACGAGCGCTAGTTTTTCCATAAGATTTTTCCGTTCCATCGTGTCGAGAGTAACTGGATCAACCCTGAGAGCATACCAACATGTCTAGTATTTTTTCTGAACTAAGTATTGAAGTTCTGTTAATTAAACGTTATTTGTTTTTACAGTCGGTTGGAGAGATTTTTACCCAAAAGGTTGAACGTAGGTATATTAGTTAAAAAAAACTAGACGTCATAGCTAATGATGTCCCATTTTACCTGTGTATAACTGGTCCTTCGGTGAAGGCGTATATTTCATCGCCAAACGGATAGACAGAAATCATAGCGTTATCGGACATAGACTCTCCAGGCTTGAATATTGCTGCCACCCTGAAAATTACAAAATTTTGGCTCATTTTTCAAAGATTGTTCTACTTTTAAGTGCTACAAAAATTATTCATGAAACTGATTTTTAGGAACCATTATGTGTTGTGCGTCCTATTGATATGTTGTGTAAGTATAGAATTGTACAAAAAAGCTATCTTACCTGTCAAATATGGTGTGACAAGGGTCCGGAACAGATTTAGTCCCGAATTCTGTGACGACTATCCTGTTGGCTGCGCGGTTTTTCTTCAAGGTGTTTGTGCGAAGGAAACGGCATTGATATGTTACAGTGCCGTCGTGTATTGCAAATCTGAGAAATAAATAAGTAAATCAAATTTTTAAAAGAAACTCCATTCTTCATGCGATGACAATATTCACGATAAAAGGTCACGAACTTTATGGAAATGCTTTACCTGTGCAAAAGAGCTGAGCTGTCAAAGATATGTTGGAATCGCATTGACCCTACTTTGAGGGATCCTGGTCCATTGCGCAACAGCGTGCCCTTTAACCACGAAGGTATCTCTCCTGAAAAATAGTTCTAAATAAGTTACATACAGAGACGGATGCCTGGAATTGGTACCTATAGCTATGGGAATTTACTCTATGATATTTATTTAGGTACCTCAACTTGCATAGTTTTTCTTTAAACAATTCTAATTTATGAGCTACCTATAAGGCCTTTTTAGGGTCGTTCAAACAACCACGTAAAAACGGCATGACACTTTGAAACGTGTTTTCAATAGTGTGTGCAATTACGTTGAGAGGAAGTTTATGCTATAGGTGCTCAGTGCACACATGCTGCATGGATCAATAAACATAGTATGAAGTATATTTGGAATAAATTAAAACAAAAACCTACCAGTAATCTTGCCATCCAAAGGCTCTTCAATTTCTTCCTCGCACGAGCGAAGCCAAACGCTAGAGTCGCAGTTTGGGTACAGCTTTTTTTGAAATTCAGCCATTTCAGCTCAATATATTGAAATGATTATATTATGTACTGCAAAGCTACGAAAGTTCAATGTAATCGTTATACCTAAGTATTAAAAATATTTTATATTTGCTTGTGCTTATCCCAGCTCGGTGACCATAAAATTTAGCTACTCAGGAGTAAATATAATTTTTTTGATATATAAAGTATTAATTTCTGAAAAAATAGCTTAGGTTAAGTAAATTTGGATAGTTCAAAGTACATAAACGCTAAATTATTTAAAAAAAACCATTAGGTAAGCATCTTATTATGTGCGTAGTTCAATTGGGTACATACCTCTAACACTATTAAAACAAATAAAATGTCGACTCACCGCAATTTAAAAATCACAATATCTGTTTACACCATGCACAATTACTCACTTTCCTAAATTAGCTTTATCCTTATTTTAGTATATTTAATAACATAATAATATATCCTTTTATTGGAATTGCGTATTCAGACAAGCGTAGTTCGCGACGAGTTCTATCGGAATGGTATTGGAGGGTGACTGGGGGATGGCTGTACTACCACCCCTAGGGACAAGTACCTGTGAGTGTACCTACTTGCGCTGACCTTAACCGGGACCAACGGCGCAGTGTTGCCGTCTCATACAAAACACTTGACAATAGCAGATTAGTAAACAAATAGTCTATGTTATAATTTTTTTTGTCGAAGGTGAAATATTGGTATAATACAATAGTACAGTCAGCATCAGTACTATTATGTTTCGTTTTACTTGACTCTTCATTATAATATTCCAGTTAAGATTATTAAGTAAAAGCTGGGGCACTTAAACTGATTATAACTGAACTGGTTCTCAGTCATATAACTGTCTCATCATACTTTACTAATGATGTGGACTTGCATACACCTACCTCAGTACAAATTAGCATAAATTATGAATTTTACATAACTTGAAATGGTGGTTTTCCTAAAGTAAAATAAATAGAGCCTACTCCTTACATGCGTTCACGCATACCATGCGACCGAACCTGCGGGCGGAAGCCCGCATTTGCTTCAAGGTTTCTAGTTAGGTCTAGACTGTGCGCTACAGTAAACTCTCTCTATACATGTACCTACCTAAATATACCCGGATACAGAAGTAGGTGTCGTGCATTTCCTGGAGCACTTTAGGTCGTACTAGTAGGTAGTCAAGCCTTATAGCATTTTATTAAATAGCAGAATGCAATTATTTTTATAATTCATATCATAATCTTTTCAGCGTTTATAGGTACATAACTATTAGGTACTAGTAACCATAGTTCCACAAGTTCTATAGACTCACTATCATAAGGTTCGCGATCTTGACATTGATCGTGGGAATCAAGTTCGCCCGAAACTGAAACTCGATTCCTGGTTTTAATCACCCCCCAGCCAAGTCATAAGCTCTAGCGGACTATAAACATCGCTCACTCGCAGCCAAAGATGTATAAAATAGATTTAAATAAAAGTAGTTGCCAGACTTTCACTAGTCGCGCAACAAGCATCGTCGCGGCTGCACGTTGCCATAGATGTCATGTGTATTTATTCAGCTTAACAAAAAAATATTCATAGTCAAGGCTCAGTTTGTAACTTACGACCGGTGAGGAGTCACATTGCGGATTATCCCCGCAGGCCCACCCCCAGACCTTCGAGCCACTGCCCACGGCCATGGCACAAGTTCAATATCGAATATAGTCTCGTGGGGTTTCAAGTGACCACTTACACGGACTCAGTTTTATTAGACGTAAGAGGTAAGGGACCCATCTGCTTCTTCATATTTTTTAATGATTTTTTGTTAATTAAACAATAAAGCTATGGATATAACTTTATTGTTTAGAATACAGTGTTTCTTCCGCAACTGGATATTTTTTCATCACCGAAAAGTTTTTTAAACAGTATTCAAGTTTTTTCGGGTTAGTTGATAATAAAAAACCTTTAAAATTAAACATTCATTTAGTTATATCCACGCACTGCTTATAATATTTCACTTCCCGTTCGTCCCACCAGTGGAACGAAGACCAGTGGGACAAAGGGGAATAAACGGTTTACCTATGGGTATTTTAGACGTGCTCTACTCTAAAACAATGCTTCAGATAAGTGTAGGAGCCGACTGCTACGAAACTTTCGTAGCACCTATAGACCTCTACATTTTTCCATTCGAACGCTATGATTGCACCAGAAGCCATTTAAATTTGGCACGTGCCAATTTTCGCGTGATGTCAATTGGGCCCACGCCACGTGTCAAGTGCCCTGGAAGGACGTTTCAGTTCATATGGTCGCCTGGAAGAAAAAACCCAAGTTCTTAAGAAAACACGTTTGTATTGAACGTGATTCACTTAAAAAGAAAAGTTTTGAACAGTTTTAATTAGGTGAAATTACAGATTAGTGTAAAGGTCAGTTGTAGAACTCTAAATTTTTCCATTCGAACGTTATGCCGCTTCTTGAAATAATTGCACAAGAAGCCATTTGGCACGTGCCAATTCTCGCGTGATGTGAATCGGGCCCGCGTCACGTGCCACGTGCCCTGGAAGGGTAACGTTTCAGTTCACGTGATCGCCTCGAGGAAAAACTCCAATTCTTAATAAAACACGTTTGTATTGAACGTGATTCATTTAAAAAGAAAAATTTTCTACAGTTTTAATAAAGTGAAAAAGTGATACGTTCAGGTACTTTTATTCAAAAATATATAATTCAAAGCCTTCAGTTTTTCCGTTTAATTAGTTTCCTATTTCATCTTTTTGTTGTTTTCTCTTCAGTTTTTTTCACATTGGTAATGGCAGAAGGTTAGGTAGGTACCTAAACTAAAACAAGTTCAGCTTGGCTAATCATTCCTTTTCACTCACGCCTTCAATTGCTAGATCTCTTTTTGTCGCCCGATCCACAGGGGTTGCAAACTTTGCACGGTGGGCATATGCAACATGAACATGTTTTACATGGGTGTAGGTAGTACTCGTCTCCTACAGCATAGCACCGGCCTAGGTTCAACATGTCTTCAAGGTCACACCTAGGGAACGAGAATGTTTTCAAATAGTATGCTAATGCTCGAATCAAAGCTCGATGGTTAGCACTGGTTAGCACCGTAACATAACCTGGGGTCTTATGCTCAGTTCCGCCACAGGTTTGGTAGAGATTTAATCTGATAGGATGACGTCAACATAACGTCGGAAAAAAACGTCATCCTTATTACATAAAAATCTCTGGCGAACTGAGCAAGTTCTCTGCACGTGCATTGGGATAGGTAATTAACATTTTTTTAGTTAGGTGATCATTACGATGAATTTTTAGTAAGAACTTACTTGCACATATCCAGCAATTTGTTCTCAGATTCATTCAGAGTTGGTATAGCGTACTCCACAATACCTCCCTTTCCAACAGTTACTGGTGTAGCGCAGATTTCCATGTTATAGCATTTTTCAGGGTCTCTCTGCTCTACCAGAGCGCTGTCTATAAACGTGGGCTTCTCGAACAAACCTAGGGAATATGGAACTTAGAGATCCTCGTCAAAATCTGTGGTTTCTAAAAAACATTCTTTCCTACAAAGTTTTGATACCGCCATAAGATTTCTTATGGCTTTTTAGTACATTATCTTACATCGAATGCTTTCGCTATAGCTTTTCTCAGATAAACCTCATGTGTCTTATTGTGGAGCTAGATAAAACCTATGGATTTATCTAGCTCCAATTAGTTGGACGGATATGAAGTCATGATGCCAACTCCATTAATAAGGGTCGTGATTGCTTATCAACTGTTTGGTGCCCCTTTTTCCAAAATAAATACCATGGCTGCTGCTATAACTAACCTTTCATTAAATTCGTGATGAACCTAGCAGTAGAGAAACCGATCGAAAGGTGCCCTTGCTCATTGTTGCTCTTCACTTTGCAGACAATATCATCTGCCTCGCGCACCAGTCTAGTCAAGCAATCCACTTGTGTCTAAAACAATATTGTTACATAGAAAATAAATCAGGCTTCAAAAAAAATTTGCTCAGAAATCAAGTATTCCCCTTTTAAATAATCCCAATACAATAAAGAAGTTAGCTCAAGCACCCACATTGAAGAAGCCAAACACAAATGGCTAGTACTAAAATTGATAATAGCACTCACTTGAGGAAAGTTACCAGCCTTTCCAGCAGAGAATACAGGCACCCTGGTGCATCGTCCTGTGCCGCATATGACGGGAATGCTAGCTCCGCGAGGATCAGACCCGGTGATAGAACAAAATAGTTGGTTGGCCCGCATAGCGTTGATGGCGTTGACGCCCAGCAAACGACGCTTGTCGTACACTCTGGCCATTTTCAACGTCTAAAATGTTAATAGCAGTTTCTGAAGGAGCTCTGAATTTACGACTGTTAAAAATCGGAGCTCGTGCTTTTTTTGCGTGCATATTCCCCCATGACATTTACTCAAATCTTTAATGTTTCTCCAGAACTGTGTAAATCTTGCAGGTTGTACAACCTTCAAATAAAATTATAGTTCCCTGTGTACAAATCTAGAGTAAATAAAGAACTAACATGTTTGACGAGCGTGAAGTTACAGTCAACTGGTGGGGTCTGTATCGCTATAATGGCTTGCGGACAGAACTGCGCGCAGGCGAGTGAGACAGTGCGCACAAACTGCATGTTTTGGAAGAACAGGTCCCTGTCCTGCGTGAAGCAGCAAGGTGGCATGGAGTAGCACCCACCGCAAATCAGCACCACATCTGAATCCTAAAACACCTGTCTTTTAATGCTGGCGCCAGAGACTGCACGTCTGCACGTATTTTCTTTAGTTAATTTGCTCGATGGGACGGCGGTGGATTCGATTCTTTCTGACGTGATTTACCATTATTTTGTAGTTTCGATTTATGCAACGAGATTTCTTTCTACTCTAGACTAAAACCCATCGATTTCATCTCAGTTTTGGATGTTATGTATATCACTAAAAGGTTCTTACGTATAAAGCAGGCTTTAGGAACACTCGACCCTGATATGCCTCCACTTCAGTGCTGGTATCGATATGAGCCAGGTCGTTAGCTACGCCCATCACAAATCTTTCAGGAACATCGTCGTACAGAGCTAGGATTTTGATCACATTCTGCTGTTTAAGAAATAAAGACGCAATTTGGCCAACATCGCTGCCAGCTCCTACCACACAAACCTGAAAAAAAGTTATTTAGTCTACAGCCTAGATGAAACTAGAGGAGTAAAAGTTCTGCAGTGGATTTAATTTAGGCTTAACAATTCTTACCCATTCGCAATATTAGCGAGGGTATTACCGTTTCGGCTTGTAAGACGAAATATTTTTATAATAGCTGATTGATCAGTAATCAGGTAGGAATACTTACACTTGGATCCTTTACTGGTTATCGTAAGAGTACAACATTGCACATCATAATTCCCTCGACTCCAATTGTTATGATGTGGTAACGGTCCAGCCTCGAAATGGATACGCAACACCGACCTACCTATCTAATATCAACCACAGAGGATTGCACAATAGCGTGTGGAACAGGTATTTTTATAGGCCTTTACCTTTTGTGGAGGGAATCTTGGCACAGGACAGAACCTCTCACAATCCTTTTCTATTTGCGCTAGTGCTTCTGACATCACAAAGTTTTGATACTTAGCTTTTGGCTGTATCAAGGATGAAGATACGGATAATATTCTTCTGCATGCCCGGCGGAACATATTAGTAATTCTAATAAAATTAAATAACGTTACATTTATTTCTTGAATCAATGGATTTCGTCAGCAGTAAGCTTTTACACTTTACTGTTTTTGGAAACATTTAGGCCTATTGTAATTTTGGAGATTTGTTATAATTTTTTCAATACATTTTTATGCAGGCATTTTACGATGATATTTTTTTTTGTATCGAAAATCCATCGACAATCGCTGTGTTAAACTGTCATCCTGACAGAAGAATCTTTAGATTTTGGCAGTATGTAGCCAATAGGTGCAAAGTGCACCTTATTTTCGTTCACAAGAAAATGCTCTATGACTCACTTAATTCTTACCTATAGCTCTATGTACCTAAGTGATAAACACTCGTTTACCAACTTAATGGCTTGTAATCCTAGAAATAAAACAAAATATAGAACAGACATCAATTTAATAGATATAAGTTTAATCTATAATATTATTTAACATTTGTATTGATGATTACATAGAACATAGTGTCTACCAATACATACAAGTTTATATTTCAATCAACACTGAGGAATAAAATGACTAGACCATTTAAAAGAAGCCGCCCAGACACAATACAACAATAACTATCATAGGTATCATTTGAAGAAAGTTTACTTTTGCATACAAATATCTGGGAATCACTCATATTACATTTTGTAAATGCTGTATACTATCAGTTATTACAACAAATGAAAAGCTTGGTTCATTCAGGATAACTGAAAACTATTTTATCTTTTAATAATTAGACAACGGCCATATAGTATCCAGGTGACGCGACTTACTAAAACAAATAATGGGACCATGGTATAGTATCCGGTTAATAAACTAAGCTGAAATATGCATATTTCAGAGCGAATTTATATGACCTACAATGACAATCAATTTACGGCTAACTTCACAGAGTTCAGAAACTAGAATAAAAAGATATTGTTTTGTCTTTATTACAAACCTATTTAAACTAAAGTTCACCAAGACCATCTTATATTCTGTAAATCTATACTCTCTCACATGGCACAAGTTAGGTCCAGCCTGTAATGTTATTCCAATATACGTTCAACTTTCGTTGGTAAACTCAGGATTAAAAAATCCTACAGCTTTTTGTGCACAAAAAAACTAACATTCCACTAGGTAGGTACAAAACAAAAATTACAGATCATTGCTAATATTTAATAGGTGCTAAAAACTTTTTACACGATTACATAAAAATCTACGTTTTCAAATAATACGAATTGATGAAAGTATATAATCAATAAATTATCATGTCGTAATATAAAAATATTCAACATAAAATCTACATAATTTTAAAAAGTAAATATTTTAAAATACTTATATTTTCATCTAAATAAAAGATCATTGATTTTCGTAAATACTAACAGATCTTAGACTCCAATTCAATTCACAGAACGGTATCGCCAAATGAATATAATTTCTACAATTCCAAGTTAATTAAGTTGTGCTTCACCATCCTTTGTAACTAGACGGCTCTACTCCTACTAATATAATTGCCCTTGATTGCCTCGATTCACTGCTTATCTAACTGGCACGAGAGTAACAAGTTACTCTTTGTCTTGCGTAACCAAAATGAAAGAAAGGTTTCCTTTTAGATATTTAATTACTGTAGGTTGTAGCTCGTAGATGCCTACACCAGTAAGCTGTACCGTAAGGGTCCGTTCACACAGACTGGCTCGGAGAGGAGAGCAGATTCTTATCACGTTGAAAATAGAGGTTTTAGTATTTGTAGTAAGGTTTATTTTTGCATGTGCACTGTTTTTGTCATTAAGAATGCTTGAACGCGCTTGGTGTGAAATAATAAGAGGAGCTGACCGGCTCCGATCGCGTACTTTTTCACGTTCGTGCAGCCGTTTCTGAGCGCATCCGGCGGCTCCGCTCCGACCAACTCCAAGCGTATACGATCCGGTCTGTGCGAAAAGAAAAATGCGCGCCGATGCTCTCCGAGCCGGTCTGTGTGAACGGACCCTAACTGTTTTGTATAAAATATGGGAGATTTAACTTTTTCTTTGATTTGTGCGTAACTTACATTACGGAAGATCAGAATGTCGAGGGTATCGAGAAAATCAAAGGAAACATTTAGAAGCTGACTGCAGCTTCGCATGACGAATCTTAAACTACTCTTTATATTCACAACCCGTCGCGTGCGACGCTTAAAAGTAGATCATAAGAAATGTGCCGATCACGGTGCCTATCATTGTTTTCTTGCTTTTCAATGGTTCGGGGCTACTATTCAACTACCGGGAACGTGTGCTTTTGCTTATCGTTTAGCAGAGTAGACCTTTTGATTTAAAAATCACGCTACAGACACGTCCGCGTTTTCCACCCATACAATTTCAATGACAGAGCCTTCTAATTTTATATTTGTGCATGTTTTTCTAGTTTATTATCGTTTGTTGTTAGTAAACGAAGCTCTTACGCAATCGTATAGGTCTCAAATTTATATCTTAAAGTAAATACTCTATTTTTTAAGTATTTTTTATTGCTACTAAAGGGATTGTGCTTTTACGAGAAATCCTTTTTTAAAATGAAGACCTTTGTGATTTAGTTGTGCCTACCAACTAGGGCCTACTAAGTATGATAAATAACTTCAAAAAAGATACATTAAACACGTACTTACATACAAAAGTATATGTTATAATAGTAAAATATATATATGGTAGAGCGAATAACAAAGTACAAGTCGATATTGTTTGTAGAATTTATTACAAAGTACCCACACTTATATACTGATCTTGTACTATGCAACAGGCCCCTGGGGTTGCCGTGTTTGCGTACTACGCATTGTACGCATCCTATCGTAAGCGTACCAGTAAGGAAGATTTTAGATTTCCAGTAAATATTAAGAACAATTTAATAATATCGAAAATAGATTAGTAGTTAACAGTTTCAAATATACAGTATAAAAATAACGTCAGTAGAAGTAAGATAGTTAAAACGCGAGAAAACACGTGTTGTAGAGCTGGAAGTTTTTTCATCTCATCTCAGCTCTACAACACACCAATAGTTAAATATACTTACATAAAAGTATACACATTGACTTATAAACTATTTACGAACCCACCTACAAGACCAGACGACACTATGGATTAATATTCCGACGTACATTTAAATCATTCCGAAGCTGCAGTTGGCAACATCTTATCACAATGAAACTAATTTTTATACTAACTTCAAACATTTACTTACGTATTACAATAACTCAAAGGTAGACCGAATGACCCAAACTTGATTACATCGCGATTAAAATTAGGAATACTTTTTTTATGGAATAACATGGCGACTGGAAAGCTGAATTAAAAATGATTACGGTAATGAATATGTATGCCTAGATATTGTCAACGGTTGTACGAAATATTTGAGCATGAAATCGCCGTTGACTGCTGGCACATTAGTAACTTTTATTTCTGGCTTACTTTGACCAACTTGAGTATGAAGCTGCGGTTCTACAAGAGATATACGACGCTACGCGGGGAAAAAATCAACTAGTATAATAGTATCACTTTTCGTGACAAATAAAGTGTTTCTATTGGTTGATTTTTTCCTCGCACACATTTTCCTAACACATCTTTGCTAGAAAAACAGCACACCTAAAGGTGAGTTGTAAAAACCAGGAATATAACGGAATCAATCGACTTCAAGGGAAATCTAGGAAGAGCAAACGGTCTTATACCAACATTGACTACACATCCTAATAATACATACGACAACGACATCCTAAACATTAGTCAGACAAGATACACAAGGCAAGAACAAGTCGTGACGTTACATTACTGACAATTTACTAGTTAAATGAACTGACCGTAACATTCTAATCTAATTTGGTGTCAACGAGAGAATAACAATGCCAAAAACGGATTTACGCTAAGATATAATATGCTACTCGTATGTCGGATAGTAAAGTAACACTACTGTTTTAACTAAATACTGTAAGATTTTGTTAAGAGAGCTAGTAGAACTATTAAACAGTCAAAAGAAGATTCCTCAACGGACTGATTTTTGTGTAAATAAAGTTTTAATTGAAATAACTTTTCCGAATGAAACTGAGTTCATTTGTTTACACACTTAAATCAAGAGTAGTGTCACACACTTATACAAATACCCATAAAATAGTACACAAAAGCTCTCAATCAATTTATATTATTTGACATTGAACTACATAGTATTATTAGCATTATATTACATTATAATTACATTAGCCACACAAGCCAAACTAACAGGTAATCACAAGGCTCAAATTGGATCCTAGCTTAAGAGACACACCGACGTGATTTCACACATTTCTATATTTTACTTTATTAAGATTTAGGTATTTAAACTATAAATAGATCGATAAATATAGTAGAAGAGATACATAGATTAAGGTTCCCTGTTTTAGATTTCCATTCGTTTTATTTTACAGTCGGAGTTATTTACCACATCAACATTATAATACGTGTGGCGTAAATAACTCAAACGTAAAGAAATGTGAACAAGAATGTAACTCATGGCACTTAGAAGAATAAAACCTATGTACACAAAACCTTTTAACACCAAAAAATATGTAGTTTAATATGGCATCTACAATTTGTGTAAAACCATCAAAAAAAGGTTTTAAGGCAAGTAAAGGACAGGAATTAAAGTATTTAGTTTCGAAACTGTAATCTAAATGTTATTAAACCAAACAACATGACTATAGTGGTATGGTTTAGTCCCACCCTTTCCCCAGGGGTATGGCCAGGGGGTATGGTGGGTCCAAAGTGACATTATTCCGCTATAATTCATTTTCTCAACTTGAACCATCCTGCGAACTACTTGAATCGCTACAACAATTATTATTAAATGTAACAGTACGGAAAGTGCATAAGAGTGCAGTTATAGCCAAGTCATACGTTCAATAATTTACCTATTAAGTATTGCTTTTTTGTTGCGAGACGCGCTCAAATTGAATAAATATGCAATTAACATTATATTTCTCTGCGGATCTTGGTAATGTCAAAGTTAAAGATGAAAAGCTTTGACTTACATATAAAGTAGTAGTCACTACATAGTATAAAGCAAAGTCGCTTCCCGCGTCTGTCCTAATGTCTGTATGTATGTATGCTTACATCTTTAAAACTACACAACGGATTTTGATGCAGTTTTTTTAATAGATGAGTGATTCAAGAGGAATGTTTATACGTATAATACATCATCATCATCACTGCATTGCACCCGTGCGAAGCCGGGGCGGGTCGCTAGTTCACATAATAAAGTAAGCCGTTGGTGATGCCCGAAAACAATTTTATTTGAAGAAGATACATTGCACATCGACTACTTCACGATTGTCAAGATCCGACGACCCTAAGTTTTCTTTTGAATAAATTCCGATTATTTTATTCTTTCATCTCAAACTAAAGGATTTTTCTTATTTTCCAAACTAGTTTTGATGCTATACTATTAAACATTTCTCTTTCAAAATGAGCGCATCTGCAACCTTACATCTATTACAAATAGTCTAAACTTATTGCAAGATTTCGTTTTGAAAATCAAAGACGGATTCCGTACGTATTGCTTAAACTTCACGTGATCGTCGAGGATGAAACTTTATTGTTGATAATTTAGAATTTTGATAAATAACAAACTGGTGATTCAAAACTTATACGATGATTGAATCCACTCATATTATACCTACAGGTTCAGAAGAAATTCTAACCGTGTAGAAATTCGTCTCACTGACCCATCTCAATGAAATGCCTTATGTACTTTTGTGAAAACGTTCGTTAGAGGTTAGGTCGCATATATTTACGAGCATCATTTATTGAATTCTGGGGATATTTATAGATAAGTTGGTATGCAAAAGACCTCCATCTTTATATTAACTGGGACTTCTTAGTCTGACTGATATTTCACTGCATAGCTTAACCCTCAATATATAAGGCATAAACGGTCATTTATGGGTCAATTTATACTAGCGCAGAGTCGATGCGCTTCAACTCTGCGCTAGTATAAATTGACGCTAAGGTAACGGGGGACTAAGCGGAGTTTCATGATAAGTTTCATATAGTTTTGATATAATTCCATAGTTGACATAGTTTGACTTTCTATAAAGTGCATTTTTTGAGATACGCATTTATGCTTTCTAACGTCGATATAACTTAAATACGAATATGCGCTAACTAAACAGATATGTATTTCTTAATTTTAAACGAATACATTCAACTCTATAAACACGATACATTTAATAGACACAAGAAAAACATATTTACGTTTTTAAGTACTTTGAGCTTAAACGTAGAAAGCACCAAAGGTAGAAACACTATTTACAGCCGTTTTAAAGCCTTGTTAGAAGAACTAAACCCGTAACTACTTACAACTGCTAGAGATTATTATAAGCTTTTGGGATTTTAGGGTTTCAAGAAAGGTTATAAGAAACCCTATTATCAAAACTACCGTCTGTCTTACAGCAAAGACAAGGTCAATATGTGCGGAGCTGACAAAGCCGCGGGCAGGAAGCTCGCGGATTAATCAGATCGTGATAGTACAAACACAGCGTTGAGGTACGCAAATGTTCTCGGTCAGAACCAATTCGAAATCGATACCCTTATCTAGTAACTTGGGTAAAACAATCACGATTAGAGAACCAAACCCACTAAACACCACACAAACCGTTATTCTAACTTTGGCAGTGTTGCTTTAAAATATCAAATACCGTCGGCAAAATGCAAAGCCTTCCACTATTAGAAGGATCTTTCTATTGTCTATAGAAATGTTTTGAAAATACTTCTATTATTTAGACTTTAAGAGAATAATTAATGTACTAGACTACTTATAACTCAACGTCAAGGCATCATGGTTTTTGAAAAATGGTGTTCATTATTTTTATATTTATATAGAAAGTGACGACACTACACATAATATGTCGTTTCTAAATGTTTTAAGCTACGACTTTGCAAAACCCTAAAACCAGTGTAGTCCGAAAGTAACCTATTTAGCAAAAACCAACTTATATGTTTAGTAGAACAAAGAGGTTGGATCAGATTTTTTTTCTCGCTTTGCCATCTGTTTCACAATTTTAAATAAGGCGCCCTTTTCCAAGGCGCCTTTTTCCACTGAACAGATAAGTTACAAGTACTCAGATAAGACAAGTTTTACTTTGACAGTTATGATTCCCCAAAACCGTAGCATGGAAACAGCTTTTTGCTTGTTTATTTATACAAAAACTGTAAAAAAGCCAAAAGTTAAATTAAAGATATGGATAAACTAAATATGCAGATCTACTAAATAATCGATTCTGAGTCCGAAAATCGAGTTTGTCTGTTTATCTGTTTGTTTGTTCACGGATCACGCCTAAACTACTGGACCAATTTCAATGAAACTTATACCATTCGGAAGCCCTTTTTCCGGATTGAAACTTAGGCTATATTTTATTGAAACTAAAGACGTGGATTCTGAGATACAGCTTGACCTCTCTAAACCAAAAGCCGCCTTTGGCACGAGGTCCATCGTATGCTGGTTGACAGATATTTTGGTGGAAAGTTTCGAACGCGTACGAAGTCGCGGGTATCAGCTAGTATAACCATATAACTACCTAATGGAAGTATCTGATTTTGGATAAGACTATGAGTAAAATCACGGAGTAGTGAAGAACATTTATATGATACAAGAAGATAATAGTTAGGTTACTATCAATAACATTAATTCGCAATTGAAAAACATTATTTTATGTAAATTCAAAAACTATTTGGAATGTTAATCTACAACCTATTGTTACCTGGTTAGTTCTAATAATAAATTTTAAATACATTCCATAATTCAATTTATTTTATAATAAATACATAAATACTACTCATATACAGAAAAGTTTTATTGCAAGAATTAAATCTGTATAACGGACATAATTTCTAATTTAACAAGTGTAATAAGATCTAAAAACTATTTCTGAACTGCATATTTGTGATCTAAAATTTTTACAATAATTATTTACGTCTGTATACTTATTTATTTATCTCTCATAGAAACGAATAAAGTCACTAACCAGAAAATTTGGAATAACCATCATAAGAATAAGTTTATATTATAATTTAGAATAAATTAGTAAAAGGAAGAACCGTCGTGGATGATTTGTACGAATCAATCGTGTACGTATTATTGAAACACAATGTCATGTGCATTGCATTCGATATGTAGACGTTGCGAGAAGCTTTCAACTGAATATAAACATTAACACTTCGCAATAAGACTCAAACCACAAAGCTTTATTTCCCGGTATCGATATTAGAATGCGCGGTGACTAGCATAATTTATCATCGAAGCGTTAGTAACACTATGCGATTCTATCGAATAATTAAATGCAGTTTAATTTGTCTTCTGACACACTTCTTATGATAAAAAATCCATGTTCATACTACAGCCTGTTTGCGTCGTCTTGAGATTTTCAAACATTCACCTACCTCATTCTAGCATGTTACAATATCAATATCACGCGGTATTCGGTATCTCCATCGAGGGAATATTGACGGTATTGACCGAATGGTATTATCGCGTTGTATCCAGATGTTTTTAAATCAGCGATAAAATATTGACAGTGTAACACAACATTAAATTTTCTCATACAGTATCATTTCACACACAAGAGGTCTAAACTAACTAATGAGATTACGAGCGTAGAATACTGCCAAGGGTCGCTGCGTAGAGTCGCGTTCCTTAGGCGTTAATATCACAGATTCCTAAAGAAACAATAAGACGTGGAGTCGTACGTACCGAGGCAAGTCGAGACATGTCGAGGCAAGTCGAGGCAAGTCGAGACAAGTAGATTATCTCGGCGTTCGTTCGGCTTCCATCGCCGAAGAGAGCCAACTACAGTGCGTCGCCGCAATGTGACGACACGCGATACGGATTTAACCTTCCGGCGCGCCACCACACATTCGATCTAACTCCAGAAGCTCCTGGAACAAATTCATTTGTAAAGATCAGTCGTCTGGCACGTCACATTCGTATGTTCTGCTTGGTAAATTAAACTTCAGTCGTCATAGAGCACCAGCAAAAGGAGATCACAAAACGCATACAATTGGGATGGGCTGCATTCGGTAAGCTGGACGATATTTTAAAATCCCGTAATACTCCACAATGTTTGAAGACCCGCTTATTTAACCAATGTGTCCTGCCCACTATGACCTATGGTGCCGAGACATGGACGCTCACGCATGAGGCTGTGTACCGAATGAGAGTTGCGCAGAGAGCCATGGAGCGAGCCATGCTCGGCATCAAACTTATAGACCGGGTTCCTAATTCCGAAATCCGACGACGAACCAAGGTCCAAGACATAGGAGATCGAATTATGGGACTCAAATGGAGTTGGGCAGGACATATTGCAAGGCGTGGTGATAAACAGATAGAGTAAGGCGGCCACTGAATGGTGGCCAAGATGCGGCTACAGAAACGTAGGACGTCCGGCAGCGAGATGGGCAGACGACATCGTCAAAATCGCAGGCCGTAAATGGGCGAGACTAGCTCAGGACCGCAGTGGATGGCACAAACTTGGGGAGGCCTATGCCCAGCAGTGGGTAAAGTCGAGCTGTGGATGATGATGATGATGATGATGATGACGTCATTTATGAACAATCTCTATTCAGAATCACAAATAATTACAAATAGGGACTATGCCTTTTCAAATATCTATATGATCTAGCTAATAATGCTTCTTCGTCTTACATTTTAGGTTCCTTCAAAGTTACTACTGTCAAACAGCCGACATTTATGACAACGTCATGTACACATGCAACTTACACATTTTACAATAACTTAAATACTTTACATTATAAAAATATCCTTAGATTCTATTAATCATTGCTGGTCATCGTCAGATCTAGGAGAATGAACTCCAGTTTATCATGACAGGCGTCATGGCTCAGTCGGTAGTAGCTCTGCCTTCCGTGCTGTGGGTCGTGGGTTCGATCCCCACCGAGAACAAACATTTGTGTGTGGCAAACATAGATGTTTGTTCTGTGTCTGGATGTTACTATGTATCATAAGTATATATATACAAAAAAAAAAGTATATAAGTATTCTATCAGCAATCTAGTTCCCATAGTACAAGCTTTGCTTAGTTTGGGACTAGAGAGCGTAGTGTAATATGTCCAAGAATATTTATTTATTTATTTTATCATTGAAATAAACGAAATGTTTCAAACATTATGCCTGAGATGCCTCAAAGTTGGTTTTCATACCTGTTGAATATTGTCGTAACTTGGAGACGGCCTTACCGATGTTTCCCAAACATGTCTAAGAACCAATCCAGGGAATTCACTTTTCTTACAAATATATCACCATGCAAATCGGAGCCCTACTTTTAGAGCTACGAAGGTACAGACAAACAAACAGACATACAAACACAACCAACACCAAACTTATAACATCGCTTGCATTTTTAGGTTTGGGGTTAAACTAACTCAATATACCGTTTATGTCAATTGTGCATGGTTCTTCACGAGCTGGCAACACCGCACTGTCAAAGGCACATGTATACAACGGTGGATTTTTAACCAATAATACTTAGGTAACATAATGTGTGAGCCATTGGAATAAATGTGTGTAAAGTGGTTTTTCTGAATGTCAAAATTCGTGTTAGGTTTTGAAGAGAAAATCCACCATTTTCTTTTCAAAACAAACGACAGCCGACTTGACGAATGACTTGACTTGACTTATATTATTACAACTAAATCACTTGACATTGGCAAAATTGCCTGTCGAAATGACGGGCAGAGGCCATTATTGAAGAGAAGAAGAATAAGTAGTTACCTGGTCGCGATGCTTCTGCAGCAGAGTGAGAAGGCGCTCGTGCGAGCGAGCCAGCTGTTCGCGACGTCGCGCGTAGTTCTGTTCGAGCTGGCAACACTCCGCCACTCCTCGCTCCACAGACTGAGAAACAACATAACAATTTAAACTATTTACCAGCTGGTTGAACGTCGGTATTTTTTGTGTTTAAAAGATACTAGTAATATAAATAAACAATTCATTTTCTTGGTCTAACCTTAAACCTTAACTCATTGGCTTTGTGTTGCTTAACAACGCGACCTGCTGAAGTAGCTTTAGTGTTATTGTGTCGTTAAAGCAGTTAGTTGCTCTCAATTAAAAAAAATAGTACTTATTATTATTCGCCAATAGATGTCGGGAAGAGTCACATTTTTCTGTTTAAGTGGCAATATTGGGGCTACTTGAAAACACGAATAAAACGACATTTTCTGAAAATGAGTCCTAGCTAGATCGATTTATCGCCCCCGAAATCCCCTGTATACTAAATTTCATGAAAATCGTTGGAGCCGTTTCCGAGATTCAGATTATATACAAGGTGTAACATAAAATTACCCTATAAGCCCGAAGCGGGCGTAATCAGACCGACCACCTGAGTGCTTGGCCGTGTGCAAGAAAATAAATCGTAATTGAAATTTTCACACAAAAGTACAACATTTATTATTTTAGAAATTTGCGACAACCCTAAGTGTTTGTTTACTATTTGTGTAAGCCCATGCACACGCATGCACACGTAGGTACCATCCTACCGCGTCACACGCACACGCTAGCTGTGTGTAGGTACATTTTAAGTGAAAATTACGAGCTCATTTCATGAATGAAAAACTTCGAAATCTCAAAAGTCGTACAACAAACACTGTTCGCCATGACCTGTAGAATACCTTCCCTTCGGACTTATAGGGTATTTATGTTACACCGTGTATATTGCTCGTTTAAAGATATAGATATAGAAAGCTGGCTTGAAATAAAACTCGTCGGGCACTCAAAGATAAATTTCCTTCTGAGGGGTAGACATTAGAACTAAATTGAACATTTTTGAGACTGACAGTGAAACCCGCCTTCTGATTGTCAATATTTTGAAATTTGACACATTACACTCTCACTTAATGTCAGTTTCCTAGTTTCTGATTAATTTTGATCGTAAAATATAATTCAGCGAGTCTGCGAATTCTACTTACGTTCGAGTGAATCTCTCTTTTTATCCTCAAGATTTCATCTTTATTGGTGGTCTTTTTCGCTAGATTTTTCACGTCTTCCTTTCTTGCGTTGGCCAATCTATTGAGGACATCCTTCTTCTCAACTTCTAAGAGGTCCTGAAATAAAGAAAATTAAGATGGCTATGTTGTACGGGAGGCGAAACCTTAGATTTAAGGTCATAGTGGTACTTTATCTGTGGAGGTGGGTACGGATACTTTCTTTTTACTTCTTCGAGAAACTGTTGAACTTCCTGAGAGAAAGGAATTACGTTTTTATCAAAATCTTATGTTTTGAGGTTGGATTCTTTAGAAGGTCATTTGAACACTGTACAGTTTGCTTTAAGATTTTACGGACCACTGTTTGTTTTTTGCTGCTACAACGTCCGATTACATGTCATCCAAACCCAACCGAAAGCAAGTCATTATTTCCCAGTTTTTACCATACGTACTAACCATTATGTATTCTGTGACCTGGCATGTAATATTGTATAAAATTTCATTATTCCGTTTAGGGAGTAAGATAATAACGGCCGAATACTCAAACGCTACTTATATTAAGATCATGCTTAAATTATTGCCATCTCTTACCAATGAGTAATGTCAAACAAAGGCAGAGCAATTTAAAGTGGGTGTTTAAATTTGAGTGACGTTTCAGTATTCGACTCTATGTAGGTTAATAATGTACTATTGTTTATTTATTAAAAAAAATCACACAAACAAGTAGTGCTAGGAGGACTTAATGCTAAGAGCATTGTCTCCCAGTCTTCTTGGGTGTGCAAAAAGTTGGTGTGGCGTGTTTTTACAGGTACCAAACAAGTTGTATATCTATACGAGAAATTATAAAACTACTTATTGTTCGGGGTAGTTACAGTAAGGGATTTCATCTGTTGGTGTTGTTCGTTCCTGAGATGTTTGTCGAGCGCTGCATAGATGGCGTGGTGGTACCGCAGGCGTAGTTCTCTCTCCGCGGCGGCTGCCTCGCCGCATGCCGCGCCTGCCTCGTCCGCGGCCGCTGCCTCGGCGCTGTAGCTAGCGCCAAACAAACTGATACAGGTATAAGGTACTGCCCTAAGTAAGGTGGACCTGATTCGGTGCCTAACATCTGATTTACACTTTGTTAAGTACAAGTTCGAAGTGCTAAGCTGTTAGTTAACGTGTTTTTTGGTGTCAAGTTTTAAGTGTATTCAGAACGTTCACAGTGTTTAGTTGATTCTGCTACTTATTACTCCAGATTGATCCATTCATGTTGTCGAGCAATTATTGCTTAAAAAAATGGCCGTATACGTTAAGCGCATCAAGTTCGGAGGTGAGCGCGGGTGTGCGGGGGAAGCTACTTAACAGTAAAAATAGACACGGCTTCTAGTCACTTCACTTCGCACTTACACTTGTTACCTGCACTCATCACTTAACAGGTATGCGTTTACACGCTGATTTTACTTATCGCTTAACACTTGCACTTGTCACTCGCGCTTGATACTTAACAAAGTGTAAACCAGGTATAATACACAACTTATCCTATCCTACTAATATTATAAACGCGAAAGTTTGTAAGGATGTATGTATGTATATTTGTTCCTGTTTCACGCAAATACTACAGATTTGATTTGGATGAAACTTGGAATATATATTGTCCGTGACCTGAATTAGCACGTAGGCTACTTTTTAACCCGGAAAATCAACGGGACGCGGACGAAGTCGCGGGCGAAGTTAGTAACTAAATAAATATTATTCACACCATCACTAAATTGCCGAAAGAATATTTATATTTTTTTGTATAAATACATACTTATACATAGTAACACCCAGACATAGAACAAACATCTATGTTTGCCACATAAATGACTGTTCTGAGTAGGATCGAACCCACGACTCACAGTACGGAAGGCAGAGCTACTACAGACTGAGCCATGACCCCTGTAAACCACCATACTTATATTACTAACTATTATTTTCCTCTCTTTCTTTGTCCCAACCTATCGCCGCTGTAGCATGTGTCCCTGTCTTTATGAACGTTTCTCTTTCTAATTCGCCCCTTCCAACAAATAAAGTAAAATAGTATATTATGCAACTAGTGAATAAAAGACAGATTTAAAGCGAGGGCGATAAATGAACCACGAGCAAATGAAGGATTAGCGAGTGATTCAAGTGTTAGAATCCTGAACGACATGAGAGGTTCATGGCCCTCGGTATAAATCCGTTTTATTCAAGAGTTGCATACTATACTTTATACCATGACTACGAGAAAAAGAAAGATTGGAGGTTGTATAGCCTATGCTATGCAACCTCCTTACGCAAAAACAATAATTAGATGGAGGTCAAATATATTAGTGTTCTAAATTCAAACACCCAAACAGTGAGTAAAAATGCTTTTTATTCACTGTTTTCAGTGAATAAAATAAGCTTTTTAGAGCGGGAATGGTATAAAGTAAACTAATAAACTTACATATTCTTAGAAGATAATTTTTTCACTAATCTGTTGCTGACGTAGAATTTGGCCGAGGTGGGTCTTCGTTCTTTGTCGTACTTTCGTCGAAGTGCATCTAGTTTTCGAGCTAATTCACTTCGCTTCTCACGGACTAGTTTCAACGAGAGTAGAGCTTCTAACGTGTCTTCTAGTGATTCGTCGGCGCTGCCGTTGGCATTGGGATCCGCTGGCACTTCTACGAATGAATACAACATAAATAAATAAATACTCATGGACATGTTACACAACGCCTTCTAGTCCCAAACTAAGCGACTCTTGTATTATGGGAATCTCACTAATATTATAAACGCGAAAGTTTATAAGTATGGATGGATGGATGGATGGACGGTTGTTTGTTACTCTTTCACGTAAAAACTACTGATCCGATACACAAATGTTTGTTCTCGGTGGGGATCAAACCCACGACCCACAGCACGGAAGGCAGAGCTACTACCGACTGAGCCATGACGCCTGTCACATGAAACTTCGAAGATACTAGTTTGCCCCATTTTGGGCGCCAGTTTTTCACAAATTGATTAATAAGATGCTAACTCGCTCTAAATTTTGCGCCAATTCATCAGAAGTTAATCGGTGAGAAGGAAACATGTCCAAATTTTGAATCCCACTTTTCTACACTTTGATCGCCAAGATGCTAATTTGCCCCAGTTTGGGCGCCAACTTTCCTTACCCTTCGCTTTTGCTCAAGTTTCTTGAAAGTGTCACGTTTTTAAGGTTACAAAACTTCTAAAAGCCATTTTGCCCTATTTCAACTTATTATTATTATTATTATTATTTTATACACAGGCAGCTTAAAGCTGATACGTGTATATCACTTAATATTGTCTGTGCACTTGGTTTATCTAGTCTGTTTTTAACTTTCCTAACTAGTTTCATTTTGGGCACTAATTATTTTATTATCGCATGTTATTAGGCAACGTTTTAAAATTCTATAAATACGAGATCGATGTTATAGTAAATTACCTTTTGGATCGCCGTTGCTAACAGAAGGAACAGAAGGACACTGCTGCACATTGGAGCTAGTAATGGCACCGGCTGCAGATTCCACATAGATTAGATTCTTACTGTCCTCAGCTGCCACTTTCAGCGGACTGTCGATATTGTTTGTTTTCGGCTGTAAAAAATCACTAAATTAAATCAGATTCTGAATGCAGAGTAATAGCTGTATTTTATTGGAATTTCGATAGCTTGCGGCCTTGCGGCATAGATAAGTGACGGATCCAGGATTTCGATTCGAGAGGGCCTTGACTCAGCTATTTCGTTTTTTCTTTGACATACCCTTGGTACTTTCTGGCACATCAGCATTAACTTTGGTACTTACAGGCATGTCAGCGCACACTCTGGTAATGACTGGCACATCAGTATTCACTCTGGTACTTACTGGCATGTCAGCGCACACTCTGGTAATGACGGGCTCATCAGCATTCATACTGGCACTTACAAGCACGTCAGCAATTGCTCTGGTACTTACTGGCATGTCAGCACCCACTCTGGTAATGACGGGCACATCAGCATTCACTCTGGCGCTTACCAGCACATCAGCAATTGCTCTGGTACTTACTGGCATGTCAGCACCCACTCTGGTACTTACTGGCACATCAGCAATTGATCTGGTATTGACTGGTATGTCAACACTTACTCTGGTACTTACTAATACATCAGCACTCACTCTGGTATTAACTGGCATGTCAGCACCCACTCTGGTACTTACTGGCACATCAGCAATTGATCTGGTATTGACTGGTATGTCAACACTTACTCTGGTACTTACTAATACATCAGCACTCACTCTGGTATTAACTGGCACATCAGCATTCACTATGGTACTTACTGGCACATCAGCAATTGCTCTGGTATTCACTGGTATGTCAGCACTTACTCTGGTACTTATTAATACATCAGCACTCGCTCTGGTATTAACTGGCACATCAGCATTCACTATGGTACTTACTGGCACATCAGCAATTGCTCTGTTATTCACTGGTATGTCAGCACTTACTCTGGTACTTATTAATACATCAGCACTCGCTCTGGTATTAACTGGCACATTAGCATTCACTATGGTACTTACTGGCACATCAGCAATTGCTCTGGTATTACGTGGTATGTCAGTACTTACTCTTTACTCTGGTACTTACTAATATATCAGCACTCGCTCTGGTATTAACTGGCACATCAGCATTCGCTCTGGTACTTACTGGCACATCAGCAATTGCTCTGGTATTACCTGGTATGTCAGTACCTACTTACTCTTTACTCTGGTACTTACTAATATATCAGCACTCGCTCTGGTATTAACTGGCACATCAGCATTCGCTCTGGTACTTACTAGCACATCAGCAATTGCTCTGGTATTCACTGGTATGTCAGCACTTACTCTGGTACTTACTAATACATCAGCAATAGCTCTGGTATTAACTGGCACATCAGCATTCACGCTGGTACTTACTGGGACATCAGCACTCGCTCTGGTATTGACTGGCACATCAGCACTTGCTGCAGTACTTACTGGTAAGTGAGCACTCACTTTGGTACAGGCTGGTATGTCAGCGGTTGTCGCCGCGGGTGTGGGTGTGACAGTTAGCGGCGGTGCGTCAGTGCCGTCAGTTAACACCGACAGCTGCTGCTCACGCTTGTCCAACTCGCTCTGGTACTTTATTGGATTAGCGAGAGCTTCTGCCCATTCAGACAAACCGTCCGGTACGTAATCCTGGTGAAAAGAGTTTTTGTTAGCTAGGGATTAACTCTGGGGGAAAAACAAACAATGCGTATTATACAAACGGCAAACTTCTAATACTCCATTCAAGAAATGATTTTATTACGCTGTTACGCGCTAGTTTTATGTTTTTATGTACGTTTAATGAATAATGCAACATTAATTGCTATGGGGTTGCAAAGACGATCTTGCACATGAGATTTTGTACTAGGATAAAAAGTTATAGCAGGTAAAGTTACCTTGACAACGACATGCAGTAACACGCTAGCCGGTAGCGGCTGACCCAGCTCAGTTTTCAAGTTAACGTGTCGGTATCCCGGACAGAGGCCCACTACAGGCAGAAAACGGTGCCCTAACAGGCGACCGTTTTCTTCGTGCGCTGCTACGCGAATCATCGCTAGTTCTGGGAGTACCACCTGAAATAAAATGAATAAATACGGTCACAACTTCACGGTAGATAGACACCTCAGATCTCTTGAACCTAGTACCTATTCAAGATACCTTGTGAATGTCTAAGAGGGTTAGTTAGAGGCATATCCGAACATTACATTCGACACATGCAATTACACTTTGGAATGTGTTTTTTTGGCATAATTACACTGCAGAACAGTCGTTAATTTATATGCTTTGTATCCGGTTATTAGTTTTTGGGACAATCTTAGAAAATACTTAATTGTAAGTAAATCTATATGAAACAGCATTATTTAGAGTATTTCAAATGTATTCCCTCAATAGAATCACATATGAAAATACTGAAGTTTTTCCAATACAATGATCTGCACAATATTTGTGTAAACATTAGTATAAACTTTTGCATTCGCGCCAAGATCCGAATGCACAGCTGTGAAGCGAATATAAATAATACATCGAGTCAAGGCTAATTGCTTCCCGTCTGAGTGTACATTTTTCAAAGCTTTATCGCTTTGCAAACAATAAACGAATTAATTCGGGAAAGTGTGAATTTAGCTTATTTTTTACTAGCTAATCTATTACGAATTTACTACCTCCTCAATCAGACTAAACTATTTCATTCTGAGACATTATTTTGCTAATAGGCACTAAAAGTACAGCAAATCTGCAATCGTTCTAATAGGTAAGTCGATAGATAGATACCACCGCAAATATGTATGTATGTTACTACGTATTAGTACGTATTTAAAAAAAAAAAGTATATAAGTATTCTATCAACAACCTAGTTCCTATAGTACAAGCTTTGGTTAGTTTGAGACTAGAAGGCGTTGTGTGAAATTTCCATGAATATTCTGCCATATTAGCTATCAACTTAGGTTAGTTTAGAAAAATGCAACAAAAGAATCGATATCAGGCTATGAGATTAGATAAAAAACATTATTTATAAGCGGAAATTGTACCTTCTTGAATACAAAAGGCTCCTCTCCATAGACGGGGTTAATTCCATTAGTTGGCGCGACTCTCGTCCTAAACTTCTTACGCACAGTATCAGCAGGAAGGCCAAACATGTCCACTTCAACGTAAGTACCGCATCGCTTGTCCGTCAATAACTGTGCTGATAGTACTGTTATTGTGAGTGAACCAGCTATGATGCCGTCCACTGTGCTCTCTGCGAACGGATCTAGGCGTCGATCCTGGGAAGCAGAAACTTTGTATTACGTTGGATTTCTTGGAATTTCGCTTTTAGCAAAGTTTTAATACCCCTATAGTTTTTTCGGAAAATTGAAGATGTCAAAGCCTGATATCTAGCAAAAAATTATGATCTGAACCGAAGATCGTAAGATTTTACGATCTTCGGTTCAGATCATAATTTTTTAACCATTGGTAGGGTAATTCCTCATTATTAGTTATGGGTAATGACAAAAATTGGTGAAGTAACAACCAATGAGAAGAGAGATTACCCTATTAATATTCAATTAAGTTGGGAATCTAAGCTCTCTTAGCCTTGAAGGGATCGCTCATAGAACTTCAATTAAGAATGATGAACTCTAAGTCTTATTTTTTAGTAAGTAGTGTTTAAATAATATCTCTGTGTTCAATAAAAGTTTTCTTCTATTATTTCTTCTGTGATCAAAGGTGCTTTGATTCTTTACGACACAAATACAAATAAAAACAATTAGATATAATGGTAATTGGTAACAAGTAAGTAGTACCGTTTAGTGACTCTGTTCCCCACACTAGGAGAAAAAGCCTGTAAAGCAGGGTCATAGCGACTCTTATTAAATTACATACATACTTAACTTTATTACTGCAAGCGCATGTTATTGCAAAAAGAATATATATAAAAAAAGAAGAATAGAATCACAACTAAAACAAAGTCAAAGTAATACAAGTGTGAACAATGTTACCTTTCGCCGCATGAACTCTGGTTTGAGTATGTACCCACAGCGACGGTTGTACTCGAAAGTGCCGAGATTCAGTTGCATTGCTAGATCTAGCGTCTGGTAATTTAGCGCTACTAGCTGGCATCCCGCGTTCCAGAAAACCTGTAATAAACATATTCTTGGTTAGAAAAAAAATATCTATTTCGTGTTAGTGCTGTGGGTCGTGGGTTCGATCCCCACCGAACCCACGACAAGTTTCCATAATACAAGCTTCGCTTAGTTTGGGACTGGAGGGCAATGTGTGTAATAAAGAATATTCATTATTTATTTGATTGGAATAGAAACTTTATTATATGTACTAGGTGCCGCCCGCGACTGCGTCCCGTTGGACCAAAAAACCTAAAACCAATGCGATAAATTAAAGTGCACATTTTTTGGTTAGAAAACTCGTTTGGATCAATGTTATATTTTTACTGAACCTTTGCATTGTTATTCTCTCGACCCTGAAGCTCTGCAATTTCACATAATTATATTTAGTTATATTATATCTTCAAAAATGTTGAAATGTGCGAGCGAGAGGGTTGTCTGCCTTTTACATACGCCTTAATAGAGTGGTGGCTTGTATCTCATGTAATGCAATGCAAAACACCATCGACTCACCTGAGGCATGAAGTTGGATGAGTCAAAGCGCGTCCCGGCTGGATACACTCGCGACAGTTGATGCTTGTTGTAGTTCACGAACTCTATAGGACGCTCCTTTAGTAGAGTCGTGGCTTGCTTTTCATCAAACGATGACATTTCGTAGAAGCGGTTCTTTTCTGTAACAAGCGAATTAAATGTCTGTAATGTTACCTGACATATGTAACGATATAACGACAATTTATACAACGGACTTTGCAAATGGCGTTCTGAAAAAGGAACGGTATAATTGTGCTCAAGCGAGGACGGCAGCACATTAAGTTATAAATAACTGCTTGATCAGCAAAAAAGTTTCACGGCTCGACTGCCAAAATGTACTGCTCTGCACTGCACGACAAAATAACTACTGACGAGCGTGACATTTCGAAAGTGACAGAATTTTGGTGTTTTTCGTATTGAAAAACTCTGCAGCGCCATCTATCTCGCTACATGAGAACTATCCTAGATCGCGCAAACGAAGTTATCACGGAGTTTGAACATAAGTAATACAACCAAATACCATCCATCAATCCTCGGACGCCGAGCCAAAGGTCGCTCGGAGTGGAAGATCTTCCCTTTTCGTAGAAGGACACATATATCCTACAATGTTCTCCTGAGCTCCTTTGTAATAGCTCAATGGGTACTAAATAATAGGCTAGCGTAATATGGACATGTCATGCGGAGGGAAGAAAGCCAAATTACAGTGCTAGACATGAATGTGGACGGATGTAGAAGTAGAGGTAGGCCAAAGAAAAGATGGATGGACTGTGTGAAAGAAGATACGAGTAAGAAAGGAGTGAACACCGAGATGACGGCTGATAGACGAGAGTGGAAGACGAAGACATATTGTACCGACCCCACTTAGCGTGGGGCAAGGGTAGGAAGATGATGATGGGTACTAAATAACAATCGCTCATACTCACTCTCAGCGCTCTCGAAGGAGGAAAAGTGTACAGGCTGGACGTAGTTAACAAGCGCAGAGATTTCAGCGGCGGCGTGAGTTTCACGCGCCTCATCCGCCCCCACTTCCCCCGCCCCTTTCCCTTCGCCTTCCGTCTCCTCCTCCCCCGAGGAACTGTCAGATGATGATGACTCTATTGACTCTTTTGAGCCACGGCGTGTCACCTAAAATAAACAAAGACGGTCTTATTACAGAACGGGGACTAAAGAGAGTCAAGGTTTAAACCGTGACGTTTACGTTTAAATCTTGAAGTTTAAACCTTGACTTTCTTTAGTCTCTGTTCTGTAATAAGACCGCTTGTGTTCAAACACAAGCCATAACTATTCTAAACAAAATGTTGCTTGCAACTTCGTCAACGCAGGATTAGAAGTGCAATTTGCTATGCGAAATCTTATAGGTGTTTCCGAAGAGTTCTAGTCCCGTTGATTTTCCGGGATAAAAATTACCCTATGTGTTACTCCAGGTCACGGACAATATATATTCCAAATTTCATCCAAATCGGATCAGTCGTTTTTGCGTGAAAGAGGAACAAACATACATACATACACCCTTGCAAACTTTCGCGTTTATAATATTAGTGGGATTGAATTTTTGTAAATAGTATGAAACACTATAAAGAGAAAAAACAGTAAAACGAGCTCATACGACTGTAACTTGGCACTTCGCGGTAAAACATTACCCTAGCGGAAGCCAGAGCAGAGGTACGTCCAAAACATTACATTACATTATCTCAGGTACGGTCGTAGGGTCAACTTTGATGGCGCAGTTATTACGCAGTCTCATAAGTGCTCGTAAATACACTCAAAATAATTACATCTATACTATTATAAAACTGTAAAAAAGCCAAAAACTAAAATTAAAGATATGGATAAACTAAATATTCAGATCTACTAAACAAACGATTCTGATTCCGAAAATCGAGTTTGTCTGTTTGTTTGTTTGCTCGCGAATCACGCCTAAACTACTGGACCAATTTCAATGAAACTTATACCATTCAGAAGCCCTTTTTCTGGATTGAAAAATAGGCTATATTTTATTGAAATGAAAGACGTGGATTCTTAGATTCAGCTTGACCTCTCTAAACTAAAAGCCGCCTTTGGCACGAGGTTCATCGTATGCTGGTTGACAGATATTTTGGTGGAAAGTTTCGCACGCGTACGCGGGTATCAGCTAGTCACTCATATAGTCATATATAAGTCACTTAGTAGTACAATAGGATTCCTTGCGTCAAACCCAGGGCTAATTTCGCTTTTGCATCGCGACTCGTAAAATCTATCTTACGTCACCGCTACAAAGTTGAGAATTTTGAACAACAAAAGAAGCAAGACGTGGAACCATCATTGAAAGTGTAAATGGATGCATTGCACAATAAATCCTAGTCACTTTAAGCATCAGCTGTTTTCCACGATGTTTTCCTTCAATTTCCAGTATGATATGCAAATAAACATGACTATGAATCATTTCAAGTTAAAATTTGAACTGAAATAACACTAGAAATCACTCGGGATTGGAAAGGGTTTGTTATATCTTCCATTTACAACCAGCAGTAGCAATAAATGGAATGATAGAATGTTTATGCAACATTTCATTGGATCCACATTGCGATCGTACGGTGAATAATGGCGTTTGAGCTACCTACAAAGAATTAGTTTTTCCTGTAGTAGGTACCTAAACTACCGAAAGACATAAGATTTTTTCTTGTTTTTTTTTTCTATATAAACAAACATGGTATGCTAAATTAAGCCGAATTCGGGCAGAATTTAGTATCAATCCCGTTTATACTGAAAATGAGATTATTCTCTGATATTTATATGCCATTATGTAGGTCATTACTGAACTACGAGTAATAAATTCGTAAACCTTGAACTCCATGCCAATAATGGTGCGATGGGATGTTTTTTTAGAGTAAACAATGGAACAAATAGATGGCAAGTGATAACCTCTGCCTGTAACAATGCATTGCCTCACTGAGCGCGTCTAATAAGGAAGTGCCGTGTGGAGGTATCATATTTTCACGAAGTGAGCGATCTGCATAAGTGCTATCAATTATTGCATGGTATTATTTATATCTTCAACTAGCTGATACCCGCGACATCGTACGCGTGCGAAACATTCTAACAAAATATCTGTCAACCAGCATACGATGAACCTCGTGCGAAAGGCGGCTTTTGGTTTAGAGAGGTCAAGCTGTATCCAAGAATCCACGTGTTTAATTTCAATAAAATATAGTCTATGTTTCAATCCGGAAAAAGGGCTTCCGAATGGTATAAGTTTCATTGAAATTGGTTCAGTGTTTTAGGCGTGATCCGCGAACAAACAAACAAACAGACAAACTCGATTTTTGAAATAAGAATGGCTTATATAGTAGAACTGCATATTTGGTTTTCGCATATCTTTAATTTTAGTTTTTGGCTTTTTTACAGTTTTATAATAGTATAGATTAACTAATCTTACCACAGCATGAGGAATGTCTCCATTTCCCTGCGGTATCGGATCCAATCTCTGTTCACTTTCCTCAGATACCAGCGACTCTTCAGCCTTGTGGTGATGGTGATGCTTTTTCTTGTTTTTTATTATTATCTTGTTCCGAAGAAACGAAGGCGGGGGCATTTCTCCTCCTGAATAATTATTAGTATCATAAATATTACTTAACTAGCGACCCGCCCCGGCTTCGCACGGGTGCAATGCAGTGATGATGATGATGTATTATACATATAAACCTCCTCTTGAATCACTCTATCTATTAAAAAAAACTCCATCAAAATCCGTTGTGTAGTTTTAAAGATCTAAGCATACATACATACAGACATTAGGACAGACGCGGGAAGCGACTATGCTTTATACTATGTAGTGATTCTGCAAACAGCTGATATCACGTAGGTAGCTCATAGAACTATCCGATTAACGACATTTTAAAGATCACGACAAGACGCTAGACAAAAAAGTCGAAATTGGTCTTCCCAGAAAAGGAGACAGGCTGAGGATAATGATAATTTCAGATTTAATATACTACGAGTGGATTTGTTTTGCTGTTACGGCTTGATTGGGTGATAAAAATCCACATAAAATCATCAAGTTTGAAGTATTTTAGGTACACGTGTTTCAGGGCTATGAATTTAATACCTAACATTAAAATTAAACAAGTTCAACGACCACTGACGCTTTTCAAAAGGTTAACGTGTTGATTTACTGTAAATGAATGACGACTTTGGGCATCCATCATTCTAATTGAGATTGCGCTTAATTGTCTATGGAGCGTATTTACGGTGTTTGACGGCAAAGCTTTATGAATGAACACAACGCTCTAAAGCGCTCTGATGAAAGCCAAATGCTAATTACGCTCCTTTACGTATTATAAATTTGAAATCCAGCACTAATCCTAGCAGTTGTTTAATGTAAGATTCGCATTAGCGCGTGTTTTATACACAAAGGAGATTGGTTTATTTTCATTTCCTCGCATCGCGTAAACAGTGATGTACCACGCCCAAAAGACGCGCTCTCGGGCAATACAATAATCCATTCGAAATTGCAGTGCTCCGACGTTTGCAACAAACATTTGCCTGAGTGTTTAAGCGTATCAGTATAGTCGGTAATGAAGTGAAAACAAACTGTCTCGTTCCCGCGTCAAAGAGGGGCTGGTAGTTAGCCAACGCAAACATTCCAGGTGTCAGAACATCAAAGAACCTATCAGTAAATTCCAGCTCGTCGAAGGCAAGCAATAACAAAATTAATATTCGTGAAGACTTTCGTGAATTCCCTAACTCTTTTTCCTTGTTATGATTCTCATATGAAATCTAAATCCATCTACTGACGGATATTTAGTATCCGGGTAAAAGATTTCGTCGCCAAAATTATCAGGAAGTCTATTTTGTTGATGCGAGATCGTATCGGATTTTTATAATTTCTGTTGGCGCGTCTCCTTCTGTTACATGGAACCTTCTAGCGGATTCAGTTACAGTTATATGACTAAGTGCCTGTGCCAAAATTTCAGATATTTATAACAATGCGGAAATTCTAAAAGGGTTTTTGTGCTGATCTAAAAGCCAAGAACGGTATAATCTATACTAGTATAATCTATCTATATTAATTGTTTGTTTGCATTGAATAGGCTCCAAAACTACTGGACCGATTTCACCACCGTTGGGAAGCTTCACTATCCCCGGGTGACATGGGCTATATTATATTTTCAAAAAAATTAGGGATCGTTACTAAACTAAAACTACAATAATGTGAGTTACATTACTGCAAGGGGTAAAAAAATTACCTAAATAAAAAAAAAAAACTTTTGTTAAATACAAGGGACATTCCGCTAGTAATTTATATTACTTATGTAGGTTCTGCGATGTAGATTCAGCATTATACGTTTTGTGTAAAAGGCCAAGTTAGCAATCGCGGGAGAAATGAAAAGGATTAGGTTATGACGATAACTTCTATAAAATAGAACAGAGAAATGTTTTGAAACTCCCCATAGACCGACCATAGTTTCTTATTTGAATATTCGCCCTGAAGCAGTACCAACTCCACATTGTGTAATTTATTCATAGAGCACTGTGTTATGTCAACACTGTGATCCGGCACTGCTCGTAGTTCGTCGCTAAGGAAAATAAAAGAATATCCGAACAAACGACGACTAAAATAAAATTTGAACCACGTTGTAATTTGCATAATGCTTTTTTATCCACTTACAATGGCATATCTCAGGGACAAGTTTCACCTTTTAGAATATTTACGACACTTTTAAGTAAGATGGGAACATGAAAAAACTCTTTCAGACAAAGTATTCTCAACCCTTTTTTCGTTTTAATTTTTCTTTCAGAGTTGATAAATTATACAAATCTAAGTAAAATGGACTCACCTGGTTCCAAAGGATGACTATCAAGCGCCTTATCGAGAAGCATATCTCCGAATATATCTCGACAATAGTTGGCGATCTTCGCTTGTTGCCGCGGGTTGCAGTGATTCTCAAAGCTCAATATCACAGGAAAGTCGGACGTCTTGAAAGCGCTTTCAGCGATTGCTTCAAGCACTTCTTTGGCGCTGATTTCGGGCACGAAAGTGTAGCCATGAACAATCACTGGCTCTTCTGTTCTACCGTTCCAGAAATCCAACTCAACGCATCTGTACGTGAAAATAAAGATTAAATACGTTATATTTAACTCATATTTTTCCAGTTTAAAACACCAACACCAGTCCATATTTCTGAGAAACGCCTACGCCACTTTTTTATTTTTTATTTAAAATTGAGATAGCTATGAGTTGGTTCTATGCGAAAGTTTTAATACCGAGAAAAATTATCGAACAAAAGTTTACTAAAATCTATGGTTTCCTCATTCGACTGCGGAACCATAGAAATGAATAATGCCTTAAACGTATTATCCTTTTGATCATCTTACAGCGCTTTCTCTAAGTAATAAATTATGCAACCTTTCTTTACAGTACTCTGGGCTGATCTCTTCTTTGATTTAGATACACGTGAACTCTTCTTGTGATAGAAACTTTTTGGTGTGTATGATAAAAGTTTAGCGAACTTTTAACAAATTTTATTTATAAGAAAGTCAATAGAGCTTTTCTATACTAATATTATAAAGAGAAAAGATTTGATTGTTTGTTTGTTTGTTTGCATTGAATAGGCTCCGAAACTACTGGACCGATTTGAAAAATTCTTTCACCTTTGGGAAGCTACACTTATCTTCGGGTGACATAGGCTATATTATATTATCAAAAAAATTAGGGATCCTTACTAAAACTACAATAATATAACCCAAGGTGTAAAAAATTACCTAAAAAAACCCGTGCGAAGCCGGGACGGTCCGCTAGTTTAATATAAAATATAAGTACCTTATTGATATTCGCGATCACTCAGCTGGTATTCGTTTTAACTAAGTAAGTATATTTTTTACATAGGCTAATATATATTTTCTAAATTGTTATTTAAATCAAACACAGCCTTATGGCACGGTAAATAAAGTTAAGGTTATGTGTCCATCGAAAATAAGGTGGTATAGTAGGTACCAAATAACACCGCAATACAGGTCATTCACCCACCTTCACCACAATGTCGCAAAATTCAATTTATGAATGGCTAATTCTGTCGCTTTCCATACAAACCTGTCGCTAAGACGGTAATCGCTCGAATCTCGTAGTACTGTTTGTTTACCATACATAAATTGAATTTTGCGACTTCGTGGTGAAGGTGGGTTAAATGACCTGTATTGCGGTGTTATTTGGCACCTACTATAGTTATAAGTATTAAAATCTCCATCCATGCCTGTCTATCCCGTTTCTTTCATACATTTGTTATAGCTGTCGCATGTTCAAACTGCTATGTTCAGTTCAGTTACCGAACTTGTCTCGAAAGTTATATCTTACAAAATATATTCCGAATTCTCAGGTAGAATGAATTTTAAGCGATAAATCCACTCCGGTTTGTTTAACCGTAAAAACTAACAAAAAACAAACAGAACTCATTGACTAACGCCACATTACGATAAAATCTTGTGTTTACCAAATATTTACATTTATTTCCATCGGGCAGTCATCAATTAGGGCGGACCGTAATATCGATAACTCCGATACTCGATAGCATGTTAATTGGATACGCGATTAAAAACGCATTGGGGCCGCGACGGTGATTTTTTTATACAAATTAGTATCGATAACGTTGTAATTAGTGCGGCAACGTGTTTCGGGGTGTGGACTTGACTACACGTGCATTGATGCATAAATACGAGTAGGTACCATCCTTAGACCATGATTGTCACGTTTGGCTGCCTAAGACTAATCTAATTGTATGATGATCACGTAACTCACCGTCACAACAGTTTAAATAACCATTTGACTATAATCTCGATTTCAAATATCGATATAATTTAGAGTAAAGTGCGCACATCACTAGTTTAGGTGTGAAGGTAAAAATGGGGAAATCGATGTGACCTAAGGGGCTGAATTCGAAGACGTGACATTCACTAATTGCACAGAGCCACGTGGTGGAATCCCCGTAGATGCTCTCGTAGAATAATAAGGACGCCTACAAGCGTCCCTCTATACTAGTAGGAGGGACGCTTGTAGGCGTAGTTTTATACCGGGTGTAATAAGACCAGTCCCGAAAACTTCGGGGGGTTAAAATGTATGAAATAACAATTTTATTTCTGCACTCACACTGTTTGCTACATAAAAGCAAGCAAGCTCGTCTATGTTAGTGGCCAACTCTGGTAACGGCATTTTTAGTTTGCTACATAGTTCTTTTTTATATTGATTGGTAGTTTAAGCCTCTGATGGTCTGGATTACACCCTGTAGATATCGAATAACGTCCCGAATAAAAGGGTCCCTATAGGGAAGGAAAATTACCCAACATACCGTTAGATGACACTTAGTACTTATTTCTATTTTGTGGTTGTGTGAGAAAGGTAGAAGAATCTGATACTAGCTGAGACGTAACGTTTGTTCAGGAATAAAGATCAGTTTTGAATTAACGAAAAAAAAGCATCGCTCAAACGACGCGTATATTTTTTCGACAGAGTGCGCTTTTCAATCGAATCGCTCGTGGCGTAGCTTGCTTAGTCAATCTTCACCGAATATCTAAGTTAAGCACTGTTCTGCGCGGTCACTATTTGGATGGGTGACCGTTAGTGGCATTTACATCTGAGCGCTTCCGTGCTTCGGAGGGCACGTTAAACTGTCGGTCCCGGCTCTAGCAGTCGTTAAGCCATGACGGAGGCCTTAAGGCGGCCTAAAAACTCCGTCACCAGAGCTGGCCAGTAACTCATACGAGCTAAAAAAAAAAAACAACCCAATATTTTTTTATTACATTTTTAAATAGTTTTTTATCAAATATGATTTGCAAGTAAGTTTCAAAAAACAGAGTAGGCACCATTTAGCTTGTGTGAAAAATAAACAGCACTTGAGCTAATTGTCAATCTGTCTTTAAAAGGCAGAAACATCGAGAATACATCAGTATTAGGAGCCAGAACATACCTGCATCCAGCGAGCAAACTTTGCCGGTAGATCTCCACACTAGACTTTCCGGTGATCTGATGCCCCGTAAGGTATGTGTTATGTGAGCTGTTGATGAAGTAGTGAGACATCGGCTGGTCCATGTCGTCTGATAGATCCAGCTTGTTAGATGCCACCATTGGGTTGTCTTCAGACATTAGGAACCTATAGATTGTATTAATTAGACATTACCGATAAAACCGCCCATTGAACTATTAATTTAAGTTTGGTTATTAATTTTCTTGAAATCCCTAGGTGTGCAAAAAAGTATTTTTTGTCTATCTAATTATTCAACCTGGTTCTATAAACTTTGGTTCTAAATCTGGTTACATATTTTTCAGACGTCTGAGAACTTCTGAAGATTTCGAATATAGGAAGAGAAAACAAAATGAAGGAATTGATGAAGGCAATGCATTTCGCCTACAGGAAAAAAAACAAAGAACGACCGTTTACGTAAATTCGAAAATTTGCCTGATTGAAATGGGCTCGGGTTCAGGTCTGTAAAATAAGCACGCAAGATAAAGGCGAGCTGTTTATAGGTAAGTCCAAATCTGGCCACAAATGACAGGTGGGCTACTCCCACATTAGAGCCGACCTTTCACATAACTTATTTATGGCGTTGACCTCACATCAGGAGAAACCCGAAAGTGTCAAACTAAATCCTTCAGCAATAAGCGACCCTTTGTTATTTCGTAAATTCGAAAACAATTCAGAATACTTCGAGCTACTGAGTCAAATATTTGGCTTTTAGATAAACAAAACAAGGCTGGAAAACTTTGTCATACTTCCATAATGCTGGAATAACTTTGTTCAAATGAGTTTATTATTTGTTTCAGTTTTCGCATTTTGAAATATCGTGCAATCTGATTTATATGCCCATGTGTTGTTACAGATAACAACCATTACTAAGTCTAATAACCATAATACTGTACCTTTTTATCTATCTAAATAAATAAAAAAAAGCTTAATAGTATTACCAACCATTATAAATAACAGTCATTATGTGCACATCTCTGCAGCTGTACACAGTACAGACACCACCAAATTTAAACTTACCTCAAAAATCCATCAAACGTGAGCTGCGATCTCTGTTGGTGGTACTTATTGTGCTCATACGCTTTGATAAGATCTTTGGCCCGTTGGAGATCGGCGTAGGGGTGCAGAATCTCATTTAGTCTAGGATCCCTTTGCACTCCGTTTAGGAAATCTACTAGCTGAGTTGCGGATAGATGGGGTTTGCCGTCCGTTCTGGAACAAAAGCCACGAGTCATCTCCATCGTCTGTTCGGGAGTGTCAACTTCAATTTTTTTCTGGATTTTATGCGTCATCCCTATTAAGATATCACTGTTCTGTGTCTCTATCACGAACGAATTCGATAGGAGCCGCGTTAACGTCTGGTAAAAACGTTACTGATCGTTAGTTAGTCTGTAATTCCAGACTGTCTATTGGTCTACAGAATCGGATTGCTTTTTGGGGTGGAGCGTCATTCACTCTTCATCTGATAACTAATTCGATGACGGATATTTTGTGATGGTCTGGCGGACTTCCAGACTGTCTACGGCTCCCATAACTGATAAAGTTCTACCAATGTCAGTCTCTTCTAGCACAGGACACCTAATGTTTTAGTGTGGGAAGTGTCACAGATCAAGTGGGAGGAATACTAAAGAATAGCGTAACTAATGATCAAACCACCTAAATTCACCTTGTTTTTTTCGTCAGTGAAACTCGCAATATTTTGTCTGATAATGTGTCGGATTATATGAAGCATTCAGACATTCTAATCCAGATTTCAGAATTACGAGCGAAAAAATACCATACGAATGGTCTGGACATAAAAATGCTCGTTTACATGAAACGTTTACATAATAGAGGCGTAATGAAACAAAACGTATAAAAACAAATTGTTCCGGCGGCGGCGGGCTGCTTTTTAGAGCTTATATCGTCTATTATTGTAATTATTCGCAGAGTCAAAATTATGAGTATTTTACCACAAAGTTCAGAAAACCCTTTTCGGGTTTATAAGACAATGTTATCTGATGCTAGAAAGATTATCGCGGCTTTTATACGACCCTAAAATATTGATAATAGTTATAAAAACACGATATGCCCATAATTACGATGGACAAAAGCGAGATTAAAAAAGATTGTTCTGAAGTTTATCTAGTCAAAAAAAATGACTGTTTTATCAACAAATGTACCTAAATTATGATTTACAAGCTAGTCTAACAGGCGACAAGGATCGCCCTCACAATCTGGGCAATTATAATAAATTGCCACCGCCATGCCATTTGAACCCGCGTGAACTCATAAGCACTAAATAGTGTCAATTTGTGACTCCAACGCATAATAAAGATATAATGTTCGTTGTTTTACTACGACTTTTGTGTACTCCTATGTTCATTTATTTTGATGTTTATGAATTTTGGAAACAGCGAAAATATATAGTAACATTTTGAGGGTTATTAGGTAAAGCTCTAATGAGCTTCTAAAATGCTTACGAAGCCTGAAAAAATATATTGTAGGCTTTAACTTTTACATTTATTCTATTAACAATGTTTGGGCAGAACATTTATTTGATTTATTACAACGATGTCGGATCTTCCATGAAACTAGGGATCCTTACTATTTAACCATGAAATTGAATTACAACTTCGCAAACAAGGAGGAAAGCAAACTACACCGTAGCTAAACATTGTAACTAAGTTAAAATCTTGTTACGTAAGAAATATGTTCGGAGTTCTGCGGTGTATCTAAGAATGTTGTACTTACAAGTTGTTGAATATCTTCTGGACTTCAGACCGCTGCGTGAGGCTCTTGTAGAATGCGAAGAAGTCTTCGAACTGAAACTTTGACTGACTGATGGTATCCGTCTTTCCCGTTGGTAGACCAGATTCGCTAAGAGCTTTCTCGACCCGTTTCTTATCCTCCTTGTTTTGAGCGAATATCCGTACAATACTGTAGGACAGTAAAAATAAATTGTTAGCCACTTAAATTCCTGAACAGCTAAAGCATACTCCCTACTTTACTATGTTATAAAATGTGCAATTTCATTTGTAAAAATCCTGGTCATAATATTCAGGACGAATGTGTTCTGGAAAATCTCAGACATGTTGTCTGAAACTTTCGAATCACTGATAGAATAAAACAGTTACCTATACTTTTAACGAAAAAATCTATTTTAGGACATTCAATAAAGGTAAAAAGTTAAAATAGATGGAAGAATTTTATTGGGTTTTCCGTGAAGCTTGTACCTACCGATGAACAAATTACATCTCGAGACATGGATTGCGCATAAGATTGCGATCTTATTATGTTGTTACACGGTTTGTTTCCCTTGTTATGATTGACGTAACTGTGAAAATTACAATAGACGTCGTGGAGATCTATACCAGACGCCAATGTATGTGTGGCATCGCCGCGTACTGGATCGTTATCTACCAGTGTTTATATTCAAAACGTTGTTACAAACAAACGTAATCGAATCATTCAATGATTTTATTGCTTTTATAGAAACTGAGTAGAAATATATTTCAAAGTAACTGAGAGCGTGTTTTTGAGTGAAATCAGGCTGAAGAAAAAGTATAATATGGTCATAGAAAATTATATTCTGTACAAACTATATTTTGCCAACTAGTAAGTTCAGTTAGGTACGGTGTTTAAGAAGTAAGATCCCTATTCATTATTAAATAGCAATTATGTATAATACCACGATGACATAAAAGACTAAACTAAACATACAGCCCTGATGAATTATCACGTACCTATTAGGCACATGCCTGTTATTAGTAGTTAAGGCGTATGTATAAGGCAGACCACCATCTCGCTCGCACATTTCAACATTTTAGAAGATATACTATAACTAAATGTAATTATGTGAAATTGCAGAGCTTCAGGGTCGAGAGTATAACAATGCAAAGGTTCAGTAAAAACATCACATTGATCCAAACAAGTTTTCTAACCAAAAAATTTTAAGTTTTTTGGTCGTATGTATAAACATACGCCTTAAGTTCAGAGACTAATAACCTAATTGAAATAGAGCGACATACGAGGATTAAACCTATTCAACAACACAATTAACTCGACAGCTGATTCATGCGCTAATCTTTCTAAAAGCTGTGGCTTATCTTTGAAATTATTTCAAAATCAGGATTATGACTGTTTATAAAATGTTACTGTTAAAAGAGGTCCTTTCATTTCGAAAGCTCTTGAGCCAGGTGCTTGTAGGATCATCAAACATTTAGTATAAAGATCTCTATAGGTCTAAGGATTCTTTAACATCTTTATGCTAAGAGTATTAGACAGTGAAGTACCTACAGGTATCTTACTCTTCAATACATTTTTCTATCGTCCGTTATAATTTGCAGTATTCTTAGTCCATATCCATTCCAAGCTTTTTTAGAAAGATAAACGATATTATTTAAATTAAAACTAGCACAATTTTTATATTACCTAGCTAATCAAAACTGTGAAGTGAAAAGGTACATTTCACAAAACAAAACAATTGTTACAAAGATAAAACTTTGAACAAAAGAACTGTTACACAAACACAAAGTAGTCTTTGTGGATATTAAAATGTTTAATCTTGGTAGTGCTTCTGGCACAATATAGGTTAACGTTAAACCTACATTAAGCAGAAACTCAGTAACATGTATTTTTTCATTTGACAAAGAACCACAAAGTTCTGTAAAAAAATCTTATTTACTACACATTTTGCTGCTTGATACAGAAATATAAAGGCTACTTTCTCACTCTCATTTCTATAATAAATAAAACATGTAGGTACAGCATAACACATTCGAAATCTATGATATTATATTAATAACTAGCTGATACCCGTGACTTTGTACGCGTGCGAAACTTTCCACCAAAATATCTGTCAACCAGCATACGATTAACCTCGTGCCAAAGGCGGCTTTTAGTTTAGAGAGGTCAAGCTGTATCTTAGAATCCACGTCTTTGATTTCAATAAAATATAGTCTATGTTTCAATCCGGAAAAATGGCTTCTGAATGATATAAGTTTTATTGAAATTGGTCTAGTGGTTTAGGCGTGATCTGCGTACAAACAAATAGACAAACTCGATTTTTGGAATCAGAATCGTTTATTTAGATCTGCATATTTCGTTTATGTTCAAAATCTTTAATTATAGTTTTTGGCTTTTTTACAGTTTTATCTTAGCATAGATGTATCAAGAGTGCTAAGAACTAACCATTTCAATCACATGTGTAAGCGCTCTAAAGCTGATTTACTCCGCCTTTATATAGAGCATTGCAAAGCAATCATTTGTTTAATTCGCAATAAGTTTGTTTTTAGGTACCATACATCTTCATTCGATTATTGGTTACGCGTTGTAAAAGTGTCGGTCAAGCTATAAAACATGATAAATGGATTTTTGTGGCCTAGTAAAACTGATATTAAATATAACTAAAACTGAAACTGATAGCTTTTCCTTTGTTTGTTGTGTAAAACCCCTATAATGCATGTGACTTACTTTTTGACTAGAATCTTCCCAGATTTGTCAGCTTTCAGGAAAATCTTGGTGTGCAGTTTTTCCAGGAACTTGACTGTGGGGTTGTTTGACTGGTTCAAGTTGTATGCCAGTGCAAAAAGCTCCTCTGTCCACATCTGTTGATAGAAATATCCTTCAGACTCAACATAATATACTATTTTATACTATTATGCATAGTAAATAACAATATAAGCCTATGTCATTCGATGTAGAATCCGAACTCATGTACTTATGCAAAATATATGACAGAAATAACAGTTGACTTTAAATTGTTTGCTTCCGAAATATTGTTCAGCTACACTGAGATTATTATATGAATTATGTGAAAGAAGTGTTACAATAAAAAGCATAATACGGCAAATGGATTCTCCTATCACTCTGTCTCTGTGATTGGATTTTTGTTTACATATACGTAGGTAGGTACATTTAGATATTATTTCGTTATGAAACATCATATTTTTTTCAATACAATTTCCTGCCGAACCAATATGGCGCGCATATTTGCGGTGCGGATAATATCAATAACATCAGATAAGAATTTGTGTCAAGATAATCACTTTTTGATCACAGTGAGTGATAAAAGGTAGGCATATGTGCGATGAAACTGACTAAGTGGTATTCTCTAAAGGCAACGCGCAGAGTTTACAACAGCATTAAAATTTTACTTTCAAATGTACAAAAGTTTAAGATTTAAAAACTGATCGTATCGCTCGAGTGATTGAAGGTATTACTTAGACTTATAGCAGGCATTCAAGATGTATCATCCTCACCGTTCATAACTAATTATTTATGTCAACATTTACCTACCCATCTATTTAAACCATAAGTTATACTTACATACAATGTATATTGTGGAAGATACATGATGTAGCTAGCTTATGTAATGCAAAATTTACAAAACGACAGTGTCGTAGCTAGGTTAGGTACACTGTACGACATCGCGCAACACTAAGAAAAACGAGGATAATAGGAACTTTACGGTAATGAAGTCCACTAACTTTGGCATCAAACTAAAAGCGCTTGGTTAGACTTTGCCAAAAGCTTAATATCTTTTCACAGTCCATATACTTATTTTATAACAACTTTCTCTTGAGAGTAAAACATTTTCCGGCGATTTAAAGTATCTTATATCTATAATTTACATGCATCGATTTCACGAAAATAGTGAGTACTGAACTACTGACTATACTATAGGTAGTTTGTTTGATTTTTGATGGTTTATTATATATGATTCGCATCTATGTTTACTTTATAACAAACATCTGAATGGACGTGAAAATATTTCGTAAAATACATTAGACAAGGCGCAAGTTTTACTTGCGCTTGTAGTGTTCCGACTTCCGATTAAAAAGTCCGCTTTTTGGTAAGGTTAGAATTTTGCTAATAGCCACTTAACAAGAGCTCCCATTTTTACAATTTTCAATGACGATACGGTTCGCATAATAATTGTGGTTTTTATTTAATTTCTCGAATTCAGTTAACATGAAGAAGTCTCCTATAGTTTTCCTTTTATGAGACCTTAATGATACAAGTTTTCTTAATTTTTTAAACAATGTTTTTTTAATAAAAAAATCGAAGTATGAGGCTCTTTTAGTTTTAAGCCTTCATTAGATACTCCGTTCATTGTGGTAAAAAAAAAAATATTTTCATATCCCGATTGACCCCCTTTAATAGTCCGTAATTTTCAGAATATTGTCTTCATATACCTTAAACTTTATGGGTTGTAAGCTTGTAATAAACGATTGCTATTCAAAATTTCAACTCTCTACCTTTTATGGTTCAGCTCTGATGGAGGTGACAGACAGACGGACAGACAGACACAAAAGTGAGACCATAATATCATTTTTTCCAAAACTGGACCGGAACACTAATAAAGAGGATGTGTGAGATTTTTGATGATTCACGAAGCCATATCAAAAGATATACGCAGATCTTTTTATTATATTGCTTCAAATAGCTGACTAGACTTTTATCACTATCTTATTCCTATCGCCGTATATGAGGGAGGCGAGCAATATATCACTCACACAGCACAATAATACAGCGATATTCTTCCTAATAATGGATCTACTTTATACGGAAAGAGCGTGAGTGACGTTCGAGGCGTGCCACCCTCCTGTGGCAGTATAAGCAAATAGGAAAACATCCACAGAGGAAACGAACGAGCATTACTCAAACAAAACATACCCTACTTTATGCACATCCATAAAGCCACAATAGAAACGTAGGCTTCGTACAAAATAGAAGAGCAGAATAATATAATTGAAGTTCGTGACTGTCTTGCGTTTCTATTATAAAACTTCCTATTGAAACGGGACTGAATGGTCTTTCTATACTATGAGTAGATATGAACGAGCTCGTTCCAATGTTTTCTAGCGCAAATCGAAACAATAGAACGTCGAGCTCTGCCCTATTGAAAATCTCAAAACTATCGGCTGCGCCGTAGTAAGCGCGCCTATCAAACGATGGCTATAGTAGGTGCCAAATAGCACCGCAGTACAGGTCATTCACCCACCTTCACCACGATGTCGCAAAATTCAATTTATGAATGGCTAATTCTGTCGCTCTCCATACAAACCTGTCGCTAAGACGGTAATCGCTCGAATCTCGTGTAGTACTGTTTGTTTACCATACATAAATTGAATTTTGCAACATCGAGGTGAAAGTGGGTGAATGACCTGTATTGCAGTGTTATTGGGCACCTACTATAGCAGCTTTTTCAATAACTTTTTCTTATAAAAAATGTAGGTCTCATAAAAGAGAAGAGAGGCTCCACTTTCCTTCCATTTGCTCGGAGATGATTGATTAATACTATCTGATCATTCAAATTCTAAGCAGATCGGATAAGCGATTCGAAAGTTATGCTCTAACAAACATAAAACGCCGATTCGCCCAAGTTGACAGAATCTTCGGTCGCTTCGCTCGTTCGATCAAAAATTGCAAAATACCAAGATTCAAACACACGAGAAAAAGCCACAGATTTCAATTTCGATTCATATATCCGTTCCAAACTGATATGCGGTCCGACGGCGCTCGAATAAATAAAATAGAAAAAGTTCTAATCCGGAACGACAACGCGGTGGATTCGTCGCGCTCTGTTGAACACGAATATCAAACATCGTGGTCTCAATACAATACCTTTAATATTATTATGCATAACTAGAGCGTGTGTGAATCCATTTGCCAGGCAGTCTTTTGTCCTGCAGTGGGTTAATTTACTCGTGACATTTTAATATGGTTACATAAGATACTCGTAATTACTCGTAGGTGCTGCCTATAAAGGTAAAAATTCGCTCCGAACTGATCTTGCGAGAAACTAAATCAAACTCAAAGAAACGATAAATCTTTGCAAATCGCATCAATACCGCGATCTAGCCAGTTACCAGAGTCTTACTTGAACTACAAAGTCATTGAAACTAAGAAATGGTAGCTCACGTTTTACTGGTTTACCAACTTTTCAATTTTCACTATGGCTCAAAATCTACTTAGCCTAGCTAGAACAAAACTAAAACCTATTTTGGAATATCTAAGCGAAGCCCTATTATAAGACACTACCTTTATTTATTTTTTACTTGATTTTAAACCCTTTATAACGTTACAACCCCTTGGATAATTTAGGTCCTAATCCTACCAGTAAACTGTGGCAGTTCTATCTGTCCACCTGAATTTTATGCAGATTGGATAAGCGGTTCGAAAGTTATGCTCTAACAAACATACAATGCTATTCGTCCCAAGTTGAACAGAAGATCTTCGCTCGTTTCGCCCGCTCGAACAAAAAGGATTTTTTGTAACTTCATGAACTTATTATGAAAATCCAAGACTAGCAAAATTATCATTGAGTAACGATGTCTTTATCAGCATACGGGCTATAGTATAAACACGACGACGGGAGGACGTGTATAATTCGGAGTTGGTAAAACCCGTCCTTATAGTAAAAGGACGTGTAGTACCAACTCCTTTTATCTGACGGATGCATAGCGTTATTCAGAGTTGATAAAACCCACCCTAAACCACACTTTTAGAAACTCTTACTAAAAGCAGTCATTCGTGAAAGACGACTGGTGACTCTACCACTGAGTCTGAGGGTAAATTCAATAATCTAGCAAGCTACCTAACAGATGAACCTAGTATCGAGAGGAGATCGAACTGTAAACAAACACAAATCTGCTGCCAAACCCATCTAGTTGATTATGCAGTCGTGATACCACTGATTGACCTATTTGCGAGTTAGTGGCTTACCTGTGCAATTTCCCTCCTTAGGGTTGCGCCATTTGAATCCGTATATTCAAATTAAGAATGATGTCGAATTGTCTCGTCGTTAGATAACCTGCCAGGATACATATCCTGGCTCAGAGCCACATTCATGAAATTTAGAAGCCTCGAGAGATCCGAATTTCAAAACAATTTTGGTTGTAAAAACAATTATAGAAAGAGTATTCAATCTCAAAAACTAAATCTGAAGCAGAGTAGCTTACTTATTTTAAGATTATAAATAACTTTATTTTAAATCAATACATCCAGTAGTTTTTTCCTCAGAATACTTCGCCGGAAGCCAATTTGTGAAGTTTTAGATGCTCAACGCTTTTTAGCGGCAATTAGCGATGGTATCTGTACGGGTATGTTTTATTTGTATACTTTGTACTGATCATTACAGAATGTAACCCACTCTCGGAGAAATAGCATGCAAATTGGCCGCGCCCACCGATGAGTCAGATCGCGTGGAAAGCGTACCCTTAAGGCTGCGTATCCATCCACCACACAGATAAGCAGTGTGCGAGGAAAAACCCAACCTATAGTGTTAGGTAAATCATTCGTCATGTATCCTCGAACACCGCTCATCTGGGGTGAATACGCAGCCCTATTGATCCTAAAAGCAGAAAGTGAAGTGTGAAGTACGAGTAAAGTACCCATCAAGTGAGGTTAAGCTGAAGATAATCATAGTAGGAAGTGGATATGACTTTTACCTTTTATGTGCTTTTACGATGAAATTGCCTGGATTCAGCAAACATCTAACGGTTGAGACTTTATTAGAAAAGTAATATTTTTCCGTAATAAAAACCTCAAGGTACGTGTTTTCAAAATACCTACCACCAATCTAAGTAAATGAATACGGAACGCTTAATCTTTACTTTGATAACAACAGTAATTGTGAAATGTATTTTTTTACTTTAATCCATTTCAAGGATAGGTTATTTAATACCTATGCATTAGTATATTTATTAAAAAAAAAAACAAGAAATACTCACCTTTCTAATAAAATAATTAGGGCGAATAGTCGTGTAAAACGTATCGTTCAATAATCGAGTGCTTTCTCACAATACGACATGTTGAATCGACATAGATTCCTCTTTCTTGTAAAGTGGACGTTTTATTATTTGTTATTACAAAGAAGAAAACGTCCATACGAATATTCCAAGGTGGGGTTGACAATGGCATTTATGCTTGCTTACCTGGGCGATTTCTTTCCTAGTACAGCAAAAATTGATGAACGTGATGTTGACAAAGTCAGCTCCGTGGCAGACGGTAACAGTCTTTTCCTCAAGGGACCCCTGAGAGCCGATGAGGACCACGTTCCGAATTTTTTGATCCTGGGAGCAAAAAGATAGATATAGCACTTTGTCGCGGACACATCAGATGTGTGATTTTTGTTACTAATTACAATAATACAGTAAACTATAGACCACTACAAGTAAAGTTTATTCAAAGAATTGTTACAAAAGTTTGGATAATTTTTTAAGAAAAATTGTCTATAACTAAGTTTTAATAGTGGATAATAGATATCTCTAGTATTATTCTTCAAGTTTTATGATGATTTAACATGCGTTAATAGATCAAGTATGTCTACAGTAACGATGACATTATTTTTTGCCTACAACAAACTCTCAGCTTACGGCGGCGTCTCTTTCCATCATTGAAAAATATCGCCGAGCGAGCACTATCGAATAGAACCTATCGATTTCCCGAGTCTTATTTAAAACCAGATAGGTAGGTCACCAAACTGCGTCTGTTGCAGATATTGACATCAACATTTTTGGGTTAGTAATTGAGCCATACGGAATCTCTGGAGCTTAGATACGAAACATTTGTACAATAAACCTAGAGTTAGAAAAAAGAATAAGTATGACTGAGTACCTATTTCGATTATTGTTCGACTACCTACCCATATTTTATGGATTCAATCTTTGGTAAAAAAAAAAAACGATACCGAAAACGATGGTTGTTTGAGCTAAGACAATTTTCTATAGTACGACAATAACAATATTTCCTCGCGACAGCTAGCAATACTGTTTATCGGAAAAGTCGAAAGGCTCTCACGACAAATCTGAGTCTGAAGAAGGGACATTCGAGAACATCCTAACCGCTCAGGGCGTTCCATTTCGAATTTAATGTTCGGTAACAAAGCGTTACACCTGCAGTGAATTTTGGAAAGCCTTTACTTAACTAAGGCCTAAGGCTAGTCTAAGGCTAACAAATTACAGCACTCCAATTTTAGAGCTTTTCTCCGTTAGATACTTATATGTATTAAAAAAAATATTATCTTAACTTGCATAGGCTGTGACTGTATATGAATTAGAAAGCTCGATATCAATGCATACTTCGAATTTCTAACGAAAGGCATAAACGTCAGATAAGGGACCTCAAAGGTCCCATAGATAGATGATGCCATCGACTTCAATTAAAACAGTAATGGTCGGACGATGGCCCCAAGCCAAATGTAGGTCATCTTATGTTTAAATAAATATGTACATTCGTAGAATGCACCAAACTTATAACCCCCATATGCAAAGCTGCGCAAGTATATATCAAAAGTGGCGGGCTCATTGCATGCAGCCATGTTTATTATTTTAATCCTAGTCTTGGTATTATTCTACTACTCTGCAAATATCATAAAAACAAGTTTCGATCTTTGGATCTTTGTTTGAGAATCATTTTCTAATCCCCCTCCCCAGGAGCATTAAACGTGTTGCGCAACCTTGTTGGAAGTCGCATTAGAAGTATAACTTCAAAAATAGTGATAATTTACTCCAAAGTTAAATTTCTGAATTTTGAGTCTGGAGTAAACAAATATTCCAAGTTTCATTCAGCCCAGTATACTTCTTATCGAAGTACTACACAAGCGATGTCAATTGAGTTGACGAATAACTCACGGAATCTAGTATAGGTACGGCTTGTTCTTGATTCAAGTCACATACACGTCCGTGCTTAATTTAGAGTTTAATCCCTATGTAATACCTCTATTTCGATTTGAGGCGCTCCATCTTGGAAACCATAGAAACGGGAAGCTTATACAATCAAATGGAACAGTAATTATTATGGTGTATGTAAGCAACTTGCTAGTATGTTATAGTGATACAGGAACTTATTATGAAAATGGTTTGGTAAGTATTCCTTTTCTGATTTTTATCCTTATTATATATTTGTATAAACATTTTGAACTTATACCTAGAAAATAGTTTTTTGAGTCTAGAATAGGGTAAATTGACGAATTTAACTCGCTTTAACCTACTCTGGAAATCTTCTTTAAAACGTATTTGTACTTGACGATTTTTATACACAGTAGTAGGCGCGTTTTCATACATTACCTACTCTTTAAGAGATTAAAAGTACACATATAACAAAGCAATAAGCTTTGTACCAACAAAACAAATGCAAAAGCCCAGATATACTCAATAACCTTGCTCTAATAACGACTGTGCTAAACCTACGCAAATAAAATAACTGTAAAAATCTGGCTACGTATGTGACCAGAGACCACGCATTGTTTAAATCTTGTACTACATGTGGCAAATGTAATTTTTAGACGTGCCTCTGCCTAACCTCTTTTAGATATTTTTTTCAAATTGAGGTGTAGATCGTACCTAAAGAGCTTTGATGAATGTTTGTTAAAGCTATGCGAGTGACACATATCAGATTTGTTATACCTACTACGGGCGGACTAGACAATCGTAGATCGTGGGGAAGAAAATCATAAGAGACAAACGTACACGTTGAAATCTCTGCACGTTTGCCAAATTGATACCCGAACCCACATAAAAATAAATTATAGAAACGATCTGCTATGCGAGGAACAGACGTATATACTAACAAACTCTATACATTACATAAATATCGTTCTAGCTTCAATAGGTAATAACGTAACGGTGATGCGATGAAGTCTAATAGGTGTGCGTTAACTTTCAGGCTACCGTAATTAATGACACCCTACCTTGTTAATTAATGGCACAAATTGAACAAATGTTTATCGTTTAAATACTGCTTTGTTGACAATCAAATGTTTATCGAGCGGTGTATGAATATTTATTCATTTATTTTATTACAAAATGGGTTACAAATCAAATAATAACTAAAAGTAAGTAGAAAGCTATCCCCACCCACCATCTGGCACTACAAAACACTTGTTTGTAACTAAGTCAAAATTCGACAAAAGCTCCTTTCACTGTTATTGATGGCCACTCGAGTCTATCTATAACTCATTTCTGTTCGATGGACACTCGCTCGAGTAAATATTAGAATACATTTCAATTACAGCATTACATTTTCTGATAATTATATGCTAAGAAAAATATCAGAAGCAACGAGAACTAAGTACTAAAACATTATTAGAATGAAATTGATACTAAAATGACAAGCTATTCGCATTATACCGAATTTGAATTACAGGTCGAATGGTGGGCTAAATAAAAAATCGCACCATTAATTCCATGCCAATGTGACTGTTTTCGGCACGAGCGAGGGGATCATTTAGTAGCAGATATTTCTAAAATTAGTGCGTGACACGGAATCGATAGCGATCGGCTGGACGATAATTTTAGCGCAACTAACATTCTTTGTACCTATAAAACAATAAAGGAGACGGCGGCGGCTCGGCGAGGTAACTGGTAACGTGCCTAGCTTATGGCTGTAGCTAAAACTTTATTACAGTACGTAAAGGTTAACGCTTTTGTTTACCTGATATTGGCAAATATTTCACTGGGGACACCTTCACGGGTTCGACGCTAGAAAATCATTTACCTACTCAAGTTTCAACAAAATCCAGACGGAGAAAATAAATGGCAGGATCAACAACGCCTATACCTACATCACTACATAGTATAAAGCAAAGTCGCTTCCCGCGTCTGTCTGTATGTTTCCTTAAATCTTTAAAACTACACAACAGATTTTGATGCAGTTTTTTTAATAGATAGAGTGATTCAAGAGGAAGGTTTATATGTATAATACATGCATAATATTGTAGAGAAACACTGATAAATTTACAATAATGTAACCCAAGGTGTAAAGAATAGAAATGGTATATAGCAAAAAACACAACTGACAACTGACAGCTAAACGTAATGTTTTAAAATTGACATAGCCGTAATTTCAGTTATTGTGACATAACTGTTGGCCAAAGGGTAACACCATTGGACTGCGGTCAGACCGATGCAAGTTCAAATCTAAGGCGACAATATAAGCTTTTTGCATCTTTTTACTTTTTATTTTGAATTTTTACTTTTTATTTTGAACTACCACCCGTGCGAAGCCGGGCGGGTCGCTAGTAATGTATAATAGCAAGACTTTAGTCAGATATTTGGAACTACAATATTTAGATTGGTCAGACAGCATCGACTTGAAATATTTAATTCGAATTTTAATAGAGATGATTGAAAACATTCAAAAACATAAAAAGGTCAAGACTAAAATAAGCCTATGAAGAATCTTTATACCAAAACTGCGTGTAAGCAATTAACTGGAATAAACATTATCGGCCAAAGTTCATGGACTTGAAGTATTATAGTTTATGAAGTGGCGAAACTACAATTTGTGATAGAGAATTCTTCCAGAACTTTCTCCTGGGCGGTCGTTAACAAGTCACACGAAGAAAAATACGTAATTGTGCTAATGTAGAGTAGTGAATGGCAAAGTTTCCAACGAACTCGTCGAGCTTAAATCTCACACGACACGCACCTGAGGGTTCAAATGGGCCACAACTTAGAATAAACTCCAAGGCTGGGTTTTTCAATTTGGTAGGAGATGAAGACCAAATGAGTGTTCTCGGACTGAGTGGCCACTCGAACGGCTCGTATTGTGGCAAGTGGCAACTGGTGATTACAGCACTTTCGGGCGTCGATCGATATAGTTTTATATCAAACGAGCTTTCATTGCTTCGAAACGCCTCAAATCCCCATAGATATTAATGAGAATGTAATGGATAGATTAGCCCATGTAATCTCAGACACTAGAGAGTTCAATTCAAAGCTTTGAACCTTCGACGTAAGTCATAACCCTAGAGAGCTTCTAATTTGAGAGTGGTTGTGTAAACCTCGTAAGTATAGGTATTAGTATGTGTATTATATGAGGCTGTTATCTTATTGCTTTTTACGGAGTTACGTCATGTAAGTGCTACTTGTGGTCAAGTAGTTACTATCCCTTCTTCTGATCATAAGGCCGTACGTGGAGTACAAATTATTAGCTCTTATCGAATCCTGAACCAATGTATTTTTCCTTTATGTGCGCGATTTAATATACCAGTGCGCTCAAACGGCAACTTTAATGCCCAATTACCCATCAAGGATATCCTCAATCTTATTACGTTTAAGCAAGATCAAGCACGAGACGAGAACATTTGCGTTATTTATAATTCCTTAGCTATTCCCAGAATTTACTTAAGTCTTTTGAACAGAGTACCCTACCTATACCTACTATGAAGTGCGCGGCAAATGTTTCATCTTGTCACTGGAGTTTTTATGGTGCATTTTTTAAAAGGATTCTCTCTGCTTTTCACTGTTCTTTTAAAATATTTTGTTGATCTAAATGGCTTTATGTGCTAATCATTTTAGTGTTGGCATCATAAAGGCTTCAAAGCGTGTCTCATCAAATATACAAAAAATCTATATTTTATTCTGATAATGCATCACCCAATACAAGCTCTTGGCAATAGTCACCCTATGAGATCATGTATAATATGTATTTCGTAACCTCGTCTAAGGTTAATTACGTGAAGAGTTAAATTTCACGCAAGCAATAAGGATTAGCGTATTATTTTCGCTACAAATTCCCCATCTACTCCTTGTTCTGCAGCGGTAAATAACTATCGATGAATACCTGTTGATAATTGATCTTGTACATTATCTTTTATTCTCGAGCAGAGTTCTGGTTTCGAATTTAGCCAGAGACAAATAAACTAAAAAACGAAAACGAAAAAGAATAGAAAACGCGTGTGACAGAGTGGGTCCCACTGGAAGAGAGACCCAAGTAGAAGATGAAGGGGGTTATTAACACAATGCTACGGACCGAATTGGATGAGGAAGGTGAGAGAAAGGGACGAATGGAGATATTTAGGGGAGGCCTACGCCGCCGCCGTTGAGGAGACTTCTGCTAAAGAGCTTCAAGGCAGTATTAATAATTAGTTTTATGACAAAAAGCGTAAAAACACAATGATGCTATCAGCTTACTAATACAACAGAAGAAATAATAGTACCTAGTAGAGGCTATTACCTAATTACTCGTACCACAGATTATATAATACTATACGTACTATGATATTTTTTTTGTAGTTATCAACATTTTTGTTGCGGTCACCTAAACGCTCGCGTGTCAATTTTTAGTCAAGGTTTTGTGTTATTCGTCATTGTTATCAGCTCTCTTTGTTGTACATAGTACCTACGAAGGTACGTACTGTAACTATTCAATTATTTGCGTCGCGGTAAACGATAAATCTAGGATTATTTTCATCTAACATTTCTAATAATTATCTACTTTAACACGGGATCTCTTCAACATCAAGAAGACAAAACCCCTTCGTTTCTTTGAATGTCCAGAATTATCTGCCTACAACATAGGTTAGGTTTCTAGTCTATATGACTAGATGATACATAAAATGTTATTATTATAGATATAACATGAAAACTTTATTGTACACGCATAAGAGAAATTACATACAGGAACTAACTTTGAAATCGCCTAGATCACCACAATCAACCAAGTCAACATAGCTTCTTATAATATCTTATAATATCTTATAAGAACGCGTGTTAGGCCATCCGGACTAGGCTCAGTTAATAATTTACTCATAGGTATCTACAAATATTGAAAAAGCCCCTGTGAAGGACGACGGGCGACGAGGGAGTGAAACCACTTGTAATAACAGAATAACAAAGCACCACACCCCGTAATTTTCCCGCCACGGACCACGGCCCATCAAATAGAGCTCAAATGGTTCCATAGCACGAAACCTAGGATATATCAAATACTAGCGGCTGGTCCCGGCTTCGCACAGGTATTTAAGAAAAAATTCTTAGGTAAGGAATTTTTTAGGTCATTTTGTTTCACCTTGGGTTACATTGTTGTAGTATTAGTAAGGATCCCTAATTTTTTTGGAAAATATAATATATAGCCTATGTCAGCTTCCCAACTGAGAAGATGTATGTAATCTAATTGAAGTCGGGTTTTCTAGTTTTTAAACTTATAAATTTATTTTAGTAGACATTTAGGGTTAGGCTCATAATCCCCTTTGAGTCGTCCCCTTCAAGGGGATGGTCCATGCACATGTTCTGCAGATAGTAAGTATAATTTTATGTGACACATTGCAAACAGATCCCCCTACTGTTAGGTTACAAACTGGTTTTTACCAACTAGGAAACTCTTTCGTGGAAAAGGGGCTCGTAGGTACTATTTTCCTGAATATAAATGTTTGCAGAATAACTCGGGGCTAAAAGAGATTGAAGCCTAAGCTCTTCCTTTGATTAGCTTTCAAAGGCAAACTAGAATATTTGGCCAGTTGCCCAATTCATATTCATTCATAGAAGTTTATTGTCCTAAAACAAATATTTTTAGCTCAACATCAAGAAATGTAAGAGTTAGTACTTACTCTTCTAAAAGTTGTAACTGCTTACCTAATTCTTGAATAATATTATTTTTATAACAAAAAGTGATGCATAAAGTAGGTGTAAGGTGGAATAGGGTAATTAGTGTCTGGGCATGTCTCTCAATCCCTTCTTAGACAACCTTAAATGTTTTAGTTGTAAAAAGATACTTCATAACAGTTATGATAACACACAGATAAAATAAAAAGGCTTGTTCTTAAAGCCCTTGCAGACATCATCATACCGATCAACAGCCTGACCAAACTTTTAGCCGATAACCTGCAAGGTCTTTTATATATAATATTAGCTAATGATATTGATTAGGCCATGGAGAGAGCTGAGAAGAATTATAACATTTTCTCACCTTAGGCACTTTAGCATGACCCCCGGTCCTTACGTCACGGATAGTAGCAATGTCCAGCAATTCCACCTCCATGTTCTGATCTGTCCAGAATAGGAAGAAGCCTTTGGGGTCCACCCGTAGAGTGACTGGAAGTCCCGTCCCAGAATCCTGTATACCAAAATGAGAATACTCATTATGTAGAAGATACACTAGGTACCTATTTCATCTAGATCCAAGTCCCAGGCTAGTACCTACCCCTATGAATGGGCAGCAGCAATCTGCTTCCCATTCATAGAGGTATGGGTGAAAGTGGCCTCTTGCACAGTTTAAATAATCTTGATTAGATGCAAGGTCAGATTTATATATGAATAATTTTTAGAGTTATAGATTATAGACACTGAAGATTCTAATTATTATTAGAAAAACTGCACCATAATATGGGCTAAAGAAAATGTAGGTAGGTAATACTTAATGTAAATAGTTTGTCTCCTGCAGGTAAAAGTACCTACCTACCACTGCCTACTATTTAGTAAACAAGAAACCTACTTTAAATTGACAATCTGATGGTAAAAAGGTAAATTTTATTGTAGATTAATACTGGAAGCTGTTTATTTATAAAGTTAAATGTACCTATTGTTGTAGGCACACATTGAGCATAGCTACCTACTAACAATAAAGTAGGTGGCAATGACATGATCTTTACCTCATCCCACTTGATAAATTTCTCTCCATCCTGCAGAGCTTTGGGCACCTGTATAGGCTTCCAGCTGAGCCTAGCTGATCGCGAACTCGCAGTCATTGTGATAGAAAACAATGTGATTACGCGGTATTATCACTACTGCTCATAGCAGTCGTCATCGTCCTCACTGAACACAAATCTTGTAGTTTGCAACGGCACGCTTAGCTTTGTTGGAGACCAATACTCGAATGAATAGACACGCACGGTAAATAAGATGAGACAGGCGGACGGCCGCCGCCGTCGTCTGAATCGCGAATCTCCCGATACGATACCTAAATCAATAACGGACGACAAATTGCACGATAGCAGCTGCTATTTACATAGCCAACAAGAGAATTTCCCACATATCTCTGCGTTGCCGAGGGCCAGAACCCCAAAGAACTTATTTTCAAAAACCAGGGTGGATGAATAGAGCAGCACAGGCAGCTCATGCAAATCGTGGACAGCTCCGACAGCTCTTTTATTTCTGTGACAGACAGACAGAACAAGGCCGACCAACCGAGCAGGCAGGCAGGCGTAGGCTGGCTTGGCTGGCTGACAGACTTGATTTGATACCACAGACGAAGTTATGATACTTCGTCTGTGTTTGATACAGTTCAAACAACACAGCTGAATGACTGCTGACACCAGCTGACACCGTCGTCGTTGCTGATTTCGTCTGTGGCTGACACCCACCCACCCACAGAAAAAAAATGGCAAGCATTATTCCTACCTACATAAGATGACGAACGCGCATAGTGTGCATTGTAACTGTCAAACTGACATTTCATCCTGTCAAGCATCAAAGAACGGATTTGCTGCTTGCTTCGGATGGACTTTGTACGACCATAAAATAGACAGTCTGGTACTACTGATTGGTGGTTGTACTAAAACTAAACAGAACATTACACCGCCACAAGCTGCATGGCGGCAGACCTCAGAGGGGTATAGCAGCAAAGCAGCAAAGACACCTACTTATGCATAGATTTCCTGGTCTGTGCACTAAGTCTAGCCTATAATAATTTATTTATTTATTTATTTAATACTTTATTGCACAAAATTATAAATTTGTTAAGTACAAAGGGTGGACTTAATGCTAAAAGCATTGTCTGCCAGCCAACCCAAACGTGGTGGTGTAGTGAGGAGGTTGGCGTGCGACATTACAGATAATAATATTTATCTTACAAACTAAGAGCTATACCTACTATATGATTTAATAAATAACTATATATCAATAGAACATTACGTAACAAAACACAGAGGTACAATAGGTATGGTAAAGCAAGGTGGCATCTACCTTTATCAAAAGATAATGTTGTGAGAGGTGACATCATGCATACAGCTGTTTAAGGAAAAGCTCGCGGGTCAGTTTTTTGAAGTGTTGCCTTGTCTCTACTTTTTTGAGTTATAATTTTTTATAATTGTTGTTTGCTAACTTGATGTCACGAAACTAAAAAAATGTTAGTGGAAATTAGAGCACCGATTTTTTTATGTGCTTGCTTGAAACTTGAAAGAATGATAGACACAACACAAACAGCTCGCCTTCTTTTTTCGCCGAAAACTAAAATGCCTGATGCTATAATTTCTGAAGAAAATGCCGAACAAGAAACTAAACATGAACACAGTCCGAGGAAGCGTATCCGACATCGTAAAAAACAACTTTACGACAACATTCTCAAGCAAATGGAGTTTTACTTCAGTGAGGCTAACTTGAGTAAAGACAGGTTCTTGGGTGAACTTGTAAAGAATGACCCGTGGGTGCCTATAGAGCTGTTTCTGAAGTTCAACAAAATCCGCACACTCTCACAAGATATTACTGATATTGCCAAGGCTATGAAACATTCTACTTTGCTAGACCTGTCTGAAGACAGAACAAAAGTAAATCCTTTACCTGCCTACTATTTACTTTCTCAAATGATGTAATTTTGTACATAATAATATTGAAATGTTTTATTGTGTACCTACCTACTCAATTTTTTTCTGGTTTAGATAAAGCGCAAAATGCCAGTTCAACCATATAATGCTGATGAGAGGACAGTTTATGTTGAATCAATTCCAGTGTCGGCTACTCGAGAGTGGTTAGAGAGAGTGTTTTCAGATTATGGCCATGTTGCATACATCTCCCTGCCCACATTCAAAAACTCCAAAACTATAAAGGTAAATAATTGAGTTAGAAACATCATAAATTAAACTCATGTATATTAGCATCAGACAATAAGATAAAAATAATTCATTATTTAGAATAATTTTATATTACTTTTCCAGGGGTTTGCATTTATAGAGTTTACTAAACCAGAAGATGCTCAAAAGTGTTTGAAAATATTTAGTGAAATGGGTTGCAAGTTACCCACTGGCATGCCACCAGAAGAACTCTCATCTGTCAAAATGTTCTCAGTTGATGATTCTCTAAGTTCCAACTACACCAAAGAATCTGAAAAGGAGGAATATGAACCCCCAAAGAAAAAGAAAAAAAATAAAGAGAAGAGGCCTGTAAAAGGACTGGATCTAAAACTCGGCCAAGATTCTGACAGTGAAAAGAAAATTGATACTCCAAGTGTGAGTAAAACTGTAATCATATTTTGTATTCCACTTAACTGAAGTGTGTATGCTTGATAAAAACTCTAATCAAGATTTGAATCTTGTAGGTTCTGGTAACGAGGAACTGACACCTAGAATCACCTTGGTTTATTGGGGGATTCTCGGGATTTTACTGAATATAGCTCTTTTGACTTTTCGAATAGAGATTTTCATAGCAAACTAATGGAAAACTGTTATAAAATCTATGCTCCATTTAGGTGTTTTGTCAGCCTACAAGTCATATAACCTGTTTGGGCCTTACTCCTTATAATGTTTGTTTTTAACAATATGAATAATATTTTCAGGATGAAAATAAGAGTACCTCAAGTACTACGCCTACAGAGGTGAGATTATTATTTTGACAGCTGTTCCTAGATTACATATGATTGTCCTCCAAAAGACAGCAAGTATGGAATATAGCTAACATATAGCTAAGGTAGTAGTCAAACAGCTTAGCAAAAGTTGATTTAGATTTTTTTCCTTTAGAAAATAGCTATTAAATCAATTTCATTTAATATTTCAGGAAAAGGTTCCATTGCTTGACTCCAAAGATGAAATGACTAGTCATGATGAAGGAGCTATTGATCCTGATACTCCAAGAAAAAAGAAAAGCAGAAAGCGTACTAAGGACAAGAGCAAAGGCGTGTTGGAAAAGTCTGAAGCACCAAAAGGTAGCCTATCCTGTTTACAAAATATTGTGCGTCAAAGTGAAGGAATCTGTCTGTCTGTCTGTTTAATCATCTCTACCTGTTCACCTCTGTGGCGCAGGCAGGGCTTGTCACTGATACCCTATGTGGTAGTCTCGTTATATTTCGATATTGAAACTTAAGTATCGGTATTTGTGCTCAAAGTACCGGTACCAAACACATATCGGTAATTCAAGCCACCCATGCACTATTAAAGGGTTAGATCAATGGTTTGTGGCTTGGCCGTGGTCGCATCAATGCGCGTTTGCTCCGTCAAAATTAAGGGAGCGACTAACTTATTTTTATAAATCACAGGTGTTTTATGGGGCATGCAAATATTACCTAAGGCGGAGTGGAAAACCTTACGGAACAAATACCTAAACCTGCAACGGCAGTACATGAAGGAAATAAAACAAAACTGGCGTGATCAGAAAAACGCGTACTCGAACATACCGCCGCCGGCAGCGCCATCTTTAGACACAAGTAAGATGTTTTATAGTACAGTATGGTTGGCAATTCTATGCAATCGTGAAGATGGAATATATAAATAAATATTCACGGACACTTCACACAACGCCTTCTAATCCCAAACTAAGCAAAGCTTGTACTATGGAAACTAGATGGCTGATAGAATACATGCATACATTATTATTTTTTTGTAAATACATACTTATAATACATAGAAACACCCAGACACAGAACAAACATCTATGATTACAACACACAAATGTTTGTTCTCGGTGGGGATCGAACCTACGACCCACAGCAGCTCGGAAGGCAGAGCTACAACCGACTGAGCCATGACGCCTAGTCAATATAAAAAAGAGTTCCGTATTCTGGAAACGGCGGCGAAATTTAAACACACGCAACCTTTCTTTTTCGGCAGAGGTTAAAAATAAGCAACTATACTAGGTGCCAAATAAGACCGCAATACAGGTCATTCACCCACCTTCACCACGAAGTCGCAAAATTCTATTTATGTATCGCTAATTCTGTCGCTTTCCATACAAACCAGTCGCAAAACCGGTATCGCTAGCTTATCGTGGTACGCGGGCTATAATGAGAGCAAAAGGTAAAAGAGCATAACTCAAAATAATATAAAATTGGGGATTATCAAATTATTAAATTAGATGTTTCAATGTTCTATGCGCATATTTATTTTGTTCAAAATATAGAACTTGTTTGAAACCAGTGAATTTTGTCATAATATTTGAAAATAATATTATAGTTATGAGTACCAAATTACATAAACATGTCAATAAAATATGTGATTTGTGTATATCAATACAATTTAAAAGTATTGAGAACATTATACATTTAAAATGATACTAATCTATGAAGTTGTATGAGGAATAAAGCTTAAAAAATATTTAATCCTAAAAACAGCGAAATTTTAAGTTATGACGCTTTACCTTTTTAAGTCCCTGGGGCGTCAGGTCTGCACAACCAGTGGCTCGGCATGGTCCATTCGCCATTTTGTTTTGACATTCCGCTTCGGAGTTCGCTTGCGTTCGGTCGTTTCGGGGTGCTATATTTGAGTTGTTCGTTATTGTTTTTGTGGTTTTGTTATAGTTGTTGTGTTTTTGTTATTTCGTTACGTTAAAGCTGTTGTGCTATCGTTACTGTTGTTAACATCATAGACTAAAGTATGAATGAATGAATGAAAATACTTTATTGTACGTAGGTACACCTTACAAACTAATATGCGAGACAGATTATGTTATAATATATTACATTACGTACAATGGGCGGTCTTATCGCTAGGGAGCGATTTCTTCCAGACAACCTTTGGATGGAGTGGAGCGTATATATAGGAAGGTCGGTTAGGGTGTCCTATAGGACAAGAAAAGAGAAAAGATTATAAATAATAATGAGATTAAAAAATACTATGATTATACCTGCTATATTTTTTCTATGATGAAAACTTTTTTTTAAGCTAAAAAAGTTGTTCGGTATAGAAACGCCGAAAAATATGGCCAAAAAATTTCATAGGTTCTTTAGCACTGTGGTAGGTAGTAAAAAAAAAAGGTTTGCAACTTCTGCAATGTCTAGACAACCAGTACTGCGAGATTCCAGCGATACCGTCTTAGCGACAGGTTTGTATGGAAAGCGACAGAATTAGCGATACATAAATTGAATTTTGCGATATCGCGGTGAAGGTGGGTGGACTTCTATTGCGGTCTTATTTGGCACCTACTTATAGGTACCTACCTAATATCATAATCAATATTTTATAATGTTCCAGCTGTACCACCGTCAGAAACGGAAGACTCAAAATCAGATTCGAAGTTGGAAAAAATTGCCGATGTATTTGTAAAGGAAATTCTACCAGAACCAACTTTTGATGTCAGGCTTACGAAGCGGACTGTAAGGCTCTTTATTTGCGCATTTATATTTCTAGAAATTTTAAAGCATGTGAAAAGCATGAGCTCTGAGCTTACTTTAATTTACCTGAGCTAACAAAACGTCGTAGTTTTTATTTGCTAGGCTAGGATAGCAAGATTGGTTAATGGTTGTTAATGTTATGATTTTAGAAATAATTTAACTCTTGCGTTACAGATACGGAGTAACATCCACGCGTTGCACGTCGATGTAAAAGAGGGTCAAGCCGATGTCATCATCCGCTTCGATTCAGCGAACGCTGCTAAGGATGTAAGTTCATTTTTACTGCCAAGAAAAGCCTTGATATAATTTCATCTCATCCCATTACAATGACATGTCATCTACCTTGCACCACCAGGGGGTAGATAAATATTGTCGTACCCTGTCAGGGTCCATATTGGAAGCCATTCAGTACCTACTTTATTTAACATCTCCTGTATCCATCATATGAATGCAATAAAGAACTTGAACTCACACGTAATTATGGCGGTGGGACTTTCCTGCGTATTAGCGTTGGCGCACACCTGACGACAATACGTCGTTGTCGTATCGGTAGTGACATGAAAATAAATATTCTTTTAAAAAGCATGCTGTCAAAGGAGGTTTTTCGTTATTTTTTCTTCGTAAGCTGTTTTCGTTTGTAACTTTTATACCGTTTTGCTTTAGTTATAACTGAAATAGCTTTTAAGAAAAAGCATATTGTAACAAAAAAGCTCTTAAAAAAACTTGCTTTTTAAAAAAAATATCTTTCTCTCCCTAGCCACACGACGCGACGTCTTGCCTTCTGATGTAGTTTGACGCTTAAACGGAACTTTGGGCCGCAGTACTTTCAGCATCTGCTGAAATAATGTAGCGACACTGTGTCGCTACATTATCGGTAATAATTTTCGTTTCCAGTACTGCAGCAACAGCAGTAACCGCACTCGGTTGCTGTCCGCCGCCGAGCAGACGGAGCAGTGGGCGCGGGCAGAGTCAGCGCGCGCGTCGCACCGGCCGCGCGGCCGCTGCCGACTCGCCGAGCGCGCCACTAGACCCACGCGCCCCGCTTCGCCGCACTCTACGCACACGCATATCCGCTTCGACGAATAGATACTATCTCATCTATCTAATCTATAGTAGGTGCCAAATAACACGGCAATACAGAGCCCCCGAGTCTGTGCATTTGTTTTGACCTTCTACTCGAGTATAGCACACGCAAACACATTCGCAAAGCGAGATATTTTGTTGGGAATTGCTCTCTCTCTCTCTCTCTCTCTCTTAAGCACTTATTTATTATTCCCATCTGATGGTGGGAATTGCACAATTCCCAAATCTATCGCTAGAGCCGCATAACCGGTTTTCATACAAAATTTCTTGCTTTGCGAATGCGTTTGCGTGTGCTATACTTGAGTTGAATGTCAAAACAAATGCACAGACTCGGGGCTCTGGTCATTTACCCACCTTCACCACGATGTCGCAAAATTCATTTTATGTATGGTAAACCAACAGTACTAACGAGATTCGAGCGATACCGTCTTAGCGACAGGTTTGTATGGAAAGCGACAGAATTAGCCATACATAAATTGAATTTTACGACATCGTGGTGAAGGTGGGTGAATGACCTGTATTGCCGTGTTATTTGGCACCTACTATAGTACTTACATGAATGTGTTGCCGAATACAGCCCGGCATTAGCGCGCCGCGTCAAGCTACGCATTGCATTACCTACTTCATTTTATATTACCGCGTACCTACCTTACGCGCTGTGTTTGGTTGGACCACACCGTAATGTTGCGTTCACACTATGCCGCAGTGGGCCGGGAAGTGGGCACGAGCTTAATGTGAACACGATAATGCCTCTGTCCCGGCTGCCGGCCCACGTTCATGCACTCGCTCTCTAATGAGAATAAAGGCGATGTCGCTGTGGCTATAAGTCCGCGGCAATATGCCGGCAGCGGCATAGGCAGTGTGAACGCGGTATAAGGTGCGTCCGAACCACGGAAATAGAATCGAATAGATTCATAACACAGCTCCGTTGACTCCACAACTGTTATAAATTGACTAAGTTTACAAGGTATTATTTTTGAAGGAAACTATCACGATCGTCGAATAGAAAAAATGTCACCCAACCTAATAAGTACGATTACATATATACCTACTTAACTTATATTGAAAACCCACATTGATAATAAATTATAATAAATAATATGTTACATAATATGCTGGCTGGAGTTATTATTATTAAAACAATACATTTTATGATCAATGTGGGTTTTCAATAATATGTATTTATTTGATTATTATTATAATAATGTATCTACCAATGGGCAGACGATGTTGCGAACAACGCGGGCAGGACATGGATTAGATCAGCACAGGACCGTGAGGAGTGGCACAGACAGAGAGGCCTATACCCAGCATTGGCTGAAGTCTGGCTGTGGATGATGATGATGATGTATCTACCAAATAGGTTGTTTCCGTGCCCAACTTTTGCTACCATGCAATAGTATCGGCGCTAACAATCCGCCTTTTTGAACTTTTTTGCTTATCACTACATAGTATAAAGCAGAGGCGCTTCCCGCGTCCCTAATGTCTGTATGTATGCTTAGATCTATAAAACTGCACAACGGATTTTGATGCAGTTTTTTTAATAAATAGTGATTCAAGAGGAAGGTTTATATGTATAATACATCATCATCATCACTGCATTGCACCCGTGCGAAGCCGGGGCGGGTCGCTAGTATTTTATAAGTATAAGTAATGTAGTCCCATCCACTCCTCTTCCCTTCAATGTCTCCTATGCTTTATCTCCCATTAAAACATGTCGAAATAAAAAGCCAGTTTTTACAAAAGAAAAATTAATTTAATACATTAATATTCAATACAAAGTACCTAAATGCTAACATCGTATTCAATTCAGTCTTAAACATTAGTAGCTTAAATTAATAATACAGTAGGCACTGGCACATGTGTTTTCTTTTATAATCTACTTACAAGGATTTATAAGTGAATAATGTAAAAAAATATAAAAATTAAGATGAACCTGTATCTTTTACAACCTGATTTTAACCCAAAGATAAGATAGAATTATGTACCTACCTAACTAATTTTAAACGCTGACCAGCGTCGCAGCTACTTCTCGCTCGCAAATATCAGCATTTCGAAGATATAATCACTATATAAACTTATGATCCAAATCGGACCAATACATACTTGCAAACGTGATTGAAACACAAACATAATTATTTTATTCTATTGTCTTAAGTTAGTAGGTACATACATGTCCTTTATTTATATTATAAATAGATAAACAAGACATACCTACCTATTCTATATAAGTACCTACAGTGTTTTTAGTGCTAAGTGGCAATTTGAAGTTTATACAACAGGTGCTTTTTTTTCAAGATTGGTAGGTATACTTTATTTACAATAGTTATGTAGTACTAAAAGAACAAAGATAGATCATACCATAGCTATAGGTAGATACATTAAGTTAGCGGCTGCTGCACTAGTAATATAACGTGTAAGTACATAAAAAAGCAACATAACATGAGCACCGATATAGTTTGTTAGTGAATTAAAACAGAGGCGCTAAAAATACGACAGTAAAACAGCTCATGGGCAAATAAAGCTATCACAACTTATACTTAACTAGTCGACAAATATTTACATTAAGTATAGGTACATAGGACACAGGAGGTAGATTATGTACGGATATGTTTTACGATGCTTCCATATGTCTATGCACAGTTACAGGCGCTATAACGCTATTTTTACCGCAAGGCAGAACTGTGACAGTCAGGTCTGCAGCTATTAACCTAGGCTTTATCTTTGGAAGAGGACAGCTCACATCAGACTTAGTATCATCTGAGAGTATTATAGGATCGTTGACCGAGAAACCGGTAGCCTCAGAATCTTCGTGAGGCGTCATGGTCGAGTAACCATGGTCAGAACCGTTGGCTGTGTGAGCTCGTCTGTACCCAGTCACCACTCTGTAAGGTGATATTGGAGCCTCTATTTCCATAGCAGGAAGCAATTTATCTTGACCAGACTGATCATGTGGATCATCAGATTGCAAATGGCTCATTTGCACATCAGCGTCGTGCCAAGTCTCTGCCGGCCCGTCAACGTACAAGTTGTGGCAACTAGCTGTTGTTACATTTTGCCTATAACAATATATCGCTACAGCTATGATTAGGCTGACGGTCACAATACATCCTGCTATGGGCCCTATCGTGGAATAGCTCGCAAAGGCATCTCTGTTGAGATGACCAAACGTACCTTCACCATAAGGAGTTACAGAACCTAGAACGCCATTGAAACAAGTCGTCTGAGAAGTGCAAAATGGAGCAGTAAGTGGAGTGTGCCCGTCGGCATCTATCTGGCACCACTCGCAGCCCAACACACCCAAACAGGAAGAATGAGACAAATAAATTTCACATTGGAAATCGAAGCAAGACTTCAAATTTTCCGCGAAGTTATGAAAATAATGGGATTTATGATTATTATTTTCTAACATCACCCCACAAAGAGGTGTATCGGAGTTGCTTTGTGTAACGTTGGCGTTAGGGCATTCGTACAGTTCGGAACTACACTCGCATGGACATTCGCATTCTGTTTGTTCCATGCGATTGCAATTGAAACATAGGCGGTCTACCATGCTGCATGGACAAAAAGCGCCGACGCTGCACGATGCGTTCACCAAACCGACGAACGCATTAGTGCCCGGGATGGCAGCGATATAATAGTGGACGCAGTGATCACCAGATACAACATTAGATAAGACATTAGGCAGTGAAGTGTTAAACTCATAAAATCTCTGAATCGTTCTATCATAAAAGTTGTTACACAGGCTTTTTGTAACAAACCCCTTATGGTTCAACATATCCATAGCAATCATGGATTCTTTATGTGTAATATGTTGCTGTTCTATAGGACCTGAACTATTTGGATCCATTAGCCCAGGATGCGAAACCAAATATCCTCGATTATTCATGATAAAGCATTTGACATGTGACATAGCACACAGAGGCATACTATCAATCAACAATTTATAGAGGAAACCCATTGTAACATCCATAGATACTACCATAGTAGGATAATAAGAGCTTTTTACAGCATAAGAAATAGAAACAACGTATCCTGCTCCACCCACATCTAAGTTAGGGGGTGTTAGGATTATTTTACCTGGATGGTCCATGGCGTATGTATACCAAGGCCTTCTAATCGGCTCATAATCATACTCAAGAACAGTACCTGGAAACATCACAAGTACTCCACTCTCAGTCACGGCATACCTTCTAACGATGTATTTAGAATAGGCTCCCTGTATATGTTGCCTCTTGTAAAATGATAAAAAAGAATGTAGAAACCCTACATCCAATTGAATTTCTTGTTTAAGACCAGGATTGGATAGTAAGCCATGAGCTACGCTTTTTAAATAAGCCAAATAGTTTTTCATATAGGTGATAGCTTCTTGACCATCACCCATATCATAAAGATAAGTAAATGGTGACTGAAAACTTGAAGGACTTAAGTAGACAGTACCTTGGTCAATAGTAGCTATTTGTTTGAAATGCCGACACATTTTGCCACTTTTTGGAGGAAATAAATCTAGCCTATGAAAAAGAATTTCCTTACAGCTAAAAATATCTTTTCTAGAAAATAAAATATTGGTTCTATTAAATGTCCTTTGTCCAACTACTTCTGATGCTACACAGACAACATACAGATTATCAACCCACTTCCATGTATACATAGTTGATTTTGTAGAATTTTGATCATCTATGGACATGCTGCCCGAAGCTTTAGCCAACATTTCTGGCTTAACAATTTTTGTAAAGTTATGATTTTCAATAACCTCAATGTTACTAAACTTAATCTTGTCTGATGTTGTTTCTGGTCTTGGAAAAAATGAGTGCATCAAAACTCTACCAGAAAAATCTATTACAAAAACCCTTTTTCGTTGATTAGTACCTTTGAAGTATATTATATCTTCAGCTAAATCAGACCAATACAAGTCTAGGCCGATTACACCATATACAGTTGGAAGGACCAGAGAAACCATGAAATCTCTTTCTGTTGCTTCCCAAACTGGGCCTTCTACTTTAATCTCTGTACTAGCATACTTGCCTGGTAGCAAGGAAATAAATGATGAAGCCACTTGACCTACTACTCCGCTGTCATTGATGTGAATCCTCATAACAGAATGGTTCTCGGAGTGATTATGCCACTTGTCAATATGTAAGATACCCAAAGAACAGTTTTTGTCAATTTTGTTTTTATTTAATAATCCAATGGCAAATACTAATCCTTCTTCTCTATTATCTGTGAACGGAAACAGCTTCAATAGGGTGTCATTTTTTAGTACTTTAGTATCTGTTAAGAATATTAAAAGTTTATGTTTTGGCAAATTCTTTTGCTTCAGTAACCTTTTCAACTCTTTGTTAATGGCCAATGGTAAAACATTTGAAGAGGAAATGTCTACCGATGATAAGTATTCTCTTAGCAGAAGTTTATTACTGTCTGTAGCATTTCCTAAGTCCGAAACACCTCCATTATTGCAAATGTCTTCAAATTTAACAAAATCCATCATGCTTGTCATCTTCAAGGCTATCAAATCTGTTTCTTGCAATGCAAATGCAGTTTCTTTGACAATATCCACTGCATGATGAAATGAGTCTGCATTCATACTATTATCCATTATAAAAATTACAAGTTTAGGATCTGGGTGCACAACCTTGTGATATAAATATCTTAAATTAGAATGAGACATTGATGAGCAATCTCTGTCTGTAGCATAGTCCATATGAGATAGAAAATATTGCCTCTTTACTTTAAGATCTTTATGGTGGTTCATTTGAGATTTGGGGTCCGGGATCTGCAAGTTGTCTACGGCAAAGTTTTTTATAAATACAGACTTACGAATCGAGTTAAATGGGCATGGTTGAGTGAAAGATGGAGTACTGTTGTCATTGATAACATATTTTTGCATATCTTTCAGCACATTCTTAGCCGATGAAAGCTTGTAGGATAGCTTATCAACAATACCAGCTAGCATCTCAGTGTCTGAAGTCAAGTATTGACTCACCTTGTAGGGATTAGGTATTTCGAAATGAGCTGTGTCTGTGCCGAGTTCTTTTACGATAATGTCGCCAAATCTTGTGGCCAAAGTGTCTGACAACTTTCGCAGGCATAGCTTGTAGTCTCCACGGCTGTTAGTTCTTGTGCAATTATCATTTTGTCCGAGGGTCACACGCACGTCAAAGCACGTCGTTATCACTAATATTATCTCTAATAGCTTCATCTTGAGGTACAACGATTGCACATTATCTATAGCTGTTCAATAAATCACTATTTGAGCATTATAACCTGACTACCTACGTACAACTTGGATCCGTTCATTGTTCAACATTTTCTATTTGAGCACTTTCATAGTTTTCATTCAGAAAATAATGTAATGATTGAAAAAATTAAATAAACACAATTTACGAAGCTATTTACACCAGCATTCGCCAGGGCTGCCAGTTAAAATTTTCAAATACCGCTAGCTAGAGCTTGGCTGCTAGGTCGCTAAAATTACAAGCTAAAAAAAATAGTTTTCATGTTCATGCTTCAAGTGGTGTTTATTTTATTTTTATGAAAGTGATACACCTTATACCTATACAAAATCACCAAAACGTAATGACCATGGACCCCGGTTGAGAAACCTTAGTAGGTATTTTCGTACTAGGCTCAAACGAAAACTTACAAACTTAAATATTTTTAATCTGTCTGTTTTTTCCTAGATTTCATAATATACAATGTAGAAACGAAAGATCACGATACAACACTACAATGTAGGCCCCAGTTTTTGTACCTGGCAGCCCTGGATCCACTGCAAGCAAGCCGATTAGAAAGCTACAAGCATGAAGCAAACAAACCATAGAGCATGAAACAAACACTCAACACGCTTGCTTGCTTTGCTTGCTGTCCCGTTGCTTTTGGGTCCGGTTAATTGTACAACCATGCAATGTACAGCCTGTGAAAACACAGCCGTGGAAAGCGCAGTCAGGAATGCACGACCGTGGTATTCATGTATAATGTACATGAATTCCACGGTCGTGCATTCCTGACACGTGCTCAGTTTGTACAGCCCGATTTTGCACAGCCCGGTAAAACACAACCATGGAATTCATGTATAAAAAAACAAACAAATACATCAATTCCATGGTCGTGCATTCCCGACACGTGGAGAATGCACGCCCGTGGAAAGCACAACCGTGGAATTGATGTACTTGCTCCTGATTGGTCGATTCATTCTATGCTTCGTTCAGATGTAACTACAGAGTAAAAATGGTACTAGTGTGAATTTAGTGATTAGTAAAGCACAGGCTTATTTATGGTCAACTTCGCAATCAGTCAACTAAGCGTTCGGTCAAAAATGAAGATTTTATTTTTTTGCCGATTTTATGGATGGGCTCGCTTCGCTCGCATTTTTTATAAACAAACCTAACCTAACCTACCTACCGATTGCGAAGTTGACTATATATACACACTAATAAAAAAAAAGTTATGATTTATGATTTTTCTGTAACTTTAAATAGTCAGGCAAGTAAGTGTAAACAAAGCATAGGTGATGACGTATTTTGGCATCCAATTCCCAGATTGTACATTCCATGGATGGGCATTCCCGACACGTGCTGAGCTTTCACAGACATGGAAAACACAACCAAGGAATGTACAGCCCTGGAATTCGATGCCATTTGGCAGCCAATTCCATGGCTGTGTATTCCCACCCTGTGCACAACATTGTACGGCCTGGAAAACACGTCCCGAGATTGCACAACCATGGAATTGGCTGCCAATATATACATCAATTCCTGACTGTACATTCCGGGGTTGTGTTTTCCATGGTTGTGAAATGACGGCACACGTTGCTTTTGACTTTTCTTCATGGTCCTGGGTCCTTCGTCTGTGGTCCTTTCCGTTATTTGATATTTATTTGCGATGGTCTTTTAGCTCCATGGTCTTTTACGTAGGTAATAGGTACTGGGGTTAAAAAAATTGCGTAGAAAGAGAAACCCTCTGCCGCGTAAAAAGTTCTATCCTCTTTGCGGCGGCCAAAGAATATTCAAATTCAAATTCAAATTCAAATCGTTTATTGCGCTTATGTTGTTAAAAAGATGTTGTACAAAAGATAGTATGGGTACCAAACATAAACCCTGTTAGGGCACAGCAATTTGTTCAGGTGTAGATAGGCACTAGGTGGCATATTTATGTATCTAGTTTTAAATATTTTAATAACTTTCATCTAGAAACTCGTGCAATGAATAAAAACAGTTTTTTATTAAATACTTTTTTAATATATTTTTGAATTTTATTTGTACATTCTCGTTTTTGATGTCATTTGGGATTTTATTATAGATTTTTACACACATTGCATAGGGCCCGGAATGTATCATTTGTAATGAAGAGTCAGGTCGGGCTAGTCTATTTCTAGGTCTTAGGTTTTGGGGTCGAGAATATTGTGGAAAAAGGATCATATTACTTTTTACAAAAATGCATACTTCATATATATATATACAAGTTACAGTTAGGATATTTTCTTTTATAAAGTGTGGTTTGCAGCTCTCCATTGAGTCTATGTTTTGGATTATGCGTATACATCTTTTTTGCAATAAGAATAATTTATTTGAATCTGTGCTATTCCCCCAGAGTACTATTCCATATTTAAGCCAAGCATATGCATAAGCATAATATGCGCTAGTGGCAGTTTTTATATCTGTATTCTTTTTTAATTCGTATAATGCATAAGTGAATCTAGATAATTTGGATGCTATTTTTTTAATGTGTTCTTTCCAATTTACGCTGCAGTCTATATTTATTCCTAATAGTGAGTAGGTATTTACGGATTCTAGTTTTATATTTTGAAATGAGTAGTCTATATTTAAGGATTGTTTTTGATATGGTTTAAATTGTATTATTTTAGTTTTTTTAAAGTTTATTTCCAGGTTGTGGACCCGTAACCATTGCACAATATCTGATATTATAGCGTCAAGATGGTCATTTAGATTGTGAGTGTTAATTCTATCAAAAGGAAGCACAACAGATATGTCATCTGCAAATAGAGTGCAGTGACTATTTATAATATTAGGCATATCATTTATGTATATTAAAAATAGTACACAACCAATGACGCTACCTTGTGGTATAGATTGAGTTATTTCTATTTCTTGTGATCGAACTTTAGTTATTTTTCCTGTTGCATTATTAATGTGTTCAACTTCTACCTGTTGTACACGGTCCTTTAGATACGACACAAACCAATCATGGACGAGACCTCTTACTCCTATACCATGTAGTTTGTCTAATAAGATATTGTATAAAACCCTGTCATATGCTTTACTCATATCTAATAATATGCCTATTGCATATTTCTTTTTATTTATTATATTTAGTATTTCATGTATATATTTAAAAACAGCTAGTGATGTGGAGCGATTTTTCCTAAAACCATTCTGAGAGTCATTAAATATTTTAAATCTTTCACAATATGAGTAGAGACGTTGAGCCATCGCACTCTCAAAAACTTTTGAAAAGGTTGGTAAAAGGGCTATGGGTCGATAATTACTGCATTCTTTTTTATCACCATTTTTGTAAAGGGGTTTTACTATTGATAATTTTAATGCATCTGGGAACTTTCCTTCTGTGAATGATTGATTTATTAGAAATGATAAAGGTGGGGCTAGTTGTTCTGCACATTTTTTTATAAGTAAAGGTGGTAAATCGTCGTGGCCAAAGCTTCTTTTATTTTTTAATTTTTTAATGATTCCGAAGACTTCTTTCTTTGTTACTGGCTGTAAGTACATTGAGTTTTCAGAAGGGTTAATCACAGGTAGACCGGTTGGAGGCAGTGCACCTGCATTATCCGCACATTTTCCTATAGATGTAAAGAAAGTATTAAAATAATTTACAACAGATATAGGTTCTTCAGTTATTTTACTGTTGATTTTAATTTTTATGTTTTTCTTACTTTGTGTTGGAAGCTTATTTGTATGTTTTTTTACTAAATGCCACATTGATTTTACTATATTATCAGAGTTTTTCATTTTCTTTATGTTTTGTATTTTTTTAGATGTGGTAACTGATTTTTTAAGGATTTTTTCAAATTGTTTATAGTGTTCGTTTAGTATAGGATTATTTGTTTGTGTTAAAAATATTTTGAGCAATCTTTTATGTTGGCAAGATTTTTTGATTCCAGAGGTAAGCCATGTTTTTTTTAATTTATGATTAATTTTTATTTCTTTTATTGGTATACATAGATCTAATATTTCATTTATGCATTTACTGAAAGCGTTATAGTTTTGATTTACATTATTTGTATCTACAAAAACTGTTTCATAGTCTATTTTTTGTAGTTCAGTTATAAAGTTTTGAGTATTTAGTTCGGTGAATAATCTATTATTTGTTAGCCAATGTTTGTGTGACTCAAGTTTTTTATTTGGTACACTTACTAAGATCCCTTTATGGTCCGAAAATCCATACTCTTTTACACATGTTGTAATGTCTTTGGAATTAAAATTTGTAAATACCAAATCTATACATGTTGAGGAACTACTAGTCACTCTTGTTGGTTCCTTTACATGTTGATAATAGTTATAGCTGTTCATTAGGTTGAGGAGGGTTGTTGTTGGAGTTTTACATTCTAATACATTTACATTGAAGTCACCCCCAATTATTATGTCTTTTTTACTGTATTTAGTTTTCAAGATTTGAAGAATATTAGTTAGGGTTTCATAGAATTTATCAGGCATTCTGTTCTCATCAGGCCAGTATAGTGTTATTAAAATTAAATCTAGTTTAGGAATTTCTATTGCACAAGTTTCAATTAGATATTCTATTGACATATCGGTAATACAATTTAGTTCTACAAAATCTATTTCATCCTTTAGTAAGATACACACTCCTCCTCCACCATGGTTAGATCGACTGAAGAGTGATGCTGGTTTGTAACCTTCAACATGAAGCAAGTCCAATTTTACAGTAGTTATCCAGGTTTCAGAGAGGCATATTGCATGTATATTTTTATCTTGTTCAGTTTCACATTCCAGCAAGTGTCGCTTTTTATTTAAACTTCTAATGTTTTGGAACAGTATATTAAATTTGTTTCCGAAAAAACATCTTTTGTGTAGTTTTAAACTGCCTCTGCGGTGCTTGAGTTTGTGTTTTCCCACTATGCCCTCTGCCTGGAGTTTGGCTGAGTGTTTGTTCTCTTGTTTGGTTCAAGGATTTATTATCATCATTTGCTGAACATTGGGATGCATTATTATTTGTTGGCTGTGGTTCAAGTGTTTCTATATTATATTCATTACCATTGATTATTAGTCTGTTATTTACAATACTTGCATGTTTTCCATTTCTGCGGGCTTCAATAAGTTTTTCTACTAGGTGTTTCCGGTTTTGTAATGATTCAGGCCCTAGGATTTCAGAAATTGCCAGGCCAGTATTCTTGAAATAGCGGCGATTTTGAAGTATATATTTAGTCATACTTTTGCTAAGCAGTTCTATTTCTAAGGGCCTCTTATACCCTCTCTTACCTAACCGTTTAAGGTTTTCAATATATCCTGTTAAGTTTATATTTAGGATCTCTTGAAAGATACATATCAGTCTGTTTTGCAGTTCAAATTCACTTTCTCTAGTGTATTCTTCTAAGCCGTATAAGACTATAATTTTACTGTTCCTAGTTTCTGGTGGTAGGTCACTTTTAGTATTTTTCTTGTTATCAATTTTCTTTTCATCTATTTGTTCAGTATTTATTCGTTTCTGTATTTCTAAAATTTTCTCATGTAGCACCATACTTTCTTTGCGGAGTTCAGCAATTTCCCTGCTTTTTTCTTCCAATTGTTCAGCTATTTTCTTGCTTTTTTCCTCAAATTTTCCTTTAAGTATTTTTTGTTCCGAAGACAATGCGTTTGTTGTTTCTGTTACTTCTTGTTTTAGTTGGGTTATTTGGTTGGAGGTTGCTGATATTATTGCAGATTTTATTTCATCGAGCATGGATATTTTAATAGTTTCCAGTTTTTTATCCAAAAGAATTTCAATTTCATTCAGGGTTATCATCGAGCGCAAAGGCATTTCGTGTTGGTTTTTTTCCTCAGTTTCAGGATTTATTGTGTCTCCCAAGATGCTTATATCGTTGTCTGAGTATGAAAGCGAGTCATGAATAATCACAGAGGTTTGTTTGAGTTTTCTTGATCTCATCGTTACATTGCTTCGGACAGGAGACAGGTATGTATGGTGGGCTCTTATTGGGGTGTTGTCGTGTGTGGGTATTTTTTTATTGCACATCAAACATGCCCAGGAGTTTTTTTGTTCCTGATCTAAAGTGTTAAACCTCTTGTTAGAAATATTCGCACATTGTGTATCATAGGCCTCATTGCATTTTGCACATTTGAGGTATAGTCTATCCGGGATTTTCTGGAGGCATCCCGCGCATTCAAGAGACATCTTCGGTAAATTATCAGCACTGCTGAATGAATGCGGACAAATGGGGTTCGTTCTGTTGTTGTTTTGTTGTTGGGATTATAACCTAAAACTGGTAATAAATGTAGGTTCACTTTTAGCAATAAATGCTAGAGTATTCATAGTAAAGTCTATTAGATGATAGAAATAGCTTTTCTATTAACTTTATTCACTATAAACATTCACAACATTCACAATTTGCGCAGTAAAGTTGTTTTGAAAGTTGTATTGTTTTGCTAGTTATAACTTTATAAGTTCGATATATTTCGCGAAGACAACACTTTCACATCTGAATCACACACTGTAGATTATGTCGGGGTTGTAACTTCACCTTTTTACTTGAGTTTTCTTACTTTTTATTATTTTATTCTAGACGCAAAATAAAATTATTGTTGTTACTAGCGCCACCTAGCGAGTGAACAAAATACAATATAAAACATCAAGGACTCCCATTCTACCAAAAAATGTATAGGTACCTACATTTTTGTACCACATGCAGTACAAGTACCTACTGCAAATCTTGTACTATGAATAGGTAGGTATAGGTAAGATATAAGAATAAGAATAATTTATTAATACAAAACTTAAATAATAACAACAAGATAGTGTAGGTAGGTTACTACACTTTGTGGGTAGGACAAATAGTTGTAGAACCCATCCCCAGTCACACAACATTAACTATAATAAAGAAATCGCAGTAAGGAACCGACTTGGCACGACTTTGTCTAGATTTTATTACTTTTTATAGATAAACAAGCAGCTCCATCGAGACTTGGTTAGTTTAGTTAGGATATTAGGTACCTATTATAGTAGGAGGATTTATAGGTAGCTCAGTAGATAATGTTATTTTGTTGGCAACGCGCGTGTGACACCTCTGGTGTTGCAGGCATCCACGGGCTACGGTAACCGCTTACCATCGGGTGAGTACGGCTCACCCGATGGTAAGCGCTTGTAAATTAGGTAGGTATCTAGTATCTACCAATAGGTATCATGTGTGTGTTGTGTAGGTATCACTACCTACCTTGCGTAGCTGTTGGTACATTGGAGACCCTGAAGTCAATAATTTACCTACCTACCTCGGTATTACTAGGTAGACTAATAAATGGTGTTCCTGAAAAGTATGTCGGCTGTGTTATGGGCGGTCAAGTCAGTCACGGCTCACGGCCCGTAGGGGTGGTTAGTTGTACGTACACGTGTGTTTTCATCGATTGGTCAGGCAGGGGTGGTGGCGGCGGCGGCGGTGGCGTGCCTTACCGTCCGATCCGATCATTAACCCAGTTGTGCGGATCTAGGCGGGCGCGCGGCCACGCGAGCCGGCGGCGCCTCATTTCGGCGCCATGCAACTGCCGGAGACGCCGCCGCCGCCACTAGCTCCGCTCTGGGACCGTGTGCTACGAGCTCGAGCTTTACCGCCGGATCTCGACGTGGAACTCCTCTACGTCGCCATCAGGGATCGACTCACCCACCCCGAATGGGAAGTGCGACTCCACGCGCTACGAGTGCTCGCTGATCTCTTGCCCTTATCCGGCAATGCACTCGCATTCCCTTTCGACCAAGTTGTCGATAACTTGGGTCATGGTTCTCCCAACGTCCGGAAAGCTGCACTGGACGCCCTGAAGGTATTCTGCACGCATTGTGAAGAGCCTGAATGCGCCGCGAGAGCGATTCTCGACAAGTGTTACTACCACAACATACGACCCCATTCCGCCGGCATCGATGTCAAAATGAACGTAATCACCGGGTTGATTTTATCGATTCCATCTGTAATGGGAATCTTAAAGAGGAGAAACCAGTCTCTCGATATGTATTCAGTGTTTCAAATACTGGGTGAAAAGCTCTTCGATCCTGTACACAAAGATGTCGCTCACCGAGCCATGATGAAACTGCGAAAAGTCTGTGGAGCCAAAGAGTACTCAATATCTTTATCAAAACTAGATTTGAAAATACAAGACAAGTACAGAATTTTATGTGAAAACTATGATGAAGATTCTCTGGACGTTTACTTCGCCCCGAGGAAATCTTTGTACCAAAATAATAACCGGCCGGTTATCAAGGTCAATCGACTCCTTAGTATGAATAATCCAGTCACTGCCCCACTGGATTCTTCATCGGAGGAAGCTTACGATCACTACCCTTTTTACAATAACAACTTTGCGAAAGTCATCATAGAAACTGAAATCAAGTTCGATTCAGATACTGCTATTACAATGACTGTTTTAGAAGAAACCGAATCTGAATCTGAAAGACATACTGGAAGTGAAGATGGTTACGACAGTTCCGATCAAAATATGCTAAAATACAGTGACGGAGACTCTGAAGACACCGATGTAATAGTCAAAAAAGTGCGTTTCGGGGGGGAAAGTGTTAAAATAAGAACTCCAGACAGTGATAATAATTTAATACCTAGCGAAGACGATACTCAAAATAAATTAGTGCAGACAGATAACACCGCAATTTTACGACCAGCCTCTCCAATAGTGAACAAAATGAATGAATTTAAACGTACAACAATCGAAAAGCAATCCCAAAGCTTAATGCAAAATAAAAAGAGTGGTATCCCCCTCCCAGTGATTCTAAACAAACCGAGTAAACAAGAGCACTTATCTAAATATAATAGAGTGAAGTTAAAATCGAAATCTTTAAGTGAGTTATACGATTACTTCAGAACTAAAAATGGAGAACCACATAGTAAATCGAAAGAGTTTTCTGGGTTTGCCCTGACAATATCTGAAGTTCGGTCACCCCACATTTCGAGCCCTGTGGAACTTCACAGGGAAGTGGAGGTAATGCACAATCTTCAGCGGAGTCCTGTGGTATCTCCTCGTCGGCAAGTTACCAAAGTGCAATTGGATCAGGACGAGTAAGTCTTCTACTTTTACCTATGTAAATACTTGTTACCTAGTATGTACGTTTACAAAATTCTTTTTTTCTGACAAATTAGGCTGAATAATGATACCAAGATAATAAAATTTCGTCTTGGGTATACCGGAAACACACACACTACATGCATAGTGCCTGTTCTTAGATTCGTCCTGAACATGCTCGCTACGTCACCTCCTCCGCGAGAAGACTTACGCTCTCCCAGGGCTCCGACGCCTCTGCGAGCACACTACGACTGGGAGGAGCTGGGTATTATCCCGCGCCATATCGTCGACCAACTCCATAACACGGTACTTTTTCTTTGATAACACTCTCGGAAACACTCATTAGAGAGCTCAAATCAAGCTTGATCTTAAGTACCTATAGGTACCTACCTAGGTAAATTTTTCAATCTCGTTCATTTCACCAAAAAGTAGAAGCCAGCCAGCTGTGATTTAAAAAAGCTCAAGCGTATGTTTGTGGCTAGGAGAACTGGATCGCAGTGGTTAAGGCAGCGGACCACCTCCACAGTGCCCTACTCGAAGCGGACAATGTGAGGAAGGTGGAACCGGCGGCCTTATCGCTCGTCAAGCACATGTGGGCTCTTAGCGACGAGGTGCGTAACATAATAATCACTCACTTTATAAATGTTTATAAGTAGCTACGTACCTACCCACTTAGTTTTAAAAGGTATGCCATGCCAACAACTACGTAGGTACCTGTACCTACTGATTATTTTGCAAACAGGCAGGTATGTACAAAGCCTCGTATTCGTAGCAGTAAATGCGAATACGAAAGTATAATTAGGTAGGTACTACCTATAAGTTGTCGCCTATTATGTTTTTTTTAATCAGGTAACAGCAGCGAAAGCCCCAGCTGAAGGTGCTGTGTGCGCATTAATAAGAGCAGCCAGCAGTGACTGCGCGAGGCAACTGCTCCCATCCCTCATATCTAGGATGGCACGGGAGCCTCTTCCAGCGGCACTACCACATGCTTTGCTGCAGAGGCTAGCGTTGCACCATCTCGTTGATCTTATTTTTGATCCCACTATGATTGGAGTGAGTAAACTGCATTGAATTCTTTTTTCTTACCCGTATCCATCCCGGGACAAACTAACCATGCAAAGGCCATCTCGTGATTTTTATAATCCTTGGGTGAACTTCGAAGGTATTATTGTTTCTCAGGGGTCAGGAGACGTGGATAGCCTGCAAAACATTCAACTTCGTGCAACTCTTTGCTTAGCAAGGGCAGCGGGACCAGCATCTGTACTCTCAGCAGTAAGACGAAGGCTAGCAGGAACCTCAAGAGCTGATGTGTTCTGTAACAAAGTGAGCACATGAAACTGTGGTGAAACATCTTTCAATAAAACTAACAAAGTTAACTTATTATACCTACTCAATACTGATGTCATTAGATAGGTACCTACCTAGGTAGTCTAGAATTGCTTTTATTTCAGCTTCGAGAACGACTGAGCAGACCTCTGGAGAATATCAAACCCAGTTTCATGGCAAGGTATTAAAAAAATATAACCACTTTATAGAACTAGGTAGGTAGGTAACCCACCAACCTCTTATACATTGTTGGTTTGCAGAAGTTCACAGTTGCCTGTGCCAGTTAGAAGGCGAGCAAGATCTACGCCACCACCAGTAGCACCGGTGGCGCCTCCGAGGAGACTGCGCCCTCTGCCAGATTCTGCGCCATTACCGAGTATGTACTTACCTCTCTACTATACATGTACTAAGTACTTATACCTACCTAACTATCTATAGTACAAAGGGTGGACTTAATGCTGAAAGCATTGTCTGCCAGCCATCTTCCTGCTAATGCAGGTAAACCAATGTCTAAACTACCTTTAATTTATTTATATTTATATATATATAATCTGTGCTAGTACCAACCTAACTTACTACCCTTCAAACAAAAATGTTAATTGGATTTATTTTGTATCTAAAGGTATTTCGCAATTTGGAAGAGAAAATCTGATGAAGCATTTTTCTTCTAAGCAACCTTCAAATGACTGGTAAGTTTATAATTTTCTTAGTTAGGTAGGTACCTACCGTTTTTAAGGTTGTTAGGTATAAGGTAGGTACCTACTTACTACCTATGTAGGTTGGTAGATAAATGGGACGTTTTCAAAATGCAACGAAAGACCGAGAGAATAGAAACCCCAGCCAGACTACCGGGCACAGTCTCTAGCAGACGAAGGCTAGCAAAATGGCGATACACTTTTCGCAAAGCAACGAAAGACCGAGAGAATAGAAACCCCAGCCAGACTACCGGGCACAGTCTCTAGCAGACGAAGGCTAGCAAAATGGCGATACACTTTTCGCAAATCAATAAAACGCAGACTAAGTTCCATGCTTGCCAAGGCTTGACAAGCATCCACAAGGCACAAGCGTTCACAAATCTCGCTTGGCATTTGGAAGTCGTTTACTCGCTTGTGAATGCGTCAGTGTGCTACGTACATCCAAGCATGGCGGACACCGAACTTGTATCGGCTATTACGTTTGGTTTAACTTAACCTACTTCTATTTCAAATACAAGCAAAGTAAAACAAAAACAAGGAAAGCCCGACGACCACGAAGATGGTGGATGATAAATATTCATAGAAATCGTACCGGTAACTAATAAGTTTTTTTTCGAAAAGTTGTCATCAATATTTCTTTTTTGGATTTTAATTCCTTTACTGGCTTTCCCATTAACTGGGCAAGACGACTCCAAGCATCTTGCAACTTTCTTTTTATCTTTATGGTTAACGTCTTTGGGGTTCCAGATACACGTTTCGGTCTAGTAATATTCCAAAAACGATAAACTCTCTTCGTTCAACCAGCCACTCATTTTGAAGTCAGAACAGAACTAGACGTGCGTTCGTCGCGAGATCACAGCAGGCGGCTACTAAGCGCGCGCCAACATGTGAACGCGTCGCAACGCAAGCGCTTGCCGCAAGCGCCCTTTGATCTGTGTCCAAAAACCGACACTAGACCGGATCGGATACAAGGGTCCGCAAGCTCACGCAAGCCAAGCCAAACACCCTCTTTACACGCTTGTGCTTGTGGACGCTGGTGAAGCCTTGGCAAGCAAGAAGCAAAAAAAAAAATCATACTATCCATGTTCAGGATAGCCGCTTGGCTATAACGTAACCAACGGTAGGTAGGTATAGGTAGGTACTTACTAAGTTAGGTAGAGTATACCTACCCACCTATTACACCGTTACTTATTTATTTATTTATTGAGGATTGCCAACAAAAAATACACAAAATAACAAAAGTTTCATCTTACATAGAGTTGTTGTTGTGTTGAGTTGTGTTCTTTCAATTACAGGCAGCCACAGCATGTACTGTAATAAAAATTTTGCAACAACTAGACTAAATTTACCTAGTTTTATTTTTTATAGTTACCTACCTAATTTTATTAAGTTTTCTTTATCAAACTGTAAATGTTAACTATGAAAAAGCCAAACCTTGGATGAATGGAACCCCAGAGGTAAAATATTTCATTCAGATTAGGTAAGTAGGTTAGGTTAGTTCTGATTTAGATCATAGATAATAGTCCCGTCCAAATTTTGATTTTCCTCCTGTACCTACAATTTATGTGTATTAATTATTATTGACCTAATTAGCACATTAGCGCCTTTGCATGCGATACATTTTTATATCATCTAAAGTTGCTTGTAGGGTAATATAATAATCTTACATCTTTATGGTCCTTCGAGCCGGATTTAAACCAGCGACCTATGCATTCGTTGAACATCGAATTCGATCTATGTAAATTCAGTACCTACAAATTAGGTAGGTATTTAGCCACACTCACGCTCGGAGTCCAACCACCCCTGTGTGTGTCTAACATTAATCGATACCTATGATGTCAGTTTCCAAGAAACAAAGTAGACCTGCCTACTCCTACTTGTATGTGTATACCACCTAGCTACCTACAGTTGGTAGGTACGCAGGTTTTTCTGGTACGTAAGGTACTAAGTAGGTAGGTACACTAGGTATTAGGTATCCATGTTGACCGACACGACGTCGTCGCATCGCACCGCGCCGCCACGTTGCGTGCCACTAGCGCCACTAACCTACATTTTGAAAGTTTTTAATGGCCTACTTGTATTCAGGGGCGCTTTTATGAACGGACTTGGCTCGAGACGACCCATTTTTGCTATCATTGAATCGCTCCACTTTTTCTGTCAATTAAAATTGATTAGGTCCAAACTATTTTAGGTAGGGACCTAAATACATACGGTTGACTATTTTAGGTAGGGACCTAAATACATACGATACGACCATTACGAACAATCCCATTAGGTACTTTGAAATAGCGCTAATTAGCATTATGCAGGTACCTAATAGTCTACACTTACAGATAGCTTATACGTGTACATCGCAGTAGGTATACAGAATTGATTAAGTAGGTGGCAGGATGCCCCCGCGTAGGCGTGTGGCGCGGAACTTGTCGGTCGCGGTGAGCGAGGGCGAGTAGGTGAGGTGAAGGCTCGCGGCCGCGGCCGCCAGTCGCGGAGGCACACGGGCATGCTGCGGGTGTGCTGCTGCCCGCGCCGCGCCGCCGCCGCCGTCACGCCCTCGCCCGCCGCGCCCCCCTCCGACCTGAAGCTCGACCTCGTCGCTGACCTACCCCCGCTCGCCTGGTAATTTCCCGAACCCCCGCCATAGACGGAACCGAACCCTCCGTTGCCGTGACGCGTTATGCACCGACTTTGTTTTTGTTTACAGGGATTCGAACGTCTCAGTGGGAGCTGCCTTTGGCGGTAAAAACGCCGAGGAGATCTCTGAAACCATTAAAACAAATGGAACCGGTCACGATGACGAAGAAGTCATCGCAGAAGAATCGCCACACAATGACCCGGCGGTGGATGAACCGTCCCCAATACTGCGACGGTCACCGTCCCTGCATCGCTCGCCCTCCATCCGCGTAGAGGACTACTCCGACCGGAGGTCGAACCCTTCCCTGGTCAGCGTCGAAGTGCCAGAGGAGTCGCCGACGCGCAGCGCAGGCTCCGGAGATTTCGAGTCGCTAAACTCCGCGGCGAGCGGAAGTAGTACTCCCTTGCGGCGGCGGAGCCCCAGTGCCGCCGAGAGCGCCTTGGCTGAGAGCCCTCCTTCCAGCGGACGCGCATCTCCGGCTGCGGTGAGCGCGCCGCGAACTCCGACCCCGGCACCGCCGCCGCCGGCAGAGTCTCCCGAGCGCGCGCCGCGGGGCACTCGCGACGTGCGCACCGCGCTCGCCGAGTGCATCGTACCCGCGCGCCACGAGGATTGGGAGGCGATCCTGACCGGCCTCGTGGAGACGGAGCGGTTGGCCAGGTCGCCGGAGGCGCGCGCCGCGCCGGCCAGCTGGCGTGGCGCGGCGCGTGCGAGCGCGGCGCACGTGCGTTCACTGCGGTCGCGGGTGGCGCGCGCCGCGTGCCGCACGCTGGGCGCGCTGTACGAGCACCGAGGGCGCGCGCTTGAGCCTGAGCTGGAGGAGGCGGCGGCGGCGCTACTGGAGCGGTGCGCGGACGCGAACCGGTTCCTGCGCGCGGACGCGAGCGCGGCGCTGGGGCGCGTCGCGTGCGGCGGGTCGAGTGCGCGCGCTGCGGCGGCGCTGTGCCGGCGCGGGGCGACGCACCGCGCGGCGCCGGTACGCGCGGCGGCGGCGGCTGCACTCTCGCAGCTGGTAGCGCGCGAGGGCGCGGCGCGCGTGCTGTCGATGCCGGGCGAGGCGCGCGTGGCGCTGCTCCGCGCTGCAGGGGACCTGTTGGAGGACGCGAGTGCGGAGGCGCGCGTGCACGCGAGAGCCCTGTGCCTGCTGCTCTCGGAGGACGCGCGCTTCCGTCCACTACTCAAGGAGGCAATGCCGTCGACGCGCTACCGCTCTGTAGAAAAACTTATCGATAAGCTCCGATACCGGTAGCTCTCGGCGGTAGCGGAGGTGGAGCCGCGTAGCTGACTGATGCGCTGAAGATGTTACAATCACATGAATTCAGCATCATAGACGTTACACTGTCTATGTGATTGTTAAACTTGACTGACTGTGCGAAAGGTATTTTTATACAGAGATTTCCTAAAAAAATTCCTCGGATATACCGTCCAAAGTTATAGCATGTTATAGGTAGATCGAAATGTTAACGCTATAATTGTTTGTTTAACGTTATTCCCCCAGTGGTACCTATCTACCTACTTATAGCTTGCACTACATATTTTGTGCATAGGTAAGTTCAAAATAGAAACTTTTTGTAAAATATTGACGTGTATTTTTTTTCTCAGTAGGCCCTCTATAATACGCATGTAGTCTGTACCTATTCGAGTTAAATTGCGCATCAATTTCCGCTCGATTGCCAACCGTTGTAGTGTCACCGCGCAGTGTATCTCGGATACGCTTGCATATTAGCGTTACGATCACGTTACGATTGTCACATTTATTCGTGATCAAGGCACTGAACGTTTAGTTAGACCAAAAAAGTTTTTTTTTTCTGAGTAGAATGAGAAGTTACTAGATGTTTTAAAGTCACTTTAAAGTATTATTATAATCTGTGGAGAAGTACTTTACTTATTATACTAGCTACTATATTACTTTTATTAATATAGGTACTAGCTAGAACATTGCAAAATTTTCAAATCGTACTTGTTTAAAACGTTCAAAGTTTAAACTATTTTATTTTAATTTATTTAGAGGCACGTTTAGACCATGTTTATATTAGACGAGTAACACACAACTAATACCTACATAATTCTTATTACCTATACCTATGTAGTAAAGTACCTACCTACACGTAGGAAGGTTCAAACCAAGAAGGCCTAGTTACTCGCTCTGTGCCTATTTTACCTAGAGTATTTTTTTTTCTGTGGCCTACTATGTAACAAATTCTTAATTTAACCTATGTAACCAACCATCCAAGCAAAAATATTTATTTACAAAAACAATAGGTAGGACTTTATTCTAAGAGGTAGGATACCTACCTACCTGCCTACCTATAGGTAGGGTGATACAAAGATCCCTTCACTATCCTACTGAAACACACCTCAAACTCAAGGATAGAAAATGTGCCGCAGCGGAAGTTCACAACTCGAATAAATTGGCGTTCAATTTCCGGATCAAAATGGCACATTTTCTGAATGGCTGTAGGAAGTAATTGTTTCGGTGAAGAGTTGTCAGCCGCGTCGCTGGTGAAATTGGTTTCGTTCCTGTTCTGGAGCGGGCTGTACCTGCAGAGCGCGGTGTCGTGGCCTCAGCGCAGCCCGGAGTGGTGCTCGCGGCTCGTGACGCTGCTGCACGGCAGCGTTGCGACCCTGGTCGGGCTGTCGCAATGTGGTGTCACCAACCTTACACCATGTCGCCTCACTAGTAAGTGCCTACATACATACATCTACCTTGAGGGTAGCCAATACGCAGTTATACCACAAAGAAAGAACCTCTCCTACCTTTGTAGTAGGTATGTACCTACTTGAGGAAGTTGATATGATACACAAGTGATGAAAAGGTGAATATGATTCGATCCAACCGACAAATAAAAACTTCCACGCCATGGTCTGGCCTATCAACGAAACCAGCAGCATGACAACCACAGGATACCTATCTACCTTTAATAAATAAAACTAATAATAGGAGGGGCGCCTACTACCATTAGACCACAGCTGTAGGTACCTACCTTTTAGGGTACCTAAGCATTTAGCTTTGGCTGGTTGATGATGGCAAACGATTTTTTCGGTGGTTAGGTAGATTACCTCACCTACCGCCCTGACCAAGGTAGGCATGTATGTACGTTCTTCTTCTTATACCTACTAAAACTTTACTTTTTAGTGAAAATAACGGCATGCCACTATGCCCTGATGGTGTGGTCATGGGGTTACTTTGCATTCGATCTACTTTGGTGCCTGGTCTACTGGTCAGAGAGTGTTCTCATGCTGTGTCACCATTCAAGTGCACTAGCCGCTATAACTATATACATGCAAAAGGACTACACTGGCTGCACATTTGCTTGCACCCTGGCAATGCTGGAGATCACCAATCCTCTGCTGCAAACTCGGTGGTTGGTATTGGTCAGGCTGCTATATGTTATGTAACTTTCATTCTTGTGGCATCAAGAGTGATTTTAAAAAAATATTATGCATGTTTTTATGTACCTTTGTGTGATAAATTTAATGTATAATTCATTTGTTTGAAGGTTCCTTCGAGATGAGGGCTATGACAAAACCACGATGTATTTAATAGTGGAGGCAACTTATTTGGCACTGTTCCTGTTTGTTCGTGCTGTACTCGGAACTTATCTCATTTACAAAATTCTTGACTCTCAATTATTTGACATGGATGAAAAGCTAATTTCTCTAGTATTTTACGTAGTATCAATGGCGTTTGTGTATGAAATCATGGGCTATGTAATATACAAATATAAGACGAAAATAGTAAGTTCAACAAGAAACCTAGTCTAATTTGAGTAGATTTGATAACTATGAATAACTACATAAAAATAAAATTATTTATTTTCAGGGTGCTTTCAAAGAATTTCTGGATGAAATGGGAGTTTTAAGTGAACATCATTGATTATACCTATCCGTTCATGTAACAATTTCAATAAAACTGAAGTTTTTGCCTATCTTTTGCTTACAAATACACAAGGAAAAGGTAAAAGGATTTTTTAAATCTTGGTAGGTTTCACGTTTGTATGGGCAAGAAAGGTCACAGTCCCCTTAAAACTTCAAGAGCATCAATCAATGAACCAATAATACTATATGTACGTATTTAGTTAATAAATATCACAAGAATGTTTTGTCTGAACATGGGTCAGTCACGGTAGCCTCGTCTGTTGTGCCTTCTACCATTCCAATTTGGCTTCTTAGTATCAGAAGACCTCTGACTACTTCTGAAATCAATTTCGTGAGCCCTGGGCCTATGTTTATCTTTAGCCTGATACGGATGGTGTCTATGGCTCCAATTACCCTGTAAACTAGCTAGCACCAGTTTGTTGATATCATTGTTTTGTCTGGGAGCGCCAACTGGTCCCAAAACTTCGTCACTTAGGTTTTGGGTCATGTTTGCGAACTGCTCCATTTCTTGGGACTGCAGATTTATGGAGTCTGGTCCATGACATCTGATTGGCGGCGGTAGAAACGGCATGCGTCCGCGGAATGTCAGAAGTAACGCTTTGTTGAAAAGAGATGTTCCACGGAATAACTCGATAGCGTACGGGATAGAAACTTCGTGGCAATACGTTATGAATGCGAAACTCTTTTGCCGGCCGTCCCGTTCCTTTGCGATTCGTACTTTTTGTAGTGGTCCAGCCTGCAAATAAAAACATTTGGCAAAATATTTGAGGTAGGACATGTTATATCTTCGAAGCTGTCTCAGTGTGTGGTGGATAATCTTGCTAACCTGCAGAAACAATTCGTACAGGAGTTCTTCGGTAACTTGGTCAGATAGATTGCCACACCAAAGTGTGTTGTTATTGTTTTCTTCAATCATTTTCAATAAGATTTTATTGATTTCTATGTTTTCAATCGTCACGTCACACTCAGTCACACCATCCAATCCTCTCCTCTAATCCTATCTACGCATGCGCATGCGTGTGAAGATGTGTGAGTGCGTTTTATATATGGCCAACTTTATTTCTACATACAAAATGGTGGACACTTATGTATGCGTTATATGTACGTATACGTGCATTTGGTTGCGTACCTATGGCGTACACAGGCGTAGAGTCCTTTTCATGAAAGAAGTCCCGCGGAAATTTCCGGAACTAAACTTTAAAACTAAATTTTAAATTAGTTGTCAGGTGCTGTTAATGTGTTCGGATCCTAGTGCGTTTTTATTTGGTTTCTGTGATCAAAGTCTTGTTTTCAATGCCTAAAGTTGTTAAAAGTGCTGCCCGAGAAATCATACTTAAAGTCGACTACAGCGCCGCGTTTGCGGGACTTCTTTCATGGAAAAGACTCTAAACCGGCGTAAACCATGCGTGTAAACCACAGTCGCTGTGGTGTAAACACTCGAATCTGACATTTACAACAACGGAATACACAGTCTGGGAAAACACCCATGGCTATACGTAGAAATACGGAACTCCAACATGCATTTTTTCCTGTGGCAAACACACGACAGTTGACTGACACAGGCATCTGTATTCTATGCAGCATTGGTTGGTGATGAATTTATTATTTTATTATTATTATCTTTGCTGGCTGGAATTGTCACCTCACCATCCAAAAATGAGTGAATTTGTACGTATCTCGGAGAGAAACTAATTCTTGTTGAAGAGTGGTCGAATACTTTGCTACGTAATCTTTTGGACTGCTTTAAGGTTAAGCTTCGAGGAGCACCATGGAGAACGCAAATAAATTCCAGCAAATGCAGGATGAAATGTCCAGGTAATCTATTGTATGCTATATCGTCTAATTACGTAGGTATAATCAAATACTGTGATTGTATTGCACTTTATAAATAAAATAAAATGTAAACCATAGGTTTGAAGCAGAGATATCCGGGACTGAGGCTGCAGCAGCTGCCGGTCTTATTCGACCGGTGATAGGATCTGGCACGTATGGAGCCATCCAACAGAGACTGGAGGCGGCTCCAATGGCTCAGTTCCAACAGGCTCGGCTAGCTTCCATGATTTACCCAGCCATGCCCCCGCCTCCGCCGCCGCCACCAAGTATCATGGTGCCTCAGCAAGTATGTCAACAGGCAAATATTATGCAGCCAAATGTGTGTCTGTTTCTCAAGAAGTGTCACTCAAGCATATGATTTTTAAAATAATAATTGTCATTGAAATAAACCTTTGCTTTGGCCTCGATTTGCTTGTAGCATTGTTGTGATAATATCAGAAGCTCTGTTACGATTTTGATCTTTAACATAGCTTGTACTTATTTCATCTTGCATACTTAAAACTAAGCTAAGGTAAGACAATATGAACAACTTGGTATTATGGCCAAATATTTCTTTAGCTCTAGCCTACAGCTAGTAATCTCCACAGGTTCAACGACTCCGCCCCCCTGGCTTCCCGGGGCACCCTGGTCCTCCGAACCACCATGACTTCCAGCCGATGCCATTCTTGCGACCAGGCATGCCGGGTCCACAGCTTATCCCGCCTCCGCTTGCTCCAATGGCCCCTCAGCCTGTGGTTCTTTCTGCAGCACCTAAGCTATATAAGAAATCTAAAGTGGATGATGAACAGAAAAAAGAGAAGCAGGAAAGAAAGCGAGTAAGTACCTAAATTACTCTACAAAATAGTACAAAACTATTATAAAATGTGCTAATAATTGTGCCACCATTTTTTTGCATGAAAAAGTCCAATCCGTATTTGCTGAGTATTTGCATTTATTTGTCCATTGTTGAGTAGTATTAAATGGTTATAGAAACGGGAAGCGGCGCTACCACCACCGAAGCCCGAGCCAGCTCCTGAGCCCGCGCCTCCGCCCATCCTGCCCCCTCCGCCGCCGCCGCCGCCTCTGATCTCGCAGACCGACACACCGGGGAAACCTAAAAAAGAGAAGAAGAATAGAAAGGTACACTTTCCAGTCTAGTTTCACGAATAGTATTTACGAATGTTTTATTATTAGCACTATTGGGTGTCTCATCTTATTATCATCTGTACTACCAACGCCGGCACCGGTACTGTATTATCGGTGCCGTGCCGGAACCGGCGTTGGTGGACAAAGGGCCGTAGTGCACTATCGGTGCCGGCGTTGGGGGACAAACGGCCTTACAGTTTTAAGCCTGTATAGTTTTTAAAGCTAGTAAATGATTACGTAATTATTTATTGTACCGACACCAAAATATAATATAGACTGCTATTACTAAAGTTATGTACAAAGTTCTTGCAGCAAGCCTTTGGAGCTAAGGCTCGTTTGTAAAAAGCTTTTAAAAAATCTGCATCTCTTGTAACTGGCCTCTGGTTGTCAGGTGGTAAGAACAGCGGGAGGTCAAGTTTGGGAAGATGTAACACTGCTTGACTGGCCTGATGATGACTTCCGCATGTTCTGTGGCGATCTCGGCAATGACGTCACTGATGAACTACTGGTAAGTCAAGGGCTTTTAATCCTAATGGTCTCAATATAAATTACAATGTAGTTGGATCGACAGATAATATATTGTGACTTAGTGCATGAAAGTAAAACTTTCTATATATTTTTTATGAATACTTATCTGTAAAACCTAACTATATAGACATTCCATTTGAACCTTATTTGATTACAAGGCATATCAAATGACAAGGCATAGTAATATCAGCAAAATGTCGTAAGTTGCGAGTGAAGGAATGCATCAGGGAATGAATGGGCAGGAATTAAATTGAAGCAGGAAACTGTTGCCTGTCTAAATTATTTTAAATATTCAACAGTAAACTCAGCCACGCGTGGTGGGCTTTGGTACATCCTTTTGTCTTTAGTCTTATGTTCGTGCTGTAGCAGTAGAATTCGGCTACGTAACGTTTATACATTTTACTCACAGATCCGTACATTCGCTAAGTACACCTCGTTCCAACGCGCCAAAGTGATTCGAGACAAGCGCACGAATAAAAGCAAGGGCTTTGGCTTCGTCAGCTTCAAAGACCCAGGCGATTTTATCAAAGCTATGAAAGAAATGGACGGTAAGCTTAGAAAATTATAAATATTAGTTAGTTTTAGTTTAGATGAACACAATAATCTTGGCAAGTCCAGAAATGATCTCAAAACAAAGTACCTATTATGCGTAATACTGTGAAGACACACATGCTGAAACCGTGGTATTTCAAGAAATAATTTCTGTAAATTTCATTCTGTTAGATGTTCTGCAGTGAATTTCAGGCTAAGTGATGATGGAGATGATATGGAGAATGTTCAGTTAAACTTAAAATTCCTAACTAGTTTGTAAATGTGATGGGCAGTCGCAAGGGTCGCTAATTGGATAAAAGTTCCAGAAATCCCCCACGCAGGGGAAAACTGGAATGAGCCATGAAATCAAATGAAAACTTCTCAAATTTCTTGAAATGAAAATCTAATATTGTTTTCATCAGGTCGCTACGTCGGCAGCCGACCAATTAAGTTGCGCAAAAGCACGTGGAAACATCGCTCACTAGACGTGGTGCGGAAAAAGGAGAAGGAAAAACAAGCACTGCTTTCTTTACTCATGGCAGGGAAGAGCTGACCACATTACGAGCTTCCAAGTACAATGTAAAGTTTGGCAAAAACAGGTAGAAAAAATTTTGAGAATTGAGGTCTCCACTTTCTTTGCAATAAACCTATTTGTTAATTCTTTTCTATGAAAACATGATGACAATGAATGAACGAGAAACAAACGTCTTGAAACGAAACTAGTTTTTGCCAAGCTGTACTGCTTCGACGTTTCGGAAAGTAGAATCAGCGAAGTTTCTAAGGTACAAAAAAGTTCCATAAAAAATGCATAACTATAAAACCCAACTACCATTACCTATATTATCTACAATGTCTCGTACACCAAAAATATTAGTAAAAGCGGATTATTCTAATAATTCCAGTTTGAGGACCCCATTTTCTGCAATAGAACAGTTATCTATTTTAGTCAATTCAAATTCAATGGTTTCTACAAATTTCTTTAGTAATGCATACGTTTCTAAAAGGTTCAGAATAGTACAGCAGTTTTCCAGTAGCGATTATTGCTAATTTAAAAACATGTGATTTGAAACTACTAAATTTTTTGACTATAATCGTATGTTCACTGGTAAGTATTTTATTTTTATGTAGGTATTTAGTAAAATAAATTAACTATGTAAGATTTAAGTTGTTTTAATACATTGCATAGGTATACTACGTATTTCGTGGTGCATAACACACAAAAGGAAATCAATATATAAAACTCTTTTGAAGCTGACATAGAATCAACGCACAGACTAAACCATAAGTCCTAGAGGTATGAAATTTGGAAGGTAGTAAGTATCCTTATGTAGTGTAGGGGTGCACTAAGAAAGGAATTTTGAAAAGTCACACTCTAAAGGGTCTAGAACGCGAGCAACGCCGCGGGTGACGGCTAGTAATACATAATAACCTAGCAGGAAACAGGAAATAGTTATGAATCAAACCATAAAAACTTATTTTTATAATTTTTAATTAAGAATCTTTGGCTTCATGGGTCCACATTTGTGACATTACACATGCCTGCATGACAAAAACCACTATTTTTTAGTTACGTCCACGAAGCTACGGTTCGTTGAAATGTCACAAACGTCGACCCACCTTAGGATTCTCTAAAACAATTTGTACGAATCCTGAATTTTCAGGTTATTGTGATGAACTTCAAATCTTACGAATATTTTACTCTAGAACGATTCTTCATCTGTCCAGTATCTGACACGTATAAATTCTGTACATCGCAGCTCATTAGGTATGTCGCGCGTAGCTATAGAAAACGTTATCTAACCTAGAAAAACTACAAGCAACCCACCAATCCACCACTACATTTTAACGCTGACCCACATTAGATGGAATGTACGAAATGATAATCCTTAAGGTTAGAACGCACTAGGGCGGAACTGCACTGCAGCGGAGCGTCGCGACAGTTAGCTTCAATATTCTTTCCAAGTAAATGCACTAGCCATACCGCACTACGCGGCAACGTAACTGCACTGCAGCGGAGCGTCGCGACAGAGTTGGGCAACTTGGCAAAGTTGACGCGCTCGCGACGCGCAGTTCCGCTGCCGCTTAGTGCGTTATAGTAAGCGGCGCGGCCGCGGCACTTGCGAGGCATCCATCTATTTTATACTAGCTGTAGCGCCCGCGGCTTTGCCCGCGTGGTAGGTACTCAGTAATAAAGCAACACATAAACTATGCTTCCCGTTGACTTTATAGCGAGATCTTAAGTAGGTACCTACTACCTACTTACCAACCTACCCACTTAGCTACTTCTTTAAATGTGGCTTCAGAGGCTGGTATTTTTTACATAGGTACGCTATCTCCCTTCCTACCTACACCTTTCGTAGGTATTTTATTTTTTTGTAAGGACATGCTAGGTACCTACCTAAGCTTGAATGAAACAAACCAATTTTTCCATACAAACTTTAACAACTAATAGCACAGTGAATTAGTGTAGAGCTAGTTTTTTTTAATACAGTTCTTATTTATTTAGTTTGATGAATATAGGTACATGCCAATTTTGGTATTTATAACTTCAAGGAATACGATTTTGCATACTAACGTTTAGGCCCAGTTTGACCCAGTCAGGGGTTAAATTTGTTAAAATCCCGTCTTAGCGGGGTGCCTATGCCCTGTAAAGAAAGTACATTCCAAATTTTAGCCCTAGCTTTAGCGGAATGTGATAGGTAAGTCAGGTCCCTCTTCTTTTATATATATATACCGTTCACACCAATTTCATCCATCGCGTTCAGTGGTTGCCAACATGCGTTAGCATCCTAGTAATCTGTGTTGCCAACCGACTGAGAGATAAAATGCCGCGCTGCTGCAGTTCTAGTGCGTTATACCGAACTACATTGAAAATGACGCGCCGCTCCGTTGCAGTGCAGTTCCGCCCTAGTGCGGTCTAACCTTTAGCAGGCGTCACAGTTTAGGACTAGAGGGCGTTGTGTGAAATGTCCAAGAATAATGCTATGAATATAGCATTCAGATAATGACTATACATTTTCTGTCTAATTCCAGTGTTGGATCCAAGATTTCAGTTTTGTTGCCCTAGCTATTAGAGTTTTCCCTAACGAATAATGACCTTTTGGGAGGTGCTTGAGCTCCCTAGTCCCCGGCATCCGCCGTACGCCAGAATTGTTCTAATATCGGGTATTGTCTTCTCCATTCCTGACTCTCATTTGTCGGAGTCTAACCAACGGGCGTGGTCGTTTGGTGGTCTCAGATAAAGCTGCGGCTAAGTACTGATTGTCGAGGCAGCAGCGTTCGTCGCCGGTCGCTAGTCCCGTGGTGTGAGGGCAAAAAGGGGCTTCAAAATCTTCTACGCAGTACGCGCCTGATGCACTGGGAATGGAATTAAACTAATGTAAAAGTGGAAAAAATCTCACATACAGGTCTGAAACCCAATGGTCGATGTAAGTTGTATGCGATCGCCGATCAGTAAGAAGTTATAGTAGGTCGCAATTTACGTATTCTATGTTGTATCAGCTTTAGAATCTATTTTAGAAGGCTTAAATATTTCTATTCAATGTTTCTATTTATCAATTTGTTTATGAAGGTCTGGGTCGTTTCGAAAGAAGAGTGTGTATTCAAATATACTTCTGCCAAATATACTTCTGTCAGCAGGGGGACAATGCACAATACACCCCAACGCGGGACGTCAGTGCAGATCTTATTCCCCCACGACGAATTAGAATTAGAATTAGATACTTCTACCAAGACTCAAAGAACAAAAACAACCTGTGCGTGGAGTCCCTACGCGCTGAAGAAGTTATAGTTCGAGTGCCACGCATTCACTCTCGCTCTGTGTTTAATGTGAAATTAATTTAGTATTTATTAATATGCAGTACTAAATTTTCACTTCAAAATAAAAAGTAAAAAGTTGCAAATAGTCTATAATGTCGGTTTGGATTTGAACTCGTATCCCGTTGTCGGTCTGACCGCAGTCCGACCGTTCCCGTTCCGCCAACAGAGCTCGCTCCTGATGGTTGAAATTTACGGCTATGTTCTTTTTCTTTTGTTTGACGCTGTCAGTTGGAAGTCGTATAACTTCAAAAACATGGGCGGTCAAATGCTGAACACTGCCATCTTTTAACGATAGTTAGCAGCTAGTCTCTGTCTCTTTCTATTCCCCCGAATAGAAAAGAGACATGTCCTCCCGTATAACTCAACGTTGTTGGAAGTCGCATTAGAAGTATAACTTCAAAAATCAACTGACGTCATTGGTGCTGGTTGTCCCAGCATGACGGGCAGCGCTGATGCTCTCGCCGGCGGCACTCTGACAGAGCATCGCCTACCGCAAGGCGCCGCCGACCGCGGCCGGAACAGACTCTCTGCTTGGTAACAGATTGACCAGATATGACTGCACAGTGCTTCGTCTAGAACACACAAATGTAAAAACCCTGAGTTGAAAACAGGGGTAACTCCCACTTGTTCTATAGGACTGTTTTTATCCCTGTAGTTCCATGGTAGGACTATTGAAACTAGCCCATTAGGGCTAGTTTTCGTTTCAATAGTCCTACCCAAATGGAAGTTACCAGATATTAGGGATAAAAAAAGTTTTAACCGTTCTAGACGTAACAGTTCTATAGAACAAATGGGAGTTACCCGAAAAAAATCGTAAAACGTTCAAGAAGTAAAGTGACTCACTGGGCGTATCCTCACAAAAAGGCTGGCTGCGTCCTCCATTCAAACAAAAATCAGCATGTCCCAATCTAGCGGCTTCGCCATACCGGCCAGCGTTTGTATGTAAAACGTGAACCGCTCGGGCATCGCCTGGGTCCAGTCGCAATGCCGGTGCCGATCGGATCAGCGGCCGAGCAGGGTCCAAACCTTGTGAAATATTTGTAAAGGCGTAAATAAGCGACACTAAGGCCCATGCTAATAAAAATGCTGGCTTTTGAATAGCTTTCTTTAGTTGTTCTGGAACCACTAAAGAAAGCTATCCATCAACCTGAGACTTCAAGATCTTTACGTCTCAGAGTGATGGACGCAGTGCATTGCCTTACAGGGCACGTCCTCATTGGACTTGCTCTGTGAGGTAATGCATTGTTATAGGCAGAAGTTACCACTTAACATCAGGTGAGCTACCAGCTTGTTCCATTACTTTTATCATAAAAAAAACCGCAATCATTACAAGGACACCTTACCAATGATCCTATTAAGCCGGAAGGTGAGGTAGTTCGCAATAATGCCACACATATGAGCCCCTAATGAGTGACCCACACACGTGAGCCTATCCGGTCTGAGTCCAGCTTTACGTAATGAGCCGAGGGCTTCGGCAGCGCACCTCGCTGCGGGCCTTAGGTTGTGTACGGCGGCTACGTAGCAAGGCGGCTGGCATAACTTGCCCCAATCCAGCATGAGGACATTGTATCCACCGCGGCGGAGGTAAGCTGCCAAAAATATAAACATTCTCTTTAGACAGGTACCTTTTTATAGCGCATGCTCTTAGTGCTCTATGAGGTAGGTAATGCATTATTTGTAGAGGTAATAGTGGTGGGCTACGTACTATAAGGGTATTTCATCACTTTTTTTCTAAAAAAAAAACATATTTCATACCTTCTTATTTCTAAAAAACCCAAGTACCTACTTACTAGGTACCTACCTAGTTAATGATCAATAAAATATCTATCTCACGATTCTCACATTAGATTCTGCCAAATGAAACAAAACCCCTAAACCGTGTCTGCCTTTACGCAATGTAACTCCTATCGCAACAGTGGCAGCCCGCATGCACAATGCACCACGATCCACGCATTCTGCAATTGTCAATGATACACATTCCTGCAATGGGTCGTTGACTCTATCTAGGAGAAAGCTTCGAAGTACAGAGTGAGTGAGGTAGTAAAAAACCTAGACAACACCGCAATTTCGTTGTCAAGTGCAATATGCATACGAATCACTTTCACTCTTATCCAGCTTTGAGAATCATGGAAAATTATGCGGGAAACGTGCCAACTAACTTTCCTATTTAAATTGGAGGTTGCGTAATTATCAGACGAAAGTTTACAAGTTATCGAATCGAATTTTGATAGGTTTATGGCTTTTAATAAGATGGATAAACTGTGAGAATTGTTCCGGTTTAAGACATATCCAAAAGCTTGAATGATAAAGATTTATTGGTGAATTGACATCTGTAGCGCACGCAGCGCAGGGGGTGAATTATCGGCAGAGGTTCTACTAACACGCAAATTAGTTATTTGCATCACGTTAAGCTTCTGAAATACCCGTCCATTGGTGCTGGGTAGAAGTCTTGTGCTAATACGGTAGGGCAATTTTAAATTCTGTTCCTTACAAGGAACTTTAAGGAATCTTTTAAGAGTCAGGGCTATAGGTATAACACCCAAATTCTTAGACAGAGGCTGAACAATGCCCAAGATGTTTTAACCAGCATTTGCAGAAGTGCCTGAATCCGACTATCAAGGAACCTGTACATTGTGTATGAATTCGAGGGTATATTTTCTGGATGTTTGTTTTTTACCACTTGGAAACTTACCATCTCTCAGCACAGTGATTGGCAGTGTATCGTCTCCTCCCGCGTAGCCGTGGATAAGGACTATGGTCTCGTGTGCCGGGTCCCAGGTGCTCTGTCTCAGCCAGTCTTCGCTATAAAGGTCTACCTGGAAGTACAGAATACATTAGTAAACTTCTGAATATAATCGAGTACAGAAATCAATATCACAGGGCTATATGAATCACAAGAACGGATATGACGGACAGTTCAAAGGAGGTAGCTCTTTTTTTTACTTATTATTTTATTACAAATAAAAAATGGAAAGTTTTTAGTATTCAGTCATTTTTGAAACTCACTTTTATAATGATGCTGACTGTACCTATTTTTATGAATAGGTAGGTACTTATATATATTTACATACACTAACCAATAACCATAATTACTTAGTCCGATCTCATTAAAAACGTTCTCTGCATAATGAGCGCGTTGAAATCTTTTGTATGAAATTTTTCTTGTTTACGAAAAATGGTTGAGTCTACGCAAATAGTAAGTAGGTACTTAAACTTATACTTACCAAGTCCGAATATATATATTCGGTCGTATACAGGTCGCATATAGCGTGATATAAATTGAATAGAATAAATAAGTTCACCCACATTTCCAAAAGTACAATGTGTTTATTAGGACACGCCACTCCAAGAGTAGGTTGCGTATGCGCATGCAATAAATAATTTTATTATGAAGTAAGGACTGTGAGGACTAGCGGTAGTGTGATCGCATTACTCGCATTCCACTTCATGGTAGTCAAAATAATAAATTCAATTCATTCATTTTATAACAGAAGAACCTAAAATAAAACAATTCATTATGTACCATGTTATGTAGTTCTCATACCAGGACATGAGTTTATCTCGTTTTTTCCACTTTTTAAATATATTATTCAAAGAAAATGTAATCAACAGTAAAATGCGCAATATATCTACCGCCATTAGTAAGAACGTGAGAATACAGTGAACAAAGGCATACCTAATTACCTACCTACCTAATCATCCGTTTACTTATTTTATTTTACATACAACCACGGAATATAAGTTTAATTATGAGTTGATTAGGTAAGTACATTTATGGGAAGTACCTACTATATCTGTTATGTGTGGTAAAAGCCGAATTTCCCCGAAGCTCATGTTGAACACAACTTTGCAAAAAAATTTAACTTACCTTATTTACACGCTGGGTAGTCTAGAACATGTTTATTCCTCTTCATTTCATATGAAAGCAGCAAAAACAGTGATAGTAAATGAAGGCTCATTCCAATTTTCCCCTGACTAAGTCCCCTGCATAGGGAATTTCTGGAACTTTTGTCCAAAAATCCCCTTAGCTACCACGGCAACTGGCGGCAGGGGAAACCTACAGGTAATCTTACCACATTCTTAACAGGATCGGTCTCCGTGTACAAATGCAAGGTGACATCAGGATCAGGACACGGCTCGCGGTCCCGTTTCCAAATGCAGTCCTCAAAGGTCACGTTGGAGAAGGAATCATTGTGAAGCAGAAGAGCCTCTTTAATGGGATGACGTTCGGGTTTAGTGGGGCGATCAGGCTTGGCAGGACGCTCAGGTTTCGTTCCTAGAAAGTTACGTTGGGGTTTGGAAGTTGTAACATTGGTTTTTCTTATGTAGACTAAACAAAACAACTAAGTACACTAAAAGTAATTATCGAGGCGTCATTTTCACTTCCAAAAATATAAATCCTGGTGTTGATGATATTCGTTGCATTTGAAGCTGTGACTAAAGTCCAATATTGAGTTAGACGTTGTTAGTACTGTACTTTTTATAATAAAACTCATGTTATTCTCAAAATACCTGGTGATAGACTACCTGGGGACACAGATAATATATAATACCGGGATAAGATCATAGTGGGTAATATAGGTAGAGTCGGAATACCAACCCAATTATTTTATTATCTGACTCTTATCAGAAGACTTGGTAGGTATGCAATTTAATAGGTTCTATGTACAAATGCACATGCTAACTAAACACCCACCTTGCACAACCGCGATCGCTACCAGGCACAGGTACAGAGTTAGTCCACGCATCCTCGCGTCACGCTCACAACTTTGCTACTGGCGTTAGAAGGAGCAACGATGGGACGGATGGTATCGATGTCGAGGCAGTAGGTACATGCATAATGCTGTGGCTTCGGCTAATTTGCAAACCGTACGTGTGGTATACCGTAATTATAATAGTACCGGTGAGTCCGGACACAGTGGTGACACCTAACAAAACGGAGTTTGAGTAGAAAAAAATGAACGTGAAAGTGTCACTGTGCTCAAATTAGGTATGTATCAATGTTCTTTTTTTAAATTCAGTTTAGCACAGTGTGCAAATATAAAAACCATTGTAGAAGCACGTGCTTGCAAAGCTAGCAATAAAATTGTACAGCGATCACGTGTTTGTGTACAAAAGACATCAACGGGCTTTGCATAGAGCGCGTCGAAGTCTTTTGATGGGAAAATACTAAGGTCACAAAATAAATATTTAGGTGTAGAGTAAGGGTACCTAATATATAATAATAACCTAACGAGACAGGTGCTTCATTGTTATTTTACATAGGTACATCATCATCATCAATGTATATAAAACTCTTTTGAAGCTGACATAGGATCAACGCACAGCCTAAACTACATTCTAAGTCCTAGAGGTATGAAATTTGGAGGGTAGTAGTATCCTTATATAGTGTAGGGGCGCACTAAGAAAAGAATTTTGAAAAGTCACACTCTAACGCGAGAAACGCCGCGGGAGACGGCTAGTCATTAAATAAATTTGCTTATTCCTCTGTGGATGACACGATCCTGTTCAATTATAATTGATGAAATATGTTCAGAAGAACGTCACAAGACACAACCCGTGGCAACGTCATGGAATAGGCTGGAGAGGGCTGCCCTACACTTCAGTTTTATAAACTGTTTTCCTTTACACCGTGATGAAGGTAAACATCGTGAAAGCATTGACGATAATTACGTCTATGTCGTACTTTTAAAGACATCATTTCATTTTACCATCGGCTGACTTCGAGTGCTTCCGTGTTGTCCCGCACAAGTGAGACGGCGGCTGTAGAGCGAGACGCGAGAGCTTCCGCCAGGTAGAGCGCTGAAGCCTCCCGCGCCCGCGTCGCCGCGCCCCGCTACCGCCACTATGCCAGCCAGTCCGAACCTCGCGTACCGCGCGCGCCCGCGTCTATCGACGCTATACAATACAACCAGATTCATCAAAATAACAACAATATCCATAATCTCACTAGAGAATGGAAATATTTATCAAGGATACTGTGCCGCGCAGTTTTGCTTAAGTAACTGAAGTGTTTAGTGTAAAAGTTAACTACTGAATCACTTAGAGATAATTACGCGAATGCCACGGTCCACATCCTACGCAGCCGGCGGCGGCGTTCCTCTCCTCCATTCATTCAAGCGCCATTCGTTGAACTCATGCGGCCGCGGCTTTCGCACAAGCACGATTTGGAAATAAACTATTTGAAATCATTAAAGAAATGCACTCGCTGACTAGATGACCTCGCTAGAGTAGGCTCCAACGACAATGTCAATCAACCAGAACGCGGGCCAGTTTAACAAACAGAAACAACAGCAACTAGGTAAACAGGGCCCGGAACCGGTCAACTTTCCACCGCGCTACCATCCGCCCCCGGCGACAGCAGCTGGCCCGAAACTAGCCACTGTCGATACGACCGCCAAGGAGTTCAAGCCGCCGTATGTTGGCAAGCCTATCGATCCAAGTAAATTACAATATCCGCAGGGCGCCCGTGCCGCGCTGCCACCTGGCCCTTATCCTGGGGGATCGATTCCCTACGGGAAATATCCGCAAGGCTACCCTGCAGGATATCCTCTACCACCGGGAGCGATACGCGTGCTGCGCCAACAACCAGGCGAGGTTGTAACGAAAGCCATTGTCCACGAGTCCGGAGAACCAACGACACGCGCACGTAGCGCCGACGACACGCAGCGTGCACTACGCAATATTGAAGACGAACAGATCCACAGGAGGTCTGCCGACATGCTCAAGTTCACGAAGCGTGTTGACCCCGAAGCACCGCGAGCTTCTACGGACCAGCGGCGCCAGGTTCAGGCACTTTTAGATGAAATAAAAGCGCTTAAGGAAGAGAACCGTAAATTAAGCGAGGATAACCAGGAGCTCCGAGATCTTTGCTGTTTTTTAGATGACGATCGACAGAAAGGAAGGAAACTCGCCCGAGAATGGCAGCGGTTCGGTAGGTACACTGCGTCGGTGATGCGTCAAGAGGTATCAGCATACCAAAATAAACTGAGGGAGTTGGACGAAAAACAACAGGAGCTGATAAGCGATAATTTAGAACTGAAAGAGCTTTGGCTATATTTGGTCGAAGAGCGCGAGAGAGGCACGTGTATGAATTGCGGCCGTCCTTCAGGCAGGTTGCGAGACGACGGCGACGGCAGCAGCAGCAGCACCAACGTAGAGGAAGGGCCAAGAGCCGCGCCCGCGCCACCCGTGACCCTGCCACTGCCGCATCCGCAGCTCGCTGAGCGGACCGTGCAGTACGTGCGAGATTTAGAACAGAAAGTTCGAAGGCTCGAGGCGGAAAAAGGCATGAATAGTGTGCCCAACGAGCGACCAGAGGCCGTGGTTCGTGCGCTTCAGGTGTTGGAAGTGAGGGAAAGTGTCGAGCAGGAGCGGCGACGACCAGCACCCGACCTGGATACCGGCGAGCAGGCCTTGGTCAGAGAGATGTGTAACGTCGTGTGGGGTAAATTAGAAGAAGTACCTCCACAAGCTCCACCTCGCTGATACCCTCGTGTAAATAAACATTCGAAAGGAAATGAACATGTTTTAGCGATTCAAGTTGTTTGTTTGGAATCCAACTTGATTGAGGTCATTGCGAACGCCTCGATGTCTCATGCCGTGACCTATAGAACGGAATTATGTGACGACCTCGTTTAACAATCAACCATAACTGTATAGGCAGCTAAACTTATCGGTAAGGACTTAAAAAGATGTGCAAAACAAAATAGACATTTGGACACGCCTTATTAGGTGTAGGAGCTTGGCTTACTTATAATTCAAAGATCCTAAAGAGTACAAAATAGATACTAATAATATTACCTAGGTAGGTGGGTACTAAGCCAATTTTATAAGTTTTATTATTATGATTAGGTACTACCTAAGTAAACTTAGGTAATGAAGAACTTACCTGTAGCATAGGAATTGTTTCAGTGTTGATACTTAAGAAACTATTCAGTAAGTAGGTAGGTCGTACTTAATTGTATACTTAGGTACCGAAAGTGTAAGTTTAGGCAGGTTTCTTACCTTTAACTACGTAGAGGCTTTAAATACGATGTATTTTATTTAATATTTTTATGTCTGTGATTATTTTGTATAAGTAGCTCAGATAAACGAGCCTGATTCATAATATTTTGGTGCCACCGTGCTACCCAGCCAGACCATTTGATTGTACCTTACTTATCAATACTATCACAATCACACACAAGACAGCGAATTACTAACTTTTTCACTATAAAGTGGCATAGGATTAGTGTTAAAACAAATTTAAAAGTAAAAAAAATATGAGATATTGCGCTTCTTGCCGTTTAGTGCATTTGTTATTATTAACTTATTAATTTACTAACATAGAGATAGTAGGTGTAACCTGCATAGCTGTTTAGATAAATAAAGATTGTTTTTATAAATTATATAACTTTTTATTTTTTATTCTTTGAAAAGAGAATGATTTTTGCTGACTTTCAGACAAAACGGACTGTCTACCTGTCTAGCGTAGCGACTCGCTATAAAAGTGAGCGAGCGCGTTGAAGTCTTTTCCAAGGATTTTTATAAGATCGACCGTAGCACTTATTAGATTTATTTAATAACGTATGTTCTTAACCTTCTATATAATATCAAAAATCTTTAGGTATATACGTATGTAACGCTTATTTTTATTTTTTACCGTAGGAACCTACACCAACCTACACTTACCTATCTTTTTACAAATTGACTTAAAATAAACTGAGTGGTGACAATGACAATTAGGTTTAGGTACCTAATTGTCAAAATTGAATGATACCTACTAGTGCAAAATAAATATAAACTTTCTATAAAAAATGGCCGAAGAAAAAGGTGAAAAAGGAGAAGATGAAGATACTATTGGTGTAAGAAATATCTACTTAAACACACAGCCCTGCTCCCACCGACTTAAGTTTTCTAGAGCTGTGCCTTAGGCATCCATGACACTTGTAACTTCTATTGTTGCTCTCTGTTCTAGATTTATGTAGGAGGCCGGAGCGCGGAGGGCGAGCGACATGGCGAAGGCTGGGCGGTTCTGCCCAACGGTGACTTCTACCAAGGATGCTATTGCCGAAGCATGAGAAACGGGAAAGGACTATACGTGTTCAAGAACGGCGCTCGATATGAAGGTACGACTGACTGGGTGATTTGACTACGCATACACAAGGACGTACAATAAGTGCTCTTCTTGCGTAGGTACCTACCTTGCCTAGTCAAACAGTAAGACCTTGTATTAGTAAGTTGAATGTAAACGGTAGGTAACGGTAGGTAGATAGGTTGTATCATGGAAGGTCGAAACATGGCCGATGCGTAGTTTAACAAGTTTAATGTACCTAGCCTACTCTTTGTTTAAAATGAAAGGAATGAAAGGTTATTCGTGTACCCACCTACCCAATAAGAAGAACAGTTACTAAAGCTGTGTAGCTTAAGTAGTTTAAATTTTTTTGCGAAGAACTGAAGTACCTAGCTAAGCTAGCTAGTGTAGAATGCCTTCAGGCAAGATGGGGCGATGTTCTGCGAAAAGTAGTTGACTAAGTTGAAGAGCTGCCGAAGACTGGGCTCAGTGGTGCGTCTTGGAAGAGACAGCAGTGAACCAATATAGGCTGATGAATGATAGTGTAAATCACAACGTTGGTTAATTGTTAAAAATAAATATTTCAGGTGAGTGGCGTCGAGCTATGAAATATGGCGTCGGGCATATGCTGTACCCTGATGGGTCTCGCTACGAAGGGGACTGGCGCCATGACCTGAAGCAGGGCTTTGGTGCCTACTACTATCCGAATGGAGACATCTACGAGGGCGCCTGGTTTAAGGGTAGGTAGTTTACAATACATTACGTGGTTCAAAATCAGGTATTTTATTCCTAATCCGATGACGAGCGAGTCTCTCCTAACCCAAATGGGTCGAAATAAAGATGGGTGAAAACAGTGAAAGGAAGAATGCTCAACATAATTACTTATTCCTGAAAATCAATGTATAGTGCTGGACTCCTTCAAGCTAATAAGATGCGGTGAACTTTTTGGTAGATATATCACCATGAGTTTTTCATTCCAGGCAGAAGGCACGGTCTGGGAACCTACTTCTTCGCCGAATTTCAAGTTAAGTTTATGGGCACATGGGTGGAAGGGGTTATCGAAGGACCAGGCCAGATTATATACCCACGCGTTCGCTACCACGGCTCTTGGCTAAAGGGCAAACCCAAGGGGCCTGGGTGTTTCGTGTTTGATACGAACTGCATGCAACATGGTTTTTACCTGCTGATAAAGGACCCGGCTTTAGAGGAGTTTGGTGAAGGGGAGGAGGAAAAGGAAGAAAAAGAACTAAAGGAGCAGCAGATGGAGGAAGGAGAAGAAGAAATGGAGATCGACGAGACTTTAGGTAAGATTATTATGAATTTACACACATTCATTAGGCAGGTATACCTAAGTATTACCTACATGGTTAGGTAGGCAGGTACCGAGTTAGATGGAGTATGCTAATTGTTAGCGGACTGTCATTTGTTGGTACGTATGTAGGCACCTACTCATTGGTAAGAGATGTTCAATGAACTAAATTAAGGTAAAATTTGCTAATTACCTAGGTAGTACTTAGTCGATTAGCCTGTGCAAGTACCTATTATAAGGCCATAGGTAAGTGTTAATTATCTTTTAGCGTACGACTGTAAGTGCGACCGTAAACGAACTACGAAATAATCATATTTTATTTCAACGTGCAGGCAAGGTGGCCGTCTGGCGCGCTCGCAACGTGACCGCCTACATGGCAGAATTCCTGCCACCTGAGCCAGTGCCTCTGCCAGTCCACGACTCCGTGCCCTCACTCACGGACGAAAGCATTGAAACTGACGTATTGCACTTTGAACCTCCATCGGTCGAGCCGGAGTACGAGGACGGAGATGATAACGACTCCTGGCTGATGCACAGGCAGAAATTCTTGGAAGAGACTCAGCAGAAAGATGTTTAAGATAATATATTGATGTGTGGGATGCTTTAGTTTTCTTTTTGCTTTGTTCTTATAACGGTTGTAAATAGACGAGGTATTCTTATAGGTAGGTTCATAGGTTCCCACTCCCTTGATGAGTAGGTACCTACAGTTTAATCTTTTTTTACCGCACTGGATCGAACATCGAACACGATGTCTGAGATGTAAATGAACCCATATTTCTTTTCTTCCTGCTTTTAGGTTTTTTAATAAAGCGATAGATATATTGTTTTTAAATAGAAAAAAAAAACCTTTATACCTATACGTAAGTCTGTAATGTTGATTAGAGGCAAGCGTCCACAGGCCCGCATCGCACGCATCGGACGCATCGTACGCAACGGATTTTAGTTTGCCTTGTATAAAAACTCGTACAACTGCGTCCGCACCATACGGACGAGTTTTTATACAAGGCAAACTAAAATCCGTTGCGTGCGATGCGTCCGATGCGGGCCTGTGGACGCTAGCCATTATAGGCATCTTTTACCAACTCATCTGAGCCATATCTGACACTTTCTATTCCAGTCCCATTCGTTTCTAATGATACAGGCATATACCTAGGTAAGTACTACCACAGACTCAGTACTACACACAAGGATAGATTTGAATGTCTGATATAAAAACACCTTACGTTAATTTATTTTATTATAAAATAGCAAAATGAAATTACTTCTACACTCAACATAATATGTAAGAACCTATTTTGTATTATCTGCTTGATAAAGAGCAATAGCTAAAATAGTAAAAATTATCATCTAGGCTAGTCAATACAATTACATATGTACCTATAAATGTATTTACCTATCAGACTGACCACACTGTAACATACAACAAAACCTATAGGTACCTGTTATTAATAAACTCTAGGTATATAAGCTTGGGATAATTACATACTACACCATTTTTTGTCTTTTGCATTGACAAGAAGATTAAAATACGAAAGAGACCAAGTTTGGTGTTAATTTTCTAAACTTACATAGTCATGGAATTAAACAGGGATAAATATTATTCTAGTAGTGTTTACGAGACCATTAAATACTTTATGGCAGTTTATTTACTCCCATATCTCTCGATTTTAAGTCCTATTATAAAAGAATAAACCATTTGTGAAAAGGCAAGTGGTTTACTAAAGATATAGTATTTGCTACATTCTAATGAATTATTTTATCTTTTAAAACCATTTTATTCAGTCACAGTGGCAGCAGTGCTATCGGTCTGAACTAGCTCAAGGAACTAAGTCATAAAGAAACAACATGCATACTGGTTCATTCAACTAATTTTTAGCACTAAAGTTAGTCACATTAATCTATTTATTGCTTTTAAATACATAAAGCCAGTTCTATACCCGTAACCAACTCTTGGCAGATGATAAACGATACTTTGCGTTTCATATTATTTCTATGTGAAGGCTTTGATACTGTTGTTTGCCTATTTTTATACAGGTGATGTACAGGAATTTCAGTCTATCTATACAATAAAGATTTGTGATACAACCCACATTTTCATAACTCCAAAGGCTTCTAAGCACCAATATGCATTTACCAATATTACAGAATCATTAGTGTCACATTATATTGCATTTTTAGTAGAAATACTTCTACAAGATGACATGTATCATAGGTATATGAACTTTAGGTCAATAGGCACACTGGTACAACAAATATCTTCAGGTCTCACAAGACACCACAGCACTATGCATGTTATTCTCTTTCTAATACTAATCATTATGTTTGAGGATTTGTAGGAGCATTATTGTTAGACCCCGCAGCGTTGTTGTCAAAAGTGTTCTTGTTCTTTAGGAGGTAAGCTGCCAAATAGTTGATTGGGTCTGGTGGTCTCTCCTTGGCTAGTGCTGATAATCCTTGTAGAAGTATGGGCACCACTGTTTGATCCAAGTATTGGCGAGTTGGTAACGCATTGAGATCAATTCGAGATTTTCTAGAACTGTTATCATTTTCTTTCTCCATTGATATTATTTTCTGAAATATAAAAAAAAAACTCAATTAGGCTTTGAAAGAAACTCGTTAGCACGCCTAGATAAAATCTAACTGACCTTTACAGAGTCAGGTATCTTCGATGGCGGTAGCTCTTCCTTAGGTTGACTTGTTTGTATTGATGTCTCTGACATGGGGTTTATAATATTAAGTAGGTATTTATGTAGGTACCTATAATGTTTTTTTATTTAGTGCAAAACACCTTACCTACTAATAACCCAGATCGTATTTTTATTTTTAAGCGTGCTTCGTTCGTGCCGCTCAAACACTAGGGATGTTAAAAATAATCGATTTTTACTAAAATCGATGATTTTTTTCTTATAATCGAATTTTTTATTGTCGATTTTTATTTTAATATAAATCGGATTTTTAATAAATCGATTATATTAATTACATGCTTAAATCCACTTTGAGAAACAGCTCGTTAATAAGCAATGGATGAAAAAATCTTGCAAGCTAGGACTGGACATTTAATTAGGTATTTGGTTTAATTACTTAGCTTGAAATTTTAAAGGAACATTGCCTTTGATTTTTAATTTTTAATTGGTTTTTTTTTATTCGTATAATTTTATTTGATTTTTCGCAAAAAAACCGATTATTTCGTATCGATTAAATAAAAATCGATTTTTCTTTATTCAAAATAAATCGATTTTTATTTAATCGATTTTTTTTCATTCATCTCACATCCCTACTAAACACAGAAAAATATGGCCAGCCTTATTTCTACATACAAAATGTATCTTGTAGGTATAGTGTATACGAAAACCATCCGAAGCAAGCAGCCAATCCGCTTTTGGCTTGACACCAATGTCAGTTTTGACAGTTTAAATGCCAGATTTGAGTGTTTATCACATTTGTATCATTCTTCCAAGGTTTACGTAGAAATAAGGCTGGCTATTCTTAATTTTTCTTTTCTTTTTTTTCAGGGATTTATCGCTGAGCGATTATATTACCGTAGTACAACCTACAACCTAACTTATCAAATAAAAACAACCTATATACACAAAAAAAAACTTCCCTTAATTTCTTGTTTCATAAACTTTATATGACTGATCTAGATGATTTGGATCAGTGCTAAAGCCTAAGAGCCTCCTCTGCTTGTTTACTCGATCGGATATAACTAAGTAGGTAGGCACCTACCTACTTATGTACCTTAGGCAAGACCATATAACCTAAGATCCGCTATACAAAGATTTGGACCGAGCTGGTTAATGGATGAAAACTATTTTATTATCCATTAAATATGTCAATAAATATATTGCAAATGGGTTGTCTAAAAAATTTCAGTCCAGAATATAAATTATAAACATACAGGTCAATCGATACTGTAACTTGCATCGGTCTGCCTAATGAATTTAAGTTAAATTAAAATAAAGATTATTTCATTACCTACAAATACGGTGGTAGGTATAAGGTTGTCTGCGAAAAATCAGTCCTGAATTATGGACAAAAATTTTTTTTACTACCCATTTGCAATATATTTATTGACATATATTTAATTGATAATAAAATAGTTTTCATTCATAACCAGCTCGGTCCAAATCTTTGTATAGCGGGATCCTGTACTAATAGTTTCCCAAGACTAGTTTTAAACTACCTATGTATGTTCTAACATCTATTCTGTGACATAGACAGACATAACTACCTACTACCTACACATAATACACATTTGTATGGTGTATAGCAGTAAGTACATATGTTGTGCTTATTTGATGATTCAAAACAAATACATATAATTTCTCGCATATTTATTTAACCAGACACATAGCTAGGTTTGTTATTCATAAACTTACTACATACCTACTACCTTATTTCACACAAACCTATGTAAGAACAATTTAGTTTGCAAATAACTGAGAAATCACTAACAGAGGTAGATAATTTAATTACATATTTTTGATCATGATTAAATCTATCGCAATTTTCATAATTGCAGTATGTACCTAGGTATGGTAAGGTATGATTATATTTTATAAGAGAAAATGCTACTTTAATATTATGCATCAAGAATTGCTGTAAATTACAAACTTGCAATGATTTTATAATGAATAAGTATGAGGTACTTTCAAATTGAAATAAATTTGCAGTTCATAAGATTGTCAAGCTAGATGACAATGAAAATGGTTCTTACTTTTTATTCTGTTACAAATAATAAAAGATTATTTAGTATATTGACACACAGAATATTCTTCACTGATGGAAGTAAAAGTTTAAATAAATAAATAAATATTCACGGACATTTAACACAACGCCTTCTAGTCCCAAACTAAGCAAAGTTTGTACTATGGGAACTAGATGGCTGATAGAATACATATATACATTATTATTTTTTTGTAAATACATACTATGATACATAGTAACACCCAGGTGTAGTAGTGTATAGTAGTTTCACCAAGGCTTCAAGGGTACCTACTCTTATATAAAAATGATTGTAACTTTCAGCAATTCAGTAAGTGGGTAAATGAAAATGCTTGATTGGCCATTTCTCAGCTGTATCAACTTATCATACCTACTTAGGCTAAATGTGGCTCTACAAGTGATAAAACTGAGCATTCACTTGCATTCTGGCAAATATCTGACCCGAGAATTTTACTAAATTAATAATGTTGGTGTGCTAACCCCATCCCCGAAAAAAATAAAAAATGATTGATTTTCTGCACGCAAGGTTGCTCAGTATCATTACTTTACTGCAATATGGCCTTCTCAATCAAGGACAACGGTTTTCATCACTATACTATGGTAGGTATTTTCAAGCAAGACTAATGGTATTCACCATAGCACTTTTATCTTTTACACTGCACTGTAGTTTTTCTTCACGGCTCTCTGGTCTCCACAGAATCATATCCGAATCTTCTCCATAGCATAATGCTGCTCTTTACAATAATACTAGGGTCTTGATTGCAATAAGTAGGTATTCTATCCCACATATATAGTGTTCTCTACAACTGGTATACTGCAGATAATTATGAGCTTCTCTACAGTACTAAACTAAGTATTCTCGAAGTACCGCGGTGTATCTCTTCCCCAGATGCCAACCATTTACTCCTCATTACATTTATTAGTCTTCTGCACAAACTGATCTTTCCACTTCACTACGGTCTATTCAACAGCACTATAATCTTCTCAACAACACTATAGACTTTTCCACTGCCGTATGTTTTTCTCCACAGCACTATGGTCTTTCCGACAGTTCTCGATAGAACTATGGTTTGCTCTTGCGCTATGTCCGAAGGTAATGCGGTGGGGGTGGCGGCGGAGGAGCAGGGCGGAGACGCGGTCCTCGCTCTAACTGCCGCCGCCATGACGCCATAGCCTCGCTGAGAGACCATAGCTCGGAGAGCAGGGACAGGTCCAGTTGACGGAGACTAGCCTGGAAAGAAACAGACAGACAGAGTAAGAATTATTACTAAAAATGGTACAAGTCGAAATTATATGTTAAGTGCCTAATGACCTACCTGCATTGGACGTAAACAAGAAAAAATCAAAGCACGAAAACACCGAAATAAACGCGTTATATACCTACATTATTAGCCATGAAAAACAAAACATAACAATAACACTGTTAGGAAAACCAGTGTTGTTATTTTTAATAGTGCCATCTCAGCTTTATTTACAACCCAAGCTAAGGCCGTATGGAAAGGGTACACAATAATAGAGGATTCACGGGGAAATTTGCTAAACGATACTGCTAAAAGGTCCAGTCGTCGGCCCAACGGCCTTCCGCAAGTCGTTCTGGTCAATTGCGTTACATAGGAATGCGGTTTGATCACGACGAGATGTAGGCCGCACGAATAAAGCTGATATTATTTGCCTACAGATAATTTTCACGACGCCTAAAACGGATCTAGGGCGACAGGTTTGTCTACGAGCTAGAGCAGCTGGAAATAAGTCGAGGCAGGTGGTTACAATATCAATATTGATTCATCTGGACCAGAACCTTCTGAAACGAAATAGTGAAGATTGTTGAAAGAATATAGTTCAAGCAAAACGATGAACTCGTTTCCAAATTGGAATATTCAATTAGTCTCCCAATCAGTTAACTGGAACTGGGCAGAGTGTACGAATATTTTAAACGTGGTTGGTGAATTTAACAAAATCGTTACCCAACAATATGTAATGACAAGCAGATGCAATAATAATGAAGCCGATCATTGTTTACATTCCTATACAGAATGTTTAGGAAAAGAGGGAAAGTGTACAACACGCTCCGATGGAGACGTGCAAATGTATCTGATGAATTACTATCACCTGCACAGAGAGAGACACTACTTTAGCCGGAGGGAAAATAGGAGAAACTACATTTTTGCACAATAACATTTATGAGCACGATTCATTCAAATGATTATTAATGGTAAGCGTTTTCTTGATTCGATACCATGAATGTAAAGACATGAGCTAAATACCAGACTCGGAATAAATTATACACGCGCTAACAAAAAATATGAAAAGCCAACATTTATTTTGGCCAATAATTTGAATTTTGCAATCGTAATTCAAGGTATCTATTAGATCAAGTCATTTTATACAACACGAACTGACTACGTAGGAGTAACAGTGACCACTGTGACAAGCTTTACGAAATATACTAAGTCAAAAAAAGCAGCACAAAACCTCTCGAATCACAATAGATAGATATCACTGTGCAGAGTAGGTTGAACGCTTGAAGGTTGTCAGCAATTTAAACAATTTTATATTCCAAATTATTCAGTTCAATCAAAAACAGCGAAATGCAATGTAAAACACCACAAAAATATATCTTACAGATTATAACGAGAACACATCGAGCTGAAATGTTTTTCTTTCTTTTTGACTGGGAGCTATGATTCTAATTCATTTACATCCAGTACCAACCAGTACAGCACCAAATGGATTCATGTAAACGGATAACAACTCTCTTGAAGGCCGAACAACCATGCCAACTATGCCAAGATACACAAAAATATACCGATAACTGTGTTACAAAAACAAATTAATACCAATAGTAAAAATACAAGAAACTCCAGTTTTCGATGAAGGCTATTTTAGTTCGTGATTATTATGTTGCATGTTTGAAAATCATCAAAATGTCTAATCTAATATGAAACTGAGTAGAGTTCTACGTACGAGGAGTATCATACTTTTATTACATAGGGGTCGCGAGTGGTCACTGCCGTAATTCAATTAGATTAGACACACCCCGGAAATAGTAAGGTGCACCTATTATCGATTAGATTTTTTTTATGGAGCATTTGGACGAAGACACAAAGTACAAACTTTTTACCATAGTTTAACAGACTTCATTATTTGAAATAGGTACGAAGTTTGTTTTAAAGTTTCATTAAGCTGTTTGCTGTTTCTATCCAATGTTTATAAAATATCAAAGTTACAAAGAATAGGTAAATATGTTTAAAAATAAAAAAGCTATGAAAAGCTGATAGTTTCCTGGAAGGTAATGAAAAGCATCAACAAATGCGGCAACAGTTGCTTACAAAAACTAGTTCAAAGGAAACTCATATAAGTGCATCGCACATCCGGGGCATTGTAAACCGTGCGTCTATTAGTTGGAAAACACCACTAGCCATTTTTAAACCAAGGGCTGGTGCTGGTAACCAAATAGTAATTAGAGAATAGTATCAAACAGATCAACATTAAAGTAGGTTTTGATAAATATTTGATTTATAATTATATTACGTAAAATGTTGTACTGATATTAATCTTAGGATTTCACAGATTATTAGCAAAGCAAACCAAAATATCAGACTTTTTTTAGTAATGTATGTGAGTCACTCGATGCGCAAAAGCTAGTTGAATCGCTCATTCCTACGATTTATAGGATTTGCTAAAGTTGGAATGAGTCAGCAGTAGCTTTATCATGGCGAGTTCACCACAAAACAAGCACTCTATAATGGATCCCTATCTTTAAGTCGATTTGTAAAGACTTCCACGAGCGGATAAAAGGAATAACATCCTGTTTGTGGTTTTGAAGGAAGCAAACTTCTCTGCTTAGGTTTTGGAAGTATAAACTTGAAAGTTTCTGTATTTTGAGTTAATAATGATTGATTCAATCATTATTTTTTCGTATGAAATTAATCTCACGCAGATTGATGTCAAACGTAACATTAGTAGAATAATTGGTATGATATTTTCTGGTACATAACAGCAATTGTAAGAAAAGCCACCAGTGACGTGTAACCTAGCTTTATTACGTACTGTTTCCACACCGACCTATATAATTGCTGGGAGAAGGTTCTCCGAAGATACAACACTGAGCCTTCAGCTTCGGCTCTTCGTATCTACAGATGGATCTAATAAAGGTATCGAAATCAAGGTATCTTATTCAATAAAAACCAAAGTCCCTATGAAACGTCTTTCTTATGAACTAGGTGAATATAAAACGCCAGTTGCACGGGCATATTTTTAAAATATAACATTTCTTTGACAATTACCTTTATTAACAGTCTCTTTCTTCTTTCTTTCATAATACCCTACGGATGTACTTACAGCGTTAACATTTGTATTTACAAGCAAAGCCTGGCGCCGTCACCCACGTGCCTTGTCCCTGTCGTAATTTGAATTCAATACGTCGTCTTCTGAAGATTTCGAGATATTATGTTAATACGACTAAGGGCCGGAAGAAGGTATTATTATTTTTATTTTATAGAAGTACGTACGCTGTTGGTAGCGTTTTTATATTGTGGGCGAGGCAAGATCCGGAGGCGATAAGAAAATTATGGGTAATATTCGGGCAAAATGGTCAGTCACGGGAAAAGCGCTTAACATGAACGTCTTGATATGGGTTCAATTCTACTCGTAAGTCGAGGTTAATATAATGTAGTCTAGTTACTAAATTTAGTCCTTGGATTCTGCTACTTTGAAACCTTTCGGTTTGTCTCAAAATATTTCCTCAAGTACTTATTCACATTAGATCAAAATAATGAAAAACTATTCTTTTTGTATACCTCAGAGGCCCAGACCGATGTGTAGAGTGTGCGACGGAGGGCGGTGGCATGCGTCACTAAGAATGGTTAAGTGTTTGAAGCCGTTAGATTCGTGTATCCACATGACACAAAAGGGCCTATGGGCATACCAAAGTACGGTGCACCATTAGATACAGTTAGGTATAACAGAAAACCGTTAAAAACTGATCAGTATCGTGATACCAGTTCACCCACGGACACCCGTTCTAATCTAGTCACCATATTTGTACACTTGTTTTTGTTTCAACTGTCAATCAGGTTGTATGGTTACGATTTAGTTCATACAATCGCTGTACAGATAGGCATAAAGCAGACTTGAGCAAGTAAGGTCTTCAATCAGCAAACCCATACAAGACAAAACGTGATTTTTAACAGAGGACCGAGCTGGGCGCAGGCTTGCTAACCTTAATATGCGCAAGAGAGATATAATCTCAGAGATACGTTGTAAAAACTGTCAAGAAATCAATTATATCGAACATGAAAAATTGTGATCGTCGTGTGTGTACTTAAGATGGGAAGTTACGTAAGTAAATCCATACAAAATAATCCTTCGATATTCGCGATTATTTCTTTCTGCAAATCGTCATTTTTTGGACATTCAAAATATTTACGACCAGAATCCCGTTTAATAGAACATTCCAAGGATTAAGAAAAAAACAGAATATTCCGGAACGAAACACATGCTGAGCACAAGTGCACATGCCATATTAGGCACTTACGAATAGGGACTGACTGAGACAGACTGCAAGCAGGTCGAACGCGTGCCGCGCAATTAACGACAAGCAGTTGCGCATCAGAGTTTTTAAAATGAAACAGAGCGCCATTATACAGACGTATATACATATATATCATTAGGTACTGCAGGTGCATGCATATCATAATGCGATTATACAAAGAAACATTACATTATACTTACTACAGTATTATATGATGTGTGCCTTGGGTAAGCAGCGTTAAATGACAATTTGGCTACTCGTAGGCTTCGTTTCGACAATAACAATAAGTAGGTACTTTTTCAACTTGTTAGACAAGAATCGACTCGCCGTTTTGGTAGAGCCAAATAAAAACACAATGAATAAAACCAGCGCAGGGTTCCTCGCAGATAGTATCGTGAAGGTCAATGAAGCCAATGGCTTGAATGGAACAGGCGTGTATTTGAATGCCGATGCCCATTGTCCGCACAAAATGAGGACTCTTAACAGCGGAAACTTTTTTGACGCTTTCATATAATCTTGTTGAACAGAAACTACTAAATACTGAAATGTAGGACTAATTGAAAGACTGCAAATATATTACAAGTAGATTTATTACCTACCACGAAGATTAAGCTTAAAGCCTCTTCTAAGAAACTACGCCTGTACCTACATTATCTTGTGCCAAGACGCTTTTAAATAAATTATCAGAATCTAGATAGGTTCTTGTTGAATCATAACGCGTTCGCCACGAGGTTGTTGTAAACAAATATGGCTGACCATGTGAATCATCATTCAGATTTGCGAGTTTGTCCGATTGTGGAAACAAAAAAAGATGTGGGTAATTAAAGAACCAAACCGGTAGTAGAATCACGTGGAATGAAGATTAGAATTTTTAAATTTTATAATTAATAGTTTGGTATTTAGGAAGTTCTATAACATTCGTGCTTTATTTAAAGATTCAATAACAAAATAAAACAGCGCTATGTTTTACAAAACTAGTTAGTTTCTTCATCACTAATTTTCAAAATTGTAGACCATAGCAACTTTAAATTAAATAATAGAATCCATGTTCATAAATCTAAATTTATCTACACTAAATGCGATTGCGCTGCCGTTGGTTTCTGATTTGACGATTGATGAAGTCAGAGTTATGTTTGAATTTATGACTCAAACAGCTATTTCAGTTATTACATAGAGCTCTGTAAATGTAATCGATGCTAATGCACCTGTAGCGGCATAAATATCTATAAACTGATCCGAAATTACATTTGCATGATTCAAGGGTTATGGCCAGACGGATAAACAGAATTTGAATGTGTGCATGCATGGCTTTAAGAGAGTTTTTGTAGACGGAATAAAATAATACAAATATAATGGTAACCGGTGGCCAGTGCGTAGGCCTCTAAAACAGCTCTACCCACATGGATGACTATCGGAAACCCAACTCTGAGAAGTCAACGACCGATCGAGGCTTTATTTGCATACATACATATTGGCCAAATATCATTGGGAATTCGGGGGCCGTGCCATGGAGGGTACACTAGATGCAAAGTGATGTTTTTAGAAAACTTTAGTAAAAAAAAATGACGTTCGTAGTTGAGTCCTACCTAGCACCAAACCAAATTCTTATACTTACTTAAATACAATGAGATATAGACAGACATAGCAACAATGAATTGAATGACAGACATGCTGGTGCCAGAGATTTGAATGAAACAATGAAGTAATATGTAATATGAAACAGTTTAAAAACATTGAGATGAGGACACAATGATTGCTATTAGGTAAATGAGCTTACCAATTCTATTTTGAAGTTAAATAGGTGTAATTTTAGAAAAAAAACAATAATAAAGGGTAGGTTCAAAGAGAATGCCCAAGAATAGGTCAGAGAAAACCAGTGATAGTAAAATGTTTTTGCGGCAGCATATACGAAAGCTCTTTCGAACTGTGGCATACATCTCACACAATAACATTTGATATTCTACACGCGGCTTCGATTTGGCTCGACATACGTTTGAGCCGACCTCAGGTAACTAGCACAAGGAGTGTTGATGTTGACAAACGAATCAGTTTTATACATTTTAAGAAAGTGGGAACTGGACACCGTTTAGACTTTATTGCAAATCTTTAAGATTTCACGCTGGCTGAAGGTGTCATGGATATAGTACCAAACTGTTTCTCGAAATATTACGTAGCTTGCTGAACTAATCTCGTTGACAGCGCAGCGAAGTAATTAACATTTGCTACAAATGCAACGAGGTTAATGGAATAAATAAAACACTAATAACAAAAAAAAACCATATAATTGAAAGTAAAATGTAGTAAATTATCTAATATTTAGATTAAAATGAAAGAATTAGAAAGAAAAAAAAAACAGCAAAGTTTTAGCTAATAAAATCACCAATTAGATCTGGCAAATTAGCCGCCGCGTAGCGTCGTTGTCGTTAGCTGTTATAGTAGCGCGAATTTAGATGCTGAAAAGGTCGACCATGACTCATTTTATGAGTCGTTTATATCCCAACGTTATTTTACCCGCCGCGAACGAACTGTGATAGTAGTAAAATTCTAATTGATGATTATGACGTAGGCAACATACGAGAGAATTTTGATGTTATGTTCACTGCTTGATATAATATCTCTAGAGTAAAATTAACCTATGCAAAATTTCTTGGGAGCTTTCAATATTATTTTATGTCTGTGACGTTTGGCCGAGTGAATATTAATAAACATTCACTTCCGTAGGTACTTACAAGTCATGGGATTTTTCAAAGTAGGTGCCGTGGTCGATATATTTCTGGTTATCAATTTACTTTCCAAGTGTGCAAGTTCAAGCGTCTAACGTGTCGATTGGAAATGGACGACGACACGTACGAAACTCGATATTAAACGAGTTTCCACTGTGGCTTTGGCATGGAACAATGCGCCATAGTCTTTACAAGGGCGTCGAGTCGTGTCTTGAATCAGCGGTCAAAGGAAATGAGCAGATATAAGCGAGGTTTCATTGTTTTTATGGTTATTCCTCAAAAGCCTTCCAGCAATTACGTAAAAAACCGTTGCATCTATTAAACTACCCTGAGTCTGAGTCATAATCGTTGGGTCTCGAGGCCTTCGTTCGGTTGCGCTCTGGTGAACGCTATGACGGAATAGAAACAATAGCCTTCTCACGATGCTTTAGTGAGTGTATTTCACTATTCCGCTTAAGGAGTTTTGAATTCAGAACCGGTGGTATTATTTTCTGTAAGTACCGGTAAATAGGTAGTTCTAAGGCCATTTTTAGAAACAAAGGAACTGCTTATTCTTACGCTAGAAACGATCACGTTATTTACTGGTTTAGTAGGTACTTTTAGTTAGTACATTCAACATGCCGTGCTCGGACCTACACAAGCGCATGCTGTGCTCTGTTGTGTACTATTGTGTACTAATACTAAGTGCTTAGGGCACGCGATAAGAAGTAGAAAGACCTATTATCATACACGTAAATACATTAATGCTACTTATACGAAAGTAATTTTGTAAAATCTACTTTAAATTGACTTAGAAAGGAAAACCTCAGTATAATTTTTTTTATGTTCTACTAATCGAACGTCTTCTTGACCTTGTTCCATTAAAGCAGGCACGATTTTTAGTGACTCTCAGAATGCTAAAACACTTTTTGAACAAATTGAACTGCTGACATTTGTTTAAAACTTTCACGCGAACGCGACGGACGCTACAATGCTACATACGCGAGCCGTGCCGGCATGCATTATTTAACTATTTTTCTGACAAAAGCGTTCAACAATAAACATATTATTACAGTTACAAATACGAGCCAAAACAAGCAGAGAACACTGAAACAGATTTCGCGCTAATCTCAAACACAAAACTAGACTCATGTTACCAAGTCCTAGAATCGGATCGAAATAGTGCAAACAAGGATTGTATTGCACGCAAGCATGCAACTTACAAAGAAGCTGCAATATTAAACAATGTAGAAGAAAGGCATGCTAAGACACGTGCAGAAGTTAGTTTTGATAGTAAGTGCATGCTTAATGTCGTGGTACAAAGTCGTGAGTCACGTTGAGCAAGCGGCAAGGCAAGCGTATGAAAGAAAATACTTGAATGGGCCATTAGGGAAGGCTTGGCTAAATGTTTCCTATTCATCGACGTTGATGTATTACATCCAAGTAACAAAATATGAGTTTAATATAAAAAGGGAAATGGAAAAGCAAGTTTTTCAGTCAATAATGAATGATGCAAGTTTTTACTGACTATTTATTTTTACAAAGCCCTCAATTGGTACTGAAAGATGTCATATGGGAGGGAATCCATGAAGGTTTGCAAATGGGATGACCAACTCGAAACAAACTTACACGTTCCTAAATTAATGAGCAGAAGCGTGACACGCGGACATGACAAAAAAGTTAGTAAAAGTGTTTAACGAAGTTTTGACGGACAAGATATCACGACAGCTGCTATGAATAAAAGAATGTTATACTGATAAAGTAGAGTAAGTGGAGTTGATAATGTGTTTCCCTTAATTTTTTTAGAATTATTGATAATTTTTGTTTGATACTCGAGAGGTAAAATGCCCGTTACTGTGAGTTTCATTAAGTAGAGCAAAAAAAAAATTTTTTTTCAATAATAGAAATATTGGCATACACGTTTAAGCAAATAGGTGTTTCTAACACGTATTGTTAAATGAGGAAATAATTAATAAATAAACAACGGCGTACAGTTAAAAAAAATAAGTAGATAAGTACAATATTTATGAAGAATAAGATTACGACGACGCAACGGTAAAATGCTAAACGTACTAGTAATATTTTATTCGCAAGGTTGAGAAAAGAGAATGGGAATTGCTTGAAGACAATATTTCTAGATCCATAGCAAAGCTAAATGTTAATTATAATAGTTTCTTTACATGTGAAGTTTCTAGAAAATATTACTATATTAATAATCTATTTTATCGTGTACAAGTTTTTATTTTCAAATTATCTTTCACTAGCAGCGCCTCGCGGTTTCACCCGCGTAATTCCCGTTCCCGTGGGAATTCCGGGATAAAATATAGCCTATGTTCATCAGGGATAATGTAGGATTCTAATGGTAAAAGAATTTTTTTAATCGGTCCAGTAGTTTCGGAGCCTATTCAATTCATACAAACAAACAAACAAACAAAAAATCAAACCTTTCCTCTTTATAATATTTGTATAGATAAAATAAAGTGGTGAACTTATGTCTTAGTAACTTTACAGTGGGTTTTTTGGAAATAATACTATATTAATAATCTATTTTATCGTGTACAAGTTTTTATTTTCAAATTATCTTTCATAAAATAAAGTGGTAAACTTATGTCTTAGTAACTTTACAGTGGGTTTTGAAACGATGGCCAGTTTGCCATAAGTCACACACAGCTAGGATGCAAGCATACGATTAACCCAGATAGAAAATAGGAATCTGTAATACGTTGCCAGATGAGCTTACCAAATCAGCATTTATACCCGTTTAACTTTTTTAACAAACCTTGACATTCTGTAGTTCACTATTGCGTATTTAAAAACTTCTAACTGCTTATTCAGTTGGTGCATTAGGTATGCATATTTAATTTAGGTAATATACATTTAATTTAAATAACATTTGAAGAGTTTTAAAATGAATGCTGCATCGCAAATGAAATAAACATGACCAATTTTCAAGTAAGCATTGCTGAAAACCAACAGGTTTTTTCCGTTTCAATTTTACTCAAAGCAGAAACCGTGCAAAAAGTCGATGCATCTTCGATTCAGTCCAATGAATTGACATAAACAAGGCATAATGTTAAAATTATTGATCTGAAATGTAGGTGAAATTGTTTCAGAATACATGTGAAAGTATTAATGGCGTGCTGCGTCCGGGGACGGTGGTGCGTGACGGTTGCACGTCATCGATCATGCGCTTTGGACAGAATTGGTGGTAGAATCTGATCTGACGTATCATTATCACCGTGGAAAAAATATCTAATAATGGTGAGCCGATCACGCATCGAAAATCATAGAGAAATCAGAGCGCGTAATCTTCTTTAATCGCTCCAATAAAGTCACAAATTTACTAGCAGATTTTTAACAGGATATGTGTGTGTTCAATACAATGCAGAAGGTAGAACAATTAATATTGTGATTACTTTGACATTCCCATTTGCAATATGAAATGCATTACGCCCACTCAAATATTGAGTCCAGTTGTGATATTAACGCTTTCACGATTTCTCTTCAAATAGTAGCACGTACTGAAACTGCTTATTGATATTACTATCATAATAATTTGAGTATATTGGCAGATTAATGTCGTTTAGTTTATTAACAACAATAACTCTACAGTTATAATTATAACAATAACCGAACATTTATATTTTCGTATAAACTTAGATGACATAATTAAGTAAGTAGTTCCAAAAATATATTAAAGAAGTAATAAAATATTTGTAGAGTACAAGTTTTTTACATAAATACTTCGAGTTCAGAATTTATCACAGTTGAAATTCATCCCAGCAGATTCTCCTGGCACATAGTCAAAAAGTGCTTACCTAAGATACCGCATAGCGCAATGATGCAACTGGGAGTAGGTACAAAATATTTATTCAATTATTCAACGAATGTTACAACTAACAACCAGCAAGGTAAAACCACACATGGGCTAAATAATACCAGTTTTAGAAAAACCACGTAATTCTTGATGGATGCAAGTTTGCCACGAGTTTGCCAACTCGTTTGTGGAAACAGGTTTTGAACCTAACAATCAGAAAGTTAAAGCTTGACCTAACAAGGGTTATACAGAAATCTACGTATAGTATTGATGAAACGTAAACTTCATGACGGTGCGGTGGGCATCTGCGAAATGTAGCTGGCAGAAACTAGATGAGAAGAACAGAAGACCGGGCTATGTAAGACCGGGCTCGTTGCGTGTCTTGGGAGTCCCTAGACGCGCCTCTGAGCCTGGTCATAGGTCCACAAGTGGACCCACAGAATTCAAAATACAGACACATATAAATGTATTCAGTGAGGTGACCGTTAAAGGTTGATGATGTTGAAACTTCATTGGATTCATCGAAACATTACTCAAAACAACATTTATAGGGATTCCCAGGCTATCAGTTAAATCATAGTCAATTTGAATTGGAACCAAAGAAGAAATGTTCCTAATTGATGCGAAGTTACTAGTAACTTGTCAGTAGAGTACAGTACCGAGAGAGGTAACCCGATGAGCTAGGTATGCGGTTATGTCACCCGAGGTCAATGGACTTTCATTCAGAACTATTCGTGACCGTTGACACGATATAATATGATGCACTTTAAAAAACGATGTGGCTATTAGCCAATTTGGTTCAATCTATACGAGTTGTGGCCAACGATATTGATTGTGAAATAAAATGTTGGATCGCATAAGTGTTTGATTGCCATGTCTGCTAGCGAACCGCAATACGTGTGGGGATCGAATGACTTTAACAATATTGTCTATAGTGCTTACTAAAACATTTACAAATGTTCTAGCGTATACCTGAAAAATATGTGGCGTCCAGTTGTTTCTTTTGTTGGTAAAAAAACCAAGAAGGGGAATCGAGGAGAAGTGAACGCCGACGAACGAGGCGTGTCGTTTTATAATGGACATGAGTTTAAACAGCTTGTTTTAGTTAATGCCTCGTCGACTCCGTTATTTATAGTCGACGCGGCAATAGATCCGGCCAAACGTCATCAACTACAAAAAGCTCTGGACGATGTGAGCGGATAACAAATTGTCGCATCTAAGGGTCAGAATTTCCTGTATCATATTTTATTAGATTGCTCTTTACTTATAAACTTGGGAGTTCATTAGGGATGATTTTTTCTTTTTCATTAACAACTATAACACTGCTATGGATAAAATATTTGTTATTTAGTTAACCCTCTGTTCACGACTGAATAAATCAAATTCTCTGCAAAAAAAACCAAGACACATTGAAGGCACATAATGTTCTAGTGTGTTGCTAGTTTTAGAACTAACGGTACATACCAACTACATATCAAAAAGTAAGATATTCGAGAAAAAAACGAATAGACTACAACCTACTTTGTCACATTCAGATGGTATGATAATAAAGCAATTACTTTTAATTACATTGCCCGACGAATTTGTCTGTATGGGTGGCGCAGAAAGCGTCAACTCTTATTGGATTTGTTCAGTTTTGGACTAATCCAGTTAGAGTGACATAACCTGCCCCCGGGTGTCGCTCCCGGCTATAAATACCGGCACGTGCCTTCAGCGCGCGACATGGTCTAGTTATAGTATTTGGAATGGACCATTTCATCTGAAAAAAGTTATTTCTTTATAATACGAAGATTGATGGGTGTTTTTGACCAAAATATCAAGAGAAGAAAAAAATATAATGTCTAAAGACAATACTTTTATTATGTGGGTTGGTTTGGTATCGTAACGTCGTAACTATTCGTGATGTCGTGGTGGTTAAGTTTTTAGCGCTTGTGTTGCAGATCAGTGTTTTATTACAAACTTTACATTCAGAACTGTTTGAATATCAAAGGTACAGATAAGCGGTCGTTAAAACTTATATACTTTTTTTTTTTTTTTTTTTTTTTTTTTTTATACTACTAAGTAGGCAAACAAGCGTACGGCCCGCCTGATGGGAAGCGGTTACCGTAGCCTATGGACGCCTGCAACACCAGAGGTATCACATGCGCGTTGCCGACCCTTGAAGAATTTTAAAACATCCTTTTTGAAGTGCCCCATATTGTAGCCACTAGGGAAAGCCTCGACAGGAAGATCGTTCCACAACCTGAGTGTTCGCGGGAGGAAATTCCTCTGAAACCGGACGGTGCGCGACCACCCTGGCTCTAGGGTGTGTGGATGAATTCCCTGTCGTTGGCGGGCAGTGCGATGGTAGAAAGTGGCTGTAGGCATCATATTAAATAATTCTTCAGAACACAACCCGTTATACAAGCGGTAGAACACACACAGAGATGAGAAGTCTCTTCTCAGACTTAAGGGTTCAATACCGCTTGTAAGCTTGGGATCGTCGACAATTCTTACAGCGCGCCTTTGAACCGAATCAAGGGGTCCTAGCTGGTATCCAGGTGCTCCCGCCCAAAGGTGACAGCAGTACTCCATGTGGGGTCGAACTTGCGCCTTGTAAAGAAGCAGTCTTTGCCCCGCACTGAAGTACAACTTCGCTCTATTGAGCACACCGAGCTTTTTGGATGCCAGCTTGACCTTATCTTCTAAATGATTACGGAACTGGACGTCGCTGGAGATGTCGATACCCAGGATCCCAATACTTTTCGAAATGGTAAGAGGCATGTTCTGGAATTGGGGAGCTACAGTGAATGGGGATTTTTTAGCGGTAAACACGCAAGCTTGCGTCTTAGTAGGGTTGAATTGAACCAGGTTTTGACCTCCCCAATCGGAAACTCTGGTTAATATACCCTCCACGTCAGACACAAGTTTCTTTCGGCTTTCCTCCACTATGGATCGAGGGGTACCAGCACGACCCGTGTAGCATGTGTCTCCAGTACTGTCATCCGCATAGCAATGAATGCTATAAATGGACAGCATGTCATTGATATGCAGCAAAAACAATGTTGGAGACAGCACGGAGCCTTGCGGGACACCAGCATTAATGCCCATGCAGTCAGAGCTACTGCCATCAACTACGGCCCGTATGCTTCTGCCGGACAAAAAGCTAGCAACCCATCTGCACAAGCCCTCGGGCAGTCCATAGGATGGCAGTTTCGATAGAAGACCCCGGTGCCACACCCGATCAAAGGCCTTCGCTATGTCTAGGCTAACAGCCAGTGCCTCTCCTTGACTCTCAATGGCCTGGGCCCACCGATGTGTGAGATACACTAGAAGGTCACCAGTGGAACGATTATGGCGGAAGCCATATTGGCGATCGTTGATCAGGTCGTGTTCTTTTAGGTATCTCAATAGTTGGTTGTTGATGACACGCTCCATGACCTTAGAGAGAAGGGAGGTTATAGCGATTGGTCTGTAATTTGATGGGTCTGATCTATCGCCCTTTTTGGGCACCGGATGGACATGTGCGGTCTTCCACAAAGAAGGAACCTGCATTGTGGAGTAAGAAAGCCGAAACAGGCGCGTTAATACAGGACACAGTTCCGGAGCACACTGCTTAAGCACCACTGCTGGTATACCGTCTGGTCCGCTCGACTTGTGAACATCTAGAGAGAGCATCTCCCGGCGGACTTCCCGTTGTGTTATTGCGATTTCCGGCATGGAAGCACCACAACACGGGATGGGAGTCGGCTCGGCTCCTCCATCATTCAAAGTCGAGTTTGAGGCAAAGAGATTTCCCAAAAGATCGGCTTTCTCCTTGGCACTATGGACCAGGTTACCGTCAGTGTTCCGAAGTGGCGGCAGGGACGATTGACAGAAATTCCCCTCGGCAGCCTTTGCAAGCGACCAGAATGCGCGACTCCCAGAAGGGTATCGCGCCAGCCGCTCGCCAAATTTGCCGATGAAGTCGAATTTAGCCTTGGCAGTCACTTTTTTGTTAAACCTAGAAGCAGCGTTAAGTTTGCGTTTCACTTCAGAGATGTTAGGATCCTTATTCGTTTGAGCCGTGGTCCAGGCCTTATATGCAATTTGCTTACGTGATCTAGCTTCTTTGCAAGGTCGATTAAACCACGGTCGCCGTTTTATACCTGCAGCTACAAATTTATTGGGAATGTAACATTCCATTCCCATCAAGATGGTTTCGGAAACGGCGTTGGCGCAAGTGTCAGGATTCTCCGACGTGAAACAAAGCTGCTTCCATGGATACGATGCGTAAAATTCACGTAAGCCGTCCCAGTCTGCTGTTTTGTAATGCCACATACGGCGCCATTGTGTTGGCCGGGGTGGAATGGGCCGAACACATGGTACTTTCGTGCGGATAAGACAATGATCTGATGAGCCAAGTGGGGCATCTACGGATATGGAGTACCCACCCGGATGCGTGGTCAGCAAAAGGTCCAACAAGGAGCTCGTATGACCTTCGACATCTGGAATTCTCGTAGGAGAATTTACTAGCTGGGTGAAGCCATACGCTGAGGCAAATTCATGAGTAGACCTCCCCGCAAAGTCAGTGGATCGAGAACCAAGCCACTCCACGTGATGGGCGTTAAAGTCTCCTAAAATCACTAACTCTGCAGAAGGATACTGCTCAATAGTTCTGTCAATTGTTGATTGCAAGTGCTCAACAAGCCGACTAGTGTCCAGATCACCACTATGAGACCTGTAAAGGCACGCGTAGATACGGGTGTGGCCGCCGTGGTCTAAGCGTACCCATAGGATCGACAGGTCTGTATCTTCAAGGTTGTGTAGGCGGCGACAGCAAACATCCTCCCGAACGTACACACATACCCCAGCACGAGGCACAAAATTGTGCTCTAGGTTATACCCAGGGTAATGTAAATAGGATGTATCGGCAGGGCTAGATATTTGCGTCTCCGTCAGGAAAAACAGGGTCGGATGTGCAGTTTCCAGATGTTGGTGAACTGCATTGAGGTTTGCATGAAGTCCTCTGATGTTGCAAAAGTCCACATTCATTGTGGACGTGGATACCGCTGAATAACTATTTTTTCCTTTTTTCCTTGCCATTAATTTTGTTTTTTGGTTGGGGGTTACTTAAATGAAATATCAAATATAATTGAGGATGACTTAACATGGTTGGTCTAGACTAGACAGCCGGTAATCATAGAACAGTAGCGTAATAACACGGATCTATTATAGGTTCCTTGGAGTTTGCCAACGCGGATGTGATTGCAGACCCAGTGACATTAGACAATGCGGGCGGCTATTCTAATCGACACGTCAATCATGCTGTTACGAGCGCATTCTACAAGAGCTTAGGGGGGCAGAAGCTTAATTGGTACACTATGAAGACGAATTAATTTATTGTGTAGTAATTACTTTCACAGACATGAACAATACATATCAAACAGGACTTTGGAATGGAAGGAAATGGAACCATGCAGTCAGAGTAACGAATTGGTATAACAGTTGGTGACAAGCCAGACCCAACTAACCAGAGACCACAAATGATCATATCACACCACATCGTGAGAACCACAACACGAATCAGCTAGTTAAAAACTAGGAGACAGCCCAGAGTTAGCAAAATCAAGAAGAATGTCATTGTACACAACTATATCCAACTCATGACCATAACTACTGATATAAAAGTAATTACATACTTCAAAGAAAACAGTCAAGCTGGAAATATCGTAGCATCCGAAGAATTCACGCAATGTGTTTCCGCCAGTATCTACCCTAGAATCAGATAATCTTATATGTAAATTCTACAGGCACTTGTAACGCGTCTACCTACAATTGCGTGGGAAGACGCTCATGTACAAAAGAAGCCACGTAGAAAGTGGGCAAAGCCCGTTTTGGAAGCTTTCATAACGTTCCAAATTGGGCACATTGAGATGACCATAGAAGAAAATAGAAACAAGGAGGCGCATAAAGTTCTATTTTGAGTATCAGGTTGTCACTTCGACAAAGTGAAAAGGAAAGTTCAAGCATTTACCAGTACTAGGACGTCAGAAGTTATGTTTTTCTCTTTGTTACGAGGCAAAATTAAATGTTAATCTTGAGTAAAGCTCTCAATGTCTTGATGGTTAAGATAAGAGGCCTATAAGTTCGGCTATCTTAAATTAAAACCTTATTTTCATATTTCGCAGCTAGAACAGTTGCAAGGATCTTAGTAGAATCGCAGTAAAAGATAAGGTGAAGCTCGAATAAACGGGACTTCTAATGGCATAAATTCCGCACCTACGCGCTACGCATGGAAAAGATGACATCCAATGAATGCAAACCAAAATTACGAAACCTATGCAGTGCTAGTATTTCAACCGGATTATATAAATATGCAATTATGGAAATGTCATGTTCAATCTCTGCATGTCAATTGTCAGAATAACAACACGGAAAGGTCTAAACAATGTAATATTTAATAAGGTATCGTGTTACACAATCGAATGTTAAATGGAAATCAAAACTAACTGCTATCGTACCAACTCAGCACTTTTAAGATAATAAAGATTTTTTGACGAGACGCAACTAAGAAAAAGCTAGCTGTACCTATCGAAACTTTTTGGATAATTGTTAAGTACATAAATCTTAAAAGAATCTTAGGACTGTCATTTTGAAGAATAGGCAAACGAAAATTTACAACTACGAAAGAACATCTAAATTAAAGTTAACGTAAAACCAAATTCAGTGGTTTTGGCATTTTAACTGTTGGCGATTGGCATAGTATCTGTTATTAGTCGATCTATGTTACGCACAAGTCGCACAACTCAATACAGCCGTTTCGCGTAGGACGCCAATTGTTACAAGGTCTTCAAGGCTGAGAACAACTGATAATTAAAAGTAGTCGTATAACATAACAACCTGATATTTTACACTTTGCTCACTGCATTTATATCAATAACTAAAATAAGTAAGCCGGTATATTGTTATTACATACTGAACTAAACCAAGGATTTTCCTCCAAATAATGTAAGAACATGATGACACATCGCAAAAAATTTACGTCATATACCCGTACGTACCTAATAAATCTAATAATATAGTAAAAAATTAACAACATATACCCGTACGTACCTAATAAATCTAATAATATAGTAAAAATCTAATCCAAACATTTAATTTAGATTTTACATTGGAAAAAAAATGAGTACATTCGAAAGATAGTTATTTATTATAACGCTTACGTATACCAAACGATCGTCGTAAGCCATGTAACCATTATAGGTTCCTCCCACCTACTATATTTTGTGAGGTTATAAAATTATCCGATGGCTATCTTGGGGCGTGCCAGCAAAGTCCATAACTCTATGTAAATAGGCAAGAATACCTACTTATATAAAGATAATTCATTTTATAGATTTATCTGATGATATGTATATGGTACGATACGGTATACAGTTTACACTGGAGGAAAATGTACTGCAGAGTTAAAACCCGTATTTGAAATACCATTATTGAAAAGAGATACTTAAGAATATCAGTAAATGTGAAAGAATCTTGTTTAGATTATTTGCAGGTATGCACTAAAATCGTGAGAAACCGGATGCAGGATACAAAAAACATTGGCTGGACCAGATCACAAGAAGTTAAAAAAGTTATTTTTCTTAGCTAACCGCAACTTGTCGTAGGATATGACGGTAATTTCCATGACCGAGCCACTGTGCCATGAAGAATGCAATGTCGTGTCAATTATACATGCCACAAGGACTGGCCTCTCCGTGGTACCTAGTGTACCTACACATTGCTATAACACGCGCTTTTGCACCATTGTCATCTAAACCGTCAATCAAAAGCCATCTTTATTTTCAACAAATTGAGGTGCAGTTTCCAAGTATCTCTTTTGGTAAATTGTTCATACAGATAGTAATGACCATCATTATCTTTATCGTAAGGTGCAACAAGTTTTATCGAATACAAATGGTGTCACTCACTAAACTATCTTTGTGATGAGTAATTATTTGTTTTACTGTTTTGAAGTGTAACTATATTCCCATTATATAAATGTTATGTTAGCAATATCATTATACGGAGTTGCGCCTAAATTGTCTTGCTTACCTTTCATTAATTTGCATGTATACCTAGTTTCGTAAGCTTGGTATGTGTTTGGATAACAGTATGGAAGGGAAACTATTCACGACAGAAATAGACATAGCGGTGGATCTCGGGCGGACTATGCAATATGATTCAGGTAGATAATAAAATAGGATTGCCGAAACATGTTGAAGTTCGAATTCAGACGAAATAACATACAGAAAAGATATAAAGCTGAATTGGATCATTCAATCTTGTTCCCTGGCAAACGTGTGCTAGATTGTAAATTGTAACACGTAAACGTTCCAGATTTCCTACGTAACGATCACAGGCGAGATAAACTGAAATGTACTAACATCTGTTTTTCGAATTGCGCTCGTGGCAGCTACTATTATTATATTTCGTGTTGCCATGTTTGGAAGGGGCTTCAATCTATTTTTGGTGTCACGACTTTAGTTTTTATGCAATTACTATTTATGGGAATTTTAACGAGTGTCGTAGAAAGCAAGCGAAAGATTTATAGTAAGAAAATGGAACGAATTTCGAGATCCACCAATTTCACAACATGATTTGTTTCTAAAACCATTTTGGTCTTCTATTTTAGTTTTTAAGGTGTAGGTGTGTTGTGTAAGTTTAACGATTATTAGTTACTTTTAGAACGGATTTAATGTGTATCACTATTTCTTCGTAAAGAATTTGGAATACAAACAAAACTGGTGTTTTGTCGGTCGTAAATAGTCGTAATCCGTGTTACTCTATGTTTTAACGTTAAATTAAAAAGGGCATCTTGAAAGAAAAACGTATAAAATGAAATTATTATGGTGCATAACCTGAACACAAAAACTAATCTATTCTAGAGAATATCTAGTAAAGCAAAATCAGACGGAACAGAGGATATTACAATAAATAGCACAAGTATGCCTGAGTTTCGTGAGAGCAACAAGGTATATTTACCATTTCTTTCTTCAAGTAGATGAGTTGGGAATCGAGATCCGTGGGCGGCTTGTCGTCAGGGCTAGCCGGAGGCTCGGGCTCTGCGTCTTCCTCTGCAAAGCCGCTGAGACTCTTCGGGAGCGGCGGCATTCCTTGCAAGGACATTGTGGAGATCGCGCGAAACTGTTTACGTAACCTGTTGACAAATAACTGGATAGGAAAGTGCGTCTTTGAAAATTGAAGACAGCAAATGGAATCATGCGTAATTTTGTGGTTTCAGTAGAATCCCAGCCGGGCGAAGGCAAAGAACCTCACGAAAACTGATTATTTCGACATAGGGAAACAGCTTGGCGCATTAAATAATGCTATACATAGCTAAGTGGCTTCCTTTAGGTAATGTATAGCGTTTTTATATAGGTACCCAAATAAAGGTAAAAGTGGATTCAGTATTCTCATTTACAGAGATAAGTGATCCGGCTGATAGGCTTGTTAAAAGCCCTTCACAGTTCGCGTGTATCAAAGAGATTATCGCTCTACAAGCTTGGGAGCTTTTTTAAGAATATTCTTTGAAGTTCAGTCCGACAAAGAATCTTCAATCTATGTATTTATACCTACTGCCTCACATAGGTACTGAATAGTGCGCAAAAACGTAAAAACGCATTCTTTCGACGAAGGTTAACTATAATACCTACAACGCCGCAAAAACCAGATTGAGCTAACATGAATATTCTTGTTTTGAGATACATATCGATAACCCAATAAAATTAGGTCCAGTTTACATATAGGTTTAGCTTAGCCATATGCGTGCTGAGTTTTTTCTAACATGTCAGACAGAACAGTGCAAACTTCTTTGTGTGTTGTCTACTTCTTTTGCATTGTTTGAGCAATTACCACTCAAGTGTCTGTTAGCTTTACCGGTCGAGTCTTAAGTAGGTACTTATTTTGCTGTGCGATTGATGAAACATCGTGATCTTTGTTACCTATGTAAGATTTCTGGGTGCACTTGGAAGGACGAACTGTTTTTGATCAAATTATTGTTCACAAAACAAACTGGTCTTTAATTATGCCAGTCATATTCCAAGGTGACAATCTAGTCTGTCTATTATTATGAAAACTATGCACCTGTCGGCCGACCTGTCTATTCTACACCTACCTACGCATTATTTGAACAGGATATTAATGATATCTAGTGGTTCAATCGACGTTATAATAATGATAGAAAGCAAAAAATAAGAGTTTAGAAAACTGCCGGATTTGACCTCGTGCATTGGGTACATACTTATTAGAGGTCACTACAGCCGTATAGCGTACACTGGAATTAAGCAGTCAAAAGGCGTGTAAGTAAATCGTTACATGAATTTTAGGTATCAACTTGTCTGTTTATATTCGTGACCTAGAATTGGTAAAATGTACACGCCACTCTGACAAACCAGATAAATCTCACCGAGAACGAAACCAGGTTTAGGCGGGTACCTACTAACATGACCTTGTTGTAAGTTGTAAGACAGAACACTTTGTGAATTTTTTTATTCCAGACTTTGGACAACCGACTTACCTAGATTTAAGGTCAACGTCGAGTATGTAAGCGTATGCCTGATCATACCCATCGTCCGTATTTCCACTGGTCATCGACGACACCGCATAATTAGGCTCAGAGTCCTCGGAATCACAGTGCCCATTAATGTCTTCACACTCGCCCGTGTCCAAAGACTCCGACACGTTGGACTGTGACCGCATCGTCTGCAGCTCGTAAATTAACATCTCATGATTATTCATGTCCTTCATCATCAAAATCTCGGGTGAGTTGTCTCCCTTGTTGAGGTTCTCGGAATCTTTGCCTTTATCTATAACAGTGTTAGCTTCATCTTTGTTATTGTTATTCCTACTTGCGAGAATTTCAGAAATCAATAGCTCTGTGACTCGAGATGTTTTCCTTTCCAAGGAGTTGGTATTTTCATTTATTGTTTCATCGTGTTTAGGGCTAACAGGTTTAATTTGTTGTGTTGTTGGACAGCTCACGTTAGTGATCTCCTTCGATGGGCTATTCCGTAATCTGTCATCGAATTCTTGTACTTCTTCAACAGAAGCATAGGGCGCCTCGGGGGGCGGACTTTGTGGTGGTTTTGCGTCGATCGGCGAGGAGTAAAGACTTACGTCCACTCGATGGGCAGAGTAACAATTTATTTCCACTTTTGTCTTGTGTTCATTATTATTTACTACATTTTTTTTCTGTACAGGTAAGGGCTTCATTGGCTTTAGCTTAGGTTTCGGTGATAGAGGAGGCGGTGGTGCTTTCCTCAATGGCAACGTCTTCTCGGCAAAACTGGAGGATTTCGTAACTTTACATTTCGAATCTTGATCTAACTTATTTGACGTCGAAAGTGATCTTACTAATATTTGTCTACAAGTTTTGACCGCTTTGGAATTGAGAGATTCGTTAGATCTTTTGGTTGTAGCTGGGGCCGGAATTGAATTGCTGTCACTAGAACTCCGTCTTGAGTTTTGCCCGCTTGACTTCTTTTCGTCGGACGAAGAGCTACGGTCGCTGATAACATCTCTGATGAATGATTTCACACGCGCCAAACCGTTCTGTTTAGGCGACACTAAAGTCGGGTTCGCAGTGTTCGCTCTCTCTAAAGTTCTACTCCTCGGAGTGGTGGTCTGCTCCCGCTTGGAAAAAGCTCGTGATTTTGTGAAGTTAGCCTTGGAGTCGGCAACGGCCTTCCTCGTTTTTGCTAGCGCCTCCGCGACCACGCTTTGGTTAGGTCGCGGAGGCACAGGAGGCGGACCTTTCAGTTTGTTGCTCTTCATCGGTTGGGCGTTACTTTGTACCATCAGCATGCTGAACGAACCGTCACTCGTACAATACTATAAGGGTTATAGTATAAGGAGCGCGTTATACCGGCACCGTCCGCGCGATTACGGTCGCTCCTTGCGTAAACTGAGACGTGCGTCGCGTCGCGGTGGGCGCCCGGTACTCACTGACTGGCTGGCGCTGGCCAGTGAGCGACTCGTCACCGCCGCCGCCGCCGCGCCGCGCCGGTACTTGTTCGCGTCTCGCTACGTCCCTCGTGTAGTACATAAGTAGGAACATTTAAAACCTCGCCGCATGCACTTATAACCGCATTACTGTATTTTACTGAATGCACTATGATTCTCGATAGGTTGGTACCTTGGTACTGGCGAACAATGAATTGACCCACAGGTTTAATTGTAAAAGTGATTGTTTACTATGTGAATAAACGCAATAGCGGCTGCCGCGGCGCGGAACACGCGACGCTATTGTTTGGATTGCAATTTCGAAAGCAGTTAGGTACCTACTCCATGACCTATTGTCTCGCTGTAATCAAAATGTTACGGTGGGGCTATTGTTTGCTAGTTAGTAGCTTTCGAAAAATGCGGTAATTTATAATAACAAATTTTTGTGTTAAATGAATAAATACCTGAGTTTTATCTATTAAAATGTATTTAGTGATTAAAAATAGCATTACCATAAAGTGGTAATAAAAAAATCTCTGTTTTTTATTTCATAGGTTTTTTTTAGTAAACAAAACAGATGAATTAAGTTTGGTCAGGAATATTAATTATCACTTGAGTTATAGAATAGAACCTTGATACTAAATACTTGATACCTGTGGGCCTAAGATGTGCACAACCACAGTTAATGCAATAGTGCAAAATTCTTGATTTTGACAGAATGAACCGACATAATATTTTGCGTATCCTAGGGCCACAGGTAAAATTGTCATACTTACTTTAGTTTTGTTACATAATGTAAAGTATGTGAGAGAAATAAAATACAACATTGTCTGTGAATATAGGCAAAAATTCTGTAAGCTGCTTCAAAGTGTAATGGAGGTTTTTCCAACTAAATTGTCTATAAGCGTTACAAACGGCTAACATCATGATTGCCCATATTCTATTTAAGCAAAATAGCACATGGCAAGACGTGACAGGCAAGACACATCACCTTATTAGGTAAGAAGCGGTATTTGCCTTAGGATTAAAGTATGCCTATGATTGTAAGTATGTATTGAAGATGATGTCCTAGCCGATATCGGCCATGCCGACTGTGTTTATCTAGACAGACATGTTTAACTCGAGTTATGTAGGGCTTTGTTGTTCTGCCATTTGATGCGCTCTCCTGTACGTATTAAAAACAAGGTAAACAATGTAGGCACAAATACCTTCAAAACATGCCTTTAAATTGTATTCACTTATTGTTGAACTTCCAGTCCTGTCTGCACATAGGGCACTGCTGCTGCGGTTGCGAGTGGAGCCACTTTACGATGCAGTGAATGTGGAAGCAGTGGGAACAGGCACCCCACACCAAAGGACAATCGTCTCCTGGAAGTTTGCAGTCCGGGCAACAGCTGTCGAAGGGCATACGACAGATACCGCAATTATCGTCGTTTGCCACCCAGCGCCACGTCGCTACCCCCGTCCAACCTACGCCAAAAATTATTTATAAATACCTACCTAAAAACAATCACAGGAAGGAATGGAAGGAAACATGACGAACGTTGGCACAGACTTACTTTTTACAGTTACTTTCATAATATTGACTGTAGCATCGCTTCCAACATCTCTATGTACAATATAGGTAATGTGTGCAGTGTGTAGAAAAGATCAATCAGATGTAATGGACCTATGTACACGCACAGCGTTTTTATTTTTACAGTAATGAAAATAAACCATGGGGATTTAGTATGATTTAGTAAACGGACAAGTTTACAGTTTACAGAAAGAAAGAAAGTTAGTTTTTTTTTTGTTTTCGCTTCCCGGAACAGGAGCAGAGGCTATAGTTTTAGAACCATACCGCCTAGTCTTACGTTATTTTTTTTTCCGTTTTTATGTCAGTTTGTGTGTTTGTCTTGCGTAAATGATAAGTCAAGTCAAGTCAAGTCTTGGTCAAGTCGGCTGTCGTTTTGAAGAGAAAATGGTGGATTTTCCCTCCAAAACCGGAATCGAATTTTTACATTCAGAAAAACCACTTTACACACATTTATTCCAATGGCTCACACTTTATGTTACGACCTAAGTATATTGGTTAAAAATCCACCAAAATTAAACAACAATAACACAAGAAAAACCATTAAAATAAAAGTGCTATGTTTAGTTTCAAAAAATGACAAAATTCGAAACTAGTTATGTACGGGAGAGAACAGCAACATTACACCTCATGTTAATGTACAGCCAAATAACGTACAACATGATAATCATTGACAGGTGCCACCGGGTTGATTAGGCTTCGCGCGGCCGCACTTTGGTGCTCGTAGGCTCCGTGTTATCAGCTGTACATGTGACAATGTGTGGGCTGTTAACTCAAAGTATTATTGGCTCATTTGAACTGAACAAGTTCAAACGTTAGAAAGTTAATACGTAACGGACCAACAGCAAATAGGTTGTCAGGAGCGAAACGATGAGCATTATGTTAACTTATGATATCACGCACGTGCAGAGCAAGCGCAGTGAGCGTGCCGCGACCGCTAGGGCCAGAACCAAGTATGTATTGAATTCATGAACATTTCGTACCCCAAATAATGTACAACACGATAATTGAAAACATGTCATGTTTTGGTTTATTAGTTGCGTATTATCGGAGTGTATTTTACTGTGGTGCGAATTATCATGTTGCGTAATTTAAGGACTCAAGTTTTTTTTTTTTCAATTTTGACCTACATACTAGTCTTTTTGCCAAGGTAAATGTCAGTACAATCAGTCATGTTAAAAAAACTCTAAACAAATGGGCACAAAAAAGTCACTGATGTGTCACTGCGAATGTCATGACATGAAAAAAAAGTCTTATGTCATAAATAAAAAGAAGAAGAAAAGAAATCCCAAAAACTTATTTCTGAAAAACATTGATGTGTTGTTGGAATTTACGATAATTTAGGTACCTATTTTACCTATTTTCTTCGTGGAAAATAGTGTTCAAAATGACTACTTTTGATGCAAAATATGATGTAAGTCTCCCTACGTACTATCACCACAATAAAACTATGTCGTATAACTAACAATAGGTATTTTGTCCGTATCATCCAATTTTTAAAAATTAGGCCTCGATTCTTAAATTATTTCCTTCGCACCTCGACACGCATACAAAATAAATAGGCCATAGTATTTATCTCTTTTATATTATCTCTGTGACTACATAAGGCATCTAAAGCAAAGTCCTGTTCATTATATTATTATGTAGAAATGCATCTAACCTTAGCATATCCCACAGTTAATTTTCTAAGAAGTTGTTTTTTGGTTGCAGATGTTTCCCACAGGAGATGTTGGGACTGTGGAAGGAGAAATGAACATTCCTTCAAGTGGTGGTACTCCGGGTAATGCTATGGAGTTTAATACACTTGATGAACCTATCAAAGAAACATTTGTAAGTAAATCATTAGAAGATTGTATCTTATAGGCTCAATAGTGGGGGAATAAGATCTGCACTGACGTCCCGCGTTGGGGTGTATAGGCTCAATAGTACAATTCCTATGATTGTATGACATACTGCTTCACCCAGATATCAAAACTCCCCATAATTGTAATAGTATGTACAGTCACAGCCATTCTCTGTCTAACTCTTATTCGTTGCGGGGGAATGAGATCTGCACTGACGTCCTGCATTGGGGTGTACTGTGCATTGTCCCCCTGCTGAACTCACCCCAGCTAGCACAAGACCTTAAAGTAACGGAGAAGGACTTTAGGTTCATGACAGCAATGTTCCAGCATCCTCGATGGTGCAATTCTCTGTCTTTGAAGTTAAGATCTAGATCCTCCACTCCTCACATTCCTGCAATCCCAGCCAAGAATAGGATCTAAGGAGCTACCTAGTGCTATGTTCAGAGAGACATCGATTGATTGTGACTATTGTAGGTAACAATTTTTGAAATCTCAAAAATGTAAGTGAGATGTATGGAGCGCAATGAAACAACCGTCTTACTCGAGTACTGGTTTATTACTGAAGGTGACCGCAAGCGGGTTGGATATACATCATTCCTCCACATTTAGATTTTGAACCTGGTGACAAAATCATAACTTAAAACCCTATTTTTTTTAAAAAAACAAACACATAAAATTTAGAAGTATTTCCTATAATCCACTCTTTTCCCTAAACGCTTCTGGCGTGAGAGTGTGGGTGACGATGCTGGTGTCCCACTACCTGTGCGAGTGTTGGCGCATGTAGGCAACTCGCTCTCCGCCGCGAGCACCACCGCTTGCGCAGCCGGTAGACCAGACGCAGACGACTCAGCTGTTCCTCTCTCACTCTCCCCCGCCTCACAATCTCCCCATTCCTCATCATTAGCATCTGCCATGAATTCCGCCTCAGATGCGACAGGTGCTTCATCAGTTCCTACCAGCGGCAGATCGCCAGCTTGTTGATTGCTGACATCTACAGATTGTTCTATTGAGGTAGCCAAGTTATCAGAAGTAGCCACCGGTGGTCGAAATTGATGAGGCCTAGAATTTACTAAATTATCTGAGAGTAGGGGCTGTTTAATATTATTACCTGTATATCTAATTAATTGGTCAACATGTCTTATGCAGTAGACGTCCAAATCTTTAATAAAAATTTTGTACATTTTACTACCTACTTTTTCCTTAATTATACCTAACTGCCAGACTTCCTTCCGCGCGCTGTACCATCGGGCCCAAACCATATCATTTATCGCGAACTGTCTTTTACCGGGCACTACGGCCGAATCTACGCGAGTTTCCTTGGGTGGTACTATAAGATCAAGTCGGGATCGCAAGGTTCGACCAAACATTAATTTGGCAGGCGTTTCTCCAGTGGTACAGTGCACGGTATTCCTGTAATTAAACAAATAACCTAATAGTTTTTCGTTTATTTGGTACAGTGGTAAATTATCCTGTAAAATACATTTTAGCATTTTCTTGCATGTTCTAACTGAGTTTTCAGCTTGGCCGTTACTAGGCGGGTGATAAATAGGCGAAGTCATAAACTTAATACCATTAGACGAGCAAAACAACTTAAATTCACTGGAGTTAATCTTAGCATCGTTATCCGAAACTAACACGTTCGGTATACCGAAAGTTGCAATTAATACTTTTAACTTCGCTATTAGCGCCTTTGTGGCAGTTCCATTCTGCATGAGTAGGCATTCTACCCATTTACTAAAAGAGTCTACAACCACAAGATATACCCTTTGAGCTATCGTCATGTAATCGATGTGTACGCGCTGCCAGGCGCCGGCGGCGGCGGGCCAGGGCGCGGGCGGGTCGCGCGGGGGGGCGCTGCGCAGGCTCACGCAAGTAGTGCACGAGCCGATCCACCGCTCAATGTCGCCGTCGATGCCGGGCCACCACATTCTACTACGAGCGTTACTTTTAGTTTTAATTATACCTAGGTGGCTATCGTGCAACTCACCTAGCATCTTTTCCTTGAGAACCGATGGAATCACGACCCTATGTCCTCTGAATAGGCACCCGTTCTCGAACTGTAAATCAGATTTGCATTGAAAAAATGGTAATATAGATTTACAAATAACTTTTCGAGGCCACCCGGCTTTCATGTACCTAATCACCGATTGGAGCACGGTATCGCGTTCTGTTGCCTCGGATAACTCCCGCACCGTTATAGCAGGTGACGCCTCATCTAAAAACTTGAGCGCATAGTAGGTATCTACGTCACTATCTGTCCCTTCGAAATGGTTTGTGCCTTCTATGGGCGCGCGTGAAAAATAATCCGCCACGAAATTCTTATCACCCGGTACATACTGCACTACATAGTTATACGCCGCCAATATAATTGCGTATCGCTGTAACCTTAGTGCTGTTGTTACTGGTATTCCCGTCTTATTATTAAAAATTGAAATCAAAGGCCTATGGTCCGTTCTTAAAATGAAAGGTTCCCTTCGACCATACAAATATTGATGAAATCGCTTGACCCCAAAAACAATAGCCGTTGCTTCCTTCTGTATCTGGCTGTAGTTTCGTTCGCTAGCTGTCAGCGAACGAGAAGCATACGCTAGTGGGCGTGCATGCTCTTCGCCTTCGGCGCGTTGTGACAACACGGCGCCCAGCCCAGCCGGGCCCGCGTCTACGGTCAGCACGAGCTGCGCCGTCGGCTCGAAATGCGCCAGCACGCGCTCCGACGCCAGCACATGACGCACGCGGTCCATGGCACGACGTTGTCTCTCTCCCCACTCCCACGGTGCATCGCTACGCAGTAACTCATGGAGGGGGCTCAGTATGGACGAAGCGTTCGGTATAAAATTCCTATAATAGTTAACAACGCCCAAGAATCTCTTAACTTCGGTGACGTTAGTCGGTTCCGGTGAACTGAGTATAGCCTGGACCTTATCAGGACTGGTAGCCAGTCCTGTCTTACTAATCACATATCCTAAATACTTCACGCTTTCCCTAAAAAACTCACACTTCTCCTTTTGTAAGCGTAGACCGGCACTATTTAATTACTATTTATTTTATTTTTTTTTATTTTTTTATACATCAGTAAGCCTGCAGTTTTTGCTATATTCTAACAAGACCTCAAATAGAAACCACCTAGGTATTAGATAGGTACCCAATTAGAGTTTAGCCCCTTCAACTTTTGATTTTTATTATAATTTTGTAGTCTAATGATTTTTAATATATTTTAGATGCGAGATTTGAGAGCTGTCGGCAACAAATTTTACCATGTCCTCATCCCTAGAGAAAAAACTAGTTTATTGAAAGAATGTGAGTTATAGTTCGTAGAATAGTAAATGTATGTTGGTTATTTTCTTGAAAATTTTGGGCAAATATAACAATATCATAGTGGCTTTACTTAGTTTTGGTGATTGTATTTTCATTCACTAAAAATAGTTATGTATTAAAAATATAAATGAAGACTAGAGACATAAGATTTAAAAAAAAATTGCCTCTAACGCTAAGTAATGCGTCTTTATAAGACCCTGCTATCAATCTTTTCAGGGGATCTATGGGGCCCGTTGTTACTTTGCACACTCATGGCCACCATACTTCAGGGCTCGACCGAGCGAGCTGACAACACCAATGACGGTGGACCAGAATTTGCTGAAGTTTTTGTACTGGTGTGGATTGGAGCTGCTATTGTAACAATAAACTCCAAACTTTTAGGTGGAAATATGTAAGTACCTTAATTCTTATTAAATATTACTAGTGACCCGCCCCGGCTTCGCACGGGTGCAAAAGCAGTGATGATGATGTATTATACATATATCCTTCCTCTTGAATCACTCATCTATTAAAAAAACTGTATCAAAATCCGTTGTGTAGTTTTAAAGATCTAAGCATACATACATACATACAGACAGACTTTGCTTTATACTATGTAGTGATAGTGATTTATTAAATTATAGTCGTTCATTATTTTAATTAATGAATATTAAAATAAATATGATTAAATTATAGTAAATTGTCCTATCTATTGGTGAGACCTATGTCCAGCAATGGGGCGATATAGGTTGATGATGATAATGATGATGATAAATTGTTCCTTATCTGAATGTGGTCAATATGATGAAGCACAGATTTAGATGCTTGAGTATGGTTTTAAACTTGACTGAGCTCTACATAAATAATGAACACAAAGGCTCATATGCCGATACAGAAATCGTTACTCAAGCTTAGATTTCAGTAGAGATTTTCATACAAAAACCTGTGCTTGAGTCCGGTCCGGATCAGTGCTTGAGCAGTAGATCAGCATACATTCCTAAGGCTCGAATCAGAGCTCAATTCTAAAATAAATTATCAAGTACCTATTGATCCAGACTTAGTAGTTAATGCGCATACAGCCCTAAATGTAATATACAAGGTGTAACATAATTACCCTATAAGCCGGAAGAGGGCGTAATCAGACCGACCACCTGAGTGCTTGGACGTGTGCAAAGGGTCAGTAAATCGTAATTGAAATTTTCACACAAAAGTACAACTTTTATTATTTTAGAAATTTGCGACTACCCTAAGTGTTTGTTTACTATTTGCGTAAACGTAGGCACACGTAGGTACCATCCTACCGCGTCACAAGCACACGCTAGCTGTGTGTAGGTACATTTTAAATAAAAGTTACGAGCCATATCATGAATGAAAAACTTCGAAATCTCAAAAGTCGTAGAACAAACACTGTTCGCCATGACCGGTTAAATACCCCCCTTTCAGACTTATAGGGTATTTATGTTACACCGTGTATAGCTATGTCATCCCATGGCCCTTTTCTAATTCTGTGAGCTATGATGGTAACCTTAGTTCTTCACATTTTTTCATCATACTGATAATGTTATTGCAAATGCTGCATGCCTGTAAGGCCGTGCTCACTTTGGACAGGAATTGGTTCGTGCGTAAATGTACGAGTAATGTTCGTACGAATTGAGTGCTCACACTGAATACGTTTTTCTCCGTCAAATAGTACGACTGCGTGATAAATCCCAACAAGTTCGGATTGTATTCGGACGTCGTAAGTAAACGTACGTATACGTACGACTGATCGCATGCAGTGTGAGCGCTCCCATAGTCCTTGGAAGGTCGGTATCATTCGTGCTTAGTCGTACGAATCAAATTCGGATGAAATCGTATCCAAAGTGAGCACGGCCTAATTGGCACACATTTTAGGTAAGGTTTCCAAAGCGATTATTGTAATGTACACTATGTGCGCTGTTTGCGTTGCCTATTGAATAAATAAATAATATTATATATTTTGTGATTCCAGCTCGTTTTTCCAGTCGGTGTGCGTACTGGGCTACTGCTTGTTCCCCATAGCGGTATCGCTGATCGCCTGTCGCATCATCCTCTTCAGTACACAGAACACATTTCTCTTTTTCTTAAGACTCGTTATATGTATGGTGGGCTTCGTCTGGGCTACTTTTGGTAAGTGGTTTGATGAAGTTCTATGTCTAATTAAGGATAGAATAAAAAAAATATTGATGGATCTAGTTACAAGCTAAGCAATATACTAGATGACCTATAAACCCTCAACCAACAGCGTAGAAAACAGATCTACAACTGACTTAAATTTCTTATCTCTCTGGTTGCGCAAAGTCCCGCTCTTAAAACGTGTCGGGACCTATACTTTGTTACACGCAGAATAGTTTTTACTTTCTTACAGACAAATAGGAATTCCTTATTGAGTGCTCTTACACTACGGGAAAACTATTTTTAATTTCTTGTAGTTACGTACGAGTATGAAAAAGGCTCACCATGCTAATATGTAACTTTATTTCCAGCGGCTACAAAGTTCCTGGGGGACAGTCAACCAGACGGAAAGAAGGCGCTCGCTGTATACCCAATTTGCTTGTTTTACTTCATTCTGTCGTGGTTAGTGATTTCGCACAGTAACGTCTAGGTATGTTGTGATATTGACTCTAGTGCTGTACTCGGTCATTGAATGACTCATTATTTTATAGCTATATTACACGGTTCGAGCAAAATTAACTTTGGAAAGGCGCAGTAGTCTGAATGCTGTAATTCAAAGGCAGTTATTCAATTTTTTTGTTATGATTCAATTTGGTAAATCCAAAGATTCATCAAGATTGAAAGCCAAGAAATGAACCGTGTTATATCAGTATATAGATTTTATTCCTCACTGAAACACTGTAGAATGCAGAATCTGTTCGTTCGAGGTGCGTTATATCGAAATTTTGAAACAAAATTTATTGAGTTACCTACATCGAAGTGAAATAAAAAGGCGTGACAGCAACTTTGGTCTGCGCAACTAATCTGTCTCTCGCATTATAGTCTGAAAGTGTTCGACAGAAGATAGCCGATAGAATTCCAGAGAGACAAAAAAGCTTTCAGGCAATTATGTAGCTCGTGCGCGAGCTCTCTTATAAGTTCCATTTTGGTAAATTGAACAGATCAGTTTGTGGCATTTTAAAAGCAACTCCGTATCAAAGTGACAGTTACGGATTCGGTGCTCGGTCGGTAGTTTTTGGAATTTACAAATAAGTGATGGTTATTTCCTTAAAAAAAGTTACCTATGAAAGTACTTATTTATTGTATGTAACGGATAAAAATTAATATATATTTAGTGCTGACACTTTCTAAAAATGTTCGTTTCCATACAAGTCAGGTGGTGACCATATCAAAATACACTATGCCCGGACTTCAGGTTTCTGTGACTAATGCATGTATTATTACTCAAGCACTGATCCGGACTCGAGCTTTGACTTTTGTATAAGAATCTCTACTTAAATTTTTGCTTGAGTAACGATTTCTGTATCAGAATTATTCTGAATACGAGCGTAACAGTATGGCTGCGGCCAAAAACAAACGAACAAGGTTTTCATGAAACCGTTGAAATCCTCAAAAAAAAACTAATTTATAATCAATACCAATTCAAAATGGCTAAAGGTATATGAAAAACTATACCCTCCGTTTAAATTGAAATTATTTGAAATAATAAATTCATAGTCCAAAAAAGCACGGTAGATATCCCCATATCACTTAATTCTAGAAAAGGTGTGGGCTTTTCGTAGCCACATTTTGCAAGTTGCCCATTGACTGGACATATTTCTGATCATGCTATCAACGTTAAAAACATCCACCTATCAATTCAGTACAGTCAGTCCATGTTGACGCGACCACAGATTGGAAATACCGACGAAAAAACTCCCCAAGTTCGTTTCAAACATCAAAGAAAGGTTTTTTGTGAAAGATTCCTTTTCCAGTCGGAGATTTTAAAAATCTTCTCGCATGTAGAGTACATAATATCATACATCCTAACTATCCAATTTTATATGTATGTAAGTGCTTCGATTTATACTTGGACCTGTGTTAAAACTTACAGCCTCGGAGTCAGCTCTATTTATCGTGCCACTAGTTTTCGACTTCTTGGTGAAATTAAAAGCCCTCATGTGTATAAATGCATTTAAATAATTTAATGAGTTAAGAGATTGCACGAGTTCGGCCATTAGTTTAAGTGTGAATAAATGTTAGATTAATTTTAAACCATATTTTAATATTATGTCAGTATTTACTCCAGCGTAACAGATAGTCAGTCCTTTTCCAATATATTGTTACGGCACAATCAGCATTCCATTAATAGTTTCGAGGATTTGTACATAATTTATTAATTAAAAAGGCTATTTTACGTCCACTGTAGTTTTATTGAAAAAAACAACCAATAGGAGTCTAAAAAATTACAAGATTTGTTCAAATTCGAGATATGCTTATGCCTGTATTGTATATTGTATACTCATCAATTCGACAAGCTATTAATATCCTGTGTCTCATTACCCGCGTAAATAAATTACAAATATTTGCTAAGTAATTATTTCTATAAAATTATGCACCATAAAAAGCAACTTTGATTTGGTTGGTCTGAAAGTGTGAACAAGGCATAGTTACATTGTGGATGTGGTATCAAACTATACTATTAACTAAGTATAACTACATTATGCTTACATAAAACTATTTACATACATTACATAGCCATTATTTATCACTTGTTAAGAAAATGTTGTGGTTCTGATTTTATATAAACATCCAGATCTCTTAGACTTAGCACCGAATATTAGTACAAAGATTTAGTAAAATAGTTTGTTTTTACGTGTATTCAAAAGTGTCGAAAAGCGGTTGCCACTTTAAAATATGTTTTTATTCACTTAAGATAACTAATACAACCAAGTCTTTAACACAACAGTCATGATACATAGAAAACTACATAAATTTCAATACAAATAAATATCTTAGAAATATAAAATGTGATCAATTACGACAAAACTCTTGTAAAAGTTAGTAAATCATTAAAAACATACCTATAAGTTACCGATTATGGAATGTTCAGAGTACGAACTACACAGACTATTACATTACACTACTTTTTTGCTACGTATATCTATTATCAAATTCTACGCGATACACCAATATAATATTTTGTAAATAGGTACGTACTACACAGCACAATTCATAAATGACATTAAAAAGTTACTACGTGCGAACTAGTAGACGCATTACAAGTCTTACATTACTCTCAAAATGATAGGGCTAGAATTTCTCATAAAATTTATAATCTTTTACTTTTAGCGAGCTTTTCATATGCTTTGGTAACGATATTCCGAATAGAGTCTTAACTAGATTCTGAGCCGCTGGATGCCTTGTCCGGAGTGCGCGGTGGGGAGGGTTTGGGTGACGTCTTCACTGGTTGGTAAGACATGTGCGTCTGAATTGTATCTCTGGCTTTCCTCGCGCTTTTATACGTGAGGGAGTTTGCCCTGGGTTTGCGCCTTGAGAAGTGACGTTCGACCCATTTGAGCATGGCTAGCACAGAATCAGTGGACGAGAGGCGTCTTTCGGCTGACGTTTTAGTTATGTTCGAAGATGCTATGCGGAACGTCGCAGCCATACCTTTGAGGGCCTGTGGAATACAATTACCTAATTATACAGTACTGCAGTTTTTGATTCATCAATACTGAAGAGAAAGAATCGTCAAATTGATGTCGCTCTTCGATTAGTGGGGTAAGTTTGTTTTTATTCAACTAACACAATCAATCAAAATTTTTGTGACTACCTGAGCCATGTTTTTATGTAGGTAGATTTAAGAATAATCTTTGTACTTACCAGCATGGCGTCTTCATCGGTGACGTCATCTCCAGCGTAGATGATCCTGATTCTTTCACTCCAGTCCAGGCCGAATGCTGTTCTCAGAATATAAATTGAAGCGCGACCTGACAACGGAATATTAACACAGAATTAGTACAAATATTAGTAAGTATTTGCAATCTTAGGGCGTATGTAAAAGGCAGAATACCCTCTCGCTCGCACATTTCAACATTTTTGAAGATATAATATAACTAAATGTAATTATGTGAAATTGCAGAGCTTCAGGTTCGAGAGAATAACAATGCAAAGGTTCAGTAAAAATATATCATTGATCCAAACAAGTTTTCTAACAAAAAAATGTGCATTTTAATTTATCGCATTGGTATAAGTTTTTTGGTCGGAAAACTTGTTTGGATCAATGTGATATTTTTACTGAACTTTTGCATTGTTATTCTCTCGACCCCGAAGCTCTGCAATTTCACATAATTCATTACATTTAGTTATATTATATCTTCAAAAATTTTGAAATGTGCAAGCGAGAGGGATGTCTGCCTTTTACATACGCCTTAAACTACTGTTATAGTAGCTGAAATGGCCCATATTCTTAGCCGTAATCTCGAATAATCGTCGCCTCACCTCGAGCTCGACCATGAAATCGTGCTTTGGTAGTTTGTTTGAGTTGCTAAAATTACTACCAATTTAATCCCCCACGCAGGGGACTTAGTCAGGGGAAAAGTGGAATGAGCCATAATTTCGAGATTCTGCCGAGGTGAGGATTATTCGGGGTAACTACTAAGAATATGGGTAGGAGAAACCAGCAACTGATCAACTTCTTCGCTTGGTTGGGTGGCTCCCATTTGTTCTTTATGACTGTTACCTACGTCTAGAACTGTTGAACCTTTTTTTATTCCTAATATCTGGTAACTTCCATTTGGGTAGGACTATTGAAACGAAAACTAGCCCTAATGGGCTAGTTTTAATAGTCCTACCATGGAACTACAGGGATAAAAAAGGTTTCAAAAACAGTCCTATAGAACAAATGGGAGTTACCCGCTTGGTTTGTTACCGCGGCTCGCTTAGCATCCCATAATTTAAAGTAAAGGAACGTAAAAAGCTTTGGTTCTCAATCTAGGCATGGTAAATATTACCTTTGTCCCATTGCACGGGTGGGCGTGCCTCTAAAGCGCAGTGTGCAGGCGCCGGCGTGAAGCCAGCAGCTGTGATCAGCTTCCGTGCCTGTTCTGCTAACGCGGCTCGTTTCGCAACTGGAGTTTCACGGAAATGGAATGTCAGAAGGGCCCCTTTGTTCTCCACCCAAGCGCCATCTTTGCACACCTGCAATTTGGATATACATTGTTTGTTCAGTATTTTGGATGCGCATTTCCAGCAGTGGAATTGTACAGACTGAGATGATGATGATGATACTAGATGAGTGATCTTAGACCTTCAATTGTATGCCGTCAGCCTTGGGTGAAAAATTAAAATCATAGGTCAGCCTGGACTATATTTTATATACCTAAGTCGATGATTTATAGGTACTTACATGAAATAAGCTATTTTTCATCATTTAGTTCTAATGAACGTAAAATAGTCTGCAACTTTGGATTTAATTTGACTCTGAATCACAACTCCTTACCTGTTCCTGCAGTGACTTGAGCAGTTCAACGACCTTATCCTGCAGCTCCATTGGCATGGGGTGAACGAACTTGCTGCCGTCGGGGTGGAGAATCTCCAGGCCGTGGTTTCCAGCGTATGTGATCCCTTCGATGCCCACCTGGTGAACAGATCATGTGAGTACGCTTTAAATATGAAGGTGACCACAAAATATGACCGACGAAAACCTCGAACTAAACAGAATTGGGTAGGTTCGGTAGGGAAATATTCTTTGAAGGTGGAATTGTGAAAACAGCAATGGCTATGGGCTTGCAAACCATGTACCTACATATATAGCTAAAAAGTAGCCTGTGTTAATCCAGGTAACGGACTATTTAAATTTCATCCAAATCGGACCCGTAGTTCATAAATTTAGTATAATTATGTGTAGATAAAATGCTTTACTATATACATGTTCTCAAAATCCCTGTAGGTACCCAGGAACACGATACAGCATATTTTGTAGGTATGATCATATTGAACTCACAGTTCAATTTCCATTCGTTCTGCTCTGATTGCTCCAGAACATTTTATGAGAACGCTAATGCAAATATGAGATAGTTGTGTTTCTGTGATATACATTGAGGTTATCGATTTCTTATCGAAACGCGAATATGTGACCCTAGGACCCGCACGCGGGCCAATACCATCTAATTTCTAATTATTAATAATAATGAATGATGAAACTCTTAATTTTAGAAGAAAAACAAAACAAATCTAATATTATATCGCGCGATCCTGACTATACGTATACAGGATGAGTTCTCTCGACCGCCCTTCAAAAGATACATATAAACGGCTATAAAAAATAGTGATGAGCCCGGTGTTGTAAAACTGTCGTGATAATGGCAAATGGTAGTTCGGTAGAGAGACGCGAACAAAGGTGGGCCCGGTATCGATAGGTTTAGTAAACAAATATAGCCAGATGTAGGTGCCTGGGATGAAAACCATTCAAGCACATGGACTCAATCGTAACACATTGCAAATAAAATTAGTTGGAATCACGAGATCACATCAATACCTAAATATTACGTAATACTTAACAAACATCATCATACCAAACCGGGTTAACACAATTATCAAGGAGGCTAGGTACCCTTGTGTACATAAAATAGTATAAATATGTTGTTCAAAACTATGATAATATCAGTCAAAGTTCAGAAGATAACACCTTGTTATTGCAGGGCCGGTATATATCTGAAACTGTATTCTGAAATGTTTGTTTTCCTGCGAGTACGAGGAATCAGTTATTTGTGATATATGATCTCTGCTATTCGCCAGTCATTCTGTTTGTTTTGTGTATTTGCTGTTGGAGCTATTGTTTAAGCCCGGGGCCCGGGAGTCACTAGGAATAGAATTTGCGGTTTCCCAGCCATAAATATGTAGTAGGGGCACATTATATTACTACAATGGAAAATGTGTTGACTATCATTTCAAACCTTCTTCTTCAAACCTTATTAACAAAGCTTACACAAATAAATGGTAATCTACTTACAGTCTTATATAAAGTCATTATTTTCCGATGTATTTATTACTAGCAGCGCCTCGCGGTTTCACCCGCGTAATTCCCGTTCCCGTGGGAATTCCGGGATAAAATATAGCCTATGTTCATCAGGGATAATGTAGGATTCTAATGGTAAAAGAATTTTTTTAATCGGTCCAGTAGTTTCGGAGCCTATTCAATTCATACAAACAAACAAACAAACAAAAAATCAAACCTTTCCTCTTTATAATATTTGTATAGATGTATAGATTTTTTCAGCAAGTGTAAAAATATCACGCTTATAAATATTCAAGATAAATATTAAGTTCGGTCAAAGATTTACCTCTCTGTCAAGTGTACGAGGTCTTTTCCTATCGTGATAACCTTCAGTCTCCGAGCTAACGGATCTACTTGTATCATTCATGTCGGAGTTGTGTAACTTTAAATGGTTGATTACGATTATAATGGTTTTTAGTTTATCCTAGTTTATCTGCAAAACAAACTATTGCTACAGTTTTGAGTTCTTCCAAAAATTTAATAACCAAATAACCGAAAGTTAGGCCGTTTCTTGAAAATCTTCAGTTACAGATACCTACTAATTATAATTCTTTGTCTGTCAAGATCATGTTGGAAGTAGAATATAGATTGGCTCACCATTTTCCTGACGTTGTCCACATTTCGTCCTGATATAATGGCTATGTACACATCAGACATGTTGGAGAGCCTCTGCAGGGTATGTTTGGTCTCCACTGGGAGAGTCGCCAGGTCAGGGTGAGGTGCGATAGGAGCTAATGTTCCATCGTAGTCGAGAAGCAGGGCTAGCTTCTGCGTGTAGCCTATGTATCTGGAAATTAAATATTTGAGGGTGATGAACAAAGTAGTTATTAAAATATACTTTGTGTCACAAAATAGTAGAATAGTGGATAAATCCAGCGTTTTGTGTTCTGTGAGTGAATAAATAGAGAAAAAGTGTTGTATATAGAAAAGAACTGGCAGTTGAGTTGATGGTTTTGAAGAAAATACCTCTGAATGAACTCTTAGTGCTGGTAGTAGGTACTTACTTGGACAGGTATTCATCGAAGTCATCAATAGTGAAGGGCTGCATGGAAGTGGCTCCAATGTCATCAGCTTCTTCTTCCAATGAGTCCATGGCTTTGAGGAATGCCTTCATCCAACTGTCTACATCGTTCAGCTGTTCTCTTCGCCTGAGGTGGTTCATTCGGACGGTCCTCTCATCTTCTGGCATTATCAGAGCTCTGAAAATCGGAAATTTAAAATTAACAACTATCAATTGTAACACAAACATCCTGGTCTTTATTTGCATTCACAGATGTGTTTTTAGTGCAAACAAAACTAACGTTAAAATTAAAAATAACAACATAAAAAGTCGATATACCTATGTATTACTTCTGCTGCGTCGTCCAACTCGTAAGGATTGCATATGAGCGCTTCGTGCATCATCTCTCCAGCACCGGCGAAAGGTGACACGATCAGAACTCCTGGAGGCTTGTTGATCTGACACGCCACGAACTCCTTGGCGACCAAGTTCATGCCGTCTCTTAGAGGGGTGACTAGTGCGACGGCCGCGTCACGGTAAAAAGCTGCCAGCTCATCCTGACCCACGCAGCCATAAATATACCTGCAAAAACGTAACTTTATCAATGACTAGCTGAAACCTCATGCCAAAGGCGGCTTTTGGTTTAGAGAGGTCAAGCTGTATCTAAGAATTCACGTCTTTCACTTCAATAAAATATAGTCCATGTTTCAATCCGGAAAAAGGGCTTCTGAATGGTATAAGTTTCATTGAAAATGGTCCTGTAGTTTAGGCGTGATCCGCGAACAAACAAACAGATAAACAGACAAACTCGCTTTTCAGAATCAAAATCGTTTCTTTAGTAGATCTGCATATTTAGTTTATCCATACCTTTAATTTTAGTTTTTGGCTTTTTTACCGTTTTATAATAGTATAGATTTGACATTTTGTTGATACTGTATTGTCTCAATTTTGAAACCCTCATTAATGCTGATGTAGTCATTTTCTTACCTGATGGGCGACCAGTTAGGCGTAGTGAAACTGCCGTTTATCCTTCCAACTAGTTGATCCATTTCCTCCTTTAAGTCTTGATACTCTTTCACATCTGTTCTAGATGGCACTGAGATTTGTAGTAAAACAACCTTCTCGATATGTTCTGGGTGTTTTTGCAATAGCCTTTCAAATGCTTTCAGTCTGTGCACTAAGCCTTTGGTATAGTCCAGTCTATCAACTCCTAATATTACTTTTTGATTTGGTGTAGAGAGCACTGATTTTGCGTTAGTTGCCAGTTGCACGAATCTGTCGAACGGTACCCCGATGGGCAGAGGACGAACACAGATTGTGCGACCGCCCAACTCGACTAGAAGATTCTTTCTGTCAACTCGACAACCTAGATTTCTTTGGCAACAGTCAATGAAGTTCAAGCAGTAGTCTGTTATGTGGAATCCTACCATGTCGCAACCTGCGGGTAAAAACCTTCGTTAATCAATTGAAATCGGTATTAATCCAACAAAGACCCGGAAAACTGAATTTTATGCAACAACGTACCGAGTATGCCTTGAAGAACTTCATCTGACCATGGTAAGAGTCTGAAGATATCCCATGGGGGAAACGGAATGTGGAGAAAAAATGCCAGTTTGCATTGGATTTCATCTTCTTCAGCACGCTGCAGAAAAAAACGAAAACTATTAAACATTCAATGTTCAAAGATAAGCCGTTTTTTTAATGATGATTTCAAAAATGACTGGGCTACAAACCTGTCTGATCCAGTTAGCAGCTAGCATGAGGTGGTAATCATGTACCCACACGATTGGCGCAGAGCTAGCGTTCTTGTGCTTTGTCTCCTCAGTCTTTAAAAGCTTGAGGGCGTGGATGGTCTTTTCAGCGAATTCCTTGTTGATTTTGATGTATGCCTTCCAGTGGCTGGCGATAAAGGTGGCTCGGTCGGGCATGGAGTGGAAGAGAGGCCAGAAGGTGCCGTTACAGCAGCCATTGTAGTAGCTGTCGAAGAGCTTAGGCTCTGCACGGATGGGTACTATCTACAAACAAGATTATCATGGTACTGATGATATTTGGTTCTACAATATGTTATTGCTTACAACCCAGCAAAGGAATTGAAATAAGTTAAGTCATTGCTTATACAATGAACTACTACAAGCTACTACGAGCATCAACACCTATAATAATATTATTATGATCGAGTACTTAATACAAATCACATAAATTACTATTATCTAGATTGCAAATATTTAGTGCAATATAGTTTAAGCTTTTAAGCTCGGCAAATAATAGATATACCGCTATCTGATAGTTTGATATCAGATGTAACAGGAAAATTACTGTGTGTTAACTAGTTAGGAACTAGGAATTTTTAATACGTCATGGAAGGGAACATTCGAATAAGAGAATTGCAAGCGGTGTTTAACATATTAAGTTGTGGTTTATTATAGGTACCTAATGATACAATGATTGTACCTGCATTGTGTAGGTAGAGCATATTGTATGCAATTAGAGACGTGTTTGAAACCGAAGGATATTGATCTACGCATTGCATATGTCCCGTATCTCCATGAGCACACAATAACAGTGTGCATAAGCTGAATATTGATTGTAGTATTAGAATATTGACCAGATTCCAATATTAGAAAGATTTAAAGCTATAAGTGCAACGCAAATTGTTATAACACGACGCAATGTTGTGGTCACGGTACTCACACATGCTGCTCTTCTGAAGGTCGTATACACAAATCGGAAACCTACTTACCTTATACCTATTATCAAATTCAGAAGCGCTACTGAATACAAACAAAATATTGCCTACTTATTCACTGAAACGTGAACGATACCTACTTGTGGTGTAGTTTCAAAATCCATCTTAGCCTGTGTGCTTTTCTTTGTGTAACTGTTTTATAGAATTGTACCTAATAAAACTTGTACTTCGCTTCAAACTGAAATCTCGCCATGTTCCCAAAAAAGAATAAAACTTAAAGATTTTTTTTCAACTATGGCTGAGGTAAATTTTACAAGTCGCATTCGCATCGTTTCCACCATCTAGTTAGGTACCAATCTTAACTGAACTGCAAAGTCATCAAAACTTTAAGAAATGAAAGCTCACGTTTTATTAACCTTTACAATTTTCACTGAAACTCAAATACCTTTTAACTTCAGAAAAAAAATAAAAACGGGTTCGGAATGTCAAAAACATCACACTTTGAGTTGTTTTGTAAGAATTTTTTTTCTCAAACATGTTTGGAAATTAAAGCATTAGTTTGATAACCTTCTTCGAGATAAATCGAAAATGCTGTACTGGCCAAATACATGCGAGCAGCGGTCAGATAAAAATGTGTGAAAATCCATTGCTGGCGTGTTTTGCAGCCAAATAAATTACATACAATACTCATATCTGTCGTGTAATTCAAAAATGGAACGATTTTTTACTCCATAACATGGCAACCAAGGAGGTAACTTATCAAAGGTTTTATTCAAATTTCGAACATGCTTTCAAATAGAAAGCTGATTATTAAAAAAAAACCAAATGAACACTGTAACTTCGTTGTTCGTTACTGGTTTTGAAAAGTATAATTGTATTTTCAACTAAAAAGTTTTGCCTAGGTACTTAGTTTTAATTTCCGCGCATTATTTGAGAAAAGTACTATACAAGCCTAGGCCACAACTAGGCAATGATGGACTCACGTATGTGTGCCTCGTCTTTGACCCTCATTGCCTCTGTTTCGGGCCGCTGCAGTAATGTACTATTTTACTCTCTTTTAGACTCTGCAATGCAAACTCTATAACCTCTTGATTTATTTACCTTACCAGTAACAGTAAACTATGGCTATACTTTTTTTGTGTAAGAAAATAAACGTTATTATTATTATTATTATTATTATACTTTCTATGCACATCGAATATCCAGTTCGAAGATACTCGAGCAACCATACAACACCGATTTGCCTAATTTGACACTAAGATCTTCGTTAGCTTCGCTCACTCAAAAATACATGGTTTTATTACTAAGTCCTATGTACTTGAATTTACTAACTGCTACAGTAGCTTACCTTTTTTGAAAGTAGTCCAGCAGTGGGCGTCTTGTCTTTGGGGTCTGATTCGGGAATCTTTTCATTGGGGTCGTCCAGGTGAATGCCTGGCCAACCGACCCATATTCCACCTCCACGGATCACGACTGGCGCTACTGCCGTCACCAAGCCTCCAGCACTGTCGAAATAATTTTTGTTTACAAAACCAAAATACCTACTGAATAATTTGCATAAAATAATAAGAATCTATAAAATGTATTCTCAAAAGTAACAAAATATTTACAAACAATGGACCTACCTATCTCATCTTCAATGACGGTTTCAAGTTTCGATTCTTTGAATGTTTTTAATAGCTCTGATAATCTCTGGAGAAAATCTTTTCGTGAGGTTATGTTGAATAGCAACAGCTGATTTACTTAGTTCTTTACTTGGGTACCTATTACCTAACTAATGAACAGCTACCTGTTACGGGATTGCAAATTTTGGTCCCTGACAGTTGCATTTGCATTAGGTGCATTTGGTATTATCAAGACAATGCTGTGTTATGCAATCTATGTCAATAAAATCCAAAAAATAATCGTAGTCGATGGCTAATAACATCGGTCAGTTTGTAGGACAACCACGTGTGGGGCTTATTAGGAACACGTTATCAACAACACTCTATTTTAAGTTGATTGTACGATTTAAAATATTTCGATATATCTGTTCCAAAATATTTACACTAAATAAGTAGGTACATAATGTTTAGGTAATAGTCCTTGAGCGCCGGCTAGTTTGATAAATAAATGCGTAAACACCTAGTTTCTATAATTTTCTATGGCAGATACATTATTTTGGTAATCTGAGATATACTAGTAGTCAGTTAGGTAATTCATTAATGCTTTTTGCACCTTTTTTCCACCTATGAACAAGTAATACTCTCTCTTTAACCAGAATCTTCTAGAGCCAAAACATGAAATATTTACACACCTTGAATTCACAAACCAATGCCAAACAATCTGCAGCTGCGTGTTTGCGATGGTTACTCATATAGATAAATATTAAGAAAAGGTTCTTATTGTGTATATTCCTACCTGGCTTTTCTCTCCAAATCACCAGCTTCATTTCTTTTGAGAATGAAAGGTAACCGGTTCGAAACAACAATCATGCTTCCTTTGCTGTTACACGCCGATCGACAAACACCGACACTGTCCTCCGATTCACTCATGTTTATTTCTTCAATAACGTTCCAGTACACGACCAATCACAGCGCAGCCGGCACGCATGCGTGAATTAACGGAGGGAAAAATTCAAAATTAGTCTTTTTTCACACGGATGCATTGATCATCGCAACAGTTGTGTCCCCGCGCAGATGTATAAGTCTAAATAATACGCAACATCGGCGGAGATCCAAGGCGTACTGTTTCTTTTGTGTGCGTCGTTCGGCTTTATAGACATGATTGTCGCGTCGCAGAAGGGCGAAAAGGCCGTCTGCGCGTCGGAGGTCTGAGCGTCACCAGGGGTTATCATCAATAGCTGACCTGTTCAGTGTCCAGCCTGAAACATCTCGGAGCTTGGCTAACTGGAATGGCGAATTTTTTGTTTGTGAGATAATGATACGCGAAGTATAGATAAATTTCGAGACAAAAAACAAAACAGATTTATAAATTTAAATGTTTATATGGAGCACATTCTACGATAGTTACGTACTTACTGGTACTCAACCCAAATACTTTCGTAGGTATGTGTTAGAATTTATCAACAGATGTCTTACACAACTTTATGTCTACGATGAAAAGCCAGCGAAGAAAGTCCAAAACACCAACCTATTTGTTTTATACTGCTTTCTTTATATTCATATAACCTACTCTCTCTTTCAACTTCACTATGCCCTTTGCTTATAAAACTTATCTCTCAATCGGTAAATTTTAGCCTTTTCGTCTTCAATTTTACCTTTACCAATCTACTACATTATTTTATTCATTTAGCCTTATTTCAGTTCTCTTCTAATCTGAGTTAAAACTTTGCTCAAAAGCTTACTAACTACCACTAAGTTACTTACTAGCTATAAAAACACTGTTGAGTTGTATAAACCAGTTCATCTACAAGTCGTTGACTACAAGACGTAGTAAGTTATATGTAAATAAACTGCATTTGGAATTCGATCACGTTGCGAAGAATCACCTCAGGGCAACAATGAATTATTAAACCAGTCCCAACGTTGTTTACATTACAAAAACGAATTGAACAAAGACGATTACCTTAGTTGGCCTAATTAATAATCCATTTACGGATAATTGGCGGGCACATCAATGAAACTATCAGGCAGCACGATTGTGGAACATGGCTCACGATAAAAATAATTGTTTGTATTTGTTTCGGAAAATCGAGAGCTATGTCGATTCTGTTGTTGCCTTTTTGTAAACTAACCTAATTTGACAGCCCTAAAACTATAGCCAACTTTGTCTTTTCAGATAAAAAGAAAAAAAGGGACACCACCATTTTTTGTGCTGTTAAATTAGGTTGGTTTAGAAAATTGTACAACAACAAAATTGACACAAATGCCCCCGATACTGGATGTTTCATTTTCCATCCCTCTCATAACTGAAACGACAAAGGCAGTTACAATTTTAGTGCTGTCAAATCAGTTTAGTTTAGAAAAATCACCATGGTATCGGGCCCACTATCTTAAATAGTGCACGTTATTTTTAAATGATCCAGATCACTGGTCAGTCAGGGATTTGTTGCTATAATTTTCCCACATTTTCACGGTAGAGGGAAATGGCGGTCGCGTGGAGTATGCGTGAGTCGCACGCGCAACTCACGTGTCGTGTGCCTGCTGACCTAAACACGATGAATGAATGGTGATGCCGTCTATTGCACGCGACCATGCATGTCTCGTTAGTTTCTCTATAGACAGACGAGAAAACAATTTTCGACGATTGTAGGTCAAGAAAAATTTTTGTTGACCGAGTTTGTTTTGGATAATTGGCTGACATTCATAACCTAGGTGCTATTATTTGGCGAAATATTAATAGGAACTCTCTATTTTAGATCTCGTTTAACTGTTATAGAAATGGACATAAATAAATCATAGGATATTAAAAAATAATTTATTTAGGTACCTGTAACACGTAGCACAGTTAGAATAAGAAAATTTCATAAACACATTGCGAAGTAGGATTGTTTCTTCCGTGAAATTACGTAAGCAAAACACTGGATCAACGCACGTGGGTCCATGAGCCAGTGTCGGTTTCACGTGCGTGCGTCTCTTGAAGAAACGTCAAAAACATGTTTTGACTTACAGTAATAACTTTAAAAAAAAAGAATTTCAAGAAAAAATACCAGGTGGATTGTGCCTATCCTCACGGTACTACCCACTGAAATCCTATTGCATAATGTTAGTCGACCTCATTGCATGCAGACTTTGCCTGACACAGATCGCTAAAAATACTTTGAATGTTTTATTTTGTTTATACTTTAGCACCTTGTGCTATTATTACTATCTATCTACAGGATAGACGTGGTCATTCAATCATTCAACTCGTGGTCTTTATAATGAAATCAAAATCGCTAAAGAGTGGAACCTCTTGCCGGCGGCGGCGGACGTGTCTGAATTTTCGAATAAATTACAGTTTAGATGTTTTCAAGAGGAAGGTGAATAGATTTCCGTATTATTACGTAAGAATGCGATCAAACGTCTGCTTCCATGCTTTGGGAGGCATGATAAGATGATATGCTAATTTATATTCTGTGATTTGAAAAGCTACTCGTAGGTACGTAAAGAAAACCCAAAAAGTAGCGCTTTGATGTACAGGCATCATCATATCTGTGGAAATATAATGAACAAAGTTTTTCCTCTTACAACTACGAATAGAGAACTTAGAGCCTTGCCTCTAATTACTCTTAGCGATAAGTAAATTGCTTTATAATACCTACATTCGCGGCCAGTGCCAGCATATTATGATTATCTGACATTGAAGTGCTAAGTATTAGTAGGTCCATATAAATGGTCTGAACGATGGTAAGTAGGTATGGTAACTATGAAACTAGGTCACTTAGTTTTCTTATAAGGGGTCATTCATAATAAATATAATATGACCAACTGTGACAAGTACGGGAGAGGGGTCAAAAAATCACGAAATTAGTGTGACTTAATTTATGGATGACCCCTAAGCTCTATATTCTGCATAGCATAGTCGATACGTGGTAGTAGCTCGCGGTTAGTAGAGAGCAAATAGGTACCTTCTCTTGTAGCCTCGAGAAAGGGGCATTGCTTCTTATACGAAGACAGATAATTTTATCTTTGTATTAAAATAAATTAAAGTGGTATGCACAATTTATTAAACTGTTTACGAGAATCTTTGCCCTAGGCTACGACGTAGAGCCGATTGTTTTTGTTTACATTCGAATGCAAAATGTAACGGGAAAGTAACTACCATTTTTTGGTAACGTCGCTTCCTCTCACCTCGTTGATTATCTAATCTTTCAAACGAAATACTGGATAGAACCTTTGAAAACCAACTTCCATCACTAATAGGTACCTAGCCTATCGATCGATCTACTGCAGGCTATTCTTGGCGACAACACGTTTTACCTAGAAAGCTTTGCTTGTTTTATCAAAATAATGGATAATAGTTTCTATTTGGTAAAAATTTCATTTGTAAATTTTAAATTTTTAAACGCGTGTCGTACGAATCTCAGTTATAATAAAGACAAAATATCGCATCACACAAATTATTTTATTTTATTTTATTTTTATTAGAAAACCAACAGCAATTACAATAAGCAAGTATAAGCTATATTAAAACTAATTATCTAGCCAATTACAGGTTTTCTTAAATATAATAAGTAGTTACTAATTTTAATAAAAACTAGGTAGGTAGTGCAAAACAAAAGGAAAAGAACACGACAAAAGGAACAAATTCACAAGAGATTGAGTGGGTATTTTGTGCTATGTAATATGAAAGTGTGTTATGCCTGGTTTACACTTTGTCAAGTATCGAGCGCGAGTGACAAGTGCAAGTGTCAAGCGATAAGTAGAATCAGCGTGTAAACGCATACGCTGTTTAAGTGATGAGTACAGGTATCAAGTGCAAGTGCCAAAAACACGTTAACTAACCCACTTAGCACTTGCACTTAACAAAGTGTAAATCAGCCATAAGTGCCTGCAGTAGTTATTTCATCAGACAGGCGTCTCAGCTCAGTTGGTATAGCTCTGCCTTGCGCGCTTTGGGTTGTGGGTTCCATTCCATTCCCACAACGAACCATTTTTTGCATTGCACAATGTGTTAGCAAACACGTATGTTTGTTCTGTGTCTTGCTGTTAGTACTCTATGTATTCCATTATACCAGCATTCTAGTTCCCATAGTACAAGCTTTGCTTAGTTTGGAACAACAGGGCGTAATGTAAAATGTCCATGAATTATAAATTATCATTCTGGCAGTGGAATCCTTCCTTAGGGTACTTTTCCACCAAAGCTAAGCTACGTTCGATTCCTATTGGTGGATGTCAAACACATCCTGAGCAAAATAGACTAGCTGAGCTCTGGTGGAAAAGCACCCTTAGCTATCAGGTCATTGTCCTTTAGTGCCTCCAGTACCTATTTTAAATTATCTGAGAATTTACATTGTAAACAATAGTGTGTCAATTTTATAACAACTGTAGTTAGGTACTTATTGCTATCGCTTGTTTCGTACGTTTGCACTCGTATTTCGATACTCAAATATGATCTACTTTAATTATGTAACTAAGTGCCGCCCGCGTCTTAGTTCGCGTCCCGTTGGATCCCGTTGATTTTTGGGGATAAAAAGTAGCCTATGTGTTAATCCAGGTCACGGATAATATATATTTACAAATTAGTAAAAGGTGGCAATAGTTTAAGTATGAACTTATTATTCTATGTAGCGTTTCAGTATTGAGATCGTAAACCATGCCACGGAGTTTGCTACGCCGCGCACTTCTATGGTATATTATTATAGAAACAAATATGTATTCTAACTTTCAGTCAGAAAGCTTTTTAGTAGTTTCTATTTTTGTACAGCCAAGTACTATGAATGTGGACCGAGGGCAAGACTTTAACCTCCCCCCCCCCCAATGTTTTCGGGAGTGGTTTATCTTTAACTTTAACGTGACAAGATCGTGCATTTTCCAAGATCAAAAGCCTACCACGAGATGTGATAAAGCTGATCCGAACAGGACCTTGTCTGCCTCACATCTTGAACGGCAATTAAGATACGTACTGACGCACGGGATCACGTAAATAAACACATACCATTGCATGATATCGATTACCACTAGTACCTAATAGGGTCTTCTTAGTATGTAAATAGATTCTATACATGAAGGTTTTTACCCATTGGTAAGCGATGCTAATAATATGTAATACTACATTATCTTCTAGATAACCTTTTTGTACCGTAGAGATATGTCAATTATATCAGTAGTGCATAAAAGGCGAAAATGCTAAATCACAAAAAAAATTAAATACCTACATCTGACTTTTATGGGGTGGTCCTCGTCTAGTGACGCCCTTATTTATCATCATCATCATCGTACCTGTTTTCTATAATCCCACTGGGTACAGGCAGAGACCCCTCTAGATATCTCTTGTCTTTCTGTCATTTCTTTGGTACAATAATAATAATATATTATTGTTATTATTATTATTATTGTAATCATAATCTTTAATCATTGTAATTGGTGCAAGCCGTTTTTATAAAAAAAAGAACCAATAACAGAAAATAAAATAAACCAATAGTGGACCAGGCGGTGGGCTTTAGGGGGTTTAACCTTTGGTTAGCGAAATCTAGTTTTATGACACTTTTATATATTTCGTAAGGGTATCGCACACGTGAAGACGGAAACTGTCACCCCCTGTTCTTAAAATACTGTGTGAAAAGTTGCTTCCTTTACATCAAGTGACTCGTGTACAGAAAGCCTTAGTTAAATATCTATTTTATTATGATTAAACTGGCTGTAATTGGAAGGAGACAGATTCGTCTGGTTTCAAGTAGATTAATATGACTTGTATTAAATATATTGACAAGTACGAACACATCACACATCAGACTTATTTATCGTGATGGATAACTGCATATACCATTTTATCAATTTTTCATGACCTATGTGTTATTGTGTCTTTTGTTCATTAAAATTATAACGATAACAGTACACTAAATTCTAACTGTCAGTCAAGTTTATTAAAGCTCGTAATTTTAAATTATACAAGGTCTTAAGTAGTGCCAAGCAGATGCCTGAAAATGGAGCAACTCAAGGGGTAACCGAACCACGGAGGTTTAGTAGGTTTTCAAAAGATATTTTTTTCGTAATTTTCAAAAAACATAAAGCTGTTTTTTTTGTACGTACATCAACAACTGGTACTAATTCTACATGCTGTAAAAATATTTGTAATCAAAACTTATACACTTGCGTCAAAAAAATACGTTAATGTTCAAAAATATTGAAATATTGAGTATGATATCGTGTGTGAATAGCAACGTTGGTCAATGGATAACGCTGAGCAATTTGGTTGAAAAAATTGCTAGGATCTTCACAACCGGCGGCGTTCGCTTTATTTATAAATATATATGACCTAAAACTGAACGGGACTTTCAGCCATGCTTCTGAAATACCACCGATCAAGTTAAAAATAATCTTTGTTTCTAATTTCTAAATTGTTAGAGTTCAGTTCTTCGACCACTTAGTTATCTAATTACCTAGTGGGTCCAAAAGTAGCGACGTAACTTAGTGTGCAGCTTCTCCTAACTGTGATAGTTTGAATGAAGAAAGCACCAGCGGTCTTAATAAGTTTTAATAAGAGCTGCATTTCTGAACCTAAAACGGTTTCAGAAACGTATGTTATTAGGCACCTCTAAGTATTTTTTATAAAAATACTGTTCACTTACACCCTTCTACCTAAAATAATCAAACACAGTGTTATCTTACTTCGCTATCTTGTGTTTTGGTTGTCGGTCGCGTCAGTCAAACTTATTGGTACAAAAGATGCGGTGGTTCTTAGTAGAGGCCGATTTACTAAATGTACGGCTAGTGTTTCTCTCTGTTGCATTTGTTCACCTGGTGGTCACAGCAGTAGTGACACTCAGTATAGACACAACTGTGGATGAGGACCCGAAGATACGTTCTTACTACTACGTGAGATGGAAGCTGCTCACTTGCTGGTTCAATGTGAGTGGTATTTTTGAACGGGTGAGCGAAGCGAACGAGATCTTACTGACAAATTGGACAAAAATGCTTTGTATGTTTGTATGTTTGTTCTTCGAGATCTTTTGAACCGCTTATCCGATCTTCACAGAATTTGGTAGGTATACGTATAGTACTCTTAAGTTTTACTGGTTTGTTAAATAAAGTAAATCGGTCAAGGGGTCGTGAAGTTATGAGGGTGCAAAGGGAGTAAAAAAAAAAGTTGTACGAAAATATCAAGTGGGGTGTCATATGATAGGGGTTTGTTTAGACATTCCAAAACCGTTTTTATTTTGATTCTAGGTCTAATAGTTTTTGAGTTGTTGTAATAATTATAAAATTGGAAAACCCAGTATAACGTGAGCTAACATTTCTTGGAGTTTCCATGATTTTGTAGATCAAGTAAGACTGGTGCTTAGCTAGACGGCGATTTCGATGCGATTTGCAAAGTTTATTGCAACCATTGGTCAATAAAAATTGTTTGGGTTTTATTAACCTCCGACCATCACGAGATCTCAGTTCGGGGCGAACTACAAGTATTCTAATGTTTTTAAACTGCGATCAAATCGTGATTTATTTCAATCAATGCTATGGAACCAAACCGGTTATGGTCACAAAGGTTAGTCACAAAGGCTTTCCGCCAACTTAACCTTTTTTTTTTTTCATTTATTGTTTTAAAAATACATAATAACTTATTTTGTACTATAGCACTAAGGAAACCACAAGGTTTATAGGAATAATGCTACATGAGTCTTAGCGTCGATAGCCATTAGGTAGGTATAGCAACTAGGTTAGATAGGTATGGGTCGCCCTATTTTATCAATAAATTCAATACCTAGTTATTCGATAGCAATAGAGTTTATCTCAGTAATTATTGTATCTATAAATGCATTTTCGATACAGGTATTGACATTGGCGTATCTGCCTGCTCGAATCTACGTTGACTGGAAGACGAAGCAAGGTGAGAGGAACCTGTGTGTGAAATTCCTCAATCATGCCACAGATGTGCTGATGACCGGTTTAATAATGCCTACAACTGTGGTTAGTGCCTTACTGATCTTATTTCAACAAGACAAGTGTACAGAGTGTCCATGTTCAATACGTAGTTTCAAGCGGAACTGAGATAACGCGGTAGCACCTCGGGGTTGCACAATAACGCCTACAAATAACGCCTTTTGTTTTACACCTCAAACTTACGCTTGATACTACTTATTGGGACATCCTGTGTAAGTATTTTATCGTTGGTCAGGCATTTTACATTTCACACAATACCCTCTAGTCCCAAACTAAGCATAGCTTGTACTATGTGGACTAAATTGCTGATAGAATACTTATACATTTTGTTTTTGTAAATAAGTACATACTTATTAGTACAATATCACTACATAGTATAAAACAAAGTCGCTGTCTGTCCGTCCCTATGTACGCTTAAATTCTTAAAACTCCGCAACGGATTTTGAAGCGGTTTTTTTAATAGATAGAGTGATTCAAGAGGAAGGTTTATATTATAATACATGCATAATATTGTAGAGAAACACTGGTAAATTTAGAGGTTTCTAAGGTGATGTCGTAAATAAACACATTTTTTGCGCTTACATCGCAAACGCTGGCTGAACGTAGCATTGCACCCGTGCGAAGCCGGGGTGGGTCGCTAGTAATAAATATGTAACACTTATTATTATTCGGAAATACATGTATTTCAAAAATCCCCTCTAGAACGCTACGACGCGTAGAGTTCTACGAGATTTGAAAGAAAGTGTAAACTCACTGATAAAATAAAAGATAAAAAATGTACGTAGGATTCACTTTTATTTATGACGCTTCTAAATTTTGAATCATTGTCTAGATTATGCTATCGATAATTTTAAAAAGAAAGTAAAGTTGTGTACCTATACATATCTTTAGTTTTAACTTTTTTGTTTATATTTTCCGTGTGCAATAAATAATTTTAGTGACGCCATTCACAACAGAGTAACTAAAAAACCTAAATAATTCAATTTCAGTTTTCCGACATGATTTTCTGGAGTATATACCCCATAAATCCAGGTCTCTTGGCTCCAGTGAAGGTGTTTACCTACCTCCCCTACTGGTCGCAGCACTCTCTGCACTCGGTGTCACTCGTCGTGGTTCTGGTTGACCTCCTGCTTACTCCACGACGAAGGCCAAGTAGTTTGAAAATGCGCCTGACACTTATGTCAGCTTTCGTACTCGGGTATTCTGCCATGTGAGTATTTGGTTTGATCTAACGGAAACTGTAGGCATTTGTAAGATGATATGCTTACCTCCGACTGAAAAAAGAAGGGGTGTTCTAAGTTTGACGCAGTAGTGTGTTTGCTTGTCGGTAATTTCAATGCGGTTTTTAGTAATATGTGTGGTTGGTCTGGGATATTTCGGAAAAGGCCTTATAAGCTTTCAAGCTATGAGGATATTCTCAGTTCTTATTAAATGCTTCTCCTTTTAAGTTGTAAATATCCACTTTACTATTTTTAAATATATCCATAATCCACATTACTATTTTTAATGTCTGTACACTACAATAACTTCCAATTTTTCACAATCAAAACACAAAACTGTCTTCTCGCGTTCCTTCGCGACGTCACACACACGATACTTCTAAGGCTGAGCGCAAACGGGCCACCAACCACAGCCACCGGTGGCCTGCGATAGTCACTTTTTATAGTTTTACCGGCCACACGTGTGCGTCGAGTCTCTACAAAATGCATACAAGGAAATAAAGTGGCTGTCGCTGGCCACCGGTGGCTGTGGTTGGTGGACCGTTGTGCTCAGCCTAAACCCAGTTTTAAAAGGAATTTGAAGCATATATGGCTTATCTCAAAGTATTCAAATTTGACAAACTCGAGTCTATACGTACCTACTCCAAGGTCTGATGATGTAAGGATATGATATCTGACACAAGGATTTTAAAATTTGTGTAAAGCTTCTTTCTATTAGTCCCAGAACACACGGTGAAACGCAAAAATGACGAAACTGCCACTACTATTTACTTTTGAGTTGCATTTAAGTTTCTGCCATAGATTCCGTTGAGAGACCACAAAATGACGCGACCACTTTGAAACCGGTTTGAAACGCGTTGCAAATCAGTCGCATTGAAACCGGCGTGCAGGAAACTCGCGTTGCGTTTCATTCATTTACATAACCACAATTTCTTCGTCACTTGAAGAACTCATTATGCAGACGTCTTTTCTCAACGAAAACCGAAATGATTTTGGTTGCAGCGTGTGTGGAAAATGGTTGAAACTGGTTTCAAATCAATAATTTCAAAAGGGTTTAGTTGAAGTTTCGTTTCACCGTGTGTTCTGGGCCTTAGTCGTCATAATATCTCTGTGTCACTCCTTTCTTATGTCAGTCAGATGCATTAATTCATTTTTAGTACTTCTCCTTACTTCTGGTAATCTTACTACCACACTAATTCTATTATTCTTTTATTATGCAGATCAAGATAATACAGATCTTTTTATAGATTGTTATTGTAAAATTATCTTGTATCGTTTACCCTTTTGATAATGATTGCAATGTACCGTATGTATTTAATTGTACTGGAATGTCAAACTTAGTTGATAAAGTACCTGAAAAATCATTGCTAATGTTAGGTTAGTTTAAATATACCACATATTTTGTAAACACTGCAATAGTAAAAATCTAACTCTGTCACGGTTTGCCATTATCTAACTGTTAGGAGGATATAGCATTATTATGCAACGTTTATAAGGTATTTATGATACTATTATTATTTACAGGGTTTACTACTACTTAAGAAGAGGAGAAATCATCTACACGATACTTGAGCACATGACTTCGATTCAACTGGCGTTGTTTATTTTACTAGCACTTCTAATTCATTTCGCAATATTTCAAATTCAGTGGTTCACCATAGATCTCCTTTGGGAAAGAAAAGTGAAAATTGAATTTGTTAAAAAACCTAATGATTAAAAAAACAATAAAACGAAATACGCAGAATAATAAGATATAAAAAGTTTATTCGTTAAATCTTGACAAAGTTATCTGTATCCAAGTTGAAATAATATAACAGACTAGATCCGAATACTGAAACGTCACTCAAAGTTGAAGCATCTCCTAAGGCTGTGTCCACAGTAGGCAAACTGTGAGCAGCCGACTGAGTGAGCCGCAAATTTGTGGCGAACTGAGTTAGCTGCAAACTCAGATCAATTTTCGTGCGTCGCAAGCAAACTGTTATGAGTTAGCCGCTTACTGAGACAGTCGGCGCACGTAGTGCTGCAACCTGCGTAAAGTGAGCACAAAACAGCAACACTCCGTTCCAAATATATGGAAGAGCGTACTAAACCGATACGCCGCAAACTCAGTAAGCCGCTAACAGTTTGCTTACTGTGGACACAGCCTAAAATTGCCTTGTATCATTTTTAAATTACCTATTATTAAGAGATGGCATGAAGTTAATCCAAGTAGCGTTTCAGTATTCGTGCGTTACACCGTTTGCACTAAACTTTGACAACGTTGCCTAAACTTTGACAAGTTTGACAACTTCGTTCTTGGCTGCCTGTACCTTTATCACGATTTCACGAACAAATCGGACAGTCGCCGCGTTAGCGTATTCGAGTTATATTGCGCGTCAATGCCAGCTCGACTGCCAACCGTTGTAGTGTCACCGCGCAGTTTATCTCGGATACGCTAGCGTTACGATACGTTTGTGACTGTCACATTTATTCGTGATCAAGGTAGTAATCGTTATGACCACGGACCAGCCTAGGGCTCTGCCTATTAGCCAACCTAGAAATCTTTAAATTATCCATCACGCACGATGTCATAAAAGTCGTTGAACAGAAAGTGATAAAAATAAGTAGGTAGGTAGGTACCTAAATTGCGGTTCCCTCCTGAGAAACAAATCATTGCTAAGTGCGTTATGCAGCAAGAAATTTAATTCGAAGTTGTCATATAGAATAGTCTACATTTTATGATTTACTAGTTACATGCTAACTATGGCCCATTTCGAACACCATGGTCTCATAACAATAATTATATTAATAAATAACTAATTGAGCAGTAATGATGCTATACAGCTAAACTTATGGCTAAAAACACACCAACATTTTTTTAATAATTCATTTGAGAAAATTACTTTTCCCATTAGTGTAAGTAAATATCTTTATAACACATAGTGCTTATTTCTCAGACTTTCCTAGACATGAGTCACTTCAAGTCAATAATAATTGTATCCCTTATTTCTCAGACTTTCCTAGACATGAGTCACTTCAAGTCAATTGTTTCCACAACAATTTTATATCAAATGTTCTTGATATAAAATTTTTGTGAGAAATTTAGTGTAAAACTGGTTTAGACTAGCAAAAATATCTGCGAAAGTCATTTTCTGCAAGTTTTCTTGCTGTAAATATAGGTGCAGCCATATTCTGCAAGATATCAGAACAGGTCCAAGGTCTAATATAAAGTGGCATTTTTTGACTCGGAGCTAGGAAAACTGGCATAACTGTGGACTTATTAATATAATCCTACATTACTCGTAGGTACTTTTGTATATTCAACATATAACTTGTCAACTTTACTAAGTCTATAACATAATATGCTTTAAATAATAATAAAAAAGTCATAAGTATAATTTCCTATTGAATAACCAAAGCCTTGTACGGAAACCAAGTTACCCTTAAATGCCTTAAGTTGGCAATTTAAATAATATTTTACGTATAAATTCATTAAGGGCTACGAAGTACTTAGTGCTAAATGCAAAAATGTTTACATAATATGATAGTTTGTTAAAAAGCTACCCATTTTTTTTGATATGGTAAGAGTTAAAAAAAGAAGAGAAGATTATGAAAAGTATATTAAAATAATATTAATATCGACTTTACAAAATACAGGAACATTAATTTCTAAAAATGGAAAGAATTTGTATCTTTATCACAGCTTACGTTTTGGACCGATAAGTATTTTGATCACGTTTTTAAACTGTAACAGCCTTTTTACTGTACATACATAATATACACTAGCATAGAATATCACTCGCCAACCGATCAGCGAGTATAAAGTGAAAACTAAATCCACGCGAACTTGAAAGTATTCAAAGTAAGTATTACACAATACTACACTATATTAATCCTACCAATTCGCGAAAAATAATATCTAAAAAATTCTACGAATGTCTTTTGGCACTCCTCAGCAGCAATTTTCCTCCTTACGCTGAATCTAGATTAGCTGACCTAAACCAAGAAAAAGCTAGAAAACTACAGTATAAGGACGAATTCTCCAAAATCTACCTGATTCTGCTGATAAAATTTATAACAACATGGAAAGTGCTACCGTTCCACTACTTGTTTCTAAATTTGTTCAATGTCTAGCTTTAGTACTTTTATCGAACCGCGTTGAGTTTCCACTTCAGGAGTAAGAAAGCAGCGATCCTAAGGACGATGACCGTCACAGAGAGAGCGAGTACATCCCACCAGAACATGTCTGGAGACATTGCCACCTCACTAAGGAATTGACGGGGATGTCTGAAAATATGATAAAAAATATAATATTAATGAGTGATAGTTTTTTGGGATAGTAAGGTGCGTTTGCTCTTGGACGTCATTCAGTAGTTTAATAACAAGCTTCGAGTCTGAGTTCATTTGGTTAGGTCGTAAAAATTAGTTGGTAGTTTCTGTACGGAGAAAAACGAAGACTACTTATTTCCATTCTCTATTATTCTACTCCAATATTGTGAATCACTTTTCGCAAATCAACAAAATAGAACGACGAAAAAGATCGAATCCACACATTCTTAAAACCAGATCAGTATAAAACTCACTTGTAATGGCAATACTCCGCTTGGTTGCATTCTAGGACAGGGCGGTCCAGTCCATAAATGGCTCCTATGAATCCTTCCAGTCCGTATCGCAGATAGGACACATACGACCCCCAGTACAAGTACGAGGGTAAGTCGCGAAGTGTCACTCCGAAGCCGGCAAACATCATCATTGGCACTGAAAGCGTGGGGCCGAGGAACGTGCCATTCTGAAATACAAGTAGGTAACTGGTAAACTTATATGTTGAAATGTAATGAAATAAAATACGTTTATTTTGCTTCACGTATGGTTACAAAAGTCAACCACTACACTAAATAGGTCAATATTTCATTCACAAAATTAGCAAAACTCAATCCAGACACAATTTCAGTCTGCTAATCAAAGCTTCCGGAATCTCTACGTAGTTATTTTGTTCGCGATGTTAGGTTTTATTGTTTTGCATTTCATTTCCATAAATAGTAAACCTTTAGTAGAGCTTCTTGTAAAAAAACTCGTCCGGGGAAGTATAAGCTTGTATTCAATAAAGATCTAAAACACTCACCACGACGTTGAAAGCTGCTCCGATCATGAGTCCAAAGCTCTGCGCTACTAACACCGTGTAAAACGAAATTGCAAAGAACATGAGGAACCTCACGATGCTCGGAGGCTGAGACGACATCGTATACACGATCACAGTGAAGAGTGCACAAGATACTATCTGTTATTAGCAGAAAAACATTCATTACAAGACATCTAGTATGCTAGCACCTCAGAATATTAAACTCCCACTAGGAAAGAAAAAAACATACGACCTCAATATATTTATTTTACAGACATGGCTAGGTTATTGCCAAAAATAATATTAGAAAACTAAATCTAATTATAATTACATAAAAACAATTCATATGGTGCTTGCTGGTTGATAGCGATCTTTGTATTTCTAAAGCTGAGAATAGCAGTATAGGGACTAGAATTAGTGGAAGTCAACTTCTGCAAGAAATTGACTTCCGAAAGCAATTTTCATTGTGTAATTGCAGTAAGTAGGTAAAGAGGATTTCGGAAAAAATGGAACAGCAAGTTTTTACTCAACAATTTTAGAATGAAATTTGCTACATATCCTTATTTTCATACTTACCGACACTGGCAGGTCAACAAGTGTGATCGAAATATAATAAGATCCCAGTGAGTACCATCTGTTGAAATGCTCCTTTGATAAAATGGACATCTCTGATGGAACTGAAAAGGCAAAATGAAAATAGATTTCGGCGACAAAATGCAAATCTGCAATAGTATACCTACACATATATTTTTGATGTTTTCTATTCTCTAGCGATTGCAAAAGTCTCAACTTGGTTAATGGGGTCGTCGTTAGACAGAGAATCCAGCCGGTTCATGAAAATGAAAATTCGGTACTTTTTAACCCGTTTTCTGTTGTTGCCTTTTCTTTGGCAGCACTAAAATAAAGTATAGGTCTCTTGGTCGTTTCAGTTTACGAGAAAAGCTAAGGAAAATGAATCGACAGAGTTGATAACATTTTTAGTTACGAGTATTTTGTAAAGGGTCTTACATGTGAGAATAGTAAGCATCATAGGCGACATCATGTGGTGCATCAGGATAGCGAACAGCAGGTTGTAGTTTTCCAGCACTCGTGATCCTTCGTTTCCAGCGTTTATGAACAGGCTTCCTAACATGATACCGACGAGCACGTTCACGATTAACCGGAGATGGGTCATTGTCTGGAAAAAAAAAGTTATACATCTAATACGACTTACAACTGACAGGCGTTATACGGGAGGACATAGTCTCTATCTCTACCCCTAACTCATAGATGACAGCATTTTTAGAAGTTATACGACTTCCAACTGACAGCGTTAAACAAAAGAAAAAGAGACATAGCCGTAATTTCAACCATCAGCAGCAAAGCTACTGTTGGCCGAACAGTGATCCGTTAGACTGCGGTCAGACCGACAACGTGAGCAAGTTCAAATACAAAGCGAGATTATAATTTTTTTGAATTTTTTTTTTTTATTTTGAAGTGAAAATTTAGTACTGAATATTGGTTAAATACATAAAAATAAATATGTACACACTCAATTTCATACTAATTATATATTTTATTATATTTTTTAATTTCACACTCAACACAGAGCGAGAGTGAATGCGTGGCACTCGAAGTATAACTTTTTTTTTGTATTATTTCGAGCTTTTTTGAGCCTTTATCTAGCAGTAGACTCCCTATCTTTATATGTATCTTGCTAAGCACTTCAACTTACCGAATCTCGTTTTGCCTTCATAAACCCTCGCTTGATGAGCACGGATCTCTGGTTGGACTGCGAGGTCTCTTCAGGTCCAGTAGACAAGGGTTCCTGCTCCCTCAACATACTGAGAGGGAACTGCTTTCGCAGCTGTTCCATGCTGGGGATGGAAGCACCGTCTTCGAAGAAATCCAGGCATTTTCCGTTCTCAGCCTTCGTGCTGAGCATTTGGATTTTATCTTCGCCATATTCCCCACATGCCAATTCAATGACTGAAAACGAAACGTTCGAGATGATGGTTAGAAAAACAAAGAAAGTTGTAGTTAGTAATGAAGGTACACAGAATAAAATTGTCCTCACCGCTTTGCGGGGTTTTTTAGTTTCAAAATACTTACTGTAATCAGCAGGGTTATGGTAAATAGGGCATGGCACGCCTGCTTGGTCCAGGTACGGCACCAGGTTCCTCGTGGTCCCTTGGTATAAGCATTGCCCAGCTGCCAGCACGTACACCTGATCGAACAGCGTGAAGAGAGAAGCAGATGGCTGGTGAATGGTGCACACGATGGTTCTACCCTGGTGGGCTAAGTTCTGGCAGAGCTTTACGACCTGGGAGCAGGATGCACTGTCTAAACCTCTGGAATTTGGAAAATTTGACGGTGAAAATTCTTTCTCTTTCAGTAGGTGAAGTTTCTCGCGGAGAGGAGAGTAAGGGTTCCGAAACCACATTGACTCGGTTTTTCTTAACCTTTTTTTTCTTTTACAAGGCACAAAGCTCTAAGTGTCAGGCCTGACTGGACTGTGGCCACTGTGGGTAGGAACTAGGTAATGCATAAAAGTAGCCCACCCAAATTGCGAAGTAAATACCGAATGGCGGTAGAAATAATTCATTTGTAATTTTGCCGTTGGCTCTACGAAGAACAAAAAACTTACGTAGTAGGCTCATCTAAGAACATGATAAGTGGGTTATTGATCAGTTCAAGAGCAATGGATAGTCGCTTCTTTTGCCCTCCGGAGAGCATGGAACTGCGCGTGTTCATGTGCTCGTAGAGGCCCAGGTTCGTCAGAATATCTCCGATCTAAAGATTACAAAAACATCATTATAGATTACAATCTGATTAGATTGCATTTATGAGGGGCTTATGATACATTCACGCTACTAGAAGATTTTGCTAGGACGGCCCGGGCTGCTAGATTAGTACATAAGTATCTCTAGCCGGATCATTTAGGTACATTTTTCAATTGGTGCACAATGCATAACCCAGTTCTTAGCTAATCTAGGACCTGAAAAGTTAGGGACACTACAACTAGACCCGGTAACCGTTTAGAATTAGAGTGTCTCACCACTTCCTCCTTCTCGAAATGGTGGAGCTTAGTGGGTAGCTTGAGGTCTGCAGCGAGCGCCATATTCTCCCCCACCGTCAGCAGGCCTTGAAGCCGATCATCCTGCTGGATGTAGCAGGACATTTTCTTGAACCTTTCTAAAATCGGAAAAAAAATTATAAGAAAAAATTCCGATATGGCTGTTTAGTTTTGTTTGTAATTTACCAAATTATTATGGTCCTAGTAGTTATCCGCAGAATAAATACCTTTGAGGTCTCTCTTTCTCTCTCTCTCTCTCTCTCTCTCTCTCTCTCTCGTAGGTAATCGCTCCATTACCTTAATGGTCGATGACTCTGCTACCATATTTCTTTGTTATCTTGCAAGTAGTATTGACCGGGTATTTTATTGAGCTTCTATAAAGCGACACGGGATTACCATAAAATTGTATTTGCATCTCTTAGTGCTGCGATGTAAACAAGTCTAGAATCTTAGCCTCATTATCATTGCGACTTGCAGTGCCCGTGTTTCTCGTATAGCGAGATTAGCGAGTTGCACTACTTGAGCTCGGCGACCGCAACGTTCAGGGCCACAGGGCCACGACCGCGGTTGTGCTCTATCTACTTCACAAACTGTGCTAACATGGTGATACCTAGGTGATATTGTTGACTACATTATGGAAAATGTTTCCTGATTAATCAAGATCAAGAATATTTGGAATAAAAAAAAATGCAAAAAAAAACCAAATCTTTCAAGATCTTATTGGAACTCTCTTCAAAGGGGTAGTTCTCTTAATTTTATCATTGGGATTTGATTTAGTATCATAAAAGTCACAAAATGACAGCCAGATTTTTATGATATCTCATGTTCTCAACATAATCCCAATAATATTGTTACATTTCTTACCAAAGAGATCCTTTTGTTGATTAAACTTTAGAACTGACCTTGACTTTTGGAAGTCATACAAATTGTTTTTTACGAGACAATAGCATATTCCAAATACAAAAGCAACTTATAAAAATTACGGAATAAACCCGCATGCATCACCTTGATCTTGACCAAAGACAAAGTCCATGCGTGGAGGAACTCCGGAAGCATCATAGCACTGCGCAACAGATTATGGTCAAAGGTCTAAATCAATGATACAACTGGTTTAGCACGCCGCAGAACTTGTAAAAAACAGTTACTTACCTTCTATTTTAATTAACATAAATATTATATGCGATAACTGAGCTTACTTAGTTAGCTTACTTACTTCGTTGGACTTATCGTACCTAGCTAATTTTATAACCAACAAAATTCCAATTATATTTTTACTAGAATATGTAAAGAAAATTCTAGGGGGATTTATTTTTGTTTTTATAAGTTGGCAAGTATAGTAAGTAGATCTTTGCAATCTGACGACATGGACATGGACATTATAATATGATTTTTTGCGCACCTTCTGATTTATTGGTCCAACTACCTGCTTGTATACCTAAGAAAAGTGGGGTTCGTTAACCTGTATTGCTCTGTAATTATTTTAATACGTATTGCAAGCCTTGCTCTCGATAGCATACGTATAGTTAACGTCAAAAATAGATGAACATTGTTCTTGTTTGGGTTTTTCATTAAACTATGATGGCCCGTAAGAAATTGCTGTTTGACACACCTACGACTTCCAAAAAATGAAAATGCTTTTTATTTCACAAAAACTTTTATAACACCCTGAATGAAAGGTTTGTCGACCGTGATTCGAACCCATTATGCTACTGACTTGTAATTTTATTTGTGACGAATAAGAAAACTTCTACAAAAATTTATTTAGACGGGCCGAGAGCAACCGTGGATAGTTTGGGTAACATAACGCAATACTTAGAGGAATAATTGTTTTCTGAAGCATTGTTGACCCCATTTATATGTGACTTTTTCCGCATGCATTGGTAAGTTGGTGAACACCAGTGGGCCTAAGATGCGCACCGCGAGATATTTGTCATGTCGTTCTGTCAAAATGTAAGCATTTTGTACCAGTTTAGGAACTATTGCATTATCTGTGGTAATGTTGTCGAGAAACAGCGCCTTTGAATTTTCAGTTTTTGACATTTCTGCATGACTATTATCTCGTCCTCAGAGAGGTACGATGACTAAGAAGTGTCAAAAGTGTACATTATGGCGCGTTTTGTCGACAGCATTAGGTACCACAGATAATGCAATAGTTCCTGAACTGGTACCAAATGCTTACATTTTGACAGAACGACATGACAAATATCTCGCGGTGCGCATCTTAGGCCCGCAGTTTTATGAAGCATAATCCACTACCAGTAAGTAAGGTCGATGTAGTGAAAAACCGGTTGAACGTGTTTTAATGGTAGCCTGCGGTCCCGATAAGCACACCACCTATGCGGGTTTTCTTGGAAAATATTTACTCACACGCACACGTCTGAGAATTACCCAATTCAGCGAAACAAACAGCGAGTTGTCCTTGACTCAAACTAAATACTATTAAGTGTGGCTCACATAACCATAGAATGAAACTTACACACTATTGGGCGAATACTCAAACGCCACTCAAACCCCACTCAATTTAAGTCCCGCTTAAACTAAGTATTACCATCTCTTACAAATGAGTAATGTCAAACAGAGGAAGAGCAACTTTAAGTGGTGCTCAAATTTAAATGACTTTTGAGTATTTCAGCCTATGTCGTCCACCCGTGCTAAAGTCAGGTGAAAAACACCAGCACAAGTTGAATAACCTGTGGTGAATGTACGGGTAGAAGGTCGTGAGTCTTGGAATCCTGAAGACTGGACGGGTCTCAGGAATCAACTCAATAGACCTTCTATTTTTGTACAACCAACTCAATAGACCTTCTATTTTTGAGTTTTGGTGTGTAAAGCTGATGTAAAACGTCGGACGCCCATTGCAGCACACCAGTGTGCGCATTATTTGTATGGACACACTGAGCGTTTCAAAGAATCCGCTCAGTGTCTCCATCTCCAGTACGGGCGGCCCGTACTCGCACGTACATTTTTCTGAAAGATATGAAAGGGACTCACTCATATTCCTCCCTCTTCCATTGATGAATACGGCACCACCGACGCCGGTGATGCGGTACCCTGACAGTACATCCAGTAGAGTGGACTTGCCAGCGCCAGATGGACCCATGATGGCGATCAACTGCTTTGGCCGGAGTCGTCCATGGACACCGTGGAGGATCTGTTTGCTGCCTGTAAGAAAATTACCTTTTGTTAGGAATTACGATTCAAAAAGTTCATCGACCGCATCATTGCTTAACATCAGGTGAGATTGTGTGTTGCCTGATATTCTATAAAAAAAAATTTAGAAAGAGTAGTAGGTATTTTAAAATCTGTAAAAAACCTGGGATTTTTAGATCTCTCAGGCAATCAACTGCCGCCATTGAGCTACTATCACTAATTTTGTACTTATTGTAGGTATACCTTTAGGTTTCGCCAACTTTCCATGTTGATGAGTGCATTCTTATGTGAACTGACACATTTAGCCCTTCACATCTCTTATAGGTAAATGTACCTACTAGTTGATGATGTATGTTTGTCTACGGCCGCTACGGTGCATGAGAGTACAGCTATGATCTTTCATTTATGTTACGGCATCTAACGCAAGAAACCAGTAGGTGCATTCATATTATGATAAGTTGTATTTTACTCTCAAGTGCATGCTGAGGGCAAAGTACTGACGTCAGCAGAGGTTATCAGGGTTTCGCGCGGAAACTGTGGTAGATCAAAGGGCAACATGTAAACATCTAGGTATCTAGTGATTATATCAAGTGGAATTTGATTGAGGGTATTAATTACAAAAACAAGCTACTAAAGTAATGTAATTTTTTGGTGGTTTTGTGTTGTTCCTGACACAAATTATTACAAAAAACCTCGACCTTGAAAAAATCCATAGAATCTTCTTCATAATTATTTGTGGTCATCATCAGATTTTGGAGTAAGTAGGTTTGTCAAAATTGAATGCATTGACATGAATCAAATGTCTCCTCAAGACCCAGATTCCTTAAAAATATGGTTCAGAGTGAATAACTATCATCATAGCCCGATTTCTACCAAACATAAGAACCGTAACCATCCCAAAATCATCAACAAAAAGCCTTCAGAGCTACAAGGCCACGGACCCTCCACCAAGGCCTCACTTGAGAACATCCCTCTTTTAATCGGGGGTATAAACGAACTCTATGTAAGTACAATGAACTGGACACTCCAAAATAAGAATTCAGTAGGTAGACGCAATGCTGCGATAATCATCTCAACTAAAGTCAAGGACCTTAGCAGTTGTTTGGTTTGTCCGATACACAAGCGGGGTTTATTTAAGCTGCTGATTACACAGTTGCGTACAGTAGATACCTACAGATGCAAAGAGAAGGGTAACCTATATTAAAGCAAGGTGCTGTGCTATCCCTATAGCACAGATTTACCAACACTAGGTAAATATTGTCAGTCATCAGACTCATCATTGCATGCACCTGCAGGTCCAGGGAGTGGCTAGCCCCCCAAAGCCACACCACATCATTGCTTAACATCAGGTGAGATTGTGGTCAAACGGTTGCCTATATTGTATAAAAAAAAAGCTCCAGGTCTACGCAAGGGTCGACTAGAATCTATCACAAATAGCTGGCTCAAGTGACCTAGACAAAGTCCAATATCTACTGCATTTAAAAGAAATTAAAAAAACCTGAATATTATATCAGTAGGCTCAGATAGTTGGTAGGGTAGGTTAGGTACCTCACACACAGCACATCACGGGATTGCAATTCGAAGTGAAGCTAACTAATAATATCGCTGTTGCCATGGTGGTGGTAGTACGGTATCACCATGACAACCACGAATTATCATAATTTAGAAGTAGGTACATAGTACATACCTAGCTACGTATTTAGCTAAACTATACAATGTAACTTGTTTTGAATAGAGTATAGAGTCAAAACGGCAAAGGTCAAAATGATAGGTATTATTTAATATTTTGTTCATTTGTAAGATTAGTCTAAGTACCTAGTTAGGAAAAATTATTTACAAGAAGATAATAAACGCAGGTTGGTACTAAATAAGTTTTAAAACTCAAGAAAATTTACATACTTGTAGAGTACCTACCTATAAAGTCGGGTTATTTACCTGCCGTTGGGTAGCATAATAATATTTTTACCTAAACATCGCAAGATTTCAGTTCAGGGCGAAGTATTATTTTTCATTTATTTATAAATGTTTGAAACTTTGTTGTTCTGTCGTATATACGTTCCTTTCCCACCGACTATGGAGATAGATTTTATTTGTCAGACTTTGGAACTCTAACACTAATTTCGCCACTCCTGAAGCTAATGCCAATGCAGCCAGAGAATCTATATGAAATTAAATCTTTATTTATACGTACCACCTACCAACCTATTTGCGACTTGCATTGCATCTAAGTTTTTTGTACCTACTATTTGGGAGCGGAACCCTAACCTAACATAGCGCCGGCTTATTTGTAAACATGTGGTGCATCTATAAAATATCAATTAAACATAGGCGGTGCCCATAACATCGGCATTTAGTATTCTGCACGCATAACCGCCGCTTTTGCAAACACGTGTTTTATACACCACAGCTTCATCACTAGTTGGTATTACCACACCACAGAACCGTCAGCTGTTAGTATGTAAACAAAAGCCAAGTGTTCCGGGAGTCAATGTATGCTGAAACACCTTTGTTACAGCAATGTCCTATATCCAAACATGACGACTCATTGTCCCGTCAGACGACGCTCGTCTTTGTTGATACATTTTAAATGCATATTCTTGGATAATGAGGTGACACGACACTTAAAATAATAAAATTATTTTTCCAAGAAAATACGCTAGCGACTACCGTAGAAATGCCTGCCTGTCTGAATATTTTGGTACTTTATAATTTCGTGAAAGAGTTGGAGTCAGTAACAAAAATATTAAAATCAAAAGTGACAATTGGGAGATTTTCTCCCAAAATATTTTCTCCGAAACGTCAGTAAGTCGGAAAAATTGGAAGCAATGCAATGGGTACACTTTTTGAAATCTAATGTAGAGACCCTGGAATCTCAGAATAGGTGTATGGATATTGAAGTAATAAATTATCTTTATTCACAAAAATCGAGAAAATCAATAAAATAATCGAATCGTAAAAGGATCTTGGATCAAACAAGAATTTTGGATCATTTATGGATCTGTATCTTACTTGACTGAGTCTACTAACTATTGTTTGTAGTGACATAATGTGAAGCACACCAAGCAAATATTATGAAATCACGCTTTAGGTCAATCACTCTAACCGCTTTGCATAATACCACAGAATATGGTGCATGTCTTTGAACCAATGACATCAGCAAACAGCTGATAGTTTCTTCGAAAATGGGTCATTTGATAACCGCTGGAGGATGTGACGTAATGAACTGCTGTCAAGTCGTGACACGGTTGCGATTGTTACGTTTTCCATGCATTGGATCTCTGAAAAAGTTATAGATCAATAGTAATCTGAGATCAATAGTTAAACTCTGTTTTTTCTTTTTCAAAGACTACCTACCTATACCTTCTGTGTCTGTTCACGGTAGATGCGAAGTAGACTGTATTTTTTCTCAAAAATTGTACCTACTAATTGTAGGTTTGATAAATTAAACTCCTAGCTCTAGCCTCGCTCGATTGTGTTCCATTTAGGGTTTTGTTTACTCACCTATTTGACAGTGATGATAAGTTGAACTTACCAGCCGATTAGTTTATAATAGTCTTTTCCACCGCATCATTGAATTCGGGTTATAATTGACACGATACGATATTGTTGTAAGTAGATGATAAGGAAATAGAACAAAGTAAGTAGTGGCGCAACGACGCCCTTGGACATTGAATGAGTGACACGATTTAAAAACCAATTGCAAAAGAAAAAATTCTGAATTCATAGAAATTGTGCCTGTCTAGTCGTTCATTTTCATGGTCTGAATCAACCTGTAGTTCCGGGACACCCTGTTTTGTGTCTAGACTTTTCCATCATTTCTAGTGAGTTCAGGTGGGTTACTCTCGACCACAGTTCCAATCCGGATTCACGGAATTTGACAGAAGTAATGTCATTTTTCAGTACAAAATGACACGAGATTTATCAAAATCCGGATCCAGTTTGGAACGGCGGTGGTCAAGAGTAGCCCTACAGGCTGGTATAGTATTATATGATCTGTGGTTCAGGTTTTCTTTTTTTCACAATTTTTTATCCCCTCGGGATAACGTTTCGGGACAAAGTAACCTAGGATCATTTCTAACTCCTGAAAACCAACAAAAGATAGTTTTTGTGATACTAATAATGTAAAATAGTAGATTAGTAGCCAAGGGCTAAAAGGCATCAATTGCAGCCCGAGATATTTAGGCGCATGAGTGCAGCGAGGGCGCCTATAGTTCGAGGGTGCAATTGATGCTTACACCCGAGCTAACTACTCTGCTTTACATCTCGATTGTGAGGTAAGTAGAAAAAAACCGGCATTACAAGAATAAAATATTGCTAATTGCTGCTTCAGCTTCCATTTTCATTGAATCGGGAGTGCAGCTTATATCTTCATCACTTGCAGAACTCATGTTTTTTCCTAATTAGCACGTAATTATAAAAAAACCCCAAAAACAAACAATATTTAAAGTAAAAGTTTTCTATTCCCGCCTTTTTTCATCTTTTTTTTAAATTTTTTTTTCAAGAACGAAATTGAGCTTCGCCGTTCGATATTTAAAATTGATGACTATTATACTCATACGAAGACAAGGCTGAATAGCGAAGCGACCTCTTTTGTCATTGGGCTGAATGCATGATGTCTATTGCCAGTATGATGGTTAGATGTACGCGAACTTTTTGAAAGAGTGAAGTGTTTTTTTTTAAATTACTTACTGCCCTAGGGCTTTTCTAGCTACATTATTACCCTAGAGCGCTAATTGGTCACCTACAAGCCCCATTTGGGGGTAATAAGGACCTACTTACCGAATATGAGAGATGTAAAATAATTTTGCGGAATAGGATGCTGGTAGGTAATGTACTTTACTTTGATTATGTCATTGTTTGTAGAAATATGGATACACATATGAAACAATAAGCTAATCGCAGGTCCGAAGTCCCGCCCGGATATCAATGGCGTCGTATATTGCAATGCCAACTGATGATTAAATGAGATATTGTTGTTACATCGGGTGTATCTAGACCGGGTGTAGCTAGACCTACATGGTCCGTTCGAAAAAAAAAACACAAAAAAAAGTCGGAAATACCCCAGAGCCTCAAGACGATGACTTATGCAACGAAGACGTGGTCGCTATGGGCGCAGATCATATAATACTTATGAGTAGGTTTCCACTCCTTGCTTTACAGGAGTGAGGAACGTGTAAGATTTAGCAAATTGAAGTGGCAGTGAGCTGGCCACATAACTTGCAGAACTGACTACAATTGGGGAAGAAAGTTTTCTATGGGGGAGGCCTATGTCCAGCAGTGGACTTCGACAAACTGATATGATGATAATGACTATAGGAAAAGTAAGTTCATATTGACGGGATCTCTGAATTTTTCATAAGTGGTCTTATAGGTACACTCGGTTACTAGTATAGTATTATTATGATCTGTGATGTGTGTGACTCGCTCGGTGTAGGTAAACCTAACTCAAAGATCATAATAATACTATACTAGTACCTAAGTCATAGAACGTCATAGAAAATGAAGGGTATTCAATTTACTAACGAATAAAATGAACAACTAAACTTTAACTAATTAACCACTAATTAGTTCCTGTTTAACAATAACAATTTCTATTTGCAACCGATAAGGGAATCTTACGACAAACATCAACACTATTAATACACTGGAGAGCAAAAATTCCGGGTCATTTAAAAACTTCAATAACTGACCTACTACTCGTGTTAACTGTTAGAACAACATCATTCCTCCTTTATCCAAGTTGGAGATGAAAAAAAAACAAAATGTGTGGATATGACATTGATCACGTGACTAAGGGCGCTTTTCCACCAGAGCTAAGCTACGTTGTTAAGGATGTGTTTGAATTCCACCAATAGGGGGCGTTTGTTTTCATATTAAACTACATATTGCTATTGGTGGATGTTAGACACAATCCTTAGCAACCTAGTTTAACTTAGCTCTGGTAGAAATGCACCCTAATACTCTACTCGACAATGTACACATTCTTGATATTTTCTATTCTCTTGCGGCTATAAAAATGCCACTTGGGCTAGAGGTATAATCCATAGTAAAGTATGTATGTATAGGCGTTTAGGCGTTTTACGCGATCGTCAAGAACTATTAGTGCTATTAGGTTCTTGGTCAATAAATCTCTACGTGCGTGGGTTCCAAGGGTTCTAAGTTCAATAACGAGACATCTAGATTTTTCTTATCAGCCTATGTATAGATAAGGTCATGTAAGTTACTCATTCAATGTCATTCATTTAATTTACCTAGTATCCAGTTCCGGTTCAATTCATATCTAATCAGGATCGAAATAATAAGTTACAGTGGTGTCGATTCTGTTGTTTGCAACTTACTGACATTCTTAATTATGTTTATACTAAAGTTAAAGTTAGCATGAACACTTATGAATAAAAATCATTTTTGAATCAAATAACGTCAAATATAGCGCTAAAATTTACGATTAATTTGACGTAAGAGTACACTGATGCAGCTGAATAGAGAAATTGTTGAGGTGGTATGCTCATTTGGACCCAAGGTTAAACATAATCAGACCTATATGTGTTTATGTTGTTTTAGGCCGTGCTCACTTTGGACACGAATTTGTTCGTACGTAAACGTACAAATACTTGTCGTACGAATTGAGTGCTCACACTGAATACGTTTTTCTCCGTGAAATAGTACGACTGCGTGATAAATCCCAACAAGTTTGGATTGTATTCGGACGCCGTAAGTAAACGTACGTACACGTACGACGCATGCAGTGTGAGCGCTCCCATAGTCCTTGGAAGGTCAGTATTATTCGTGCGTAGTCGTACGAATCAAATTCGGATGAAATCGTATCCAAAGTGAGCACGGCCGTAGTGTACAGTAACAACGAAATCACCATCAATAAAATTTATTAGCTATAGATCTCCATAAAATATACTTTCCACTTAAGAGAGCTCCTGATCTCTTCTTAATGGTACAGTTAAATTGAGCTACCTACCTACTTATAGTTATTTAGGTATCTATCGCTTTTTATCAGATTGTAGAGCACATTTTTTGCCAAGTAGATAGTAATCTTTATGAATTTATCGAGCACGCCTCCAAACACACACGCGGCAGCTAAAATATTTACGGAAATTGTTCATATCCTTTTGATTTATTATAAAAGGGGACACAAACCAGTGTACCGAAATCAAAGCAAGTACCGATTTCCCGTCACAAAAATTACATCTTTAACCCTTCCCCTTTGTTCTCGTGGCATAGTATGCCCTAGCCAGGTTTATATTCTAACAGTCTCTAGGGAATAGAAAACTAATTATAATTTTTAAAATAATAGTCCGGTCATAATAGGCTAAAAATTCAAAATCCGAAAATGTGGACCTTTGACTTTTATTTCTACTGGTGTACTCAAGGTCTCTGCCAAAATTCAGCTTTCTCGGAATTTTTGTCAATTGAAATGTCTATATTTACCGGACTATAATGGTTGAAGAATAAAATAATAGTTGAACGAACTTCTCAAGTTACCTAGAAGTGCTTATGTCATACAAGAATCCATTGAAACAAAGGCACATTGATAGATAACATTTATCACTTGTAGCACGTGTTATCTAGATAATAAAACACCTTTATCCTGAAATAAGTCATACAGCTGTGGCATTAAATTCTTATACTCGTAACAGGAAAGATGACGTAAGTAATCAAACAACAATGGAGAAGGTATTCTAGTTAGGTGTTAGCAAACCATCTTACGGTGGCGCTGGCGACCATTCAGAATTTCAGAATCAAAAAAATCAATTATTCATTATAATCAAGGATAATTCAAGTAGATTTTATTTCAATTTGCTTTGCTAAACAATTGCTAGGTAAAGTTGCCAAAGTTGGTATGGTAATTGTATCTAATATTGTGTAGCGTGTTCTGCACCGAAGTAGTCAGTTGGAAGTTTTTGGAACATTCGTTGGGAATGCTAAATAAATCTTTTTTTTTAATACAATATAGCCAACCGTTTGACCATATAGCACGGTTAACCTAAACTTTATGTATCATCTACATACATTTGAAAACAAGAATACCTACGGACTACGGAATACCCTCAAAATTTGTTCCGCCACAGAGCTCCGCAAAAAACGTCATAACTTGTGATACAAGTGGAACTCCAGTAAATCAAATGTAATAGGTTATTATAACCGCAAACTGCATTTTGTATCTGTTATTCGTAAGTTTAGCGAGGTTCTATGACGCATGTGCTAATGAAACTTCCTTGTCAGTACATAGGTTACCGATGATTTTTAGGAAAATATTTTTGAAGACGTTCATTCTAGAGGCTTGTCATGGCCTAAATCATACAAATTGTTCTCGTTTCTGTTCGACAGACTTGTCTCTAGCTTGCCCGATTCCCATTTCGATATTTTTCATTCTAGATTAGGAAGGGAAGACACTTCAAATCTCTAGGACATGCATGCGTGCATTTTATTTAATTCAATGATAGACATTGCATGGTGGAGACTTTTGCGGTACCTAGTATATCCATCCATTTACTTCAAGAACTCTACATTCTCTACACTCTTACTGGTGTGGTATTCAGTCCATGAAACTGTACAGTTTTCTTAACCGGCATCACATCTCCAAGAGTGTGCAAAATTTCTTCTCACTTTGTAGTGAAAGTGTGATCGGTGATTTTTTGTATTTTAAAATTCTTATAAACCTATAGAAAACGATTTTTTGAGACGAAGGCCTTCTGCACACTTGACGGAAGTTCCGTCGCCGAACTTCCACGGGAGTCAATCCGGTACCAGACGATCGTCCGCCACGGACAACCGATCTTCCGCATAGTGTGCCCGCTATTTGTAATTTATATGTACACATATAAATTACAAATAGCGCGCGGGAAAGGTCCGCGAAGGAATTTCCGTCAAGTGTGCAGAAGGCTTAAAACCTGAAGAGGTTTTAGTTGTCAGAATTATTTATGAAAATATTACCGTTGTGTTAAATTGTTATTTACGATATTTATATCGTAAATAACATATTTCGCATAGTGACCTTCTATCTATAATAGGTACCTAGTACCTACCTACGTATACATAACATAAATTATTAGACATAGGTAGGTGATGTAACCTATATAACGTAGGTACTTGCAGTATGGATAATAAAAGATTAAGTAGGGATATTGATAAGAAGTTTGATAGAGAAGGCTTCCTTTTCACTGGCGTTTGGTCAATATTCGTTTATGACTGGCAGTGTTCAGTGTTTATGTCTAATAAACACTGAACACGTCTACTAATCACCCAGCGATGAAGAGACTCATCGCTGATGATCACAAACCGTTTTATTTTTATTTATTCAAAGGCGTTGGGGAATCTCAGGTTCCGATTTGCATACATTTAGTAATTTTTTAGATTAATTTTATTATTTATAACTTTTGTTGGTTTTATCATAATCAGTATGCAGTAGCAGTCACGAAAATGCAAAATAAAGTAATTATTTCGATGTAAACACCTGTAAATACGATAAACAACATTGAAAAAGACGCATTTTTTTAAGTAAAATGTCTAATGACTAATGATTCTCGCTGGTTCATAATGACATTGTTACATTTTTATAAACTGCATTGCAAGTAACAAACAAAGTGCGATCATTGCAAGTTTAAAAAAATGTGCGGGACCCTGGACTCCCTCCAATTTGCCCCAGATCCTTTATCACAATGATCATTTAGACTCTAAATGATCATTGTCATGATCACTCTAAATTTTATAGTTAGGTATAGATTTTATTGATGATGAGAAAAGGTAGGTCGTACTATATTCTATTCAGTGTGACTTCAAGATCATTATTGTAGGTATGTCTCTGTTAGTTGGTAATATTATTATGATGAATTAATGACACATCAAGGTTAGTTGAACTAGGAAGGTAATAAAATATAATTATACGTAGCTATAATAATTTTTTTTTAAATTTAAATCCATTCCTAGTATATATTTTATGTATTCTATCAGAGATCTAGTTCCCATAGTACAAGCTTTGCTTAGTTTGGGACTAGAAGGCGTTTTGTTAAATGTCCGTGAATATTTATTTATTTATTCCGTAGTCTGAAGTTATGACAACCAACCCGGCTTTTTACTAGGTACCTAGCTAGTTACTAGTTAGATATCATATATGACTTTATACATATAAATACAATCAAGAGCAAAATATCCGGGTCATTTATAAAAACCGCAATATCGCGGAAAACAAGAATGCTAGCTTAGTAGGTACATTTATTTGGGTTTGTTAGACAGTTTTTTAAGTACTCCTTAATATAATAAAAGTAATCTATATAATAGGTAAGTTATACAAGTTAGTAATGCAAGATATTCAAGTTTCTATAGATGACCCGGAGTTTTTGCTCTTCAGTGTATACGACCTCGCTGGCTATTTACCTAATCGCGTCCTGCGTATTTACCCTAAAATCGTACCGAGAGCCCTATCTATTACTAACCGATTACATTGGAAAGCATTTTTTGATTAAATTTTGAGGTCATTGAGTAATTTATGACACTGGTTAATTGATAAATAGTGATAATTGTAATAACCTACTTATTCTTAATCCTTTTGATAAAATAATTTTGTTACTTGCGCTAGTGGTAGAGGATGAATAAACGTGTTAATATTATAGAGATAATGCAATTTAAGGTTGTGTAAGTATACTGTAAAAATCGTAACAACTGTTCCTATTAGAGGTCAAAATGTCTATACGGACCGGCTGTCCATGAGGCATCATGGACAGCCGGTCCGTATATTTTGACCACTGCACTACCCAGACCCGGAATCACCCCCAAAGTTAGGATACGAAGTACTTTTATCTTTAGACAAACCTTGTAATCTTTATGTGAAATCAAGGAAAAAGTGGATGTGTCAATCTCGTCAACACCTCATAATGATCAAGCTATTTGATTTCTCTGTCGAAATGACGGACAGAGGCTATAATATAAAAGAAGAAAAAGTCCAAATAAAAGATGATCATCATCAGAGTAGGTATACCTATCTAGTATCTACCAACAATAGAGAGCAAACACCTCTATAAGAAGCGTAATAAGATAACAAACAACTTAATAAATACTTATTTATTGCTATAAAACGTATTTTGCTATTTACGCGATAGCTTATGAACCTCTTGACACATGCTCAAAACTGGGTCAGATGTTCGTTTTGCTGGCTAAAGATATATTTAGCTTGACAATTTTTTAGTTTAGCACGTATTTTAAACTCTCAATGAAAGATGCCAAATAAGTTTGCCGGTTTTGTTGAAAACGGATAGTACCTTTGTTGATTCCTAATTTGACGGTGCAGGTGATGTTGGAGAAGCTTATGTCTACAGGGGCGATGGTGGGCACTCTGGAGAGCCCCTGCGTGGACGACGCTGGCTCTGGTCCTGCTGGAACAGCCAGGGCCACTGTTTTTGGGACCTCTTGGTGTACTGGGTTCTGGCTGTATGTAACACTGCCATTGTCAATAATCTGAGCACCGGCGAGCATCATGTTGGTAGAGTTCGTTCACTGTTACGAGTGTTAGATTCGCGCGTGCGCACTGCTGCCTTGCGCGTGTAAATGCGCGCGCGCCTCCGCTCGACTCGGCGCGAACTGGACTATCGGAACTCTTTGTCCGCATTCGGTAAATAATTGCACTGTATTTGTATTTGTTACTTTGCATGTTAATTTGTAGATTGAGTTGGGGCGGCGGCGGCGGCGCGCGCATGTGTGCGGTCAACGTTACAAAGGGTATTGTTTACATATTCAGACAAAGGTTGGCAGTTGCCTGTCACTCATTTCTCGCAACTAATTATGACAAAAGTACCTAATTATAACACGAAAAGCCGAAATGTTTTTAAAATATTATTGTTGAAGTAATAATATTACCAATTTTAAAGTAAAGACAAAATTGTAGTCTTCTGTGACCTCATAAAATACTGTTTATCACTAATGTTACTAATGTGTCTGTATTCTTTTGTCTAGTGCTGAAATAATATGAATAATAAATAATATGAAATAATAGTCTAATTTTTATTATGAGAATAAGTACCTACCTAGTGGGGGCTCGTCCGATTGTAAAGTGTAATACTTCTTGGGCTATGAGGTATTTCACAAATGCAAATCATGAATTATTGAGTGATATAAATTGGTAAATGAAATAAAATCAAGGTAGTCGTAGCAGGGCTACGTAATCGTAGAGCTGCTACGAAATAATCTCTACGTAAAAAATCTTTCCACGTCAGTGGGGGCTCTAGACAAGTTGAAATTCTGCAACCACTAGAGAATATACGAATCAAAATGTATGGAAATGAAATTTCTGAACGATAAGTCACGTGACCATTCTTGACGTTTTCTATTCTCTACCTTCTGCCGAGTCTCTATCCTAGTAATCTGTGTCTCCACCAGTTAGAATGTCAAATTGGCTATAGAGACGGTTATGACTTGTGTTCAGTCCATTGTTGTTAGCTGTAGCACAGATTATATAATACTATACGCTCTAGTGTGCCTGCATAATGTATAATATCAAACCAGCGGCTTTAATATGCGTTTTAACAAGGCGTTGGTAAAATATCAGCGAAGTAGTATTATTATATGATATGTGTCAGCGGCAAGAGAAAAAAAGGAGGCCTTAAAAAAGGTGTCTCGTCTTAATTCTGTGACGTTACTTGGGTTGAATTCATAATTCAATTATTGAGGTTAAAATGAGACAAGACACTCTTATGCAGTGGTTATTTTTTTGTGACGTTTCAGTATTTGGGCGTAAATCTCATACATTTAGAAGAAACGACTGTAAATAAATTTATTAAGTGCATTGTATAGCAAAAATCGTATGAAATTATTGTGACTCAAAAATTTGATAGCAAATATTTTACCCAGGCCTTTGCATCTAAATTAACATGATTCAGAGGCCACTTTTTACCTATGCCCCAATAAACGAGACGCAGACCTGGTAGTGTTACCTAGGTTCATGTAAAAGAAACATTTCCTTGCATTAATACCTAAACCTTACCGCATTGTCTCTTCGAGTCATAAAGAAGGCCGTATTCCCACCTACTTTTACCATGTAAATTATTTTATGTCTTTATAGTGTAACGAATAATATGTTTAAGAATTTAATGCTAAAAACATTATTATTTAGCACCCAGACATTGATATAATAATATCCATACTAGATATTGCCTCAATGCACCCAGGTGGTTTCTTCATAAAAGATATCAACGCGCACCCTTGTGCATGAGTCAAAGTTTGTGTATGTGTCAAAGTTCAAGTGATAAAAGAATCGGCCAATTTAAATTGTCTGTCGAAATGAAGGACAGAGGCCATAATATTTTATAGAAGAGAAGAAGAAAAAGGAATAAATACTACTAAGTATGAGGCTCGTATTCACATTTACTGCTCATGCAAGCACTGATCCAGACTCAAACATAGATTTTTTTATGAAAATCTCTAGTTAAATATATCTATTATGCTTGAGTAACGATTTTTTTATCAGAATGCGAGCCTAAATCCCGGAAAATTGGTGTAGTAGTAAGTGTAGGTCAAAAAAGAATGCTTATGTAACGTTTTCGTCCTGGGACAATATCAGGGAAGACCAGCTTTGCTCTCGAAGCGTTTGCGCGGATTTTTGAGAAACGAAATTGTTCATGACACGGTAAATGTTAATGTGTAGATTGGTTTATGATAAGAAATTCTATATTTAGCTATAATTATGTTACGCAGTTTATAACGATTTTGAATATATTTAAGCATTGTTTGGTGTGTATTGCTGACAAACTTTGCAAGGCACAATTGACAAATACATGAATTTTACTTTTCGATCCTACAGCTAATTATTTTATTAAGTGGCAGGTGTGTTTAATCAAAAACCAATAAATATTACGTAAAGTTAGCAGAAATTCAGCAAAAAATGTTTGAAAACTGAATGCGCACGCGTGTTAAAATAAATAGTTTGCTTGCCAGATAAATAATGTCGAAAGAAACTGAATGCTACTAATTAACCCTACGTAGCTCTGTGCTGTTTAAAACATTTCTAAGTACCTAATTATTATTTTATTTATATTTTTTGTAATACGTGTTCATTTCACGGCGAAGTGAAGATGTACCTACTTAGTTTATTACCTCAGATATTATTCTGAGTTTATAACTAAGTAGAACCGAAGTAAGTATAAGTACCGGTAATTACGGAAAACTCACCTTTGTCGATAAATATCAATAATTAATACAGATGCTGAAATATCGATCTAAAGCGCTGGCCTTCACGGCAATTATCGCTGCAGCTGTCATATCATTATCTACTTAGGAGTAGGTACTCGCATAGTATTATTGTGATCTGTAATAGCTATTGAAGTAGTGTTTGTTGCGTTTTACAATATTACCATAGTAAGTACAGATATTTTAATAAATTAGTACTAACTAGTTTGTTATTGTAGAGCATTATCTTCTACACGTGACCCATTGCATGCAAAATTGCAAATACTATTCATGACGTTATGAGGTAGTAAACTACCTTTATACTACACCTGCTTGGAAAGTACCTTGATACTTTATCAAATTTACGGTAGAAAGTACGTCATTGCATATCGAACAAATATGCGGAGAGAAAACGCATCTGAGCGGGAGAGAAAAGTGTATGAAAATCCATTTCTTACGTGGTTTTTCTTTTTTAATTTTGGGTAAGACTATGCGCCGGTAACCTAAATATCAAAAGCCAAAAAGTTTTTACATTGAGTTTTTATCTCCAAGTTCGCAAAATGACACTGGCCACTAGCTGTGTGTTGGATGGTGTCGGGCTGGCAGTGCGACCCTGCGGCGGCAGGATAAACAATTTGAAAAAAGAACATGTGAAAAGTGCAGACGCCACTGGCACCATTTTCAATTTGTGTGTTGTTTGAGGATTCAGTTTTAGTTTTTTATTTTCCTCGTAGGTGTAGTATAAAGCACTATGTATCACTCGAGAGAAAGTACTATTGGGTGGTGAGCGACACGCTCCCTTTTCGCTGCTGCTACTTATCTCATTTTTTTCTTTCTTCTTTTGTTTCTTTTTAGGGTTGTTAGATGTGTTTTGTGTACTTTGCGTGTTACCTTCTAAGCAAATAAATGCTTGCTTGTCTGTCTATTTTTAGTTATTTAAAACCTTGGAACATAGATAAATATAAAAAACGTTTCATGACGGGCATAGATTCTTGAAGAATAGAAGCCATTATTTGTGAAGGAGCCTGACATTGACATAGAAGTGCTGCACGCTAGAACTGAACATAAGTGTTGCATAAAGTTGGAAACCTTTATATTAATTTTCTTATCCTCGACACTATAAAATAATTGAAAATACAATAAATTAGATGGTTTACTGACTTTTAATTACTGTTTACAGACACTTAAAGTAAGTAAAAAAGCTTATTTAGGCAAGACAGAATCTGGATCATTAGTTTCGGAGTCTCAGACTTGGACGAATTAACACACGGATTTGAGCTACGAGGCCATACTTTAGTACTCAAGCTCATACCAGCCCCTTTTTTGATATATTTTAATCGCAGCTCAAAATGTTTTCGGTTCTTGCAACTTTTGATAGATTTAACTATGCTTCTATACTCAGATTGGCAAATTCTACTAATATTATAAGCGCGAAAGTTTGTAAGTATGGATGGATGGATGTTACTCTTTCACGTAAAAACTACTGATTCGATTTGGATGAAACTTTGAATATACATAATATATTGTCCGTGACTTGGATTAACACATAGGCTACTTTGTATCCCGAAAAATTAACGGGATTCAACGGGACGCGAATGAAGTCGCGAGCGGTACCTAGTCCTATGATATTATTATAACTACGAGTATGTATAAGTATAATACAGACTCCAAAATTAGAAGTTTTTATTTTTTCGAGCATACGAAGGTAATATTTAGGGTGGGTTATTTTCGCATGAATGCTGTAAATGAGTGAAGGTAAAGCCACGAAGCAGTAAACGTGTACTAAGCCGCTAAACTAAGCCTTATCTTAATGACTGGGGTGGGGATGGGACGCAACTCGGCAACTGGCAACGCAACTTTACAGACAAACTTTCGTCGTTGTCGAGATTCAACAACCTATCCAAACAAAGTTCACAGCGTTTTAGGCATTGTCAGTAGGTGTAGGAGGGTACTCTTATTTTTATATTCTAAGAAATATTTTGTTACGAATTTTCATCAAATTATTAACTCTAAGGGGAGTAAACTCCTTGTAAATAGTGTTTCAAGTACAAAAAAATCCTGGCGTAAGTTGGATACAGTACCTATATAGCAGCTTGTTTATAATAGGTATTAGTTTTTATACGTACCGAATCTGGTTTGTAGGAATTTTAATGACGGCACTAATCTTAATCGTTGTGTAATTCTTAATTTTTACTTGATTTCTTCTTGAAGTTCACCTATATTTTAAGTTATATGTTATTTTATTTTTTTCTAAATAATAAATATTTTAGTGCATATTTCCTCACTCGATGTGATATTATTTTGTTCATATCTCGTTTACAACAATACCTATGTTTTATACTTTATACCTACTCATCTATAAAACAGTTTGTTTATTTATTATCTAAACCTTGATATTGAAATTCAATGTTTCACCTTCTAGGTTACCTAATTAGTATGGCTGCTTTAGGAAGTGCCCACAGGCCTCAGAAAGACTAACAACAGACAACGGATTGAATAACACATTGTGTTCCGTTTTTATAAAGTATCGGAACTAAAACAAAAGATAGGTAAATAAGGTACATAAAAGAGCCACGTTCCCACGATAAATTATTTTAGCAAAACGTGTCTAGACGGCAGGTGATAAATCAATTTCCTGGATTTAGTAAATATATTAAATTCACACTGAGGTTTTATCTTCAAAAGGTGTGAAAAAAAATATTATGAATGTTGTTTTAATTAAGTAGTATGTATATGAAAAAGAATTCCCATCAGAAACATGGCGCTTGGAATGTTTCATTAACAAAAAAGAGCAAGATCTACATAATTTTGAAAAGGTGTGTAAAGTTTGTTCTTGGATGATTCTTCGCTTTAGTGTCAGTAGTATCATTGATTTGTACCATTGATGGTACAAGTGACACAACTTTAGTACCATTAAAGAAAAATGAGGATATTCCCCCGTAATACCTATGGAACTAGTGATACAACTTTGTATCTCAAGTACCATTAAAGAAAAATGAGGATATTCCCCCGTAATACCTATGGAACTAGTGATACAACTTTGTATCTCAAGTACCATTAAAGAAAAATGAGGATATTCCCCCGTAATACCTATGGAACTAGTGATACAACTTTGTATCTCAAGTACCATTAAAGAAAAGTAAAGATATTCCACGTAATTTCATTTTTGACATGCATTTATTTCTAAGGATTATTTATAGGCAATCAGGTTACCATCAAAAAGCTTTTTAGAAATTTTTGACATCGCGAGGGTCGGTTTAAATGCGATGTTTCAAACTAATTTCGAAATTGCACGCAGCGCGCCGCGCCATGCTGCTCGGCTAATTAGGTATCTAACTATTTTTGAGAGTCGTATGCTTTGGCTAAGTGGATTAGCTGAGTAGTGTTTCAGTATTCGGGCGTAAATCAATAAACACCTATCAAACTTGTATTTCTGTTAAATTATGTTTGAATAAAAATATGAATGCGATGCGCCCTCGCGCCCTCAGTCAGTAAACGACGACGGGCGGAAGCGCACGACACGGCTGGACCAACTTGAGTTATGAAATAAAAATAAACAATAACAATGATAAAAATTACATAATCAAGTGCAATCCCGATACTGAATATCTTAAATAATTTTGATTGGTTATCTTGAGTTGCATTTTTGTGGCAATGCTATTCTGATCGAGGTTTGTTTTTAATTAATAGTGAAGTGAACAATGTCGAAAGTAGCGAAGTACATCCTGCGCCACAAGCTTGGCAGCAAGGAAGCGGATGCAAGTGAATGTCGGATTCTGGAAGTAAACCTTCCGGCGAAGACTTCTGTAGACATCGAGTTCACAAACATCTGCATGTCAGTATCGGAAGGATTTTCTTCTCGCAGTAAGTTACCCTCAAAATTTATTTAAAAAAGTGGTCTTGCACTTGTCTTGAAAGATTTTGCTTGATCTAAATGGCTAATTCCAGAAATCCCCTGCGTAGGGGATTTCTGGAACTTTTGTCCGAAAATCCCCTTAGCTACCACGGCGACTGGCGGCAGGGGAAAACTGGATAAAAGTTCCAGAAATTCCCTTAGGTGCCCATTTACACCGTTTTTAATTAATGGAAAAATTATATCCAGAACGGTACCTAGTAAATAAAATTTTACAAAGTATGCAACCCCACGCGTATTACTTTAAACACCATATTAAATTAAAAACAATCCGATATGTAGGCATGTAATAACAATTTATAATAAGTTCATGAAACACTCGTACTACAAAATATACAAGTTTTAAACCGTTAATAGATAACAGAGATACACAACTAACCTATTTACCTCATATTCGTTTTATATGTGGGTAGGGATCCCATTATATTGTATAGTGGTTTCGCTTGGTTTATTCCTACTTACCTAGTAACATTGCTAGTTCTATTGATGGAACGTTATCTCAGTTTTAGTACATTTTGTTGACTTGCGATAATGCGTACTACTGCGACTTGCGTACTATCCTAATACCAAATTACCTATACCCTAAGCGTTTTAATTGGCGTTTTGTTAAAAAAAATATTTTGAAAACGCGTATGTAGTATCACCGTGGCAGTTTTGTACCATCCTCTTTACTAACTACCTACCTATCTGTGTACTGAGCCGAATCTCTTCTTGATCAATGATTTTTTACACTATAGTATTTAGATCATTGAAAGGCTTCTTTGAATCAAAATCTTAGATTTAGTGCAAGCCAAAATACCAGAGTAAGATAGAAAGAGAGCATCATTGTACCTCGAAATATTGCAGAGGGAAATATAAAAAAAGAGTCTGTAAGTACTCAATCAATTTTAGAACTAAACTGTGTTACATGACTGTTGACCAAGTGATTAATTAGGACGCTCGAGATAGTGCGAGTAATATCTACCTACTTGTTAGAATAGTAAGTATTATATAATACTTATTTCTGGGAATAATGGTCTCGGGAATCGCTAAGATTATTATTTTACACGAGCTTCAATCCGTAAGCTATGGGAAAAGACTTCTTCTGCATACGTTTATTAGACCATAGACTTCCATGTAGTACAACTTTTTACTCACGTTCTTATCTACTCACAATATTCTTTATTTGCTTATATTAGTTAGGATTATAATTTGGATGATAAATAACCTAAAATGATATTGTGTCAAATGTGTATAACGAGCAAGTGTCGTGCAAAAACTATCGGTACACAGAATCCAGATGTGGAATAAATATTTGCTGATAATTTTATGGATGCGGCAATAACCCGAAATCAATCGTGATTCGTAACCTGTAAGTAAATGCACCACAAGAGCTCTCTATTGGTACTTTTTGTGCGTGAAAATAATCTAGAATAAGACATTGTACTTACGTAGTAAATTTTGATATTTCGCTGTCTCGTTTTAATGACTTAAGTACTTTTATCATCTTACATAAGGTACATAATAATATAGGGAGAAATCTTGATAAATTATGTACACTAAAGAAAATTACTTATATTTTGCCTTATTTGAATCCTGAACTACTTGCGTAACTTTTATTAAAAAATCAATAATACTTAGGTAAAATCATTTCTTTTTATGGTTTGTCATTATTCCGACTGACATGACGATGCAATAATCATGTCACCAAATAGATATTTAAAATAATAACGGACATTATCACGGATTAAAATATAATAACTTATTACAAAAAAGTTCCGGTCGCCAATTCTTACTAAGTTCTTTACTTTACTTTAATATGTACTTACCGATATCTACTATTACAGGAGCACCCACGAGGTTCGTATTGTCTTTATAATGGCAAGAATTCGATAATGTCGCAAGTTACATCATCTGTTTATTTATCTACTGCTTATGAAATGCTGGGCACTGGTACCCAACATATTCTGCGAGTATTTGGACAAAGATTAGGAAAAAAATAAAGTAAACATTACATAAAATCCGTAGAACAAAATGTCACAATTTTCCATGCAAAGCTCAAGATCATAGAACACTCGTCTCAAGTTTCCACCTAGGAATTTAACCATCGAGTGTCTCCTCTTTGGTTCGAGGACATCTTCGAACCAAAAAGGAGACATGCATTACCAAATCTTTAAATAATTATCAGTCATTGGAATTGATTTATTTAAAATAACAAACAACACTGACTGCAATCATAGGTATATTAGTTACATATAAAAGAATCATCGCAACAAGACGGACGGAAAATATTTTATCATATAAATTATCTAAAACAAATATTTCTAAACACAGATTCAAAAGGCCCTAGCTAAGTTGACATTATTCAATCGCTAGAGGCTACCCATGATCATCATCCGCAGCCCGACTTCACCAACTGTTGGGCATAGGCCTCCCTTTGTTTGCGTCACTTTCCCCGGTCCTGCGCTAGTCTCATCCAAGTGCGACCTGCAACGCAATGGCTTCTAGAATAAAATTTAAATGACATTTAAATTTTCTGAACGAGATATCTTATAAATTGATATTTTCTACTCTAGATTTCTAGAATGGGTGTCGGACCCAAAGCCCTAAGAATTATGCGACATAATGAGCTGTGAGGACAGCCTCTATGATACTAATTACCTATCCAAGTATCACGTGTAGCGATTATCACGTAGGACTATTATTTAAGTATTTGCTTATCAATTAGGGTCACATCCGAGGGTCGCGCTTTGGCATTGCCCGTTGCCGATAATTCAACTTTGACTAGTATTAGCATGGTATTAGGTAGTAGGTAATGCCAATTTAAGTAGCATCTAATTTTCGACCGAGACATCGTAGATTCATTTCTATAGTTTTTTTCCACTACGAACCAAGCAAGTGATAAATAGTCGATAAGCGTTAACGAGTTATTACGTAAATTAGCTTTTTTTTTTCATCGAGCGGACTGATGGTGGTATCATTCGGTAAACTGTTATCATACTTCACTACATAGTATAAAGCAAAGTCGCTTCCCGCGTCTGTCTGTATGTATGTGTATGCTTAGATCTTTAAAACTACACAACGAATTTTGATGCAGTTTTTTTAATAGATAGAGTGATTCAAGAGGAATGTTTATATGTATAATACATCATCATCATCACTGCATTGTACCCGTGCGAAGCCGGGGCGAGTCGTTAGTAATATTATAAATGTGAATGTAAGTTTGTTTGTTACGCTTTCACGCGAAAACTACTTAACCGATCGTCATGAAACTTTGTACACATTTTGGAGGTATTACAAGTAACATAGAATACTTTGTGTCCCGGAAAATGAACGGGATCCAATGGGACGCGAACGAAGTCGCGGGCGGAAGCGGAAGTTCTATATAGTTTTAAAGCATTAGATATGAGGGCTCTCTAGTCTCTATTCTATGGTCCTTTATAGCAACAAAAGCAAATAAATTGCATTATTATAGTCCTGGTAACTAAGTGTTAAACTACACTTGCGTCACTAAACGGAATCGATCAATATATACGTACCGCTACAAACCTGTGAGCTGTCATGAAACTGTTTAGTGATTTATTATTTACAAAGGCAGTGTCATTTGTGTAAACATCTTTTACTGTCGAGGCCTCTACCTATAAGGCTAGCCGCACACACAAAATAATATTGACAATGCAAGATTGTCAAATCTTCATCAATATAATGGTCCCCGAACACTACGCAATATTATTGGCCGCAATACAGGCCGCACACACACAATATTATTGACAATACATACTTTATTGTCAATATTATTTTGTGTGCGGCTAGCCTAACAATCAACACCATCCTACAACGATACCTACAGGTACACAGCATATTAAATTGTACCTATTTTACGACAAGGCGTAACCAATGCAAATTTACTTCTCGTCCATTTTAATAGGTATATCTTTCAAATACATGTCTAATAAGACCGCTCCAAACTTTTAGCCAAAGATTTTTTATTAGTAAGTATACCTCAGTACTCAGAAAATTTAATTCAATCGTATTCTCTCATCGACTGTACATTTCTTTATGTTTGTTGGTTTATAAATTTGATCCGTATAGACCAGCTTAGGGTACAAAGCAAACTGGATATCAATGTATGCGATTTCAAAATTGGTTTTTATGATTTGCTTAACAATAGTAGGTACGAATTGGGTCAGTAGTGACTTTTTACGTATTGCCGGCTTTCATATTAGTTTGTGGAGCAGCAAATGTGTTATTTTTGTCACCGTTACTGTAAGACTGTACTGACTTATAAGCTTTTTAAATTAGTACTTGATCTATGCATTCGTAGAGTAAATTCATCATCATCATTATTTGGTACCTAGGTTTGTTTTTATTTTCTTGAGAAAAGATTTTTTTTAAAGATGGTGAAATAAATTTAAGTAGCTCTTAATAATGGGTTAAAGCTGGCTGCATAAATCTATCAGGATTAACAGACAACAATTTTAGAAATGGTAGCTCTAAGTAAGTCAGATTAATTAAAATGCTATTAAAATTGGTGATACGCTTCAAATACCTACATTTAAAAGTGATATGCACCAATTTTGAACAAAAATATTTTCAAACTAGCTGATACTTGCAAATTCGTAAGCAGGCGAAACCACCAAAATATCTGTCAACCATTATACGATGAACCTCGTAGCAAATGGCTGCTTTTGGTTCAGAGAGTTCAAGCGGTATCTAAGAATCCACGTCTTTGATTTCAATCAAATATAGCCTACGTTTCAATCCGAAAAAAGGGCTTTCAAATGGTATAAATTTCGTTGAAATTGGTCTAGTACTTTAGGCGTGATAGCAAACAGATAAACAGACAAACTTGATTTTCGGAATCAGAATCGTTTATTTAGTAGATCTGCATATTTCGTTTATCCATATCTTTAATATCAATCTTTTACCAAACTTTACATCTATTTGGTTTGTTAAAATTGGAATGAGCCATTATAACTACTGCGGACATTAACCAATAAGCCATTTTAAGAAGGTGTTAGGTGATAAATAAACATACCTATAATCACATCGTCATATTTCAATCATTCGTTTCTTTTTAGGTATGCTGGGGGCAAAATGCCAACGTTTTGTCTGTCTTGAATACATTATGGAGTCACGCACGTTTTTTACCAGTTCAATTAGTAATGCTAGCTATAATATACCTACCTAACATACTTACTTTTTATTATAATAACAAATTCTTGGACATTTAATTTCTTTATATAATTTGAGAGAAAAAAGAATGGCGATGAATGTAAAGGTCTGTGAAGGAATAAATATTCTGACGTTCTGTGCCGTGCAAATACGGTCTGACCTTAATTTTTTTAAAGGAGTATTTTATATCTTGTATAAAATCACATAAAAAGGCTTAGTTTATCGTAATTGCTAGCAAAAAAATACAAATAATTTTATTATAATCATATTATAAGGTCCTAGATTTATCTAATTATATGAGTTCCCAAACTATAATAGGCAACCAAACCACCTATTCGCGTTTTTATTATCTTTGCTAAAACAAGGCTGTAATTTAGTTTATGAATAATGATAATAATGTTCTGCTAACCTTGAGTTACCTGCAATTAATTCATAATAATTTTGTATCCATACATAATCGAATACAGTCTAGTAAATAAGTAAGTATGCAATATAATATTAGGTAGTTTCTGTTTTTTTTACAAGTAGGTATAAGCACTATGGACTGAGAAATAAGACAATTGCAGACTAAAATTGATCACAGTATGATTGCGAGCTCTTCTATTATAATGATTAATCAACATTGGTATGTCAATCAAAACGAAGACTATCATACAAAACTTTAACCATCGTCGTTAGAAACTAATTTACCAATTAAGGTTATTGTCATGGTTATGAAGTATGATTTGCAATTTTTCCATTATCATGGCCACAAAATTATTACGACTACTACAGATTTAGGCTTAGAGAATAAATAAATAAATATTCTTGGACAACGCGGAACTAGACTGCTGATAGATTAGGTACATATATACTTTTTTTGTAAATACATACTTATGATAGATAGTAACACCCACACAAAGAAACTTTATAATTCTCAAGAAAGAATTACAAATTTAATATAAACTTATGATGCTTATTTAGGTAGAAATAGGATTTATAGGTGTAGCCTATACTCAACAGGATTGAATTGTTCATTTAGGCCAATATTATTTTACAAAAATGTAAAAACCCTCGAATCATAAATTCTCCCTAGAATCTCCTCTTTAACATAATTTATGCTGGTCATCGTCAGACCTTAGTATATGGTCCGTCAAATCTGAATACTTTGAGATGAACTAAACGCTTCAAACATGCGATGAGATTCCTGAAGACTTGGAAACGGTTGCACCGATTTTGCACCAAACATCATCAGCTCGGAATCGTCCCACATAAACCAGCTTTCTGACAAAAACACCTCAATGAAATAGGACCCCGATTTCAGAGCTAAGAAGCCGTAGACAAACAGACAGGCATATAACTACGTCAAACTTGTAACGTGTAACTGGAGTGCTAATTCATGCAATTATTCCAATAAAAATATATGCGTGTTTTTGTTAGTTTAAGTACCTACCTCCTGATATTTTGACCTTTTCAAGAGTTGAGTTTAATGTCAGGTCGAAGTCCATTTAATTTTGTTCAGTCCACTTTGGTGGAAGCGTTTTGTTTCTAATCAACACATTTGTTTCGTAGTTACAAAACTTACTAAGCAGATACACCTACGACCTAAATTGAATATGCAAAATGATATAGATAAATAATAAGTACACCTAATTGACTTCTCTGATTGTTTATAACAAGTTAAGTACCATGGACATAATGGTAACTACTTATAATCACTTTGTAGGTAGGTACTGCAGGTTAATTATTAATCTATGCAATTATTATTATGAATCAATATAAAAACTTGTCGCAAACAGGAAAAATCTTTTTTTTTCTAGTTTCGTTTGCCTACTACACGCGAGAGCAATGATTCCGGGTCACTTAAAGAATGTTAAAAATCTCGGAAACTAAAAATGATAGGTTAATGCAATAAATTGTATTTAATAGACAATGTAATACTCCTTAAATGAAGGTATTAAAACTTCTTAGTTATTGTAAAGTTATATCTTAAAAAAATCAAATTTGAAAAAGGGCCACTTTCGAAGATGGAACTACGAAATTACAGCATTTGGTTTTGCTTTTGTTTGTAATCTGTCATTTATGTGGGTATATAAACCATGTTGATAGTGCTCTATATTCATTATTCAAGCTGAAATTATGTCGCTTACGCCTGAAGAATGCACCAGAATACTTACAATGCTGGAAACCGGCCGGAGTCAGCGCGATACAGCCAGGACTGTCGGTGTGTCGCTGTCAACAGTACAAAGAGTTCTCCGACGTTACGAAGAAACTGGTTCTAACCTACGCAGACCAGGAACGGGCAGAACCAGGTGTACCACAGCACGAGAAGACCGATACTTGGTGAACACCATGCTTCGAAATCGCTTTCTCACAGGAACTGAACTCACAAATCAGTTTCGACGCCTCGGAGGAAGTAACCCAAGTGCATGGACAGTAAGACGTCGGCTTGCTGAATCTAACTTAAAACCCCTTAGACCTGCAAACGGCCCTAAACTGGAGCGTGGGCATCGAATTTCAAGACTAAGATATGCCCAGAGCCACGTAAATTGGAGTATTGAAGATTGGTCAAAAGTTATGTTCTCCGACGAATCAAAATTTATGCTCTACAAGCACGATGGAAGACACAGAGTGTATCGAAGACCAGGGGAAAGATTCAAGCAAGCATGCATCGAAGAAAAAGTAGCCTACGGTGGTGGGTCTGTACTTGTGTGGGCCGGAATTTCTTCTGAAAGTCGCACAGAGCTGGTGATCATAGAAAACGGCTCTTTAACTAGCGTAAGATATGTGGAAGAAATCCTCAATGATCATGTTGGTCCATTTATGGTCAATTTAGGTGAGGATGCTATATTTATGCATGACAATGCCCGACCTCATACAGGTAGGATTGTGAATGACTACCTTCAAAAGATGAACATTACTCGTATGGAGTGGCCAGCGCGCAGCCCGGATATCAACCCGATCGAGCATGCTTGGGACGAGCTAGGCAGATGCGTAAAACAACGAAACCCTCCCCCAATCACGCTTCGTGAGCTCAAAATTGCTCTCACAGAGGAATGGGAGAATATTCCCCAAAATCGTATAAGGAACTTGGTGTACAGCATGCCAAACCGCGTAAACGCAGTAATGGAAGCACGAGGAGGCAATACGAAGTATTAAAATTCAAGTCAAATCGTAATAAAGTTCAAAAATTTCATGTTTCCTATTTTTGTTTTAAGGAGAGATCAGCAGTTTTTTTCTTTATGTAATTTTGTGTTAATAAAATGTATGGTGACTCATATTTTTTTACTTTCATTTAAGGAGTATTACATTGTCTATTAAATACAATTTATTGCATTAACCTATCATTTTTAGTTTCCGAGATTTTTAACATTCTTTAAGTGACCCGGAATCATTGCTCTCGAGTGTACATTGTATGCATCGTATCTAGTTTCAACATTGAATAGAAACTTGATAAGTATGTAGGTACTTAGTTGTAAGAAATTACTAAACATGCCTTCCGCCCCGGCCGCGCCAAGCTGACGATCTAAAATAATCTTCGCCCACACACACTGAAGGCTCCGAACTATGAATTACCCATACCACAGATCCCATACAAACGTTACTTATTTATTATACCAAGATCACATTTAGTTCGAGCATATTTCTACAATATTATGATGTTATTTATATTCTAATACCTAGTTATTTTACATGTAGAGTGATATCGGTGAGAATCACTATCACTCATAGTATAAAGCAAAGTCGCTTTCCGCGTCTGTCTGTATGTATTTAGGTTTAGATCTTTAAAACTACAAAACGGATTTTGATGCAATTTTTTTAATAGATAGAGTGATTCAAGAGGAAGGTTTATATGTATAATACATCATCATCATCATCACTGCATTGCACTCGTGCGAAGCCGGGGCGGGTCGCTAGTGAATAAATAAACACGATATCCTACGTATGTTTCACATAGGAATATAGCTCACATCTTCGGCTTATATCATTAAGTTATAGATTATAATGGTCAGAATGGTACTAACGATACTAAAACTTTGCTTACAAAATAACGGAAAAACGTATCGCAAGTTTCTTTTCTCATTGATATTACTTATTGTACCTATTGAAATGCGCCATTTACTTTGGTACTGAATAAATCAATCTACTTATTGCAAAATGTCACCTGTGTACGGTGTTACCACTGGATTACTTGTTATGTGTAGTATGGAAGTAAAAAGCTTTTCTGATTGTAAATAGTAATTTTAATAAATATTTTTATTATTTTTTAGGACCTGGTGTTTTTAATATTTTTTTTACTATAGGCTATAGGGCAGAAACGCGATGTGTTTAGGCCGTATCTTTTTACCGCAATGTGAGATATTCTTTTTTGTCACTTTGGGGCCGAATAAGTTCGTTTAGGTGCGTGCATACATGAAAAATAGACAAAAAAGTTCCATGGTCTGTGAATAAATATCCACTTTTGTGTTTTCACTTGTCATTTCCTGGGTTTTATAAATCCGGTTCTCGAAAACAACTTTGCTAATTATGTTTTTATCTCGGGGTCTTTAGAAGGGCGAAAAATACGCAAAACCCACACTGATTTATTTTGCATTATTTTCTCAAATTTAATACCTACTGGTTTTATGCTATTGTAACTACAGAACCATACCCTTACAAACTATTATGAAGTATTTAAAAGAGCGAAAGGCTATATTAAAAAAAAACAAATAATCAGATCAGGAGTCTCGGTAGATAGTTACAGCAGACAGAGCAATAAATTATTTTTCTATAAATAGGTCAAGTATCATATTATGATCCCAATTTGGTAGCACACTAACTGACCCTAGGAGATTTTTTTATGTAGATACTCAGGAATGTTGCGTTAAAAAAAGTAGGTACTATTTTTGCCATACGTAAAAAAAAATATTGGCCTAAAAACGTACGTTTTAAAGTCATTTTGAAACACAATGCAGCACATCACCTCGTTTACGACGACCACGTGAACGTTATAACGTGAACCCTTATTCTACAACGACATGCCATAAATGGAAATATATTCAATTATTTTAGATAGTTGTGAAGTGGGAACTAACTACCACCATGTAATACTGAATTAAAATTAATAATATAAAAGACGATAATGGGCGTGCTGGACATTTGTGAACCATAAGAATATCGTAAACAAAATGATACTTAGTACGAGTAGGTACTTGACACAAATTGCAGGCACGTGATTTGCTAGTATGCATATTATGCATTAAATATGCATTCCTTCCACCACTTACTGCCTCTACAACTTATTATTATTATCTCACTAGCATACTTGAAGCTACCTAATTGTACGCAGCCTTCCTGCGTCCAGGGCGAGACAGCAGTGGTTTGAAATTGACATGGGATGTCTGAAAATCGTTTGAAAAATTAATGAGAACATGTGGATATATTTTAAAACTATGTTTTTAAACCTTTGGAACTGGAAATGTATAAAGTAAACGACATCATTAAATTCAAAAGACTGCATTTTAATAAATTTATTTCAAACCTGATTAGAAACCAGATCTTTGAAAACGTGCAAAAAATAAAACAAGAAAAGATAAATCAACAAAGTGATGAATTATTTATTGTAATACAATTAACCGTAAATAAAATACCTACTCCATTATACACTATAAAACAAGTATAAAAAGTAATCCTACTGATATTATAAACGCGAAAGTTTGTATGTACGGAGGTTTGTTACTGTTCCAATTTGGATGAAACTTGGATTATATATTGTCTGTGACCTGGATTAACACAAAGGCTACTTTTTATTCCGGAAAATCAACGGAATCTAACCGGACGCAAACGAAGTCGCGGGCGGAAGCTAGTGTAAAATAAAAATGTGCTATGCCATGGGCAAGTACCCAAAAATATGTTTTGATCAATGTCCTATTAGATATGCGTTACAAAAACTAAATGAGGGTTTGCAGTTAGATTTACATAAAGAATATTATAAATACCTATACTACCAGTAGATTCATAAATATGACGCCATAGTGTCGCATTGTGGCACACCAACAAGAACGATAAGTAACAAATTACTGTAGGCATCTAATTCAACTATCTGAATCGGCTAATAATCCAGGCTATTTTTGTGGTTTTCCACAAAAAATATCTCAAACATTTTCATAACGTCGCAAGAGTCGACTCGACTCACAGGTATTCGACTATACCTATTGTAACCCACATAGAACGTACGTTTCATAATTACTTATGTACTTAGCTCAAAATGTTATCGATTGTTTCAGAAAAGAAAATCATTCTTAAAGATGTGTCTGGGCTCTTCAGATCTGGTGAGCTCACAGCCATCATGGGCCCTTCTGGCGCTGGCAAGTCTTCCTTGCTCAACGCTCTCACAGGATTCTCGTAAGATTTTTTTCGTAATTAAAATACTAAGGTACCTACTTTATTATTACTAAAGGGTGATTTAAATTAGAATATTGAATGGTTCATGTTTATGTCCAGAAAAGCAGGGCAAGTATTTCTTCAACGAATTGTGATAAAATACTTCTAAAACTTTTAAACAAACTACATTCAAGATCAACTTTTTTTATGCGGCCAATGGTCTTTTATTTATAGCGAAGAGAAATAAAATGACATTCACTAAATTAATTTAACCAGATAAGGATTGTAGAAAATTATAACACTGTATTACTTCTTTCCCAGTACACAAGGGGTAACCGGCACTATCCGCGCTGGTGAACGAATCTGTGAGCTGAACAAGTCCAGCACGTTGAAGTCCCTAAGAGCATACATGAAGAAGTCCTGCTACATCCTCCAAGATGACCGCCTGAACCACCTCTTCAACGTGCGCGAGCTAATGCAGTTTGCAGCTGAAATGAAGCTGGGGAATACCATCACCCTGGAGTTAAAAGATAGCGTTGTATGTATGCTTTGTAATAACAAAATTGTATAAATAGATTTAAATTCAGTGCTCTCGTTATAACCGCAGTTATAACTATTACTATCCATAGTATATAGTTCGCCCTGAACTGAGCACTCGCAATGTTCCCAAATATAAAAACACAGAGAAACCTCTTTTTCTTAACTAAGTATAGCCAAGATAAACTTTTCAAATTGCATCGATGCCGCGATCTAGCTAATTGCCACGTAACTACAAAACCGTGGAAACTTAAAACTTAAAAAAAGAAGCCCGCGTTAAATATACCTGTTTATCAACTTTACAATTTCACCTTAACTCATAGCTCAAAATATGTTTACCCTAGAACAAAAATAATAGGTTTTGGAAAGTCTAAACCATTAAGAATTGTAAAATACAATGCGACTTGCACTTATGCAGTGCGTTGATGTCTTTTATATCAAAAACTATATTTTTCATAGCGCGGAGCGACAATAGCAAGACGCGTAAAATGAATTTAGAATTATTCTGTATTATTTATCCACTAGATTTTCTGGGCTATTTAGGAAAATACGCTACATTGTAGTGCAGGAAACCCTTACCCTGCGATATATGCTTGGAGTAGTTACACCGTGTTTTGTTTTTTCATTGACAAGCAGATTCAAATTCGATCGAAAGAGACAAAACACCGCGTATGAATGAATGAATGAAAACGCTTTATTGTACATAAATAACACCGAAACATATTCCCATGATATAAGCAAAACAGGTTGCATTAAATGTACAATGGGCGGCCTTAACGCTCAATAGCGATCTCTTCCAGGAAGGTAAAAGCGTAACTACAAGGTAAAAGATTTCCATAATATGACAACGTTTAAATACCTTTTAGGGTTCTGAAGTGTTACAATGGACCCATTGCCAAAAAATCCCAGGAAATAAAACCTTATTTTTTTGTTACTATTCGCGTTTATAAAACACATCTTACATATCTTACATCAACAGTATGAACGTCTCCCAAAATATAAAATACCTCATACACTGACTACCAGCCCTTCACTGTACCTACGTAAATCAACAAACTTGGCCAGTTTTTGAATTGGATACATAAGTGATTTCCTAGTGTCAAAGGTCCTAGCGGTTGTTGGTATTTTGATATATTCAACTAAGTTTATGCATAAATATGAAAATGACACTTTTGGCAACTCATGACATTGTTTTGCCCGGGGGGTATTTAATTTTGGTATCTGAGTAGTTTCTGTTCACCGTTAGACCCTAGGCCCCTTCCTCTTAATTGGACATGGTAGGTTATACGGAGTTCCGTGTACCTACTATTACTATCGGCTCTAGCGATGCGTCTCCATTGGTCTCTGTTGGAGCGATCTCACAGTCCACATAATATCACTCCATAATATGCCACCAATCCGCACTAAACGCTTTGCGTCTACATTTATTATGCGGACAGCCAAAGAGTGGAACTCGTTGCCGGCGTCTGTGTTCCCGAATGGCTATAATTTGGAAGTTTTCAAGAGTAGAGTGAATAGGTATCTTCTAGGTAACCGTGCTACATCGTCGACCACATCATTGCTTAACATCAGGTGAGATTGTGGTCAATCGGTTGCCTATATTGTATAAAAATAACTCACATGGTGGACTGTGAATTCGATATCAGGTCTGACCATTTGGAATCTCTGGCTGTCCATTTTGCCTTGTCAGGCGCTCCATCGAAACTTCTTAGCAGGTTCGAGTATAATATAGGTATAATACTGTTTTCATCGATGGACTTGATGGTCCATCGAAATAATACTTGATGGTCCTAAACATTGTACTATACCTATCTAGTGTTTTTGGCCATCATATTATGTATTATAAAAAGTATTTGTATGATGTTTATCTCACCGCGACGAACTATTTCAATGTTGAATTTGATTATAGGCAACTCTATTGTTTATTTATGTTGACAAACTCGTAGTTTTTCCCATGTTTTTCAAAAAATTATTACGAATATAATATTATACTGACAAACTTATTTTTGCTCAAGCGTTTTCAGGGTTACGACCTACTAGAAAAAATAAAACCCTAGTGTAATAGGATAACCAATGTTTTAGTCTGTTTGTCATGATCCATTTCTCAGGGACGGCGAAAAGGACAGTCCCTGCTCATGGTCTACTTACTTAGTACACCTGGCTGTGCCAGGTGCAACTTTTGGGTCCTATTCAAGATAAAAATTATTCAATGGTCCATCTTAGTTTGCCTGGCCGTAACCGGGGTAATTTTGCTTCCCCTGGTCTACTTGTATTATGGGTATAGAAAAAAAGGGATATTTTATCATAAGGTCTGTGAACTTATAACGACACAATCTCAGCGGGGTTGTCTATCTCGTGGTACCATCGAAGTCTGTCAGAATCTGACAAGTTACAGTCTAAATTACAATTGATCAGGTAACCATTAGTGTGAGTGATTTGTTCGCAGTAGTACATTTTTATTACTTTACAATCTATGCTTGCTACAAAAAATTGTTTGTCAGTAAGTAACAATATATTTGAAATCATAAATATTCAAATACTTTTTAAATACGTCATTATCATCATTATCATTATTAAAAATAGAACACAGGTATAAGTAATTTAACCAGAAATACCTGTATCTGAGTAATTTCGTTTTACCTAACTTAAATATAGTAAAAAAATAAGGCTGGTTAAGGCGGATATTGACAGGTGAAACGTGTGAGCTTTGAAGGTCACTAAAAATTATTTTCTTAATGATAGATACCTAATTATTTATAACTAGCGGACCGTCCCGGCTTCACATGGGTACTATGAAAAATTTAAAATTTTGTAGTTCATTTTTTACTCCTTGGGTTACATTATTGGAGTTTTGGTAAGGACCCCTAATTTTTTGGAAAATATAATATAGCCTATGTCACCCGGGGATAGTGTAGCTTTCCAACGGTGAAAAAATTTTTCAAATCGGTCAAAATTTATGTCAATTTAGCTACCGGTAAATTGCCATAGTAGTCGGTTAGTCTGTAAATAGTCATTTCAACTTTATATGGTCAGATTCTAATGGCATGAAAAGATAAAAAATCAGGCCGTGGGTTACATCTATACATAAAATAAATCTGTAGAGAGGTCAATTCTGTACATGAAATATATTTCCAAAATAACTATCAGGGGGTGATTAGGGATCGATACTGATGCCAAAAATGCAATCAGTAAAATTTTTGTCTGTCTGTCTGTCTGTATAACCGTTATAGAAACAAAAACTACTCGACGGATTTTAACGAAACTTGGTACAATTATTTTTCATACTCCTGAGCTGGTTATAGTATAGTTTTCATCACGCTACAATCAATAGGAGCAGAGCAGTGAAGGGAAATGTTGGGAAAACGGGAGAAGTTACTCCATTTTTTAAGCTTCCGTCGCCTGTGCCACCTTAATGGTTAAAGCTACACAGAAATCATGTATGACGGAAATGTTCTCCTTAAAATTATATAAAGAATATCCCACGACATATAAAAACTCATACAACAGCGTCCACTGATCCGAACCGTACGGTCGAGTTTTTATACAAGGCAAACTAACATCCGTTACGTGCGATGCGGGCCTGTCGACGCTAGCCTTAAATGATATTTGGTACACAGATAGTCTACTAGAGCTTGAGAAAGGACATAGGCTTTTTAATGCGAAAAAAGGGTTGGAAGGGGTTAAAGGGGGGGGGGGGATGAAAGTTGTAAGTATCGTCATTCTTAGAGCTAGAATATTGAAACTTATTTTTAAGCTGTTGATTCGATATAAAATCAAGGTTTGTAAAAGCTATGCTACCCAAAGACACTATTCCACGCGGACGAAGCAGCGGGGCACAGTTAGTTTTAAATAATTTTATTTTTTCATTTTAAAAAAAATTCTACTTTTTTAACAGATCAAAGAAGTTCTAGTAAAGCTAGGGCTGTCCGGAACGGAAGAAACCCGCTGCGGAAACTTATCAGGTGGTCAAAAGAAGCGGCTCTCTATCGCAGTCGAGCTGCTGGACAACCCTCCGGTCATCTTTTTGGACGAACCTACCACGTAAGTCAATAGTCTACTAATATAATAACTTAAAGCCACTATTATAATCTTATACCCTCCTACTTCATTACTCTACATTTTTGGGGAATAACAAAAATAAGTAAAAAACCAATTAAAATAGCTCCAAATTAGTGGTCCGAATTAAACTACGTATGCCAATGACAAACCGGTTTTATGCATACCAGCGGCCATATTGCCAGTCTTTTGATACCATCAGAATTTGACAAATTACCATCAGAATCACAATTTACCGGTCACTAAATTGTCATTTGGATTTCAAATTGTATAAAATATCAAATCAAAATTGAGTCAGTATTATGTGAATGTCTGATACATTCACATTTTAAATAATGACTCAGTTATTTTAAAAATATGAATGTATCTTTCAGAATATATTCTGAGAATATAGGAAATCATAGTGGTTCTTAGTCTACCAACGTAATGTTATTATGTAAATAAGTACTTACTTGTTATACCCATATCCTTATAACTATTTGTTGGTACTTATCTGTTTTTCATTGTTCATACGTAGGTACTGGGTACGACACGATGACGTGTATCGAAACGACAGACAGGGTCAGACCTTGTTGAAAAAATCAGACATCACTAATGCTACTAATTACAATTTACAGTTGATGGTTCGAAAATAATTAAAATAAATTCTAGCAAAAAGTTTATTGGTAGATAGAAGATACTAAGTAGAATGCGGATCCAGGAATATCTTCAGATTGCTGATAAAATGATGGTCATCATCAGACCCTGACGTATGAAATCCAGTTGTTCAAATCTGTCCTAAAGCTCTGTGCACACAGAGTTTTGTTTTAGGAAACCTTTGAGGCAAAAGCCACTTTATTTACCTTGTACCTAGGTACTAGGTATGCAAGCAAGCAAGCAAGCTCGTATGAGTTAGTGCCCAACTCTGGTGACGGAGTTTTTAGGCCGCCTCAAGACCTCCGCCATGGCTTAACGACTGCTAGAGCCGAGACCGACAGCTTAACGTGCCCTCCGAAGCACGGAAACGCTCAGTGTTAATGCCACTAGCGGTCACCCATCCAAATAGTGACCGCGCAGAACTGACTTGAACTGACTGACGCAGAAGATTGACTAAGCAAGGTACTAGGTATAATTTATTATAATGCAATGCAATTCTTATTATGGTTTCAGTGGACTCGACAGTCTTACCTCAATGCAATGTATGACGATGCTCAAAAACCTCGCTCGTGATGGTCGTACCATCATTACCACTATACACCAGCCCCCGGCTTCTCTCTACTCTATGTTTGATCAGGTAACTACCAAAGCTTTTTTATAGTTCGTCGAGAATTACCTTTATCGAGTCGAAACTATACAAAATACGACGGGAATATACCAAGTGCATTCTTAGTTTTAACCTTTGGGTAAGACAACGATCGGTTGAGTTTTATTTAACCCTAAAGTCTTGATAAAATAATTGTAAGGGCAAAAAACCCGTCGGAAAATCCTTTCGTACACTTTATGTATGTATTACGTACACCTATAATATTATATGATCTGTGGTATTACTTATAATCTTACGTTAAAACTTGGGATTGGATAAACTTAGGTCTGAGTTCTATATATGCTGACCCGACAGACGTTGTCCTGTCATTCAAACTCTAACTGTCAAACAAGTGACAGTGTGATTTCAAATGTGCCATTAAAAAAGTTTTTATGGAAAAGGTTAAGGAACCCTTTTTTCGCATTAAAAAGTTAAAAAGTAGCCTATGTCCTTTCTCAGGCTCTAGACTATCTGTGTACCAAATTTCATTCAAATCGGTTCAGTAGTTTTGCCGTGAAAGCGAGACAGACAGACAGAGCTACTTTCGCATTTATAATATTATAATATATAGTATGGATTATTTATGTGAGTAAAATTTTTTAGGTATACATCCTAGCAGAAGGCATGTGCATATACAATGGACCTAGCGGACATACCGTCCCGTACCTCGCATCATTGGGGCTACAGTGCCCTAAATACCATAACCCAGCTGATTATAGTAAGTAAATACATACCTAATATAATTTGCCTTAATAATTTTTAATCAAGCTAGTTGGAAAACCGTAAGTCAACCCGACTTTTTTTATGCTTCCTAATCTGTGTCCTAACTAAGAACTGTGCTCTAAGTCTTTGTCCTTTGTAGAAAGAAACTTTTTTCTGGATTAGGTATAGGTCACTAACCTACCTATATTTATACGGGATGTAGACCAGACCATTTTTTTTTCTAGAATCCTCCGTATTATCGTGAACAAAAAATCTGCATTCAATACAAAATGCACCTACTTGGTAAAAAAAACAGCTGTTTTATTTTCGGGCTAACACTGATGGCTAGTTCATATTGATGGGTACTTTAACTAGCCGAAGTTTTCGGGAGAGGACTTACTACACCTGGATCTTTTGCGCGTCAATACCAGCTCGACTGCTAAAACGTGGTTCACACGGCATTGTCCTGCATGCTTTTTTGCGGTATACGTTTTAACGAATAAATAGTGGCATATACATTGTGTATGGAACTATTCACATGGCGTTTGTACTGCAAAAAGTCGTACACCGTTTACACGTTTAAACGAATACTCAACGGACTTGTCAAGCAAACCGAATGAACTTTAACGTATTCACACGGCACGACGTTCATACGTTTTCCATCGAATAGCTACTGACTGTGACAACTGTGTGAATACTGCGGCTATTCGTATTTTACACGAACGAAAATCCACCGTGTGAACACCCGGGTGAATGTACGTTAAAAAAAACGAATACAAAAAAACGTGCAGGACAATGCCGTGTGAACCCTGTCTAACCGTTGTAGTGTCACCGCGCAGTTGTATCTCGGATACGCTAGCGTTACGATACGTTTGCGATTGTCATATTTATTCGTGATCAAGGCAATGATCTTTACAATGATTCTCATTTATACCTCTATAGTCACCTCTTTGTGGCTAGAGAGCCACAAAGTTTTCTGTGAGAAAACTCTTGTTATATCTACTATGCTCTATTTCGGCTTTTGTTGTCTTGTTTTTGTGTACACTACTGAATAAAAATCCTTTGAACAAAGCAGGAAAAAAACAGTACTAACAAAACGCGTTCACCACCCTCGTTCAAAACGTGGATAAAAAAAGTAAAACAAGTTGTTATTTATAACGACACATACGTGGGCAATATTCCTCGAACTGGTTACGGGAAACCTGCAACTATCGCTGACGCAAAAAGATCAGCAGTCTTTTCTATTTTTGTTTATTTTAATTGGTGCCAAGTAGTTTTGGTCCTTTCCACTAAGTGCAATCATGACGATATCGAACTTAGGTCCGCATGCTTATAAAAAGCGTTGCCCAAGCATAAAGGCGTTGGGGCATTTCAGGTCTCGATTTGCATACATTTACTTATTTTTTAGAATAATTTTGTTATTTATGACTTTTGTTGGTTTTATCATAATCTATTACGCAATAGCAGTCACGAAAACGCAAAATAAAGTAATTATTTTGACGTAAACACCTGTAAATACGATAAACAACATTGAAAAAGACGTATTTTTCGAAGCAAAATGTCTAATAACTAATGATTCCCGCTGCTTTATAATGACATTGTTACATTCTTAAAAACTGCATTGTAAGTGTATTGTAACAAACCAAGTTCCATAATTGCAGGTTTTAAAAAATGTGAGACGTGGGCTCTATCCAATTTGCCCCAGACCCTTTGAGTAGAGATTTTCATACAAAAATATCCGGTCCAAATCAGTAGCAGTAAATGGGCCTCAGAATAAAATAAAGTCAAATGAACAATCTAACCGAAAAGTTAAAAAAATGGCAATAAAAGTAGGTACCTATACATAGATATAACTTTTTATTTACAGTTAAGTACTTACGTTAAATCTGTAGGTAGATATTTAGGTAGGTTACTTACACTTGCAATCTACAGCACGAATACAAACAGCATTGGCAGTTGCTCGAGTCATTCACCGTTACAAAAACGATAAAACTTGCAAAAAATTACTTGATGCTTTAATAGATACACGTAGGTAGGTACATAGCAACCATTTTGATATAATTTACACGATGTACAAAAACGATTTGCGAATCCCAACATACAAAAAAATGGGTGCTTTTATGATAAAACTTACCGTTTTGCTGAAAATCGCGAGACTTTTTTTTTTACCTTTGACCTAGAGTAAAATTTTTTCCTTACACGGGAATAATGGGGAACTTACATATTTTGTTTATAATTATGTTTTGAACAATTTTACTGATTTTCAGCTTGTTGGGACTTTATGCACCTTCACCCTCATTTTTTGGTCTAAATTGACCGGACTAAGTCAGCAAGAGCCATTTTGAAGTTCAGCTTGTTCTATTATGACTGTGACAGTTTGCAAAGTTATATTGCCAACTGAGCAAAAGTCTCAGAACCCCTATTAAGGGGAAAGTCAAAGGGGATTTTGAGAGTAGCCCAGTGAAATGGAGTAAGCAGTTTTATGACACCCTATGTTTTTATATTTTCATCTATCATCACGATACATAAGTAGGTACTTATAAATTATGGTTAGCAAAAACCTGCGTGCTTTATACCTACCTGTCTACTTTGCTGAAGCTAGTACCTACTGATCCGGTTTCAAAATTTGCAGGTATAGGTGGTTGGGTTGGCATATTAAAAATTATTTACAAAAACTATAAAAATATTTATTTACATAGGTAGGTACCTATCTATGCAAATTACTCACTTCTACAAATTAATGTATTTAATTACTTACCGAGAACATGTTTCAAACTTTGTACAGGGTGTATTGCATTTTGTTGAAACAGCATTATTGTAGATAATATATTTGTTTTTTTTTCGCGTTACGTAATTTCCATAGGTAGGAGAAGGAAACTTTCATTTAAAGTTTTTGGGCATGGTCTTATTTCATTCGCGATATGACAACTCTCGTTAAAAATGATACCTAGGTACCTCGCAAATAGGTATTTCACGAAGAGAACTGATCAATTTTTTATGTTGAGTGCTTTTTCGAACCACAACTTCTTCGGCAGCAGTGTCTGGAAGTATTAAGTCTGTGTATACAAGGTAGCTACAAAGCACGTAGTCACATTCTGACTTGCTGTCGATTAGGACAAAATTTATTTGGACTAGGACACAGTCTTAACCCTGGACTGAAAAACGGTAGGGGTGTTATAAGTAAGACGGCGTTGTGTCTGTCGGTTTGATCTATTAGGGCGAACCAACTCAGATCAACCAGCTTTAGAGGACTAAAGCTGGTTGATCTGAGTTGGTTCGTAGCTATATTTGGTGTTTGGTGCAGCCCTAGCCGTTTTCATGTTGGATATTTTTATTCCCCAAAACCAGTTTTGAAGAATCTCAGGCATAATTGCAGTTGGATTGAGATGAACCAACTGCAATTATGCCTGAGATTCATGTTTTGTTTTGAAATTTGATGGAGTCCATATTTCAAGGTCTGATGATGTCTAGCAATATGGTCTGGGGTTTAAAAATACTGTAAAATTAACTTGTTAACCATTAGAAAAGAAAGAACAAGCACGGTTTTGGACGAATTCGGTTCAAAAATAACTAAGTAGGTACCTACAAATAATTTACAAATATTTCCGCTGAACACGGTCAACTTCACGCCTTTACTTCGGGTTACTAAAACTATCCAAACATTAGTTGTTCCAGCAAATTAAAAATAATTCGCTTCGAGTTCTGAATTTAATGTATTGATTTCCGCAGTCTCGGTGTTATTGGCCTTAACTTGCGTATCTAACGTCAAACCAGTGTTACAACTTGTCTGTTCAGTCTACTTATTAATTCATAGACAATAAAATGCGCAATTACCTATAGGTATCCATTTTGCAAATTAACGAAGCTAAAATGCTTATTATCATTCATAGTTATGGTATATTAATCATTATCTTTAGTGACGAGCCTTTTTACGTGTAACCGGTCGTCACTATACGGCACAGACTAAATTACAACCTGCGTGTAATAACATTTTAGTAACCAAGCACAGACGATAGCCATCTTAAAGTTAAATGGCAACTGGTTCTTTTTAGGTTAATATTTTCTTAAGTCTCTATCTAGGGCGAGGAACAAGTTATACGAAACGTGGTGAAAACGGCGACCAATGTGAATTGCTAGAGACCGGCCTTCTACTTTAAGCAAGGACGTCCATTGATCACACTCTTACAAGTACAGTTTTCAGTAGGCTTTACAGGTACATTATCAACAAAAAACTTTTGTTGCAGTTTTGGAGATAGCAAACGGTGAATATGGCAAATTCAACAGCATATTGGCAGAAAAATGTTCAAAGAACAAACCACCACTACTTCCAAAGCCTCTTGCTATCGAAAATGGAAAGCACGCACTGCGGAACGACAAGATATCTGTTATTGTGAGAAGACCGCACGAGCTCTATAAATTCGGGATATTGTTCAGGCGATGTATGCTGCAGCAGTACAGAGACTGGGTAATTCAATCTAGTTATCAAAAATCAATTTAAAAAACACAGTGTTGGGTGGTTATTTTGTTTACTTTTGCTACAAGATAACTCTTGTCATCTCATATCTCCGCGCCAGACTACCTACACGCGACTTTTTGTCACAAGTGTGAATGTTAGGATTAAAGAACTTCCAAAACATACCTATGTCCTTTTGCAAAAAGCAGTTATTTTGAACACCTGTAGAATCGTCAGAAAGTTTCTACAAAGCGAACTTCCTAATGAAGTCCAAACGACTCCTGAAGTACACTTGGCTTAGGCCCGTGCCCAGTTTCATTCGTAAAAGAAGCTGAGCAGAATAAATCTGAAACTAAAAATAATAATAATAAATAATAATAAAGACATTACATACAACGCCCTCTAGTCCCAAACTAAGCAGAGCTTGTACTATGGAAACTAGATTGCTGATATAATACTTATATACTTTTTTTTGTAAATACATACTTATAATGCATAGTAACACCCAGACACAGAACAAACATCTATGTTTGCCACACACCAATGTTTGTTCTCGGTGGGGATCGAACCCACGACCCACAGCACAGAAGGCAGAGCTACTACCGATTGAGCCATGACGCCTGGGGCCTTATTCACTATGACCAATACAAGCGCGTTACGCAGCACGACAAGACAGCGGCGTGAAATCGCTCTATGCCTATGCCGTATTTCCTATGCCATAAATGTCATTCCTTACGGTGACGTCATACGGTTACGGCAAGGAATCTCCTAAGTCATACAGAATAATGCCCCAGATAGGAAAGGTTTTCCTAACCTCCACACAGCTTTTATGTCACGATTGTGTTTTGTTTGCTGTAATTATTCCACTTTTTTTACAGACTGTCACTCATCTAAAAGTAGCGTTACACGTGCTAATCGGTATCTTGTTAGGCTTGCTTTTCGAAAAAGCTGGCAGTGATGCTTCGAAGACTATCAGTAATCTGGGTTACTTGCTTGTCTCAGTCGTCTATCTGTGCTACACGTCACTTATGCCTGGTGTACTAAAATGTGAGTATACATAAATACAATCGGGAGATAGGTGTACTATACAAGTAAGCTGCTCCAAACATTTTCGCTAAGTTGCTACTCTGTGTACACCCTGTATTTATGTAGATATGTAAACAAATGCTTAATCTTATTCTTAAATTCTTAGGTATAATAAAATAGTTTTGGGCTAGCAAATAAAGAATAACGAACCGGAACATAGCCAAACTAAACAAGTTGTCGAACGAGCCATTGAAATCTTTGGTATTTTGCAGACGTTTTTCCTGTTTCATAAAAGAGTTAAACCTTGTTAGTAGCCTTTTAGTTCTGTCCTGTGATAGTATCTGCACAGGACTAAACTAAAAGGTTACTTAAACAAGTTCTATTATCATAATAGTATCTACTAGATATCATTACGATGATAGAACAAGTTATAGCAATAGCAAGATTGTATAATTGAATATATTATGCGTGTAGGTAATGCATGGTTATCTAGTTACACAGGATAACCCTTATATAGAAAATCTTGGTCAAACTCTAACCTTCTGCACGGTGTAGGTACCTATCAGGCATGTTACTGATAGACAAGAATAAAATTAAATATAAAATCATACACATATTTTTCAAGAACTAAGACTGGGTTCACACGGCATTGTCCTGCACGTTTTTTATGTATTCGCTTTTTTAACGTACATATACCCGGGTGTTCACACGGTAGATTTTCGTTCGTGTAAAATACGAATAGCCGCAGTTTTCACACAGCACTGCAAGCCGAATACGTTAAAGTTCATTCGATTTGCTTGACAAGTCGACTTGCGTTGAGTATTCGTTTAAACGTATAAACGGTGTACGACATTTTGCAGTACAAACGCCATGTGAATGGTTCCATGTACAATGTATGTGCCACTATTTATTCGTTAAAACGTATACTGCAAAAAAAAAGTGCAGGACAATGCCGTGTAAACCCTGTCTTAGAGTTATACCTAGCTAGTCTGTGCGTTATTATTTTGTAAGTTTCTCCCTGTATGTATGTATGCAGATGTGCACCTATAGAAAGTATACAGCAGGTTTCAGATTATACGTACCTATACCTACTTCGTACGGTTCCTACTTCCTACCTGATCCCGCTAATATTATAAATGTGACAGTTATGTTTGGATGTTTGTGTTTCAATCACGCTGCAACTGATGGTTCAATTTGGATGAGACTTTTGTAAATATTGTGAATATTGTATTAGTTGTAATTTTCTTTGTGAATAAATTCTTTTCTTGTTAAAAAAAAAAATTGAATGACACTTGGAATATATATAATAATATACAGTTCGTAACCTGGATTTGGATTAACACATACCTAGGCATTTTATCCCAAAAAAGCAACAGGATCAAACAGGACGCGGACGCGAAGGCGCGAGCGGAAGCTAGTAGTCCAATAAAGACGACGCGTGAGGTTGATCGACCGAATGTTGAGTTCCATGAACTTTTGTTTAAAAAACCGTTGCTTTTGGATAATATTTGTAAAATGAATAATTACCAACTCCTAAAAACACGTTCACAATACGATAACATTTCGAAAAAAAAATAAAGGTCATATTTTTTATTTTTTACAGTTCCGCTGGAGTTGTCAGTTTTAAAAAAGGAAAACTTCAATAACTGGTACAACCTGAAGACATACTACATCGCAACACTCGTTACTGGAATGCCTTTGCAAGTAAGTTTATTTATTCAATATAATACATAATTCTTTTCAAATTAAACAATGAATGAAAAAGTAATAATAATAATAAATTGATGGCGATGAACTCGCTCGCTGTTATAAAGTAAAATATGATTTAAAACATCATAAAACCAGTTAGTACCTTATTAGCAGAGATGGATGAACTTACAGCTTATATGAGAACTTATCGCGTATGAGAACTTAAACAATACAGGGTGATAAAGCAAGCAAGGTCGTAGTGAGTTAATGACCAACTCTGGTGACGGAGTTTTTAGGCCGCCTTAAAGCCTCCGCCATGGCTTAACGACTGCTAGAGCCGGGACCGACACTTTAAGAAATTGGGTAACGATCCCGCCAATTTAAAATTATAATGCGTGATAGAGATGTCCTCAGATGCTTCGTAAATAATTAAGTGATTTATTTTGAATTTTTAAATATTTGCCCCCAAACATAAGTATGTTATCCCCCCTCCCCCAAGTTTTCAAGAGTGGTCACGTTAAAGTTTAACGTGCCCTCCGAAGCACGGAAGCGCTCAGATTTAAATGCCACTAGTGGTCACCCATCAAAATATCGATGAAGATTGACCAAACAAGCCTAGCCACGAGCGCTTCAGGGTGTTATAATATGACCACTCTTGAAAACTTGGGGGTGGGGGATGACATACTTTTGATTGGGGGCAAATATTTAAAAATTCAAAATAAATCACATATTTATTTACGAAGCATCTGAGGACATCTCTATCACGCATCATAATTTTAAATTAGCGGGATCGTTACCCAATTTATTATTTTTTTTAATTTTCCAGGTGTGGTACAGCTTCGTGTACTCTGCGCCTTCATACCTCATCTCTGGACAGCCCCTTGAATGGTCGAGATTCATGATGTTCGTATTGGCGTTGACAGCTGTAACGCTACTCTCTGATGCGTTCGGCAATGTCATCGGCACTTGTATGAATCCAGTGGTTAGTATACCGACCTATGCACCAAGTACCTACCTACCTACCTTTCAATTAATTAGAAGAAGACTTCTCATACCCATTATCATAGTTACGATAATTTTTTACTCGAGCAAAAAGTACGCCAAGGAAGTGATAAAACCGTTTTGGTCTCTCGAATATCTTGAGAGGTATAGACAGAAGAATATAAACACTAAACAAATAAAACAAGTCCAGTGTCCCATTTGCCCAAACATAGTACCGTAGTACAAAAAAACCTGACGCATTACTGTGACTGGGTGTGTCGAATACCACGGGTCACCGTTGATGTGTCGGGGTATTGACCCGACACAACAATGCATCCCTTCACCGGTCATTTACATAACTTACCCACCTAGGTACTCAGATCTCCGATTAGTAAACAAATAAACGCCAATGAACACTTAGATTGGCAAATTCGTGGTAGTCCTAGCCACCGAACAACCACAAGAAAAAGAAGAAGAAGAACAATGCATCTGATCTAGCTCTAATTATTTTTTTAAGGATTCGAATTTTGACATTTTTTGAAACAACACATGGCATTTTTATTTTAATAGTTTTTCTTGTGTTATTGTGAGTATTGTTGTTTAATTTTGGTGGAATTTTAACCAATAATACTTAGGTCGTAACATAAAATGTGAGCCATTGGAATAAATGTGTGTAAAGTGGTTTTTCTGAATGTGAAAATTCGATTCCGGTTTTGGAAGGAAAATCCACCATTTTCTTTTCAAAACAAACGACAGCCGACTTGATGAAGACTTGACTTGACTTATCATCTAAGCAAGACAAAGACATAAACAAACTAACTTATTAGGGGGAAAAACATATAGCCTGCTCCGAGGAGAAAAAAAAAATATTTTTTTTAATGATTACAGAACGGAACATTCATCGGAGCAGTGGCGACGTGCGCCATGCTCCTGTTCACCGGTTTCCTAGTGATGTTCCAACACATGAGTATCGTGATGCGAGTCATATCAAATGTATCCTTCCTCAAGCATGCGTACGAGGCTGTGGTGCTGGCGCTCTACTCATACGGCAGGCAGCCGACGGAGTGTCCTGTTGATAAGGACTACTGTCATTTGAGGTATAATATCCATCCCACCTACCTATATGAAATGGAACACTGATTGGACTCTCGCGTGGTGTCGAGTGAGTCTTTTCTTGGCTTGGAGCGAAACATGGTTCAAAGCCATCGCTATTGTTACATATCCTACTAATATTATAAACGTGAAAGTTTGTAAGGATGTATGGATGTTTGTTAGGTACTCTTACACGCAAACACTGATTTGGATGAAACTTGGAATATTTAGTGTTCGTGGCCAGGATTAACACATAGGCTACTTTTTACCCTGGAAAATCAAAGGGATCCAACGGGACGCGAACGTAGTGGGCGGAAGCTAGTAGAAAATAATAATATTATGGAACACTTTTCCGTAATGTTGGCCAGCAAAGAAATACCGTCGTGCCTTACCGGTTCATATTTGATAATACTTTAAGATATAGGTAGGTAGGTACCTACAGTGCGAATGCAATAAAAATGTTGAACTTGAACTCAACTTTCAAATCCTACACATTTTTTTTTACATACAAAAGACTGCAACGCGCTCCTTGAATTTTGTTTCTTATTTGTAAAAGTCTATTGCTGGACATCGGCTTTTTGAATAGTACTTATTCTAGAATAAGCGATATTATTTATTTTAAAAGAATAAACGTACCTGATACAGTAGATACCTACCTACATAATAATTAAGTGCGACTTTCTAAATAAAATCCATTGCTGTTTCGATTCCTGTGGTGGTTTATTTATTTGCTAGTTGCGTTTTCCACCAAAGGAATATCAATCTACCGACGACACCAATGAAGGAAACCAAAGAATATGTGATACGTAGTTTTTACGTAAGTAGAAGCGGGACTCCCATTTTACCAAAATTACATAGGTACTGAAAATATAGTTTTCGACGCAAACGCAAGTTCAAATTTTGATCTCCGTTTCATACATTGTTCGTTTTTTGAAAGCACGAGTCCAGCAACCAAGATGCTTTTAGGGTATTATATAATCTGTGCTTTTAGGTGTCAAATTTTTTTTTTCTCCACAGGTACCCTACCGAGCTGCTAAAAGAGTTTATGCTGAAAGAAGACAACTATTGGACGGACATTGCGATATTAAGCGTAGAGCTACTTCTGTTGAGGATACTAGCCTATTTCACATTGAGACGAATTATAAAAAAATCATGATCTGTGATGATGTAACTTGCTTAGGTATTGTAATGTAATTGACTGTACGCTACACCTAACTAGGTGTATTGTACTGAAACGAAGTGACATCTAAACCCTATCTATATTCTGGTATTCTATTGGCCGAATACTAAAACGTCACTCAAATTTAAATACCACTTAAAATTGCTCTGCCTCTGTTTGACATTACTTATTTGTAGGTAAGAGATGGCCAAAATTTAAGTAATACGGTTTGAGTATTCGGCCGAATACTCAAACGGTTGGAGTATTCGGCCATATGACCTTAATGACAGTAAAATTAATGGGTCGACCACGGGAACTTATTTCGATTCCCATAGAGAATAACCCACCACTACTTGTCAACTGCAAAGAATAAAGTAGATACCTAACAAAAAACATGCATTTATAAAAAAATTACACGTAGGTAAGTACAATTTTATAATATTGAGGGAATAAGTATGTAGGTACTGGGTGAAAAAAACCACTGCCGAAGTATAATAATATTTAGTGGCTTAGATGTCTGTAATCTCATAGGTATTTATGATAATTTATAATAATTAATTAATTTGATTGTGGTGATCGGTATGGTAAGCGGTGTTCAGGTACAGAGAGAGAGTAGGTATGAAATAAGGTAAGAGTATTTTTAAACAGAGCTTATTATTTAAGTTAGGTTAGTATAATAATAATAGGAAATTCGTTTCTGTGATACGAGTAGCTTGCACTAGGCACATGACAATGGTACATAGACCTGCTTGTGACATCGCTACCTCATTGTTAATGAAAGCTACCTAACTACTTTGTAACGTTGTAGCTACTTTATACCGTCACAAACTTTAGGTAGTATCAAGTGAACTTTCTTTACAGTCACGTGGTTACAGTAGCATTTTAAAAAATAACGGTATGTACCCTTTTTTTATTTTGTCCTGGCGCTGGAGGCTTGTCCTTTTGCCAAGTCTTTTTTGTGTACCTACCATATAGTGAGTTCATTGCCACTATATAATTTCGGCACCATAATTGCCATAATGTACCTAATAAGCCATAAAAATTAAATATGTAGGTAAACTGTCTTTATACATCTATTATTATCTGCCATGCTATCTGCCTATTATGTTTATTTCTCTTCATTCCATCATAGGTTAAAAAGCAAAATTTTTAGTGTGTACGTAAATTAGTGATAATAAGGTTTAAGTTTTAATTTGTTAATGAAATCCCAGTGAAATAAAATCTTGCCATGCTTAAAACTTTACGTGGTACGAGTAGGTGTAAGTATGTAGGTTAGGTCTAAACAGTTTACAGGGTAAATAATATGCTGTAATTATGTACCTAGCTGAAATAATAATATCGACGCTTGAAAGGCAATAATGACTAAGCGACATATTGGCAACTTTACACCAGACCATTTTAAAGTTTTTATTTTTGGAAAAAAAATCGTGAAAAATCGCCTATTAGTCGTAGCTACTCGATTCCAACGAATTTTAAATGCATTTTAAAAGCTTTATAAACTGGCATTTAAAGTTTATGCATTTTCTTAATAATTTAAGAAATAGTGTCGGTTAGTAAAATTTTAATCAAAATCACAAACAGGTAAAAATTACTTATCGACAATTTGTTTTTATTATAAAACATGTAAAATTAACTAAACCCTAACATTTTATAATTGTGTTTCAAGCAAAATGACGCATCCAGAAGTAACAGATGTTTGACACATAGGTAAAATGATCGAAATATTGAAGCAAAATACTTTTCTGCCAAGCAATTTCAACCATAGTACAGATTAATTAAGGTAAGTGTAGGACATTTTTAGACAAGTAACAAAGAATTTAGGTTTTAGTACGCAAGATTAAAGACTTTGGACAAAGGTTTTCGATAGATATCATCATTATCAACATCAAAACAGCCCTTGTAGTCTATCATATTGACTATGTATGTATATTGTAGTAGACCTACAATAACTGACTACTGATTATGGGCTTCTGAAGAGTGTATCTGACGATGGGTATCTGACGAGGGACGAATTAGTTAGAGCTTACTCCGCCACGCTGCTCTTGTGCAGGTTGGTGGAGGTTTTAGGCCTGTCACTATTAACCTTTTGTTAAAAAGGTCTATATAAGCCTCTAACACACCAATATTGCAGTCAAATCTCGGAAAGTGGATAGCTGATTTTATAAAAAACATAATTTGCCGTGGTTTTGATCGAGTGAGCGAAGCGAAGATTTTAGTGACAACTTGGGCAAAAAGGCTTGTTCGTCGAGATCTTTTGAACCACTTATCTGATCTTCACAGAAGTTAGCAGGTATACGGATAGTAGTCTGAAAATTTACTGGTTTGAAAAATGAAGTAAATCGGTCAAGGGTTTGTAAAGTTATGAAAGTCCAAAGAGAGTAAAAAAAATTCTACAAAAATATCAAGTGGGGTGTCATAATAATATGATAGGACTTTGTTTAGATATCCCAAAACCCTTTATTTTTATTCTAGGTCAAATTTTGAGTTGTAAAAATTATAAACTTAGCAAAACCAGTATAACGTGAGCTATCATTTATTAGAGTTTTAATGATTTTGTAGTTCAAGTAAGACTGGTAATTAGCTAGATGGCGGTATCGATGCGATTTGCAAAGTTTAATGAAACCATGGATATTCATCAGCTGTGAAACCCGATTTTGAGGAATTTCAGGTATAATTGCAGTTTGAAACCTTTAATTCATCTCAAAGTTTTAAAATAGATGAGCTGGAGTCCATACTCTTAAGATATTAATGATCATCAATTATGAAAAGGATTTAAGGAGACTTTCATAGTCGGGTAATTTCATCAGGAACATCACAAGATCTCAGTTCGGGGCAAACTACTAGTTCAAAAACAATCACAGTAATGTTGGAGAAAATGGCTGTCAAAAATTAAGAACGTTTTTTGCGAACTTGGTCCAATTGTTGCAGTTTTTCGTATGTATTTTTGTCTTCTTCTTCTAACTTAAGAGCTTAGCTCTTGTCGGTGTAATTTAATTATACAGTTCTCGCCATTTGTCCCTTTCCAGTGCAGCTTTCTAGACGTCCTTAAACGACATGACAGCGATCTTTTCTTTCAGCTGGCTCGTATAGCTTTTACGCGGTCTTCCCCTTCCTCTCTTACCTTCTACCTTTCCTTCAATGATATTTTTTATTAAACTGTCATGTCGTACGAGGTGTCCCATCATTTTTCCTCTCCGGTTTTAATAACCTTCTTAAGGGCTCTTTCTTCATTCAGCCTACTCAGTACTTCCATGTTAGTAATTTTCTCCGTCCAGCTTATCTTTTCCATTCTCCTCCAACACCACATCTCAAATGCTTCCAGATACTTTCTGTCTTTTTGAGTCATTGTCCATGTCTCACACCCATAAAGGTCTATACTCCAAACATATGATTTAATGATTTTTTTCTTAACTTTTTGACATTTTGGATGGGAAAATTCGTTTTTTATTGTTAAATGTTTGTTTTGCTATTGCTATTCTGGATCTGATATCTGGTGTGCATCTAGAGTCTGCCGTTATGAGGCTTCCTAAGTATCTGAACGTGTTAACTCTCTTTTTGTAATGACGAGTATATCTTCTAGGTATGTACCTACATATATCTTGTCCCCTAAAAATTACAATTTTTGATCGAGTGCGCGAAACGAACGGAGATCTTAGTGACAACTTGGGCAAAAATGCTTTGTATGTTTGTTCGTCGAGATTTTTTAAACCGCTTATCCGATCTTCACAGAATTTGGTAGGTACTGGTTTTACAAATGAAGTTAATCGGTCAAGGGGTTGTAAAGGTATGAGGGTCCAAAGGTCGTAAAAAAAATTAAGTTGTACAAAAATATCAAATGGGGTGTCATATGATAGAGCTTTGTTTAGACATTCCAAAACATTACGGGGATATCCATCAGCTGTGAAAACCAATTTTAAGGAATTTCTGGCATAATTGCAGTTTTAATTCATCTCAAAGTTTTGAAATTAGATGAATTAGAGTCCATACTCTAAGGTTTGATGATCACAAGCAATTATGAAAAGGATTCCCAGCCCAGTGGGCAGTGAAGTGCACTTACCCTGTACACTTCACGCTACTCGATGAAGCACTATGTGCGATGCGCGCGAGCACACAGGTTACCTATGCGACAGTTCAGTGAAGACGAAATCATTTTTTTGTTCCTAACAGCCACTCAAAATCTACTTTACAGTGCGGATAAGCGACAAAACAAAATAAGTGCATCAGAGATAAGCTCACTTGTATAGAAATTTCATATCAGAAATAGTTTCCTAAGTAACAAAAACAGGAAAAAAAACGGCAGGTAAAAAATTACCAAACGACAATATAATATACTTTTTAGGTAGGTAAATATTACTACTTTACGTTTTTAAGTCCATTGCATTTAGGTAAAAAGTACTAAATGAAAATGAATACATAATTAATGTGTGTTAAAAAGTCTTAAATTACGAGATAAAAAAAAATTGCATCAGGTAAAATTTCTTAAGCAATATTCATACCTTAGGTAGTGCCAGGCAAAAAATACTTTATGTTTAAAAGCATTATTTCGAATCTAGGCAAAAATTACTAAATGTAAAAAATAAAAATCAAATGCATACTAAGTGAAAATTATTCATAAATCGGTAAAATTATAGTCGCTTGGACGCCGAAATCTGAGAAAATGTGTGTTTTTTTTAATGACCAAGCGACAACAAACTTCGTCCTAGCGGCATGAGAGTAAGACCAATCGACGCAGGATTTTTTTCTGATTCCAATGATATATATAACTCAATATCGCCCAAAATGTCGCTTGGTCATTATTGCCTTTCAACCGTCGATATTATACATACCATAATGTCTGATACAAATGAATTAAAGTAAGTAAGTAGTACCTATCTATCTATTTAAACGAGATTGTAATGACAAAATGTCTCATTAAAAATTCATGTCGAAGTACCTTAACGATTCTATATTGGTTTTATTTTATCACCAGACTAGATTCCGTGCCTATAGCTTCGCGCAATCACCTTTGGGAACACTTTTAAAATACATAGGAACGTGACGTCTGCAGTATGCGCCCCAAGGATGTCTTAACTTCTTAAGAGTAGGCACCTATGCCCTATAATCCCCAACTGCTTAGCGGAATATGGGCGGGTTAAGTAGGTAGGTACCGTCATTGGTCTTTAAAAAGTAGCACTTCCGGAAGCTGAGAACAATACCCATAGAAAAAAAATAGTACTAGTGACAAAATTCTGGTTTCTGCACTCAGGCATCACATGCTCTAGGGCCGTCAGAGTCTATCACTGTCAATGTAGTCATTATGTCAATGTCATACTCATTTTGTACTCCATTCGTGTCTGCTATTTCTACGAACATGTTTTAATGTTACCGCTTTTAGAGATTTTCTCCGTATTGGGGGATAAATTACTAAAATTATGTCAGTTTAGGAGGTTCATATTCTTTAATTATTACTAATATGAAAATAATTTAAAAAAACTTATTTTTAAATTATTATTCACTAGGTGCCGCCCGCGACTTCGTTCGCGTATCGATGGATCCCGTTGATTTTTCGAGATAAAAAGTAGCCTATGTGTTAATCCAGGTCAAGGACAATATATTATATTCCAAGTTTCATCCAAATCGGATCAGTAGTTTTTTAACGTGAAAGAGTAACACAAACATCCATCCATCCATACTTTCAAACTTTCGCGTTTAGTATTATTAGGATATAAAAAAAACTTTCCAACACTGGCATTCCATAATATGTACATAGGTACATTGTACCTACTTGTAAAAAGTAGTGACTCGGCTATAGAAATTGAAAATTGCGTACATCACCGGTGTATTTTATGTTATTAGGTATATATACCTATTTAAAATAAACACGGTCCATAAATCAAGGAAATACGATTCTTTCATAGGGAGTGAACGAACTAAAGAAATGGAAAATCGAAAAATTGAAAGTGGCAGCACAAATAATTACGTGGAAATAAAAATAAGGAAATAGCCTTGAATTTCTAAGAAAATATTTATTAGAGTTTTTACTTAACAATGAAATAAATTTGATTTTAACATAATGTGCAAGTTACAAAAGCCATAAACCAAGAAGTTGAAGTTAGTTTGGTTGGGTTGAGTTTGGATTGTCTAGTATGTATTCATTACCTATCATAACTTACCCGCCTACACAAAAAGTAAACAGCTATATCTCGGTTAGATAGATTAGTAACCTAGGTAGGTACCTAAAAAGTTAAGCTGCGCCGCGTTTTTAAACGTCTTGTGATCTGAAATGTAAGTTCCAAACTCTAAACTTTTTGATGAAACCTGAAACTTGTACGGTTGGTAGATATCTCATCCTAACTCTATTTACAGGCTGAAGTATATTCTTCTAACCTTTATCCTCATCGGCACAGTTAACCTAACTGCTGTCAATTTCTATGAGATCTTAGGAGTGACCAAACAGGCATCAACGCAAGAGATCAGACAGGCATATAAAAAGCTTGCCATAAAACTTCATCCTGACAAGAATCCTGTAAGTTTTGTCACTATTTTATTATTTGGCAACTTGAATAAAATTCTCTACTGGAACGCTTCGCGATAAGAGTACAGGACTTGAGTAAGCAGCATGTGAGCTTTCAAACAACAAGTTTAGGCAAACAGATAATTAACATTAATAAAAGCTAAAGCCGGGTTTTCACAGTCAGAGTTAGCCCGAACTGAGTGCACTCCAATGAGCTTAAGAGACTACTAAAAGTAGTTTAAAATACATAAGTTATCAAGTATAATCTTAGCTAGTGACTGCAATACCTGTTACTTATCAAAGTCAAAGTCAAAGTCAAAGTATATTTATTTGCAGAATTACATGTGTGTAGAGATATTATAAGAGATATTATATCAATCAGAGTAACAGCAGGGGTTTCTGTGTTACTCGGATGTGTGATACATTATTTTTGTAATCTTTGGATGTGCTATTGACAATCCCGTTAGACATCCTCAAGGTATCTATGGGATGATGTCTACCATGCCCGGGGATAAGGTTGTGATCCTATTTCATTTATGTTGTATCTGTAGTAGTGTGTGACTTAGTTATAGAGAAATAAAGTTGGCTGTGGGTAGATATATTTTACTTCACTTGTTTTCTACATGTCATTTGCTCAATATACATATTGAAGAAAATAAGCTCTCTTACTTATGACGAATTTCGTCGATCATTACTTAGCCACTTCTCAATTGAACCACTCTCAAGTTGCACTTGAGAGGGTGTCATAAGTAAGACCGCTGATGTTTTAATGGACATAACAATTTTATATTCATTATCTTTGTAGGATGCCACAAATCAGGAGAAATTCCTTAAGGTCACTGAAGCCTATGAGACTCTTAAGGATCCCGATAAGAGGCACAAATATGACATGTATGGGTCTTACCCCTCATATTCAAGGAAGTACGACCATAAATCACAGGCTGAATATGACAACTTGTACTACAATGGCTTGTACTATGATGACCCATTTGTGGATACCCTCTCGGGAAATAGTTTTTGTAAGTAACCTACTATGACGTCTTAAAACCAGGGACCGTTTCGGTTACCCCTTGAAGGGGTTTTCGATAGGGTTTTTCCAAGCGGTTAATAAAAAACCCTCTCCTTAGGGGTTACACTATTCTTTGATAAGCTGTTTTAAGGGGTAACCCCCGTCAAAACCCTTTCGTTTGTGTTACCCGATCATAGGGTTTTCAATTGTATTGGGTTTTCGTATTATTCAAAAACCCATTCGTGAGGGTTACCCACTCGACAATTGTAACAGGGTTATACTTTACAACTCGACGCATTGTAATTTGCTTCCTATCTACTTTATATTAGGTTCATAATAATCATAGCACGCGTCGAGCCACCGCGGCACCTCCTCGCGGCGAGGCGGCATCTTTGATCTATTTTGCTACAGAGTTGAAGAGACAAGCGATTATGGTTATTATATGTAGTACACTAAAGTTTATTTTTATTTTTCATTCCTACTGAGCATACCTACGAGAAATGGTGTGATTGTTTGCATCGATTTATTAATTTGTTTATTATTGTCATTTGCCACTCGAACTGCTTGCATAGAAGTCGGAAGAAGAAATAAAAAAAAGGGCTTGACATGCCACTGCCGAGACGTGATGCTGTCCATCGATATTTTCGATACGACCCATCAAATAAAAACAGCAAGTGTGTGTTATGTGGGAATTATATGAAGGTGAAATAAAATCGATTACTTATACCTAGGTATATTAATAGGTACCTACCTAGCTATGTACTATCGTACCTACACCTACCTAGCTATGTAGTATGTGCATGACTAGGTACGAGTAAGTGTAAAAAGTATACTTACTTTCAATACTTACTCGTACCTACTTACCGGTCCCTGCCCGTGGTCCATCTACATAGTAGGTGGTTAGGTACACCTGGCTGTACCAGAGGCATTTTTTTCGACCGTTTCCACTCGCTCCTACTCGGTTCTCCTACTGGTAGGAGCACGAGGACCAATATGTCCCTATGCTCCTATCGTGACCCTATATGCAACTAGCTGATACCCGCAACTTCATATGAAGGTATAGTAGGTGCCAAATAACACCGCAATACAGGTCATTCACCCACCTTCACCACGATGTCGCAAAATTCAATTTATGTATCGCTAATTCTTTCGCTTTCCATACAAACCTGTCGCTAAGACGGTAATTGCTCGAATCTCGTGGTACTGTTTGTTTACTATACACAAATTGAATTTTGCGACATCGTGGTGAAGGTGGGTGAATGACTTGTATTGTGGTGTTATTTGGCACCTACTATAAGATAAAATCGATTACTTACCTACCTAGCTATGTACTATGTAGTATGTACCTATTGTTGGTACTTACTCGTACCTACCTACTTACCGGTCCCTGCCCGTGGTCCACCTATATAGTAGGTAGGTACACCTGGCTGTACCAGGTGCATTTTTTGTATAGATAGATTAGTAGGTACACATAAGTACAGAATAAGAGAAATAGTTTCATACAATCAAAATTTTATAAAACTAACCTAACCTAATATTAGTACCTACATATATATACAAATGCTACAATACGCATGTCTAATGTTTATATCCCCGTTTCTTCGTAATAAGTTGTCTCCTAATTTGCAGTTCCGGGTGTCGTCATAGTATTGTCAATGACATCACCATTAACATCAAGTCCGGACTAAAGCCTGGCTATAAAGTACTAGCTCAAACGAATTTACTTTCTAATTACTTACTATTTCGCAAGAAAAGCTCGATAATTAATAAGTGACAATATTTGTTGTAGGTACGTGACTGTCCATTAGTAGGAAGGAGCACGAAGATATTATGCTTGTCCTTATGCTCCTACCGCATACCGGTAGGAGCATAAGGACATGAGAACCGAGTAGGAGCAAGTGGAAACGGCTGTTTTTTTCTTTCCGTGGTGCACCTCAAGATAACTGGGTATTCCTACCTATCTAGGTACTTAGTACTTACTTTATAAATAACTAGCCGTCCCCTGCGGCACTGCTCGCGTTAGAATGTGACTTTTCCAAATTCTTTTCGTAGTGCACCCCTACACTATACAGGGTGTCCCACGGCCATGCCACATGGAGGGAAAGTATCTTAAATAATGTAGATAGAACATTTTACTCAAAGAAGACTATTTTGATTTTAAAAACAATTTAAACTGCATTGAAAGAATTTTGAATAATCGCTTGTCTGAACCGGGAATCAAACCCACCAAATTGAAAAAACATAACACCTGTTATTTTATGATACCAATTAAAATAAACACGATTTATTCAGTTAAATGTTTGTGACAGAATTTATAACCTGACTAGGTATATCTGTGAATTCGTGATGTAAGTAAAATATACATGTTACTAATTAAAATTTGAATCTTTATTGTAACAAAACTTCTCACTAGGTAGGTATTGTTGTTTATATTCAATTCATTTCATGACCAAGTGGATTATCTCTTGCATACAGTTTTTACGCCGTTCTTCATCCATCTTGCACAAGTGTTTTGCCACCAACATTGAAAATGCATAGCACTCATGAACAATGTCTTCTCTACTTTGTTCAGTTTGTTCATTGTTGAAGGTATTCGTCTCTTTATCCATAATTTCTTTTTTTAACGTTATATCAAAAGATACTCTTGAAGTAGAGTCTGATAAATCTGGCGTATGCTGCCTATATTATTAGCATTAGAGTCTAATAATATAGGCAGCATATTACCCGAAGCCTCGTTTTCTTCGATTTCTTCATACTCGACCGATTCATCTTCATCCGAGTATTCGTCACTTTCGGGAATAATTATTTCTTCTGAAAATAACAAGAATAACTAGTGAAGTCGCGCTTAAGCGGCGCTACCTAACCTAGATTGGTGCCTACCTACGTAAAATAATATGAAAAAAACTAGCTAACAACTGCAAAACGTAGGCATGTGCCAATGTAATGTTTGGACGTGCCTCTGACTCCCACGGTCAGAGTACAGCAAAGGGTGTGCAGTAGTAAAAAGACTTAAAAAAAAAAATAAGCACCCCTTTTTATGATTGCATCCTGTAGGGGGTTTATAGAGGGATATCTTTTGTTAAGGTCATTGACCTCTGAAGTCAACCATAACAGAACTACGGGCTAATAACGGTAAAAAAAACTCTTGCCGACATTTCGATAAAAAAAGACAGAAGAATTTGGAACAAAAAAATTATGTATGTATAAGCACCCCTTTTTATGATTACATCCGGTAGGGGGTGTAAGGAGGGGTATCTTTCGTTAAGGTCATTGACCTCTGAAGTCAACCATAACAGAACTAGCGGCTAATAACGGAAACTAAGCGATGGATGGGCTCGCTTCGCTAGCATTTTTTATACTAACCTAACCTAACCTAGGCCTCCCTAGGTCACTCTAGGTCACCTGAGGCTATTCGATCACTCTAGGTTTCCCTAGGTCACCCTAGGCCTCTCTAGGTCACCTGAGGCTATTCGATCACCCTAGGCCTCCTAGGTCACCCTAGGCCTCCCTAGGTCACCTGAGGCTATTCAATCACTCTAGGCCTCCCTAGGTCTCCCTAGATCACCCTAGGCCTCCCTAGGTCACCTGAGACTATTCGATCACCCTAGGCCTCCCTAGGTCACCCTAGGCCTCTCTAGGTCACCTGAGGCTGATCGATCACCCTAGACCTCCCTAGATCACCCTAGGCCTCCCTAGGTCACCTGAGACAATTCGATCACCCTAGGCCTCCCTAGGTCACCCTAGGCCTCTCTAGGTCACCTGAGGCTATTCGATCACCCTAGGCCTCCCTAGATCACCCTAGGCCTCCCTAGGTCACCTGAGACTATTCGATCACCCTAGGCCTCCCTAGGTCACCCTAGGCCTCTCTAGGTCACCTGAGGCTATTTGATCACCCTAGGCCTCCCTAGGTCACCCTAGGCCACGCTAGGCCACCCTAGGCCACCTGAGGAAAGGAGGCTTATACATAATAAAAAAAATCTTCAAAATTTTTCTAAGTCCTTTTTTATCGAAATTTCGGCAGTCTTTTTTACCTAGTACTGCACACCCTTTGCTATACTCCAACCGGTTATTCACCCACCTTCACCGCAATGTCGTAAAATTCAATTTATGTATGGTAAACAAACAGTACTACGAGATTCGAGCGATTACCGTCTTAGCGACAGGTTTGCCATTCATAAATTGAATTTTGCGACATCGTGGTGAAGGTGGGTGAATGACCTGTATTGCGGTGTTATTTGGCACCTATTATAATAGATAATTACTCAGTACAGTAAGTACCTACCTATACTGAGTAGTTACCTACCTACCTAAGTAGTAGCGGTCCTATAAGTCCGAATTTCTTCCAAGCAAAACAAACATACAAACTTACCTTACAAACATTACCGCTTTATAATATTAGTACCATATTATATTGTAATATTAGTAGTATATATTATCTACCTACTTAGTCGAAAACACTTTCACTTACCTTTGTTCATTTTTCTTATGTTTTCACGCAGTGGCGCACCTCTTTCTTAGTCCAACCAGAACCCAACAAAGCGATCGGGCGAACGAAACTAATAATTAAATGACACAAATCAAGAGTATAATTTTATTTTCAAATTCCCCCACCTCGCTGCGTGAGATGGAATGATAACCATGGTGTTACATCAAAAAACCCTATCAAGAGGTAACCTCATTCAATCGGATACCCTCAATGAGAGGGTAACCCCATAGACTGAAAACCCAATGAAAGGGTTACCCTTTCACTTGTGGTAGGGAGGAGGTTTATCAAATGAAAGGGTAACCCCATCGACTGCAAACCCAATGAAGGGGTTACCCCTTCAAAGGAGTTAACTCGAAATCGGGGTTGTACGGTCCCTGCTTAAAACAGACAATTGAAAACTAGTACCCATACATAATAACATAAAACTCTTTGTAGCAACGCTAGTATAAAATTGGTTTTAACATTTGTATGATATTTTCTCATTTTCAGACAATTACTTGAAGGATGGATTTTATTTTATAAACTTCTATTCACCGTTTTGTCCACCATGTCAGAATGTAGCCGACCATTGGAAGAAATTGGCTGAAATTTACAAAGGAGTAGTGAGTTCTTTTATCATGCATTTGTTTCGGTTTGTGGTCGCCATTTGATATCTTAATTTTGATATCTATTTTAATTTTTAATATTATGATAAACAATATTAAAAATTAGCAACATCTAATTGTACCTAAACGTCTATAAAATCTTTTACAGGTTAAAATTGGTGCTGTTAACTGCAAGCACTATAACTCCTTCTGCTACAATTCAATGAGAATTGGCAGCTATCCCACACTGCTGTTTTATCCTAATGTAAGTTTACCTAACCTAGTCATAACTACCTACTCTTAGGTCGTTTGTCCACCAACGACGGCACCGGCACGGCACCGGTAATGCACTACCACGGCAATACAAAACTCGTTCACGCCACTGCCATCACACCGCGTCGTTCACGTGTTTTCTATTGCCTTAGAGGGCGTCCATTAATTACGTGAGGCATTTTTGAGATTTTTCGACCCCCTCCCCCCTTGGTGAGATATCGTAAGATTTTCCTCAACTCCCTCCCCCCTCCCCTAATCTCACGCGAGATTCTTCAAGACTTCTATTTTCGCTGTAAACGTGTTGGATTATTGAAAAAAAAAAAACAAATACTATGTCTCAGATTTGGCCATATTTTATTCTAGAAATAATTTTTCATGCAATTTTACATCGTTTTCTGCGAGAAAAATAATTACGTGATATTTGCCAAGACCCCCCCTCCCCCCTAAGTAAGATTTGGAAAGATTTAGCTTGATCCCCTCCCCCCTAGAACACTTCACGTAATTAATGGACGCCCCCTTACAGTGCATTACCGGTGCCATGTCGGTGCCGGCGTTGGTGGACAAACGGTCTTACCTATAGACTGTTCAAAGTGTTCAATCTAAATCTGCGTGCTTTACTCCTTCATTCAAAGATAATGTTGCTAATTAAACGTGGGTCGACTTATGCGTTGGCTGCATGCAGTCTTGGACCAAGAAGATCTTATTAACCTAATCTACGGAAGCATAGTTTACCGATAATGAAAACTAAACTACCTGTTCAATGTTTGTCGACTTAGCATAGGTGAAGCCTTAGTTTGGCCACAGATTATGTAATACTATGTTTGGCTTAGGAGTTTATATTTATAGGTCTCACTAGAGACTTTAGAGTTTCAAAATTGTCTCTATTCGAAAATTAAATGCCTTTTATTGACGTGATTTCTAAATGAGCTGTCAAAGCTTTGTGATCATTTTCAGATGATTGATCAAGACATTTGGCGGATGATGTTACAACCAAGTTTATCTGTAACATAGTGTCAAATTGTTATTTTTTTCAGGGTAAAAACGGTAACTATCTTTATTACCGAGGCGACCGCACTCTAGACGCCCTTGATGAGTTTGTGATGAAGTATCTGAAAACTCGAGTGCATGTGCCGATAGTCACTCAGATTAGAGGTACAGAGAGTCCTATAGTGTATATTCTGGGAGAGAATAGAATTGGAAGTAACGCACTGACGAGAATAGCTTTCCAATTGGTATGTATTTTTCAATCCCCATTCACCTAGTTACTTTTGTAAGATAGAGGCTTTATGGCGCACCAGAATAATTAAATTCAGACAGAGTAATGAAAAAAGTTTAAGGCCTTCTGCACACTTGACGGAAATTCCGTCGCCGTACTTCCGCGGGAGTCAATCCGGTAGGTACTATACGATCGTCCGCAACGGACGAACGATCTTCCGCGTAGTTCCGCGTATTTGTAATTTATATGAAATAACATGTATTGACGTTCCGTCGGGAAAGGTCCGCGACGGAATTTCCGTCAAGTGTGCCGAAGGCCTAAGCCATCATAGCTTCAGACAGTTTTTTTTTTCATAAATGCGCGCGCAACCCACCCCAAGCGAATCATCGATTCCATCCTCGCTTCATGAGACCGTGTGGCCTAATGGATAAGGCGTCGGACTTCGGATCCGAAGATTGCAGGTTCGAGTCCTGTCACGGTCGTATTATTATTATACTTTTAGTTTTGATTTTCTTTGTTTAGCAACCCTAAAATAACAAGCTTCTGCCTGCAACATAATTTGCCTGAAGTGTGTTAGTGACTTGAATAAAAATTTCCTATTTATCCTATTCAAAGCAGGGACCGTACAACCCCGATTTCGAGTTAACTCCTTTGAAGGGGTAACCCCTTCATTGGGTTTGCAGTCGATGGGGTTACCCTTTCATTTGATAAACCTCCTCCCAACCACAAGTGAAAGGGTAACCCTTTCATTGGGTTTTCAGTCTATGAGGTTACCCTCTCATTGAGGGTATCCGATTGAATGAGGTTACCTCTTGATAGGGTTTTTTGATGTAACACCATGGTTATCATTCCATCTCACGCAGCGAGGTGGGGGAATTTGAAAATAAAATTATACTCTTGATTTGTGTCATTTAATTATTAGTTTCGTTCGCCCGATCGCTTTGTTGGGTTCTGGTTGGACTAAGAAAGAGGTGCGCCACTGCGTGAAAACATAAGAAAAATGAACAAAGGTAAGTGAAAGTGTTTTCGACTAAGTAGGTAGATAATATATACTACTAATATTACAATATAATATGGTACTAATATTATAAAGCGGTAATGTTTGTAAGGTAAGTTTGTATGTTTGTTTTGCTTGGAAGAAATTCGGACTTATAGGACCGCTACTACTTAGGTAGGTAGGTAACTACTCAGTATAGGTAGGTACTTACTGTACTGAGTAATTATCTATTATAATAGGTGCCAAATAACACCGCAATACAGGTCATTCACCCACCTTCACCACGATGTCGCAAAATTCAATTTATGAATGGCAAACCTGTCGCTAAGGGTTGGAGTATAGCAAAGGGTGTGCAGTACTAGGTAAAAAAGACTGCCGAAATTTCGATAAAAAAGGACTTAGAAAAATTTTGAAGATTTTTTTTATTATGTATAAGCCTCCTTTCCTCAGGTGGCCTAGCGTGGCCTAGGGTGGCCTAGCGTGGCCTAGGGTGACCTAGGGAGGCCTAGGGTGATCAAATAGCCTCAGGTGACTTAGAGAGGCCTAGGGTGATCGAATAGTCTCAGGTGACCTAGGGAGGCCTAGGGTGATCTAGGGAGGCCTAGGGTGATCAAATAGCCTCAGGTGATCTAGAGAGGCCTAGGGTGACCTAGGGAGGCCTAGGGTGATCGAATAGTCTCAGGTGACCTAGGGAGGCCTAGGGTGATCTAGGGAGGCCTAGGGTGATCGAATAGCCTCAGGTGACCTAGCGTGACCTAGGGAGGCCTAGGGTGACCTAGGGAGGCCTAGGGTGATTGAATAGCCTCAGGTGACCTAGGGTGACCTAGGAGGCCTAGGGTGATCGAATAGCCTCAGGTGACCTAGAGAGGCCTAGGGTGACCTAGGGAAACCTAGAGTGATCGAATAGCCTCAGGTGACCTAGAGTGACCTAGGGAGGCCTAGGTTAGGTTAGTATAAAAAATGAGAGCGAAGCGAGCCCATCCATCGCTTAGTTTCCGTTATTAGCCCCTAGTTCTGTTATGGTTGACTTCAGAGGTCAATGACCTTAACGAAAGATACCCCTCCTTACACCTCCTACCGGATGTAATCATAAAAAGGGGTGCTTATACATACATAATTTTTTTGTTCAAAATTCTTCTAAGTCTTTTTACTACTGCACACCCTTTGCTGTACTCTGACCGAATAACCTGTATTGCGGTGTTATTTGGCACATACTATAGATACTTACTAGGTAGTATAGTACATAGGTGCCTAATATTATAATAATTATCGATCGAATGATGGGATTGCCATCCGTCACGTTTTCTTTTTTAAATCTCCAGGCACTCAAATCTTAGATGTCCAAGGTGGGAGTCAGAGGCACGTCCAAACATTACATTGGCACATGCCTACGTTTTGCAGTTGTTAGCTAGTTTTTTTCATATTATTTTACGTAGGTAGGCACCAATCTAGGTTAGGTAGCGCCGCTTAAGCGCGACTTCACTAGTTATTCTTGTTATTTTCAGAAGAAATAATTATTCCCGAAAGTGACGAATACTCGGATGAAGATGAATCGGTCGAGTATGAAGAAATCGAAGAAAACGAGGCTTCGGGTAATATGCTGCCTATATTATTAGACTCTAATGCATCTACGCCAGATTTATCAGACTCTACTTCAAGAGTATCTTTTGATATAACGTTAAAAAAAGAAATGATGGATAAAGAGACGAATACCTTCAACTGAACAAAGTAGAGAAGACATTGTTCATGAGTGCTATGCATTTTCAATGTTGGTGGCAAAACACTTGTGCAAGATGGATGAAGAACGGCGTAAAAACTGTATGCAAGAGATAATCCACTTGGTCATGAAATGAATTGAATATAAACAACAATACCTACCTAGTGAGAAGTTTTGTTACAATAAAGATTCAAATTTTAATTAGTAACATGTATATTTTACTTACATCACGAATTCACAGATATACCTAGTCAGGTTATAAATTCTGTCACAAACATTTAACTGAATAAATCATATAAATTGTGTTTATTTTAATTGGTATCATAAAATAAGAGGTGTTATGTTTTTTCAATTTGGTGGGTTTGATTCCCGGTTCAGACAAGCGATTATTCAAAATTCTTTCAATGCAGTTTAAATTGTTTTTAAAATCAAAATAAAGTCTTCTTTGAGTAAAATGTTCTATCTACATTATTTAAGATACTTTCCCTCCATGTGGCATGGCCGTGGGACACCCTGTATAGTGTAGGGGTGCACTACGAAAAGAATTTGGAAAAGTCACATTCTAACGCGAGCAGTGCCGCAGGGGACGGCTAGTTATATATAAAGTAAGTACTAAGTACCTAGATAGGTAGGAATACCCAGTTATCTTGAGGTGCACCACGGAAAGAAAAAAACAGCCGTTTCCACTTGCTCCTACTCGGTTCTCATGTCCTTATGCTCCTTAACTGTATGCAAGAGATAATCCACTTGGTCATGAAATGAATTGAATATAAACAACAATACCTACCTAGTGAGAAGTTTTGTTACAATAAAAGATTCAAATTTTAATTAGTAACATGTATATTTTACTTACATCACGAATTCACAGATATACATAGTCAGGTCATAAATTTTGTTACAAACATTTAACTGAATAAATCATATAAATTGTGTTATTGTTTTAAAGTTATATATGAAAAGAAGTACTCTTAAAGAGATCACAATTATCAGTAAAAAGATAAACCACGGTATAAAAAAAGACAAAGCCAAGCAAAGGAAAGATTGTATCAGTAAGCACATATCAAGAACAGGAGGCATTAAAAAAGCTCTGAAAGAATTGAAAGACGCAAACAAATGGATACCGAGTTTGAAAACTAAAACAGGAAGATCAGAAACTAAACGTAAACCTTTACTAGAACTAGCTACTGAGTTCTATAGTCAGCTCTACTCACAACAAGACCCAAATGAGACAGAAAACCAATATCAAGCAGACAATGATAAAGATATACCACACATCATGGAAAGCGAAGTAGAAAGAGCAATACATTCCCAGAAAACCGACACATCACCTGGACCTGACAACATAAGCATTGAAACTATAAAAACATTAATACCTACATCTACCAAAGTACTAGCTAAGCTATATAATGATATCCTAAAAACCGAAGATATACCAACACAATGGACAAAAAGCACAATTGTACTCATCTACAAAAAAGGAGATAGAAAAGAACTCGGAAACTATAGACCAATCAGCCTAATGTCTAACATATACAAAATATTTTCCAAAATAATCCTAAAGAGACTAACTAAGAAATTAGACGAACAACAACCCAAAGAACAAGCCGGATTTAGAGCTGATTTCTCTACCTTAGATCACATACAAGTAATTAAACAACTAATAGAAAAGCATCAAGAGTATAGAAAGCCATTATACTTGGCATTCGTTGATTACAACAAAGCGTTCGATTCTCTCCACCACACGAAAATATGCAAAACAAGTTCATAAGAATTATTAAAAAATCTATAAACACAGCTCAGCACAAATCAAGTTAGAATCCATAGGTAAGGAGTTTCCTATTAAAAGAGGCGTAAGACAAGGGGACCCCTTGTCACCCAAACTTTTTTCGGCCGTACTAGAAGAAGTATTTAGGAGAATGAATTGGAAAAATTATGGCATCAATATTAACGGAGCCACACTAACTCACCTAAGATTCGCCGACGACCTAGTACTAGTTACAGACACTGCCGAGCACCTACAAACGATGTTAAAGAATCTTCTAGAATCCAGTGAAGAGGCTGGCCTGACGATGAATAAAGAGAAAACAAAGTTAATGACAAATAGGATACCTAACCTAATAACAATCGGTGATTCGTGCTTTACCTACGTTGACTCATACAACTACCTTGGTCAGCAACTAGCATTTAGAGACCTGATGGATCAAGAAATAGACACTAGAGTTGCCAACTCATGGAAAAGCTATTGGTGTCGTAAAGAGGTGATGAAAAATAAAAATTACCCCATCGCTGCCAAAAGAAAGCTCCTAGACACCTGTGTTCTTCCATGCCTGACCTATGGATGCCAGACATGGTCAATGTCTCAAAAAAATATCCAGAAACTGAGAACGTGCCAACGGAGCATGGAAAGAAGTATTCTAGGAATCAGGTTACTGGAAAAAATACGAGCTACCGACATAAGGAAAAAGACAAAAGTAATAGACGTTATTGTCAAAATAAAACAGCTAAAATGGAGATGGACAGGTCATATGATTAGGAGCAAGAAAGATAAGTGGACTAAAGCAGTATCAGAATGGACAATGACACAAGACCAAAAGCGGAAGAGAGGAAGACCAAAGAAAAGATGAGTAGATGGTAGATGGGTAGTACGTCATTGCATATCGAACAAATATGCGGGGAGAAAACGCATCTGAGCGAGAGAGAAAAGTGTATGAAAATCCATTTCTTACGTGGTTTTTCTTTTTTAATTTTGGGTAAGACTATGCGCCGGTAACCTAAATATCAAAAGCCTAAAAGTTTTTACAGTGAGTTTTTATCTCCAAGTTCGCAAAATGACACTGGCCACTAGCTGTGTGTTGGATGGTGTCGGGCTGGCAGTGCGACCCTGCGGCGGCAGGATAAACAATTTGAAAAAAGAACATGTGAAAATTGCAGACGCCATTGGCGCCATTTTCAATTTGTGTGTTGTTTGAGGATTCAGTTTTAGTTTTTTATTTTCCTCGTAGGTGTAGTATAAAGCACTATGTACTAGTTCTTATTCAAACAAATCATGATTGGAACGGATTAACATTATGTCTTTCAGCAAACCTCCACTTATATTGCTTCTTAATGGGTTCAATATAAATTTAACCGATGAAAATAGCCGCTCTACTGATACTTGAGTTGCTGGAGCTGCCAGCACACAGCTAGCTAATTTGTGTAAAGGTGCTTCAGTTTTTCCTTTGTTCCAGTGAACTAATATATTCTCATGCAATGGCACTCTGGGTTCAAATCTTAATTTACCTAAACTTTCTTCAAATGAATTTATTAATGAAGTTCTATTAGGGAGCCTCCGCATAGCCTCAGTTTCTAGCAGCATTTTTTCCAGCTCTGAGATTTCAGTGCTGCTGGCATTTTCGACATCATTTTGACTGCTGCTAGCATTCGTCGACGTCTCGGCCTCAGAAGATGTAATGGTTTGAAGCTGGCGAAAAGTCTGACTTAACAATGATTTTGCTTTAATACACTCTTGCTCTGACAGCATTACATTGAGGCGGCCATCTAAATACAAATTTTCTAGGACTAAATCAGTGTTTATTAGATTCCCTTCCCTTCTCTTCATAGCACTCGCAAAACCACCCGCAAATGAGTTGCGAATGGCTTCCACCTTGTTTCTACAATTGATCCATTCTATATAAAAGTCACTAATAGTGAGTTGTTCGCGTTGTAATGCTAGTGTCGCATCATTCACGGGCTTTAAGCAGGCAATTACATTTGCCATTTGTGTCCAGAAATCAGTTGAGTAAATGCTTGTGAATTCACTGGTATCACAAATACTTCTAAGTGAATTTAATCGGACTAACATTTGGTAAGTAGAAGTCCACCTTGTAGGACAGTCAATTATTGGTTTCCTTAAATTACGGGACCTCAACACATTTTTCATATTTGGCCGGCGTAAGATTTTGACTATCTGTCTCGCTGTCTGTATCACTACTTGTACTTCTACACTTTCACTAACTACATCTTTGACAGCAAGTTGCAGAGTGTGGGCCGCACAGAGCATTCCGCGCGGTTTGAACTGTTCACTGCTCATAACGTCAACAATGTCATCGACGTTTAAGCTATCATGTGCATCATTACTAGAAATATGTGCTTCATTTTCTTCGTTTTCATCATTCTCATCGTTTTCATCATTGTTCTCTTCATCTATTATCCCTTCAGCATGTTGTGCTTCGCAGCAATGTTCCGTAAACAATCTAGTCATTTTTTTAAAATTACTACCATTGTCTGTCGTAATTGAGTAAATTTGTGCCGTAGAAATCATAAATTCATTTAAAATCTCAAGTAATTTTTCCTTTAGGAAATCTCCAGTTTGTCTCTCCATCAGTTCTAAAACAGCTAAATTTCGAACTATTATCTTGCCGCTTTGAATGTACTGCAAGTTGATGCCCAAGAAATTTCTATCCAGATACGTCGCTGAATCAAGTTTTAAGCTAACCATTATATTTCTAACTTCTGATCCAATTTTCGATTTGATCTGGTAAGCTTTCTCTGGAATCATCCCTTTAATTACATTTAAATTGATATGTTTTGTCTTGGCATTGGAAGGGACAGCTAAGTTTATTATTTCTTGAAATGCAGCATCTTGCAACATTGCAAACGGTCTTCCATGAGTTGTAACTAATCTTAAACACATATTTTTTACCTTTTCTGAGTTACAAGTTTCTTTGAATGAAGTTGGCTGTGGTACATTATTTTCTTTATTTATGTTAATTAGTTGCACAAACTCTTCCGGATGTTTTATTGCCATATGGTTTTTCAAGTTGGTTGTATGTTTTCCCTGCAAAAAACAAAAACAATATACTTATGCTTATCAATATAATATATAAAACTCTTTTCGTACCACTTGCTCAAAAATGTGACATTCTATGCCACAAAAAGCGAACATAACAATAGTCATTTTTAATCTGTTAAAAACAGGGAGTGAAAATTGTACTGGATTTCTTTTATCCTCTAGGGGGAGAAAGTGATTTAAATTTGGAATACAATTTATACTGAACTACATCTGTGTTTACACCATTGAGTTTGTATACAAAGCATTATACATCTTTTTGAAAAAGGAATACGCATTTATTATGCAGGCCGTATGAGCTTGATGCCTTTGCTTTTTCGACAAAAAAATATTAGTCTAGGAAAATACCGCGTTTTTGTTTTTTTCAAATACATAAACGTTAAGTTTATTTTAATTTATTTTTATAAATAAGTTAATGTTCTAAAATGCTATCTCATATTATTATTGTGTTAATTTTTTCGCAAATGGTACGAAAAGTAGAGTATTTTCCTCGGTGATAAAGCTGTCTTAGTCTTGGGTGAACTTAAATCCCTCGCTATACTCAGGACGCGTTATAAACACCCTCGCTACGCTCGGGAGTAAACCTCCAGTCCTTCATTACGCTCGTGATTTAAATCGTCACCCGCGACAGAAGACACTGCTTTATCCCCTTGTTAAATAATCTACTATTTGAAGCTGACATAGAATCAACGCACAGCCTAACTAAACTATACAAAAAATGCATCTGGTACAGCCAGGTGTACCTACCTACCTACTATATAGGTGGACCACAGGCAGGGACCGGTAAGTAGGTAGGTACGAGTAAGTAAAGTACCAACAATAGGTACATACTACATGGTACATAGCTAGGTAGGTTAGTAATCCATTTTATCCTATAGTAGGTGCCAAATAACACCGCAATACAAGTCATTCACCCACCTTCACCACGATGTCGCAAAATTTAATTTATGTATATTAAACAAACAGTACCACGAGATTCGAGCAATTACCGTCTTAGCGACAGGTTTGTATGGAAAGCGACAGAATTAGCGATACATAAATTGAATATTGCGACATCGTGGTGAAGGTGGGTGAATGACCTGTATTGCGGTGTTATTTGGCACCTACTATACCTTCATATGAAGTCTACCTACCTACTATATAGGTGGACCACAGGCAAGGACCGGTAAGTAGGTAGGTACGAGTAAGTACCAACAATAGGTACATACTACATGGTACATAGCTAGGTAGGTTAGTAATCGATTTTATCCTATAGTAGGTGCCAAATAACACCGCAATACAAGTCATTCACCCACCTTCACCACGATGTCGCAAAATTCAATTTATGTATATTAAACAAACAGTACCACGAGATTCGAGCAATTACCGTCTTAGCGACAGGTTTGTATGGAAAGCGACATAATTAGCGATACATAAATTGAATATTGCGACATCGTGGTGAAGGTGGGTGAATGACCTGTATTGCGGTGTTATTTGGCACCTACTATACCTTCATATGAAGTCGCGTGTATCAGCTAGTTGGATATAGGGTCACGATAGGAGCATAAGGACATATTGGTCCTCGTGCTCCTACCAGTAGGAGAACCGAGTAGGAGCGAGTGGAAACGGTCGAAAAAAATGCCCCTGGTACAGCCAGGTGTACCTACCCACCTACTATGTAGATGGACCACGGGCAGGGACCGGTAAGTAGGTAGGTACGAGTAAGTGTTGAAAGTAGGTACTTTCTACACTTACTCGTACCTAGTCATGCACATACTACATAGTACATAGCTAGGTAGGTACCTACTAATATACCTAGGTATAAGTAATCGATTTTATCTCACCTTCATATAATTCCCACATAACACACACTTGCTGTTTTTATTTGATGGGTCGTATTGAAAATATCGATGGACGGCATCACGTCTCGGCAGTGGCATGTCAGACCCTTTTTTTTATTTCTACTTCCGACTTCTATGCAAGCAGTTCGAAGGGCAAATGACAATAATAAACAAATCAATAAATCGATGCAAACAATCACACCATTTCTCGTAGGTATGCTCAGAAGGAATGAAAAATAAAAATGAACTTTAGTGTACTAAATATAATAACCATAATCGCTTGTCTCTTCAACTCTGTAGCAAAATAGATCAAAGATGCCGCCTCGCCGCGAGCCGGTGCCCCGGTGGCTCGACGCGTGCTAGTCAAAAACATGATATTATGAACCTAATGTAAAGTAGATTAAGAATGAAAAATAAAAATGAACTTTAGTAAACTAAATATAATAATCATAATCGCTTGTCTCTTCAACTCTGTAGCAAAATAGATCAAAGATGCCGCCTCGCCGGTCGCTCGCCGCACAGGTGAATTGACGCGTGCTAGTCAAAAACATGATATTATGAACCTAATATAAAGTAGATAGGAAGCAAATTACAATGCTTCGAGTTGTAAAGTATAACACTGTTACAATTGTCGAGTGGGTAACCCTCACGAATGGGTTTTTGAATAATACGAAAACCCAATACAATTGAAAACCCTATGATCGGGTAACACAAGCGAAAGGGTTTTGACGGGGGTTACCCCTTAAAACAGCTTATCAAACAATAGTGTAACCCCTAAGGAAAGGGTTTTTTATTAACCGCTTGGAAAAACCCTATCGAAAACCCCTTCAAGGGGTAACCGAAGCGGTCCCTGATTCAAAGGCCTGATTTAAATGAAATATGCTTATAATCCACCCATGATAGGGATGTACTTTTCCAGTCACAAAGTGCCTAACATTACATGCTTAAAAAAATTGTTCTTTACTCTCTTAGAATGGCCTAGTAACCTTAGCGATAGCCGATGACGATCTCAGGCTAAAGCTGACGTCAAATGATTACGTCACAGCCGTGTTCAAGTACAAAGATGTCAGTATGGAATTAGAAAGCACAGAAGAAAAGCAATTGCTAAAAGAGATCGTCAATCAACTGCCTAAGGTTGAAATTGTCGATCCTAGTAAGCTACAGGTATGTATTATTTTATTTTACTACAGAGCTATTGATTTTAAAGGCCCGAAATAACTCTTTTTTTTATTCTATTTCTATAGGGGATGTCTTTGTCCAGCGTTATTTTTTTTTTTTTTGTTGACCTCTACAGGATATACTTATGATAACTAAATAAATAAATATTCGTGGACATTTTGACACAACACTCTCTAGTCCCAAACTAAGCAAAGCTTGTATACTATGGGAACTAGATGGCTGATAGAATACATTATACATTTTTTTTTGTATATAATACATAGTAACAACCACAGAACAAACATGTATGTTTGCCACACACAAATGTTTGTTCTCGGTGGGGATCGAACCCACGACCCACAGAACGGAAGGCAGAGCTACTACAGACTGAGCCATGACGTCTGTCAATGATGATGATGAACGGTAAATAACGTATGTGCTACGCCCGACCCTGCACTATAAGGTGCAGGTTTTAAGTTTACCATTTTTAGTAATAAGTAAAATACAAAAAAAAAGAAGTGTTTCATGGGCATATAAGCTAGGTAAGGCTTGGGCCATAAGTTAAGAAAAATGTGTGCGTACTACAGATCATGACATGTTAGGTTCGTGAATGCTGGGCCATATTAGCCTTGTCATGCTAGTGTGCTGTGTAGCAAAACCATTATTTTTCCAGCAATACAGATTGAAACTACGAAGCGGCTATAATACTCCTTGGGTGTTGTACTTCTCTTCAGAAGGCAGCGATAGACTAGAGTTTCATCAGAGAAGACTGTCTATGCCTAATATGAACTTTGGTAAGTTAGTTACCAAAACCCAGCTTCATAACCGGTGATTGGAAATTTATGAATTTATTATTTTAAACATTCCAGGTGAAATCAACTGCGATGAGTGGATTGAGCTGTGTGCTGCTTTGCACGTGGATTCATACCCGGCGTGGGGCGTTTTGAAGCAAGGCGGGGCATATCAGCGCGTAGAGTCGCACTCCATACACCTAGCCGCACAAGCTACGAATCTACATACACTATCCGTTACGGAGTTTACTAGAACACTCGAGGCAGGTATGTAAGAGAAAAATAGATAAAAGTTACTGCTTACGTATATCCAGTAAGTGCTTTGAAGCTAGTTGGGGCGCTCCATACGTTTAGCAGCAACAGGACACGAATACGCTACCAGAGTCCAGAGTTTCAGTTGATAATTCTCGAAATTTGAAATTCGGGTTCCATTCGTGAAGTTCGTGTTTTGTATTGAAAAATCTCCACCGCTAAGAGCGCTTATCTTCATGGCTAATACAGAAACTCTGGAGTTTCAGCCATGAAGATCTGAGAATCTTGATTCTCAGAATTAGACAAATTACAATCCATATGACAATTTGTCTGCATTTGATATCAAAAGGTTAACAATCACCCCGCAAGGGCAGGGCTTACAACCTTCTTTTGTTTTAGAAAATGGCGTATGGGTGTTACTAGTGGTTCCTTACAAACTGTCGTGGAATGATGTCATTGAACCGTTCACACGTGCCAGTATCCATTACAAAGATAGCAATATCAATGTAAGTAATTACAGAATTATAGCGTGTTCTTATTGTATAGTTTGACAGAGCTCATGCTCACTACAACTTATAATCCCAAATCTTAAATTCTTTCTATTTCTGAAATATTAGTAATTATTTGCAGTCATCAAAATAAGTCTTATTCGCTTAAAAATACAAAGACTCAAACCACAAAAAGTTACCACATTAATTGGATCGACCTGATGGGGTCTAATCCACTTGTAACCCGTGAAAAAGAATCCAATCCACACAAAGTGACTATGTGGATTGCTCGGCAGAAACGGAGCAAATTGCTCCGTTTCTGCCGAGCAATCCACATTACTCAACTTAACCATTTTTAATGGCAGTTTTGTACTTTTCAGTTCGGAATAATGTCGTGCACGGCTCAAACGGACTCATATTGCCGGCGAGTGGCTCACGAACCTACGATACTCGTGCAAAATGGAACCAAACGCATTTACTACTCCGACCGTGCTAATCAACACGAGTTGATTGAATTTATACAGATTGTTAAAGATAGTTCAGGTATTATAGTTTGTTTAGATGGAATGTGGTGACGCATTTTTTAGGCCACGCAAAATCTTGCGAACTAGCAAGTGGTAAATGCCGCGAAAAATGCCCAAATGCTATTCTGATCAACTTTTCGGACAAATATAAAAATATTATATAATATGTAGGTAGTTTCTTGTTTTCAATACATTTTTTGAATTATATTTCAGACATGGAACTAACAGAAGAGCAAGTGCTAGAAATTCTAGACGTGTCGAGTAGAACGCATAGTTGGTTAATAGCACATTTACCCGCGAATTGTGGCCGGTTCTGCGACCAACTCGCTAAGCAATGGATGAAGGTGTATGCCAAGGTAAAAGCAGACAGGTATTCCACTCACATTATATCAGCTTGTAGGACAATGTCAGGCGTCATGGCACAGTCGGTAGTGGCTCTGCCTTCTGTGCTGTGGGTCGTGGGTTCGATCCCCACGAAGAACAAAACATTTGCCTGTTGCAAACCTAGATGTTTGTTCTATATCTGGGTGTTACTAAGTATTATAAGTATGTAATTACAAAAAAAAAATGTATATAAGTATTATCCCATAGTACAAGCTTTGCTTAGTTTGGGACTAGAGGGCGTTGTGTGTAATGTCCAAGCCCTCCCCATTTATCGACTATTTTTATTTTCAGCTTCGTCCTCTAGACTTTGTGAGAGTAGGTATCCTGAAATGTCACACTGACACTAGCGGGTTCTGCGCGAACATCAGAATGCCGACAGCAAGGCTCTACCCGCTTGCCTCGGGCCATCACTTCAGGTAGCATGCATTGAATTTCGCAATGTTTGGGATCAAAATTTAAAAAAAATCTTTTTTTGTTTGAAAATGAACATAAAAATTATTACTTGTTACAGTGTAAACTTACAACAGTTGAACGAAGCAGCATACATACTTGAATGGGCTCTAGAACGGATCGACGATTCGGTGCAGAAGCTGAACTGGCGCACGTTTACAAAAACTGTCATTGCAGAGGAGCTGAATCCAACTAGGTAAATATTACCTACTAGCGACCCGCCCCGGCTTCGCACGGGTGCAATGCTGTGATGATGTATTATACATGTAAACCTTCCTCTTGAATCACTCTATCTATTTAAAAAAACTGCATCAAGATCCGTTGTGTAATTTTAAAGATCTAAGCATACATACATACAGACATTAGGACAGACGCGGGAAGCGACTGTGCTTTATACTATGTACCTAGTCATTTAACCAGCAAGAGAGGCACTAAATTCAACAGGTAATACTGATGTAGTAGGTATCTAAACAGACGAAGTTACAATCTGGCTCATTGTTTACGGTCCCATGCCAGTTGCAGACTATGAATTTTTTAATCTATAAAACCGCCCATTGCCTTGCTCCTAATAAGAAATACCTAGTGCTAAAATGCATATTATTATCTGTTTCAGTGCTGTTAAACCTTGGTTAGTCTACTTTCATTCACCAAGGTGCTACCGATGTTATGAAATGTATCCGGAATTTGCTATTGCTGGCATTGTGAGTAGTTTGAATTTTTTCATTAATTCGTTTCCTCTAGATATTAGAACTTTCATCCTTATTCGTACACTAGCGTAGCCTTACTAGAACTGAGTATAACATGCGACTGCATTTACTTCGATTTTACGTGAAAGCCATGAAGTAAATTTTCAATTTTCAACAAATATAAATGAAACCGCTAGTTTAACCTCTGCAGGAACTATTATTTCTGGGTATTTTATATATAAATAATCAAATAAATAAGTTTTTAATATTGTATGTATGTTAGTCTCTAAGGTATATATTGTGATGGGTCCTAGAATGAGCTTTTACATCTTGTACTTTTCCTAGGTTGCCCGAAACCAAGTTTTATTATTATTATTATTATAATCATCAACAGATGCTTGGAAACGCGGTACGGCTAGGAAGAGTGAACTGCCTAACCGAGCGTGGACTCTGCCAACATGAAGGCATCAATTCCTATCCGTCACTGCGACTGTACCTGATGCGTACCAACCGACGCGTTAGCAGCGTCGTCACGATACAAATCAGAGATCACTCCAATGTGATGAAAGATGTACTAGCACATTTAGAAGAGTATAGCGGGTATTTAGATTTCGGTGGGTCTAAACATGACGAGTTTTAAGGCAATAGACTTGAAGTTGTGGCGCCCAGATCACTACATAGTATAAAGCAAAATCGCTTCCCGCGTCTGTCCTAAGGGTACTGTTACACATGCTAGAAAATAGCATGCTAAAAATCGTGCTAATTAGCATGCTCAATATGAGTAGTATGTTATAATTAGCATGCTAATTATTAGCAAGGTTTCGATACACATGCTAAATGAGCACTTGCTCACTAAAAGCATGCTTTATTAGCATTTATAACAGTACCTCAATGTCTGTATGTATGCTTAAATCTTTAAAACTACGCAACGGAATTTGATGCAGTTTTTTTTAATAGATAGTGATTCAAGAGGAAGGTTTATATGTATAATACATCATCATCACTACATTTCAACCGTGCGAAGCCGGGGCGGGTCGCTAGTTATTAATAAAATGAAGATGCTAATTTTAAAATAACATTTATAGGCGGTATAGGACAGGTAGTATAATTTACTCAATAAAATGGTGCTTCTCGAATCGAATAAGAACTCTTCTCAACATAAAGTATTCACAAGAGTTCTCTGTATGGAATGTAGCCAGTTTTTTAACTGGTTTCAATATTGTGCATGTTTTAGAGATTGCAGAGGCGCTAATATATTATAGCAAGTACAATTTCTATTGGTTCCTAAGGTTGAAAGATTATATCTTTATATCCATTTACAAAGTTAAACATTAATCAATAAGCTTGCATTTATTTAATTTAAACATGATTTTATAATGTATCAATTTTATAGTGAACTTGTGATATAATTTTAGTTATTTTATAAAGTCTTGATTTATACGCTTTGAATGCACTAAAAAACTAGCTTTATTAGTAAACAAAAACATTATTTTTAATAACTTATTAGAATATAATTAAAGAAATCTCAATTTTTAAGTTTTTTAATAAAATATTGATAACTATTACTAATAAAGACTTTTCGCTGTAATATCAAAACAAACAAGAGTAACATTATTGAATGTATTTTTCTCATTAAATAATTGAACAAAAATGAATAAATCAATAGCTTTTATGACATAGTTTTTTTTCCCACTCGGTCACACACAGAAAAATAAGATTGGATAGTAACAATTAATTAGCACAATATCTCCATACCATTCAATCACCTACATTTTTATATAATCACTGGCATTTTTACCAGCAGCATCTGAAACAATTGTAAAGCAAAATGAATAGTTTCAAAAATGTTTTCCAAAATAATATTTTAGGCGCTTTTGGTGCTTTTTCACCAGAGACGCCTAAATATAAAATCCATAAAATTTCTATAAACCTAATAAAATTTTATAATGTGCTTACATCATTATTCCTATTGAGTTGTGCATCTATGCATTCTTGATCGACACTGCACGGCAGAAAGAAATCAATCAACTCAAACATTCCTTTGGAATCTAGCACCAGTCTGTCTTCTCCCACTTCTAAATTAAGGTCTTTAAATTCAACCTGAAAAGTAATACAGATTTACTAAACATTCGCCCAAAGAGACAAGACACAGTGTAATTATTACAAGTTTCATCATCATCATCATCTGCAGCCTCAACCTTCACAGACTGTTTGGCATAGGCCTCCCTTATCAAGTCAAAATAATAATCTTGTATTAATAGGTATAGATACATACTAATACCCACCTATTCTTGGACATATCACACAACACTCTCTAGTCCCACACTAAGCAAAGCTTGTACCATAGGAACAACTAGATTGCTGATAGAATACTTTAAAGGCTGAATTACACGATACCATTTTCTTGCACATGCCAGTGCAATAGTTGAATACAATAAATTAATTGCATGGTCTAAACAACTCGTAACATTTTTGATCTGGTATACAAGTTTTGCTTCAAAACTTTCCTTGGTGGTGGTCAATAATTGTATTCAACTTTGTTTAATATATCCGCATGTAAACAGTTGCTTACAATTCTTGAACGTCAATTCTTGCGCTTCAACTATTGCATTCAATTATTGCAGTGGTACGTACAAGAAAATGGTATCGTGTAATTCAGCCTTTATACTCTTTTTTATTTTGTAAATACATATGATACATGGGTACACCCAGAAACAGAACAAACATCTATGTTTGCCACACACACAAACGTTTATTCTCAGTGGGGATCGAACCTACGACCCACAGCTCGAAAAGCAGACATACTACTGACTGAGCCTGATTTAAAAGTAGTTTTTTAATTACAAGACAACTTACCGAAGATGGTATTTTAAACTCTGCTATCAGGTACTCAATTTCCCCGACGGGAGGTTCACGCCTCATTCTGTACAAGAGTTCAGGCTTTTTAGTAACCGGTGCTGGTTTTTCTCCTAATTCCTCAATAAGTGGTGCTTTTGAAGCGGCTTCAGTTGTTTTAATATCTCGCAATTGGATCCTATGGGACTGTAATGTTCCAATAGACTTTCTATTCTTCAGAATGGTATATCTTTGCACATCTAATTCACATTGGTACTTATCCTGTAAGCCTTCAAAGACCACAGTGAGAAAAAATGTCTGAAATAGGACATCACTCTCAACTTTTTTAAAAAACTTAGAGTTTATAGCTACGTCATAGACAGTGCATGGTAATCCAGATTTATCAGATTCTGTTCTCCCTTCACCAATGCTCATAGGAACTCTGTAACTTGATGGATCTGAAGAGTTCAATATTTGCATCAACTGTTCATTTGTTATGTCTCGAGGACATGGGATAGTGTCCGTTATGCAGATATTCACAAAGACTTTTTTGTTATCTGGCTTTGTGAGGGTTTTCACACAGAAACCTGAAAATTAAACTCTTAAGTGAAACAAGAAAGATGGTAAGTACAATAGTTCAAAAGGGCCTTTTTCTCTAAAATCATAAGTATACTTCAGGTTCATAGTCCAGCATGAGTGTAAAGTACCACCAAAGTCTGGTGAAATTTTGTAACTAAGTATCTATCCTACCAAGTCCATGTTTAATATGAGACATTCCTTCATAGTCCAATAAGATAGCTCATAGGTATGCGGGCTGTGGACATATGACGCTATTGGCCTACTGCCTGGGCTCTGGAATGTGAACCTGTTAAATTATTTTATTTTGTACCTGGCACTGGTTTTACAAGCTTCCAAGGAACAGTATCTACTGAAGCCAGAATTTTATTAAATTCTTCTTCAGCTGGGTTATCCTGTAAAACAACAGGAAGTCATCAGAGTAAGTAATAAAACACATTTTGAAAAACAGGGCCATGAGGATAACTCACTTTGGCTGTCCACCACAATCAGCATGTTTTGACTTTAGTTTATGTAATATGTGGCATAGGTACCTAGAATACCTTCCTAAGCACCGGTGTTCAGTGGTGAACCATATTTAATTATCAGCACCAGTCATAGGGACTGAAAACCCGACATAGCTTCCCCTACACCAGCTGCGCCGGTGTTTGTGAAGTCCACGAAGGGAAGGGGATCGAAGTCGTTGGACCTACATCGAAGGCAGCAAGGGCAGCAATTTGACTATGAAACGAGAAAAGCCCTAAAGTTTGTACAAACCTTTATTATTCTCATATTCTGCTCCATTATTGAAGGGTCCACTTCCAGAGATATGGATTTTTTAGACATCTTGTTTGATCGGTTCCTATGGAAATATACAAAATTAGAGGCGTATGTAGTTAACTTTACCGTACGAAACCGAAACGAAAGACCACAAAACGAAACACAAACAAGACAAGACAACAAAAGCCAAGCTAGCGAGCTGGCTGGAAATTGAATGAAGGAAATCAAGCAAAGCAAAGAGTATTCTTTTTAGATCATAGAGTAAGGGAAAAAAGAATAGAGATGACATACCTACGAAAAAAACGTGCATACCTAATCTGAGTCTGGCACAAAGATGGAGGCTTGCCGTAGAGCTGCGCGCACTATTATCGATATCGATAGTTGAATTGCACGGTGTTTACAGAATTTAAAAAATTCGCATATGAGTTTCTTTTAGATTTCTTCATAAAGGCTTCTACGAGTAGTACACACACACAGTGCCGCCGGCTTAGGTTGCCGCGTGCGGATCAAGGTTACTTAGCTTATTGATTGAGTTTCATGCGGACTGCCAGTTTTTGCGGCTTGTGCCGGGGCATATGTGTAGGAGCCTTAGTAGAGTATCACTATTACTGATCAGCATACCACGCATTCATAATTACCAATGGAAATAATAAATAAATAACTGCTACTACAGTTTTTTTCTGGTTTGTCGGACTATACCTACTTATTCTTTATTAATCTATCTTCTATTATTTTTCTATTTAATATATCAAAATGAATCCTATTTCGTTGTCACTCAATAGCTCGAGAATGGCTGGACCAATTTGGATAATTCTTTTTTTTATGTTTTTTAAAAGTTCGTAGATGGTTCTTGCATTTAAAAAAAACTATGGTGGTACGTAGTGCGCCCGTGTCAACTTGTTACTAATATTATAATACTTAAGTGTAAAGGGAAATTACTCAGGTATAATTATTTATGAACTACTTGGCACGATCATTCCTAATAAAACGAAAATTATCATTTCAAACAGGTTTAATAAAAACTGTAAAAGCCGTTCCGGTTATAATCAAGTTCTAAAAATGCCTTTTACTTTTACAGTCTTGTTACATTTAAAGTTCGGTTAAAACATGTCTCTTCAAAATGCAGGGAACAAATGAAAATATGTTTCGTTGATCTATTTAAGTTTTCCAACCCAACATCCAGCCACTGTTCTTTTTTTTTTGATGTCGGCAATCTAAAATAATAAAAAAGAAATCAGAGTTTAATTATATTCACCTGTCGCTAAGTTATCGATATCGATAAAAATGAAAATGCCGTACTACCGAAACTCTATTTACAAGGGAGAATTATTTTCTTATAAAATCACATAATATTAATGGTAAAACAGTAAATGATTACAGAAAAGCAAGAATATCATTTTAAACATTCCCACTAATAGCAAAATCTTTCAAAATAATAGGAAAAACAAGATATTTTGAATGAATTCGGTAACTTGCCTGTGCAACGTTATAATGGGATGTTTTTTATGGTGTTTCATGCGGCAACCTAACACACTGCACCTACCCATAATAAATGCAGTATTCTGCAAGTTCTAGCACTACTAACAAGCACAATTTTCGCGTAGAACACTAAATTTTCTTGAGAACACTGAAAAAAACAAGTCGCTATGACAACTGATGTACTTGATGTTGGCTGTGCTAAAACATGGCGACCGGCCGCAGGGAGAACTGTTCATAGAGATGTATAATGCCTGGTCCATAGATTCCTAGGTTCATGTTTTAGATGAATCAAGTTTGTTTTGTTTATTTGCTTTTTTTTTTTTTTTTTTTTCGCTCCTTGAAGCAGGCTACAGTTTTAAAACCATACCGCCTAGTCTTACGTTGTGTTTTTTCCCATAGTAAGTTCGTTTGTTTATGTGTTTGTCTTGCGTAGATAAATCAAGTCAAGTCTTCGTCAAGTCGGCTGTCGTTTGTTTTAAAGAGAAAATGGAGGATTTTCCCTCCACAACCGGAATCGAATTTTTACATTCAGAAAAACCACTTTACACACATTTATTCCAATGGCTCACACTTTAAGTTATGAACTAAGTATTATTGGTTAAAATTCCACCAAAATTAAACAACAATACTCACAATTAACACAAGAAAAACTGTTAAAATAAAAATGATATGTGTTGTTTCAAAAAATGTCAAAATTCGAATCCTTGTTTATTTGCTTGATTTGCTGTTTGTTTGTTTTTTTTTTTCGCTCCTCGGAACAGGCTATAGTTTTAAAACCATACCGCCTAGTCTAACGTTATGTTTTTTCCCCTAGTATGTTAGTTTGTTTAGGTGTTTGTCTTGCGTAAATGATAAGTCAAGTCAAGTCTTCGTCAAGTCGGCTGTCGTTTGTTTTGAAGAGAAAATGGTGGATTTTCTTTCCAAAACCGGAATCGAATTTTCACATTCAGAAAAACCACTTTACATACATTTATTCCAATGGCTCACACTTTATGTTACGACCTAAGTATTATTGGTTAAAATTCCGTTAGTATTTTATCTATGGCATGTATGTGAAATCCCTAAGCTATGGTTAGAAGTTTAGTGTAATGCGGTGTTGGTAACACTGCGTCTGTCGTGAAGATTCGGTTATGGCGGATGTCTTGAAAATAAAATATGTGAAATAATATAAAAAACCTGCGTTTATTCTCTAGAAAACCTTTCAAATTCCACCAAAATTTAACAACAATACTCAGAATAACACAAGAAAAACTATTAAAATAAAAATGCTACACAAAGGTTGCTTAAAAAATTTCAAAATTCGAATCCGAATTGATATTTTTTTCGCTCCTCGGAGCAGGCTATAGTTTCAAAACCATACCGCCTAGTCAAACGAGTCAAACGATAAGGAATGGAATACAAATGAAATTTATTTTATACTAGGTGTCGCCTTCCACTTCGTTCACGTCCGTTGGATCCCCTTAATTTTTCGGGATAAAAAGTAGCCTATGTGTTAATCCAGGTTATAGACAATACATATTCCAAGTTTCATCCAAATCGGATCAGTAGTTTTTACGTGAAAGAGTAACAAACATCTATCCATCAATCCATCCATCCATACTTACAAACTTTCGCTTTTTTATTATTATATGTAGAGTAGGAAGGATTTTTTCAACTTCAACTTCTTGTTCACTCTCTTCAGTTGCCAGCCTCAAGGGGTTTTTTGAAACGCAAAAAACCCCTTGAGGCTGTCAACTGTTGAAATGAAGTTGAGAATGACAGTAAAATAGTATTATTGACAATGACAACCTGTAACCTGACATGACCGCTAAGCAGGGTTGGGAAGAATATTTGATTTATCGATTATTTGAACAAACTACTATTAAAAATAATGTGCTAGTATGTATACAAACTATGTATTAGCCGTTTAAATTAATCAAACTATGAAATTTTTGTCTGCCGATCATCATTACACTTGCGGCCGCGGTGGTAAATCTCTTGTAGAGGATAGGTACGTAATACTTACATCAGGCCATCATGGGTTTGTTCCGTCATTTAGATAAATAAAAATTTTTATGAGCAACTGGTTTAAACTTTTTTTATACACTTAAGAGGGGGTCTCCACATAACATCAGATGGGCCACTAGCTTGTTCCATCTTAAAGCAGTATTATTTTCCACTCTATTTACTATTGAGTTTTGCTGGTATGGACACGGATCATAGAATAATAATAATCATAACGGAGTATGGACTCTAATAGGCCTTGCTTGGGTGTTTTAATCAATTTTGGTTGCTTGTTTCTACTTTTGATATTATAACTAAATACGTGATAGCCGTTTGAGATAGAAACTTGGGATGTTTTTTCATATTAAAAATAAATTATTCGCAATCGAAAAGAAGTCAGTCAAGTCTATCGATGTTCGATTTCTTTCATTTTCTTTTCGCATCACTAAACAATCGAATCGAATGAAATGAAACGTCATGAGATCTAGGTCGATCGATCGGAGGAATATGGTATTCTTGTTCTTGAGTTAATTCTAGATTTTTATTCTAGAACGAGCTACCTATAGCTATTTTATCTAACTGTTGCCTTTCTTCGCAATTATCTTACAAATCATTAGCTTGGTACAAGCATTAGTTACAACATACCCTGATAAAAAGCAGAACGAAGGTAAGTGGGCAAAGTTTTGTTGGTCTTTGCAATTGTTTGCCATATTTTACTCATTTCAACTTTCTTTTTTAGTTTTTTACACCGTGTAACGGCACATGTTTGACATTCACCTAGAACTGAATCATATTAAATTGTTCTCCTAACTAAAAGTATTCTAGATTACACAATTTAGATCTAAATCAGTTTTGTAAATATCAAACTGCTAAAATGTCACTCAAGTATGGATGTAGATAGAGGTAGGTAAGTACGTATGCACAGGTACCTACCTAATTAAATAATTTCGTATTTGTCTATGATATCTTAGTAAAGTAGGTATTGAAGAATCCAAAAAGAACATCATCGGGCACATTGCCTACATTCCTTTCCTTGGACTAACTGATGCAATACCTTATTGTTAAGTATATTATTATTGTTTTATTATATAACCCTAGATAAATCCTGGTTTTTATACCTTGTGTTGATAAGAACTTACATATATTGACCAAACACTAAGAAAATAATTTTATTTAGTTTAACATCTGGGCAGTGAGCCAGGATTTTGATGATCCGAGGTTCCTTGAGTATTTATTGCTCTGGACTACATAGTCTAACTAAATGTTGTGCGGAACTGTCAAATAAAATAAAAATTTAGTAGGTATTTAAAGAAAATTAAACAACAATAATTACACATTAGTCTTGAAAAAATCTCATATTAATAGTATAGGGGGATGTATCACACAATCGAGCCGTAAATATCATGTTATTATGTACAATGTACTTACTTATTATTAATTATGAATTTATTTACTTAAAACATATGTTTCTTATCTTAGCATTTGGTGTTACAAATAAAATGATCTACTATTTTGAGTTACAAGAAACTACAAGAAAACTGTTATTCACTTTACCTGGCTCATGAAAAGTTTCACTTGCCGATTCCAAGAAATTGTACATCCCAATTGTTCCAGAACGTTCCACTTATGGCATAATCTACCAACATGGCCGACAAACACAGCCTCAACTATGAAGTGAGGGAGTTGAAGTTGGGTACTAGTTTTACCAACAACAAGGCTTCCCAGTACCATACAATCAAGTGTATGTATCTTTGCAAGTGTAGCTCTATTCTTTATTTCTATCAGCTGCCTTACCATTTTGGCAATATTATAAAATTTAGTTTTTAATTTGATAAGTTAAAACTATAGTAGGTGCCAAATAACACCGAAATACAGCTCATTGACCCACCTTCACCACGCTGTCGCAAAATTCAATTTATGAATGGCAAATTCTGTCGCTTTCCATACAAACCTGTCGCTAAGACAGTAATCGCTCGAATCTCGTGGTACTGTTTGTTTACCATACATAAATTGAATTTTGCGACATCGAGGTGAAGGTGGGTAAATGACCTGTATTGCGGTGTTATTTGGCACCTACTATAGTTGCTAATATCCTCTAAGTTTTATTATCAGCTTGGGTAATGCTATGGTTGCAAAACTGACAATCAAAGTTTGTGAACCGAAATTATCATTCGGTATGCAGTCAGACCTCTATAGAATATCTACAGGGTAAGGTACTTGTGTGTTTTCAGATGATTTCAAGCCTGCCTCTGTCGACGTAAATAAAATGGCTACAGTGGATGTTGGTACAAATAATCAAGTGACCGTCACTGTACCTCATTTGGGTAAGTTACTTAATTATGTATTGAGCCTACTGGCTACATTGCAGTGTGTGGAATAGATTACTGTAAGACTAATTGCGTATTTTTTTATTACAATGTAATTTAATTTGGTGCCTAGTTGACTTTCAGACTTTTAACACTGCTAATTGGATCATTTGAATTAATTGGTAACGTAACAAAAAACAACTTTTGACTTGTGGTTTAGTATTCATATTTTAAAGTAATCAATTATGAGGTATAATTTGGCTAAAGTCAAACATGAAGATAAATATTTCATTGTTAAAAAAAATTGCATCACATTTTTTTCTAAATTCTAAGACCACTTTAAAAAAATCTTCAAACGTCTTTTCAAAACTTTAGGTACTCTAGCAAGTTCACACTTCTAGGAGCTTAGTCAGTTTTTGACTTTAAGGTTTTTGTTAATAGATGGCGCGGGCGTGCCGCAAACCGTCTTCAAAGGTAGCCAGAGGCCATACACGAAAGAATGCGTGCTCATCATAGACAGAGTCACCGGTGAAGTGACCCTTGAGAAACTCTCCAGCAATATTCAGGTTAAGAAGACAAGGTGTGTTTATTCTGTACTGTTTATCGAACCTGTACCTATGCTTCTAAGAGTTATCTAAGTTCTGGGCAAAAGAGAATCCATAAGGTAAGAAATAAGTAGCTACCTATGTTAGAGAATGCTTGAAATCAAACGTCAGGGCTGAAAATATGAGAAGCAAGGCTAGCGTGATATGGGAATGTCATGAAGAGGTCCATTTAGACAAGAATTGAATTGAATTGTCATGCAGAGAAAATAATGATATGTCTTAAGAAGTAGTTACAATCGTAGGATTTGTAGGTGTTGCTACATTTGCAATCAAACATAATTATAGGTAAGGTGTGTGTAAACGACCCAGTTTTGCTGTCATTTCGAGGCGCAATATTATAGCTCTCCCGCTTACAACCCCTTTGTGCAACATAGAAATAGCCATAAAACTTAGTTCGAAGCGCCTTTACAGTGCTAGTCTTCAGCCCTTACTACGTGGTTGTATGTTGGTATTTTGACTGGTCAACATATTTTTCTGAATTACAGACAAGAATCAATTCAGAAGCCGCGCCCTTTGACTCCGGTTACAACAGACTTCACCAACACAACACAGAGATCTACATCCCGAACTCGCGTCACCACCAACAAAAGAGTTAACTCTGCTCTAGGTAAAAGACGAGTTGACTCATGTTTTGTCTTATGCCGCCAAATAACACCGCAATACAGGTCATTCACCCACCCTCACCTCGATGTCGCAAAACTCAATTTATGTATGGTAAACAAACAGTACTACGAGATTCGAGCGATTACCGTCTTAGCGACAGCTTTGTATGGAAAGTGACAGAATTAGCCATACATAAATTGAATTTTATGACATCGTGGTGAAGGTGGGTGAATGACCTGTATTGCGGCCGAACAAAAGGAAAGGACGACGATTGATTTGGTTGCTTGAGACGCAATCTGGGGCGTTAAGGCTAAGCGTGTTAGACTCAGGTTAACCTTTATAAAAAGTCACAGAACTGGCTGATGGTCCACGATGTGGAGTTTCTAAAATATCAGATTCTATATAATTAGATACGGTATAACCACGTACCGAGAACACCGTCACGTCATGCCTTGAGCTAGCCAGAGCAGGAGCCCTCGTCTCTACATACAAGCGTGTGCTTAGTTAGAGCGAGGAACTCAACACTATGACTAACTCGAGGTCATGCTGACTTAACATTGCACTTTGCAAAAATGTATCAAATGGTTGCTAGGTATCTAATATAGGTGCCTACTGTACTTCCCATTGTCCACTAATTCCTACTGTAAGATGTAATGTTAACTTTAAGACTATAATAAATAATAAATATTCACGGACACTTAACACAACGCCTTCTAGTCCCAAAGTAAGCAAAGCTTGTACTATGGAAACTAGATTGCTGATAGAATACATACATACATATTTTTTTTTGTAAATTCATACTTATAAAACATAGAAACTATGCAATAAACATTTTTATCTTTATAATTGTTTATCCAAATAATGATTAATGTTAGGTTCAGGTGGAGTACAGCCTACGATTCCGTCCCGGTTCAATGGTGTCGCGCCACAGAAGCCTCCGCAGCCACAAAGTATGGTCCGCTCGCCCGTGCGTCCGAAAACATCACCACCTCAAGCAGCTCCGTAAGTATCTACGCATGCTTTACTTCTAGCGGCACAGTACAGATGGTAAATAACCGTCGTTGTGTGCAAAATTACATTGCAATCTCAAACTATATTTGAGGATTATTAGGTACCTTATTAGGTATCGCAATGAGCCCATTGCTCTAGGACAACGTTTCTTAACCTTTTTCAATCCGTGGACCCCTAGAAAATCAAGTACTATTTCTAAGAAAAAGAAAATCTGCGAAGAATTCCGATTTGAGATTAAAACTATGTAAAAACAATAAATTTTATTCCTGTTTTTTTATTATCCCCCGATAATAAAACAGGAATAAATTTCTTTTTCTGTATTTGTTTTTGATGTATGCATGTCCATAGACGGCGGATCTCTATACGCATACTCTCGGACCCCCTGAGGTCCACGGACCACAGGTTAAGAAACACTGCTCTAAGACAAAGACAATTAAGTCTCATGTGCCTGTAATTCCACCGGCACCCTTGCCATTAAAACCGGAACACAAATGGTGGTACTTCCCTGAATAAACTTATTCATAAGAAGCGCTACTACTGCTAAGACTGAACGCATTTATTTTGGTTGTGCAGATGGTCAGGCGGAGGCAACAGTACACTCGCGTCGTTGCCTATGATTGGTTTGGACGACGCGATAGCACCCCTTGCACCTTCACCCAGTCCAGCTCCTCCACATCATAATGGTATGTCATGTAATGAATGCTAACATTTTTAGTTACTTCGATTTTTGTTCACCCATTTGTTAGGGGAACATTTTCTGGCAACTTTTTTTATTTGATTTATTTCCATAGTATTTAAAGTACTTACGCAGTATTTTTTGTTACAAAACAACACTATTAAGTATAAGTTGGTGTTCTATGTCTGAATTATATTAAGTAGGTACAAAAAGTATACTTACTTATGTACATTACCAGCCATCTCGTTCCTTTACTACAAGCTTGACTTAAATGTTAGATAGCGCTGTGTGAAATGTTCACCAATATTTATTTCTCGTATAGGCTACTCTGCGCCACCACGGCAACCCCCACCCGATCGCAGCTATGCTGAACGAATGGCTCACGACCGCATCGCTCCTGAAAGAATGGCCCCAGAGCGGATGGCACCTGAACGAATGGCCCCTGAACGGATGGCTCCTGAAAGAATAGCCCCAGAACGAATGGCCGCTGAAAGAATGGCACTTGAACGTATAGCCCCAGTGGTCGAAAGGCCAGCAATGCAAGAGAGGCCACCATCCCATGCCACTCCACCTTCCATCCACGCGCCTCCCGCTAATCACGTAAGTTTGTTTATTTTTTCTATAGTCTATAAATATAACGTAGTAGCTGACTTGCACGTAACTTCGTCTGCATTTTTCAGATACAAATATTTGATTTATAAATACTGAAATTATGCATTGAAAATTTTTTTTATCATAATTTTAAAAAGTCTATGTTACTCAGGAATAACTTAGCTATGAATCCAGAAAATTATTTGCAAAATTGTATCCAGTATTTCTGAAGTTCCAACCTACAAACAAAGAACAAGAAAAAACAAGTAAAGAAAACATAATTATAATGTTTAAAAAATAGATAAACCGACTGCAATTTGACCAGCTTCATCATTAGATGATGATGGCAATGCGTTGGAATTGTTTCAGTGACCGTAAACAGATCTGAAAAGTCAAAAAGCAAAATACCTAATTTTGTTTACGTGGATAACAATTAATTATTATGTGCATTGACTTATTAGTCTAGCAACAGTTAATTGATGAAATATTATCAATATTTTTTTCGGCAGCAGAATGCTCAAAACGCTGATGACAGCTCTTCAAGTTCCTCTAGCGACAGCGGCAGCGATTCCGATAGCGGTAGCGACAGCGATGACAATGAAACCGGCGCACCGCAATCTCTACCTAACGGTAAATACAAATAAGTCATAGTTTCGCATTGCCAGTTTTGTCAAACTGTGGATAAAAACGTCGGTAACTGGGAATCGAATGAGTGAACAAATTAAAAATTCTAAGAAAAAATAACAACTGGATTCTGTACTTTTTTTAATCTCTTTTTTTTGACAGTAAAGCCGAAATTCAGAAACTCAAGTCCGAACATGTCTTTTGAGATTTTCACAAAAAAATACGCTTGATTCCCAGATACAATGAATACTACTTGAGCTATTTTTTGAATCTCGACGTGAGTAGTTAGATATATATTTGACGATTCGTTTGTTTCCAGGTACAGCCGCTAACAGCAACCCACTAATGCGAGATGTACTAAACGACGACCTCTGCCTCTCAGAGTCTGGGAGTGACTCAGATTGACCCCGCCCCTTGCCTCGGAGGCTACGCTGACATTACTCTGATTATGGAGTGAAATGGCCATAGAGCGACAGACCACTCCTGAAAATATCAAGGGTGGCAACCCATCGATATACTTATCAATGTACAAGCTCTCATTGTTATATTTTGAGCTG